>PUFA01000004.1:4492500-6892500 GCA_003508835.1 Eonycteris spelaea | reverse complement strand
AACAAACTGGAATGCATCCCAGAGACAGAGGTAGAGATAATAGAAGAGGGCATGTAGGGTATAGTGTAAGGTCTAATACACGTCTGATTGGGTTTCCAGAAAGAGATTATACAGAAAATAGGAAAGAGGTGATTTTTTAAGAGATAGTGACTGAGAATCTTTTTCGTGACATAAGTGATCGATGTAATAGGTCATTAAAAGTTAGTATAACTAGAGTTCATATTTTTAAGATGGCAGCAGCCTTCCAGTTTCTTTATAATAACTATTTCCCAAAGCTGTTGTAGGCCTGAGATACACCTGTCAGCGCACTCTCTTTCGCAAACACCCTGCCCTAGTTCATCACAGGTCATAGTTGGACAGTCGCATTGCAGCTCCACGTCAGGTATGTCACCGCTCCATCTGTCACCGTGATGGGCTTCCTCGTTACCTGCGGGTCAGCCCTGAGGTTCTATTTTAAGGTTTCCCTGTAACTGTAATTCCAATCAATTTGATTATGATGTCTCTGAGTGTAGATTTTTTCATGTTGCTTGGGCTTTGGGTTTGTTGAATTTCTGGGACTTAGGGCTTGTACAAAATTTGGGAATTTTTAAATCATTTTTTCTTATATATAATTTTTTCTGTATCCTCTTCTCCCTCCGGCCTACGTTACCTGCGTGTTCAGGGACTCTCCCTGCACCTATGTTAGGACATTTGAAGTTGTTTCATAGTTCCCTGGTGCTCTGCTATTCTTTAAGTCTTTTCTCCTCTGTGTTTTGCTTTAAATTGTTTCTATTGCTGTGTCTTCAAATTCACTAATCTGTTCTTCTGTAATGTCTAATCTGCCATTAATCCCATTCAGTTTATGTTTTTTCAACATAGACACTGTATTCATAGTTTTAGATGTTCTTCCCCCCTTCTCCCAGGAAAAAACTAATAACCCTCCGGGGCCGGCCTATTTATTTATTTATTATTTAATTTACTATTGATTTATTTATTTTCTCTCTCTTTATTATGGTGACATTGGTTAATGAAATCCAGTAATTTTCAAGTATACAGTTCAACATTAAGTCATATGTATTTTGTATTGTATGTTCACTGCCCATAGTTAGATTTCTTTCTGTCACCACGTATTTGGCATCTTTTACCTCCTCTACCTCCCTCTTTCCTCCACCCTCTGGTACCCACCAGTCTTATTGTTCACATCCCTGAATGACTGAGAATTTTGCAGAGTCTTTGACAGGTCTGAAACCTCAGATTTAGAAAATTCAATGAATCTGAAGCTTGATAAGTAAAAGAAGCCATAAAGTAAATATAAATAAAATTAAATAAAAATAAGATACATCAATGTAAACCTTTGCATACCTAAGACAAAGAGATAATTTTAAAAGCATCCAGAGAGAAGAGCAAGTTTTCCTATCTGGAAACAGTGATGAGTCTTTGAGATGACTTCTTAACAATTACAGAAGCCAGAAAATGGCAAAATTTCTTCAATGTGCTGAGAGGAAGTAACTGTTAGCCTATAATTCTATTCCTGGCGAAAGTTCCTTTCAAGAATAAGAGCAAAATTAGAGATAGAAGATAGAAAACGAAGAAGAAAGCCTGGATAATTTTCTACATATTTACTTCACAACAGGATATATAGTTCAGGCAAAAGAAAATATCATACAGAAGGTCTGAGGTGCCAGATGGGATGATGTGCAAAAATTTTGGTTAATATCTGGCTGTATTTAAACAAATGCTGGATGTATAAAATGACGTCTTGGTTGAGGACTGACAAAAAAAAAAAAAGATAGAACTAAAATACTGGACAAACAAAACATCTAAGCTGGGAGGAGTTCATCAGAATTAAAAAGGCTTTGAAGCTCCTTCCATCTTTTATGGAAGGAAAATAAAGATTTGATTAACTTTGGATTTGTTAAGAACAGACAGTATCACTTTGAAACTAGTAGAACAGCAGTTTCCCAATGCAGAACAATACCCTCAGGGTTCCCTGAGACCTTTTCAGTGAGGTCAAAACTACTTTCATTATTCTTCGTAATAGTAGTTATTTGCCCTTTTCTCTCATCTTCTCTCGCGAGTGTACAGCGGTTTTCGAGAGGCTACTTGGTGTGAGGTGGCGTCATCACTCCAATGCTTAATAGAATGTGTGCTTGTATATTCCTGTGTTTCAGTTTTTTTCTCAATTTTATTTTATAGTGTGGAAAATATCAATGGATATAACCCACACAAACAGAAACTGGGGGCCCTCGATCATTTTTAATGATGTTCTGAGTCTATAACGTTTGAGAATCACTATAGTAGAGGGGGAAACAAGGATGAAAGAAACGGCGAGACTTAAAGGGCAATCCTTATGAAATCGCATTTCTGAGCTTTGAGAGCACTCAGTGCTATGTCGTTATCCTTCATTCTAAGATAACTCAAGATAGAAATGTTCACATCTGGAGAATTTATGAAGTAAGCTACCAGTATAGTCTACAGACCTGAAAACCTTGATCTGGAAGAGTTTCACGGCTGGGTCATAGTCCGCCCTGTTACAGCCTGAGTATTACAACCCAGCTCTTTGGGACAATGGACTCACAAGAGTAAATGTTGTATTCGGACTAACAAGGATGTAGAAAAGAGCAAATTCTGTCAGGCAGGGTATGACACTATAATAGACTTAGACAAAACAGAAATTCTTGGGGTACAGAGGGCAACTCAAAAAAGACAGAATGACAATATCATTGCCTATACGCTTTTCCTCAGTTAGAGGAACGTGAATGGTCCATCAGGGAGCTTGGAGAATCAAAGCAGAATCACCTTGGAGCTTTTAAGAAATAAATAACTCCAAGGCTTTGCGGAATCATAGTCTCTAGGCCAAGAATTTTTTTTTTTTTTAAAGTTCTCCAGGACACACAGTCACGTTTGACAATCTCTGGTCCAGATGGCTCCGCCAAGGATGGTCATCCCCTACGGAGGCTTTGTCAGGACTGGACAGCTGAGCTTCAGGTCTCCTCTGTGCCAGGGCCTGCCCCCAGCTCTTCCGCTGGTTGCTGCTTCATTCTTCTTACTGCTGTCAATGCCCAAGTTTGGGGTTCTGAACCCTAACTTTAGAACATTTTCACCACTCATCCATTCTTGGTCCCTGGGAGTCCTGTCCAATTTCTGAGATTGGGCTGGCCGAGGTCCTGTTTGTCTACCTTCCTGATGCCTTGTCAGGTCAGCCCTTTAACCACGCCTGGATGTCTACTTCCAGCAGTGCCTAAATCCAACTTTGAATAGACTTTGGGCTTTTCTAGCTACTTCTTTTGCCTTTGACACCAGTCTGATGGAGCCCTAGGACCTTCAATAGGGACTTGCCTAGACTAGAGGAAACTATCAAAAATAAAAAACAACAAAACAGAACCACAACCCTCCGTATGCTTCAGCAGCCAGCAGACTCGGCCCAGCCACCTCTGATCCCTTTGCTCGTGACTTTTCAATACAATCTTCAGGAGGGTTTGTCTTCCCATGTGGGAACCCTTCTCAAATTGACAAAAGGAGAGACTTGGCTTTATTGCAACTTGCTCGCCTGCTTTCCCTTTTGCAGCCTACCAGTGTTGGGCTGTCTCACGGCACCTGTCTGGCGCTGTCCAAAAAAGACCCAGCCCCTGGACAGGGAGCTTCCGTGCCCACTGGAGAACAGCATGTGGGTGAGGCCGGGCTAGGGGAGGAAAGAGTCTTAGCAACCAGCGAAGTGGAAAAGGGGCCAAACCAGGCCTGGTGCCCAGGCAAAGTGAAGTGGCACCACATGCCTCGCCCTGTCCACTGTCATGAAAGCGATCTGCAAATGTTGTGTTTCCTTTCAAATGACAGAGCAGGACTGGGTAAGGAATAGTGATTTGGCCAACTAATCCGGGTGAAGTTTGTTTTTTCTCCAGAGAGAAGCAACAAATGGGAGACAGGCTGGGCCGTGGCCTGTTTGCTCTGGGCAGATCCCTCGAGCCCCAGACTGTCTCAGCGTCACAAGGAGGTGCCTTCGAGGGTCCTCAGTCTTGTCCACAGTCTGTCTCTCCTGGGAGAGAGAGGCTGAGGCACCACGTAGGGGCATTTTAGTGTGCCAGTTGGTATTTGGCATCTAGGAGATGTTCGTAAAGGCCATGACTGTCCATGGTGGGGAATGTTCCATTCTGGTGCACACCTTGTCGCTGCCTCCTGAATTCCTGCCCCTCGGGGAAGGGAGGTGGGGGAAGCATTAGAGGCTAAATCGTTGTCGGCTTGGCTGCCCTCCAAAGGCCCGAGCCAGGGCCAGGGAAATTCCGACAGCAATAGCAGCTCAAACTCAGCGCCCCTGCTGGCCCCCACCATTTACGGCTCTGCGTTTCTTTCTTTCCATGCAAGCAAAAGTCCTCTCGTTGCTTCCCCCCCTCACCCCACCTGCCCTGATGTGCCCCCTTCGTGTTTCAGGGCTTCTCCATTGGCAGCAGCCACACCATCAGCAGGGTGATAGGGGGCCCGGGGGGGGGCATGCTCCTTGACTCGGGCGCCTTGGCCCCTTGGGGACCGGATTTTGGACAAGGTGTTGAGGCAGCTTTTCCAGCCGGGCCAGGCAGCGTCTGCCGAGCGGACTCCGGTCCTTCGGCGTGGCTGCGTCAGTCACACCCAAGGGGCGAGGCCTCAGTGTGGAAAGTATGTGAGCCTTGGAAGATGCCTCTGACGGCCTGGAACAACTTGGCCCCGTTTTTCCAAGGCCCCAGCTGATTTCCCCATTGGCAGTGGAGAAGGGGCCAAGGGTTGGCTTGCTCCAGTTCCCAGAGCAACAGTGAGTGTCCCTGGGCCAGGGGTGGCAAGAGCCAGGAGGAAGGGTACCTGGGTGACTTCCCAGAGGGCGTGCTGGCCCTGGCTCGGACACTGTGTCCATGTTAGCATCCGACTGTCACTCCTATGAGCTACAGGACCCTTATCCCCAGTGCTCGGCTGAGGAGACAGAGTGACTGTGCCTGGCACATAGCAAATGCTCTGCTAACAACAGTAGCTGTTCTGATTATGTGGTTTGTCTGGCGTCACTCAGGTGACGCGTGGTGGCCCGAGACGGAACTTGTGTCCGCCTCATGCCCAGCGTTGGCCCATCTACCCTGTAGCCTGGCTGCCTTCTCCTGGGCCTCCACAGGCCTCTCAGGGGTGCAGGAAGGGCAGAGAGAGTTAGTAACCCCATTTTGCAGAACAGGAACCTGAGGCCAAGTGATTGGTCAGAGATCACTGAGCTTGTCAATGGCAGACCTGAGCCTCAGATCGCACTCTTTTGGTCACACCCTGTATCAGTCAGCTTATGCTGTGACAACAACATACCACAGGCTGAGCGGCTCATTTATCTCAGTCTTTAGGCTAGAAGTTCAAGCTCAGGGTACTGACAGGGTTGGTTTCTGGTGAGGCCTCTCTTCCTAGCTTGTAGATGGCCGCCTTCTTGCTGTGTCTTCTCACGGCCTTTCCTCTGTGTGTGTGGAGAGGAGAGAGAGAGAAGGGAGGGGCAGGGGGAAGCACACAGTCTTCGGAGTCTCTTGTGGCAAGGACACCAGTCCTACTGGGTTAGGGCTCCATCCTTATGACTTCATTCAACCTGAATTACTCTCAAAAGGCCTCATCTCCAGATAGAGTCGCATCAAGGGTTAGGACTTCCACAAGAATTTTGGGGGTAGGTTGGGCCCGATTTAGCCGTAAGGTACCCTGAGCGTCTTTCATTGTTGTGGGCCCCCCAGATCACACCAGGAGATGGCTGCTACTGCACATCAAAGGATTCATTTGGAGTGGTTTTTTCAGGAGCCCAGGGATAGGCTGGACAATCCAAAAAGGCTTCCTGGAGGAGGTGTGTGTGACTCTGGGTGTGTGTGTGTGTACATGCTGGGTTTGGGTAGCTGGCCCAGTTGGGACCATAGCCCGTGTCAGGGCAACCCCACATGGAGTCCGCCCCTGTGATTCAGATGAGCTGTGGCTATTTTCCCGGAGCCACTTTCTGGAAACGGCAAGAGGGGATCCCCACGGGCCCCTGCTTGGCCCGCAGGGCAGCTGCAGCTTGATGCCGCCCATCAGGTAGCATTTCCAGGTCTTTAACATGGAGGGAAGTGGAATTCTAGGTGGCTGGGGTGTGGGCAAAGGAGGGCAGAAATGGACCAAGGACACGTGGTACCCTCCTGCAGCAGACAGACATCTGCGGAGCGGGTCACTGCCGTGGCAGCCGGCCCCGGCTCTGCGGCCCCGGCTGCTGGCGGAGCGTGATCTCTACGTAAGGATGAGCTGTGCTAGGGCAGCACGGCACGTGCGAGCCTTGCTGTCAGTCCTCTCGCCTTCCTCATCCAGCGTCCATGCCCTCGTCTCAGACGCACGCTGGATGTGGCTGGCGACAGGAATCCTCGCTGCCGGGTTTAGAATGGAAGTTTCTGCTGTGCCTGTGTTTCTGGAGTGAGGGTGGTATTCCCAAGGCGGAGGTTCGGATGTGTGCACCAAGGCCTTTGTGGGGGCCACAGCAGATATAGGTTCTGGGCAGGGTGGCAGTAGTAGGTACCCAGCCAGGAGGCTGGGGGAGGCTGGGGGAGGCTGGGGGAGACCGGGGGAGGCTGGGGAGGCTGAGAGACTCAGCTCTGTGGCGGAACTTTGTTTCTCACATTTCCTCCCGGAGGCCACAGTGCCAGATGCTGCCCCGAAGCAGGGTCTGTGAGCCCAGCCATTGTTTGCGTGCAGAGTCTGTCCCTGGCCTCTCAGGTCTATCCCTCAGCTTAGCACACCCGGACCCTTGGTGGTCTCCAGGGGTGTTTAGTAAGTTGCTTTCTGAGTTTAAGCCACAGCTCATCTGAGAGGGAAAATGCTTCTCTTACAGCTCCATATTAAAGAGCTTGAAGTTCTTGCAACCCCAGAGTTAAGAGAAGATGGAATGACTCCCCCGCTTGCCCCTCCTCCCCCAGGCCTCCATCCCTTATCTTCTTCCTCTGCACCTGGCCCTTTGCTCTGGGTCATGCTCTGTTCCCAGGCCCTGCGTCTCCCTTCCGGCCCGAGGGAGGCCCCTGAGTGCGTCTGAGTCTGCAGCCCCACTGCTTCTTTGGTGGAAAGGGTAGCTTCCTCCTGAGGGAGGAGCAAGTCTGCTGTCTGCCTTCCCTCTGAGTCCCAGAGGCAGGTCTCTGGACAGCAGAGAGGCTGCCCGGGAAGGTCTCCTGGACAGGCAGGCTCTGGCCTTCCCAGTGCTTACTGGGAGCACTGGGGGCTTTGGAGCCCCAAAACCTGGACCCAGACCCCGGCTCTTCTACCGACGCTGCGTGGCCTCAGACAAGTCCCTTAGGCTGGCTGTGCCAGGGGTAGTGCTGTCTAACCCACGGGGTGGCATCTGGCCGGAAAATGGAGTCTGAAAGCGTATGGATCCTAGCAGGTGCCAAATACGCGTGCATCATTACAGCGTGAGTGTTCCTGGTGCCCGGTAGGTGACCCTGGCAGACGCCCATGCATATCAATCAGTGTGTGGCCTTTGCCGCTCTCTGCCTAGATGGAGACCTCATCTTCTTCGCACGATTAAAACCATTCCCTTATTCAGCAAGTTCCAACATTCATTCATTCATTCATTCTCCCATTTCTGAGAACCTGCCATGTGCTGGCCTTGTTGTGGGCACTGGAGAACACGGTCAGGATTCAGACAGACCAGGGAGATGGGGAGGTGAGTTAATCAGGCAGCTGCCCAGGCGGGTTGCAAAGGTCACCTGTGCTGAGGCCGCAGAGAAGAGGTGATGGGAGCCCAGACTTGGGGCCCGTGCTGGGTGCCTGGCTCTGGCGAGGATCTGAAGGGGTTCGAATCGAAAGACAGCCTGGCCTTTTAACGCAGGCACCAGCTGCAGGCCGGCCCCACTCTGCTCTGTGACCCTCAGAGGCAATGATATTGCAAGAAGGAAGTCAATATTTAAAAAAAGAAATGTCAGTTCTTAGGAAGCCCTTAATAGCCCTGTATACAATCTTGTGTTTAGTCATTTAAATGAAGCTGTAGCCTGGGGTCAGAGACCGCCTGAATGTCTGTCCCTTGAGTGCACACTCATCACCCCCTTCCCAGCCCTTGTGAGTGAAGGTGGTGCCCTCGCGGGTGCTCAGGGTTGCCCGTTGCCCATGTCCTGTGGGAACCCCAGAGACACTTGAGTCTGGGTGGCTCGGTGTGGCCATGACAAGGGCAGTTTTGCACAACTGCTGCATCTTGAGAAAACAAATGTGGTTCCCGGTTGCGCGGCCTTGAGTTCCTGGAACTCGAGTGTTTATTTTATATAATATACAGCAAAAACGGTTCTGTTGACTTCAGAACCTTCCAGCATCCAAACTATGACTCTAACTAAAATATCCTTTCAATGCGGATTACCCGGGATATCACAGGGAAGAAAGACTAAACTGTTTGGCAGAGAAGAAAAATGTTCTGCATTTCGGATCATCGTCTTTAAAACTGTGAACACATGCTTTTTGAGACTTGGGCACCTTAATTCCCCCAGAGAAACGGTTCTGTATTTGCTCAAGTGCAGGGGCACCCAGAGGAGCATGGGCCCCTTGGGGCTGTATTACAGCACCATGGGTCCTCCTGAGGAAGGCTGGGTGGGTACATCATGTTTGAAGCAGCACCCAGCCTCCCACTCTTGGCAGAGCAGCGCCTGAAACTCCGCCTGATTTAGGAGGCGGGGCTCCGCTGGGTCAACCTGGTTCTAGTTAACCCCTTGCTGGCCATTTCCGCTCACACTCTTTCCTGGTTGGGCAGTGAAGGAGGTGGGTGTAGGGGATTGATCAAGAATACCCAGTGGCTGCTCCTTACGTTAATAGCCAGTAGATAGTATCTACTGAGGGCCCAGCATGTGCCAGGCACTGTGCTAAGCACCTTGATTGAATCATACCTATGAGGGAAAGTCATATTATTATCTCCAGTTTAAGACCAAGCAAGGGAGGCTCAGAACAGGGCAGACCGATAGTAGGTGGTAGTAACAGGTAGTGAACAGGTTCAGGGACTGTAACAAAGACCCAGGTGAACACGGGTTTGAATGAGGAAGAAGCTCATTTCTCTCTCATGGATCAGTGCTTGGGGAGGAGTCAGGGGCTGCTGTGAAGTTCAGTGTGGCTGTTCCGTCTCTTCTGTCTTCTGCGTGGTCCAGGATAGCGCCTCACCGTGTCTGCATCCTGGTCCATGGGAAGGGGGGTGGTGAAGGGCATACCCAGAACTAACTTGGACCCATTGTTTCTGCTTACATTCCATTGGCCAAAACGTGGTCATTTAGCTGCATCTAGCCACAAAGGTGATGGTGAAAGGTAGTCTTTCTTTTGGGCGGCCATTTGTCCAGCTAAGAGTGAGAGTTCTATTACAACAGAAAACATGGTGAACAGACGTCAGGTGACTGAGATTCAAGTACAGGTGGCCTGCAGTGTTCATGCCCCTCGCCTCTCCATCGCCTCCCATCGGGAGGAACTCTGGGTCAGCTCTAAGGAAAAGAGCCCAGAGCTGGACCGTAAGCTCCTTGGGTGCGCGGGGTGGTAGGTATTCCTGGCGATCCCTTGGCCCTCTGGGCTAGCTCAGAGCACAGCACCAAGTAGCTGCTCAGTAAATCAGTCTTAAAGGGGATGCAGGAGAGAGGGACCTGGCCTACCAGATCCAACCCTAGCTGAACGAGTTGAGGAAACCTGGATACAAATCTAACGGGGGACAGTGGTGACCGACCGCCAGAAGGCAGCCGGGTGTAGGATTCCCTTCCAGGGTGGAGTCCTGCAGCTGCTCTGGTCTGGGCCAGAGGTTCAGGCTGTCCTGTTGGCTCCCCCAGCTTCATCCCAACCATGAGCGACGTCTGTGAGCCTTGCTTCCAGAATGGAAATTCGATTCCGAGTCTCCTTTGGGAAGAACTGGATTCTCTCCTAGTGGTGGTCATTGGGCTGTGCTGTGTACATTTCTGAGTCGTCTCCACCGCACACAGGTCAAGTTTGTCAGCTGCTGGCCCCCTGGCAGACACGGTCTGCAGGGAAGGGTCTCTGCCTCTCCCGGCTCTAGCCATCTACTTACCTGGCCCTGACCCAGCAAGAACAAAACGCAGTTCCAGCCCGACCTTTCAGAATGCAGGCCCCCCCCCCCATTACGAGGTCTTAAGAGGGCTTCCCAAGCCAGCATACTGAATACGGGGAGCTGGGAGTTCGCCTGCCTGTGATTAGTTATGTTTTCTGAGCAAAGCTTCTCTCCACACAGGTGCTCGAAAGGAAAAATAAGTAAGCATCGGAGGTTTCAGTGTGGAATTTTTCAATCATCTGAACATTGTTCTTGGCAAGGAATGATTTTAAACAAACAGCCGTACGGGTTACATTTTTGGACCAGTTAGCAACAGGGGTTTCACCACAATGGTATTCTTTGATCATCACAATTTTTTTTTTTTTTGTCTTTTTCCCAGTTAGCTATCTTGTGCTAAGTCACTGAGGAGGCTATCTGTTAGGTTTAGCATCAGTTAAATATCTGTCAACATGTCTGTTTCCAGCCTGGCAGTCAGAGAGGGAAGAGAAAAAGCGTTAACAGAGAGCAGTGCTCCCGGCTGAGATAGAGCTTATGAGGTCTAGACAGTTATGAGATGTGTGGCACTCTTAAAAAAGGAAGAATAGAAGAAAGAAAAGCATGCGTTTTGGGTTCCGCGGGCTCCTCTATTCTGTATTTGTGTAGCTGAGAAAGCTTTAGTTTAAAAAAAGTGGTATTTGGCGAGAAGTGGTACTGCCTGCTGACAAATTGATTGTGCTCTTTTACTTAGATAAAAATGAAAATGCATGAGGCATTTTGCTTTTTTTTTTTCTTTTCTCTTGGTGATTAAAAGCGTCTACTTGGCTCCACGCAGAGACAGCTTTGAAGATTTATGTGAGACACCTGTGTGGCATCGATCATAGGCCTCCGGGCTGACAGAAGCAGTTACACTTCATGGTGTTCAAAATGCCAGTCCTGGGGGCAGTTTTGAAAGGCTTGACTGGGCGTCTCTGTGCCAGACCCGGGTGGGAAGCTTGGATGAGGCAGGGTCTTTGAATCGCAATAAAGAACTTCCCCGCCTTGTACACTGTGATTGGGGCCTTAGAGCAGCCGTGGTAGCTAAGCGAGCCCTGGGGTGATAGGACAAGACCTCTCCCCTACCTGGGCCTCAGTGTCCCCACCCGGGAGATGAGGGGTTCAGACTGGCTTTCCTTCGGGTTTTCCGCGAGGTCTGTGACTGTCCTCCCACCAACACGCCCTTTCTCTGCTCTGACATCACTGCACGCACAGGAGGAAGTGTCCCGGTCAGGAGGGCTTTGTTTCCTGAGTGGTAGATCCAGTTATTAACCTGACCCAGCACAGGAGAGACCGGGAAACACATATGACAGAAGACAGCCAACAGCTGGAGAATGGACGAGTTAGGTCGTTAACCTAGTCCTTCATTCACTTGTTAAGTGTTACTGCGTACCGGCTCGTGCCAGACCCGTGCTAGTGCTGGGGGTGCAGGGGACAAGGCAGCTTGGGCCCTGCCTGCTCCACGTTGGGTCCAGCCCCGTTGGATTCCTGTCCTGTTGGCTTAAAGACTTGTCTCGATGTAGGTCTGAGCACAGGAATGTGCTGTGAATGCAATTCCAACACCCTATTAAAAGCCGAGCATGACTTCTGAACACCGAGCACTTTACGATTTCTTCCTTTGAGGAGCAAGGGGTTTGTTTAGACAAAAGAACTGTAAACAGGATCCTAGTGAATAACTTTTCTCATGGCAGCTCCTGCTTTAATCAGTGGTATATTTTTTGGTGACCTCATAAGTGTCCAGACTGTCCTAGGCTGTACAGGGATACAAACAGGGGTGGCCATGGAGAAAGAGAATTTATAGCTCAGCTGAGGGGACAAAGCCAACTCCAAGGACAGCAGCCGAAGGAATGAGACAGCACGTACGTTACATGGTCATAGGTGTGGTACAGGCCTCGGAGCTGAAGGAGCTCAGGGTCCGGGAGGGGCGGCATGCTCGGGCTTCCTGGAGGAGGAGAGGAGAGAAGGGTGTTCCAAATCATCACCCTGGCTGGCCCAGCCGGTGGAGCCCGCCCGCCCTGGCTGCTGGGACTTTCCCAGGCCTTTGTCTCTGGAGACCAGAGCCCCCGAACTCAGTGTGCAGAGCAGCCCTGGGCCCGCGGACATGGGAACATTCAGGTTACTGGGGTGACCCTTTCCCCTGTGGGTTCCCGGAGGTAGGCAGGATGTCATTCACCCCTCAGTGGCCTAAGTCCTTGCCTGCTGCTGTTGCAGAAGTTTTGTTTTGCTTGAGGAAGGGCTGAGTTCAGATCCCATCTCTGCTTCTCGCTAGCCCCGGGGCCTTGTGGGAATTCCTTCTCAGCGTCTCCTTGTTTGGCATCTAAAAAATACACTGATAATAGAAACTGCTTCGTAGGGCTGTTATGGGATTGCGAGAGGCAAGGCTCAACAGTGCCTAGCACGGTGCCTGGTACATACACAGCAGGCAGGCCCGTGAGCCGCTCTCATTTCTGGGATCGGTCATCGGATGGCAAAGTGGGAAGGCCACTGCCTGACCCAAAGGCCACCTCTTTCTGAGAACTCGTTCGGCCGGACTCTGAAAATCCATGTCTAAAATCCCAACACCCGAGCTATAACTGAGCCGAGCGAAGTCTGAATTGAGACTCCCGCTTTTTCTGGGTTAGTCCTCTGGAGCAGCCTCTGCCCTGCTCGCCTGGAACGTGGCCATCGGGCGAGCGCTGCCTGCCTGCGGATGCCTCCATCCCTTCCCGCGTCGCCGTCCTCTTGCGCCCGGGGCTGAGCTAAGCCAAGAAGGCTTGAAAGAAGGCGTGACATAGTTTCACATTTAATGACCAAAGACCCAGATGAGATTCCAGCAGCCAAGCCCTCCGTGGTCCATTCCCTGGGGAAACAGAGACCTGGTATGGCCAAGGCTAATAGGAGCCATGATGAGGTAGCTGGGAAACCCTGAGGTTTACCTGAGAGAAGACTCCAGGAGCGAAGAATGACTGCCACCTAACTTTCCTCTGCATCCCAAGAGTGAGGACCAAAGGGCAGGTCGGAGAGACACGTTTGGTCTCAGATGGAGAATGGACTTTGAACAGTCTTGGTAAAGAGGGCTGGACACCTTGTGGATGAAGTGCTTTCTGTCCCCAGGGATGCATACACCAAGGTCGGCTGAGCCCCTGGCGGGGAGCATATCGAGAAGATTGGATTGGCCAAGGTCTTCGGACCCTGAGACATCCGGACTTTCCGGAGATCAGCAGTCGCCTTCACCTTCCCAGGCATTCCCTTCTCCAGAACTTTCAGCCAGCGCAGCTATGAGCCACGCTAGGCCCGGGCCCGTGGCCCAGGGAGAAGCAAGCTGCCTCTGTGCGCAGAGGCTGCTGTTTGCCACTTGCCCGGCTACTTCCTGCCACCACCCCCCTGTGGCTTTTGCATCATTAGCTCATAGCTCCAGGTGAAGCCAGTCCCTGGGGCCTTGGATGGCAAGGTGGGCCTGGCGTCCAAGACGTCAGAGCCCCTGTGTCTCCGGGCTGTCTTCCCTAGCAGGCCAGGGCAGCTGGCGGTAAGGGTGGGCTAGGCATTATCATCCCAGGGTAAATCAGAAAAGCACTCGAGAGAGTAAGGCTCGTCCAGAGAGGAGGACTAAGGATGGGAGCCTGCAGCTAACTGCGGCGGGGCTGCGGTGGAAGCTGGGGCTCCTGCACCCCACAATAGCGCCCTTCCTGGGCCTTCCGAAAATACTGCATTTAAACTCGGACTCACTTTGCTGGCTCATTGCAGGTGTGGAGGGGAGGCAGCTGCATGGGCTTAAAGACCCCGGTGCTGTGCCCGCGATGCCTCCGGCCCCACCAGGCTCCTCCCTGTGGGTGTACCACACTGGGAGGTGGGAAACTTAAGCTTCCTCGCTCATCAGCCATCATTTTGTAAAAGAGAAACGACAGGGTCCGGAGAGGAGAATCGTGGGTCTGAGGTCATACAGGGGTCAGAGGAGGAGCTGGAGGCAAGTCCAGCCCCCGGACTCCAGACCTCTGGCCTGGCCGAGCTTTCTGGGGTGCAGTGAGTCAGGCAGGGCCCCGAGCTCAGGCCCACCTTGCTTAGGGGGCCCTGGGCCACCACTGCTTCTGCTCCCAGCCTCACCTGTCTGGGCGCCTGGAGCCTTTCTGTTTCCCTTGGACAGAAACTCCACTTGGAGCAAGTCTGGGGGTACAGGGGGCTGCACAAAGGGAGTGTGGGCCTGAGATTTCTGCTCCTCGGTTTGGAAGCCTGTGGCTTCCCGTCAGGTTGCTTTGTTCATTTATTTATTTAATCATTCGCTTATTTTTCATATACACCTGCACTCCTGCCCCGGCCAGGCACCAGTCCAGGTGCTGGGGATAAAACGGTGAACTGGACCTCACAGTTCACGCGGTATTGGAACCACCTGAGAGCTTTGAAAGCTGCTGGCACCACCCCTAGAGGTCGGGCTGTTGGCCGGGCGTGGCCCGGGCACTTCAATTACCCAAGCTGCCCGGAGCCACAGGGAGACTTCAAGGAGGAAAGCGCGTGAGCGTGTAGACAGAGCGTGGCTCTCGGGGCCGGCATCGCCCGGATGGCTGTGAGCAGAGCACGGGGGAGGGAAGGCCCGCGTCAGGGAGGGGGCAGCGTTACCATCCCAGGTGCCCGCACCGGGCCGGGCCTGGTCCCAGCTCGCCGGGAGGTTCTGCCGCAAGCGGGCGGGGTAAAACGGGGAGTCCGAGCACCCTCCTGTTACCCGGGCCCTGTCCCCAGAAGGGACACGTGTGGCGGTCACAGCACCTTTGCTTCCCCGGGGCCTTCCTCATCTCCATGATTTTCTTGCAGTTGTGTTTTTAGAAGAGCTGGTTTCCCCTCAGTTGTAAAAATATTGAAAACCTAGAGAAATTGCAACAACCGCAGGTCACACATTGGTGTTTCCTTTTCGCCTGTCGTCGTCAAGAGCCACCACTGCTGCCGTGCCAGGCGCCTCCGGGGTGCCCCGTTCAGAGCCGCGTGCACGGTCGCAGAGCGGCAGACCTAGGACAGGGCTCACGGCTCGTGGCTCGGCCCTGCCTTTAGAAACGGCAGGTGGAGGAGCCGCACCTGGAACCCGGTTCACAGCTCTGTCCCCAGCCTCCCCAACGTGCCAGGCTCATTCCAGCCGCTGCCTGCACGCACAGCCTCCGTGTGTACCTAGCCGTTCCCTGGGTCCACCTACACTGACCGCATCACCCTGCACTTACCCACCTGATTCTGGGTCCCCTTCCCACTGCGAGGGAACATCTAACTTCTTTGCTTTTCTTGGCCTGGAGAATAAGGCAGAGGTCACTGCCTGACAGCGGGGCGCAGTTATTGCCTGGAGGGCTCTGTGATGACAGCATGTACTGTCCATGTCCTGTCTCTCAGCCCCCAGCCCTTTCCCGACTCCCCAGTGTTTCCCGGGGTTTGACTGCACCTGATGGACTCAAGCCAGAGGCCTGGACCTTCATCAAAGAGGAGAGGCTGGTAGGGGATGCCATGCTGGGCACCCCAGAAGCACACATCAACCCTCCTCTCCACAGACAATACCCTACACACACTATTTCTCTCCCTCACCTGGAAGGCCAGCCCAAACACCCCTCCATTGAGTGTTTTTTACATGTGGCTTGTCCAGGTGCCACCAGCCTTTGTAAGACCCAGTCTTAATATTTTTGAGCCTACAGAGACATGTGACAAGTATAAGACAGTAAAACTGGAGACCAGAATGAGGGGAACAAAAGGCGCAGGAAGATGGGGCTTGATTCGGGTGTGTTTGTGTAACGTGCCATATGTCACTTTTTATTCACATAAAAACATCTTCTTCAAGTAATAGGAGCCCACTCAGCTGTTGCTAACCAAATACCAAATGTTTCCCTTTTCCTCTCTTGCTCCTTCCAAAAGGCGGGCCGTGAGGAATTGCCGTTATCCGTGATGATATCTTGCCCTTCAAACGTCAGAGAGCCTTTTCCTCAGAGCAAACGCCCGGTTGTTTTTTCCAGCCTTGGCAGGAATTTTTAAGGAGAAAGTTGTTTTCAGATCACTTTTCTGTGTATTGTTTTAGACCCGGAGTGTGGTGAAAGGGGGCTCGCCTCTGTCCGATCCAGTCTCCTCACATCTATTTTCCTGAATTGTGTTAGGACCTATCAGGAACCACCCCAAAAAACAAACGAGGAAACAAACCAAAAAAAAAAGAAAGAAAACACGCTGGTATTTTGGTAAAACAATGTTAAATGAAATAAAATGAAACGATATAAGATAAACCTCGAGCTGGTTGAGATGGCTCCAGGAATCACTTTTGGAGCCTGTGCCCCTCTGCCGTGCACCATAAACACGTGGTTTTATTTCCAAGGGCTCGGGTGTTAGCGGTTCCATTTCCTCAGGAAGCTGCGTTTCTTGCTCTTACTTCTGAAATGGAACGTGCATTTTCCTTGGCCCAAGTTCAAGAAGTGCCTGAGGCGACAAGGAAAACAGTCTCAAGCAGGTTTCAGTCATTGACAGCACCCCCCCCCCCCACCCGCACCCCAGCCATGACTTCTCCCTGCTCCCCATCCGCTAAGGAGCAACGCCAGCTTTCCCAGCCGGGGAGGGAAGGTGGCCTCATGTCTTGGGTTCCAGGCAGTCCTGGCTGCCTGTGTCCTGGCCCCCAGTTGGGAAAATCTGGTTGCCCTCCAAGCAGCCACATACCACAGGCTCCTAATTAAGAAAGTATGTTCCCATTTCATGTCACTCGAAAGGAATGAAAACAGTGACAGCATTTATTTATCTCCACTATCAATATCATTCCTGTTTCTAAGTCCCAGTGGGGGTTATGCGCCTTAAAGGAATTGACTGTGGGTTGTGAGATTTTAACCTCGGCCATGTGCTGTGAGGACACGTGTGGCTTCTGTCTGAGAGGGAGACTCAAAGCAGGGAGAGGAAGGCCCGCAGAGCCCCGGACCCTGCCCTCCCGGGGCTCGGAGTCGGGGAATGGCTCGCCACAGGTGGAGCAGCTTTTTCCTTCTTTGGTGCTGATGCAGTCAAGCCCCTTATCACCTGCTACATCCCATTCCCACTCCCCCCCCACCCCTTGCATCTTCAGAACAGTAAACGCCACCATTCCTTGAATCTTCTAGAAGAGCTATGGCCTGTCTGAACGGCAGCTGTTAACATAGGACCTGCTCTGTACTAAGACTGGGCCAGGTGCTCACACGTACTGCGCACTCTGGCTGCCCGTGCAACACGAGGGGCAGGATGAAGGGACTTGCCCAGGACTGGACAGCGAGTCAGCCCGTCCGGACTGCTGAGGGAACTCCACGGACGGGCACATAAACAACAGAAGTTTATTTCTCACAGTCCTGGAGGCTGGGAAGTCCAAGCTCAAGGTGCTGGCTGATGGCGTGTCTGGTGAGGGCCTGCACTGTCGTTTATAAATGGCCATCTTCTCGCTGTGTCCTCACGTGGTGGGCGGGATGAGAGAGCTTTCAGGGGTCTCTTTAATGTGGGCACTACTCCCATTCACGGGGGCTCCACCCTCACAACCTACGCCCAAAGGCCCCACCTTCAAATCCCATCACATTGCAGATTGGGTGTCTACACCTGCATTTTAGGGAGGAGACACCAGCATTTAGTCTACGGCAGATGTCCTTGACAATGGGCCTGAGGGGGTGGTACCAGCAGTAACTGCTCATTATGAGAACAGGCCAGGAGACAAGGCGGGGCTCTCGGCAGCACCCCAGGTGGTGGTGAGGACAGGCCCTTCGTCTGGCTGCACTCTGTTGGTGCCAAGCCCAACCCGAGCAGGGAAGGATGGAAGGGACCTGGCTGTGTGTCGCATATTTGCACGCGTGTGCATGACCAGCAGGGCCTCAGCCAGTGCCCGTCGACTTGCTAAAGGGACTGTCCGCGGGAAGAAGCGGTTCTGTTCTGCCCGAGGGCTGGCTGGAGTTCAGCGTGTTGCAGGAAGGTGTGGCCCTCCTGTCTTCCGAGGCCGGCTGTGGGTTTGCTTGAGAGGTGTCAAACCCTCGAAGAAACAAACGACACATGTGGTTTTCCGTAGTCCCGCTCTTCACCGAAGCAGGATCCCAGCCGCGGGTGCTGCGCCCTCCCTGCCCAGGGCTGGGCTGGACCCGCAGGCAGCCGCGGCTCCCGGGCGGCGGCCTCCGGAGAGGGCTCAGCATCCCCGCGCCCCTTTCTGCGGACTGTGCTTGAATCATTTACGCTCTGAAATCATGGGTGTCCCAGTGGCACGGAGAACCCATTCCAGTCTCCTCTGGAGTCTGGCCCTTGCCTATCTGAGCCCAGCCTGCCTTTCCATCCTGCACACCATCCTGTGTGCCCGGTGGGCCCCAGCCCCTCCCTGGGGCACTCTGCCCCTTGGTCAAGGGCCCACCTCAGTGCCCTAGGGCTTGTAATGGCTTCCTAGCCTCTTTTCGACCACCTTCCTTTGGGCGTTGCTTCCATTTGCCATGTCCACCAGACCTCTATTCCTCCAGCTGAGGCTGAAGGTAACATCACACAGGCCACCCCCATTCTTGGTCTCAGCGGACAGCCAGCTGTTGACTCCAAGCCTGTTACTAGATTGCTATCCTGCCAGTGTGTATAAGGTGTGTCTCCTCCAACCCATTCATCCACAAATCCCAAGTGTGGACTTCAAGAAGAGAGTCAAAGTTGAAGGAAACTTCTGGTATCAAACAGCAGGAGACCTTGGAAGGGAGTTTGTTGAATGAATGAAGGACCTAAAAGAATAAAGCTCGAATGATTAGATGATTGGATACTTTTGGGGGCAGAGGACACTGGTGGCCCTCATATCTTACGTAACAAGAGACTCCTTCTGGCCTAGAGGAAAGGATCAATGTGGCCCAAAGCGGGATTGTCTTATTGTAGAAGAGATGGTGTGTGTGTGTGTACAGTGCATGCACGCCTGTGTGCCCCGCATCTCAGGATGGTTCTCCCATCCTGTTGGAGCTCTAGACAGAAAAGGCTTCTGCCCCCGGCGCTCTCCCTCACCAACCCCGACAGACCACACTTCGGGGAAGGGCTGTGGGCAGGGCCCTTCCGCGCCGGATCCCAGCACCGTGGCCGGCTTCTGTAGGGGCCCGCCCCGAAGACGCGTCGTGGGGCTCGTCATGCTTCCAGCTTCTGTGTTTCTGACTTTCCGGACGTGAGCTGCACCTTGATTGGCTCTTGACGCATCCAGAACCTTGATTCGCCCCTTTTCCTGTCACCTTGATCCCTCCCCAAATTCATCTTTTCCCTTCCATGGCCTCATTCTCCGCTTCTAAAGGAAACCGCCAACATTGGTGTGGTGGCACTTCCTCAGAAGATAAGGCCATTTATCTTCGTTTAAGGCTGAGGAAAGAATCCAACCAGATGGTTAGTGATCCTTTTGTCTTGTCCTGGGCTTCCCGACGAGGGGCTTTTTTTTGCCTAGGATCCTCTGTGCAGCTGGGAGCCGCCCGGAACTGAGGTGCTGACAGCTTGTGTTGGAATCACATGGTGTTTACTGTGCTGTGAGTTTATAACAGCCTTGTTTCCATACTGACAGCAAACGCCATATGGAGAGAAAAAAACCCTGACACATGAACCCTTAAGCAGTCGCAATACGGTACATGAAATCTCATAATTGCTTTTGGAGAGGGATGGGGGACCTCGCTCAAATCGTGTCAGTGGTGTGGTGCTCTCTGCCGTGATTCAATAAAACTGGAATTTGACACGAGGTAATTTACTTTCCTTCTGTGTTTGTGCTGGGGAAGCTCGGTTGATTGGGAGAGGAAGGGGAAATCCGTTTTCCTCACCTTGGGGCATCAGGGTGAGTGGGAGGCGGTGAGTCCGCAGGCTGTGTCTGCAGGGCGTCATGCTAACAGGTGCAGGCTACAGACCTGTCACGCTCCGGGCTCCTTGCTTCCCAGACTCCCTACTGTGACGATAACACTCATCTAACTTGACATTTTACTGCTGTCACTTGGGATCTTGTCTGCTCACCCACCCACACACTCCCTTTCCAACAGAATCTAAGCTCCCTGGGGGCTTGGGACCACATCCCACCCCGTCCCCCACCGATCCTGGCACGCATTGGGGTGGGTTAAATGTTTGTTGGAGTGGCTATTTGTGAGCCATCTGTGCATGGGAAGGTAGACTGAATTAAGGTTAGTTCTAAGCTTGTTTCAGCCTCCAAACCACTTGAGCAGGGGGCCACACTGATCAAAGTGTCGGCTCAGAGAATGAGAGATTTTTGACTGCCTTCTTAACAATCGTATACTTAGAACTAGTGAATTCCTACAAAAACAGTTTCTGCCCTCAGGCAGTTTACCCATGAAAGGAAAAGTGGCTGTAAAACTCTCCAGCTGGTATGCCTAAAGACAAATCTTCTGCACGCTCTGGCTTAAGCAAAGATGCTGTGGGGTGGATAATTGCAGGCATGGGGCTGGCCTGGCAGGCTCGCTCCAGGGGCTCCTGTGATATGGCATCAGGTTTCTATCTCCACTCTGCTCTCCTCCTCCCTTGCTGGTTCATTCTCCGTGGGCTCTCACCGCCTGTAGGAATGACCGTGGTGGCAGCTCTTGGCCGACCAGTTTTGAGGCCTTGTCATCCCAGAGACGAGCAAATGTCTTTCTTGGAAGTTCTGGCAAAAACCCTGGAAGGATTCCAAGGCCCACTCAGGTCTCAATGAATGTACCCTTGTGGTCCTGAGGCAGAGGGCTCTGATTGGCTGGGACTGAGTCCCGTGCTCACTTCCGAGGCTCAGGAGGAGTCGGCTCCCTGACAACTTTGGGCTGGAGTTTTACAGACTTTGGGGGAGGAGGTTCCCTAAAGGAAGGGAGATGGAACAGACCAAAAAGTCCACTTCCGCGATGGTAATAGGTTGTGTTTATTAAGCATTTCCTATGAGCCAGGCTCTGGTCTGAGTCCTTTCCATGCATTGTCTTCTTTAATCCTCTTGATAGTCCTAGGATCTAGGTACAATTACTGTTCCCAGTTTATGGATGAGGAAACTGAGGGATAAAAGTGTTAAGCCAGTGCACACAGGCAGTGAGTAGTGAGGCTGGGATTTGAACCCAGCGGGTTTAGCTTCATAACCCACGCTCACAGCCCCCAACCTCCCTATAAGTAAGAGCGGGACCTCCCTGTGAATAAGCTCTTTGGGTATGAAGGTGAGTCGGCATCTTGGCTGTGTTCGTATTTCCTGTTGTATTCCTGTCTCCAGAGAAAGGCCCTCCAGGAGGACAGTCGTCTTGGTTCTTCCTCTACATTTGGTTAGTCATTCTTTCCATCCAGGTCGCTCTCCTAACCAAAGTCTAACTCACCCCACTTCCTGGTTTCCCCACAAAACCACCTGACTGTTTCTGGTGCAGTTGCAGAATCAAAGGGCTAGTTTTCAGTGCTCGAGGTGGTTCGAGGCAATGTGTCTCAGGCAGTCCTTTGAGCATCTTCATGGCCAGAGAAAGCTCCTCGCAGGCTCATTGCAGGAAGAGCCTAGCAGGGACCCACTTCACCCCACTCCATCGTACCTCCAACGTGTGCCTGCCTTCATTTTTCAGAGAGGAGGGCTGAGGTGCAGAGAGGGCAAGTAAATTGCTTGGAGTCACATAGCAAGTCCTTGACCCTCCCCTGGCCTCCAGGCCGCTGGGCTTGGAGTCTGGCACCGCACTGCCTCTTCAGAGCTCTCTTGGCTACTGAATGCCTGCGGCCTAATCACGTTCTGTCTCTGTTCCTTTCGCTCCTCAGCTGGAAATTGCAGGGTTCTCATAAGACTCAGCTGGAAAACGCAGGATTTTGCTCCAATTGGGCAAAAATGGGAAAAAAAAAATTTTTTTTTTTTACTGTATTCATTAGGATGCTTTATATTACAAGTGATTTAAAAAATGTTTTTTAACTGCACTAAACAAAGCTCATAAATAAGTTTTTCTGGTGTGGCTGGGCTGCAGGCACGGTTGGATCCAGAGAGTCATGACGTCACCGGGCACCGAGGCTGCTTCTAGTTTTCCCAGCCCTGACCTCCTCCGTGTGTCAGCCTCTTTCTCACAGCAGCTTCCTGTGCAGTGTCCCGAACACTGCATTAGACTCTGGCCTCACCCCCACGCGCCCAGCATCCCGAGGAAGAGAAAGCACCTCTGCTCAGTTTACCCGACGAAGTCTCTGGCTCTCCCTGATTTAACTGGCTTGAGTTACTCGCCTTCCATCCTTACCCAGTCAGTGTAATCAGGGAATGCGATGTGCTGTTTGGCCAGCCAGGGGCCAATGATAGTCCCCAGAACTGCTGGCATCTCCAGACAGAAATCAGGGCATCAGAAAGCGGGAGTGGGCTGGGGTGTAGACCCCTCTGCGTCTGCAGAGTCCTGAGAGTTTGCCAGTCACCTTTCTCCATCCCTCTGCGACATTTGATCCAGGTGTGGGCTGACGGGGTGGCCCCGCCTGACCCTCGCCTGGGTCTTACCACATTCTTCTCTTCTTGTCTCCAGACAGAGATTACTGCAGTTTATGTGACAAGCAGCCAATTGGGAGGCTGCTTTTCCGGCAGTTCTGTGAAACAAGACCCGGGCTGGAGTGTTACATCCAGTTCTTGGACTCAGTGGTAAGTCCCTGGTCCTGGGGGTGGGTGGTGGGGGGGCTGTCTTTGGTCCTCTGCCTCAGTGATTGTTTTTGTCCAAAAGAAAGGATAGACCACACGGTTTAGAAGGGCGAAGAATAAAATTGTTGCTCAAGAAACCTCCACTACAGACTTCAAGAATATAGACTGTCTCCAGGTTTACAACTGCTGGGTGACCGTGGGTGGGCCACCTCCCATTCTGGGCCTCACTTGATGCTGCTTTGACAGGGGCCCCGTCAACTGTCTGATTTGGGGAGCCTGAGTTATTATACGAGGTCGGGCCTGGGGAAGTTATGCGGTTTTCCCAATATCCCAAAGTCGCTCTTGGATTCTGTGGCCTCTTCCCGCAGCTGAGAACCCATTTTCTAGAAAGCAAGCCCCCTGAGGCCAGAGCCCTGGGCTTCCGGTTCACCCCTGCCTAGCACAGTGCCTGGCACGTACAGGCACTCAGTACGTGTTTGTGGAATGAACGTGTGTTAGCAGTTTCAAGCCAATCTGATAGCTGCTGGCTTCACTTTTTGCTCACACACTCAGCCACGATTGACACCATGGGAACTTCCTGCGGATGTGGTGGTCGTTCACATGTTTAACAAATGCTGACGATCTGCGTGAGGGTTAAGGACCAGATGGGGAATACGCAGGAGTTCGTCGGCACCCGCTCAGGAAGGCAGGGCACCGCGACCTGGCTGACTGCCCTTTGGGTTTCTATTCAAGGCACAGAGTGGAAACCAGTCATGAAAGGAGTGGGGTCATCCAGACCCCCTTTCTCAGGACAGGGGGCCAAGGTGCTCTTGTTTCCCAGAGGCCCTCAGACCATTAGTTTCTGGAGCCCTCCCAACCTCTGCCTTGGTTTAGGAGACAGCCCTGTGGGGCCCAAGTTTCTGCGTCTTCTTTTGAGTTTGAATGTGACTCTCTAGACTCACAAACCAAACGGTCCACTGAAAGTGTCTGCCAGAAGTCACATGGGCCCCCCTCAAAGTCAACATGTCTTAAAAAACTCAGAACTTCCCCCCCCAGGCTCCCAAAACTGCCAAGCCTGACATGTTCTCCGTTCCTGTGACCAGCACCCCACAGTCACCCAAGCCTGAAAACTTGCATTGTTCTTGACCCCTCCCTGGCCCTCATCCCTTCCGCATCCAATCAAGGACCATGCGCTTGGCTCCTTGACCTCTCCCAGACCAGTCCTCTCCCCTCCTTAGCCTCCGTCTTGGTCTTGGTGCAGGCTCTTCGCACCTCTCTCATCAGTGATTACAATGTTCTCAGCCTTGGCTGAGCAGTAGAAACACCTGGGAGCCTTAAAAAAATACCAGTACTCGAACCGAAGCCCAGACTCATTAATTTGTATCTCAGGGGTGGGACCTGGTATTTTCATAACTTTTTATTACGGAAAATTTCAGACTGTAAAAAGTAAAAGTCTACACAACAGAATGATGAACCCGCATGCACCCTTCACCCCACTTCAACAATGATGAACTCACGGCCAGTCTTGTTCCACCCGTCTCCTCCCCTCTAGCATTTCACGTGGATCTCACGTGTTTCATCTGGGAACGTTTCAGTACGCCTCTAAAGGATAAGCACTCTCTAACAAAAACAAAAATAAGCCCAATACCATGACCGCAGCTAAAAAAAATAATTCTTCCCACCATCAAATAGTAGTCACTGATCCCATTTCTGATTTTCTCATGCTTTTCATAAATGCGTGTTTCAACAGTTTCTAACCATCTTCCCTTGCTCATCTGGAGGAGCCTCCCAGAATCTGAATTTTGCACGCTCATCCCCGTGGGTCACGTCATAGTGTCCTCAGTCTTCCTTGTAAATTGCTCATTGCATCTAGAGACTTAGATGCATTTCAATGTTGGGGCAGGTGACGAACGTCATAAGTGGTTTTATGTGCTTCTGTCAGGGGACATATAATATCTGGTCGTCTTTCTTTTCAAGATGGCAGAAGCCATTCATATTCAATATCTAAATCTGTTGATATACTAGGGGTTGCAACGTGGCGACGTTCTAAATCTATCATTCCTCGTCTTCTGCTAACTGGGAAACACCTTTCGATTATTATTTGGTTGCCCAGCAGTAAAGTTCAGCTAGGGAAGTGCTTGATTTTTCCCCTGTATTTGTGTTTTCAAAGCATCCTCCAACAGTACTAAGCAGTTAGAGGTTTAAACGTGTGGATTGAAACATGGTGTGCCTTGATGCACATGGTCATCATCTTTACTGGTGTTCCATGGTCTCGCCATTAGCCAGGGGGAGCGCTTTAGATTGGCTTCTGAGCCCTTGAGAGGAACCCAGCCGTCACTGGCAGACTCTTGGCTCTGTGGCATAAAATGATGTTCCAGGCCCATCTTGTATGTTTCCTGCCCTACACCTAGAGACTGTCCTTTCTCCAAGGAGCCCTGCCCCCTCTTACTGGGAAATGGAACCTGGAGACCACTTGGCATGAGGGATGCTCATTACCACTGACTGACATTGGCATTTTTCAAATGTTCTAGGACTGTACTATGAGTCCGAGTTGGGAAGCATTAACATCTGGGGGAGAGTTCAGGTTCTGAGGCTGACTTACCAGGCCCTCCGCTGACAGCCCCCGGCCCACCCTTTCATGCTCGACCTTTCCCTGGGTCTTTCCTGGGCCCTTCGTTCTGGCCCCGCCACCTGCTCGTGGTGGTTCTTGCTTGCCAGGCTGATTGGAGCCTCTCGGTCCTCTCTGGAACGTAGGGAGCAGGACAGAGGTGTCAATTGTGCCAGACTTTGTGCCATTGAAGAACTTTGAAGTGGGGAACCACTGGAGGGGTTTGATCAGAGCAGTGACGTGGTTTGACTGAGGTTTTTAAAGGACTTTCTGACCCCTGTGTTGGGAACAGGCCATGGGGGGAAGGGTGGAAGTGGGGAGCTCCGATAGGAGGCCGCTGCAGCAGGTGAGGGCTGGTGGTGGCTCAGGCCACGTGGCAACAGTTGGCAGCGGTGAGAGTGGGTAGGTTTGGGCATGTTTTGAAGGCAGAATGAACAGTATTTCCTGATGCATTGGGGGTGAGAGAGAAGAGTTACAGATGCCTTCAAAGCCTTGACCTGAGCAACCGGGAGGAGGGAGTCAGGGCGGCTCACTTGGGGGAAGGTCAGGAGCTCCATTTTAGGCACACTCGGCGTGAGATGTCCATCAGACACCCACGTGGAGATGTCTGAGGGGAGGAGGGTGTTCAAGTCCGAACTTTGTGAGAAAGGGCTGGGCTGGTATTAGAAAATGGGGCGTTGTCAGCATAGGGCCGGCATTTAGAGCCATGGGCTGGAGTTGCTCACCAAGGAGGTGCATGTGGATGGAGAAGAGACAAACCCAAAGACAGATCAGGACCAAGGCTGCTCCCCATCTGGAAGACGTGAGGCATCGGCGGTTTGGGGGTCTGTGTGGAGTGATGAGGCAGAGCGGGACAACGGTAAACCCGGGAGCCGGTGGACTTTGCCAGCCTTGCGTCTTATTTGATGCATATAGTCAGTTTGAGGAGAAGGAAAAAACCCCAATGGATGCCCGTTTCATTCTGGTCATGCAGGCGTTCCCTTTTGCTGGGCCTGCACCAGGAGCTTTTTTTTTTTTTTTTGGAAAGGAAATGTGAGTCTGGCTCCCTGCGCTGACGTGACAAATGCTCTTTACATATGCCTTAACGAAGCTGCCACTCACAAGAGGCCGACCCCACCCCTTGCGTTTTGCCTGCATCCCTGGGAAGTAGCGAGGCCTTTCATCGCCCATCCTGACGTCAAAGGACCGGCCTTTGGAACGCCTCTTTTACGCACGAAGACTTTATTGAGTTTTCCAGGGCTGGCGCAATTCTCGTCTGAAATACGTTTTTTTTTTTTTTCCCTTCCATCCTGACTGGAACGCCAAGAAGGGAGGAGGTGGCACTGTCCTGGGCATTGCATACCACCCAGTGCCCCCTGGCTCGGCCTGCGCCATCCACGCCGTTCCCACCTCTGTGTGGAATTTCTACCAAGTGCAGTTTATTAAAAATAACCCGTCCCGTCAGGCTCCGATGCAGCCGTCAGGGAAGGCTGGTCTCCTGCACTGCCCTCATGTCTGAGTTTCTCAAGTCCAGCAGAAGACTGTGGCTGTTTGAAAACGGGGCCAGGTGATTTGGGGAGCAGCGGGAATGTTCGCGTACCACTCCTCAGGCCGCGGGGGTACTTCAGCCCCTTGTCTTGGTTGTCGAGGGCTTCTAGGAGCCTGCGAAGGACGCCCCCTGTTGCCTTCCCGAGAAATGGAGTCAATGCCCTAAGTCAAGAATGACCGGGCTTGGCTTCCGGAGGGCCAAAGAGGATTTTCTCAGCTGGTCAGGGGTCAGAAGGGCCTCCAGGTAGTGTCAGCCTCCACTGGCCAAAAGGGTCTTGCCGTGGATTTCTTAAAGGTTGACGTGCTTCTTTTCTAACCTGTTTCCTGGAGCCTTGATGGCCTTGCGGCTCGTTGAAACCCTCCTGCGTCCACACGTGGGTGTGGCTTGGTTTTCAGGTCCCTCCCCTTCGGAGGTGGGGCGCCTTGGCGGACCCTCAAGCAGACTTGCTCCTCGCATAGTTATCGTGTCCCTGGTGCATCGCACTGCGCTCCAGCAGTTGAGGACTACACAGTGAGCAGGAGAAGTAGGTTCCCGCCCTCATGGAGCTCGCTTTCTGATTAAATGAGAGATGGAAGAATAAAGAAAACGTTTTGATGAAGTGATACTTGCTATGAGTTCCGATGCCCACTAAGTATTTGTTATTTGCTGCTGTGTAAGAAATCATTCCCAAAATTAGCGACTTGAACCAACAATAAACATTTATTATTTCATAGTTTTTGTGGGTCAAGCTTTGGAAATGGTTCACCAAGGTGCTAGTAGCGGCTTAAGGTCTCTCAAAGGTTCTGTCAAGATGTTGGCTGGGGGTGAATTCATCTGAAGGCTTGGTCTGTTTCCAGACCAATGCACGTGGCTGTTGGTTGGAGGCTTCAGTTGTTTCCACAGAACCTCTCTCCATGGGACTGCTTGAGCATCCTCATAACATGGCCGGCTTTCCCCAGAGCGAGTGACCTGAGAGACCCGCACGGTAGGAGCTGTAATGGTTACACAGTTAGCCCTATTCAGTGCGGAAAGAAACTCCTCAAGAGCTTGACCAGCAGGAGCAAGGATTATCAAAGTCTCCATCTTTAATAATGGAGCCGGCAGTGACAAACATGAGGTTAAAACTAGTGAAATCTCGTATCAGGAAATGCTAAAAGGCGCTCCAAGACATTCATTAGCCCAGAACTATAGAAAATAACGTGATATTAATAAGCTTTCGCCTAGCTTTAGGTATGCCTGGTTATCTTGAAATCGTGTTATAAAATGATTTGGTATACCTCACCCAGTGAACTAAGTATTCTGCTTCTCTTATTCATGAGAAGAGACAAATACCCAGTATTTGTCTTTGTCTTTCTGTCTCTGCTGTGAGCTCCCAAAAGAGGCAGCGTGGGGGAGGTGATCATTCTTCAGATGGACATAGAGACCCTCTGGCAGTTGGGAAGGCCAGAACCCGGGAGCATGGTCATCTTGGGAAAGTACCACTTATAGATGGGGGTCTCCTGGGTGCCCCACCCATACTCCAAACATGGCTCCCCTAGAAGCTGCCACCTTCCTGATGATGTCACCCCCAAACCTCCATGGCTGGAGCGGGGAGGAGCCTGAGCCCTTTCTCTGGGTTTTATAGACTTATCTGGTAGAGAAGGCTTAGAGTAAAAACCCTGAGGGCCATTGACTGCCATGCTTCCTACCACTGGAGCAAGCCCGTGAGCCCTGAGAATGAGGCTGGCACACACTCATGTACGTGTGCACGCGCGCTGCGCACACACACACACACACACACGAGAGTGGGTTTCAGGGGCGCTCGTATCCTTGGTTCCTGGTGCTCTGGGCCCAGCTACATTTCCATTCTCCCTACAGTTTGGTTGCTCAACCCATCCTTGGATTCCAGGAGCCAAGAACTGGGTTTGGGTGTATTTCCTTCCCCTTAGAACTGAAGGAGTAATAGAGAGTCAAAGACCTTTGCATGGTGGCCTTATGAGCCTTGGTGGGGAGTGAGGACAGAGAATAATTCTGGGGCTGGGGAGGAAGAGAAGCAGTTGGGCAGTGGGGGGTAGGGGAGGGCCACTCAGGGCCGAGGCTCTCAGGAGAATGACGGGCAGACAGGAGGTGACAACACAGCCCTCTGACAGCTGCTGGTAGATTGACACTCTGTCCGAGAGAGGCGCACGGCCTTGTCCTCTTTCCTTCTTTTTAGCGTTTGCCCCAGCAGAACATGCCTCACAGCTGGTGGCTATGGTGCTGCAGGGTCACCTCAGGGTCACTCCTACCACTCTCAGTCTGTGCCCCGCCGTGGCCAGCCGTCCACGCCTCCCTCCCTTCTTTCTCTGGTCCTGTGGGGGCCAGTGAATTCCTTCCTGACCCAGATGCAAGTGGGCTCCTCAGATGACAGCCAGAGGTCAGAGTGTCTGCTCAGGCAGCAGCATGCAGGAGCCGGGCA
The DNA here is from genome assembly GCA_003508835.1 of Eonycteris spelaea. Lineage (NCBI taxonomy): Eukaryota > Metazoa > Chordata > Mammalia > Chiroptera > Pteropodidae > Eonycteris > Eonycteris spelaea. The sequence continues at coordinate 6,863,467 of PUFA01000004.1, read as the reverse complement.
TTCAAAAGAGGGGTGCCGGAGCCCCTGGTGCCCAGGCGGAGGGGGCGCCAGCAGCTAACTACCCCCCTCATTCTCACCTGCCCTGCAGCATGGTGGAAAGTAGCTCCCAAGTGGCGAATGAAGACCGCCCCGGCCCCCATGGTCAACACAGGCAAGTCACCAAGGCCACTGCGGGCGGAGCTGGGTATTTCTCCAGAAAGGGCCATGGCGTCACTGGCCCTGCCGTGAGGACTCTGGAAAAGCTGACCACATCGGTAATTACAGAAGCCGGAGGTGGCAAGACCTCATAGCATCTCTGATTTCATCTTCCTGTCAGGGCAGGAGACAGTCTCCTGGGAGAAGGAGGTGACATCTAAAGTCAGTTGGAGGCCAAGGAGAATTCAGCTCAGACTCTGCTCTTTAAACCAGTGGCTTTGGGAATGCGCCAGGTCCCCTTTTGCCAGCTCGCAATCTTCATGTTTTTAAAAATCCTCCGAAGGAAATCTGTCTTCGTAACAGAGAGTACGTATTTTCACCAGCATTTTCTGAGATCCACGATGCCATGAGGGCAAGCCGAGAGAATGCGCGATCAGGTTTCTAAACGGGGATGTCCACAGGTGTCTGTACTCTGGCCATCACGGGTTCCTGTTGCCTTGAACTCAGTGCTGTCATTCACTCTTTGTGGTAGAGCAGCGTCTCCTCCACAAAGGTTTATGCCTGTGCTTGGCGTAAATCGCAGTGCAAGGAGAAGGCTCGGTAAATGGCGCCTTCCTAGGCCGGCACCTCGGATGTATCTGGGGAAGAGGCACACCCTCCGCATGGACGGGCATAAGTTGTCCTTCGGTGCTCTGGCTGTTAGGGTCGAGCTCTGGGCAGGAGAAGGTTCAAATGGCCATCAGAGCAGAGAGGAGGGACCGTGTGCCTCCCCTGTGCTGGGGGAGGGGATAAGGCCCACCACCCCTCCGGCCGGAGGAAATCCTCTCACACATGGAGGTCACAGGGCCATGCCTCGCATGTGGTTTACCTCTGTCATTGAGACATTGTCTGGCTGCCATTTCCCAAGCTCTAATTATAATATTCTGGGCTGGCGGCCCCACCTCTTCTTTGCTGCTTATGTTTTCTGGTTTAAGCTGATTTCAGCAGCTTGTGCCCGCTACCTGGGCAAGGGTGTCCGCACAGCAGCGGGTTCCCGGGTGGTCCCCCGCCTTGGGCAGTGTGATCTGCCTGCGCCCTGCCCACCAGGATGAGCCGCCACAGTGCCTTCTCTCTGCAGGTGGCCTCTCAGGACTGTCCCCCATGAGCCCCTCTCGGGGATCACTGCGGAAGCATGGCCTGTCACTCCAGGTGACTTAATCAGTGTGCAGAGCCCAGCGGGAAGCCTTCTGTTGGTTTTCTGCCTCCCAACACAAATGCTGCTCAAGTGGTGGTGACCTGATGTGGACTCTCAAAGAAAGGCCTTTTGATCCCGGGCCGGGCGCCTGTCCCCGCGTGCTCCCGGCTGCCTCCCTGTGGAACTCTGGCGCCCAGCTGCCCAGCCAGGCCTCTGCTGGGCGGCAGCTGACCTGAAAGCAATGTTATTTTTTTTTAACGTGGGTTTCAGCACCGAGAGCAATAATATTTTCAGCTGGGTATTGAGGCTGATTAGTGAGCCTCAGGCCTCCATTTGTTTAAATAGAAGCTGAGTTCACAGATGTATTTGGGACAGTACAAATCCAGGGTCCGGCATGGGATTGAGTTACCCCAAAAGGTGGGCGGCCATTTGCCCGGGGCCTGGGCCTTGCAAAACAGTCTGGGTAAATTCCCGTGGCGCCAGACCACTAGGCAGGGGTTTCAGGACAGTGGACACTTCTCTCCTCATCCTAGAAAGAGGGTGGTCAGTCGCGCTCCGGAATTCTCACCCCTTTACTGACGCAGCTCCCAGCCCTGACATTTGCTCGCTTAATCGTATTTGAACCGGTTGCATGCGACCTCTGAGAGCCTCGGTTTCTTCATCTATAAATTGGGAATAATACCTGCTTTGCAGGGTCAGCCTGTAATCTACTCCATACTGTGTGTGTGGGTGTGCGTGTACATGTGTCAGTTTTGGGGGGTTGCTGGGGAGCACAGAAGGAGGAGATTACAGGAAAACCTCAAGGAGAAAGAGCCACCTTCTCTCCTTAAATGGACTCAAGATGTCATCAATCAAATCAAATCATCAAGAAATGATCCATCCCACGGGCTCATCGTCATGGTGAGGACACAGTGGCCCTTGGAGAGAGAGGTGCTGAGGCGGGAGACCAGCGGAGGTCGGAGGGCCTGCGCTTCTGTCCTGGCTCTGCTATGGCCCGCTCTGTGACCTTGGGCCAGCCCTTCACTCCTCCGAGCCTCGGTGTCCAGCTCTGTAAAGTAAATGGGTCGATTCCTTCCAGAACCACCATCCCATAGTCCTGTGATTCAAATGATCACAGTGGCAACGTTTCTTCCTTGGAGAACATCGTTGAATCTCGATTCGTCATTAGACGAGAGAAATGGTAACAAAAGGGAACTCGCGCCCTTCGGTGGGAAGTGTGCCGGACTGCCTCGGGTGCACTCCAAGTGCCGCCCCACTTCCCTTCTCCCAGGAGGGGCTTCTGGGCCGGCCTGTGGAGAAATCGGCCCCTAGACACTGGGTTGAGAGGGTCCCAGAACTGGGCCAGGAGAGCTGGGGTGTCTAACTCTAGAGTGAGACAGACCGGGGAGGAGTTTCAGCCTGTGCTGATGTCATTGTCTCTGTCTCTTCTGAAATAGCTGTACTTCTGGACTAAGACTGACAAATCCTCGGCTGGTAGATTTTGAAGTGGTTATAAACAATTTGCAATTTGTTCCCTTGTCTAAATGAGAAAGGCAAGCTTACCCAGGCTTCTCGTTAACTCCGGGCCTCGGTCCGCTTGGCAGATGCATCAGATATGCGTGAAGGAGAGAGAACTTAGAAAGGCTGCCTTTCAGAGGCCTCACTTCCTCATAGCCCAGGTCCCACCAGCTTGGCCTGCGATCTGGCGTCCTAAACTCCTTGGTGTTGTTGAGAAAGAGCTCCAGGCTTGGAGGTCCAAGTCCCAGGCCTGCCACCCCCCTTGGACGACCTCGGACACTCTACTGCGTCTCCCGTTCTTTAGATGTGGATGAAGGGGTGCAAAGGCAGCCCCAGCCCTCCTCCCACTTCGCTCCCTGGGCTTTTCTGAGGTTCAGATCAGAGCATCTGAACATCCAACCTCTGTATGATCATTTGTAAGCCGAAAAAAGTAAAGCCTCCCAATTATTCTTCTCTTGCAAGGTGTAATAATGGGGGTGATCATTACGGTAACTGTTGATTGAGTGTTTATTATGTGCCCAGCTCTGGGCTAAGAGCTTTGTCACATTCTTTCCCATCTGCATTTTGTAGAGGTTAAGAAAATTGTCTCAAGGCACACAACTTGTGAGGTCCGAGTGACCTAAGGCAGCCTCTCGGGGCTGGGCCTTCCAGTTCGGTGGCTTGCTGTTTTTCAGTGGCTTCCCTTGATTTATCTAAACCAGTGCTTCTCAACCCCGGCTGCCTGGATGCCTGGCCCTCATCCCCAGAAGGTCTGACTCAGTTGGTGGGGCAGGGCCCACACGCCAATGTCTGACCGTGCAGCCGGGGAGGAGAGCCCCTGTTCTCAGCACCCGCGCATGGATGATGCTGTCCCCTGCGGGAGGAGGGGATCGGTCAGGTGGCCTCCAGGGGGTCTTGTCCAAGAGCCTCCCAGGTTCTGGAACTATAAGACGCTCACGAGTAAATCTATGATTGTTCTTTTCCTTCTTCTGTTTTAGGCAGAATATGAAGTTACTCCAGATGAAAAACTGGGCGAAAAAGGGAAGGAAGTTATGACCAAGTACCTCACCCCAAAGGTAAGAGGCTGCCCAGACCGCACAGCAGGAGGGATGAGAGGCCTCATCCGGGAATGTGGGCCCCCAGATCTGTGCCAGGAAAGCACCGGACTGGCTGGCGGCTGCCATTGGTCTCCAGAGATCCAGAATTCTCAGCCTGCCCCAGAGGGCACACGTGCCAGGCAGGGCCAAAGCGGGTGATCAAGGCCAGGCCAGCGGCGGCGTTTCTGAGAGGCCCGTGAGGTGGGGAAGGGCCCGAGGGTGGTCAGCAGGGACAGGGGTGGCTACAGCTATGTTGGCAGAGGAAATGTCATTTGAACACGTAACAGAATGCAGAGTATTCCGAATGGGTTCTGGAGTGTGCTGAAGGGCAAGAGGCCGCCCGACCCCACCTCGGGAGCACCCCGTCATGGCTGAAGGAAGAGAGGCAGCGCCACCCCCACCCCGGGGTGCTGGAGGCCCCAGGACTGATGTCTTCTTACCCCTGACGTGGCAGAGAAATGTGTTCTCCATTCAGCTCAGAGAGCCTGGCCTGGGAGCCCGGGGTCTGGTCCCCGTGTCCTACCTGTGCGGTCAAGTCAAGCTCCCTCTCTGGGCCTCGGTTTCCCTTTCTCAAAAGTGGCTGTCCCTGCCAGACCCACGTCCGCGAGGCCTGGAAAGCCTGCGATGACATGTGCGTGCACACCACTCTGGGTGTGTCCTGCACCCCCGTGGGGCGGGGTGGCTTGGTCCTCACCCTGGACCTGGACACTGTTTGTGTATCCACACACAATGTGGCAGGGGTGGCTTCAGGCACGTAGGTCAGGAAACAGCCCTACCCCTGACTCCCCGTCACAGGCGCCTGGGTGTTCTGTGATGCTTCAGCCTCTGCGTGAGGAGAGACAGCCCTGTGGACAGGCGGCTCCCGGGGCCAAGGGGCAGGAGGCCGCTGTGGGTGCGGCTGGTGGGATCTTCAGCTGCCCTCTGTGCAGCCAGTCTCCACAGTGGCTCGGCTGTGCCCGTCCGGCTCTCCACCTGGGTCCCTCCAGGGCTGCCCACCTGCTCGAGTTGCCTCCAGACAGTGGCAGCTAACACGTGTTGAGGACCCGCTGTGTCCAGGCGCCCTCTCACTTAGTCCTCGCTGTCACCACGTGATGTGATTCTGTTGGCCCCACCTTCCAAATGAGGACGGGGAGGCTCAGGAGGGGCTGTCACTGTCCCAGGTCACCCGGCCAGGGGCCAGGGCTTGAGCTCAGGTCGCGGTGACCTGGGACCCCTAGGTCTGTCCCCCGTGATGCACTGTTTCCCGCCCCTGCCCCTCACTGCCCTCCACGGCCCCCGCCCGGGCTGTGCCGGCCTGGCCCATCTCAGTGAGAGCAGATTGGTTCTTTGCCCGGCCTCATCAGCACCTTCAGCGCATCCATGGGCTGCGGTAGGGGCCGCTTCTCCCTCTCCCGCCTTGGCCAGCCTCATCCACAAGCTTCTGCTAGAGGATCCCAACCTGGGCCCTCCAGACCTCTCTGCTCCTGCTCAGTGCTGGCGGGGGTGGTGGTGGGGGGAATGGCGGGGGAGCCCAGACTCTCCGTCAGCTCAGACGGTTTACAAGTACCTCAGAGCCTGCCAACATTTTTTCCTTAAGTACTCCTCAGTTTTTAAAATTTAAACCACACCATATGTTATGGCCCGGGGGCCTGGGGAGGTGGTGGGAGCAGTCCCGTGGGCCGGCTGCTTTCCTACAATAAATTTTGCACTGCCTCCCCAGCCCTTCCTGTAGGCACCCCTCGCGGCCTGTGTTGCTTCTCAGTGCTGGGGAGTGAGGGGCTGGGAGGGGGGCTGAGCTGGTGGCCGAAGCCCCAGCATTGGCTCCGAGGCCTTGGAAACGACCCCCCCAGAACCGTTGTCCCCAAACCCAGATCGTCCTCACCTTGGGCCTCCTTCAAGTGGCAGCTCGTGAGTCTTGGTTTCAAGCAGCATTTTCCAAGAGGTAGAGCGTGGGACACTGGTCATTTGAGAGGCTCTGAGGAAAAAAAAAAATACCTCCGTGGTCAGTTACTACGTGTGGGCAACACCGCATGCCGCATTTCCCCCTCGTAAAGATGCACGCGGCGTGTGAGCATATTAAAGGCTCTGAGAAGTCCTGCAATGCAGAAACCTATTTGACCGCTAACAAAACGTTTCCCACACTTGTAGGACCATAAAACTTGGTTTTCTCTTTCAAATTTCACTTCTTGCTGAGTACGTCTTGGGCTGCAGAACACATCCCAGGATCTTCATGGCCGGGCCGCTCTCTGCTCTAACGTCCTTCCCCCGTGAACCTCTCCCACAGCCCCCAACCTGGGCTCCAGCCACGTCATTTCCCCGTCTCACCCTGACACCCGCACCTCGCTGCCTTTGTTCAGGCTGCTCCCTGCAAGGCCCTTCATCCGGCAGGTGTGACCCACTCCGTCTTTCTCCCTCTGTGTCCCCGCTCAGCCCACAGCCTCTTCTGCTCTGGTGAGAAGCCATCGCGCCTCCCTGGGCGGTTTCTGAGCGTGCTGCTCTGTTATGCTTCTCTAGGTTTACGCAGTCAGTGCTTCCCCGGCCTGGTGGGAGGTTTTGGGGGCCCCCTTCCAGCACATCAACAGATCAGTCGAATGCCGTGTGACGGGAGCAGTGGTGGAACCGAGCAAAGGGAAGTGGGGAAGGGGCTCGTGAGAGGTTGCTCCGGACCACTCTGCGTGAGCCGGGGAGGCTTCTGGGAGGTGATGCGGCCGAACCAAATCTTAACATGATGGTGAGGAGGCGGGCAAAGGGTAGCACAGTGCTTCTCCCTGGGGAATTTTTGTCCCCTCAGGGGGGTGTCCCATTTGGTGGCATCTGGAGATATCTTTGACTGACCCATTTGCGAGGGCGAGTGCCTGGCGTTTAATAGCCTAGACCAGGGATAGTGCTGAATGTCCTACAATGCACAGGCCCCACAGCAAAGGGTTACCTGGCCCCGAATGTCAGTAGCGCGGAGGGCGAAAAACCCCGGTACAGAGGCGGGAAAAGCGTGGGGTGGTCAATGTTGTAGGAGGGGAAGGTGGGGTATAGCGTCCTCTGGGTGGCAGGGCCTGGAAAACCATGTTGGGGACTTTGACACTGTCCCAAGGGCAGCGGGGAGCCACTAGGGCTCTGCGTGTCATGTGCAGTGTAGGGCGATCCCTCTGACCACGTGGAGGAGAAGGGAGACGGGAGAATGCAGGTGGGAGCTGACCAGGGAGCCGCCGCAGGGGCTGTGGGAAACGGAGCACAGGGGCCTTGGGAGTGTTGGGAGGAAGGGGCTCCGGGAGCCGGCCAGGTGTGGGGCGTGGAGAGAGCAGGCAGGACGAATCCCTCGTTTCCATCTTGAGTCACTGAGTGGGCGCAGGTGCCCAGGAAGGACGGACAGCACAGGATGAGAGTCATTGCTGTAGGTGACGTGGTTATTAGTTCATTGGGCAGGGAGCATGGCATCTGCTCTCTCTGGTGTCCCCTGTCCCCAGCACAGTGCTGGATGCATGGCTCTCATTCATCGCCAGCTGGTTCAATGAAGACAATGAAGGGGCCCAAGAAGCTTACTTCCATGGTCTCCTCACCTCTCCTGCCTCGTGTCTCTTTCCGTGGAGCTGACCCTTGGCAGGCTTTTGTCTCCCGGTGCCTGACTTGACGTATTTGCTGGGAGTCTGGCTAGAAAGTCCCTGCTCAATGTCGAAGCTTATGCCCGGAGCCCAATTCTCACCCTCCGTGGAGTGAAGCCCTTCAAACTCTGATCTGAAGTCTTCCCTGCCCAGAGGCAAGTCCACTCTTGGACCCTGCCCAGAATCCTGTATCCGTTGCCCTGTATACATGGCCAGCTTTGCTCTGGGGACCGTCAGAGAATGCAGCCCAGGGTGGGCTTCGGAGTGGGCTGAACACCGTTGGAGATGTGACATGCAGGCAGCAGGGTGCTGTGAGAAGGCGAGTTTTAGAACCAGGGAGACCTGTGTGGGAAGCCAGACTCGGCCTCTCTCAGCTCCGTGGTCAAAGTTACTTGACTTCCCGGGGCTGCGGGTTGCTCGTCGGCTGCCTGGGCAGCATAGTGGCGAGGGTCATAAATGCCAGCGAGCCCAGAGCCCAGGAGCTGATGCGTGTTAGACACTCACTCAGCAGTGGCTGCCTCCTGACAGCCCTTGTCTGTGCTTTCAAAATCAGGCTGTTGAATGAGGAAATCACTCAGACACAAACTCCAGGTGTGGGGTTGTGAGAGGCCAAGGAGGGGTTCTAAAGGGCCCCCAGCCACAGAGGGCTGGCCGGAGAGGCCGGATTCATTAAAAGGCAACGCGTTCGTCAGGATGGTTCATGTCGCAGCCACAGCAAACAAATCCCAAATCTCAGGGGCTTCATGCAATGGAGGCTTCTTCTTCCTCACGCACAACCTGATTAGGTCTTCTACTCTCCTGGGCGCAGACGGGGGTCCTGGCTGCTTTTGTGGCCCTACCACCTTGAAGATGTTTTTGCATGGTCACCACCAAAGGGGATGAGAAGGGTGAAGGAGGTACATGAGCTTTAACTGCCTCGGCCCAGAAGTGACACATCACTTCCTCTCCCAGTCCATTGGCCAGCAAAGAAGGGTGGGGACTCGGGAGCATATGGAGTACTGTCCCCCAACCTCCCCGTTTTCATCCCCAACCCCCAAGTTGAAAGCACTGGCTGTGTGGCAGGCCAGTCCCTGGAGTTGGTGATACAGCCATGAGCATGGCACGTCTTACAGATATTCTCAGGCTTGTCAGCTCGGGGAGGCTGCCCAGAGGCCCCCCGCTGGTGGAATCAGACATGTGTGCTGGGCTCTGTAGAGATCTGGGCAGCTTGCCTTCTCGGCACCTGCAGATCAGAAGTGATACAGGTGACAGGTGTTCGGCGGATCAGGGTTGCTCTGAGCTGGGGTGGACCAGGAAACATTTCTAATTATAATAATAAATAATCATAATAGGTGATCCTGAAAACAGTATTATGGACCGTGATCATTCATCCCTGCAGACTTCATTTTAAACGTACTAGCTTTATGGAAATACGAGTCATATACCATAATATTTACTCTTTTAAAGTATACAGTTTAATGGTTTTGAAAATACTCACTGAGTTGTGCAGCTATCACTACCTGGTTCCAGGAGATTTTGTCGTGCCCAGTAGAAACTCTGTACCTGTTGGCAGTCACCCCCATTTCCCTCCCCTCTGAGCCCCCGGCAGCCACGAATCTACTTTCTGTCTCTACAGATTGAACTATTCTGGACATTTCGTATACGCAGAATCATCTAGAGCATGTGGACTCTTGTGACCGACTTCTTTCGCTTAGCATGTCTTCAGGCTTCGTCCGTGTTGTAACGTGTATCAGTGTTTCATTCCTTTTTATGGCTGAATAATATTCCGCTGCGTGGATAAGCCATTTCATTTACCTTCTCATCCATTAACGGGCACTTGGGTTGTTTGCGTTTTTTTGACTACTATGAATAATGCTGTTACGACGTTCGTGTGCAGGTTTTTGCCTGGACCCGTGTTCTCATTTCTCTTGGGTGCGTACTTAGGAGTGGAATTGCAGGTCACATGGTAACACAATGTTTAATCATCTGAGGACCGACCAGACCGTTTTCCAAGTGGCTGCATCATTTGACATTCCCACCAGCAGTGTCTGGAGCTTCCACTCTCTCTACACCCTCTCCAGCACTTGACATTTTCTATCTTCACTCCTCGTGGGTGTGAAGTGGTATCTCGTTGTGGCTTTGATTTGCATTCCCCTAATGACGAATGATGTTGAGCACTTTCTCATGTGCTTATTGGCTGCTTAGATATATTCTTTGGAGAAATGTCTATTCAAATCCTTTGCCCATTTTTAAATTGGGTTTTTTTTATCTTCTCGATGTTGAAGTTTAAGAGTTCTTTGTTCGGCATCAGATATATGATTTGCAGATATTTTCCATTCCGTGGTGTCTTTTTACTTTCTTGATGGCATTTTTCGAAGCGTAAAGATTTCAAATTTTATGAAATTCAGATTCATTTTTGTGACTTGTTTTTAAGTGGCTTGTTTTTACTTTGTCTTATCTGTCCTTATAAGGCGGTTTGGGGGGAAACAGGGTACATAGGGGACAAAGCAAACGAACTGTAGTGCCCGTTTGGCCCACGAGTCTGTCTTCCTCTAAAGAACCAAAGCCCAATTGCCTGTTGGAAAGAGCCAGGCCAGACGCGGTCCTTCCGGAATATTCCAGCCCTTCCCTGGGTGACATGACGACATTCTTTAGGCCCTCTATGTCCAGCCCTGCGGTGGCATTTTATAGACCTGCTCTTTCTAGCAGCTCCCCAGGGTGGGCACTGGCGGACCCATTTTCCAGATCAGGCAGCCCAGGCTCGGGAAGGGAGGGGGCTGGTTTAGAACAGTGGAAGCGGGGCTTCCGCAGAGCTCCTGCGCGTCCCACGTCGGCAGCCCCGCGCACGGGGCACCTTGCTGTGTCCGTTTTAATCAGGGCCCATGACCAAGCTGGGCCGCGTCTCCAGCTCGGAGCTGCCCCACCCACGCGATCACAACGGTGGGACCAGTGTCGGCCACGTTTCACTAGGGAGGCTCAGCGCAGTCCAGGCGAAGCCCCGACCTGGCCGAGGGCCTAGCTGGAAGGGCCTGCGTGGGCTTCTGCTGACGACGCGGTGGACGGGTGTGTTGGGGCAGGCTCCTGGCACGAGCCCGCTCGGGTTTTCGGGGGGGTTCTCAGGGGGTTCTCAGCAGGTCCTGGGCACGCCCCAGGCAGGCAGCTCTTAGAGGACATTTCTTGCGGGTAGGTCCGCTGGCAGGATATTATTCTTGGGGCCCTCCACACGCATGCCTCTTTGTTTCTGTAAACAATGATAGGGTAAGGCAGGGAAGTTTATTCTCGTTAAGGGGGAAATTACCCATCAACCCGAGTTCCTGCACAAAAGAAGTCTATTCCTAGTGCTTGTTTGGCTCTCCGGAAAACACCCACCTTTTAAAACGTAAAGCGTTTGAAGGAAAGGAAATAAGAATTATTCTGGGTTCCTCTTTCTTTCTGGGGGTCTTCACTGGCACCCCCTTCCCACCCAGGCAGCAGCACAGGGGTGTGGGCAGCAGCAGGCAGGCTTCCCAGCGGGGGACGGCCTCACACCAGTCCAGTCGGCAGCTTCGATCCTTGTCCTCGGTTCCACATGGGACCCCAGTTCTGTCGCTCGCCCGCTGCGCATCCTTGGAGCCTCAAGTTTCCCCACCTGAGTGCGGGGATAATAATGGTGGTGCTGACATGGGCTCGTGGTCCTCAGTCGTTCTCAGAGCACCTTCATGGTCCATCTGCATGCTGCCCTTACGCTTACGTATACACACCTTTCTTTAAATCAACTCATCTTTTAACTTAAAACGAGCTTGAACAGGAAACTTTGTATCGGGAACATGTCTGGAAAACCCCTATTGATTTGCTATACATAAAGATAAGTGAAAAAAATATTGATTTTTGAATTCTAGCGAGATACTCTTGTCTGCTTAAGGCTCTGAGCTTAACGCCTTCTTTCTCGTTGATGGAGATGAGCGAGTATTAGAAACGACTTAGCAAGATTTTAGCACCTCACTGAGATTTGTCTTTGAGGATGGGAGTCTTGAAGGAGAATTGAAAAGGGACTATGTTTTTCAATGAGTGATTCAATATGATTGAATATGATTTGACTGTACCTCCTCAGACAACCTCATCATCTTTGGAAAATGCGAGGCTAACTCTCCATTTCCCAGCTATGGTGCGTTTCATCAATGCTGTTGGAGGAAATAGCGTGACACAGCGGAGAGCACTGGACTAGGGGTGAGGCTTGTCCCTGGACCTCCCTCCCTGGGGCCTGGGGCCTCGAGGGAGCTGGCACAGAGTCCACCTAACCATCTAAGCAACCCTTGGTCTCCAAAGCAGCCCAGGGCACAAAGTAAGGGTGGCTGGGCAAATCCCTCCCTTCCAAGTGCCTGCCACATCTTCTGTGGGGTTTGGCATCCCAACCACCGGCCCGGGACCCAGCTTTTCACCTTTGCTAAGACTGCTTGGCCCTCGGCACCCAGAACAGCGTCTCCATCCTGTAGTTAAGGAACCTGGTGAGCTTGGAAGGACGCCGTGGGGGAGGGGTGGGGGGCTGGCCCTCTTCCACATTTGGGAGCAGCAGGGAGACGAAATCCAGACAAAGAAAGCCACATGTGTGCTCACTAGGTGTCCTGTGGCAAGTCGGAAGGGGGCTGGTGTTTACTGAGCAGCTGCTGTGTGCCTGGAACTTCCTATTTCATGTTTGACTCAGTTCTCATAACAGCAGCTAAAAGGATGAGAAATGGGGCGGGAGGAGGGGGTCAAAAAGGTTAAGTCATTGCCCAGGAGCACCCAGTAGGGCCAGAGCAGGAAGTCGAACCCAGGCCTGTCCTCCTGCCACCCCCTTGCAGCCAGGTGCCTCCTCTCCGCGGGCCCCGGCTCTGGCTGTGGCCCTCCCATGACCATCCGAGCCAGGAGCAGCTCTCCCCACGTGCCAAACACTGCGCCGAGGGCTTTAAGTTACTCCACTCATCTTCCCCATGGGTTGTGTCTCCATTATAAAGATGAGGAGATGAAGAACCGGCCTGGCCCCCACCATCGCTTCCTGCTGAGGGGCTATTAACGGCTCAGGGCCACTCACCAGGGAGCGGGGTGCTGTTGGAGAGCAGTGTGGCCTGCGAGGGCTCCCGAGTCATTTCCCGTTAGCCCAGCACCCAGCGTCCGCCTTGCTTCCCGCAGAGCGCGTCGGCTGCTCTACCTGCCCTCAGTCCAGAATGGTTGTGAGAGGACCCGAGAGCTCATCCTGGGGGACTGTCCCCCAGTTCGCCACCCAGGGAATCTCAGGGGCCACCCAGCCCAACAAATCTGCTCTCGTTGAGTGGCCTGGAGGCCAGACCCTCCCCCTCCTTTAGCCTCCCTCCCCCTCCCCAGGCCCTGGCTCCAGGGAACCAGTTTTAAAATCACTGAGTTAAGCTAGACTTCTCATTTCCTAGATGAGGGAAGAGAGGGGCTGGACCCCCTGCGCCCCCGCCCCAGCCCAGGATTACACGGCTTGGTAGAGGGGGTTGGAAGGGTTCTTGCCGGCCTTTCCGCAGGCCGGTGCTGCAAGCGGGGAGAGAAGGTGCCGGAAGGATGCTCCCTGACCTCGGTTTCCCGTCCCCCCCGTGGATGGCCCGCAGCCGGGCCTCAGTCCCTCCCTGTTCGTGGGCCCGGCGTGTGGTGTCCTGGCCGAGCAGAGAAGGCCGTGGGTGCGGGGCGTTTGCCGCGTGAGCATCCGTGCTTTTCAGACGGGGATGGCCTTGAAGGGGTAGCGCTGTCGTGAGCTCTCTCCCACTCCTTTGCTGGGGGTGGGTTTTAATGGGGGGGGGAGATGGGCATTAATTTAGCACCTACTGAATCCAATACGCTTAACACCTTTACCTCACTCCATCTTCGTGACAATCCTGTGTAGTAGAGACAATTGTCCCCTTTATCCCTTGGGCAAAGGTCTTTAGCTACTGAGAATGAAAGCTGGGGGAATCGAAAACAGGGAGTCAGACAGACTTGTACGTAAGTGTCCACGTCAGCATTTTTCACAACGGCCAAAAAGTGGAAACAACCACGTGTCCGTGGAATACGGATGGATAAACACCACGTGGCCTATACAGACAATGGAATATCGTTATTCGTAACCACAAATAGGAATGGTCTGACACCTGCACCAATGTGGATAAACCTTGAAAACATTATGCTGAGTAAAGGAGGGGCGACACAAAGGCCCACGTATTGTATGATCCACCTGTATGAACTATCTGGACTAGGCAAATCCATTGAGACAGGATGTCAATGAGTGTTTACCAGGGGCTAGTGGGAGGGAGGTAACGGGGGTTGTTGCTCGGTGGATACAGAGGTTTTGTTCGGGGTGATGAAAAAATTTTGGTAAAAGGTGGTAGTGATGGTTAGCATTATGAATGTAACTAATGCCACCGAATTGTACACTTAAAAATGATTTAAATGGCCATTTTTAGGTTATGTCTATTGTACCACAAAGAAAGAAAAGCAACAACAGAAAAAAAGTGAATCTGAGGTCTCTCCCCATTGTGTCTGCTTTTAGAGCCTGCGATCTTTCTCTTCTACTGTGTTGTCTTATCAGAAATTAACCAAAGATGAAATCCACCCCCCCCCACCGCCAACCCCAAAGACACACCCTGATCAGGCTCCCGGGTGCTGCGTGGGTGAGGAGGTCCAGGAGGGCAGCGGGGCCGAATGAAGGATGGACGTGCTGGTCTGTCTCTCCACGTCCAGCTACTGGCCCTGAACCTGGGCATCGACTTCCACTTTGCACTGTGTCCTTAGCTTTGTCTCATGTCACAATCTCCCTACACAGCATTTTTAACGGCTGCGTAATTGTCCTTCAAGTAGATGCACCTTTTTCCTCCCCCAGCCTTACCTGGAAAACAAATTCCCTTTGCCCGAAGCCTGATTTCTTTCTGGCTCCGCCTGCCATCCTGGAGACTGACGCGCCAGCCAGGGCCCCTCACAGCAGGACCCAGCATGCCCATCCGGGTCCCCTTTCCTTTCTCGTGACCTTCCAGGTCAGGAAATTGGATGTTCCTTTGATGCTGGGGGCCAGCTCTGCCTCCGACCCCTGTTCCCTCATGTGTATATGGTATTTCCTGCCCCGAGTGGCCGGAGACAGAGAAATGAGCCATAGGCTTCCTGAGGACAACTCCCTCCCCTCGAGCTCTGCCCTGGGTGGGCAGTGACGCTGGTCTCTGTGTGTCTGTGCTGGGCTGACTCACTACGTGGCCCGATAGTGGGCCTTGGGCAGAGAAATGACATCACTGCGGGGCATCCGTTGAATTCCCTGGATATGAGGAGGTTCCTGCCCCTCCTTCACTCCCAAGCCCCATGGAATGAAATCCTCACTGGAGAAAAATCTCCCAAGGCCAAGATATATTTCCAACACGAGTTGCACAGTAAAGCCGGTCTGGAAGGCGTGGAGTGGGAGGGTGTGCTGAAGCCAGAAAGCTGGCTCGCAGCGCCCTGGCCTCTCACGCACGAGGAATGAGGGACACTCCCCGTCGTGAGCATCCTGCAGCCCGGCCCTTCGGACCCAGGCTCACTCAAGAATGACCTGCACGTGGCTGCGCTGACCCTGAGCAGAGTTCTCTGGATTCAAGCTGCTTGCCAGGAAAAAAAAAAAAAAAGACAAAAGACAAAACCCACTTGTCCAGGTCCCCAGGAGTCAGCTCGCAGCCTGTGTAAACAGCGCGTCATCTCCCGTCACGCACTTCGGGGCCGCAGGTCATGGCTGGGGATTATCGGACTGACAGAGCCCGGCTGGGCCCTCAGTCCACCTCCAGGCATGTTTCGTTTTGTTAATTTTGATTTCTTGCTTTTGACGTAAAGAGTCGAGGTCCGGGTCAGGGTTGCTGGTGTGTTTTCCTTTCTTTCTCATTAAAGTCGCCAAGCTCTCAGGGCCCCTGGCTAAATTCTGCCAGTGCTTAAAAAACGTCCTCTCGCTTCCTGACTTCTCATAATCCTTCATCCTGATTTCTGCGAAACCACTTGAACAGCAAAGGAAATATGGGTCAAGGTCCTCTAAGCCCCAATCTGCTTTTTGCTTCTTGAAGGCTTGTGGCCATTTCTTAAGGGCTGGCTGTCTTTCTCCGCTTTGCCGACCCAGGGAACGTGACATCTGATGACCTGGGGTGACCAGATCAGCAGGGGCGCCATCGGAAAAGGCTGGAACCCCTCACTTAGGGCACTTCCTGGCCTCATGGCCCCTCGCTTGATGGTCTTTATGAGCCCGCTGTCTGTTTGGGGGTCCTCAAAGGCGATCCTGCCATCTTAAATTTGTCCAGAGGAGTGTCAATTTTGCCTTAGGAAAAACTTGATTCTTTCAGAGCCCTGACCTTCTCAGAATACTTCCCTGTGCACAAAAGCTGGCAGTTGAAGGCAGGAAGGGTTATTTATCCTCGTCTAGCCAAACGCCCTTCATCCTTCGGGCCTTGATCAAACCTCACCTCTGCCACGAATCCACTGTGTCTGGTGCGGTCGCCTCTCTGAGCTCTCCCTCCCGGGGGCCCAGGGGCTGTATCACATTCAGTCACCCTTGGTCCCCATCAGCCTGAACTCCTGCCACTGGCCAAGTGAGCTGGTCTGTGAGGTCCTTGGGGTGGAGCTTGACCTGGGCACAGAACGGACACTCAGGGGACCTGTGTGGCTGATGGGCCGAATCGGCTCAGACCCCAGCTGGAGAAGCAACAACCTCCTTGCTTTCTGACTGGTCACAGCAGTAACACCACCTCTAGCTCCACTTGCAAAGACAGCACCTGTCCTTTATAGCATCTTTCCAGCTTGGCAGACTAAGCAGCCAAACCCAGGGCCACCCCGAAATTGGTGCAAGAGATCGTTGCTCAAAGAGTTAAGGAGATTGCCAGGTGGTCACACGTGTAATGGAACCATGGACATTATAGGGGCCCTGGGGCTGCTCCCCAGTACAGCATCAGGGTGTCAGCCATTCTCACCTTCTCCTCCAACCATGAGAAGCCCCAGAGGGCCCTGTGAGCTCCTCAGACTCTGCCCTCTGGCTGTTCATCACAGAGAAATAAAGGTACAGATCAGGCTCCATCTTCCTAAGGCTTGGGGCCAGTCAGGCAGGAGGTGGGTTCCTGGGTGCCTCTCTGCAGAAGGCGCCTTCGAGACTGAATGTTTTCGGAGACAAGGGAAGATCCAGGTTTTGTGGGGGCTGAAGCTTAAATAACTGGGGACATGTCACTTATTAGGTACATAAGTGATTATTTCTTGAGAATGAGAGAAGAAATCACAACAGGTGACGAGCCATTGAGATTCAGGTCCTTTTCATCCGCGGTCGTGGTGTAGTATTGCTTCCCTGGAGAAACGTGGCTTCCCCTCCTGCTGGAACACTCCGTGGCTCCCAGGTCCGCGGGTGAAGGGCCCCAAAGCTCAAAGCTTCCTCTGCTTCAGGGTAAATTGCATCACCTTCCCTTAGAACTTGAAGGGCACGGAGACTTCCTGCAGGGGAGAGGGGAGACTTGTCACTTTTCTGGCCCCTGCCCCAAGGACCTCTGGCCACCAGCTGCCTGTCTATCTCTGCGTCCCTGCCCAGTGGGGCTGCACCTGGCCCGGTGCTCAGACCATGCAGGCCCCCCGCCAGGCTGACCACGCAGACCCTCAGGGAGGAGTTGGGCTGTTTCTGCCGAGAGCCACTGGGTGCAGACACCGGCCCCAGGTGGCCGGGGCCCACAGTGTTTTGCTCATGAGCGTTTGGCAGGGCGGATTTATCGTCCCCCAGTGACCCAGAAAACAAAATCCTGCCGTTTCCTTTGGTTCTGTTCTTGTCTGGGGCTCGTGTCTGCTGCCAGGCCGTGCACAGAGCGAGGAGCTGCTCCAGACGGACGCGGGCACATGGAGCGGTGTTTCCACGTGGCACCGAAGGTTTTGATTAAGAAGGTGGAAGAATGGCGCTTTCTCTTCCTGTCAGCCAGACCTTAAATCAACCCTGATGCGGAAGCACGGTCCGCGGCTGCCGTTCGGCCCGCTCTCCTTTGTCTTCTGGCCGTGACGGGACGAACGGGGTTCGTTTCGAGCCAGGGCTTAGGGTTGGAACGAGGCCCCCTTTGCCCCTCTCTGGCTTCCCTCACCCAGTTCCCATCACTAGAGTCGGGCGAGCTGGGCTGTAAGTTCATGGAACTCAGAACCGGCCGCCTTGAGGCTGGGGAGAGGAAAGCGAGAAGAGAGGAAGCCCCCGGGGGCTCGGGCAGCCTTTGCAGGGTGCCCCCCGGGCACCTGGCCCAACTCCTGATTTTACACATGGTGAATACGTCTAGAGTTCTGGGCAGCAAGTAGCAGATACTTAACCCAGTTGCCCAAACAAAGGAGGAACTTATTGGAAGGGTGGGAGATAGGATTAAATGAAATTGTGGGAGACACACGGCTGTACCTGGGCTGGGAACCCTGGCACCAGGATGCTTCTTCCAAGGTAAACTCCAGGTCCTCCCCCAGCTGGTCACGACAAGCCTCCAACCCACGGTTTCTGCCTGAGGCGGAAACTAAAAAAAAAAAATCCCAAAGAACCCTGGTTGGCCCAGTTGTCCAAAGGCAGGGAGTAGACCAGATGACATCGCGAAAGTGCTTCGGACAGACAGACTGACCCCGTTGTTCTCTGTCCCCTCTTTGCTGCTACGAATGTGAACGTGTACACCCACATTTACTCCACAAATGTGCTGAGCACCTACTGTGTGCCAGGGACATTGTCGTTCATCTCAACAAAGCAGAGTGGGGAGGTCACAGGTTTGGAGCCAGACTGGCCGGGATTGAATACCAGGTCCCCACCTTCTGTTCTGTCTACGAGCACGTCTGGAGTACGAGGTGCCCTCTGAGCACCATGTTCGATTCTGATGAGAGGAAGGACAGAGAGCTCCCTGAGGCTCAGTCTCCACCTCTGTGACCTTGGAACAAGGAGCCCCATCTTATGCCTTTGTTCTGGGAGCAACAAGTGTAAATGTGGGAAAGCTCATTGAGGGTCAGGGGCCAGAGTCAGGCTGGCCCCTCATCCAGGTGCCCACAACTGGAGCCTGATTCCCACCCCGGCCCCCGCCACGGCCGGGCCCTGGCAGTCATGAAGGGTCAGGGGGCGTCTGTGGAAATGCCCCTCCCTTGTTTCTGTCCTGGAGAACTTGGGCGTGGCCCCCCGCCCCAAGGAACAGCTGCTGTCAGCCTGGTCTGGATGAGACGGGCAAACCCAGAGGCAGCCCATTGTTTGGAAGGAAGGGGACCCCCTGGAACCCCTTTCTTCCAGCGTGCCTTGCCTCTCTCCTGTTTAGCTTTTCCTGAAAGCCAAGCCTGTCCGCATTGGGAAATTGCAAATAGTTTACATGGGAAACGTCAGCTGCCCACATATGAAAATATACACATCATTAAGTCCTAAGTGCTCGCGTCTGGAGATAGAGCGGAGTCTCCTGGGCTGACCTTTTGTTCACTGGTGGAACCACTGCTAATGAGAGCTGAGCTCCTCGGTGGGATGTTTTCTCATGTTGAAGTAAAGCACATGTTGGCCATTAGCCTGCGTGTGTTGGTGGGGTGGGGGGCGCGTTGACAGCACCGTACAAGCGGCATTTGCCGAAACGTGCATCGTCCACGGCACCTCGTCACCCAGCCCCCATGGGCCTCCAAGAAGGGCTTGCCCTTCGAGGCCAAAGTCACATCCTCCGCACACGGTCCTGGAAGGAC
The DNA here is from genome assembly GCA_003508835.1 of Eonycteris spelaea. NCBI lineage: Eukaryota > Metazoa > Chordata > Mammalia > Chiroptera > Pteropodidae > Eonycteris > Eonycteris spelaea. The sequence continues at coordinate 6,844,385 of PUFA01000004.1, read as the reverse complement.
TATGGCACCCCTAGGATGATGCTTAGGGATGAGGCCGTCTGCCCAGACCGCCTCGTTTGAGCCCTGTCTTCACTCCCTTGCTAACGTGTGCCCTCGGGCAAGTTCCTTAACTGGTCTTAGTCTATTTCTGCACCTGTAAAGCGGAGATACTAATGATAAAACCTACCTTGTGAGGATTAAAAAAGATAACCCATGTCAGGCGCCTAGGACTTAACGTATAGCAATAGATGCTCAGGAAATGCCAGCGGTCGTGATGATATGCTGACAGTCTTCACCGGGAGGTGAGGTCGGGTGCAAGGTCCCACCTGCTCAGAGGATCATCTTGGGTGAGGTGCTGGAAGGGGATCCTGGAGACCAGGCGGGATTCGGACGTGCCGCACTGGGGCAGGGAACCCAGCAGCTGGAGGCTGGAGCTTGTCCGGGGAACGGGTATGGGGTGAGAGCGTCGGTGAGCGGAGGGCGGGCAGGGAAGCCGGGTGGGAAGGGCGTTTGGGGCCAGGCCCAAGCTGGCACTGGACTCGGTCCTTGGGCCATGGAGACCGTCTGTGCTGCGTGGTGGGGAAAACTCCCTTGGGGGCCATCGTGTCTTTGCAAGGGGTGTGTTTCTAGAAGGCTCTAGGGGTGACACTGGCAAGAGCAAGTGGTGGCTGAGACCTGTGAGAGGCCTACTGAGTAGTCCAGGTGAGAGAAGAGAATTCCGGAACCAGGCAGCGAGGTGGGGGCAGAGAGAGGGGCGGGCGGGAGAGGCATAGGGGCTAAGGTTGCTGTGAGTGCGCATTCCCATCTGTGAAGTGGGGAGAAGCTGGTTCTGAGTGGGGGTCAGTGAGGCCAGAGCTATGTCCTTCCCCGAGAGCTGGCCGGGGACACCCGGTTTAGAGCCCAGGCAGCTCAGATTCACGGAGCCTACCATGGAACCCCGCTCTGTGTTGATCCCGGCTCCACCATGGGCCCGCAGTGTGACCTTGGAGGGGTCCCTTCCCTTCCTGGTCCTTTCCTGTCTGTGCCACGAGGGGGCTGAATCAGCTGGGCCTTGAGGGTCTTCCCAGGAGACCTCTGTCTCCTTCTCCTGCTCCCTCTTGGGCGCTGCATCTCTGAACAAGTAGAGGGGGTGTGTTTCCAGAAGGCTCTGAGGGTGACACAGGGCCACTGAGTTCGGAGTTATCGGCGGCTCCTGAGGAGGACTGGGGAGGGGGGGGAGGAGTGGCTCTGAAAAGCCATTCGCAGCTGAACCGCGTGCCTCCATTCTTGGGTGTCTCCCCATTTCCTCTCTGACATCTTGAAATGAGAGACCCCGAAGCCAGGAGATGCTTCGGGAACCAGATCCTCAGATATGTGGAGTTTCTCACTGAGGCAGGAAATGATGTCCCTTCCTTCTGCCAGTCATCACGGTGCAGGGCGGGGGCAGGCGACGGCAGGGCCTTGGAGAGGCCGTGCTTGGGGCTGATGATTTGTTGGTAAGAACCAGCCTCCCAAGAGACCGCACGCGTCAGCCAGCCCGGCTTGGTTAAGATTGTCCGGATGAGCCCTCCTCCCTCCGAGCAGCACCCCTGACTGCTCCCCGCTTAGTCCAGCCTCCCGGCCTCTGCCATGCAGCCGCCTCCACCTGCGCACATCTGACTTCTCCATCGAGGGCTAGCTTTTGTCTAGCTTCTGTCTGCCCTCTCCAGCGCTCCCTCCCACGCTGATCTCTCATTTCCTCCCCCTTGACTGTTATCGCAAAGGCCACAGTCCTCAGGTCTGAGATGAATCACTTGATCATTATTTCCTGTGTGCCACCTGGCCTCCCTGCCCTTAGAGGTCTGGGCGGGGCTGGCCTACCTGGGGGTGTCTGCAGGCGCCAGGGTCTCAACAGCGCCACCTTGTGGCCGGACTGAGGGCTGGCGGAGGCTGGATATCCTGTCTGCTACCGGCCGAGCTCGTTGGGGTTGGGTCCTTGGTCTGCCTGGGATTTCAGGCCCTCTCGCTGCGAAGTCACGGAGCGTGGATGTTGAAGGACTAGGGAGGCAGAGCCTGGGGTGCGCTGGGTGACCAGCACATGCTTCCGGATTGGGAGCTAAGGAAAGCACCGTGGGGAGGCTCTGTGCCCAGGCCAGGCCGTATCTTTTCCACTGTCATCCTTCCCTCTTCGGCCTGCTTGGTCCCTGAAACGCTCCAGATTGTCCTGCTTCAGGTCAAGCACAGAAGGCCCTTGTGAAGCTGCAGTTATGACCTGGGAGGGGGGTGAGGCAGGGGAGCTTTGAGCAACTGCAGCACCAGAAGTTCTGGGGCTCCTCCAAGCCCACTGGTTTGCAAACGCAGCTTCGGGACGAGGCCTCAGCTGTTCTGTCCAAGCAGACCGCGCCCCCTGCCCGACTGTCTCCTCCTCAGAACCTCCGAGGCCTCCTGGGCATCCACTCGTTACCCGTACCCGTCGTCCTTACCGGGCCTGCATATCCTGTTCTGATGGAGCAGAGGATGAGGTCTAGGGTCACGGGCAGCTGGAGGGCAGTGTCCACCTCGCCTTCCTGACAGAGTTTCTCCTGCCCACTTAAACTGTCCAGCAGCTTCTCATTCCCCTCCTGTTGGCAAAGGTGCCCCTCCCTGGAGTCATTTGAAAGGGTGTTTGGTTGGAATTGCTTAAGCTCTTCATGTTGAGCCAGAGACTGAGTTTAAACCTGTGGTCATGAAACCAGACTCATGATTACCTGCTCATTAATTCCTGTTAGGGCTTCAACTGGTGGGCAGTGTCCCCGGAGCCCTCCTGCTAGCCAGTCCCAAAGAATGGGCTAGTGTGACTTCATGTGCACAGCTGGGTCACCCACAGACCCCGGACAGCCAGCCCCTCCTATTCGCTCAGGCTGTTCTCCCCTGCAGGTGGGAGGGCTCACCCCAGGTGGGGAGGTCTGCGGCCAAACCTACTTTGCCTCTGCCCCCGCCCTCCACGAAGTCCTTCCCAGGTGGCCCCCTCCCGTAATGACCTCTATCTCTGAGCCGCGCGATGCCCTGAGCCGTGTAAGTTCCTCCTGCCTCTGCTAGAGTGTCTCACAGAGGCCTCCTGGGAGGTGAGGAGAAAGGGAGGGAGTACAGGTAGCCCAGACACCCTGCCGCCTCCAGCCAGACTCATTCTTGAACCACTCGGCCTGGGCTCAAATCCCCTCTCTGCCACTTAGTGGCTGGACGACCTCAGGTGAATGACTTAACCTTTCTGAACCTTGGTTTCCTCACTGCGAAATGAGCAGAACAGAGTCTGCCTCACGGAGTCACAGGAAATCTACGTGAAATAATGCGTGTGAGGCATTTCACACAGTGCCTGGCCAGGGCGGGTGGGCCTCCGCGTAGGTAAGCCATTGTCACCCACTATGTTATTTCGACTTGTTTTAAATATCGGGTCTATAGATATATTTCATTCGGAAGAGGAGAAAAGCAGCTTTTGGGGAGACGTGGAATTCCAACCAGCCCATTTTATACATCGCCACGTGTGGCCGAGCAAAGCGAAAGCGATTTTCTGCTACGGTGTGACCTTACCTCCTTTATGTCTTGCTGGAGAAAAAGTGCTCTGAGGTCAAGGACCACACTGGCTGCACCTCTTAACCACCCCCCACCTTGACCCCCAGCAGCCACTGCGCCCGGCACAAGGCTGGCCCTACTGTGGGTAAGGGTGGCCTCCCTTGATCCAAAGGCAAAGTGGCAGGCGACTCGAGGTCCAAGAAACAGAAATGGTTCTGCTTCTCCCCGCGGCCCGTCCGCCCAGCACCTCTATTTGGTCTTTGCTGACTCACCCAGGTTCAAGCCATATCCTCACCCAACACATTGTTTTATCTCACTCATTAACAAGTATAAAGTGGGCACCGATTCTGTGCCAGCCACTGGGCCCTTCAAACCAGCTTTGCTGCAATCATCACCAATCTTCCTGAAGCAGATTTGCCCGTGGCCTTGGGTTTGTTCTGATATTTGCTCTGAAGTAGCCTGGAGTTATTGATCCCAGAGACTTAGCTGTGAGAATTCCCAAGAAAGTTCCCCAAGTCTCAGAAGCAAAAAACTCCCAACTGTCAATTCCCAAGTCTTGAAGGACCCACAGGGCGTCTCTGGAGCAGCCCTTCGGCTGCAGAGAAGGAGGTGGGGCCAAAGTGGCCGTGGGCAGGGCTCGGGGCTCTGAGGTGGCCTAGCACCCTTCCTGAAAAGGATCGGCTGTAGCTCCAGAGGCCCACACTGCCTGGGTGCTCCTCTGCAGTCTCATGCACCAAGCTGTTAGCAGGGGGCAGGGCTGGGGGGGGGGCAGTCCGGGGCAGAGTGGGTCCGGAGGCGTGAGGGAGCCCCCACGGCCCAGGATCAGTGACAGCAGACCTCTGGGAGATGCGCCCTGAGGTGTGCAGTGACATCGGCTTTGCCTGCACACAGTGCGCAGGTGGCATCCACCCTCACGGCGGCTCTTCCTACACCTGACCTCCTAGCCTGGGGCAGGGAGCCCCTCAGGCCCTGCTCAGAGGGAGGCCTCAGAGCTGGGGGAGACCTGCAGAGAGCAGAGCCTGGGAGAGGAGGGAGAGAAGGAAGCAGGCAGGCAAGCAGGGAGGGAGGAGGCGGCGGGCAGGCATTCAGAAGAGCGGAGAATACAAAATGAGCCGCTGGTTTTACTCACCGGGAATGCCAGGCTGCTCTGCCTCGGGATCACACGGCCCTCCCCAGACACCATATGGGCTGAGAAGCCTAATCAGCCCCCAAAGGCACATTCAATAGCGGGAAGAGAAAGCAAGCCTTCGGATTTCAGCATCCTTGGGAAGGATGCGTCTAAGCCCCATCCTTCCGAACCCACTCCTGGCAATTTTCTCATGCGCCCCTGTAATTTATTAAAGACCACCTTGTGACCCAGCTGGTAAGTGAACAGTTGGTGGAGGGTGACTGGTGGGGAAGGGTGTGGGGAAGCTGCCTGCCAGGCGTGGCTGCTGCCCCCAGGTAGGACGCAGAAACTCTTGGGCCGTTTCCAGACTTGAAATATTTAGTCCGGGCAGCTTAACTGAGATGGAGAACGAAATGACAGTGGTGACATTTATTGCACATTTTTTTTACTTCGTGCCAGGATCTGGGCCAGAGGCTTGACCTAAAGGGTTCATGGAGCCTTCTGGGAGAAACTCTTATTCTGATCATTTCCTGAGAACTAAGGCTGAGCAGTCAAGACCCAGGTGCCACAGTGACAGGCAGCAGACCCGGACTCGAACCCGGGTCTGCCAGCGCCAATGCACATGGCTGCTGAGCCCCCTCCCCTGCCTGTCGCGTCATCCTGGTCACGTGTCCTTGCACCGTTCCAGACCCTTTTGCACGTGACTTTGAGGCTGGACGGGTTTCGCCTCACATCTGCCTGTAAGGAGACAGCGCCCCAGAGTGGCCGGGGGGCATCGGCAGGGGACATCGGCAAGCTCAGAGCGGGCTCGCCGGCGCCTGGGCTGCCTTGCGCAGTTCCTCACACCGTGCGCACTCACAGGCCTCATTCAGTTCCGACCCAAGACGTGGGGCATCATTACTGATGTTCTGCAGACAAGGGCAGTGATGCTCGAAGGAGCCATGTGACCTCCGTGAGGTCACACCAGCTGAAAGTGGCAGAGCCGGAACCTGACCTGAAGTCTGGGTTGTGCACCACCTTCCAGCCCGGCCACGGCCCTGCACCATGAACACTGCGCGTGGCCCAGGGCCAGGCGAGGGCGGGAGGGGCAGACGTGCCCAGCGCACTCTGGGGACCAGTGTGGGCCCAGCAGCTGTGAGTGGTCCCGGCGCCCTGCCCTCCCCTCACTGACCAAGTTCTATTTTCCTCCCTCCAGTCCAGTTTTCATCGCTGAAGTTGGCCAGGACCTGGTCTCGCAAGCGGAGGAGAAGCTCCTTCAGAGGCCGTGCAAAGAACTCTTCTCCGCCTGTGCGCAGTAAGTGCCCCGGCCCCCCGGCCTCGCGCCCAGGCCCCCCGGCGTCGCTCCCCGGCCCCCCGGCCCCCGGCCCCTCCCTCCCGGCAGGCAGCGTCAGGCCCCGCCGCCTCCGCCGCGCAGGCGCACAGCCGCCCAGAGACGGGCTGCCCGCAGCCTCCACCTGGCGCGCGGGGCACCACGGGCAGGTCGTCAGCGGCCGGGAGCCCGGCCAAGCCCCCCAGCTATTCTTAAGCAGCGAAAAAGACACCAGGGGGCCAAGTCCAAAGAAAACATCTGCTTCTGGGTGTTGAAAGCAAGAGGCTCTTCGTGCTGTTGAGACAGAGGAATGTGCAAAACCCCGACCCACCCGGGTGGTTTGGAAATCCCTCCCAGGTCACTCGGCGGCCACCGCTGCCGGCAACCAAGGCCAGGTGGCACCATTGTCGGGGGGCCACAGGCCGCCTTCCCAGCCCCGCCCCAGCATCTCTGCCCAGCACGGAACAGGGGACAATTCAGTGGGTGTGGAGCCAGCTAAGACCCCACCCATCTCACACACACGCACACACACACACACATACACACACACACCCATCACACACACGACACAAACACACACTCACACGCACATACACTCATATACACCCTCACACACAACACCCTCACACATACTCACACGCGCACACACGCACACACTCACACCCACACTCATACACTCTCACATACACACACGCACACACCCATCACACACACGACACAACACACACACTCACACGCACATACACTCATATACACCCTCACACACAACACACTCACACACACACTCACACACGCACACACGCACACACTCACACCCACACTCATACACACTCACATACACACACGCACACACACCCATCACACACACAACACAACACACACTCACACGCACACACTCACACTCTCGCATACACACACACTCACACACACACCCTCACACACACACACCTTGATGGCATGACACACGTGTCCATGTGCCCGTGTGCACTGCTCCCCAGCTGACGCACGCGTGCACACCTAAATACGTCCGGAGCCAGCTCGCCCCACAGCGCTGCATGGGCCCAGCGGCGTTTTGCGTGCCCTTGCTCAGCCTGGCACCACAGACAGTAACTGGGCACCTGCAGTGTGCCTGGCCCTGTGCTGGGTGCTGGGGGCACCACCGAGAGCAGGACCCCAGACCCCGTTTTCATGGAGCTCACTGCCGGGGGCGGGGGTGAGAAAGCCAGCACCCCACATGCCGTGAGCATGATGGGGAGGACGGATATCTAGGGAGGGCCAGCTTGGGCCCGGCGCTGTGGTAGGGGCCAGGGAGAGACCCCGTGAGCAGAAACAAACCCGGGAGCTGGCCGAGCGTCTGACCACCGGCGAGGTCCCCGGGCTGTCACTCTGACCTTGAGGGAGCAGTCATCCTGGCTCCCATGCCAGCCCCGGTTTTCAGGTTTCACAAGACACCGCCTCCAGCATGCCCCCACTGTGCACGTCCCCTCCCTCCCCCGGGCCCCAGTGCCCGTGTCAGATTGGCTGGCATTACCACTTTCCAAAGGGCAGAAGCCTAACCCTGCCAGCAGCCAGGTGCAGCCAGGCCTGCAGCAGGTGACCAGTGAGTTCTGCAGGGTGAAACTCTCCCTGGGGCTTTGCTGGTCCTGGACCAAAGCCAGAGCCTGGGCCCTCAGGGGCCACTTCCCCTCTCTGCCCCCCACCCCCGCGATCTCAGAGTCCCCACCCTCCCCTGCATGAAGCTCACTCTGCCTCTGTGGTCGCCTCTGCCCCTGTCCCTTCAGCAAGATCTCCCTGACCTCCCAGTGACCTCACTTAACCCCAGTGAATCATAGCATGTCCCTACTCAATGTTTGTTATTTACCACTGTGATGTCCCCCATCACGATGTCCCCCACCTGCATGCTCACTGCGTACCCGGGCCTGGACCATGCCCAGGGCGGGTACTCAGACCACGTGTGCGGGATCAGCCAGGCACTGTCAAACAGCCGTCTAGAATGATCGGGCCTCTGTGTTTGCATTCCGAAGTCTGGAAACGGATGAAACCGGGCGTGGACCTGCTGGATAAGGCTCTGCCCTTCTGCGGCAAGACCAGGATTATCATGTTCCTCTGTGTGTTCTCTCCGAGCCAGGTCTGTCCACAACTACCTGAGTGGAGAACCCTTCCACAAGTATCTGGACAGCATGTATTTCGATCGCTTTCTCCAGTGGAAGTGGTTGGAAAGGTGAGCACTTCCCCGGCACACCCCTCGCAGGAGTGTGCCAGTGTGCGCGTGGGGGGTACAGGTTTCCGCCCGAGAAGTCATAGAAACATGTCACCTCCCTGGGCCCATGGATCAAATTAAATTAACCATCCTTCTCCTATTGCTTAAGTTCTTGTGTATTCTTCTAGAAGTGCTCTTTGCTAGTTAAAGTGTTCTTACACACACACACACACACACACACACACACACTCAACAGCTCATGTACACATACAGCGTCCGGGCACCTTGCTCTTTTTGGTTCACTGTCCTTGGGAACCCTTCCTTCGCCAGCAAACGAGGAGCTGCTGTATCCTTTGAACGAGTCATATGTGCCTTATTGACCCCAGTCCCCTATGGATGGATGTGGAGGTCGCTCTCTATTTTGTGTGCGACCTTCCCTAAGTGATGAAAACCTTTGTACATCTACCTCTACGTACTTTTGTAAGCACAGCTATCGAAATTGCGAGCAGAGGAATTTCGGGGTCGAAGAGCGCTGATTCGGGGTCAAAGTTGCCCTCCCGAGCAGCGCGCCCCCCGTGCCCAGGCCTGCCCAGTGCGGGCTTCCTCAGCGTCACCAGCACTGTTCCTCGGATGCTCTGGTCCAGCACGTGAGCAGCACGTTGCCTTCTCGTTTATCCCATCGTCTCCTTCATGCTTGATTTGCTGCCTCATTGTCTGCAAAGGGCTCTGACCTGCACGGTGGTGACCTGGCCAGGCAGATGTGGCCTGCGTGTGACTGATGAGGCGCGGAGACAGAGGATGTGGCTTGCCTCGTCACCCCGCAGGCCAGGCGTGTAGCCAAGGAGGACCGTGGCCCAGGACCCCTGGCCCCGTGCCCTGCCCACCACGGCGTTTTCAGGGTTTGCAGGGAACAGTGATGCCCGCTTTCAATCCAGGCTGGTGGATGAGGGCGGGAGCGTCCCGTCCACAGCCCAGCGCTCCCTGTGCCCCAGTTCCTTGGCCCAGTTCAGTCTCGCTCCAGCCCCACCCTGGCCAGGACTCTTAGGGTGGGGTTGGGGGAGTACTCAGAAATAGTCTTGGCGATCCAAGAGCCAATTGTAAACTGTTAAATTGTTTTTTATCCATTCATCATCAGTTGATGGACATATAAGTTGTTTTCATATCTTGGCTATTGTGACCAATGCTGCAGTGAACATGAGTGTAAAAAGTGTGTGTGTGTGTGTGTGTGTGTAAAAGAAGGAAATCCTGCCATTTATGACAACATAACCGAACTTGGAGGACCTTGCTGAGTGAAATAAGCCAGACATAGAAAGACAAATACTGCATGATCTCTTACATATGGAATCTAAAATAGTCAAACTTATAGAAGCAGAAAGTAGAATGGTGGTTGCCAGGGGCCGGCAGGGGATGGTGAAATGGGTAGAGGTTGGAAAGGGGTACAGACTTTCAGTTACGCAAGATGAGTGAGTTCTGGGGACCGAGGCCCAGCACGGCGGTGACAGTTAGCACTGCTGACCTGTGTACTTGAAATCTGCTGAGAGTGTAAATCCTAAGTGTTGGAGAGAGCGAGAGAGAGGAAGAAAGGAAGGAAGGAAGGAAGAGCTAACGATGCGAGGCGATAGACTGTTAATTAGCTTGATTATGGTAATCCTTTCACGATGTATACAAATATCAAAATATCAAGTTGTAGACTGTCAAGTATACCTCAGTGAAGCTGAAAATGGAAAAAAGGAAGGAAGGAAGGCAGGCAGGAAGGAAGGCAGGAAGGAAGGAAGGAAGGCAGGCAGGAAGGAAGGCAGGAAGGAAGGAAGGAAGGAAGGCAGGCAGGAAGGAAGGAAGGAAGGAAGGCAGGCAGGAAGGCAGGAAGGAAGGCAGGCAGGAAGGAAGGAAGGAAGGAAGGCAGGCAGGAAGGCAGGAAGGAAGGAAGGAAGGAAGGCAGGCAGGAAGGAAGGAAGGAAGGAAGGCAGGCAGGAAGGCAGGAAGGAAGGCAGGCAGGAAGGAAGGAAGGAAGGAAGGAAGGAAGGCAGGCAGGAAGGAAGGAAGGAAGGAAGGAAGGCAGGCAGGAAGAAGGAAGGAAGGAAGGCAGGCAGGAAGGCAGGAAGGAAGGCAGGCAGGAAGGAAGGAAGGAAGAGAAGGAAGGAAGGCAGGCAGGAAGGAAGGAAAAGGAAGGCAGGCAGGAAGGCAGGAAGGCAGGCAGGCAGGCAGGAAGGAAGGAGATTATATTCACAGCCAAACAGGGCAGCACGAGCTGTCTGCAACATGTTCCTCGAGGCAACTAGGTGACCATTCGTTTGTTTGCTCCCAGGAGTCCCATCAGCCTTGCCTCACGGTCAGAGGTTCTGTCTGATTAGACGTGGAGCATGGCTTTGGCTAATTAAAATGGGACGCCACGAGACACGAAGTGGTTATTACCTCCTAGAGCCCGCTCTTGGCAGACAGGACCTTCGAGCGTCCCACAGCTACGGGGGAACGTAACAGAGGGGCCTGCAGTGGCGGAGGGCTTGGGAACCGCTGGTGACAGGTTGCTGAGACTAGGCTTGGAGACAGGTCTTCTGGGGCTCTGCCTGGCTGCAGGAGCCGGACGGAATAGCCCTGGGCCCCTGGGCGGGCTGAGATGGGCAGGTGTGAGGAGGGCCCGTCTCCTTCACGCTCTCTGTGGGACGGAGCCTCTGCGGCTCCTGCCTGGACAGAAGACACAGCTTCCTTCTGAGCTCAGCCACCTGATTTTGCATCTGAAAGTGGGAGGGGAACCCCATGAAAAGTGGGGTCAGGCACCTTTGGCTCTCGTTTTTCAAGCCTTCTGCCCCCTGCTCTCCCCCAGGCGGCAGGGCGTCAAGGGCGGCTTGCCCGGATTTGAACACCCAGCCGCAGAGTCAGTCTGTGAGGTCCCGTCCGCCGCGATGAACTCTGGGCGTCCCGGGGCCTGGCTCGCGGGGCGTGGAACCGCGCCTCACGCCTTCGCTGCTGCCGGTATCTGCTGCATGTGGGTTCCGCACCCCGACGCCGTGACACTAACACTGCATTCTTGCTTTTTTCCCAGGCAACCAGTGACCAAAAAACACGTTCAGGCAGTACCGAGTGCTGGGAAAAGGGGGCTTCGGGGAGGTGAGTGATCGTGCCCACGTTTCCAGTCGACAGTTCTGTCCCAGGTCACAGGCCCCGTGGAGACGGAGGGGGAGGCTGGGGCCTCTGGAAGGTCGGGGTGTCCGAAGTGGGGGAGGGCGTGCCGGGCCCAAGTGAGTTGACCGGACGTCGCTGTTCATGTCACCGCTGCCCTGGGTCTGATCTCCCCAGCCGCAACGCAGGCCTCGCTGTCCCGCTTGAAGCTGAGGTTCGGAGTGGTTGGGTGACCCAGCCAAGGGCACACAGCCAGTTCGGGCGGAAGGAACGCTAGAACCCAATGCGCTGGTTCCCATCCCTCTGAACTGTACCCTCGGGGGTCCCCCAGCGCTGACCCCCAGCGAGCATCTTCCGCCAGCAGCCGGGGCTTGAAGGTCCGCAGTCGGCAGTGGCCGCAGTGGTGGCTGGAGGCTGAGGACGGAGAACCTAGCTGCCCCTGGTTGAGGGGCGGCGCTTTAGCCCCCGGCCAGTGCGCTAAACACTGGCACAGGTGGCTGATTCTGCACCTTCAAGAGCCGCGTGGAGGATGGAGGAGGGAGGGCAAGGTGGCGCCGGAGCCGGATCTCGAGGTCGGGGCCCAGGGCGGCTGCGGGGCCAGGGCCGGGCGTCGTCGGGGACTGGGAGCTCCCGCACGGCCCGGCGCGGCCAGCTCTGGCCCCGTCAGTCCCCAGGCCTGAGGCCCAGCGTCCCGGCCTCGGAGGCGGGTCCGGCGGGCCTCACGTGCCCCGTTCCCTCGGCTCCTTTCTCGCGCCCCAGGTGTGTGCCTGCCAGGTGCGGGCCACGGGAAAGATGTATGCCTGCAAGCGTCTGGAGAAGAAGAGGATCAAGAAGCGGAAGGGGGAGTCCATGGCCCTCAACGAGAAGCGCATCCTGGAGAAGGTCAGCAGTCGGTTCGTGGTGAGTGTCCAGGGCCCTGGGGCAGGCCACGCTCCGGCGTCCGGCGCTCCCATCCCTGGGGAAGTGGGGGGCCCCCCCAGGGAGGTGGAACGCAGCGAGAGGCGTAAGCTGCAGACAGGCAGCCAGATGCTCCGCCGTCGCAAGGCACCTTGGGGTCAATTACGGCTGACCGTGTCCTGCCACTAGAGCCAGCCTGTCCCCCCTCTGTGTGGGGGGCCAGGGCCTCCGGTGTGCAGGACAACCACGTCAACTCGGTGGACAGAAGAAGCCCACCCTGGGCCCAGGCACGGAGCTCTGACTCGCGGACCCCTGTGGGCTGGTTTCCTCTGGAGACCTTGGGGTCAGTGTCCTGAGGGGTGCCACCTCGTCTGTATCCATTGCGTTTCTCTGTCTAGTGTAGGCTCCGCTGCAGTGACGAATCAGCCCCAACTCACAGTGGCTGAAAATGACGCAGACTTGTCCTGTCACTCACAGAGAGTCCCGTCAGACCGGGCCGCCCTCCCCCACCCCGCGGCGCCCCATCTGGAGTCAGGGGGTGTGTGCTGAGGGGCCTGCCCGGGGGCCGCCTTGGCCTCAGCCACAGTGACGCCCTTCACACCCACTCACATGGGGGAGCACGTGGGTATCTGGGCAGCTCTAAATATCTCTGCCACATGTCCCCATGAAAAAACTCTATATGTTTGATATGAAAATGCAAACAGCACAGACGAGCACGAAGTAAAAATAAAGGCCTCCCACTGCACGTCACCGCTCCAGCATGTGTATTGTTTTCAGCCAGCGCGACCTTATGAGGCGCCTCGCGCAGCCATGTTTTTCCCCCTTACGAGGTAGACCTTTGGCCACATCCAGACCTGTCGCTGCCCCTTTCTGCAAAGCTGTGCTCCGTTTCCCCTGAGACGTAGCGAAAAGGTGGACGTGGCCGGCCAGTCCCCGCCGACAGACCAGTCCCCGCCGACAGAGCGCGCTCCTGGCGCTCCCGTCCCCGCACGCGAGGCTGCGAGGTCCGTGCCTGAGGCACAGGTCCGAGTGCGTCTGCAGGACGCGTTCCTGGCGGGGGAACTGGCGGTGGCGGAGGGTGTGCGCCTCCTCCCTGCGGGCTGATCCCAAATGGCCGTCCACGAAGGTCGCCCCCATTAAACTCCCACCGGCTGCGCGTGAGCGCGAGGGGTGGCCTGGGCCTGGTGCTTTCGTCGTTCCCCAGAGAGCGGCTGGTTTGAGGAGGTGCCACTCGAAAGGGACGGAGGTCTGCATCTCTGGGCCTCGTCGCAGGCTGCCCCCAGCTGCCAGCCCCACCCAGGGGACGGCGCTGCGTGGGCGGCGGTGGATGAGGCTGACGCCCACCGTCATTTTGGCGCTAGGCCTCGTGAGTCCAGAAGCTTCCGCTGTGCTATCAGCCCACGGGTCACCGCTTTGGTGCTGTCTGTGGAGCCTGTGTCGTTAAAGGAAGGGACCGTGCCGGCTCTTGCTGGGGTTGGTGACGGTGGGGAAAAGGCCATGTGCCTACTCAACCCGGGTGGCACATCGTCAAGGGCGTGGACCTTCCTCGGCTGTGCCCTGTCCTCTACCCCTGGCGGAGAGTTCCCACAGCGCCCTGCCTGGAGTCCTTCCTGGGCCATCACCTGGGCAGGTGTGGGAGGAGGGGCGGTGGCATTGGTTGGCGCCAGAGCACTGTCCCCAGAGCAATCTCGCCCTCAGCTGCCACTCTGTCTCCTTTCCTCAGAAGTAGCCCTGTTGTTCCCGACAACGTTCGTATCCCGGTTGTGTGGCCCAGCCTCTCCCCGGCCTGGTCCAAAGCGGCCAGATCCCATGTGCACCAGCTCCCTAAGCAGAGAGGGATGCGTACTGCCCCCTGTACTTCACCTCTAACGCCACCCCGTGGCCTCTGGCGCTGGTCTCTACCAGCAAGGGACTAGGTCCTCTCTGTTGCCGGTCCCTCTGGCCAGCATGTCCTGCGTGCAAGAGGAGACACTCTTCGCCCAGCTGCGTTGCACGTCACAAAAGTCCCACCGGCCACCTCCCCGGCCCCGTCCCTGTGGCCCCGCAGTAATGAAGGGCATCCGGACCCTGCTTTTCCTAACTGTCCAACAAGGCAACACACAGTTTTGACCAACTGATGCTCGCACACGCATTTGTGGCGTAAATGCACAGACGCGCGCCTGGCAGGATCCCCCGCCCTCTCCTCCTCACCTGGGACCACTGGAGTGGGAGGTGTGAGCCCTTCCTTCATCAGCGAGAGGGGCAGCAGGTGGGGCGCGAAGAGGCCGACGTGGAGCTGCTGCAGCGCCCCTCCCTCAGCCCTCCCCCAACTTCAAGGGCCTTGAGGAAGAAGAGCGGAAGTGGGGGGGCAGCTCCAGAACCTCACCGCGCGCGCTGTCTTGTGCCCCAGGTCAACCTGGCCTACGCCTACGAGACCAAGGACGCGTTGTGCTTGGTTCTGACCATCATGAACGGGGGGGACCTGAAGTTCCACATCTACAACATGGGAACCCCGGCTTCGAGGAGGAGCGAGCCTTGTTCTACGCGGCAGAGATCCTGTGCGGCTTGGAAGACCTGCACCGCGAGAACACGGTGTACAGGTGAGCGGCCGGCCCAGTCCTCCCGCCCGAGCCTGAGCGGGCGGGGCCCCATTCCACCCTGGACCAGCTCTCCTCCACCCCCACCCTGGGACCGAGGCCTGGTCACCGCCCCTACCAGGGAAGGTGCTGGTGTCGCCAGACCCCCACCCTGGAACCGAGTAAGTGAGGTGGGCTGCCCAGGGGGCCAAGCATCATGGCTGCTGGTCCCTCCAGCCCTGCGCCTGAGGAAGCTCAGTGGAGCCTGGAGGCCGTGACCCAGCCCCAGCCCCAGGAAGACCCTGGGAGGCTCGTCCACCCCATACGGCCCGACTTAGAGGGCCAGGGTCTAGATTCTGTGAGCGGAGGCCTTCAAACTGCCTCACAGCCCTCCTCAACGAATGTTGAAAAATGTCTGTGTCCTCATACACTGTAGACGTCTGACATAGTCTATCATGTGTTTAAACAGTGGCTAATATTGACATTTTGAAATTGAAGAGTTACATTTTTAAAGGTATCCAGTGGAATGTAATTACTGTAGCAAACTGATTTCCACCATCATCCATCTAAAAACCGCATGCAACTCTTTAATGGTGAGGCATTTCCTATCCTTTGCTTCTCCACTCCTCCCCTCCCCCACGGAATGTCATTACAATGTAATATATATATTTTTTTGCCTAAAAGCCTTTCATTGATCAGCATTCAGCTCTGAAATATATGGATACATATAAGATTTTTAAAGATCTCCTTTGACCATAACGCTCTAAGTGTGAAAATAATGTCTTCCATTGAGTTGCCATTGTAACTGTTACGAGCAGACCCCACTTCTAGTGCCCCGAAGTGGGGCACTGTAGTGGTTACCATTCCGGAGCAGGGCAGGGCCTGCTGTCCTTCTGCCAGTTGGGAGAGGTGCTGCTGAGGAAGGGCAGGTGGGCGGGGAGATCCCAGGGAAGCCAGGGCGGGCCATCATGACCTCAAGGAAACGCACCAGGCTCTCAAAACTGCAGCACAGCACATGGGAGTCCCCCGGACTGTCCCCACAGGCGCCCAGGACTGTCCCCACAGGCCCCCCACATATACATCCCAGTGTAAAGACCTTGGCCATGGAGCTCTTCGTGGAAATTATCTTGGAGCCCAAGAAGGTCTCAAAAACAAGAAGGAAGGTCTTGATGACGTGCCCTCCCCACCCCCACATCACCCCGTTTATGCTTCTGTTCTTATTCAAGTGAGAAGAGAGTCAGAACACTTTTCCTAAGGGTTGGAAAAAAGACAATCCACTTGGTTGCCTTTTGCTTTAAACAAAAGGGAAGGAAGGAAGAAGAAGGGAGGAAGGAAGGAAGGAAGGAAGGAAGGCAGGCAGGCAGGCAGCTGTCCAAGTTCTAGCGCGAGACTTGCCGTGGCCTCGCGTGGCCAGGGTTCTGGCCGCCGCCCGCTGCCCGCTGGCCTGCTGTCCTTCCAACCTTGTGGCCGCTGGTTTATTAAAACGATGGCTCTTGCCCTTTTTTGGAATTGTTAACACATCAAAGGAATGCAAATTAAATAGCGACAGCAAAAAAAAAAAAGTATTTTGTGATGAATAACTACATAGGGACACCAATTATCAATTTGTGCGGCTGCCCGCCAGATTTGGGCATATTAACCACTCCCCAAGGGGGCAGCTGCCATCAGTTAAATAAACTAAGCCAGTCGCTGGAGAAGCGACCTCAATTCAGATGCCGTGCGTTGTGCACCGGATGGTTTGAGTGAGTCGCACACACCAGCCCGCAGGCCTGTTCTTTTACCCCTGGGGGGACTGTTTACGAGTAAAAGTGGAGCAGTTAGGGACCGGAGAAGGTGGCCACAGCTCCAGCTATGCCTCCCAGCTGTGCTGTCTCCCAGACTGGAGTTTGGCTGGAGCTGGGGGGTGCCGTGCCGCGGCCCAAGGGGGTCATTCTCCTGGGGGTGGCCATCTTCCCTACAGCTCTGTCCCGGTTCTGCAGCTGGGCTTTGTTCTCAGTAACTTCCCATCCTTTATTCCCAGGCCCTGCTCTGCCTTCAGGGCTTCCCAGGGCACCCTGAGACCTCAGGCTCTTCCCAGCCACAAGGGGTCTGTCACCACCCCAACCAGAAGTATTCTCAGCCCTGTGTGGACTGGAGCCTGGACCAGACTCTCCTGCAGAATGTCCTTGCTAGTCACTGTCGGGGGGGGGGGGGGGAAGATGCCTGTAGCAAATGGTGAAGGAGAGAAATTAGCCCAAGATCGTCCTGACCCAGAGAGAAACCAGACAGCCTGAGCCAGGAGGTCGGAAGGGACATGGGCCTGGCCGGCCTAAGGGGTCTGCCCAGATGCCAGTGTGCCCTTACTGCCCGGAAGACACACACTCACGTGCTTGTGGTCTTTCCCTTTCAGAGATCTGAAACCCGAAAATATCCTGTTAGACGATTACGGTAAGTCAGGGAGGGCTCGGGAGGGCCTTTCCTGCAGGAGGACCCACCCGCTTTCCTCAGTCCTGGGAGCCCGGGGGAGGCAGTGTGGCCCAGGGGAGAGAGAGCGAGCACTGAGTGAGCAGTCCAGAATTTCAGAGAACTCCGACTCTCACACACCCCTGCCCCTCATCTTCCTTGTTTGTGAAGTGGAAGTGGTGGGTCCTGCCTTGCCTGCTTCACGGGGCGGCGGTGAGGTTCGACAGGCCAGCTCGAGGGGAATGGTTCTGTCCGCTGCGGCCAGCTGTACACGTGTCGGCCGGCAGTATCTGTGCGTCACCGTTGTCATTTCTCATGTGCATGCCCGCGCAGATGGCCACGGTAACCCCTCACGACCAGCCTCTCATGCCTAGGAAGTGGTGTCACACCTTTCATCGCTCCAGAGGGCGCAGGGCTGTGTCCTGGTGCCCACTTTACAGATGACAAGATGAAGGCTCAGAGGAGCCAAGCTGCCAAGGTCACCAAGCAATATCAATGGGAGCCGAGAGCAGGGACCAGATCCCCCAGCATGACCCAGACACCAGGCAGCTCCAGGCAGAGGGGCCGGGGCCGGTCGCCGGTGACCTGGTGATGCTGCCGTGTGGAGGACCAGGCAGAAGGCTCCTTCCCACCGGGGTTCCTGTTCCCTGCTGGTCTCAGAGCCCTCCACCGTCATGCTGGAACCCACGCGCTCCCTTTGCCTTTTCTGCCGCCGTCAGGGGCTGCCATGCTGAGGGGACCCATACAGCTCTGACCTGGCCAGGGTCCCTGGCATTGGGCCTTGCTGAGCCCAGGCTGCGGGGGCCCTGGCACCCACAGGCAGAGTAGGGGCAGTGTCCCCATCCCTGAGCTCTTCCGCTCGGCGGCATCTCCGCCCTTGGGGTCAGCCCTAGACAGGCACTCTGATCCACCCCCCAGTCTCCAGGGGCCCAGAACTGTTTCTGGCTTGTTTCTCCAAAGGGGGAAGACCACCTCCAAAGACCACTGAGGCAGGACGGGAAGTTGCTTCCCAAATTGCTTTATAATTTTTCCACTTAAGCAAATTGTTGCAAAATGTCAGAGAATCTCACATTTTTTTCCATGAAGCAATCCCAGAACAGGCCAAGGCGTTTTAAACTTTGTGACCCCCGCCTTCCAAGCAGCCCATTAGAGCGTTTTATGAGGCAGGTCGGCCAACGTCCAGCCAAATCCAGGCACCCTCTTGCATCTTTATGTTCTTCTCCTAAAAAGTAATGACTTACCCACATCCTCTGACACCTGGACCCTCCCAAGGGCCTGCAGTCACCCTGCGGTGGCGGTTTGGGTCCCTCTCTTCATGGGACAGATGAAGACAGTCTGTGCGCCTTGCGCAGGGGTACGCGGCACACCTGTGCTCTGCCCAGGGTGGGCCAGACATGCCGCCTACAGACCCCGTTCTTCCCACGCAGGTCACATCAGGATCTCAGACCTGGGCCTGGCCGTGAAGATCCCCGAGGGAGAGCTGATCCGTGGCCGGGTGGGCACCGTCGGCTACATGGGTGAGTGTGGGCGCCGCCTCACCCCGCGCCTGGCCCCAGGGTCCCTGAAGCAGAGTCACAGAGGAAGGCGGGAGGTCTTAGCCGGGTGGGGAGGGTGGGGGCACTGGGGCCCCAGGGTGTGACGAGGAAACCGAGCTCTCTGCAAACCCCAACCCTACCCCCAGGTCAGCGGCCAGGCCTGGCGCCCAGTGCGGCTCAGGACAAGGCCAGATTGAAGTAGGGATCCGGCGGCAGGCGGACAGCCTTTTAGTGAGACCCCTGGGAGACGGGAGTCTCTAGGGTGGGCTCAGAGAGGAGAGGAAGGCGCCACCTTCTGTCACCAAGTGTGATTCTAAGAAGAGACCAGCCTCTTAGACCAGCTCCCTGCCTCCCCTGAGGCTACGCTGAGACCACGGTCCTGGGGGCTGCAGGGAAGGGACCTGGGGCTACATCCTGTCACCTGGAACTCCCCTTCCAACTAGAGGTGGCCCCAGGGCTCCAGCTCTGGGGGGGGATGTCATCTTCTGTGAGGCACATGCCAATGGCACGTGGACATGCTTCTGTATGCCGACCTGGTGTCAGAGGGCCCTTTTAGAATACATGACATTCGTTCCCCTGTGTATGTGACCGTGTGTACCCATACGACTGCGGCTGGATGGATGGCTAGATAGATGAGTGGTTGATAAACAAATGATGGATAAACAGATTAAGAGATACATAGATGAATGGATAGTTGGATGGATGGATGATAGATGATAGGTAGATAGATGATAGATAGATAGATGATAGATAGATAGATGATTGATTGATGATAGATAGATAGATAGACAGACAGACGATATATAGATGATAGGCAGGTAAATGGTGATGGCGAGATGGATTGGTAGGTATCTGTGCGCCTTCGTACGTGTCTGCCTGTGCCTCTGTCTCCGTCTTGTCTCGCACAGAGCGGCATGTGTCTGTCTGCACGGCCTCCGTTGTGTGCATGCCCACACATGCGTGCATGCATTTGCCTCGGGATGTGTGTGGCTTGCCTGATGACGTAGAGCTCTCCTTTTTGCACTTCTATGGTGAACCTATAAGCCATTTAATCAAAGTAGTAGGGAAGCCATAGAGAGAGGCCGTTTGAATTCCAGATAAATTTAAAATCATGTTTAGTTCGTGAACATACCTTCATGTATTGATACACATAGGTGTGCCACACCCACTGTGCCAGCTGTCACACCTGTTCCTGGGGATGACAGTGAATAAGGCAGCTCACGTTCTAAGGGGAGACATCAAGGGAACAGGCGGTTTCCATCCACTGTGGTCAGGCTTTTGAAGCCACAGCCAGAGTCCTTCGGGAGCACAGAGGAGAGCAGTCAGGGCAGGCTTCTTGGAGGAGGTGGTATTTATAGACATTAGTGCGTAGGCGTCAGCAGGGGGAAGCTGTCCCAGCCATGAAGCTCAAGGCCTTCTGTGAACATTATCAGTCCTGGATGTAGGACAGCTAAAGCCTGGCCAGCGCGAGTCACAGCCCTGGCCACCAGCTGTCTCTTACCTCTCCTCACTCCCCTCCTCTGCCCCCAGCCCCGGAGGTCCTGAACAACCAGAGTACGGCCTGAGCCCCGACTACTGGGGTCTGGGCTGCCTCCTCTATGAGATGGTCGAGGGCCAGTCGCCGTTCCGAGGCCGCAAGGAGAAGGTGAAACGGGAGGAGGTGGACCGCCGGGTCCTGGAGACCGAGGAGGCGTACTCCCACAAGTTCTCCGAGGAGGCCAAGTCCATCTGCAAAATGGTGAGCTCCTGGGAGCCAGTGCCGCCCTCGGGCCAGGTGTCCAGAGGCGTTCCCCTCCCCCTCCCAGCGGAGAGCAGCAACCGCTGAGGAGGACGGGGTCAGGGCGCACTAGGGTGTGGACGGCGAAGCCAAGCCAGAGGAACTGCGGTCGGCAAAGGCTCCCACTGGAAAGCTTGGGTGGGGGCAGGGCGGCGCGTGGCAAGGGGATTGGCGGGGGGGGGTGGTGGGAGGGTAAGGCGAACAGTGTAAGACACCCTTCACATCCAGCTTTGTGGGGAACTTAGCACAGGAGAGAAAGACGTTGATCTCAGCCGATTCCCAAAATCAAGAGGATCTTGGGCCAAGCCCCTACCTCGACCTTGGGCCTCCTGCTACCTGGAACTCTGGATCTCTGAATGCTGGCTTAAGGCCAGGAGCTACAGGTGGTGGGTGATGATATTTTCCATCTTTGAACATCTTACAACCTAGTTTTCCATCCACTAAATGGAATGCTGGCCACGCCTGCATGGTGGCATCTGTGGGTAGTAATATTTGACCTGTCCAGGCAGGTCAGTGTGACAGACAGGCCACACCAGATCGGGGTCGGGAAGCCAGACAGAGGTAGGGATGAGGAGAGCCACCAAAAGTGGAGCTGGGAGAGAGTCCACCTGGATCGCTGCCCTTCCCTTCAGCCCAGGTGGGCCACCCCTAGCTAGCGGCTTTGCCTGCTCCTGCCTGGCTCTTAGGCTCCCAAGCTCTGTTACGCCCCTTGGGACTCTCCTCCCTCTGGTGCCCGACACAGCCTTGCTGGCACCTGCACCACAGCCAGCTGCCCTCGAATGCCGGCCACCCGGGGACAGGAGGGCCGGAGCGTCAGGTCTGCACACCTGTGAGCTCACAGACTTCCGCCCCTGCGGCAGCACGCAGGCAGGCCGCGCCTCCTGGCTCAGAACCGTGCGCGTGAGCAGCTGAGCTGGAGTGTAGGGAGGAGCGGGCCTGGGGGCCGAGGAAAAGGAGCGAAGCTTCTGCTGCTGGAAAACCCAAGGCTGTGCTGCTAGCGGCCCAGCAGCTGCCTGTGTAGCCAGCCGCCCGTCTCCCAGATCCCTCCGCCTGCCGCTCTGCCACTTCCTCTTACCAGCTTCAGTCTGACGTCACAGCCCGGGAAGGACTGGGGCTAGATCTGGCATCTGCCCACTTCCAAAAAGGAGGATCCACGATTCTGTCATCTGCGTGCATGAGAGACGCTGAAGGAGGGACGGCACGTACACGTGCAAACTCACACCCAAACCAGGTGGCCTACGGGCCAGCCTGCGGCTGGGTCCCGGCCTGCACGCCCGGGGCCTCCCAGAGAACTGTAGTCACAGCAGCCTCAGCTGGGCTGGGGTACAGGAAGAGCAAGCCAGAAGAAGGCAGGTAGATGGAAATGCGGGGCCCTGGAGATGCTTGAAAATAGTTACGTCAGGACGAGGTGTATATCCAGTGGGACCAAACTGGGTGAGATATAGAAGAGGGAGGTCAGAGCATCATCAGATGTCCCAGGGCAGGCTCAGGGATTCAGAGAAGCAGATCTCGAGAGGTCCCAACAGGCACAGAGGACTTCCTTCCTGGCCACAGTCATTGCTTTGGCACCCGGCTTTGGGGCACCAGAACCAGGGGTGCTGCTGGCCCTCTGCTGCCCCCTGGTGGCCACTGAAGGGAACGTGGCAGCTGAGCCTGGAGCTCCAGGTGGACCTGGGCCTGTGGGTGCCAAGTGTCAAACCAGCACATCCCCTCATCTTTTCAGCTGGAACACCTTTGGCGGCCTCTGGCCTTCCTCCACTTTCTTAAAAATGACGCTGGGGCTTGGGATTCTGGTCTTGGGCTTCCCTCGTGCCCTTACCCACAGCCTGTCTGGTCTGGAGGTCAGACTCACGCTTCGTCCTTTCAAGGCTGTGACCAGGTGTTTGTCCCACTGCCACCACTGAGTCCTTTGTTTGGGGGAGGGGCAGTCCTGAGAGCCTCCCCTCAAGACCATGAGCCCAGGAGGCCCAGCGGCCTGCTGGCTCTCTGCTGTATCCCCAGCCCACGCAGGCCAGCCAGAAGTGTGCACGGAAGGACTGAATGCAAAGGGCTCCAGGGTATTGAAGAGGGCAAGGGCTAGACTCCCTCTGAGGTGTGGACTGCCCCGCCTTGATTTTACTCGCAAAGCAAACAGTAGATTCCAACTGCATACGAGGTGCAGCGCTGATTGAGGAAAGGAGAGAAGCACAAGGCAGGGGCGCTGGGACTTGGGGGGAGGGGCCTCGGCCTGTGGACCTCGTCCGGTGGCCTCTCCCGTCGTCAGCAGAGGCCCGGGCCTCCCGCCTTCCTCCCATCTGGCCCGGCTGTCTGCTCCGCAGCCTCTTCCTGCCTGGTAACCCTCCTGCTTCTTGGTTCTGATGAGGATGCCCCCTGCCCCAACCTTCCTGTCTCCCTGCTACCTCCAGATTAAAATCCCGTCCCCGGACCTGGCCTTCAGGACCCTCTGTCACCTCTTCTGACCAGTCACGGTCCCACCGACGGGCGCCCACAGCCCCACCCTTCACTCACACTCAGAGATGGGTGTGCCCCAGACGTGCCCCGTGTCCCCGCCACGCTGCTTTGGCTGGTGCAGGTCCCTCTGCCTGGTGTCTTCTGCACCCATTAGCAGCCTATTTGTCTCTAATGCTCCTTCTCCAGGAAGCCTCCTGACCCCCAGCTGACCTCCTGGTGTTGCGTTTATACTGCCTTGAGGGGTTCTCTAAACAGGATTTTACCGAGGCCAGGCCCTTGATGTCGCATCTCCCTCCCTCCCTCCCTCCCCCCCCACTTCCACAGTGGTAGGCGCCTAGTAGGTTCACGTCTACAACGTCCTTGTGAGTTGAGCGAATGAATGAGAGACCTACAGATTCAGCCCTTGCCCTTCATAGCTTACCTGTATTAGAGAAGGTGCCCCAATTCAACAAACATTGGTGGGTGCCCAGCCCTGGGCATGCAGTCGGGGACACAGCCAGGACGCCTGCGTTCTGGAGGGTCCAGGCACCAAGGCACGCCATGAACGTGGACCACGAAGCTCTCCGTGACTCAGCAAGCGACCGTGAAACGAGGCCTGGGCAGGGCCAGGCAGCGTCCGTCGGGCGTCTGGGGTGGCGTGGGCTGGACACGGCAGGAAGGACATCTGGGAGGCCCAGGGACACTTCCGTGAAAGGGGGGGCAATGGCAGGTGCGCCACAGCTCCGGAGCGAGCCCTCCGCCCTCCCGGAGGGGAGAGGCCCCGCGGGCGTGGCCACATGGGGCTGTCTCTCCTCAGCTGCTCACCAAAGATGCGAAGCAGAGGCTGGGCTGCCAGGACGAGGGGGCCGCAGAGGTCAAGAGACACCCCTTCTTCAGGAGCATGAATTTCAAGCGCCTGGAAGCCGGGATGCTGGACCCGCCCTTCGTTCCAGACGTGAGTGGCCTCCCCCAGCCCGGACTGAGCCTGCGCACTGGCTCACGACCTCAGCTTAGCCGAATGTCCGTGCTGGGCCCCAGGCCAGGGGCGGAGGAGACCCGTGGCAGGAGACCGTGGCCTCTGCCCTCCGGTGACGGACGTGTTGCCAGCCCTGGGGGTCCCTCTGCACCCGTCCTGGAGCCACTCCTCTATGAAGTTCTCATCCCCGTGCCCCCAGACTCCCAGAGCCCCCGGGATGCCTTTCCCACCTACTTCAGACTCCTGAGGGCAAGGCCCGGCCGGGGCCGTCTCGGTCCTGGCACAGAGTGGCCCCCAGTGCGCGTCTGGCGAGCGAGCGAGATAAAAGGTGTTGTCACTCTAACAGTAGCAGCTCACAGTGTGGCACCAGGCTCGGCCGCAGCACCTATAACAGCCCCAGGTGGCACAGGTGCTTCTGCCTCCCATTCTGCAGGTGAGGAAACCGGCCTACGGGGCTCTGTGACTTTCCCAAAGTTCCAAGCACCGCCGCTGGGACCCCAGCCGGGGCCTGAGTGCAGGGCCTGGGTGCTGACCCCGCCTCGCCGCCCTGTGCTGTGAGAAGGGGCCAGCGGGGTGCTCCCAGGAAACCCCCGAGGCGGCGTATCCCCGGAGAAGCGGTGTCTCTGGCAGGCCCTCGCCTGGCCCTGGAACCAGCATTCGCTGTTCCTACCCCCCAGGCCTGGGCCCAGCCTGGAGAGAACGTGGCGTGTGGGAGGGCAGGGGGCAGGGCGGGGCCCTGGACACCCTGAGCTCACGTTCCACCCCAGTTGGGCTCCGCTCGGCAGATCTGAGAGAGGCCGCACAGGTGTCTGGGGGGGGCTGGCCCCGGCACGCAGCCCTCGGCCCCCTCACTGGGAGCCCCAGGCCAGGCTGGGGGACGGCGGCCTGGGGGGGGGTGGCGCCGTGCGACCCAGTGCTCTGCCCCCTCAGCCCCGGGCCGTGTACTGTAAGGACGTGCTGGACATCGAGCAGTTCTCCACCGTGAAGGGCGTCAACCTGGCCCACACAGACGACGACTTCTACTCCAAGTTCTCCACCGGCTCCGTACCCATCCCGTGGCAGAACGAGGTCGAGCGCCGGGCGCCGGCCTGGCCCGGGGGTGGGGCCGGTGAGCACGGAGCCCGGGCGGCTGGGTGAGGCGTCCTCACCGCCTGGACCGGGCTGTGTGTGCCGCGGGGCGGCAGGGGAGCCGGGCAGACACGGCCAGTCTGGATGGCTCTCAAGCAGTTTGGCTGGGAAAGTGGAGACGAAGGAACAGTGGCCCGAGGCACAGATGGAATCGGGTTGGGGGACTTAGAACCAGGTCGAATGAGTTAGAACTGAGAGGGGGAGGGGAGAGGGGGCTGGCATCCTGAAGAAGGGGGAGGATGCAGAGCATGTGGGGTGACCTGGGCCCTGACGGGGTGAAGGAGGAGACGGGGTGTGGCTTTGGTGGCGGACAGCACGCAGGGCCACCGGGGAGGGGCAGGGGCGGGGGGAGGACCTGCTGGGACTGGGTTCCGGTCGGTGACGGCCCAAGGCTCGGCGCTGGCATTCCTCTTCACCCAAGGTGACGGCCGCAGCCCCTCACACCGCCTGTGTCTCTGCACCTCCTCCAGATGATAGAAACAGAATGCTTTAAAGAGCTGAACGTGTTTGGACCTAACGGTACCCTCCCGCCAGACCTGAACCGAAGTCACCCTCCAGAACCGCCGAAGAAAGGGCTGCTCCAGAGAATCTTCCAGCGTCAGGTGAGAGAACACGCCCACCACCCCGCCCGGGACCCAGGCCCAAGCCCCGTGCAATCAAGACAAGAGCTGTAGCGTCTCACCTGCGTGTGGGGCTCAGGAGACCGGGAAGGGGGGTAGCAGCCTGGCAGGGACAGGCAACCTATCCGAAGCCCCCAATCCCGGTGGCTGATGGATTCCCAGGGCGGAAGGGGCAGGGCCCGCCCGCAGTTTACCTTTCCTTAGGGCCTCTCCACCTGACACTACTGACACTTGGGGCTCTTTGTCCTGCGTCCTGAAGGGCATTTAGCAGCCTCTCTGGCCTCCACCCCCCAGAAGCCAGTAGCACCCGACTCCCTACCCACTCCCATAGTAAAATGCCTCCAGACAACGTCCCCTGGGGTAAAGTTGCCCCAGACGGAGAAGCCGGGTCTGGGCCTGGGAGGGGAGGAGGCAGAAGGCCGCAAAGAGCAGAGGCCCTGCTGGTCAGCAGCCCCTGAGCCACCGCCCGTCCAGGCCCCGAGGCCCCGGTGACGTGGGGGCCGCGGGGCCGGGCTCTGCGTCGGCTGACTTGCTTTCTCTGTCCGTCTCTCTGCTCACCCCCCTCCCAGCATCAGAACAATTCCAAGAGTTCGCCCAATCCAAGGCCAGTTTCAACCGCCACATACATTCAAACCACGTCAATTCCAACTCCACCGGGAGCAGCTAGCTGCAGCTTGGCCTTGGGGCCCGCGGCGGGACCAGCCTGGACCCTCCTCCCAAGAAGCGGAACGTGTGACCGGCGGAGCTTCCGCTCCGGCCGGAGGACGGGGGAGCCGTCCGAACGCCGGGGAAGGAGGCCGTCGCCCCTCAGCGAGGAGCCCGCAGGTTTCTCAAAGAGATTTCCACTCAGGTCTGTTGGCAGAGGTAGCCCTCACGCCGGGGTGGACTGGATCTGTCTCTGTCGGACATTGCAATAGAAATCCAATCGGATACGACAACTTGCACGAATTTTAATAGCGTCATAACTAGAACTGAATTTTGTCTTTATTATTTTTAAAGAACAGTTTTGTAAATTTCTCTATTGTCTCAGTTTACATTTTGTATATTTGTATTTAAATGACAAGTCAGACTTTGAGGGTGTATATTTTCTGTGCAGCCACTGTTAAGCCATGTGTTTTCAGACATTTTAGAGGGGGTGGGGGGATTTGCAAAAAAAAAAAAAAGACAAAAAAAGAAAAATGTGACTCAAGACTTCCAGAGCCTCCAATGAGAAAACGTTTTTATTAAATGTAGAAAATGGTTCACGTTTCACCTTTAAAGGCTTGGCCGTACCATCTCTGTAACCTTTCCCTCGCATGGGTTATCGCCCTTCTACTGGCTTGTAAGAATCGGGATTCGATGCGCAGAGACAGCCCTGGGACTTGACTCCGGCCAGAACGGCCCTGCAGGGGCTGGCGGCGTTGCCTGGGGCCAGCCCCGTGGGGATGTGCGCTTTTCCTTGAGGCCCCACGACGCCCGGCTCGGCCTCCTCTTCCGTTGGGAGGTGCCCAGTGTGTGCTATGCTCCCCACAGTGCTCGCTGGGCCTTTCTTCCTAAGCCGGCCCTGACTGCTAACGTCGGTATGTTTTCCAGAGGCTTGTGATGGGGATTTTTGTTTTATCCGTTTTCAGGAGAAGCTAAGTAGTCACGGAGCCCTCAGTGTCCCAAAACATCAGGGCCCGTGGGAGCACCAGGGAGTGTGGTCTGTGAGTCATCCTGATCGAGCCTGTAGAGGGGAGGGGGCTTGGCCAGGAACTCCGGGCACATTCTGTATGTGTTTTGGGGGTCCCAGGGTTCCAGGAGCTTCGTGGGGCCCCACAAACTCATTGGCCCAGGTAGCATGGGTGGAGTTGGCTCTCCAAGCAAACAGGATGCCTGAGGAGAGGCTGGGCCACCAACGAAGCCCAAGACGAGCTCACTGTCACCTCCCAGAAGAGGTGGCGCAGAGGCCCGCTCTAATCAGGGTCTCAAAGTTTCGCGCACATGAAGCCCCAGGAGGACTTGGTGGCTTTGCCAGACCGGGGCCTCTGAGGACAATCCCCGGGCCCTTAGAGCATGGCCATCCACTCCCAGGAAGCCACTGGCCTCCCTTGCTGCCCCTAAGAGGTGACAGGAGCAAACTCACCCCTGGGACAGTGAGCGGTCGACCTCCCTGCTCCCCCTCCTGGCTGAGTCCCTGGAGACCAGTCCGCCTCAGCCACACCCCGTCTCAGCCACCAGGTAGCCGCCAGGCTTCTCCCGGGGTGTGCCCTGCACTCCCTGCATCTCCCAAAAAAGGCAAGCTCCACCCCAAACTTAGGACTCTGCATCTTTTAAAAGCTCACCAGATCTTCCGATGCACCCTAGGTGTGAGAACCCCTGCCTTAGGCCATCAGGGAGTGCAGATGTGACCGTCCCCAAATTATTTCTCTAGGTGACCCAGGCAGATGTGGAGCATGTGATTTTACGGAGGAGAGAGTCACGAGCATGTCAGCCTGTGTCCCAATGTCTGTGCCCTTTTCCTAAACTTTACCAGTGGCCCTGGAGTTCCTTCTGAAAGGGGCCTGACTTGGGGACTGATCATATGAGGTCATTTTATAAACCAAGGGGAGAGAAAAAACAGCTGGGCTTCCCTCACACCCCCTTACCGGGCAGCACCGTCTTCAGGACCAGCTCTGTCTCTCGAGGCTGCTTCTCTTACGCTTCGTGGGCTGAATACAAGATAAACACCTGTATTCAGATCTTGCCACCAAGGGGAAAGCTCTTCAACCAGTATTTTAAGATCCCTGAGCTCTCACTGACCCTCCTTTCTTAATGACAAGAAGAACAGTCATCTTCCTGGGACAGTCACCAGCCCCAGCCATGACTGCCCGGAAGTTTCATTTCTTTCACCTAATTCACAGCAACCCCACCCTTACCCGACACAGTGTCATTGAGAAGTCGGTCTCTCTTAACGCCTCAAAGCCAACGACACTCTGTCCATTTGCACTAGAAAACCCTCAAGGAGCAAGCAAGAAAACATACACCTGCTTAGTGTGTGTCTACGTCACGAGAGCTGAGACGCTGCGAAAGCACAGGTCCCCACGTGACTGTAAACCACCAGAGTCTTCCTTCGCGGTCACCCGTCCCCAGCGAGCGCCCATAGCACACGGGGTCAGTCGCTGGCCTTTCCGATCCTCTTCCTTTTGGCCCGTTGCTTTGTTTGAGAGAAGGGAGGTCTTCATTCAGAACAGCACCTGAAAATCAGCCCCCCTCCCACCGAGCCCCTGTGGCACCACAGGTCCTGTCCCCGACCCTCCCCTCCACTCCCGTCTTGCTGCAGCTCCAACTCGTTTCCTATAGCTGCGTTTTACACAGCTATTCTTTCATCGAAAACCTCCCCGTTCATCCACACCTGTCCAGGGTGCGGCCTCTTTGGACAGTGAGCGGATTTAAATCCTCTTTGTACTGCATTTGAGCTCATCACAGAGAACCTTTCTTTCTCCACGCGTGACGTTTTCTCACCGGGTGTTCGCTGACTTTGTGCCTTGGAGGTGAGTTGCAGAGGCGTCTCTGCTTCCGCTTCCCAGGAGACCAGCGCCGCGCCGGTGGGACGGGGGTGGCCTCCGCCATCATCACCATGACCGACGCGTGTCTATCAAGCCCCCTCAGGGGCTCTCCTAACGTCCCCCACAGGACCACGAAAAACCCGACCTTCACGGAGGATGACACCACCTCCCGCATTGAGTCCTTCTCGACTCCTGAGGCTGAAAACGTCGCTTCCTAAACCGTGAGCTCCGAGGGCTGCTCACGTGCCCAGCAGCTAGGCCTCCAGCGGCCGGGGAGGTTCGCCTGTTCCCTGAGGGGCGCTGCTACGAGCCGTCGTGGAGGGTGGGTGGAGGAGGGAGGGGCCGTGCTCTATGGACGTGGCCCGGTCCTATGCACGCTCGGCAAGCAGCCCGCTGGGACAAGTGGCGGTGAGTTCTGGGCACACGTGTGTGGATGCTGCCGTGGTGCTGAAGGCACAAGTCGGATGTGGCCGCCGCCCGTGAGTGTAGCAAGCCCTGATGATGCTGAGGCCTGCCCCCCGAGAAGCCGGGGTCTCCACGCCGCTCCGAGGAGCCCAGCCCACCGTGGGGCAACTCTTTGTTCTCCCACAACCGTCCTTTCCCAAGAGGCTCGCGTCGTCGGTTCATTTCCCGACTCTTGTGAGATGATGCTGGCCCAGACCTCAGTACGGAGGGAGCACCGTGGCCTCCTCGAGCCTGGTGTCCCCGGCCTCGCCAAAGGGGACAGCGGCCTCGTGGACACCCAGAAGTCCACTGAGGCAAAGGAATGCCAGCCGGGGGGACATCAGCTGTCCTCTTGGGCTGCTACGTGCTGGAGGATCCGCGTGAGCACTTGTGCCCTTCCTAGGGCCACCTCTTCCAGATGTCGCCTGTTCTCATAACCATTCTACCCCGTGAGCTAGGAAGGACCTGCTGACTTGTTAGCCTTTGTTTTGGGAAGAGAGAGTGTGAAATCTTTGCGCATCTTGAAGCGACCAAGCTCTGAGTTGTGAGCAGGGGAGAGCTCACTGCTTTCTGATCACAGCAGACGCGACGGTGGTCTCTGAGGCCCCTCCTTTCCGAACCAACCAGCCCAGCTTTTGAGGCTTAGCCACACGGGTCGGACTCTGCGCAGGCTCGGGGTGTCTCGGCTGGTCTGGCTTTAAAGGCTTGTGCTGCACACAGTGGTTAAAACGTGAGAAGCTAGCTCTCCCTGGGAGGGAAAGACACTCCCCAGGAGAAGAGTCTAGATGTCTCTCTCGATCCATCAATAAGTCATTTTTTGTAATAGGTCAAAAGCAATCATTCTCAATTTAGAAGAGCTTAGTGGCTGTTGGCGGTGTTAAAATAATAATCCTTCTAGTATCCAAAGGTTTCTCATTTTTTTTCAGGGAAATTTTAACGTTGGTGAATAGGAATAGTTCCATCTGGGAGGTCACTTCTGAGGATGACAGCTTCTGTTCTCCTGCTGCTCTGGGTCTCTGTGTGTCCTGTCTAACCCGTCACAGTGCTGCTGTATCTAGATCGAACCACTGTTGTTGTTTTTTTTAAGAGAAATAAATTCCTTAATGAAAATACCTGCATTTTTATTTCTTCTGCTGAGCTGTCATTCTGGTCCTGCATGTGACAGCTGCCCCTCAAGGTGCCAGCACCTGTGGCCTTTGGGTTAACATTTTCCACACGGGGGGGGCCTCTCAAAGCTGGCCCGCACACTGACCACGCCCTGACCTGCCCACAGGTGGCCCAGCTCCAGCGAGCAGGGCCCGAGGCTCCTTCCTGAAACCTGGCCGAGTCAATTGGCTTCTGATCCCAAACCCAGCAGATGGCCTCAGAAGCGCTCCAGCCACGTGGCTCCAAGCAGGAGCCATGAGAAATCAGACAGGGCATTCACGCCCCTCCCTGGCATGTCCTACCCGACAGAGGCCACTACTCTGGGGCACAGAAAGGGGCTCTTCTGGCTGTTCGGCCTTCTCTGAACCAGCCATACGCTGGAACCGGGTCACCGGCAGGGCAAGACACCTGAGGGCCTCAGAACCCAGAGTCCCAATCTAAGACCTGAGACCCCATTCAGTCCCCCACCTGCTCAACTCAGCAGTAGAATGAGCAAGTATCTGGGCTCAGACAACCTCTCACTGACCGTAGGACCTTGCGTGGTCACTTAACTCTGAGCCTCAGTGTCTTTGCCTGGAAAACGAGATAACACCCATGCAGCCAGGCTCCCGGGGGATTCAGGAAAAGCACCTGTGGTACCCAGCACAGAGGGCGTCCCTGGCGGACACAGGCACCCCACTTTTAATCCTTGACCTCAGGACAAGCAGGGGTCCTAGACCCACACTCATCTCACCATCAGCCCAGCCCCAGACCTCAAGGCGTCCCCCAGCAGGCACCTGGTAAGGGAGCACCCTGAGCTGGGGGTCAAGGCTGAGGCTTGTTTCCACCTGACTCCCGGCAAGGGGTCTGGGGCTTGCCTCAAATGGAAGACCGGAATTGCAATTATTTCTTCC
This sequence comes from Eonycteris spelaea, assembly GCA_003508835.1. Lineage (NCBI taxonomy): Eukaryota > Metazoa > Chordata > Mammalia > Chiroptera > Pteropodidae > Eonycteris > Eonycteris spelaea. Next base: position 6,812,816 of record PUFA01000004.1, on the reverse strand, counting down.
CCTTGGCTCCCAGAAGCAGGTGCCTTTCCTAATTAGAGCATAAGAATGAGGAGGATTCTGCTTATTGGGGGACTCTGGAATTAGAGAGGGAAAGAGGGGCCGGTTAGTCATGGGGATGCAGTAGGAGCAGCTGAGACAGAAAAGGCTTCTCCTGGGATAAGGGGACCTGGCCAGCTGCAGAGCTGAAGGAACCCACAGTGAAGGGTTTGCTGACCACGAGAGACCTTGCCAGGGAAAATGGAGGGGTGGAAAAGAGGGAGCACCCTGACTCAGGGCAGGCGCGGGGGCCCCTTCCTTTTCTCTCAGTGGCCCCAGCTTTTCCTCTGGGACTTTCTCTCCCCACCCCGCCCCAAACACCTGCACGGCCTGAGCCCGCCTCCCAGACAGAGAGGAGCCACGGCCCCATGGCGTCTGAGGGAGAACCTCCCACCCCACAGCGCCAGCCCACCCGCCATTTACACCCCTCTGCCCTGTGACTGCAGCCCCTTCTTCTACAGAGGGGGCAGGTGGCGCCCACCCCTTCCGGGTCCCTTCCCCTCCCCTCACTCCTGACAGCTGTGGATTTGGCAAACGAGAGCTCCAAAATGCCCTCCCACTTATTCGTTTCCAGGAAAGCCTCAGTGGGCGTCCTCAGGGCACCAAGGCGCTCCAGGCCACTCTAGGAGGGGTCCTCAGGGGTGTCAGGATCTCCCTGGAGAGCCTGACCAGGAGGGAACGGCAGGGCCCTCAGGAACAGACACTCAAGCTGCAGGTCTGGGCTCCTGGTGCCAAACCGGAACGTCTGGCCAAGGTCTGCAGTAGAGCCAGGATCTATTTTCCCACTGCCTCCCTATCAGGCCCTGCCTTCTGCACGGTACAGACGTCCTATTAGTACTCACGTTTGCCCTGCCCTCGGAGCTAGTTCATACCAGCAGTTCTCAGAGTCTAGGCCCTGGACCAGCAGCCTGGACCTTGGGAGGTATGCAGATTCGCAGCCCCCACGCCAGGCCTAATCAGAAGCTCTAATCAGCGCCAGGTGATCAGGTGCGCACTCAAGACTTCACACTGCTCACTGACAAGCGCTTTCATCTCCTTGAATCTTATTGAAGCCCATGATCGCCCCATCAACTGCTTTCAAGCTGAGACAGCAGAGATTTCAGGTGGTTGAAGTTTCATACCTGTAAGTGGGAAAAGGTGTGTGTAGTTCATGACTTCTGTTCTTTGAAAGGGAGCAAGGATCTCGGAAGCTAAGCAGGGTTGGGACTGGTTAGTACTTGGATGGGTAGACCACCTAGAAAGACCAGGTGCTGTAGACTTTAAAAAAAAGGTGGGGAGAGGGGGGTGGGGAGCAAGGATAAAACAAGGTATAATTGGATGACCTTATGTTTTTAAGAATGAAAGGATAAAGCAAAACTGACAAAGAAAAAGTTACCTATAGTGAGAGGCGGCCAAGGGGGAATAGGGTGAAGGGAGGACAGGCAAACTTCTTTGAATGTGTCTTGTCTTAGAGATGTGACTTTGGAATAAATATCAAATAAAAACAAATCTGGACTTGGTAAGGAGAGACTCTTCTTTGAAAGGAATATTGCAAAGGAGGAAAGGGGGAGGTGTTCTGACAAGGGACGCAGCAAATTACAGGAGGAGGAGCCCCTTACCCATAAGGTCTGCCAGGGGTCAAGGGTTAAGGCGAAAGGGGTTTTCTCCATGGAGAGGAGTGAACGAGGCACCTCTTATCTCCCTTCCCCACACCTGGATCTTTCGGGAAGAGAACTTTCTCGGAAGGGGCTGTCTGCTGGCTCAGGCCGAGAGCAGGCCAAAGTCAGGGGCCTGGAGGAGGGAGAGGGACTTAACCAGTTCGGTTAACAAGCATTTCGTTCTGATGGACCAGTGGAGACCGACCTTTCAGCTAATCATTTATGAGGGCAAGGATGAGAATCCAGAGGGGCTGTGTCTGGCCTGGCCGTAGATAAACGAGGGTGGGGGACACTTATGGGTCTTATCTAAATCATAGGAGGACGAGTGGTTTTTGAGGAAGCTGTTTTTCCAGAACACAAAAGTGTGAGGCGGGTTCCTTTGACTGTCACTGTTTTCCAGGGACACAGGCAAAATTCAACATCATCGTATGTCAATGTTTTAGATATTTTAGATAAAACAAAGCTAAAAAATAATTTACAGCAATCCCTAAAAATCAAAAGCGAGTTAAACCAACACATCTATCTGGATATGCCGTTGATGGCATAATCACACGGAGGACGTTTCTGAGTGACTTTCAAGCACAGAAATGTGACCGCATTTCTGTCATGGGACTTACCCGAGGGACCAAAGAGCTGCCAAAAAAAGTTACAACTATTTTCACCAGGCTGAAGTAATATGATATTCTTATTCTGCAACTATTATATTTTATACAAGTCATTATGCCAAAGTTATTAAGAACAGATATTTTCAATATAAAGGAAAATAACTAAAAATATAGAATCAAAGAAGTTACGTACAAAGCCTTTTAATCTAACACAAAATAAACGTTCTCTTTACAAAATACGTATTCATTAGAAATAAGGGTCGATCTGGTGACAGGGGGTCCACGGGGCCCAGGCTGCAGCATCAAACGCCATTTCCCACTAAATACAACCAGAGCTCCCCAAGAAACTAATGACTCCATGCCCAAGAGAAGCCTGGAGCATCTTGTTCTCCCAGAAAACAAGAAAGTTACCAAAGACTACCGGGGTTGTATCCAAAATACTAGTGGCCACAAAGGGACAATTGGAGCATGACTATGGGTCATAAGTACCATAGATTAAAACGCATCAAACATGGTTAAATCAGGAGGTTATAACAATACGCAAAATAATAGTCTCTTTACAAAGAAAACCCTCATCAGTCACCTTTAGAGGATCGTAGAGGACTAATACGTTATTCTGGAAACTAGAATTAATGGGAAAGAAAGAATCCAGTCCCATTCGTCATCCAAATAGTCGATGGAGTTTATGCCAAGAATACAGGTTAGGTGAACGTTCAAAAAGTGATCCGTGTAATTCACCACAGAGCAAAGGGTAATCACATGCTGGATGGGTGGATGGATGGATGGATGGGTGGGTGGATGGGTGGGTGGATGGATGGGTGGGTGGATGGATGGATGGATGGCAGGCAGGAGGGAACAAATATTAGAGGGATGGATGGATGGAAGGGTGGACAGGTGAATGGAAGAGTGCATGGATGCATGAACAACGGGCCATGGTTCTACGATATGCCCTACCTGCAGCTCCTGGTGGGATACACTGTTGCAGAGAGGACCAGACACTCCCAGAGAGTGTCCAGACCTTTTCTCATGCCCTGTGTTCATACAGGTGGCACTTGACTTAGCGGAATCAGGTACGGTTGGATGTGGCAGGCCCTGGGCTCTGAGCACTTCTGTGTGGCAGGGTCCAATGCAACGATGTAAGATCAGAGCGAACGTTCTGAGCTGTGGTCGGGTTGAGTCACCCCGGATCACTGAAGAAATTCCATTTCTGCCTCAAAGGATCCAGTAAAGACGCTCAGGACCCAACGAGAGCTCCACCAACCCTGGACAATCACGGTGGACCAAAGAGAGGGCATCGGAACCAGGGCGAATACCCCCCTCTGGAGCCGGACAAGCCTGGTGGGAAAGTCCGTCTCCTGTCCTGAGAGGAATAGAGGAGAGCTTAATGCCCAGTTCCCAGGCAGAAATTTCCCTGCAAACCTGCTCACAGCCCTGACCTGGTTCGGGGGAGGGCATTGCTTTTAGGGAAAAACCCCAGCCAGCTCCTCCCCATGACCTCCCCCTAGCCCTGCTCCTGTTGCTCCTCCCGTCACTTGTGGGGACCCCAAAGCAGCTGCTTGCTCCCTACCCAGCTCCTGGGCACTGGACAGGGACTGGTCCCTCAGCGACAATACTTCTCTGTAAGGAGAAAGTGCTCAATGAGCCGTGCCCTCTGAGCCCCGCATCCCCAAGCTCATTCAAGCTCACTGCAGCGACTGGCACTAGAGGCCTGTGAGTTCCTCCGGGGGCAAACCTTCTCCCTGTTAGGTCCCACAAGGTTCTGTGAGGTTCCAGGGACCCGCTCGGGATGTTTGCTGCTTTTTCCAAGAGAAGCCAAACACGCCCCTGAGCAGGGATCCACATGGGAGGAGTCTGTGCATTAAAAATTTGCCCTTAAAAATGCTTTCCTGTCTGAGCTACTAAAACCACCCCTGGAGGAGGTGACAAGTAGTGGTGAGCTCCATCAGCCACACGAGCCGGGCAGGCCCCAAGAAGCTAAGTGGGTGGGCACAGTCACGCAGCAGTGTGCAACTAACACCTGAGCATCCTCGGCTGTTACAAGGTCACGGCCCCGCTGGCTGGCACAGCCCCTCTGGCCCAGCCAGAGCTGAGCATCCGCAGAATCACCTCCCCCAGGTGAGCTGTCTGGACCCCCACTCGCTCTCCCCCTGCAGCCTCACTGTCCCTGACGCCAGCCTGGGCACAACTGGCCAGAAAAGTCTCAAGCGGCCCCGCCGCCCGCACCGCCTCCTCTGCCAGGCTATTCATCTCTTCCGGTAGCTTCATCCGGTGCCAGGGACCGAAGGGCACATGTGGCCACAAGAGAGACAGGAATCTCGTAGAACCCCAAATCCAGAGCATAAGACAGGACCCCTGGAAGTCCAGACCAGGCCCCGAGGCGGCAAACACTGGTTCTGTGCTTTGCTATGTACCCAGCATTTTGCATCAGCATCTGCCTAACTAGATTACAAGTCCCTTAAGGGTTCAAATGGCCTTTTATTCTTCTCTGGAACAGAATCTTGAACTCTTGGGGACTTAGAAAAAGGAGGAAGAAAAAAAGAAATGTGTATTCAGTATACACGATGTCCCAGAACAAGTAGTTTTACAAGCTTTTTTCTCATTAAATCTTCTATCCTGAAAAAGAAAGAAAAAGAAAAGGAAAGAAAAAAGAGTGTCTCTATTTTACAAGTTTAACGTTTTAATCCTCCTGTTTCCCTTGTTTATTTCCCTTTGGGCTTTGCGGGTTGTCAGTAAAGTTTCGTTGGAAAAACCCCTGCCGGTGTCCTTTACGCCAAGGGAAACACGGTGTCGGGAGCCGCTTCGCCCATGCTTGGCCCGAGGGAAGACCAGGGCGGCCCGGGCGCAGCTGGGGTGGGGCCAAGGGGGTCGGGGCGGCGCAGTCGTCTGCAGCCGGCTGCTCGAGCACGGGGGTCCCCCACCCCTCACGCCGCTCCTCCGCGCCGTGTGCAGCCCGCGAGGCCTTATACATTCTTTCCCGGGTCTTACGAAACTGCGGACATAGGTGAGTTCAGGTGTTTCTTACCCCACACGCTGTCGAGGAGAACACCACTCTCGGCCAACACCCACACGGCCTCTCAGCGAGCGACAGGGCCCCGTCTCCTCTCTGGGCTGAGTGTCCTCATGTTTAGAATGAGGAGGGGTCTGCAAGAGTCCTTCCGCCCCTAACAACAGCCCCTGATCCTTCAGCTGGGGAAGGGCTGGGGCAGATAGATGCTCACAGTCTGCCTGGCGGGGTGGGGGTCCCACAGGAGGGGGGGGATGGGCCAGCGGGTCCGGTGGCCCTCCCTCTGCGGGCCGCTGCAGGAGGCCCCGCCTGGCGCGCCTCAGCTCTCCCAAGGACACACGCAGCACGCGCTGATGGGCTTTGTGCCCTGGTCACCCTTTCCCCGCCCTTCCCACGGGGGGGGGGGGGGGGAGCTCTTAATCCCCTCTTTCCACACCGTAGCCTCAGGCCAGCTTTCCTCGTCTGCTCCCTCTGAAGAGGGCTAATGCTGTTATAGGGAGGAGCAGATGGCGACCCAGGTCTCCGGGGGGTGCGCGGCCGCCCCTCCCGGGAGGGGGCCTTCAGATGGTTCAGGGACTGCATCAAGAAGGGGGCTTCTGGTAGGACACAGGCCTGGGGCCTGAGACACGGGCCACTGGGTCACAAAGCAGCGGCAGAACAGTGACGCCACAGGCAGGTTGGGAAATCCCCCCAAACCCAGAAGTGCCCACCCCAGCCCCGGGGTGGGCAAACCAAATGAAACACCCATTAACCCAAGCCAACGCTTTCAGGGCTTCCCCTTCTACGCCTGAAAGAGAAGCTTAAAAGCAGGTGGAGGGAGAGCAAAGAACGAATCCTTCCGGGCGGGCACAGGGCACGTACGTGCACCTCAGGGGCAGAGAGGTCGGAATCCCAGCTCTGCACACGCCCCGGACGTGGCCTGGACAGCCGCCACTCGGGGCCTGCTTCCTCAGCTGTAGAATGCGGTGAGAAGACCCACTTCGCTGTGACCGGCACGTGAAGCCTTTGTCGCAGTGCCAGCGCCTAGGAGATGCTCGGTGCACGTTCATCGTGTTCTGTTTGTCTCAGACCAGGTCCTCTAGAAGCAGAGCCTGAGCCCGGGACTCTCGTGCGTGTGATTTATGAAGAGAGCACGGGGAGCAGGTCGGGGGAGAAGTCCAGCCTCAACCTGGCCCCACGGGGAGCTCTGGAGCACTTCCTGCAGCAGGGAAGTGGCCCCTGGGCTGGGCGGTTGCAGTCCTGCATTGATCAGCCCTTGGCCACAGGCTCCGGGAGGGAGAGCTGCGAAGCCCCGTGGAGATCTCTGGACAGGCTGCTCGGGGCAAGCCTCCGGGGCGGGGTGCAGGTGTGAGTGCTCCACAGCCTCCATCTGCAGCACCTGCAGTGTGGGCGCACCCACCTGGCGAAAGGCATCTGCCCGCAGCACCAAAAGTGTCTGCTCTGCTGCTGCGGTCATCGGCAGGGCGGCTGCCTGGAGCGTTGTGTTGAGGAAAATGGTGAGGCTGGAGGATGCAGTGGTGACTTGACTCACTAGTGAGGTTTGCTACAGCCACAGGAGGGAACCAGTGGCAGGGAACTTGCTCATAAACTTGAGAAACCTCTCAGCCCTTTCCAGCTCTGCCGCTAGAATTCTAAATGCTAATTCATCCATCCATCCATTCATCCATCCATCCATCCATCCATCCATCCTTCATGCATTTTCTGCTTTGGACAAAAAGAGAGCTGGGATCCTGGCTCTGACACTTACCAGCGGTGTGACCTTGGGCAGGTCACCTAACCTCTCTGAGTCTGTTTCCGTCTGTTCAACTGATCTAATGAATGGCAGGTGGCCAATGTGACATTTCCTGAGGTGAGAAATGTTAAGCCCTCAGCACCGTGCTTGCCAAGGACGACATACGCCCCATGCGGAGGAAGTGCTTCTGCAGAAGTGGGGCCCTCCCAGCTCACTGAGGAGAGCAGGGGGGTAAGAGAGGCTGGTGGGGTGGCCCCCAAGACCAGGAGAGATGGGGACACCTCAGCTGCTTCCTCCGCCTCTCTTTGCTGGTGGCCAAGTATCTACTGCCACCTTGGTGACTTGAGAGCCAGCCCCCAGCAGGCTGTGACGTTGGCTCAGTCAGATGAGACTCAGGTGAGTCTCCATTTCCTCTGAGCTGACAGAGCTGTAGCAGGAACCAGGGAGCCGTGTCCCTGCCGTGGCTGCTGACATGGCCTCCTAGCCCCAAGGGAGACCCTCGGTGCAAACCCAGACCTGGCGGGGGGTGGGGGCGCGTCCAGAAAGCCAGGCGGGGCCTGCAGGGCACACACCCCACCCTCCCAGTGAGAGGGACGGGGGTGGCAGTCAGCAAGCACCCAGCAGCCAGATCCGCTTCCCTGTGGGAAGCCCCAGGAGGGGTGGCGGGTGTAGTGAGGGGCCTGGGAGCTGGACTGGGGACCAGGCATCTCCGTACCTCCCAGGGACCTGACAGGGCAGGCTGTGCTGGTCCTCCAGACTGCCTCCAGGCCCCCGGGGGACACCAGAGGTCCCAGCTGCCTCCTCGGGTAGTGCCAGGAGGGACCTTGGTCAGAGGAGCTGGCGGGAGAGGTGAAACGCGCCTCGATGACGCCCACATGCTCCCCTGGGGTGTGTGTGTCCGTCTCCGTCTCTGCCCCCGTGTCTGCTTCTTGTCTTTTTCTCCATCTCTCTCTGTCTCTCGGCCTGTCTCTGGCCCTCTAAGGTTCCATACATGCTCCTCCTGCCCTACTTCCCTAACCCACCCTCACCCAAAGTTTTTTTTTCCTGAAAAGAAGTCCGTTGCCCATCGAGGTTTCGGGAAGATGAGACTTCGAGGCCAGAAGCGGTTGGCAGCGCCCCGCCCCTGCGGAGGCCGCGGCCCCACGGGCAGTCTTGGGCCACCCCTCTTTTGGTCTATTTAACTTATTTGTTTCTAACTTGTCCACATGGCGTAACAAAAACCAGCCCATCCTTTGCCCCAGGGGGCCCCCTTCCTTCCAAGCCACTGTGGCATGCAAGAGTTGCTCGCCTTCTGAACAAGGAGTTTGGATCAGCGTGGTGCCAGCCGGCGGGGTCTGAGAGCAGCTAACCGGGCCTTCTGGGTTTTTCCCCACAGCTCATCCAGCCCACCTCGGTTTGGACTCGGCTGTGTTTGGCGCACACCGGGCTAGAATGGCGTGATGTGTGCTGAAACGCCCAGGGCTTATGCAGGTGGTGTGTCATGTATGCCCAGGACATCCTTCTCCTCTGCAGAGATGTACTTGACACTTGGCTTTCGCTGGGCCTGGGAGCAAAGGGTGGTCCCTGGCAGGACCTGTTGCCTGGCCCTGGTCCTCGGGCCATGGCTGGCAGCACAACCGGCCTCAGATTCAGCCGGAAAGGTTGGGTCCTGTTCGTTCCCTCTGTACCACCCTGTAGCATCTGGCAGCACCTGGCACAGGGGGACCGGTGCCCCAGGCATCTCTCAGCAGCCAGCCAAAACCTTCCAAGTTCACCCCTCTGCAATTTCCAGTTCTCTGGCTGCCCAGCCCCATTTTAACTGGAAGTAGGTTGGCATGGAGCTGGCCGAGGGCTCCCAGCCAGCTGGCTCACTGCCCAGCTTTTGATTCTCAAGTCATCATCATGCCAGTTCCACAACGGGAGGCCGAACCAGCAACAACAAGGACGGGAGGAAAACAATAAAACGCGAGGGACTCGGTGGATTTTCACAGCGAGCCCTTGCAGGGCCAGAGAGATGCCTCTGTGGAGCCTGCTCTCGGCCTTGACGTGGACCGAGCATCTGGGCCGCGTCACTGGCCCAGCTCCAAGGGCGTCCACTTTCACAGTGGCCCAGGACTTGCCGAAGATTCCAACAACAACAAGAAGATTGGAGGTTGGCAAGGGCAGGTCAGAGATGTCGTCCACCCTTTTGTAAATGATACATAAGCATTCATCCAAATGAACAGGAAACGTTGGGGCAATTTAAACATAACGTAACAAGCAAGGGCAGGACCACGGTGACAATCTGGCTTAGTGCCTTGTGGGGCCAGGCTGCGGGCAGTATTTTCAGAAAAAAGCCTTGTCTTCTTCGCTGCTGCTCTTGAAGCCAGGTATTGGGCCATTTCCAGAGGACTAGGTGGGATTGGGGACAGCATACCTCTGCAACATAATTTGTGGGAATTCTGAAAGGCCGAAGAAGGAGTGAATTTTAAAAATAATCTTCTTATTCCCTAAAGAAGAATGGATGTGTACTTTATCTCTGTCCTTCTAAATCTGCTCGTTAGGTGTTTTGCTGTTCTTTTTTACTCCCATTCTTCACACACCTGCTGCCCAGGTCTGAGTCCACCATTTGTCCATTTTCCTTCATTTGTCCATTGCCCAACAAAGAAGGTGTTTCTAGATTTTTAAAATAAACCCTCCCTGGTCCTATGAATTAAATAGATAGATAGACAGATAGATAGATAGACAGGCAGATGATAGATATAGATAAATCATAGATGATAGGTAGATTAGACAGATAGATGATAGAGATAGACGGACTGACAGAAATAGAGATCCGCAGGTGCCACTGCCTGTGACAGAGACGACCATCTCTCTGGGGATGCTCAGTGGTGTGCTGGTAACTGTTTAACAATGGGCTCTCAGGGGAGGGGTGTGATAAGCCCTGATGGTAGCACTTGCCAATTGCTGTGGTGTAAATGTTTCCACCACGGCTGCTTTCGTCCCCTGATACCGTGTTACTGAGCGTGGAGCTGGAAGAGATGCACATAATTGCCTCATGAGCTGTATTTGCTGTATCTGCTGATCCAGCACAGCACATGGGAGATGTTATGGGGTGGATACAAACAGCCTCTTAGGCCGGAAGTCCCGCCGATCACTTCTTCAATCCACTGCTGCCCCAGGAGTTTCCTCTCAGGCAGCTTCTACCCTTTCCTCTTGATTCCTGTTTCACCTTCTGCCCTTCCTCTTCCTCCAGCAAGTGCAGACCGGAGGCTCAACAATCCTTATCAATCAGCCAGCCGAAACCAGCCAGAATAACATGCCTTTATTTTTTAAAAAACAGAACCATAAACCAAACCAAACCAATTTATTCTTCTGTCCAGATATGTAAAGAAAATATATGCTTGTTATTGAAAGTGGAGAGTGACAGAAAGGAAATGTGGCCACTAAAGGAGCAGACCCCCCACTGAGGTGGCCTGGGCAGCAGGTCATGGCCTCTGGCTGAAGTCCATGGTTGCTGAGCTGGGGTTGGCCTTGGGAAAGGCAGAGGGAGGCAGATCTGGGCTGGAGCCATCAGCTGGGGCCCTGGGGCGTTGCAGAGGGAAAGAGAAGGCTGTCGTGTGCATGTAGGGTCTGGCTCAGTGGAGGGACCCCAGGCACCATCTGAGAGTCTCCGAGGACAAAGGGGTCACATTGTAAGCTCGTAAATGTCTAAAGTAGAGATTTAACTCCACGCACTTGAGAGGGAGAAATGACCTTTCTAATAGCTGAGGCAGGTCCATGCACTATCCCGCATAGGGACCATATTTCCCCCGAGTGGCAGACGTGAGGGGGCCATGTGATTCTGACCAGCTGGCCTTACTGCCCCACTTGGTGAGAACATCTCACTGCGTGTGATTCTCACGTTTGAAGCTTTGTATTTGTTGTTGCCCAGCCCGGGCCCTCCATAGAAGCTGACTACTACGTATCAGTCACAACCGTAAAAAGAACCCTAGAACAGCCCTGTAATCAGCTGAATCCCAGGTGCATGTTTGTTTCTTAAAGAAAAATCTAGAAACCAACACCCCGTGAGCACTTCTCATACAGCTCTGGTACATATGAGCACTCGCTCCAGGGACAAATGGAAGGAGTGAACAGTGAACGAGTGGGCAGTTGCCATCAGACCCTCCTGGGGCAGCCTCAGCTGGGGGGCTGAGGGGTACCCCACCAGAGGTCACGTGATTTCTGCTCTCCTATGGTCTAAACAGAAGGAATAGAGAGGTCCATCAGTCCCTGCCCACTCTAGACCTCTGTGATTCTTAAAGTTTTTCAAAGCTGGCGATGTCTTGGAACCTGTTTTTTTCCACAATGTGGAAAAAAAAAATTGTGCAGCAAACTGGTTCTGTCTCTGAAGACACGCTGTGGTTTCTACAGCCTGATCCTGAGCAACATCAGAAAATTCTTTCCTCTGTCGCATCTCTCTGAACCTTCCGGCGTGTTGTCTGATCTTATCCTCCGACTCTGTGTCCATGTAGAAAGCTGGGTAAATGAGGTTGCCTCCCAAAACCTGTTTTATTGCTCCTCTTTCTCCTCCCTCTGCCCGCTTTCCGCCATTCTTGCCTCGTTTGGGACCCTCGGAAGAAGGCATGAACTGCATACCAGTCCCTCTTCGAGATGCGCTGCCTGTCTGCTTTTCTTTTCTCCTCTAAACTCCGAATACTTCAGAACCCGCACCTGCCATTTCCCCGAACATGTCCTTTGAACTTGCTGCAGGTTAAACTATAGCAGGTTTCATTTCTAGCTGCATGTATGGTGCCTCCCGCTACCCCACTTGCTGCCAAGAAACAGCTTGTTCCTTCTTTCCGACCCCACCTCCCAACAACAACAAATGGAAATAGGAGCTTCCACCGCACCCTTGGCCGGCTCCCTGTAAACACCTCGGAGAGAATAGAAAGAAGCCGGGCTCCCTTTTGCGATGGAGCTGAGAACACCATCAACAGCAACGTGCTGGGGGCACATGGGCACATCCAGACGGGATGCATGTAATTAGCAGCATTGTTCCTTTGTATGTGCAGAATAGATAGCAGAGTGCCGCCACCCACGTGATGCTTTGGCAAGTGTACTGTCCCTCATTTTCACAAACAATTCGATGGGTTTTTGAACAGTGCCTCTAATAAGCAAAGAAAGCTCGGGGGAAAAAAGCAGAATGACAATTTAGCCTCGAGTTCCAAAGTTACTTGAGAGAGTTACTTTGGGGACAGGGAAGCCAAACCAACTTGATGACTTTTCGAGCAAAGTTGAGATGGCTAGAGATCCTGGGGTTCACAGGGCAGGCCGTGGGCAAAGCGGTCAGAAAGGTGCTTAAATGGCCTCGCGTTCCTCATGCATCTGTCACTCACGCCACTGAGTCTTACTTTTCCCATCTGTTTCCTGGGCATGTTGATAGCCGTGTGTTCTCTCTAAACGTGAAGTGAGGCTTGAAGGGAATCACTGGCAAGAGAGAATGCTTTGCGGTCTATAGGGTGGGGTTCTTTCTTTGGGGCCAGAAACAGTGCCATTCTTCAGGCGAATCAAGTGGCTAGAAGCCCCTCTGACCCCAACCTACAACACTGAGCATTCACTCCCTGCAGTAACCACCCCACTGGCCTCTGCCCACGAAGCCCAAGGGTTAACCAAGTACCCCGTGTAAAACCCAGAATATATGTAGTCCAGTCTGGGAGGACTCGTGCCATTGAAGAAGCACAATCCAATGTGTTTTCCTTTTGTTGCCTCAAAACCCCGAAGGAGGTCCAAACACCAAATTCTGGAACTTATTAAGCCCCCTATTTCTGTCCCCCACTCCCTTCTCTCAGCCCCAAAGTCATCCTGGCACCTCCCTCTGCTCCCCCCCCCCTCCCCATCAGACTAATAATCCCTCTGGACCAGAAAGGACCCTTCCTCCTCATGTGAGGGTGGTGATCCAGCTGGCAGTGGTGGGGACAGCTGGTGACAGCGGATAGCTTGTGGATTAATATTTATTATTCCATTGACATGGTTTTGTTTGATGGTGTCCTTGAAGCTCTCCAGGACCCAAACTTAAGAGCCTACGCAAACATTGAAACAAAATGTGCCTTTTGGGATATATATTTTTTTCTCTCTTAAATCTCCCTTTTAAACTCATTTCCTGCTTTCCCTCAGGGTGCAAATGGAGATGTGAGTTCCCATCTTTCCTGAGAAGCATCTTCCAGAACATAAACCCAAGGCCTCTCAGAGTTGAAAGAGGTGTCAGCATTCAGCCGGTCCAATCAAAGGTGACGCCTGACGTCCCTTACCACACCCCATAGGTGACTGCCCAGCCTCTGCGGACTGTCTCCAAGGAGAGGGGATGCTTCCTACCTGCCGATGATGGTGTTGACTTCTTCCCCAGCAAATCCCCCCGGAAGGGCATTTTGGCCTTTGCTGCCTGGGCCCTGCACCCCTCCCACCCCTCCCATCCGGCTCCCAGGGCAGGTTGTAGGAGGTAGAAGGGAACTTCAGAAACAATAACTGCATTTCAGAACAGAATACCAGACATAAAAGAGGGTGGGGAGACCGGCTTTTAAAATCCAGTGGTGGGAAAGGGAGACATTTCATATCTCAGCCACTGGAAACCTTTAAGCCTCTGCATGCACGGCCAGTCATTTCTCGATCTCTGCATTACTGTAACTTTAGGACGAGGCAGTTTATCGCACAAAGTTGTGCAGTTCTTTAAGTAATAAACTCACATCGAAACATTCTTTTCCAAGCATTTTTTCAAAAATCAGCAGCGACTTTAGAAATGAACGGAAGAGTCTCCCATTGATGCCATGGTGGGGTACCTGGGGTCCGTGGGGCCAGCAGAGGCAGAGGTGGGACGTGGGTGGTGGGGGGACAGGTGGAGGTGGCGAGACCGCTGAACTAGGAGGGAAGAAAACCTTCCCCGGGAGCCCAGAAGCACCTCGTCCTCCTGCCTCAGCAGCCACGGGACTGTGGGTCCAGGACGGTGTGAGCAGCCGCCTCACGGCCCTGCCCAGTCTCAGCCTCTGCGCCACTCCCGCTGCAGCCAGGGCGGTGGCCTGGGTCAGCGGGCACGTTCTTGGCAGTTCCAGGCTGCCGCATCCCCGGACCTGGGCTCTCAGAAGCTGATTAGTGTACACACACACACACACACACACACACACACACACACCTTCACAACGGACCTGGGGACGGGGCACCGCAAGGCGCCTCTCTGGGGGCGCCCTTGGGACGGCGGGTCCCGGGGCTCAGGGGTTCCTTCTGCGCGCTGCAGTGACCTCCCCGCCAGGAGCCCAGCCGCTCGGTTTCTCCACGGCTCACCAGCTCCCCCGTGAGCCCAAGCCAGGAACTTCAGGAAGGCTCTCCCTCCTCTCCCAGGGATCTGGGGAGCCCTGGACGTCCTGGACAGCATGGGGTTCGCTCTTCCGTGGGGGAACCACCACTCGTTCCAAGGGAAAGTCACCGACGACACGAGCAGCTCCCGAAAGACATCGCCAGATTCCCTTCCCCTTCCTGCAGGTGCAAAATGCCTCGAGAGAGACTGTTTTCGCTGCTTTTCCCTTGTGGGACACCAACCCCTCTGCCAGCGACCTTCTCTCAGACATCCTTCCCCTGAACCTGGCCACTTGGCGGGCCTAGGACCCTGGCTCCGGCTGGCTGTGGAGCCATATCCGGCCTTGTTGTCCGGTCCCAGGCCCGCCCTGGCCTCACCCTCTCTGGCTCAGAAACTGACCCGCAGGCTTTTTACTTCAATCCATCGAAGGGTGTTCAGATCCAGCCCCTGGCCCTGAGGCTCTTCCTGTGGCCACTCAGAGGTTGTGGGACAAGAGCCCCAGTCATGGAGCCAGAAACTGGTGCAAACCTGGAATCTACTAGCCTTCCCTGTGTGACCTTGAACAGACCACATGGACCCCTCTGAGTGCTCATGTTAGTCGCTCATTTGACCCCCTACGGACCAGGCACTGTGCTATGCACATTACATATAGTATCTCACTGAATCTGACTCTGGCACCAATGTCATCCCGTCTCACATGTGAGGAAACACAGGTTTGGAAAGACACGCGATTTGCCCAAGATTGCCTGGCTAAAAAGCAATGGACCCGGGTTAGAATTCAGGCCGTCGAACTTCATGACATGCTCTTAACCAAAATCCTCGTGCTGACCGATAGTAAAAAAAATAATAGTAGAGAAGATTGAGATAAATTCTTTCACTGCTAAGGGTCTGGAGAAAGCTGCAAATTGAATAAAAGTGGACCCACATTTTCATATGTCCACACATCACGCATGGGCAGTGACCCCACCCGCTTAGGAAAATTCAGAGAACTACTTCCTGCAGAGGGGCAGGAACGACCCTTCGGGAGACCAAGCTCTCACCTCCACAATCGCCAGAATCTGTAAATACAGATGTGCACGCGGCAGCCCGTGGCACTGTATTTCTTCCCCCGTCTCTCTCACAGCGGTGAGAGGGGCCACATGCAGACTAAAAGCCACATACTTGCAAAGGCATCCTTTCTCTGGAGACCAAGAAGCAGCCAGTTCCTTTCCTGGGAACATCTCTATCAAGCAGACATCTGTTACTCTTGGGTGATCCGTATGCCATAACAGTTTTAAAAACAGAGTTTAAATGCTTAAATAAGAAGAAAACAGTTTGCCCGCGTTGCAAAGCAGTGTATAAACTGTGCTGGAATTAGCACAGGGAAACATTTATCTTCCGCAATAATCTCGAAACTTTTTTGGTGCTGTTGAATTATGTTTATTGGCATGGAGAGATGGTCATGATATATTGCTAAAGGGGAAAAAAGAAAGAAAGAAAGAAAGAAAAAAGCTGGTTGCAAATGCAAACCCAGACTTTTTTAAAGGAGCATTTGACTCCACTTCCCTGCTGGGGTAAGACCTCTCTGCATGTCCTGCAGGAAAAAAAAAAAAAAAAAAAGGAAGAATAGGTCAAGACTGGCTGGGGGGTGGCCTTCTCTCAGGGAGAGTCCCATTTCGTAGCCGGAATGGCCGGAGATTTGCCTGACCCGGAATCTGGCCCAGCCCGGCAGAGTGAACAACAGTGGGCTACGGGGTCTAAAAGACTGTGAGCCGGGTTCCGATCCTGACACCGCCAACCGCAAACCGCGGTGACCTGGTCTGGTTCCACGCCTCTGACACAGTGGAAGCCACGCCCACCGCACGAGGCTGACATTGTCTGCCGTGCGCCTCACACAGCGTCTGGCATGTGGGATGCACTCAGGAAACGCTGCCCCCTCCAGCTCTCCCGCTTCTGCCTTTTTATGACAATCACAGGGTTAGCCATTAGCAAAGGGGCAACGCTGAGTGCCCGGCTGTGAATGAGATCACCCAAAATTTGAGATCCTGGCATTCATTTGCTCACTCAAGACACATTTATGGAGGGCTTCCTATGTGGCTGCTCTGGGCCAGGCCCGGGGTGCACAGTGAAATGCACCCAGTACCTGTCCTTGGGGAGAGAGGTCACCAATTGGTAATAGACATATAGCCATGTGCTGGGGGGGGGGGGAAGGGACTGGGAATGGGCGTATAGGGGGCACTGTTTAACAGGGTCCTCAGGAAAGGCCAAAGGGGCAGACACAAGCCACAGAGTCAAGGTGGGGCTGGGCTCAGCTCTTCTGACCTTGTGGTCATGAGGCCATGGTCCTGACCTGAATTTTTATCCTGAGAACAAGCACAGAAGGGGCTTATGCCGGTGAGCAGCACAGTCAGGTCTGTACTTTTAAAAGATGGATGCTGGACGAAATCGAGAAGGGGGTGCCGAATGAGGAAGACTGACCAGTGAGGGGGCTGTCACAGCGACGGGCAAGAGATGAGGGAGGCAGCTTGGGCAGGGCCCAGGGGCCATGGAGGTGGGAAGAAACTGGACTTCGGAAGAATCTAGAGGACTTTCTGATGGATCAGACACAGAGGTGCAGGAAAAGGGAGACTCTCGGGCACCTCCAGGTACCCTACCCAGCGGCTTTGTGGGAAATGGGAAAAGACCCCCCTTTCCGGGTGGATGCAGCGCCGTGAACACCCTCCATCTGAGCACCCAGAGCGAGCACAACCTGCAAGACCCTCCCTCAGAGGAGGAGAGGGACCCCCAGGTCTGCGTGAGCATCTTCGGACTTGCAAAGCTTGCAATGTCTGCGGGAATCCAAGGACAGGCCAGCTGCTCTGCGGGAGGCTTGGGCGCCGTTTCCACACAGATTCTGCCCCCGCCCCCAATTGCACATGCATTTTCGCCTCACCCCCCAACAGCAGCCCGTTTACAGTATTCCCTGCATTGCATGCAAGTAACCTTGAGAAGAAACGCAAATTAAAACCCCTGGACGCTAATGGCTGGACAAGACCACTTAGCACGGAAATAAATGCAAGTTCTAGAACATCCATAGCCAAAAGGAAATGTAAACAATGACATGAGTCATGACTGTCCTTGCCTCACAGTTTGCATAGCTTGTAAACAAAGCATGCTCCCAAATTCAGAGCTGGGTCAGGGAGTTGGGTCCCAAATCACCAGCTCCCAACTCTGTAACACAGGAAGGGACCTATGTCCTCCTTAGCGAAACCATAATGGGAAACTTAGTTAACTAATTCATCATTCTTCACTTGAGACAGGAATAAAACGCGTATCCCCACAAGAACAGAGCACTCATTCTGGTTTTTTTTGTTTTTTAAAAAGGAATCACTTCACCACCAGTGTCAATATGAAGCCTGACATCCTGATACTTAGGAGTAAGACGAAAGAGCGAGCTTGTAAACTTAGGGTGAACATCCCATCGGCCCCCCTCCCGTGGGCTGGTTATTTTCTTTCTCGCAGCAAAGTTTTGGTAACAACGCCATCGTGTCTCCTGGAGGCAGAGTTTCTGCCTCAAATCTTACGCCCCCTACATTCCGGCATCTAATATTTGGTCTGGGATGTAGGAGTGCTCATTAAATACGTCTGGTGAGAAAATGTGCATCTTTGCCAAAAGGCCAGCATTCACTCCAGCCCTGGACCTCCCCGAGGGCCCTGTCCAGGCAGGGGACGGGCCAAAGAGAGAGCTGGGGACAGGGGACAGAAACTTCGGCTCCAGCCTCAGACTCTGCCAGTCACCAGCGTGTGCCTGTGTGTCACGTCACTGGTTTTGGTCTTCCCATCCAGAAAACAGGAGAAACACCCGTTCTTTCCCCTTTGAAGGTCTCGCGTATGAGGCAACGGGAAGGCACACCCGGAAAGGTGCTCTGCCCGTGTGAGGTGGTCGCCACCATGCCTGAGAGGGAGTGCTGCCATCAGGAGGCGGGAAGGTGTAGGACCACGGGATGGCAGAGACCACAGCTGACTCTCAGAAAGCCAGGCGGGTCAGCAGAGTCCATCTGAAGGTATAACTAAAGAGCGCAAGGGCACAGAGGAGAAGGTCTCCCAGCCCACGATCTCTGCACGTGGGAATAGGCGATCAGGGTACAAACTGGAGAGCTAGCAGAGAACATGGAGTGGCCCAGTATAAGGCCATAGGGGATGTTGGGGCCTGTGGCTCGCTGGAGAGTACGCTCATGCTCCGCCTAAGGCATTTGCACTGAAAGATTTAAAACACATGCCCCATGGAACATCGCATCGGTGGCCTGCAGGCGGAGAGTTCGAGACCCTGCAGACTGCTGTATTAAGCATTTTTCGCATGCTGACGCCTTGCCAGTTGGGGCTTTTCTGACCCTGGAGCAGCTGCCCCTCCCAGGGCTAGCCGGCTCCTAGAGTCAGCGCCGCCCGCCTTCCACATGCAAACCAAACGGCCCAGAGCTCATGTCCCCAGCCACCTCCTCTCTCAGGCTCTCACACTCTGGGCCACCTGTCCTCATCACCCGGGGCCAGGTGCCAGACACCTAGGGACAGTCCCTGTGCCCCAGAGCCCAAATTATTCAAACGAGCCCCTCCCGAGCCTGTCTGTATACCCAGCTGTCACGATGCATTGTCCCCTTGCTCCCTCTGCCTCCTGACCGGCTCTGGTGATTCCCCAGGTGCCTTGTCTCCTCTTAGAAACTGTAACAAACTCTTTTCAATGGCAGTCATCTCCTGATCAGGTCAGTGAACCTGAAGAACTAATCATAATCCCTACATTTTAAAACACCTGTAAACTCCACTGGAGCACGAATCACCAGGGCTGCTTTATTGCCACGGAATCTCAGCCCCTAACGCAGCCCCTCCTAGCACGCTGCGGATGCGAGTTAAATACTAATCGGTACGTGGACGGATGGACACACAGACAAACGGGCGAAAGGGAAACGCTGGGTAGAAGCGTCTGTCTGGCTACGCGGATTCCCTATGCTTCGGTCTCGCTTTCGCTACGGTCTCGGGAAGCTGAGGCGCACGCGTCCGTTCTGATCGGCCCAGATGGAGGCCACCGGGCCGGAGCAAGCCAAGGGACGTGGCATGAGCGGAGGCTGGTATGAGTCAGCTGTGGTCAAGCATGTGCAGCTCACCATCCTGCTGGCATTTGGCTTTTCAGGCAGCTCCTAAGTGAGAGCCTTTGCGTTCGGCAGACGAGCTTCCGGCTGAGTCTGGCCATTTCCTTCATTCAGGTGCTGATAAAGAGACTGGGTCGCTGAACCTCCTGGGGCAAGGGTGAAACCCAAAGGCAGCACCCAGCAGGCCGCTCAGCTCCTTGGGCCCCCAAATTACCATGTTGTGTGTGTGTGGAAGGGGTGCAGTGGGTGGTCTGCATCCCTGCATTTCCTGGCTTGTAGGCTCATAGGGGAGTTAGAGAACCTGCACTGTCCTTACTCTCTAAAACGCATCAGTCTACTCTGCTTGAAGACGGACTGAATTTCTTAGGCATCATCCTCAGCATCGCTCTCCCATCCCAGGCAGAGGGGGGCCTGTCTAGGATGCCGTGGGGAAGGCGGGGAGCCCCTGCTGGGGGCCAAGCATTTGTCATTTCTAATGGACACTCAGTTGGGTGACTATGCTCTCAGCAGTGAATGGCTCCCCCAACACCATCCCTTCCCCAAGCCCAAGACAGAAGAACAGGAAGCATTTGACCACAGTGGATGGACGGTAAGGCCGGAGAATCTGGGGGGCCGCCTGCAAAATCACACTAGGGGAGGGTTGTCAATGGGTGAGCATGTGAAATGGCCCACCCAGAACAGATCCAGCTTGTCATTATCCCAGCGTAATTATTAAACACACCGCCCTTCTCTCTCAAAAGTGTCCTGGTTTGATTGGTAAATTACAGAGTCACCCTCGACATCAGGCAGCTTTGTAAATGGAAAAGTGGGAAGGCTCAGAAGGAACGGAGTCTGGTTGCTTCGTACAAACAGGAGCTTAAGGTCTGGCAAACGTGCTGGAGAAGATCTGGCAGAAGCAGAAGTCAGGAACAATTAGCAGACAGCAACTGAACCTGACCTTGGGACCTGGTGGGTTTCGCTCTAAAAGGGGGCAGTGACCTGAGCTGGCTGGTCAGCCTGGGCCGAGCAGGACTTCACTCACAGCCTTTTCACCCAAGCACAGACTTCAGAGACAGCATTTCCTTCCCCTTGATGAAGTCTCGAGCCTGGAGTTACAAGTCCAGCAAAGGGTAGGTGCAGAGGAGAAAGGGTGACGATGTGTTTACAGGTGGGCTATGGGAGAAGGGGAACACGCACGAATTTCATCATCGGCACAAGTTGTGTGCCGCATCCCATTCAACACCACCTTGCCTTGCCACAGGGACCCTGAACAATCTCCTATTTGTCTTCCTTTCTTCCTGGTCGAGATCCTGTTTCTGTCAAGATGAACTATGTCTCTGTGTTGCGTGAAATGTCACGGACTGTGGACCAAACCAGGACAAACCCACGCACAAGAAATAAGAACCCTCTGATGACACAGCCCCCCAAATCTGCAGGGGCTGTCAGTGACGAGTTTTCGTTTCCAGCATGAAACTTGCTCTTGAGAGGCACTCAACCCAAAAGGCACCCGACAGACAACACCCCCAGGTGGTCTGAGTTTGTCAAATCAACGCATTCTTGAGCTGATTCGACAACGGGCTCTGTGGGGGACTTGCACGGCCCCCTTCCAACAGAGAGAGGGCAAAGACTTAAGAAGGTAAGAGGTGGCTGACTCTAAGTGTCACCTGGTGGCCTCACATGAAGTTTAATCAAGCTACAAAATGCTCCATGTCCAGTGTTCAAGGACTTTTTCTGCCTCCTACGTGTACGTGAACTAAAACATCAAAGCTATTTGTTTTTTTTTTTCATGTTAGATTAGCTATCATGCAAAACTTACTGGTCAAGCAGTTAATAAAATACACAGACCCATCGAAGGGTTTTGTACATTTCAGTCCTCGCAGATAACAAAGCAATTATAAACCCTGCACGGTCTTGAGAGTGAGTTCCTTCACCTCAGAAAGCTGCCGGTCCTGCCGGCTCTTCGGGGGTCTCATGTGTTGTAAATTCTGGAGGCTCTTTTAGCTGCGGTTTGGGCATCGGGTGGATCTTCTCCCTCTTCCTCGGTTTGCTTGTGTTTTAAAAACAAGTCAGACTTCAAGAAGCGGCTATAGCTGTCATACTTCATGAGGTTGAAGATCTAAGGGGCAAAGGGGAGGAAAAAAAAAGAATCTGAAGGATGAGGCTAATTGGGCCGTGAATCATCCTATCAAATATTTATTAAAAACCTACTGTTGCAGAAGAATGCAAATCCGTGCCAGACACACACAAAGAAAGCTCACGCAAGTCGTGTGCCAGGCAAGGCCGATTTCCTGAATGTTTCTGGCCGTTTTGAAATGATCTCGATGGAATATAATAGCTTAGAAAGTCACATGAACAAATCTGTCTTTATTTTCCATGGAAGCAGAGATGCACACAGCACTGACTCATACCTTTGTATCAAGAGGCCCTTTAAGACTCTCCACTTTTTCTGGACAGATGACGATACAGGGACGTGTCCCTCCAGGAACTTGAGCTCGTTCCTGGGGACATGGTGCTGTTGTCAAGGTCACTGTCATATCCTATGATGCTAATATTATTAAGACCCCCAGAAGTCTGGCATCCAAGGTCTCAAACACACCAATGATTATGCCAAGAAGCAAAATGGGGCTTCTTCAGTGCAGGGCAGAGGGGTAAAACTACAATCTTAGCAAGGATAGCTCCTAGGAACAAGGCCCTAATTACGGAAATAGCAGTCGGCTGCAGGATACCAACAACGGCACACTCACACAGGCCCAGGAGGAGCCCGTCTCTGGGAAAGAAACGATTCGCAGGTGTGCTCATCAGGTGCGAGGGGAGAACCCCCAACGGAGACGATGTCCTCTTTAAGCCCTCTTTATTTCCTCTCGACACACCCCAGGTCCTGGAAGAGCTGACCCCTCTCTTCTTTGCCACGTCCCTATTCCCGCCCGGAAGACCTTCGCCCCCACCCCCACCTGATCCCATGCCACGCCCCTTTCGTGTCCTACAAAAGGGGAGGGGAAAAGAGGGGGGAGGTGGGGGGGAGCATTTTCCGCTGCGGTGGCGGGTCCAGCCTCCTTTGAGGAAATCTCTCTTCGTCTCTCTCTCAGACCTTTTGACTGAGCTCTCAGGATATTCCGCAGACGAAAAATCCACACGGGCGCCTGGCGCCTTCACTTACTGCACTACCGTGGGCTCGACACGTGGAAAGTTCCAGAAGTGTCAGAATGTCGCTCACTGCCAGGCGGGGTTATGGGGGGTGGGTAAAACCCTGACAGCTTTTAAAGCTGCCCTTTCCCCACACGCGCCCAAACTATTTTGTAAATTAAACGTCTGATGGAGTCGAAGGGCTCAGAACAGCTGCCTGGGGGGTGGAGGAGCTGGAGCCTGCCTTCACACCGCCATCTTCCCCGGACGGCTTCAGCAGCAGGACACGCGCCGAAATCACTTTGCCTTGGGCAGCGTCCACAACCAGGAAAAAGACTGAGGACGCTGGGGTTTCCTTCCGCCCTCCCCAGAGGGACCGTCCACTCCTGCCCGAGGTCTCCAACTGCTCGGAAAGACCACTCCGCCCTCAGCCCCCCACAGGAATCCCTTCCGTAGCAATCTTGTAATCCTAGACTGCTCTGCTGAGGTTTGGAGAAATTATTCATTCATTTCCAAAAAAATCAAAAACCAAAAAACCCTCCCCCTAAATAACAAAAATCCCAGCCAGGGGCGAGGCAGGGGAAGAGGAATGCCCTTAGCATTTCGTGGCCTCCCACCGGTGTGCCGAGCAGGTGTCACCATCGTTCCCCACCTGCGTTATTCAGTCCTTCCAGGCACAAGGGCCCCCAAACGGAACTTCGAGCTGCCCGCCTCATTCCAAGTCTGGAACGGATGCTCGAAGGGTGACTAATGGAGCCAGCGGTGTGATGCCCCACCTGGCACCCCCTCCCACACCAGGCCCGCAGCAGACGGGACCCACCACTGCCAGCAGGATGCGGTTCGACCCAAGCATCTCCTCTGATGTCTCTGCGTGTGGGAGTGAAACATCCTGTTTGCCTGTAGTGGCTCTGAGGCTCATACTTCAAAGGGAGAAGAAAAAGAGGCTGGGGTTGGAGGCACCCAGGGCCCGAGGAGGCAGGCGGAGGGAGGGGAAGGAGGCTGCTGGGGGCTGGCGGACTCTCTCAGCCTCCAGAAGATCCCAAGAGGCTGCGGGCTCCTTCCTGCTGCCAGCAAACGCAAGGGAGGGCTACGAACTGCTTACAAAGCACACAAGGGCCGCTGCCTGCCGTGGGCGGGTGTGAAATTCCCATGAAGTCCTCGGGTCTCCTGGGCACCAGCCTAGAAGCACATGGCGATAGGGTAGCCCCATCACAGAGCCCCTCAAGGGGGGGGCTCAGCAAAGATGACTTCGCGGCTAGAGAATGGTCCTAAAATCTCTTCCAAGAAAGCGGACAAAGACAGTGTACCCAGCTGCTGATCACCGCCTTACTGATCACAGGGCAAATTGGCGTCCAATAAATGTCCACCCGGTGAATGAACAGAAGCCACCCGCTGGGCAACGACAGAGGCTGGGGACATGGACCAGGGGAGCACCCACGTGCAGGAGTGCCGAACCACGTGTCAGCAGCACGTAATGCTCATTTCATCCCCACCGAAACCCCACGAGAACCCCAATCTCACAAAGGGAGAAGATCCGGAGTATCGGTCAGCTCAGGCTGCCGTGGCGAGCGCCACGGACGAGGGGTTTAAGCAACAGACATTTCTTTCCTCGCGGTTCTGGAGGCTGGAAGTCCACGATCGAGGTGTCCGCGGGGGGGCCGTCTCCCCGCCCCCCATCTTCCCAGGGCCGCTCCTCCGTGTCTGTCTGTGCCCTCATTCTCTCCTTCCAGAGCACCAGTCATACTGGATTAGGGCCCACCCCAATGACCTCACTTAACCCCAAACACCGCTCCAGAGACCCTCTCTCCAACAACCAGTCACATTCCGAGTCACTGGGGCTCAGGACCCAGCATGGAAGTCTGCGCTAGCGGGGAACACGGTTCGGCCCGTAACAGTGAGCGGAAGAGACGAGCAGGACAGAATCACTGCCAGTCTAGCTCTGGAGCCCACGCGCCCCCCCACCAGGCTACCCTGTCACTCCCACGGCAGACCAACCGTCAGGCCTTAGAAAACCCAGTCTGCAAAAGGAGGTTAGCACGGAAAAGTGCATGCGGATATTAAACGATGAAACACTAAAAGTTTTCAAGGCGCTGGAACTAAAAACAATGATCCGACTACGTCTGTAAGAGTGTCTCTATGCGTATACAGGGGAAATAAATATCTCCAGAGGTCAGTGCAGGGGATTGAACGGCATCCCGCCCGCCCCACCCCCCAAATTTGTGTCCCCCTGGAACCCAAGCGTGACCTTATTTGGAACGGGGTCAGCTGAGGATCTTGAGAGGTCATTATGCTGGATTTAGGGTGGCCTAACTCCAAGGAGCGATGCCCTCGAGGGAAGAAGAGAGGACACACAGAGGGAAGAAGGCCACGTGAAGTCACAGGCAGAGATCGGAGTCGTGTGGCCACAAGCCATGGAACGCCACGGAACGCCGGGGCACCCCACAAAATGCTGCCAAACTCCACGGAACGCCGGGGCACCCCAAAATGCTGCCAAACTCCACGGAACGCCACGGGACGCCAGGAGCCACCAGAAGCTTCAGGAGGAGGCACGGAAGGCGTCTTCCTGAGAGCCCCACGAGGACACCTGGATTTCAGACCTCTGGCCTCCTGAACCGTGAGCGAATCCATCTGTTGTCCTCAGCAGCTTTGTTTTGTGGGCATTTGTTATGACGGCCCCTGGAAACGCACACACTCAGCTTATTGACTCCACCTCTCTCCTACAGGAGCACAGGAAACGAGATGGTTTCTACAAAACCAGGACTCTCTGATGGGCAGAACTGGCCTCACTGGGGCTGGACTGTGACTGTCACCTGACCAACATGTCTCAAGCTGTCTGCAGGGCAGAGGAAAGAGCGACATAAACCTGGGGGGTGGGGAAGGGCTCCAGGTGGGCTGGAGCGTGGAGCAAAGCTACAGAGCAGTGGGTCCTTCCCAGAGACAGGCAGCCAAGGAGGCAGAAAACGCGAGCTGGCAGCTAAGCTGCATTCCGTGTTTTTTTTTTTTTTTTTTTTTTGGCCAAGACAGCTGTGGCTCGGCAGGTTTGGGTGCTGGCAGCCCCCCAGCTGTGCGCTGCATGCCCAGACTGTAAACTGTTTGGCATCGTTGCCTGGGGAGCCAATCCCACCGGCAGCTGGAGGTGGAACTTTCTGGGGGGAAAAGGTGAAGGGAGCTTTTCTGCCAATGCACGAGGCCCCACCGCACAAGGTCATTCCCCAGCCACGGTGCCCCTCCCTCGCCGCATCCCAGACAGTGCCTGCTTGGGAAAATAGCCGTGTGCTCCTCTAACTCGAGTGTCCCAAATCGGCTGTTCCAGGAAAGGACACCCTCGCTGAACCGTCCTCACCCCCCGTAGAGAACGAGAAGCTTCACCGGCCTGGAAGGCCCTCCGTGAAGACTTCAACGCTGTCTCAGTGAGGCACTCTTAACACTTCTCAGAAGAGAAGGACATTAAAAGAACGAAACTAAACATACATCCTCCCTTCTCTTCAGAACCCCCTGCCGTGTTCTTTCAACCGGTACAAGGAGGAAAATAACCAACCCTGTCATGCAAGTTTTACTGATGCGTTTTCATATTGGCTTCAAGAACTGGGTTTAGTTTTTACACGAAAATTGCTGAAAAGAGGTGGCAGTTCTAGAACGTGCTCTCTCCCCATACGGCTCGACGGTGGGCATGCCTTCATACCCAATGGACGGATAAGAAGTGTGAAACAAGCCAGCCCCTCTTCCTCCAGCCGTGAGCTACGGAACGCCGGCGGAACCAGCTGGGCATTGAAGAGGCTTTGCCGGGGAAAGGCGTCAACGGGGATGTCCCCACCTCCAGCTGAAGACCACCTCCCCCTCTTCTGAAGCGGGAATGGGCTGCAGCCAGAAGGTCTGAGGGCAGAGGGCAGACAGCGGTGAGAAGACAAAACAGCTCAGGTCGGCCCTTGTCCCAAAGGGCCGGCGTGGGCCACTGGAAGTTTCTGTCGCCCTGCACAGTGTCCCTACTCCCTGAACAGGCCCGCCAGAGCTGGATGGCTGGGGAGGGAACTCCAGACAGAGAGCCCTGCAGGGGTTGAAATGCCCTCACTGGTCCATGGTTCTGGTGCTCTCGAGCGGGTGGTGGCACTTGTTCCCAGAGTCCGTAATGCTCAAAGTCCGAACCACATGCCTTCTCCACAGGGCGAAGGTGTTTCATGTTTGCCTTTTGCCATCAGGAGGTGAAATGCTGTTCTGGCACCCGCCCCTCCCTCCTTCCCCTGAACAGCATTTTAAAGTTACAAAGAGAATTTCAAATACTGTCCTTCCCGCCCCACCCCTCATAAGGCGAACAGCTGGGCAGATGGGACAGCCAACTTCCCTTCCATTCGAACAAAAACCCACGACCTGGCCTCTCTGGCTTGGCACGTTGGAAAACGCTGGTGTCGGGACTAGACGGCTTCTCTGGGGCTTCCACAGGACGGGGGCGTCCAGGACCCCCAGCTCCAGCCACCATTGCAGACTTAGAGAAACCGGGGGTTGAGAGAGGGGGTAGACACCCCGAATGACACCCAGAGGCACGGCAGCCCCTCCCCCAGCTCCAGGTCCTCACCAGCTAGTCCAACCCTTCTTACTGATGTCTCGAAAGGAAGTGTTTCTCACTTCTTGGGTTCTGGGGAAATTCAAAGAAACGAGACTGCTGAAGGGGGCCCAGTGCGTGGCTCCCTCATCGAGGATGTGGCTGGGAGCACTAGCTTCTCACCGAAGTCTTTCTACATTTTTTTTTTTTTAAGCATCAGAGGTTGAGGGCGTCCTTTTCAGTGGAGAAGGCCACCTGTTCTCTGTGTCTTTCCCGGATCAGACGGCACCACCCCCAAAGCCCGGCGGGACTGGAAACTTGCTTTAAATGTAGGCACTGGGCCCCCTGATTACAGAAGAGGTATGAGCGCCCCTGCTCCCTCCAGGCTGCCGCCTTCTCTCTCACGGTCCGGGAAAGCAATGACCTCAAGTCGCTGTTTGCGATGACCTTGAGCCTCCAGTCATCGCCAGTCTCCTTGCTGTTCCATTCAAACCAGAGGCTCCGAGAAAGGTGTGCAGAAGGGTGCTGAGAAGCTCGTGGGAGCAGGCTTTTGCTCTAACTCTCACGGGGCACGCCTGGGGGTCCCTGGGCCGATGTCAGTGTCCCGTTCGTAAACAAGCAGGGCACGCGACCGGGTGTTGCTGCCAGGGCCTGGGGCTTTCACTTCATACCCTCCTGGGTCGTGCGGATTTTCTTCTCCTCCTCTTGACAATGAACAGGTAGTAATTAACAATTACAGTCAATCTTTTTCAAATTAACTTGCCCAGAATCCTGAGTCACACAGCAAGAGGACGTCCCCCGGGAGTGCTGACGTAGAGGTTCCAGTGCTGGTCTTCCTCCCTGGAGTCTCCGCTGGCCGTAGAGGTGGCCAAGACCCATGTGTTCAGGCCATCACACTGACAGGGCCAGCGGGGACCGGCATTGTGATTTCTTGTGCAGAGAAAAGCATCTGGGCTGCTATGACCGATTTGATCCCTCCCCGTGGAAGCGGACTCCAGAGCCTCGGTAACTGATGGGGATGTTCTAGAGTCAGCCAGGGCTGGAGGTGCAGGAGAGCATGACTGAGCACGGGAGATGGACACGGGGAAAAAAGGTGAGAATGGTGGTCGGTATTTAAATGCCAAAGACAATGCTGCCTGTGCCGGCACCCACGAAAGGAAGACCGTGGCACCGTCCAGAAGGATGAACAATAAAATACCGCTGCCTCGCGACAGGCATGGTTCTCACAGGCCGACGGTAAGAAGAGTCCAGCTAAACCAGAAACCCGGGCTCAAGCTCTGCTTCCCGCCTCCCAGCTCCGCGACCTCGGGCTACCTGTGCCACCTTCCCATTGAGCCCAAGTCCTCAGCTGTACACTGAGGTGTCAGGCGCCACCTTCCCCACGACCGCTCGAGAGGCATGTGAGATGCGCACACAGGAGCTCTGTGTGAACTGTGAAGAGGTTCAGGCTCGGTGGTTTCTGGAATCCACGACAGTGCAGAAAACTGACATACACGTTATTTGCTGCTTTTGAGGTGGGGAGAGGCTCGGTGAAGGTCAGGCACGTGAACCCTGCCACACTAAGCCCGGGTTTCTCAGCCCTGGCACCAGTGACATTTTGGACCAGACAGTTCTGTGTCGGGTGGGGCCGTCCAGCACATTGCAGGGTTTTAGCAGCATTCCTGGCCTCGGCCCACTAGGCACCGGTAACACACCCACCTGGGGTTGTGACAAGAAGAACTGTCTCCAGACATTGCCCAGTGTCCCCTGGGGCACAACCTCCCACTCCCCACCCTCACCACCTTAAGAACTACTGCATTAAGCTAAAGTTTCCTCCTGGTATAAAAGCAGCGGGCCCTAACCTCTTTGGCACCAGGGACCGGTGCTCCTACGAGCATCTAATGCCTGATGATCTGATCTGAGGTGGAGCTGAGACCATGATGCTGGTGCTGGGGAGGCTGCAGATACAGATGGAGTTTGGCTTGCTTGCCCTGGTTCCTAACAGGCCACGGACCGGGACTGGTCCATGGCCCGGGGACCGGGGACCCTGTTCTAGAGGACACACACAGTTAACACTTATGGGGGCCAACTGCAGCCAGGCACTGCACTAGGCAAGCATTTCACAGACATGACTGCATTTCATCCTCATTCTCATAACCCGTATTTCACAAACGAGGAAACTGAGGCACAGAGAGGGCTCGCACCTCGCTCGAGGTGTCACGGCTACTGAATTCTAGTCAAGAAAAGGCGGAAAGTCGGGTCTAAGGAGACGAGGTCGTGGTACCAGGGAGCGACTTCCTCACGTCAGGGCGCTGGACGTTTGTGGCGGGTCCGCTGCACAGCGCAGGAGGCAGCAGCGTTTGCCCACAGCCCCGTGTTACAGACGAGGGCACGGAAGCCACGCCGAGAAGGAGGCGGCGCCTGGGGTCAGATGGAGGCAGGATGGAACATGAGTTCCCACTTCCCCTACCTGGCCAGGCTAGCACACAGTGGTAACGACAGTGA
Source organism: Eonycteris spelaea (assembly GCA_003508835.1). Classification (NCBI taxonomy): domain Eukaryota; kingdom Metazoa; phylum Chordata; class Mammalia; order Chiroptera; family Pteropodidae; genus Eonycteris; species Eonycteris spelaea. The sequence goes on along the minus strand of PUFA01000004.1, from coordinate 6,783,295 downwards.
ATTTGAGCTCAGCATCCAGGAAGGGATGGGCAGGGAGGGGGAGGGCAGGGGGTCAGGCGTCCGGGTACAGACGATGAGCCATGAGCAGAAGAGGGTTCGCAGCTGACTCTGGAGTAACAGAGATGGCTCTGTACCGAGTCATACGCATTCTCTTGCCCAAGGAATGGGCACAGCGGGCTGGGGATCAGAGCCACGTGCCCAGATTTCAGGAGGACCAAACCTTATTAGCCCGACTGGCACATTCTATAAATAGTCATGCTACATCCTTGACATTGAACTGGTTAGCAGCGCCTCAGGGCCTAACCCCAGCCAGGTGGTAGATTCCACCATCTTCGTCACTCGCCGTACCCCATCCAGCCTCACGCACCGGCCCTAACACACCCAGCAGCCCTGCCCCAGGGCCTTGGCACCTGCCGTCCCCTCCCTGGAAGGTCCTACTTGGCTCCCTCCTCTCACCTAGCTCCCCCTCACCACTCAGGTCCCAGTCACCTCTTCAGGGAGCCTTCTCTGACCACTAGACCCAAAGTAGCCCAGTCGCTCCTAGCCCGTCGCCTGTTACATTTCCTGCCTCACATTTATCTTTTTCTGTCACGTGGTTGGATGGTGCAGAACCCCTTGGTGTGAACGCCGTGCGCAGCACAGTCCCGGAGCCTAATGCAACGAATGGAAGAACAAATCCGCACACCAGCCAACTGACCAGGGCTGAAACAGACTGCCCAGGAGTGGATTCTTAAAAGAAAAAAACAAAAGGACCCTGCAAAGTATCACAACTGAAGAAAGCAACTCTTTGTCAGGTTGCCTGCTCCTTCCTGCTTGTCACAACTTAAATTTGTCCAACGGCCCACCTTTGACTCTGGGCTCAAGCACCAGAGAGGCCGGCAGAGCTGCTCCCCTCCCCTGGCCTCGCCGGCATGCACCGACCCACGACCGGGCCACGTTAGCGGAGCCAAATCAAACCAGACAACGACCTATCCGCTTACATGAGTTTTCCAACTAGCACCGTTATAAACCTCTCTTAAGAGACTGTTTTGATGAGAGGCTTATTAAAATGTCTAACGCATTCTTCACAGAACGTGCTGGCCACAATGTAAGGTTTGCTTGATGCTCTGGGGTCATTAGCATCACTAATCACGTCACCATTCCTGAGCACAGGGAGGCCCCTAATGCAGTGTGTGGGCTGGGCCCCCGCTCGGCAGCTCCAGATCGTGGTGCTGTGGTCCCTGTTTAGTATCATTCTTCTTTCTCTCCCCGCCCCAAGCTGTTAGTTATTGCTTCTTACTGCACCCCCCGCCCTGTCCCCTGACCAACACACACACACACAGTGTCCACCAGTACTTCAAAACTACCGCAAACCGAGGCACCAGACGTCTCAGGACTCTGTGGAAACCAGGAGTAAACAGGACCTGAACGACGTCCTCCTCTGCATGAGATGCACGGACGTCGGCTCACCTCCCGTGCTGCTGAGGACTTTCCCATTCTTCTAGGGTCTGGCCGTGCCCCAAAGTCCACGCTGCCCTACCAGCCTGCCTCCAGGGCCTGAAGCACTGCCCCTCCCCCAGGACGGGCCAGGGCCACCTGAAGTTTCCCTGGCAGGGGCCACTGAAAGCTGCCTGCTCGCTGGGCTCCGTGACAGAGCCAGCCAGGCTCAAAGAAACCTAAGCCACTGGGGAGCTTTTTCAAAGTTATGTGACATCTCGTGGTTCCAAACATGCTCCTCTCAGCTTCCAACTCCTTCACTTAGGAAAACGGGGCTCTCGTGGGGTCTTTGGGGAGCAGAGGACCACAGCCTGCGCTGAGCACACGTCTAGACGGCTTATCAGCAGGGCCTCGGAGAGGCAGAGTTTTCTGGGGCAAACGTAAGGCAGGGGCCCTTCTCAGGGATTATAGAACTCACTCAGATTCCAAACACCCTGTTTCCATCCACTTAGGCCTCAGGAAGACAGTGCCTCTTTCTCCTCAAATACATGACTTTTAACAACAGGGTATGAAAGCATTTCCTTGACTTTAAATCGTTTAAACAGCCATTTGTGCCATGTTTGTTGTGTGTGTGTGTGTGTGCGTGTATGCATTTATAGAACAAAAAAGCTGGAGAGCCTAGAGACCAAACGCTATTTAGGACTCCCCTCCAGGTATGGAATTAGGGATTGTGTCTTTATAGTCTGGTTTCCCAAGTTTCTTTCGTTGAGCATGTATGACTTTTAAGGTTAAGTAGATAACAGTTATGTTAAAGATATTTTTCATGAGATGAAATATTGCCATTTGTGACAACATGGATGGACCTCGAGATAATCATGCTAAGTGAAATAAGCCAGACAGAAAAAGTTGAAAATCACATGATATCACTTATATGTGGGATATAAACCCAAAGTAACAAATAAGCAGGACAAACAGAGACTCATGGACATGGACTAGTGGTTACCAGAGGGTGGGGCGGGGGGCAGATAAACGGGGTCCAGGGGGTCAAATATGTGGTGACAGAAAGAAATCTAACTATGGAGGTGAACACAGTGTAAATATATATATATATATATGACTCACTGTTAAAGTCTACAGCTGAAACGTATTGGATTTTGTCAACCAATGTCCCCATAAAATAAATAAATAAATAATTTGAATTACAGATAAATTTTTTTCTTTGTTACTTTAAAAAAAAATCAAAAATAAACATAAAATAAAAACTCTTCCTCTGTTCCTTGTGCTTCGTCCTCTCTGCACCAGCTCGACCTCCCAGTGTGTGAATTTAGCGGGGGTGCCCGGGACATGAAGGTCCACTCCATTTTGAGATGTGTCGCTGGCCTAACTGCAGGAGAGCTGAGTCCTTGGGAGCCCCAGGTGCCACCGCGGGCAGTGCTACCCGCCTGTCTCATCCCTCGCTACCACCCTGGAGTCTGCAGTCCCAGGAAATGGGACGGCCCCGTGTTCACATGGCCTCCCCAACGCCTCTGCTCCAGCTGGTCTCGTGGGGCTTTGAGGAGCGGGGAGAGGCTGCCCGTTAGCCTGGGGGGGAGCTGTGCAGGCTGTGCATGTGGCAGGAGGGTGGTCTTTGCAGGTAGGTGGGTGAGAGCAAATGGGCCTCCAGTACTTCCTACTACCTGTGCAACTTTACGCTCACAAACGACTTAGTATTTCTGAACCTCGCTTTTCGCAGCATCAAAACAGGAATTATACTCCCTGAGATGAAATGAGAAACACGCTAAGGGGGCATCGGGGCAGAGGGCACCCTGATAGTAGGCACCGTCATTATTGAAAACATAGAACATGAGGACTTCATTACAGGTTCGCAACCCCGGCTATCCTTAAAGCCCATAGGAACTTCCAAAAGACGCTGCAGTCCAGGTGGGGCAGACATCCCCAGGTGCCTCTAACCACAAGAATTGCCTTTTGACCATACATTCCACTCCCTTTCCTCCCACAAATACATGTCCTTAACATCCTTCCCTCTGGCTCAGAGTCATCACCTCCAGGAGGCCCTCAGCAAGGCACCCATGCTAATCGGAGTGTCTCCGACACCCAAATTTGATTCCTAATTCAAGTGGAACTGGCACTTCCGCTGCGTCAGTGGAAAAACACTCTGAAACTCCTTCTCACGTCTGTATTCTCTACCTGTAGATTTGCGTTCTACTTGATGCTGCACAAAGAGGAGCCCTCCTCCTAGATGCTGGGACGTGCTCTGTGCCCACGCCGGGCGATCGACGACAACAACAACAACAAAGACCAGCCCATCTAGAGGACCAGTGGTTCTCAAAGTGAACTCCCAGGACCACCAGCGTCCACTTCACCTGGGACTTCGTGGGGAAGGCACAGTCCCAGCTCACCCAAGAGCCATCAGATCTGACCTCTGACTCCGTGGGTGGAGCTCAGCGTCTGCTTCCACGAGCCCTGCGGGTGGGCCTGCTCATGGCCGAGGGCCGCTGAATTACGCGGAAAGCGAGGCCTCGTCCCTGCGCCCAGGGAGGCCTGCACTGCCTCAGCAAGGTCAGGGCCCGCAGGAGTGTCAAACCTGTCTGTGTTCCGCTGTCAAGTGCGTGTACAACACCTCGGAAGGACGGAGCACTCTGTGGACGGTCACGTCTGCAAACTGATGTCTCAGAGCCTCGGGAGCGCCCTTTCATCCCCTGCCTATCGCCGCTGCCGCTCCTCCACACGAGGAAAACTGAAGTTTGCCCTCATAAGTCCATTGTTAAACCTAATTTTTCCTCATTAAGTGGAATCTGTATGCTGCCAGATGTCGGCCTTTTCATGATGACTCAGGGGCCTCATTATGAGCTAGCTTACGGGAATGGGCCACCAGGGGCAGGTGGCTATGCCTGGATATCTGCAGAAAAACCACCCCAGGTTCCCTGCCGCTTTGAGTCCTTGTGCTTGCTTTCTAGAATTTTCTGTGCATTCCTACCTTCGGCAGTTAGCACATGTTGCTTCCTCAGTATGGGCGCCTCAAACAGATCCAGGCTCTTCTTCTACTCTGGGTTGAGAAGACAGATAACCCTACTGGTTCAAACGGTGTGTAGGCCAAGAGTTAAGAGGCCCGCGGGAGCCTCCTGGGGGTCGAATCCAGTCCTCTATCTTTTGCCAGCCACGGCTCCTCCGTGTGCCTCACTCAGCCTGCCTAGCTGGATGGGACGGCTTCCGGGGTGTCTAATATTTAGTGTTTGACTGAATTCTTCCAGGCCGGGGATAAATGTTGGTTTCAAATCAAAGTGTGGGTGAGGAAGTCGGGTTACCTGGTCTTGGAGTTTCTGGAACATCAGTGGATGAGGCTCCTCCAGCATCTTCTCGTTGAGCCGGGACTGCCCCTCGACGTTGACCTGGGACGAGGCCTTGCTGGACAGAAAGGTCATGTAGATCGCCTTGGCCTTTTCCTGCATCTGGGGGAGACATGGGGCAAGGGCGGGGGTTGGCTGTTTGTCATCTGTGAGCTCGGCCCTTCCCACCTGAACCCAGCTCTCTGCTCCGTCCAGGCCGGGGGCTCTGGCTGCTGGGACTCAGGGCTGGCCCAGCCCCCACTCTGCCTTTCCCATGTCTCTGCAGCCACATCTCCTATCACAAAATGGCTACACTTCCCATTCAGAAATGATGACAGGAAGAATCCTGGCCCAGAGTGAGTGGCACTCTGTACTTTGGGGACCCTCCTGTGAAGTCTCCAAGTTAAAGACTCATGGGAATATTAGGAACACGCCATAAAAGAACGAACTCCTGATACGTACTCTAGCATGGACGAACCTTGAAGATATTATGCTAACTGAAAGAAAGGCCACATGTTACATGACGTGTGAAATGTCCAGGATAAGCAAATGCGTACAGACAGAAAACGAGCAGCTGCCCGGGCTGGGGAGGGGGAAAAGGGGAGTAACTGCTTAATGGGTGGGGGTTTTCTGTTTGAGGTGATGAGAAATTCCGGAACTAGATAGTGGTGGTGGTGGCTGTATAACACTATTAATCTATGTAAGGCCACTGAACTGTACTCTTTTAAAAGGCTATTAAAAGGTTACGTGGTAAAAGTGAGAACCCTAAAATATGGTTAAAATGGTAAAATTTCTTATCTGTATTTCACCACAATAAAAACAAAATCGAGTTAAACTATGTGTAACATCCCAACCAGTTACCAAGCACTTGTGCTCCGGACACATTCGTGTGTTTGACGGCCATGGCCCCATTTCCTTAACCCCATGACCATCCGCCCAAGTGCCACTTTCCTGTTAGTGCCCCTTCCCCAACGAGGACACGGAGGCCAGGCCAGGCGACATTCGAGGAGCCCGCAGGGAGACGTGGGACTGTGTGGCTCCGAAGCCCTGCATTTCCGCTCAGGTCCACACCTGCAGGATACAGTATCCCCTCCAGGCTGTGAGGTTGATCAGCCTCCCAGGGCAGGGTGGTGTTTTTCCAGGTAACAAGATATGAGTATAAGCCAGGGGGAGGACACTGGCTGCCCGCCCGAGTCCCAAGAGCAGTCCTGCTGGAAAGCATTGGCCCTGAGTAGGCACTGGCCCTTGAAAGGTTGTGGGCAGAGTGAGATAAGTGTGCTCCTCTGCTTCCAATGCAGGGAAGACCAACCCTGGCTGCCGCAGGAACATGCTCACGGTTAAGTGCTTCACCTTAAAAACGGCCTGCCGCCTCGCTGGGGCGGAAGAAGGGAGCCTGGCTCTCCCCAGTGTCCCCTGACGGTTCCCTTTTCTCTTAGAGAAAGGAGACTTCCTGTACTCACACCTCGCAGTGGCAAAGATGGGGGCCATTTCTCTCAACATGAAAGCCCAAGCTATTACCTCATCCTAAGGAGCAAGCCAGACAATAAATGCCTCTGAAATGCAGCCTCGGAGCTATGAGTCGTGAGGGGTGGGGGGGAGGGGAGGGGGGCAGGAGGAGGGGAGCAAGGGAGGCGGGAGCGGCTGGGGAGGCCTGGAGGACTGCCTTCCTCCCCAGAGACCCCACCTGAGGCCCCGCACAGGCTGCAGAGCTTGGCTTAGGGAGTCTCGGGCTCTGAAAACCTTCCGCCTCAGGGAAAACACCAGGCTTCAACACCTGGTGCTTGAAAGGAAGCGAAAAGCAGTCCTTTAACTTGTTTTCGTTCCCAGGACTAGTGGACAAAAGGCCCCGTAAGGCCAAGGCCTGACCATCTCCCGTGCCCCGTAAAGACTGTCCAGATGGAGGTTGACACCCAAGGCCATGCACGGTGTCAGTTCTTGATCAACTATCAGGGCAGTAATTAATCAAGGCCAGGCTCAAAGACACAACAAACATCTTCAGATAAAATATGGCTATTCCAGGGACGAGTCTGGAGCCATCATGGGGACCCAGGAGGTGCGGCACTTTGGATCTGTTTGCCTCGCGAAGACCCAGGCCAACGTGAAGCCAGGAGCCTCCCTCCCACCGCCTGCGTGAAGCCAGGAAGGATCATTTTTGGAAAGCCACTTCCTATGCTAATATTTCGTGAAACTATCAGCCAGTCAGGTTAACACACTGCATGCAGAGTTCTGGAGGCAGAAATCCCCTCGGGCACCCCAACCCTGTCGGACATTCTCTCAGCCTCACACTCACACACACATGCACGCACGCACGCACACGCACACACACCCTGCCTCCAGATGAGTGTACGCTGTGTCGGCTGGTTCTGAAAAGGAGAAGTGTAATGAGTAGCCTGAGGCTTAAAGGGGGGACAGAAGGGGCCAGGCGGAAAGGAAGCAGGATGGGGGGGCCTGCAGGCATATGTCTCCAGGTCTCTGAGCCCCACCTGCAGCCCCCGTCCCCCTCCCGAGTCTGCCAGGGAACCGGCAGGGCTCCTCGAGGCCCTCACAGGGGGATGGCTTTAGCGGCAGTGCTTATCTGGGCCGGGATGGGAAGTGTGACTGAAAAGGGAAACCCTGACACTGCCAACCGCAAGCCAGTCATGGGAAGGCCTGGTGTCTGCGCCGAGGACATTTAACAAAAAAGAAGAACTGGGTCTCTTGAGTTATTTCAGATTTTCCAGAGCGTCGTTAGCCCTGCTCTGGCTCCTCTCAGGACAAGGACAGACCATCCACCCGGTGCTGGACCCGCCCAGGTCGATGGCACTGGGTGTGGCGGGAAGGACAGCTGGCTTCTCTTCTCCAGCCCCCTGCGGAGGGCAAACAGGCCCAGGGGCCCGCCTGCCCCAGAAGGCACTGCAAAAGGACCTCGCCTGGGCCCATGTGATGATTCCTGGGGTGAGGCCCAGCTGTGAGCGTTTGCGCCCTGAAGAGCTCTCCCCTGCCACCCTCCCCCACCCCAAGTCTGGGCCTTCCTTCCAGCCTGGCATCAGCCATAAGAAAAGTGAGCGCTGAGCCGCTGCTCCCAGCCAGTGCGTGTTCAGAAACAGCGGATTCCCCGTCACCCCAGCCCCGGAAACAGAAACCCACTCCGGAGGAGAGCGACGTCATCAGCCGTGCGAAGAAGCTCAGGAGAGCGTTGCTTTGTATGTTGTGGCTCCTTACCCCTCGTCCACTAAGTGTGCTTAAACTTTTCCAATTGGGAACATAAAACAAAATCTCCTTTCACGCCACATCCTCCCATAGCTAATGCCCTCCCCGATCCCGCAAAGAAAACAGCACCAAGGAAAAGCGCGCCCTCTGCGTCTCCATTTTCTCCCTCCCACCAAGGCGACCCTCTCGGTCTGGCCTCTGCCCACCTGCGGCGTAGCCTCCCCCCAGCTCACTGCTGTCCCCCAGGGGGCTAAGTCCCTCGGACCTTGCTCTGGCCACTCTCCAGCCCCAGCCCTGCCCACCACTGCTGTCCTCCCAGGATTCTCCAATACCTCTCCGTCTCTACCTGTCTCCTTTGCCGACTTCTGACTCTCTGTCCCCCCCCAAATGCTTAGGCACCCCAGAGTTCTGACCTAGGCTGACTGTTATCCTAACCACGTGCTCCCCCAAGATTTTGGCGCTCCCCCCGCCCCAGCTACGGATCATGTAGCCAACGGGTTTCTAGAAATGTGGGCTTGGATGTCCCACTGACACCCCGAACGCCAAGGAAAGCAGTGGTCCCCCTGGCTAGTGGGTCCTGCAGTCACTGCTCCAGGAAGCAGGGAACCGAGATCCCACGACACGTCCCTCGCCCCGGCACCCTGCCTGTCACTGAGTTCCGCTCACTTTGCCTCCCGTACAGACGTCCATCGGCTGTTCCGCTCCATCCCGCGCTCTGCCGGAGATGGACAATGGGGGGAGGACACGTAAGAAAATTAAAGGGTCGAGCCACTACCTTCATCAATATCAGCTTCAGGCGGAGAATGAGGCAAAGGAAATATCAGCGATTGAGACTATTTCCGAGAACTGGCTCAGGAAGTGAAAGGCCGGTGGAGGGACAGCGGCTGACTCCGCAGAGAGCAAGAGCAAACCCAAACACCTGCAGGTTTGGGGAGGGGGCGCCAACAAGCAACACCCAAAACATGGCAGGAACTCGGGGGCACTAGAGGACCCACATGGGAGGGATGAGGCAGGCAGCAGAAGGGAGCCCTTGGACCCCCAGGTCCCCAACCCCAAATGTTCAGGTGATCATCTCCCACCCCTCCCTTCCCCCTCTCCCCCTCTCCCCTGGACACTAGAGTTTTCTTCTCTAAAGATATCGACTCAGGGAAGCTCCTCAACAGAGGTATGACTGAGGGCAAGGATGAGATGCCAAACTGGGTTTTAAGGGGTCAGTAAAATTCCACATGCAAATTTGCCCAGCCAATTTTTCCCAAACTGGTGGATTGGAGATTAGTTTAGTTTCTAAACATAATATTGGGGTTGTGGCCACCAGGAAGAGGCTAGAGGATTCTAGTCTAGAGAAAACAAATAAACAGACAACAGAAAACAAAAGCAGAAACAATTCAACAGAAGGATTTAAAGATAAAGTTAAACTCTCCAAAGAAAAGTAGGCACTAACCGTCAAAGAGATGAAAAAAAAAACAGGCCCGTAAAAGATAAAATTAAGGGCTCAATCCAGGAAAGAGACTAAAGAAAATGGAAGGGAAAAAGTTACTAAACAATAATGATAATTAATAATAATATTATTACTATTCTTACTATTATTATTACTATTAGAACATTATTCATTACGATTCATTTAAAAGGCTTCATAAAATGCCCACACAATGGATGAATCCCGCCCCCCTCCAAAGCCTATAACTGTACAGTTTTAGAATATTGGTAATGAAAAGGTTCTATACTGTTCCAGAGAGAAAAAAAGCAAAAACAAAACAATCAACTTATATATAAAATACCGGTTCTTAACAAAAATAGAAGACAATGGGACAATGTCTTCAAAATTCTGCATAAAAAAAAAAGAAAATCTGCGTGAGTTTCAACCTATAAGTCAATTCTATGCCCTGTCAGGTTATCAGTGAAGTGAGAGCGTAGGGAAAAAATGACGTTTTCACTCACTATGATCTCTAACTATCTACCTGCCACGTCCCCTTTCTCAAGGAGCTATTGCTGGCCATGCCCCACCGAAATGAGAGAGGGACTCAAGACAGAAGAGGACCTGGGTCCAGGGAACAGGAGAAGGGTAAAGGGAATGGCCGATGGTGCAAAGGAAGACCCAGGGACCTCACGGTGGGAGCTGTGGTCAGAGGGCCCCAGGAACACTGTCCTCAGGTGAACCCGGACTGCGGAGATGAGCTGAGAGGCCTAAGCCCGTGCGACGCAGTACCAAGAAGCATTTTAAAGGGCTGTGAAAATAAGAAAAGCAAGAAGTGGTCCAAGAAGAAAAATGTAACTGTAGCATCCTCTTTGGCTCAGCAGCAAACAATAAACAATAAATATTTTCATAATGAAAACGCAACGGACAGAGACGTGAGTAAGTGAAACCTCGGTTATAGTAAGAGGAAGCCGGCAGATAACATTCAGAAGGGGTACACTGAGCAGGGAAGAACGGAGGTGCAGGACTGGCCAATGCCAGGCCCAAGACCACACTGAGAGCAGCCGAGCTCTGATCAGGTCCGGCCTAGACCTGGCCGAGTGCACGTCAAGGCAAAGGTCGAAGGACACAGCCCAAATAACAGGGAAAGTGAAATCTGGAGGGGGCTGAGGGGTGAAAGGAACGAGCCCTCTTTACTCCGTTCACTGTGAAGCAAATGAACCTCACAGAAGAACAGGTGGTGGTGGTGTTTTTTGGGATTTTTAAATAATAAAGATGGTGTTTAGCCTTTAGGAAAACCTTTACTCTTACTTTAAATAAGAATATCGAACAACCTAAAATTCTGGATCAAGCTTTAGTGTTGTATACTTTTAGTAAAGTATAATAAAAATAAATATGATAGAGCTCCCTCCCCTCCATAACTCGGAAATGCAAGGTATTATTATATTTAAATGCCAGTGCAAGTTACTCAGAGGTATGATTCTTAGAAACCTTGCGTTGGCCCACTGCTTCCCCACCCCCACGCTGTTTGATTTTTGCAAATATGCAGAGCCTGCCATGTCCATTTCAGTCCTTCGTAAACTGGCCCAATGTGCTGAAGGATGAATGAATGAACGAAAGAATGAATGAATTTGGGGTAGCCAAAGAATGAAAACTTTGTTGGAGCTTTCTCTGAGGTTTTATAAAACATAAATGCTTCTTTGTTTTCGAAGATGGATCTATCGCACGTGCTAATTCATGGGGGAGAAAAAAATTTTCAACCATAAAGCACAAAGGGAGCGAACTGCTTTGAAAGCGGACGGCTGAACAGGAACACCTGGCAGGTGTAACCACCCCAGGAACCCCAAGGAGGGAAGGGTCAGGGGCATCACCCTCCCAAGTCCCTAAAGCCCCAGCAACCAACCCTACCATAAAGGCAGCGTGTCAAGATGTCAAGACTCTCCCCACCTAAGAGGCCACTTTCCTGCCTGCCAGGGGGCGAATCACAGACCAGGGACGATGAGGACGCAGGGCCTCTGTGGAGTCTCTGAGAATATGTCCCAATGGGACGGACTCACGTGCACCTCTCGCATCCACCCCTAAGGCTGTGACGGCAGCCCGGGTGAGACAGAGGCCAGGCCCCACCCACGGTGGACCTTCAGGGCTGGCCTGAGCGGGGAGAGCTGGAAGGACAGTGAGCCGGGCACTGTTCCGGGCACTCGAATTCGCTGGGGGCGGAGACAAAGATCCCAACCCTTACAGAGCCTGCATGACGGAGGGAAAAGCAAACTGTACAGGAGATAAAGAAAGAAATTATGTAAGAGATCAGATCAGTCAGTAAGTGCTCTGGAGCGATCAGGCTGGATAATTCTAGTCAAAGCACAGAAGACAGTCTACGGCCACGCCACCCTGAACAAGCCCGATCCCGTTGGATCTCAGAAGCGAAGCAGGGTCGGGCCCGGTTAGTACCTGGATGGGAGACCACCTAGGAAGATCACATGCTGTAGGCATAAAAAATAAAATAATAAGGGATTGGAAGCTGACATGGTCCTTGCAATCTGTGAGGTCAACCAAGGGTTGCCTCACCTAAAAAAAAAAAAAAGAAGAACAGAAGACAAACCAGCACGGGTCCTATTTAAAATAACCACGGTCCTCATCAGTCCCCACCACTGCCTTAGTTCCCTGCAGAGATAAACCGTCCACAAACTCCCTGCTGGGCCAGATGCGGTCAGTCTCATTGTGAAATTCAGTTGCGCCAACTTCTCCTTGTGCTTCTTCTGTCCACCTCTGCTTTTTTAAAAATTGGTGACTTAGAACTTACTCCTGATTTTATTTCCCCCGCAGCCAGACCCACAGGCCCTGGAGGTGAAGGCCTGGTCCGCATCCTGCCTCTGTCTGCACTGTGCCAGTGGCCTCAGATGAACTGCCGCTTCACATCTCCGAACCCAGCCCCTGGAGGATGCGAGCAGCGAGGAGGCTCAGCGTGATCACCCAGACTGAAATCGGACACCACAGGCCTCACGGGGGCATCCTCCCATTCCAGGACCACCTGCATCCCCCGGCAGTGGGAGGTGAGGCAGCATGCATTGCGCTGAAGCCATCACCGGGCACGTTCCAGGCTTAAGGACACAAACCTTCAAGGAGTCGCACGCTGGGTGTCAGGGGTGAGGGCTGCAGAGAGGAGCTGTCGAAGGCTGAATGCTCTGTCTGTAGGATGTGGACGGGCCGAGGCAAGCTGCCATCAGTTTGCCAGTGTTTACCTTGGTACCCAGGTTCTCCCGGAGTGGCCCCCCCGCCTGCCCCCAGAGCCAGGCTCCCTCTCAAGCATGACCCTCCTGCCATCCGGTCTTCCTTCAGCTCTTCTCTCCAGGAAGTCCCCCCCACACGCTGTCCCAGTTCCAGGAAAACGCCCCTCTTCCCCAAATCCCACTTTAAGTATCAGCCTAAGAGTCACTTCCCGAGGGGGCTTTCTAGACCGCCCACTGCCCGTGTTCCCACGGAACCCACACTTCCCGTTTCCAGATTCGTCGCACTTGCAAAGGCTTAACAAGTGGCTTCTCCTCTCGGTGCCTGTTCCCCAAAGAAGGTCATCTGTCTTGTTCCTGTGTGTCTCCCATGCTTTTCACAAGGCCTGGCCCTTAGCAGGCACTCCACAGAGACCTGGTGACCTCAACTGGACACCCCCACACGGCATGCAGGAAAAATGACTCGGCGACCTCAGAGTGCTGGTTTGAGCCGCGGGCTGGCCACTGTGGGGGACCTGAGTTTCTGGTTTGTCCAATGCAGGAGGGGGCTGGCCAACCGCTAACACACAGAGCACAAGGCAGAGGACGGGACCTCTGTTTGTCTGCTGGACTCTGAGCGAGGCTTTTCAGGTAAGGCTGGACGAAGCAATTGCACAGTCCAGCGTTTATGGGAGGTTGTCACTGAGCCCTGTCCTGGGTGCTGGGGGCAAAGAGAATGACGGGCACGACTGCCCGCAGAGTTGCGGCCAGCATCTTAGCTTTCTACGGCAAGCCCTCTCGCCTGCTCTCCGAGGCCAGTCACCACCCAGGAGGCTCAGGCAGTCAGTCATTCAGGGAGAAGCCGCAGGAAGTAAATGCGAGGGTCACGCCCCAGACGGCCTGGAATTCAAGCTAAGGGGCGCCTGTCTTAGAATCCATCCTTGCCCCTGCAGAGAGGAAGGCCACCCGGCTCCATCTTGGGGAACGTGTGTCTGAGTCTGGAAGAGTCTTTGAAGAAACTGGTGATGGACACTGTCCAAGCTATTGTCTATAAACACGTCATGACTGCTGGTCTTGTGGATTCCAGCTTTTGGAGAGAGATATTCAATACCTGTCAGTCTACAAGCCACATCTGCCCATGGATGCGTCTGGTGTGGCAGGCAAGGGTTTTACATTTTAAAAAAATTAGTTCTAACATTTATAAAGTCGATGGGTTCACACAAGAATCCGAAGTCCAGGTTCCCTGGAGAAACAGGCAGCAGGGGCTGATGGGAGAAGACGCTTTTGGGAGGAGAGCCCCATAGGGCTCTCAGGATGAGGATGGGCAAGCGAAGATCCAGGTGGGCAGAACTTAATGCAGGGAAAGCTCAGATAGCCACAGACCCCAAAGCATCCACTGCCCAAATCAGCTCAACAACCTGCTGCAGCCGCTGGAGGCAGGGCAGCTGCCCCCTGATGCCCCAGTCCCCACCGCTCCCTAAAGCCTCACACCAGAATCCTCACTCATGCGCATTACCGTAGGCGTTTAGCTGGTAGCCTCTTAGAAATACACAGGCACAGGCCTCCTTCCCCATACTCTCCTTCACCTCCCCTGACACTCAACCTTAAAAGGCAGAAAATCGGCTGACGTGGAAATAAGGCTACCTCCTGCAAAGAGCTCACATCTACCCAGGAGAACAGTTTATGTGGGATGCCTGCCAACCACGGGATATTTCGTTAAGTGAATCATTGACAATCCGTTTGATGCCCACTGTGCGTTTATCACCACATCTGCTGATCAGTGTACTACCTCTGCACAAAATGCTGACATGTCAAACTCCGGGGAAGCATCCTCATGACTTATTCATGAAGGAAAAAAATCGTACATGAGGATGAACTCTAAATGACACAAATTGTTATTTTTACTTTAAATATTTATCCATTCGCACAGCTCCATTTAAAAATGGATTAACAAACTCTTGAAAGTGATGAATATTTGAGCAACACGAGATACCTAATCCGAAGCTTAAATCTTCCCCCAAATCCAGGACAAATCAGATTTCTTTAGGCAATTTCAAAATCTAATGGAAAGGCAGCCGTAACTTTACAAGGAGAGAAGAAATATATCAAGAATGTGATTTCAGAATGGAAGAAATACCTGCTTCTTATCTTGCGTTTTCTTAAAATCTTCGCATGCTAGCCAAAATAAAACGTTTTCTTCACTGAATTCCTTTTTTAAAAATTCCTATGGATACAGAGAAGAAAAAAATATCAGACAGTATTCTACTTAAAAACAAACAAACAATGCATTTCACTTCAAGGACTGATCCGGCAAAATGCAACAAATGAGCATGATCCAATCACCCTGTGAAAACTCCGCCCTGAACAACAAAGCTTGTGTTTAAGTTAAAGCTAGAATTTCATGTGCATTTGAACTTAATGGCTTTGACATTGTAAGCAAGAGTAAAAATGAAGCAAGCATCTCCTCACAATCCTAAGCTTACAATAAATTACCAAAAAGTAAATTATAGTGGAAGATATATTCGTTCCTTCTAGACAGTGTTTAAACAAAGTACATTCCTCTAAAATCAGGCCCATTTTTTTAAACAAAAGAAAACACACTGAACATGTCCAAAACACGCCATGATGAAAACTATTTTAAGTTAGAGGTGTGTGTTTTTCCCTTTTGGGCGGTATTGGCGAGGGTGGGGGGTAGTGGCGCAGAAAAGTGTCCCTTCTGAGATCTAGACAGAGCTCACAGTGGCCTGGTGTCCAGGAATGTGAGTAGCCCTGGCCACCACCCCTTTCCTGGGGGGGGGGGCAGGACTGACAGTGTGAGAGCTTATCCTGGCCAGACCCAAGACTTAAGGACAGGTGTCGGTGGAACTCAGAAAGATACAGGGCATCCTTCAAATGCACACGTGCTTCTTCTAACTGACACCTGGAGTTGCTGCTGGCAACAAAAGTTGTCTCCAGGCAGCACCGACACTTCCCCGCCCATCAGCCCCCTGTTTGAGCTCAGCTTCACTTAGCCAGCTGTTGTCCAGCCGGTCCCATTCTGTTCAGAATCCCGACACACACAAGAACCTTCGTATCAGAGGGATCCAGACCACCCCCTCCCCTATAACACCCAGAAACGGCCTGTGCGTGCCCCTGGGTGCTGGTCCACGCTACCCAGGAAAGCCTTCCCGTTTCAGTCACGACAGATGGAAGTTCTTACTCTCAAGTAGGGCACAGAGACTGTTAAAAACCGGCCCGTGCTTCCCCACACGCATCTCGACTTCATGCGCCGTACCAAACCCTTCGACAACAAAAAAGGCAAACCCGAAATCTTTTCACTCCTTCTGGGTCTTCGAGCAGATTCTCCAGGGAGGCCGCCCACTTGGCTGTGCTCTTGGGGTTCTGGTGGCTGCTGCCGGAACTCCCATCACTGTCGTGGATGTCTGCAAAGCAAAGTTCAGACTGCATCAGAGGCCCAAAGAGGCCGTCATTTAAAACCACCTGCGTTTAACGGGCATCATCCACATCATCCTCTCACCACTGTGCCCGACGGATTTTAAGTTGCGTGCCGGAATCTATTTCCGGCGCTGAACCCGGGCAACTCATTCTGACAACCCCCTCGTGAAGAGCCGCCACCACGTCCTCCATTCACAGACGAGGAAAACTGCGGCTTAGAGTGACGACGAGACTCGTCCTTTCCCGACACTCCTTTTATACCCTTCCCCGGTGTCCACAGGCCGACTGCAGGCGGCCCTCAAGTCTCGCTCAAGCCCTCTCCCCAGGCTCCTTGGCTCAGCAGTGATCCATTCCACAGTCTTATAGTTATCATGCTGAGTGGTGACTGTTTGCACAGTTGGTTCTCACCGGTCTGACAGCTCCTACAAATCTTTGCAAATTCTCAAGTGTCTAAGGATGTTTCATTTTAAAAAGGGAAGGGGCGACACTGGCCTCCTGAGAAGGGGTCGTGGGCCAATGGGCTGGGCCGGGTCGCCCTGTAAATCTTTATTTTGTATCTCCAGCCCGTGGCTCATTTCCTGGCACACAAATAGAAGTATGCACCAGGGCGGGGACTAAGGTGGAGAAAGGGAGGCACCGGCAACCCTCGTAAGGAGGTTGCCACAACAGTCAGGCACCGAAATAAATTTTCACGCGATAGTCTGAAAAATCAGAATTCGTGCAAAACATCCCTTAATGAGCAAATACCAAATTTTAAATCAAGACAGGATCGTGAGTACGGATTTTTCCTTTTACCCCAGGCTCAGCATCACACCGTTACTATGTGTGTTGGCTGAATGAATGAATGAATGATTCTTTGCTCCTGCACATCTGCTGCACTCCCTTACCCAAGACACCGAAAAAGCCTCTTGACTAAAGAACAGGGGACAGGGGACCTCCGACTAACACACTAGGCACTTGTCTGAAAAAGGAAGTGCAGACACAAGCACATCTCATTCTACAGAATTTGGCCCCTTCCTAGAGGCAAGGAGAAACCGTGGAACGTCACGTCAGAAGGGCCCAGGTTCCAAACTGTGTGTGTAAAATAAAGATAATCCCCCTGTCTCTCAGGTGATCAGAAGGATAACCTAGAAGCTCACAGCGGACTCTGAAGGAATGTTAGTTCTTCTCTCCCCTTCCTTAAAATAATGATCTCCGGAGCGAACTATTTTTATAGCTAGTACTTCTTTCTCCACTGTGTGGTTTCCCCCACCCCCCAAGTAGAAACATGTTTCTATTTTTTTTTTTAAGTTTTAATCTAGGAGAAAATCAGCTTTTAATTAAGAAGTCAGCCAAGCAAATCCCTTTAAAAGGATAATTTTAAAAAGTCTTATAAATATTAATCGCTGCAAATAGCCAGGGGAACCATACAGTCTTAAATGGTTTTGGAGGAAAGTTGTATCAGAATACATTCGACTTAAGGATAATGCAGGTTCCACGACCGTTCATGTTCTATTAGGGGTCAACACACACTTTAATTTCTCGAGCAGCTGAGGCCCCGTCTCCCAGCATCTGGGAAAACCACCTGGATTTTAGCTATTCGCTGGCTGACTCGGGCTAAATAAAGCAGAAGCCAGAAGCCCGGCAGAAGGCTATGTTTCAATACAGACTGGTGACGGAGCACGTAAGAGAATTATTTGGGCCAAATCCATTCCTTTAATTGAGAAGCAACTCACTCGAACACATCACAAATGGACCTGACGCCTCTCTAAAGTGAGTCTTCGGTTTGTGGGTATTAAATGAGCTCCCTGCTCTCTTTGCGAAGGCTAGAAAGGCAAGCTTCTGAACACGGACTTTCTTCCCAGCAAAGTATAAATCGAATTAAAAGATCATTATTGTAAGAAACTTCTGCCCCAGGGTTCATTCTGCCAAGCATTTCACTAATTTACTCTTCTGTTCTTTACCGGGAGAATACGGTTTGACAGTCCACTCCACTTCCCCAGCAGATCTTCTCTTAAGTAAATAAACGTAGGGACACAAGTTCGCTGTTCCAGGAACAATCTTAGGCAGCTGCAAATTTCTCTTCTCTTGCTGAACCACTGCTTGGGCCATAAGTTTTCAACCTTGGTCTGAAAGGATTCCAAAACTCTTGACACTGTTTTCAATAATAAACCAAACCACATTTGGGTTTTCACTGTCGCTCTGTCATGCAAATAAATACACTCGGTGGATTCCCATTCAGCCAAAAGAAAGCTGGGGTGAAGCAGATCTTCTGGTTAACTGAGAGATAAGAGAGCTGGCCCCGCCATTAGACAGCTGCTCCCTCTCCCCACCCTTGATTTCATACGCTAATCATTTTGCAAATTAGGTTTCTGTGCCAGCTTTCATTTGAACGAAAAGTTTTACAATTTAAAACTCACTAAGCTGATCTAGTCTCCTCCTTTTACAGCTTGGGAAAATAAAGGCCCACAGAGTAAAATGACCTATCCAGGGTAACACAGCTAAGGAACTACTGGATGGGAACTGACTACCTCTCAATTTCGGTTATGGCTTTTGGCTACGCATTTTTTCTCCTCAGTCTTTCTTGATCGGTATCGATAGCTACCTAGCTCTGGATAGATCAACATTTGCAAACTCCAGTCACTAATGGTGTCTCTCTTTTCCAAATCATCGTCCCCAACCTCCAATGAGACTGAGCAAAGGTCCACTCCAGTGGGCATCACCCTAAAGACTGCCCCTTAACTCAGGGCATTTCTGTTACTCAGGGTCTGTCCTCTGCTCAGAAGACATCCGCTGTTTTCTGATGCGTGTAAGTAAGGGTTTCCTAAGCCACCTCAGTTCACTTTAAATGTTATAGTCGGTCCGATAATGTAGAGGAGAAAGACATAACCTTTCTCCACAGCAAGCGGTCTAGATCTGAACTTAAGTTCATTCTGAACTTAGGAACAAAGCAAAATGCAGAGTTGACAGCTTCCCAACTGATGGCACTTGGAGCCACAGAGGTCCGATATTCTTCTTTCCTTTTTCATTGATAAAAGTTTCCACTTTAGATAGATTACACAAAAAGGTAGGTTTGAAATGCGCAGGTGGAAAAAAAGTTACCTTTTTCTAGCAGCTTTAGGATTGCTCAAGCATGTAAGGAGCTGTTGGTGATAACATTTGTTGGTGATAACATTTGTTCGCTTTACTTTTGTCCAGCTCTGTTTACTTTTGCTGTTGTTTAGTTCAACTGTAAAGCATTTTTGCAATAAAAAAAAAATGCTTTTGTACCTCCTGGGCTCTTGAAACATTATTGATCTTCAGATTTTTACAGGCACAATACTTATTTTTCAATAAACTTATCTTCAGATTAATCCATCATTAGCTAATAATAAACACAAATTGTTTACAATGTACTGGTTACTGTTCTGAGCTTTTTATATGGGTTAAATCATTCAGCTCTCACAATGACCCTCTGATGTAGTTAATATTATCCCCACTTCACAGCTGAGGAAACTGAGGCACAGACTTGCAAGGGTCGCCCAGCTAGTAAACAGGGAATCATGGTCCAAGCCCAGGCAGCTCTACTCCAGAGTGCATGCCCTTTACCACGAGGCTCTTCTGCCATAGTGATTTCTGATAGCTGCTGATCTTCACACTCACAGAGGCCATAACACGACGGCTTTGAAGAGAACGGTAACAATTATGCTGTAAAAGACGACTGAGAAAACGGAGTAAGAGTCCCGTTCCACACAGACAAACTCCTACAAGACTACGCCGGAGCCATCCAGCGCACAAACACGCGGACATCCGCTTTCCATGGACGTTTATGCTGTCCTGTGTGGTTTCTGGCTTTTGTAAAAGCCATCATTTCAAAAGCCGTGGTGCAGATGGCCGAAGCTGCGTGCTCGCAACTTATTGCGTAAGGCATTATTTATAGATGCTATGATGTCATATCAGAGACCGTCTCCGCACATAATTCCTTGAAAATCCATACTCAAAGGCATCCATAACGCTCATCAGAACGGAATGCTTACAACATTTCCGCTATGTGTCGGGAGGTCTGGGCAATGGCAATTTCCCCAAGTCAAGTAAGTTTAGTAGAATCTCAACATCCAGCTTCTTCAACTACAGAGTTAACTTACGTCTTCAAAGGGTCTGTCCTAAGGACCCCCAAAACTCACAGCATGTTAAAGAAAACAAACTAAACACTCGAGCCCAGGAAAAGGCAGAAATGTTCACCCTAAATTCTAAAGGGATTTGGTACCAACACACACGCATGCACACACACACGCATACACACAAACACACGTACACGCACACACACTATACTCCTTTAAAATGTTCAAGGAAAGCACACCCCACAAAACTTATTTAAACCCTCACATCACCTATACCACTTCAAACATATTACATTAAAACTAAAAAAAAAAAGTCATCCTAACTGAGAAACAGCAAATCTGTTCGTTAGAACTGATGGTCCGTGGAAGCCTCCAGAGAAACTGGGTCATGGAAACACTCTATCTTCTGTCTAAATATCACTTCAGTGTTTATCAGTTCCAGTATCTAGCTTCTGAGAATAACTACCCTTCAGGCATGCAATTCCCTGGTTGCCGGGGTTTGTATGAACCGCATTTAGCAGAAAATAATAAGAAATTTTTTTTTTATATAAAAAAAGTTTTAAAATAATCATAATAATAGCAAGCATCAAAGAGCAGAGCAGGCGGTTTGCAGAGGGCTGGCTAAGTCAGAAACGGTGCCATATCTATCAGTTTCCACACCGGGTCTGAGACCTCAAAGAAAGCCGAGTGCTCAGGCTGAGCCGGCAAAGGTCACCAGCACGCCTGTGTCTCTAGTGCCCCCCCCCCCCCTCCACCCCGCCCCCTGCCAAGCCCTACTCCACCCTGCCAGTGGGCAGGTTGAGGACACCTGCCACAGGGGATGGGGGCCAGTCCTTACGTTCCATGTTCTGGGGTCCACCGGGGGAGTGTCATGCGGCCCCAAATCTACTGCCTTCTTCAAGACGCTCTGTGCGAGACAGGCCCAGGGCTGCAGGGCTCCCAGGCACCCCTGGGTCCGAAGGAAAAACAAGCCTCAACATCCTCTTTTGAGTGGACTAAACAACAGATGGCCATGGGTTTCTAGTTTCTACCAGAGGGAAGGAAACAAGAACGCTGGACTGGTATTTGTAGCTTCTCTAGAATCCTCACTTTCTAAGCAAAGGCCCAGAAAAATATAAAACTACCCAGGAGCCCTACTCTGGGGGGTGAAAATGAAGACCCTATCATTACATTTTTCATTTTGGAGAAGGCCCGGTGCACCCTCCGGGACCTGCCATTGATGCATAAATGAGCCCTCACTCTCCTACTCTGCGTCACTCTCCCCTGACCGCTACCTCGAGGCAAGCGAGTGACTACTTCTCTCCAGTACCCGGGCGGTCAGGTCCGTTGTTGGCCCATTTTACAGATGCGGAGACGGAGGCACGAGGAAGTTAAAGAACTCTCTCTGAAAGAGCAAGCAAGGCAGTAGCAGAGCTCAGGTTCGGCCTGAGGTGGTCCGGGCGGGCAGCCTGGACAGGGAATGGCAGCGGAAGACACAAGACGTGAAAGGCTGGGCGCCCTTCTTCACGAAACTTAAACTGAGATGATGAGACCAGGAGCTCCCCACAATGCCACGGGCTGGGATGCAGTTTTCTTCACTGGTCCATGAGGGAATAAGAACGAGAGTAAGGAAATATTTACCCTGTGAGCTGTAAGGACAGTCTTGGGTTTGTTTGGGTTTTTTTAAAATAGATAATTATATTAACTTACATAGTAGAAAATTCAAGAGATACCAAAGAGAGGAACTTGTTTTCCTCTCCCCTCTGTCCCTCAGCTACCCACTTCCTCTCCCTATTAGAAGATTCTCATGGGTCTGGATAGTTCTTTACACGAGATTCTTCTAGCTTTCCTACTATTTGGGGTGTTGTGGAGTGATAAAGTTAGTCGATGATGATGGCACTGTTTGTTTTGAAGGTCCTGACCGGAGAAAGGAAGAAACTGAAAAAAGAAAGAAGGAAGGAAATGAGGCAGGGAAGGAGGGAAGAGAAAAGTCATCTGCTCCATATTCGTTCTGTAAATATACTTTAAGAAGATGACTGAATGGGAACTGTGTGTGAGCCTGCATCTCAGGGGCGAGAGGGAGGAACGCAGGAGTCGTGGAAGAGCGAGCCTGCTGGAGCAGGGAGACCCCGCTTTGAGAGAGCGTGAGGGACAGAGAACAAAGGCACAGAGGTGGGGATGTCCAGCCGCCCAGTCGCAGAGTGGGGAGCAGGGGAAATGGGACGTGCAGGCCAGATGAGGAGTCTCTGAGCACCCTGCAGAAGAGAGAAAAGTGACCTACAGGCACTTGGCAGGGCCCTTGGGAGATGGGAACTTGCTTGCAAGGGAAATCTGTCCCCGGAAGTCTGCGAGGGACTGTGTCACTCCAGTGGACGCCTCCTGACAGCTCTTATCAAGGAGCTGCCGCTGTTGCCTGCCTGGGTCCCCCTTGGCCCCCACAGACACCCCCACCCCCGGCAGCTGCCATGGAGAGCTATCTGGGGGAAGCAGAAGAAACTGGTGAGGGTAAATTTGGTACGATTTAAACAGCAAGTTCCCAGAACCCAGCACTGGAGGGCCCAGGGGATCACTCAACCTCAAGGGGGAAGTGACTCAGTTCACCCAGGAAGCCTTAGGAAATGGGCTCCTGCCTAGGTCTCCAACATTCCTCACCGTGAGGAAAGGAGACATCAGTTCAAATACAAAGTCAGGGAAAGTAGCTAAAGCACCATTAACACCTGCCCCCGCTAGTCTACAGGCTGCCCTTGGCAGTGCTCAGAGCGGGCACCATGGACTCAGGCTGACCACACCTGAATAAAATGGCATCCCTCGGTGGAGCCGGCCTCTCTCTCGGTCCCTGCTTCACTCTCCCTGAACCTATAGGCAGCGGGCCAGGGATGTCCTGTAGGCAAAGTCTCCCCAGCAGCCAAAACTGCTTTGCTGCTGGATTGTTAAAACAAAGACATTCAATTGCTATGTCAACTGTCATCTTAAAATTAAAACTTAAGCCCAGCAATAAATCTAAAACTGGTCCCCAAGGTTTAATGGGATAATGTGTAACAGGCCCCAGGGAGGAGGGCCCAGGCCTGGCTGGTAGGGTGGGGATTCCCCTGCTGGGTTTCTGTCCTGTCACGGGGAGTGGAGGGGAAGGCTGTGGCTTTTCAACTAAGCAGCATTGCAGTTACCATTGACAGTACTGCCTGCTGTGGGGGGCAGGTGGATGGACCGAGTCCTCCAGGGGCACCAGAATCACCTGGGGTGCTGTGGAGACATAGCCCACTCCTCCCCACTACCTCCGTCCCCAAGAAGGAAAAGGGTCTGGGGTGTGGCCAAACCGTGGAATTGTATCCAGCTCCTCCCCCCCCCCCCCGTACCCCCATGTGGTTGGTGAACTCACTCTGAGAAACCTCGGGAAGGAGAATGAGGGAGTTGCACCTGGAACCTTGGATGTGGGGGAGGGGAGCACCCACCCCTCAGCTTAAAGACATCGTCTCCAGGAAGATTTTGCTGAGAAGCAAGCAGCAAAGGTCTAGCTAGAGGAAAAGGCGCTGGGAGACAGGACTGCAGCCAGGTCCCAATCAGGGGGCTAGAGGGGGCGGATCCCGCTTTTGTGGGGCCAGAAGCCTGTACAGTTCGGAGAGGCACTTTAAGGAGACTAATTCAAAATCACACACACGCTCAGTAGACGTCTCATGGGTCACGTGGCTGGCTTCCTAGCACCTCAGCCTTGGTGCCTGTAACCCCTTCCCTCACTTGCCTTCTTTTCCTGCTGCTGAGGGGTGCTCACCGAACTGGTAGAGGCTCGTTTGTCCTTCCCCATCAGAGGGGTAGACTTTAAACCTAGAAATCATAAGGAAATTGGGCTCTTGGATGCCCGGCATCCAATACCAACCCATGATTTCTAGCTACCGATCTTTGTCAGCGACCTGATGGCATTTCCATCAGGTTTAAAATCTGTTGTCCTAGAAAAGGTACACTCCACTGGTGCCCCTAAAATTGCCCCCCAGCCTTTTCAGGGTGCAACCTGCCTGCAAGCAACAGTACCTTCAAACCATGTCTGTCCCATAATTCAGTTGTTCTCTTTGGAAGACCTCAACCCCAACGTGATCCAAAGCAATGAAGGACCTGTGCAGGGTGTTGGCGGCAGCTTTATTATCATAGAAATGGGGGGAGGCAGGGAGATAACAGCTACTCATCACTCATTTATTATGTGCTAAGTATTGTACTAGGGACTTCCTACGTTCTAGCGTATTTAATCCCACAACTCTACGAAACCCACTTTACGGATGGGGAAACTGTCATGGAGGTGTAATGGTGAACCAGTTCTCCAGGTGGGGCAGCAGAGGGAAGCTTGATTTTTAGAACGTGAATCCCATGCTGGAAATACTCAATGATAGCCAATTTCAAGCCAGGTAGGTTAGGGACCAGCTTTCCCAAATTTCCCGATAATTTCGATAATTTCGTAGTTGGCTCAGAGGTCAAGCAACTTGCCCGTGGTCACTGAATGACAGAGTAGGAACCAGGAGTTCAACAATAGGGAACAGCTAACTTGAACGCCCAGAAGGGACGGCTTTGACTCACCGGCAACGTGGCGAGGTGTATGTACATAGCCACTGAACCAGCTCCTGACAATGCCCTGTGAAGTTCTACTGTATTAGGGCTGATACCCAACGAGCTGCGAGGTGTCCTAAATATTAATGCAATGATTTGCATAACTCGATGGAGGGGATGCCAGCTCCAAATAAGTCCTCAACAAGGGGTGGCTATGGTTATTCCAAGGTGCAGATCCTTTGATGACACAGAGAGGTTCCCCAGCTTCTGAGTAGTGGAGATGGGGTTCGGCACCCAGCCAGTCTGGTTCCGGGCCATTCTCTTAACCACAGTGTCCCTCATGAAATATGATACGGGGTGAGCCCAGAGTAGAGACCAACACGGAAAGACTCTCACTATGCAGAAGTGACGCTTAGAGTGGGAGGCAGCAGAAAAGCCTCTGAACTCCACACTCGGCAAACCTGGGTTTGAAAGATTCTTCATCTCGCCTGCTGTGTGACCTGGGGCAAGTTACCTCACACCTGCCGTTCCCTCTTCTTTGAAGTGGCCACGACAATTCCTATCTCATGGGTTGTCCAAAGGATGAAGGGAGAATTCACTGGACCCGTGAACACAAACCTGGGCCCACATGAAGCACTCAAAGGGGCGTATCGATCATTACAAACAAAAAGGTTGCATCGGGGTATGTGGCTTCACATCCCTTTTTGTCCCATCAGGGTGCCCCAAATTGTAGCTCATAGTGACAGCCAAGCCGAATCCTTCCTAACGTCAGCGCTTCGCCGGCGCGAACTGAACTCCAGACGTACCCCCTTTCTCTGCCCTGGGGTTCAGCTCCCTCGCGGCCCCCCATTTTGGCTCTGCAGTGCAGAACTGAAGGCGCTGGGTGGCCAGGCCCGGACGCCCAGCGGGATGCCCGGGCCCAGCCGTGCGCCCCGCGGCGCCTGGCCGGCCTCCTCCGCGCCAGCGCCCCCAGCGCAGAGGACTCCTGACCCAGGGCACCCGCGCGCCGTCCCGCGTTCGGAATCTAGAGCCCACACTGACTGCAAAGTTTGGGGGGTGTTTTGGATCTCCCCCCTTTTTTTTTGCTCCCAGACAATCACGAAAAAAGAAAACTGCTGTTGTTCCTCCTTTCAGCCCAAGTTCCTCCGCGGGGCGCCTCTCGGGGCCGTGCGCCCCCGCCGCGGCTGGGACCGCAGGGATTGCTGGACGGCGCAGTGACCCCGCGAGCCGAGCCGCGCCCGCGTCCCCGCGGGAGCGAAGGGTGCCTGCCCGGGCGGCTCCGCGCGGCCCCGAGGGGCGCCCCGACCCCCCGCCCGCGGGTCCCGGGGGCGCTTACCTGACGGCGGTCGCTTCCTACTCAGCCGGCTCACCGCGCGGTTAAACATCGCCACGGGCGCCCAGGGGAGGAAGGAGACGAGCCCGCGGCGCGGCGGCGGAGCCGGAGGGAGGCGAGGAGGCGGCGGCGCCGGCGGGGAGGAGGAGTCGGCTCAGCACCGCCCCGGCGCGCCGGCCCCCGCCCCGCCGCCCTCCCGGCCGGACGCCGCGTGGCGCGCTCCGCGCTCCCTGCCCGCCCACCCCGCGGCCCCCCACCCCGCCCCCGCGTCGCGCCCCGGGGTGCCAGGACGGGCCCGGGAGCACCCCGTACCTCCCGAACGCCGGGCCCGGCCCCACGCCCGGATGGGGCGCGCCAGCCCAGACATGAGGAGCCCTCCCCGGGAGGCTCGCGCGTCCCGGGGCCCCTCGCCGCGCCGGGGCTCGCGGGCGATGCCGCTCTGGGCCGCGCCCGTCCCCTGTCCAGCGCCAGCGTCCATCCCGGTCCCCCTTCCTCTCCCTGCAGCCCCGAGGACCGTGCGCCGAGCCGCGGGAGCCCCGCGCGCCTTCGCCGAGCGGCAGCGGGGGGCAGGGGTGGGGTCACCCCCTGACCCACAGGCCGGGAAGCCGAGGGCTCGGGGCTCTGCAAACCCCGCGTGCGCTCCATGGCCTCCGCCTCCTCGCCCATGGGACCCGGCACCCCAGCGCCCCCAGGCCGGCCCGCCCCGCGACTCCGTGGGCGCCGGGCCTTCCCACGGCCGCCAATGCCTGTGAGGCGTCGCCAGGGTCCGGGCCGCGGTGCCCTCGAGCGGAGCGAGCCGAGCCACCTTGGGGAGGGGTGGGGGGATGCGGGACGGGGTGGGGGCGCCCTCTGCCCCGCCAAGCGGCGCGGGCGATGAGACTTGGGCGCTTTGTGCCTTGGCCTTGAGGCTCCAGGGGCGGACCGCGGGGGAACTCTGTAGGAACCTCGTGGGTTGTAGCGCACAGCGCGATACCTTTGCCCCTCACCCAGGCTGGCGGGGGACACGGCTCTGGTTTTGGGGACACGTGGCGCACCTTCCGGAAGGGCCTTTGCGCTCTACGCGAGACTGCGCTCGGGTTCCGCCGGTCCCGCCGCCAGTCACCTGCTCAGCGCCGCGCGCCGCGCGCTGATCTGTTATCTCATTTCTTCTGCAAAACAGCCCGAGAAAGGGATGTCATTACCCCCAGTTTCTTGAGCATTTGCTTTGCGAGGAATTGTCTTTCTGGCGAGTCTTATTTTTTCTCCTTCTGTATCTGGCTTTGTCTCTAAATTGGTCTTTATTTTTAGCTGTACTAATTGCTATTTTTCTAAACTGATCCCCGGTCGCTGGCCCCCCTCCACCCATCCTTTTGCAGTATTTTCACTAGTTGGCACTTTTCTTTTCTATCTTCTATTCTGAGCTTCGCGTCCGACTAAGTTTTCCTCCCTCCCTCAACTCACCCTCAGACCCAATGCCACCCCGTCTCGGGCCTTCTGTGGTTGCTTCTCATCTCTCTTTCTACCCTCCCCTCGCAAAGTCGTTTTTCCGAGCACTTTCCCCCTCGGCTGCCGAGAAGGGCTTTCTCGGCTGGTGAAGTTCGCAGGGGTTTTCAGCAGCAACTCCACGGTGACTAGGAGCCATGTCAGCACCCAGCTGAAAAGCTCGATTTTAAAAAACGTCTCCTCCAGCCCTTGGCCTCCGCCGGGCCTCAAGCGTAGGGAACTGAGCTGTGATACTTTAACTACAGCAGAAGTTTCACCCTTTTAAGAGTCAGACTTTTCACCTCTGGCAGAGTCCTGGATCCAGATGAGGTCGCTGCATTCTCATGACAATAACAATGACAGGGGAATTTGTGCAGCACCCCTCCCCAGAAAATGACAAGTAATCCTAACACAGGAAATAAGGAGGCGGGTACAGTGCATTTATCAAGAGTCAGGCATAGCTAATTGTTGTGCAAGCTGCCGCGTCCACCCTGTTGTCCCGAAAAACACTCTGGTGTGGCCTGGGACATGCTTACAGGTCCCTCCTGAGCTAAGAAGGTGGCCAGGACTTTCTGAAATAAAGTGAAAAAAATAGAGCAGCTTCAAATCGCTTTCTCTGCCTTGTCAGCACATTAGATATAAGGACAAAAAGAAAGATCCATGGTTAAGGTTTCATGTACACAGTTTAAAATTTCTTTCAGGACATGAAAAAGACTGTCCTGAACTGTGTATTAAATGGCTATATAATATCTGTTTTTTTGTCTAAAGATCCAAGAGCCAGTTTGTAATGTGTATAAAAGTATAGAGCCTCACTGTTCTAAAGCCAAAGAAAACTTTCTCTCTCATACACACACACGCACACTCACAGCACATGATCCAGTTCGGCCTGTGGTTTGCACGCGGGGTGAAGGCGCCTGCCCTACAAACAGCATCACTCACTTTGTAGCTCATCTTGAGCCTCCACAAACACCAGTAGCCAATCTGGGCAAGACAAGAACAAGGACTTAGGCCCCTTCCTACCCCCGCTGGTGTCACCTTTGGTTGAACGACCTTCATTCAGACCAGGCAAGGAACAAAAGACCAAGACGTCTTCTGGTAAAGCAGAATTTCAGCGTGATCATTGACTTTGAAGTTCGATATTTTTTATTCCACACAGAAACTTTAAAACATTGGTCAGCTGTGACTATATTATAGAGTCTTATGATAGAATACATTTTAGAGTCTCTTATAAAGAATATTCTAGGCCATTTGCGACAGATGAGGTATAGTACAGTAAGTAAATAAGTAAGTGTCCGACTTAAGTCAAGAGATCTGGGTACCAATCCTAGTCACAAACACAGCCTCATGGGATTGGACAAGGAAAGACTGCCACCTACATTCTAAGGGTGTGGCGTTCACTCCCAATAAACAAGAAAGCATCGGGCACAGTGCCCAGCACATGTAGGCACACAAAAATTCGCTGGAATCTGAATTACTCTTACTCCCCCTACAATGCCGTTTTGACAAATAATAACCTTTCGTCTTCACAGTGAAAAGCGGCACGTCTTAAAGAAACTGTAGAAGGTTGGCAGGGTTAGTAACTGTGATGCCCTTGACACACGCCCAGTGAAGGAGGGAAGAAAGTAAGTCATTACCTCTCTGGAGGAGAGGCAGGGGAGGCCGATGTGTTAAGGCGCATATTTGGCAACGTGGATATGAGCCTTCAGAACGTTTATACCCATCAGACCAGTCAATAATTCTACAACCGGTAATTGACACCAAAGAAAAAACAAAACCTGCAAAGATTTCTGTGCAAAGTCGAACATCGTAACAGTTCTTGTATCAGTGCTGTTGATGGTAGCTATAAATGTTGATGGAATGACTAAGTTACAGTAGTATATTCCTATGATGGCATATTTAACAGTTGAAAGGACTGTGTAAAGAAGATTTGGTGACGCAGGGACATGCTCATGGCAAAGCTTTCATTGGAAAAGAAAAATCAGGATACAAGTATAGAGAAGAATTTCCGTCAGGGAGAGGAGAAAACAAAGATTTATGTATAGACAGCTTGTAGTCCAGGCAAACATTTGATTGTGCTTCGCTTACGGTGCTCCACAGATGTGTGTTTTTACGAACTGAAGGCAATAGCCCGAACCAGCAAAGAGATCACACCACACTTTATGGCAGTGCTCGCTTTATCGGGGGGTCTGGAACAGCACCCGCGTTATCTCTGAGGTGAGGCCTGTGTTTACCTCTAGATGATAGGATAATGGGTGGGTTTAATTTTCATTATTATATTTTCCTGTGTGGCCTAATTTCTGCAGTGTATATACTTTTTTTTTTTCAATTACAGTTGACGTTCAATATTATTTTACATTAGTTTCAGGTGCACAGCGTCGTGGTTAGACGTTTCGCAGTGTATGTGCTTCCAAATCAGGAGGGGGCCCCAGAACTCGGAAACCGGTCAGATCTCTGCTGGGGTGAATCTATAAATATTTAAGCCCACACTTTGCCAACATGAGTTTTGCTTTCTTTAAACTCTTAATTTCCCATGGAAAGAGCCAGCGTCAGGACTGCCTCTCCCGTCTTTCATGTCCCTTGCATTTCAAGTCACACATTCATGCCATGTCACAGCTGGAGAAAATCCTTGGGGAACAGCACATCGTGCTGCAGATCAGGAAACGGAGGCCCAGACGGCCTCCGCTCGAACTCGATGACGTGATGCGCGGTCGGTCGGTTTCCTAAGTCACCAGCAGCTGGTCTTCCTGTGGCATTCTCTGTCGCGTGCCATGCCGCACCCACGAAGATGGCCCTAAAAAGGAGGGGCTTTATGTCCATTTGAGATTATATTGGGATTCCTACTGAACGGGCAGATTAATTACTATATCAGCACGGAGTCACGCTTGTATTTCTCCAAGGTCTAAACGAAGACAAAACTCCTCTGCTGCCCCGTATCACCCCTTCAGCAAGTGCCTTAAGTGAGGTGTCTGCACTCACTGCCCCCCCCCGTTCATCCCCTCCCCGTCTCCTCACCCCTCCAGCCTGACGTCCATCCCAACACCCCACTGACCTGCCCTTGCAAGGTCACAGCGACTTCTCCCTTGGGGAACCTAACAGTGGGTTCTGTCTTCTCTCACTGGACCCGCTGTCAGCGCTGGCCCTGGAATCCCTCCCTCCCTCTCCAACACTTTCTTCCTTTGGCTCCCAGGATACCTCGCTCTCCTGGGTTTCCTCCTGTCACATTTGCTCATCCCACCACCGCCTCCCCTTCCTCTTAAATGCAAACCCAGCGGTCTTTGGATCTCCTCTCTGCCCTTGGACACTGACCCCCTTGGCCATCTTACCAAGCCTCCTGGCTTTTAATACCATTTTTAAAGATAGACTTTATTGTCTTAGATTCAGAGCAAAAGTACAGAGATCTCCCATATGCCTCTCCCCCCTACCCTAACATGCACAGCTTCCCCTTTGATCGACCATCTCTACCTGAATGGCACGTTTGTTACAGTTGACAAACTCACATGACACAGCACGACCACCCACAGTCCCATGACAAACACCATTTAACACCACAGAACTCCCACATTGAAATCTCCAGGCTGGGCCCGCCTGCTCCACCTCCCCTGAGACACCTCAGCGCCCTCAGATCCTGCTCTTGCTGCCCACACCCGCCCCACCGGCTGGCTTCCCGCCTCAATGAAAGGCAACTCCACCCTCCCCGTTGCTCAGACCAATGACCTCAGAGTCATTTCCGATCATCCTTTTTCTCACACCTCCCATCTGATCAGCATGTGACCCTGCAGCCTTCAAGCCCGGAAGCCCAGGGTGCCACCACCTCCATCCCCGCCCACTACGTCGCCCTGGTCCGTTGTCCTGATTTCCACCGCCACCTCCTCACAGCTCTTCCCGCTTCCGCCATGGTGTCCCTAGTCCATTCTAAACCCAGCAGCCAGGGCGTTCGTTTTGAAACAAGGGAGTCTCGCCATATCAACCTTCTGCTGGGTGCTCTGCCCTGGGGCTCCCCGTGTCACCCCGAGCGAAAACCCAGGACCTTATAAAGATGGACGAGGCCCCACGAGGCCGAGACCTCCACTCCCCTCTGACCTCCTGTTGCTCTCTGTCCTCACTCCTTCGCGCCTGCCAGACGTGCACTCAGCCGCCTCTGCCCACCTCGCGGCCTGTGTACGCACCGCCTTTAACACTCCGCCCTGAGCGTGCACGTGCCCGCCGCTTCCTCTGGTCTTTTTATCCAAACGTCACCTCATCGACGGGTAACATGGCAGCCCCACCCCCTGGACTTCCACGCCCCCTTTCCCTCCATCCCTTCATGTGTGTCTGCATGGTATGTATCAGCTCCTAAGGCAGGATGTTACTTACTTATTACATTTGTTGTCTCTCCATACAGTCCCTACTCTCACTCCTCCTTCCATCCTCCCTAGAAGGTAAGCTTTGCTGTCCCAGCACCTCGAAGAGTGCCCGTCACACAGCAAGCACTCAGCAAAAATGTGTCCATGATCAAGAGAAGAAACACTTAACTCCTCTCTCCCAAAAGTCCACTAAGGTGACAGAAAAGGCATTAAAAATAAGGTATGTTTTTATAATAAGGCATAGACCCACCTGGACAAGGTATATGGAAAGGGGGGGGGCAATAAGGAGAGATTTCAACCAAGCAGAAAGCAGGTGGAGAAACAGAAACTGATTTAAGAAGAGTAAGGAGCTACGACCCAAGGGCAGGCATCTGGGGGCCAGTGAGAAGAGGTGGGTTCACCCAGCAGAGCCTCACACAGACTCAGGACGGAAAGGCACAGGGCCACAGATGGCAGGGCAGGCACACGCTGGAAAAAAGTCTGGACAAGGAGGCCTCAGCACCGTCCCACCCCACCCCAGGAAACCAGAAACTATTGGGAGAAATATAGAGGCACAGAGGTTGTAGACTTAGGGACCACCGGCTGAGCTGAAGTGCAAATGAAGCTCTTCCCGTCCCTGTGACCAGCAGGCCAGCAGCCAGGTGTTCTAGAAAAATTTACTCTCCCTCCAAATAAATAAACACAACATGATAGATATTAACATTTGGGACTCCCCAAAGCTAACACACTGAACTAATTACAGAGACATACACTGTCCACAGCCTATTTCACACATGCGCAGCTTCCGAGAGCTTTTGACACCTCCCTCTCAAATATGAGAGACATGCAAGGGTCACAGACATTTTAATAATGCCTCCAATATGAGAGAGAGAGAGAGAGAGAGAGAGAGAGAGAGAGAGATTGTAACAAAGAATTCAGAGGAAAGACAGTAGCGTAGAATAAGCTTTTTAAAAAAACCTATAATTGTCTTAGAGAATTATATATCACATCCCTAAAACAAGAAAGCAGCTTGGAATGTAAAAATGAAGTGGGAACAAAACATTTCAAGAACGAGTTTTGAAGAAATAGTCAAGGAAACCTACAAAATTAGAGAAAATGAAGAACCGAACATTAGGAGAGAAAAAAAGTTAGAGAATCAGTTCAAGTAATAGGATTTCCAGAAGGACTTCGCAGAGAAAAGAGTGGAGAGGAAATTAAAGATTTAATTCAATAAAATTGCCAAGATTGAAAAGAACATCTCCAAATTGAAAGAGCCCACACAGGCAGCACAAAGTACACCAGCATGAAATTATAAAAAGTAGATAACTTCCAAGAACTTGCAAAAGAGCACACTGCTAGTGGGAATATAAAATGATACAACCACTTTGGAAAACCGTTGGGAAGTTTTCTTAGAAGTCACACATATACCTCCCATACAATCCAAATGTTCTACTTCTAAGTATTCACCCAAGAAAAATGAAAGCTTAGGTTATCCAAAGACCTGTATGGAAATGTTCATAGCATCTTTATTTGTAATATCCCTAAACTGAAACAAATGTCTGTCACCAGCTCAATGGGCAAACGAATTGTGGTACAACAGAACTAATCATAAAAAATAAATGAATTATTGATATATCCAGCAATGTGGATGAATCTCCAAGTTATGCTCAGTGGAAAAAAAAAAAAAGCCAGGCAAAAACAAGTATAATTCCATTTCAGTAAAATTCTAGAAAAGCCAACTAAACCATATATGACAAAAAAAGTAGATCAGTGGTTGCTTGGTGGGGATAATTGGGAGTGGAGTTAGAGGTGGTGGTAAGGATGGATTTCAAAGGGGCAAGAGGAAAGTTTTGAGGTGATGGATATGTTCATTATCTTGATATTGTGGTGATAGTTTCACAAATGTATATATAGGTCAAAACTTAAATTGCTTATCTTACCTATGTGTATTTCATCGTAAGTCAGTTGTACCTGGATAAAGGTATTTATAAAATTACCTGTGAGTCGAGAATGTAAAATGATGGGACCTCTTCGAAAATAGTTGGGCAGTTCCTCAAAAAGTTAAACATGGAATTACCATATAACTCGGAAATTCCACTTCTACGTCTCTGCCCAAGAGAAATAGAAACTAATGTCTACACTAAAACTTCTACATGAATGTTCACAGCAGCATTATGGATAATAGTCAAAAAGTGGAGACAACCCAAATATCCATCAGCTGATTATGAATAAACCAACGTGCTATATCCATACAATAGAATATTATTCAGCAGTAAAAAGGAATAAACTCCTCTCATGAGGCATGCTACAAGATGAACCTAAAAAAAGTCACTTGAGGTGAGAGAACATCACAGAATACCACATACTGTGTGATCACATTTATATAAAGTCCCAATAGGCAGATCTGTAGCGACAGAAAGTACCTAAGCCTGACAGGATGAGGGGTGACTGTGAATAGGTACAAGCTTTCTTTTGGGGATGATGAAAAAGTTCTAAAATTAGATTATGGCAGTGGTCACACACCTCTATAAATATACTAAATACCATTTAATTGTACACTCTAAATGGTTGAACTTTGGTTTACAAATTACGCCTCAACAAAACGATTAAAATTTTTTTTAACTTACAAGATCAAAATCAGGTCACTGACAAAGGTTCAGAAATCAAATTGTCCTTGAATTTGTTGGAAAACTTGTTGGAAAACTGAGGAGAATGAAAATAAGGCAGCTAAATCTTCATCTACTATAGCGGGAAGCCAGCAGAAAAATTCTAAAATTGTTGCATCAAGAAACAACAGTATATGAATATTGTTCATGATGTAGGGAGGTAAACATTGGAAGAAACAGCCCAAATTTTTAAAGAGTGCCCTCTGAGGAGCAAGCCTGGGAGAGGAAGGTGATGAGGAGTGCTATTTTTCATTGACTTTCAATAACTATTTGACTTTCTAAACTATTGTACGTATCATAGATATCATGCTAATGAAAATAAAAATTGATTTTAAAAAAATTCTAGTAGTCACCATGCACCCAGCGCATAATAAAAGAGGTGAGACTTTGTGACATCACTGATCAAGGTAGCAGCTGGACTTCTCTGAGCATTTTATTTCATGACCTGTTTTCAGAGCTGTGTTAAATGCTGTTTTCATTTAACGCCCCCAAAGGGTCTTAACCGCTCTCCCAGACGGCCTCTGAATGGTGGCTGGAGCACCAACGGCCAGTAAAATTGTCGTCTGCATGGACTGAAAAAGCCACTCACACCTATTTTCACTTTCACTGAACCTCGTGACACCGGAATTTACAGATGTGGAGATTGAGAGGCCTGACGAAAGCTCAGTGTCCCAGGTCCAGGTGATCCAGTTGGGCTAGAATTCAGGTCCCTTGACTCGCGGTGCTCTTCAGACAACTGTCTTGCACCCATGAAAAAATAATGTTTAAAAAATCACTGTTCCCTGTGTCTACTCTGTAACACTGTACCCTCGTGTTCTTTTTAAATGTTAGAGGAGAAAGGGGTTTGGCATTTCTGAGAATCTTAACCTGGACCTTCCTTCAAATCTAGATATGAAAATGTCCTCTGGAAAAAAAAAAAAGTGCACCTGTGCACATACACTCACGACCCACAAATAAGGCGCAGCCGTAATATAAAAACACTGTTGTGCGTTTTTGTCTTCTGGTTTTGTTTTTTTTTTTTTTTGAACGATAGTGCTGTGATGCTCATTTCCCACAAGGCGTTGGCCCGTTCAGGGTGCTCACACACGCGCTCTGGCCAGGCCACTGGGCCGCGGCCGCTGCTTGGACCCTTCAAAAACGGAACGCCATAGTCTCATGCGTATTTCTAATAGTGAGTGATATCTCGCGGACCGAACTGGTTTTTGGAAACTGCCAAAAGCTATTTGATGAAAATGGGCAGAATGAGGGTGGTGGTACAGCCGTGAGATGCTGGGGGAGGGAAAGGGGCGTGTGAGACCCAGCTCTAAAATAGGCCCATGAACTGGTGTGGCTTAGAAACTGTGTCCTAAAGTGACTGCAAAAGAATCAGCATTTGGGAAGAGGATTACAGATGACTGCTTTTTAAGATGAACACACACACATTTCACATTTTTGATATGTAAGAACTGGCACGATTGAAAGAGATTCACTTTATAAATCAATAGGTAACATTACTAAAGTTTATGGTCATCGTGTAATACAGCCACAAATATTCATCACTACTTAATAAAAACAATGGATATTTTGCAAGTCAGCCCCATAAGACAGCATTTGATTAAAAAAATTTTTTTTAATTATGTTTTTAATTGATATTTAAAAATACAAAAGTTTTAATGATTTTTATTAAAAGTCTTCTGGTTATCTATGTTTATAAGCTAATCTCTAAAACTTCTTTAAAATCATAAAAACCAGCTGAGAAATAGAAAGCAATCTTCAAAAAAAGATTTTCATTTATCAAAATATTCCCATTTATGATTTCCAACTGCTTTTTGAACAGCCATAAGATTTCACCTAAAAGCTGTTTTATGCTTGGTTTACATGTGGTTGTAGGAAAAAAAGTAGTAAACAACAAATCGTCTGACAAAGTTTAAGGGACTGCAAATCATTTTGTTCTTGCTTAAATTTTAGCCAGATGGAAACTTTCCTGAATCACTATTTTCTAGATCTATATTGATCAAGTTTTCAGAAACATACATTGGCTCACAAGTTTGATATTTTCATCCGGTGTTAAAGAAATATTACATGTGAACTTTTGCATCCTAAAGAAAAAAAAAAAAGCTGAATTGATATAAAAGCCATAACTCGGATTTCGAAGATACTCAGGGTGGAAAAATACATGTGTGTATATATGTGCACGCACATATACACAGAGGAACATGTATGTATATATGCACATGTATGTGTGCATGCGTATGCAAATATACATACACGTATTTAGATGAGTTCACAAGCGAGCTGGGAAGCAGTGAGAATGGTGGCACAGCATGGATAAATGCACTTTGGGGCAGTATGTACACATTACATCTCTTACAAGTAGGTTATTAATTCACAGAGACCTGGTCATCAGAGCCAAAGTTTGAAGCCTAAAGACGTTTCCCTGAAAAGGAGTCAGCTTTATGGGAATGCAAATAGCAAGAATTTCTGGTTGTCAGAATCATGAGGTGACCTCCTCTGATAAAGAATGGAAGATCCATTTAGAGTGCTTCATTTCAATATATACTTCCAGTCATACGTGCCAAGATACTATTCTTTAATAACTGTAAATATTTACATAATAGGCTGTCAAGAGCCACTTGGGATCTGGTCCATATTTTGAAGGGATTTCGAGATACAGGTAAAATTTGTGGCCAGGTGCTATTTTACAATCAAACAATCTTTCCAGCGGAGGCCCAAGTCTGTTCTCAGCTACCAATTCCCCCAACCATTCTTAGTCAGTCACCAGAAAGAAAGTTTTTCCACCCTTAAAATAAACGGCAGTAAATTCTCCAAGTGCAAACATGCCACTCCTGACTTTATAGGCTAAATGGATATGGGGCAGTTGAGGTATAAAGACTATCTAATCTGCTATATTTTGCAGGCATTTTAAATGCCTCCTCGTGTTGCTGAGGTTGGTGACCCACCTTATTTCTTCGTGTCTAATATTTTTATGCCATTAGATTTAAAATGCCAGATTAAAATCACCTTAAAGCAATTTGAGTCAAACAGAAATCCACTGATAAACTGATGACCAGCTGAGATTTTGTAACTCACCGCATGCGATGGCGAAGTTCTGGCATATAAAATGGACACTTGATGGGGTAAAGAAAGATGTGGAAGAGCAGAACTTCTCAAAAGGAAAAGTGTCTAAGAACAGCCACCTAACGAAAAGAAAACTGAATAAATTTACGCGGAGACTCTAACTCCGTGAGAAAGAAAATGAGAATTTGGAGAGCTGTGGCAGACTTGAAAGGAAAAGAGTATCGAGGCCCAAGCAGCATGATTCTCCTGCGTATTGTTTTTAAATGTGTTACGATTTTTACAAAATTATAGACTTTCCTGTGGTGAAAAAACACAACAGAAAATCTACCATCTTAGCCATTTCTGAGTGTACAGGCCAGTAGGATTATGAACGTTCGCATGGCTGTGAAGCAGATCTCCAGGACATTTTCGTCTTGCAAATCCGAAACTGCACCCATTCAACGATCCCCCCTCCCTGCTTCCCCCAGTCCCTGACAACCACTACTCTCCTCTCTGTCTGAGTTTATAGCTTCTGATTCCTCACAGAAGTGGCATCATATAGTATTTGTCTTTTGTGACTGGCTTGTTTCACTTAGTATAAAGTCTTTAAGGTTCATCCAGTTATAGCATGTGCTAGAATTTCCTTCCTTTTAAAGCTGAATAATATTCCAGTGTGCGCACATACATTTCGTTTATCTATTAGTCCATCGATGACGTGTGAGTTGCTTTCATCTCTTGGCTATTGTAACTAGTGCTGCTATAAACGTGGGTGTATAAGTGTCTCTTTGAGTATCAGCTTTCAGCTCTTTTGTGTATAAATGTGTACACCCAGAAGTGCAGGTGTCAGATCATATAGTTTATTCTATTTTCAATTTTTGAAGAACCTCCATATTGTTTTTCAAAACACCTTTACCAATCCCGCCAACGGTGCACAAGTATTTTAATTTCCTCACCATCACTTATTCTTTTGTTTTGTTTTTTCTTATGAATACACACACACACACACACACACACACCACACACCACACACACTCTTCTTATATCCACAGTAATTTTCAGCTTGTGAGTTACTGAAAATTGAAAAAAAAAAAAGAAAATAATTACCTAAAATTTTCTAATATTTAAAAATGTATATAGTAGACTAGATCATTGTTCCCAGAACCTGAAAAAAAATGTTTTTAATGTCAAGATCTCTTTATCGATTTTAGGTTTCTACTTATTTTTGCTTTTAAACTCCCTGTCCTTATTTTAGTCCATCAGGGAGCAGATGAGCAAGGGCCCACTTGACAGCGTACGTAGTACCAGCTGACAGTGGCGGAGAAGGGGACGAGAGGGGACACACATGCCAGGGGCAGCCGAAGGCAAAGTTTTGCACCCAGACCGGCTTCCCCTTGGAGATTTCTCTTCCAGCCACCACCATAAACACCTTCTGGAACACCAATAGGAGCTCCTGAAAAGAAGCCAACTTGCCTGTTCCCCGAATGGCTGAGTACTCAGAGACTCCCATCACCAGCAATAGCCACATAGGCTGCCAGAGGAAGCTCTCAATGGCCCACTGGACCCTGGGAGATCTCTAACTAAGCAGCAAGGTGGGAGATACAGTAACTGTGCACTGGAAAATAGAATGACCTCTACTGCTTCCTTTATGAGTGCATTTACCTTGTTCTAACGGATATAGTCAAACTACGGCTCCAGTTTTGTACACGATGCCTCCCTTTCCCTTCTGTCGCTGGTCCTGATGCAACCGTTTTGGGTACACTGTTGGGCAACGTCTACTAAACTGATCAGACGCATATCCTATGACCCAGACCCACCTCCCTAAGTATATATACTCAACAGAAATGTTCCCTAAGATAGTTATAAAAATTTATTACAGCACTATACGTAACTCCCAAATGGAAATCCAAGTATTTAATAAATGGTAGAATAGATAAATTGTGGTACATTAACATAATACTACAAAATTGAAAAACTTAGCTACATGCAACCAGAAACTCATAGTGTTTAGTAAATCAGATACAAAAGAATCTATGCTGCTTAATTCATATCTATATAGTTCAAAACTAAGCAAACTAAGCTATGGTCATAGAAATCAGGCTAGTGACTGGTTAACCGGGGGGGGAGAGGTGAGGTCAGAGAGCAGAAAGAACATGAAAGTCTCTGGGGGGCTGGCAACGTCCAATTTCCTGATCTCGGAGCCACACACGAACGTGTTCGCTTTGTGAAAATTCAGAGCTGTGCAGTGATGTGCGCTTTTCTGTGTAATGCTCTGGTTTTTAAGTCCATAGACCAGAGAAGAAGCTACTGCATAATGCACATCAAAGGTGACAGTTCAGACTAGGGTAGGAACAGGGAGCAGGTGAAAGCAAGATCGGCAAGATACTTTTTTTTTTTTGTCGTTTCTGCAGTTTAGTAA
Organism: Eonycteris spelaea; assembly: GCA_003508835.1. Classification (NCBI taxonomy): domain Eukaryota; kingdom Metazoa; phylum Chordata; class Mammalia; order Chiroptera; family Pteropodidae; genus Eonycteris; species Eonycteris spelaea. Next base: position 6,743,490 of record PUFA01000004.1, on the reverse strand, counting down.
GTCTAATAAAATCATCACCAAATTTAATGTCAAAACAAAGCATTTGCTTGAAAGAGATAATAAATTTGAGTAAGGTTATAAACACCTGAGGGTAAATGCAAGTAATTTCTCGATATATTAGAATTTAAAACCTCTGCATTTGACAGCCTAACTACATTCAGGGCACATTTCAGGTCCATCCAAACTTAGTACACAGAATACAAGGCCTTCGATAAACGTTCACCCTTCACGACAGAAGGGCAAAGCAAAATTTAAATACATACTATTTTAACTGAGCACTCACAAGGACACCGTACTGTGGAGGAGCAACGGTTCATGTTATCACCTTTTGTCATCTTATTCTCACTTAGACGATTAATTTCCTTCTATTCTAACCAGTTTATCAGTGAATATGCTGAAGCACCAGACTATGTGCTAGAGATATAAATAACACTTCAAAAATCTTAACTATCACTCGCCATGGCTATTTCCAAGTTGTCTATTCAACCCAATTCTGCCTTGGGGTAGCCCCTCTTCCTAAAACATTAACCCTCCCCAAACTGTCCAGCGCCATGCCCGGAGACACTCACATTCTCGAAGAGCGCCTTGCAGGGGCGGCCTTGGTTTCTAGCGGGTACACCCCGGTGTGTTACTATTAGAACATCCTCCCCACCTCTGAAAGATGCTTGACAAACTATATTAGGCAGCAATCACAGAGATCAAGAACTCCAAAAAACTAGATCTTCTGGGAAATGTGGGACTGTGGCCAACAGGGTTTTCTGCCCCTGACGAGAGCCAGAAGAGGAAAAAAGGAACCCTCTCCAACTAGTTTTAGTCCAGATTCCCTCCAACCATGACTGTGCAGCTTCGAAATCTGCATTCGAACAAGGACCCAGTTGCCTCTGATCAAGTTCTGCTCAAGTAGGTTTTATGAGGGAGCCTAAAACACATGCTCACCTTTACTTCAAGTGTTCACGCACTCGGCATTGACTGGACACCTACCATGTGCCACAGATTGTTAATGTAAATAAGACCTAGGATTCATGTAGTTATCAAACGCAAGTCCCTGCCCCCATGTGGCTTACAGGCTTACATGCTAACCGAAGACATAAAAATAGCAAAGCAACCTGGGAGTGAGGTCATTCATTAAAAAAAATTAAAATATTTGATTTTAATAAACTGAATACAGATTTTGAAAGATATCCTCATCCCATTTTATAGCATTTGCCCAACATTCTAATACACAAGTAGATACATTAAGAAAAACACACCCTCAAGAAAACTGAGTGAAAATCATCAGGACCAACAAATAAAGCAAAGATGTTCGCAATATTTTATTTTCAATAACCCGGTAAATCTCTTAAGTCTTCTTGATAAAATGTGGATGGCGTTGAACGAATCACATACGAAGCATCAACACCCAAGCCCTGATGACGGTCACCTCGCGTGGCCTTCTACACTTGCCCGGCGTTGTTCCTTCCCATGTCAACGCTCTCCTGATAAAGAACTTCTCCTCCCTTCTCTATCCTAGGCACACCACGTCCTGACCCGCCCGAATCTCCGAATCTTCATCAAACAGATAGATAACTGAGTAGGAGCTGGGTCACAGGCTAACATATAGCCCAGCCAAAGGAAATTAGCGAAAAATGGTTTTGCAAGTTCAGTCCTTTTCTAAAAGAAAACTAACATGAAATGGGCTTTCTCAATTTTGTTTGGCTACGTTAAGACTTATGGATTAGCTTTATTTTTGTGAGCAAAAGTAATCATATAAATCATTCAACTCATACAATGAGCTATTCAATTCGTAATTCTTAACCAGTAAAAAAAACTGTGAAAATCTGAAATTTATACAGTATTAGTATCAATTCTCGGAACAGGCACAGTTGCATTTGGCTGTGTATTTCATGCCCATTTTGTCCAGATGGTTTTGGACTTCTCTTCATTGGTAAATTGAAAACCAAGGAAGAAAGATATATAGGAACAGAAGACAAAAAAATCACAGTTGAGCAAGTGTGGTTAGAGCAACACCTGCTGCACCTCAAAAATGCAATTCTACAGACCACCTGATAACCAGGCTCTCTGTAAACTCTTGTCACTGCAGAAGAACAAAGCAGTGTCAAAACAGGAGGTCCAAAGAGACATTGCATTTCAACATAAAATTATCCTGGCTTTCCTCTAACGCCTGTCTGATAAACTTCAGTTTTATTCATGTTTGGCAAACTTTCCAAGCTGACTTCAAGAAAGTCGATGAGGATCACTTTGCCAGAGAAACAATGGTTAGGAAAATTTCGAAAAGAAAATGCGATTTGGAAAAGTTATAATTTAGCTTATGTATTACAACCGAGTTGGAACATTAATAATTTATTAGATACATGTCTTTTGTCAACTGTTACTCTGACATTCTTGTTTAAAAACCAAACTATGAACATTAGTGGATTAACAAATGTCCCTTCCCTCCAACGAAGGCCTAATATGACAAAAGAGTAAATCACTATTGTGTCCCCTCTTTTCTAAGATTTAAAAAAAACAACCAAATATAGAGTTCTCCCTCCTCTATTTTCCATATATAAATTGAACTTCCTTCACACTTGGGCAATTCTAAAACCAAGTCATTCTTGCCCCCAAAAGAGACAGTTACACAAAGTAACCTGTGAATTAGTTTCTAGCCTATCTGCAGTAGTTTTCAAAATAGATCCAATTTAAGTAGTCCAGGTTTCATATTAATATGGCATTTAAATACCACTAACTACAATTTGGAATAACACATTTTTAAAAAGTCATTATTATTCACATTTCCTTGTTTAAAAAATGGGATAGATAGCAATTTAATTCATAGTAACCTATATGAATACAATTAAGGACATTTTGTTACTACACCATAGAATTCATATCTAAAAAAACCTGCTCATTTGGGCCACTTATGAGGTGGCTTACATAAACTGGTAAAAGTCTAAGGTCACTTTTGCAGCTTTCCAATACATAATAAAAATGCAAATTAAATGTTTATATTAAGTGGAAGCCCAAATGCTGACTTTTAGTTAATAGGTGAGATTTATTTTGGGCATACCTGCTAGCAAAGTGTCTGAATAATTTACTAAATTCTTAGTTCCTCTTTGTCAAATGTCATCTTTACTTACCACCAAAGATCAATGTCGACTTGGTAAAATAATGGTTTCCACCATTTGTGCTCTAAATTAATGAGATTTTATCATATTAATATTTAACAGAGCATACATTTAGAAGGATGCAAACTTCTACTCCTTCATATCCAGAAATCAAGTTGTAATTCAGCAAAGCTAATGTCTACACAGAACGCAGAAATAGGTCCCGAGTGTGTACTCCACATACTTTACTGTAACTTAAAACAAAACTGCTTATTTCATGGCAGCCTGGAAAGAATAATTATGTAATAAACGACAATAAATAAAAGCCACTTATCATAGAGTCTAGTCTTTATTGAAAGACTTAACTTTGACTGTGGTTTACAGCTTTGGCTTCTGTTGGCCAGTCATTTTAGCCTCTAACTGCCAGCAGACATAAAAACCAAGTGGGAATGCCATGGACGGAAATACTAGTAGAGAGACTATTAGAGCAAAGAAGATGGCAGTCAAAAACACATCACCAAAGTAAATCTCAAAATAATTATAAAATAAGAAACATCTGTTGCATGCCAAAGAATCTCTGCTGTTGTTTCAATGAACATGGAAAAGGCAACGGTTCTTAGGCTCTGGTTGGATCAAGGTAGCACTGACTTCACTTTGTTACTAAGAGTCTTGAGTCTGTGTTAACTTGACAGTTGTGTTCTAAAATGGTCCATTTCATTTGGATAAGTAGTTTTATGTTTAAAAAGCCGTTTGATATGAAATAATATCCATTCACTGAGCTGATCATGAGATCTTGTTCTCTTTTAGATTAAGACGAAGGACACTTCAGTCATGTGTTTACTATGGCAATATAACCTGTCCTGATGCTTTTATTAAATCCTAGAAGACACGACTAGGAAACACTGCAGCTGTATTTGGCTGTTATCACAATTAGCTGTTTACTTCACTGGCAGACCAAAAAAGGCAAACTGAGAATTTAATAGGCTTTTTTCAATATATTAAAAAAGTCTTTAATTGTTCAAGTTTCACATATATTCAAGAAAATTTTAATTAGGAGGCATAACTGATATAATTTGAGTGTTCTCCTTATAAAATATAAAGCAACTTTTCCATAATATCCCCCAAAGACACTATCTGTGAAAAGAAATAAGGGTAAATTTTATAATAGAAGAGTGGTTAAAACTGCGGTTAAAACTAAAGTGCCATAAAAATTTGGCCCAAAGATGAAGAACTTCAGACCCTTTGAATCTTCAGGTTTAGTAACATTTGGTTTTATTTCTAAATGGGGAAAGAAAATAATACCAAAATTATTGTGGTTACCAATTTATAAAACCATCATTTCAAAGCTAATTCTAAGACTTCAAAAGTTTAAAAAATAATGATCTGTGGGTGTTGGCTGCAATTTCCTACTTAACTGTAAAGGGTTTTCTCACTTTGGTGCCCAGGCCTCAAAACATTTCAAATGCACTGCCTAAACATTTGCACCCTCTAGCTGTCAGAATTCGAATACATAGGATTTTCTCTCTTTTACATTCCTGTTATGATAAAAATTTGAGATTTTTATCCACATAGCCTGAAAAATACTTCAGAAGCAAACTTCAATCTTGTATACATCTACCCAAACAGTTCATTTACAAATTCTGCACTCACACAACTCAGCCTCTGTTCAGGCTTATTATCCCATGCACACTACCCATACAAGGAGAACAAATTAAAAATAAAAGTCACAACTCTATGTACTATTTAAGCTGAATATCCAATTATAAATTGGTAGATTGAACTGTCTAAGATGCTTTAGCAATCTTGTTAAAAAAAATTCTTGGGCAAAATATATCTAATTTTAAAAAACACCAAGATTTTTAAAAAACACTTGTACTATACAACTTATAGGAATCTTGAAATAGGTTTACAAGGTTTTAATCAAGGTATTTACATACCAAGTAATGTAAATAAAAAAAGAAAAAAAATCTAATTTCCAATGACATTTTAAAATGTACTAATGCATCAAAGATTTATATGAAATTAAAATTAAGGCCTTTTCTGTATAGTAATTTGTATAATTTTAATTTTACATAGTAGCCAACCTGGAAAAGTCTTAAACATTCTTATGGATCCACTGCATTCAATGCAATGGAGTGTGTTAAGTGTTACTTCAAATAGTTACGTTGCTGCTACTTCTATGTTGAAGCATGCTTTTTAAACACTGTAGTTACTCAATATTTACAATGTATATCGTTTAAACTTCATGTAAAAGCACAAGTATGACTGTCTGACTTTAATACAAACACCATACTTGGAATCCCCGCCCCCAAATGAAATGTAATTTACTACAGTTTTAATAACACTTTTTAAAGTTTTAAAAATATGTCTTAATGTGGACCACCAAGATTTGCTCAATTAACTCACACAACGCTGTTTCTTATTTAGGTTGCAAAATTTTCTTTAGGATTATGAAAGTTAATATTGTATCCGATTTACGACAATCATTATAGCCTGTAATCTGGCTTCAGTTCTTTAGGCATAGAATAAATATTTCCTCCAACGCGACTCCGAAACCATGCATTTCTTCTTAATATCACACTTTTTTTCTGCTGACTTCGAATGTGGTCCACCTCAGGGTAGGGGAAGGGAGTAGCAAGGTTCAGGATGAACTTATGTGTGATTCCCAGTTATTCATGATCCTCCCTTTTTTTTGCTCTTTTAAAAACACAGTAAGTTAAAATACTGAGGAGCAAGATAAAAATGGAATAGTATCTAAGAATCAAAATGTATTACCCAGTTCTCCTATTATATCAAAATTTGTAGTCAAGAATTGTCTTTATTGACTTTATTTTAGTTTTTGTACACAAAGAAAAATCATGTTCATATCCATCATGAACAAAAACTTAAAAAGGCAGAACTAGAAGACATGTGTCCTTCACCAAAGCAAAGCTGTGCTAAAGGTTCCAAACATTTCAATTTTTAAAATAAATATTTTCATTTTCCGTTGTCTACTTCCATGTCTTCAGAATGTCACAGGATACTGAAGCTATCATGAATTACAATTTTGTTTAGAGTCCCAGCTCACTGTGTTTGGTAACTTGCCATACCATATCCAGCTTGGTTAGGAGGAGGTATTACGGGGGGAGGAGCTTGTCCTTGGGGAGGCTGAGCACCAAATCCACCCATCCAGGCAGCAGAAGGTGATTGACTTGGAAGAAAAAAATAGAATCTTCAGCAAACACAAGAGAAAAATTATCTATATATTTATACAAAAATCAAGCTGAGCCTAACTACACAATAAACAAGATATCAACAAACCTACAACAAAGAGGAAAGAAACTTGTACTATACAACTTACAGGAATTGGAATATTATAGACAGAATAATATTTCAATATTTTAAATTTTTGTGAAGATAACCACAACTTAACACAATAACTTCTCTGAACAGTATTTCAAAACTGATTTTTAAAAATAACAAACGATTCAATACATCTACCTACCACATATTGCAGAAAGCATATAAATTTACAAGAACTTTCAAAAACACTAGTACATGTTGGAAAGAAAAGGGGTGAAACTAAAGGGCTGGCGGAGGACGAAAAGTGCAAGAGACCAACCTACTCTATATCAAAAAGAAAAAAAAGCAAGCTACTTCGTATCAGCTAAATCTGAGACTTCTCACACAAGCCAACAGGTATAAATCATTAAATTTCTGAACATACCTAGATAAAGACCTTTTCCATGCAAAAATAAAGTAGATGACATAGTATATTACAAATATAAATCAAATTCTACCAACTGCTTTTAGAGGTAGCAGGACACACCAAGTTGCCCCAACCTCCCTTTTCACCTACGTCATAAAAAGCAAATTCTTAGCATTATAAACCACTCCTCATCAGGTTTCTAAATGCTTCTAATTCCAATAGTTCGATATATACAATTTAAGTTCTCCCTAGGAAAACACACTCTTTTCTCTCTTTTCGGAACCATCTGTTTCAGAAAAAAAAAAAACAAAACAACTTACTCTACTCCAAATCCTTGTTGATTCCACGGTTGCCCGTACACTCCGTAAGGCGGGACTTGCCACCCATTTGCCATATACTGTCCATACTGTTGTGGGTTTCCATAAACTTGGCTCCACTGGCCCCACTGACTATAGTCGACCTAGGAAAAAGCAAGTTACTGTTTTAGGGAACAAGTAAGAACCACAGTATTTGAAGAAAGTGGGAGACAAGGAAGAGAAAAACTAAGTAAGCACCCTTATGTGAATAGGACTCTGTTATTTATCATTGTCTAAGTTTATTGGGGTGGTGACACCTGTGAAAAGAAAGTATTAAGATTCAGTTAATACCGCAAAATAATCACTTTTGAAATAGCATTAATAAAATCAACTGAAAGCAGCTATATGCTTTATTTTTTGTTATTTTAGTTTCTAAAGCTTTTATGTAGATATGTAAGATGGAAACCTTAAGGAGTGCTATGAAAAATTGAATTACCTGCTGGAAATTTTTAGTCATATCAGGAGATTCTTTACCCCAATAGCACTTAACAACATGTCCTTCAATCGTAGTACCATTCACCGAGACGATGGCATGGGCGGCACTTTCATGGGTGGAAAATCTAAGAGAGGAAGATGAGTTTTTTCTTTTTTTCAAAAAAGAACACAGTAAATAACACAGATGCTCATTTGTTTATAACTGCTGACTTGGTATTGGTACCCTAAAGTACATTATTACGTAGTTTAAAGTTCTACATTGCAAATTAGTACTAAAATAAACTTGATACCCGAGGGGATCAAATAATATAAATGAAAGGAATGGGTCAAACTTAACGGTAATAATATTACAGGTAGAATTTTACCTGACAAATGAATAGCCCTTCTCTGGAAAAACTCTTATTTCCATGATTTGTCCAAATGGTGAGAATGTCTGTCTCATAAGCTGATCTGAAAAAAACATACAATAAAATATTTAAGGCTCATGTTTATCACGAAATTGGCACTAACGGTGATGAAGTGCCACAGAGAAAAGGGTCAGAAAACCAAACACTGAACCTGTTAACCCAGAAGCAATTCCTCCACAGTACACAGTACAATTTTTCGGACTTGACTGGTTTACTACATCTTCAAATCTCAACTGCTTAGTGTTATCTGTATGTAGAAAGAAAACAAAAATGTTGTTTTTTATTACAATCGTACAGTATTGTAAAATTGATTACTACATATTAAGAGATGCCACATTTGGGGGGAAAATGGAATTTTTCTTCTTGACACTATGATTTCATCTATAAAAGCCAGCTGGTTCACAGCTCCAAATACTTTTATCAAAGCCCAATTTTTTTTAGACAGTTAAATTCAAGATGAAATGAGTCTTGCAATGCTAATGAAATTTTAAGAAATTAAGACTGCACTCATATGTGGTTTTATGAAGCAGCCATAACCTTAATGTATATAGTAATATCTTACTTTCTTGTGTACTTTTAGGTGCAGGTGGTTTACGTGTGGCCCAATTGGTTCTGATTTGACGACCACCTAACCACTGGCCTCCCATGTGCACAATGGCATTTTCTGCATCCTGTGGAGGAAAAAAGAGAAGAGCAATTGCGAGCATTACAAACTCAGAAAATAGTGGTATATAAGATCCAGTAAGATGAAATAAAATATTGGCACTGCTGGATTCAATAAATCAGTAAATTAATTCACTAAGTATCCTAAACAAATAAAACTCACAAGAAAATGATCTGAATTGAGTGATTCATAAAAGCTATTATTATTTATAGATTTCAAAACTCCAGGACAACATTTAAGCATCAAGGGAAATTTATCATAATTCAAATATGCAAGGAAAATATCACAATCCCCCTGATTACCAAAATAAAAAGGAAAGTAAAATCCTCCAAGACAAAGTTGTTTCCAAGTATCTTAACTTTTTGAATGATTTATAACCTTTTATTGAATAATATAAAAATTCCAACCTACCCCCAAAAACTGACATTCTAGTAATAATGAATTATAATTATGATACAAGATTAAAAACTCATTTTAAGACAGAAGACATCTGCCTTGTTGGAGAATGCTGTAAAATGGCTGCCACCAATAAAAAATGAGTTTAGATTCTCAGACGTAATGTGAATTGAAAATGAATCCAAGCAAAGAAGGAATATAATTCCTGCCCTTTATATTACTGCTTCAATAAAATGTAGGTAATTTAAATTGCTCCAACTGCTCTAAAATACTAATGTCAAAGCCCGTTTTATTATCTGATATTAGTTAATGCAAATGCTTAGATATTTTGGTACCTCTTTCTTAAATAATATGTGCAAAAATCAAGATGAATTGCTTAAATTTTCATTTACATAATTTGCTGTAATCATTAATATCCTGGCTACAAAAGTATGAATAATTAAAAAGTTAAAACTGAGATTTTCATGGTTAAGACTAAATATAATTTAACTTCCCTCCAAGTACTGAGATGTCCTAGTCTTGAGGTTTTACTTCCAACACATCTTACCTTCACCAATGCACAAATGCAACTTTAATACTATTCCTTATAATCAGCCTACCTTTTTCCAGGTATTTATTAAAAAAAAAATGGAAAAAAAAAAAGAATTATACTCTTATTAAAACACAAAATTACATAAAAGCTGTGTTTGTACTTAAATCTAAGAATCATCAAGTTTCGAATCACATAGTGACTAAATTTTGTATTGAATTTAAATTGAGTAGAAAGAACGTACCAGTTTGTTATAAAAAATACAAAACCATAGCCTTTGGATTTTCCAGTTGCCATGTCTTTAACTACTCGGGCATCCCTGTGAAAAGAAGCACAGCTAAATGAGGGAAGTAAGAGTCATCCTCAAAATAAAAACTAAAAGGAACCACACACACTGTATTGTGAGCATTTTTTTAAATAAAATTTCAGTTAGCCCTAATTAACTACAGCCATTCCTGAACTCTCCCTAACGCTTCTTTACCTGTTAGAAAAAAGCAGTAGGACAAAAACATGTAATAAACATGCAACCTAATCAAATAGCCTGTGCTGTCTAAACTAAATGCTCAAATTTGAAGATTAATAGGAACAATAGTTTCCTTTTCTAATAATCTATTGACTAGTGTCCGCTAAGGTTTACTGATTCTATAAATTACTGTAACAATACTAACTACTTTACCATGCAATCTCTAAATAGTTAAATGTCTTCTGCCTAGTGATACAAAATATATGAAATATTAAAAAATTGAAAAAGAGGAAAAAATAGGAATTAAAAAGGCATACATGGCCTGTTAACAGATTTCTTTATTTTTCTTGGTCAATTCTCTACCATCATTTTGGAGTTTGGGCAGCTGTAAATTTTGAAAAATTGACATTTTCAGAAATTTAAGAAAGGAGAATAAAAAACTAACAACAATGCTAAGCACACCAGTACGAAAACAACAAATTTACACAGAAATTTTAGTGAGTAAGTTAAAATGATTGGAAATATAGAACTCCACTGAATATAGAATGTTAAAATGTAAATACTAAAATATGTATATATAAATAATGTATAATAAGAATAAATAGAAATGAGAAAAAAATCTACAACTGAGTTCCAGTGTGCACAGTTCCTTGCAGTTAGCCTTCAAGATCCTGTCCATTCTTATGAGCAATTCTGCAAAATAACCAGAATGCTATTACTTTTAATTGTGACTTGGACTTTAGAAAAACTGCAGGTCTCAGGTATAAATAAAGATTGAAAAACAGCAACCTGTATTATTTTTTATACTGATTTTTAAAACAGTACTACTTACCACATCTAGAGATTAAAAAGCAAAGCAAATATCAAAACAGAAAATTAAGAATTAAATGCTTCTTTCATAAATTAAATCTATAGAACAACAGGATTGTACAGAGAAAATATTGTTGTTCTTAGTTGAAACATATTCCTGTAAATACTAAAATGTTTAATTTGAATCTATAGAAAATATATAAAATAAATGGATCTCAATCAGAAAGATAATATTATGATAAACATCTTATAGAACTTGTAACCACTTTTAATTTTCCAATATAGCTGATCAACATACAGTGAAATTTGAGCATAAAATTTGTTAAAAATCAAACCACATTTGGGCCCTAACTAGCAGAATAAAATAGCAATAACAAAAAAATCTACTATAGTCCCACATTTATGGCTCAGACATTGAAACATTTTAATACTACAATAGTACTACTACTCAGGTACAATATCAAAACACATTTATCATTATAATTAAACACGCACATTTTCAATTTAACCACAATATATCCAAGAATTTACCTACTCTCCCCCATTCATAAACTCCTATATAAATTTAATACATAGTATAAATCACATTTATTTTTGGTTAACCCATTATTTTAAACATCGAATTTTGAAAACATTTGACAAAAAGTTGGACTTTATAATAGGTTTTTACCACCCAAACATCTGCTTCAAAGATAACAAACAGAATCACTTAAATTTTTTTAACATATTATACACAGGATTAGATGAAAACAAGACCCTAAAACATTAAAATGACATTAACATTTCAACAACTACTAATCAAAAAAACAAAACAAACAAACGAAAAAATCACATTAACTAGAGAAAGAAAATCTTAATTCCTATACAAGTTAATCATATACAGTTTTGCCTATCACTACTGAGTATAGTATTGATTATGATACTTACGATATTTTACCAAAGGGGGCAAATGCTGATTTGATATCTTCTGTTGTAATTTCTGGACTCAAATCCCCAACAAACACATGGAAGTGATCTGAAATCAAAGCATTTGGTAATCAAATACTTAAGAAATAAGCTACTCAACCCTTTATCGGCAACACTAAGGGAAGAAAAAACCCTACTTAGGCTGGTAATGCTGCCAAGATAATTTCAGAACTCTTCCACAGTAAAATGCAGCAGGAGTACTTACTGGAAGTATCTTTTTTCTGGCTACTTGGTGTTGTTGCCCAGTTTACTTTGACCTCCTAAAAATAAAGATTATATTTAATACAATTATTACATATGTCATTGTGAATCACAACACTTGCCACTTATTAAATCATTTATCAAGCAGGATAATTTTTGTAAAAGCACTAGGCTGAATAAAGCAAAACCATCACTCAGCAGAGCTTAATATTTGTTTAAAAACTTGCTAAGAATACAAACTAATTTGACATGCAAACACATAAACTCATAAGGTGCCATTATTGTATTATCTTACCTTTCCCAAAATTTTTCTCCCATTCATAGCAGCTAATGCAGCAGCTGCATCTCTGTGTTCATAAAATTCCACAAAGCAATATGGGTCATTGCTTGTATGCTGCAAAACAGAAAATCCAACAGAAGAGTTGACCCTTCTGCTATCGGGTTGCTGAGAAGAAAATCCAGGAAAAAACATTACTGATAGCTAGGAAAGTACAGGTGAGATTGCATAAGCTTATGAAAGCCTAACACTTTAAAAATAAGACTTATACCTACACCTGACTTTGTACCTCACAACACTGTAACACTCCAAACAGAACTATCAAAGCAGTATAGAAGCACGACTAATCAGTATTAAATCGAAATGCAGAATTCTGGTATGAAGTATGATAAATATAAAATAGAAGTTTATGTAAGACCAAACAAAATCTCAGGTTGAGATTTGACAGATAAGGGACCACTTCCTTACCACTGCTCTTCTCTCCCAACATTATTTTCAAAAGAAAGAATTCTATTTCTGCATCATAATCCTTTAACTTTATCTCACGACTATAAAAAATACAAAACTGAACCAACTCAACAAGCTTTACTCATGATCGAAACCAGTATTAGTACTACATGCAATGAGATTATGTATTTCTTTTCTAGAGAAGGATTGAGAATGAAAACAGAAAAAGTTCAGATTTATAACCAGCTACTGAAATGAATTCCCTGTCTTTCAAAATATTCTAATGCACTGAAGATTCTACATACTTTGAATTTGTTTTTTAAAGACCAGAAAAATACACTAAAAAACTTCTGAAATGTGTCTGAATAAAATATTCCAGGCCAAAGCTATAATTTTATATTATAAAAATACTGACAAGAAATCTTTACTAAATATATTCTACAACATTATGCTTAACAGTAGCTGACAAAGAGGTATTTATAAAGACGATGAGAAAGTAATACTACCTAAGTTATAGCAACTCTACCGCCTAACAACCAAAATGGAAATAAATTTCACAAAATTGCAATCAATACTGTAGAGCTAAACAACTGTACAGATATATGCTTTTTTAAACATAAGATTAAAAACATTCATCACTGTTCAGTGTAAAATGCCCTAAAAAATAATATTTAAAATGTGGAATTCTAGTTGCACTTACAAGGGATAAAAATACCAGATAAAATAAAGATCTTTTCAACAACACTGGTTTTCATTCCAGGAAAGTTTTAGAAGAAAAATCCAAAATAAGACGTCTAAAACAATAGTGGCGAAGGAACCAGAGGCATTTCCTTGAGGGGAACAAAAGTATGATCATTAATACTGACAAGAAAACTATGGGCTCCCATACAAAATCCTACTGTCTCAGTAACATGAACACTGTTGTTCAGAGCTAGAGAAAGAAAATTAACTCCAAACAAAAGTATGTACTTAAATTCCTCTTGTGAAAAAGGTAGTGTTTACTAGTAACATTCATTGAAGAAAGGCTTTTAAGAGTAAACAATAAGCTAAAACTGTTTAAGTCGATTTTTCCTTTTAGTCCTACCTCTTCTGCCCTGATGGTCTTTAAGGAGAACACTGGTAACTGTAGCCAGTCCCGTGGTAGATCCGTAACAACAGGCTTCAGTAAGCCAGTCAACTCATGCATCCTGACTTCGAGTTTGTGAGTAGTAGCTGGCAGATCCCACACACACATGCACATCACACCGCATTTCATCTCATTTAAGATACCACTGATTTCTATCACATCCCAGCTGTCAGGTGTTAAAACTGTTTTAACATTTGCCTTAGAATCAATAACATACATTTATTATAGTATACAAAGAAAGCTAGAACCTAAAATAAACAATGCCTAAAGTAAAGAATCATAAAACTAATGGGAAGAAAGAATTTTCCACACACTATAATGAAACGCAGGAGAGGAAAATAAATGCTAGACAATCTGTACCAGAGACTAGAATTCATGCCCTTTGGAAGCTTCCCACTTATACCACCACCAAGTGACACTAAAAATCACCTGTGTCCTTACCTTAATTACTGTGTTCACCAATTTTTGTTGGATGACATAAAGGTCAAGACAGAGAAATAAGAGATCTTACAACTGTTTACAAGTTCAAGTGTGAGAATTGTAGGACATGGAGAAATTACAAAAATTCATTTCAAATTCGTCCACCCCTCATATGGCAGTATGTGCACAGGTTTTTAAAAAAACACTTTAATCCTTTATGAAATGTTTCATGGAAATTTTCTAGTAACTCTTTCCACTTTCTCACATCTCATTCCCTCCTAAACCCACTCCTGCCAGCTGCCAACCCAACCGCTGAAACCAGGCCACTGAAACTTCATGCTGAACTCACCAATGACCCCTCCGCTGTCTCTGTGATCCCTCTTCTGTCCTCATCTTGACTTTCAAACAGAATTCAAAACAGCTGACAAGTCTCCTCCTCCTCATGTTCTCCTTTAGATTCCACTACACTCTCTTGGTTTCCCTGTTTCCTCGCTGGAGGAGGTCATTCTTCCTCCTTAACTCAACTTAAACTTGTGTCACTGTAGTGCTGAGATGCTCCAGGCCCCTCTACTCTTCCCTGTCAGCACTCTCTAGATCTAGGAACTAGATCTCATCTAGTTCCACTGCTTCAATACCACTGCAAGCTGCCATCGTGAGCACTGGCCTCTTCAGAAGTCCCAACTAATTTATCCAACTGCCTGCACATAACGTCCATTAGCTGTCCACTGCACACCTTAAACGAGCATTGCCAAAACACAGCTCTTGATTCCCACCACTCTCCCATCTATCCTACGCCTCCCTTGGTCATGCTCATTTTAGCAAATAAAGAGCATGACCATCCACACAATTGCATAAACAAGAATCTAAGGGTCATTTTTTTATGTCTTCTTTCCCCTTATGTCCTACAGCCAATCCAGTCCTATTATCACCTCCCAAATATTTACCTCCCTCTATTTTAATAGTAGGCACCACTCTAGGGAACACGTCTACATCATCTCTTACCTAGACTAGTGAAATAAACCCAGGTGCTTTCCCTCCTTCCACTCTTGCCCTCTACAATCCATTCTCCACCCAACGGTAATTCTCCAAATAGAGTAATTCGAAAAATGCCTGGCCTACCTCCTTAGACTCATTTCCCACCACTTCCCTCTACTCACCAGGCTCCAACTATCCTAGTCTTTGGTTCCACAAACACACCAAACGCATTACCAACCCATGCCCTCTGCCTCCAGCTCTTAACACAGATGGCACCATCACCAACTTGTTATTCCTGTCTCAGCTCAGAGGTAACATCTTCCCTCGCCGCCTAGCCCATACAGCACCAACCCTTCCATCACCACCACAGAACTGTTTTATTCTCTTCATAGCTCCAGTACCTAGCACAAAGTAAATTTTGATTAATGAAAGAATGAATAATCAGAAACAGGAACAAGAGAAAATATAAAATACCAGAAGAGATTGACGATTATCATTAGTTAGGAAAGAAGATCAAAAGGCCGATGTGCTTTACAGGTTTTTAACAGTTCCCCTCTGTGTCCGGACCTACCATGAACTCCTTGGCACAGCTTCTGGCCTCTACCAAACACTCCTGCCTCATCTTCTGGCATCTCTATGCCTAATCTCGTTAGAAACTCCAAGCATGCTATGACTTCTAACTTTCCCACTCCTCTTGCAAGCACTCCTGCTCTCTCTACCAGACCGGATCAACACTCCTTTCTCTACCTAGAATCCCTTCATCTTCAAATTTCTTTCTAGCCAGTTTCCATTACTTTTCAGTTTCAGCCTCGACAATGACTCCTCCAAGAAGCCTCTCCAGACCTAAGAGCATGCTGGGATCCATGTGCTCCCACAATGCTTGAAACTGCTTCTGTGGCATTTATTATCCTACATCATTAGTGCCTGTTAAAGTCCTCTGTCTCCCTCATTAGACTATAAAATTCTAAGGGGCTAGGAACAGTCTTATTCACCACTGTATCCCTAGCACTTACCGTAATACCTGGTACACAGTAAATTATCCAAAAAAAAAAAAAAAAGTGTTGAATAAATAAAAAGAAATAACAGAAGAAAATGAAACACAAGTCACTGGGCACTGCTACAGAGTCTTAACCAGGAAAATATAAAGAGTAGTTTTCTTTGGGGAAAAAAAGGAAAACAAAATTATTATCCTCATCATTTAAATTCCTTTCTACGAAAAGCTGCTCAGTCATTAATATTTACTAAAAACACAAAAGATGCATGTTGCTGGACTATGCATATTAACAGCCCAAACGTGCTTTTACATACACCAATCCCTAAACTTTATACTACTTAAATCTGTGACATTCTTATTGGAATTGTATGAAGTATCCAGATTTTCAACACTGAGATAAGCTGTCTCAACTTTTTACAAGCAGAACCACTTGAAGATTAACTACATCATGAAGAATGAAAATAATAGCACAGGAACTCTGTCTTCGCAAATAAAACTCCAATCCAAACCTAGTTTGTCAGCCAGATCAAAATAAGTCAACACAACAGACATGAATCCCTCCACCTGAATAACTTGGGGCTTAAAATGATACTAATGAACTCGTGTATCTCAAAATGTTAAACATCGTGCTGTCAGCACATGGAACTGGGAAGATCTTACCTCTGTTATCATTTTACAGCTTTTACAGGGTCCAATTTGACTGAATAACTGAAGTATGAGGACTTCCGTCACATCTCTGGAGAGGTTACCTACGTATCTGTACAAGAAGAAAAAAACATCAGCAATTTTCTTTCAGCTCTGGCTCTAACATGTTATCATTTAACTCATCACCTTTTAGTTCATTTTCACTCTTGTCTTCAATAAAACTTTCCAAATAAGTCTTATCCTATGAAAGTAACACTAATGCCTATTTAGGAAGGCAATAAATATTCTTGGGCCGCTAAGGTACCACTTCAAAAGACCTTACAAAGAACAAATCAGTGTGACCTTGCATGCCCCCAAAGCATATTATTCTGTACCCTATATATCATTTTCTTATCTGGTTAGAATAAAAATAGTAAAAACTTAAACCAGTCTTAAGATAACTATAATTTCTGGATGTGAAATACAATTCAAAATAATGTATAACACACACATACACACACACAATACCACAAATATTGATTCATTAAAGCTCCTGATCATAAAGGGTATTATATATAAGTCTGAGTTTATCTTAGACCCCCAACAAAAGCAATAACATGAAGGAAGAACAGAATTAAAATTATAGAAAACACTCAAGGATTGGAGGGTTTTGTTGTGTCTTGCTAAATTAAATTGTTATTGATGCTATGTCTTCGCTGTTCTGTTTTAGGAGAGCAGGATAAAATAATAAAATTTCCTAGCCTAAAATACATCAGAATCAACAAAATACATGTTTATGCAGATAAAGCAAATATAAAGATTTCTTTATAAACTGAGAGAAAATTTAAGACAAATCCAGGTATACTTTTCATTATGCATATGTAAAGAATTGGGATTGTTTTCAAAATTATAACTTAAATATATGTATTTTATAAGAAATTTAAAACACAGATAAATTAAACAAAACAAAAAAGACACCACCACCCAGAGACAGTCACCTTGGTTTCTCTTGTACCATGGATTTATTTTAATTTAGCTTAATAAATTGTTAACCTTTTAAATGTTTCTGGTATTCAGTGTATAATTGCTAAAAAATGCCTGTTTGAACCTCATAAAGCAAACAATATTTGTAAAAATTAACATAGAGAAAGTAAACAGACACGTTTTATTTTCCTAATATAAAACATCTGGAAACTGAGTACTGACACCAAAATAAGCCTTGCATCTATTGCTATATTAAATACATAACTGCTTTGAGATGGAACACTCTGAAATGGAAAAACAGACTGACAAAGGTCAGTTTACATGTAAAAGAAAATTATCTGATTAAGAACGAATAGCAATTTTCCAGTTCAGTTAAGAATTTCATTGTAATGGGCGTTAATATCTTTAATTTACTGCTCTAAAACTGAAACACAAGCCCAATGTTACTTAAATAGTAGACTAAACCAGTGACAAACTGGTTTAGGTCTACCTATGCCATCTTATGCTTAGAATTAAAGTAGAACAGACCCATTGATGGCCATGCAATAACATACTTTATCCAGGTTTGTGAGCATGCAGGCATGGAATAATTTTTTGTACAAGGTAGACCTATCTATAAAGAAAATAAGCAAGTAACCCTGGTCTCCTAAGTGTTATACTCATCTAACCTAAAGTGCTACTTAGCTAATTTTTAAGAGAATAGGAGTGGATAAAACCGATTTTCACAGACTGAAGCGAACTAGTAACAAAATTAAAATAGAATGATCATTTGAGCATAACAAATTTTAAATAGTTTTAAATTTGCATTACTATTTAAAACATTGATTTGTTCAGGAAAAACTGCATGGGCATTAATTACTTTTCATATCTAATAGTCACAATTAAGGCTGTTACTATTTCACAGAATTTTTATTCCAAGTCAACCTATTTCCAATCAGTTATAAATTTTAAAGACTTTCTAGGAGAACATTTAGATATATTAACTTACATTTCAAGCACTGTAGCCAAAGAGTAAAATGTTAATCTAAGTTTAGAATGTCATGAAATACTTCTACAATCTAATTTTAAGGCTTCCTATTTTTTAAGTATCTCCACTAAAAGTTCAGTGGTAAAGCAGCAAACTAAATTCCAAAAACTAATATAAAAAAGGCCTTCCACAAAAACATGTGGAACATCTTAGTTTACCAGTATAAAAAGGCCATAATTCACTACATAATTCCACCTAAATTTTACTCAAATCTTAGGTTGCATTTTCCTTTACTCAAGAGTTCTATAACTCATTTACATATGCCTCTATCATATTACACAGAGAAACACTTCAGAATTTTTAAAATACTGTACTGTACAGCTTAAGTAGCTTTATATTGTCATAAAAATTATTTGTCCCAAAATAAATACTAAAAAATATTTAAGATTACATAAAATACATAAAATGATCAACACCAGACCTGGTAAGAATATCACCTCTTAGTGTACTGAAATGATACCATTTTTCTTTCTAAATTATAGTTTCTATCCTTTCTTTCAGCTCTGGTTATGAAGCAGTCAACATAATCTAAAGTTTCAGTGTTTAAATATAAAATCTCTACTTGAAGAACATATATAAAACAACATAAAGAGACCAATGGCTCAAATTCTTGTATTGAGAGGGCAATCCAAAGAGTAAACATTTAGAAAATTCCAAAAAGATTAACTCAAGGGGGAAAAAAAGGCATACCATAGATCTATTTTGACTTCTAAGAACAGGAACTGCAGGAACTAAAGCATTAAAAATGGAAAATGATGCCTTTTTCCCTAACATCAGGGTTAAAATCCAATTTGGGACTAGAAACTTGGCAGTTTCACAGTAGGGCAAAAGTTCACATTGCCAAACTACTTCCTATGTCCAACTGAGCTGAATTTTAAGTTAAGAATATCATGCCTTTCAGAGCCTATTCACACTTTTTCAACATTGAATGTGTTCTCACTCTGAAAAGGGTAGCCCTACCAAGGCTGAAATTACCAGCACTTTTATACAAAGTACTATAGTCGAATTATAGGAATGTAACATTTTTGCTTTTGTTCTTAATAAGTTCCTATATAAGAGGAGATTTTGCAACAATCCTTTCAATGGGTCTCTCATGAACTAATCAGTTTGTCAATATTTCATTTTAGGAAGGAAAGTGCAGGAGGTACAAGTGAACTGGCCAACTACACGAGGGATATTGACATACAGACACACATTTTAAAGAAACAATATGATTAAGTTGGACAAAGGGCTTAATTACAGTCAAATCCATGGTATAGCCAGTCAATTTTATAAAAATTTAATATTTTCTTCTGCTACTGCTCTTAGCTGTTCAGATTATACTCTATAAATCATTGGTTTATTTCCTCCTTTCGACTGAGTATCAGGAGGAACAGCCTTAAAGGATGGCAATGCACAACGTGGTATAATTCTAGATCCACAATTCCTACTCATTTTGGTGCATTGGACAGATGAAGAAAATACACTACAACAGAATGCCATTATAATTTAATGTCATATTACAGATCAGATATACCATGGACCTAATCACTGCACTCAAAGATATCTGCAATACAAGTCTGAACTGGGTGTCCTACAAGGTAGGTGTCAGGCAGCCCACTTCCAACACCAGTTCTACACAACATGACCTCCTGTTTGCTTTTTTAATTCACAAATTACCCAATACATATTACCCCAAAATAAATGTCAAATGAGAATGGAGAGCATCAGATAATAGACCTTTAAAGCAACTATACGACAAATAAAATTTATGTTTAATATCAAAACAATTCTATACCACTTTAAATACCATCAAATAAATTAATAATACTGTAGAGGTAATGAATATTTAAAGACCTACCTAGGCTATAAACACCATATTGTTTTCTGATGATAGAACCATATGTCTTAGCTTGTGTGTGTCTGCAGGAAAAAAACCTCACTAGTAACACACAGGCATTTTAAGGAAACAGTTTAAGAAAACTTTTGTTAAGAGTACATTCTTTTAAAACATACTAGCCACTTGAAATCCTAATCCATAGATCACAATGTAAAATAAAAAGATCTCCATAAATAAACAAAATAAAACCCTACTAGACATCAACCTCAAGAGCCACATTCAAAGTTTTCATCAAATATTCATATCTTAAGAACTGAGAAATATGTAAAACAGACACTTAAACTACTATGCATTATTTTTATTAAAATCTGACCCCCAAATCCCATTTGTGAAACATCTGCTTCTTTTATCTCAAAATTTTATATTTGAAGGTTTTAAATATGTAAAATCAACAGGCTGCACCATGTATGGCAGTCATGTGCGCCTGTAATTTTAACTCAATCAAGACTTTTTTAAAAAATGGACTTAATACTAATTTAATGAAAAGAAGTATAATTATTGTAAAATAGTTGAGTACCTCTTATGTTCCAGGCAGTGAACTAAATGCTGCAGGGGTAAGACCTAGGAAGATGTACCAGTTCTTGTCTAAAAAAAAAAAACCCCTTCCCATGAGAAGAGTGGGAGAAGGAAAAAGAAAGAATAGTAAGCATGTACTGATTGATATACAGGTACACTGAAGCCCATGATGTTTCTTTATTCATATGTACAACTGTCACATTTTTAGACAACTGTAAACAGACAACTTAAGTGTTTCAGAGAAAAAACAAGATATTGGAGAAGGCAGAGGTAAGACATAAGTGACAAAGAAGCTAGCTTATTAGTCTATTGGAGAAAGTGGAAGCTATGATGGAGATGAAGTATGACAGATGCGAAGATAAGTTACATGAATTAAAGGTACTGAAATAGCATATTATTTAGCACAGCAAAAACAGGAATTTCTCTTCATAAGGAATGGATAAATACTTAATGAGAAATCAGCCATGAGAATTTACCAATTATTCAGCAGCTATTATGATGCAATGATGACATTTTGGATTTTTAGATACAATGTAATTTTTTTCGTTAAATACATGCTAGCAAGGCTCTATATCCACCTTTCCCAGATGTTTCCATCAAAGTACCCATTGCTAACTAAATACTAAGCCTTGGCTTCAACAGATGTTAAAGGACAAATTTCAAGTCTGTCCAATCTCTTTTCTGGGAAAAGAAGGCTGAAATGGAAGAAAGCACAAAACAAATATAAAAATTTCACTAAGCAGCCTTTTGATTCAAGCATCTGATGTGCTTAAGTTAGCCTCAAATTCTCAAAGCAGAATGGCAAATAGTGAGACACAGGAATAGGACATAGGAATAAAAAAAAGGGCAAGCCCCTCTCACCCCAAAAACAACAAAAAACCAAACCTGTACCAATATCGGACAGTTATGCTTTACTGAGTGGACTTTCCTTGGTAGGACTGAAGAGATGAGAAGCTAGTCAAACTTCCTGAGTACCCATGTTCATCTAGTCCCCAAAAAGCAATTTCCCCATCACATAGCTGAGCCAAGTGAACTATGATCGTATAAATACCAGGCAAAGGTAAAAGAAAACAAGGCAGCGATGAGACTCCTTGTATTCGAGGTAGGCGTGTTGAGCTTCGAGAGGCTAGGAAAACCAAAGGTGCCCAACTTAAACATTTAATTAGAAATTACTGACTTTTTTAAAAAAAAAATCAGGTAAAAGAAATGTAAATGCTGAGTCATCACTCTTCTTTCGGAAGGAAACTCGAATAAGTGGTTGGAAGATGAAATTCATTCATTAGATTGGACTTCAGATAAAAAGCAACAGCAAGATAGAAGAAAGCGCCCAAAAGACATACATCCAATAGCGAATAAAGACATAATTTTTATCCGACTCTGAAAGTCTCGACGCACATATTAAAAAGAGAGAACACTAAAAGGGCAGAAACAGTTTAACAACTGGTTGTCAGTTTGGCCTAGGTAGCGCTCAAAGTAAACTTCGTTATCCAAGAGGGGAAAGATGCTCCGGAGGCAAGAGGCAATCCTTCTTGCACTTCAAAAGTAGCGGGCGCTTGGCGTGTGTATCTGACAGCGTGGGCGGGGGCACGTGGGGCAGAGAGTAGGGGCTGGAGCGGCAGAAGAGTGTCCAGCTTCCTCAGAGAGCTTAGCTTGGGAGAAGAGCCGGGGGCGACTGGAGCTGGGGACGTGGAGGGCACGAGTGCTAATTCCTAGGGGCCTGCAGGGGATGGTCCCACCCCCAGTCCCACCCCCACCAGGCCCTGCCCCCGTGGGGACAGCTCCCGGCCCAACCCAGGGCCCCAAGAGCAAAGAGAGAGCAGGGGCTCTCCCAGGCCTGACAGCTTCTGCTATGCAGAAACCTGGTCTAGGAAAGGTGTGCAAAAGGAGCGAGAGAAGGTCGAAACAAGCCCCAGTCCCCAAGAAGTGACTGTCTGGGAGAAGGGAGGGTTTCCTTCCCAAGGAAAAGGGAACAGATGAGGAATGCAGTTCGCGTCCGCGCCGCCCCGGCCAGGGGCCGCCGAGAGTCCCAGCTTCGGCCCCGCTCTCCTGCTCCCTCCCATAGCGTCCAGTGATGCCTGGGCCTTTCGGCGCCTGGCATCCCCCATCTCGGGTACTCACAGAGTCCGGGGCTGCCCGTCGTCTTCCATCATGGTGGGTGCGACGGAGCGATCCCGGGACAAGGGGGAGGGCAGGGCTGGGGAGGGGAGGGGTGGGGAGGAAGGGGAGGGGGGCTCCGGGCACCAGCTGGGGACAGAGGAAAAGGCACCGAACCCTGCACTCGGGGTCTCTCCCCCCAGCCCGCTCCGGACACTGCGCTCCAACCAGGAGGAGCAGGAGGAGGAGGAGGATGGACAAAATGGCCGCCGCCACCAGCCAGGCAGGAAACGGGGCAGGGCGCAGGCGCGGCCCGCCAGGTCAACGCTCAGGCCAGCCGCGACGGCCTGTAAGGGGGATAACTGAGTGGGGAGAAAAAACGGGCCGCTGAGTAAACCCTGTTCCGGGTCACGAGGGATCACGTCTTCTCTTGGCGCCTGCTGGCCAGCCGAAACCCAGCCAGCTCAAGAAGAAACCGAAGGAAAAGAGAAACGCCGTGATGCTGAAGTCTCTGGGAATTGTGGTCCTGGAAACGACAGAGGGAAGTACTTCTCCAAAGGACTTCTGGGAACTGTAGTCCAAAGGAGCCGGCCGGCGCCCGCGCCGCACTGGGACGCGAAGAACAGACTTGTGGGTAGTGTAGTCGTACGTGAGGACGTGCGGCGACCAGGAAGTCGAAGTGCTGGGTGGGGAGAGGGAGAATAAAGGCGACGTTAAAAGGCAGGGAAATGAAGTGGGGAAAACGCTGTCCGGGAAGCAAACTACAAATCCCAGAGTGCCTCGCGCTGGGGGGCTGTCCGAGGACTGCTGTAGGCATTTCAAGGCTCTTCAGTTGGTTCTTTCTGAATTGCAGCTCCGCCTCCGTCCGGTCTGAGAGCGGTTTCTTCAACTGCAGCAGAGGCAGTCCTGTGGCTCCGCGCGGTGTCCGAGCCCGTAGGCCTTTCAGGCACTCCTCTTAATCAAAACGGCCGGCCCGCTGTCATCAACCGCCGCCCCACGCGACGTGCGGGAGGACGTCGGACCCGGGCTGAGCTGGGAGCGCGCTCGCCTGTGCTCCTCGGGCTTCCCAGGGGCCGGCCGCGTCCTTCGGGCGCATTTTTCCGCAAATAGGTATTCCTATTTTAGGTCTCTTGCTTGTAGATTGCCTTACAAGTTTCAAAGGTTTCCCCAGGCATCTCATTGGAGAAGGGGTAAGAAGAGCAGGCTTCCATTAGAATGACTCATTAAGTCAGTGTAAGGTGCGGTGGTCATGTCCTCCTACCCTCTTATTTAATTCGTAGAGTCAGAAAAATCTTTGGGCAGAGCAGTGCACTGACCTAAGATTGTGTTTATAGTATCCGTCATGTAAACAGGGAACTAAGTCTTTCCTGAACATGAAGGAAGCCATATTCAAACTGGCTCTGTAGCCCGTCGAATTTTTTTCACCTGACAACAGTTTACAGGACGCTTTCTTCCCCCTACCCCCATCCCAGACATCTTTGGAGAACGTTATTGAGTTCATACAGTTCCTGTAGCTTAGTGAAGAATGGAGGTGGTGAAGACAGGTTTTTTCATCCTGTCGCCTGAGCTTAAGGGTCCCAGTTAAACGATGTCTTCAGAGTTGGTTCTGCAAACATTTACTAGGGCTTACTCTGCAAGCGGCTGTGCTGCTGCTATCACTGAATCCTAATCCTGTAAGGAGAGTCAACTGTGTAGCAAAAGCGTTGCAATGTCAATATGGGGCGAGGGGCATTTCAACCTGGAAGGCTTCAAAGAGACCATGACAGGGAGTTGAGCCGCTTTGATTGTCAGTGGGAGCAGCAAAGGGGCGCAGAGGCCAAGCTTCATGGCTAAAGTTTTTGGGGAGGGAGGAGTTGGGGAAGGCATAGAGAAGGGGTCTTGAGAGCAAAGTTAGAGGGCAGGGCCTTTATAGAACCACGTTGTTAAGGATTGATAGTAAGCTTTGTCTTTCAGGCAGTGAGTGCTATTAAAAAGTTTTATTTATTTTTTTTAATTGGACCTTGGTATGAATTGTACTTGTAATCCAATTCATCATCAATCCATGCCTGGCCCACTGTATTAGGTGTATTGCTGCTATAACAAACTTAGTGGCTTACAACAACCAGAATATATTAGTTTACAGTTCTGGAGGTTAGAAATCATTTTCAAAGGGCAAAAAACAAGGTGTCGGCAGTGCTGTTTCCTTCTGAAATCTAGGGAAGAATGGTTCCTTGCCTTTTCTGGCTTCTACAGGCTGCCTGCATTCTTTAGCAGTGGGCCCCTTCTTCCATCTTCAAAGCCAACAGCACAGCCTCTTTCTTCTCTGACTTCTGATTTTGGTCTTATATCTCTTTCTGACTGATCCTCCTGCCTCCCTCTTCGACTTACAAGGACCCTTTGTGATTACTCTGGACCAGGATAAGCTCCCCATCTCAAGACCCTTAAATTATTACATCAGCAAAGTCACTTTTATCATAATGTAACATATTCACCAGTTCTGGAGATGAAAACATAAGCATCTTTGGTGGGCCATTATTCAGCCTACCGCTCACCTTTATTTAGTTACCTTTAATAGTGTAATAATAACTGTGAACCCTCTACCTTAAAAAAAAAAAAGTTACAATAGCAATTACATCTCATTCTGTGGTTTGCCTCCCACGAAAATTCATCCTCCTGCATCCCCTTACATGGGGTAACCGTCATCCCGAATCCTGTCTTTACCAGTTTTTGTTTTCCTTTTTACGATCTCATCCCATATATATTCCTAAAACGTGTGTGTATATACGTATTTATTTTTTAATTGTTTTTGATGTAGTAAAAAGAATATGCCCACTACCCACCTGTTAGGATAGCT
Organism: Eonycteris spelaea; assembly: GCA_003508835.1. Taxonomy (NCBI): domain Eukaryota; kingdom Metazoa; phylum Chordata; class Mammalia; order Chiroptera; family Pteropodidae; genus Eonycteris; species Eonycteris spelaea. The sequence goes on along the minus strand of PUFA01000004.1, from coordinate 6,717,296 downwards.
AAAAACAGACCAAAACACAGAAACCCCAAATGCTGGTGAGGATATAAAGCAACAGGCACTCTTATTCATTGTTGGTGGGAATGCAAAATGGTACAGCCACTTTAGAAGATATTTTGACAGTTTCTTACAAAGCTAAACATAGCACCTAGGTATTTACCCCAATGAGTTGAAAATTTACGTCTGCACAAAAAGTTGCACATGAATGTGTTCAGCAGCTTTATCTCTAACTCCGTTTCAGTAAGTGGATGGATAAAGTGTAGTGCATCCAGACAATGGAATATTATTCAGTGAGAGAAATAAATGAGCTATCAAGCCACAAAAAGACATGGGGGACTCTTAAATGCATATTGCTAAGTGAAAGAAGCCAGTCTGAAAAGGCTACGCACTGTATGATTCTAGCTATGTGAGATCCTGGAAAAGGCAAGCCTATAGAGACAGTAAAAAAGGTGAATGGCTGCCATGGGGAACAGAGATGAAGAGGTGGCACTTAGGGCATTTTTTACAGTGGTGAAACTGATACTGTAACATAGATTCCATAGCAGTGTGCAAGACAAAGGGTGAATCCTCATGTAAACTGTGGACTGTTTACAATAATGTATCAATATTGGTTCATCAATTGCAACAAATGCACCACATAAATGCTGTAGTAATAATAGGGGAAACTATGTAGTGGCAGGGAGAGGGTGTATTGGAACTTTGTACTTTCTGAACAAAGTAGTCTGTTACAAAGAGAAAAAATTTTGTATTCTAATGTAACATGAGTAAGAGTCAACCATATTTTATGTATTTAGTTCATTCATTTTCAGTATTGTATGATGTTACAGTGTGCGAACATACCACACTTTGTCTGATTTCTCATGGATGGACATTTTGGTTGCTTTCAGGGTTTTAGTGTTGTAATCAGTACTGCCAGAAACATTCTTGTATGTGTCTCCTGTTGTAGATATGCAAGAGCTTTCTTTGATCTACTCAGGCAGGTCTATACCTAAAAATAGAATTGTCGGATAACAGACCATGCGAATATTCAATTTTAAAATATAACATCAAACATTTTTCCAAAGTAGGCACATGGATTTGCACTTCCATTAGCTTTGTGTAGGAGGGCCTATGTATGGAGCTACATCCTCTTCAATACTTGCTTTTATCAGACTTTTTACATTTGGCTCAATGTGGTCTTCAATTACATTTAGCTAATCAATAAGATTGAGTATCTCCTTATATTTTATTGGCCATATGTTTCCTCTTCTGAAAAATGCCTGTTGATGGGAGTGTAAAGTGGTGCAGCTACTGTGCAAAACAGTATGGCAGTTCCTCAAAATTAAAAATAGAATTACCATATGATCCAGCAATTGCACTTTTGAATATGCGTCCCAAAGAATTGAAAGCAGGATCCCAAAGAGATACTATACACCCCTGTTTATAGCAGCAGCATTCACAATAGCCAAGATGTGGAGGCAACTCAAGTGTCCATTGATGGATGAATAGATAAACAAATTGTGGCATATATGTACAATGGAATATTATTCAGCCTTAAAAAGGAAGGAAATTCTAACACCTGCTACAACATGGATGAACCTTGAAGACATTATGCTAAGTGGAATAAGCTAGTCCTGAAAGGACAAATATTGTATAAGTCCCTTTATATGAGGTTCATAGAATAGTCAAATTCAGAAAGAAGGAAAGTAAATGGTGGGATCTGGGGAAGAGGAGAATGGGGAATTAGTGTTTAATGGTACAGAGTGTCAGTTTGGGATGATGAAAAAGTTTTGGAGAAGGATAGTAATGCTGGTTGCATAATAATGCAAATGCACTTAATTCTACTGAACTGTACACTTAAAAATGGTTAAGATGGTCAGTTTATGTGTATTTAACCACAATCTTAAAAGGGGCTGAGAGAGATTTCTTCAAGAAGATGAAATGTAATCTTATTAAAAGGAGAGCAAACAACTGAGGGAATTTAGGAGATATGTTAATAATAAGTACATGGAAAACTGAGGGAAAAGAAAATAGACATTTACTAAGTTGTATAGGAAAAGAAACGTAATTATGTTGTATTATTTGGCTCAGCTGTCCCTATCATTTACATGTTCATACAAACAAACATTCAATACTGTTTAATTTTATAGTATAATTATGTCATTATAGTATGGCACACATAAAGAGGATGAGAGGACAGAAAATGAGTTTGCTTGGTAGATGAGAGATGAGAGAGATAAATTCTTTTATGGTGGAAAGTCAATAGATAATGCTTAAAATTGAGAAACCAGGAAGTAGCAATATAGCCAAGCTATTTAAAGATAGGGATGTAAACACAAAATTCAGTTAACAGTTGAAAATGGATGATTCTAGGGAACAAGAAATGGAAGAGTTTCCAGGAGGGGAATTTCTGGCTTCCTAACAAGCACTATAGATCTTTTTGATTCTTTAAACTATGTATAGATCTGATAAAAATTAGAAGTAATCAGAAAAGAAAAGCACCTGGATGGCTGGACCAGAGGGAAAACAAACCCTCCCTTCCCCAGTACTAAGCTTCAGGCCTGGGAGTGTCTTGTAGATGATGAATGGCCCTACTTTTCATAAAGTCAGGCAACTAAAATGAATGCCAAGAGGCTGATCTAAATTTGAAATTAGATGAGGAACATAAACTTGTTGAAAACACAGCCCATAGTAATCTTAGTCTCTACTGCTATGAGAGGCTTCAGCGGTCAAGTCACTTATAAACAATTTAGAAAAATCACAAACCTCTAATCAACGTGAAAAGTAAAGGGTCCTCAAATCTGTGATCAGTTACAGCTGGTGACAGGAAGCTGTTATCCTCTGGAGATCTTAATTCTTCCTGCCTGTGGTCCTTCGACTCCCTGATCTCAGTTAGATTAGGACCCTAACATGGACTCAGTCACTAGTTAAGAGACTCGCCCTTAATTCCTCACCCCCTTAACCACTTTGGGAAACAGTTTGGCAGTTCCCTATAAAATCAAATATATACTTATCATATGATCCAGCTATCTTACTCCCCAAGTTATTTACCCAAGTGAAATGAAAACTCATGTCCACATGAAAATCATATAGGAATGTTTATAGTTATCCATATTCACCAAAAACTGAAAATATCTTGTGATGATTTTATCTGTCAACTTGGCTGGACTATGTGTTCATTTAGGTCAAACATTAGTCCAGATGTTGCTGTGGGGGGTGGATTTTGTAGATGTGATTAAAATTTATAGTTAGCTTTAAGTAATGGAGATTACACTCAACAATGTGACTGGGCCTCATCAAATCAGTTGAAGATCTTAAGAGCAAAAACAGGTTTCCTGGAATAGAAAGAATTCTGCCTTCAAAAGGTAACAAAAGTCCTGCCTAAGTCCCCAGCCTGCTGGCCTACCCCATGATTTTGTACTTTTACATAAGCCAATTCCCTAAAAAAACTTAATAGATAGATATTAATATTGATGTACATGATATATATAGAGTTATGGATGTATGTATGCATGTATATATATGTGTGTATATATATGTCCTCATGGATCTGTCAAGAACCCTGGCTGATACATATTCCAAATGTCCTTAAACTTATGAATGGATAAACAAACTGGTACATCATCCATACAATGGAATAACACTTAGCAATGAAAAGGAATGAAACAAAGGCATGCAACAACAGGAATGGATCTCAGATGCATTATGCTAAATGCAAAGAGCCAGGCAAAGGCCATATGCTGTATGACTCCTATTTATAAGAAATTCTGAAAAAGGCAAAACTGTAGGAATGGAAAACAGATCAGTGTTTGCCAGAGGCTGAAGGCTGGAGGAGGAGTTGACAATGGTATGGGGAGATGAGATTTTGGGGTGTTTTAGAACTTTATCGATTTTGTGATAGTTACATAACTACATGTAAGTTATATCTTCATAAAAAATATGCAAAAAAATGAATAGGAGAACATCGTGTAAAGAAAACTATTCTGTTGAAAAGAAACTGGTAACACAAAACTTCCCACTTAAATATATTAGTGATACAAAGATTGAGACAAATTCTGCAATATAGTAATCTTAAAAATGAAACGTCATGTCCATTATATTTAATTAAGATATGTACCCTACACAAATTAAATATGCTTTGACTTTTTAATTTAAATATTTAAGAAATTTATGCCAAAAAACCCACCTAATAAACTGAGACTGATGAAAACTAAAAAAAAAAAAAAAAAATTATGCTGTTGCATGTGGCCGTAGTTGATTTTCACTGCTGTATAATATTCAATTTATTCATCCTTAATGTTTATTTTATGCTGTTATGAATAGTTTGCTATAATATTAAATAAAGTATCTTTTTTTCTTGAAAATCTTCCATTCCCCTTGGCTAAAGGATAAAACCCAAGGAAACCCTGTGGCTGCATCATTAAGTTGTCCTGGCCTCTGGCTTCTGTATGGATTTAGCCAAGGGGAAACATCGGCTGGGCTTGCCAGATACAATACAGGACACCCAGTTACATTTGAATTTCAGATAAACAACAGTATTTTAGCTTAAGTATTTCCCATGTAACCTGGCAACCCTTAGACTAGCAGGAAGGAAGAGAAAGAGGACAGTAGTCCCCCAACTCTGCCTGCTGAGTCACAGTGGGCTGGCTGTGTCCCCCAAATCATAACTCTTGTCCGGCAGCCCTCAACCTACAGTCACCAGGTTCTAGTAACTGGTCCTTCTTCACCAGGCCTAAAAGCGGTAGTTAATAGCTCCTGGCTATCGTTAGTACCAGGGTATGTACCAACTCCTCCTGCTCTGTTCTGAACCCTGCCCACACCTTTGTAAATAGCTCCTTGATTCATTTCTTTTCAGTTCTCCACTCAGCGTGTTGTCTGTTCTGCTGGACACAGATGAGGCTCTTCCCAGCTCTTGGGGACGTACATAGACCTTTCCTCTCTCAGCACGCCCACAGCAACCCGCATGCTCGAAATGCCTGGAGAGGGCAGAGTGCGGGCTTCTCAGGCCCAGCATATCAGATCCAGTTAAGCCCCTCTGATTCTTGCTCTCCTGCTAGTTGGTCACGATTATCTTCTCTAGGACAGGAAAAAAAAATGTCCCTGGGACCTCATCCCTCCCTTCCTGCTCTACGCCTGTGGTGTGAGCCATTCTCTGAGCCGTGCCCCTTAGTGTCCAAGACCTCCTGGACGGACTCTTTCCTCGCTCAATGAGCCCAGCTTGTGTGATGGAAAGGTGTGGCCGTCAGGACCACTGTCTTGGTTTATGTCTGAAAAATCCACTCGGAAGCTCTGCAGACTTCAAGGACAGGCCTACCCCCGGACACTTTCCCCCTGAGACGGTAAATGTTACTGTCTCTACGGATCAGGGTCAAAGGGCAGTAAGAAAGTATTGGGACAGAATAAAAATTCAGTTATCTCCAAATTTTATCCCACTGCATGGCACCTAGTATAATGAGAGTTCAGTGCACTTATGCTTTAAAATAAGAAAGAGTTAATAATAAAAATAGTTATGCCTGTTGAACTTTGCACCTGGGTGGAACACTGTGCAAACAATCCTGGTCTTCAGCAAGCCTGCAAGGCAGTGAGATCTCGTTTCAGCCCCGTCTTTCTACCCCATGCTCTGCGATGCCAGGGCTGGGGGTCTGTAAGCACGTTTCTCCGTGGTCAGCTGGCCAATAAGGGGTCACTAGGGGGAGTTTGCAGAACAGAGAAGGGACTTATTCCTTCTTATTCATTTGCTGATTCTCGACCCCAACAGCAAATGGTTCCAGTTTCCGACTTCTTTTCACATTCCCTGCACAGCCAGGTGGCACCCACTCTTCAGGTATCTAAGCTCCATGAGACCCTCCTCCAAGCTCCCAGAGCAAGGAGCCCCCTCCTCCAAACTTGCAGGTTCCCGTGACTGATCGTGACACCAGGTACCTTCGATCAGGCCTCCTGAAATCCATGCCCTCATATAGTCTCCTCCACCATGCTTCTGGTTAGGCTAGGTGATCCTAACAGGCAAGCAGAGAGTGGATGAGCACTTGTGATTTGGGACTTGTTCTCTTGGACGGTTGCTGCCAGCATCACGTGAGGGAGCCCAGTTTAGCTTGTGAGGATGAAGGAGGCACGCAGACCAGACCATCCGGATGTCCCAGCCGACCTTCCAGCTGAAGATTGCAGCATGAATTAACCCCAGGTGAGACCAGCAGAAGACCTGTCTGGCCTCCCCCAGAGAATGTTAAGCTTCTAAGCTTTGCGGTGAGTTGTAATGCAGCAATAGATGACCAAAACGGTTCTGATCAGCCCAACCTCTTCCCAAAGGGGATAGCTACCCATTCAGCCCTCCAACACAGGTTCAACTAGTGTAATTTCTGTTTTCCCAACTGGACCCTGAGTGATACAGTATTATTATATCCATTTTGCAGATGAGAAGACAGGCTCGCAGAGATTAATACACCAAAGGTCACTGCTAGTCAGGGCCCCAGGCTGACTCCAGAGCCCTTGCTGTACTTCCTATTAACATTATTAATCCACAGCAACAGATAATGATACTATATCATGAACAGCTTGTTGTAGATTATGATGACGACAATTATTTGAAGTCAATTATTTGAAGTTGATGTCACCATAGAAAGGGTCTGTTCAACTCCAGCTCATGAACCAGCAGAGGGAGCTCTGTCCCTAAGGACCCAGCCAGCCTCTCCCACCCGGGAGAGACTAAAGCTAAGAATACCTGTCATGACCAAAAGGTCTGGGCAAGCCCTTCTTCAGAGGAGACTGTGGGCGCTTGAAGGGAAGGGGAAGGAAGCAAGGGGGGGGAGGTATTAAAACCCAAGTACTGTGACGATTTAAATTTTAAAACAGGAAACCAGAGCTGCCCTGTTCAAAGGGAATCATCCTCTAGGGGGAGGAATCCAGGGTTCCTTCCTGCTCTCTTCCCACCCCACACCCAATGCCCACACCTGATTCCACCCTGCTGTTCACAGAAGTTTCTCTGGAGTGGGCCGCATTTGCCAACGGGCAGAGTTACTGCGTAAAAGGGACCGCAGGGTATGGTGGGGCTCTCTTTCCTAAGTCCCTTCCTGTAAAATGGTAACAGGAGTGAGAAAGAGCAGGCCAGCTCCCTCCCAGGAGAATGCTTGACCATCCTCCCTTTCTCCCTGACCTGCACCAGCGCTGCACTTGGCTCTGAGGGGTTCCCTTGATCTTGCCCTAACTCTCATGCATGGTCACTCGTGCCTGAGGCCTGGCATCTCACAATCTAATTTGTCCTGAGGGGGTGTTTGGGCTACCCAGTGAGACGAATGTCTGTCTGAATGTGTTCTATAACCCCTACTGACCAGCCGTATTTCTCTGTTAGACAAATGCTCAGTAGGTGATTGGCGAGTGGGTCTATAGGAATCCCTGGAGAATCTCTGTATCCTGGAGCCTCCAGAGGGCTCTGAGCTGCTGGGGAGGTTTATAACTAAGCTGTCCACCTGCTGCTATTGCCACTGCCTCGTCCATCCCCTCTTGCATGGAAAACAGCTACTGTCTTCTCCACTGGTCTCCTTCCTTTCAATGCATTCTCCACATAGCAGTCAAGTGAACTTAATGAAAAGATAGGACTCAGACTACATCGCTGTTTGCTTAAAATTTCTGTGGCCTCCCCATAACATGGAGAACAAACCAAAATGCCTGGCTGTGGTCCAGGTGACCCGTAAGATGTGGACCCATTCCTCACTGTCATCCAGCCACCTGGGCTTTTCTCAGCTCACCAAACATACCGAGCTCCTTCCCACCCCAGGATCTGGCCCCTGTTCTTCCTTTTGCCTAGAGCGATCTTTCTCAGCTCCTCCTGGAGTTGAGTCCTTCTCATCTGTCAAATATCAGCTCTCAAGTCCCCTCCCTAATCAAACACAGAAAGTCGACTCTCCCGGTTACTCTCTATTTTATCACTGTTCGTTTCCTTATTGGTGTAATCACAAGCTCTATATTTTGTTTGCTTGCTTATTTATGTCAGTCTCCTCAACTGGAATCTTACCGGACGGGGACCCTGTCTCATCTTGTCCAATGTATCTCTAGCTCCCAGAACCACGTGTGGTGCATTCAGTAGCCTTCACATGCCAGGTGCTATCCAGCCGGGGCCCCTGGACCCCGTAGCAGAACTCATTTCTTACATTCCAAGGGAACTCTAAACTCAGCAGAATCACTGGAGCTGCAGCTCTGGCCCAATCCAGCTCCCAACCACCAGTGTACTATCAGAATTTAATTGACCCCAGGAGCCAACAGTAGTTGAAATGCAGAGCTAACAACAGTTTACCTCCATAAATTCGACTCCCTGTTGCTTGTGGTATTAACTCTGGTTTCAGGCACTCCACTTCAATTAAGACTCGGCACACTTCAAAACGCTTCTGAACAGTGGGACGCTGATTGAATCCACGGTGCCCGGGAAGCCAAATGGAAAAACAGTAGTAAAACCACTGGTCCTTTTATTTTGTAGTTAAAAGCTTGAACAAACAACTGTTACACCTCCTTTAACATTCTGTTCTGTTCCAAATTCATCTGGAATAAGTTTAGCAACATACACGGCTTTGGGCCGGCCCCGTTAGGCTCGTCCAGTCTGGTCCACAGGGGTTCCGGTCTGTCTTTAGCACGCTGTCGGTACACAATGTGGGTCAATTTATAATATTTGTAAATGTTGAAAAGGATGCTTCGAATGATTCAACTGCGATTGCCTGTATTTCCAAACATAAGACTCTGAACAAATGTGTAATCATGTATGTTTAAACACTCTCCTTTGGTCATATCAATTATGGTGCACCCATTCAATGAACTTCCACCCAGTATTTCCAAAGAATGTTGGCCATCAACATACATTCATATGGCAACGCCCAAGATTATTATTAAGTGAAAACAGGAAGTTGCAAAGTATAGCATCTCTCCGTGTGCATGTATATGTACATATGTTTTCTTGTGAGCATGGACTATTTCTGGAAAAGGCCCCTGCGTCATCTCTGGAAGTAGCAAGGCCATGATGGTAAGCACTAATATATGTAGGTGCTTGCTGTCTCCCGGGCATGCACCAAACATTTTTCAAATGCTGACATGTAATCTCCAGAATAATCCTAGGAGGAAAGTATTACTATTATCTCTCATTTACAGATTAGGCAGCTGAGGGCAAGAGAAGTAAAAAATCTTGACCCCAGTGTCCTGCCTTATTTAGGGGTTGTTGCTGTTTTTTTTTAAACCTTGAATCTGCATTATTTCTATTATAAAAAACAAACTCGTTACTAATTTATAATCGTTCCCCCTTGGATTTTGAAACCTGGAGGGACAGTGGAAATGTTTAATCTCAACAAGTTCTATGAAGACAGTGACCCAAAACCCAGGTTGCGTCACTTCCAGCCGGGCGCCCTTTTTCTGGTGGCTTCGTGTGGAGAGGGTGGGCAGAGGCTGCTGGAGTCAGAGCGGATCTCAGCAGAAGCAGGAAGGAGGACAAGCCCGTCAGAGGCCCTTTGGGAACAACCAAGTCTAGTTTCCTAAGGGTGCGATGACAGATTTGAGCTCATTGCCCACCATGCGACATTAAGAGGAGGCTCCAAACTGCATGGTAGCCCCGTCCCCCGTGTAACCTCAACAATTCGAGATGAGCCACTAGCTCCAACCTTTTATCCAGAGGCACCTGGATGAAACCCATTGTTATTCAACACCCACTGTGATGCTAGATCTCACACTAACGTTTTGTTTGACACCACAACAGCCAGGGATCTCCAATGTCCCCATTTTGACAACAGAGAATCTGGTACTCTGTGAAATTCAGTCATTTAAGTCCCACAGCCAACGGCAAGGTTAGGACTTGAACTCAGGTCTGTCTGGTTCCCTGTCAACGGAGGTTCCCATGGCTGAGCTGATGGCAGCCAGATGTTGCAAGTTTTATAAGTTCAGCCCTCCCTACTAAGCACCCTTCACCTAAATTGCGTAGGATCGAAAAACGAAAAAGTGCAAGACTGGCTTACAAGCCAGGCCCCGTCTTCTCCTAAGCCTTCCACACCAGAGGAATGTTGAGCAAAGTGGCATCTGCTATCAGATTGTCCCTTTGCCAGGTGCCTAATGACCTCTGAAACTGCTCTGAATCTTGTTCCCGTGGCCTACAGCCAAGATCTTTCTGGATTGATTGCTGTGTCCTGGAGTTTCCCCCTGGGCTCTGGTACCCCAGCCTCCTGGACTGGCTGACCTGCCACCCGCTAAACCCAAATTCTAACACTTAGGCCCCATTGCACACTCTGGATGGAGCCCAGAAATGCAAGTGCTTGTCCTGGGAGCATCTTGGGAGGGCTCATCATGCTCCAAATCTCATGCCCTAGAAATCTGATGTCTTGGAGACATGATCGTAGGATAGATTCTAGATGCTAAAAATGATGGGGGTGGACAAAGTTTACCCAGCAGTCTCCTGCCAGTTCTTTTCCTTGCACCTGAATACTGGGCTGCCCGCACACACACCCACCTCCAGACCTCTGGGTCTTGGCTTGCTCTTCCTTCTGCCTGAAATGCCCTTCCCACCTTTCTTCACACAACTGACTATTGCTTATCTTGGAGATTCAACTCAGACATCCATCACATCTCAATGCCAAGCTGGACTAATGTGTTGACAGCACCGGAGCTGACAGCCTGTTACAAGGATCCTAGCATATGACGTTGAAATATGTCTCCCCTTTTGGACCATAAGTTCTTAAGGATGGACTCAGGTTTGGGCCCCCGAACGGTTGCTCCGTCTCGCCTGACGTCTGCCATATCGCGGGCTCTCAGAACAGGTGTGTCTCTCTGTCCAGAGGTCGTGTTCGGAGCCTCCAGGTGGCCTCTTCGCTGTGCAGACTCATTAGAGTGGCAGGGCATGTGAGATTGCTGCTTATTCGAGGTTCGTCTGCAAGAAGCTGTAATTGAAATAGCTTCCAGGATGGAAAAATCACTTCCAGAATTTAATTTCCAAGCTCGAGGCCCGGATCCTTCCAGCTGATTCCAGGAAAGGGTTGGAGCACGTACGAACGCTTCCTGTGCTGAATCCAGATGGGTGTGTTTACTAGGCTGAGAAATGCTAATTCTGTCTTTGGCCCCAGAATGTCTGGCGTTCACTTTGGAGGAAAATAAAAAAATAGGCTCAATTATATTTCTCTTAAAGAATGCTTTTATTCTAAACAAATGGGTGCGTGTGTGAGTATGTGGGGGGTGGGGGGGAGGGTCTGTCAATTTTAACCTGGAGTCATTGCAGGACCTTTGCTGTTTAGGAGACAGCGTGCAACTGTCATTGATTTTAAAAGTTTAGGAAAAAGAATTTTGAATTGTCAGTCTTCAACACCGTCACGAGGCAGGCCAAAGGGATGCTGACGGAGGGAACGTGGTCGGGGGAGGGGCAGAGGTTTGAATCTGTCCTCTGAGGATAGAAGTGAGGCTGAGCACGTGGTCAGATGACAGTAAGAAGAATGCTCATAATTACTGTCTTGCTTCTTGCCAAGCATTATGCTAAAAACTTTACATCCCTTACATCATTTGATCCAACGACTCTTTGAGGAGGACACTAACATCACCCCCACTTACAGCCAAGGAAGTCCAGTTTCAAAGGGTGACTTGTCCAAGGCTGCCGGCCTCTACTGCTTTACAAACATGTTGACAACTTCAAACAAATTTTAAAACTCCAGAATGGGGCAACAGCAACCAGCTCCGCCTCGGGATGGCCACCCCTGTCCTGTGTACTAAGAATTCAAGTTCCTCCCAGTGGGGGCTGGCAAGGGCTTCCCAAGCAGTAGGGCAGAGGTGCCTTTTGCTGCAAGTAAACATTCTTCCACACAGTGCTCAAGACTGTGAAGACAACAGATTGATTGGCTAACTGAGTGACCCGCCACCCGCCTGCCAGCTCTGACCTCTCTCAGCTCCGTCTTCAGTTAGAAGTGCACTGAGCAACCAGGGAGAGGAGTTAGAGCTTTTGGAAGCCCTGTGGGTGGCCCAAGGTGTGGAAGTATTTCTAGGTCTCCAGTAGCACCTCCCCACGAATGCTAGGGAGACAGCAAGGAGGGGAAGAGTCCCTTTTTGTCAATCGAGAATGCCACCTCCAGATGTTGGCGCCACAAGAGGGCACGGAACCCCCTCTGGCCCCTGATCTCAGCTCCGTGACTCATCCCCACAGCCCTGCCTGGCACACGCTGTTTGTGGAACTCTGTAATTAGTTAATGAACTATCTGAATGATATTTCTCGAGTCATTCAACGTCCCCATTTTCAGGGCGGTAATTGTATTTGAGGTTATTTAAAAACATTATTGTATCCAAATAGAGTTTACATCAGCAGACGGCGTGGTTAGTAATCCTGCTATCCCGGGTGTAGCTAAATGATGCTATAAACTGCTTGTTGAGTCTTTCCAAAATGGCTGCTCCAACAGGAACCCCCTCTCCCCCACCCCGCTGGGCTTCTCTGCCAGGAAGGACCCTCTTAATAGAAGTAGTGAGAACAACCTGTGGCCAGTTGACCTTGGTTTAGAACTCACTGTTTTCAAAGGAGATTCTCCACTAATTGGATCATGGTCTTCAGATGTGAATTAACTCTTCCTTACCTTTACATATGCTGACACAAATCTTGGTCTGCCTTCCTTTATCACCTTTTTTTGAAATATTTGCATGGTAAGGTTAAAAGCACGGGTGAGGCTCACTAACCATCTCCGAGCCTCCATTTCTTTGTCTGTAAAATGAGAATCATTGTTGCAACAGTAGAGTTGGCATTTTGGTGTTTATCACGTGTCAGGTCTTGTTGCCAGTATTTTACATGAATTATCTCATAGGATCCCTCAGATAACTCTGTGACCTACCACTAGCAGGTACTGTCACTAGGTACTATTATCGTCCTCGTTTTTCATGTCAGGAAACCGAGTCACAGAGAGGGTCAGTGATTTCTCCAAGATCCCTTCCCTGCAAGTAATGGAACCAGGATCCAAATCCAGGAGACGAATTCTAGAACTATGCACGAACCATTCAGCTACTCTGCTTTTTTCGTAAGGCTGTGACGATTCATTGAGACTCACTAAATAAGTACTTCCTGTGTGCCAAGTTTCGTTCCAGGTGTGAGCGTTAAGGACACATGCCTGTCCTTAAGGATGTCACGTTCCAGCTGGGAAGATTCTTCATTTAAAGGTTTTAGTGCAATACGTAGGACAAGGCCCGTGCTCAGTGCTGGGTATGGAGACTTTAGAAGTGTCTGCATAGAGTTTTGGTTATTTGTGTACACATTTTAATGCTCCTCCTAGATTACAAATTCCATGAAGGCAAGATTAAGCAAGACAGCTGTTGCTCTCCTTCCTTTCTGTGTGTCTTATAATTCCTTACATATAGCAGGAAGTCAGTAAATATTTGTTGAATAAGCAAATCTATTGATCTTGTACATTATGTGAAGGAAGAGCAAAAAGTGCTTTATCCGTGTAAAAATGCAAAAGTTCGCGGTGTAAAGTTCATCTATAGCTGTAAGTATATCTGAGATGTAGAATAGAATTACATATCCATTTCAATTGCTAAGAGGCTCAAATCAGATGTATATGAAAAGCTCTTCAAAAACTGTAATACGTTAAATAATATGCAATGTGTTATTGGTGTATATATTACAGAGAGAGACAGAGAGAGACAGAGACAGAGACAGAGAAACAGAGAGAATGGGATTTATATTCTGTGCTTCCAGTGGTAATTCTAAGGTATAAGCTGCCACAGGATGTGGGTGGGAACCTGCCACCACACAAGGCAGCAGTGACTGAATAGTAAATATTTTTATATAAGCCAACACGAGGAATTTTTATCGTAAAGAAATAAAAAAGTGTATTAGTTATCTATTTGCTGCATAACGCATTACCTCAAATTTTAGTGGCTTAAAACAACAGCGAACACTTTTATCATCTCACACTTTCTGTGGGTGAGGAATTTGGGAGCAGCTTAGCTGGGTGGTTTCAGCTCAGTGTTTCACGGAGTCAAGGTGTCAACCAGGTCTGCAGTCGTCCGAAGGCTTGATTGGGACATGAGGCTCCACTTCCCAGGTGACTCACTCACAAGCTGGTGCTGGGCGTTGGGGAGAGGCCTCAGCTTCTCCTCATATGGGCCTCTCCGCAAGGCCGCTTGAGGGCTTCACAACATGATGACTGGCTTCCCTCCACAGGAGCCATTTAAGAGACCAAGTTAGGCTCTGCAATGTCTTTTATGTTCTGTCTTGGAAGCCATGCACCATCTCTTCCAAAAATCCTATCAGTCACACGAGTCAGCCTTATTCAGTGTGGCAGGGTGAGTACCCACATCACCCACACGGGGCGAGTAGTAGGAGGGGATGGCTCTCTTGGAGTCTGGCCACCCCCAAAAAGAACTGAGGCTCAGAAATCAAGAATGGTGGCCACAGCCCCGCTAGGCATCCTAGTGACAAGAGCTGGAGGGTATCCTGGAGCCAAGGCGACCTGGGCACTTTGGTGTCAGGTGTCCTTAAGTTCTCACTCTTCTCCCTTTCTTGTGACTCAGCTAAATGCCTCATGTCTTCTGCCAGTTCTTTCCACGTTTCTTCATATTCCTAAGAGTAGACTATGATGGCTCTGCTCATCTTTTTCCCCACATCATCACAGCCTATGCGTTGGCTTCCTGGGATCCACTCCTAGCCCAGACATGTGGGGGAGGCAAGGTTCACATGGTCCTTAGCACACGGCCGTGGTCAGGACAGTCTTGCTAGGACAAGACAGTGGGTGGGACAGAACTCAGGGAGGGTAGCCCCGCCAAGACAGCTGTTGCTCACCAGCTACTGTGCTGGACGGAGGCGCCACAGGTGGACAGAAGGAAGAAAAACGAAGATGAGTTCATCCCTGGCCTCTCTGTCTAAAGAGGGAGACACCCATAACCAAACACCTATAATTTGTGTATAATAAGGGTGTGCTAGAAGTCCCTGGGAAGATGGGAAGACTCTGTAAGGAGACTTCACCATGGTCTCGAAGGATGAGGTGGAGAGGACCAGGATGAAGAGAAGGGAGAATGCATTTCCAGCAGGAAGGAACCATGCTGGCTATTTGGGAGAAGGTGAGACGCCATGGTGGGACTTGGGGACAGGGAGGATCGAAGACGAGTGGGCAAGGTGGCTGGGGTGACACTGCAATGGGCTTGGTGGGCTCAGGGAAGGACTTGGCTCTTCTGGAGAGCAGTGGAATGTTTTTAAAGGATCCGAAACAGGAATGAGAACTCTGATGGCTCCAGGGACCTACAGAACAGCAACCCTGGAAGCGAGGCTGGCTCTGAGGCTTCCTTCGAAGGCTCGTTTCAACACACACGTATCCTTGTCTTTGGGTTCAAGTTCACAATAACTACTTTTCCACTGGTTTCTTCTAATGGCAATCCCTCCAGATATAATTCCGTTGGCATCGCAATTAAGCAAAGCTTTGTAGAACACCAAGACAGCCACATCTGCAGAATGAAAGGATTTAATCGGAAGCCTAAGAAAATCTCCCCATGGACTCCTCATCGAATAATCTATCCTCCTACAAATACCTCCCAACCAATTCAAAAAATAATGTCTGTGAAAGAAACCCTGTTTATCAGTTCAGGCCCTACCAGTAAGCAGCTGACAGCAGACTGGAGAGTCCTACATTAGTGAGCGAAATTCAAGTATGCCAGTTGCAGGTTCATTATTAAAATGTCCTAGGGACAATTTCATGTCTTACTGACTGTGTCTGTAGAGTGACTTAAGAGGCAAAAACAAGCACCTGGGCTTTCACATGGAGAAGTGGGTTGCTTTGGTGAAGCCTGGCCTCGGGTAAGGTGACCATTAAGTTGCAAAAGTCCCCAGAAGTTGCATGGCCTGGTTAAGAGCCCACCCTCTGCAGCCAGTTCACCTGGGCTTATATCCAGGCTCTGATAGTTCCTGCTGTGTGACCTTAGGTAAAATACTTGAGGTCTCTGAACCTCTGTGTCTCATCTGTGAAATAGGGATTGTCTTAGTTTGTTCAGGCTGCTATAACACAATAGCACAGGCTAGGTAGCTTATAATCAACAGAAATTTATTTCTCAAAGTTCTGGAGGCCAGAAGTCCAAGATCGACATGCCAGCACGGTCACATTCTAATGGACCTCTCCTTGGTTCACAGCTGGCACCTTCTTGCTGTGTCCTTGCATGGCGCAAGGAGTTGGGGTTTCTCTAGAGCCTTTTATAAGGGCACTAATGCCATTCATGAGACTCCACCCTCATGACCAAATCACTTCACAAAGGCCCCACCTCCTAACACCATCACCTTGGAGTTTGGGATTTCAACATACAAATTTTGGGAGGGACATGAACATTTAGACAGACCATGGCAGGTATTACACTAACATTTCCTTCTTAGGGTTCTTGCAAGAGTTAAATGAATTAAGATTATGAGCCCTAGTGCATAGAAAGCTCCATATAAGTGTTTGCTGTCATTATTATTACTTTAGTGTAAATTAACTGATGTGCAACTTTTCTCCCATTAAGCTCCACCTGCAACAAATTTTTGAGTTAGCTGTCCCAATAATTGGCGCCAATTATCTAGTTGGGTTGAGATTATGCAGGTGCTTGCTTTTTCTGACTTTCAAATGTACCTTTACGAGTCTGCTGCTATGGGCCTGGAATACTGAACGGACTCTCAGGGGACCACCAAGCCTGTCCCCAGAGGGCACAAGCTGCTTCCCCAGGTTATAAACACCATAAAGGTGAATACCACCCACTCCAGTTCACCAGCCAGTCCTGGCATTTGGTAGCCAATCAACAGCACAGCATAGCAGATGGGTAATCCATAGGTTTTGAATAAAACGGATCTGAGAAACAGAGGAATTTGGGAAAATCATAACAGGTCTTTCCCAGGTGCAAATGGGTTAAGCTCTAGCTTACAGCCCTGTAGGAACAACCCTAAGGAATGTAAGGAATGGCCAGATTAAGACTCACTGATGAATACATGATCTACAGGAGAGTTTAAAATTTAAAACAGACTTTTAAACAGATATATATTTTCTATTTTATTTATATACTTAAAATTTTTTTAACATTTAAAAATCCAAACATAAATAAAGGAAATAGTGCCGATGACTCCTCTCTAGTTACTGAGAATAACGTTTCTTCATGTTAGCGGAGACTAAACCAGTTTGGCTCGTCAGGGCGAATAGCTGCTGCTCAGTGGAAGAATGTGCTCTTTCAACGCAAACAACCACCAACATAATCATTAAACGAGGGAGGCCGAGTTTCCAGGGGGATCTAAGGAAAGAAACGAACAGAGCCCTTCCAAGCGAACGACCCATTTTGTACAAGATGCAAACGGCTTCAGAGAAGTGTGCGGAGAGGTTTACTCACCACGACCTTGGAAGGGGAAAGGAAAACGTGTCCTCAAGCATGGCAGCAGGAGACTGTGTCCAGCGGCCGAGAGATGGCACAAAAACACCGACTTGGGGCAAAGCTTTGATTCTAGAAGACTTTCCCTAACCAGCTAGACACTCCCAGGAGGCAGGAAAACCCGGTGTTTATCCAGTTTATCTTTACGTTTCAGTCCCTAACACACAGCAGTAGATGCTCGATAAATATGGTGGTCCTAATTCAAAAGCAAGAAAAAAAATCCGATAACGTGGCAAGGGTAAGGTATCACATTTTACAGTTAACGGTGATTTAACGTTATTCATATCTCATCTTTGGGCAACGAGGCCACAGGTGTCTTAAAACTACCTAGATGTCTATTAAGAGGGCACCGGTTAAATAAATTACGGACTCCTAAACAGCCACTTAACAGGAAGAAGGAAGATCTGTATGGACCAATGTGGAAAATTTCGCAGGGGTATTATTGGGTGAGCATTTCCGAGTGCCAAGAATGTGCACTGCACATATATGTCAGTAAATGCCTGGAGGACTCTGGGGATGCGGGTCACCTCTAGAGCAGGGACCTGGATGGCTTGGGAACATCAGAGGGAAAGAGATTTATTTTTCACTCAGTATCTGTTATGGGTTGAAGTGCGATCCACAAAATTCATATTGTCAAAGTCCTAGGACGGAACTTGGAAATAGGGTCACTGCAGATGTAGTTCGTAAAGACGAGGTCATGGAGCAGTAGTGTGGGCCCAGAATCCAATATGACACGTCTCCTTATACAAAGGGGAAATTTGGACACAGGACGCGATTCTCAGCAGTCCTTCGAAGGTACCAACCCCGCAGACACCTTGATCTTGGACTTCTAGTTTCTAGAACTGTAAGATAAGAAGCTTTTCTTGTTCTAAACCACCTAGTTTGTGGTACTTTGGTGCCTTTTGAGTTCTGTACCATATACCTGGATTACAGATTAACATTTTTTTTCCAATACGGACATCCATTCATTCCCAAAGCCTTTCCAGACTCACAGGGCTGGGCTGATTGCTCCATCCTTTAGGCTCTGAGAATATTTTATCTTTGCAACAGCATTTACCAGGTTGTAATGTAATTTAATTCTTCACGGAGCTCTTGCTTCCATCAAAGGGACCAAACCTACGTTCCCTCACTATTACAGTCCTGGCACTCACGTGTTCGCCAGAGTGAATGAATAATGGGTAACTATACATTTTTTACAACCTTCCTACATTTCTATTACTATATGTTGATTTTTGGCTTGATCAGCTATAAATTCATTTCTGTTTAGCCAGAGTGACATGACTGAAACCTGATTTTAAGATTTACAGAATTGCTAGAAGGAAAACAAAAATTTAAAAACACATGTAAGAGTTTCACTTCATGTGAATCGAGAGTTTAGTACTTTTCAGGGGAGATAGTTCCTCAGCCAGGAAGAGGAGTGATTTTTGCCTGGTGGGGAGATGGGGAGAAAGCCTTCCTGTCCGTGCTGCTGTGCTTGACGAGAGACGAACGAAAGAATTTATGGATCATGTTCTAGAGGGCAGTCCTTGCTATGGATTATAGCAGTGATTGATAGTCTGGCTGCTGTATTTGTTTTTTTATTTTATTTTGTATTTGTTTTTTGTTGTTGTTGTTGTTGTTTTCTGGCTGACTTAACAAAGTACCACAAACTGGGTGTCTTAAAATAACAGAAATTTATTATCTCACAGTTCTGGAGGCCAGACATTGGAAATCAAGGTGTCAGCAGGGCTATACTCTCTGGAAGACTTTAGGGGAAAACTCTTCTTCACCTCTTCCATCACCTGGTGTTGGCCAGCAATTCTTGGTTTTTGTAGACGCATCGTTCCAATCTCTGCCTCTGCCATCACGTGTCATTCTCCCTGTGTCTCTGTGTCTCTGCGTCCAAATTTTCCTCTTCTTACAAGGACACCAGTCATTGGCCTGCCCTAGTGCAGTGTGACCTCGTCTTAACTTGATTCCATCTGCAAAGTAAGGTCGTGTTCTGAGGTTCCAGGCAGATATGAATTTGGGGGGAATAGTATTCACCCCAGTACAGCTGCTGAGCCAAGACTCACTGAGCTCAGAGAAGCAGCAAAAGGCAAAGGAGTGTTTGACTTTACAGTTATGCTCAGGCTGTGAAATCAGACAGACTTGGTTTCCAACCCTGGTTCTATCTGCTGGTCAGCCATGTGAACGTGGGCAATGTTACTTGACATCTCTCAGTCTGTTTTCTCATCTGTGTCATGGGCTTAATGTCTCCCAGGATTGCTGGGTGACATAAATAAGATCAGGTCCTGCCTGACATGTTTAGCACAAGTCCTGATATATATATATATATATATATATATATATATATATATATATTTATATTTATATTTATATTATATTTATTTATTTTTAATTAGCTTTTAAAGCTAGACTCCCCATTTCCATGGCTTCTGCCATCCTTTCAGGGAATAATGTAGACAGTTAAATAGCAAAACATGATAGTTTATGATTAAAGGCATAGAGGTCTGGTACAGGATGTACCTGCCACAGGAGGTCAGAGAGCACAGGGCGGATGGTCTGGAACTTTTAATAATAAACATAAGTGCAAAGTTAGTACTGAAATCTGAAACTCTGCTAAGCTATATTGATTCTCCCCTCCTCCTCCTCCCCCAGGGTGTATTTCTAGAGCTTATCATTGTGGTCTCCACAGCATAACCAGCCCAGACATCACCTAGTCTCCTCTCTGCTCTAACGCCCCATGCCATGGTCTGTCTCTCCCCACGCACTGGACCATGAGGACATTAGAGAGAGGCCATAGTATCCATCCAGGTGGCCCTGGCCTCCCTTTGTCCAGGCTGCCCATAGTGGAAGGGTCCCCTGGAGCAGAGGTGGTTGGTGGAGCTGTGCATGGCTGTGGGTGTTGATCTCTGATAACGTCCCAGACACAAACCAAAATGACGGGCTGATCAGCATTTTGCACAGATCAGGGAGAACTGGCTGTTGTTCTATTCCAGACCATATATTTCATTAGAAAAAGATTAAATCACGCAGACACTGTGACCTGTGCTATGAACCAGCCAGGCCCGTTCACATAATCGACAGGGCTCACTGTGATCTTCCAGCACCTGCTGCTACCCTCATTTCCTTGGCACTAACAAAAATGTTGGGCACAAAGTTTTGTTTCTGAATTGTAGCTCTTGAAATGTCTCTCTTGGTGACTAGTGGGACCAAGCCGTTAATTCACTTATTATACTTATTGAATCCCTGGTTAATAACGTGGGCTCTAGAACCAGTTGCCTAAATTCAAACCCCACTGCTACAAATCACGAGCTTTGTGAAATTAACTTTGTAAGCAAGTTACTTAGCATCTCTAAATCTTTATTGCTTCATCTGTAAAGGGAGAATCATAATGATACCTACCCATAAGGCTGCTTCCTCAGGGCACCGTTCCAGGTTTGGGTTCTTGGGAAGCAGATTGTGAGACAGAAGTGAGAAAGCAGGACTCTGTGAGGACTCTTACCAGCTACACTAAGAGAGGCAGGAAGCAGGAATGGGCAGAGGGAAGCCGAAGTGCTATGTAGTCCCAAGGAGAGCGGCCGCCAATCCCAGAGGGCGCTCTGGAGCTGGGAGAGCACCGGAGTTCCATCCCGAGTTGGATCAAAAGGGCAGAGCCCTTATGCCGCTCAGCTCCATAAGTCAGTCTCTGAAAACAGGTTCCCCTGGGAGGAGCTGTGACTTCGGCCAAGGCAGTTTTCTTCAGGTCAGCCAATCCCCAGGGGACAGCTGAGATTGGTTTTCCTGCAGTGTTCCCAGCATCTGGGAGAATAAGTCCTTCATTCCTCAAAGGGGATCACAGCCTCCACTGCAAAGATTGTATTAGATAATACACATAAAGCCCATAACACAGTACCTGGCATGCAGTAAATGCTTAGTAAATGGTAGCCATTACAATTGTTTTTATAACCGTTATTTACCAGGTTCTGTGCCAGAGGCAGGGGACACAGTGGTAATCAAGATTCTTCTCCTGCCCTCAAGAAACTCAATCCATAAGCAAATCAAACCATCAAACAAGCAATTGTAATGCAGTGCACCTGATAGGGTGGGCCAGGATTTGTACGGTAGCATCCAGAAGGGGTATATGGACCAGACTAAGAAGGTGAAGGAGATGCCTGGAGATGAAGAGGAGTCAGCCAGGCAAAAGCAGTGGGAGGAGTTGGGGTGGGGGAGGGCAGCGAGGCGCGCGGGAGGGGCAGAGCAGGGTGGAGGAAGTAGTGTGTGCAGACAAGAGAAAATACAGTGCACGCATGATATAGTTGACAGGGCCAGCACGGAGTGTGCACCAAGGGAGAGAGGAGGAAGGGGCTCGTGCACAAACCAGGCCAATGAGAGGTGGACTAGGATATATAGAGGATGGGAAGCCATCAAAGCATCCTAACCAGGGAAAAGACATGGCCTACTTGTGCTTGGAAAAGTCTCGGTAGCCGTGTCTGCAATGGGTTAGTCATGGACAAGATCAGAGGCTGTTGCCAGGGTCCAGATGAGAGATAAGGGTGACTTGAATCAGGCTGGTGGTACGGAAGAAAGACAAGAGCACACAGAGTCACAGAACATTGAGGAAGTGCAATCTACAGACTTGGTGATGATTGGACGGTAAGAGAGAAAGGAGACTCTGGGATCTTGTTTAAGCTTCTGATCTGGGAAAATGAACTCCAGAAGGCCTGGTGTCTTCGTCTAGTCAGGCTGCTATGACGGAATACCATAGCCTGAGTGACTTGTAGACGGATATGTTCGGGAGACTGGAAGTCCAAGATCAAGGCATTGGCAGATCGGGTGTCTGCTAGGGGCCCACATCCCATTTCAAAGATGGCTGCTCTCACTGTGTCCTCACATGGTGAAAGGGGTGAGGGAGCTCTCTGGGGTCGTTTTCTATAAGGGTACTACTCCCATTCAAGAGGGATCCACCCTCGTGACCTAATCACCTCCCGAAAGCCCGAGCTCCAAATAGCACATTAGGGAATCGGTGTCAACACAGGAATTTTGGTGGTGGTGGGGGGGTGGTGGTGGTGGTGGTGGATACAAACATCCAGTCCACAGCACCTAGGAAATGGATGCCCCAAGACCTAGAGAGAGAAAAAGCCCACCGAGGACTGATATGCTCCTTGTTATTCCGCACGGTTCACAAAAGCTTCCTCAAGCCAGCTCTTCAAAACTTTTGTCTCCATTTTAGACAAACCCATTTGAAGTCCCTGGGGGAGAGTACAAGGCTCAGAAGGAGCTTTGTTAATCCCAGAGGAAACGGCTTCCTCTCTACTTTTGTTTAGCAAAAAAGAAAATAAAAAAAGTTCTGCAAAGAGTGCTCTCAGTTTAAATTGCAACTGTAGTGGAGAAAGCAAATTGAGCAAAGGAAGAAATAGGAATAAAAATTCCCTTTGGATTCAATCTTCCATAAACATTGATAATTACTGAATACGAACTCTGGGCCCAGCCTTGTGCTCAGGGCTTTAGATCTAAGGAAGAATAAGATAGACACTGACCAGTGCTTGAGGGTCCATGTCCTTCAGCGGGCATATTTCTTATGGTAAATAGTGTATTAGCATTCGGGTTTATACATCAGTCTCCTGTGTGTTTGCTGACTTATGTCAGTCTCTGGGGTTTAATCACCTCTGTGTTTTCACAAATCTGAAGTTTTGGATTTTTCGAAGCTGGTGAACAGACTGTGTAAGTTGACATCATTCAACTGGAAATGATCCTGGGCCTCTTCTAGCATTGTTCCAAAAGGACTGATTTGAGGTCAGGAAGACACAGGTGCTGTCTCCCAGGGTTCCAAGGTGTTCTCAGAATTTGAGTTAAAAAATTTGGCCCAATAGTCCAAGGCAACGTCTCAGAGTGTTTCCAGGGAAGGGAATGAGTCTGCATACCTAAGGACCTAAAGTGGAACCTCCCAAACTTTCTCCCTTTGGGGGCACATTCTCTCTCCTCAGAGGAACTGGGGTGCTTGGTTGGGGTTACAAGTGCAACCACCGTTGGATCAAGCCAACAAACATTTTTCACGATTTTGATTTCGTCCTGACTTCCCAAATGAAGGTCAAGATTTAAGACAGCAAGAATTGACCTTTACCATGAGAAAGACTAGACCCAAAGAACGTTTTTTTTCTTTGCAGGTGTTCACCGCAATGAATTTCTATATTTGAGATACTACAAGGTTCAGGAGCACGAAACCATGCATGAGCGGATGCAACCCTTATTCTTCTTTAGGTTTCAAAACGCAGGCAGGTGAATTTCCGTGGGCACTCCCATTTCCTTCTGGCTCGGTGATGGCGTCAGATCAACACTCCCGAGCTCTCAAGCCCATGAAAAAAAGGTGACTGACACGTTACTGAGGGACACGTGTCCCGAGTTATCAGTCTAAGGGGGAAGCACAGGGAGTGAGACGCGAGACCCCAGTTTAAAATCAGCGACTTTGAAAAAGGCTAACGATGACTTTGTTTTTATAGCGAGGAGCCGCAGCAGGCACTCCGCGCCCGCGGCCTCCCAGTCCCCGAGAATGCTCACGCGGCTGCACGAGCTGGCGGCGAGTCCGAAAACCGCACCCAGCCCGGGGCCCACAGACGACGCCCCCTCCCCGCGCCGCGGCTGCAGGGGGACCGCGCGGGGGCACCCCCGTCGGCCCCCCCGGGGGAGGGGGCGGGTGGGGGGGGCGGCCGGCCGAGGCCCCGCCCCCGCCCCGCCCCGCCACGATTATAGCGGATGACTCAGGGCGGAGCTCCGCTTCCAGCCCGCGCCGCCGCCAACTTCTCTGGATGGGACCAGAAGTTTCTAGCCGGCCAGTTGCTACTTCCCTTTATCTCCTCCTTTCCCTTTGGCAGCGAGAGGCTATTTCCAGATACTTCCAGCCCTCTCGGGCCACGTCACCCTCTCCTTTAATTCATAAAGGTGCCGGCGCCGGCTTCCCGGACACGTCGGCGGCGCGCACGGCTCCAGCTCCGGCCGCGGCCCGCGAGCGACTCGGCGCCTGCAGGCCCCGCACCCCGCACCCCGCGACCCGCGACCCGCGACCCGGCACCCCGCGACCCGCCCGCACGGCGGCCTCCCCTCCGGGCCACCGAGCCAGCATGAGCGCTGGCCACCCACTCGCCCATGGTGCAGAGGGCGTCCGGCAACGGCGCCGGCGACCGCGACCCCTCCCTCCCGGCTGGGAAATCAAGATCGACCCGCAGACCGGCTGGCCCTTCTTCGTGGACCACAACAGCCGCACCACGACGTGGAACGACCCGCGCCGTGCCCCCGAGGGCCCCAAGGTGAGCGGGGCCGCGACCTCGACGGGGCGGCGCGGCGGGGCCGGCCGGGCGGGCTGCGGGGACGCGCGGCGCCCGGTGCCCGCGCCCAGCCACCCGCGGCGCCTTCCGGCTCCCTTTTGGCCCGTGCCGGCGGGGAGGCTCTGGAGGGGACTGCCTGGGGCATATGGGTTTCCGGGGTGGGCGCGGGACATGCGACCCCGCGCTGGCGCAGGTCCCGTCCACCGAATCGGCTCGAGCGGCGATGGCCGGGGGCCGGAGCTGGCCGGCTCCGCGAGGGGCGCGCCCGGCCTGGTCGGCACCCAAGGCCCGGCCAGGCCCAACGACGCTGCCCGCTTCTGGGTCACAGATCTGGTTTCTCTCTGCGCGTCCGTGGACCCGGGGTGGGGAGGGGGGGACATTCGCAAGCTTGGGTGGTGTTCAGGAAATTACCCCCTAAAGTTCCTGAAACTTAGGGGGTATCTTGACTATGTGTCAGCACGAGTGACTCAGGAGAACGATGTAAATACATTCCTTTTTTTTCCTCCTCTTTATATTTAAAATTAAAATGTATGTTGTTTGAAACATGTTCAATGGAATCTATTCTGTTGATTGTTAAAAAACAAATACTCTTCTCCAAAGGCCAATTTCTAAACTAAAATTGAGACTGCCTCATATTGGTCATCACCTTGCGACATTGCCTCACATGGCGAGAAAAGAAATTTTTTTAATGGCATACATTCCCTTTCTTGTTATGGTATTAAACGTCTAGGACTTGTTTTAATACACAGATAAGTGAGTGGTAATACTTTTGTGAATACAGCAAGTGTGCTTCATTTACATATGTTGCAAGGATGGTACTTAACCCTTCGGAGTTTGAAAATTTGAAAATAAAATTTGAACTGAATCAGTTTTATTTAAAAAATATAACAATTGTACTATTCTTGCCATTTTCTATAAGTTTGAGCTTTTCCAAAAAAAAAGCTTGGAAAAAGAAATAAAGAGCAACCTAATGCTGTCTGGGCACAAATGAAAATGAAAGCTATAGAGAACTAGTAAGTTATTTTGAAATGTACAAATTCACAAAATTTAAAAACCTTTATAAATCATTTTTTAGAAGAAAGTTTTATATTATCCACTTTATTTTTAATGCACCCTGTTCTTTAAAATGTTGAAAAACTCTGATGCCCGACAGTGAGACATTGCACATTCAGCAGCTTACATTTATAGGAAAATTATTGTATATTTATTTCTGAAAATTAGTACAGGAGGCTGTAATTAGTACAAGAGCATAATATACACTTTTTTATGTGTCTATTCAGCCCATTATTGGGTGAAACTAACTCATTTTAAACCAGCCTTGTTACTGTAGTCTGTGTGTATGTAGATCTTCAGGTGGCTTAAAAAAACACCCAAAAAACAATTATTTTGAGGCTTCCTTCCTACAGAACCGGAAGAGTCAGAATCTACTGCCACCCTTTGTTGTGAGTGAAGGTCAAGTTTGAACATATCCACTGGGAGTGCAGTGTAAGACCCAGATTGCTAGCGCTTTGTTTTCAATGAGAAACTCACCCAGCAGGTTGAGTATTTGCGCACCCATCCGGTAGATGGGCTAGGCTGTGGTTTCATAAAACCATAAAGCTTTTTAAGGGTGGAAAAAAAACCCAGATTGAGTTACTAGTATTCTCAACAATAGAAATAAGAGTTACTAAATCAGAAGTGTGATACCGGAAAAGTCAGTTTGAAAATACAAGTCAGAATTTTGGCGTTGAAAGGACTAATAGCAAAAAGAAACCATACCAGAAAGTCCTGAGAAGAGACAGTGTATCTATTCAGAAAAAGCTAGAAGTGTCTTGAATTTTTTGTGACACTGTGATGTGTAGTGTACAGGCTGGAATATTTTATTATTTTTGTGTTTCCCAACTACCAAAATACTGGGTGGCTGATTTCTGTGCTGTGAGTATTTGGATGGTGATGGCTTATAATCACTTCACGAAAAGAGTTCTCTTTTCCAAATTAATTACCTGAGATTTGTCAGCGTGGCGTTAACACATCCGGAGAAACTGACATCCAGTGCGTTAGCTCTTCGGGCTTCATTGCTTTCAAACCTTGCTTTCATATACACAGAACCTGTGGGTGACTAATTTAGTTTCACTGACGTGAATTACAGCTTACTCCAGACTAAATACAATAGACGATCTTTATAGTATTACTTTTTATTTAGAAATCAGTCTCTTAATATATAATGAGAAAAGGGTCGTGGCACAAAACAAAGGGCTGTTCTGGAGGAGCTGAGCTAAGAGGACCCTCCAAGCATCCTTATCTTCAAGAGGAGATGCTGTCAGCAATAAAGAGCTATTCATCGAGCCTGAATCACAGAAAGCCCTCTTTTGGGGAAGACAGCTTGCTGGTATTTACGGTGTATAACCATGACAATAAAGGAATGCTTTCATGGAAAAAGGAAAAATGCCCAGAACTTTTGTCTTTTATTTAGTCTTATACTCTGTCCTCTCCAGTTGATCCTCTCACATTCCCCTGAAGTGGTTAGAGTGCCTCCCCATTTTTACAGAGGGGGCGAGGGAAAGCAAGGTCGGCTGGAGGCAAAGGCACTGACTGGGCTTATCCAGTTCCACTCTGAGCGAACCTCCCCACCTACAGTCTTCCTGGCTATCGGTTTTCTGCACATGGGCTTCAAACTAATCTCCTGGCAAGTTCATACCAGTCCAGGCGCCTTCCCTGGCAGAGAGGTCGGTTCGCCTTGGCGTCAGGAGATGCACAGTCCCTGTGCATCCACCCCGAATAAATAGATGTCGGCTATTTGGATGTGGCTGTGACGCAGTGCTGCTCCCTCACACACCTCTCTGGGACCGAGGAGACCCTCCTCCCTTGAGGGACAGGACTGTTCTAGCTCTCCAGATATTGGGGGTCCCCAGCACGGACTCCCAAGCGTGGTAGTCTCCAGGGAGCCTTTTAAGAACACAGATCCCCAGCTGTGTCACCCCCTCCCTCCCCCCATGTTGAATCTGAATCGCTCAGGGTAGGGCCCAGAAATCTAAGTTAAAAAAACTTCCCCCGGAATCTTGAATCTGCCAGACTGGCATTTGGAGCCAGTGAATGACAGGGATCCCATGGGGAGGGTGGTGGGGTGGCGGACAGTAAGCCTCACAGGGCACCTGCTTCTCATCTAACCTGCAAGAGCCTTTGTCTGAGTCCCCATTTTCCTTCCTGGTGAAATACCCTGGTGCCTGGCTTTTGAGGGTGACTATGGGGTTGTGATGGCAAGGGTGGAGTCTGGCGAGGTGGTAGTGCCAGGTTGGGGGAAGGTCAGACTCACCCAGGAAGAAGCAAGCCAGTGTTCCCTTCCTGTCTTGGCCTCCCAGCAGAAGCTAACCATAATAATTTGACTTATTATACTCAGGCCCTGAGAGAGGTCGAAGCAGCCCTTCAGAGGAAATTGGAAATGTTTTGAGTTATGATTGAAGTAGAGATAGCCATTTATTCTACTTCAGGTTCAGCAGAGCCTCCTGATTTTTCTTGAAGATGAGATCATTTTGTTCTTTGCAGATCGATTGCAAGCTCTCTGGCCTCTTGCAGAATCAGATCAGCCAGGAAGCAAGTGGCTGTTCTCCTTTGTATTTCCAGCAAGTCGTAGTTAGACCACAGAGCGAATTCCTTTGCGACGGATGAACAGTGATTTGTTGGGGTGGATAAAGAGCATGGCCAGATGCCCAAGTAGTCCAGCTCATCCAAGGCCTTCATTTTCTCCTCTAAAGAACAGTCTGTGTTTGGCTTATGCAAGAACTGAACATAACTTGTCCCCTGCTTTGTATAGTAGATTTGCCCTTTACGAGGTAGAGTCGGTACACGGGAGCTGTGCGCGGTTGACGTTAGCCAGGCCAGGAGGGCTTAGCTTCTTGATGCTTTTGGGCTGGTTGTGAGTCAGAAAGCTTCATGCCACCCATGAGGCTTGATTAGCGCTGTCCTCGTTTCTGGAATGACACACGGTTGCCTGATATAAACCACTCTCCATGTTTATTATTTCCTATGGATGTTGTTAAATGATCTGATGTTCATCATCAACAATAGGAAACCGTGCATAATCCAAGCCTATCTTTCTCCTTCACATTTTTTGGTTTAATGTTGCTCTTAAATATTTAAGCTACCTCATGCAGGAAATCAGGAAGCAGAAGACAGAAGCCTTGCTTGTTAGGGGCCTTGAGGACTCTCTAGTGCTGATGGAGACTGAGGGAACCTGTCTTGCCCGTCGGTTCCCCAGCCCACTCTCCGCTCCCCACTGCTGGTTCGTACCCCAGGACCCTCCTCTGTCTCAGCTCTCACACTCACAGCTGGACTTGTGAAGCTCAGCACCCACGTCCCCGCCTTTGGCAGTTGGAGAGTGGTCCCCACCCCTCGCGTAGCATTGTGCGACTGTGTGAGAAGTCTGGTTTTAGTAAGTATTTGCATATTTCTGTGAAGATTTACTAGGGCGGGTTGTAGCAGCTTTTCAGGAAGCCAGAAAGCTTGCAAAAGTTTAATCAGTTCCTTCAGGAAGACATGAACGTTAATATTTTTTTGTCCGCCCAACGGACCGATTGTATGTAGTGTGCCAGGCACTGGGGATGCATTTACAGATCATATCTCCTTAAATCCTCAAAGCCTCTCTAAGATGGAAATTCAGGGCCTCTTCTCCATGAGAAAACAGACCTGGAGAGGATGTGCCTGGTTGAGGCCCGTCGGCCGTGACAGACAGACTGGCGCCCCGCCATGGGCCTTCTGGAAAGTCCATCCTACTTCAGAGCTCCAGGCATGCCCTGGTCATGAACAGCCTGAGTCCATCTCTGTACAGCTGACCAGAGTAGGTTGACTCATTTCCTGGGCCTGGGTCTGAGCTTAGGAAATGGCCCAGGTCTTCACTCATTGAGCCCGGCGAAATGTACCGAGTGCCTGCTCTCTTGCAGTCATGGTGTTAAGTGCCATGCAGAGGAGTTCGTTCCTTCAAGCCATTCTCCACAAAGCAATTTCCTCCATCTTCAACTGGGGGCAGCTTGCCCCTGCCCTGGACTCCACATTACTTTAATTAGATCTTTCTTCAAAAAAGCGCACTTTCTGCTTTGCCTCATCACGTCCCTGTAGGCTGAGAGTCCAGAATCGAGTCGTGGTCTGTTTCATCTTCTGCTCTGAGTGCCTGCAGGTCTGCTGCTCATAAATCGAACGCTTCTGTGTAAAGAGAGAAACACGGGGCTGGCTCCGGACTGGACGGGCTGGCTAAGGAAAAGGGCCCTTCCGTTGGTTCCCAACACTGCAGTGTGGTCCTGGCCTCCCAAATGTCCCCCGGGAGCTGGTTCCTTTTCATCACACATCTGAATGCCTTTTCTCCACAGAGGGACTTTAGCATTGATTTCCTAATGCTCCTTATGGGTCTGGAGAAACTCTTATTTGACCCACCAGTGACACAGCATCTCGGAGCAGACAATCCACAGCTGCCAGAGAGCGGCCTTGGCACCGCCTCCCGGCCGTGTGGCCGACGGTGATAGCAGACAGAGCAGAGTGAAGCTGCTTATCCACTGTCAGCTCAGAAAAGCCCAGAATCGCAGCTTCCTCATCAGGAGGCTGTGAACGGTGGTTCCCAGCACAGAGCTGTGGCCTGGTGCTGAGGTGAGGCTTTCCCTGGAAAATTCCGTAGCATCCTGTCAAAGAACAAACATTTCCTATTTCAAAATAACGTCTTCCGTATTCATTAAAGTTATGTCCAGCTTTAAAATTCTCGTTGGGCAGTGAGCGAGTGGTCTAGAAACAGCAGAGGGACAGGGACACAACGTGTGTGCGGAGAGGCAGCCACGTCATGTTGGAATGTTCCAGGTTAAGACCCTGAGCGTTGGAGTGGGACCAGCTCCCTTCTCTGACAGAGCTGGGTTTTCTCCCTCCAGAGGCCCAGGCTGGGCGCCTGTGGAGTTGGGGCTGTGGTGACTCAGAATTGCGCCGAGTGCCCTCACTGTCACTGCCCTGCCTCAGCCAGGCAGTGACTCAGCACCAGCGCTGGCTCCGGGCCCGGAGCGCACTTGACTGAATGTTCAGGTCTGAGCCTCAGCCCGGCTCAGCCAGGCAGAATGAAAGTGCCTTTCCTCCTGCTGCATTTTACCCCAGGAAGATGAAGGATTTGGGCATTAGCCACAGGCAGCGTGGGTGCGGCAGGAACAGGGAAAGGGTTAACCTGTCCTTGCCTTGGCGTCAGGTCTCTGAGGTCAGATGGGCGACCATCCTCGAGCCTCAGTCTCCCCCCCGTAAAATGGGCTTGCAACAGTACCCATCCGGCCGGCCGTGAGGATCGTGGGGGTGGCACACGGAAGGTGGCGAGTTCGGGCCGCGTTCACAGCTGCCCCTGGAAGTGGGAGGGGATTTGCAGGGAGGCCGTCGGCTTCCCCACGTGGCAGACATTTCTAGCTGGACTTTGGTCTGTTGGCCGAGCTGAGGCCGGAAGTCTTGTTTCTCAGTGGCAAGCCGCCTCTTAACCCCCTTGGACCACATTAGCTGACTCCTTCAGCCCGTGTCAGGGCGCCCTCAGCACCCTTCCCTGGCGGTTCCCGTGCTGCTCATGAGGGTGGATGTAGCTGAGGCAGCAACTCAGGGACACAGCATGGGGGTCACATAAAAGGGGTCACATGGAGGTTGAGCCTTCTGGCGCCTCAGCCCCATCAGCCTGTAGATTGATCCCCAGTCCCCCACCCAAGACAGATTAGGATAGTGTTATTGCACTCTGCTGCTTGGGGCGCTGTGTGTCTCTCGCCAACTCCCTGAGGGAAAGTCTCTCCCCCCCCAACATCTTGGCACAGGCCTGAGGACAGTGCCAGCAGGAGTTAGGTGCCCAGTCGGGTTGAGGGGAGACCGAGCCTCGTTAACCTGGGCCAGCCTGTCTTCATCGCTGCCCTGGCCGAGTCTAAGGGGCAGACACGTCACTGTGGATGAGGAGAGGGGGGTGTTTCTAATTGTCACTCCTCTGTGGTGTAGGGGGGAGAGTGTGGGTATGGGGGAGGAATGCTTTGAGCATATCCTGAGGGGTGGGAGGAGAGCCGGCCCTGGGCATTCTCCCCAAGGCTGCCACCATCAGTCAGAGGGGTCCTCCTGTTGCCTGAGCCTCAGTTGATGAACTAGAGATTTTTTTTTACGGAAACCGTGTTTTGTACAAAATGCATGTCTAGCGAAGCCCTGCACCCTGATAGCAACAGACACCTGTGTGGTTGGATTCTAGC
Source organism: Eonycteris spelaea (assembly GCA_003508835.1). Lineage (NCBI taxonomy): Eukaryota > Metazoa > Chordata > Mammalia > Chiroptera > Pteropodidae > Eonycteris > Eonycteris spelaea. The sequence continues at coordinate 6,685,474 of PUFA01000004.1, read as the reverse complement.
GGTTAGAAGAGCCGAGCGATTGGCCTGTGCTCCACCTGAGCATGAGACAGGTTCTTGAGAAACTCATGGAAATGTAGGGTGAGGAGGTGTCTTCATCTAACTTCAGACAGTTTGCTTTCCGCTGTGGAACTTCGGGTGCTTGTCTGTCCGTGATTCATGGCTTTAGATTGATTAAGCAGGTGTCCCTATTTTTTTTTTCCCCTGAAGAGGAAGTAGGTGGTTCTTAATTTTTCTGTAGCGTGAGTTCGGGAGCTCGGAGCCTGGACCAGGGTTCTTGACCTGTTTCTGCAGTAACTTCCTGTTGCCCTTGGGCCATATGTACTGGAATCCTTGAGGGCTCCAGCGGTGGGGGAGACCGGGGAGGGGTGCTGACACTGAGCCCGAGCATTCCTCCAGCAGGACAAAACCAGCCGTGGTGGTGGTGCCCAGCCTAGAGATCACTCCACGCCCCTGCGGGGGTGCAATGAAATGCTGGGGACACCAGCAATACTTGCTCTGGGCAATCTCCCAGCCCCAGGCTGGCTTGGCTTTTCTCCTCGGTCTCAGGTCGTGTGTGCAAGGAGCCACAGTCACTGAAAGCTGAGTGTGGCATCTTAGAAACGAGTTTGTCCGCACTGCAGCCCCTTCAGAGCAGCTGGCTGGGGCCGTCGTGGGGGAGAAGGACGTTTAGGGCTCCAACCCGTAGAGTCGCTTTGGGGTTGTGTTTGCTTCCAGATTGTAGAACTTGTACATGCAGTTCTCAGCAAAAAATAAAATAGCATCCTTCCTCAGCAGTGCTTTTAGGCTCTCAGGTAAAAGGGCTTCTAACACTTAGCAGGCTTCATTTCCAACTTGTTGAGACCAGCAAGGAGCTAGGCTTTGTAAGCAATAGGCCAGCTTTGCTCAGAAAAACTGGGCCATCCGTAACTGTTCGTGGAATGAAGAAACGAGATTGTTGCAGGGCATGGTGAGGCTTCAGAGTTCACGAACATTTCCTTTTGTGCCGCATTTCACTTAATCTTGTAAAATTCCTGGGAGCTGGGGATTTTTACAGCTGGGGAAACTGAGTCTTCGCAGCAAGGAGTCCTGTCTGAAGGCACAGCCGGCGAGCCGCAGGACCGGGACCAGGCTGACAGCTTGAGACCAGGCTCATGCCAGTGTGTCCTGCTCGTTGGCCACAGCCGTAAAGAGAAGCAGTGTTGAGTTTCACGTTCTCAAGAGTTTTCCCCAGTAGAAGCACACAGGGACTTCCATCTCAGCCCTGGGATAAAATGCGTGTAGTTCAATGAGGGGCACGTCGGATAAAGCCTGCAGCCGCCTTCGGCTGGATCGCTTACGGGGTTTGTGGTCAGCACAGGCGCTTGTCGGACCCGGAGTGCTGGGAATGGACCTCGATGGATGTGGCTTCGCTTACTCTTCAGAATTTGCCCAGTGTCCATCATGTGCTCAAAACAGGGCTGGGGCAGCGGGGAGAGACCCCTTATCACAATCCAGCGGAAACCGAAGACATTTTGAGTTTGACTGTGGGCGCATAGGCTGTTCCTATATCAAACTGGCAATAAAACTTAATTCATTTCTTTGGCCTCTACACCCACCGGAGGTTTTGGTAGGATGTCGATGCGCAACTGTCAGTTTGCACTCGAGAAAGAAGCTTGTCTTTTGTTTTGTTTCCTGCTAGACAGACGTGAGCCAAGCCGCTGAATCTTGGTCCCAATCCCAGCTATGTGGGGAGTTCCAGGATTCCTGTTCCCCTCCATCTTTTTTGTTTGTTGGTTTTAGAGCTTTTGAAGTATCTTTAGTAAAAGCCAACACCTGACCAGTGGGGAGGCTCTTCCGGCCTAAAAACCCAGTTACTAGCCTCTGTGTCCTACTTCAGACTCCGGGGCTGTTGAGACTGTCTTCGGGGCAGCCCTCAGAGTTCCCTTTGTTGCTGTCACTCCTTCACCGAGACCGCACTGATGGGAACTGTGGGGTGTCAAGCTCTGTTCCGTGGGGCTGATGTCGGGGGCTTTCAGCGGGGCCACTCTGAGGGTTCAGAGGCCACTCTGTGTACAGGGAATTGATTGTGGGTGGGTCAGGCACACCCTGCCCCTGGCTATCCCCAAAGCTGGTGCACACATGTGACACCCCAGCATGGTGGTTGACATACACCGCGCAGGTGCACAAGAACTGTTGTTCCTGCCCGACCCTAAGGCACAGGAGTCCTCCGGGTCAGCAGCTTCCTCCTCTTCATTTGGTATGCGAAAGTTCGGGCATTGAGAGTGCCAGAATGTCTGTGGTTTAACTGAGTGCAGTTAGGGGTGGTCCTTTTTAGATTGCTGTGACATCAACTTTTCCTTGTTTTTCAGCTTTATGTAGATGTTTAGAGCTAGGAAGGACCTAAGAGTTCGAGGCCTGGGAGACCGTCAGAGCTGGAAGGAACTTCATTCGGTTTCTCAGTGCAGTCCTGGCTAGGCTTCCCAAATGCCTGCTCAGCCAGACTGTTGGGGTTGGGCTCAGAGCCTGTGTTTCCTTGCATTTCCTGGGTGTTCCTTAGAGTCTGTAAACCACTGCTTCACAGAACATCGGGGCCGCCCTTCATTTTACAGCAGAGGAAGCTGACGTCCAGAGAGGGCATGTGAACTGCTTACGTAGCATACCTACTTAGGGCAGAGCCTGAGTTAAGACCAAGTGCAATCTCTCCACGTCTCCTAGCACACACATAGTTAACATGTGCTGTTAGGCAAACAAAGGGCTCACCCAGGCTCAGCACCTGACCCCAGGCTTCTCTAAGAATATCTTATACTTAACATGGCAGCTTTTGGCTCACTTGGGGTCATTTTTCCTGCTTTTTATCCGGGCTGTCTCATGGAGTTGTTTGGCTCTGAGACGCCTCGGGATTTTAGTGCAGTGCACAAACAACAGAGAAGAATTAACCAATGCATTTTATACATTACTGCAGTGAGATAAGCAGTGAAGTCAGGATGCTGGCCATTTCCTAATCGAGTTTTATATGTATGTTGTCTTTGGCCAAAGATAAGAATAGTGAGCTGAGGTGCACTGGAAAATAATTCCTGTAATGTCATCATCACTCCTTAAGAAGCTCCAGGCAGGCCATGATGAGGGAGGGGCCGAGGATCGGCAGTCGTCTGCGTGGTCACTGGTGGTACCCGGTCCCTATCAAGTGACCACATAGAATAACCCCAGAGATGTGGGGTCCCCATCGAAGTTAGAGGGGGGCAGATAGTGAGTCTTCTGTGAAACACGCTGGTGTAACCAATAGGCTCTTTCTGGACTTGTGCTTGAACTTGAAAACAATTCTTATGGGACTGAAGAGACGTGTTCTAGTCATATTCTAGAAGGATCATAAATATTACATATTGTCAAACTTAATTTAAAAAATATATCTTTTTTTAAAAAAATTAGATTGTGATGAAAACATCATAGAAGGTAGAAAAGACAGTTTAGTTGGACTCTTTCGGGTGGTGCTTTGCACTTGTTAAACACCGAGGCCCTTGCTGTTGACGGGGCTCTAACGTGAGCAGAGTAGAAGCCTGAGGAGGGGGCGTCCGCGTTCCCGGTGCAGGCCTTGTTATGGGTGGGCGTTTCCCTCGGACTTTAAATTATTCATTCATGTAGAAGTGTTTAGTCGTCAGTTATGTAAAACGGGTGTGGCTTACCTCAAGCCATGTTTTTCTAAACAAAACCCCACAAGAGTGGAAGGGGAGCCTGCTTCCTTTTAGATGTGAGGCCCGGGGAGAAATGTGTGGGTGTTTATTCAGCGGCATAAACGGGGCATTAATCACACGGATCCAGGAGTGCAGCCCTCAGGACCGTAGGAGGAATGGCCCCCCCCCCTGGGCCGCCCTTCAGCATCCCTGCCTTCCGGCACCATGGTTCAGCCAACCCCAGACTCCGAACTCGCGTCTTGGCCCCTCCCTGCCCTCCTCCTCCCGTCCTGCCAGCCACAGCGGCCTTTTCATTCCTTCTTGTCCTGGGCCACCCTTCCTTTCCGTGCCCTGTCCCCTCGCTTTCGTACTCGCATTCCTGACTTCTCTCGTTTCCTGACGTGTCCTGCTTTCTCCTTGCGATTCCTCCCGCCGTGGCGAGGTGCGTCGTCAGCAGCTCCCAGGTCAGTGGACGGGGGCCTCACTGGCAGCTCGGCCCTCTGGGCCCCCGGCTCAGCTCTTACCTTCAAATGCCACCCACTCACCCACTGCATCTCTGATACCCTGCCCCTGCCCGCAGTGACCACAGGCTTTCCTCCACTGACCCCAGCGTGGCACTTCTTCCAAGACCGCGGCTTCAGGAGGCAGTCTCTGCTGTCACAGTCCCTCTGGCAGACAGAATACTCTTCCTTCCTTCCTCTTCCTCCCCTTTGCTCTTTCACTCGAGGTACGAAGTACACGTGGGGAGGTGCAGAAAAAGCACAGTTCTTGGCAGGCTAGCTCCAGTGCTTTCTGATCCAGGGGCTTCCCCAAGGAGGAGCAGGGCCGCAGCCAGGCCTCTAGGCTCCAGGCCCTGGGCGAGTCGCAGCTGGAGGCAGAGCCAGGAACCGGCCGTTGTGGGGGCCGGAGGGTTGGCAGTCCTCATCTGTGAAAACCAGACAGTGTGGGTCGAAGGTGGCAGGGCGTGGGCAGTTGGGGGTTCCAGAGAAGTTCATAGGTTGATAGATTTGTACCCAGGTGTACATCTGTTTACCACTACCAGAAAAAAGTAGAGCACCCTGCCATCCCCTCAGAAGTTCTTTGAGGACCTCCCTTGTCACTGCCGTGTCCTTCGGGGGTCGCCGCCATTCTCACTCCAGGCACTGCGGGTTCGCTTCGTCCTTCAGTTTTGATTCCTTCCACGCTTTGGGGGCTGAGGAGCACAGTCGTGTGCCTGTTTAGGGAGGGAATGCACGTGAGTTTCGGCCTGGGCACCCCTCTTGACGTGCTCATAAAACCTCACAGGCTGAGGCGAGTGTTGCTAGCTCCATTTTCTGGAGGAGGGGAGGAGGGCTCGCAGAAGTCAGGAGAATCATCCCAGAACTGTTATCGATGGAGGCCAGAATGAACTTGCAGCCAGCCTGTCTAGGGGAGCCCTGTCCTAGCTGCAAAAACCCACGCGCTTCCCCGTCCCTGGGGCCTCCCGTGCTTTCCAGGTGGTTGTGCTACCTGTTTGTGTCATGCAGCCGTGAAACTCCTTGTCAAAGGCCCCTGGTTGGCAGGGGTCATGCTGGGTCGGTCACCACATTATACCCAGCACCTCAGTAAGTAGCAAGATGTTCCCCAGAAGGTAGGCAGTGGATGAGGACTCGCTAGCCACTCAGCTCCGTGGCCTGTGCGGGTGGCACGAGGCCTCCGAGTGTGGCTGGGGGAAGCAGTGACCCTGGGCAGCCAGCAGAGACGCCCCTGCTTGAGCCTGGAGGAGGGATGCCCAGTGGGCGGCTAAGATGCCCGGGCGGTCGGTGGCGTCGAGGAGTCAGCAGCAGCACCAAGAAGCACAGGGATTCTCGGTGCTGCTGGCTTGCTGCCTCCCTTTCGGGGCCTGCCTCCCGGCAAGAATTTGGTTCTGAATGTGAAGCCTGGACCCACCCCCTGCTCTTGGGTGACCTCGGAGTTGAGCAGGCTAAAATAATGCAGCCGCCCCGAGCACGTGGGCCTTCTAATCTGAGAGTCCCTGTTTGTTGGTGTTCCCAAGGACACAGCGACACCCTTGCCTCCCCTGTGTGCCGGAGGCCTTCGGGGCAGGGGCTCACGGGGGGAAGCAGTCCCTCAGACGGGGTGGGGAGGGGGCTGAATTCCGGGGTCAGCCGCCCGGTGCGCTCAGATACAGAGGCATGGCGAACTCCCAGTGGTCCGTCACTCAAAATGCGGACCGGCCTCAGCCTGCCTTGCCGTGGGATTGGCATCCCGCACACTCCTCAGCCCCTGGCTCTTGGTGGCGGTTCAGAGAGCTGCCTCCTGAGAGAGGGATCGAATTCTCCTTCTTAATAGTCGATCTGCCCAGATGTGTGTAGGTGGCACGGATCCCCAGCCCCCTTCCTGTGAAAGGACCCTCTCATACCGAGGAAATGGCACTGAACGCCTGGGGGTGTCCCTGGTTTCGGTTGCCTCCGCTTGGTGAGGAATGACATTGCTGGGTGAGTGACTGGCCAGCCTTGTCGTCTGAAACAAGATCTCTCCGCGTGGTACATCTGGAACTTGGCCTTCCCCAGGGTCCCAAAATAGCCAGGCCACTGAAGGGAGAACTTCGCGAGGGGACACTGAGGGACCCCAGCCGCTCCCCGCCAAGCGGGCTTTCTCGTCGTCAGAAACCGAGCACCGCTCCTCCCGGGGTTTGGCTCCCGTTCTGTGCTGCTTCCACATTCCTCGCGCGCCCCCCTTTCCTGCAGCGCGTTGTGAGAGACCCCGAGGAGGGGCCTCTCCCTGCCACCCCTCCTCTACGGAGATGTCCACACTGTGGCCTGGGTTTGGGGCCACACCGCTCTGCGTTGTTAGGAAAACAGGGGGACCTTTCGGGAAGCAGAGCAGCTGGCCGCGATTTAGCGCATTGGAGTGGAATCCTCTTTGCCCCTCCTGACCTGGGTCTCTGAAGACTTGGGGGACAGTCAGGGGCTCGCCTACATACACTGTTTGCCTGGTTGTCACCCAGAGAAAAAGACGTGTCTTGCCAGTGTCAGAAACTGAGACCTCTCTCATGCTCAGCACATAACCTCAGCTCACCTGCTCTCTTTCGAGGCCCCTGATTCTTAACGTGCTGGCCGGACAGCAGCCTTGGCAGGGGAGGGGGCGTCTGGCAGGAGCGGGGGCGGCCGTGCTCCCTGTGCCCGCCGTGCTGGCTGACACTGGGCGGCCCAGCACCACTGGCAGGTGCCAGTGCTGAGTGCCATGCCATTTCCTCCTCGGAGGTGTTACCTTCCCAGCTTCTGACCAGTCTGTGTTTCTCCTGTTTTTATTTTAGGAAACTCCGTCCTCTGCAAATGGCCCTTCCCGGGATGGCTCCAGGCTGCTGCCCACTAGGGAAGGCCACGCCGTGTACCCCCAGCTCCGGCCCGGCTACATCCCCATCCCTGTTCTCCACGAAGGTGCCGAGGGCCGGCAGCCACACCCTGTCTTCACCTCCGCCCAGCCCGGGACACAGCGATTCCGGACCGAGGCAGCTGCGACGGCTCCTCAGAGGTGCCAGTCGCCTCTGCGGGGTGTGGCAGAAGCCAGCCAGCCGGATAAACAGTGTGGACAGGCGGGAGCAGCTGCGGCTGCCCAGCCCCCAGCCTCCCACAGACCTGAGGTGAGGAGAGGCCTGGCGCTCGGGCCTGTGGGTGTGACCGGGAAGCCCAGACCTGATGCCCGCGCCCTGGGCCAGGCACCCGATGAAATGCAGGGCATCTGGGTCTGGCCTGCAGTGTCAGAGGTCACCCAGCAAAGACAGCGCAGTAGCCCCACATGGTCCCCTCGCGTTCCACAGGTGTGTTTCTCAGGTGGGCAAGGATCATGGCTTATTTCTGTAGTTAAGGAATTGGAGCTCAGAAGGGTAAACAGCTTGATCCGAATTCATGAAGGACGTGGCATCGCTGGGGTGAGAAGCCTGGCCTCCCACTCCTGGGCTGAGGCTCCTTGTTCCCACCAGGCTTTCTGTCTCAGAAACAGAGATACTGTGTGTTGTTTCCTCAAATTCAGTGCTTATGGCTGAGTAGTAACTGCTTGGAGCTATACTGATACGAAAACGAGACAGCATACTGCCCTTACAGCGTCCCACAGTTTAAACAGAAATCCGAAATACAGAGTCAGGAAGGCAGCTGCTTAGTGATAGGGTTTTAAGCCTGAAGCCAACACTTCAGTGCACTAACGTCTGAAAAATAGTTCTTAGTCTGGTCCGTAGCCGAGATTTGAGGGCCAGCGGACCCCAGCGGGATTCCTGAGCAGTGAGCCCCTGTGGTTTTCCTGTCTAGACCATTTCGTGGTGTCCACTGGCACAGCTCCCCACACCCCGTCTGCCCCCAGGGCTGGGATTGCCCCCCTCGGCTCCATCCTGGATGTCGGCTTCGCTGTCTGCCTGGGGGCAAAACATCGCCGTTGATGTGGGGCTCTCGGAGGCCCCTGGCCTCCTTGGAGAAGCAGCGGCTGCACGTGTCATGTTGTTGTTATAAAAGTCAGCCGCAACACAGCAGTCGGAGAGATCATTTGAGCCAGCAGGGCCCCTAGAAGCCAGCTGGGGAAACAGCATCCTGGTTTTCTAGGTGGTCTGGGGGGAGGGGCCTGGCCTGCCTCGGCTCACACAGGGGACGCAGGTCCCAGTACCCAGCGTGTTCTCTGTGGATTAGCACGGAAAGGGTTAAGGAAAAAGGAAATAAAGCGACATGTAGTAACACGTGCAGTGTGTGTAGCAGTTCCGGTTGGTGGCAGTTGTGCTGAAGCACATACACAGGTGGATTTACTTAACCTCAGGTCAGCCCAGTGAGGGAGAGGGCGCTCTTCCCTATTTCCGAAGAGGCTCAGAAAGCTATGGAGCTGAAAAGAATCTGAACCTAGGCCTCCTGACTCCAGAGCACCCCATCCTGACACTGCGGTTTGAAAAGGGAAAGGCTCAGAGGTGGGAGGTCCTTAAACCGTTTGCCCTGAGCAGGCACCTAGCGGGGGCGGGGTCCGAGCACCAGGCACAGGTCATTCACGGGGCCTCTGCCCTCTGTGTCCTGCAGCGATCACAGTCTCCAGCGGCCTCGGACTGCTCGTCCTCGTCGTCCTCGGCCAGCCTGCCCTCCGCTGGCAGGAGCAGCCTAGGCAGTCACCAGCTCCCCCGGGGTTACATCCCCATCCCTGTGATACACGAGCAGAACGTCGCCCGGCCAGCAGCCCAGCCCTCCTTCCACCAAGCCCAGAAGACGCACTACCCAGCTCAGCAGGGCGAGTACCAGACCCACCAGCCCGTGTACCACAAGATCCAGGGGGATGACTGGGAGCCTCGGCCCCTGCGGGCAGCATCCCCGTTCCGCTCGCCGGTCCTGGGCGCGTCCAGCCGGGAGGTCTCTCCAGCCAGAGGCGGCACGCCGGTGCACTCCCCGTCACCCCTGCGTGTGCACTCCATGGCCGACAGGCCTCAGGTATGAGTCGGTGTCAGCAGGCTGGCCCTGGTGGCATCTCCTCTGTGCAGGTGCCCTGGGGTCCCCGTCAGCCTTCCCTAGATCACATATGCTCCTTTGGGGGAAAGTCAGATCCTGGACGTGTCTGGCCATCGGCAGAAACGCGAGACCGGGGCTGGCCGTAAACCTCCGCGCCTACTACAGCTTCTGCTCAGTTTTTATTGCAGCCGCCCAGGGGGCAGGCTCAACCACCACGTGGGACACCGTGGGCAGAGTGCGGCATCGCTCACACACCTAGGGTCAAGGCGTCGTAGTGCCTACCCTCGGGGCCCTGGTAACCCCTCCACCCCCCAGTGTGTCTCCAGTCTTCCAGGCGGCGGTCCCCTTCCTCCCTGATACCCCTTCTCCACTCTGCAAGCCCGTCCTGTCATCCCACCTTCGTGCCTTTACTCGTGCTGAACCCGCGCCCCGAAATGCCGTCACCATCTGGGTTCTCCCATCCGGCAGCAACAAGCCAGTCTTGCCTCATCCGTGAAGCCCACTCATCTTTCTCATGGTGCCTTGTGAGCCCCTTAGAGTTCAGCATGGGATGATTCTGTGCATTTCAAAAGTGTTGTTCATCTTGTCTCTTTAGCTCGGCTCTGAGCTCGGTGACACGCAACATGCCTTATGCCTTCTCCTCCTCCGTGGTGGCAGACCATACTGCCTGGCCGATGAACCGGCCCGCTCATCCTTCAGTGGAGACGAGGGGCACTGGCTCCTGGAGGAGGAGGAGGGTGGGGAGGAGGAGGAGGGTGGGGAGGAGGAAGAGGAGGAGGAGGAGGAGGTGGGAGGAGGAAGAGGAGGAGGAGGAGGAGGGTGGGGAGGAGGAAGAGGAGGAGGAGGAGAGGGTGGGAGGAGGAAGAGGAGGAGGAGGACATCCACCTTAGCAGCTTGTAGCTCAGCATTCAGCAGCCCCGGGCCCCCTCTGGCTGCGACTTGAGCAGCTGAATTAATTCTCTGCCAGTTCTGAGAAGGAGGTCCCCCATAAACAAATGCGGGGGTATCTTCATACTACAAATGGTGACCCTATCTAGAGCCCTGGAACAGAGTACCCGCCTTTCGTTGTTAATTTTTAAGCTTTTTAGGGGTTGTAAATGAAGTTCCATCTTACAGAGCTCTTATAGGGATTTTTACAAAGAAGTCCAGGATACCCTTCAGCCAGATTCACTGTCAACATTTTGCCACGTTTGCTTTGTCATTTCTTCTCTCTCTATATATTATCTATATATTTTAATTTTGAGAATTCATTGGAGATATCATGCCCCTTTACTCATAACTACTTCAGTAAATATTTTCCTAAGAGAAGGACTTTTCGTTCATAACCACATAGAATTATCAGATTTGGGAAATTTAACATTCTTACATTATCATCTAATACACAGGCCATTTTTAAATCTCTTTAAAGGTCATTTCTCTGTTCCGGATCTATTCTAGGGTCATGAGCACTGCACTGGGATGTCATTTCTTTTTAAAAAGTCCCCTTTAATCAGGAGCACTTTCTTTGCTTTCATGACCTTGACAGTGTTGAAGAGGAAAGCCATAGAACACCCCTCTTAAGTGTTTCTAAGTCACTTCTTGCCCAGCCTTTGTTTTAAAAAACAGGGACTCGTGGCTGGTTTGTGAATGGTGGGAGCCAAGGTTGGGAATGCCTGGGTTGGAGAGAGAGGTTTGATGGACGAGGAGGTTGCTGGCGTTCAGACAGCTGAGTATCTACTCAGTCCTCGGGCCCAGTGGCCCTAGGAAAGTGGAGCCTGTTGGGAGGGCTGGTGATGTTTCCCCTCGTACAGTTCCCGTAATCAGTGAAATAGCACTTAACTTGTCTGTATGCCCTTTAACTGTGTTCGTTAGCGCTTCCTTTGTAGCTCGTCGAAAGGTCCCTTCTTGGAGACTTGCAAGGATTTGATCTGAGTTTTGTAGTGGAACTTAGTATTTTAAATCAGGGATACTTTAGAAATAATGTAGTCCAATTCTTATGTCCCAGTTGATGAAATTTGGGTGTGAGCATTTTAAGGGGTTTTAGACATTCACCTAAATGTAGAAGAGTCAAAAGATTTTGGTTTCAAGCATAGCTCATTTAAAAACATATGGCTCTAGCTTATAGTTACATTAAAGGGTGTCTCAGCCCGTGCGGCCAGAAATCATGCAGAGACGACAGCTGAGAGCTGGCTCTGGCACGGAGGCGCCCCGCAGCTTCTTACGGGGTTACCTGTCGGGGGCATCTTGGCTGTTCTCAAAACGTAATCAGTCTGGTGAGAGACCAATAGGTTATCACAGGTTTAAAAAAAAAATGATAACTTTTCTGAAACAGGAGATGCAAGTATCACACCCTGAACAGAGATTGTCCACACAGTGTAAGGAAGGGGACAGATGTCACCCCAGAGTCTTGAGTCACCCAAGACTTTGCTTGGAGCTAAACTAGCTCAGCAGTCAGCATGTATTTTTGGTCCTTTGGTTTTTGAAAATTATATTGGTTTTCTTTTTATTGCCCTAAGAATACCACCTACTGAAAAATCCACTGAGGTAACAGACCAAGCATAACACATGGTTTGGTCACATACATGATTAGTGTATTTTTATTTTCCAACAGCTGTCGGTGGACTTTGAAAATCTCTTTTATACCATTTAAACTTAAAAAAAATCTGTGTCCCTCTTTTACAAATCAGTACTGTACTAAGTACAAACATCTTCCTGTGACTCTCACCTGTTATTAAAAATATCTTTGTGTCCTTGCCTCTTCTCAGCAGCCCATGACCCATCGAGAATCTTCGCCTGTTCCCCAGCCTGAAAACAAACCAGAAAGCAAACCAGGCCCAGGTGGACCAGAACTCCTTCCCGGGCACATCCCGATACAGGTGATCCGGAAGGAGGCGGATGCCCAGCCCGTCGCCCAGAAGCCCCCTCCTGCGTCTGAGAAGGTGGAAGTAAAGCTTCCTTCTGCTCCAGCTCCTTGTCCCCTCCGAGCCCCGCCCCTTCTGCTGTCCCCTCCGCCCCCAAGAATGTGGCAGCAGAAGAGAGGGGAGCCCCCAGCCCTGCCCCTGCAGAAGCCACACCCCAAAGCCAGGAGAAGCTGAGGCGCCCCCAAAACATCCCGGTGTGCTCAAAGTGGAAGCCATCCTGGAAAAGGTGCAAGGGCTGGAGGAGGCCGTGAACAGCTTCGAAGGCAAGAAGACAGACAAAAAGTACCTGATGATAGAAGAGTATTTGACCAAAGAGCTGCTGGCCCTGGATTCCGTAGACCCTGAGGGACGAGCCGATGTCCGTCAGGCCAGGAGAGATGGCGTCAGGAAGGTTCAGACCATCCTGGAAAAACTTGAACAGAAAGCAATAGATGTTCCGGGTCAAGTCCAGGTGTATGAACTCCAGCCCAGCTCCCTTGAAAGCGATCAGCCACTGCAGGAAATCATGGAGATGGGCGCCACGGCTGCAGACAAGAGTGAGAAAAGTGCCGGAAATGGAGAAGATCCCCAGACTGAAACCCAGCAGCCGGAAGCCAAAGCAGCAGCCGCTGCAGACCCGAGCAGCACGCCAGACACAGCTGGCGGCCCAGCAGCGCCGTAGGGTAGGCAGTCCTGACACTGGGGACTGATGGTGCGCTCCAGGGAACTCCGAGTCGCATGCCTTTCGGGGACTTGAAATCTGTTGGTTTTTACTATTCGTAGCAGCTTGGCACGCAGTAACCTGGGTGGAGGCAGAAGAGTAAAGGGGCTAAAAGGAAAATGATGCTTTTCTTCAGTATTCTTGTTCTGTACCAATGAGGAAGCCGCTTGTTTCAGAAGTTTAACCCCATCACTTGTCGTTTTGGGGCCTCCGCCTGCATGGGCACCACATGTTAGCCATGGTTGTGAGCTGTCTTCCTGTCACTCTGGACTGGAGGAGCTTTTTAGGGGGGAGATGGGGAGTCGCTGTCTCATCTCATAAGCAATATGAAAAACCCATTTTTCAGAAATGTTGCCATTTCAGTGAGATGATTTTCTTCATCTCGTAGCCAAAATATCTAACTCGAGATAGGATAAAATGTGTAAGAAGCCATAGGAATATCTGTATGTTGGATGACTTTAGTGCTACATTTAAAAAAAAAAAAAGAAAATAAAGAAATAATCTGACTCAGTTTTTTGTGGTTTGTACAACTTTGAAGAGAATGGCAGATCAAGATCGTCTCTCGCTGGCTTCAGTAAAAATAAGTGGCAGACGCATTTATAAGCCTGCGCTGGGGTTGGTACCATCTCTGCTGGCTCAGCTCATGAGAAAATGAGTCTTGGTGATTTTTCAGCCGCAGAGTGTAGCTGGACGCTGGGCAGACTCAGGGCTGTGAACCCAGGTAATGGGAATGTGTGTACTGCACCTCTTCACACCACCCTAGCCAAGGTGCCACTTGCACAGCATCTCTGCCACCTGTCCTCAGGCCATCCGCAGGCCTCACCGAGGAGCTGAGACGGTTCAAAAGTGCACAGGGAAAGCCCTTCCCAGAATTGCCTGAGGCTGGCCCCAGCGTTCCTTAGAGTCCAGGTCACTGGGGGTTGGGGACATGTTCTCTGAGAGCCTTGGGTTATCTTTATCTGACACTTCTCTGAGTCACCAAACCAGTCCAAGACCCAGGTTTATCTTCCCAGATTGGGTTCCTAGAAGCCATGGGGGTTAAGGGATGAGATGCACTTTGAAGCCACTGGGTGGAAGAAAAGCCTCCTCTCTGTGCCAGCGTCTTGTAAGAGCTTGGGAAGGACCACAGCCTCGGACACGTGGAGATGGGCTAGGTTTTTCTTAACTGCTTGCCAAGTAAACCTGAAAATGGAAAGGGAAGGAGAGATGGGCCTGAGATCTTGGAACTCCCAGGGGCACGCTGACTTCAGAGCCCCGAGCTGAATGCCTCATGACTCTGTCGAGTTTAATATTGGTGCCTGACGATGCTGCCCAAAAATACACACTGGAGTAGTTGCCACTCTTAGCTTGCTGAGAAAGGTTGAAGTTATTCCGATGGGAATCTGCCAACATCATTCCTGGGTAAACTCATTTGCGGAGTATAAGCCGACTGCTAGAGACATGCCACAGATTCTGGAAAAAACAAAACAAAACATGTAAATAGGGGAAAAGCCCACCGGACTACTTCGAAAGTGCACCAAAGATAAAGAATGTGACCATTTCTTTCTGCGACTTGGGCATCTATTCTCAGTGGACCACAACATTAAGGCGTCTTGAGTGGCTACTGAATTAGGTTGATGTTATTTTTATCACTAAACATACGTAGTAGCGCTTTGATGTCATTAGAATATTTCAGTCATCCGAATTAGATGGTACACGGACATCAGGGCAGGAGTTCGCTGACCTGTGTTCCTGGTCCCTGGGCTACAGGCTGGGCGTAGAGCTGGCTGCAAAGCTCTCACTGACATAACTGTCTTGGCTGCACGAGGCAGGGAACCGATTTCCACTGAGTGTCTAGTGTTGGGGCTTTGGCTTATCTAATCCTCCCAGTGCCCTTTATAAGAACAGTTAAAAACACAGGCTTGACTCAGAGGTCCTGGGTTCAAGTCACAGTTTCTTATGACAGCTCTGGGGGCAATGGACAAGTTACATGGCCTTTCCTTCGGTTTCCTCGGCTGTAAAATAGGGGGAAATGATCAAGTAAATTCAGACAAGGGAATCTGAAAACAGTGCCTGGCATGTGAGAGATGTTAGCTATTAACATCCTGTGTACTGGATGAGGAAAAGGAGGTGACTTGCTCACGCCCACAGAGCCCTGAGCAGAAGCAGGATTTGAATCCAGGCCCACGAGACACTGGGGACCATGTTCGTCTCACGTTCTTCAGCACCAAGTGAGCTGTGGTGACCAAGAGGGAAAGGACTATCCAAGTACTCAGAAATTTAGGAAGAACCTCTCACCTCTTCCTAGGACCCTGTATAGGTAGGTAGCGTGCGAATCCTATGAGATTTTTCCTGTCTCCCAGAGAAGAGAGACTTGGAACTAGTAAGTAACGTCATCTCTTCGGAAGGTCACTTGCAGCCTCAATGCTGGCAGCCCGGATGCCCGACTCCGGCTGCCGAGTCCGGATGCCCGAGTGGCTGCCCGAGTCTGGCTTCCGAGGCTTTCTAGAGCGACCTTTTCCCCTCCACCCCAGTGTCTGCGCCCCGCCTCCAGCCCGTCCCCACCTTCGAGGTCCGCTCGCCCTCTCCGTCCACTTTTCTCAGATTTCCTTGCCCAGCTGGAGGCCCACCCTTCTGTGACACCTCGTCCCCTCGGACAGTAACCGCCTTCTCAGACTTGCGTTTCTCAAAACTCCCAGCAGCCTTTGGCCTGTTGTTGGCCAGGGCCCAGCAGTTTCCCAGCTGTTTTAACATCTTTGCTCGTTTCCTAAGCAGACTGGATGGAAATCTCCCGAGGGCAGGCCGCACTGACACCTGCTCGTTCCCGTGTCATCGGCTAGACCTGGGCGCTTAGGCATCTGCGTGGCCAGGAGACCCTTAAAGTTCCTTTGCTAGGACCTTATGATTCCAAGGCTCAGTTGACATTTATTCAGACATGAGTATCAGTGTTAGCGATGAGAGTTCAGGGCCAGCCCCCCCCCCCCCCCTCGCCTCCAACTCGTAATCCGCAGATCGCCAATTTGGGCAAGTCATTTCCGCTCAGGGCCTCTTTTCTCCCACCTGTGACAGGTGGGCCTTGACCCAGAGGGGCGAGCCCGCCCGTCTCATGGCCGTGGTTTCTGTGTTTGTCCGGTCGCTGTGCCCGGCCCGGCCAGGCAGCATGGTCTCCATGCTGGGCCGTGCCTTCCTTCGACTCCCATGTGAGTGCAGCTGGGTTGCCCACTCTGCTGTAACATGATACAAATGTGATCATACGCCAAGGGACAGGATCCAGGGTCGCAGTTATTTTGGGATGCGCAGGAGCCTGTGGGAAGACGCTGGAACGTGTCTGAGTCACTCAGGCAAATACCTTTCTTTCTGTGTTCCAGCATGTTTTGCACTTTCAGGCGGCACCAAAAAAAAAAAAAAAAAAAAAACAACCCAGCAGGAGACATGCCCTTTGCGTTTCGGTGCGCCCTTCCTGAGCAGCACACCCTGTTTCTGGGCTGTGCCACCCCATCCTCTCCTGCAGAGGGGTGAGGGGCAGGGCTGGGTTAAGCCTTTGGAGGCCATAAGCGTGGAAAAAATTAGGGTGCTTCCCCCATATGTAAAATAAAAACGACTGTAAGCCATAAAAGTGTAAGGATGATCTGAATTTGTCACGTATGCTCTGTTGCTATGTAAAAGTTAAAAATTAAATTCCTCCAGTTGTGGCATGTGCACTTGGGCGTGTCCCCGCTTCCCAGTACTCAAGCTGCCTGTCGTCCAGCGCTGCCTATTAGGAACCAGTGGAGACCAGGAGAAGTGGCCTCAGTCCCCGGGGACACTGCTGAGCGGGGCGAGGAGGGTCCAGACGAGAGGAGAGGAGAGGAGAGAGCAGGAGCAGCCAGCGGTAGTGCCATCGCACTCGGTGGCAGGAAGAGGGAGGTGGCCACGGTCATCTGCAAGGGCTGTCCCCGACCGGAGCCCAGAACGGTGGGGGCCGCGTTCCAGGTGCAACTGGGAGCCACCCGAGGAGAAGACGCTCTGCCTCAACACTGCAGCTTCGGCCTGGGGAGCTGAGGAGGGGACTGGAAAAAGTGTTCCGGGTAGAAGGGGCCCGCTTCCAGAACACTCCGTTTCCTGTCCATGCCCTCTCTAGCCAGGGCTTCGTCCTGATGCGGGGTGGCCCTCACGGGGGCTGTACTTTCTGCACAGCTCTGGCCCTGAGGGAGGTCTCACGGCCCCGCCCTTGTTCCTTTCTGCTTCATCTCTCTCTCCCAACTGGTTCCTTCCCTCTACTTCCCCTGCAGCAGTGTAAACAATAAAGAAACCTTTCCTGCTGCTTCCTCAGTTTACCCCCTTTAATATCAAGTATCTTGAAAGAGCCAGCTGAAGTCACCCCCTGGCCGCCCATGCACTGTGCTCCCCTTACAACCACAGTCCCTCCCGTGGCTGCAGTCAGGCAGACTTCTCCCAGTGCCTCTTCCCCGCACAACGGCCCAGACTCACCCCCTCCCCTGCGCACGGGGAAACAGGTCCGCCAAGCTCCCTACCTCAACCCGTGGCTCTTATCGCCACGTGACTTTGAATTGTATGTGTCGAGGTGCTGGTACCTTGGCTAGGTGATAGTACCCAGATATTTAATCAAACCCTAGTCTAGGTGTTGCGTGGAGGTATGTTGTAGATGTGGTTAACATCTACGTTTCAGTTGACTTTAAGGAAGGAGACGAGCCTAGATAATGTGGGTGGAGCCTCATCTAATGAGTTGAAGGCCTTAAAAGCAAGACAGGTTTTTCGGCAAAGAAGACATTCTGCCTCAACACTGCAGCATCAGCTCCTGCGCAAGTTTCCAGCCTGCGGACCTGACCTACACATTTCCAACTTGCCTGTCCCCACGATCGCATGAGCCAGCTCCTTAAAACAAACCTCTTAAAAAATATGCACATAGGCACGCACCTTGCGTTTCTCTGGAGAACCCTGACTGATGCCTACTTTTTATGCTCCCACTGGGTCAAAGACTTTTGCTTCCAAAACCCCAGTCACCTGTGGGTCTGTGTTTCTGGTACTTCTGGATACCAAATGTACACGCACTATGGCCTACAAGGCACACAGGAAAGCAAACGTTCACCGACACCCTTCAGGAGCCTAGAATTCAAATCCCAGTGTTTCCCGGGGTTCCTTCAGCACCCAGTCAGCTCTGTCACAGCTCAGGCCTTCCATGGGTGCAATCGCAAATGCTCAGAGGCTACCAGGGGAAGTGGCAGAGCCAGCTGTCACAGTTGGGGCGGGCAGGGGGCAGTGGTTGACACCTGGGGACATGGGTCCAGTATCATAAGAACTTTCGGGAAATCCAGAAACATGTTTTAGTGAAATCTCTCAATTTTTAAAGATTTTAAAATGTTTGTAACAACCCAGCAGGAGCAGCAAAACTCCTCTGCAGGCCAGATTCAGCGCCAAGCCGCCAGTTAGCAAGTTCCAAGTCCCACTGTGCTGTAAATACTTAACTTTGTCTCCAGTTCCTTCTGTCCTCCCGCCCCTGTGAGTTGAGAGAGCAAGGACTGTGGCCCAGGGTTCTTAGACGTGACTGCACCCCACTTACAGCGGAAGAAGTGGGAGCAATGGCAGCAGGGAGAACTTGGCTCCCTAATTCCATTGTCTCCGTCTGGCTGAAATCCTTTTATATTCTCCCACCTCATTCAACGAGGCTTTTATCCTGTCCCTCAAAGACTACCGGGAGCACTCTGCTGCATCGAGTTCAAGGTCCTCCGGCCTCTGGCCCTTCTGTTCTGAGAAAGTCAGCGGGCTGCCTCCCGGCCCCTCGTGTCAGCTCACAGTCCAGTCCCTCCTCTTTGACTGGCCCGCCCTGTTCACAGGCATTTTAAGCAGCACAGGCTGAGTTCCCATCCCAGAGTCCTCACTCAACTCTGTGCCCTCAGGCAGAGTCTTAACCTTTTTGAGCCTCCGTTTCTCCCTCAGTTAAACAGTGACAATAAGAGTACCCAACTCTACACGAAGCAGCACGTTTAACCCCGAGGACAACTTATCCAACTGGGAGCATCGTTTCCACCACTCTTTCCCTTCATGCCACCAATGGCAAGGAGAAAAGGGCCAAGGAACATGGCTGCGATGTTGACCCTTCTGCTCTCCAACTTCCAGACGGCACCTGGGCAGAGCCCGGGGAGAGTAATGGCACATCGCTCGGTTCTTTCTCCCTGCCCTCACGGCGCCTCCAGCTCGGCCAGCTCCCACTCACATCAGGATGACATCTGTGTGCGCTGCATTCTAGGCAGGGATTTTACGGTCGCAAGGAATAAAGAACAGACCTCAAGCGACAGGGTTTTCCTGGAAAGATCTTCGAGTCCTGGAACCCAGGAGACACCCAGGCCAGGCCTCGAGGGGAGCAGGAGCCAAAGGGAGGCACGGATCCAGAGTGGCCCAGGGTCTGTCTGCCACTGGACTACATAGCGGCTCGTCCTGGAATTTCTCTGTCCTTGTCTCCCTCAGCGATTAGGACATAAGAATCAGGCCACATGATGCCATCGGGGAGGCACTCAAGTTGGCAAACACTAGCTTTTCCAACTTGCCCTAAGCGAAGGCGGATAACCCAATTGGGAGGGGGGCTCTTGGACAATGGCCTCACGCGAAGGGAGACCCAGAAGTAGCGCGGTTCCGGGAGCTGGAATCTGCCGTTGGTAAACACGAAGAAATACAGAAATGAAGGCTGTGAGAACACACTAACCTTCATGCTCCTAACGGCTGGTGTCTGTCCACGGCAGGCACCGACCAGGGCCCCTCGGCATTATGGATATGGGAGGGTCATGATGAAGGGGGCAGTCCAGTTCCAAAACCAAGACACAAAAAGGATGCCCCTTAGATGTTTCTCAATAAAATGTAAGGCAACTCAGCCCTAGGTGGTGGGCGTTGAGCGAGACAGAGCAGATTCGAGGGCCCACTCATGACCTGCAGCCTTAAAGCCACACGTGCTCAACCTCACAAAACCCCACTTGCCCACATGTCATTCTCCCACTGAGACAGGAAGGGCGTGACCGAACAGCAAAAAGACCTAGGCCAGGAGTCAGTCACATGGAAATTCTCAGGGGGCCAGTTCCGGAACTGTCCACAGTGTGGCTCTCCAGAGGCGTAGGTTCTGGGAACTGCTTACTTCAGCGGCCTGCGTGGGAATACAGTGACCAGAGGGGTTAACTCGCCAGTCAGAAGGAGGTCGGAGCTGGTTTCTTGCCTTCTGGAAGCCAAGGACGTGCTTCTGCTGGCTTTCAGCTATGCGAGGCAGAGTTCTAGAAAGTTATAGAAGAGTGCAGAGATGGCAGCCACTGTGTGGTAGCAGTAAACAGTGAGATAGTTTTAGACCTTATCACTTACGTCCTCCTTCAGTACAGTTTCTGTAAAGTCACGGCTTTGGCTTACGCAGGCTCTCTTCACTGCCACACGGTCTCTCTTGACATCTGAACCTTTTAGCTTCCTCTCCCCTTGTTCACGGTTTCATTCTTTACAACTTTTTTTTTTTTATTTAGCCTTCCTGAGATATAGTTTCCATAATACACAATTGACCCATTTAAAGTGGACAACTGAATGCTTTTGAGTATAGTCACAGCGTTGTGCAACCACAACCAGAATCGATTTTAGAGCATTCCCATCATCCCCCAAAAGAATCTCCCTACTCATCAGCATGTGCTCCCCACTTTTCTCTAACCTTCCCTGCACCCCAGCCCTCGGAAGCCACAAATCTACTTTCTGTGTCTATAGCTTGGCCGATTCTGGATAGTTCATAGAAACGGAATCATACAATACGTGGTCTTTCGTGACTGGCTTCTTTCACTTAGCGTGATGTGTTCCGGGTATACCCACACTGTAGCCAGCCTCAGCACTCACTTCTTTTTATTGCTGAATAACATCTATTGCATGGGTGTGCCACATTTCATTTACCCATTCATTAGTTCAGGACATTTGGGTTGTTTCCACTGTTTGGCTATTATAAATAATGCTGCTATGAACATTTATGTACAGATTTTTGCATAGATACCTAGGAGTAGAATGGCTGGGTCATATGGTGACTCTGTCTAACTTTTTGAGGAACTGCCAGATTGTTTACAAAGTGTCTGAAACATTTTACATTCCCACTGGAAGTATAGAAAGGTTCCAATTTATCCGCATCTCATTCTCTACTCTATATATCTTAGCTAAAATATTTAAGAGCATAAATTTGACTGAAGTGCACCTCTTAGTGCCAGGTGATCACTCACTGACTACCTCATGGATTGTCTGCCTTATATCAGTTTCTCATCCCTGATCCAATCAGCTAGGATCAGAGTGATGAAGCAGAATATCAGGGTTCCATATGTGCCGATCCTTCAGCAGACCCTCTGGGGGAAGAGACGAACAGCATGGTTCTCCAAAGTCAGAAAACTTGAGGATGATGCCAGCTTCATCCCAGGGCCATATGCACAAAGAAAATGGTATTGCTTTTCTTGGGACTGTAAAACAGATTAGGAGGACCCGTAGCCAGTTTGATCTGCTTTAACCACATGCATTTAGGTCTCTAATTTTCCCATTTGGTTGCTGGAGCATTTGCATGACCCTATAAACAAGAAATCCTGTGTCTCCATCACAAGGCCTCTCTCCCTTCCTCTCTGGATTGCCCATGAACTTCAGGGATGCACCCCATTCAGGTCGGTGACTGGAGAGAGAGAGAGAGAGAGAGAGAGAGAGAGAGAGAGAGAGAACAGAAGGTGTGATTTGTTCACCAGCCAGTGCTTCGAGGCACCTTCAGTGTTGCTGTTGAAAGCGGGCCTTCCTTGTTGGATAGATGCTCTTTTTGCAGAGACCTGGGTGGATTCCTAAAGCCACCACTTGGGACCACATTCCAAGCTCACAGTTCAAAGCTCTCTTGGATCACACTCATCACACTCACGCATCAAGTGGTTGGACCCAGAGCTTCTTCCTCCGCCATACCCTGTGCAGAAACCAGCATCTGGTCCCCATGAAGACTCAGCCCAGGCCTGAGGCCCAGGAATCACGGATGTGGACCTTACTAGTTCATTGGATTGCAAATCACACACTTATTGGTATGAACAGATAAACAGTTTCCTTAGAATAAAGTCGATGGCTGCTGAGAGGGCCAATGAGAAGATGTGGAAAGTATGACCTGCTAACAGAGGAGCCTGCAAATCCATGGCGTTTGTCACGTGGCCAAACCAGGAGTGGCTGAGAAGCCCTCCACTGGGCTGCACTTTGACCCTCGACATTCCCTTCCAGCTGATGTGGAGGAGGTATTTATCACCATAACAAGACTCTTCTGAACACCTTCACCTGAACGAGAGTCTTTGCCAACTTCAACTGAACACAGCCGAAAACAGTCAACTAATTTTTACCTGTGGACACCCACTCTTGAGCCTCCAGGTATGTCCCCCTGTGAACCCTCTCACTAAGCTCCTTGCCCGCTCCCAACCTCTCCACCCTCACATACCCCAACCCTGGCCTCCAGTTCAAATCGCTCGTACAGAGTTTTTCCTCAGGGCCTTTGGGTTTTTTTTTTTCTATCAAAAGATCCTTCATCTATTTCAACAGGTTTTCCTGTCTTTGAATTAGAGGCAGAGGGCTGGGATCTGGAGATTTTAGGAGGCTCCTTGACCGTTAGGCTAAGTTTATACTCTTTCACCTAGGCAACCAGATTTGCTCATCAGGAGGTATTAAGGGAGGGATGGGCTTCATCAACCCTACGAGTGCCTACTTGCTCTATGTTTTTAAACCCAAAGAATCCACTCAAAGACTCTTGCTTGAATCATGAGAATTCTAGGATGACTCTGGATCCACTCTCTGGCATAGAACCAGCTGGAATAATTTAGAAATTTCTCCCAACAGGTGACCAGTTACATTAAAATATTTTTTGAGATAATTTTGATGAATCGTTGTGTCACAAAGTTCTTTCACACATAAAGACCATTAATTAGTGAAAAAAAAACATGGCTGAAATCATTGATTCTGGATAAATGTGATTTTTTTCTGATATATAGAAATATTTCTTTAGAGCTGAGGGTTCACCAAAGCTATCTGAAGGTCTGAAATCTCCAGGGGGCGATTCATTTGTGAGTATAGGTTAAGGCTGCAGCCTCTGGCCTTGGTGGACTGTGGCTGCTAAGTTAGGCCCTGGTGTCCAGAGACCCCAGCTCCTCCTCCCAGCACCGCCAGTAACTCACTGTGTGTCCTAAGCAAGCTGCTTTCCCCTGGTTTCATGACGTTCTGCTTCAGTTCTGTGATTGTTAGCAAAGGACTCAATCCCACAAATTATTAAAATCTGAGAGAGAGAGTTCACCTTACTGACCAGGAGGGGGAGACTCCTGCCTGTGCCTTCGCGTTTTCCCCCCTTTCATCCCTTTCCCTCGGGGAGTCATTCGTGTGACTGCGGGCTCCATTTCAGAACAAATCACTTCTTTCATAATTTCTTATTTTGTGTAGCCAGTGACACACTAACAAAGACGAGGGCCTTCTCTGAAAATCAAGGAAAGGAAGCAAGTACAGGATGTGGTGCTGGTGTGAAGGCTGAATTAGCGGGTCCCCAAATGTCAACAGCACTGAGGCTGAGAAACCTTGCCTTAAGCCAGTCAGACACTGAGCTGATTGAAAGCTGGGCGTCCATGCATGCATTCACTCTTTCATCCCCCAATAAATGACACGGTCCTGTTTTCTAAGATTGGGGAGATTTGTGAATCAGAAATAATGTAATTCACAATGTGATTAGAATTCCATTCGAATCACAGGAAGAGACCACACCTACTTGAGATCCAGTCACAATGGTTGGGGTTTTTTTTGTTTTGTTTTGTTTTGTTTTTTGTTTTATTGTTTTTGTTTTTGTTTTTTTTTTTAGCAACGTAAGCCACACTTTGCGAAAAGGCAAATGTTCTCAGCACTATAATCCTAGGCTTATTCTTTCATGAGCAGCAAGGTCAAGATAATATTGACAGGAAAAATAGGATTTCCTTGTATGAGACTGGACTATTTTATTCTTGTATGAGAGTAGAAAAACGAATGATGAGGCATGTTTGTTTCTTAGCTAACTAGTAAAAAACCCGCCTCCCACTCTCCACCCCCAGCTCCCCTAGCGCTGGCTGGTGGAAGTAATTATGGGAAATCAGAGCTCCCCTGATCATTCCTCCTCTCAGGTCTAGAGCTGCTCCTCGCCAGGTGGGATGGGCAAAGTATGGGCAGGGAGAAACTCCACGGACATCGAACATCGCTGTAAAGCTGAAGGCCTGCGTTTGAAAGACTCAAGAAAGGAGCAAGAGGCGACTGTTCCCTTCTGTGGAGAGGGATGCTGCCAGTGAGGGCAGATCGGCTGATCCACCTGCCTCTCAAGAACGGCTTAAAAGGGCTGGACATAACACGTAAGACGTGTGTTTGAAGGTGAGCCGCCAAGGGGGTGAAGATTTGAGGTCTAAGATGCTGGAGAGAAGGGTTAGGAGAGAGATGGGCTTGGAGGCATTTGCCCATCCTCAAGAAGTAGAGAAGCTACTAGCATCTTATGCTAAGGGAACAAAAACTGGAGTTCAGGGGCACAGTGGAGGAGGAGGAGCCCAAGGAAACACCTCAGGCTCTCAGCTGGAACTTCCAGAGGGCCACACCAAAGGAGTAAGGGGGTAAACGGAGAAACCCTCACAAAGATCGAAGCCCAGCTTCCAATCAGCTCGGTCTGTGATTGGATTAAGGCAAGGTTTCTCAGTCTCAGTGCTGTTGACGTTTTGGGCCTGCTAATTCACTGTTGTGGGGACTGTTGTAGGATATTAAGCAGCATCCCTGGCCTCTCCCCACTAGATACCAATAACCCACTCTACCCACACCTCCCAAGTTCTGACAACCAAAACTGTCTCCAGACACTGCCAAATGTCTTCTAGTGATCAAAACTACCTCTGGTTGAAAACCACTGGATTAAGTGTATCTATCCAGACCCTAACTGCCTGCCAGAAGCAAAAATAAGTCTTACCATCACCCAGAGCCTTAAATTATAGCTATAATTCTTCATCCATGATGTCTAACACCTAATAAATAGCATAGCTTCAAAATAGATAACAAAGTTGACAAAAAAAAAAAACTGTTCCATGTGAAAAGTTGACGTAAGTGGAGCCATTTTAAAATAGAGCCAGAGCAATCATTTCAGGGGCACTGTTTGCACATCTTACTCCTGGAACCTTTGGAAGGGTCGGACTGGACAAAATAACCTTTGCACTGGGTCTTAGAAACTGTACGTAAAGCTAACAGGAAAGCAGACGTTTCGTTCTGACCACAAGGACGGGTGATTGTGGACACTCTCTAGAATTAGTAACCAGTCATGTGCATACTTAAAGAGTAAGGCAGGCAAAGGGCAGTGAGCCCTTTCTGATCAGCTGGGAGAATGTCTCCAACAGAGCTACACTTGATGTTCCCCCACAGCCCTGCCATTGATATCTCACAGATATCAGCAGACTTAGAGAGACTTACTGTCTGAGTGAAATTTCCAGATTGGGAGACGACAGTAGGGCTCCGGATCAGACTCCCGTTCTCCTCTCAATATTTTGGCAAGAAGTACTCCAGCACTCCCAGAAGGGGGGCCTGTCCCACCTGGGTTATGAAGGTATTATTGATACCTGCTATGTGGCAGACATTGTTCTAATTGCTGCTAAGACATCGAGAGTATAAGCCTGGGATTATAGCGATGGATGAGACCTATCATTCGCCTTCAGGGAGCTCCTCTCAGCCCAGCAGGATCGGCGGGTAAGTGGCAATAAAACGAATAAACCGATGGTTCTATTCGTGCTGGGGCAAAGCATGACAACGTACTTTGCTCATAAAATGCTGATGTAATTGGGACTCTCATGAGTGGTTCATGGAGAGAGAAGAAAAAGATTAGAGGAATCTGCTTAAGGCTTCGAGCAGGAGTAGGTGAACAAAAAAAGCCCACAGGTGAAAATGTATGAAGTACATTCCCAGAAATTGTATTCAACAATTTTTTTTATATATATATTATAGCAAAGCACCAAACTTGATGCTTCTCGAAAGGAAGCGAAGGGGCAACACTTCACAGCTGCCTTTATTTCATCATGTAAGCTGTTGGGATTATTTGAAGGCAAGTCTTTTTTTTTTTTTTTTAACTCCCTACCCTATACTCACCTCCCCTTCGGCAACCATCAGCTTGTTCTCTATATCTATGGGTCTGTTTCTATTTTGTTTCCTTTATTCACTTGTTTTGTTTTGTTAGATTCCACGTGTAAGTGAAATCATGCGGTGTTTGTCTTTTCTCTGATTTATTTCACTTAGTATAACACCTTCTAGGTTTATCCATGTTTTGCAAATGGCGTGATTTCATGCCATCGTGTAATATATACCACATCTTCTTTATTCATTCATGTTATTCAATGAATTTTGGAGGCTGCTCTAAACTGGTCATCATGCTAGGACCTAGATGTACGTCAGCGGGCAAGACTCAGTTCTTCTCCCCAAGTTGCTTAGAGCTGATCTGGTAAAGCATTGAAGAGGAAACATGTAACTTTAGGGCCTCGAAGGAAAGAGGTTCTATAGTGAGCTGCCTGGCGTAGTTGGAGCATAGACCATATGCAAAGAAGTAGAGAGAAATATGTCTGTCAGGTCATTGAAGTCATGTAGGGGTCATATTCTGCCTTAAAATTCAAGGTGAGGCCTTTTGCCAAACTTGATCGGTGACAAAGGCCTAGTGAAATCCACTGAGAAGAGAGGTGGCGTGTTACATACCCGAGCACACTGGGCATGATCCGGTCTTGTCCTTGAGTCCTGTCCTCACCAGGGCCAAACCAGAGGCCAGGAGGGAATGGACGGTGGCCTGCATCCCGTTCATCGATAGCATGGATCTTGAGGCCCGAGTCCAAGCTTGTGGGGCATGGAGGTTCCCCACTACTCTCCATCCTTGTTTCGGCCCTGCCACCTGGGAAGATCAGATGCATGGCCTGACAGGTGGCCAAAGCTCAAAAGCTGACACTCTGACGATTTCTTAGCTGTTACATTCCAGGCCATTTTTCTCCCAAATAGAATCCTTGGTCTAGGGCTGTTTTCAGTCTTTTCTGAAAAAAAAAAAAAAAAAATTAAGTATAAGCAATATAGAGACATTCATTTTCCTTTTTTACACCGATTCTTTACAGTTGGAAAAGCGTTAGAGATATGTGGTACAGCCTCTCATTTTCAGATGTGCACCTCAGTGTCCAGAATGGTTTGGTGACTTCTCCTAATGGCAGATTTCAGAATAAACCTGTTTAGCAATACGGGCATCTGCCAGCTTGCCATGTCCCGTCTTCTGCTCACAGGAGAACCTCAGTTTTACTTTGGGAGAACTCTAACCCTCCACCTCAGCCCGCATGGCGCTGAGCTCCCTGCCCCACACATGCCACTTCTCAGGCTCAGCTCATCACAGTTCCAGCATCGGCTCCGCGGCTTTTGCTGAAGCCATGAGAATCTGCCTTTTTCTGGAGCTCCTCAGCTGGTAGAACATGAACCTGAAGTTTCAGGGTCACCATCCAGAGAGGACGTGCCCCCAAACGAAGTCGACCAGAGGAAACCGAAGCTGAGAGGTGGAGAGAGTGAGGCTGAGATCTGATGACATGATGTGAACCCCTGGATCCAACCACGCCTGACGAATACCCGCCCCTGCGCTTTGCAGTGGGTGGACCAATACGTTTTCTTATTTGTTCTGTGTTATGTTTCACCTGCAACTGGGTCTGAACTAACACATGCCTGGCTTGCCATTTCTTCTTCTTTCTGGTGCACAAGTGTTAATCCTTGAGCTTGTCCAGCGGGGTTACTTGGGTCTGGGACACAATTTTCTCCTCATCTATTATTGCCTCTTGCCGTGGTGACTGTCCAAGCAGGACGGTGACGGCAGCAAGGTGTGAGCGGGGCAGTGAGCCAGGGTTCAGCAGCGGGGAAAGGAGGCTGGTTTCTGAAGACTCCAGCTGGCGTTTCACCACGAATCTCACTAGATTTCTGTTCATAGAAGCACAGACAACTCATTCCAATGAGAAACGAATCCGGATGTACATAATTCATCATTTTTGCCTCTTGTTTTCAAATGTATGTATATATACATTATATACATGCATGCACGTGTATGTTATATATACATGCCTATGTTACACACATGTGAGTATAATATGTGTGTATATGGATTATGTACACGCATGTGTGCATACATATATGTTCTATTTTTGGATTAATGTACTTGTGTTGCAAAAAATTCAGAAGGCAGAAAATACGTATAAAGAAAACCCTCTTCCATAATGTTAATGCCCAGGGATAATCGCTATTGGCATTACGTTGCATCTCCTTCCCTCATGTTTCCTTTGCATGTGTACTTTACAAAATTAATAGGTCACATGTTCAGTTTTGAGTAGTGTTAAGTGAAAAGGCAAACTGTAGAAGAGAAGGTAAATGAAAGTGTTCATGTTGTGTTTATGTATATATCTTAGTACTCTCAAGTTTGAGGAATATATGGAGAGATTTTCTCTGGAAAAGAAATACAGAAAACTTGTACCTGGTAGTCCTACATTTCTATGTCTTTTGAACTTTTTAGGAAAAAGATCTATAGTTTTCTGAGTAAAGAAATATAAATAGCAATTTCTTTAGTATTCCTCATTTTTTGTTTAATATCATATATACAAATGAACATAGCTATTAATATTTAAGTAAGCTGCGTCATAGAGCACAGGCATTAAATGCCATAGCAAGAAACAGCCAGAATATAGCCAACTTTATCTCTGAAGCTTGGTATTAGAGCCAAGTGCTGCTCAAGTCCAATGGTAAGCAATCATGTACAGTAGTCAGATGCCTCTGGGAAGTGACTGAGCAAGTCCGTGAGGCATTTGACATGACATATTTTACATGGAACCCTAGCCATTACAGGCCTGAGAGAATGGCATGATGGATTAAGACAGCACAGATCCATCATGACTCTTCTCTCACTGGGGAGACATGATCAGAAGGTGCAGGTGAGAGGAGAACCACTCTGTCCTAGGATGCAGAGCCCAATGAACTGGTGCCAGTGACATTGAACTCACAGGCTGATTTTACCATCTACTTCTGAGACCTTGCTTTAGCCATTATTCCAGTGCTTGCTCATTCTCTCTCTCCTCTCTCTGTCTCTCTGTCTCTGTCTCTCTCTGTCTCTCTCTCTGTCTCTCTCGTCTCTCCTCTCTCTCTGTCTCTCTCTGTCTGTCTGTCTGTCTCTCCTCTCTCCTCTCTCTTTGTCTCTCTGTCTCTCTCTCTCTCATTCTCTCTCTCTCAGTATGAAAATATCTTTAAGTCGCTCATCACGCTATCCAAGGATTGCCCCATCTCTCCCCCCTTGTAAAACTAAACTTCTTAAAGAGTTGTCTCTACTCGCCACCTTCACTTCCTCATTTCCTGTTTTGCTTAAGTTCCTTTGAAAAGAGACTCATCTGGCTAGCTCAAGGGAGCTGCTTCTTGTAGGGACACACGGGAAACCATGTGCAAATCTAGAGAGAAGACACTGAAGCACAGCTGGTCCCACAGAAACGTGGAATGCAGACTGCAAGCCCATCAGAATCAGAGGTCCCTCATCTCCCCTCCCCTCTTCTTCCTCTTTCTTTGTTTCTCTCTGACCACCTCTTCCATTCTCTCCTCTCCCTACTTCTTATCTAGCATGACCACTTTAATTTCAGTCAACCTCAGGATCCTTGGCCCAGCTCCCACTGTCAACAGACGGATGCCCAAGAGAGAGGGAATCTAATTAGTCCAGTAATTCCTTCAACTGAGGAGATAAGTCATAGGTCACTGGCTTCACATTACAGGATATGGCTATTTAGGGCCGCAGGATTACGGGCAGGACAGCCTCTCTTAGAAGGGGCAGTGGAGGGGAGAGCAGGCCATGAGAAGCATCTTTGTTTTCCTTCCATTCACTTTTCAACCCAAAGCAACTGGCTTATGTGCTTAGCAGCCCGGAAGCCGCTCTCAATGAGGTTACAAATAATGTCTTTGTTGTTGAATCCAATGGATAATATCATTTCTTTCTGTAAATGGATGTTCAGTGGCTTTTGAAACTGTGACCCTTTTTCCTGTTTCTTTTCTATAACCTCCATGAAATTTACACTCTTAGTTCAACTACTTTCTTCTAGTTGTCTTGTGGGCTCCTCTTTCTCCACCTCTGCTTTTAAAGTTGGCCTTCCTCTGGGTCCAGATTTGCCTTTATTCTCCAGAGTCCTTTCTTCCTTTCTAGTCCCTCTCCAGGCAATTTCATTCTTCCACATGGCCACAATCACCTTCTCTATGCTAATCGCGTCTAACTTTATATATCTGCCAAACTTCCTCCCAGACCTCTTGATCAACTGGACACCCACGGGAACCTTGGAGTTGTGTGTAAATTTGAACTCACCACCTTCCCATTCAAATTTTTTCTCTACTTCAGCAGATGGTGCCACCCACTTGCCCGAGCCAGAAACTGGGCATCATACTCGATGCCTATCTCTCTGTCACTCTCCACACCCAACCAAATATCAAACATAAAAGAATTGACAATAATTCCTTAATACACCAAATACCCAGTGTTCCGCTTTCTAAGTATTATTTTCTTTTTCCTTCCTGCCATCACCATCATTCCTGGATTCATTCAAATAGCCCCTAACGGGGCTTTTACTTTCAATTTTCCAACCCTTCCAATCCAGAGCATGTTTTTTCCTTCTTTCTTTAAAAGAAATGTAATTTTGGTATTTTTATGTATGCACAAAAACTTAAACTACTATTTAAAAATGAAGGGGACTGCTTTAATATAAGTGTAAACTTTTGTTACTTTTAAACTTTTTATTACGTACAATTTTGAACATACGTTAAAGAAGACAGAACGTCGTAATGTTCTTGTGTTCCCACGCCTCTACCCCCAAGAGCCATCAACCTGGGCCAGGCCTGCCACGTTTCTATTCCAATCTACTCGCCTGTCACATCATGTTTGGAAGCAAATCCCATATATCCTACCATTTCATTCATAAATTTTTCAGTATATATGCTAAAAGATAAAGATTTTTAAAATACTATTATCATTCCTGAAAAGAATTTAAAATAAAAATATCTGAGTATCACAAAATATCTAGTTTTCAAATTTCTGATTGTCTCATAAATGTCATAAGTTTTTAAAAATTAGGATCAAAATAAGGTCATACATTGAGCTTGGTTGCTGTGTCTTTAAATGTCTTTTAATTTGTTAGTTCTGTTCTAACTCTTTATTTTCCTTGCATTTATTTACAGACAGACAGACAGAAGACAGAAAGAAAGAAAGAAAGAAAGAAAAAATTCATCGTTCAGTAGAGTTTCCCACCGTCTCATTTTGTCAACTGTATCCCACGGTGTCATTTAACCAGATCCTAGGCTTCTGTATTTCCATATATTGGACTTTGAGGATATCTTAGTCAGGTCGGGCTGCCATAACAAAATACCACAGACTGGGTGGTTTAAACAACAGACACTTATTTCTCACAGTTCTGGAGGCTAGGAAGTTCAAGATCAGGAACCAGTATGCCGTGTTCTTTGAGGGCTCTTTTCCTTTCTTGCAGACAACTGCCCTCTTGCTATATTTTCACATGGTGGAAAGAGACCTCTAATCTCTCTTCTTCTTATAAAGACACTAATTTCATCATGGAGTCCCTACCCTGTGATCTCATCCAGACTTAATTTCCTCCCTAAGACCCCACCTCCAAATACCATCACGTTGGGGGTTAGGGCTTCAACATATGAATTCTGGGGGACGTAAACATTCAGTTCATAACAGAGAATAATTTTTTATTAGTAGCATCATTGCATAGATTTTTAATATTCTAGGTCTTAGGTTAATTAGTTTTCCTTAGCAGTTTAAACTTTCTAGATAAGCAAATGTTTCTAAATGTGATTTGTCTTCCCCTACTTAAAATCTGTCAGCAATTCCCTTATTTTCCTTAGGTTAAAGCTCAAAGGAGTAATCCTCTGATTATTCCCTGGCGCTGTGATTGGCAAAGGGTGAGCATGTGACCCACGCTGGGCCAATCAGAGCTGTTTACCAGCATTTTCTTCTGGAGCTGCTGGGAATTTTTTTTTTTTTTTTGACTCTGTTCGAACTTCTCTGGAAGGTCTCTTGTTTTCATGAAAGGACTTCTGCTAGCATAGTGGCTCTTAACCCCAGCTGCACAACCATAGAGATTTAAAACAATACACAAGTCCATGAAAGAAGCCAAATATTAAAGGTCACATACTGTATGATTTAACTTATGTGAAATGTTCAACACAGGCAAAACTAAAGTAAATTGTTGGTTGCCAGGGGATTGGGGGAAGGGGAATGGGAGGGACTGCGAATGGGTCTGAGGTTTCTTTTGAGGATGATGAAAATGTTCTGGAATTAGATAGCGATGACAGTTGCACAACTTTGTAAATATACTAAAACTCTTGAATTGCACATTTGAAAAAGGTCTATTTTGTGGCACACGCAGTACATCTCAATTGAAAAACAAATCACCAACTCAGACCAATTAACTCAAAAACTCTGTGGCTGAGGTCCAGGCGTTGACAATTTCGTAAAGCTCCCCCGGTTTTCTAAAATGACCAGCCAGACTTGAGAAGCACTGTTTGAGTAGCATGCCTGCTCCCTTCCCCTCTTGCTCCTGTCCAAGGAGAAGTCAGAAACTGGGGAGAGAGGTGTTAGTACGCTTACTTATCGTGTGTCTCTGCGTCTCTTCCTTTCTCTCTTCCCGCTCGAGATCATTTCTGCATGGATGCTGTCAGGAAGCCCAGTCACGGCCATGGATCTTAGTCTCTGCTGTGGGCTGAATTATGTCTCCCCACAATGAAGTCCTAACCCCCAGGGTAACTGTATTGGGCATAAGGCCTTTAAAGAGGTAATTCATGTGAAATGAGCTCATAAAGTGGGGCCTGAGGAAGAGACGCCAGGGATGAGCTCACACTGAGAAGGGGCCACGTGAGGACACATGGAAAGACAACCATCTGCGAGGCGAGGAGAGAGGCCTCGGGAGACTCCAAATGTGCTGACACCTTGAATTTGGACTTCCAGCTTCCAGACGGCGAGAAAGTAAATTCCCGGTGTTTAAACCACCAGTCTATGCTGTTTTGCAATGGCAGCCTTAACTAAGACAGCCTCCAATCCAGCCGTTTCTGTAATAGAGCGAGAGGTAAGCAATCATCCCCGTAAACGCTAGTTTTGTCTTATCTTTTCTAATTGTCATCCCTCCTATTTGCTTTGCTTTATTGCGCTTCACAGATGTTGCTTTTTAAAATCTTACTTCATTATTTTCTCTTAAAAAATTTCATCGAAATATCGCTAACATAAAAATACTAGAGTAGCTTCAGGTGTACCCCATAGGTATTCAACACTTGTATACCTAGAGAAGCGAGCACTGTGACAAGTTCAGCAACCATCTGACACCGTGTGGTGCTGTCACAGCGTTATCGACTGTATTCCTTACGCTGTACATTACATCCTTATGACTTTTTTTCTTTTTTTATTTTTCAATTAGAGTTGACATTCACTGTTATTTTACACTAGTTTTGGGCGCGCAGCATAGTGGCGAGACTCACTTTATTGTGGAGGCCTGGAACTGAGCTGCGGCGTCTCTGAGGTCTGCCTGCACTGTGTTACTGCATAATCTAGAACCTCCAGAAAAGTGCCGAATAACATCAGGAATGACAGACGTCCTTGTGCTGTCCCTCGACTTTTTGAGGCTGCCTGTAGTATTTCATGGATAAATACGACGTTCGATCTTCGTTTCTGATTTCTGTCTCGACACGTTCACGTTACTGTAGCATAATATCATCGACTGGGTAGCTTATAATCCACAGGAATTTATTTCTCACAATTCTTCCAGAGGCTGGAAGTCAGGGTGCCGGCATAGTGGGGTGAGGTCTTTCTTCTGAGTCACAGACTTCTTGTTGTATCCTCACATGGTGGAAGGGGCTAGGGAGCTCTCTGAGCCTCTTTTATACAGCACTAATCCTATTTGTGAGGGCTCCACCCTCATGACAAGCACCTCCCGAAAGCACCACCTACTAATACCATTACCTCTGAGGGTCAGGATTTCAACACAGGAATTTTGAGGGGGGAGGGGACACAAACACTCAGATCCTAGCAGACACTTTTCTTTAAATTAATCAGTCTTGACAAATCATCTGGTTCCCACCCACATGTCTAGAAACCTCCCGTGTCTCCTCCACACACTCAGTACACGGTGAACACAACTCTTTTCTGACTCGCCATGCTCCTCCGTAGCTCTATGCCTTTGTACCTCTTCTTCTTCATCCCAGGGACACCCTCCCCAGCTTCAAACTCCTGGCAGCTTGAAGAGCTTTAGTTCCTCTTTAGTTCCTCTAGAGACTCAGGACACAGGGAAGAAGACTCCTGCTTCTCTCCCCACTTGAGAGTATATCAGAGGAAACACTCTTTCACCTTCTGCTCTGTTTTGACTTGCTCCTCCCAGGGGAGAGGTGGACAGCCTATCTGCACCACTCATCAGTGGGTGGGGTAATGGGTCTTATAGGCAGGGCCCCAGGCCCCACCCTTCTTTCACTTCCCAAGTTTAGATATGATGCTCCTGTGTGGTTAGCACCCCCTTACCACCCTCTGAGGGGATGGGGAAGCAGGAATCTGTCAGTGTCTCCATGGTGATTGAATGGTAGGTCCTGTGACCCTTTCCCTGTGGAGAGATAGGATGACTATGTCTCCCTTAGGCCTAGGTTTAAGCCATGTTCAAACGCAACTTTTACTGGAGCTTTGCGTGAAGATTGGTTTTTGGTTTCCCATTTGGCTAGAGATCCTGTGACATACATTCTATTGGTGGTATCCTGGAGTCTCATGAACTCACTAGGTGCTGTCATCAAATATTTGCCAGATAAATGAGTGAGCTGATTTATGTACCTCAGCCTTTCCATCTTCTTGTAATGGCTACTGTTTACTCAATACCTTCCATGAGCCAGGGACTACGGTCTCATTGCATCTTCCCAACAACCCTGTCAAATATATATCATTATTTTTATTTTATAAGAAAGGAAATCCTCTATACCTCTCCCGTATTGCTTATCCTAAAGTAAATCTATGCTATAAAAAAGTAGCAGCCTCCATTCCTCACAAAATCTGTCCCAGTCTCTAGTCAGTCTTCAATCTGGCCCGCTCCTCAGTAACTCAGTACTCAGGGTACCCCGCTATCAGCCATGTGGCGATAGAGAGGTGCCTCGGGCACTTAGCCTTGTTGATCTCATGGAAACATGCACCCTCCTGCCTTAGTTCCTGAGTTCATTCAATCACAGATATTTATTGAGCACCTAATGGTACTGGGTAGGTATGGAAGCTGGTGCTGGGGACACGGTGGGGAATCAAGACAGACATGGTTCCTGCCCTCAACGAGCATCCCTTTATCAGGTCAATGGACTTAAAAAAGCACAGTGAGTGCTGCAAAGGAGAACTGCAGGCTGAGTGGAGCTGTGAGGCAGAAGGATGCAACCTAATTTGGGAGCCAGGGAAGGCTCTCCTGAGGAGCGATCAATTTAAGCGAAGGGCTTCGCGTGCTTGCTGAGGCCACCCCCTGGGCTGGAATGCCCCTCCTACTCATTTTCTCTGGCCTCCGTTTATCGTTTAACAATCAGATCCAGTGAAACCTCCAGAAGTCTGACATGAATCTTTTTGTTAAAATATGAAGTAAGAAGATGCTAGGAAGTTAAGAAACTTTAGAAATAATTTCATCATAGGGGTAGAGATTGCTCATTGTCCTTTTTTCCTTGGCAATAGAAACCTCAATTTTATCTAAGCCTTTGGCCACCCAGAGTTAAGCCTATTTCCCTGCCTCCTTTGCAGAGCGAGGCTTGGCTGTGGGGTGGAAATGGTAGGTGCTACTATGAGGTATGTCCTTAAAAGGTGGGGATGAGCTCCTTTTTCTTTCCTTCTCATCCTGATGCTTGGTGGATATGAAGACTGGAGATCCATCCTGGACCATGAAGTTGAGGGTCGCTTCCCAGGGATGGTGGAAAAGAAGAAGGAAGTAAGCTGGGTCTCAGATGCCCAGGGAAACTCTGTATTAGTTCCCTGTGGCTGCCATATCAAATCACCACTAACTGAGTGGCTTAATACAACAGAAATGTATTCTTTCACAGTTCTGGAGGCTAGAAGTCTTGCCTTTCATGAAGTCCTTAGTGGTCAAGCAGCCCCTTCTCTCTTACGCCTACATTGTTTGGAATATGTGGCCTGCAAGGTTGCTGGAGTAGAGAGAGAGAGAGGATTCAGAAGGTACAGACCCTTTTTTTGGAGATGTTTTTATTTTATTTTATTATTGTGTAAAATATCTAGAGTTTCAAAATCCAATCTACAAAGCAAGTTATATTGAAATAAATCTAGCTCATAGCCCCGCCCCTCTCTTATTCCCTCCTTTCCACTAAAGTTAATGAAAAAGTTATATTTATTTTTCTTTTTAAAATATAAACAATTATGTGCACAGATTGTTCTCCCTTCTTATTCATTATTAAACAAAACTTCTCTACCTTGCTTTCTAAATTTTCTGTGTTTTTTTTTTTATGGCAAAATATACATAATATAGAATTTACTGTCTTGATTATTTTTAAGTGTACAGCTCAGTGACATTAAGCACATTCATGTTGTTGCACGACCATCGCCACTGTCAACTCCAGAAGTTCTTTCATCCTTCCTTCCCAAACCGAAACTCTATTCCTGGTAACACTAACTCCCCCTCTCCCCTCTCCCAAACCCCTGGCAACCACCATTCTACTTTCTGTCTCTTTGAATTTCCACTAGTCTAGGTACTTCATATAAGTGGAATTGTATGATATTCATCTTTTTGTGACTAGCTTATTTCATTTAGAATAGTATCTTTAAGGAGATAGAATCGTTCATGATTGCCTCAGCTGTGAGTGACACGTTTTACAGTCCGTTGGCTAGATCTAGTCACATGGTTCCAAAGGAACTGGAAAGGAGGCTGGGAAAACAGAGGAGCCCATGAGATACTTCGTGAGTACTGGGTTCCATGAGACACAGTTGTGTCACATGCCAAATTTTTTCTTTCTTTCTTTCTTTCTTTCTTTCTTTCTTTCTTTCTTTCTTTCTTTCTTTCTTTCTTTCTTTCTTTCTTTCTCTCTCTCTCTCTCTCTCTCTCTCTCTCTCTCTCTCTCTTTTTTTTTGCTTAAATCATGTCCAACCTATACATCGTTCTCAACTTTGGTACATGGACAAAGCTCAAAACTAGGGACTTTTTATTACTAACTGGTAATATTTTGTGCTGCTTTTCAAAATTAAAATTGTAGGATGCTGGCACTAAAAGAACCCTGGATCCAGAGTGGAGAAAAAATTTTAATTTGACTTACTGTAGACCACATATCTATTTCAATCAGCATTCATTAGACAAAGTGCACTGAGCACTAATGATGTGTTAAGAACTGTACGGTCTGTAGGGATGAGACATTGGATAAAATTTGGTCTCATTCTAGTTAATGGAAAACATTGTCTTTCCTCTGTTGATTTTAAGTACTTGTTTGACCTATGACCTAAATGTTGGTTATTATTAGATTGTGCTTATGAGGGAAATCAATGAGTAAACCATATTTTTGAGCTGTATAATTTCACTTCCTTTTTTCTTAACTTTTGCTGTCGGCAATACTGTATCAAAATTTCCCCCTTTTTTCTTATTTTCCTTGTATCTCTTTTTTGAAAAATTAAATAATAATGTCACATTTTGCAAACTTTTATGAAATCTTCTACTCAGGAAAGAATGATTCTCAAAAATTTAAAGTACCAGAATAACTTTTCTAGATCTATACTTGATGACCCCAAGCCTATGATTTTACATAATTGCACAGCACAGAGATCAGCAAGCATGGCAGGGATACAAAAATATTCACATAAACGTGGAATTAGTTTCAAAGAAGGAATTGATGCTGTGTCGAGGTAATCAAGACACTTGGGATCTAGCGCTGGGTCCTCCACAAATTAAGCAAATTCCTTAAATTCTCTAGACCTTAACTTTTCATCTGGGACAATTAGGAAACTGGAGAAAGAAAAAAAAAGAAAATAAGGGAAGAAAAATTCCAAAGACAGAGAAGGCAATATAAAATAATTTGAAACAGCAGAAAGTGAAGTTGTAACGGTAAACAACGTAAAAAGGGGGAAATGGAAGGTTCAATCGTTTCTTGAAATTGCAACGATAACTCATATGAAATTTTATTGTTAAGCCTAAAGAGAAAGAAGAAATCTGGTTATTTAAATTTTCTTGCGTTAAGGTGAAATCTTCGGAAGTTATTATGACTTGCCTCTCTAGGATTTAGCAATTCTAGAGAAAAAAAGAGCTGATATCTAGAAGGTACTTTGAGCTATCAGCTTGTTAAAGCTAGTATATAGTCATTACTGAGTAAGTAAAGTGCTTTTAAAGGAGAAAGTGGACAGAGAATGTTGTGGGTATGATGAGACAATGTGGGGTCACCCACGGACAAATCATCCAATTTCATTGGTTCCGTCCAGCCTCGGAAAGAATGATTATATTTCATGACTTTCTCCAGCCTCCCAACAAAGCAGGCTGCAGATGTGGAGAATAGTTCTTAGCTCATGGCCACCTGACTCACATGACAATGGGCCTCTGTTGTAGGGTGGCTTATTCTGATTCTGTTGGTTGGTCAGAGGCAACATAGCACAAACAGAAAGAGCAACTCCTAAACAAACCATTGCTTGGTACAGAAGGGAGGAAGTTTCTATTCTAGGCCTTTCCCACCCCATCCTGTCTCCTCTCTAGTCCTGGTTGTCTGGCTCTTGGGGTCGGAAGTAGGGTGCATCTGTATGCAGGTTACTTTTTACCCTCTTAGGGCCTATGAGACCTTGGCAAGTTCCTGTGTGCTCTGTCTTTCATCTTCCATATCCCTAAATGGGACAATTGTGAAGTGTGTGTTGTGTATGTGTGTGTGTGGGAGGGTGAGTTTGGGTTCCTACAAATTGGGGGAGGAGTGGGGCCCTTGCTTGCTTCCAGGGAATTCTTTGACCAGAAATGTTTGTGGCCAGGTTCCTTCTGAATCACCCAAGGGCAAGCACACCTTATCACGTGGAGTGGTACACTGATTCCAAAGACAACCTAGTCTTATATCACATAATGAAAATAGTCTCTTCCTATTAATAGTACTTTTGAATCCACTCCTGAAAAATCCATAACCCTAGCATTATTGAATAAAAGAATTCTTCCTAGCTCTATTTTCACTACAGGGCTCTACACTGACTCAGAATAGCTCTCTCTGAGTCACTTGGGATGAATGGTACTATCCTTGAACACACTGTTTTAGATCTCTAAATTTATCTCTTGATAGACGTGAGTGTGTGTGTGTGTGTGTGTGTGTGCGCATCCAGCTACACGATTGTTAATGAATTAGAGGATTGGAGGGAAGTAGAAAGTATATCTGAGCTTAGAAAGGGAGAAGAGACTAAAATGATACAAGAGAATGATCCAAGAAAGAAGGACATATCAAGAGAAGACAAAAGAGCAGGTCCCAAATTTTCCTAGAATGTAGAAGCATAGAATATTCTTTTATGCTAC
Organism: Eonycteris spelaea; assembly: GCA_003508835.1. NCBI lineage: Eukaryota > Metazoa > Chordata > Mammalia > Chiroptera > Pteropodidae > Eonycteris > Eonycteris spelaea. The sequence continues at coordinate 6,646,306 of PUFA01000004.1, read as the reverse complement.
TGTTGGGAGCAAGGTCTGTGGTGCCTGAGGCTTTTTAGAATATGGAGGGTCCTCTTTTGAAAGAATATGAATAAAGAATACAGAATTAAATCCAGAGCTTTGGATAAAATGGGAAAGTCCCAAAGCTTAAGCTTCATTTTTGTAATTTGTTGGGAATCTATAATATATATAATGTTAGGAATCTGTCAAATAACCTGAGACCTAGAAGGGAAAACATAAAGTAGATTTAAAAAAAATTATAAAATGTAAAATATCTAGAGTTTTTTCTGTATTTCTATAACAGTTTGTAGTTTAGGACACCCTTTCAAAGACTTTACTTCATTTAATCCTGATGAGAACCCTTTGAAGCAATTTTATCTTTTATCCCCATTTTACACAAAGGAAACCGACTTTGAGGAGTTGGTGAGATTTGCCCAAGTACCTACCACCTAGGTCAATACAGGAAGTGGGCTGGCACCCAGGGCTTGACACTAGCCAGCACCAAACACTATGGGCAAGCACTTCTGCCTACCAGGGGTGGGGGAGGAGGACGGGACGGGACGAGGAGGGGAGCACAGGCTAAGAGAAGTCATTTCAACTGCCTGTCTCTTGACACTGACCCCTCTGACCTGTCTTTCTCCACCCCCTTGGATTTCTCAACTCCAAACGTGAGAACAGTAAGCAATTTGCTCCAAATAGGCCAGCTTGGCAGAAAACAAAGGACTGGTGACACTTTGGAATGCCTTCAGATCCAGAGCTTGTCGGTCTCTGCAGGCGATGATTACCTGTCCCCAAGCTCCCTGTTCTCTGAGCCAGACACATGAGTTCCGATCATGAAATCACAAGGAAAGAAAAGTCCAGATACTAGTCTGTGGACTTTAAATGTAAGGGCCCCAAATAAATTGTTTATAGCCCACATATTTTCCTATTAAAAAATGATCATGATTTTACTGAATCCCAAGGGAAAAACAGGGTCCTACTGAAGTGATGGGTAAACTTGTTACTGTCTGATCGTTTCCAGCCTGTCCCTTTGTCCCCACAGCTGGAGAGCTCTCTGGCTTTAGCCTCCTGCTATTTCTTCCCTCCTCCCAGCCTCTAAGGAGGTCAAGGCCTCTCCAAGAGAAGTAGTCCTAAGAGGTCACATTTCACAGCAAAGAGGTGGAAAAAAGAAAGGAGGCTGGAGGTCCATTTGGAGAGGAGAGGTATGGGCATATCTGTGCTGTGTAAGGAGAAAGTGGTAGGAAGAAAAATAAGATTTTTTTTAAAGCTTAGAGAGCTTTATAGTATTTGAGAAATGCACACAAAAGACTTGCATTTTCTCAAATTATTTTGAATTGTATGGAATGGATCTTTTTAACACGCCAATGCTGCCCTGGACAAACCCTTTGGATTGTAGCTTTCTAAGCATCATCCTTATGACCTAGAACCCTGACTTAATTAAATCATAGAACAGCAACAAGAAAAACCATGAGAAATAATGCACTGATGGCGAGCAATTTAAACTGTTAGTATCTCACCATATTAGAGAAGCAGCAACAGTGCTCTAATCCAAAAATGAGAGTGAGGGCCAACTTCTGAAAATAAGTGTGCCACCTTTGCAGCTGGTTTCTGGTCGGTCGCCCACCATGGGCCTTGCTTGAAAACACACCATCCTGGAGACTTTGCAAATGACATTCCACTCTTCATTCTCTCCACCTATGTTCCCCCACTCCCTTTGCCCAACAGGTCCAGAGCAACCCAAACAATCTTCCCCCAGCACTCCTCTTCACTGTGCTCCCTTAGCCTCATTAAAGAATTACTGTAAAGTTGAGGGAAAAGGATGGAACAGTATTAGGACAATCCAAACCCTATATTTCCTTGTCACTTAGGGCTGCTCTTACGACATGGTAAAACACTGTGAGCTGTTATTATTTTTCTTTAAGCAGGAGAAAAAGCAATGGGTTTAAAATCTAGGCAGCTTTTCCAAGGATGTATTAAGTTTCTATAGGAGTAATTCCCCTTCTTTGTCTTCTAGTGCAATATAAACCATTCTTTAAAACATTGCTAACATAATCATCTAATAGAAGGCATTTTGGCCGCTGTTATTAGTTTGCAATGGTACCGACCTCAGCAGGCCATCAGCCTGAGAATTACAACTGGCAGAGAGGAAGAACAAGCTACAGCTACTGCTGTGGTTTAGAAAAGGTGTTAAAGAAAAAACCCAAAAACCTCTGTTCTTTACACTCCATTTAAGAGAGTATGCAGTGCAGAAAAATGGTTTTTATACTTAACCTGGACAGTGTTTAAGGTGTTAGGAAAGCTCAAAAATATAAGCGGCATAGGAAGAGTGAAAAGAGCTATGCCTTGGACTCCTGGGTTGTCCAGGCAAAAGGTTCTATGTCCTTAGGTAACAAATTACCTAAGAAGATGTTTCTGTGTGTGGTGAAAGAATGAGTTTTACGCACAAACATACAGAGACACACACACACACACACACACACACACAACTGTTGTTGTTTTTTTTAATTTAAAGCATTAAAAGCACATGGTTATGAAAATCGAAACAGTGTACAGAGGAACATAGAGTGAAATGGAAATTCCTGCTCTCCTTGGGTTCCTGAGTCCCTCCTCTGCCACATTGCCCTTCCACGTTTGTTCCTCAGAGGTGACTACGCTTCCTTGCATTTTGTTTCAGAATGTTCTGGGCTTGTAAAAACATATTATCTCTCTCATTCTCCCCTTTCACAAATGCAAATGGAATACTTTAAAATACAATTCTCCAGTATGAATTTTTTCTATTTAACAGTATATGTTGGACTTTTTTTTTCTCAAATTAGCTTATTTAGAACTATATAATTTTTAAAACTGTCTTTGTTTTTTTAATTGAAAAGTAAATGCATAATAGAAAGGAAGTGAGAAACAGCTGGCTTTAGACAAATATGAAATTATCACTGTAAAAGGCTAATTATCTTCTCTCTGGAAGGAGATTAGATGCAGAAAACACATTCCATTTTCTCTCCCTCTCCCCTCCCCACCCACCCACACGAGAATTATTATAGCTGGTTTAAGCCATAACTTAGGTCCTTGACAATTGTGTCAGGCCATATAACTGAAAAGCCAGCATTTTTTAACTCCCCAAAGTGTAGAAATTTAACAAACATTATCCCAATAAATTTGTCAAAAGGATAAAATAACTAAAAAAAGTATGCAAATGAGAACAAAGCCATCTCTTTCCTTTAGACCAACGTGATGGTCTCCTGAGTGAGGGACTTAACCTTTTTGTTCTATGGTGTTTCTCAAATAAATGTTTATAGGTCAAAGTGCTCCAAAGTTGTCATTACAATTTCCAGTTTTCCTTGATGAACTTACTGGCAGACTGATCCATGAGAAATTGGCTAATGATTGGTCAAATGTAAAAATTAGGCTTGTGAGTGTGTCTTAGGCCCCAGCCACTGACCTAGGAAATTATCAGCCTCCTGGGCAGGCAGAATATGTAAAAAACAAAAATAAACAAAACAAAACCTGTCCTTCGGGAGATTTCTCATACACAGCAAAACTGAAGAAAGTTCTCATAGACAAACAATATACAAGACTGTGGTCAACAGTGACCAGAGATGTTAAAACTCAAATTTCACTGGAGGACACTAGAGTCTAACAGACTCCAAAATCTCAGAGATAAATAATAAACTTGACATTGAAGGCCAATTGATAACCAGAGTTGTATCACTTACTATTATTATTATTATTATTATTATTATTATTATTAACTATGTGGACTCATTTTCTCACATTCACTGATTTCAGGGCTGGAAGAACCATTACTGATCATGTCTTTTAATAAATAAAGAAACTGAGACTAAAAGGCTGGGGGACATGATATCCGCCAAGGACAGCATATTTACTTGCACTCATTCAGCCAGGCCAGGGCTCTACCTACCAGGTGTGCATTTAGAGGGAGAAAGAGAGAGAGTGTGCATCTGGTCAGATGGACTCCAGGAGCATCTTCAGGTCTTTTCTCTCCTAAGGACTCTGCTTGTTTTCTCTGGATTTACAGGTAACCAACACCTCCCCCGCCCCATGGTATTAGTTAATGAGTGACTGCTGTTTTCTGCTAAACTGCTGTCAGGCAGATTTTACCAATTAATTTCATTTAAACCAATGTCACCTACCCTGGCTGCACAGTAGAATCCCCTGGGGAGCTTTAAAAAAAAAAAAAAGAAAAGAAACAACTGATACCAGAGCCCACCACAATTAAATTCTGGTTTAACCGGTTTGAGATCCAAGAATTGGTAGTTAAAACTTCCCAGCCCCAGATGATTCTAAAAGGTAGCCAGGGTTGGAACCTTTGATTTAAAACATCAGGGAGAGTTTCAATCAACTAACGGATTGTTTCAAGACAATTACAATAGCATTGTTTTCTTCACGTCTGGCAATGTGATTCATTAAAAAGTAATGAAATAATTTGCAGAACACTGTCTTCACAGGACTTTCTCTTTGTTCGTTTTTGCTTAGGAATGTCAGCATATGGCCAAATTCAACAAGTCTGAAACTGATGGTTCTCTGAACCTTCTTATCGCCTTTATCTTTTGTGTCCAAGTCACATCACAAAGATTTCACATAGTAATCATTCCTCTAGACCTTTTATGTTGAAGTGTCTGTGTAGCCCAGGCCTGGTACTTATCAGAAGAGATTCCAGGACATTTTTGTCATCATGGTAATACAGGAAAGAGGAACAAGAACTACACAAATGGGACCCTCTCAAGGACCTTCTCTGCAGGCGTAGGGCTTGAGCCTCCAGCCCTGTATCAATGGAACTTTCTATGGAAATTCCAGAGAAAGCAATGTTGGGCTGGAATAATTTATAATTAGACAGCTCAAAGATATCGGGTAGAGTCCTCCTCCCACAAAAGGTTCTCCAGCCTTTTTACCTTGTCAAACTGTCTTCTCAAAGTGATCCTACTTAACTTGGGGCACAATAGCTTCCGAATTTTGCTCCTTCTTCCCACTATTTAGAGCCCTGTGCCGCTAATACTTGTGTATTTCCAATTGTCACACGCTCCACCTTGATGTGCACTTATTGCATGCCTGCTGCTATCGAATGTCACAAGGTTCTAATTGGAAATATCATTATAGAAGACAGCCCCGCTGGGTGGAGAGCCTGGCTGCGGCTTGACTAGTAGCCGTCCCGCCCCGTCCCCCCCGCTCCGCCCCCCCAAACATACAAACAAAACAGCTCCCTGTTTGGGTCTCTGCGGGCAGCTCCTGCCCCTGAGGAGGGAGGGTTTCGAGCTGGATTTAGGGAATCGGCCTGCATCTTCTCAGGACTGGTGAAAGGAACGTATAACCTGCCGGGATGGGGGAGGGGGAGGAGGCCCCAAGAGTGGGCTTCTGTTCCAGAGGCCACAGGAGAGGGCGGCGACCAGCTGGCCCAGCCATGCCGTTTCTGCCGGGTTCTGCCCGCTTTCGTCATGGGCGGGAAGACGGGCTGGCCGGAGGAGGGGCCTGGGGAGAGCAGGAGGAGGGACCGCGGGGACAGAAAAAAAGGGAAGAAGAGCCCGGGGGACGAGGAGCCTGGAAAAGAAACCGCAGAGAAGCTGGAGGAGAAGCCGGGGGCGTGGAGGGGCGGGGTGTGAAAGGACCGAAAAGATAAAGAGGGGGAGGAGCCTGGGAGTGGTCGGGGAGGAGCCAGAAGGGGCGGGGCCTGGAGGGGCGGAGCCGGACGAGGGGAGGAGCCAGCCGGGGGAGAGGCCTCTAAGGCCACTGCCGCCGCCGCCGCCACCGCCTCCGGGCGCGCTCCCCTCCCGCGGGTCCGCAGCCGGGGCGCTCCCTCAGCTGCTGCTCCCTGGGCGCGGGCTCTGGTGGCCCAGCCGCCGAGGACGCCCCACGCGACCCCCTCGGGCTGCCGCCGCCCGCGCTGGGGGGCCGCCGCCTCCCTCGGCGCCCGGGGCCGGCATGGAGCTCTTCCAGGCTAAGGACCACTACATCCTGCAGCAGGGCGAGCGCGCGCTGTGGTGCAATCGCCGCGATGGCGGCCTCCAGCTCCGACCCGGTGAGGCTGGCGGCGCGGGGTCACCCTGGGCCCGGGCGGGGCGGGGGGCGAAGAGGGGGCGCGGCCTGGCCCCTCAGTGCGCGGCAGGCGTGCCCGAGCCGCCTGCGCCCCCCGCGGGCGGGCACGAGCGAGGGCGCGCGAGCTGTCAGTCATTATCTCCTGACGGAGGGCGCGCTCGCCTCGCCGCTCCGCGGGGACAAAGGGCCAGCGACCCTCGTCCCTCGAGATCTGCTCCGCTGCCCAGGAGAGCAGACCCGAGCTGCCAGCATTCGGGGTCGGGCCGGCTCCCACCAGAAAGTTCGAGCGAGGTACCCCTGGCCTTAAAGGCCTCTTCCGCGCTAGGGTGGCCTCTGACACCTCCTTCGCGACAAGTTCTGGGTTCGAATCCCGAAATCCGGCCATAAGCAACCGGGCCAGTTTCGTGGAATGTCCTGCCGGAGCTTCGCTCCCTGTTGACATCTATGTTTCTGGTCACCTTTTAAGGCGGGACTTCATTCTGGTTCCTCATAGGCACCTGAATTAAAGCACCTTTTTCTGATGTTCATATTGCAATTAAACTATTTGTAATGTTAAACGTTAAAAAATTTCGTACGATTTAATATTGTGCGATAACAGAACGTATTGTGGGTCCATGTTTGGGAGTCAGGGAAGCTGTTATGAGATGCTTAAGTGTACCATGATCAGTTTGTGTTGGGAAAACTGGTTCACAGTGGTGAGTTAAACAGAGCTGTCCCTGCCCTCAGAGCGCTGACAGTCCAGGGGGCAGTTCCCGTTATGAGGGGACTCATAACAGCTCTGTCTTTGAAGTTATCAGTCCTTTTTTCCTAATGACTTCGGAGATCTTTCACTTTAGAAGTGAATGAAAAAAATTTTTTTTTTAAAGAAATAGACTATTTCACAATTTACTTATAATTCTTGTATGTAATCTAGACAGAGGAATTACATGGTATGAATTGAAAAGTATAACAGGTCCAGATGAGCTTTTCATATCACAGCTGCTAACCATTTACAGAATGGATTCCAAGGACCTGGTGCTTAATGTATTTCCACAACATCCTTATAAAGCAGGTGGTGGTAGCCTCTTTCTCAGGTGAGGAGACAGGTGTGAAAGGTTGAGTAACTCACATGAGGTCAACAGAGTAGAGCTGGCCCCCAGAACACTTTCTGGAAGCTCCCACCTATCTTCGAAGGCCTGCTAGTTGATTTGCTAGAGCAATGAAAGAGATATTTTTCCTAGACTCTGGGTGTATTTTCTTGACATTACATAGTGTTTCCTTTCTTTAGAATGGAGGAGAAACTACTGCACCCAGATAAGGTTCTTGATCTTGGGAGAGAAGTTGTTGCAGATAGGCTAATTTTGGCTAGTCTCCAGTCATTCTCTTCTGTGTTTCCTGATTTGACCATTCACCTGACTCAACCCCACCCTCCACCCCTAAAGTTTGAGTAAGGCTTCAAGTTTAGCTTGAAGGAAGGTAGGTTGCAAAATTCCGCAGGCTGTCAGAGACGACTTTTTAGATTGACTCTTTACAGCTGGATGGAATTTGAGATCATCTCCAACTCATTGGACAGAACACTTTTCTGTGCTTCATTAATTAACTATGAAGTGAAGGTTGGGCTTTTTAGTCCTTTTATATAATGAAGATGTTTTAAAAACAATGTCAGTTTGTTCAGTGTTTGTTCAGTATACATCTTGGAAGATAGAAATTGACATTGATGTGTTTCATGAGAAACTCAGGAAATCTCTAGGTAGTCACTTGTATATTTGGGTGTTGAGTTGAGGCGTGTATAAATAGGGTGAACTGGGTTGTCCATTTCTAGGGCCACTCTCTTCTTTCTCTTAGCCTCAAAGATTGACAGATGAACCAAGCTGGTGGAATTACATGGAACAAGGTTCAGCACAGGAGTCCTGAATAGGAGGGGTTTTAAGTGAATTATTCGTCATTCTGTTTAGTTTGTGTTCAGTTCTTGTACGTAGGCTCCCCAGCCTAATAGTTGCTTTGGGGATAAATTACTTTCCTCAGGTGAGGTAAGTCAACTTTTTTAGGATGCTGGCTAGTGTCTTACTTTTCAGTGGAAGGATACTTAAACCTATACTTCTGGAGAGTCTCAGATGAGCCACAGGTGTAAGCCTTTAATCCTTTTCCCGTTTACAAAAAAGGGCAGCTCACTGCCAGCATTAATTTAACCACGCAAAGGAATGCTACATTTTCTAGAATCTGATGTTTTCAGCGATTGAGAATTACTGTGTTTTGTAAGTGGAAATACCACTACTAAAACCAGGATGCTGTAAATAGAACGAAGTCATTTGTTTCCAGAGACTCTTGATATACTAGAGCGATGCAAAAACTGAAAAAGTGAGATATTTTATGGCAAACTTTGAGGGTAATGTTAAGACTGTAATCCACGCATCATCTCAGGGTAAACGCTGCACCTGCAAGTGCCACCAGGCCTTCGAGTATTCCCCTGGCAAACAGGAAATGGTTTAAGGATTTTCCGGCAGGGTATCCTGGGCCTACATTTTGATTAAGCTATGTGGTTTGAGTTAATGTTTATATATCCAAAGTCCACTTCAGAAGGGAAATTAAAAACTTTTTTTCTGGATAAAATGGCTGTTGTGTTTGCCATTACATTTATCTCATTTCTGAGGAGACAGTAGACCACAGACTGAAGTAGACCAAAAATCTAGAGGAAGGAAGAGGCCATTATGCTTCAGAAGTAACAGCCTGTTTTGATCTTCAGGTATTCTAGTATAGGCTGCTAATAAAGAATCCCGTGCACTTGACTTTACCAAATAGTTTGTCCTATCTAGTACTCAGATCCTTTCTAAAGAATGGCTATGGATAATAGTATTTTAATTTTAATTGGGTAAGTGCTTTTCAGATCTTTTCCTGCAGAATCGTTTAAAATTCTCTTCATTTTGTTGGACTTTTTCCCTCTGCTTTAATGGCCAGTTTTGCTCTGTTCCTAATGAAAGTATTTAAAATCTTTCATTGTTCCCTATCAGTTATTCAACCGAATAGATTACTAAGTCCTTTTCTTTCCCAAAGGGCAGTAACATAGGACCTGGTGGCATTGCAGTTTTTGTTTATGGCTATTGAAAAACCTGAAACCGGATTTTTCATTTTCCTGAAGCTATCAGAAGAATCAATATTAATACAGAAGGTTAAAACGACCATTTCCTTAGCCTGGAATGTTTATTACTCTCAGCCACTTTTCCTGCCTCGTTTATGCTGTAAGATCCAGCTCAGATGTTACTTTTACCTTGAGCTCACCCTAGCCCATATTCTTGGGGCAAAATTATTGTCACAATAAGCATATTATCGTGCTTCTAGGTGCTTTATACACTTAGGACACACATTGATTATAGCTCTTACTGTGTCGTGTAATAACAGTTTCCTTCCTTTTTCCTTAGGGGACAGTGCATTCCCCAAGGAAAGGACCGTACATCTTGGTATCTCTGGACTTTTGAGTGCCTAGGAGGCAGAAGGCATTTTTGGTTGAGTTGAGCTGAGTTAAATTTAAGTGCACGTTTTCTTAGTAATATCACTGCCATAAAAATAAGCATGTCGTGTTATGCTTATTACTCATTTTAGGCCCGGTTTTAAATATCTTCTAATTGGGGCGGAAAATCTCTGTCCAGCTGTGTGAGGAAATAAATATGAGGAAAGGTGCATTTCCACTTGTGTTATTTTTCTATCTGATTTAGCATCACTTTTTTTTTTTTAATCTTTAGGTATATTCCTTATTTTCTTGTTAAAATTGCAACTTTTTCTTCTAGCTAAACAGCTGGGTATTTTTTCTAAATTTTTTTTTAAAATTAATTTTTTAGGCGAGGCAACCCTTGGTTGACCTCACAGATTACAGGGACCTTGTCAGCTTACAGTCCTTTATTTTTTACTCCTACAGCACCTGGTCTTCCTAGGTGGTCTCCCATCCAAGTACTAACCAGGCCCGACCCTGCTTAGCATCCGAGATCACAGGATCAGGCTTGTTCAGGGTGGCATGGCCGTAGACATGTTTCCATTTTTTTTTTAAGGATAGTGAGTAGTCTGTACCACTGCTTTTCAGTGGATGCTGTCTTCTACAAGGTAATGACCACTGGAGAAAAAAATTTAGATTGTTTTATTTTCTACCAGGGAAAATGATAAAGCACTGTGTAAACATTTAATAATCTCCTGAGAGTGGAGTTTTACTATCTGAGAATAAAGTTGTAATTTAAAGGCTTAAAAAAGAATATAATACAGTCCACTGTGGGGGAAGGATGATATGGTCATATGTCTTAGTCTTAAAATTGCTTCCAGTAGTCTTTCTGACATGATGGTGTTATATAATGTACTGCTGCCTATTGCTTCATTCTGTTTGTAGACTGACCATGAAAAGATGATAAGGCATCTGTCACACACATAACATTAATGAGCATGCGAACTATATATAGAGAGATGATACTCTGATGAATACCGTGAACATTTTTTTGGAGAGGATACTAGCTATCAGAATTCACAGAAACATAAAAATATTTCTATTCTCATAGTTATTTTTGATAATGAAATTATCTTTAGTATGTCGTACGAAGTTAACTTTTTTTTGAATGAGAAATTATAGTTATGGAACTGAAATCCACATAAAACTTTTTCTCAGGAAACATATTTTATGAAACTATTCAGTGTGTTTAGAGTTTTGTCATTTAATACTTACTTTGAAAAAAAATTTTGAACTTAAATGTTTGTTAAATATTCACAAATCACCATGACAAAATGTGCCTTTTAATAATGCCTTAATTTAAAAATTAATTATTAAGTATATTGTAAAAAATCTTTGTTTTTGTTATTGAATAACCTTTTTTTCTTAGTATTTTTAGCCTTCAGTTTTTTTAAAATGGTTTACTACTTTTATCCTGAGCTACTTTTTACCCCATATTTTGTATTTCTAACAGTCTAGCGGTTGGATTGAACAGGTGTGTACGTTTATTTTTATAAACTTTTTTTATGCATGCAAATTAGGAGAGACTCATTTTTCCAAAGTTTTTTCCTCCCTTCTTTGGCTTTAAAAGAGGAAAAAAGTCTAAGGGGGCCGATAGGAATGTTTGGAATCAGGTTTCCAGATTGAGGGAAGTTTTTGTACCTATTCTGTTGTCTGTGTCGTCAACTGAGATTAATAGTAGCTCATTACAGCTTTCCTTTATTGAGCATTTTTCTGAACCAGACACTGTTCTAAGCCCTTTGTATGTACTATTGCATATCATCTTCACGATAAACCTCAGGAGGAGGGTTTTATTATTACCTTCATTTTACTGGTAAGGAGACTGAGACACAGAGAATTTGTCCAAGTTCACAGAGTAAGGAAGAGACAGGCTTCTAATCCAGTATGTGGCTCCAAAGCCAGATTTTCTTCAATATTGACAAAATGTTTTATAAACCTTTCTGCCTTTTTGACTACAAAGTTATAGGGTTTATATTTTTAAGGATAATATCTGAAACGTTCTTTAGTTATCATAATCATTATAATATAGCCTATATAGAGAATAAAATAGCCTCTCAAATGTGAAAGCACACACACTGAGGAAGAATCTGTATAGAATGAAAAGGTTTTTACTGGGACTTCTGGTTGGTTCTTTAACCCTACACCTGCCCTGATCACTTTTTGCAAAATTAGTTTATATAGTTACAGGGAATGCTATTGTATAATAGATTGATGAGTTGTTTTTCCAGTTACAGTCAGTTTATCAGGTTTCTCTTCTTAAGTTTTTAGAGCATCTGCAGTTTGGGAAGGGAATAGATATAGGCTAGATCTTTGTGCAGAAACATTGATATGCACTGGATGGGAACTATATCAGCTGTGATGAGCAACCTGAAGCCTTTCACAGTGTACCTTTGCAAGAGTCGTAGGTCCAATTTCACAGGCATCCTTTCAGAGCATATACAGCAGAGAGGGAATAGTGGAGAAAAGGTCTGGAGGGCAACCGCCTTCAAAAAGGGGAGGAACCTTTATAGAATCGCTGCTTTCCGGATGCTGTGCTCTGCCCCCGGCATAGCCAGCAGAGGCCAGGACTTCCCAAAGGCTCTTTGGAAGAGAGGCGATGTCAAGGCCTTTTAGGATAGAGCATGCAGGTGCCAGGAACTAGGGTACCCTGACAGCTTGGCTGCATTGGTGCTGCTCCGGGGGCCCAGCAGCATGGCTTCTCCTTGTCCTACCTGCCCAGCCTAACTCATCCCAAGCAAGGAGGAGGAGATGTAGATTCATCACCATATCCCCAGCACGTAGCCCATCGCAGGTCATCTGTAAAAATTGTGTTGAATGAATTGAAGTAATTCTAGACCCTGGTCAACCCGCTGTATTTTGAGCAGCAAAGAGGTTGTTGGGAGGATTCTGTGGAGAATATAAGAACAGAAGGCTAGAACGCTGTCTTTCTTGCCAACTGGAAAAAAAAGTGCTAATTTCTCATTGCTAATTTATTCACTAAAAGCAGGACTCTAACTTTTAAGTCTGGGATGCAATAAATTTGTTCTCTTTTTCAATGAAAATAAATGGGACTGAAAGATGTTTTTATTTTTCTCAAATTGGCCCTTATGCAAGAAAAAATGTTGCTTGTTGCTGATTTTAGTCCTTATGATTTATGACAAAATGAATTGTTTTCAGGTAGATACTAGACCATTGGAAACATCAAACTAGCTCTGATACTGGTTCAGTGAATTCGGAGAGCCATAGTCTAAACTTGGTGTGGTTTTACAGTGATTTAAATGTGTTAGATCTCTATAAGTTGTATTACGATCTCTGTACCTTTTTGTAAACTGTTCTATTCCTGTTCAAATGTGTTTTAAATTATCACCTTTTAAAATCTAGTCTTGCAAACACAAGTCTAGGAAGTAACGGCACTGTCATAGAACCTCTAACAAATAATTATTCGTTAGCTGGCCTGTCATAATCATTATGTATCAACTGACCATAAATGAGCTGAGAAGAACATTTATATTAGAATATGTTTAACTAACTAGAGGAATAATATTTTCTATTATCAGTAGCTGTTGATAATCAGTTAAGTAATAATGTATAAAGAGTATTTTAAAAGTGATGATAAATACCGAACATTTAGTATCGTAGTACTATCACAACACAACACGTACTGCTAGTATCTTAATTAAATCCCATGCTCTGTTCGGATGACTCACTTTTTGGTTGCTGTGAGACCCTTAAAGGAACTGCTCTCATTCACACACAAAAATAAGCATCCTCTCCTGCCCACTTTTTTGGTAAGGCTGGTTGAGTGCAGTACAGATCGATTTTAGGTCAGTGTCCTGTGGTAGTTTTTCTTTTAAGTTACTGCATTTTCATTTCAAGTTCTTTTGAGTTTAACCTTGCATTTCGTTAACTTGATAGTGGGAGATTTCAAAGCACATTCATTTTCTTGATAAATCTTATTCTTTGGCGCAGCTTTTTCACTTCCATTGAACTTCAAATTTCCACAGTTTCTACAATGGTCAATACATACAATTCGAAACAATGGTAACATCTAATTGAAATGTTAGGAAATTTAAACATGGCATAATGCTTTTAATTTTAGTAGTTTGCATTATGTCATACAATGCTCAATGCTCTTATGCCAGATATAAACGCTCTTTTCCCCTGGGGAACAGCTGTGGTGGGCAGAGCAGAGCTCAACAGTCAAGTTTGCTCATCTCCCTGCTGGCCGCTGCACGGCTTCTGGCATTTGTCTCTTCTCTGTTGCATTTGTACCCCTGTGCCCCTTTCAGGTACTCCCTCCCTTTTTTCGAAGAAGCAGCCCCACCCCCTCCACCTAACTAATTTAGTATTCTGTTTCTTTCTCCTTCCAATATTAAGTCTGAGTTTCTGCGAAGTCATTGATTCTTTCAACAAACATTTATTGAAGGCCCATCTACTGGGCATTGTGCAAAAGTGAACAGATGGGTAAACCACTGCCTCTGCCCTAGCCGAGGGTGCGGTCCAATAGGCGAGTGACATACTCAGGATTCTAGAGTGACAGATACTTGTGACAGAGCTAGAAGAGAGTTTCGTGGGAGGTTGGAGCTGGGTCTTGAAGTTCAAAGTCTGTTTTTGCAAGATGGCGGAAAGCTATTTTTCTTTGTAATGAAGAAAACGGGGAGAAAGGTGCTCTTTTATTGATTCTGTGAAGTTTCTTCCAGCTTAAGTAGTCTGTAATCGTTTCTGTAAGTGTGGAAAGCCCTGGAAGAAACTGGTTCTATGCACTTATGGACTTTATGGACTTTTTTTTTGGTCTTGTAGGAAATAACTCTTTATATGCACAATGCCTTTGTTCTAATTAGATACGAAAAAAGAAAAGTTTTGAGAGATTGAATAGTGCCTGACTGGCCAGACTGAAATAGTACGGGTTCCCCTCTGCCCCTACCCTACAGGACACTCCCCCGTGGGCCTTGTCCTTTGATCTAGAAGTAGTTCTTCAATTGAGACCAAAATGCAAATCCTAAACCTACCTACCTAATGGGGTTTGAAGGTACAGCAGCAGAATAACTATACAAACAATCCTAGATGGAAAAGAGCAAGTTATTTTTGAACAAAGTTTTCAGGAAAAGCTAGGAAATTATTTAAACACCAGCTGCGAGAAAAGTTGCATCTGTTTAATATTTGAAGTACTAATTTTATGCATCTTGGTTTGAGAACTCTAAAACGAGGAAAGGAAAATGCCAATTGCTAGCTCACCTATGCTCTGATTTAGCTCTTAAATCCCTATTTCCGAAAGTTATATCAAAGGACAGCTTTTGGGAGAGCGGAGAGTGAGAGGTATGTCCCAACACATTGCGATGTCTCCTGGGTAATGCATTATGAATTTATTCTTCAAGGATTTATCTAATCCTTTGAACTGGTTACATTTTCAGCTACTTTAGGTCATGTTTGAAGGTTGTAATTTAAGCTGTACTTCCCTTCATTTATTTTAAAACCATGTCTTTTAAACATGTGTCTCCTATTCTGGTATTCTGAACTTACTGTGAAATCCATACCTCTCATAATTTCATACATATCCATCACATTTTCCCAGGACCTAACATTGTCTGACCTTTCATGAAACTTTAATTGGCCTCTATTTTTTTTTTTTTTGAGTTGCATTGGGTCTTTGAAATGACAATTAGGAACTTTATGCTTCAGATAGAGAATCAACAGTTTTTTGTGGAGTTTAAAAACCAATTTCTAATCTCTTTCATGATCATGATCAAAACTCTCTGTCCCCCTTGCTGCATGGTAATTAGATCCCTTTTTTTAAAATAGAAAAGTCTAGAAATTCTTAAGATCCCTTTCCTAGGTAATATCTTTCATGTTTTAAGTATTCTTAGGGTTACTTTTTGAAATGTGTATCTTTATACTAGCTTAGACCAGCTTTTATGCCAAATCACTATAGTATGAGATCTTTATACAATTTTTGGTACTTTACTACACGGAAGAGTATATCACTGTATCACCGTGGTTATGTTCAGGTAACCCTTATTTTACTTAATAAAAGCCACAAAGCAGGGAGTAGTGATGCTGGGAATTCAGATATGCTAAAAAAGCTGTAAGTAGCTTGCTTTAAGGAAAAGTAAAAAAGTTCACCTAATAAGAAAAAAATTCATATGCAGAGGTTGCTGATATCTGTGGTAAGAACAAATCTTCTGTGTATAAATTGCCTAACTTATAAATTAAACTTTATCATAGGTATGTATGAGTAAGAAAAATATAGTAAATATATGGTTCGTTACTATCTGGTTTCAGGCATCCGCTGGGGGTCTTCCAGCCACCTCCCCCTCGCAGGTAAGGGGGGACTACTGTAATTTTCAACTACTGTAATGTAATTCTAATTACATTAGAATCATCTGGAGGAGCTTTACAAAAGACCTGTGTCAGAGCCCCACCCTGAGCACCTGAGTCAGACCATCTGCGGGGAGGGCTGGGCATCAGGATTTTATACTGCTTCCTGATGGTGATGGTGAGCAAGCCATGAGCTGGCGTTCACACGGCCGAACACCAGCGCCAGGACTTCGTAGCTGGATTAATGCTTCAGCTTGCCGAATGCTCAAAAATCAACACTAGACAGCTCACAGACACGTGCGTCAAATTTTGCATTTGAACAATCAGATTGTTCCTTAACCTGTTTTCCTGGCCTGATCTTGAGAACTGAAGCACAGAAGAGCTAACAATTGGACCTTTTTGGTTCTTTTGAGAACACTTTTCCTCATGTTTGACTGGCGACTGTCTTTGCAGACCTTTGTTTTTAGCAGGAAATGAAACTTAGGTCTGATTTCTGCATACCCTGGCACCTTTTTTTTCTTCTTCTTTCGAGACAAGTGAAACTGCCCGTAAACTTCGGCAGCTGTGTAAAGCGCAGGCTTGTTCTTGGGCTGAGGGAGTGCCGTCACTCTGGGCTGTTGCAGTGAGTGACTCATGCTCTCTGCAGGCGCATGTCCTTAATCACTTGTTTTCTGTGTACCAGGAAGAGGACGGTGTATGAAAATAGAAGCCATGTGCTGCCAAGTGGATCTGAAATAAGGGGCGAAATGTTGACCTAGTGGGTCAGACAGTTGAACTTACAACAAAATACTTATGTCTTTCGGTGTATATTTAATTATTTCACTGATTAAAATTTGGCATTTTTTAAATGCTGTGCTTTTGTAATTTGTAGCCGACGCTACTCTTTACTAGGTAACATCGATAATCCTAAATTTTAAAACCTATATGCACATTTCAAATGTTTCTCTTTCGAATTTTCTGCCACATTGGATTAAACTTTTTGAAGGGAAGATTAGAAAGCAATAAATCGTTGGAGAAGATTGATTACATGGCTGTTCTTTGCGGAAGGGTGGTGTAAGCCCATGGGTCATTTTCTTTGCCTCCCAATGTCCTCTGCCTCCAGAGTAGCCATTAATATTGGTGACAGTGCCCATTACTGACTATAGTTGTTGCATGTACCTAGACTGATACCATCTACACACGTCCTCTGTACACACAGGTTCTGCTAATGCCACCTGGTTTTATTTCCTTAGTAAAAAGTCACAGATTAAAAACTACACCCCGTCCTCTGCATCCCCTTCTCCCCCACCCCCACACATATTTTGAAGTGTCTACTGTGTGCCAGGCAACAAAGTCATAGCAATTCAAAAAGACGCACTGAGCTTCTCACCTTGTGCCAATTCCGTTGCCTGCTTCAGGCCTTCCTCTGTTATGTCTCTTGTCTCTGTGTTGGTAGGGAAACCATGGGTGCCAACTAGACATTTTAAGATGGTTTCCCCAGACGTTTAGGTAAGTCTTTCATTGTGAGAAATCACAGCGTTTGTCATTTATTGTATGTATTGAAAAATAAATAAGTGTTTTCATTAAAAGTGCTCATATAGCAAAGACTGGTGTCTTGGGGCTCCCTTTAAAACCAATAACAACTTAAGGTGTCAGTCCTCTTAAAAGTTAATGAAAATAAGTGATTGGTAGGAGGAATCCATTTTCTTTCATGCTTTTACTCATTTGTTCATTTATTTGGTTCAATTACTATTGAATGAGTGCCGTGCTATGCATCAAACACTGTGCTAGGCCACAGGTGTACAGTGGTAAAAAAATGGGAATAGAATTAAATAAATCGATGGAGGAGTTGAGACAATAGTTTTTTAACTAGTTAGAAACTTTACATTTATTATAATTAATATATTAGGAGTTATTTCTATCTTTTATTCATGTTTTCCATTTACTGTGTTTTTTTCTTTATTTCTACCACCTTTCCTGTCTTCCATTGGAATTTTTGTCAGGTGTCTGTCGACAATTAAAGGTTACACATTTTATTTATATTCTATGGTTTCTCAAGATTCAGGACCCAGTACTTATTCTCACCACCTATATAACTAAAATTTAGCAATATTTATGTCTTTTCCCCAAGCATAATTTTACCTGCCTTCAGACTCTGCCTCTTCTGGATGGGCCTTCTCTCCCGTGTGGCGCGGAGGGGAGGAGGCGGGCAGTCGTGCTTGACTCGCCGTGTGGACCTGCACTGGGTAGCTGGGGCTGAGACCAGATGCTGAGTTTTGAGCTGCATTGAGCTGTAGATCTGTTTCATATTATGAAAAAAAAAAAAATTCTGGGGGCATATCTATGCTCTGAGATTTCCATAAAACATTTATTACCCTGAGAAGGCTTTTAAGAATTACACCCCTACCATAATATTTAGTAAGTAAATCACATCTTGGAGTTGGGTATTTTTCTTCTTTATACTTTCCTTTTTTAAAAAGCCACATGTATACTCTTGAAATAAAAATCTATGGAGAGATTTATTGAGCGGTGGGAACCTGGAATTTTAAATACATATACATTTCCCGCTTGAGCTAAAAGTTATTGAACATTTATGTACCAGACATTGTGCTGGGCACTTTTATATCATTCTCTCACTTAATCCTCATAAAGCCCCTTATAAAAATAAGTGACATGGAATTCCCATTTACAAAAGATGAGAGGGGTTCAGAGCCTGCAGTAGAGCTGGGACTCTTCACTGGGGACGCAAGACACAGGCCGTGCGCACATCACGCCTGCGCCCCTACTCTGGCCAGGCTTCCGGTTCCACAGGCAGCTCCAGGCTGCCCCTGTACACACCCTTGTCTGGACCTCTGCCCCTTGTGCCCACCCTGCACGCACTCGCCCAATGTTCCATCTCAAATGCAAATCTGCCCTGTCTGGAGGAAACGGCTCCTGACTTCACTCTCCGTCGTCCTCCCGAGTTGTTGGTCCCCGTGTAGTTCTTCAGCCTCGTTCTCAGCTCCCTGCCTTCTACTTTAGGGCCCATGGAACCAAACTAAGAGTCCTGCTTGCGTTCAATAGATACTTGAGGCTTGAGAGTGTGTTATGAATTAAGCAGCCTGCTAGGTACAGAGCTGACGAGAGCTCTTTTTAGTGATCCATATGGGGGTGGCCTTGGCCCTGGGCAAGGATAGTGGCAGTGGGATGGCGAGAGAGTGAAGCATTCATCAGATATTGAGGAGATAGACTCAGTCGGACTTGTGAGGAAGAAAAGCTTTTTGGGTGTCTCCCGGGTTCTGGCTTGTGCAGCTTGTGAACTGAAAGCCCCATACAAAGGTGAAATGAGTATCACGCCCAAGAACATTTGGTAGGGAAACTCATGGTGTTGGAGATTTGTTAGAAAAAGCCCTGGACCGATAGTGGGAAATGGCGTTTTGATTTTGACACTCACTTTGTCAGCCCTGCTGCCTTTATCTGAAATAGACCGGGTGACTTTAACTTTGCCACTTTAAATAGTCAGCTCTTCTAACGTAATTCACTGTAAATTATCTGATTTTACCGTGCCTTTGCATTCTGTGTCATACTTTGTTCCTGTAGCATTTTGGCGCCTGCTGTGTGTCATGCCCTGGGGACATAAAGCCAAATGAGACCAGCTCTTAATGAGCTTCCTGTTCTTGATGAGCTTCCTGCTCAGTCGGGAGACAGGCAAGTCAATAATTAGGTACATTATACTAAAATAAGGTGTCATGATGGATATATGAACAGGGTTGGGAGGAGGTGTCTCAAAAGAGATCCTGATCGGTTTTCCTGGGTGGGCGGAGTGGGGAATGTGTCAGGGAACTCCAGTGACCCTTGTTCTGAGTCTGGAATGAAGAGCAGGCAGAAGTGGGTGGGGAGCAGCATTCCATGCCCAGCCTGTGTACACTTCTGGGTGACTGGAGGAAGACCAGGATGCTTGGGGTGGGCAGGTGGAAGGTGGGAGGAGGGTGGACGGGAAGAGCCCACGCAGGGCCTTACAAGCCTTTCCAAGGAATTTGGACTTGTTTCTAAAGTTGTGGGAGAAGTGATACGATTGGGTTCACAGTTCATATTTATCCTTCTTTTGCCTAATGTATTTCTAATATTAATGTTAGACAAGCTAGACTTTAGGACAAAGAGCATTATTTGAAATAAAGGCAGTCATTACATCCTGATAAACAGAGCAGTTCACCAGGAAGAACATAATAATCCAGAATCTGTGTATGCCTGACAACATAGTCTCAAAAAAATATATAGCAAAAATTAAGGAAAAATGGAAAAAATACAAGTATGAGATTGAAAAAAAATAAAGCCCTCTGTCAAAAAATTAGCATAGACACAGGGGAATTGAACAAAGTAATCAACAAAGTTGGTATAATGCGCCCTAGCCCCAAAGTTTAATTGTGTTCAAATGTTTGAGATCTTAGTAAGAAATATTTTTAAAATCATGAGCTGGCGAACCCATATATATTTATATATCAGAAACAAAATTTCATGAAACGTGTTCTCATGGTGCATCTGTTCTGTTTTCTGTTATATTCTATTTCATCGCTGTTAATACTGATCTCATTATACAAAATTGATTTTTTGACCTACTAATGGATTGAATACCCTTTTTCTTGAAAACACTAAGGTAAAACTATACGTGCTTTTCGAGCACACATAGAACATTTACAGATTGACTTGCTGGACCCCCTTCGCGCCAAGCCTCTGCTGCCCCTTTGTCCCCCTCTGTCCTTCCCCCTGCTAAAGCAAAGATGACTTTGACTCCTGTTTTTACTGAGTCACAGCCATCCAATACATTCATCTGCTTCTCCATTTCTATTTTTAGCCTTTTATCTTTGCTTTCAGACATAGAAAAAAGTAGTATCCTTCCTTTCCAAGGTTAACTTTTATACCTGTACTTTTAATGTCATCATCTTCTATTTTCCTCCTTTAAAATCTCTCATTCTTACATCTAGACATCTCCCCTTCATCCCACCAAGTGCTCAGTCTTAGAGGTTTAACTGGTTCTCTCTCTGGACCTCAGATTATTGGTAACTATTATTTTTATCTTTAGACCACAAAACTTGGTCATTTTTTCCACTTTTTTAAAGCTAAATTTTTATTTTGTTGAATGGCTGATGTGTTAACATGGTTCGAAATGCCAAAGATGCAAAAGGATATTGAGTTAGGAGGTTCGCTCCCAGCTCTCCACCCAGGGTTGTGTACCCTGGCCTTTCTGTCTTGCTCCCTCTTGCTCGTCTGTCCATGTCCTCATCTTCTCCCCCCTCAGGAGAGAACAGATGTCTCAATGTCGTCTTTGATTTATCTCTTCCTGTCCTTCATACAGCCTCCTCTGAAATGTTTCATGTTAACCTCCTTTGCATTTTTCACCTACTCTTCACCACTAGGGTAGCTCCCTGTCTTTTCAAGCCAAGACTTGCAATAACCTTCTAGCTCAGAGGTCCTCAATCCCCAGGCTGTGCACCGGTACCAGTCTGTGTGGCCTGTTAGGAGCCAGGATGCACAGCAGGAAGTGAACTGCAGGTGAGCAAGTGAAGTTTCATCTGTGTTTGCAACCGCTCCCCAGCGCTAGCATCACCACCTCAGCTCCACCTCAGATCATCAGGCATTAGATTCTCATAGGAGCTCCGGTACCTGGTGCCAAAAAGGTTGGAGACCGCTGTTCTAGCTCCTTTCCCTACTCTCAGCCTCCACCTCCTTTCAATGCTGTCAGCTCACTGCTGGCTACAATCTTGTTTTACTTGTATTATCTGCCTGCCCTGGTCTCCAGGAATGCAGGCTCATTAGTCTTTTATTCAAGTCTCTCCACAATTGTCCTCAGATTACTTTTTCCAGTCTTATCAGTTCACATCTCCACCAGTCCCATTGGTTTCCTGTTCTAGAATGTTTGCTCCTTTATATCTTTTTAGCCTGGTTCCTGGCAGGTACCTGATAAGTATTTTCCTAATGAAGGGGACAAGTTCTGAAATAAAACTTGTGTTTCTTTCTTCTGTATTTTTCTTGCTGCTTTCCTTATGCTTGAAATTCCACTTCTTTCTTCCTCCTCTATATTCCTAGAGCCCATTTGGTACCCAAGGGGTAGTCTTAGAACTGTAGTCTGTTTATCTGAGGTCTGTGTACAGAGTAATGGGTGGCTGGAGCTCTTTCCTGAGCAGGGGCACTTGTGTTGACAGATGCCACTTGGTCTGCCCAATACAGAGATTCTGGCTCACAATTTGAAAAGAAATCAATATTTTTAGTCTGTATATCAACATGAATTCCGCAGAGTTAGATTTTTTTTAATTCACAGATAAAAGAAATATTTAGTTGATACTGGGTAAGGAACAACTTTTAAGCATTAAAGATAATGAAAAGATGATAGATGAAAAACTGAAAATATTTGCAAACATGTCAGAGTTGATGTCATTACAAAAAGAACTGAATAAGGAATATAAAAAAATTGTTAGAAGATGTGAACAAGAAAATCATAGAAGAAACACAAAC
Organism: Eonycteris spelaea; assembly: GCA_003508835.1. Classification (NCBI taxonomy): domain Eukaryota; kingdom Metazoa; phylum Chordata; class Mammalia; order Chiroptera; family Pteropodidae; genus Eonycteris; species Eonycteris spelaea. The sequence goes on along the minus strand of PUFA01000004.1, from coordinate 6,624,057 downwards.
AGTCCATTTTGTAATGTTTCGTCTTATCAGCAATAACAAGAAAAACATGTTAGGCAATGGATAACCATCAAATTAGCAAAATTAAAAAAATTCTAGATAATAGTAAGAGTGTTTTAAAAGCATTTTCATATGTTTCTGGCATAAATCTAACTTGGTAGTACCTTTTTAGACAGCAATTTGATTTGAAAGCTTTCAATTTTTGTGTTTTTACCTACTAATTTCATTCCTAGGAATCTGTACTGAACCTATTGATTATAGAGGCAAATAAAATGTTTGCATAACATTTATCACGAAATTTTTTATAATAGAGAAAAGCTGGAAATCACTTAAATGTCCAAAAGTGAGGGAAGTGCTTCCTTAAGTGGAAAATATGCAGGCATCAAAATTTTAACTTTGAAGGGTATTTTAAAGACATGAGATAATACTCATGAAATGTTGTAAGAAAAAAGTATGTAGTGCTATATTCACAGTATTGCAGTTGGGCGTACACACAAAACATATAACCTGAAGTGTAGCAAAATAATAAATTATCTCTGGGTGGTGGGATGGGAGTGATAAAATATTTTTTCTAACTTTATGCAGTATCACTTTTATAATAAGAATGCTTGTTATTTAAAATGTAAATATTGTCTTATTGATTAGATCCACGAATAGTTTCTGAGGGAGGCAAGATGGTCAAGAGCTTAGGCCGTGAGTTATACAGACTTGGCTTTGAAGTGCAGCTCTGCCCTTGATCCATTGTGTGACGTGGCCATGTGACTTTTCCAAGGCTCCATTTCCTCATCTGTAAAATGGGACTCCTAATCCCTAACTCATAGAGTTGTCGGGATTAGAAGTGATAATGTATATAACAACCTTTAAAAAATTAATTCCTTATTTTACTTTAATTCTTGAATAAAAACAGAGAAGTCAACTTTTTTGCCTCTCATTGAATATGTCATTAACAAGATGTTCAGGATACAGTAGTCAAAACTCAAAAGAATTTGGAGACTAAACTAAGTATGTAGTTATCCCTGACTGATTATAAATTTCACTAAAATAAAATTTAAATGGTAATTAGTAAAACGTAATTTTAATTTTCTGCCAAGGGGAGTATTGTTTTTATTCTTGCTAATCTTTTCCAGCTGTTGAACTACCACTAATGTTACATTTATCTCCGTGTATATAATAACCTTTTGCAACCTGGGCTACACGAGAATTAAGCTCTAATGTCCTCAGGCAGTCATCATGTGCGATGAATTAGCTTCTCCTGTGCGTCTAGAATGGCACCAGTTATTTGCCATTTTGGGGAGAAACTGAGAAATCAGTTACCCAAATCATTGTTTTGTGGCTGAGGAGCCCTGATTGGGATGCCTGGCACACAGTCGGCACTCAATTAATGGAAGCAGTTCCTATTGTTTTTGCCCCAGAAGTCATATAAGAGAGTGCTGGCTTTCGAGATTTCTTTGCTTGGTGGAAGCTTCTTTGGGAAAGTGTGTTTTCCAGACTGTGATCCGGTAAGTGGCCATCTCTATGGTGGCTTCGCAGGCCTTGCCTTCGGATGGGAGACTGGCTATGGACTGTGGACAACTTTCTTTGCTGTCTTGTGATGTACCAGCCTCTTTCCTCCACTGCAGGGCGCCAGAGTACTGCTTCCCATCTGAGCAGTTTCAGAATGTCAATTCTTTGCCGTAACTGTCCTTATATCAGAAGCCTTATTCAGGCCTTGGGTTGAATGCTTTGTCAAAAGTTGTTCAGTAGTAACGTATTCATTTCTGGGTGTTCATAACTGTTCTTTTGGGATGTTTGTCATTTTTTAATATACGGCAAAGGTACAGTTTTAATATGTTTTCTGATGAATATTCTCTCATGACTGTTTCTTCTTTTCTTTTTAGCTACTGATCTACTTCTTGCCTGGAATCCCATTTGTCTGGGGTTAGTCGAAGGTGTTATTGGGAAAATTCAGCTTCATACAGGTATGTTTCTATTAATGACTTAAACTTGTCAAATTTAATATGGCGTTTTATGACATTTTCTTCTTTGATGATAAATGTGGATTCTGTTATGGCTTCGATTCCTTTGCCTTAATTTTGGTCTGCCCAAAGTGGGTGTATTTCCATATAAGTTACATGAAGTGAAGTTTTAGAGAAATGGAGGTGTAATATTGCAATCTTTTCTTCATCTTAAAAAAAACACCCAATTTATCAAATGCCTACTATGTGTCAGGAATTGTGCTACTTGGTAAACATAGTAAGCAAAAACTGACCCATTCCCACCCTCGTGGACTTAGAGTTTAAGAGAGGAGACAGACACCAGTGAGTAAACACTGGAATCAGCGTATAATTACTTGATAATTGTGGTAGGTGCTCTGATGGAAAGATACAGCAACTGTACTGATTTCAAGGGAGATGATGGTAGGAATAAGGCTGAGAGGCAGCCAGGTGGCAGACCATGACTGCTGGCTTTGGGTCAGCTGTCCATTCCTGATACAGTCAACTCCGGCTAGGAAAGAGCGTGGGTCTCTTTGTGGTCCTTTTCAGGAGCCCTATCCAGGTCAAGCAAATTGATGGAAAGTCTAGGCCACTCACCGGGTCCTATCTTGAAAGGACCGGCACCTGTGCCCTGGGTTCAGAGGGAATTTTGTTCATGAGAAAACAGATATTATATAGGTGGGTCCCAGAAAGTCCTGAAAATTACTACATAAAATATTTTAAGTACTAAATTTAAATATCTAGTTTTTCTTTGCTATCAGTTTTAATATGAATTATGAGCGATTGGAGGCTTCCCCATTCTTGCCATGTCATTGGGACTATAGCTACCTCTGTAGTCCGCCTTCTCTGTATTGTAAAAGAAAATGATTGCGTACTTGGGACCTCGGTTGATTTCTGGGTATTATAAAGCACATGCTGCCAGAGAATCTGATTTTCCTTTGTTAGAGTCTTTGGTAACTTTTAAAAATTTGTTTTCATTATGAAATATATTTTAGATACAAAAGCTGTTTACCACAGGCATATGGCATATAAATCGTCGTAAAACAAACACATGTATCAGCCACCCCGCTTAAGAAGTGACAGTGTCTGTGGAGCCCGCACTGTGCCCCCTCCGAGTATATCCTGCTTCCTTCCCTGCCAGAAACCTGCCGTTTTGAATTTTGTACTTACTCTCGATTTTCATTATTGCTTTTATGTAGTATCCTTCAACAGTATTTTGCTAAGGTTTGTAATTTGGGGATCTTTTTAGTAGATGAGATTAGGCCACTTGTGTTCTTTCACTTCTTTTTCCCCCCACTCAACTTTGTATTTTTTAGATTTATCCATGTTGATGTATGAGACTTCAGCTCCTTGTTTACACTATTGTATGACTACATCATGATTTGTCCCTTTTCCTCACTGGGTAACTGTTTTCTTTCTTTTCTTTTTTTTGCAATTAGAAATAATATTGCTATGAACATTGTTGTTTATTCTGCCTTTTGTAGTTATTTAATTCTTTCTATATAGAAGAAAAAGTATTTAGACATTGTGTAACCATGCTAAGTATTTTAGTAACATTCTTCCTACCTGTCTGCATTTACATACATATATTTTTAATTCATTTATATGCTGACAGGATAATTTCACAGCTGAGTGTTCTGAGCCTAAAATTCATTTTCTATTGTTTAAATGAAGTGTTTGAAACTTTTGAGTTATTTTTCTTCAATTTGAGTCACATCCTGGAGCAATGAATAAATCACTGAAATCAATCAGAAACCTGGATTCAAACTTTATTTTTTAGCTTTGAGATATAAGGGAAGTTACTTAACATCCATTTCATTTATCCATTGCTGTGTAATAAGCCACCCCACAGTTAATGCCCTAAAACAGCAGGGTATAATATCTCATGAGTCTACGGATTGACTGAGAAGCTCTTCTGCTCTTTGGCTGGGGTCATTCACGTGGAAGCACTGAGTGGCGGGTTTGCCTGGGGTGTCTCAGTTTTCCTTCACGTGGCAGCTCTTTCCACATATCTTGTCTCACATGGCCTCTCCCGTGGGTCTTCTCTCTGCTGGATACCCGGATAGCCTTTCAGAGCCAGAAGGCAGATTCCCATGTGCAAGGGCTTATCAAGCCTCAGCTGTGTCCCTGAGGTTGCTAATGTCTCATTGGCCAAAGAAAGGCACATAGCCAAGCCCAGAGCCAGCGTGGGAGGGGATGTCACAGGGCGGGAATCCCAGGAGGCTGGCTACGACATCCGTGAGCCTCCACTTCATAAACAGTGAAACAAGAGTAAAAATAAACTGCCCTCTTTTCCCTAGGATATTATGGGTGTCCAGTGAGATAACAATCTGAAGGTGCTTAATAAATTATAAATCACTATTTTATCAAGACTCTTTCGATTGCGAATATAAACCTATTAGCTTATGCAAAAATAAATAAATAAATAGATAGATAGATAGATAAATAAATAAATAAAAACAAAGAAAAGAAGACCCCACAAATTTTTATAAGGAACCCCAGGGATCAAAACCAAGAAGCGGACATTATGTAAGATCTAAGATTACTTTTTTCTGGGGTTCGTGGTCTCTGACCACCTCTTCCCCTCTACCTCTCATTCATTGTTCTCTTCCTCTGGCCTTCTCTGTTTCTGTGTATGTAGGACAAAATCTGTGTGCCTTACATGGTACACAAACCAACCTCATCCCTTCAACCAACCAACATCTGATGTTTTCTACAACCACTGGAGACTGACAAGCCATCAAGGGTTGAGTAGGGAGTCTAGTTCAGACCCGTAGGAGAGAGACTCTGTTTAGCCTACGAGGACAAGGGCCATGAAGTTCAGACGTGCTCCAGATGTCCACTCCTCTGGGCAGGAGGGGTAGTCAGAGCAGAGGGGTTTGGACTTGGCAGGCAAACCAAACCCTTATCTCCTGTAAGCAGTGTACAGACGTGTTAATGGTTGATGAGTGTACGATGCCGTGAGACGTGGTGATTAGGAGGTGGTGAGGTCTGGCCATCTCCTGTGGTCGGCCCCTATTTACGTGTGCCTCCCTTCCTTGTACCACTTGCCTTTCTTTGGACCAAAGACAAGTGGTTGGTAGGCAGTGGAGGAACCTGTTAAATAGGATATTTTGGAAGAGGGAGAGATGGGGAATAGAGTGAACTGGAGAAAAAATATTTAAAACAAAGACAGAGAAACTGTCTCAATTTTTCACTCTCCTAATCTCTGCCTTTTATTTTTTTCTAATCACATCACTTTCCGGGTTTGGCTGTTCAGAGCCGCCCTGCTGCTTTTCTCCCACGAGAGAATCGCAGCCCCACCCTGTGTGTCACTCCACCCCCAGCTCCCCGCTTTTAAGCCTTCATCTTAACTCTTCTCCTCTTTCCTCATCCCCTCTCTGGGGTTCCTCAGCCCCTCCGCGTCCCTCCCCATGCCCCGCTGGATCTCTTGCACTGGCCGCTGTCAGCTTGGCCAATGGGAGGTGTGCCTCTGGCACGTGTTGGAACCAGGATAACCACTGGGGTGCATTCTCCCAGGGGAGCATCTTACCTCCCAGGGGTAGAGGATGCAGGGAATAACACATCTGTACTTAAACTCTTTCTCCTGTTTTCCTCCTACTTAACTCTCTACATATTAATGCACGAATTTTCGTTCTTGCCTGCTGAGATGCAGATGTCAGTGACAGGCTAAAAACAGCGTGGGTGAGCCATGCCGCTGTTCGTGACTGTCACTGAACTCTGAGCGCTGCGTAGTGTCAGCAGGCTCGGCTTAGGAACCGTGTTAGTTTGCTTGGGCTGCCGTAGCAAAACTCTGCAAACTTGGTGGCTTAAACAACACATTTCCTCACAATTCTGGAGGCTGGAAGTCTGAGATCAAGTTGTCTTCAGGGTTGGTGTCTTCTGAGGCCGCTCTCCTTGGCTCGTAGGTGACCGTGTTCTCGCCGTGTCTGTACATCTTCTCTCTGTGCATCTGTGTCCAGATTTCCTCTTATAAGGACGCCAGACATATTGGATCAGGGTCTCCCCCAATGACTTAATTTGAACTTTAGCTTAATGACCTCTTTAAAGATCCTGTTTCTTTCCAATAGCGTCACATTCTGAGGTACTAGCGGTTAGGACCCCAACATATGAATTTTGAGGGGGCATAGATCAGCCTCTAACAGGAAACTGATGTCCACTGGAATGCTTGTTACGAAAGCACATCAGAGAGAATTCTCACTATTGCTTCTTGCCCTGTATTTCACAGTGAGCTAGGCCGTTCCCTTAGGTGGCTTTGACTAGGCACTTGCCCTAGAGGTGGGGTAATCTCGAGGTCACACAGTGGCTTGGGTCAGATTATTTCATCTGAGCCTCAGTGGCTGACTCTAAGACAAGGATGATCTCGCCTCCTTGATACAGATATTATAAGATTGAATAAAACATGGTTTTATTTAATTAAAGCATGGTTCCTGATAATGATAAACATTTGATGGAATCAGGCTATTATTTTTTCCCTTGTTTTAAAGGTGACTTAGAGATGTCACATATTCTACTAGAGAGCATCTTAAGTTCTAGCTATATAGTTTTGAACAAATTTTAAACTTGGACTGTTTTTTTTCCAATGTTATTCGCTGAAATTATAATGCTATTAACATGTCACTACTACATGGTGGAGATTATAAAAAGTAATTTTAGTAGTAAAATATTAGTAGCATTGGTGAAGTTATATTTCACATGCCCCTTTTAAAAAATGTATGGCGAAAGAATTTCAAAGTATTATTTGGTCGTGGTATCCTTTGGTGCTATTGCTGTTTCTTTTAGCCACTCTGCCAGAAATATTGTTCTGTTAAGCTTGGTGCCTAGAGACCACCTATTTAGAACTGCTAGTCTTTCTTCAGTTTGGAAAGGCTCTTCCCCAGACATTTGCAGGTAGACGGTCTTTCAGCCTGGGTGCCGTGTGGTCTGTCTCTGACAAGTTGAATGTTTCTAACTTCGGTTTGATCAGCTGGGATTTATTCATATGAGGAACAGTAAGTGGAAGGGACATGCTAAAGAGATGAAAGAAAAGTAAAGCTTCATGAAAATCAACATTTTTTCATTCCTTGTAGTGTCCAGGAGAAAGTAAGAATGATAGTAGAATTCTTAGCACAGTGGTAATTACACATGAATTTTTTGTTTTCTTTTTTGTCCACCCTTTGTGGAGGATCAGCTACAAGACAGGGTCCGTGTCTGTTTTGTTCAGTGCAGTCTCTTCCTGTGCAGGGACCATTCAAAAATATTCAGCAAATATTTATGGAGTGCCTACTGAGTGCCAAGGCCTGCAGTTCGTGCTGGCGCAGCAGGGTGAACAAAACTCGAACTTCCGGGAGCGTAGACTTGAATCCAGGAGATGCACATTAATTACATGATCACACAGTTTTATCATTACACTTAAGCTTCTGAAGAAAAAACCTGGGGTGTTGTGAAACTCATGACGTAGGGGCCTGACTGGTGGGTCTGGGGGTCCTGGATGGCAGTCATCCCCAAAGAAGGGATGTCCAAGTCGATGCCTGAAAAATGAGTCAGATAAACTGGACAGGGCCGTGTGAGGGGTGGGGTTTGAGAGGAGACATGGTACTTGGCAGAGTAAGCAGCTGGGCAAAAGGCCCACATGGTCTTTCTGTATGTTTCCTCTCTTCATTTTCGGTGTAATGTCTGGGAGATAGCTCTGTCTTCACTCAGATATCCGTGGAGAGATTGCTTTAGATTGCAGACTTTAAATGGAGAGCAAAAGCTCTTTAAATCAAAATGTATTTTGCAGATTGAGAATAGGATAAGCTCAGTTAAGGTAAAAATATCAATATAGAGAGCAAAAATATATAGACAACGTGGATATTGACAGTTCCTAGGAATGAGCCTTCCTAGTGCTGTGAGACCACATTATCTGACCAAAAGGTTGGTCATTGATGCATCCTTGGATTGATTATGACCAAAAGGGGGAACTGTGGCTTCCCAAAAAGGGGTTCTATGGAAAGTAACCTCATAGGGTGATCTGATCATAAATTCCCAACTGCACAAGCCATGCAGGGTAGTCACACCCAGGCCTACAACTTCTTCAGTGAGAGATTCTAAGCCAGCCCTGTCCATTGTTCTTGTGTGTCTAGGTTAACGCACCTAGACGATTTTGACCCTCAAGAGAGCACATAACCTTAACTGTCCTATAATCCAATCCCTGCCTCGCTTTCTCCAGTCTTCCTCACATCTTGTCCTTAAGTTCAGATGCTTAAAAGAAGCTGCAAATCTGTTGTTCTCCAGAGCATTCGAGATCTTGCTCCCTGACATATGCCATCGGTTTGGCTCAAGAACACTCTTATAAAAACTCTCAAAAAAAAAAAAAAGGCGCAAGAGTATATATTCCATGGTATATTCAGGAATAGTCTGAAGAGAAAAGTGTCAGGAGTCTTGATTCATTTGGCGATAGAGGATCTCGGTTTAGCAGCGACATGCCTTGCTGCCCGTATTGAACGCCGCAGACAATTGACTCAAGTGGCCCTCAGTCACCAGTGCGGTGCTTGCCACCTGCTCTTCCTCCACTGTCAAAGTGGTGAAGATGTCTCAGTCAGTAAAATGGTAGCATGTATTATGCAGAGGGTTTTAAGTGTGTGATTGTAAGTCCGCTGCTGTCTGTGGACATGTTCATGCTACGACACTAACGATGTGAAATAGTTTATGTATTTTACTGTTTAATGAATGGAGTGTCCCTGGCATTGCTCTGGTACCTTCCTAAAAAGCCAGCAGCAAGCCCACTCCTGGAGGGCACTGGGGGAAAGCGAGACGAGCCTGGCGGGGCCCTGCGGAGCTCTCGGCCTCTGCACGAGGCGAGCCCATCTCGGCACGTGCCTTCGGACGCCGTTGCTGTGTAAATCCGAGTCGTGTTGTCTGCGTACAGGTGCGTCGTGAGAGAAGATCATCTTATTGTCCGCTGACGGCTCACATTATTAAAAACATTTAAGGATTGTGATGGTGGCTGTACAACTCTATACATTTATTAAAATCATTGAGTTGTATACTTACAGGGGTTGAATTTTATGGGATAAGACACCATTATGCTACATGGTATATGAAGCTGTTAAAAACATTTTAAGTCAGAAAATAGCTTTTGTGGTAGCCTGTTGTCTTCTGATTTTATCTTAATTAAAAATACATTGATCTTTTGGTAACTGATAGGTGATTTTTTTCATGTACTGAAGTTGCTTTGAGGGAGGTATTCTAAAGAAATAGCATTGAAATGACATAACATTTATACAAAATAGGAATGATTTAAAATGTAATTCAAATACAGTCATTTTATATTTATTTTGTCATTCATGAGGATCTTGGAATTTTTGTTTTGGAGATAAGATTTTCATTGGTGACTAGGTTCCTGGTTAAATTACTCTTTAAGAGATTGGACCTATTCAATGGCTTTGGGTCTTAGAAGCAGGCTGCTAAGTGGCATGAGAAGGTCCTATGTTAGGCATCTTCTCATTGCTCTTTTTGCTTCCTTCCTCTTTACTCTCCCCTAGGTGCTGAATGGCCCTTACTCTCTCCTCTTTGCTCACCTCATCCTGTTTTCATCACTTTATGCTTTAGAATTTTCCATCACCTCTCTTGTCCCTAACCTGAGCTCCAGCCTCCTTGGTGCAGATGGTCCCACCTCTTAGGTATCAGCAGTGCTTGAACCAGACATGTGAATGTGACCCACAGCTCTGAGTTCTCCCAAGTGTCTTCAGATAAGCATGCTTCATGTTTCTGAGCACATCTTTAAGGGACAGATTTTTACATTTTCAGGCAGAGAGATATTTAGAGGTAGGTCAGCTTGATTCTAATGTTATTCCACTATCATTCCATTTTCTATTTATCAGCCCATTTGTTCTTAAATTTTAGTTGTTTTCCTCAGTGATTCCTCTGCAGTGATATTAAAAGATCTTAGCTTCAGAAAGAGAAGAGGATTGTTGAGAGTGTCTGTATGTATGGGCCACTTACAAAGGTGCTGTCCATATCTCCTCATTTATAGCCTTGAGCTTTTCATCTTATTGAACATTTTGAAGTGATTACAATCAAATTGTCAGGTCTAATTGTGTTTCAAAAAGAAGATTCTTGATCAATATAGTGCGTTTTCACTTGCTTAGACGCGGCCAGCCAGTATCAGCCATCCAGAGCAGAAGGTGAAGGGTTATTCATTTGATTGATTAGTCTATCAGGTCGGTTACAGCCTGTGGGCTTGAGTCCCCCCACGTAGGGGCCAATCACCTCTACCCTTAAAGTGTACTTATGTCATGCCTCAAAGCAGTAATTTATGTTCATGATGATAATCCTTTCTCATGAATAAGAATCCCAAGTTATATGTTGTATCCTAGGGTTTAATAGGTAGGAGAGTATGTAATAAAAGTTTTAAATAAACATGTAAGAAAACATCTTGGCACTTTAGAGAGGATAAACTATAGTTATCTGGAAAATGTACTCATATAGAAATTTATTTGGCCCATTTATACTTTATAAGTTTGACTTTCTAGTTTGTTATAGATAGAGAAGACTATATTTTTATACGGTATAATATAGATTGCTTTACTTTATGGCAAGTCATTATTAGGGATTTTATTATTAGGATGAATTTAAATTCATCATAAGCTTCATAGGCTAAGCTGAATATGCTCCTGATTGCAAATTCCATTTGGTACTTTTGGTACTTTTAATGGAGCCTGCTAAGAGGGCCTCTTGCCCTAGATGCTCTCCTTATGAGTCACCGTCAATGTCTATAAACCCAGACTTGGGAAACCTTAGTAGGCTACAGAGCAGTCGGTTAAGAAACATTGAATAGCTTCTGTGCTTGGAAGATGAACAAATTAATAATTGGCTCTTGATTCCCTGAGAGTACTAGAATCCCAATATGTTGTACTTTTGACTACAGGGATCTGACATTGAAAATAACAGTGCTGGTGTGGTGGTGTATTATTCGTAATTCCACTTACTTGATGCATGATGCTCCCCAAAGTGTAATTCAGGGATATATAGTGCTCTGTTCCCAGTAGAAAAAAAAAGCATTTCTCTTAATGTGTTTTTTAAAAGATAAAGTTAAAACATACCATGAATTTAATAGTTTTAGTAGAAATTTAAATTCATAAGTTTGTATAAAACCCACTTTATGGACTTATGCTCATGACCATCTAAAAGTGCTGAATGGACAATTGATGGCTTATGCAGCAGAATCAATAAAGTAGATTTTATGTACACATTGGACTGGATTTAAATTCCTACAAAATACTTGTTTAAAAAAAAAGCAGGATTCTTTTAATTGGAACATACTTTATTTTGAGATAAACCTTAAGAAATTTTCCCAATTACTGGATTCTCTTAGACTATATAGCGTATTACTATATAATGGGTCATTTAAAGATAATTCATACATTTGAACAAATGAGATCAAGAGAAACTAGTCAGAAATTTTGTTTCTGACAGCGGCAAACTGGCAGTATTTGAAGAGATAATAGCCAAGAATTTTCCAAAACCTACTATAAATACAAGTGACAGTTTCAACAAGTACTTTGAACCACAAGGGAAAAATATATAAAGAAAACCACACTTAGGTAACTCATAGTAAAACTGATGAGAAAACATCCTGAAGCAGCCAAAGAAAAAATATACATTAAATTCAAAGGCATGCAGTAAGCCTTGATAGAAAAAATGGAATCCAGAAGATAATAGGATGATATCTTCAAAGGGCCTGTCTAGAATCTTATACCTTCAAAAATTAAGGGAAATATGTTTTGAGACAAACAGAAATGGAGAGAATTTATCACTTGTCGTATCTGCACTAAAAGAAACACAAAAGTTCGTCAGACAAAAAGAAAATGAAGGTGTGGAGATGTAAGAAGGAAGGAAGGTCATAGGAAAGGGTCAATAATGTTGGTAAATTTAAATGAGTTTGACTTCCTATGTACGGTTTTTATTCAGTATTAAGTCCATTCACATGTAATTACATAATGGCTATCATCATTACATGTGAATGGACTTAATACTGAATAAAAGACAGCTTTTTATCCTGGTAAAACAATAAAATCTTTCTACAAGCTGCTTCCAAGACAGACACCTTAGGTATATGTATACAGAGCAAACAAAAGTAAAGGGATAGAATGTAAACCATGCAAATGATAACCTACTGCAAACTGATGCCACTATACTAACACCAAAGCCGACTTGAAGGCAAGAAGCATAGAGAGATGTATATTTAAAAAATAACAAAAGGTTTAAGTCACCAGAAACAACAATTTTAAATTTGTACGCATCTCTTGTACGTCATAACCTCCAAATATATAAATAGCAGCGATTCATTTGGCTTAAGTTTATTAGTTCAGACTGTCAGTTTGAAATGACAGAGAAACATAATTATTCTAATCGTCAGCCTGACAGAAGAAAGGAAAGGCCAGCCACTACAATCCCCTTTCCTCATTTTCCTTTACCAACACATCTCCGTCCTCTGACAAACTGGTACAAGCGCAGACTCTTCTGTGGCCACTTGGGGCATAATCTACAGAAGCCCTTCAAGACTTTAAACATTTGCGTCTGAATATGATGTCACAAATGACTTGGAGTCCATAGTATCCACCTGGGTTGGTATTACTGGCATGTGTGTGTGATTATGAATTCTGCTGTGCCGGGTCCTCCATTCACAGTGGTGGTGGGCGTTCAGGCAGCTGATGCCTCTGCTGTTCCCCGGCCCCTCCTCTGTGGATGCTCCAGGAGCTGTGGACCTAGGACAGGTGAAGAGAGTGCTTTGCCCTCAAAAACGTGGTCTACAGGAATTGGGACGAGCTAAAGGAGGCAAACGAGTGAGAGTCATTAGTGGACCCACCTTCTCTTTTTATTTTTACCTTTGGTCATCACTTGAATGTTTATAGAGAGATACAGAGAAACCGCAGTGTCCCAAAAAGCAGTAAATGCAGAATCTACAAAATAAGTTTTGGCAGTAGCTACAAAAATAAGTTTTTTCTCGAAAAAAAGTCTTAAATTCTGTTGAACCAGTTCAAATTAGAACCAGTCTTTGGAAAAAGTGAGCCAGAAAAAAAAACAAAAACACACATCAGAAGAGCAAAATCATTTCCACACAAATATTTCATTCACTATAAGTGTCTGGCAGATAAGGATAATACTGCATGTGCATTTCTATCAGTTGGAGCTCTTTTAGTGGAATCTTATGCAGCTGATTTCCCAGATCAACCAGCGAGCCCCACCGACTCTGCGAAGCCTGTAGCTGGGTGCACTGGCTACTCAGGGCTGGCAGGGGCTGGGCAGGGCAGGAAGCACTCTCTCTTCCTGTGATTGCGGGTTGTGTATGTTCCCGAGCCTGTTTCTACCTGTTTTATTCACTACTGTCATTACATAATTTAAATATTAAATAAGCTCATCGACTATAAGTTGCAAAACAAAAGACTGCTCATTTCTATGAAAGCTAAATTGAATGCTTTAGAAAGACCAGATAAAGCTAAGTTGCCTTAAAAGATAACATCGAATACCCATCAGTGGCTCATTTTCAATGAAAAGTTTCTAATCAATGTATGTTTAAATGTTTCATATGAAAAATAAAAATATGTGTTTTTCAAGAAATTCATTTTTAGGCTCTCATGATTAAAAGGACTGATGCCAAGAATGGTAGGCTCTCCATCTCTGCTCGTCTCCTTACAGGAGAAAACTCACAGTGTATTTGGGTTAGATTTGAAGAATTTCTATGGAGTGGGGAATAATGGTCAAAGGGAACTTCAGTTTTATCTGTAATATTTACATTTGTAAACAAATGGAATATATTCATATATTCCCTATATCATTAACCTTAATAAAAAAATAAAAAGGATTGGTAGACACTTGTTGAATGAAATGCTTATCTTTTCTATATGTTGGTAGATGGATAGCTTAGCTATATCAAGAAATATGTAGATGCAATACTTCTTAGGAGAGGTCATGAATAGAGAGAAAACATTTTTTTCTAAAATCACGACGAAAAATTAAAAAAAAAAATGTTTATTATCCCACAATTGCTTATCTCCCTTGTAGAGGGCAAGCGATTGAACATTTTCCAGGACTATTGTTTTAGCTTGCCCTGCCGGTCATGCTTTTCAAAATAATCACATCCGAATCAGTTTTTTTATCTTGCTGGGGAAGTCAGATTTCCTTGTCTGTCTTTTCCTGGAGAGCCAGAATTGCAAAATTGATGTTTTCCTCATTATAATATGATTAAAAATTTGAAACAAAACTTCTTTATGTTAAAGGACCTTGCTAGACTAAATTTCCTTTGACTTTTGGTTACACTGCATATCCAGATCTCAATGTGGACGCTTTAACGGAGCCAAGTTTCTTTTCTCGGTGAGTAATCTAAATTAATACAATAGCTTGCATTGGTGCTTTCCAAAAATCATTACAAAATTACACCATCAGCAAAACAAAAAGACAACTGATTGTTTGAGAGAAGATATTTGCTAATGATACATCTAATAAGGGATTCATATCCAAAATTTATAAAGAACTTATACAACTCAACAACAAAAAAACAATCCAATTAAAAAATGGGCAGAAGACCTGAACAGATACTTCTCCAAAGAGGAAATACAGATGGCTAACAGACATGAAAAGATGCTCAAGGTAACTGATCATCAGAGAAATGCAAATTAAAACCACAATGAGACATCACCTCACATCTATCAGAATGGCTATCATCAATAAATCAAAAAACAGCAAGTGTGTTGAGGATGCGGAGAAATCGGAACCCTCATATGTTGTTGGTGGGATTTGCAAATCGTTATAGCCGTTGTGGAAAACATTATGGAGGTTTCTCAAAAAATTAAAAATAGATATACCTTTTGACCCAGTAGTTGCACTTCTGGGCATTTATCCAAAGAAAACCAAAGCAATAATTCATAAAGATCTATGCACTCCAATATTCATGGCAGCACAATTTACAATAGCCAGATATGGAACCTACCTAAATGCCCATCAACAGATGATTGGATAAAGAAATTATAGTTTATATATACAATGGAATATTAGCCATGAAAAAAAGTGAAATCCTACCATTTGCAATGACATGGATGGACCTAGAGGTTATTATAATGAGTGAAATAAGTCAGACAGAGAAAGATAAATACCATATGATTTCATTTATATGCGAATCTAAGGAACAAAAAGAAAAACTAATAAAAAACAGACTCACGAATATAGTGGACAATTTGGTGACTGACAGAAGGGAGGGGGTTTGGGGGCTGAGAGATGGGGTGAAGGGTTAAAGAAGTACAAATTAGTAGTTGATAGTTGGGCATGGGAATGGGGAGCACCCAGAAGGAATACAGTTAGCATTAATATGGTGGCCAGGGGAGGGAGGGAGCAATTGTGGGGATCATTTTATGAACAATATAGATGTCTAACCAATGTACTGTGTACTTGAAATTAACTTAAATAAGTTTATATAATTAAAAAAAATGTTTGGATGGACATATAGACAAATGGGTAGGTGGATAGGTGGTTGAAGAATGAACAGAAGAATAGACAGATGGGTCTCCCCTCCTCCCCCAAAACAAAATAAGAAATAAATGTAAAAAATATATATGTACCTGATGGATACTAGAATTGCTAAACAATAGTGATGCTATACTTCCGCATTTTTCTTGTCCTAAATCTCAAATTATAAAATGATATATTTAGATCATTTAACCCTGTAACTGACATGCTCATTTTTGAAGGACTTTTCAGACTTTGGGGTGTTCTGTTTCACCTAAGGCTAAATAATTACAGAAAGAGAGATTGCTGTTATTTCCTTCAAGATTTTTTGTTTTGCTTTGTTTTTAAGATTAGTGATTTTGCCTGGAAATATCTGTGTTCAATGCAAAATTTTCATTTTCTTACTGTTGTGGTAATTTATTCTTTCTAAAGCTAATCCAAACAGCTATATCTTTTCAGTGATGTTGATGCATTTCAAGAATAATAGGCCATCCTAGTTTAACCAGTCTTTGGCAGAAAATACTCTTTTTAGTTTTTCCTTCTCTGCTCTGGTTGGTGAGATTTCTAACAACTTTCTTTTGTTCTTTAGAAGGAGTTTTCATTTTTTTTTTAAATTGAAACATAATTCACATACCATAAAAGAACCTTTTAAAAGTATACAATTCAGTTGTTTTCAGTATATTGGCAGGATTGTGCAACCATCACTACTACTAATTCCAGAACATTTTCATCTTCCCAATTTAGGTTATAACTAGTTGATATCTATTTCTTTATCAATTTTACTGTTAAGTTTTTCTTTTTGATAGATGTGTGAGACTGAAAACAGTAAAACAAGATACTATAGATTAAAAGACTTGAGACATGTCAGCCCAATGCAATTTGTAGATCTGATCAGAAGTTAAGTATGAAGACATTTTTTATCCGTGGGCTCCATACTCTCAGCTACTAAATTATTTCAAATTATTTCAGATTCCAGATAACGTATTTATCTGTAAATACTTAAGTATGTATTTTAACACCATATATTGAAACACCATCCTTTCTCCTTATTATCATTTGCTAGAGGCTCATATTTATATGGGTCTGTGTCTGCTCTCTTCCCATGGCAGAGTACATGGGGCAGGTAAGTGATGGGCTAAACTTGAGTCTGAGCTCCAACCTCACAGTCTGGAACATTGACGCCTCCCTGTAAAGGGAAGGCTGCTACTTACAAAATTCCTTCTGTGTCGTTTGAGATTGTTTATATTTTTTTCAATTTAATTTTATCATAACTCCCCAGGTGGATTGAACTTTGGTCTGTAATAGTTTTTAAAAGAAACAGCTTATTTTTTCAGATTTATGCTGTACGAGTAGCTAACTAAACTCTAAAAATGTGCATCTTTTATTTTAAAATGTATTTGAGTTCGTAAGTTGAATTTCAGTATTGGGAATACCGATGCTTTTGTGGCAAGGGAATGCCTTTTGGTTTCCCCAGTTTTATGTATGGGGTAAAACCTCTGTTCTCAAATGTTAATATTTTTCTCTTTTGGCATTATACCATTAGATGGTTTATTCAGAAGACATCTGTTACATTTGATTATGCACATTGTGTTTGTCATTGCCGTAATTTACTAAAATCACAATTTACAATGTTAATATGAAATGAATCCAAAAGAAATTGCAGCGAGAAGGCATAAACTTGGAAGAGAGCCTCCTGCCGCCGGCTTGTCTGGTCATCTGCCAACACTCTAAATTGTTCTCGCCTCAAATTACTCCTGTGAGGTTAAGAAACCTGTGGTAAGGTTTCTTTTTTCAACAAAATGTGTTGACATTCAACAGTATCTTATGCATTATGTGCTTTATTTATTACGTGGTAGGTTTATTGTGTGTTAACTGCTTGGTAGCCTTGACCCATGCTAACCTTGACCCATGCCTAACATACTCTCCAGCACGTGGTAGGTCCTTGGTTAATGTTTAATGATAATGAATAATGAAATAACCTGTAAAAGCCTTGAAACTTTGGAGTAAATTTCCACCCTACTTTATAAAGAATTAGGAAACGCTTCTGAACTCTTGCATTTATGAAATGCTTATGCACATATTCAAAATGTTATCCCTAAAATGAGAGTTGTTTAATATTGGGGGGAAATTGAAAGACTACACATCTCTTAAAAAGTTTTTTCCTATGGGAAATATATATATCTATCTTGTTATTTTTCTATAATAAGAAATTCCTGAAACAGTATTTCATTATTTTTAATTTTGGTGCTAATTAGTGGTACAGTATTTTTTTTTTAAGGGCGTAACCGCAAACGAAAAGTGCTTTTTCATAGACTACTTCTCATGTAATTAAACCTGTTTTGTAAGAATTTAAAGCTTACGAGAAGTAACCGTTGGACTTCTGGGTGTTTTCTTTCTCTCCTGTGTTTATGAAACAGTTCTTTCTTTTGTTTGACCATCTTCTTCCCCTCCTCTCCCTTCTCCTACACGTATTTACCGATTTGCTCAGACCTAGTGTATACACAAAGTAGTTTTGGAATTGCTAAGCCATACGCTTCTGAAAGACAAATTCACTAAAAAGAGCGCAGTATTCTGTACAGCTCTGTTTGTCCATATCCTTACAACATACTGTTTCCCGAGTTATCTAGGTCGTTTTTCCTCCCCTGCCGCTACAGCATAGCCCCGTTTTCCATTTGTCGCAGGCTTGGGTTAGGGTTTGCATTTCATTTTAGGTTTCCTCGCGTTCTGGTTGATTGGAACTACTTATTTTTGTGGAGACCTGAAACACTGCCGTTGGTTCTAAGAGTCGGAACTATACAGATGCACTCAGAGGACAACTGTTTCCCCAATTCCTTTGATCATTCCCATTTTCCCTTCTTGCATCCCATTTCTGCCTACTCCCTGTAGGTGGCTAATCTCATGAATTTCTCATTTATTTTGCCCCTTGTTTTTATGTACAAATGAGCAGATACGGGCATATTTCATCTTATATAAAGAGTGGCACACTCTAGATAGATACTTTTTTAGACTTTAATAATATGACATGATTATATTAGATCCTTATTATGTATATTAATCCAGTTTATACACTCAATATATACAGAAATCGCTCCTGATCAGTTCATGGAAAGCTTTTAATTCTTTCGTACAACTGCATAGTACTCCATTGAGTGTGTGTGTCACAGTTTATTCAACCATTCAGTGTCTGAGCAGTTGTTTTCAGTATTTTGCAATTAAAAACTGCTGTGATGAATAGACTCATGTGTATATACTTGTGTGTTCTTGTGTATCTTCAGGGTAAATTCACAAGAGTGGGGTTGCTAGGCCGAAAGGTGAGTGTATGTGTTTTATTGTTAGGAATCACTAAACTTTCCTCTAGAAGAAAATGTACCTGTTTGTAGTCCAAACAGAGCAAACAGCACTGATTGAGAATGCCTGTTTCCCCACAGCCTTGCCGTGAACGTGCTGTCATACTTTTGTATTTCCCTCAATCTGGTGGGTTGAGAATGTTATCACTCTAATTATGAGTGAGATTGAACATTTTTCCACATGTTTAAGGGCCATTTTTATATCTCTGTTGTGTGCTTTACTTTAAAGGGTTTTATATCTAATGCACATATTTGTTGTCATTAGGTTATTCACCTGTGGCTTGCCAGGACAGTAGCACTTTTCAGATACTAGGTATTAATATGACGTTTCTCTTTCAGATCTTCCGTGGTGGCTTATTTTAATTCGGCAGAAAGCACTGGTGGGCAAACTTCCAGGAGACCATGAGGTCTGTAAAGTTACCAAAATTGCTGTGCTGTCACTTTCTGAAATGGAACCTCAGGATCTTGAGCTAGAGGTAAGGCGTCGTCTCAGGAAATTTTATGGAAAGTCGATGAAACTATAATAGCGATTATGAGGATTTGGTTTAACAGACCAGAATCGTACAATTTTAGAGCTGAAGAATGTCTTTAAAATAATTAACCTTGTGGCTTTCAAACTTCATTTTAGTAGTGGAACCTTTGTCCCAGACTGTGAAATGCAATATGTGAGACGCATGGAAGCAGGGCTGCCGTGGTCAAGGTGGTGATGGGGGCCAGGGGGTCGGCGGGGCCCTGCCCACTGGGCGTTCCCGGAAGGCCACCTTCTGCTTCCAGGGAGCCCTAGGACCCTGCACAGCATGGTTTGAAAACTCCCAATTTGGGGGCGGGGGGAGTCAAGAAGGTGAGATGTAAGTTGTACTATATCCTCATCTATCTATATTTCTAAAAATTTTTCTAGCATTGTTTTTTTGTAATTTGTAAAAGGTCTTTTTTGAAGAAAGAAAATCATTGATCTAGTGTGATCTTTACATTTTCCATGAGAAAACCAAGTCCACAATAGACTGACTTAAGGCCCGATTAGTTGACCAGGAGATTGCCCAGGGCCAGTGTTTTTCATCGTACTGTGCTGCTGCCTGGTAGAAGTAGTCTATAGAAGCATCTGTATCGTGTCTGTCAATGCGGGGATGTGGCATCTAGGGATGTCATCACTCTGCCACAGTCTAGCGTGTTTTGATCACTGTGTGATGTGCCAGGCAGGCCTGGAGGGTTACTTGGGTTATCATATTTCATCCCTCGACCACTTTATAAGGGGGGCACTGTTACGATCTATGTTGTATGGATGAAAGGCGTGGCAAGGGTTAAGTCACACAGCTGTCATGTGGTTGCGTCTGGACTTAGATTCAGGCCTTCTGGTCCTGTATCATCTGCTGGGCTGCCTACCTTACCTGACCAGCAGGTAACAAGTAACGTGGACCCACTGCCCCACACCTCAGTGTTTTTTCAGGCTGCATTCTTGGGGAGGAAGTTTGGGAACAGGATGAAATTGTTTAAGAAAATAAGTAAAAAATCTAATGATTTTTATGCTTTAGGTTTTACTGGAAGTTTGACAATCTAATTTTAAGAAACCAACATTAAATTTGAAAATAAAATAAATTTGAGATGACCCTGATATTCTATTTGTTACAGGAATCATAAAATGATTAGAGTACTTTTCTACTTTATTGGGACTAAAGCTAGGACACTACTTTTGATTGCCAAGCCAGAGTCAAGGAACTTAGTTGGCAGTTAGGCACATTAAAATAATCTGTTTGCAGGTTTGTTTCCATTTTAGGCAAGAGCAGCCAGACTAGCAAAAATTGTATTAAGCCAATAACTTTGTCATCAGTGTCTTTTGGATGGTTTTGCTGACAGATTGAAAGACTGGCCTGGCTTTCTGTCACTGACCTTAGCCTTGAGGGTGAGCACCCCTTGGGCTGCCGTTCTGGTTTGAGCATTAAGCCTGGGGGCCCTGGCACTTAGATGTAGAGCAGGGGACTGTCTCACCTGGCACCTTGTCTGCCTGTTGGGCCCTGCTGGCCCTGGGGAAATGAACTGTTCACTCCTCATCCAGAGAAGCTGGGGACCCTTGTTGGACTTTTCAGCGAGGTTTTCTGATGCCCTTTGTGGCCACAGTCTAAAATTTTTGAGACTAGTAGCTTACTATTGTATAAATTTAGGGGGGGTGGTAAGCTTTAGGCTTTTAAACGCAAAAATGTAAATATTATGAAAGCTTTAAGACTTTTTTTATTCTTCATATTTTCCTTTTCTCTCTCTTGATACTCATACTCTCAAATGAAGGAATTATCTTCAAATAAAAATTAAAATGAGATCCCCCACCCACACGAGATACTTGAGTATTTGTACAATACTGTTGGACCCTGTAAGTTATGGTCCTTACCAGGGGCTTTGAAGATATGGCCCATTTTAAAGGCTGAAAATGTGCGATGACCCTTGTTAATTAGGGATAAGGTGATGATGGAGAAAGTATTTCCAGATCCTATTTTAGTGAATAGTTTGATACACCTATATAATATTATAGGATATAATATTAGAAATTTGCACTTAAGCCATTCCCCCCTCCTCTGAATCTTATTTTGTGGTAAAAAAGCTTTATAACAGTGAACAATAGGAGAAAGGACAAAGACACAGCTATGTTGAAAATCACGAATGGCTGCTTATGTTCTGGCATGTTGATTTAAATCTTCGGTATTCCTAGTAACTGCATTTAATAGGAATTTCATTATATTGGTATTCCATATAACTGCATTTAAAAGGAGCTTTTAAAAGCTGAATAATTTATTTTATTTTTGATTGTATGGTAAATTATAAGTGAAGAGAATGAAAAAGCCCACGTCAGAAAAAATCATTGTCAGTACTGATGAAGTTTAATGGTTGGTTTCCGTTTGCCTTTTAATCTCTTTAGAGGTTGCAATATTACTTTCAAATTTTTCAGAATAGTAGTTTAATTTTTGCATTTTTACATATTTTTCCTACTTAACTCATTACTTTTAATGAATATCTTATGCACATAAAAAGTCTTTTAAAATAAAACTGATTCTTACATCTTAGTATGTCTTTCCAATCTGAAGGCTGTCGATTGGCTTTGAGCGTCCCTGCGCTCAGCCTTTCTCCAGCAGGGACCCGCAGGCTGCTAAGTGTGGTCACTGTTCTCAGATTCACTAAGGCCTAATCTGTCTTCTGTAATCGGAGCAGAAACAGTTTTATTTCAATCTGAATTTAATAGAATTTCTAGTTTTCTGAATCAGTTGCCTTTTTACCTCAAGTATACGGCTTATTTGTTTGCCTTTTTTTTAGTCACCCACTATACAGTCCACCCATTTATAGCATAGAACGCCATGGTTTTTAGTATATTCAGTTTTGTGACCGTCACACAATCAACTTCAGAACATTTCATCACCCGCAAAAAAACTCCCAAAAACCCTGTGCTCATTAGCAGTTGCTCCTCATTTTCCTCCAAACTCCAGCTTTGCCAGTCCTAGGCAACCACTAACTCATTTTCTGACTCTATACATTTATATTTCTTATAAGTGGAGTCATACAGTAAGTGGCCTTTTGCGACTGGCTTCTTTTTAGTTAGCACAGTGTTTTTAAGGTGCTTACCTAAGTAATATCAGTACTAGTTCCTTTACATTTAATTGTATGGATAAGAAAGCAAAAAATGCATGGATACTACACTTTATCCTTTCATCAGTTGATAGACATTTGGGTTTTCACTTTTTGGCTATTCATAGTGCTGCTATGAACATTCGTGTACAAGTTTTTTTGCTGGACATTTCTTTCACCTTCGGTCTATGTCTAGAAATGGAATTGCTGAGTCCTATAGTAACTTCATGTTTAACCTTTTGAGGAATTGCCACACCGTTTTTCAAAGCTGTGTGCCTTTAAAAAAAAAATTTATACAAGGGTATGAAGAATCTGGGGGTTCAGATAAATAAGAACATAGATGTTCTTTCTTTTGAAAAAGCGTTCTTTAAAGTTTTGCCAGCTTACGTTCCATGTCTGCACATCTCACTTGCTGTGTCTCATTGTCTTAAGAAATAACTGCATCATTTTCCATATTTAGTTTCCCATTAGATCTGTTTAAAATTTTAGCTCTAGACAGACATAGATAGATGTCAACTTTTAAAGTAAAGTCATTTATTTTTAATTTTTTAGATAGCAGCAGCAACATCAGCCCTTAATCTTGGTTGTGAGTCGTAAGTTGCTAGAGTAAACAGATAAACTTGGGGAGTACCGTGGGGTTGGGGTGGCTTTTTTTTTTTTTTTTTTTGAGACCATGTGTATCAACGTTGTGATAAGGGCCTAAGCACATATAACACAGAACTGGCCTCTGGAAAAGGGGAGATGATCCCTCTTTCCACGCTGTGTGGTGTAAACCCAAGAACTGTTTAAACAAAGCATTTTAGGACTGGAAGGGATCCCAAGAAGTAATTTTCTCTACCCTATTTTGTGGTAGGAATGAATTTAACCTTTAAAAAAAGGTAGTGGTCTATGCTTTCTTTTCTAAAGGTGATTATATGGATGAATTTAAAATATTCATTGGAAATGTTTATATTCAAAGTAAATTTAATTTTTTTATTAAGAAAAATCAGTTTTAAGAGGTAAGGTAGACTTCTGGGGAAGATGGTGTAGGTAGTTTGTGCTACACAGATCACAATGCTTATCTCTGGGGCCATATTTGTTCTATAATTCAAATTTTTGAAGGGCTGTTCAAAAGATAATTCCATGTATTCTGTATACACCAGTGAGTCTGGGGCATTATTCCACAATACAACACTTTAATATTTCTTAAAGAAATTAAATTTTCTTAAAGAATCATGGTAGAGGATGACATAATAGCCTCATATTAGTTCAGGGTATATTTTGGTGAATTTTAAATGAGTTGTAACAGACTTAAAAAAATAAGCTTTCAAGTGTCAGAATTTTTTGAATTTTAGAGTTGTTGAAAAGGAAGTTAAGGGCTGTTGGGCCTATATCAATCCTGTTTCAAGGCCAGGAAGAGGATAGGTTAATAAGAAAGAGAAAAACATAGAAGATATAGCTAGGCCTAGAGAGAAGTAGCATCTCTATGGACCATGGACAGAACAGAAGTTTGAACTGAGGCCATAGGCCTCCTGGACTCTGGATCCAGAAGCAGGCAGAGCAGGTGGAGATTTTGCCCCTACACAGTGTGATCACTGCCTGAGAGTGGGTGTACCAGGGAAGGAATGAGGTCTGGGAAACAGATGTTGATCAGTTCTGGAGGTGCTGAATTCAAGGGGCTAGTATGTCAGTAGCGGGGAGATGTTATATTTTTGGGTCTTGAGCTCAGAGCAAAAGAGTGGAGTTAGAAATGCAGAGTTAAACATGGGGGTAGTTAAAATCAGGAAGGAGGATGACATTTTCTAGATAGAGCTTGAAGAGTAGGCAGAGAGTTAGGATAGAACATTGGGAACCACCATCATCTTCAGAGACAGAAATGCCAGCAAAGGGGACTAAGAAGGTGGGGAAGAACCCAAAGAGATTGGTGTCACAGGGACCAAAGGAAGAGACGGCAGGGAGCGATCGTTGGCGGCACATCCTTAGTGATGAGGTCTTTCCTCTGAGTGAGCGGTGTCGCTGGGCCTTCGTGCCCACCCACCGCAGTGAGCCCGCAGCCCTCACAGTTTCAGTGGCTGTGGCACAGCTTGTCCCTGCCGACTCACGGAGGGGATTCCACAGTGAGGGATGGATTAAAAAACAGTGAACATTAAAAACAAAAAATTAAACATTACGAAGTTCAACGTTCTAGTAAACTTGAACAGTGTTAACAGGTGGTAGGAGAGGGGCTAAGAGAGGTTAGAAGAGACGAGAGGGGGTGAGGGACAGGGCAAGGCCCTGATCGACACAGCAGGAAACTAACCTTGATGAGAACAGAGACGCCTGTGCTTCTGAGGGTGAGGAAAGGGGGGTGTGTGGACCAGCCGAGCTGCTAAGGGATTATTTTCGAATAGATCTTTAGAATCGTCTTTGATGTATTCCTGGGTGGGGGGAAGTTAGCTGGCTTGAATGCTCTTGAGGATAACTGTGTCTGATGAATGCATAATATCCTGTGTTGAATATTAAAATTGCAATAATCTATAACTAGGTTCAGGGCATGTTTTCAGATTATTTTGAAGAAAGCATTATTAATATGACTAGATAATTACGAACATTCTGTTAACAATTGCTTACGACGACTGCTCAGTGCTACACGCAATTAGTGGCAACAGCAGGGGACTGAGGGAGAGTGTGTAAAGCTGCTTCTCCGCTGCCCCGATGATTCTGCATGAAGGAAGGTGGGGTGTGTGTTGAATGTTCACAGAAGAAGGGGAGCGATGGTTTTCCCAGGGCTACTTATGTGAATCTGGAGGTTACCACTTAATGTGTATAACATCAGAGCCCATTCATTCATTTAACACATATTTATTGAGACCTCTTAATGCCCAGTACTGCTAAGACACTGGAGAAGAGTCGACAGAACAAGGATCCCTGCCATCACGGAGCTTATAGTGCGTGTGTCTGGGAGCGGGGCAGGCATTACCCATCAGCATAATAATTAACATGTTGCGTGTTAGAAGGTGATGAATGCTATGGAAGTAAAGCTGAGCACAGAAAGCGTGGTGCAAGGGGTGCCCCGGGGTGTGGTAAGGTATCCGGGCAGAGAGAACGGCTGGAACGAAGGCCCTGAGGTGGAGCATTCCTGACACTGAGGAACAGCAGGGAGGCGGTGTGGGCCGTGGGGTAGGTGCGGGGAGGAGGGTAGTGGGAGATGAAGGCAGTAGAGGCAGGACGAGAGTCTCGTGCTTGAGGCGCCTGGTGGAAATCCAAGTGGAAGGACTGGATTTGTGGGGCTAGAATTTTGGAAGAGGGCTGGGCTGGAAATACAGATTTGGGAGGGAGGGGTTGGCACACAGATGGTATTTGAATCCGTGAGACTGGATGAAATCACAGAAGGAGTGACTGCAGGTAGAGAAGGAAGGGGTCAGTGACTGAACCTTGGGGTGCTGAGATGCTAAGAAGTCAATGGTTGGAAAAGAACCAGTAAAAGAGTTAAAGAAAGAGTG
This sequence comes from Eonycteris spelaea, assembly GCA_003508835.1. Taxonomy (NCBI): domain Eukaryota; kingdom Metazoa; phylum Chordata; class Mammalia; order Chiroptera; family Pteropodidae; genus Eonycteris; species Eonycteris spelaea. The sequence goes on along the minus strand of PUFA01000004.1, from coordinate 6,598,212 downwards.
ACCAGTGGAAGTCAAGTGAAGACAGTCTATCACACGGGGCGAGGGAGTGATAAACTGTCAGAGCTACTGAGAGGTTAAGGCAAGACCAAGAGTCCACCACTGGGTTTAGCCAAGCAGAGGTCACTGGTCACACTGAAGATAGCAGTTTAGCTGGAGCAGTATGGGGCCAAAGCAGACTGGCGTGGGCCATGGGAAGAGATGGGAGAAGAGGACTTGGAGGCAGTGGGGAGTCCAAAGAAAGCAGACACTAGCTGGCAGAGGAGGAGACTTCAGCTGAGGTGTTAGAAGAGCGAGATGTCTGTGTGTTTGTGTGTTGATGGGAATGACCCAGCGCAAGGGAGGGGCGAGGAGAGAATTGCTGGAGTGGTGTCCGTCCACTTCGTCTGTCCTTCCCCATCAGCTCAAGCTCTTGTTAGTTTTGCTCTTGGAAGGGAAGTTAGCTCAGTGTTGGCAGGTGGGACTGTATAAATCTCTCCCACCTCATCGTTAGTTCTCTTGTCTTTAACAGTAGGGCAGGAACAGTGTAAATTGTAATCATGTTGTGAAACCCATGCGAATAGAGTCTTTGATAGATATAATTTTGAAAAGCCATAAAATCTATAATAGTTCATTACATCTGAAAAGTTGGTCGTTATTGGTCTCCACTTCTAATTTTTCTTCCAGCTGTTTTGAAGTATCAATTGACAAATAAAATCATTCATTTCCAAATTTGGTGAAACAGAGATGGTCCTTCCTTTTAAAAAATGTGTGATCAAAGCTTGAACTACTTTGTTCTCATTATGTCTTTCTTCATCCTGTGTATCTAGTAATAGTTATTTCGCAAGACACTAATAAGCGTTTATAATTATCAGCTCTTAACAGGAGTCTACCACTTGGTGTAGGAATAAAAGAATAAAATGAGTGTGTTGAAAAAATGAAATTAGCCTGCACCTGGTTATAGAATTCTTGTGTACCTTTCCGAATATTTGCCTTGTGTGCCGAGCCACACGGAATTATATGTAAAACCCTTGACTTTAACCGTGACTCACCTTTACAGCCTCTGTGCCTTCTCTGGTCTCGACGCGTTCCGCCCTCTCTCGCCTTTGTCAGTTGGGCGGCACGTTTCCGCAGCCCCTACTTACTGCTTCTCCAAATTTAACTAATCTCTGGACCCAAAGAGTATGTTTTTGTGTCGATGTCATTAATGCGTGTGAGGATGAGAGAGGGAAAGGTTGAAACGTTCAGATTCCCAGTGGAGCACACTGGGCATCTTCTAAACCAACACACTCAGTTAACCAGCACGAATGACTGTTTCACACAGGTGGCTGTGAAGTAATGCCCCGAAGCACAGCAAATGTATATTTTGTAATTTTTAAATTTTAGATGCCAATTTTTAAAGCGTGAATAAGCCTCAACCAGAGCATTTTCTTCTTCAGTTACATTAGATAAGAACTTACTCTAATTACGATTGCAACCTGATGTTCCACCTCTAAGTCCTGAGTAGATCCTGTCTCGTATCCTCAGCTTGCCCTCTGCTGGCTTTCTAATCGTGAAAGCACAGCTGCGTTTCCTGGCGTCGGCGGTCCCCTTGCGCACTTTGCTGTCTCTTGAGGTTTACTTTTAGTCACGGTGCATATGCGGTAGCATTCATTTCTGCACTTGTACTTGAACATTTAACGAGCGGATATTGATAATAATGAATTCCCTTTCTCTCCCTAATTATTTAGCTCTGCAAGAAGCATCATTTTGGAATTAACAAACCAGAGAAGATTATACCGTCTCCTGATGACTCAAAGTTCCTGCTGAAGACCTTGACGCATATTAAATCCAACGTGTCTGCTCCTAATAAAAAGAAAGTAAGAGTTTAATCGATATGGGCTTGGACTCCCTTTTTAATTAGTCTTAAACTTGAGGGGTGATTTTCCTACCACTAAACTCTTTATTTTCAAACTGTGTCGTATTCCAGCACTGTCTCTGTGTGTCTTTGAGATCATTTTCCCTTCTTTCCTAGGAAGATGTGTACTATCCACGTAATGCTTTACATTTAATTCCTGCAGTCATAGTAGATTCGTTTCTTGCAGGTTAAGGAAAGTAAAGAAAAGGAGAAGCTGGAGAGGAGATTACTCGAGGAGCTGCTGAGATGTTCATGGACTCCGAGTCCTTTTACTATAGCTTGACCTATGACCTGACCAATTCTGTGCAGAGGCAGAGCGCTGCAGAGAGCGACCCCCGGCCCCTCTGGCAGAAGGTACCTCTCACCTCTCGCGGCTCAGAGCAGGGTTTGCCCTCCGGAGTAGTTCGTGGGCCCGCTGGCTTTCCAGGGAACGAAACATGTCTCTGAACTGTGTGTTCTCTGGCCTCTTCCAGGTGGATGACCGATTTTTTTGGAATAAATATATGGTGCAAGATCTCACTGCGATTGGTGTGAGTAGTTGTTTCTAAAATATCCTGAGGTAGTTATAGTTGTTGAGCAGATATTTTTAAATTGTAGTAAAATAAATTTAAAATCTTACAATAACATTTTCCCCTTGAGCAGTGGTCCCTAACCTTTCTGGCACCAGGGACCAGTGCTCCTAGGAGCATCTAATGCCCGATGACCTGAGGCGGAGCTGAGGTGGTGATGCTGGCGCTGGGGAGTGGCTGCAGATACACTTGCTGGTTCGCCGCTCACCTCCTGCTGCACGGCCTGGTTCCTAGCAGGCCACAGACCAGTACCATCCATGGCCCGGGGGTTGGGGACCCCGGCCCTATAGAATAAGAATCGTTTAGCTAGGGAAGACCAAGGCACCAAGGTGTTGTTTTAAGGCAGTTCACAATTTTCACTGCGTATCCAGAGGCCTGTCTCTTCTCTCCAGCAGGTTCCCATGGAGTAGCAGTAATTTAAGGCTGGGGAGGTAATGTCCACAGAATTCCTATAAAAGGGCATCTTGTTTACTCACTGGAAATGTGAAGCCCAGTCTTCCTTTAATGATACCAAGTTATTTAACTTTCCTGTTTCTTCCCCTGCGAATTGGAGTAGACAAAGCTCTAAGAATAGTGATGAGATTATCGCATGAGATTTCTCTGGTTTGGTGCTTACTTTCTTCATGTATTCTGTCCCATATGTTGGAGAATTATGACTGTTCAAGGACAATTAATTCATTTATTCAGTCAATCAATAGATAATTCTGGAAGGTCTGCTATGTGCCAGTTAAAATGTTTTGGACACAGAGTAGGCAAATGACTGAATAGGGTCACATACTATCTTTTTCTTATTAACCTTTCACAGATTTCAGATCTTTTTTCTTCTATTTCTTCCACTTGCTGGTGGTTAGTGTAAATGATTTTGACTAGCTAGTGGTGCCTCCCACTAGATATCTATCTTGTTTCTATTGGGCATGAGGCATGAAAATGCTCTCACCTCTCTTGATGATGCTGAAACTGTAACCAGCTCTCTACGATGGGAATAAAAATAAGGATGTCTGTGATGAGTATCGGCCCTGTTGGCTGACATTGAATTCTAATGTGTTTTGCAGAGTTTTTGTCAGACACTCTGCATTGCTATTTAAAACCGATGACTTGCAATACAGGTGGCATTTGGCAACATACATTTCTTGGTTCCTATCAAGAGTTTTGCATTTATTGCTAGAACAAAAATACAAATAACGGGAATAGTGATAAGAATAATGCAGATAGATCCTTCCCTCTTTTTAAATCTAAACGCCTTCCTAAGAGCTTATCTGCAGGCTCCGTAACACAAGACAAAACTGTGAGATAGGACCTGGAATATATGGTTATGGGAGAAAAGGTGGATTTGAAGTTGATGCCAAGACTCAGGCTCGATAGAGTTGTGGAGATGAGAGAGAGAGGGACGAGAACAGCTCTGCAGAGCGCTCTGTACTCTCGCTGTCCTCGCATTCAGTCAGTGGAGAGACCTGAGTTTCTTAGGGTGTAAGACGCGGAAATCTCTAACTGTAATTAATCCTCTCCTAATTACGTTAGATGACTTTTTAAAATAAGATATTTATGGAAAGGAATTTTGGGGAGTTCACTTACTACTTGGACTTCAACTTGGCGAAGCAAGTTTTTTAAACTAGAAAACAGTAGACCTCCGTGTTTCCTAATAAAGTGATCAGAGTTGGTTGTATTTTATTAAAGGATTAACACAATTGGGAATTGAAAATCAGTTTTTAAGCTTTATTTTTTCCATACCAACAGGTATAATCATAATTGCTACAATTTGTGAAATAGTTACTATAAGGCAGGCATTATGCCAAATACTTTTACTCATTTAATCTTCACAACAACCTAATGTATAGGCAGTAGTTTTTTTCTGAAAGCTGAACGTCCAGGCATTGTTCAGGTCCAGTGATTCACCTGGGTGAGGTAGTAAGTGGTGGAGCTTGAATCTGTACCCCAGCTGTGCTATGGTCCCTCTCAGACAGCTCTTTTCTAAATGATTCTTATAAAGAAAAGGAAAGGCTTTCTACCCACACGCCCCTTCCTCCCTCCATTCCCCAGTGTTCTCCAGTAAGCAGGAAACGTGGTTAAAGAATGGAGGGTTTCTGCCTCTAATCAACTGACAGGTAGCTGCCAGCTAATCTTTGGGTTTAAGAAAGTAGCAGTGTGTACAGAATTGAAACAACATGATGTTCCTATTATTTTCAGACACCAGATGTGGACTTCTGGATTATCCCCATTATTCAAGGTTTTGTGCAGATCGAAGAACTTGTGGTTAATTATAACGAGTCATCTGACGACGAGAAAAGCAGCCCAGAGACCCCACCTCAGGAGTCCACCTGTGTAGATGACATCCACCCGCGATTTCTAGTGGCTCTCATTTCACGCCGCAGTAGGCACAGAGCAGGTGAGTAGGGGGCTGTAAGAGCATGCAAATCAAATCCAGGTGAGAGTGGAGAATCTGCAGAGGTGTTGAAATGCTGATGACGATAATGGATTTGGAAACATAGTTGGATTCAAAGTGCTCAATGACTCTGATGCGATTAAGGACCAATTACTGGAGAGATGCGAATGAGGGAGAGTTAACAAAAGGAAGAAGGAAGGAGGTATATATATGGAGAAGAGAAGAAAGTCACTTGGGATGTGCTTCTAAAATACCATTGTTCCCACTGACAGCCTGTGTTACAGAAATAAACCCTTCCTGAGTGCTCGCACCTTTGGGAAAACCCTTCTCTTTCCCTTCACAAGAGCTAATGTAGCTTTGACATTTAAAGAAGCAATGATGCGTACAGTTATGATTTGGGGAAAGCTGATATAGTTCTGCCTGGCAGTTGCATGTTAGTTCCCCAGGGCAATCCTGAAAAACACAGATTTGGTTAAGAAGTATAATCTAGTCAGACTAAATAATTTTTTAAAGCATCGTTGTTTTCTGTTTTCTTTTAGGAATGCGCTATAAACGAAGGGGAGTGGATAAAAATGGAAATGTTGCAAATTACGTGGAGACCGAGCAGTTAGTTCATGTTCATAATCATACGCTGTCATTTATCCAGACACGAGGCTCTGTGCCTGTCTTTTGGAGCCAGGTGGGGTATCGCTATAATCCAAGACCTCGGCTGGACAAAAGTAAGCACGTCAGTCACATGGTTTGCGAATGATGACTTCAGAGAGAATGATTTCTAAAATATTAGCTAGTTTATAGATTTGGATTTGCTTTGCCAGATATGTCATTCAAGACAATAGCCCATACAGTGAAATTTAATAGAAAGTGATATCATAAAACACAAGAGTGATAATGATTGTTGACAATTAAGTAATTTAACAATAAAAAATTCCCCAACAATAGAGAAAAACAGCTTATTTCAGATTTTAAATTATTGTTTCTTTGAGGACTATTTTCCTGGATTTTTAATTTTGGAAAAGAGTAAATGTAGCCATTATTTGTAGAAGCAGGAAATAAGAAGATGACATCTACAGATAAGATGTCTTTACTCAAATGTCTCACTGTGAAAGGTTCGTTCTTGTTGTTTTAAATATTGAGAATTTAATTTCTTCCAGTATTTTAACTGTAGCACTGGAATAATTAAGTCATGTCAACCTAATTAGAATACTGAATGAGGTTGATCTTTAAAATTGTTTACAGAATATTTTTCAAAACTTAATTTATATTCTGAGAATACAGTAAAACTTCAGTTTTTAATATCCTTATTTTAGAGGGGTTTTTATTTTATTATAAACCATACGAAACCTTTTCTGACAAGTAGGCCAGCTATACAAATAATAAATGTTATAATTTCACAATTTGCGCTTTAAGTATATTTCAATTTAGTTTAATTGGGAAAAAGAAATCAGATCTTTGGCTTAGCATTTCATTTAAAAATACTGGTTATAGAAAATCTTAGTTACATTTGGCCTGTCAATAAATTATATAAAAGTAAGAGTAAAGATGGACTGGACACTAATTTCTGTCTTGAACATGGGAAGGAAAAATAGATTTTGTATCACTTCTTTGTAGGTGAAAAGGAAACTGTTGCCTATTTCTGTGCCCATTTCGAAGAACAACTGAAAATTTACAAAAAACAGGTGGGCTTTGATCTGTAGTAGTAAAATGTTCCTTCATATATAGAGATGACTGTGTATCTGTTTCTTTGAATTTCATGAAACTAACAATGTACTATTCATAATTAAGTGAAATGACATTTGTCATGAAGTTAACGAATACATATAAGCTACAAGTATTGTTAATATTTTGAAAGAAATATTGTCAGCTACTTTAGACTGTTTTTAGGTAAGAGATTAGTCTACGGTCAGTTATTACAATCCAAGAAGTATCTAGAGTAAGAAATGAAAGTTATCTCTCAGTACCAACCATATAATTCCACCTCCTAAGAAAACAATTTGACATGTATCTTTCAATATCTTTTTTTTTTTTGCCCACCTTTCTTATGTATTCATACACTCATATAGGAATATGATCATATAAATCAAAATCAATTGAAAACTGTTAGGTGAGATACAGGTTCAATAAATGACCAGATTTCAGAAAACGAGATTAATATAGTCAGTAACTTTCTTCTCTATTAGCAACGGCCAGTCTGAATGTGTTATGCCATAGGATGCGTTTTTCTGACAGCAACAAAAATAAAATAGGAAGAAATAACCTAAAATCGAATAAACATACAAAAAAGATACCTGGGGGGAGTGTGTGGAAATTGCTGAAGAACACAAATAAAATCTGAATAAATGGAGAGAAAATACCATATTCCTGGAAGGAAAGACTCAATCTTGAATAGATTTCAGTTCCTCCAAAATTAATATGTAAATTCTGTGCAATCTCAAAGAAAATACAAGCAGGGAAATAAAAAACAAACTCTAAGATGGAAAAAAACTATAAAGTTGGATAATAAATAAAGGTGGGTATGTGGGGAAGTGAGAACTCTCACACTTGGCTGGAGGGATCATAGTTGGCACAGCCATTTTGAGTGGTATCAGTCAAAATAAAATATGTTAATACTGTTAACCCATTAATTTTGCTTTTTGATATCTTATATACCATGTACAAAAATCAGTTCAAGATGGATATAGATCTAAATATGTAAACAAAAACCTTTTAGAGGAAAATATAGAACATCTCTTTGACCTCGGGTCTTAACAGGACTTAAAAAGCACTAACCATAATGGAAAAAATGACAAAATTGACTTACTAAATTTTTTATTTAAAAATTTTTATCATTTATTGTTTATTAAAACTTTATCATAAATATTGAAATGCTATTACAGATGTTTTAAATATTATTAAAACGATTAAAATGAAATAGGCCTTTAAAATCACCAAATACAATGAAAAATTGATAACATGTGACTTTACTAAAATAACAATTATTAAAAGGCATTGCACCATTAAGGGAATGGAAAGGCAATTCTCAAAGTGCAAGAAGATATATATGACAAAGGACTCACATCTAGAGTATATTAAAAACTCCTATAAATCCATAAAAAAGATGTACAACCCAAAAGAAAACTGGGCAAAAGACTTGAGCAGACTACATAAAAAAGAAAAGCCGAAAGGCCGATAAACATACGAAAAAGTGCTCCACTTCATTAATCGTCAGGAAAATGCAGCTAAACCCACCACATATACACACTAGAATGGCTAAACTAAAAAAGATGGGAAGTACCAAGTTTTGTCAAGGTTGTGGAGCACCTGGACTCTAACGTAAAGCTTTTTAAATCTCCCTGAGAGAAATGTGTTCAATCGGGGAGGCATGTACAAGAGCATTGACTGCAGCATAGTAACAACCTGCCTGGTCATTCAGCAGGAGGTCAGCGTGCACATAAGCATGGCACATCTAAAGTGTCAAACACAGGTGCTTAAAAATGATAAGGCAGATCTGTGTGTGCTAACATGGAGGAATCTTAAAGTCATAACGGAGCGAGAAGACGAAACTAATAGCCTATGGTATATTACCTTAAAACCCACAAAACAGAATCGTGTCATTTATGTATATGGAATTCGCTTCCGTATATATGTATGTTCTCACACACATCTGGCAGTCATTTATATAGGAGTGCATTTATGTGGACTGAGAGGGTACATGTCAGACTGTTAACAGGAGTTACCTCCAGGAGGGCACGTGGGATTGGGCCGTGGTTGGAAGGAGTTGACCTTTATCACATTTTAGTTTTTACAATGTGAATGCGTTCATGTATTAGCAATATGTGTAATTATCAATAGCATTACAGAGAATAAATCACAATTAAAACGTAACATAATCATTGTAAAAATTGAAGTAATACTGTGTATAAAGGAAGTAGAAGAAATAACTTCCTCACCACCCTCGTCCATGCTCCCTGTTGACTTTCAAGATCTGTTTGTACACATCAGTTTTATGGGCGTATATTTTGAGCAGACTTCCTCTTTTCTAACAGCACCCCAATAATGTCTGCTTTTCCACCTTCCTCCCCTGGGTAATTGCTCCCCGGGAGGGGAGCCCACGGTTGGTCTGACTCAGTCATGGTGGCCCCACTGTTGCCGTTGCCAGTTGTTGGTTTAGCTGTGGGCCTGTGTATATTCATTGGCAGTTTGGCCAGTGAGGCCCGATGGGAAGGGAAGTCTGCCAGGGGCTTCTGGGAAAGATTTCCTGCTGTAGTAAAAAGAAGAGATGCAGGAACCAGCAAGTCCTTCTGTGGTCGCTGCATCTGGATTTGCCGCGGTGCTGCTGTAGTTATGTCAAGACCATAAGCGAACCAGCCTGAGGGTCGACCATATGCTGAGGATGGTGGAGCAACAAGATGGAAAAGAACTGGTATCAGTCGCCACTGAATTAAGCAGTCCTGGAACCACGCAGCCACCAGACTTTTCGTTCTGAGATGCGGGTCAGTGCTTTGGCCTTTGCAGCAGAACACATCTTGATACATGCATAGATGCTCATTCAAAATTTAAATCAAGAGTTATATCGTGTACACTGGTCTATAGCTGTTTTCATTTACTATCTCATGGCCGTTATTTAACCATTTCTTCCTTGTCGGACCTTTAGGGCGTAATTTTTGCTATTATAAAAATTCTCCAGAAATCAGAAATTTTATATGTTCTGTATGCTTCGTAGAATAAATTTCTAGAAGTGAGATGGCTGGATCAGAAGGTGTGCATTCAAAGTTGATACCTACCACTCTGTTGCCCCGCAAAGCCTCACACCAGTTTACCTTCCCAGCAGCAACGGAAGCCAGTGCCTGGTTCCCGTGTATTCACGATGCTTCTATATTTAGTATTCAGTTTTTGCCTTGTATACGTGAAAACTAGTTTGCTGTTCTAAATTTGCATTTCTTTGATTATTAACAAAATTGCGGTCTCATGTTTGTTGGCTGTCAATATGTTTTCTCTTGTGAATATCCTCTGTATCCTTGACCCATTCTTTTCTTACTAAATTTCCGTGGTTCATTTTTATACTGCAGATATAGTGCCCTACCTAGGTAGTCCTTTTCTCTGTTGTCATTACAATTGCTTGTAATGGTAATTGCATTACAATTACATTTGGTACATAGAGGTTTTAAATCTTTACATTGTCAAATCTGTCCATCTTTTTTCTGCCCTCTGTTTTTTATGTTATGCTTAGAAGGTCATGGCCTATCTTACAGTTATGAGAATTTCATCCCAGATTCTGTCCTAGTGGTTTTATAACTTGAAAGAAACTATTTAAGTCAGTGCATCTAGAATTTATTTCGTGTGTAATGAGATTTAGGGAGCTAATGTGTTTTTTTCTCCCTCCCTATATAGATTATTATCCCAATACCATTTGTAGAATAGTCCATATTTCTCCCAGAGTATTATCAAATCTTGGGTTTTTCATTGTACATAGGCCTATCTGTAGGCCACCTGTCCTGTTCTGTCGACTCATCTATTTCTGCACTAGCAGCACAGTTTTAATTGTTACAGATTTAAGAGTACATTTTGCTCTCCAATGGCACAAGTCCTCTTTTATTATTAAGAGCTTTCAAAAATTTTTTGACATATTTACTCTTCTAGATGAACTTTAAAATTAAGTTTTCAGGTCCATAGAAAGATTCTGATTGATTTTTGACTGGGATTGTTGAGTATTTACATTAATCTGGAGAGACCTGACATCCTTATAGTATTGTATCTTGCCGTCTACACCATTGGTATGTCTCCATTTATTCAGGTTTTCTTATGTATACTTCAGCAAAGTTATAAATTGTCAAGTATGTAGGTTTTGTATACTTCTTTTAAAAGTATTTGAGATATTTTAAATATTTGCTATTATAAAGGACCTTGTTTTCATTATATATTCTAGTTGGCTGTTGCAAATGTATAACGTAGAGAAAAACAATGCCAGTGACTTAAGCAATTCTTATAAACCTAAATGTAACAAATGAAAATTTTAATTTTATGGGGAAAAAATTGATGCTTGAGTGGATTAATTTCTAAACATGGTTATAAAATATTTTGAAAACATAATTCCAAACAAATCACATTATGATTCTAACATCTGATTAAACTGAATTTTTTTTTCTTTATTCTAACAGGTTATTATTAACTTGGTAGACCAGGCAGGAAGAGAGAAAATTATTGGCGACGCTTACCTGAAGCAGGTGTTGCTCTTTAACAACTCACACCTCACTTATGTGTCATTTGACTTCCATGAGCACTGGTAAGGTGACTGTCTGAGATGAGTGTTTGTGTTAGATGCAGTATCGTTTGGTTACTTAGTTTTCATCTTCATATGGGTTTTATTTTGGCTAAAAATTCAAGTTAATTGTTCCTGAAATATTTCTAGTCTCTCTAGAGGTTCCAAAATGACTTAGAGACTTAAGAGTTCCCTTTTTCCTTTTACATTCAGTTCCCTTTTTCCTTTTACATTCAGTTCCCTTTTTCCTTTTACATTCAGTCAAAAAACTTCTGGAGCTTTCCCTTTCTGCTTGAGTCTGAGCCTGGCAGAGGAATAGAGTTCCCTTTCTTGAAGATCACCCTTCAAGCTTGTTTTCATACTCTGTTAGTAATACTTCTTTTCTTATGGATAAACATCACTAGAATTTGCTCTGGAAAATATTTTGATGGTAACTTTAACTTGTATATATTCTGGAAGCAAGGTTCTTTGTCATAGTCCTGGCTCTAATGTGGGTTCGTTCACCTAGGTGTTGAAAATTTGATGAGGAGAGAAGCTTTCGATACCTTTGATTGTTCAGTATGTTCTCAAGTACATTAGCTTCTGCGATGCAGATTAGCTACAAACATTTACACAGTTGCCTACAGAAGTTACAATAGTGTTAACCTCATGTACTTATAGTAATAATTTTCTTTCATTTTTCCAAGCTAACTTAAATATCGTATCTTAAGTTTTTTAAAAACAAACTATTATTAAATTTTTTTCTTTTCTTTTTCTTTTTTTTTTTTTTTTGGCACGTATTTTAGCCGAGGAATGAAGTTTGAGAATGTTCAAACACTAACAGATGCCATTTATGACATTATTCTTGACATGAAGTGGTGTTGGTAGGTATTTCTTGTTTCATAAGAAGTCAGTTTGGGAAACTCTTGATCTGTGAAATTATGTGTATTTGTGTGGTGCCACTAAGCATTAAAATAATAGCAATGTTGGCTTTGAATAGGGAAAAGGTGCCAGATGGTCGGGCAACGTGGAATGAAATGCTCTATGATGATTATTTAATTCCTTCTAACGCTTCATGGCCTACGTTTCCTCTCTGTCTTTCTCACCATCCCTAACATGAGAAGGAAGGTTTAGGGGTGCTTTGTCTCAGTTTTCGGGCATTTCAAAATGATCAGAGAAGGATGATGATTCTCAGACTGCAGGAGGGAGATGCGGGAAGAAGAAATTGGTGAAAAAGGACAGGAAAGGATGAGACTGAAGAGTAGAAATGATTTCTCTTAGGAAAACTTAGTTCTGTCTGCTAGGTTTTTAAAGCCTTTCTTTGTGCCATTTTAGATACAAAACAAATCATGGGAAAGTGCTTATTTGTGTGGAACTTTTTAAATAATTTTTTTTTTCAGTCTCTTGAGAACATTGTAGGCTGACGTTTAAAACTTAATGCTTTGCTTTGGGAGAATAGAACCTTTCATCTTAAGCGAAATTCTCTGATTCTTCCAGACATCATAGCTCATTAGTTCTGTTCCTGTCACCCCAACTTGGCATGAGTGGGTTGAATTCATCCTTCTACCGCAGTGTTCTGAGCATGGCTGAAGCATTGAGAACTTAATTATGTTTAGCATTTCATAGAGCAAAATGAATGGAAAGCATTTGACAGAATCTAAAGACCTGCAGTCTGATTTTTCATTGTGGTTTACACTTTAGATTATTCAGTAAATAGGCAATTAAAAGATAAATACATAAAAGGACCAGAGGGGACTTCGAATTAGACTTTCAGATCATGGGCGGCCAGAAAAGTCATGAGCAAGGCATGCTGCCTGGCTCGCCACTGGGTGGTAAAGCGAATTAGTCCATCCAGGCTCATTTAGATGCATTTCTACTTGGAATCAGAAAGGGACAGGATGGTGTTTTGAAGTGCCTCTGGGTTTAAATGTGCAGAAAAGCTTAATTTAGGGATGTTCAGCTCTGCTTGGTAGTTGTGGGTCACTTTTTGGCACCTTGGTTGTGTGTTTCTTTTCAATCTGGGGATGATACTGTTTTCTTTGTAAAGTTATTGCGTACATTAACAGCAGTGTCTACAAAGACTCAGTCACGCCTGTCACAGAATAATATTCCAAGCAAATTAATAACCAACATCGCCATTCTTATTGTGATAAAGAATTGTGGGTTTTGAAAAATGCTTCGAAGTATTTCATATTGTAAAACTATCCCGTACTGTTTTTAAAGGGTCGATCAAGCTGGAGTGATTTGTAAACAAGAAGGGATTTTCCGAGTTAATTGCATGGATTGCCTGGATCGCACCAACGTGGTCCAAGCTGCCATTGCTCGAGCGGTCATGGAACAGCAGGTAACTCGGCGTCCGGCGCATCGCAAATGTTCATGTTTAATTGTTTTCTCATGTAAACAAATAACTGAAATCTTTGTTCTATAGAACTTTCATAGCGTACAAACATCCTTGTCATATGAAAGCTGGAAAGCACAACCTTCACTTGAAATAAATCAAATCAAGTGGCATTTTCTTGAGTACTCATGTCAAAAATGTGAGGCCCAACATTTTCAAATTTATTGGGTGGCATTATATGGTTATTTACCTTTTTTCCTCTCGTTTCTAAACCTTCCCTTGGGTATTTGGAGTCGGGAGGCTGCTTGTTGCATTTCTGCTCGGCCAGCTGGCTCCAGGCCAGGCTCTGCCCATAGCGGGCACTAAAGGAGACCGTGAGGCTGGAGGAGGGAGAAGGGACAGGCTCTTCTCCTGCGTTATGTGCCTGTCAGCTGTCGTTTGCTTTGGCACCGCAGAACTAGCCTCTTGCCTTTATGTCCTAGTTGGTGGCAACCGCTTCCTGCAGTCAGTCATGTCTGTTCCTCAGTGACCCTTTGTAGACCTTGCAGCCCTCCAGCACCTGAGAAATGAATTCCCAAGGTGTAAATTCCTCGCCCGGCTTCTAGGTGTTCGGGATGGAACCTAGTGACTGTCCTTTGAGGACGTGAGTCCGTTCTTTCTAGCGTTGCCTGGAGCAGCCAGGCCTTTGTGTCTAAGTCCTGGCCCCACCACGTGGTAGGTGTTGACCACGTGCAAAGAGTGCAGCCTCTCCAAACTCCCTCCCATCTTTAGATGGAGGTAAGAAGAGTATTGATGGCATAGCATTGTTAGGAGTAAATGAGGTAATTATTTTAAAAAGCTCTTGGAACCCTAGCCCTAGCACAGAGTTAATGTTTATTGGGCAATTACTGCTCTACTACTATTAATATTATTGTTGCAGTGTGCTTCTTTGATAGTTTCACTTCATAGGCAAATTTCAAAGACAAAGTATAATATAATTTAAAACAAAGACAAAATAATGAGCCTATACATTAAAAATTACACCAAAACAGGGTAAATATTCCATTCTGCTCTTTTACCTGTAGCAATCCATAAAATTACCTCTCAAGGGGTACTTTATTTTGAAAAAGTTTGAAAATAGCATTTCTTTAAGGGTTCTGCATTCCATGTTAACATAATTCTTTTTTTCTGCAGCATACATTGTATGCTGTGGTTTTCTGGCTTATATGTAATTAATCCACCACTGTGTTAATTTCAGCTGAAAAAATTAGGTGTGATGCCCCCGGAGCAGCCACTACCAGTGAAGTGCAATCGGATCTATCAGATAATGTGGGCCAACAACGGGGACTCCATTAGCAGACAGTATGCTGGGACAGCTGCTCTGAAGGTGAGTACCTGCAGCAGCCATTTGTGGGTCATTCCGCGGGACCCCGAACGTGCTTTGAAACCACCTTTGTCTTTGAGAGAAAGGTATGTGGGCAACAGGTGATAGGTTTGTGTAGTCGACATCTTTTGGAGTGTTTGGCTAAGGCAGAGTCACACATTCATACTTCTGCTGCGGCCCGGTCATGTGACTCCAGCAGGCCACCCACCGGGTAAAAGGGGGGAGTGGGGCTGTGTGGACCTAAGGAAGAACACTTGTTGTCCCAAGAGGGCACTGTTCTGCTTCCTTACAGGCATGAAGGCCCAGCATTGCTTGGTCTTTCTCATTTTCAAGGGAGTTTGGAAATCTGGAAATCTGAAAATTTTAAATGAAATAGTTGGTTTTTAAAATGTTATTGAGACAAAATAAACATGTCTGATGATGGGATTTGGTCCCTAGTGTGATAATTTGCTTCCTCTAAATTTGAATCCCAATGCTGTCTCTTACTAGCTCTGTGACTTAAGGCAAGTCACTTAACCTTTCTCTTAGCAGGTGCAGAATACACATTCTTCAGAAGCACATACAGAACACTCTCCAGTATGGATCATATGTTAGGCCACAAAAGAAATCTTAACAAGTTCAGGAAGATAGAAATTATATCAGGTATTTTTTTGACCTACAATGTTATGAAATTAGAAATCGGTAACAGGAGGAAAATTGGAAAATTCACAAATATGTGAAATTAAACAACACTCCTGAACAGTTAAAGAAGAAATCAAAAAGGAAATAAAAAATATCTTGAAACAAATGAAAATGGAAATACAACATACCAAAACTTGTGGAATGCAGCAAAAGCAGTCCTAAGAGGAAAATTTATAGCTATAAATGCCTGTGTAGAGAAAAAAACTCAACCTAACATTGCACCTCAAAGAACCAGAGAAAGAAGAAGATAGTAAGCCCAAAGTTAGCAGAAGGAAGGAAATAATAAAGATTAGAGTGGAAATATATGAAACATAGAATAGGAACACAAAAGATCAGCAAAACTGAGTTGATTTTTTGAAGAGATAAACAAAATCGACAAATTTTTAGCTAGACTAACCAAGAGAAAAAGAGAGAACTCAAATTAATAAATGAAGTAGACAGCTGATACCACAGAAATGCATAGGATCATAAAAGACTATTTTGAACAATTATATGCCAACAAATTTGACCTTTAGAAGGAATGGATAAATTCTAGAAATATAACCTACCAAGAATGAATCATGAAGAAATAGAGAACTGAGCAGACCAGGGAGTAAGGAGGTGATTGGTGGTTACCAGGGGTTGGGGGGAATGGGGAGATGTTAGTCGAAAGGTACCAACTTTCATTTATAAGGTGAATAAGTTCTAAGATCTAATGTACAGCATGGTACTACATTTAAGAATACTATATTGTATACTTGAAATTTGCTGAGAATAGATCTTAAACGTTCTCACCACACAAAAGGGAATTATGTGAGGTGATAGATGTGTTAACTGAACTTAATATAATCATTTCATACACGTGCGTGCACACCACCACATGGTCACGTGGTATATCTTAAACTTACATGATGCTATTTGTCAATTATATCAGTAAATCGGGAAAAATATATTTTTTCCTTTGATAACAATCTTCTTTGGACTCGGCATTTATGTCTTTCTCTTCTGTAATAGATTCTTCTTAATATTTACTGTGATTGACTTAACTGTCAGTATGTTCTTCCTAAATTGTCAGTTTTAGGCCTGTTTCTGAGATTGTCTTGGATAGAAGTAGTGGGAGTTGAGATGGGAGAAAAGAGACTGTTTTCCTTGCCTTAAGTGTTAGTCACTGCCTCTCTAGGGACTTGCTCTGACAGCTTTGTTGTGAAAAGCAAGAGAAACAATTTAAACCCTCATTGGCTCGTTCTGCAGGGATCGTAATGTGCAGGAAGGGATGGAAACCCTTGCTCTCTCTGTATGTACACATATCCACACACAAAGGTCAGGGCTCATTGTCATAAACTCTAGGGAGCTGTCCACATTTTCTCATATGAGAAATCTGTGTGTTTTGAATGTCATACCAGTTTGAGGCTTGAAATCTTTGTTTGCTTTGTTGTTGGTTATATGATAAGTTTTAACCTGTAAATTCTCAAAATTCTGTAGATTGCCAAGAATGGCTTTATCTTAAAGCACCATCTCACTGTGAAGACTTGTCGCTACGAATATCATGTTAATTATTTGACATGCTCGGGTCAGAGTCAAATGCTAGTAGATATTTTAAGTATTTTAAGAATTATAAAAGCATAAAGAAAAGTCCAGTCTTGAATTGAAAGCCCACATTGACTTTGGGAACATTCTTGTGTTTGAATAAATTGTCAAAATAGCCTTTTTTTTTTTTTTTTTTGACAGGGTGACTTTACAAGGACAGGAGAGAGGAAGTTAGCAGGAGTTATGAAAGATGGTGTTAACTCGGCAAATAGGTATTACCTGAATCGATTTAAGGATGCTTATAGGCAAGCTGTTATAGGTAAGGAGCATAAATGCCTTTCTTTAATATTTGTTATTCCTTCTATGACTAATGTTTATAGAAACTGACTTTGTTAACATAGTTATACTTGTGTTTCAGTTTTGAGCATCTTACCCAATCAATTGAATTCAAATTTTTAGAAGATTAGAATTTGACAATTTTTTAAGGCTGGAGCAATGAAAGAAACCACTCATTTCCATATGTATTTGTCAGTTCGCCATTCATGTAACAGAAGGCAGGGTTGAGGCTCCTGGAATGTGGAGTAAGGTACCCTAAAACCTCATCAGCTGAAAAGCCCACATTCTATTTGTTTTTCCATTACCGAAGGCTGTGAGATGTAACAAGATGATTTTCTTTCTCTCCATGATATTTACCGTGTGTTCTTGCTGTAGACAGATACACCATCTTTTCCATAACCATGATTTAAGAGGATATTAGGGTATCAGATTTAGAGATTATCCTAACCAATTCTTAATCATTTTTTAGACGAGGAAATGGAAGGCAGATTACCCAGTGGGATGCATGCCTTGGCACGTTTTAAATTTAATTTTCACTAAAATGTTACCTTATAGGATTAAAATAAATGTAGAGTGTTCTGGATTAGAACCAAGTGTAATAGCTTGTCCTATGATCACTAAGAATATTTTTTAAATCCTATTTTTTAACCTGATTATTTATTATACATGAAATAGTAGGGCCTAGACACAGGCCAGTTAGGATTTTGAGAAAGTCTGGTATAAAAAGGTTTGGTTTGTTTGCCATAGATAGGTTGTTAGCTGACTGAAATTGGTTTTAGCAGTTTATTTAAGGAAAAATAAGATAACTTTAGTTGGTATAGTGACTCAGGTATGTCCTGGAGGACTCAGGCTTTGTCCTTCTCTCAGTTCGACCATCCATAGCATCAGGTTCATCTTCAAGGTTAAGAGAGAGAGAGAGGCCAGTAGCAGTCTGGGCTTATTGCTTCCCCTTGTAGGGCAGGTCTCTCTCAAAAGCCTCCTCCAGTCTCATTGTTCCAAACAACTATAGGGAATGTGGTTATAATGATTCACTAAAGCTTGAGCAACATGCCACACTAGCAAGATGTTAGCTTGTCTCTTTGGATCCTTTACCTATTTTTAAATGGGCTTGTTTGTCTTTTTATTGAGTTGTAGGAATTTTTATAATCAGACAATTTGTAAATATTCTCTTCCATTTTGTGGATTGTCTTCACTTTCATGATATTGCTCTTAGAAATATAATATAAAAGTTTTTAATTTTGATGATGTGCAGTTTGTCTTTCTTTTGTCTCTTGTGATTTTAGTGTCCTATCTTAAAAACAAACAAACAAACAAAACATGTCTAACCCAAGGTCCCAAAGACTTATGCCTATATTTTCCTATAAGAGTTTTATGGTTTTACATCTACATTCTATTTTTAAAAAACACATTAATTAGTAAACCAAGATAATGATAGATATTAACACTTTCTACTCTAGATTTGATGCAAGGCATTCCAGTGACAGAAGATCTTTATTCCATATTTAACAAGGAGAAAGAACATGAAGCTTTGCATAAGGAAAATCAAAGAAGTCACCAGGAACTAATTAGCCAGCTCTTACAAAGTTACATGAAGTTACTGCTGCCTGATGATGAAAAGTTCCATGGGGGCTGGGCCCTTATTGACTGTGACCCCAGGTGAGTTGGAGTGGTATTGTGGTAACTAACATGCTTAAATTTTCTGATGTTAAGTTTTCCTAATTAATGCTGGTAGTTGTCCATAAAGCTGTGGCACGGATGCATGGTGCATGGCAGTTTTCACGTCCATGGCTGGTACCAAGGGAAGCTGACTCGCCTTGGAGGTTTAATTAAGGGGGCACTAAAAAACTCAGTAATGAAGAGAAATATTTTAATGCAATATTTTATATAAAAAACAAATTGTAAAACCATGGCTTGCAGCTGGCTGCATGAGTTTCCTCCTTCAGAATCTAGGTTTATTAAGTATATAACAGGCAGCAAGGGGTACAGTGATGCTAGTTACTTTGGTTGTAAAGTGGTCCTGACCTTTCATAAAATAAACAGGCCAACTAATGCTTAACATTTTTTAAACAAAACCATCCAATTATAATTTTCAATGTTATGAATTAAAAACAGTTTAGAAAATTCTAGACCATGCTCTGAGAATAAGAGGCTATTTAGATTTTGTCTTATGTTACATTTCATGTATTTTTAATAAAAGCATAAAACAAGCTTGAAAGAATAATTGAATGTAAAGTATTACTTACATATATTAAAATGAATTTTAAAAACTATTGACTGTAGGCTCATAGGGCAACCTTCCATGACTTTATTTTCATGGATTATTTTGCTTTGGGAAGCAATACTGTATGTGTGAATGCAATTTGCAGACTTTTAAAATGAGAGACGAGGTTTTTCTCACACAATTTAGCAGAAAATTTCTGTGCTTTTATAATCCATTTGGTCAAATTTTTTCATTCACGTACTTTAGTTTTATAATGGCAGTCCAACCTAATGCAGCACCAAAAAAAATAGTGCTTTTAATTCCCATTCAGAAATAGTGCAGCTATCATGCCTGATTTTCAACTTCAGTTTTTTAAAGCTGTCACGATTGTCAATATCATCTTTAGATCAAGCATTTTTATTGGTCCTTTGAAGATAATTGAAAAAAAGACCAAAAAGGTTTATTTCTAAAGCTGGCCACCATTTCGTAAGGTCATATTACATCTGATTTGATTTGATTTCCAGTCTTGTAATTCATGTGTAAAGTCGGTAACCTGGGTTAGGAGTATAAAAAAATGTAAAGTGTATTTAGTTTTTAAATACTATTTAAATGCTATTAAAATTTGCAACAAAATTTGGGTATGCTTGCTAGCAGTCCGTAGAAGTCTCTTGCATTTAAATCCTTTGCACATTTTAAAAACTGGGTTGTGTCTTATATTGAGTTGGTCCACGTGTTTTTTCTAAGTATCGTTTTACAGGGACCAGGGCTGGGATTAGGTGAAGCAAGTGAGATGGGATTGTACAAGTGCAGGGTCAGATCCTGTCTTTATTTAAAATCTTGTTTTGTTCATTATTGTATTTTTGCATTAGTTTTGATTTTTAAAAATATTGCACTAAAAATTATCTTGATGGCTGAGTTTTCTTTTTTTTTTTTCTGCACCTCCTTAAACATTGCACCAGAGACCAGTGCCTCACTCGCCTCACTGCATTTCCGACCTGTTTAAATATCTGGCAGAAAAAGTTATGGCAAGCAGTTAACAGATAGCCCTGTACTGGGCAGCGGGAACGGCTGTCCTGGCTTTTCTTAACCTCCCCGCACTGCAGCTGGAGCTGTCCAGCACAGCCCGGCGCCGGTTGCTTGGTTTCCGCCTTCCCTTGAGCATCTCCTTGGAGCATACGCAGTGCCCAGTCCCGGCCCGGGCCTTTTTCTGTTTATTCCCCGTATACAACCTGTGGCGCCGTATAAATCAGACTGAGCCCTTCGCCTTCGGCTCCCTGCGCCCCCAGTCGCTGCAGGGAAAGCTCTGACTTGAATGACGGCGGATCAGCGCCTGGTGGTTCGCCGCGGGCCGGAGGGTCTTAACTGTGGGGGGAGATGGGCGTGCTGGCCAAGTGCCCTTCATCGCCACGCGCCGCTCTTTATTCTGTCCAACGCTATTTAACCCACTTTTTTGCACCGAGAGTAGATAGATGATCGCTTCTCTACTCGTTTTAGTGACGTAGCGAAGCGACCACTTTCTTAGGTATGTGACAGTGCGGAGAACAGAGGCTTGGTCGTGGTGCCGCAGCCCGCCTGCCAGGGCCCCTGAGCAGTGGGACAGCCCTTGATTCACGAAGGCGCCTGTGAACTCTTGCAGGATGGGGCGGGGGCCATCTCTGCGCCCCGCTTGCGGGGCTGCCGTCGTGCCTTCTCCCAGCGCGCTCGCAGCGCCGGGCAGCCGCGCATGCGCGGGCCGCGGCGGAAGTGGGCGGTCGGGAGCCAGACGCGTCCCTGGGCGGGACTTGGCGCGGCAGCGCTGCAGTTGCCGCAGTCACTGCAGTCGCTGCCGGCGTGAGGTCCGGTGCAGGTGGCTCTCAGTGAGCTTTGACTGTCGTCGACGGACGGACGGACGGACGCACTGACGAGATGCCGCGCTCCCACCGGCCTCCGCCGGCCGCGCAGCGGTCCGCCAGCGCCGCGGGCAGCGCCGCTGAGCCCAAGCCTGAAGGCGGCAGCCTGGCGACAACTTTCAAGATTTTCCTCCTTTTTGCAGGACTCATGGTTAAAGTTCCCGTGGGGCTGTATTTTTCTTGCAAACTCCTCCTTTTCCAAAGTCTCCTGTTAATGTCTCCTGACGACAGTGGCTTTTACGCCACCATTGTCGCGGTGGTCGGGCTGCATGTCGTACTGTCGGTGTTTGTCTTCGTCGTGTGGAAGGAGGGCTTGCCCGACTGGCGGGAAAAGAACGAGTAGGGCAGCTTCTCCTCTAGAGCTGCAAACGCAGGGGGTGGGGAGGGCCTCAGGGGGTTTATTTATTTTCTTGTCCGTGGTTTTTTAAAAAAAGTGTACTTTTTCTTTGTTTATGGGGACGGGTGGTTGGGGAGGGAAATTAAGTATTTACTGAAGCTAAAACTTCAGTGGAAATGCGGGCGGGGGAGGGCTGACATCTTTTTCGACTGCCTGTTACGTGCCACGTGCTTTTCTTTAAGGACATAATGTTTTTGACTGAGGATCGTGTCTGACCGATGTAAATATTACTGCCAAGACAGGAAACTAGGATCAAGTAACACTTATTAATAGGGTATTTTAAATATTAAAATGTGTTGCAACGTAAGTTTTATGGCTTGGCCCCAGCAACAGTTTCCAGAGTGCATGTAAGTATCAGCGTGCAAAACGAAATTATGAATTTATGCTTTTACCCATTGATTGATAATTGGTATATTATGAGGTCCTGGCATCTTATTTATTGTATTTCGGATATATTTTAGGTGAGAATTGAGAATTGATTTTCAGTTAAGACAGTTATGCTGCATGCAACAAGGTGCTGTTGATGTAAAGTACCTCAGTTTAAGATTTTGGTAAATTTTTCTTTGCAATACTGGTTAAATAATGACCTCATTTTTATGCACCTTCATTATATGTTTAATTCCCATCTACAAATGATTTTTTCCCCTGCTGTTTTTTTTGTTTGTTTTTCAGTAGCATTCTGTTGTCTTGGCTAATAGGAATATGTCTAATTAATTTCCACCTTTTGTTTGGAAAGGCTGTTATTAATATTACATGAATATTAGATTAAACGTTTTGAGTTCAGATTCTGCCTGTTACATGGTTTGTAGATTTTATAAGTTGACCATTTTCTTATTTGTAATCTTACAAATAAGTAATTTTACTCTGTTTTGTGGTTTAGTGGTTCACCAACCACTAGTTTCTAACCTTTATTTAGTTTCTAATCTTTATTTTGATATTTTAGAATGGCAAGACACTTACAGTAAGGAAATATTTGCTTGTTCCTTAAAAGCCAAGTAAATTAATCTGTAGTAAGAAAAATGCAAAGTAGCTTGGGCTTAGTTCCAGTTTTCCACATGTTATATTTATGTAAAATTCTTTCAAAGGATGCATTCTACACAAGTGTAAAAAGACCCTAAATGTGCAGTCATTTAAAGGTTAGGTCACAGGCGATAATCTAGACAATTTCTCACTCTGAATCTCACATTTTCCTTCCCATCCGCTTCCCCTTTACCATTGTCCAGTCCGTCCCCCATTCCCCATTCCCCCTTCTCCTTGGCTGCCTGAGACCTCTCTTCAGCTCCAGTCCTTTCACCTCCTCCCCTCTTCCTAAACTGGATTCATTTTTCTTTTAAATTTCCAAAAGGGTAGATTGTATACATTTAACTTCAGAAGTAGGACTCACTAATTATTTTGATTTTCTTTCTCCCCAATCTTTTATAAGTGGCTCCCCTGTAAAACAATAAGCTTGGCAAAAATGTAGATGAAAATAACATTTTATTGTGTCATGTTTAGCCTCATCGATGCTACTCACAGAGACGTGGATGTGCTGTTACTGCTTTCTAACTCCGCCTACTACATAGCCTAGTAAGTTTCTTACTGATTTAAATGCTTTTAATTTTGTTTTTAAATGAGTAAATTTCCTTTTTAGAATCCATAACAAAAAAATTAATCTGGTTTTGTTACGTATTTTAAGAAATATACTGAATGAACCCCTTTACCTTACATAACTGTCAATATAAAGTGTATTCTTTTAGCATTTAGTATTTCCTCTCCCCCAAGTTTTGATGTACTCCATATATTTTTATTGTTAAGGACTGTTTGTCATTGTTTTTATTACTATACCATAGTTAAATATTTCCCCATCGTTAGGCATTTAAATAATTCTCCATGTTTTGCTGCTGTGAATGACACAGCTGCATGTGCAGATAATTTTGCCTGTGCACACTTGCACTTTTCTTTGGTTACAAGATTATTATTTTGGTTACATCATTTGGTTACAGTGATGAATTATGTGATTTTTGTGGTTTATTGTCAGATTGATCTTCAGAAAGACTACCAATTAAGAATGCTACAGGAAAAATACAAGTACTTCCTCACAGCCTTGCTGGATTTGAGGGTGTTTTTTTTTCTTTATAATATATTTATTTTGGCCTATGTGAACTGTCATTTTTTAGTCATTGGCCCAGGTGCCAGTTGGTATTGATCACATGGATTTTTCCTTTTTGATTTGGCTATCAGATTCAATTGCTGTTTTATTCAGTATATGTATCTTTTTTTTTTTTTGCATTCCTTTTAGGTTAAATTTTTGGTTTCTTGGATTTTGTTTTGTAAAAGTTTATAAAAATGAAATTATTTTTCTTAGTAATTGATTTAGTGTAAGATCTATAAAGTGATTTTCCTCTAGCTATTGAGCTATGTGTATGGAAGATTTTAACTGCATAGTAGTTGCTACTGTTCTCATCTGACAAGCCAAATGTGCTTTTGATTTTTCCTTCCTTTCTCTACATCTAGTTATGATGATGAAGTTGATAAAGTAAACCAGTATCAACGACTAAGCCTAGAGGACCTGGAAAAAATAGAATAGGTAAGTTTTAACTTACTAACCAAATCATAGAAAGCAAACACTGTTTCTTCAAATTATTCATTAAGCTGGTATGACATTTTATTAGAACCAGAAAGAGGTATTCCACGAAGTCCATTTCTTAGAATTCTGTTCTATTATTTAGAGATCAGTGAGTGATATAGTCGAATAATAACCATATTTCTTTTATTACCTTGTGAAGATTAACCCAGGGATTAAGAAAGTTTATAGTCTTATCAAACCAAATTCACAATAAGCTTTTGTGTGCTCATGTTCAGATTATGAAGAGAAATGTACTAATACCTGATCAATGTGTCAGTCTTCTGAAGACAGAGAAAAAAGTATATGTTAGGGAAAAGATTGACACGTATGCATTTGGGTCTTCAGGTCCTGAACCCACTCTCTTCGGTAAGCCGAAGTTCTCCTGCATGCGACTGCACTACAGGTACAAAGGAGCAAGTGGTTATTTCCACACACTGAGAGCTGTAATGCGTCATCCAGAAGAGGATGGAAAAGGTAACAAAGAGATGAAATGACTGAGTGATAACTTTTTATCTGCTTACAAGCCCAAGTGGAATTGGGGGCAGTACATACCATCATACCATTACCAACTGAATCATCCAGAGAAATAGCTTTGTGATTTGAGACCTTGAAATAGCAACTTTGTTCCCAACAATGCAGGGAGATTATTTGAACTAATGATGTCAAACTAATGATGTCGTTTGTGGCAAGGGAATCTATAATGGGAATTCAGCGTGTGGCCATATGGATGCCAAGGCTTTTCCTGCCACATACACCTCTCGAGGCTAGTAGTCAGGGACCACACCTGTCTTATTCACAGCTAGTGCCTTGCCTCTGGCAATATTTGCACACATGAGTTAGAATAAACTTTTAATTCTAATTGATATGGTTCTTTCACTCTTTATTTACTTTCCTGTTAAAAATTGGTTTTCAGAACATTCTGAATTAGTGGAGGGAATAATGAATAAGTAGCCGTTTTCTGTAAATTCTAGCAAGTAAATTTGTATTTAATTGTAAGGCCACAAATTTCATTTAGGTTCTGAGTTAGAACTGCTGTTCTTAAGTATGTTTAGGGAGAAATTGACAAGTAGTTATATTTGGGTTTCAGATACCCTTCAGTGCATTGCAGAGATGCTGCAGATCACCAAGCAAGCCATGGGATTCGACGTAGCCATAATTGAGAAAAAACTCGAGAGGTGAGTACACTTTGATTTTCTCTCAAGAATAAAGACATTATCCAAAGCCTTACTTCTTTGAAAGTATTGCAAAGAGTTCAGGTGGGTGGGTGGGATCACACTGTAATAATGAGGTGGAATTTAGAGAGGGAAGTATCAAATTTCTGTGCATCAAAAAGTAAAACATTTTATTAAAATTATGGTCACAAGTGATACATTTTAAACCTATATACTCAAGAGACGGCACATTCAAATTTAAATAACTTTGTAGAGAACATAGACAGTTTTAAACACTAGATTTCTGAATTTGAGATGAGTGCCTGTAAATGTTATTTTGCATTTAAATTTGTGGATTTTCCGTCTAATGAGGTTTCGTGGGCCACATTCCACTAGAGAAGAGAGCTATTTGGTCATCTAGTAAAAAATTGTTCAGTCTTTTGTTGGTAGAATTGTTTCAGTAGGTCTTTAGCATCATCATAACTTTTATGAAGTAGTCTCAAGACCGGCGATCCTGCATGACTCAAGTCACACTGAGACGTGTGGTGAATAGCAGACTTTTTTATTTACAACTATTATGAGGAATGCCAGAGGAGAAAACACTAAGTTATGTTAAATGTCTCAAACCTTTTAAAATAAATTCAGGCATCCCATAGAACACGTAAGGAAACAGAATCCTTCCTCCTCCCTCTACCTGAATTCAGCCAAATTGGATGTGTGTGGACAGCTTCAGTTAAGGTGCTGGCGATTCCCATTTACAGCCCCTGTTGCCCTTGCTGGTGGCTCAGATGGCAGGCATGGTGGACCTGTGCTGCCACACAAGGTAGCCACTCACCACATGTGGACGTGGAGCCTTTGAAATGACACTAGTCTGAATTTTGGGTGGGGTTTTTGGAGTTTTAGGAAGAAATTCTCAGAATCTACAAAAACACAGGCTGAGGCCACCGCTGGGGTGGGATTCGCTCCATTCTCCCACTGTCTCCTCTCTGCACATTTGGGAGAATACTGTGGAAGGAAATATGTAATAATGATCAACTCTGAAGACAAATGTTTGGTCCAAAAGCATCCAACATAATTACTCCACTTACAGGAAGAACTTCACCAAGTAGGATTAAGATGTTGCAGATATAGTAGTGGCTTCACAAGGTGGCTCTTCATTGCACCTGGTGGCCTGCTTGAGGAAGATGAGGACAGAGCACATGATGTCTGTGGCCTGCTTGCTAGATGTGGCGTAAAAGTCACACAGGCCACCTGTTCCCACCAGTACCTGGGAACAACTCATCAGTGTTGTTTACCAAGGCTTCTGCTGCCCTTGTAAAAACTACACTGTTAAAAGACTGAGTCTGAAAAGTGTCTCATGTTTTAATATCAATTATTATATACTGAAGTGACAATATTTTGTATATACTGGGTTAAGTAAGACACTTTCAACATCATTTCACAATTTTAACGCAGCTGCTAGAAAATTCTCGCATATCTCTATTGCGCAGTACTGTTCTTGTGTCCGCTCCAAGGGGTTCTGAGTTTATCAGTCAGCAGTGTACTGTTTTCCAGAAATGGCCAATTTAAATAAGAATTTTCACTTAAATAACTGTAACTGGTATGTTGAATTCCATGGGGAATTAACTTTGTTGTTTTCTAATTTGTAGGAAGAGCAGTAAACCGCATGAAGACATCATTGGCATCAGATCTCAAAATCAAGGCTCTCTGGCCCAGGGGAAAAATTTTTTGATGAGCAAATTTTCATCTCTAAATCAAAAAGTCAAACAGACCAAATCCAATGTAAATATTAGCAATCTACGAAAACTAGGAAACTTTACAAAACCTGAAATGAAAGTTAACTTTCTAAAACCAAACTTAAAAGTCAATCTTTGGAAATCAGACAGTAGTCTTGAAACCATGGAAAACACAGGTGTGATGGACAGTAAAGTCCAGGCAGAGTCTGACGGGGAAGCGTCCTCAGATGACTCGTACCGCTCTGATGAATTCCTCACAAATTCCAAGTCTGATGAAGACAGGCAGCTAGCCGATTCTTTAGAGAACGTAGGGCCAGTAGACTATGTTCTTCCTAGTTGTGGTATTATTGCTTCAGCACCTCGGTTAGGCAGTCGATCCCAGTCTATTAGCAGCACTGACATCAGCATTCATCCTCCTTCGGAGATTACTATCACTCATGGAAGTGACCTTGGAAAAGGCTATGAGTCTCCTTTGAAAAAAAGTCCTTCTGCTGACAACATACACATCTTGACTGGCATTGCCAAGCCTGTGGATATTTACTGTCACAGATTTGTACAAGATGCACAAAACAAAACGACCAAGCTATCAGAAACCAGATCTGTTTCTCAGCAGGCTAGTGAGGAAGGAAATCAAATGAGCAATCAAGTTTCTAATGAAGAAACCCGATCTGAATCATCGGAACAGACACCTTCTAGACCATCTCAGTTAGATGTGTCTTCTGCAACAGGCCCACAGTTTTTGTCTGTTGAACCAGCCGTAACTCAAAACACCTCGGCTCTGGATCCAGCGTGCTTGAACTTGAGACAGGGCTTCATGTGACTCCTTCTCCTTCAGAAAGCAGCAGCAGAGCAGTCTCTCCCTTTGCAAAGATTCGAAGCTCCATGGTCCAGGTTGCTAGCATTACCCAAGCCGGGTTAACCCAGGGGATAAACTTTGCAGTGGCAAAGGTTCAGAAGAGCCCTGCCGAACCTGAAGTGGTCCATGAAGTCCAGCAAAACGAACTTAAAAGTATGTTTACGCAGTGCCAGACACGAATAATTCAAATTTAGTTTGTAGCCACAAAGAATCCTGTGGCTTTTATTTAATCCAAAAAAAAAAGGTTTCACATACTAGGCTCTTTTAACCTGTACTGTCTTTGAATCTAGGTCACAAATTCTAATTGTTTATTGGGAAAGATTTTAAACAGAGTGTGAACCTGAACAGATTTCCAGATTTGAGGGTCAGGACGACAGAAGTGCATCGTCCTAGAATGTGTGGACCTGAGTAGCTTGTACACTACAGAGCAGTCTCTCTCTGAAAATAATTCAGGGATAGGTCACTTTGGGACACAATAACCTAAAACTTTTTTGGAGGTGGGTGGGTGGATAAAGGATGGTCATGGATGCATTTAGGGGGTTAGCATTTTTTATAATTTGTTTTTGTCAGTCATTTGTGTATTACCTCTACAAGGTAAATATATTTAGCTTTTAGTGACTTTAAAGTGTTACTAGTATGGAGAAGCATTTGAATATAAAAAACTGCTGGTTTAGTTTTAAAGATGGCTTAATCATTCCCTATGAAGGGTTGAGGGTTATTGGCGATAGTCAAGAAATACATGCCCATTTGATCCTAATTTTCCCTCTATTCTACTTAAATTTTACATTTTCTACCACTCTATACACCCAAAGTCTAGGATTATTAAGACTCGTCAGTCATAAAAGCTGAGACATCAGATGTGAATA
This sequence comes from Eonycteris spelaea, assembly GCA_003508835.1. Lineage (NCBI taxonomy): Eukaryota > Metazoa > Chordata > Mammalia > Chiroptera > Pteropodidae > Eonycteris > Eonycteris spelaea. The sequence goes on along the minus strand of PUFA01000004.1, from coordinate 6,569,252 downwards.
CCAGCACCTATTAATTTTGCTGTTTTCAGGTAAGAATGTACATTTACTGGCTATTGGTTATTCTTGAAAGAAGTCTTCAAATTTTAATTTCTCTTAGGGGGCATTCCTTAACATCTTGTGTAGATTATTACAACTATTGAAGACTTAGTCTGAAGCACAACTGTGCTAAAATTGGCTCTATACTGTAACCCTGACCACATGGGACTGGGGCCTCTTCTGTAAGCCCAAACACTTAATCCTAACAAGTAGCGGTTTGGTGTGTTCAGAGCCTTACTCTGTTGAGGTGATTCTCAGCTAAACATTATGTCTATTGTAACTTTGATAAGTATTTCCACTTTTGTTATTTATTAGTGGTATCTTTTTCCTGTGTGTGTGAACTGTCAAACCTTGTGACTATTTAAAAATAAAATACTATTGTAATTTAAAGTGACAATGTATGGGAATTCCTTGAACGACATTTTGAAGATAATGGTTTGATTTTTGAATCAAATTGAAGAATTCATAAGTAAGGTAAGTTTGCTTTTCCAAATATTTCACTCCTTAGAAGTGTTTTCATGACTTTAAAAATGAAATGGATCAGAGACCAACAAATTTTAAAACCCAAACACTGAAATGGAATGTTTTATCCTGTTCTTACCCAACTTTTCTTGAAAAGATTATCTGTTCCACACATGAGAAAATATAAGCAAAGTTGTGTGATAATACGCATTTTAAACTCCGCAGAAGTTAGTTCCAAAGAGAGTTTGAGAACTAAAGGCGATGTTTAGTTCCAGTTTCCTGGTAACTCAATAGAGGATTAATATTGCGTTCGACTGACAGACTTTAATGTCCACATGTGTAGCAAGAAAAGGGCTTCTGAGCCTGGCATTTTTTCCTACCTGATGTAGGGGACACCATGCTGCACCAGTCCTCATACTGACTGTACCTCAGGGGATGGTTTTCCAGCAAGAGGACACAGCATCTCTTCAACACATCACATGGGACGAGTTATATCTTTGAAAGAGGGTTTTCCTTTGAAGGGAACTTTTCTGCGAGACCAAGCAAGTTATGTACTTTTCTTTGGTAAATTACAATTCACATTGGCACAATAAACACACAGTAACTATTCTACTCTGATGAATTTTATTCTCACAAATTCAGTTGAGCTTTCACTTCTAAAAGTTTAAGGACGTTCTAGTCTACCAGTTATAAAAATGAAAACCAGTTAGAATTCTAAATATAAACATATCATTTACATTAGTTTATAAAAATAGCTTTGAATTTAGGAAAAGTGTAACAACTTTTTTTAGTAATTTTCACTTCAGTTCATTAGGCATAATAAATTATTGGCTTTTTAAGGCTGATCCTGCTTCCTGGTTGGCAATGTCAATTTAGGGGAATGTGGAATTTGAGGAATCATTTTAACCAATTTCTAATGTTTCCAACTAGGTAACCTACTGACTTAATCTTTATAAACAACCACTTGTAGCTTATGTAATGTTCTAACCTTTCCAAATATTCTTGATGTCACAATTATACTACAGTATTAATCTGCTTTCTAGCTATGGATATTTTTGTTCCTTTAAAAACTTTTATGTTAAAATTGTAATTGGTCTGGGGAAAACCTACCTACAGTTTTCTCAGGGCTTTCCTAGACTAGCAGATGTTAGTTGATCTAATATCTGGAACTAATAGATACTAACACAGTCATCAAAGCAACTAAACCACATTTATTAAGAAAAGAATTAAAAACCTTTTTTTCTAAAGAAGGCTTTTCAAAAAGTTAACTACTTTGCTCTCTTTGTATGTGGCCAAAATAACTTCACAGGGCAAGAATTTCCTTAAGTGAGTCCCATAAAACAGTGGTTCCCAAATGCACTGGGGTGAAATGAGGAAAATAAGGACAGTGGAGTGTTTCTTCAAAAAGCTACATTTATTCCATTTAGAGGACTATCTCTTTTCCTGAGATTGTCCTCTTTTGAAAAAAAAAATGATAATACAATGATTTATTTCAGATAGCTTGGCAAAATGAATTGGCAACCTTGTCCATCCCCAAAATTTTTGGAAATATTACTGGTCCATGAACTCCAAAAGTCTGGGAACCACTGCCATGTTAAAGACTAGTTTTGCAGTTACAACTGTTAGATGAAAAAAAGCTTCTGTGGTCAGATGTCTGGGAAATGATACCACAGAATTTCACATGGTCATGTGAATTACTGTAAGTATGCCCCATTCCCCAAACTGGGACGGCTAAACACATTCAGACCCAGTTAATTAGAAAGATGAAAAAACCTTAAGTGAACAATTCCTAACTTTGGAATTCCAACAGTTTTCTTCAAATGAAGTTGATGTTAGTATTTCAACAGAATCTGGCCTATGACTTAGCTGAAGCTAAGGAAATGGTATAATCAACATTATCAATATTAAATTTTATATCAAATACAATTTTTGTACATTGTTACTGATCTATATAATTATAAAACAAACTTCAAAAGCTCCATAAAATCAGTAAGGTAAAAGCCCTTACTGAATATTATATAAACTTAAGATGTTACCAGGCTTGATTTCGGGAAAAGTCATTGGTTTTTGATACAAATTATCTACAAAACAATGTGGTATAAATGGTATTTGAATTTTACAATAATGTGGCTACAATCTGCCCATTACTCTTATATAGGTATCAGATCTTAAAGTTCATTTCCATTCACACATTTCTGCTGCTGAAGCCTGGTTCTTCTCAAAGACTCTAGCTGCTTTGCTCTTAGCCATCGTTCTCTGGACAGCGTCGTCTGACCAGCACTGAGAGACAGAAACCTGGTTTGAAATACAGAAACAAATTTAAGTCGAGACCTAGAATGACTCCTTTTTCTCTTGAGACCTAGGAGAGTTGTGGGTTAGGAGACAGGATCTCTGGTAGAATACAAACAAGAGCCAACTCAGATTTCTACAAAGGAATTCTTTAAGTCAAATCTGGAGGGTGACTTGCTTTCAGACGCTTAGAGGACAAGAAGCACACCTGGTTCCATTGAAGTATCAATGGCCAAACACGATTCCACTCACGAGGGTGTTTTTACAAGGGGAAAGTTCAGTTCTATTTTTAGAAGTCTGCCTCAGTTATCACTAAGTCAATCAGGAGTCATACACAGCCGACGGAGGGAAACGCGGGCATGCGCACCACTCACCGCGCTACGATGAGCAACTGGTGGAGATCATCGGCCGTGATGCTCTGAGGGTCGTTCTTACGCATTTCCACAAAGTCATCTTCAACTGCCTTTATCAAAAGAGTAAAGGGACTTTAAAACTGTTCCACAGGAAGAAACATTTGCATTTAATAGGGAAGAGGAAAGTGACGTGGTTCCTTGACTGATGTGAAAGTAAGGAAAGTAGCCCTGCCTCTTAGACAAATGAGACTATGGGTGAAAGGACTGAGAACCAAACTTTCCACAAACAAATGATGCTATCGGTGAAGGCACTCCAAACAACAGAACTCGGATTCATCTGAGAAGACAAGGCAGGCAGAAGTCAGCAACTTGCATAGCATATGATGCCTTTAAACACAGGGGAGAAAGACATCAGAAATGGCTGAGTAAGGACCTCTGGAAACTTATCACTATGTTAAAAGGAACAAGGACACTAGCAAAAAACAAAAAGCTGCTTATAGCAATCTGAGGAGCGTTTATTCAAAGACAATGAGCTTTGAGGCATTTGAACTTACCCTATTCCACACCCCCACCCCACCCAAAATGGACAGCCTGGTGACCACTGAAGAGGGTAGTGGGGCTGGAGCCTTTCAAAGCACCATTCCCAGAGAATCATCAGCATTTGTTGGATAGTTCCCTGGAAAACCCATTTGCAAGCCTGCCATGGAGCCTGCCTAGTGTGAACAGCCTCTTCCTCCCAGGGCATTTATCAGAAACAACCCAAGGCATTACTGGTCATCTTGGCTGCCTCAGGTATTGGGTAATAGTTGGGCAAACAGCAGGCTAACCAAAACTCTTAAAAGGAAAAATAGAGAATGAGATGTCCATAGGGGCTTTGAAAATTGTGTATGTGTGGATGTATATGTGTATGTGCGTGTATGTATGTATGTGTGTAGGTATGTATGTACATACATATACACATATATACATTGTGTGTGTGTGTGTGTATTCCTAGGCATTGAGAAGGCCACATGCATGCACAGGTCTGGGTGCATGCTCAGATCTGAACAGGCCTAAGCTCTCATCTCTTAGGGCTCTATGTAAGCAGAGTGAAGGAAGGCTAAACTGCATGGCTCTGTTGAAGGCTGGCGCCAACATGGACACGGCCCCTTGGCTTAGACTGGAGACACACTGCTTCCAGGCATCTAAAGAAATTAAATTCCTATCCAATTACAGACTGACCACTAAGCTAACAGCAGAGACTTCAGTGCCCATACACAACAAAGAACACAGATTTTACAGAATTCAGAAAAGTCATCACCAACCAACCCCAGGGAGGGGGGAGAAACTCAGCAGAGTTGCCGCACTGTATTATTTAAAATGTCAGGTTTTCCACACAAAAATTAGAAGACATCCAAAGAAACAATGTATGACCATCCATTAGGGAAAAAAGTCAACAGTAACTGTCCTTGAAGAAACACAAATATTAGACTTTAAATCAACCACTTTGAATATATTTAAAGGAAACCATGTATAAAGAACTACAAGAAAATATGAGAATGTTTGACCAAACAAAAAATATTAACAAAGAAATTATTTAAAAAGCAAACAAACTCTGAAGTTGAAAAATTTAACATTAAAAAGTCACTAGAAAGGCTCAACGGCAGATGTGAGCAGGCAGAAGAATTGGCAAACTTTCAGTCAGGTCAACTGAGATTATCCAGTCTGTGGAGCAGAAAGGAAAAAGAATGAGGAAATATGAACACAGCCTCAAATCAAAGACTGGGGGGACGCCATCAAGTGTGCCAACATACATACATGGGCGTGCCAGGGGGAAGGAGAGAAAAAGGGGCAGAAAGACATTAAAAGAAATACGGTCAAAACTTACCAAATTTCTTAAGAACTTCCCCCAAATGTGCACTAATCTGCACATCCAAGAAGCTCAATAAATGCCAAAAGTAGGAAAATTCAGAGATCCATACCTAGACACACTGCAGTTAAACCGAAAAGACAAGAAAAATGATGCACTGTGTACAAGGAATCCTCTTGCCAGAAGCCAGGCGGCTTCTGCAGGACACCGCTGGTGCAGGGAGCTGCTGCTCTGGAGGACATACTGCTTTTAAATAACTCGAGTGCTGAGAGAAAGGCCTCTACGCCAAGAATTCTACATCCAGCAAAACCAGTCTTCAAAACTGAAGGAGAAATTAAGATTTCCGATAAGCAAAACCTTAAGAGAATTTGTCACAAGCAGATCTGCCCTATAAGAAATACCAAAGAGAGTTCTTGAGGCCGAAATGAAGGGAGACCGCGAAGTAAAGATACTGGCAAAGAGCTGCACAGGGAGACACAGAAGGCAGTGTCAATGTCTTCAACTTCTTCCTTCTGATTTAAAGCAATACTGGAAATGTGTTGATGAACATTCGATGTGATAAAGATGTAAAGCACAAGGAAGGGAGAAGGAAGGAAATTATCAAGGAGCAGTTTTTGTATACTACTGTGATTAAAGTAGCATTAATCCCAAATCTATGGTCACAGTTCTTAATTGTAGCCCCCGGGGGCAACTACTAAGAAAAAAAATTATAAAAGACGTGGAAGTTAATAGAAAATAACAATCACCTTATCAATAAGTATAATAAATATAAATTGATTACATATTCCAATCCGACACTGGGAAATCCTTTATTTTAACCCGAACATACCTTGGTTATTTCATCAGATATGCTGTAGTCCAGGAACCGCAGGAGGGTGAGGTAAACGCGGAACTTGTTCAGCACGGAGGGCAGCACGGCGGCGAGGAGGCTGCTCGTGTGCTCCTCCATGTTCGGGGCGTCAGCTGCGGCTGCAGGTGGACCTGGCAGTCTGCCTACAAAGAGGAGTAGCACACAGTGTTCTCCACGTTCCTGAGTTAACCTGAGGTTTCAGGAGGGTGGCTGCGTCATCTCTACTGGCCCCTCAGGGAATCAGAAAATATTACTTATTATTGGGAGGAAGTCACTTTTTAAAAAGTTAATTTACATAACTGCCACTACCTCAGCAATAATTTAAAAAGTGAAAAGACTGTTCTGATGTTTCCTCAGTGGTATCAGCAAACATGTAAAAAGGTAGCCGGCCTCTAAAAAGCAGCTAATTAAAATGTTCTAGATGTTTCCTTAATCATGGAATATATATTTTTTATCTTAATCACACTTTCTCATAGAAAACTTACCAATGGGCCGTTTCATTCGTTCACAGGCAGTTTTCCCGTAAATCACAGTGAGCACTGTTATACGGAGAAACTAGATACCTTCTAAACGACTGGGCTTATTTCTCATCAGTCACTGATGATTTACCAGTCATCAGGGACCCTTTAAAAGGATCTCTAAAATATTTCTCACAGGAGCCTGGTGGAAAACAATGGAACAGAGGCAGCAGGAGCAAAGGTTGGAGGCTGCTACCCAGTCAAGGTACAGCCAGCTTCTACATCCTGTGCCTACATGTGGGCGTTACTGCTGCCAGCTGCTTCCTTTGCTTGCTGTGTGATATGCTGATACCTGGTTCTTCGTAAAGGAGAGTTATCATCCCAAGGCAGGAACGAAACAATCAATTCCCATATTAATAATCAGCAGCCACAATTTAAAAACAAGTTTAACTTCTTAGTAATAAGCAGTACCAAGAAATAAAACAAAAATATAGGTTATCTTTCCAGTGTAGCCTCCCTCCACTTAAAAATGACTCATCGTACCGGTAGAAGCGATCTCCCCTCCGAAGTAATGAAAACGTTAATATTGCAGGGGAATTCCATCTGGTGGTAACTGAAGTCATAATCCACCTTCTGCCAAGTTATCAGGTTGCTCAGGGCAGTCACATTATGAACACCTAGAAAAAATGAGCAAATTTTTCAGTTACTGCATTTGAATCACCTAAACAAGTAGTAGCTGACATTATGAGACTTGACGTTTCTACTGCTTTGAGAAAGTATGAGGCACTGTCCAGTTTACTAAGCTCAGTGTTCATTAAGTAACAGGTTTCCCACATAATATTTGTCAAACTAGACAAATATATTTGTGAGGTCAAGATACCCCAAAATCTAATACCTAGCACAGCATCTGGTATGCAATCAAAAAAGAGGTTCCCAGTAAGTATTTTTTCTGGGGTTATTCAACAGGGCCAAATATTATAACTAAAATATTTATCCGCAGAGACAAGGTTACTGAATTTTACAAATCTGCTACTCACTTTTGCCTAAAATGTACTCAGTCTATACAGTTTTTAATCTGCCTCTTTTCTTGACCTTATCACTAGCAGAGTGACTTCTTAATTCTCATTTGAGCAGATAAAACAATCGCTTTCCTGTAATTTTATGTTCCATAACTGAAATTAGTCAAACCATCTGATCTACTAAATATTTTTCAGATAGTCTTTGAAAATTTTAAAACTTCACTTTGTTTTACTAGATCTTGTCTACACTTTTTTTTTTGAGGCAATAATATGACTAAAGGCAAAACCTCTTCTCTTTTCAGCCTTTAAAAAGCTATTAGTTACTTGTTCTATATTGTACCATTTTCATAAAACTGACAAAAGACAGCTGATGTACACAATTCATAATACACACTTCAATTAAATTCACACAGCAAGCCTTTATCTGAAACATGCATTTGTCTCTGTTCACGGTTATTCTTTTAAGAAGTCATGGTTAGATGTGGCTTTAGGGAGGTTAGAAACGGAAACACCCACGAACTGACCTGGGGTGTCGAGCTGCCCCTGCTCCAGGAGGGTCTCGTCAATCACCAGGGAAGTATTGCTGGGCAGCTGCAGGAGCCCGCTGACCAAGCGGTTGGCTGTGTAGTCTTTGTGGGGGATGAATTTCAGGTGGTTCATGTTCTCTATAGTCATCTGGAGACGAAAAGACTGCAAAAAGAAGTTTTTTGATGAGCAAGGAACTAAGTTTCCCAGTTTTAAGAAAACATATATTTGGAGTTAAATACTATTTTATATGGCAAGAAAGACCTTATCATTCCTAAGGCAGCAGTCTCATGGTCTCTTTAGTGAAAATAATATCTCTACCCTAAAAAGAGTTTCACTGAGCTGCTTTCTTCTTAACTGTCTTGTTCGGCATTCTTGAAGTTTTTTATTTTACCAGTGAGCCAGAAACAAATGACAGACAGCTGAGATGTTACATATAGCAAATATCCAGGAGCTTAACTTCTTAACCTATCACAGGGCAGCAAAACAGAAAATGCTCATTTACTCATCACCATGGGAGAAAAGCCTAATTCTCCTCTACGTGGCCCTGAATTCACGTCGCACCCGTTCTGACGGACCGCTGCGGGCTCTGAACAGCTGCTCCAAGACCCGGCAGCGGGGCCCGTGTGCTGGCGCCGAGCGTCTGGGGCTCGCGCTCCCTGGCTGCACGGCCTTCCTCGCCCAGGCGTAGGAGCCGAGTCCCTGTTAACCCCACCGCGCCACCTCCTCCCCACTCCTGGAGCCGGCACCCCCGAAGCCCGCACCCTGCTCCATGCTCCCGTCAGCTCCTCTGCCACATCAGCCTCTAAGGGAGTGTGTGCGTGTGCCTGGGCTGGAGACGGGGTACGTCCATGCGTGTGCACGCAGGAGACGCGTGCCAAGGCGGACATAAGATGTATTTTCCAAATTTAGAGAATTTTTGTACTTTGGCTCCGCGGAAGTCAAAGAAAATGGGGAAGCACGTCAGAGACACAAGCGAGCCCCCCTTGAAGAAGCAGGGCCTGGCCGCGTGTAAGTGAAGCAGGTCACACACTCGTCATCTGTTTCGAAAACTACACGGCACGAAGAGGCAGGTGTGCGGCTGCGCGCACGGGCGCCGAACGAGCCGACGTCGCTGAGCGCACAGCTGTACGGGAGGAGTTCCTGCGATCCGGCTCGTTGTTATGGAAATGTAAGAGAAGCGGAAGGTTTGGGGCAAGTACATTGTAAGTTATGGACCATGGCAGGCTTTGCTTCTCTGTAATGACATCTATTAAAATCTCAAAGTTACATATTTGGCTTGAAGTAAAGACAACTGGCTGGATTTTCAAGTGTGCTTAATTTATAATACATATTTGTATTGATCTTACTGCTGGAACAAGATGCTGAATAATTCGATATAAGTGTTCTGTGAAGGTGCTGTTCCGCGGGCAACCACTCAAATTAACTGTAAATTTTCCTAGTGGAAGAACGTCTCTTCTTGTATATCTAGAAAAAAAAAAGATATCCATCAATAAGATCCTCAGGTGACTTCTTAATCTTCATCAAAAAGCAAACATGGAAAAATTAGCTTAATATGGATTCATTAAAAATAGATTAATATTCTTAATCAGAATAACAGCAATAAAAAGCAGCCAATACTTAAGTGAGGTCTTATCATGTGCCAGAGACTGCTCTGAGTGCTTACATGCTTTCTCATTTAATCCCCAAACCCTCTGAGGCTGGTAGGGTTATCTTCATTTTACAGAGGAGACACCTGGGCACAGAAAGTCAGGGAAACATGACCGAGTTCACACTGCCGGCGAGTGGCAGAGCTTGGGTGTGAGCACAGGTAGTTTGGTTTCGGAGTCTGTGCTCACAACCATCTTGTACTACTGTGTCAAATCCTATTTAAACAAAGACTTATAGCACGAAGATGTTTACTGCATCTGTGTACTATATAATAAATTAGGAAAACCTAGCATTTGGGGAAAGGGTACAACTGTCTACAATGAAATACTGTGCGGGCATCAAAAGTTCAAGAATCATGATGGGATAATGTTTAATACATATTAAATGATAAGCGCAAGACATGGATCTGCGTTTAGGGCATGCTGAGATCCTACGTAGGGATGCACATGTACACAAACAGAAAAAGATGGCGTGAACATGTACCGAACGTGTTAACCGGGAGTATTCCTAAGTGGTGACTACAGATGATTTCCACCTCTGCTTCATGCTCTTGGAACTTGCCAAAGGCACGCACGTTGCTTTCGAAATCAGAAAACAACTCTGGTGAGACGGAGGGAGGGGTGCTCATATCCTCCGACAAGTCAGATGAGCACACGACCGACCTCGTTGACTGTTTCCAGATAACGAGCCATGGGTGTATAAACGGAGAATTCAGAATGCAAAAAGGATCAAACAGCTCCTTTTACTCATCAGCCAGGCCCTTTTATCTGGTTTTGGCTCTTCAATTTAAAGAGACATAATTGAAATGCTAAATGTGAAACTGGGAAAAGGCCAAGAAAGGAATGTGGCTGTGACTTGGTGCAATGCTTGTTAACTGGACCACTAAAAACCACTCGATGGTGAAGCCTAACAGACTACAGCGCACAGAGGACCTGAGAAACCTTCCTGCTCTTCTCCACTTTCAAAACCTCCTTAGTTCCCGCTAGGAGCTGAGCACTTACACTGTGGAGATGAGATGCAGTATAAGGTATTCGGCGGCCAAGCCATCTCCCAGGAGGGCATGCGTGAGGAACCCAAGCAGCTCTGCTCTGATTGGAGACAACTCGGACATGAAACTTGAAACAACTGGAGAAGGAAGGCAGACGTGATTCAGAACAACGCGCTCGAGTGAGACACCTGAGGGGAACTTGAGGTTAAAGAAGGAACCGTGGAACCAAAGCGCCACGGGTCGACAGACGACGAGGAGACCTGTCAATGTTAGTAAGAGGCGCCAATCTTCACGCTACAAGACAGCGTGTACCCTCTCCCCATTAATAAAGGACAACGGGGCGAAGAAACCGTGACCGTGTGATGAACGAGGACCTGACGGACTCAGCTAGGCCGTGAGCACCGCCGCGGGCGGCTCCGCACACACCGGGGGCGCGAGCGCTCGCACTCACAGGCTTTGCTCTGCTCCTGGTTAAGGCAAGCCGGCAGCAACGGGTTGGTGTGCTGCAGCTTCTGCGCCAGCACCACGTGGATTCTCGGCACCAAGGACGCGGGAGGGCTGTGCACTCTCTGCTCCTCGGCCGTGTCCGTGCACTCCATCGGGTCCAGGAGCGAGGCGTCCCTGCGGGGAGGGGGAAGGCGTCAGCAAAGATGACGTCGGCTGCGCGGACTGAACACAGGAGGAGAACTCAAGCCACCCGTGCCTCGCCTCAGAAACCAGCGCCTCGCTCGTGCCTCCCGCAGGGTCCGGGCTGGCTGGGTGTTCCGCTGCATTCCATCCTTCCAGAGCGATGTCTGTGCTCAGCACGCTGTCACTGAGCTAAACGCGATATGGTACGTCTACTCATTAGGGTTTTTCAAAACACAAATACTCTTTCTTGAGCTCTCAGCGAGACAGCAAATGTCACAGAATGTCTCAAAAACAGAGCCTTTTTCTGAAAGCTATCAGGTATCCCTTATTTAGTGTGTGGAAAATCCATTCATCTGTCTTGCTGATTTTCCTAAATTTTATTTGTGATATCTCTCTCGAATAGTTTAGTAGACAAGCAATGAAAATAAAGCGAGTTTTTCAGATTCGCTAAATAAATTAGCAGATGATAGATTTTTGATTGAAATAAATGAGTAAAATGCTTTTAGAGCTTCAGACCTTACAGACTGCAGAGTAAGCAATTCATACTACCATCTTCTGTCAATGTGACAACGGGAATCAGCCTTGACAGTGTAGCACGAGCTGGGCAACATTCTTCACTTTGCACACACACACTCATTCCAGCCTCACAACCACCCTCGTTTACAATGAGGAAACCAAGCAGTGAAGCCCAAGGTCACGCAGCACAACGGCCACACCAGGACTCCGACCCCGGCCAGCGGGCTCGGTCCACACACTGAACCACCTCGATAAATGAAGTGACTAAAGCAAGAAAATCATCATAGCAAGGGACAGCCGAGACATGCCATCCTGTGTACTATTCTTGAGGAACTTGAAGTTTATTTAAAGTTATTGTTTTGCATCATTTTACTATGAAAAAAAGATACGTTCTTCCTATGGAGACATTAAGATGAATGTCCAATACTCAACAAGAAAACTGTGTGTATGTAAGAGGCAGATATGATTCCTTTCTTTTGGTAACCTCAGAACAAAACAAAACAAAAAAAAAGAGGAAGAGCTGGCTTTTCAGGATGTACTGTTAGGTGGGAAAAAGCAGAAAAGTACGCCTCTTCTTCTAGAATAAAATATACATGTACCTACTTATTTTTGCAAAAAAGAGACACAGGAAGAACAGAAACTGAGGTTGGTTCTGCAGGAAGGATGAACGGGAAGAGAGCGAAGCCACGGGAACGACACTCCCGCATTCTTTCTGCATAGTTTTGATTTTGGCAACAATGTTAATGTTTTCTGCACGTAAAAAAATCAAAACAGTAAGAATGGAGGAAAAATTCTGAAATGAAACACAATGAGAACAAATGAATCTAACTCTGTAAAATGAATAATGAAAAGCAGAACTGCACTGAACGGCGAGTAAAGGACACACCCAACTAACTTGGGAACACACCACCGACCAGGACCTACCCTCATCCTGAAATAAAAAGAACGGGGAGCAGACGCTGTACTCAGGGTACCAGGTCTGTCCTTTGCAGGGGTACGTATAGGTTCCCGATCCTGAAATGACCCTCGCTGTACTGCAGAGCTGAGCAAACGAGTACATGAAGAACGATGGGGGTCAAGTTTCTGTTAGGGAAGGGAGCTGGGAATCTGGAATGACAGCTGTGGTGCTGGGCTGACCAGGAATCCAGGTGAACTCGCTTTCTGATACACAGACTTGGAAATAAAGACCTATGTGTAGAGTGTGAGTGTGAGTGTGTGTGTGTGTGTGTGTGTGTGTGTGTACATATTTCCTAGCTCTGTCCATTAAGTGGGCATAGAAACAACGCCAACCCAGTACTAGTGAGCACACGAGCACCCAGATCTTCATTTTAAAATATAATTCCTGTTCCTTGGAAAAATGGCTGATATTGGGGCCAGAACATGAGTACAAAATGAGGCTGAGACAGCTTACTGTGTCAGAAAACACACGTTCAAAATGATAGTCTTGTCAAAAAGGACCCAGAGCCTGCTTAAGATGGCTCCCACTAGCCAAATACGGGAAAACTGGAATCTCAAAATAAATAACAGATTAACATCCACACTGACAAAACAAATCGACTCAATAAATGGGGAGAAGAGAAATCTCTTCTGCAGAATGCCAACAAATAAACGTAGAAGGAATGACTGAGACAGAAAATTACTGTCATAGTAATTATTGGTTCAAGCAAGAACCCCCAACAGATACTAAAATAAGTTGGTGAAAGTTAAATGAGAAACTAGATATTTACATACTCTCATCATGTCTCTCAGTAAGTTACCTGTTATTTACAAAGTAAAAAACAGCAACCTGGTAGGCACCACCTCAACCAAGTGATCAACATGAACACACCAGTTATGGGACAAAGTGACGTCATATGCCTCCTGAGGTCAGACACTGAAAAGGAGGCAGCCCTTCTGCGGTATCCCTGCCCAAAATGCAGAATGAAGAAACGTTAGGTCAAACTCAAGTTGAGAGGCACCCTACGAAACAACTGGCTTCCACACTTTAAAGGTGTCGGGGCTTTCTGCTGCCTGCCACGTGAGGACCAAGAGGTCAGCCATCTGCAAACCAGGAACGGCCTTCACTAGATTCCGGATTTGCTGAGGCCTTAATCCTGGACTTCCCAGTCTCCAGAACTGTGAGAAATGAATTTTTTTTTAAGTTAAAGTCTTTGTTCTTAGGAAACATGGACTCAAGTATTTAGGGTATGATATATGCAACTATCAAGTGTTTCATAGAAACGTACGTATTTATCAAAAATGTGTGTCCGTAAGAGAGCACAAACGAATGACAAAGCAAATGGGGCACAAGTGCTGACAACTGATAACTCTGGTGAAGGAAAAAGAGTTCTTTGTAATCGTCCTCTGACTTTTCTGAAAGTTAGAAATAATATCAAAAAAAGTTACCCCAAAAAGAGCAAAAAGACCCACCGTTCGTCGTTGTTCAGTACACTCAGCACGGGGTCCACGGACAGGATGCCGTACAGCTCAAGAACGTCGTTGACTTTGAAACAATCCCAGTCTTCATAGACCTGACAAGACACCACACGAAATCATGTTGTTAGCACTAACCATCACCAAAAAAAGCATAAGCTATTTAGACTTGAGTAGAGTAATAACATCTTAGAATTTTAGATCAGGAACGCATCTTAACGGAACTCCTTTAGTTCATAAATTGAGGCCAGGAGAGGTAAAGTACTTGCCTAAAGTCATTCTGCTTGCTAGCACATAAACTCACAACCAAAACACAGGACTCTACTCCCAGGCTAACGTCGGTTTTCAACACACCACACTGCTTCGAAAGAAAAGCTTTCCCGAAGGATGATGGTCAACTCAAACCGGAAACATGCATTACTCCCAGTCCATTAACCAACCCCACGGAGAGAAGGGGGAAACCCCCAGATTATGAACTCTGGGCTCACAAACTGTGCAGTATCAGGAGGGCTAACACAAAACTCAGAGTGGACGTGAGGTTTTGCACAACAAAAAACAAACTTTCACAGTTGCCTGTCACGATGGACTTTTAATAACTGTCAAAGTCTCTTACTGGTGAAACCCAACAAAAGTATGACAGGACAAACATTGTTAATAAATACTGTTAACTGAAGTGCTGTTAAGTTAAAACCACAAATAAGAACAGAAATTCTCGATGATCATTTCTGAAACTGGTATCACTTGTTCACCTATCAAGAATAAAAAACAAGAATAAGCAAGATAGGAGAACTATAAATCGATTTTTTTCTTCCATTTTATTTTAAATACAAATGAGAACCAGATTCTGATAAGAGAATGGCAAAAACAAAGTAGCCATCAGAAGGTTAGAAGTAATATAGAGAGGAAGTAGACATGAATTAAAAAATTGCTCCATCGCTGCGACTGGAATATTCTTTAATTCTTTAAGAATGCTACGAGGGGCAGAAAAATGGCCTCCCAAAGATGTCCACATCCTAATTCCTAAATTCTGTGAACATGTTACTTTAAAAAGCAAAAGTGACTTGCATAAATTGAGGGCCCTGAGATGGTAAATTACCCTGGACTATCTGGGTGGGCCTAATCTAATCACATGGGCCCTTAAAATTGGAGTCTCTTTCCTACCTCTGGGAGCTGTGACTGAAAAAAATGGCCAGAAAGATGCACTGTTGCTGGCTATGAAGATGGACAAAGGGGCCATGAGCCAAAGAAGCGGGGCACTTTTAGAAACTGGAAAGGCAAAAAACCAGATTCTCCCTAGGAACTTTCAGAAAGGAACACAGCCCTGCCGACACCTTGATTTCACCCCCAGGAAGAGCCACGTCAGACTTCTGACCTAAAGCTTGTAAATGCTTTTGTTTTAAGCCGCTAAGTCTGTGGTGATTTGTTACAGCAGCAACAGAAAACTAACACAAACGCCAGGACTTCCTCATTTTAATTCTGAAACACATAGCACGTCTGGCAGCGTCGGGTCTGTGAAAGCTTCCTCACCTTCACAAGGCACGCAGGGCCCTTCTCTCCCGGCAGCGGGAAGTTCAGGTCGAAGGGAGAAGAGAGGCTGAGGGAGTTCGGCTGTCGTCCAGTAGATGCTTCCGTTTCCAAACGCTTTGGCTCTCCACGCCACTGAAGACCACCGACACCTCCTGAAATCAAAGGAGGCACTGTCCTTAGCCATTTCTAAGGCCTTCTGGAGACAAAGAGCCCTCCCTCAGGAGCCTTTCAAGTTTGACATCAACGGTGCTTCTGAGCTCCCAACCTTCAGGTTGTTCTAGTGTTTACGGAAATAACACGTACTAACAAAACCCCTTGTCTGACCTACAAAGAGAGCAAAGATGATGATGATGATCTGAAAAATTTAATCACTGTTCCTCCTACGAAAAAATGGAACAAATTCCCTCCCCCATCAAGTCTCAAGTATAAGTACTTTTAAAAGTTAACTGCCTCGGTAGAACATACCTTTTGCTATGCTACTTAGTAAGCAGAATAAACTATACAGCAATAAATTCACTTACCAGATATTTATTAACATCTGCTATGTGCCAGGAATCAGACTAGTTGTCGGGGATACAAAGATGATTAAAAGATAGGCCCTACCCCTGAACTCGTCACAGGTCAGGGCTGATTACCAGTCAGAATCAGTGTCTAGCCTGCCATACCACAGACTGTCACTCAGCAACACAAAGGAACAAACTGTTGACGCATGCAACGACCTGGATCTCAGGAGAATTTGGCTGAGTGAAAAATGCCAATCCACAAAGGTTACATACTATAAGATTTCATTTATATGACCTTCTTGATATAACAAAATTATAGAGATGGAGGCAAGATGAGTGCTTATCAGGGTTGGAGACTTGGGGAAAGGGAGGGGCAGGAGAGGTGGCTGTGATTCTAAAAGGGCAACGAGAAAAAACAAGTAATGAACTGTTCTGTATCTCGTCTGTACTAGTGGTCACATGACATCTACACGAGTGATGAAACTGCATACACTAAATACGCATGAATAGGTGCACGTAAAAAAAAAATGTGCATTCTGAACAAGTCACGGATTGTCTCACTGCCTGTTTCCTAGCTATGATATTCTACTGCACTTATACAACACGTAACCACTGGGGGAAACTGGGTCGACGGTACACAGGATCTCTCTGTATTATTTATTACTGTGTGTGAATCTATTATCTCAAAAAAAATTTACACATCTTGATAGCCTGAGAGATGGCCTAGAAATCACTGGAACAAGTTAAACTTTACATAAATAATGTACTCAAATAAAAAATTAAAAGCCCTGTAGTATGAACATTCAAACAAAAGGAACAAGAAATAGAAAGGAGCATCGATTTTTTTTTAAGTAAAAAGAAAGCACTATCATATAACCTAGATTTTGTCACTTATTGTTACACCATTAATTTTAATAAACATTTGAGGTAGATGAAGAATACTACTATATTTGTATATTACTGAAAAACATTCCAATTTTAAAAACATTAAAATATGCCTCAGCATTATATACAGTAATACAAACTTATAAAGTAGACTAATACATGGTTAAATGCAACTCATTAGTTATTCTTTATCACTGTTGTTTGCCCTCTCAACCCGATGTAAGAGACCAATTAATTAATTTGTTTTACCCTCCTCCTTTAACTTGCCCTCTGATTAAAGATGCTAAAGAGAAATGACTGAATATAAAAGGAGAAATAAAGACAAACGTATCTACCTGCCATAATAAAAGAAATTCACTGCACATAAAGAAGTGTGACTGGTGAAACTGATAATGACATATACCCATCCTGAAATTCCCTCATGCTCTTAGCAAATTTCAACTTTGGTCTCCTCGTTTCAGTTAGAATTAGTCGTGTTTTAAGCCTGTTTTAAGGTTATTGGCCACTACAAATGTATGTAAACAGAACAGAGCTGTGACTGTTCTAAGGGTGATCTGCTTTAGAGTTTAAGAATAAGTAATTGGGTATATAACAATTTCATGTTTTCCTCTGATGTTTTCAGTCTTACTAAATTAAAGTGCCACTATTCCAAAGAGAAAATAAAAAGATGTTTTCAGATATAAATAAATCATTCTTAGGCTAAAGGACTATGCTTCTATATTACTTAACAGCGGAGACAAAAATAAAGAGAAAAAACTTTCTCAGCTACCCATTTGACACCCTTAAAAACTGACAGAGCAGCCACTTCTCAATCATTCCTAATTGCTCAGTTATGAAGCACGACCTGACCAGAGCTCTGTAAAAACTTTCAACACTGTCTATAATTCTGATTACACGATTCTGAAAACAACGATGTCGAATTACTGCCAGTTCCTAAATCGAGAGCTGTATCATATAACAATTAATTCGGCAAACAGAACTAATGAGAGAGAGCCGAAGGCTGAAGAAAGCCTGTTGGCACACCTACCCGTCTGCCTGGCACCCGCATGTTGGTCTTTCTGTTTGTTAGGCTGCAGGTCCATATCTTCGTCATCTTCGTAACTCCTCTTGTGCCGACTGGGAGTGTAGGATGTTGAAGGGCTGACTCGAGCTTGGTTCGCATTAACATAGGCGTTAAATGAAGGGTTAAGAAAAGACTACCATGAACTGAGGATGATCCGAAGTTACGCTAATTACATGACTAATAAAAGGTTATTAACTTGGCAGTTTTTTAAAAGGCTGGACTTCCAGTGTTGGTCAGGAGAAAAACAGCTCGAGATTATGTCCCCACCCCAGCTGTAAAGAGCTGTAAAACTTGACAAAAGACATGAAGCAACGTTTTGTCACCACAGGGAGCATAAGGTCATGATCCTCAAATAAGGGGCAGCGCACTGAGTAATTCCACTCTGTCCCCAGCTTCCTCTCAGGGTCATTTTCTAAACGACAACAAAGAGCAGTGGAGGTTCTGCTCTTGCTGGGCAGAGAGAACGCGTCCACAGTTCAGGACAGCTGAAGCGACGAGAATGTGCAGGACAGTCCCGGAGGGGAGGAGTGCCCCTCTGAAGAGAGGACCAGAAATCTGTGCGGGCCACCTAGGTCTCGGGCAGAATACAAAGCTGTGGATGCACGTCAAGGTTCCTTGGGTCCAAGCAGAGAACAGATGCTGGTTGGCTAGGAGCTACATGGAGATTCTGGAAATTACAGAGCACTTAGAACTGGACCCTGCTGAACATCCTGGGCACTCAGGTGAGACCCAGAAACTATATACCTCACAATAAGATCATGTCCCAGGTAGCATGGGTTGCTCCACACCAACCTTAACAAAGCGCAAAACCAAGCCTTGAAAGGTTAAAGTAAACCAAATAAATCACCTGCCCATCAGAACAAAGCGTGACATTCTTGAAATGAAGGCAAAACCAAACTTACAAGGTTGTACATCGGCAAACAATAACATACTATCAGTTGTATAGGGAAAAGTAGAAAAATATGACCTATAACCAGAATTAAAAATAGTCAACAGAAACAAACCCAGAAAAGACCTGGATATTGACTGGAATTCTCAGACAAGGACATTAAAAAGCAATTATAAAAATTACAATTTTAAAAGTGAGTCAAAGATGAAGTATATTAGCAGGGAAATAGAAACCATGAAAAAGAATCCAATGAAAAATCTACAACTGAAAAATAAAATACCTGAAATGAAAAAAAAAAAAAGAAGAAGAAGAATTGAGTTTCAGTCACCTAGATTACAATAACAAGTAGTCTAACAATCATGTGACTAGAGTCCCCCAAAAACAAGATACTGAGTGACTGGGACAGAAAAATATTTGAAGAAATAAAAGCTGAACTCTTCTGAAAAAAAAAAAAGTCAATCCATAGATTCAAAAGCTCATACCAAACCAAACCAAAAGAACCTCAAAAAAACACAAAGAAACGCACACCCAGGCACATCATAACCACACTGATGAAAAGTACAGAAAAACGGAACATTAGAAGCAGCCAGAAGAAAGTCACACACACTATAAGCAGGAGAATAATGATAACGTGACTAACCCTTTCATCAAAAAACAACGAAGGACCAAAAACACTGGATCACTCGAGTGTTGGCGAAAGTGACTGTCAATCAAGAATTCTATAGCCAATAAAAATACCTTCAAAAATAAGGGTGAGTGAATCCTTAAGTTGTTTTATACAGTTTTTTCCTGTTAGCTTCACTGTGGTAAAAAAGACTAAGTTTTTAAAAACTGAAAATCTAAATTTTGTTGTTTTTTTTTTTCTCTTCAATTTAAGAAAATATCAAGAACTGGTCACCACATGAGAAAGCCCAGACACAGGATATTTCTTTCACCCACGCAGATTCCCCAGGCACTGGGACGCAATAGAAAGTCTGCCTTTCCGAAGTGGTCATTCGTGGAGAGTTTAAATCGACTTCTTGTTGAGGCTGTGATGGACACAAAAAGTATTTTTAGAATTTTACTTTAAAAAATTTAAAAATTAGCAGCCACATTTTCATGTTATTTATAAAGCCATAGTAAATATTTCACATTATGAGTTAATTAACAAGCAACTACTAAATCCAAACTATTATTTTTCAAAAGAAAACAGATATAAAATCCTTTTGTATGCAATAATCAATATACTATCTTCCCTCAACTCGTAATACACAGTACCCTATGTTACAAAATTCAATCCTTTTTAATAAACAGGATGCTTTATTTTTTTCAAAGACAAAGCGCATGGTAATCCCACTGTCTCTTTCACAGAGAAGTATCAGAATCAGCCTATAAGAATTTAATAAAATATTCACTACAAGGTAGCTCTAAGATGAAACTTAAGTCTCAGCTACTATTCCCTAGAAAAAGCGTATTCTCTATTTCACATAGCAAATTCTAAGAATAGGAAAGGCTCCATGATACAATACTGAAAAATTACTTTAATATACATTCATTTTATAGTACAAAAAAATCTTACAAGTAAATAAGATGTATATTCCATTTTGTAGGGGAGGAAATAAAAGACCCAGGAGACATCAAATTTGAGCCCGAGATAATATGTATAAGCTGAGATTTGTTTCTTTCCAGGCCCAAAGTCCCCTTTTCTTGGTATGGTGCTTTTATTTATGACTCTTAGCAACATAGTACAAACTGTCTTCTCTTTGGAAGTGTCGCAGATAAATAACCACATCTATTTTCCTATTTACAGACGATGACATTGCTGAGCTATAGAGACACTACACTACTGGGTACTAGAGAAGGTTGTGTATTCACATATTTGCCTTAGGCTCCTCACACAGGGATCCAGTAAGCATTTAAAAGCTGATTCATTAGACGGTGCATTTTATCTTACGGAAACACTCTAAAAGAAAAAAGACGTTGGGAGACCTTAAGGTCAGCATGTGTTAGATTAAATAAATCCATCTTTCATGAGCCCATTACTGTAAATAATTGTAGGAAGTTACGTTTTTGTTTAATAAAACCTTTTTGGCAATCTTCCAAATTAGGGTTGTTTTTCTGTTGAGATTATCCCACGGAACTAGAACACTTTGGTCAATGAGCAATAACTTCTGTGACTTAATGGGCTGGTTTCAGGGTTTATAAATCAATCTCTTGAGATTTGAGTAAGCAGGAGTCAGACTCCCAGGATGTAAAAAGCCCCAGAAAACCTGAGTAAACTGAGCTTTGTGGATCTGCAGGGAACCACGCCCAGAAAGGAAGGAACCCCAAACCCCGCACTGAGTTCCCACCTTCTTACGGAGGCTCTGCCCCTACTTGGGTTAATCCCCACCTGTAATACCTGTTTTTGTGCCAAAAATCGACAATTCCCATTTGTTTCGATAGAACCATGTTAAAAAAACACAAAAAACAATATGGGAGACCTTTCTGGAATGAAATTTTTAGACATTTTTGGACATGCTAATTTTTTTTTACTATTAAACCATTAAACTTTAAACTTTCCCCAGTGACAATGCTAGGAATGTTGAACAGGTGTCTGAATAAAATTAAATTTCATTCTCCATGTTGTTGATTTATTATCAGAAAATCTGTTTAAAAAAATGTAGATGTACTGTGGTTCCTCTCTAACTGCTTTTCTAGTAAGTTTCTGCCTCAACTGTCCCTTTTATATCCACTGTTCTGCCTTCTTCCCTCTTCCATCGTCGATATGTAAGAGAGCTGCTATTGTTTCCTTCTATCAAAGAAGCTTATTAAAAACTTCTCTCTCAGGAAAAGAGGGAAGAATACAATTAAATTGAATTAAGCGAGTGTTAAGCCCTAAGTTAATCGTCTACTTTCATTTTTAAAGAATTATAACCTGTAATTTTTTAAACCAAGTATACAGACACTGAAAAAAGGAATTTATAATATTGTCATTTATAATATTCCACCTAAGAGATTTTTAAAGATCAAAACATATCATAGAAACAAAGGCAAAGAAAACACTCCACATGACTTCTTAGACCCTATTCATACACAAAGTAATTAAATTTAAGATCAACCAAAGGAAAGTAATAAATTCTCTTAGAAAAAATTCTTATTAAAAATGTCTTATATATCTTAAGGGTACATACCCCACACTCTGCTACATCTCTATATTTTCCAAAATGAAGAACCTGTGACCCAAACAAAGGATAACAGTATCAGCATATGTGAATCAAAACTACCATAAACAACACAAGGACAAAATTAATACCACTAATTATAAAGAGACAAGTTCCATGAAAGAAAGAAATACATACACGTGCTTTTGTGTTTCGGTTAACCGTTTCATAAACTCCCATGTAAAACTCAGGGTCAAACATATCCTGAATCATGCAGCGAAACTTCACAAAACTGTTAGGTTTCAAATAATGAAGGGGAACCTCATTCAGTGATGGTACCTTAAAGGAAAACAAGCAATCAAGGTAATAAAAAAATATTCTGTCTATAAAACAGTAAGTTCATATACATCCACAGACTTTATATCCAGACCCAAACTGCAACACACATGCACAAAATCATCCCCTTTAGGGAGTCAATAATCTAACAGTCAACATCATTGCTGAACAAAAATACTTCTGGGTTCTTGAAAGTTTGTCTAAAGACATCTGACTACAATGTAAAAAGATGCTTTTCCTTCAGAACACTTTTCAAGCAGCAGGAAGGCATATGCTTTATTGAACTCGTCTCTTAACTTGTACATGACAATTTTTTTTTAAATAAAGGTAACCATCGAAGCTCTCACAACTACGGACAGTTACTGCCACCTAGAGGCACCAATACAGACACATTTAATTGCTTGAATTTAAGTTGAAGTTCCAAGAGACTGAAATCTTTTAATACATACACACAGCACTTAAAACAGAGGCAGTACTCATTAATTTACATGTTTTTAAATCATACGTGGATTACTACTCTGAGAAACGGGAAGTCAGCCCCACCGCTCTTCTCCCCCAAAAGCAGCGATAAACTTACCCATTTAGGAGCATTATTTTCCTTCAGCTTTTCCTTAAAATATTCAACTACTTTCTTTTCCCAGTCAGGATTAACTCCATTTTGGGCTGAAAAACAAATATACTTTATAAAGATAAAGGTACGATATATAATAATAGACTGTTCAGGCGAGTCACACATGCATGCGAAGCATTCACTGCACGAGACGTGAAAGCAGCTGCCCACTGGCAGGCTGGGTGTTACAAATCGGGGCGATGCTGACCTGCAGGTTCTCAGGCGCTAACGCCACCCACGGAATGAGACGTGGTGACCCAGACAAAGCAGCGCTCGAACCGTCATTTGTAAAGCTCATTGCTCTTTTTAAAAAATTTTATATAGATTAAAAAAAAATGTTACAACTACTCTGAGCAGAAGTTTGTTTTTTGTTTTTAATATTTTTATTTCGGAATAAATTTTCCAAAAAGTCGCATAAATAGTACAAAGAACACTCATATCTTTCCTTCACTTGCTTTTTCATTTGCTTGCTGTCTCTCGTATTTTTCTGACCTGTTAGAGATTAAGCTACACACATCACATATTTTTACTTTAAGTATTTCAACGTAGGTTTCCTAAGAATAAAGAGATTATCTCACATGACTGCAGTACTGTTTATTGACCTCGGGAAATTCAAAATTGACACAATACTTTTTATCTAATCTACCACCCACATTCCGATTTGTCACTTGACCCAATGCTATTATACTTTGTCTCCTTCACTACAAGACTCTGCCTAGCATCACTTATTGCTTTTAGTTATCATGTATCTTTAATCTCCTTTAAGCTAGAACAGTTTCTTTATCTTTTATAGACATCCATATTTAAGAATACACGCACTTAAAAAATAGAATGCTCCTCATTTTGGGTTTCTCTGATGTTTCCTTGATTAATTGCAGTTATGTATTATCAGTCAGACTACCACATAAGTGATGCTGTGTCCCTGCAATGGTACCATCTGGAGACCAGATGTCCGTCTTCCCGCCAATGATGTTAATTGTGATAACCCAGTCAGAGTGATTTTTGCTTCTCCACTTCACAGTGACTTTCCCCTCTTTAAAATTAATAGGTAATCTGTGGGAAACACTTCAAGACCATGCAAGTAATTTTCATGAAAACTCATCACCCCCAAACTAGATTTAGCATCATCGATGATTCTTACAATGATAATTGTGAAATGACAGGAAAGGTGCTTTTAATGTCATGTTAAAGATAAGAAAACCAAAGCTTTGAAAAATGAGAGGAACTGGCTATGACTAAAGGGTGAATTATCGACAGAATTGGGAATACCTATTCTGGGGAACAAGAACCACCGAACTACACAGCTGGCCAGTACTTTCACCATTTATATTCGTCACAAAGGTGCCCTGGAGATGTGAAGTAAAGAAATTTTGTCTATATTTGTTATGGAGCCAATTCTCTCAGAAATACTCATCAAATCCTGCTAACACCAGGCCTGAGGAGGGCCTCCAAAGGCTTTACTTAACTGAGCGAAGGCTAGTTCTGAAAAAGGAGTCAGGAGGAAAAAGCTCTAAGCGATTCTGATGTGCGACGCGGTTTAAATCTGCTGGTAAACTGGTTCCAAAGCCTAGTTCTGACCACTAGCATCAGCATCACTGGAGTAGTTGTTCAAAATGCAAAATTTGCAGCCCATCCCACACCTACTGAATCAGAAACTGGAGGTGAGGCCCAGCAATTCGTGCGTTAAAATGCCCTCTAAGTGACTCCAGTGCCCACTGAAGCCTGAGAACCACTGTTCTTGATGAGTGCCAAAAACGATTACTGAATTGGAGAAAAAGAATGAGTTTTGCTTCTAGACAAAATGGTTGTTTAAAGTCTTACATGCAGCCATGACTGCCATACCACCACTGCTATTCTGACTGCATTTGTGTAAGAAACATGAATATGCCACACAACGGGTGATGAAGCTTCCTCAAAGGGTGACTAGGAAGTGGTAAGTTACTTCTAAGTAACATACACGTGCACAAATGATACTCTTAAGTAAAAGCCAGCCAGCTGACACATACCTGTTACTGCTTGACAAAGGACTGCAACAGGTCAAGTCAAGTCCAAAAATCAAGCACACAATAACTGCCCATTATTTATTAGGCCTACTGTGCGCCCAGCTCTCTGCCAGGTTCTACAAGGATCTTGGAGCCGAAGGAACTTAAAGCAAAGATAATATACGGGTGGTTAAAACAACAGCCAAAAGCAAAAGAGAACAACTTTGCAGGTCAAAGAACCTCAGAAAGGCCTCTGACGGCGGGAGCATGTGAGCTGGATGAAGCAGAACTGAAACATGCTGAAGTGCCTGGGACCGGCGCACTCTAGATACAGGGCGAGGAAAAGGATGAGCACTACCAGAAATTCAAGTTCCTGGAGCGCTCCGTGCCCGGAAGCTGCACGTGGCCACTGTGACCAAGTCCTGTCTGAAAACTGAACCACCCCGGAGGAAAAAACAGTTCAACTCTTTGGCTGTGACTGAGCCTACCACACCAGCCCACTCATGAATTCTGTTGCTATGTATTATTAGTCTTTTCTGGTTTAAGCGGGACCAAATTGGGTCCTTTGCAAACAAGAGTCCTGTTTAGCACACATGTACCACTCCGTCATATTTCCCATGAATTCTTGGCCATCTGAATTTGAGCACCACTGCACTCAATCTTGCTCTAGTTTAAGGGGTCAAGGGAACTGAGGTATTAACTCTTTGTGTATTCTAGATGTCTGTCTTGTCAGGTATGTGTAGGGCCAACATTTTCTCCTGGTCTGTAGCCTTCTTGACATTCTTAATGGTTTCTTTTGATGATAAGTTTTTCACTCCGATGAAGTCCAATTTATCAATTTTTCTTCTTTAACAGTTATTAACCCCAAGGTCATGAAGATATAATCCTGTTTTTTATTTTTCGCATTTAGGTCTGTAATCCATATTATTTTCCCCCAAAAGATCACACTTGTTCCAGCATTATTTAAGACTTTCTAGCACTAAGTTGTTTTCACACTTTTGTCAAAAATCAATTCATTAGTCTACTTCTAGATTCTATATTACATCACAGTGATCCATTTGTCCATCCTATGCCAATACCACGCTGTCGTAATCACTACAACTCAATGGTAAGTCTTAAAATCAGGTAGCTAAGTTTGTCTTGATCATTCTAATTCTCAACATTTCTACATAATTTTGAAGACCAACTTGTCGACTTCTATGGAGTCTGCTGGAAAATGACAAGGAAACAGATTCTCCCGCTGAGCCTCCAGAAAGCACACTGTCCGGTGGCCTTGATTTTATCCTACTGAGACACACATTATTCTAGCCTCCAGAACTGTACGATAATAAATTTATACTGTTTTAAGCCACTAAATTCGTGGTGATTTGTTACAACGTAAGTGGGAAACCAGTAATGTTTTTTCAGGATCTGGTCCGTTTCTTCTAAGTTGTTTAATTAACACTCACAGAGCTGGTTTTGTACTGTCCTCTTCACTCCATCCACGCTACGGTGACTTCATTCCTGATGTCAGTCATTTGTAGCTTCCTTTTTTTTTTTTTTTTAACTCCTTGCTAGTCTGGCTATAGGCTCAGGATTTTATTGATCTTGTTCATTAAAAAAAAAAACAACAGCTTTAGGTTTCATTGATTTTTCTCTTTTTTCTTCTGTTTTTAATTTGATTCACTTCTGCTCTTTATTAGTTCCTTTCTTCTGTACGACTTGGGTTCGTTTCGCTCTTTATTTCTAGCTTCATACAGTAGAAGCTTATATTATTGATACCCGTTTTTTTTGCTAATAAATATACTGAATGCCTCTTAGCACATCTTTGGCTGTAGCCCACAAATTGTGATGGGTTGTGTTTTCATTTTCATATAGTTCAAAACATTTCAAAATTTCCCTTGAGACTTTTTGATCCATGGATTGTTATATGTGTTATTTCCACGAGTTTGAATTGTGTCATCTTCTAACCTAATTTTATAATGGTGAGAACATACTTGAGGATTTCAATTCTTTTAAATTTAATTTGTTTTCATGACCCAGGATGTAGTTTGCCCTGAATGCTCCGTGAACACTTGCAAAGTGCGTATTCTTGTTGTTGGGCGGGGCTCCACAAACGTCGATTGCAACTGCGGTGCAGCCCCTCTACGTCCTTGCTGGTTTCCTATCCCCTAGAGTTCTGCAGAGCACCAGGGGGACAGCACTAAAGTCTCCGATTATAATCGCAGAGGTTTATTTCTCTGTTCAATTCTGCTGGTTTCTGCCTCATGCGTTTTGAAGCTCAGTCGTTGGGTGCATTTACATTTATATATACCTTCTCGTTATGATGATGGACACATGTTTTATACATTTGTCCAAAACTGAAGAATGTACACCACTAAGATAAACCCTAATGTAAACTATGAACTTTGGGTGATAATAATGTGTCAATGTAGGTTCATCAATTCTGACAAATACACCATTCTGGTAGGGGATGTTGATAATGGGGGAGGATGTTATACGGGAAATCTCTGTATTTTGCACTCAATTTTGCTGTCAATCTAAACAGCTCTAAAAATAAAAAAACCAAAGTCTTCAAAAACCAGAATGGGGGGGAAAGTAACAGAGATGCGAAAAAGGTAAAATATCTTTTAAGAATGATTATAAATTATAACAAAGTATCAGTAGCTAATGTTTAATGAACTCTTGAGACTATGCCAGACACTATTCTAAGCACTTTACATGCATTTTCTCATCTAATCCTTACCACAGACCTATGGAATCTTATTCCCATTCTACAGATAATGACGTTGTGGTAGAAAAATTGGTAATTAATTTGACATGTTCACACTCAAAAGTTAGGAAGAGGGGCCAAGTAGCAGCCTACTAAAGAAGTGACAGGAGTTGTGTGCCCTAGGTGCCAGCAATAAGGAGATGCATTTCCTGCAGAGAACTTAAAAGTAATAAAACTAAAAGTCTGCTTTTATTATCACCATTCATTTGCAATTCTAAATAATCTTTTGTTGGTCTAAATCCTAACTGATTGTTCATACTTCTGAGTTTTAATATATATAGAAGTGTCAAATCAGCATTTTTACCACTCGCCCAGTAATAAACATTGCATTCTACATGTAAACTAATTCAGTTACACAGCAGTTCCCAGCACAGACTCTGCTCGGTGTATTGGTCTGGATGGTAGAGCTCTCGGCGGTCCAGAACAGTCGAAACTTGCTTAGGGAATGGTTTGTGCCCCAGCCCCTGTGGCACTCGAAAGTCCTACATGTACACAACAGAGTGAAGTAAACCATAACCAGTGACTATAAAGACGAAGAAATTGAACTTGTGTTACTTAAATTCTATTTTTTATGAGACGACTTAGAGTTTTTGTGTTTAATATTTAAAACAGTGAAAACAGTGTGAAATGAAGTGTAGTAGGTACAACCTGGCTCACATGTGAAGTATTCTGCTGAATTTGAATATTACTTTAATAATGAAATGTATTCTTCTTAAACTGTTATTTGTCTTAAAACTAAAGAATGAATCAAGAAAATGCATCAGTAACACCAGTGGCAGAAATTGGTAACTTCATTAGTTACCAGATTATTGTTTATATAAAATATCATTATATCAAACTATAACCAAAAGACCAAAATTCAAACTGTTAATAGCTATAAATACTTCTGGGTAAAGAATTGAGCTTTTTGTCTTGCAGGAACTTGGGTAGTTATTCTTAATTCAAAAAATTAACTATACAATTAAAATTATTCAAATCTGTTCTATAGCCACGCCACCCTGAACGTGCCAGATCTCGTCTGATCTTGGAAGTTAAGCAGAGTCGAGCCTGGTTAGTACTTGGATGAGGGACCACCCAAGTGCTGTATGTGTTAAAAAAAAAAAACAATTAAAATCTGAGGTGTGATATCCATGCAACACAAAACGCCACCAATGCAGCAGAAGTCAAAAACAAACAAACAAAAATTCTAAAATGGGGTGGGGAGAAGAAGGAGAAACAATGATGTCTGGATTGATTATGAAACACGTAATGATCTTCAACATTGTGCACAGCTTCAACTCATGATCATTACTGAAAATAATTCTGAAGTAAAAAGAAGGGAGCTGTTAAAAAATCACCCACCTATGCGGCCAAAGACTCAAGGTATCGTCCCAGAGTTAAGCAGTTGGCTCTATAGTCTATAATCTAAACTATTCTCTATTATCAAAAGTCCTAAAGGCACTAGGGATTCAATGCCATCTTTATCAAAATGCTAACTGCCTCCCCCATCCCCAAGTGGACAATCTAATTCTGAATTCACATGGAAATGCAGGAGAATCTAAGAGCCAAAACTATCCAAAAGGAGCAAAGCTGGAGGACTCACACTTCCTGATTTCAAAAACTTAACTATAAAGCTGCAGTAATCAAGACAACATGGTACTGGCATAAGACTAATCATAGAGACCGATGGGATGGAATTGAGAGCTCAGTATTAAAGCTACACATCCATGGTCAAGTGAGTTTTTTGGACAAAAGTGTCAAAACCACTTAGTGGGGAAGAGCAGTCTTTTCAACACATGGTGCTGGGGAGCTTCTGGGTTGGTGAATGTACCAATATGCTGGGAGGGCAGCACATCCCGGTTCCCGGGAGACAGAAGCTCCTGCACCGAGGACCCTTCCAGACCTCACCTACGTACCTCTTCATCTGGCTGTCCATCTACATACTTTATATTGGGTCCCCAACCACCCAGGCCATGGACCGATACCGGGCTGCACAGCAGGAGTGAGCGGCGAGCGAGCCCAGCTTCGCCTGCATGTGCAGCCGCTTCCCAGAGCCAGCATCACCGCCTCGGCTCCGCCTTGGCTCATCAGGCGTTAGAGTCTCACAGGAGCACCGGTCCTTCGTGCCATAAAGGTTGGGGACGGCTGCTTTATACCCTTTATATCAAACTGGAAAACGTAAAAAAAATAAACCGAAAACAAATGGTGCTGGGACAATTGGGCATTCACACGCAAAAGAATGAATTTGAACCCCTACCTAATATCATGTAGAAAAAGTAATTCAAAACGGATCAGAGACCTAAATGTAGGAGCCAAATCTATAAAACTCTGAGAACATAGGTGTAAATCTTTGTGACCTCACATCAGACAACAGACTTCCTAAACACGGCACCATGTGCGGACCAAAGGGAAAACAGGTTAAGGGGTTTAATCGAAATTAAAAACTTTCATCAAAAGACACTGTCAAGAAAAGACAATCTACCAAAAGGAGAAAATATCTTCAAATCATATATCTGATAAGGGTCTAGCATGCATGCGGGTATATAAGGAACTCTCACAATTCAACAATAAAAAGACAAAAATCCAATTAAAAATTTTGCAAAAGATTTGACTAGCCATTTCCCCAGACAAGATATACAAAAAGCCAATATACATATTAAAAGATGCTATTACCATTAATTAGAAAAATGTGAATCAAAACCACCAGATACCACTTCACACCCACTAGGATGGCTGTGACTAATGAAACGACAGAAAATATCACTCGGAGAAAATGTAAGGAAGGAAACTTCTCACACTGCAGGCAGAAATGTAAAAGGGTGCCGCCACTTTGGCAAACAATTTGGCAGCGCCTCCAAAAGTTAAACAGGAAATCATCATATGACCCAGCAATCTCACTCCTAGGTATATAGATTCCTAAGAGAATTGAAAACATATTCACACAAAAACTTGTACACGAATGTTTATAGCAGCACTATTCACAACAGCCAAGAAGTAGAAACATGTGTCCATTTATGGATGCGTGGATAAAGAAAATGTGGTATGTCCATACAGTGGACTAGTATGGACAGAAAGAGGAATGCAGTGCTTTCATGCAAACAACACAGATAAATCTTGAAAACAGTGTGCCATGTGAAAGAAGGCCACATGTTGTATGATTCCATTTATATGAAGTGTCCAGAACAGGTGAATCATAAATAGGAGATTACTGATTGCCAGAAGATGGGGAGGGGGCAACTGGGAATGACTGCTAACAGGTGTAGGGTTTCTTTTTGGGGTGATGGAAACGACGGTGGTGATGGCTGCACGTCACTGTGAACATACTAAAAACCAACGACTCGTACATTTTAAAATGGTGAATTTTATCTTACATTAGTGATAGCTCTATGAAAAATCTTGCAGAGACAAAAAAAGAACTAAAAGTAGAAAGTTAAAAGTGGTTATCTCAGTGAGGGATGAGCATACTTCTACTCCTCAGGTTGTTGTTGTTTTCTTTGTAACCATGTAGAAGTCATTATTTAATGATTTGAAATTTCACAGGTACATATTTGTGCCTTTTGCCCCAGCTGCCCGATCCATTCTCCTCGGAGAACTTGCCCCGCTTTGAGGTGTGGGCCTCAATAGTTGTGTCTTGGCCATAGTTAACTAGTGCCACGAGTGGACTCCTGACTCCACACTGGCCGATCAGATTCCCTAACCTTGGAATCTGGGGTTAAAGGGAAGAGCTAACTGGTGTGGGCTGGAACTGAGAACACGTGAATTTGGGAGCTGTGGAGTCGAGATAGGTAGAGCGCTTGGATTTCTGCTAGCTTTTTAGTTCTGATCCACTCAGCAGTCTCAGGATACCAAGCTGCCTACCCTGCCTTTGGGTTCTACAGCCTCATAACAAACTGCTTTTCAGTGACCTACCAAGGACAGGATGGCAGGAGAAATCCGAGGTGGGCACAGACAAAACATGATTCTGTTTAGAATCATGGTGACAATAAAGCAGACCAACTTTTAGTCAATGTTCTTGCTGCTTTAAATTCTCTAAAATGCTAGAAAATACTCCTCGCTGCCCTCCCCCACATACCACTGCTCTTTGTATGAGATACTCCTAGTTCTGTCAGATTACAACCTAATTACCTTGAATATAACCAAAAATAGTGATCTTGACCCACCAACAATCTAAAGAGAAAACAGTAAAAGAGTTGATAAGCATTCCCTCTTCTGAAATTAACAGCAGTTATTAATGGAGTCATTAATTCAAGTAAAGAAACTTAAAAAAAAATTCCTGCTTTTGCTTAAGGGAAGCAATTTGATATGGGTCACTAAATGAGCAATCACTGTGGGGGCTGGCTCATTAGCCTTATGTTCATAATAAAGCCCTTTGGGGCTCTGCTGAACCAAAATATTCCTAATCTTAATTTAAGCCTATAAAACCTTTTAGAAATTGGAATTGAAACATTATGAGCATTTTATCAAGGCTTACGGAAAAAACATAGGAATAATTGTAATACGACAGATACAAACTCAAAACACAGACTGATTCACGAAGATGCACTGACTCATAATTATGATTGTCCACTCACAGAATTTCAGTTCCTTATCTGAACCAATAAAAAGGAATCAGGATTTGTATGTGAAAGTAACTCACACGGGGTATGATCATGAATTCTCCGAATCAATGTAAGGTCTGTCAAGACTGTCCTAAGTTTGACATTGGTCACAATAACCATCCCAATTTATACCACTTCTGACTGGCAAATCAGTCTTTTTCCACTGCCTCTGTTCAACGAACGTTCACAGAGCACTTTTGGTGTACAAGGTGTATTCTATGCAATGAGGATCTACCGTGAATAAGACAGATACAAGCCAAGAATTTCCAGAGTCATTTTCAGGACACACAGGATCGTGAAGTAAAATGGAGCGGGGTACCTCGCTTAGGTTCCCAAAAGAAGAGTAAGATCTATTAGCCAGGGTAAGTGGAAATGGGATGGAAAGAGGGGACCAGGGAAAGGAAACAGCTGACTCAGAAGGCCTAGAGGCAAGGCTCAAAGTCAAAGAGCTGAAAGGGGGTTCAGTATGAGGGGAAACGTGGTGATGAGGTCTGAGCTAGGCACAGGTGGAACCTCGAAAGGCCTCATAAAGAACAACAGACGTGCATTACTTTTATGTCTGGGTGGGAAACAGACTTCCTACCAAAGCAAAACAAGTCTACAGGTTTGAGAGGCTTCTCCCACAAACATACCCACAGGGCTGTTACTGTAATGGTATTCAATATATTAAGTGACAGGAACATGCAGCAAAAATATGTAGTATACTTCAGAACAGCTTCTACAAAAAACCATGACTACAACACAGTATTAGTTTCTTCTCTGTAAGACAAAACCTATATGGGAAAAAGACATTCTGGTGTGGTGGAACAGGGGAACATATCCACAAGGTCCGGCTCCCCACAGTTCACAAAATTCACAAACTCCTATAAAGCCTGTATTTTATATTCAAATTATATCCTTTTTGTACTATGGGTCATATACTTAGGAGACAAAATCTTACAAAAATACACTCAAATCTATATCAAATATAGAATCATCTCATCTATCTAGCACAACTAGGGTATGGGGATATTTTTCATGAATAAATTTTCTAAATATCAGTAACTGGAACTTCACCCTTTAAGCATTAAAACTTCTTACTTTGGAAGGATTTTCGTATAAAGTCTCTATGCGTCTGCACCCCCGTAAACCAACTGTGCAATTTAATTTTCCATTCCACCTTTCGGGGCCATTAGTTTGGACATCAGTTATAGGTTCCAGTATTCACTATCAACGTCAATTACTAGGATTTAGTGGGGGTTATCTGCCCCTTCCTCAAAGCACCCTTGGATGGATATACAATGATTCTGTTGTTGTTTTTGCCCTCCCCCCCCTTTAACACAGTTTATTTTTTCTGTCAGAGTTCACTGGCTACAATCAGGATGCCTATCTAGATCTAATTTGCTGCTTCTAGTTCTAGCCTGGGAAACCAGAGAACTAAAGTAGTTCAAATTATAGAGAAAATGAATAAAGTTGCTCAGTCCCTCCTACAAGAAATACATACATTTTACGATACCACTCTTGACGGCTAGGGACTACTTAGCTTCTTATTGGGCGTTCTTACTAACATCCCACGATGCTCTAAACAAACTTCGGCTGCTCTACAGTTCAAAAGTTACGTCCAGCCAAGTCAGGTGCGCCGGATCTAACAGTGATTTTTCGTTAGGTTTGCCTCCACCACTCCTCATTGCAAAAAGACGTTGAGTGAGGTGTCAAAATGCCCAGCGTACGCTTAGCAGAAAAGTAGTGTAACAATACAACCGTAACTAAAATTTACGAAGCTTGTCTGCAGCCTTCTAAGCTCTTTCTATACTGTAGGAACTCATCGGAGTAGTTTCTCATTTCTGGCTAGCTCTGGCATATGAGGAGCTGTATACCAGGCGGTTTTAAAGTCCCCCTAAGAGAAAAACGGAGCGGTTACACTAAATCTTATCTCGACAAGAGAGGATGTGTGCAGCAGTAGTTAGAGCCAACTTCTGCTGCGAGCGAGCGAGCACGCACTCCCCCGGCACACCGGAAGTTTTGAAATACCCTGCAGGCTGCCCACAGGCAAAGTGCCTTTCCTTCTCCCCATCTCCGCGGGCCCTCGCAACGGCTCGGGGACCTCGCCGAGTCCTGCCGCACGCGGGGCTCGGGCCCCCGGGGGAGCCGCGGCAGGGGCAGCGCGGCCGTCAATCACGGCCGGCCGCCGGCTCCCCGCGCCGTAACCTTGGCCGCCCGGGAACCGCGAGTCGGGCAGGTGGGAGGCACCTGCGGCCGGGCCCGGGAAAGGGGCGTCTCGGCGCCGGCCGGCGCAGGCCCCGCTGCCGTCTCGGCCACGCGAGCCCCCGAGGCAGCCCCGCGTGGGGCCCGGCCCCGGCTCGGCAAACTCGGCGGCCCGCCCGGCCCGCCCCCAGCGCCGCCACTCACCGAAGAAGCCCTGCACGATTCCGAGCGGCTGGCTGAGCCAGTCCTCCCCGCAGGGCATCTCGCCGACGGGCCGGGGCCAACACGGCCGGGCGTCCAGCGCCGCGGCTCCTCCTCGGGGGGCCCGGCAGCGCCTCGCCCGCGCCCTCCCACGCAGGGCGAGCCTCGCGGCGCTGGCCGCCCGGCCTCAGGGAACGGCGGCTGTGGCGGCGGCGGCGGCCGGGGAGCTGCAGGGGACCGGCAGGCTGCGCGCGCGGGCCCCCAGCCTCCACTTCGCACAATGGCGGGAAATAGGCGCCGCCGACCGCGCTGCCTGCGACCTGGGTGGAGCTCGCGCGGGAGGGGCGGCGGGAGCGCGCCGCGCGGCCCCGCGGGCGGGGAGGAGGGGCGGGCCGTCCCCCGGGGGCGGGCCGGGCCGGGGCGGGGCCGCGACGCGGCGGCGGCGCGCCGCCATCTTGGAGGTGGGCAAGAGGGTGGGCACGCCGGCCTCGGACGGGCTGCGGCGCGTGGGGCTGGGCGTCGCGGGCCGAGGGGGCGGGTTGCGGTTTGGTGCAGGCTGCGTGCGTGAGGGGCGAAACTGCTGGAGTCCGCCTGGGTCCGTCCTGGTGCGAGGCCTCGCGCGGGTCGGCAGCCACAACAGCACAAAAAGCTCAAGCCCACGGACCTCAGCGTCAGCCCTGGGCACAATTAATGAATGAAGCAGCCTTTGATGTGGGCCCACTTCTCGGGGAGTGTGTGTGTGTTTGCTGGTGGTGAATCGTCCCTGGCGCCCTGCCTGCAGCCCTATGTCGTGACTTTCCCTCAGCGGGATAAAGCCCTACCCCCCAGACGGGCGGGCACGCATTTGGATGAGGGAGACTTTGAAAGACCCCAGCCTACTTTGGCTGTCGTCCCCGGCATTGTGGTAGAGGAGAGGGACTAGTTCCTGTTTGACAGGTAAACTCATAGCTGCGAGAACACATGCTAGTCTGCATCCGCCTAGAAACCGGAAACAGCCAGGGAGCTTTGGCAAGGTTCTTGCAGAATATGGATCAAGATCCCCTCAGAATGAAGACGGTGGCATGGGCACACGCAAAACGTCAAATCTATGGTAATCTTTTAATGAGGAAATTTGGGAAATATCCAAGTTCAGGAAAGTCAGAGTGTCCCCCCTAGGCCTGGAATGTGCTTGAGAAAACAACATCTCACCAGCCGAAAGCAGAGCATGTGGACAGGAGGAGGATGCTCTGAGTGGGGTCTAGAAAATGGGGAGCTAAGAAACAAGAACTGAACTCAGATCTCAAGCCCTCTTTAGGGCAAAGGAGGGTAATCGGTGTTTCTCATTGTGAACTAATTAACTGGCATACTGGATTATACATCTGGCTTGTGTGAGTTGGGTAAGTCGAGATAACCGAGTTGCTAAAAAGGACATTGACCACCAATTTTCTCACTCATTCGTTTAGCAGAGAGGGTTGCAAGTCCCAGGTATTAGAGAAATTCCATATTTTAGCTTTGTGGCCAGTAATATGCAAATTACAGTTGACCTTTGAACATGGGTTTGAACTGCTCACACATATACTCAGGTCCCCCCCTCCCAACCCCCAATACTTAGCCTTCTGTATCTCAGGATTTTGCATCCTGGGTTCAATTGCAATTGGAAAGTTATTTTTGATCTGGTTGGAAATCCACGAAAGGGCCAACTATGCATTGTTCTATGCCATTTTATACAAGGACCTTGAGCCATCTGTGGATTTTAATTTGGTGTGGGCAGATCCCCAGGGACAACCGAAATTTGGGGGTAACCCAAAGTTATGCACAGATCTTCGACAGTGTCAGCACCCTTAATTCTAAATGTATGGCATGAAGATGTTCAAGGCTCAACTAAATGTATGATATGAAAGTGTTTTTAAGTGATTTCAGATGTTTTATATAAAATGGCAGCTGGGTGTCAATTTGGCAGTGGCTAGGAACGCTTCAGCTTTGGTTTCTCCCTCTGTAGAAAATATAGTGATGAACAAACGAATAATTGCTGAAGTTTTAGAGACTCTGTGGTCCTTATGAAATGTAATTATTTTATAATGTGAACAATTTCACCCTCTAATTTTTCTGGGGCAAGACATTTTGATACTACTAATAGTTATGAAAATTTAAAAGGCCAGGGGAGGGTCCATGAAAGTAGATCTCCATGGCAAGATTTTTTCCTATCACCAGTAATCACACTTCTGCCTTCATCGCAAGTCTGTATTTTTAAGGAGGGCATTAAGTAACTCTGTCTACAAGTTAGTTACTACTGAGAGCAATGGAAATACTGGGGTGAAAAAAAAGACCATCCTTGCCCTCATGGAATGTACAGTCCAGTGAGACTTATTACTAAATAATTATTCACTTACAACCATGATATGTACCAGGCAAGAAAAAGTGGAGTTCTATAAGAGGAATGAACAGCACCATCCACTACTTGCGAGGGGAGTTTGTAGGGTAAGGGGGAAGCGTGCTTCAGAGCTTTTCTGAAAATGTGACATTTACATTAGGACTTAAAAGATAAATGAGAATTAGCTAGGTGAAAAGTGAGGGAAAAGTGTTCCAAGCCTCAAGACTAGGAAAACAAACTTGCATAGAATGTGGACTGGAACTGAGGAAATGGATTCCAAACTGGGGAATTGGGAACTAAACCAAAGGCCAGGGACTTGTGTTCTGGATGGAATGGTCTGCCAGCTCAAGCTGACCTGCTAAGCTAATAATGACTGAAAAGCAGGGTAGATTGGGAGCTGGATGCAAAGAAAGTGAGGCTCAGAACTTTGAGGAACTTACCCTGGCGCTCAAAGATGGTGATATAGACACTGAACTCAAGCGGTTTAGGGGCACCATGGCTGTGTTTCTTGTCCCTGAATGCCTTCAGAAGTTTGTTTCGGATCCCACTGCTGCCACCGAATATGTATGTTAAAGAACAAAAATTCAACCGAGTATATTTGAAGATCTAATTAACTTTATTGAATGATTCATAAATTGGGCAACATCCTATTTAGTAAATGGAGAGGTGCTCTGAGGAGCTGTACAAAATGGAAGGCTTTTATAGACAGGAAGCTGGGACAAGGACATTATTAGCAAAAAAAAAAAAAAATCACTAATAAAATAAAACCCCTGAAAAAAACTGTTTTAGGCCGCAAGATCACCTACCTTTGGGGAAAGGAAGGCGGGGGAGGGGGTCTTATCAGGCAGAGTACCTCACTAGTGTTGATCAGGAAATTCCAGGCTGATTGGGTTAAAGTCCATTCCTAGGAGGGGCTGAAACTGCAATTAAGACTTGGTTTGCTGTTGTGAGGGCAAGTGACCCCTAACTTGGGCCTGCTTCTTTTTCTTTAACCGTATTTTATTTTCTATATTTCACATAGGAAGACTCTCTTAGCTTATTCCTTTATTTTGGTGGGGCATCTCTTTCATATGCTTCATTAGAAAGTGTACTTGAGAGGTAAATATTTTGGGAGCTGAATTCCTTTGCATTTGACCTGTTTATATACTTCTGGAATCTTGAGGGATCTTTGTGTCCATGCTCCGGGGTGTGTATGCTTTTAACTATTGTGTTGAGTACTCAACTCTTTTAATCTAGTAATGTGTATCCTTCATTTCTGGGAATAAATTTTTTTTTTCGTTGATGATCCCTCTCCTGCATTTTCTGTCTCTATTCTTAGCAGAACTCTTAATATTTAGATATGTGATTTCCTTGCCTACCACTCTAATTTTCTTAGGTTTCTCTCCTAGCTTCCATGTTTGTCTTTTTGTTTTACTTTGGGGTAATTTTCCTCATATTTATCTGTCTTCCATTGACTTTTTATGTTTCCCGAATATTTTTCTTTCTAAATAGATTTATTTCTTTGTTGCCAATCCTTTTATCCCTCTGAAGATATTATGGTAGAAATTTTAATGTTTTTTGCCTTCCTGTGTAGGTTATTTTTTTCTAAGTTGCCACTTCCTATTCCTTTTGTGTGTGTTTTGATTTTTTATGTTAAAGGGTCTTTTCAACTATATGGTGGTTGTATTTAAAGTGTGGAGATTAAAAAGGTGATTGGGAGCTCAGAACATATAAATGAGCCTTGGTGTGTGTTTGTTTTGCTTTGTTTATGTAAGTTTATTATTGAAACAGAGTGAAATGGTTGGCCTCTCTGACTCCCATCTTGTTCAAGCCTGCTTGTTCCCCTGCCCTTCAGGCTAATAGCTTCTGCTCAGTGTTGCATACAGACATGCTAATTATTAGAGGAATTCTGCGTATAGCCCGAGTTTTACAAAAACAGTCTCTTACCAGAAGGTGCCTCTCCTGATAAGGGAAGTATATACAAAAATAATGATTGTTTATCAAAGATATACAGGAATCTTGTGACTGGACTTACATCAACTAGTACAGTCTTCCTCAGACCTCTGCTGGTGCTCAGATGTCTGCAGTCAGTGGTCAGTCACTTCTTGCCCTTCCCAGCTCCCCTTCCCATGACTTAAAAAAAAGCCTGATCTCTGTATTTTAAGATGGATGTAAGGTACCACAAGGGCTCCCATCTTCTTGGTTAGTGCCTTCTCAATCAATAAACCTTCCTTTACTCAAAACTCTGACATTTTGAGCTTTGGTCTTTTGTAGCATTGGGCACATGGACTTTGGACAAGTTACACTGCCATGCTAATATTTCATAGAAACGGGAATGTATCAAGAGAAAAAAGAAAAAATATGGTAAGGGTCTGTACATGTTGCTCTATTTCCTAACATCAAGCTCCGCAGCTGCACTTGTCCAATGCCCTGTGCACATGTAGCCCTGGCCACACCCAGCACAACACACGGGGCAGCAGGAGCAGCAGCTCTTCTTGCAGAAGGTGCATGTACTCTGCATTTGCAGGAGCCATTGCAGATGTGAGAGCCACAGGAACAGCAGCAGCAGTTGGGGTTCACTTTGAGTTGAGGTGAGGCCCGAAGTCTAAAACAAGTGGTGAAGAAGTATTTGGGCTAGTGGAAGGTGTACTCTGGGGCTTGTTGATTGTGAGCTTAATTACGGGGTAATCTGGCTGGGCTGTCTTATTGGGAAATCCTGATTCACTATCTCTAGATCTTTTGTTCTCACGACCCAAAGAAGGTTCTTCTACTCTCCTCCTAGACATTGAAGACCTGGCAGCTAGTGTTCTTGAAGCTGAGTAGAGAAATTGGGCTGGGTTATGGAATAAATTGTTTTATTATTCAGTATGTACATATTTGCTTAATCATCCTTTTGTTTTTTCTCTCCAGAAGGAATAGTTTTGTTTTGTTTTGTTTTCCCAAAAGGGAGGACGTCAAAAGTCCAGTTACTCAAGTCGGGGTGGGGGGGGAACCTAATAGCTTCTTAACTAGTTTTAACCAATCCTCCTAATTACAGGACCTCTCTTTCCCTTCACTGCCACTTCTCAAGGTGCCTGAGGTTCTTAGCAGGTCACATAACTTTTGGTGATTCTATGGTGTCAATAAAATTGCCTTTGAGCTATCACCATTACTGATTTCCTAAATCATCTGGTACTTGTCCATTTTTTTTGGTGCCTTCCAAAATGCTGTTGCTGTAGCATCCTCTCTCATTCTTCCCACCCGTATGGACTTAAGCTTAAAAAAACAAACAAACCCATTTGTGTTTTCAACAGTTTCAGGAGGAAGAAAATGAAGATACATCTGTTCAATCTGACATCTTTCCCCAGAAATTATTCCTATTTCTGTTCATTCCTACTGCAGTCACTTAATTTGAGCCACTATCATAGCTCGGCTGGTCCTCTTCAGCAGCCTGCCAACTGCTTTCCTACTTCCAGGATTGCTCTTTCCTTATCTGTTTTATTACACTGAAGTCAGAGTGGACTTTCTACAGACCAAATGTTATTGTTTCTCCACCCTCCTTTACACCCTTCTTTGACTCCCTTTTGCTCTTAACTTGTAAGACTCTGCATCACCTGGCCTTCATCCAGTTTTCATCTTATCTCCCAACTTCTCCCAGTTGCTCATTGGGTTCCATCCATGCTCTAACCTATGTTTCTCTTAACACCCAATGGTGGGATCTCAGGGGAGCCCTATGTCCTCTAACTTTATCTGGAACTTGTCTCTTACCAATTCCTCCAACCCCTCCTCCCCAAGCTTTTCCAAGTAACTTCTACTGTCTTTTAGGTCTTAACTTCAATTTTTCTTCTTCAGGGAAGCCTTTCATGTCACTAGGTAGGTCCTTCGTTGATGGCCTGATTATTCAAAATTTGCTATCACTCCCCACAGAAGGGTTATACTGCTCTCTCCTGATGGTATCACTAGTCCACAACACAGTTGAGAAATGCTACACTGTAACACCCATCACACTTTAGTTTATTATTATGTGTTTAGGTGTCTTTCTGATAGACATGACAATCTCCAAGAAGGAAGGGTCCTGTGTCTACCTTATATACTACAGTACCCCCAGTGTTTAGTATACTGCCTTGCCCACTCGTATTAATGACAAAGACTCTGCCCTTGGCCAAAGCCTTCGGCATGGCTTCCAGCAGCTTAAAATCATGTGTCTAGGATGACCTCTATCCCTGTATGAGGAAGCTCAATACTTCCAGGAATTTATTGTTTGTTCTAGCCAAGACCTGGTGATAGGTATACATCCCCTGAACCCTTTCTTAAGGCCAGTTCCTTTAGAAAGCTTTCAGTTATAAATCCTTTTTCCACCCCTTTGAGATACACATCTTCTGTCATCCAGAAATATCTTCTCAAGAACCTGACCGCTGTCTCCTCCCAGCCTGGTGGGTACCTTGGTCTAACTTGTACCACTGCCTATCATAACGATAAGAGAAGTTTGTTGCTCCTCCAGATAAGTGCCAATTAATAAACCCAGGTGGCCTAGTCACATGGGCCAACACCCTTTGACACTCTTCAGTGCCTTTGCCTTAGCACAGTCTTTAAAAATTCTAGAGCCTTAGTTTTGGGAAGTTTAGTTCACAATGTACCTTCTTTATTGCAAGAGTTAATACTAAATAAAATCTATTCTTACTGCTTTAATTAGTGTCTGGTGTTGTTTACCTTTGTCACTAAGCACACTAGTTATTGAATTAATAGGTTCCATATAGGTGTGAAAGCTTCATTCGAGGCCTCTTCTATCTCTCTCTCCCACTCTCCAAGAAGCTGCTTTTTTTTTTCATAATCTCAACTATATAAAAATGACAAATAGACCCACATTATCCGCAGTGATTTTGGGACTAGTCAGATTATTGTAGACGTACATAGAAAGCTATTTAAAAAGTCACGTCCCTAAATTTCAATCATGAGGTTTCTCTTTTAAACTTTTTTTTTAACCTTTATGGCTTAAAACCTTCAAAAGTTTTACCGTTTCTATTTCTAGGCTCACGACAAGAGTTCCATTCTGTCCAGAAAGACATGTGGGCGGGTTAGACGTGGGTGCTAGAATGGGTGAGTTAGCTACTGATGGCTCACATACCTCCGTCTGTGGACAGCTCTCTGCTACCTGCTCCTGCAGGTTTCCGCTGTTCCTCCAATCTTTCCCAGTTAAACGCTCTCGTCAGTACTTTTAGAAAGCCCAACGCGCCCCCGCAATCCGTGACTTCCAGCGTCAACTCGTTCCTTGATTCAGAACCCGCAGGTTTTCCTTTCCCACGATCCTGCCCGGGTCTCCAACTCCGCCTCCAGCTGCGCCCTGGCGGAGGCGGAGGGTGTCACGTGCTAGCACTCGGGCGTGAAGCCGGAAGCCGCATCTTAACTTTTGGCGGCGCCAGCTAGGGGCCGGGAGAGGGCCGCTGTCCAGCCTCCCGGAATTCCGGCCCTTGTGCGCAAGTGCGGAAGTGTGCGGGTCCCGAGGATGACTGGTTTCCGGCCGGTGGTGCCGCACCGGCTGCTCGGAGACGTGTAACGGACGGTGGGCCGCAGCCATGGCTGACAGAAAACCTAACGGTGGCGGCGGTGCCGCCTCCATGTCCTCGTCGGGCACCAATCTGCTCTTCTCATCCTCGGCCACGGAGTTCAGCTTCAACGTGCCGTTCATCCCAGTCACCCAAGC
Source organism: Eonycteris spelaea (assembly GCA_003508835.1). Lineage (NCBI taxonomy): Eukaryota > Metazoa > Chordata > Mammalia > Chiroptera > Pteropodidae > Eonycteris > Eonycteris spelaea. Next base: position 6,526,575 of record PUFA01000004.1, on the reverse strand, counting down.
CGCCGCTGCCTCGGCCTCCTTGCTCCTGCCCGGAGGTAGTAAGGAGGTGGGGGGGGGGGGGTCCGGTCGGGCGAATGTGTGCAGGGAGGCGGGCGAGGGCATGGGGTGACGAGGGTCGGACTGGAGGATTTCCTCCTGCCTGCATCCGACCCTCTGGGTAGCGTGCCAGGGTTAGCAGTGGCCAAGTTTGAGTGGCTTGGGATCTTGGAGGCGAGGGGCCAGGTCAGAAGGACCCCTCTGTTTAGAGTGCTGGGCACTCCTGTGCTGGCATCCCACAAGTTTTTGTTGAACACCTACCGGTGAGTCAGGTACTTGCAGGGAAGGCAAATAAGTCAGACAGTGCTCCCTCTCCTAGGATACATTAGGATATAATGGGATGTCTCTTAGCATAGGCACATAATCTTTGCAGAGTAGAGGTGCAGAATGCAGTCCTCATCTTTTAAAAACGGTGCATCATTTCCTCTCTTATGGCCCCACTCCTGTGCGCACTTTAGCTCCGCGTTCACATCTTTATTATTGCAGGGAGATTGCTTTCTAACGATTATGTGGCATAACCCAGAGGGAGCGTGATGTTTAGGAGCGCAGACTGTGTTCCAGTTCTGACCCTGCCAGCAACTTGCTGTGTGACCTCAGGCATGTTACTTTACCTCTCTGCTTCAATTTTTATTGTGTACTGCCTCATTGGGCCGTAACGATATGCGAGTTAATTTTTGTAAAACACTGAGTATGGGCCTTCACACATAGTGTTATGTGAATGTGAAATAAACATGCCTCTCTTTGGCCTGTGGGCTTCTTGAGGTTTGCAGCTATGACTTACTCACCTTTTTATTTCTAGGATCTTTAGTGTCTGGCACATAGATCCTCATTAAGTGCTGAACACTTTTCCATTGAATAATTTATCTTGCTTGGAGGTCTAAGGACAGTTTCATAGAGAAGCGAAGAAGGGCAAGCTGGAGGCAGTTGTCCATGCAGATTCCCTTGTGTTCTGTTTCTTCTTGGTGCTTATCACCATCTGACACGTACACATATTCGTTCATCTTATCCCACTAGAATGTAAGCTTCACGAGAGCAGGAACTTATACCAGGAACAGTGCTTGGGATGCTGTAGACCAAATTTTCAATGGATATCTGTTGAATGAATGGAAAGATGGGAGTCAGGAATATGTATGTCTCATTTTGACAGCGTGGCTGGAAGATTAGGCATCACCAGTTTTGGTGAAGAACTAGCATGGTTGGAGCAGAATGCTGTGGAGGTTGCAGGAATAATATGGGGCTTTTATATCATCTTCTGCTTCACAAATGATTGGTTCATGCCCATCTTCCTTGCTATACAGTATTTGGTTTATGTGTTTCACTATCAGTGCTAAACATTTCCATCGTCAAGTACAGGATAATTGTACCTGTCTTGGAGATGCTTATTTCTTAGAGATAGCTTATTTTTTAATGAGAAAATTAATAGCTTTTAGAACTAAAATTTTATAACCATTTTTCCATCTCTGAAAGAGATTTGATCATTAGAAACTCATTCAGAGAATTGCCAGGGACAAAAGAGCATGTCTCATTGGAAGCAACAGTTAGTCAACTCAGTGAAAGAGACACATAGGAAACAATTTCATTCATTCAGAAAACATGGGTTGAGCAGCTTCTATTTGCCAGGCCCTGTTCCAGATGTCCGGGAGACACGGAAGAGCAGAGAGCGTTGCTCTCAATGACTGCTCAGTATACATAAACACAATACCTGACTGTGCAAACAGTTGTCATGCTGGTTCGTAATGGCTAGAGAGAGGCATTGATAGGCTGCTGTCGGAGCTGTGGGTTTCAGGCTGGCTGACCTGGAAGAGGAAATCTGTTAGGTCTTCAGGGCCTCACAGAAGAGGTGATTCTTCAGCTCAGTGTCGACAGATACACAGAAATTAGGGAATTTGGAAAGATAGGCACATGTAAAGGCTGAAATGTAAGAAACTTGCAGATTGGGTGGGATTTGGTGGTAGGTGCTCACATTCTCTCTCCTCGCCTCCCCCTCCCTCCTCACCTTTCCCCTCTCTTTCCCTGTCCCTTCTCCTCTCTCCCAGTAGGTCAGTGTGACTAGAGTGTGTGCAGGGCAGTGGCATCATTTAACATACTGAGAAGTTTGAAGGCATCCTATGGGAGTAGAGGAGCCTTTGAAGGATTTAAACAAGGCATCCAAATTAGAGGTGTGTTTCGGAAAGATTGGTGTTTTCTGAGATTGTGCTGGACTAAAGCTGATGTAGCAAGAGCAGTCAGCCTGGAGTCAGGCAGAAGTGGATGGTGCTCAAGCCCTAGTCAGCCACATTGGGTATGAAGAGCAGGGAACAGATGTGAAAGATTTTTTGACTATAAAATTGTTGGGACTTAGTGACTCACTGGAGGCCAGACAGTCTGCTCTGTCAGCACAGAGGGCCCCTTTATCTCATTCACTTTTAGCCCCAGGACCTCGCTCTGTGCTTGGCGCATAATGGATAATGTGTATATATGTTTTGAATGAGGATTCGAATGATTGTATGAGAAAGAGGAGGATGTCTGAGAGATGAGGATTCTGGTTTGAGTGGATGGGATGGATATCGCAGGTATCTCCTGAGATATTGAGATGTGGTAAAAGGAGCACATGGAGGGGAGCAGTGAAGATTTTAAATTCCATTTTAGGCTACTAAGTTTGAGGTGTATGTGGCAGAGCCTGCCAGAAGTATTGAGGAAGCAGTTGGGAAATAGCTCCTGGATCTAAAGATAACACCCTTGGTTTGAGACAGAGTTGGGAGTGTCCCAGATACACAGGTAGGTATTCATTAAAGCAGTGGGTCTTAATGCCAAATGTGTCCACGTTAATTAGAAAGGGCCCCTGAGGTGGGGCCCACATCCTAGATCAGCAGTTCATTTGTAACTGACGATGATTAGGAAAAGATCCCCAAGTTGTCTTAAAGGGTTAAAGATGGTACCGAGGTTTTCCCACGCTTTCAGTTGTTGAGAGATGAACACAGATGAGTCCAAAGGAGGTTTACATGACTAGAAAGAAATGATGGGAACTTGAAATGCTAAGAAAAGTGGAATGGTGCAAGACAAAGGGCCTTGAGCAGGTGATATTTTTAGTTACAAAGAAACAACTCGGAGTATTTCTTTCATCTTTTTTTTTTCTTTTCAAGAGGAGTATTTTGAATAGTGGATTATTTTAGTTAAATCGATGAAACATAATGGGAGCAACCTAGAAGCCAGAATCTCTACAAGCCCAGTGGGTTTTCAGCAGGTCAGGGAGGAGCCTGGAGCTTGAAAGAAGGCCCTTTGTCAGGTCTCAAGGTTAGAGACCACAGTGTGCCTGTGTGCTGGGAGTGAGTCCCCTCCCTCTGATCTGCTCCACGCCTTCAGCAGTAGGAAAGAAAAGGGAATGAGATCGCAGGAGGAAAAGATTAGGGAGAGGAAAAGGAAAGTTACAATGAGCTGAGGGCTCATGAAAGTTTAGTAAGGAAGAGTAGGCTGGACTTTTGAGGCCAGGCAGAGGGAAAACGTTTTTATCGTGCAACTCCGTAGCAGAGTGAAGATAGTTTGGTGCAGTGAAGATCAGTTGGACAAAGGGAAGTGAGAGAGCTTCTCTTGGTTAGAAATGACTTTTCTAGTGATTTGGTATTCTATAATGACGAATTACTTGGTTGTGATACTCGGCGATTTTAGGGATGGCAATTCATGGTTGACCTACTTTGCCTCGTGAATACAAATACCACGTGTGCATTTGTACAGTGAGTGCTTTGTAGGTAAGAGCCCTGACACACCTCTTCTTGTCAACAGAGGTAATGTTTGTACTTTGGTTTCTTGTCATTACTGTAGAAGTAAAATTATGTGTATTTGGGTAATGGAATAATATTTAATTTCTTACCAAGGAAAAAGAGCATTCAAAAGAACGTAAAAATAGTAGGTATAGATTTTTATTTTAAAAAACTTTACATACAAGTATGTATAATTTATATATATTTACAAAATAAATTATCTGTATTTTGTTTATTTAAAAAGTATGAAAGGTATGTACCAGTATATTAAGTATTAACAGTGATTGTCCCTGGGAGGTGGGCTTATAAACGAATTATAACTTTTACTTCTTTTCTTGTTTCTTACTCATATTTTGTAGTTTTTCATTTTAAAGAAAAGTTTTCAAAGAAAAAAGTTTATCGTTTTTTTTCTGTAATGCAGAAATTTGCATTTGAACTACAAAATAAGAGGTGCAGGGGTTAGAGCTGCTGTATAGAATCGTATCTACAGAATGAGAGCATAAACCATTGCTCTCCTGTCCCTTTCAGAGGATTCCACAGATGTTGGTGAGGAGGACAGCTTCCTTGGTCAGACTTCTGCTCACACATCCACTCCACAGACATTTAGCTATTTCTCTCAGGTATCAAGCAGCAGTGACCCTTTTGGGACTATTGGACAGTCACCGTTGACAACCGCAGCCACATCAGCTGGGCAGTCAGCATTCGCTAAGCCCCCAGCTGCTCTCCCTTATACAACTGGATCCCAAGACGTGTCGAATGCTTTTCCACCATCGATTTCCAAGGCTCAGTATGGTGCACCACCTTCTTCACAGATGGGAATAAATACTTACCTGCCTTCTCAGCCAAGTAGCCTCCCTCCTTCAAATTTTGGGAGCCCACCCCAAGGAATACCCCAACAAGGATATAATCCTTACCGCCATACTCCTGTAAGCAGCAGAGCTAATCCTTATATCACACCACCACAGCTGCAACAGTGCCAAACACCAGGCCATCCCGCCCATCCTCCACCCTCTGGACCCCCTGTCCAGGTGTACCAGATGCCTCCAGGATCTTTGCCACTGGTATGGAAACCTTTTTATATCCTGATTATTCACTTTAATTTTTAATCTCTCATTTAGCCTGTGTTTTGAAAAGCACTATACTTTGTATAATCAATGTGACAAATTATTTTCAGAGATACTCTGTTTAAGGTATATGCTTTGAAGTTAACATTCTTTTAAAGGTAGCTCATGGTTCACATTTGAGTTTATGTTATTTATTTACTGAAGTAGGAATTGATTTTAATGAGTTAACCTATGCCAGTACTTCCAGATTTTTTAGTGTAAGATGCCAATAATAAATGTGATCTAAGGACATGTGAGAGTTGAAGCAATTATTATCTTTAAAGATTGCAGCTTCTCATTTTTTAATTATACTATTCAATCGAAACACTCAGTTACAAGGACTAAAAGTAGTTTCTGGAGTTTGGATCCAGACAATTAAACTGTCTTAGGAGAGTAGTGGAATAACATTTGTTTTGGGTAAATTTTATGAAATTCCCTTACTCTTTTTCCCCAACTAATTATTCAACTGACTTTCAAAGAGCAATCAACTAAATCAAAAAAAGAACCAATTTAAAGAAAGAATTAAGAACCCAACCCTAAGTGGCAGAGATAGCAGCACTGAAGTCAAGAATGTAACCTAACTTTACTCTTGGGGATAAAGAATGGGTTTCATTTTATTTAATTTAAATCATACCAATACACAGACTCTTGGTAATGGGCCTGACGCATATATAAAACTTTTCCTTCGAAACAAGCGTCATGGTCTTAACTTTTTTGTCCCTTCCAGGTTCCTCCTTCAGTGCAGTCAGGGTTGTCCCCTCCACAGCAGCAGGCGCTTGCTAGACTGTGGGTTCCTCTGTGCAAGTGCCACCTCCTTTTATACTTCAAAACCAATATGAACCTGTCCAGCCCCACTGGTTTTACTGCAAGGAGGTAGAATACAAACAACTGTGGATGCCTTTCAGCATGTTGGACTCTTTGAATCTTGAAGAAGTCTATAATTCAGGTAAGCACTGAGCATGTATCATACCTGACTTTAGGAAGAGAAGACACGAAGAGTATTTATCTATGGCTTTTTATGAATGTCAAATTCCTTAATCTTTGGAGACCCCACCAGACTCTGTATCTTAAGATGGTGATGCTGATATAAGTCCCGAGTTATTTGAGCAAGGTGTTTGAAGAAATGTTTTAGTAACTTTCTTCCTCGTTTAAAGGTGTTTTAAATCAGAGAAATAGAGTAGTTCATATAATTCAGGTGTCAGTTTTCTTTCTTGTTTTTCTTTTTTGGGGGGGGTCACTTTTATTTCCTTTACTCATTGGTAGCGACAGGGCACTTATAAAGCATTTTTCTGTGGAACTCTTCTTTCTGAAGATGCTGTGAAAGAAGTGTTCCACGGTTAGGTGAATTTTGGAAGTGCTTTGACGCCATCTACTTTTGAGATAGTACAGGAGTGTGTTAAAGTCCTGAGTAGTCTTGAAGTATAGAAATATGTTTTTTTTGTTTATCCTGATCATGTTTCATCATGGTACTTTAAAATTATCTATTAATATTCTTTAGAAATATACTTCGTGGAGCATTGTTGCTTTGATTTAAAAAAATCCACTAGTTATTTGAATTATTTTATGGTCATGTTTTACAATTTTGCCCTGGCTATTTCTTCTTAAGAAGGAGCATAATTTAGATCAGCACAGATTAATCCTGAACTTCTATTTTTAAACAAAAGTGAGCTTATTAGTTCTTTGTCTTTGAGAGTCAGCTACTGTATTCACTATATTCATTTGTTAATTTGAAACACACCTTGTAACTGTTGGGTTAAAATGTGGACTTGTGCTCCAGTCCAGCCAGACCCCGAGAGTGTAATTCTGGGCACGGACGGAGGGCGCTACGACGTTTACCTGTATGACCGAGTGAGGAAGGCTGTGTACTGGGAAGAGGAGCCAGCCGAAGTGAGACGCTGTACCTGGTTTTACAAAGGGGACACAGATAGCAGGTTTATTCCCTATACAGAGGAGTTCAGTGAGAAACTAGAGGTATGTGGGCTTTATTCCTCGATGCTTTTCTTTTAAAAAATGTGGGCCCTGTATACATTGGAGCCCATGTAACACCACCCACAATGGCACAGGCTTTTTTTTTACAAGAGCCTATATTGATTCTGTGCACAAGAGTCACTTTTTCAGTGGCGTCATCATTCACTGAGTGCTAATGGTGGCCTTAGTACCCAAAACAGAATGTTTTTCAGGGGCACGTCACAAATCTAATAAGGCACTTTCATCAAACCTTCGAAAGAACTTAGCCTGCTGGGATCTGTTGTTGACAAAATACGTGCCAAGCATATGGATGCTTTTCAAACTAATATTCAGTAAAAGACTTGAAATTTTTCTCTGACTTATGAAAGTGAATATAGAGCAGAGAAAGAACAACTGTCCTGAGACTTATTAGCTATCTTAAAACTGATGGTTAATGTTGTTGTATATAGTTCTGTTTATTTCTTATGATAATTCTACTTAATATTAAAGTATTAAATATTAAAAGTCTTAATTTAACATTTAAGTATTAAATATTTGAAATAAATGAATTCAACAGCCTACCTAGGAAATGGAATATAGAACATTTTAGTTACTATTTTTTAATGTAGGAATTATCAAAACTGGTGTTACCAACACTAACATTAAACTTTAAAACAACACTAATATTAACATGGAAAGGGGCCTTTAAATGTTAATTTTCCCTAGTCCATATTTGAATAGCTTCGAGCAAGGATGAGACCTTATGTTCTGTTTAGAGCTGACAGTCAAGTCGCAGTTTCCCAGACCTAATTGACAATGTTAAGTGAGGACTTAAGCACAAATCAATAATATTCCTATACAATAGGAATAACCAATTAGAAACCATAATAAAAAAGAAGATACTATTTATAACACTACCAAAACTAAAGCTAAGTAGGAAAAAAGTGCAACAAAAGATATGCATGGACTTTATAGAGAGAAACTGTGAAGTTGAAGTGAAATACGTAAAAATGACCTCAAAGAAATGGAGCTAGGTATTATATTCATAGATGCACAGTCTTGATATAAGATGTCAGTCCTTCCCAAATTATTTTATAAATTTTATGTAATCCCAATCAAAATCACATTGGTGTTTTTTGTTTGTTTGTTTGTTTGTTTTTGGTAAAATTTGCAAACTGCTCCTAAATTTTACGTGGAAGGTCAAAGTGTCAAGGATAACCAAGACCATTTTGAAGAATGTAATATGTCTACCAGACAAGATTTATCACAGAGCTATAGATTGAAAGGGAATAAGAAGAAGTGAAAATAATTCTTGAGATAGTGAAACTTCTCTTTAAACATTTTATTTTTGTGATCGTTCTTTTAAAAATAATAAATAAATATATTTAAAAATTAAAGTGAAGAAGAGTGTCAGATGGATGGGCGCTGATTTAAAGCAATTGTTACCACTGCCCGGGAGACAAAAACTCTTCTATTTTGACATGACTGTCAGATAATAACTGTTAGTAATTAAAAAGAAAAAAGATTTTGGCACTTGGGTGTACCGGAGTTTTCCCTTACCTTGTCTTGAATCTTTCTTCAAGAGACCCTCAGACTTTTACCTTATAGAAAGCCGGGTGGTATATCTGGAGGAAGAGCAAGAGAATGGTTCAACAGTCAAGTCCTTGGTGTCAGAAAGCTGTGGTGGGAGTGAACCACAGTTTAGTCTTTGCTACTTACCTATGTGTAATCTCGTGCAACCGTGAATTGTTTCCTCCCCTCTTCCCCCAAATAAAAAGATATGTTGTAGTCTCAACATCTAGTAGTCAGAATGTGACTTTGTTTGGAAATAGGGTCGATGCAGATATGATTATTTAAGACGAAATCATAGTGGAATAGCATGAGCCCCTGATCCAGTGCGACTTGCATCCTGTTAAGTCAGCCATAGGGAGGATGCCACGTGAAAATAGAGGATCGGAGTGATGCAGTTGTAAGCCAGTCAGCCCTGAAGATTGTCGGCACACCTCCAGGACATAGAAAGAGGTGAGGAAGGAGTGTCAAGAGGTTTCAGAAGGAACATGGCCCCGCTACCACCCTGATTTCAGACTTTGAGCCTCTAGACCTGTGAGACAATAACTTTCTGTCAGTTTAAGCCACTCAGTTTGTGGCACTTTGTTATGGTAGCTCTAGGAAACACTGTCTAAATCTTGGTTTTTGCCTCTGTGTAATGGGAATGATATTTTTTAGGAATGATTGAGAGTAATTAATTAAATGAGGTAATACATGTAAAGTGATAAGTATGATAGAGCTCTATTACTGTTATTTTTATTACCATGATAGTTATAATTTTCTTCCACAATTTTCCTTAATATGATATAGATCTGTCATAATGGATTATATGCTGTTTCCATTACTGTAGGCCGAATATAAAAAAGCTGTAACCACAAATCAGTGGCACCGCAGATTGGAGTTTCCAAGTGGAGAGACAATTGTCATACACAATCCCAAGGTAATCATTTAAGATAGGAAAGTGTCGAGGGTCATTTAAATAATTATTTTGCTGAATATATTTGATGAACGTTTATTAATTTCTGCAGTTAAGATATACATGTGTGTAACAAGTGCATTGCTTTTAAGTTCACATTGATCATAGAAACAAAAATGAAATTTAAATTTAAATTTGTCTCATGAAGTTTCTATGTATGGCAACATGTTAGCTGAAGCTTGGTATACACCATAGAAGTTGCTTGATATATATATATATATATATATTTTTTTTTGTAATTGATCGGAGTCATCTGACTTTCCCTGTAAAAGGCTAAAGAATAAGTATTTTTTAAGTCTCTATATGCCATGTGGTCTTTGTTGCAGCTGTTAACTCTGCCCTCCTATCCTGAAAGCAGCTACAGACATTGTATAAACCAATGGGTGTGGCTATTTTTAATAAAACTTTATTTGTCAAATCAGGTGATGGTCCAGTTTTGGCCTAAGGGCAGTAGATTGCCCACCCTGCCCTTGACGATGGTTAGTTTCAACCTTTGAGAAATAAAATATGTTCTTCCTCCTTGTATTGTCTTCAGAAGCTTTTCTTTGTCTTTTTTTTTTTTATTATAAATATTGATTAGTGGTGTTCACATTCTTTCATTTACCATCGTTAATCTCTTTGAGCTCCAAGTTTTTCACCTGGAACATTTACCTTCCAGGGCCATATTTTAGATGGAGTGAGATAATTTGTGCAGAAGTAGTTAGCATAGTGCTTGGTACACAGTATTTTCTCATGACATAGGCTATTTTATTCATTATAGAAAAGTATAAAAACAAAAATAACCTATATTCTAACTACCTGTATGGTTTTTGTTGATACTGACGTAAAAAAATAAAACATTTATATGTCAAGAAAATATAAACAGTATAAAAAGCTATCAAAGGAAGAATAAAGGCTTCTTACATCCGCATTTCCCCAGTGTCTGTTGATGGTAATTCTTATCCCTTTGATTTTTTAACTTTTTGTGTACAAACATATTTTGCATAGCATTCATTTTTTTGAAAAAAAATTTTCATAGAACATTAGGTTTGTTTTAATTAATATAGTTGATTTAACAGTATATGTCTTCCTAAAACGTGGTGGGAAAATTAGTTTTTGGCATTTAAAATGAATTCGTGAATAGACTCCTCTATTCTAGGTAACTTTACTTGATTTCTTATGTGTAACCTTAGATGTTTATGTTACATTTTTTTTAGGTTAAGTAATTTTTAATTTTATTATTTTAAGTATACCGTACATTGGTTATATGTTACATTTCTAAATCAAGATATACAACTTCTGATTTAGTTATATTATTTTCAACATAAGCATTGGAAATACTGGGTTTTATTTGCTTAGTTTTAATGGTTAATAAACACTAGTGGGACTGTTACAAAATTGGTTTTGGGGGAACAGTACTAGTACTGGATTTGTAACTTATCCCTACTCTGAAGTAGTTTATTATGTATTGAAATACATTATGTAGCCTACAGTTAAATGAACTTGATAGTGAGCTCTCATAATCCTTCTGTTGTATCTTGAAGGTTATTGTTCAGTTCCAGCCTTCATCAGTGCCAGATGAATGGGGGACCACACAAGATGGACAGACAAGGCCCAGGGTTGTGAAGCGTGGAATTGATGATAACCTTGATGAAATTCCTGATGGTGTGTATTATTTGTTAGGACCAAGATAATTTCTAGACTCCTCTATTTTAGCATTGTTCTTTAGAATGGTGAGAAAAAGAAACAGTTATCTGGATGACCTGTCATAACATTCAAAATCAGCCAGACTGGCACATATCTTTTTAAAAAATTTATTTTTTATCTGTTTATTTTTTACTTTAGAATTCTGTAAAGATATACAAACCATGTAATATAGATTCTAAAATACGTATTCTAAAGAAACACTGTGCTGGTTGAAATTAGCCTTTTGGCAGTGAATTGGGCTTGTTTTGTCATATCTCAACTAGTATGTATTACTTTAGTGCAGGAGCAGCAAACTTTTTCAAAAGGCCAATTAACAAATATTTTAGGCTTTGCAGGCCATGTGGACCCTATTGCATCTACACAGCTCTGCCACTGTATTGTGAGAATATCTGCAGACAGTAGGTAAACAAATGGGCATAGCCGTGTTTCAATAAAACTCTATAAAAACTGGCAGTGAGCAGAGTTTGGTGCATGAGCTGTGGTTTGCTAACCCTTGTTCCAGTGTTTGTGCTTCGGTTTCTCTTATTACACCATTTAAAATAGGATTTTATTTGGACAATTACATATTCATATTTGTTTTATTGTCTTACAAAATTACAAAATGAATGTACTCATGAATCTGAATGAAATAATCAGAGTAAAATCATATTTAACTTGGAGATGTTCCTATATGTAGTATGTATGAATCTAACAAATCAAGGAGAAGAATTTGGAGGAAAGGTTTTAAAGTTTTATATTGACAGATTACTTCTCCATGGGAGGTTTAGTGCCCTGGAGAGTTCTGAAGATACACAAGGTTATGGAGCCTCAGTAGGTACAAAACTGCTGGATATCAGATGCTCATGGCCTCTGAGATCAGAGACGGCCTCCTTCCGTCAGTCTTTGGTCTGGCTCACATTATATGCCTGGACGGACTTTGAGCTCTCTTCTAATTTGGTAGAGGGTAACGAGGCCTATTAGGTTGGAAGGGTCATGAATTCTTTGGCAAATTCGTGATGACAAAAGGAATATCTAGAATGCTGCCATTTAATTCAGAAAACCCGAACAACTTTCCGGCATGTATATATTCGAGTATTTCTTTCATAGGGGAGATGCCTCAGGTTGACCATTTGGTATTCATGGTACATGGCATTGGACCTGTGTGTGACTTGCGCTTTAGAAGCATTATTGAATGTGGTAAGTGTTAGTCATTTTATTTTATGGAGTGATTGGCGAGCTTTTGGAAGGACTTTTAAGTGTCCATTTTTAAGATAGCTTTCGGTGTATACTACTGGCTGAGGGACTATAAAGGGAAATTTAAATGATCACTGGGAATTATTAATTTGTACTTGATTTATTCTTATGACATATATAATTCATGAGATTCTAGACTGTGAAGAATTGGATGGGATCTTGGAAATGATTTAGACTTTCTGACAGCCTCTGCCTGAGCACTTCCAGCAACCAGGAACGCCTACATATATTGAACTGATTTATAGTGAACTGGTTGTGAGAAGTTATTTAATGGAAGAATGAATCTGCCTGGTTTACATAAATTTTTGAAGTTTATGTCTATATAATAGTTCATTTTACTGACTGCTTGGTATGTGCCAAGTATCTTGCATGTATTGTATTATTTAACCCTTTAAGCCTTGAGGTGAAGGTGCTGTTATTGTCATTCCCACTGTTGGGTGAGAAACTGAGGCCCAGAGACTAAGTTAAGCTGCCCCATATCATGGTCCTTGGGTTTGGGAGCATGTAGTTTGATTCCAGAGTATGTGCCCACAGTGTGTGCTCCCTGTATGTAGTAGTTCAATGTTTTTCAGTCATTTATACATTTCTCTAAAATAATGAAAAGTTTAAAGAATTTCCTAAACATTAAGTTTATTATTTTGGGGCCGAATCCTTATTTTTTTTTTCTTGAAAAGTTTGTGTTGTAAAAATCCTGGCATAGTTGAGGTAATTGCTAACTACCTATCAAACTAGTAAAATTTAATTAATTTGTTGTTTTTCCTGATTTTTTTTTTTTAAGTGGATGATTTTAGGGTGGTTTCTCTCAAATTGCTCCAGACCCATTTCAAGAAATCTTTAGACGATCGGAAAATAAGCAGAGTGGAGTTCCTTCCGGTCCACTGGCACAGTTCCCTGGGTGGGGATGCCACTGGTGTGACAGGTTAGTGGATTTTGAGAATTTGTTTTTCAGATTAGTCAAACTTAGATTTAAAATTTAAAGCATAAAGTAGTTTATTATGAGTCAATAAATTTATTTAAATTTTTAAAAATATTTTAGTTACAGTTGACATATACTATTAGTTTTAGGTTTACAGCATAGTGATTAGACATTTACATATCTTACGAAGTGCTCTTGATAAACTTAGTACCCACCTGGCACCATACGTGGCTATTACAATATTATCGACTATATTCCCTATGCTGTTCTTCACATCCCCATGGCTGTTTCTGTAACTGGCAAATTGTACATCTTAATCCCTTCCCTTTTTTCACGCATCCCTCCAACCCCCCTTTCATGTGGCAACCATCAGACTATCCTTTGTATCTATGAGTTTGTTTTTAATTTGTTTATTGATTTAATTTTTAGATTCCACATATAAGCGAAATCATATAGTATTTGTCTTTCTTTGTCTGATTTCTTTCACTTAGCGTAATACCCTCCAGGTCAACTCATGTTGTCACAAATAGCAAGATTTCATTCTTTTTTATGGCTAATATTTCACTGTAGATACCATGTCTTCTTTATCCATTCATCTTTGATGGAAACTTTCATTGCTTTTATATCTTGGCTGTTGGACAAATGTATTTTTTAATTTTAATTCTATACTTGCTCTGACATATTAAATACTGGCTGTTTTTATGCTGCTTTTCTGCATGTGTGTGAGCACATGCACACACGTGTGTATATATGTATTCTGTTGTAAATGTTTAAGAGAATCTGGGAAATTTATGCTGGTTTTAAAATACTGACCTACAGAGGCTCAGATAGAGGGCTGCCCCGCACCTTGCAGGGTGTTTAGCAGCATCCCTGTCCTCCACCTGCTAGATAACAGTAGCACGTTCCTCCCTCTGAAGTGACAAGTCATCGCCAGCTGTCCCCTGGGGGTAAAACCTCCCTGGTTGAGAATCAGTGGTTTAGGTGATTGTTTCTCAGTGGGGACTCTTTTGGCAAGAGAATTCTTTGTCATGTTAGCCTTGTAGGAGGGTTAGTAACTAAATACCACTAAATACCCACAGCACTCACCAGGCAATGTGACAACTAAAAATGTCCTGACTCAATTTTGAATGCTCCCAACTGAGAACCACAGATTTTGGTAATTTTTTTTAAGTTTAGGTAATATTTATGCTAATAACATCGGAATTTTAGTGAACGCCAAGTTTCAAGGCACAGGAATAAAACCACTACGAACAGCATTCTCTCCATGCCGCGCCCTGTTACGAGGGCGCTTTCTTTCCCTGTGGATGTCCGTGGACTCCACTGTGGCCATCCTCATCAGGAAGGATTTTTATCCCATTAAGCCCCTTTCTTTTCTTACTATATTCTCTGTTGTCCTTTCCACCCACGAGTTTGGTCTAGTATCTTGATTTCCAGTAAATTGGAAGAATAGACTTTATTCTTTAAAAATTAAAATATTTTCATGGGCCTTAATTTATATGATAATTCTTCAGAGAATCCAAAATTCATAGTACAGATATAGGCACAGACAGCAGTTTTTTGCTTTATTTTGATTTATTTATAACTGTCTACAAAATCAACTAAGTAGTCCGTGGGAGGTTTTTTTTGTATTTGTAAAAATTTTTATGTGTTTATTTGAGCCAACTGATGATATACCAGGAAGCAAGATTTCAAATCTCTGTGTGATGGTTTTTTACTCAATGTAATTTCAGGATTCAAAGTCTAAACTTTAAAAAAATCCATAGATTTAAGGTGGCTACCGATTGAATATATTCTTTTTCTTTCTTTCAAACAGGAATATTAAGAAAATCACTTTACCAAGTGTTGGTCGTTTTCGTCACTTTACCAATGAAACCTTGCTAGATATTTTATTTTACAATAGCCCCACCTACTGTCAGACCATTGTGGAAAAAGTGGGAATGGAGATAAACCGTCTACACGCACTCTTTATGAGTCGGAACCCAGACTTCAAAGGAGGGGTCTCTGTTGCTGGTCACAGTTTAGGTAAAACTGTTAAACAGCCACATTTTAAACAATTTTTGTTGCGTCATCACCGCTTTCTTTATGGGTCACCTTGTTAGTGCAAGATTGAGAATTACACACTTTTAAGTTTTATAAAAGGCAGAAACAAATGCTTTGAGTTTATATTTTACCTTTGCTATATCCACCTTTCATATTACCTAGGAATGCTTTATATTTTAATTTTTTTCTGCTATTTGGGAAAACCAGGATCTTGATGATCAGATCTTGATTAATATTTAAGTTTTGTATAACTTCTGTCCAAGGAGTTTGAAAAAAAAGTATAATGCAGTTAGTGTTATAAAAAGCATGTAGTACATTAAAAAGCAAAATGCTACTTTCTTTTAGGTTCTTTAATATTGTTTGACATCTTGTCTAATCAGCAAGATTTGACTTTACCCAAGTCTTCAGAGCCTTTTGCTAATGGAGCTGTGAAGCAGCCACATTTTCAGGAAAAGCAGGTATGGCCCAATCAACATTTAGATTTGGAGTTGGAGCTGAACAGTTTTCCAAAATCTCAATTATTTCTGTATATCAAAATACACTGAGGTTTTTAAGTGTAACAGAATTATATAGCTTGTTGTTATGGGAGCATGAATGATTTGTTTCTATGCTTTTCAGAATATGTAACTTTTGAGTGGCAAACTACTAAAAATTGAACAGAATTGTTTAAGATTTTTTTGTAGATCAGGAGAGATTTTATCGGAGTTTTTCTAAGTTTTGTTAATGTTCTTCAACTTCTTTTTAAAGATGTCTGAAGAGCCAAAGCTGATATTGGATGAGTCTTGTGACCTTGATGTTGAAAATGAAGAAGTCCTAACTTTGCAAGAAACTCTGGAAGCACTTAGCCTCTCTGAATATGTTAGCACTTTCGAAAAGGAAAAGATCGATATGGAATCTCTGGTACTGATGATCGATTTATTTTTGTTTAAAATTGTTTTCCCTGTGTATAAATCAAAAATTAAGAATGATTTTAACACTCTTACATCATAATACATTTTAGATAGAATGGAGACTTAAATGTTTAAACAGTTGAAAAACACAGGATAATTTTTTTAAAACATAAAAAAGAAAGGTTTTTTTTTAAGTGTGACACAGAACCCAGAAGCCCTAAAAGAAAACAATTGCATGGCAGGAGATTTCATAGGTAGCACGTAAAGGCCAGTAATAGATTAAGAAGAATATCTGGAACACATATTACAGACAAAGGGCTGCTTCCCTTGCTGTTCAGAGCTTCTACAAGTTAATTTCCCAAGCTAACACAGTAGGAAAACAGGAAAAGAGCAAGAACATGTGATGTACAGAAAAGAAAATAACAAATGGCTTCTTACATCAAAACTCCTAAGGGAAATCCAAATTAAAAGTGCAGTGAAATTATTTTTAACCTATCAGTTTGGCAAGAACAAAGAGTTTGATAATATACTATGTGTCCAGGACGAGGGGCAACAGACACGGTTATATGTGGTTGTTAACAGCGTAAATTGGTACTACCTCTCTGGACGGCAGTTTGGCAGTATCTTTTAAAATAAAAAAATATATACCCTTTGTCCCACTATATTCACAGCCAGGAATATTTCCTGTGGAGAAACACTCACACAAGAATATGCACAAGGATACTCACTGCCGCACTGTTTGTAACAGCAAAAACCTTAGACACACCTTTCATGGCCACTAGTAGGGCACCAGTGAAGCCATTTATGGTGCATCCACGTAATGGTATGCCCTGCAGCTGTTGAATGAAGCAGTGTCAGAGATACTGGTGTGTAATGATCTCTTAGATACATTATGGGAAAAGACCAAAGTTCACTCCTGTTTGCATAGAAAGCCACACACACACACACGTGGATGCTGTGTGTGCAGAAGATATCTCTGGAAGGAGAGCAAATTGCCAGCAGTTGCTGCTGAGAGAGCCGGGTGGTTGGGACAGGAGTGGAGGGTTGAGCCTTCATTGTGGCAGATTGTGAATTTTGTACATCGTGCATATATTTTCTGTTAAAAAGTTAATGAAATGATTTGATGTAGAGGCCTAAGATTTTACAGCCTAAATTACTCCATGATTTAAAAACAAATAACTTCTAAAATAATCGACTAGATCTTAGATTGCTTTAGATGATATGGATTTTTTTTTATAATTTCCTTTTTTCTATTTCAGTTCATCTGTCACTCAGCTGATTAATTGATTAATTAATGTGCTTTTTTGTTTTCTTTTAAAGCTTATGTGTACTGTTGATGACCTGAAGGAAATGGGGATACCCCTGGGACCCAGAAAGAAGATAGCTAACTTCGTAAAACATAAAGCAGTGAAACTGGTAACAATCATCTCTTCCTCAAAAGAAAACCAAACTCATCTGTGACTAGCCTGTTTACATTTTGGAAACTATTAATGCCATCATGGTCTGGCCAGATAGTGTGCTCCCTGCCCCAGGACACAGCAGTGGAGTTGATGGAAGCCCAGACTTGGGGGCCAGAACTGGAATTAAATTTCAGTTAGGGCAACTGGCCATCCGGTTTCTCAGGACTGAAAAAATTCCCCAGATGAAGGACTTTCAGTTTTAAAACGGGAATTCTCCCTTGCAAAATCTAGGCAAATCCTGGACAAAGAGATGAGTCAGTCACCCTAATTTCCAGTTCATCCCCTTGTTAACTACATATTCATGAACAATTTGTTTAATGTTTCTGATGCTTGGTTTCCTTCATTTCAAAAATGGGAGTGATGATAACTTTCTTATAGGATTGGAGTGAAGATGAAGT
This sequence comes from Eonycteris spelaea, assembly GCA_003508835.1. Classification (NCBI taxonomy): domain Eukaryota; kingdom Metazoa; phylum Chordata; class Mammalia; order Chiroptera; family Pteropodidae; genus Eonycteris; species Eonycteris spelaea. Next base: position 6,508,605 of record PUFA01000004.1, on the reverse strand, counting down.
AATGCATTTGAAAATTAGCACCTAATAAATGTTAGCTGATTTTCTCTGTTCCCAATCCTTCGTACCTTCTGAAGAACATGCACAAATCTCATTAAATAATAACCAAAAAACAAAAATTCTTTACAAAACAGTAAAAGCGGCAATAACTAAAAAGTATTTAAAAAGAAAAAACATTTGGAAAAAACTCCCTTTTACTTAATTTTCATTTATTAAGTAAATTTTACAGAGATTTAAAAAAATATTTAGAAAAATTAGGTAGCACTTAGGGTGGCTCTTTTATTGTCATTAATGTGATCTTCGTTGACCCACCTCTGAACTTCTGCAATTCTCGTTTGTGTTACTCCTTTGGAACTTAACCAGCCGATTCTTTATATGTAGTTTGACCATAGTCCTAGAACTGATTGTTGTGATTAGTTTAAGCAAAGGAGTTATTCTACATTTTATAAATGTATCTTTTTGGCAGGCACTGTGCTCAATTCTTGGGATTTGGAGATGAACTGAGGGTTTTGTGTCTAGTTAGAGGGAGAGATTTGACCAAAAGTGGTGACACATGAGTCCTGTAACAGTGCTGTCCACACTGTCAGCACCAGGTGAGGGTGGCAGTCTGGCCTGGGGAGAAGGGGTTGGCGCTGGTAAGAAAAGACGTCCCAGAGGGACGGGTCAGGGGAAGTGGCGTTCCCGCTTGGGCGTGTGTTTTGCAGCTGGACCAGCAGGTGAGCTGAGAGTAGGGCAGGGCAGGGGTCCTGAAGGCCCACGTGGCAGCTGTGGAAGTTTGGATTTTCTCTTGTGAAGGAGTGACTCTCAGACATCTCATGGCCATGAAAGTCAGGGTGCTTTTAAACGTCATGAAATGCTGACCATCTTAATTCTGTCACAAACTACGATTTAGCAGTAAATCATCTTTTTGTCTAAAGTTTTATTTTAACTTTAGAAATTTAGATATTTAAAGATACGTTTTATAAACCATATTATATGCTTTTGGCCGTGAGCAGATATGCCTGTAATAAATGAAATTTTTTTTTAATGCCTACTGCACCTGGTCTTCCTAGGTGGTCTCTCATCCAAGTACTAACCGGGCCCGACCCTGCTTAGCTTCCGAGATCAGACGGACTAGGCATGTTTAGGGTGGCATGGCTGTAGCTAAATGAACTTTTGAACATACTGGCTCTTGCCTGGTTTTTCCCTTAACATTTACCTTCTTTTGCTATTGGCTAGGGCCTACTGGCTCAGTGGAGTACAAAAGGAAAAAAATAATTGGAGCGAATCTTATCTGTTATCAACTTGATTTTTTAAAATTAAAACCATTTATTTAGTGTGTGGATGGGCTGCAGTTTCATTGTGGCAGTAGTGACCGCCTGGTTCGGTTTATAAAGGGACGTTGTTGGCCAGCGCTGTGGGGCCGCGGGGGCAGGACTGTGATGGAGTCTGTTCTCAGGAGTTCCCTAGGTGACAGTGCGGAGGTGGAAAGGCCTGAGGCAGGAGGCAGTGACTCAGCGAGAGAAGATGGGGAATAAGGGGACATTGAGAAGAAGAGTGAAACTCAAAGGCAAAATTTTAGATGCGGAAGCAGTGTTTTTGAGAGTCGATTGGAGAGGCGAAGGAGGTTGCTAGTTTTGGCGGTTAAGTTTCATCTCATTTTTCCTGGGTATTGAATCACGTAATTGCAGTTTACGAGAGCTCTTCATCTCCCTCGAGCCTCACGGCAGTTCTGGGAGGTGTTCCACTCTCGTGAGCACGGTGGTCAAAATGAAACCAGGACACAAGTGTGCGTACTCCACGTGTAGGCACGGTTGTCTGCACGTGCACACCAGTGAAGCACAGGCCTGGAAAAACCAAAAATGGGAAACGAGAAGCTGTGCTTTTAGGCCCTGCATCGTGTCCTTGATTTTATTCTGCAATAAAAGGAAAAAAAAATGTAGAAAAATATTGTTCTTGAAAATTTCTGGAAGGAGTCTGGTTTGTATACAGTTGTGGCTTGGATTATAAATTATGGCATTATAAGAATGTTTTGAAAGGAGTGAAAATCTATAAAGTGATCTTATTTTTGAAATTCGAAAGTAATTGCGTCTGGGTGAACCATGGCATTTCCTCAGCTGTGTTGCCATTGATTGCTCTACATTTTTCATAGATAACAGGTACTGCCAGATCAATAATAAGATAATATGGTGTGTCCTATTGATTTAATGTAACTGACATAATGGGACCAAAATTAGCCAATTATTTTGTAATGATGAGATCAAGGATTTGTTGTCTGAGATCTGCCCCTCTCCTTTTTCTAAACCATCTTGGTGATTTTCTTTTGAAAAGGAACAGTTTTTAGTGTTGGGAATATTGATAGTCAAGTACGTGTGTGTTGGTTCACTTTGTTATAAAATTACTGCATGTGTCTAGGGGAAACAAAACAGTTTGCACTAGAACACTTTATGTTCTATATAGAAAGCTCTCAGCAATTTCATATGTTTAGTTCTCTGAATATAATGGGACGTACGTCTGAGTGAGAAAGCACATTTACACTGAAGAATTCCGAACGTGTTCTTCATTTTTGGGTTTAGGTTTTAATCTCGTGCCGCCCCCAAACAGCAGAGAAAACCAAACGTTCCAGAATGTCAGGGTGGAGTCAGTTCCGTGCTGGCTGGCAGAGAGTTTCCTTTTTTTCTATACTGCCTGTTAAATTAACCGATTGGACTTGCTTCCTGATTTCCTAGTATTTGGAAATCATTGATAGATAAGACCATTGGCCGGCTGCTTTGTCTGGCACTGTCAATAGCTGTTTAAACTGGACTCACGCAGTCATTCAAGCTTGGGGAACGAGGGTCGTCACTTGAAGCACGTGCTTGTGGGAAGTGGACAGCTCCGCCCGTGACAGCTGTTCACATCCTCTGACATGTGGCTGCTGTACAGGGCATGGCCACACACTAGTGTGGGTTTCATGTTATTACAGAATGTTCTGTTCTATGGATGCTCCCAAAGCTTTTGCTGACTTATTTATGAGATGCATAGATCTTAAGTGTTTGGGGCAGTTTTGACAGTTTTTTGTAATTGTCAAAACCCACTTTTGTTTAGGTATATTCACCACCAAAACAGGAAATAGAAGCCACTCAGGTGGTTCCCTCGCCTCTTTCCGGTCTGCTGCTCCCGCCGTACAACCTCTATTTTGATTTCTTTCACTGCTGAAATTTTGCCTGTTGTAGAAGTTCATATAAATGGAATAAACACTGTGTACTCTTCTGTATCTGGCTTCTTTTACTCAAAGTAATGTTTTTGAGATTCACCAAATTGGTATATCATTTGCAGTTCATTCCCTTTTATTTCTGAGTAGTTATTCCATTGTATGAAGATGCCACAGTGTGCATATCCATTCTTCCCAAAATGCTTTTGAGGAAAACTTGTCAGTAAGTCCATGCAATCATGATGGGTATAAACATATGCGTATTTTAAAATTATATAGTACTTCTAAACTAGCTGTCTAAAATTGAGATATTAAAGGATGAAATTGGCATTTTTTACTCTTAATATTAAAATTTTAAATTATGTTGAAAAATAGTACAAATGGCATAATGATAGCCAGTATTTAGATTCAGTCGTAGCCGGACTGTTTTGCTGTATTTTTTCGTTGCCTCTTAACCTTTTTATCTTAAGAATTTTAAAGTAAATCACAGATATCATGATATTTCTTCCCTAAATATTCAGTGCGTGTTACTAAAAAGGACATTTCTCCGAAAACTGTGGGGTCATTATTGTGCCTAAAAAATTATTAAACATTCCTTAGTATTGAGATGGCGTGTTTTGTAGGGGTCGCTGATGACTGAACTTTTTGTCCTCAGGTTATGTTATGAAATTTTGGTATTTCACAGGAACAGAAAAAAGCAGCATCAGAAAAGAAGGCAGTGATGGCGGCTTCGACGAAAGGACCAGAGGACAGCGCGCAGAGAGCTAGGGAGGTGGCCGCCCTCCCCTTGGGGTCTAACGAGAGCAAGAGGCGGCTCCCAGGGGGGCTCTCGTTTCCTCTGTGTGCGTCGACTACGAGTCCTTTGAAGTCGGCACCGGACAGGTACGTGTGCCTGGTGACCAGGGCTGCGTGCTTTGTGCTGGAGTAACTTATCTTTATGATTTGGGTTGGCTTTAAATTCTTTAAATATTTATTCAGCGTTTATTGGGGGTTGGTGGTGGTGGATAACACTGATTTGATAAAAAAAAAAAAAGTATGCTTCTTTTATAATTAAAACAAGGATTGAACATGTACTGTATATATCATCTGATTTTCAAAATTGTCTTTATTTCAGTTTTCCACCGCTCAGTTTTATAGCATTAGGCTCTCATTACCACTGGCAACAGAAAATGATAGTTAGAAAATTATGTTCAGAATATACTAAGTTTCTATGAGAGAAACTTGCTGCCTTCAGTCAACTTCTATATTTCTAGTACTCACAGTTCTTCCCTTGGGGAAAAATTTCTGTAAAAATCGACAAGTAGTTGATAATGCTACATTTAATAACGTAGCTTAATACTTGTTTCTCAACTGCTTAGAAGTATTGAAAATCTTTTTAGACGTCATTTTTAGTACATTTACAGTTGTGTATATGAGGTTCCATTATCACAAGTGAGTTCATGACTGATTTAAAGAAGGCAGGTAATGGAACTGGATGTTTGCTATAGCTTGCTCAAGCTTTTAGGCCCAATTCATTCATAAAGATTGCATCTTTCAAATGTCTCTGTTTTGAAAACGTAAGCAAACTTGAACAGACACTAGCAAATAAAGGGCAGATATTTCCTCACCTAACTGTGAAGGATTAGAGTGTAGGAAATTTGTGGAAATGGAGCTCTGTGCCAACAGGATGCTTTACCTACGTGCCTCTCTCTGTGAGCTGGCCTTCTCCATGAGACTGGAGTCATGGGGTGTTGGTGGCTGTGGGCTCCTCTTACAGCTTTATGACCACAGAGGAAAAGGAATCTATCTCCCTAATGGGTCCAGTTAGGAAAATTTCAAGAAGAGATTTTACTTGATTTGGTTTAAGTCAGAAGTTCATTTGGGACCAATTCTTGTTGCCTGGGAAATGGGGTGCAGGTTGACTAATCTAGCCCAGATCACATTCCCACTCCATGGTGAGTGGGCCTAGTGGGCAGGTGAGATCTGTTACCCAAACCGTTTTCGGGCAGTTCAAACAATAGCAGCAGTGTGCATCTTTCATTGCCAGAAGCCAAGAAATACTGATTAAGCAGAAAAAGAACTAACCACCATTAGCTGCTTAGAGTGGAGCCAGGATTCAGTCCGAGGCAATTTGATTCTAGAGTCACAGTTTCAATGACTGTTATAACCAATAAGTGCAATATTTACCATATGCCATATAGATTATGCTATATAATAAGTAGAAGTATAACCAGAAGATGTAATCATCTATGAAGATTTTAAAGAGAAATTTTTTAGCCCTTTTACGCTAGCAATAGCTGTCTGTGATGGTTGTAAGTACCATAAGCCACACTTTGAGGGGCATTGTCTGTGTGGGATGCTTTTAATTAATGCAATTCCAGGAACTTTTGAAACTTTTGAATTTGGTATTATATGACATCGGAACAATCATTTTTAATTTATTTTTATTTTCTGTAGGTTTCCGTTGTTTACAGCTCATTAGATTTTGAACCAGAGATTTTCTTTGCGTTGGGATCTCCAGTTGGTATGTTTCTCACTATTCGAGGAGTGGATCGGATAGATGAGAATTACAGGCTTCCTACCTGTAAAGGATTCTTCAATATTTATCATCCAGTGAGTGAACTGAATTGACTTCGTATTTTGAAGAAGATGAAAAACTTGTACTCTTTATCCTAATAAATTCTCAGATTCTTATTTCTTAGGAATTAATATTGATCTGGATTTTGTACAGCTCAGCTCTCTGTCCTGATAGATACAATCTGATACTTTCCAATAAACTTTCTGCCAGAAAGCCTTTTTTGAAGGAAATGATTCTGTTGCTTTGCTTGCAAAGTAATTTTACCCAGACTTGAAAGTCTCCTTATAATTTCCAGTATTTGAGTAGGTGTGGAAAAAATCAAAATATCTGGTTTTCCAGTTATTTGTTTTCTCACCCAACTAAGGTATATAACTCAAAATAAAACATCTTTTTATAAATTTCCAATTTTTCTATTTACAGCTTGATCCAGTGGCATACAGATTAGAACCTATGATTGTTCCAGATTTGGACCTAAAAGCAGTTCTCATTCCACATCACAAAGGCAGAAAAAGACTTCATTTAGGTAAAAAGAAAATATTATAAAAACTTGTTTCTTTCCCTTGTTTTGTAATCTATTATTTATAGTGAATTATATTTTTCCTGTCATTTGTAATGAATTACAGAAATTTTAACAGTAAATCCTTTTTTACAGAATTAATGTTATTTAAGTGCCTACTATGTTCAGAACTTGTTTACTAAATATTTGGAGGAGCTGTAAAGAAAGTTGAGAATGAGTTCCTTCTTGATAACATTCTAATTGTTGAGTAATTAGGAGTGGGGGGAAGATGGTAGTAAAGTGACATGATGCGTAGATTTTGATAGAGTTTGGTTATGATTTTTGGAATTGGGAAGCAGAATAACATTTGAACCAATGACCAAACCATCAAGAAATAAATTTGATGCTTTCTTTGTTAAGTAAGCTCTGTTTCCTTGCCAAATAGACAAGCTTTTCCTATTAAAAAAAAAAAAACAAAACTATTAAACGCATGGATCAATGATAATTTCAAGTGGAGTTGAAGTTTCTCTTAAGTCTATTAATGACGTATGTTACTTATCCACAGGTTTAAAAGGAGGAAAAATGATCATGCCCTCATATTTATGTTTTTTTCTTTGTGATTTTGTGGGCCCACTCTTCTACAAATAGAAAAAGCACATGAAGGTGCTTACATTTTTGTGATATTTGAACTCCCTTTTTGGAGAGAGGAAATTTATAGGTTTTGGTTGGATCAAGTTTAGTTATTAAAAAAAAAAAAAAACAGGGACAAGACTCCTCAATACATTTTAACATATCGAAGGTTTTGGGTTGAGATACTCCATATATATAACAGCTAAGAGAAGACGGAGCAGTCTCGCCCTGCCTGAGAATGGCGTTAACTTTCAATTTTTGTGGTGTGGAAGCTCACCCAGCGACTAATGACATCATGTGCTGTCTCAATCTCTATAGAGTTGAAGGAAAGCCTCTCGCGCATGGGGTCTGACTTGAAGCAGGGCTTTATCAGCTCTCTGAAAAGTGCTTGGCAGACATTGAATGAGTTTGCCCGTGCTCATACCTCTTCAGCTCAGTTGCAAGAAGAATTGGAGAAGGTGGCCAATCAAATCAAAGAAGAAGAAGAAAAGCAAGTAGTTGAAGGTAAATTCGACATTTGAGGTGTTTTCCAGTACAAATGTTATGTGAACATTAGCACTTATGAATTATTTAATGATGCTTTCCATTCTAGTCTTTTTTGTTACAATGTGGAGGCTCTTCCTATAAAGGAAAATCTTTTATGATAAACAGTACATCAATATGCACGTTATCTCTTTTCACTAGGTTTTTGTCTGATAGTTGCTGAAGGTTTTACTCTGCAAGGTTAAAAAATGTTATTGAGATTTTTGTCGTCAGAGTGGAATATCAGAGTTGAGAACCAAGTTTGTATTCAGGCATTTGAAAGACTCACTCTGAGAAATTTCTTCCTGCTGTTGTTTAACTGTGTTGTTATAGATTTTAATGCAATGTCAGGTCATTGTGCCATGATGTTTTTTGACTTGTTCAGATTCTAATTCTATTTCCTTTCTTTCTACGATGCTTTCTCACTCCTTTTCTTCAAAACTTCTGTCAGCTCGTTGGCTCTTTCTCCTCTCTGTGGGGTGACCAGCCCCTCTTCCCCTGGCTCTTCGGAGGAATGGGAAGTGAGCCTGGTAGCTCCCCAGGTTGCTACGTGTATCCAGCGATATTCTCATTGAGCCCAGAAAGTCAGCTAAAGTCAGAAGGATAATGATTAAGTGATTGACTTTGATATTGAAATGGTTTAAATTCTAGCAGAAAAGATTGTTGAAAGTCCAGATTTTTCCAAGGATGAGGACTACTTAGGAAAGGTTGGAATGCTAAACGGAGGTCGTCGCATTGACTACGTTCTTCAAGAAAAGCCGATAGAGAGTTTTAATGAATATCTTTTCGCTCTTCAGAGTCATTTATGCTATTGGTGAGTATTTTCATCTTTGACAACATTCTGTGGCCTTCAGGTGTTAGCACAGGCTGCAGTTTTAGTGAGAGTCTTTTGCTGATTTATCGTTTGTTATGGAATATTAATTTGAATGCCTATAAATTAGAAATCAGTATCCCCCCCCCCCCCGTTAGTTACCCACAAGATGGCAGTGTGGCATCTGCCTTTGACCAAAGCCTTTGGTAGTTGCACGCTTCCTGTAGGGATGCCTTTCCCAAAATGGGAGTGGGGCCTTAGAAAAGCCATCCTCTCATGTGTCCGCTCTTGCCAGGGAGGACTGCAGCATGGCTTTTTGGAGCCAAGCGGTATCGATCCAATTTTTAAGGACAGCTTTGAGATTACACTACTTTAGTTTCGTTTGCCCTTTTTAAGTAGAGTTGAATAGAGCAAAAGCTGCATTTTCCACCTTTATGCATAGAGATTAATTTCTACTAATTGTCTCTTAAGTGAATGTGCTTCTTTTTTTTGATAGGGAATCTGAAGATACTGCCTTGTTATTACTTAAAGAGATTTATCGAACAATGAACATTAGTCCAGAACAGCCCCAGCATTGATTGGACTTCAGTTTCTCTGTGAGTTTATCTTTATCGTGTGTACGAATTCTGAATGTTTTATTTTGAAGTCTTATTTTATAAAGTTGATGTTAACTATAATTTTCACTTTTTTCTGTGTCCTCTACGCAGAGGAAATGCCCTTTTTTTCTTTATTAAAAGTTAAGGGTGGGGAATCTTCTAATTCTGCATAGAATTCGAATTCTTTTAGTTTCTTTTAAAAATAGATTCCCAGGAACATCAGCTGGGAATTTCTCTGGTTGTGGGTAACAGAACCCAGGGCACAGGGCTGCAAACAAACAGGTTAATTTTTCTTACGTAACAGGAAGGGTTCATTGGCTGAATGATGCCACCAGATCCCCAGGTCATTTTCATCTTCTCACCTGTGCGTTGACTCTTGCTGTGGCGTAATTATAAGAGGCTCCCATAGTTCCAGACATCGTATGTGCGTTCACGGCATGAATAAGGGCAGAAGACAGTACTGGTTCTATCTGTCCCTTTTAATTAGGAAAGCAGAATCGTGTCCAGGAATGTACTCAGGCCTCTTGACTAAGCCTGTGTCACATGTCTCCTTTCAATCCCAAACTGCATAAAGATTGTAAAAGTGATGTTTTAAGTGTTTCCAGGCTTTATAGAGGGAAGGAGTAGAGAAGGGCGTTGACATATGATGGACGAGTCAGCCTGCAAGTCAGCCACACTCTCTGTGACACCTGACACCAGCCTGTTTCTCGTTACTAGAGTATGCCTCACTTGAAAAAATCGGTAATGTGTTTTTTAAAAAGTTAGAAATTTTAAAGCCTTTGAAACAGTAAAACAAAGTGGTGAGCTCTAAATTGCGGAAATCAAAAGTAGTTCCTGATATTTTTTGGTTTTTCTAATAATAAATGGTAAGTTCAGCCTCTGCCTTATTTTGGAGAGGTGACTACTTTCAGTAGGATTTTCTTAGAGAAATATTCCTGTGCATATTCAATCAAATATTTGTATACTTTAAAACAAAGGCACCTCATTGAATATGTTGTTCTGTAATTTGATGTTTTCTGTCAGCCATAGTGCTTGCACAGTTTTCCATATTCACTTGTGTAAATCTTTTCATTCTCTAATAGTTACATAGTAATCCTTCATCTGGCAGTATCCCACCTTATTTAGCCAGTTTCCTGTTCATAGCCATTTAGGTCACTTCTTAATATATATTAAAAGGAATATGTAATAGAGTAGGTAAGAGGTCTAAAAACCCATTTTATAATCAGACTCTTGAAACAGTTTTATCTGTTCTTACCATTTCTGATATTAGTGTTAAAATAAACTGATTACAATGTCAAAAGCTACCACAGTCCAAATTTTCAGTTATAAAATAGTCATTCAATTGGTCGACAAATATTTATTGAGTACCTACTGAGTGCCAGACACCAGTTTTCATGCTGGGGATATGTGGTGAACAAGAGTGCATTTTTTACCTTCAAGGACATCACAGCAGGTCCTCGAATGATGTTGCTTTGTTCATCACCATTTCATTATAACATTGATGAGATGCTGTGGTAACTTAAGTCTTTTATTGATGTTAGTTAGCCTGTGGGAAAACTGGTTTTGTTATACGTCCGTTTTGCCTCAGTGCTAAGAACCTATCCAGGAACGTTAAGCGAGAACTGACTGTACCTCCCACTGGAGGAGGTTGACAGTGAGTCTGTACTCTAACCCGTAAGTCAGCTTCAGTTATCGATACGTTCCGTGGAGAAAATAAGAATATGTGGAGAGTGACCGGAACTGGAGTAGCTTCTGGGAAGGCCGTGCTGAGTTGATGACATTTGGGTCGAAATTCAATGAGCAGGAGGTGGACATCTGAAGAGAAGGGAAGATCAATCAGGCAGAAAGAAGAGCAGCAGCAGAGGTCGTGAAACGGGAGAGGGTATGCCGTGTAGAGGGACAGAGGCAGTGCCGTGTGGCAGAGGGTCGTACACGAAGGGGAGAGTGGAGGGAGAGGAGTCACCGTGGGGAGTGAGTGGAAGAAGGGTTGAGGGTGACTCTCGGGATTTTGATGTGAGCAGCTGGGTAGATGGCGGCCCCTTTTCCTGGGAAGGCTTATGAAGGGAGCAGGGCTTTGTGGGGATGGAGGGGATGGGAATTTGGTAGTTCTGCTTTGTCAGGTCAGCCACTGATGACGTTGGTCTGAAGTTCAGAAGAAAGCTCAGCTAAAGACAGCTTGAGAGTCATCCGTATGTACCTGCCATTTAAAGGCACAGCCTGCGCGAGATCACCTGGAAGGTGGGAAGGTGGTCTGTGGAGAGGGGGCCGGAGAAGATAAAGAAAATCCAGGGGCTTGTGATCTCAGGGAGGCTGAGAGAAGACTGCTTCAAGTAGAGGGCGTCGTGTCAGGTGCTGCTGGCGATAAATGCTAGTTGCTGCTGAGAGGTCAAGTAAGAGGAGGACCAAGAATCGGCCATTAGCTTGAAGAAGACATAGCACATCTCTGGTGACCCTGAGCAGAGCTGTGTTCATGTCATTGCAGAGGGGATGGGCTGGGGAGAGGTAAGGGGTCAGGGAGGAAAGAGCTTTGCTATGAAGGGGACTGGGAATGAGATAGGGACATTTTATTACAATGAGATGTTTGTTTGCTAATCGCAGTGATCCGGTATTGAGGGAGAAATTAATAATGGGAGAGCAAAAGGAGGGGCCATTTGTTGAAGGAAAAGCTTGGAAAGGCTGGGGGGTGGGGCCGGGGCCAAGTGAAGCGCCGAGCCTTAGAAAAGGAGTGGGGTGCATCTTTTGTGGTACCAAAGGAAGGCAGAGTGGGCGCAGGTACAGAGGGTGGGTGAAGTTGGTGGTGGGGAGGAGCTTTTCTGGTAACTTCCGCTTCCTGGCGAAAGTGTGTGAGTAAGGTCCCCAAGTGAGCCCAGGACTTGTGGGAGACGTGAGGGGAGAAGAGCACGATCTCCATCCCAGAGTGTGGGAAGGGAATTCACCAGCAACGCGGGGTGGGGCTCTGTTGCAGGCTCGGACGCCTGTTTGATATTCTGGCCAAAAATTTGGAGTGAGCACAGTGAGCACAGCAGCCTGACTTCTCTCTGGCCACGTGCCGCTGCTTGGGTGAGGGTCAGGCGTTTGGTGTTTCCAGGATTAGGGTTTTGCCAGGTAAATAGGACAGGAAGAGAAGACAAGGGAGCTGAGGAAGGTGATGGAGAGAGGAAGAAGCAAGAGGTCAGTGATAGGAGGAGGTCAGAGCAGGACCCTGACGAGTGCCCGGGGGCAGGTGGGGATTCCAACTGGGAACCGTGAGGGCTCAGAGGTGCGATGCCTGTCAGGGGACCCAGTCTGGGTGCTTAAAAGGCCATCTAAAAATTATAAACTAGTGCTTCGTACAGAAACCCTAGACAATACAGAAAAGAACAAGAAGCAGCAGAAATCCCTGTAATCTTGTCAGTTAAAAGTATTGGAAGTTAACCCTGAACTTTTCTAGTATTTCATTTTATTTGTTATTTGTAGCCTGTTTTGTTCCACTTAAGATTGTATTGTGAAATTTTCCCACATCAGCCTGCAACATGTGTGGATGTGAATTTATAATTTCTATCAGTTTGTCTGAGTGGGTTCCATATACGTGTGTGTGTATAGTTGGCCCACCTTTTAAACACGGCAGGAGCGGATTTCTCTCCTGCACCTCGTCCTCAGTTTCCCTGCCCAGAAGCAACCAGCGTTTCACATTCCGTGTATCTGTGACACACACAGGTGGTTTTTTCCTTTTTAAAAGACAAATGATAGTGAAAGAGACAAGCTTATTACCTTTGTATCTTTGGGTTTTCCATACCCATCCACCCATCCATCACCCATCCGTCACCCATCCGTTCAGTATTTGCGGAACGCATACTAAGTGCCGGTTGCTGTTCTAGGCACTGGGGTTCACAGATCTTTCCTCTGGGGAGGGCAGATCGGGAGTAAACAGAGTATGTCAGATGATTACGACAGAGCCAGAGCCAGAGTGTAGGTAAGGGGGAGTGGGAGTGCACTTGGGATAGGAGCGAGTTGCTGTTGTATGTACGATGACAAAGGACACCCTCACTGATCAAGTGTCACTTGAGCAAGTGCCAGATGGATATCTGGGGGAAGAAGATCATTTCAGGCAGAGGGAAGATAGAGCTGCCTTGTTCTTTTTAATGAAAGTGTAGTGTTCCATTGACTGTTAAACCATAAGTTTTTAAATGAGTTCCTTGCTGTTAGATATTTAGGTTATTCTAACTTTTACTATAAACAGTGCTTCAGTGATACGTGATATTTAGTAGTTGCATTGTATTCCATTTTATAGTTCTGCTTATTATACTTAATTTATCTACCATTGTTGGGTGTGTAGGCGATTCTCCAGCGTTTAACTATTGTAAGTAATTCTGACATGTTGTTGTACATACTTTCTGTACATTTCTGACTGTTTGTTTGAGTTAAATTCCTAAAAGCAGCATGTTAGATCTAAGAATATTGCACATTTTAAAATGCTTTACTTCTGCACTTAATTGCTAAATTACATTTTGGGAAGGTTGGCTCAGTTCGCATATCTACCACCAATATATGTGCTGATTTTTATGCGCCCTTGCCAACACTCAGTATTATCGTTTTTAAAAATTTTACCAATTGATGGCCAGAAATTATTATATCATTGTTTGATTTTACGTTTCCATTACTAGTGAAATTGAGCTTTTTTGGTATATTTAACTGGCTGTATTTCTTCTGCCAGTTGCCTGCCTATTGACTTTGCTCATCTTTCTGGAGGTGTAGGGTGGGGTATTGGGGTATTTTTATTTCTTAAAGTTCTTAAATGGTTTAATTTTTCATTTGACTTTATACTTAGAAGAATATGGTTTAGAGAGGTATTGAACTTTTTTCTTAAATAGTTAATCTTTTTTGCCTGTAGAGGTATCGAATAATGTAACCTGTCATTGGTTTGATGTTTTAATAATACGTCATTGTTTGACTTTTTTTGTCATATCCCGATACCTGTTCTGTAGGCTTTCTGACATCTCTTCTATGACTTATTTACCTGATACCTATTTCACTGACTTCAAATTATATATTTTCCATATTTTAGCATGTTTAGCTTTGGAATGCGTCTTAAAGTCAGCTGTTTGCCTGGGTGAAAGTTGAACTCTTCCCGAGGTGGTTTGCATTTTCTTCAGCCAGTCACTGGGGGGCACTGCCAACCCGAGTTTGCTTAAACTAATTTCTCTGAGATTTTCTTGAACTTGCTGGTTTTGTGAATTCAAACCACAAAAAAATTGCAGGCAGGCCTGGGTGGATATGCCAGTTCAAAAGCCGAGGAGCTTTTCTTCTTTCTCCTCTTCCCACCGTCAGGGAACCGGTGTGCAGACTTCTTTGCTGTCCCTTCTGTGGCCAGGGTCCTCTTTTTACCCTCACTGAGGTCACAGCTTTTTGGTGTCCCTGCTTTTTGTGAGGGTCTCTTCCTCCTTATAGACACCCTATCCTGGGCGTCTTTTCTTAGCATGGTACATAAAATAATGGTGTGCCTTATATATCACCTAATATGAAAAACTAAGGACCTTTCATTTCCTACTTAATTTGTTCATTGTTCCTTGTTTTCTTTCTTATACTTGGTTGTAAAAGTTTATAATATCGTATTCATGCTATAAAATATTTTAAAATATGAAGAATTCTTCTATACATGGTTTATTTAAGCATAGATCAATTTTGCTGAATAATATTTTTTATGTTTATCTCATTTAGTCCTTTTTAGAATTGTTCTATAAAAAGCCTCAGATTAACCTGACCAATATTCTCTTTTACTCTCCAAACTCGTTTTGTTATGAAGATTACCGCGCTGGTTAATCTCACAGAATGCTCCCTGCTGCCCTTTCGTCCCTTCCCTTGATGACGGCCTGTCCGAGGACTTGTGCTCACAGGGTTTGCTTTTCGGAGGCACTTTACAGTGTGTGTTTAGTACAGCGTAGCGTTTGGCAGTGTGTTCTTTTGCTTCAGAACGGAACAACGATGCATTATTATATTGTTACTGTAAGTTTGTGAAGTTCACCAAGAATTCTTTTTTTTTCTTTTAAAGACTTTCTTGTCTTTCCAGAAAATTGCAGTATAAATTACATTGCTGAGAAAACCCTCAGAGGACATTCCCAGTTTGCTCCTGTGATGGACGGCGGAAAAGTGATGCGTCGACATTTGCTCAGATGTAATTCTCAGATGTAGGGATCCATTTCAAAGAAAACTTGCAGAACAAACACAGTGAAAGCAATCAGTACCACAGGTGGACAGTATAGATGAAAAAATGGGATTAGCAAAAAAGATGCAGTCAAAAATTCCTCATCAGTGTAGCTTTACGGATGTCAAAGCGCGACATCCGTGAAGAAGCCTTTGCTGCATGCAGACGGCGGTTTCTTTTTCTTGAAAACTGATCGTCAGTGGGCTGTTAAACTTGTATTTCTAAAAATGTAGTATGTTCTTCTCTTCAAGTATGGACTTCTTGAGAAACTATAGGAACACGACTTTTTAAAACATTTATGTTCTACTTCAGATCTGAATTGTAGTTCCGAGCTGTTTGAACGCGGGGTCATTTTTCTTTACGAGAAAGGAGCCGAGATCACTTCCGTTCCAAGTTGCATCCGAGGTTTTCGTGACGCCTTTCAAGCGGTTGCCGAGCGCATAGTCGAAGAAGCGCAACGCTCCCGACGGCACAGAAGCCCTCTGGGCGCCCTCCCGGCGTGGGCATCCCCACCAGGCCGGGGGCGCAGGAGAGGTTTTCCTTGCTGGAGTCCGAGGGAGCCGTGCAGTCGACTCGTTGCCGAAGTTCCAGTTAATGTGAGAACCAAACTTGAGTTATTTTAGTTTTGGGGTTTTTTTTTTTGCTTTGTAACAGTTTCACTTATACCAAAGTATTTAAAAGTATGAAATGTATTGCTTCTCAATCATAAATGTACTTCATGAAATGACTGTTCTGTAATATTTTACTTTGTTTTACTGTGACTTCAAATTATCCAAAATATTTTCCTGATACTACATGGGAATGCTGATTTTCTCCTTTTGTTATGCAGTAGAAACATTTTACACTGTTTACATAGTTCTCATGGAACAGAGAATTTTTTAAAGCAACATACAATACACATTTTTGTGTGTATGTATTCTAGTTAGTGTGAATAAAGCAGTAACGTCAGTACACTTTTTAAGCAGCAAACTTCTATATTTCTCTTGTCTTCCTTAAAAGTGTTCCTATGAGTTTGGAGTGTTTTCCTTTATACTGTGAGTGCCTGCTGTATCTAGTTAATACGTAGCATTCACTCCTAACAGAATCAGGACAGTAGAGTTTAGAGCTGCAGTTGACACCAGACGACATAGGTTGGGCCAGCTCATCCTGTAGCCGAGGACAGGACCCTGCATGCCTCTCTCGGCTGCTTAATGGCAGCCCTGGGCCGGAAGGCAGTTAGCTGACTCCCTGCCGCCTTCATTTTTCTACACTAGTACTACGACCTTTCATTTAATTTCCACCTAAATTCCCCAAAACTCATGAAATTTAGAAACAAATGAGGGTTATTTATGTATATTTTAATAAAATCCAGTTTGATTTTTCAATTTACAGTCGATTTTGTCTGCATTATTCAGCCTGTGTCTCCTGAGTATTGGGTGGAGGAGAAGGAACTCTTGAACCAGGGTCCATGGGAAGAAACTTGTCCCAGCTGAGTTCCAGGATCCTGTGGTTTTAACGCTGGAGGAAACATGAAACAAATTGGTGTTGGCTGTCTGTGATTTCGTATTTCTGTTACTCTTCAATTTCTTAAAAAAACAAAAACCCAAGCAGTTAAGTCCCCTGAGGGCAGAGTCTCTCTTTATTAGCACATTGTCCTCTGTTGTGACCTCCACGCCTGCAGAATCCTGTCACGTAGTATAAGGCACATTCCAAATTTTCGTTGAATAAAAGAATTTTAAAAATCAAAAACATAATTTAACACTTGGAAGAGACTTGGAAGACCATGTAGATCAGTGGTTTGCAAACTTTTCAAGAGCAGCAGAACCTTTTTCAAGTGGAAACTTGCACTAGCCGTCAGCATATACGCTTGCCGGGTACAGCTGCTGCGCAAAGGGTGACCCCGCTTCTCCCCTGGGACGGCTCATTGCCTCCTGGAAGCCCTCCGGCTCAGCCCCTAACCTGGGTCAGTGCCCTCGTTCTCCCCAGGTGGCTAGTTACTCTGAAAGGGTTTCATATGCCGTGTCTGGGACAAAAATGAAAGCCTGTCAGTGTCTGGGGTTGAAGGTCAAAGTCACGGTGAAGCCACCCCTGCCGCCGTCGCTGCCCTGGCCCGGTGTGTTGGCCCGTGTGCAGCGAGGGGAGACTCCGTCCTGAGTCTGGTAGACCTGTGTGTGTCTCAACTCTCAAAACCAGAGTGCAACGCTAATAAAAGGAGGCCACACAGATTTTTGAGGTAAGTGTGTCATCGGAAAGGTGCGATCTACACAGAGCCTTGAAATGAGAAAGGTAGCGCATAGGTCCATTGTCCCGGCGGGGATGCGAGCTCACAGCACGTGGTCTGACGGTCTGGGACCAGCGCTGTCCCAGAAACCCGGGGCGACTGGCTGGCTGTCACCGTCCTTCGGTTTTAGCCCCTGAGGCATCAGCCGCCTCGGCGCTGGACCCTGGTGCTTACCGAGCAACGTTCTGGGGGCGGCTTGGTCTCCCATGTAGATTCTGCCACCTGGGGAGAGTGTGAATTGAACTGCAGACGCTGCGTGTTTTGTTTTCTTTCAAATCGCCATGCTCAGTGTGACAGGAAGTTGGCATCCTGGCTAAGCATGATTCGGTTCCCCAGGACTGATCCTCTGAGGGGAGGTGGCAGAATCCAGTTCCTTTGGGCCGTGGTGCTGACATGGTGTTCCTGCTGTTGCCCATCTCCCTGCAAAGCACTGGGTGGACTGTCAGCTGACTTCTCTCCTCGGTGTTTCTATACGGTCGACAGGTTATGGTCGTCCTGGTATCTCACCTCTAAATCGAGCTTACTGAGAACTTGATCACATGACAGAGGGCTCTGGTGCCCACCTGCCCTTATTCCTCTCTGAGCTCTCCCTCTTACCTGTGGTTCCTTGAGCAAGATTTTTCCGCCCATAACCTCTCTGCAAAGTGTTTTTTGTTTTTGGTCATTTTCCTCTGTCATGAAATTCCTTGACCTCGTAGAATTGTTTTGAGGCTTAAATGAAAATACAAGTAGAGTGCGTGTAACAGTGCTGGGCTCATAGTAAGTACTCAAAATGTTAGCTGATTATTGTTACTGTTACTGGTTTTTCACCACGAGCACTCAGGTTCAGGGAGACGCAGGTCTTCATTGCCAAGGTCACGGCCACTTCCTGTGCTCCCTGTCTTCTATGTGGGCCGTGTGTCTTATAGCTGAGAACTGCCAGGGAGAGGCTGGGCATCTGGTCAGAGGTGTGGGTGTTGGCAGGGGTGTGGGCATGGAAGCCGGGGTGTGGGGGGAGGTGCAGGCCTGCGGGGAGGAGGATGAGAAGCTGGAACCAGGCGGTGGGGCCGGGGCCGGGGATGGCACTGCTTATTCGCCTGTCTCGTGCAGTCCATGGGACTCTTAGAAAACGCCTTCGAATAACTTCTATGTGCCCGGATTCCCTAAGCTCATCTGGGGACAAGGGTCAATGAAACATGTTTTTTCTTCCTAAATTCTGCCCTCTGTTCTCTCTGATTTTTATTTTCCTGTTTTAAAACATCAGCTCTATGGCAGAATTTCCCAAATGTATTGGCCCCACAGAGCACTTTATAAATGACTCAACGTTGGCGTCGGTGGGAAGCTCGTGAGATGACAAGGCCACCCCACATCGCGCTTCTGCCCTCGGTGTCTGGCCCAGTGGAGGGGTCTGGGCAGCGTACATAGCTGATACCACAGTTAATTCACAATATGCGCTCAGTGTGTGAAATTGTGTGACGACATATGACCCAGACCAGGAGGCGACACTCGACAGAGGAAACGGGATGGCCATACACCTTTGTCAGAGGAAGGAGAATTTATTGGCCGGTGGAGCTTGCGGGATTAACAACACCGTGCACGAGCTTGCTCTGGTTAGATTTGTTACAGTTTATATATTTCTACAGTGTCCATGCAAGGGACATGTGATTCCTTTGAGGCTTCACGTGTGCCTCTGTACTCAGGATGGGGAGCAGGGGCTTCGGGAGGGGGCTGCAAGGAGGGAGGAATTTCCAGACTGCTGGTCTTAGAGGTTGTTTGTTGTGTACAACCCGGGACCTTGGCGTTAACATTCACAGGACTCTCGAACAGAGAGACAGGCCGCCTAGGCTATAAGCAAGAAGCAGCGCTTACTGAAGCCGGCACCTGTTCAGCGCATTCCTACCCAGAGGCTGAGCCCCGATTGTAACATAACGAGCAGTTTTTGTACAATCTTGTTATTCCTACCCAGTTTCAGAGATAAGGAAGGACATCAGCTGGTCGGCGAGCCATGAACCAACAGGTGTGAGCTGCAGAGTCCTTGGGGTGAGGAGGGCAGTCAGGAGTGGACTTCAACTGGCTGAGTCGGTCATTTCTGCAGGCCCTTGCCTTTGCATTTTTGCAGACGCCTCCTCTCCGCTCTCACAAGGACCCATCCAGGAGATAGGAGGCCCGTGGCGTCTGGTGAGGGGGTGAGCCGCATTTCAGCTTCATGACCCGTGGAACTGGATGCTTGGGGTACCCCACCATGCTTTCCTTTCCTTTCTCATATTCGAACGTGATGTTTAAAAGACTCCGTTGTGGAAATGTCCACCTATTCAAACGCACGGAGTCTTCAGTGGTGGTGTCAGAGGTTACCTGAGAGACAG
Organism: Eonycteris spelaea; assembly: GCA_003508835.1. Classification (NCBI taxonomy): domain Eukaryota; kingdom Metazoa; phylum Chordata; class Mammalia; order Chiroptera; family Pteropodidae; genus Eonycteris; species Eonycteris spelaea. The sequence goes on along the minus strand of PUFA01000004.1, from coordinate 6,489,041 downwards.
GTAAAGCAGCGGTGGCCAGGTGAGAGGGGGGAACTGCTTTCAGGACGTGGGAGGGCGCGAGGTGGGAAAGAGCCTCGCGCCGTTGGGCAACTGGAAGAAACGAAGTTGTTACGCGCGCGAAACGCAAAGACTGTGAATGCGCCGCAGACGGTTTTTATTAAAATCGTTTTTAAAGACAACGTTTCTCGTGGCGCCTTTTCTTTTCGCAGCCGCCTCACGGCATCCACTCTTGTCGACAGGAGCCCAGTTGGGAACATCGGAACGTGCGCGCTGCCAGCTCCCGGTGCGTGACTTCCCCGGGCCTCCCCGCACCTGCGCCCAGGTGCTTCTCTGAGGCACTTTCGCGTCCCTTTGGAGGGTGTGTGTCTCAGAGGTGGCACAGCTGTTCGAAGACCACTTCCGGCTCCTGGAGAGCCGTCCGGTGAGCGGGGCTGTTGCGGTTCTCGGGATGCGACCCCTCGAATGAAGCTGGGGTGGGGAGCGCGTGGCTGTGGGTGTCGGCTGTGCGGGCGCTGAGCCAGGCCTGCCTCTTCGAGGAGCCCCTGGAGGGAGCTGTCAGCCTCCGCATGTACAGACGAGAGATCGGAGGTTTGCGGGAGCCGACTGCCCCGCCAGGGCCACGCGGTTGGCGGCGGGCAGAAGAGAGCGCGTTAACAGTCAAACATTGAGGGGCGCCTCCGCCATGGAGCTGCCCTTTCCAATCCTTGCGACTCCACCGCCCGCCTCCTTGTGGACAGGTCTAGATGGGACCTCGATGTTTACGTAACTACCCTTTGAGCTGAAGACAGAGGAATAAACGCAAGATGGCCTTTTGTCCATTTTTTTGAGTGAAGACAGTGTCTTAGTCTGTGTGCTCACTCCGTGTTTCTCAGTGGTGACGGCCAGGTTGTATTGTCCCCGGTGGGTTGGTTTGTCATCCTCACTTCCATCACCCTGGTTCTCCTTAAGCCTGGGTAGCTGAGTCACTGTCTGGCTGCTGTCTTGAAACCTCCCCTCCCAGCTTGTCCTCAGAAGCAGCCCCTGGCTCCCCCTACCTCCCCGAACCTCCCTCTACCTCCCCCTACCTCCCCTACTTCCCAGGGACTTTCCTTTGTTCAGAATTTCCTGTCCTTCCTTACCGCCCCCCCCCACCGCCCCCACCAGCCTCTCTCTGGCCTTGCCCTCCTCCCGCTCTGTGCCACTCTAGCTAGTTAATCATTCTCCCAGTTCACCTTTCCTTTGTGAGCCTCTGGCCTTTCCCTGCCACTGTGTGAAAGCACAGCCCCAGCTCTTTTCTGGAAGCTTCTGCATGCGGAAACCCCAAGTGGGTGCTGCCTCCAAACCAGTGCTGCTCAGTTGACGTTTAATTACATTAATTTTATCCTGATTTGTTCACAGGTGTCTTATCCAAAAAGCACAGTTCAGCAGGGGAACATGACCAACGGGATCCCATTGTTTCCCCTCAGAGGACCTCAAAGGGAGGCAAACCCAGGGACCCCGGAGATGCTAATAACAACCCCTTTCCTCTTCTCTGGCACCTGCAGCCTCCCCAAACAAAATGGGGACGCTAGAATGATAGTCACAGTGACATCTTGGGCCACATGAACACGCATAAGCTATGGGCTCAGGTAAGGGCATGCACACGTCTTCACTTTCTGCTTTCCAGTGACAGGTGTGCCGTTACCTGTGTGAGCGGGTTTCAGCAGCAGCTGGTGAGGGAAGGAGATGCCTGTGTCTCAAAACCTGCAGTTACTGGGTGTGAGGTGGCCTTTTTGGGCTGGGATTTCACATTTCTTTAAGGACCTGCGTTTAATACTCTTTTACCTTTCAATAAAAAGAAAACTCTATTACAAAGCTTTGCCTTGGGAAAATAAAAAAATTCCCCTCCCCCCACCAAGTAATACCCACAATAGCTTTCACTAGATCAGCTTTTCTGGGTACCTTCTAGGAATCCTTAATTTGCCAGTTTTGAAGTATCCCTTTTCTGTCATTCTCATTAGAACTTTCTATAGTTCATTTTGGTCATGTGTGTAAGGGGGGGATTATGTTATTTCAGCATTTGGGTAGTGAGCTCTTCAGTCTTACATTTGAGACATAACAAGTGTAATGCAAAGTTGCTTTTTTTGTTTTCTTGAGATTATGTCTCGTTTCTTTTAGCTCAAACACCTTTCACCTAACTCCTTTCAAAAATTCATTTTCTGATGCCACTTTTCATTTTCCAATAACTTTCAGAATCACGTTTTAGATGTTCCTACGTTTTTTTTCCCCCTTCCCAAATCAGTTTTGTCAGCATCCGCGCCGAGTCCGGCTGTGGTCTCTGGGTGACTCTATGATTATCTCCCGCCATCATCACTTTTATTCCCGGGCCCCGTAGAGTTTTGTTCTCTATACAGTGACAATATTTCGTTACCTGAAAAGGGTAGTTTGCCTCAAGTGTTCTCAAATGTAATGAGTTTTGAATTGGTGATTTTGAGTCTCAATAAGTCTCCTCTGGAAGACACGTGAAGATTAAGGTTCCTGAATTTTTGTGTGTCTGTGGTTGAACACGTGCTGCTTACATGCAGGGTTCGAGCCAGTCTGTTGGCTGGAGTTTAGAGCCATAGCTGTCAGAGTTTTGCCTGGTGCCGACAGAAGAACATGAACCGTCAGCTCCTTGGCATCTCGTGAAGTTCTGGACCGCTTTCTCGAATGGCAAGAGTGAGCACGTGTGGAAAACTGGAACTAAATCCCCCTTTGCCGGCCCCAGAGGGAAACGGATCTTCGAAGACGTTTTTACTTTCCAGATTTTGTTTAGTTGTGCGCAGTGCACATCCCAACCGGTTTAGAAGGGGCCACTTTTCACTTCTGTGTCTAGGACTGTCTCCGGGAGCCGCATGAGCCGCAAGAACTCCAAGAGCATCTTGAGTAGCTGCTGGTTATTCCTTTGGTCAAGTCAGGCTTTCCTCCTGGAGGAAGGCCCTCCGTGAACCTGATTGCGTCGATCTTTGTGCTAATTAAGGGAGGAGCTGTGGAAGACATTCCTTCACAGATTTTCTTACAGGGAACTTTCAGCAACTTAAAAAATACGAGAAGGGCATGAACAGATAATTTACTTAAAAAAAATTAGTACACTTGAAATAATATGTTCATCCTCATGACTTATCTCAAAAACACAAATTAACATTTAAAAAGAAGGGCCTTTTAAAAACCTCATAATGGCAAATTGAAAAAAGAGATGAGTGCTTGACTTCGTGTGTGCTAATAGGAGTATTGGCTGGTGCTTTTCCAGAAAACAATTTGGTGCCAAGAGTCTTCGCATAGCCTGTACCTTTTAGTGCAATAATGTTCAGAAACAGAGTCTTAAAAAAAACTGATTTATATACACGGGATGATTCCTCAGGGGAAAGCGAAACATCTGGAAACCAGTTCAGTGAAATGGTTGGGGTTGAAGTTAGAGAAGAGAGAGAAAGACTTGAAATTTTACACAGTTCTAGTCTTGGCCACAACGAGTCTCATTAGACAATGAAAGCCTGTAGACAGTTTGTGCAAACCTGTTATTTCTACAACTCTGAAAATAACTGAGATGGGTTCCTGTCCATGGCAGGCTGGCAGGACTGTCTTACGAGGTCAGCATGACAGGCGATGTCCATGCTCACGGTGCCACCTGAAGTAGAGTGGTCACTTGTGTAGGAACAGACCTGTCTGGGAGAATGACGGATGGGCATAGCGTGAGCCGGAGCGGAAGTCAGGGGCCGGGGAGTCCTACCCAGTCCCCGTCAATCCGAGGGATGAAGAGGGAGGAGCTTGGTCACGGCTGCCAGTCAGTAAACGAAATCAGCCTTGGAGTCCAGGGTCTCCTGAGTCCAAGTCCATTTGCGTCCACCTTGAATTCAAAACCAAATCACAGCTTCACACGCCACTTTGATGTTTGTGGCATAAGAAAGGCAGAGGCCCGTTTTCTAGGTGAGGAAACAGATCAGAAAAGCGGCGTGACCTGTCCAAGATCGCGCCATGGTTAAGTGGTGGAAATGTGGTGAGTGTGGAGAAAGCGAAAATTTGCAAATGAGATGACAATTCAAGCTTTTACTTATTCTAGCGTTTCCTCCAGTGTTTAGAAAAATCTTTTAGCTTGTTGATGAAGACTCTTTTATTTAGTGGATTTGGAGGAGAGCGGAGTATGTTGTCTAAAAACATGATCCTGTTCATATGTGGACGTGTCTCTCGCAATGGCCTTGCCTTGTCTTTTCTGCCTCATGTCATTGTTGACCATGTGCCACCGGTGGCCTGGGGCAGCTGTTCCTTCACTCTAGTGGTCCTTGTCAACATCTTTTTTTCTTTCTATTGGCTGGCGCTGTCTACCTGTCCAACACTCCTGCTCCGGTCCCCGCATTGGGTCCCTGTTGATATTTGCACAGGCGCACAGTAGGGATAGATATTTTATCTGATGTAAACTCCAGAGCCTTTAACTTTTAAGCTTGAGTCAGAGCCACAAGAACCCTGAGAGCATCTTGAGTAGCTACTGATAATTCCTTTCATCGAGTCAGGCTTTCCTCCTGGCGGAAGGCCGTCCCTGAACTTTATTGCGTTGATCTTCATGTAATTAAGGCAGGAAGGCAGGGATGAGGATGACCATGCCTGTCTTTACAGACGAGAGAACTGAGGTTCCCAGAGGTGATGTGTCGGTAGTGACTCAGAGGAGTGACCGGCGAAGCTGGGACTTGAACTCGGGTCTTCTTTCTGTGGCACCGTCTTGCTTCTGTATGGAAATATATCACTTGTCAATGTCGTATTGGTAATTCTGACAGGCCCTAAAATGTGTAAATATGGAATAGCTCTTGGCACTGTGTTGGATTAGAAAATTTGGAAAATGTGGGAAGCATAAATGAGAAAATAAAAATCATACATATTCCACCTTCACTATTTTGCATTTTTCCTTATAAAAATGGATCACATTATAATGTTGGGAACTTACTTTTTTAATTGCTATTTCTCGAGTTTTTTATACGTTATTTAAACATCTTATATAAGATCAAATTGATTTTTGCTTAACCAATCGCCTGTTATTTGATTTGGATTGTTTCTAATTTTCCAAGTGTGTGTGTGTGTATGTGTATTGAAAGATACGTCAGATAGGTCGACCTTTTGATGAGCCTCCTTTTAGGGAAAGCTTTGTGAACAGTATGAATTAGGTTTTAAATTCATCACTGAACATGTAGGATTTCTCTGAGGTCAAATGGAACAGGAAGTTGCTAAGGAAATAAGACTCTCTACCGGATTTCATTTGAGTCTTTGTACGTCAGAAAATTTGGATCGTCTTGTTTAGGCTGTGTGTGTGATTTGTCTTGTATTCATTTGTTTTCATTCAGATGCCTATGTCTTCCTTCGGTACTCGGTCTGATTCATGTAGCCAGTGTTAGCAATATTTAAATCCTTTTGCATATCTGTGGCATTTCATTAATTTACTCTAATTTAAAAATGAAATTTGTCTCTGAACATAAAACTTTAATTTCAGAAAATACAATTATTGGCTGTAGGTATTATTTCCTCACAAACCTGTTCAGTCCCTAATTTACCTCAAAGGCTCTTAAACCCAAACTAAGCATAGGAGAGGGGAAGAGAGAGAGCAGAGCCGCCATCCAGTGTTTCCTCTTGCCGAGCAATCTTGTCTTCCAGAATATTCTCATTCCCTTGTTGTTGTTTTCCCCCACCCAATTTTCAGTACCTAACTCATCACATTTTTCAATTTAAATGCCACGAGGAGAATTCCACTTTCAGTCACAGTGGGCTTTATCGTACACCAGCCCTCCCACTAAAGACAGTTTGGAAAATATAATATACAGAAAACAACGTTTGAAGGTAGCAGACACCTGCCAGAGAAGCAAAGTGAGTCTGACATTTGATGCCACTTGTCCCCGTGGGGGAATTGCCAAAGCAGAAAGTGGTAACCAAGGTACTGCTAAGGTGGACAGCAGAGCTCCTGGCATTCTTAGGGGCCAAAAACTGTAGTTTAGAGCACACCAAGAAGGAGGGATCCTGACAAGGACCCCGAGATTTCAGTCGTGGCTTCTGACAGTGTACTCCTTCAGACAGGGACGAACCGGAAGTAGAGCAGACCAGGGGTGAAGGTGGACAGTCTGAGTGGAGGGTCTGTTCGAAAGGCCTGGGTAGGGAAACTGAGTCCAAGCCAAAGGCCTCCATCCAAGTACTAACCAGGCCCGACCCTGCTTAGCTTCTGAGATCAGACGGGATCAGGCTTGTTCAGGGAGGCATGGCTGTAGACTGGTGGTGACCTTTAAAAGCAAACAAACAGGACGTGCTGGGTGGGTTCTAGGGTGCTGGAGAATAGAGGAATTCTCCGGATTCAGAATGATTTGCTTTCAAATCCCAACTCTGGACAATTTTCTTAACCTCACTTTTATTGTAACAGCTTTTTATTGTTGTTGTAAAAATAACGAGAAAAATCCAAATTATTTGAAGGTAACGCCGGGCGTCTTAGTCCGTTGGGGCTGCCCTAACAAACCAGCACACACTGGGCGGTGTGCAGACAGCAGAGGCAGGGAAGTCCGTGATGGAGGTACAGGCGAATTCGGCGTCTGCTGAGGGTCCCCCCTGGTTCAGAGATGGCCATCCTCTCGCCATGTCCTCACCTGGTGGCAGGGGAGGGAGCTCTTGGGGGTCTCTTCTATAAGGGCGCCAATCCCATCATGAGGGCTCCACCCCCATGACCCAGTCACCTACCAAAGGGTCCACCTCCTACTCTCACATGAGGGTTATGAATTGACGTGCATGTGAGGGAGGTGTGGGACATACACGTTCGCTCACTGCAACAGGTAAAAAGTGATTTTTCCTCTCTCGATCCCCTCGTCCCAATCCATCCCTTCTTTATACCTCTCCGGTAGATTTTCACAGTGTCTCTCCAGTGTTTTGTAATTTGGGTCGGTGCGGGAATGGGATGATTTTTGAAAAGCGATGACAAACGGGGTATTGTTAGTGCATGGAAAGCATTGGGTTTCATCGATCGCACGTCCATCCTCCTCAGCCCTTGCTTTTATTAGCGCTAATGGTTTTCAGCTGTGTTTCTTGGAGTTGCTGAATATCAGTTTTCTCATCTGCAAAATGCAGATAATGTTGACCTTGCCGAGGCCTAATGAGGATGAAATGAGATAAAGTAGGATGCCTAGCTTAGCGCCCCGCGCAGTGGGGCTTGGGTAACACTAGTGTGTTCTCACTGCCATCATCCCTAGGGCCCCCTCCACTGATTGATTACAAAGGGCTCTGCTCACAGTGGCTTATACAGAAAGATTGACATCAATCAAGGGGCTGCCAATAGCTTTTTTTTTTAACTCTTTAAAAATTTTAAGGTTGTGGTAAAATACACATAACATCAGGCATACCATCTTACCTATTTTCAAGTGTTCAGTTCGGTCTCATCCAGAGCATTCACATTGTTGTGCATCCCTCACCACCATCCATCTCCTGACCTCTTGTCGTACTGCAGAAGTGGAACTCAGTCCCCGTCAAAAAATAGCTCCCCTTCCCCTCTCCCCGGGCAGTCACCATTCCATTTTGTGTGTGTGTGTGTGTGTGTGTGTGTGTGTGTGTGTGTGTGTGTGTGTGAATTTAACTATTCTAGGTGCCTCATGTACTTGGAATCCTGTACTGTTTGTCTGTTGTGGCTGGCTTGTTTTGTTTAAATAATGTCCTTAAGGTTCATCCGTATTGTAGTATTTGCCAGAATTTCCTTCCTTTTTAAGGCCGAATAACATTCCGTATTTTGCTTATCCACTCACCGGGCCAGTGGATACGGGCTGCTGGCCCCGCTTGGCTGTTGTGAATAGTGCTGCTTTGAACATGGGTGCCCCTGTATCACTTTGGGTCCCTGCTTTCAATTCCGTTAGGTCTATATACTAGTGGGTGTTGAAAGCTATAGAGCATTGAGGAAAAATGTCAGTGTGCCTTCCATGGTGTCAGTACCCCTTGGAAGAGCCACCTAACTATCACACCCCGGGCTGCTTAGCCTCCTTGGACAGGAAAGAGGGGTCTGCATCCAATTGCATCACTGCATAATGAGCTTGCAGGATCACCACCTGCCCACCGTCTCAGCGCTCCGGACTGCAGGGGGTGCTGGACAAAAGCAAGATTTGCTGCTGCTGTTGCTACTTTTGAGACTTCCAAATGTACATTTTTCTCTTTTATTGTGTAATTCCAACCACTAAAATGACCGAACACACACTGCAATAAAGCATCAACATTTGGCTTCCAGGAAAATAAAAATGCAGCAGGAAAAAAAAAAACCAGCAGCAGGAGAAAGGAATTACTGGGAAACACCCACAGAATGAAATGCCTGGGCTAATTTTTACCCTTCCCCCCATTGTTTAAACTCTCTATATTATCCAGTGCAGCATTGTTCGTAATGGCGGATGACTGCATGCAATCTCGATGTCTCGCCCAGGGCGATGGTTGGATAAATCACCATGGTGGGGATACTGTGTAGCTATAAAAAATAATGATCAGCCTCTCTGCAGAGAAAGAGCTACCAGACGTTTTAAGTGACATAACAAAGGCAAAATGCTGAGTAGATTGTATACTGTGCTATCTGTTGCGAAAAAACAGAACAAATGAGAATGTGTGTGTCACGTGCACACACAATACATTCTTTTGCTTGCTTGTGTATATACAATGAAACTCTGCAAAGCCATAAGAAACTAATATCAGTGGTGATATATGAGGGTAGGAAGTAGACTTTCCCAGTATGACTTTACATATATATTTTTATTTTTAAGCGATGTGAATTTATCACCTATTGAAAATAAAGAGAAAGGGCTTGTATTTTCCCACCAGCCTGATCAGAGGAGAGATTCAATATCTAAATTAAGTTGATTTATAGGCAATAAAGTTACACAATTTGTTGCAAGCAAAACAAATCTGTTACAGGCTGTTTAGGATTTATTTGTGGTTGAGGAAGACAACAGCTTCTGATCCCAGCCCTGGAGATGCCTGAGAGGAGATGGGGAAGGAAAATGGTGCTCCAGGCCTCACTCTGCCACTGATCTTGAACTCTTCGGAGAAAGGGAAGCATCAGGTCCAGAGCATGGGGACCGTAGTTGGGCAGGGTAGGAAGCCACAGCCAGGGTGGGCTAGGCCTGAATTTTACTCAGGGCTTTTCCTCTCCCATGCATTGCCCTGGGTGAGCCAGGTGGTACCTGGGAGGTGATCTCCAGTGTAGCAGCCAACCTGAGCTTGTATGGCTAGACTGGAACTCGAGGTGTTCAAAACCTGACAATCTACAGCTGCTCATAAACAAGCAGACAAACAAACGCACTGATTGATTGAGTCTCCACCTCCACGAGACCAGAGTTTCTATCACTGCCACCCCAGAGGGTGCCCAGGCAAGAATGGCTTGGGCCTGGAGGGGCTTCCTCTCTGCATACCCCCAACGTACCTGGAGGAGCAGAGGGTAGGGCCTTTTCTCTACTAGAGAGTCATCACTAGCCAAGGCATGGTTTCAAGGGAGCAAAGATGAACTCAGAACAATTAGGAGACATCTCAGGACCCAGAGCCCTGTGAAAGAAGGGTGACCGCCAATTCTCAGAGATTCGGATGGGCTGAACGGGAGAACCCTAAGATCTAACAACACTCTGGGAATGGAGAAAGAGAGCAAGTCACGAGGACCGTCACCCTTGCTGTCTACCTTTATGTGAGGTTACGTGAGGAAATGACCTTTGAACTCCAACCGTGAAGGGACATCCAAGAGAATTAACTAACCTTGATATCTTTCTCCTTTGGCCTTATCACAATGTGAAACAATAAATCTCTATTATTTAAGTCATTTTAGTTGATCATTCTATTATTTGCATCCAAAAGCATCTGGATTCAATATAACTTATGATATTAATAGATGTCAGAAGGAAGATTGTGACCATTTTAATATATTTTTTAAAAAGCACTTGAAAATGTGTAGTCACACACACACACACACACACACACACACACACACCCCACAGTTAACATCACATGGACTAGAACTAAATACAGATCTTTGCCAACAGAGTAAGGTGAGGAGAAGAAGTAAGAGGCCTTGAAAACTATAACAGCATCTGCCGGGCACTCACCGATAGCTTTCCTTTGCTTCCTGTTCTATAATAGACTCATTGAATTTTAGCCAAGGCCACAGCCACCTAGAATAAAGTATATTTTCCAGCCTCTCTTGCAGCTAGGTTCTGGCCAATAGGTTGGACATAGGAATTGTGTAGGCAACTTCTGAGATGTTTCATTTGTTTGTCCTGCTGCAGGGGAAGGTGAACACGATGCTGGGTGCACCACTGTGGAACAGGAGGGCGAGTGACACGTTCTAAGGGCCAGTGACACACCAGGGGCCTAGATGACCGCAGAGCCATCCTACGGACCAAAACTTTCTACGTCCTCACTTTCATGTGAGAGAGGAATTTCTGTCTTCTTTAAGCCGCTGTTATTTTGTGTCTCTGTTGGATGCAGTAGAACCTAAATCATAACTAATAAAAACTGAAAAGACAAAAGTGTCTTATATTTTTAAAATGGTACTGTATGAGATTATATAGTAAATCCAAGTAAATAAAAAGAAACTTATAAGAGCATTCAAAGTTCATCAGGTTTGGGGTACAAAATCAATATTAATAGCACTTCTACTCTAGAAATAACTCAAATGTAAAAAAGAAAACTAATTAAACTAGAAAAACCCTAAAAAATCCCACAAACCTATATATTTTCTAGGAATTAACATAATAAAAAGTCTCAAGACTTTTATGAAGAAAAACTTGAAATGCTATTAAAGGATATAAAATAAGATATAAATAAATGAAGAGCAATAGATGGAATGACAATATTATAAATCTGTGGATTTTCATGTAATCTATAAATTCAATGCAACTCCAATTAAGATTCCATGGGTATTTTTAGGGGACTTAAACTGACTCTACAAATTGGATAGATGAATAAACTTTTAGTCTCATTAGAGACCCTGAGGCGGATTCCCTCGGCTAAGCCATTCTCAGAGTTCGTCTGCTCAGAACCTGCACGAGACAATACATGTTGTTTTCAGCCGCTTCATTTTGGGTTGACTCGTTATGCAGCAACAGCTAACTAATACAAGAGGTGAATCACAAACGGAGGCTTTTATAAGCTTCACCTATCAATGTACCTAGCTACCATCATGAGTTGTTGAGGATTTAAGTAAAGATAGAAGCTATTTTTGAAAATAAGCTTTTTATTTTCGAATAACTTTAGATTTACAGAAAAGGTGCAAAGTTGGCAGACGGGGTTTCTATATATCTCTTAAGCAGCTTCCACGGTTGTTAATATCTTACATCACCTCGGTGCATGTGTCTAAACTAAGAAACTGGCATTGGTACATTGCCATTCACCAGACTGCAGACTTTATTTAGATTTACCGGTTTTTCCATTAACATCGTCTTCCTGTTCCAGGATCCAGTCCAGGGTGTTGCATTGCATTTAGTTATCATATCTCCTCAGCCTACTGATGTGATGGTTTCTCAGTCTTTTCTCGTTTTTTATCACCCTGACAGAGGTCTGAGCTATACCGAAATTACGTCTGTTTGTTGGGTTGTTCTTTGACTGTGACACCAGTAGGGAATTGAACCACGGGAACGCAGTCTTTTTAAGGGTTACAATAATTACCTCATTCGATAATTAGCTTTACATTCATTCGTGCAATGTTTTGGTTGTCTGCCTTCCCCACTAGCCTGTGAAATCCATGAAAGTAGGAACTGTGTTTGCTTTTGCAGACCTAGCACGTGTCTGGCATAGTAGTTTCTCCATAAATATACACGGAATGAATATATTCATTCCTACACGTAAGCACACAGAGTTAATGATCCAAAAGTCCTTTTAATGAATCAATGAGTCTCAGTATCCCTCTGGGGATTTAGAATTGTGTCTTAATTATAGTAAGTCTTAAACAAATAGTGACTATTTGGCAGACATGCTGCCAAATACTTTACCTATACTGGCTGAATAAATATGCATATAATTTCAGTTACATAAAATGAGAATTGCGAGGTTCCAGGAGACAATGCTCTGCCTCCTGTGGACGAAGAAGTGTTATTTGGTGCCCAGGACTTCTTCCTTTTAGTCAAGCCTAATGCAGTCGGAGGGAAGGAAGCTGCCAGAGGGGACACGGCGGCTGCTCTCCTGGAAAGAACATAGTGGGTATGTCCAGTGTGTCTGGGTGCTGAGTAAGGAAAGAGAAATTAAGTCAGGTTCTCAGGAGCTGTCTCTGCAGAGGAAAGCATCCCAAGTTCACAGCACGGGGGAAGAAAATACAAATTCCTGGGACTGGGACTCACCTCTGCCTCTCTGAAACCTAAAGCCTGACTGCAGAAAAGTCTCCTGATTAAATACAATTTCCTTTTAATTCAACACAAAACTTCATCTGTCTCTAACATTTGGATTTCAACTTTTCACTCTTTAATGTTACCATTTACGTGACTATAAATATTGGCATTTCACATTTATCCTATTTTTATCACTGTAAATCTTAGTGAAAATGCTAAGTCCCAAAACATTTGTTGGGCTTTTTATGGTGATGGCATGATGACACCATCTGGGAAGTTGCATCCCAATGGGACCTGGGAAATGAGAAACCTGAGTTGGTGACATCTATGGCCAAAGACAATAATGCATTCCAGTGGCAGCTCAACTGGCATTATTATGAAAGGCTTTACGCGGCGCTTTATATATAATTTAGAAATAATAATAAATCGGACTTGGACTTTTGGCTCCGCTCCCAGATTAAACCCCTTGAATGTTTATTTTATAGAAGACACAGAAATAATTCAATTTTAGACCTGTATATTTATCTAAATGCGGTAAGTGACAATTTTGTGTTGTTTTGTATAGGGGGAAAGTAAAAATGTGTTTCGGACTAAAATACAGAAAAAGCCATTACAGTAACAATTCAAGATTGGGACTCTGTAATATATTTTGCTGGTAGCAGTATTATCCAATAATCAGGTTTGTTTGTTTACTTTCTCTATAATTGATTTTCGATATTTTTTAGCAAACCACAAAAAAATTCAGCTTTGAATATGTCTTTTTTTTTTTTTTTTTTGTAATCTATGACCTTCTATGAGAAGAAATTACTTGTGTCCATATTGTAAATTATTTGCCCTCATGAAATTTTCATGGCCTCGCCTCCGGGCTGCTATGCCGTAAAGGGCTCATTCATTTCTTCATCCATTGTTGGTAAATGCCTTGCACTGGATTCCCAATGATTAGCCCAGGGTCTGACATAGAGTGGCATTTTATGCATATTTATTAGATGAGGAAATGTTGTCTGCATGCACATAACATCATTTTGAATGTGGTTCCTGAGGCCTGGTCGTAGGAATGGCTAATTTCCTTTCGTATGTTCTTTCCTTCCTAGTAAGAAATCTTAATTTGGTTCTATCTTTAGAAGGCAGGGACTTGCCCTCACCTGACCACCTTTCCCCATTCTTGCTGGTTGGAATGTAGACAAGGTGTTGAGCCATTGTAGGTAGATAAAGTCGACTCTCTGAGGATGGGAGAGTCACAGATGGAAGGTGCCTGGATCTCTGCATAACACGATGGAGCAGAGCCGCCCTCCAGCACCTGTACCATTATGTGAGGGAGACACAAATTCCCATTTTATTGAAGCCATTGTTAATTGGAGATATCTCTCGCACAGCAGCCACATCCATCTTTGAACCATACAGTTCTCAAGACACTCAACTCTAGCAGGGTGAGAAGAGCACTTCTCAAATGACCGTAACGTATGTCAGGAGAGGAGAAATTCCTTGAGAGAGTTCAACAAATGCTCTGAGGAGCAGGGAGCCTTCACATCCATTAGGAGAGTGAATTAGGTGTGCTTTAGAAACTAGGACCTCTGAATGCTGAGAGCAGCACTTATAGAGTGTGATGGGCATGAACACGATCATTCATGGTGCTGTAACTTCCTGGCTTACCTTGTTTGTGTGTCTGGCACAGAGTCACCACCTTCGGACCTGGGAATAAGCACTCAGATATTCCAGAGGGACTCAGCCCCTGCCAGAACAAAGAGGCTGACTGAGCTTTCTCTAGGTAAGTGAATTACAGCCCTTGCAACCTATCAAGGCGGTCAAGAGCTTTGGAGCCAGACAAACGTGGGGTTTGAATGCTGCCTCTATCACTCACCACTGTGAGACAGAGAGGAAGGTTGTATTAGCTGAGATGTAGCTCTTTGGGTGGAAATCTCTGTTCTGTGCCACTTAGGAACGGTATAATCAAGACCATTTGTTTAACCTCTCTGTGACCTGATTTCCTCATGTCCAAAATGGGGATAATACAAGTATCCACTTCTTAGGCTTGTTGGGGAAATTAAGTGAAAACTGATAACATTAAAGCATTGACACATGTTTAATGCTTAGTATGTCCCAGGCACACAAATACATTTATATATCTATGTAATGTATATAAAGAGAATAGTGTCTGTTAAATAGTAAATACTTGATAAAAATGACCTATTATTGTTGTTTTTAATGACCTAACTTCATGTAACTTAATAGCCTCAGTTTACTCATCTGTAAAACAGAGGTGATAATACTTATCTCCTTGTCCTCATTTATAAATGGGATCCCTTATGTCATAAGAATATATGTTTATAAAGTGCTTTGCAAGATGCTTGGTAAGTAGTAGGCTCAATAGGTTATTAAGCGCCTTTTCAAGTAAAGTTTCTAAAAAATATTTCTCCACACGTTTCCTATGTAAAAAGTGACATGGGAAATGTGAAGTTATGTACAGTTTTCTTAAATGCAGACTTGAGAAGGGAGGAAGCCAAGGACATAAGTAAGATTGTAAACATTTGGCCTTTACACACTGATGTGTGTTAGCTGACTCTGTAAGCATGTCCCGGTGGAGATCCGGGGAATTCCAGCGGGTGCCAGGAACCGGAAACCAGGAGTAGCCACCACTCACCAAGGCCTGTGCAGTGACAGCATCCCTTCTGACAGTCAGAGAAGGTAACTTATCTGTTCACGGTCACCCAGCTGGCCCATGGCAGATCCAGAACTGACCGTCCACGCCCCTTGGGAATCCCATTATACCTTAAGTACCAGTAGCAGGACCAAGGAGCCAAGCAGGTATGGTGGGCAGTGAGCTTGGCGTATCCTCCCTAGAGGTCCCTGACCACCTGTGGGTGTTAGTAAGCTCCCTGCCCCTCTGATGCCCTCCGACTGTCCCAGAAGGTGCCCAACCAAAATAATGTCAGACCCCGTGGTGGGCCCTCAGGCCTATTCTCCCCTGGATCTTCTAGGCCCCGGTCACTTCTTAATCCTTTAGGGACAAACACCCCTTTTCCCCTCAACCAGAGCGGAGGAACTCTTACTGCAGTGTCTCCTAGTGTGGGGGGTGCCCTGTCTTATGAGGTCATTACAATTGCGGGGACATTAAAATTGTAGGGAAGAGGGCTCTGAGTCGCCCACACATTCCGGGATCTCTGGTTCTCTTCCTCTGGCCTTTTGGGTCTTTGGGAGGGTTGGGAGAGTGGTAACTGACCGTGAGGACCCTCTCAGTTCCAAACCACCCTGCTGCCCTCCCGGGGGTGTTATTTCCTGCTCTTTGTGGCACAGGGACAAGGTAGAAAGTACCCAGGGTTCCAGGTGGGACAGGTGAAGCTCGGCCCTCTCCATGCTGAGATTTCTATCTGTCCCGTGTCTGCCACCAGCCTCAACGCCTTCCCTTCTGGGAGCAGGGCCCACACAGACTGCTTCGGCTTCCCCCCTTCCTCTCCCCTCTGCCGCCTTCTCAGCTCTGGGGTGGGGGAATGGGGAGGGGCGGGGAGGGCACCGGGTGGGAACCGCTCCTGCCCGATGACACCTCGTTTCAGGTATTTTGTGTTTGTTACCTGGACTGTGCATTTTGAGCTTAGAAGCAAATAATTTGTTGGCTCCATTCTCTGGTCATAGCCCCTGGGACGTGAGTATGGTCCACTTTTCATGATCCAAAGTGCACAATTCCTACCTCGCAAAGTCATCCTGCTACGTGTCTTTGCTTGGAGCCTGTGTGTGTCTCTCTTGTGTGTGTGCGTCTGTGTGTACATACGTATGGGTTTGCATACTCCCTTTGCCTCATATGTCCTTAAAACGATAGGCAAATTCCACAATTCCACAAGTTGGACAACTGTGTATAGAAACTACGGTGTGACCATATGTTTCTGTTACTTGGGAACCACTAGGATTCAGCACGCGTCAATGTCTCTGTGTTCAGGAGTGTTTGAGGAATTTTCCCAAGCACCCACAGGACATCTTTCATATCAAGAACATGCATCAGAGGCTTGTAGGGTTTAAGACAAGCCCCAGTAATCGGTTTCACGAGTGAGGGCAGCGTGTCGTTCAGCCACACTCTTTATCCAGAATCTACTCTAGACCGAGACATCTGATGCTCCAGCAGCCTGGGACTGGGGGATGTTCCAAAATAGACTTCTCTGGGGGGATTTGCTCTTTCCCTGATGTTCTGTAGTCATCTGCAGTAGGACATATGCTTTGATCTGGACTCAGTGAGTGTGGACATCAAGGGAGGCTGGTGGAACATTTAGAAGCCAGCTGCCTCTGAAGGTCGACTTCTGAGCCAGTCTGAATGCCGAGATTCTATCTGAAATATTGTCACTTATCAGCCATATCATTAGAAGTTGCCACGAGATGCAGAGCTGTAAGGGATGAAATGTTATAGGGGGCACAATATGGACAATCGGCAAGGCAGGGGGTGGGGAGGCAAATGGGAGCTTTCTGTTTTAATTAAAAGTTTTAGGGATGAGAAGATGACCGTGCAGGATGATTTAAGATACACACTTTATCTCGAAATGAAAGTAGAAAATTCAGAGGAAACAATTATAAAGAAGAAAACAATTCCCATCATTCCACTACCCAGAGATAAGTTTTTTTTCTATGCACGTATTCCTGCATATAGCACATGAGACTATGCTATACCTAATTTTTTGTAAATATTTTATATTACAAGTTTTTATCATTCTAAAAGGGCAGACCATGTAGCTAACAGTCTCCCACCGCCTCCCAGAGGGCCAGTGCCCACGTGTGGTGCTTCTAGGTACTTCCCTCACATGTGCACCCTCTGCAGATGGATTTTATTTTCCACGGCCACTTGGTTATTGATTTCCAATATCTTTTTTTGGTCCCTGTGCTGGTTGGTGCCTGATTGGCTCAATTCATGAGCTCACCATGTTCAATAGACCAAGGCCACTGGTTCAATGCCTAGCTAGTACGCTTTGGAGTCACAGTACATGATGACACTCCCACTGGACTGGCCACCAAACGTAGGTGGGATGGTTTCCAGGACACTGGATGAGAGCTAAAATCCACTTTCCTTTCTGGGAGAGAGGACTTCTCCCGGTGACGTCTGCAGAGGGTCCCTGGGAGTAGGGTTGGTCCTGTCTGAGCGTGGTCACCATGCTCCGTCATTCCCATCTGCTCGCAGCATTACTCGGTGTGGTGAGCATGGCTTGCTTAGCAGGTGCTACCTGCATTTAAGGTGATTTAAAGAAATGAAAGATGTGGTATGTCTCCCATCTCAACGTCTGCGGTTGGACATTCGTACATGTTCCAAACTTGCCCTCAAACAGCCTCTCAGAAACTCTGACTTGGCTTCTGCCGTGTCTGAAAAGCTTTGGCGGTGTCAGGAAGCGTGGGAGAGTCAGATAATCTAACTTCTCTTGGCAGCACGTTGTTGGCCAGCATTACTCGCCCCCAGTGGAGGACAGTGGCAAGTACTAACGCTGGCTTGGCCACTGACACAGGGATGGGTGGCTTCCCAGGGCACTCGTAGCTGTCATCATCGGGACTTGTTTTCTCTCTCTCTCTCTCTCTCTCTCTCTCTCTCTCTCTCTCTCTCTCTCTCTCTCCTTCTTCCCTCCTTCCCGCTCTCTCTTTTGCTCTCTCCTTCTCTTCCTCTCTCCGTGACATACTGGAGGGTGGGCTCGGTGTTGCCAGAAATGTATTTTAAAGTGTACTTGGAAACCCACATTTTTCTGTGAACCATTCCAATTTTTAAATGCAGGCTATTAACTCATTTTCCCCAAACTCTATGCAGGTGAAAAAAAAAAAAACAACCCACATCTGTGGGCTATATTTGACATCAATAAAACTGGAGTAAGGGCAAATTTTAACTGCCCATCGGGTTACATTGTCTTTGCATAGATATTTCATCTATCCCTGAAATCCCAAGGTCCTTATTTGCCTATATCATGTGATTTATGGGTCATTCAGCTGAGTTGTTATATTAAATGTCATTTAGCTTAGCCTCCAATAGGACTGGTGGGCTGTTTTTAAAACAAAAGGTGACTGTTCTTCTGGATGTACTTTTAATGTATACTAATGGGATTTTGGTTTATAAAATGAGTTCTGTAGTCTTATAAAGGGAGGTTGAATGGAAATTCAACTTAATATAGAAATATCAGTGGTCACATTTACCTTTCTAACATAAATTCAAGCCTAAATTGATTTAAGAGTGTTATGATGTCATTTATCTCTTTGAACAGAGTAAAATGATAGCATAAATTATAAAACTAAAAGGTTTTGCAGTTTCTTTTTCCATTATTACAATCCAAAGCTCCTTTTTCTATGTGAAATAAAGATGACGATTATAGAGAAAAATATCAGATGCTCTCCCTCCCTCTCCCCTTGCTCCAATACATATATTTCTCCAATTCCTTAGTATATTCTAAAAATATACTGCAGCCTCACAGATGTCAGCACTGACTAGCGATTCATCCATTTTCTGGCTCATCACCTTTTTCTTTCAAGAAATTAACTGGCTCTCAGGACTCCAAGAACAATGAATAAGTGATTCTATAAGAATAATGAGAAAAATGAGGGAAGAGAATTTGGCCATAGTTGCTGCCTTCACTTTTTTATGTTCTTGTCACTGGAGTGACATGCTGTGATAAAAGCTATTTTTTTTGATGGGGATTTCTTTTCATAGGAGTCTGAGGCTCTGAGTGTCAGTAACCTAATTCCTAGACCAGTGGAGACTTTAAAACTCTGCCTTCCATTTCTCTTCCAAAGACAACTCAAGTGTCTGATGATGAGGAAAAATTTGCTAATTTTGGGGGGGGGAATAGAGCTTAATAAGATCTAATTGCTAATGATATGCTATATTACATTTAATGTGAGGACAAACCATAAATTAGAGGGTCATAAAAACTGTTCCTGGGGGCCATATTTATTTCTTCATAGTTCTTCATGACAATCAATTGGGGCTTAAAAGTCACAGATAGTTGCGTTGAGTTTTTTTTTTTTTTTTTTGCATTTGTCTCTATTGGTGACGATGTTCTCATAAACACAAGCTTCTGATTGGCATCCAATAAAGACCTTCTTGTTAATATCTTTTAACATAGTTCTAGAAGCCACAGGTTTTCAATTACAGCGTGTCCCTACTGAAGTATATATTGCCACTAATATAATAAGAAATGAGTTTAGGGGATACATGAATGGTTTTTAAATTTAACTGCTTATATACTAATTTTAAAGTTAGTTGAAAAAAATATATAACTAGCACACTTATCCAGTGAGTTCAAAGATACCATGTAATCCTTTGGAAATAAAATAGATCATTTAAATTAAGGTGCTAAGTAAATAACAGTTTAAGTGATACATGAATATGAAAAAATCACAGGGGTAGTGCGAAGTGACCGAACCCTGGGAAACTATGAACTAATGGAGTCGGACTGGATCTGTCGGGGTGAGGCTATCTTTTAACTTTGAACTTCCAGTCAGATTAGGATTCGATGGAGTTCAAAGGTCAACATCAATAATTCCACTGATTTTACATCTTGAGGAGCCTGAAGAGAATGTCGAATCAGCTGTTGAGCCGAGTTGCCCCTTTCCCGTCTGTTCATGCTCTGGTCGTTCATGGTACCTTGCTTTCCATAATAGAGCCGCCTCTGGCCTCCTGGCTTTGCCACTGTATTATTGTGTGAGCTCAGAATAGTTATTTAACTGCTTTGGGCCTGTTTTTTCTCACTCTGAAAAGGGGGGAAAAATAATACCTAGCTCGCGAGGTTCTTAAGATTACTAAATCAAAACACATTAGGGATTTAGGCCAGTCAACTCAGGAAGCCCTGAATAAATGTTAGCTATTGTTATTTTGTGTTCCTGCAAAGTTGTGTAATGCTAATGGTTCAGATATAAAATTTCATTTATGATGCCATAAAAGAGTTTATTTAAAAGAAATACTTGGTGAGTCCTATTGTGAAGCAAATCATTACTGTGAAATGTACTGCTTTTTAAGGTTTATATTTTTGGCTACCGTGGGTTTAAGGTGAGGCTGTTTTCAGAAACATTTAAGTCCTGTAGGGTTTGAAAGGCCTTTCTTTTCCCTGATTCTCACTATGACTTTGCACAAAGAGAGTTGCTTTGAAAGGTAACATAAATTAGCTCAGGATTCTTGAAGGCGCATATCCAAACTGTATGTATGTGGAATTCTTTAGGCTGGTGGTCTGTATGCCCAGATAAAGAACTTCTCCATTTTTCCTGGGACCCTTTCAGAGAACTCAGGTTAAGACCCTTGGAAATGAGTTTTCGGTTCCCATTCTCTGTAGCATTGCCTGTTCAGGATGCTATTTCATTCTTAAAAAGGTTTGTGAGATAGCAAATCTTTTGCAGTTAAATATATTATCATCTTATTCTCACTTGGAAGAGCCTTTCGATTGTAGCTATTTCGGCAGGGCTCTATGTGGCATCGGAGAATTTTTAGAGTTGGAAGAAAGCTGAGGTGTTGCTGAGTTATCCTCTCCCTCCTGTTCTTCCTGTCACAGAGCCCTAGAGAAGTTCACCAACTTCTGTGTCCAAGGCTGCCCAGCTGGTTGGAGTCAGGCTGAGCTAGGAAACACGTACAAGTGACTCGGCAGAGCCCCTAGCTGAATTCCCTCCCTGGACAACAAGCTTCTTACGGCATCTTACTCATCATGGGTCCCTTACCTTCAGCCCAATTTCTGGCACACAGCAGGTCTTCACTAAGAATTAGCAACTCAGTAGAAATCACCTCCACCTCACCCAGGTCCCATTGAAATTCTCAAGATAATTAAATAACAGTTATATGATTTCCACTTTGGAAGAATCTTTTTACTGAAGCCATCTACATTTCATTTATAAAGTGCATTTTCGATATTTCTAGTGAATCGTGCCTTAGGTTTTTAAAATAATGATTTATGGGCTACTTATACCAGAATCTTCTGGAGCCCTTGGTAAAACACAGCTCCAACCTCAGAATCTTGGAGGTGTCTCAGGTTCGGCATTTGGAATCCCCAGGTGATTTCAATGTTTGCTAGAGTCAGGGGACCACTGCTCTGGGGACTTTTAAGAAGACTATTTGCATAACACCATGTTTCAAATAATTTAGAATCCTGCATCCCAAGCACAGGAGTTATTTCATGTTCTAAACATTAAATTTCAGGGGTTATTTAATATTCTAAATATATACATATAAATATATATTTAATATTTTAAATATAAAGTGAACACTTTCCAGTTGGAATGGGGAGCTAGGAGATTTCCCTTCCATGTTCCAACTAAGCTTTGAACTCAGTCATGTGGAGCCAGGCTAGACCCTGGTAAGCACCTCTGAGATGGATCAAGGAGTCCCAGCCTTTAAAAGGGCCGTAGCTGCATAATTGTGTGTAATACTTAGGTGATTTTTCTTCCCAGTGGAAAGCTACATCAAGGGAGACAATTATCCACTTATGGGCGGAGAAGAAAGTGGGGGTGGGGAAGGGGAACAGTCCTTGTGGCCCACGGGGGTGCTTTCGGCAATTCCAATGCAAGTGAGAACTGCTGGCGATACTGGGGGTGCTGGTGCTGGGAGTGGGGAGTGGAGGCTGAGGTTAACTTTGCCTCTTTAGTAATTCAGTCCAGGGTAGAAGGAGCTTCTTAAATTCAAGAATATTTGCATGGACATTACAGTTCCTGCTGCTTCTTGTGTGTTGTCTAGACCATTGTGCCGAACCAGCCTGGTGGGACTTTGGCCCTTTCCTTTAGAGAGCTGTCTTCTAGAGGGAGAAAAACGAAGCACAGCGAACTGGGGGTTTTGCACCGGGAAGTTTCGGCCTTGGGCAGCCATGCCGCCGGCCTTTCACCTGGTCGCTAATGATCGGTGAATCTCAGCAGCTGAAACTAATTATGTAATCAGAAACCAGACATCTCAGTAAATGGGATATTCTGAAGGTCTTTAAGAAACTCTTGTTTCCTTCCAAAAGCGAATTGTGCTTACATGCACCTCTTGCTACGATGAAGGAAAGTATAATCTAAATATTTTACCAGGAGTATGTCTCCGAGATATATGAAGACAACAAAATATAGTCACGTGCCACTGGAGTACTGGGATATGAGAAATAAGCCGTTAGGGGAGCTCGTTGTGGGGGGCAGCACGGAGTGTGCCTACGCAAACCTGGATGGTCTATCCACTGCACACCTGGGCGACATGGTGGAGCCCGCTGCTCCCAGGCTACGTTACTGTACAAAACAACATGAAATCCAGTCAAACCCCGGAGATGCAGGCAACGTGCCAGGCTGCTGCCGGAGCGGCACAGCACACTGTTTTACATAGAAGTTATTTTTGTAAGCGGAAAGAGTACACTCTAAAATAACGATAAAAACTACAGTATAGTAGATACATAAGCCAGTGACAATAGTTGTTTATCATCATCAAGTATTACGTGCTGTATATAATCGTATGCACTGGGTACTTTTATTCGACTGGCCGTGTGGTACGTTTATACCAGCATCACCGCAAACGCGCGAGTAATGCCTTGCGCTGTGATGTTACTATGGCTACGACGTGACGTGGGCCACGACGTGACGCAGGCTGCGTGGTCGCGCCAGCTACTCCACAGCGGTAAGAATTTTAAAAAATCTTTTGGGACTATCATCGTCTATGTGGCCCGTCGTTGACCGAAACATTGTTATGTGGCGCATGACTGTAAGTTTTAGGATGAAGCCTGTGTGCGGTACGTTTTCTGTTTAGCACACAGTGCTGTGTAGGTCCTCTATAATACGTGAGTACATGTATGAAGAGTAGCTCTTTCATGAGGTCGTTATGAGGATGAAAAAAGATGACGGGTGTAAAATGCTTAGAACAATGTGTGGCACAGTGTAACTGTGTCACAGGTGTAAGCTGCTACTGTGATGTAATGCATTTAGAATGATTTGTACCGAACTTGTAGCCAAACTTATAACCGTAGGGTGGGATGGATGAATTTTAGCCTTATCTTTAATGTTTAAATGCTTTTGCAATAAAGAAATATGTTGTATAATTAACAGTTAATTTAACAGATTCTAAAAAAAGTAAGCAGATACAGGCAGACTAAAAATTTAAGAGAGAGATCACAAGCAGAGCTGCCCTTGGACTTGGACAGCGTGGACCCTGCCCATGCCCTGTGCTTTAGAGTCCTGCATATTTCTCTTCCTCCCTCCTTCCTCCTTCCATCAGTCAGTCTCTCTCACTCCCTCTCTCTCTCTCTTTCCCTCTTCCCCCTCTCCTCCCTCCCACACACACACCACACACAGAGAGAGAGAGAGAGAGAGAGAGAGAGAGAGAGAGAGAGAGAGAGAGAGAGAGAGATGGGCAGCTTTGTTACTTAGGAACTAGTTAGTACTCAGCATGGGCACAGTCTGATGTTAAAACCTAAACATCTGCTTTTGTTCGGCGCCCAGGAAATGCTTCTCCAGGTCTCCCGCCCTATGTCCTTGAAGCAAAGGCAGCTGCCCCCAAATACCTGAAGGCGATGGCTGTGCTGTGGCCTGTGTCAGAGCGGCTTTGGAGTGTAAGAATGATTGGAACAGCAGAGGATCGAGGTAAAGAAAAGACAGTTTAATTAGTTTACCTTTAATTAGCATAAAGAATGCATAAAGAGTTGTTATTTCCCAGAAGCATTCATTTTCTTTTTTTTTTGTGTTCCAATTCTTGGTTTCAGAGGTACCACAATAAGTTAATAAGTACCACAATATTTGCAGTAGTTACACTTGGCAGCTGAGGAATATTTTGCAATATTAAAATAATGCATATTATTCTTAAAGTTTATATAGAGGTAGGTCTAGATATAACACGCCCCAAGTGTGATATTGAGTCTTTATATAGGCAACTGGATGGAAAATGAATGCTATAATTATGAATAGTTTTACTTCTATAAGATATATTTAATAAGCTTTGATTATATTTTCAAAAACTTAAACTTCAATTTTAAGTTCTACTGATTAAAAATTACATGTTCATTATTAAAAATTTCTACTTTGTTCATATATACCTCCCACCCCACATGTACTTTTGAATATTTTAGAAAAAAACCTATTTTGAAAGCACAAAATATTTTTATTTTCAAATTCTAATGTTTTTAACTCACATTTTAAGTGAAAATTATTGCAATTTTGTACATGTTGAATATTATTACATTTTGATTATTTAATCATTTAGGTCATTGCTATCAGTAACACGAATGATGTGAAAATCTTGATCATAAAAATATGATTTTGGTGAAATAAAGTAAAAAACAGAATTTATAAAATGTAACTTAATGATACATACCTTTATTACTCATCAAACATGAATAGTCCATTAATAGAACACCGTGACATGTGCAGTAATAAACTCAGTCGTGTTGACATTTTGCCAATTTTCAGTTCCATAAAAACCTAACTTTATACTTATTTTAGATTCTGTCATTAGGAAGTTATGTTTGTTCAAAGCAGGAGGAAAACATTTCATTTAGCAGTTCGATAGCTCGATTAAAAATTTTAAAAAAAACTATAGTTGACATACACTACTATATTAGTTTCTGGTGCAGAACATAATGACTCAACATTTATATACCTTACAGAAACATGGCCTCGGTAAGTCTAGTAAGCATCTGATAGCTTGATTTATAACTTTAAATATTTAGACATAAAGAACAGGAGCCTCCATCTGAGCTCACGACCTGAAGCCCTGTGCTTGTTCGGGGTGAGTCTGAGAATATCTGTCGTCCTCAGCCACCTGGGCTGCTTATTTGTTTGCTGAGTTCCCTGCTCCACCCCAACCTGCCCAGGTTGTCCTGCGGGAAACTGAACGGGTCAGCTGCCTCAGCACCCAAGAGGCTGAGCATCCAAGAGGACAGACCCTTCTGCTCGCTCGCTCTCTCTCTCTCTGTCCCTCCAGAGCTCCTGGGGGTGCTCTCTTGAATCTTTAGGCGAAACCACAGTCCTCTCTCCTCTGTTCCACTTCTATAAAGCCTGTGCTCTTGGATGGTTGCCGACAGGGTCCTGCTAAATCGTCAGCTGATAATTAAAATCTGAACCAAAGATGGGCTAAGGGAGGCTTTTCCAGAGATAGTTGAAATGACAAAGGGCAGTGTTTTTCACCACGTTCTCACAGTTGATCTTAGAAATAAAAACATTGATTCAAGTAATGAACAGTTACTCTCTTGTTATTTCTTTTCAGTCCTGTGATTATCTCAGGAAGAAAGTTTCAATTTGTTGCCAATATGTAGTATTTTGATGTCTCTTCTTGGCCATTCCTGTCCCTCCCACCCCTTTTTATTTAAAAATCAACTTTATTGAGGTGAATTTCCATAACACAAACGGCACCAATTTTAATTGTGAATCCGATGGCTGTGTGTAGACACATCACTGCAGTCAAGATAGATGTCCATCTTGCCCGCTTCCTCTTGCCCTTGTCAACCCCTCCCTCTGCATCCGGCCCTTGGAAACCACAGATCTGTTTCTGTCACTATAGATTCGACTGCATTTTCTAGAATTTAAAATAATATGTGGTATCGTATAGGATCTATGTGTTTCATGCCTGGCTCCTTTCACGTTGTGTAATATTGTTGAGGTTCATCAACCATATTGTGTATATCAGTAGTTTGTTTATTTTAATTGCTGAATAGCATTCCTTTGTATGGATATACCAACAATTTGTTGATCTGTTCACCTATTAATGGGTATTTGAATTTTTTTAGTTTTTTTTTTCTCTATGATAAAGCTACTTTGAACATTTGCAAGCAAGCTTTGTGGGGACATATGTTTTTATTTCTTTCGGGTAAATAACTAGGAGTGGAATTGCTGGTTCTCACAGTAGCTGGATGTTCACTTTAGAAGACACTGCCTGCTTTTCCAAGGTGTGTCATTTTACACTCCCATCAGCAGGGTCTGAGAGTTCAGGTTGTCTCACATCTGTGTGAACACTTGTTATTGTCGGTCTTTTTAATTTTAGCTGTGCTAGAGGCTGTGTAATGGCATGTCATTGGGATTTTATTTTGTATTTCGCCGATGATTAAGGTGCCTCTTTAACATCCGAATGTCATCTTTGATGATGTGTCTGTTCAAATCTTTTGCCCATTTGTCTTCTTCGTATTGAGCTGTAAGTGTTCTTTATATATTTCGGGTAGACATAAGTTTTGCAAATGTTTTCTTCTAGTCTGTGGCTTGCCATTTTATTGTTTTAGCATGTTTTAGCAGTGTTTTCTTTGAACAGTGAAAGATTTCAATTTTGATGCAGTCCAATTTATCAGTTTTAAAAAATAGTTCCTGCTTTTTGTGTCTTACTTAAGAAATCTTTGCCTATCCCAGACCCTAACATGTTCTCCCATGTTTTCTTTTAGAAGTTTTATATATCAGCCCTCACATTTAGGTCTGTGATCCATTTTGAGTTAATTATTCTCTGTGGTCCAAGTAAAAGTTTCCTTTTTTTCTTTTTCTTTCTTTCTTTTTCTTTTCTTTTTTTTTTTTTGTATATGGATGACAAATTGTTCTAGGATCATTTGTTAAGAAGATTGATTTTTACCCATTGAATTGCTTTGGCATCTTTGTTAAAATACAACTGATCATATATGTATGTGTCTAATTCTGGACAGTGTTCTATTTCATTGGTATTTAGGTTTATCTTCTTGTAAATGCCACACTGTCTTAAATGACCGAAGTTTAGGAAGATACTGTAAGAGGAGAATAAGAAATGTCAGGTACCTCTGGTAGACAGGGGAAGAAATATTTACATCATTTCTTGAAAGGAAGGAAAGAAGGAAGGAAGGAAGGAGGAAGGAAGGAAGGAAGTGAGGAATTGTCAGGCGCCTCAGAAGTAAACTCTAATGAAAGAGTGACCGGTGGCCGTGTGATGTGGGAGCATCTCAAATCATACTGACAGTTCCATTTGCAGTGAAGAGAATCCTAGTCTGGGATTAAACTCTTAATTATGTTTCTCTATTAGGGGTACGTCTGTATTTAGGGGTACCTCAAGTAAACCCAACCTCGGACGCTTACATGAAACTTGGAGATAGGAAACGGCAGGAGATGGCTCGCTGGGAGTGTAATTGCGATTTCCACAGGACAAGTTCTTATCGAGTAAAGAAAAATGAGGCCTCCCTCTCACCGATGAGAAAGTAAAAATATTTATTACCCTGTTTGCCAGATGTCTAGGATCCAGTCCTGCTGTCCTTGATTGACCCTCGTGACCCTTCCCTGTGATGCACCCCCGTTTCAGAGGCTAGGACAGCCTGATTATGTGTTGATTTGCTGTCCGCCTTCCATGGAAGCGAGTTAGACCCAGGAGCCGAGTGGGTTCAGAAGGGCGTCGGTGTCCACAGTCTGAATCTGTTCCCCAGACCACGTGGTCTGTTTCTGGAGACAAAGACACGATTGTCTCCGGAACAGACCAGGACCACCAAGATGGCCCCGTGATCCTTTGGAAAACACCGAGCAAGAGTCTAGACACAGCAGGGCACGCAGGAAAGGTGAGCGGATCACGCGACGTAGTTTTTGGCAAGTTATCTGAGCCTAGGCTCTCCCAACATCAGCACGGAAAACGGAGAGTTGACAAATACTTTGTTATACTTACGAAAGCTGAGTTGCTTCAGTTAGATCTGGCACATTGCCCTTTGGCATACACGCTAAGAGATTTTTGTTGACTTGAATTTTCTGTACTGAATTCCATCCCCAGTCCATCCATCACACACATTCTGCCCTCAACTTCGACGCGGCAGCCCAGTTAACAGGGGCTTGTTCCTGGGAGCCAGAGGGGTCCTCTTGCTGCCTCTCTCTTGCCGTAGCTCACCGAGGCTTCCCAAGGCACATGTCTGGGGGACCAGGCCCGCTATTCATGAGAATGTGCTTGTTATTTCTATTAGTTAGTTGATCGCGAAGGCATTTCCTCCATTGTTTGTGAAATTGATTAAGACTGGCTGTGGTAAAATTAGGAAACGTTAAAAAATCTAAAAAGAATCATGGTATAAAAGAAAAACCTCAAGTACTAAATATATCTTAGAGTATTCTTCTAATTAATTCATATCTCAAATGAAAAATAATGTGTAACATGTGGGTGTTTTTTTTTTTTCTCTAAATAAGAAAACTTGTACAGATGTTCACAGATGTGTTCGTATGGGTGTGTGTGTGTGTTGTGTTTATGGTCAGGGGGCTTACCCCAACACTGATGTTCACTCAAGAATAATAGGTTGGAATTGATCTTAAAGTTCACCTAACTTTAACCCTTTAATTTCAGAGGTAGGCAGACCGAGCCTGAAGGATGGGGAGACTGTCCTAAGACCCCACGGTCTCTATGTAGCAGTGTCAGAAGAGTTTTGGTTCCATGGCCTCAGTCTTTTGAGGGGTCGCCTGATCTAGGGTGATGTGTGCATAGCAGTGGCTTTGCTTTTTAAACAGTTTCGTTCCAAAAAGCTGTCTTTCTCCTGTGATAACTTACCAAGCAGGGTGACTAAACATCCTCGTTTGCCAGGGACACACAGAATCCCTGGGACTCAGGACTTTAGTTCTAAGGCCGAAAAGTCCAGAAAAGCCAGGATAAGTTGGTGACTCTAGTTACAAGGGTTTGCAGCTGTTCACCTGGTTGATTTTGTCACATGTTTCTTGGTGACCTATGGTTTCTGGCCCACACTGCATGATAGGAAACAGATGACTCTGTTTTAAGTCAAAGCAGAGCCAGACTATGTTCCTCTCTGGGCTGTGAGCATCCAAATCCTGCTCACCTTGACCTGACACTGCCTGTCCTCCCAACCCTGTCCCCTGCCCCCGCCCCCAGCACCATGGGGGTCGCCAGATACCTCGTTAACTGCTAGGACCGACTTCCGTAAGAATCTTCAGTGCCACCGAGCACGGTTGTCTGATTCCCTGTGGAAATATTTTCTCTCACCCGAAATCTTGTAAGACCGTTGAGGGCACGAGGCCGGCTCCCTGTCCTGGGGAGGTGACGATCAGGGACTCCGGAGCCAGTCTAGGCTCGGGTCCTGGTGCCCTGCACAGTGTTAGTTAGCTGATCTGGGCGCGACTGGTCACCTCTCTGTTTCTCGGTCTCCTTCTGTAGCGGGGCAGCGTCGTGAGAATTCACTCAGCCGACACTGACACGTTCGCTGTCAGGAGCGAGGTCTCCGTGCGTTTCGTCTGTCGACAGATTTGGATGTGTAGTCACCTGGCTCATTCCCTCACTTTCAACTTCCGCTGGTACGCTCTGCACTTTTAAACTGACTGGGGTCGTGGAGAATCTTCCTCGCTCCCCAGGCCGTGAACTAATTCTGTCTGTGTGGTTCATGAGAATTCGAGCCGCAGTGGGGCTGGCCTTGAAATGGAATTGTTAAGCACAGAGCCGCTGATAGTGTCCACTTGAAGATCACTCTTTATCGGTAACGATTCAGCATCTTTTGAACTGACCATTTAATATAAGCATGTTATCAATTATGAATAGATTAAAAGCATGTGAAAATGACAACTAATTTCAATTCACTGGAATAGCTCTTTATTATATTTGGTGCATAATTTGAATTTTATGGCTGAGATAAAAAGGTTAACTCTGATAGGTAACTGAAATAGAATATGTGCTTCATAGGAATGTAACTTTTAATTTTTTATAATCCTGCGTGTAATTAATAAAACATTTCTTACAGCAGACTAGCACAACCGAATGAATCCATGAGCTCCCTGAGTGTCAAAGCAAATCAAACTACTTCAAATCTTATTTAAAGAACAAAACTGTTCAAACTGTAGTGGCTTATAAACTCCTGACTTTGGATGAAGGAATCTATTCTGTCTTTGGAGGGTGGAATAAACATGTTCTGCAATGAAACACCACATTTCTTTCTCTTCTCCTGTAAGAAATTCGGTCAGCCATGTTGCCTGTATATTGATGAGGAGGCTGCTGTCCTTGCTGGCCCAGCCCACTTTACCCTCTTCCTATCAGTAGACCCTTTCCTCCTTATTTGGGGTATGGCTCTTTCCTTCCCTCCAGTCACGTGTTGGGGGCTGCTGTTCATAGTGCCCCACTTCCTTGTCCTCTGCAGTGGGCACCTGACCACTCTGGGTCCTATCTCTCCAGGTAAGTCTCCCAGAGCCTCTGTAACAGAATACCGCAGCCAGGTGGCATACCGCAACGGGAGCGTATCCTCAGTGCTGGAGACTGGAAGTCCAAAATCGAGGGGTGGGCGCGGCTGGCTCCGTCCGGAGGCTCTGAGGGGGGCTCTGTTGCCTGGCCCTTGTCTGGCTTCTGGTCGCTGCGGGCAGGCCTGGCTTTCCTTGGTTTGTAGATGTCTCACTCCAGTCTCTTTCCGCCTCTGTCGTCACGTGGTGCTCTCCCCGTGCACCTGTCTCTGTGTCCAAATTTCCCTCATCTTCTAAGGACACCCTTAACTCGATTACAGCTGCGAAGGCCTTATTTCTGAGCAAAGGCACGTTCACAGATAGTGGGAGTTAGGACTTGAACGGGTCTTTTTGGGGTACACAGTTCAACCCACAACACCTTCCTTCCCATAGCGACTGGTCTCGTGATAATCATATCACCCAAACTGGGCCAGTCAGAGGGTCCCCGCTTTGAGTTTCTGACCGGAGCTTTTGGGAAGGTACAGTCTTGCCTTTCTGCTTGGGAGAATCACGGTGGGGCTGCTGCTGGCCTTCGTGCGTCCAGCCTGGTGGAGAAGCTTGCCTGAGAGAACAGGGCCGACGTGTGGAGTGAAGCAGAGCGAGGGGACGGTCCTGATGATGCCCAGATGCTCACATCCGGCCACGCCTGTCCTTGGTTTGCTCACATGAGTCACTAAACTTGTGCTTCCTCCTTTCCATCCATTCTTAAACTAGTTTGAGATCATTTTTCAGTCATTGAGACCCTGAAGACTGTAATTTATAGACATAATTTAAAGATTTTGTGAGGAAGGGCCGTGACGCGGACATCCTCTCTCCCAGGAAGGCCAGTGCTTGGTGGCCCAGCATGCTGGCGTTTCCTCGGCAGGAAGTGACGTGTGTGCAGGGACGGCCCACCTTCCAGACCAGGGGTGGGGGCCCAGTGCTGGTCTTGCTCTGACCTCACATTTCTGTCTTTTCTTCTCTCAGGATATTCTGACCATGTATCAGTTGATGATGGATTTACAAAGGGAAGCTTTTCTTGAGTTCCTAAGAACAAAGGAACGATGTAGGATAATGTTGTGGGTTTTTTTTCTAAGATGACATCAGGAGTGTTATCCTAACATAGGAGTATCTCTTCTAGTGCAAAGATTACGTTGCGATATCACTAAAAATCTCTCTGCCATCAAGGGACATTGGGCAGGCTGGCCTCACGAGGCACCTGCAGGATGCGTTCAGCTGTAGACATCAAGACCTGGCTAGAAGGAGCTTATAAGGGGGAGCTGCTTCCCTCATGCGGGAGAATGCAGGCACAGGGGTTCAAGGACATCAGGCCCCGTTGCTTTCTCGCTTCCCGCTCCGCCATTCTCAGCTTGTTGATGACATTTCAGAGTCATAAGGTGGCCCCGGGAGGCCCCCCTTCTGAACTTAACATTCAGAAAGGGGGAGCAGCGTTTGCATCTTTTTTTTCCTTTTATTTGGAAGGAAAGCCTTTCTCTGAGCACCCTCCACCCGCTCCCCACTGCCCACTTTTCCCCAGTCCCAATGGCCAGGACTGAGTCCCACGTTCAGGTCTGCACCAGTCACTGCAGAGGAAATCGAATTCCCACTCTGGCTTACTAATCACAGGGGGTATTTACCTTGGGGTTGGGAACAGCCTATGCAGCTAAGGACACTCAGTATCTGAACAGAACGAACTGGGGTTCTGTTTGCAAGGAAGGGGGAGTGTGCCATAGCACGTGAGGGCTGTTGACGGAAAGGCAGAAGGCCCCCGTGTCACAGCACCTCGGGTAAGTGGCACATGAGGATCTAACAAAATATCGAAACTAATGGGCATTTCTTAGAAGGAAATTGATAATGTTAAATATGTAGTAGACTTTAATATAATACATATATATTTCTATAACATATGATATATGTCATATTTATATTTAATATTTAAAAAGAGGACTTGAAATCATTACTAACCATCCAGCCAAAGAACAGACATTAACAAAATCGAAAACCTCAGAACAATGAAACCAGTAGAAACGATTGAGAGCCGACCACTGAACTCCCTGTCCTTTGAAGGTCTTTTCCGGCTTTCACCATTGTGTGGTCCTGTGACAGTCTTGTACCTCTTTACATGCAATGGCCTTTTATTTTTTTTAAACAAGAATAGGCCCACATTTATATACTGTCCTTGTTTAGTTTCGTTTGCCGTACCGTAGACATATTTTCTCTTCCGTGGCTATAGATTTACTGCACTCTTTAATGGCTACACAGAATTTCATTGTATATAAACCACAATTCAGAATTTGTTAAGAAAATATAATTCAGTGGCCTGAAGATGGAGTTCAACTCTTAATATGTATAGACTCATAATCAAGTCAGATGGAATTAAAACCATATGACATAAAAAAGCTAGGCATTCAGTGGATTTCTGCCGCTGAAGGAAAAATTTGGGCTCCTGTGGGCTGTGAAGTCATCACCCTGTGAACTGAGATTTGGGAAAATGAGACAAAAGCAACTTTTATAGGTCATCTTTCTGTACATGGGTCCAGAAGTGAAAGAGGAGAAGGTCGGTAGTGCTTCTGGGGATGTGATTCAACGGGGAGAACTTGACCATGAAGTTCATGACACAAGATGCTTTCATTCTGGAAAGATCTCACACCAACTCCAACTATCTCCTCCCGCAGGAAGTTTGCTGGGATGCTTACTTCCAACAACACGGTCTGTGATCTCCAGTTTGGTGGACTGTCAGGCACGGAGGGGCTGGGCAGGCTCATTCTGGAGAGAGAGGCATCCTGGTGGATGCGGTGAGGATCCAGGTTCTACAAAATGTCACTGTGGTCTTAGGCGAGTGACTTGGGCTGTGCTGAGCCTTCTTTCCTCATCATTAAAATGGGCAGATGCTACACATTTAAATGGGTGTTTGTGATGCATAAGTGAGACGAGCCTCCTTGCCTAGAGAGGAGCCAGTTCAAGAGTGTAGCAAACATCTTGCCGTTTGGGGGAATTTTACTTCAGGGAATTGGTTTTACATGGAGTCAGACTGTGTTCTTCTTTGTCTACATGCCCAGCCATTAGAGCGAGAATAGGAAAAGTATCATAAAATAATTTCTGGGCTAACCCAGCTATCAGCTGTTGAATTTTCTTTTCTGCTGGATTGCCCCCACTAAGCCCCTCCTAAAGCCTGAGGAGCAGCGGAGCTGTCGCTGGAAATTCCCACGGGAGATGGGGACGGGGGAGTTCTTTAAGTACTTCCTCACTCCATAAACAAACATTTCTGTCTCTTCCCCTAAGTCTCTTCTCTCTTGCCCTGCCATTGGGGGCTCCCCTTCTCTATGCAGAGCTCAGCTTAACTGGCTCAGCCCCGTGAAAAACTGGTCAACAGACTTTGCACTCACCTGAAAGCAGTTTAATAACTCTATGGTTTTACTGGAGCAGAATCTTTGGGGTTCCACCATAGTCCCCCAGGCCAAATTCTTCACTAACTGTCTTTTTAGTGAGAGAAGAGGTCATGACTGTTGCTATGAGAGAATGTCTTCCTTCAGCATTTTTGCATCAGAGACATCGTTGCGGGCATGTGAAGTCGACAGGAGTCTCTTCCGTCACTGCCAGACTCCGGATGACATTGTATCTGTCACCTGGGCCCCCTGTGGCTCTCCTCAGTTAAATGCAGCTGCTACTGGTGACATCCAGATCCCTCTGGGGCCACATCCAAGCTCTTCATGGCTCATTCTGCCCTCCCAAGCATTGGCCTGGAGGTAGGGAACTCAGTGCTGAGTACCTACATCAAGGGACCATGATTTAGCTCTCACTGTAGCTCCAGGATGGAGCACAGGACCTACCCAGGGCAGGTACCTCAAAATCTTTGTGGAACAAATCCATTGACATCCACGGGCCACAGAGCATTATTTATATATTACCCTCCATATGAACTTGCCATCTGGCTGTGGGAGGGTGGAAACTGGGTAGCTTAGCAGCAGAAATTGTCTCACAGTTTTGGAGGCCAGAGGTCCAAGATGAAAGTGTAGAGAGGGTTGATTCCTTCTGAGGGAGAATCTGTTCTAGGACTGTGAGCTGGTTTCTGGTAGTTTGCTGGCCGTTCTCTGGTTTCTTCGGTTTGTAGAAACATCACCCCAATCTTTGCCTTCACATGACCTTCTCCGTGTGTGTGTGTGTGTGTGTGTGTGTGTGTGTGTGTCCTTGTCCAAATTTCTCTGGTTAGAACACCAGTCCTATTGGATTAATGGCCCACCATACTCATCTTAGTGAATTATATCAGCAATGGCCTGATTTCTAAGCAAGGTCACATTCTTAAGTCCTACATGGGGGTTAGGACTTAAAGACTTAAATTGATGAATTTGGGGGGGGGTGGAGGACACAATTCAGCCATAACATGGGGTTACCAAGCAATATAGTTACTTGCTCTTGTTCTTAATTCTCTCTTACTCTTTCTCCATTTATGTTAGAAAGGGTCGAAACATGTAAATTTCTGTGAAGTATGAACATGGCCGAGGAGGAATGAGGAAAATTTCCACATGTTAGCACAGTTTGCAAATGACAACGGAGGCTGAGAATCTTAGTGAGCAGGTGAACAGTGCCGTTCCATCCTGACCTTGTGAATAAACCAGAATCAGAATTGTTTGCGTGAGAATACCTCATTTTTAGCTGTGTGCCATCGTTAAGTCACACGTAGTGCTGCTGCTGTCTCGGGACACAGCCGACAGAAGTCTTATGAGAAGAAACCAGAAATGCAGTTGCAATCTTTCTCCAGTGATGACGCTGACGTCACTGCCCTAAGCTCTGGACCGGTCCAACTGCCCCACGATGCGGCCGGATACGGAGACGATGTGCGCAGAGCGGCCAGCAGATGGCGCTGGAGCGGGGTTTGAGTCCCGTTGGTCTGGTTCAAGCCTGGAGTGTAGGGTACAGGGTGTTTCTGACAGTTCACTCCAGTCCTGGCCACTGCCCACATCCTCTCGGGACTGCAAAGCCCCCAGAGGGACACGGCTGCCTTTGCAGGGGGGCCTTGAAAAACATGGGCTAGGCGGCGGGGGTGCAGAAACTCTTGTATTAGGCTTGCGTGGGTTGTAGTTATTTTTTGCCGTCTGCGTTTCTGGCGGAGAAGCTATTTTGGTGAAATGCAAAGTCGGTCGCGTGCCTGCCACCGGTGCCACTACGCGTGTGACAGCGCAGAGCTGCGCAGTGTCGTGCAGCCCTGGCGCTGGCCCCTGACGCACCCTGGCCCTGGGGGTGTCACCTCACCATGCGCCGGGTGGAGCCTGGCCCCTTTGGAGGTCCCCCAGCTTCGCTGCCTATGGCCGCTGCTCTCTGGGCAGCTCTCCATTCCTAAACAGCTCCCCAGGGCTGGAGGCAGAGACGACACATGCGAGATTAGAACCAATCGCTTAAATGCATGGAGGGGATTTGCCTTGTCAACTCCGCTGAAGTCAGAGCCCCAGAGCCCCAGGAGCCTTAAAGACAGACCCACACTCCTCCCCTCGAGCAACTAATCCGAAGGTTTGGTCCCCAAGGTCACTGCAAAGACACACACATTTTAGTTGGTGAGAGAGATGAAAGGGCTGGTTTGGAGGACATCTCTCTTCCCCTGAAAGTGGCAGAGAACATGCCCCCCCCCCCCGGGAACCCCAGTGCGAGATACACCAGCCGCAGGGGCAGTTTTCAGGGCCAGGAGGATTCGCTTAAAGAATGGGCTGCCGTCTACTGCCACACCACTCTGAGCAAGCCCCATCCCGTCCGATCTCGGAAGCTAAGCAGGGCCAGGCCTAGTTAGTACTTGGATGGGAGACCACCTAGGAAGACCAGGTGCTGTAGGCATTAAAAAAAAAATTTTTTTTTAAATGAGGTTTTGGAAGCTGACACGGGACCTGTGAGTCAACCAAAGGTTGCCTTGCCTAAAAAAAAAAAAAAAAAAAAAAAAAAAAGAATGGGCTCCCGGGCTGATCTGGAACTTTTGCCTTAGGGTTGACTCCTTGTTATGGTTAACAGTTAAGGAGTGAGGAAGTCACTTACATGTACCTCTGTTTTCTTATCTGTAAAATGCCTTCGGCCAGAATAACGTAGGGCTTGGAGTGTGGGTTTTGCAGCCCCAGCACTTCCTGGGGTCCCACTCACCCCTGCTGTTTTCTGTTTGAACTTGAACATCTCTAAGCCTAGACAGTCTCTCAGCAGCGAATGGGAGAAACACCCTGGGGTCGGGCTGGGGAGAGACCTCTATGGGAGCTATACGCTGAGAATCAGGGTCTGCAATTTCCATGCCGGAACGGGGTTTCTAAACTGTGCCCATGCGGGTCTGATTCAAGCTTTCTGGGTTTGTGCGGATGAGACAGAATCTAGTTAGAGCAGATTCTAGAGAACAGAACTGGTCGCACCTTTTGTCATGTGAGAGAAATCAATAGTAGCTAGTCAGATAAATGTACGTAGGACTAGCATCTTGGGAAACCATAATACGTTAATGACTTAATTTAGTTTTGTGGACAGATGA
This sequence comes from Eonycteris spelaea, assembly GCA_003508835.1. Classification (NCBI taxonomy): domain Eukaryota; kingdom Metazoa; phylum Chordata; class Mammalia; order Chiroptera; family Pteropodidae; genus Eonycteris; species Eonycteris spelaea. The sequence continues at coordinate 6,452,228 of PUFA01000004.1, read as the reverse complement.
TGTGAATTTAAATTGTAACCTTCTTACAAAGCTGTATCTGCCTGTGTAGGTTAAAATCAGGGAAGGCCGAAGGGTTTAAGAGGATTCTTTCAACTAAAATTGATCTGAACTCGAATCTTAAGTGGGCCAGGGCAACCTCGGTCGTGAGCAGCCTGATTTGGTTGTGTAACCTGATGTGATTGTGTAACTAACCTGATGTGATTGGTAACCTGATTTGGTTCTCTTGTGTCACTTTCGCCTCGTTTTCTAAGACCTGATTTCAAATTTTACAACTGTTCTCTGCCTTACCGAAACTGGTCAAACAAACCAATGGAGTGAAATTCTAAATATGGTGAAAATTGTGCCAACTCTAGGGCTGAATCAAAATCGTTTCTGATCAATCCTTCAGTCTCTTGCAGGAGCCTTTTAAAGAAGACTTTATTGAGTCAGGATCTGCCTGAGAGCCCGATGAAAATTTTGATCCCCTCTTTGGATGTTACATGTAAACACGACCTTCTGTAAAAATTCCAGAGAGTTCACAAACTCAGGCGGCCCATCTCTGGGTGAGACTCCCAATATGAACCTCTTTCTTGTGTTCCTTGGTATGAATGGATACAGTTGGAAGAATACTGTGTTCATGGCTTGAGGGGAGTAGAGATGGCCTGCCAGTAGCTCATTGTTGTGATGGATTCCCTGCTCCCTCCCCCCACTAAAGATACGCAGAAAATCCTAGAATGGAGAGAGGAAGACCAATATAATGAAATGGTATCTAATCTTTAGGGCTTATATTGTTTACTGATTTTCTGATTACCGATTCGATGTACAAATGTTTATTTTCTTGGTTTATTCAAGGAGATTTGGTTAGACACGCTCCGTAGTTCAGAGCGTACGTGTTGCGGTGCGTTGCCTGCGTCTGCTGAACACGGGCCCCGACGTGAAGTATTTCTTAGAATGATCACATGTTTTCCTGTTAACACTGACAAATTAGATTCCCACCTCCCCCCGTAACACCTAGGAATATCTAAATGAAGATGCTGCACAAACGTAGCTTTCAGGTTTGCATTTCAGCTCCTGCTTTCAACTCTTCGTAATTGCTTATGGATTATGTCCTGCGTGCACGCAGGTGTGCCTAATTTCCAGCTACCGTCTGTGCATGTATTGAGCTGGAAAAGAACGTGCGTAAGGAATGGCAGTGTGTTCTGGTAATGGTCCCACATCATTCTGTGTGGAAAGAATTGTACCAGGAAACACACCCACTGCTTCTTCCTCCGGTTCAGCTTTGAACCTGCTTAAGCCAATTTGATGCCATTTATCATCAAGGTCAGCAGAGTTATTTTAAAAGTCCCAATAAATCATTTACAGGTCAGGCAGTTTCAGACTCTAGGGTATTTCTTTCTGGGGAGGGAAGGGATGGGAGTAGAGACCTGGGATTCATAATTGATATATTGCTCTTGGACAGTACCATTTTTTTAGAGTGCGGTTTTGTGCAAGCATGCTATACGGCAAACCTTATGGAGCCCGAAACAACACCAGGTGAACTTTCCAGTGTTCTCAGATTCCCTGATTTGGTTACAACTCAAGTCTCTCCTCTCTGTGGGGAGGTTGGACCCTAGAGGCAGATTTATGCCTTCAGGCGAGCGTGGGAGCTTGCTGCACTGTGGTGCCTAGTGCTTTTCTGAACCTGCTGCGCCATCCCCGGCGGGGGCAAGGCTTTGATTGCGCTCCCCAATGGGCTTAGCAAGAGGCAGACATAACAGAGCACACCTTTAAAGAAAGAACCTTGGGACGTGTTGCCGTTTGAGGTATTGTTTGTTTTGCTTTTTTTTTTTTTTTTCTCATAGTGGGTGACTGGTAGAGTATTGTGGGGGGAAGTTTTCCTGCTCATTGAAACCCATAGTTCTTTGATTAAATCTATATTTCCTCAGAAGATTATGGCCCATCCAAAAGATTTTATGCCTCACTTTTGAGTGCTGGAGGACAGAAGCGGGCTCTCTCATTTTGTTTTTATTAGAAGCATTTATCACACTGCTAACTCTACTTTTGTATAAAATTTCCATTATGCATTTTTGTTAAAGCTAAAAGTAAGTGCCTTGTCTTATTGCAAATTTTTTTTATTGAAGTGAAATTACAGAACATAAATTAAACCATTTTAAAGTGAAAAATCAGTGGCCCTTAGATATCGATTACAGAAAGAAGCCAAACAGAAAATTGGCTCCCATGTGAATGTGTCTGCCTTTATGATAAAGAACTTTGGGTTAGGCATTATTGTCATTTTGTAAGAGGTCGTAGTGTATTACGCAAATTAATTTTAAGATCTAAATTACAGCAAAGTATAACATAATATCCTTGTGTATTATAGATATTAATTTTTATTTATGATGTGCATAATATAACTCTAATATATCTAATTTACATTATATATTTTGACAATTTAAATGCTTTTTAAAGATGAAAAAAAAAGAAAAATTCAGTGGCATTTATTACATTCACAGTGTTGTATAATCACCACCTCAATCTAGTTCCAAAACATTTTTGCTGTTGCATAAGGAATCTGTAACCGGTAAACAGTCACCCTCTGTCCCCTCCTCTCTCCAGCCCCTGGCAACCAGCAATGTGCGTCCTATCTCCATGGATTTATCTATTCTGAGATTTCATATAAATGAAATCATACAATATGTGGCTTTCCGTGTCTGGCTTCTTTCACTTAGCATGATGTTTTCAGGGTTCATCCGCATTGTGGTATGTATCAGACCTTCATTCCTCTTTATGGCCGAGTAATATTCCATTGCATGGATAGGCTGCATTTTGTTTATCTGTTCATCTGTTGATGGACATTTGGGCTGTTTGCACCTTTGGTTGAATGCTTTGTTTTAGAATTAGACGAGGACCATGGGACAGTAATGCAGCAACTCATGTGACACAGAATTCTCTTTTGAGAGTCAGTCCACAGTACACATGGTGAAGGAGATAATAAGTCTACCCCTTAGATGATAATGCTCTCCTAGCCTCCAGTTCCAATTTCTAGTTCATGACAAACAGCAAGAGAGAAAGAGAAGAAAGTTCCTGTTAATCGGCATGTCAGTGAGGCCTGGAATGGCCCCGTTTTATCTCCCTTTAACTCTCCTTGGTTCTCAAGATGAGTTAGACAAGGCATAGCACACACCAATGAGCAATAGTTCTAACCCCACCTTGCTTCACAGTTACATTCTAGAAAATCATCAGTACTTCAGTAGAACTTAAACATTTCATTTGTAGACTAACCTGACACAAAACATTCGTCTTTATTTCAATAGATTTTTTTTTCAAGTCAACTTTCCTGAAGCAATCCACAGTGAAATTCTACAAAGAAACCACATTTCTTGTCACTTGCGGAGACAGAAAGTCCAAGATGGAGTAAATCCTCAGGTCCCGGTTTCGGTTCCTCTAATGGTAAGATTTTTTTAGTGGGTGGCATATTCCAGCGCTTTACCACTGAGACTATTTTCTTGAGGAAAAATAGAAGCTGACCTATTTTCCCCCATTAAATTTTGATATGCTCTTTGTATTCATGTAAAGTACCTGGACTCAGCACTTTTATCATGTTTCCTTTTTCTGACCCAATGGAGAAATTCCCCCGATGAGAACCAGTCAAGCAGATTGTGTGCTCAGACTCAACTGTGGCTTTTCAACCCATCTATCCTAGTTAATCCGAATGAGGTGTGCACCGGCCATCGGTTCGAGCATCGCTATACTTCTTAGGGAAGCGTCCATAGGAAGCCCAGGTGGCGGGGGCCGGCGGGGGGTGCAAAGAACAGCGCCTCTATCTCCCGCGTCCAGAGCCCTCAAGGGGTCCTCTTTGTCTTCATAAGTCTTGGTGATTTATAGCTTGCATTCTAGGCTCAGGGAATGGAGACCTCATAAATCCCAAGGGGGCTTGCTTGCTGCTGGGAGTCTAGTTTGCGAACTTCCTGCTTTCGAAAGATTCCTAACGTGGTCTTAGATCTGTGGTGTCATGTCAAATCCCAGTGTAGGGGTCAGGAATGACATCCTCCTGGCCTCAGGTTCCAGTTTCCAGTTTACTGCAGATAACAGAAGAATGATGAAAGAAACAGATATTCTTAGAGCAATAAACATGTTGCATGGGAACATAATGAAATGTGGTTCCTTGTTTTTAGTCAATTTTCTCATCATCCCTTTGGGTTCTGATCCCACCGATTCTCAGTTCATCTTTTCCTTGGGCATGCATAGGTATGGGCTACAGGTGATTCAGAAGCTGGTATCCTTGGCTCTGGGCTCTACCCCTTACCATCCGCACCATGATGAGCAAATTACTTTACCTCTCTAAATATCAATCTCCTTGTCTATAAAATAGCAATAATTCCTTGGGGGTTATTGTGAGGATTAAGTGAGATCGTACACGTAAAATGCTTAGTCCAGTCCCAGCTACTTCAGTAAGGGCACAGTCAAAGGCATCTGTTATTTAAATAAATGCCAAGCATGGCATTCAACTTCAGCCCTCTGAGAAAAACATGCGAGATCTGAAACATGTGAGATGGCTTCTAATTAGGTGTTTATGTCGCCAGATAACACTGAGTCCACAATAATGAGCGTGGCCTCATATTCCAGAGCGACATAATGTTGATAAGTGGTGTAATCCCAAGTTCACATGGAAAATTTGCTGTGTGGAGGAGAGGGAACCAGAGACTCTAAGGCAGGATGGATGTGTGTGTAAGTGGCTGAAACTGACGGCTGCCCAGGAATTTAAAAGTGCTACATTGTTAACAGTGATTAATATCTGTTGCATAGGTTAACAGCAAGAATTTACCTTCTTGATAATTCCTATGTATGTACAACAGACATTTATAGAATTCCCAAGACCAGCCGTGCACGGTACCGATACTGGGGAACAGTGTCCCTGTCTTCCAGGGGCTCCTGGTCTACCTTTGTGTAGCACGTGGTGGGGCAGCTGACACAGCAAGGCCAGGCAGGCAGGCTTCCTAGGGCTGGGGCTGGGTTTGGGTGGGCCGGGGAGCATGAGCTGAGGGCTGAAGGAGTGAAGCCCGTGGATGAGCTGGACGCGGTCGGGGAGGCTGCCATCCTCCCAGTGCGTTCTCTGTCTGCTGGAGGGAGCAGTATTAATTAGAAGAGACATTTAAGGAGGCAGAGTTGGTTGTTTGAGGTACTTGAGGTGAAAAGGACAATAATCCTACAGAATACATTCTATTAGTGACTCTAATACACAAGCACAGTAGAGCACGGTAGGGTCATGTTCAGTTTTTGACCCTCAACTGTTGGGTGAGCCCAGTTCTGTTTTCCTCTCTCTACTCCTTATACTTATGTGAAGCAATAAAGACTTAATTTCACAACCAGCTGCTAGTGCTGGCTCGACAGTGGTTCAGGAAAATATGACCTTTGCACAGTTGGGTATTTATACAGGGCTAGAGAGATAGCCCTTGGCCATATTGAAGTTCTACTTTAAAATAAACTCTAACATGTGGAAATAAATGAAGACCACCCATGTGAGAACGAGCAAAGGCTGTTTATTCAAAGCTTTGCTTCGGCCAGAGAGTCAACCTCCATCGCTTGCCTCTGGCTGAGACTCCAAGGCAGGGAGAATTGTGGAAGAGTTTTACAGTAAAAAATGAAAAGCTGAGCTCTCTAACGGGCAGCCCCCACATCTGGCTAGATGTCTAGCTAGAAACTGATTGCAAATACGTGGGTTGGCATGGGCGTAGGCGAGGTTGGTTTGAAGTCAGGTGGTTTGGGCTGAGACGACTCATTGAATATTACTTTCCGCTTTGTACCTGGTGCTAGGTAAATATGACTTCGTAACTTGCTAATTGTTTTTTAGTTGGGAGACAACATGGGTGAGAGAGTTTTATTTATTTGTTTTTTGTTTTTGTTTATCTATCTATCTATCTATCTATCTATTTTTATTTATTTTTATTTATATTTATTTATTTATTTATTTATTTATTTCAATTTCCTTCTATCAAGGCCAAAGTTCCCCGGAAAACTGAGATGACTTCATTCAGGATATTGCAATAGGGAGAATGTTCCTTGATGAGGAACCATGTCCAAGAAGAGGGTGAAAACTTGGGATTTTATAAAATAAGGGAGTCATTTAGGGAGGGCGGTGGTGGGTGGGTGGTGGCTGCGAATACGTCAAGAGAAGAGTGATCCTTGGTCCTTAGCCCTTTCTCTGCTTTCTGGAGCTCAGAGCTCAGGCAAAGTCCCCCACCGTCACGTCCACCCTGCATCCTGGGAAATGAAGTCCTGATTACTGGCCGCTTTTCCAGTATTTCGATTCCCAGTGTCTAGACATCCTTCAGAAAGGTGGAAATGTTTCCACACATATATTGGCCATAATATATATTTTTAAAAGTGGAATTATGTTGTTTCCTAGGAATTTAGTTCTGGTGCCCGCATTACCTGCCAGCAAATAAATTCTTTGTCTTCAAATATGTAGTGATTTAAACCTTTCCTCCCACAGTTAACAATTTCTTTACAAAAACTACCTTCGTAATTAGTATTTCTTTAGAATGGAATGAAAGTAATTAGGGTTGAATTCACGCATCTTTTCTGCACAATGGTTTTAACCAGAGTTTACAACTCTAAATTTTTAGGTGCAAACAAATTCAAATTCTTTAGAAGCTAAGGCATTTTAATTCTCTTTGTCTCTTTAGAGGAGTCACCATCTCTTCCACTCACACCCCTGGGGTGTTCACGAAGAAGTCAAATTAGCCAGAGGGGCAGGATGACAGTAACTAACATCTCAGTGGCTGGGAGCCAGCTCAGAAAGCTCTGGTGCTTCATCTCTCTTCCATGGGGATTGATGGAACAATCCGTGCCCATGCTGGGAACCACGAGTCCTCCTAGTCACTGACGTGACAGCTGAATGTCCACGGTGCCACCCTTCTTCATTAGGAATGGACTTTTCGCCTCTTGTAAACCCAATCGAAAGGAGGCGACAGGCCAGGAGACAATGTCCACGAAGAGATCTGCATCTCGTAAACGTCTCTGCTTCATATTCCTCAGACAGGCAGGCACGTGGGGATTGGCGTGAGCTCGCTGACCAGCCATGATGTCCCCAGCCTCGGCTCTCCCTCTACTCTTGTGACGAATAAAGTAGCGAGAGTGAATAACCAATGCAGGCAATTAAGGAAAGAGGGACGGGGAGAGAGTCCAGAGAATGAAATCCTGTTTGTAGTTAAAACAGCAAACGTTTAACGCGGGCTTTAATGTGGCCAGCTGCGCTGGGTCAGATGTCATAAGGTGAAGGCCAAGTACCGGGCCGCAGGGTTCTAGATGTCATGCTGGCTGTGGGCCAGGTGCTGTGCCAAGTACTAGCTTATTTCCACTTTTGCAACAACACCATGGAATGGAGTGGGTATTGTCAGTCCACCCCACATTCACATGAGGAAACTGAGGCTCAGATCCAAGGCGATGCGCTTAGTAAGGGGCCTAGTGGGGATTGAAACCTAGGTCCCTCTGACTCTATAATTTCTACAGTAAATGGCCTGCTGACCAGTATCTACAGCTGGGCTTGGGAGTTAAGATACAGAAAAAGAAATAATTACAGAATATGTGAATATGAATGTTATGAGTTTAGAAGTGGAGAGACAGTGTTGGCTGGAGGCAGTGGTGGCAGAGAGCGTTCTATAGAGGGTATCTGCCTGCGGCTTAATAATAGAAAGAGTCAAGTGTCCTCTTCAAGGACAGGAGGTTGGGGAGGGCTACTCTAAGCCAGTGTTTTTCATGTTTAAAACGTGTATTGGGATCACCTGGAGGGCTTATGAAAACACAGATAACTGGACCTCAACCCCAGAGATTCTGATTCTGTAAATCTTGGGTAAGGATTTCAAATTTGCATTTCTACCTAGTTCCCAGGGGATGCTAACGCTGCTGGCCCAGGGACCACACTTTGAGAACCATTGCTCTAAGCAAAGGCAAGAAGATGTAGAATTACAGGGCACATCTGGAAACCAGTTGGGTTTCCAGCCAACATTTGGTCGGTTGGGTTCCAGTGGAAGGTTCGTGCAAGTCAGGGCATTTATGGAGTAAGGTAGAAAAGGGGGTTAGAGCCGCATGCATTACTGTCACCTTTAACTAAATAGTTTCATAACTGAAAAAAAATCAAGGTTCTGTGTCCAGTGACGGGGAAATTTCCATTCATATGCATTACAGGGAAATGTATTCTTCTCTAGGAACATCGCATTGTTGGAGTTTAGGATTGCCATGTTGACGCCATCTCTTGCCCCGCCTGTATCCGTCTCTCTGTCACATATGTGACCTTGGATTTTTTTTTTCCAGTAGAAGTGGAACACATTGCTCTCCCTCTTGACTTTGAGTTTTGTTATGCTTTACGTTTGGCCAATAGAATGAGGTAGACGTGACGGTGCCAGTTCTGAGCCTAGGCCAATTGACCTTATGGGTTTCCATTTGACCTCTTATGCCTTGGCCGCCACCATGACCTGGTTTGGTCCAAGGAACATGAGAGACACGTGTTGCAGAGCTATCCCAGCTGAGTGCAGAGAGAATCGTCAGAACCCCCAGGTGCATGAGCAAGTGTTAGCTGGTTGTTTAAGCTACTGAATTTTGGATGGTTTCTTTACTCAGCAATAATTTACTGATACCTTTCCTTTAATACATGTATCTGATTTGAATTTTTTTTTTCAGGATATGTAATCAAAACCCCAAATTCATTATTCTTTTTTTTTTGTATGAAAGAATATTAAACAAAACTCGTTATGTTTGCAAGTTGGTGCTAACCCTTTGCAAAATGCCAAGTACATCACCCAGACGGTGCCTTTGTGGAGGGCCTGCCACAAACCACGGCTTCCCCTGTGGTTTCCTTGACTTCTGGCTCAGGCAGAGCCTGCTCACCAGGCCGGGACTTACTATCCTTGAAGGATCTAATGAACAGTCCATTATGTCGTCAGCTCATTGATGCCGAGTGTCTTCAGCGTGAGGGAGAATCATTGTTGGAAATTCCCATGCTCCTGTCTAGTCTTCCTCAGAAACTGGGTGCAGAGGAGACGATGAGCTTGAGGAGAGAGAAAAGTTAAACCAAATAGTGTCCAGACCAAAGAGGGGTTTAGTGTCTGTAAAACATGGTACCTTAGTTTTTCATTGATACTATCAAGTTGATTTATCACGTAGGTCGTTTTGTGTCTTATTGCTGGTTTCAGAGATCCGAGTGTCTTCATTCTGGAAGCTGGGAGACCTAGATGCATTCTTGGTCCTTGTCAACAAGTCTTTACATCCTGGTCTTTCATGGGAGTGTAACGTTCCTGGATACCACCTTGGTTAGCTCTGTGGGATCCGCGTATCTCAGTGAAGACGAGCCTTTGGGGCTGTGACCCCAGTGTCCGAGTGGCCAGCCATACGATCATCTCCTTGGTGGGTCCCCCTTGGCCTTTCCTCTCTCCAATTTCATAAGAGTCTCCCGTTTCTTTCCTTGGAGGATGTCAGGCAAGCATGACTATTGCCTACACTGGAACTTCTCAAATTTTAAGCCCTAACAAGCTCCCAGGGATGCTGCTTCTGCTGGTCTGCAGACCTCACTTTAAATAGTGCTGCCCTACCTGCCTTTGGAATTGTTACCCGCATTGTTTTCTCGTTCAGTTCTCTGAGCTGTTTCCTTCCCATTCTCAGAATTTTTGCCGTCACGAAACCTGTTTCTCCTGGAGGAAGCTCTGACTCCGTTGGTTCTTTAGATTCCAATAGACTCTTAACCAGTCCTCTCTCAGCAAGTGCCTGTGGGGCAAGGGCCCGAGGCAAGTGTTTCTCCTCTCTGCCGGGCATGTGCCAAATAATAGTAACCATGGGAACTCGATGGTATTTCTTCTCTGAGGGGCTCGACAGCCTAAACACAAAGGAAATTCTTTCGTAAAGGGTTAACCTTGCCCAGAGAAATTCTTGGCTCTTGCCTGGCACCTGGGAGGTAACCTCTAAGAGGGTCTCTGTTGACTTGGGGACCTGAGGTCACATTGGGTCGTCTATACAAACAGTACGGGCCACACAGTATCAGCTTGATATCTGGAGAGGCTGGGGACTAAGTTCAGCCATGCAGGTGGCCGGCCATGCCTACGTGACCACATCCCGATGACAGCGCCGACGCCAAGGCTAGGGTGAGTTTGCACGGCTGCCGGCACGCTGTGTGTGTCGCCATGCATGGTCGTTGGGAGACGTAAGCTCTGCCCACACGTTCCCGTTGGGAGAGGACAGCTGGAAGCTGGTGCTTGGTCCCTCCTGGAGCCTTCTTTATTGGCTGATTTTAATAACCATAATGACTTCTCTGAGTTCTGTGAGGCCTTCTAATGAAAAATTAAACCTAAGAATGGTCTTGGGGATTTCCTAAACTGCAATAAATATATGTGAAGTAAATAACCAAAGATAGCATGTGCCAGCTGCTAATGAGAAGAAACACTGATAAGTTTCACAGGGGCTCATCGGAGGAAGCAGACCTTTGGTGGGAAGGGCCAGGGGAGGCTCCTGGAGGAGGGAGGTCTGGAATTAGCCCTCTAATGGGTGGATGACATTGTCACATTGGTAACATTATAACAAAAAAACCTCGTGAAGTTCTCGTTTTCTAAAATTTCTTGATAATATGGAAAAGTATGGAGAAAATATAGAAATCACCAATAACCCTATTACTAAAAACCACAGCCACTTAATATATTGTTACATTTTCTCTTGGTCTTTTTTTTATGTGTATAATTGTCTTAGAGTTTTTAATATGAAAAATTTCAAATATACAAAAAAGTAGAGAAGTGTATAATGAACCCCTTATATCTATTGCCCAATTATTGTGACTCATCTTATTTCCTTTATATCCTTTATTTCCTTTATATCCCCTTTCATTATACTTATCCCCGAAATTATTTTGAAGCAAGTCCTATGTATAAGTTCATTTTTAAACATTTCAGTATGAACCTCTCAGATATGAGGACTCCCCTTTTAAATGTACCACGTTCCCATCATCACTCACACCCCAAATTAGAAAGAATGGCCTAAAACATACATAAAATATCCAGATGATGTTCATATTTTCCAACTTGCCCTATACATTCTTTTTTCCTAAGCCATTTGAATCAAGATCTAAACAAGATCCCTACCTTTCAAGCAGTTAATATGTTTCTTAAACCCCTTTTTTAAAACATCAGCGTTAGGAAGTGCAAGACTGAGTACACAAATAGACAACGGCCAGACAATATACATGAAAGCAGAACTTTGCCCCACAACCTGCAGCAATCTGCCCAGGAAACTAACCCCTGAACTACAATAACCAGCCAGGAAGCCAGTCTGCTGTAAGTTAGACTTGCAGGAGCAGACTGCTATCTCCAGTGACAATCCAGGAAGTTAAACGATAACTTCTGTAACAGTTGGCCCAGAATGGCCAGGATAGGATCAATAAGTAACAGCTTTCTTAATTTTTGTCCCTGCTTCTCACTCAGGACCAGTCAGCGAAAGCCAAGTACGCTCCTGTAACCTATCGCATAGTATGTCCTGCTTCTAGCTATCCTGACTCCAGCTTCCCTGTGCCAACGGCCTCCAATCAGGGCACACCCGACCTTCTCTTTTCCCACCGTAAAGCTATACCATGCATTTGTCTGTCTCTGAATATCCAGCAGATGCAAGTAATGGGGGCTGACTCCCTTGCTATCCAGCAAGCTCTGGACAGTCTTTGCTTTGCTCCTTTGGTTGGTCTTCATTTATTTCCATATAAGGTATAGTTTGCGTATAATATTTTTAAGTGTGCAGTTTATTTAGCCAGTAACTATCATTTCAGTCAAGATATAGACATTTTCATCACTCCCTAAAGTTCCCCTGTGCCTCTCTGAAATCAGTCTCTACCTCCCTTTACAGCTCCAGGCAAGCACTGATGAGCTGTGATTCTGAATGTAGTATTTTAATAAATCTCCCCGATCATGGCCCATGGCCAGCTCCTGCACTTGGTTTTTCTCTTCTGCCATTTTGGAATTCTCTAGGGATCATGTGATGAGCTCCTGGGGTGGGACGTTCCCAGTTCTGATTTTTCTATTACTTTAACTGCATCTGCTATCTTCTTGGTATTTAAAAGAAATTATAGCCTTTTGACGCCTTTCTTTTCCTCTGCTATCATGGTTCTTTTTCATTAAAATAAAAACAAAAATCTGTAACCTGTCAAACTCAGTGGGGATGTAAACAAGAAACAGTTTTTATTTCTTTCAGTCATTGCCTATAGCCATACATACATATTTTGTCAGTTTCTTCTCTCCTATCCTTTAATAAAATCTTGGGCAAATTCCTTAACTTTGCTTTCAGCTTTGGTCCTGGTTAGAAGTTTAGTCTATAGTTGATTTGAACTCTTCCCCCTCCTCCATCCTGTGGCTCTGGGGACCTACAGTGCAGTGGGGATCGGGGCGTAATCTGCTCGTGAAGGCCCGCTGCTCCCCATGGTGTGGCTGTGCTGTTAAGGGACAGTGTCAGTTTCCCCAAACCACCATCTCAGGATTGGGGAGGTGCAGTCCCCACAGAAAATGGGGTATTCTAACACGAACACGAGGCAAAGGAGACTAAATCAGCAGATGTCCAAAACACGTGTTTAAAGACCTCACCATGTGAACAGTCGTCTACAGAGAAAGAGAAGCAATTACTCCAATAGAAAAATGGTACAGTCTATGTTGAAGTCCCGATTTTTGCATCTGCTCCTCATATGTATTTTACTTTTCGGAGAAATATGGTTAGTAAAAAGGAACTATAGGGTTTTTAAACTAACAACATCCTTTCATTCGTAAAGGTGATGGTGAGAAAAATGTTTGCATTTTGTTATAACTTCATGTTTGTATTACAGCTAATCTCTTCCTGGTCGTATTATGCTTTGGAGAGTTGACTTGTAAATTGCTTTTAACGGTTTGCCACATCTGAGACCCTAAGTGATCTTCATCTCTCTAGTCTCGTCTTAGAACTGCCTCCTTAGAGACAGGGTAGCTTTCATTCTCTGTGTCTCAGGCTGTCATTAAGTGCAGGACTGAAAGCCTGTCTGACCGGGTTTATGAAGCCTGGAAGGAATTTATTTTCTTTTGAAAATGATTTATAATGTGATTTTACTGATGCTAGAAACAAATTGAATAAAGATGGTCGAAGGTGGAGTGTTTTAAATTCAGAACATGGGAGGCTATGATAATACATTTGTCTGCTCTGCAGATCCTTGTTTCTCAAAGATATTTTAAGGCACACAAAATGAACTGTTAGAATCTCCAGGCATTGCCAATTATTTTTCTCAAGTCAAACGGCATTTTGAATAATATTTTTGGCATTTCGGATTCTCTAATCAAAGTAGCAGGATATAGAGGGAAGAGTAATGGACTGGATTTGGATTCCAGTGTTTACCTAGCTTCTTATAGGCTTTCTGAGTTCAGTTGAATTGTTCAAACTCTCTGGGAAACAGTTTCATTTTCAAAATCTACTGATTCTATGTCGTATACAAAACAAATCAAGAGACCATTAAATAAATTATCTATATCATTCTCTGTATTATTAAATAATAAGCCTATGTTTTATTAATTTTATTTTTTGATATTTCATATCTTTTTAAATATTTTAAGAGGCATGTACTATCCCATTATGTTTTCTAATTGATTACTGCTTTGGAAAAGAAAAGCTCTGGTTTTTGTATATTTAGCTTGTATCCAGTTAAGTTATTGAATATTTTTTGTTCTAATAGGTGTTTAGTTAAAGTGCTTGGATTTTCTTGGAATAAAATCTATAAATAAAATAATTTTACAACCTCAAGAACAATGTTGAAAAATAGTGGTGATGACAAGCACCCTTCCTTGTCTTTACCTGGAGCAGAATGTCCTTGTTTAATATGATGTTTATTAATGGCATATAATGAATACTTTATTAAATTTAGGATTCTTTTTCCCTACTTCAATTTTACTTAGAATTCTTATGCAATGCTTTTTTGGCATCTATCAAAAGAGGCCTGTGTATTTTTTTTTTTGTCTTCAATTTACTGATATAATGAATGACATCAATAGATTTCCTGATATGAAGCCACCCTAGAATTTTAAACCATCTTGAAATTCCTGTAATAAACCCAACTTATCATTGTGCTTTAAAAACACACTTTTAAATTTAATTTGTTAATATCTTATGTAAGGCTTGCCATTTATACCGTTAGTAATGTTGGTTGAGAATAACTCTGTAATTTAAAAAAATTATATTTTGAATGAGGATTGTGCTTACCTTCCAAAATGTTTGGAAAGCTTTCAAAATCTTCTTTTGTGCTCTGTCATAATTTAAACAGCATAGGATTTAGCTGTTCTTTGAAGGACAAATAGAATTTATCGGTAAAATCATCTGGGCTTTGTTCTCATTTTATTGGCAGATGTTTGACATTTTTTCCCACTAATTTTATGATTATTGTTCAGTGATACCTTTTCTTGAGTCTGTTCTATTATTTCGTATCTTACTAACAGTCACTCATCTGGGTATTCAAATTTATTGGCATATGCAATTATTTTCATTGATTATTTTCATTGCTTCTATATCTGTAGTCCCATTTCTTACATTTATTACTTTCTACTCCCCCCTATGTATTTTTTAAACATTATTTTTTTATTATGATATAATTGACACACAAGACTATATTAGTTTCAGGGGTAGAACATAATGTTTTAATGTTTATATGTATTGTGAAATGCTCATCACAGTAAATCTAGTGAACATCCATCACCACACATATTTCTCCTATTTCTTGAATTGTTTTACTAGGGTTTTCTTTTTTTGTTTTCATTCAGTGTTTCAAAGAACTGACTCTTGGTTTTCCTTATAACATACTTATATTTTTTAAACAGGAAATGAATTAATTATTTATTTGTTCCACCAAATGGTAGTTATTCAGAAAGGTCATTTGTTACCTTATCTAGAGCCACCACCTTGACCCTCCTGTAGAGTTTAGATGAGGGCCAGGACAGGGACAGAGAAATCAACCGTGGCTGGACTGTGAACGACTTGGAGGGTAGGCGCTGTGATTTTATTACTGTGGAACATTGATTAATATGCAGTCTGAGGCTGATTGCTGGGGAAAGGCGGGGCTCGGCGTCTTGAAGGCCATGCATGTTGTCATTCAGGTTAATTTCGTGTTTGGGGCCTGACTCAGCCTCTCATAAATGGTGTTACTTCGGACAGGTCTCTTGGCTGCAGTGTCCTCATCTGCTTGCTTATTTAGGGAGGATTAACTGAAGTACGATGTGAAGAGCTTTTAGCTCAGTGTCTGGCGCGTAGTTCACCACAGTGGGTGGGGAGAGCAGTGGGAGTTTCTATTAACCTAGTACATGGTCCAGTCGTAGAGTCTGTTTTTCATTTGCAAAACGTAAGTTTCTGTCCTTTGGAAGAAGCTGCTCAGCAGGCAGATCTAGAAACATTTTCGTTCTAGGTGCACGAGCCATTTTCCCATCCTCTGCCAGAACAGGGCAGGCTCGGATGGCCAGATGTGTGGCCAGCCTTCCTCTGCACCTTCCCAGGCAGCTCATCTAGTCAGGTCACCTCCGCTAGATAACCTGGCTCCCACACCTGCAATTCAACAATAATACCTGGGCGACAGGCTGTGCAGGTGGAAGGGCGGCATATGTATCACAGATACGTGCTTCTCCCACCTGGACTATACATTTAGGATTTTCGAGGTTTGACAGGGTCACTCAAGGGGTCCATTATGGTCTCTTTGAAATGGCAAAAGGAGGAACCAAGGCCCCTGGGTCCCTTAAGACAGGAGGACGAGATGTCAGCCACGTTTCGTCTCCTGAAAGTTTTCCACTCCCCCTTTCCTTTCTGTTCCGAGAGGACTGGCTGCCGTGCTGCGAGGGGTCCTGGAATCTCGCTGTGGTGTTGGAGCTGCCACATCTTCGTACGATCTTAGCTCCTATCCCGCGGCACGTGCCGCACGGTCAACCAAGTCCCCTCAGCTTTCTCCTGCTGTTCTCATTCTGTCCCTTGGGGCTGTTAGGCCCAGGGCCTCTAGGGGGGTGAGTCCTTGGGCACTTGAGCTTGTACCCGCAGTTTATGAAGCCCGGCACAGTGTCGTCCCACTGGCTTCTTAGAGTAACCCCATGAGGTCGACAGAGCAGGTAGAGTTATTCTCTTCATTTCAGATGTGAAGAAACAGACCAGGCAGGTGGAGAACTTTGCCCAAGGCTGCACGCACGAGATCTTCAGTGCGCCAGAGTCTCTACTGTGAAGTTCGGGGCTCCCCCCGCCCCTGCAGGTCAACCTCTCCTCCGCAGAGACCAAACCTCGGGTCAGAGGTCTCGTCTGAAAGTTTTTAAGGCTTCCTGCTCAGAGTCCCCAGCTGGGCTCAGCTTCCCTTAGTGAAGGAGAGGAGAGTGGAGAGGCAGGGGAGGAAGAGAAGGAGGAGGGCGGAGGAGGAGGAGAGCAGGAGGGGGCGGGAGACAGCGAGAGAATGAATAGATTAACTTCTCGGATGCCGGACACTTTTGCCCTCAGTTAACCTCTGTGCTTGGCCAGACCTTTCCCGGGATGGGGTCTTTCGATGCTCCTGATTCCCGATAGCTTCTCCAAAGTTCCCTGTGTGGTTTAGCTCTTCGCATCCTCTCCTGGCAGAACTGACGATGTAAATGGACAGTGTCATCATCATTGCACTGGACCCAGGGGAAGAGGTGACATTTTCTTGTGAGAACGAAGGGGAGCAGAAGCAGATGTGGGAAGGGCCGTTTAGCAAACCAAATGTCGTGGATCGATCTTGACAGTCTTGGGAGAGACAAAGTGTTTACTGAGAGGGAGTAGATAATGTTCCTCAGGTGGTTCTCTCTGTGCTAGGAAGAAATAAGTGATCTATGGCCCAGCCTCCTGCGGCTTCCTCCCTGCCCCAGACCGCCATGCTATAAAGTTGACAGTCCCTTAAAAAAGGTGGCAATCACCGCCCCTCTGGATAAAATGGGCAAACATTACTTCTTAATCAGGCTGATTCCCCTCTCCCCCCTCACCAGGGGACATTTGGCAATGTCTGGGGACATTTTTGGTTGTCACAGGTGGGGAGGTACTACTGCCATTCATAGTGCAGAGGTCAAAGGTGCTGCCAATCATCGTACAGTGTGATGGACAGATCCCACAGCAAAGAATTATTTAGCACCGAGTGTCACGAGATGCCCTGGGTGAGTGAGGGCCAACAGGCACCGGTCACACAGAGACGGTGGCCCAATGGTGCTGATGTGTTCATGAGTTTTGATTAGGGCAACCCTCATTACGATGACGTTTGGGGGTTAATTTTGACAGTTTTCTGCCTTATTATTTTTAAAAAATTCACAGATGAGACATGATTACATTCCTATTACTAAAGATTCAAACAACACAGGAGAGGAGAGAGCAAAACCTGACCGTTCTGCCTCATTTCTCTCTCACTGTTACACTTCTCTCTCCCCTCTCCTCTCTGGAAGCCGTGTTCTAGGTGTCTTCTGTGTTCATATACATTTTCGACGTTTCTAAAAAATGAAATTGTTCCATGTACTCTTCTGTAACTTACCTTTTTTTTCACTCAACATTTTAGTAAATAAACTTCTGGGCTTTTCTGAGTTTCACGACTGAAAGGTAGTCTTGTATTGTCAGAGTAATAGCAGTGGCGACACTTTTTCTTTTGACTTAAAAGATTAAAAAAAAATTTTTTTCAATTGGCAAGTAGCAACACTTTATGGCGCTAATTCTGTGCCAGGCAGGATGTCAAAGGCTTTGCCCGTAACACATTTAACCTCAGGAAACATTGTGAGTTAGGTGATATTTTATTCCCATTTTATGGATCAGTAAACTCAGGCACTCAGAGGCAGTTGGGCTGAGTCCATGTTTTTTATCCCCTCACTGTTCTGCTTGTCCAGAAAATGATTGTCTGGGGGTTGGGGAACCTTTGGTGACACCCAGATATGATATTGTAATATAATAATAACAACTATTTATTTGGTCTTCGTTCCCTAGTTCCGGGCATAAAGCTCTTAAATCCCTTGTGATTTCCGGAGTATTAAAAGCATCTTTTGTTATACTATTTTGCCTTCGTCCTTGGACCCTGATTTGGAGGTTCTAAGATCTTACGATCTCCAGAGTGGAAAGAGTGTGTTTTGTATGCTGATGAGATGACTGGTGGCTTCAGGACAGGGGCTGGAATCCAGAAAGACCAGGACCTGATTAGAAAGTTGGAACTTTCATCCCCATTCCTGACCTCCCGGAAGAGGGGCTGGAGATGTCATTCACCAGTGGCCAACGACTTAATCACGCCTACGTAATGGAGCCTCCCTAAAAGCTCCTGAGCAGCGAGATTGGGGAGCTTCTGGGTTGGCGGACTCACTGAGGTGCTGGGAGGGCGGTGTGTCTGGAGAGAGGGCGGGGTGTCTGGAGAGCGTGTGGAAGCCTCGTCTTCCACTCCCACCATGTCTTGGCCATGCATCTCTTTCGCGCAGCTGTTCCTGAGTTGTAGCCTTACAATGAACCGGCAGTAGCAAATAAAGAGCTTTCGTGAGTTCTGTAAGCCATTCTGTCAAATCATTGAAACTGAGGAGGAGGTTATGGGAACCCCTTGATTTTTAGGGGTTTACCATCTCGCTCCTGAGTTTTACAGTAGGAGATGTCAAAACAACTCTTCGGCCTCCATAAAGTGGTCGGGTTTGGAGGGCCACTGTCTGAACTTTTCCCATGGTTGTCGTTGATTAGAGGCGTGGGTGGCCTGGACTTGTGATTGGCATCTGGAGTGGGGACAGTCTTGTGGGAATGAGCCTTTAATCCACGGGGTCTGTGCTTAGCGGCAGAACGGAGTTGAATTGTAGGATACCTGGCCGGTGTTCAGAGAACGGGATTTGTTGGTGAGAGGAAAAACCCTCACGTTTGGTGTCAGAAGTGTTGGGAGTGAAAAGGCAGCTCAGAACGGAGACTCAGTGAATGCCGGCGGCGTGCTCAGCTCTGTGCCGGGTGTCCTTGCCCTCCTGGGGCCCTTGGACTCAGAGAAATGACAGACAGGTAGACCGATGGCAGCAGGTCACAGCAGGTCACTGGAGTAAGTGCAGCAATAGTGATGAACTTTGGGAGAGAATAGTCACCTTGATTTATGTCCCAACTCCAAGAGAGACGTCCAGAGCCATTCTTAATTGAAAGTGGTCTGTTCTTACCAGTCAGCTTTTGTGTCTCTGAAATTTAAATTTGCTTTACAATCTCGCTCCTGAGTTTTATAGCAGGAGCGTCAGGAAGCGAAACGACTCTTCTCTTCGGGCTTGGTGAACTGGTAGGGCTTAGAATGCCACTGTCTGCACTTTTCATATTTAGAGTAGCACTGGAGACATCTCATTGTTTCCGACTTCCACATTTGTTTCACTAAACATGTCACTCTTTCCTTCACTTTGCTGGAAGGACAGTGCTTTCGACTAGACTGTAGGCTCCGTGAAGCCAAAGACTATGTCTGATTTAGCACTGCCTTGAACTGATGCTCACATATCCCAGTTAACAGATATTTGATAAATGAATAAATGACTTTTCCCCTTCCTTGACCCGCTTTACTGAGGTATAATTGATAAATAAAAATTGTGTGTATTTAATGTGTACAACTTGGTGTTTTGACACATATATATATTATCAAATAATCACCACGGTCAAACTAATTAACATACCTATTACCCCTCACAGTTACCATTTTCTTTTTTTGTGATGAGAACAAAATTTCGCAAATTTTGCTAAATTTTTCTCTTAGCAAACTTAAGTATATTATACATTATTTGTTAACTAATTACCATGTTGTACATTAGAGCCTCAGAATTTATCTTAAGTAACTGAAAGTTTGGATCACTCGACCAATGTCTCCCCAATTCCTCCACAACAGCCCCCCTTCCACCCCTGGGAGTCACCATCCTATTCTCTGCTTCTGTGAGTTTGACTGCTTTAGATTCTGTGTGTGAGATTGTGCGGTATTTATCTTTTTGCATTTGGCTTATTTCATTTAGCATAATGTCTTCAAGGCTCATTCATGTTGTTGCAAATGGCAGAATTTCCTTCTTCTCTTGAGGCTGAATAATATTCCTCTGTGTGTGTGTGTGTGTGTGTGTGTGTGTGTGTGTGTGTCTGTATGTCTACCTACCTACCTACCTACTCACCTATATCACATCACAAGCAAATGACCTTTCTTCTCATCTCTTAACTCCTCAGCACTATTCATTCATTCATTCTTTCGCAGATATTTGTCCAGTAATCCCAATCTTCCTTTGCGCTCTCCTTTCTCTTGGCCCTGGAAGATAATCTCTCTCTAAGGCAATATTCAAATATCTCTGTTCTGATTTCACAGTTCAACTCTGGATGTTTTGGGAGCGTTGGTATTTCTTGCCCTTATTTACTGCCCCTGAAGTAATTCAGTGCTATCTGCTACTGAACTTAACCTCTTTTAATTTGTTCCTGATCTCTATAAATCAGAAATTGAAACTTTGCCGTTAGAAGCCAGATTAGACAACATAATGCCTGTTTAGAGTTTTTGACATGTCAGACTTTTATTGAGGTGGCCGAATTGTCTAACAGCATCCACAGGTCACTGGATTCAGAATGTGAGGTTTGCCTAATATTATCTTTGTAGGTGAATTGTAAAGGTCTTGGATTTTTTTCCTCAAAGGCATGTTTGGAGAGAATGCTCTTCTGGTAGGAGAGCAACTTTGCAAAATTATTGGGTAAGCCTAGAGCTTGTCTGAAATACAATCTTTACGAGATGGTTAGAAAGAGATTATGAGTTTGTCTTGTAGGAACAGTGCCTGGTGTGAGGCCCGCAGGCCACATCCTGGTGTGGGAGAGGAGGAAAATAATGACCCCGTGTTACCTACCATTAGCATGTTCCTGTGTAGGTAAAACTCACATTCTGGGATTTTTCTCGATTGTTCTTGTTAAAAAGTCATTTCTATTTCCTACAATGGGGGTCTCTGGGAAGAGACGGAAACAGTACAGGGAGGGGTGGGGAGGCGGGGAGCAGTGAACAGTAGGGGCCGGGGCCCTGTGGCTGGAGCTCTGAGCTCTGAGGACTCCGCTTAGTGGCTCTTAGACAAGTGCTCAGAGAATTTGGCTTTAATGGATAAGAATGAGGAATTGGTTTCCCTGGTACCTAGGTGACTGGAGGCTTAATTTTTCCCTTATACTCCTGCTCAGTGAGTGTTTATGTGCGTTAAAAAAATTTTGATTGAAAGTCACGAGTCTCCACTTTCCAGGAGTTTACAAGATAGAGAAAATCTAAATTGTAGACCCAGAAGACTTATTTTCTAAAGCACATTGAATTTGCTCTGTTTTCTCTTAAAGTTCTTTTTCCTTGCTTCAGACTTTGGTTACTTTTGGTTCAGGGCTAGGTTGCCCAAATACAAGAAGCAATGGGAGGGCTAACTTTGTTGAGTCATTTATTCTAAATTTAAGGCCAATTTGGACCCTTCCACTGAATCTGGATTTGTATCTCCTGAGAGCCAGTCTTCAGATGCCCCCAAAGCTGAAATGATTGCAACATTCACGGAGCTCTTCCCGTGTGCTAGGCGCTATGCTGAGTGCCCATGGGGTTATGTCATTTGATTTCCCCAGTAGCTTTGGGGGGAAGTAGAACTTTTGGACACATTTCTCAGGTTGGGAAACTGAGGGTCGGCGTGGTTGAGCAAAGTTACACAGCTAGGGACGTAGCTGGTTTAGATTCTGACCTGGGAGGTCGATTTCTAGGATGGCAGGTTTCAGCGCCTTGCTGGACTGCTGGTTCAGGCGAGTCAACGGGTCCATCGTCTTGTTATCTATTGAATTATTTGAAGGATCTCATTCTACAAGCTCGCAAGTGAGCTGGAATATTAGAAACTCTGACTCTCGGCGGGGGGCTGGCTCTCGCTGAAAGGACACAGGCCTGGGAATGGTAAACCTGGGGCCAGTGCTAGCTCACTAGTAGAACCCTTTTCGGAAATCTGCAGTGCTTCGGGGGGAGGGGGAGGGGAAATCGTTTAGGACCAGGGAAGGGATGATAAAAGAATTGAGGAGTCAAAGAGTTCTTGGGCAAGGATTTATGCCAGATGGAGCAAAAGAGTACAAGTTCCCCAAGCGGCCCAGAGGTATGTTGGGGTGGTTCGGGATTTAACCCCCAGCCCTCTGCTGGGGGCTCAGCTGGAAGCTGTGGCAGGTCTTTCACTTGTCTGGCTGGCGGTTGTCCGCGAGGCTGGCGAGAGCCACACACCGGACCGTTTCCACGCGCCGGTGCCGAGGAGAGGACAGATGGTGCAGTGCAGTGGAGGCAGCCTTGAGATGCGAGTCGTTCGCTGTCCTCAGGAGTGGTTTCTGTGTTCAGAAAAATAAGTTCACGCTCAACCTTTTCAGTTCAATTCGCGTCTCTTCCTATTTTAAGTCTAGCAAATTGCAGTTATTGCGTACTTAATTGTGACCATTCCTGAGGCTGAAAGACATGCACTCACTCAGGAAACTAGTGTGTCGTCCAGTTTTGGAAGGTGCCTTCTCAGTTTGCTTGAGCTGGCACAGTGTCCGATCTGGATCTGGACCCTGCTGAATACTTGTCGGGACCCACTGAACACTACGCTTATTGGGCTGTGTTGTCAAAGACTACAACTTCAAGAGAGATCGGTCACCTAGCCCGTCCCTGGATTCAAGCTGTGCATGTGCATTTCTTCATCCTTCTGTCCATACAGTCCCACCCGATTTGATGGCCTTATTGGATTTTACATTTTTAGCTTTTAAAATACATAAAGGTCTTTCTATCTAACTCTAAAGACCTTTGACCTTGATGGGATGTTACACTTTTTTTTTCATATAATTCCTAAGATCACCCAGCTCTTGCAGATGTTAAAATGATCTCTGACTGGCTCTGCCTGTTTGATCACCAGCTCCGTCCTACGTATACCAGAGACGGGCAGGACGTAAGGTGCCCACCACAGACTTGAAGGAGGTGATATCACAGGTATTAGAGAAAGTATAGATACAGTCCCATGGTCGGACAGCAAGAAGAGATTTATCAAATGGAGAAGTTTTAAAAACTATAACTCAACTTGGAAAGACCAGACCCGTGGTGGGAGGAAGGGAACAGAAGCATCCGAAGCAGTCCTAGGGAGGGTTGCTCTTTTCTGACATAGCATTTGAATGAATGGCCATCTATAAAAGAGGAAAGAAAGTCACACAATTGAGTATCATGCCTTAAAGGTAGTGTCAGAAATCAACATTCAGGATGATTTGAGATTTGAAACAAAAATGTCAAAGACAAAAGGATATTTTTGTTTTGTTTTGAAACAAAATTACCAAGCGGTTTCTAGTGACATGTGAAGCAAGAATGACAAGGATTTTTTGAGTTCCAGGGTATTGTTAGTCATACACTACTCTCTAGGGGGCGCTCAAGGATTGTCTGGGTGGCTTTTGGTGTGAGTCTGAAAAGGGAACCCTTAGTGGCACGCAGCAATGCCATCGTTCTAGGAGGAAGAGGTTTAGATTGGAAGAGTAAAGATAGTTCAAGTAAGATGGATTCTGACCAGTTCTCTCTTCTGCGAGTCATTCTCCTTGTTTATTCTTCCTTTGCTCTCTTTGATCTAATGTTGCTGGGTTAGCAGGGCCTGGGGATTGGAAGAAAAGCATAGGAAGTTCGTGTTGTCTGCTAGTGTTGGCCTGACATCGAAGGGTAAAAGTTTGTGCATTGCTCTGAAGTTGGTGCATTGCTCATCAGACCATTCTGGGTCAGGGAGACTGGGGCGGGGGGGCGGAGTCCTGATACCATCGTGGGGCTGCAGTCCTAGTTAGCGATTGGGTTGCCAGTGCGTTTCCTGCACATATTCCACCAGAAGGTGGAGGTGAGCTGGGATGCAGAAGGGAGCTGGAAGGGACTTACGGAGTCAGGAACCTGCCACTTCTTCCAAAGGAAACAACTGACTGCTCTGGAAGATGCACGTGACAAGCGTAATTGACACACAGTAGAATGGCTCTCAAGGAAGAGGTCTCAAGAAGAACGGGAGAATACATACCGATAAAAAGGGAATCGAAGCTAAGAGCCTGAGCTTCCCTAAATGATTTTTAAGGATGTCGAGGCAAAGGAAGTATTTCCATGTGGGGCCACCCAGCTGCTGGGGGCTGGAGACCTACAAGAATAGCTTTGGTTTTTGAAAAGGGAGGGATGGTCCCCTCCCCGCCTCTTCCAGCTTCAGAGCTTGGTGAGCTTGACAACCGAAGCTGGTCAAGATTCCAGAACAAATTATTAAGAGAATTGCTTGTGACCACTTAGAAACTGAAAGTGATCAATAGAGTTAGTGTGGGTTTACTGAGAATAAGTAAAATCTGATCTGATTTCCTTTTTTTTTTTTCTAATGGAGTTTGTAAACCAAA
This sequence comes from Eonycteris spelaea, assembly GCA_003508835.1. Taxonomy (NCBI): domain Eukaryota; kingdom Metazoa; phylum Chordata; class Mammalia; order Chiroptera; family Pteropodidae; genus Eonycteris; species Eonycteris spelaea. The sequence goes on along the minus strand of PUFA01000004.1, from coordinate 6,427,925 downwards.
CTGTCAGTTACCTAGTTAGAATTTAACAAGGCATCTGGCAGAGACATAATAATTTCTAGATAGAGCAGAGTATTGTGGCAGGGGTTAATATAATTAGGTGGATTCACGCAGAATCACTACTCAAAGGATATTGATTAATTGACTTGGTCTTCCTGTAGTAGGTTTCTAATGGTGGCTACAGGACATTGTCTAACATTTTAAAATGTACGTGGCATTTTCATTACAAAGCCCAAATGCTAGAATGCACAAAACAGCAAAAGGAAGGAAAATAGTTTGGATGAAAGAATAATTTTGGAAAGACCCCATGATTAAGGTATGGACCACGACCGAGGAATTTATTGCCGTATTTTATGTGTAGAGCAAGCTGTGAAAACAAATAGACCTAAATGCTCTAATGCTCATACACAATAGAAATTTATGTCTTTGACATAACAGTCTGAAGTGGACGTCCGTGGTTGGCTGATGACTTTCCATGAGGACCCAGGTTCCTTCCATCTTGTGGCTCCTTCCATCCCCATGATCCCCTTAACATCTACCTCCAGATGTGCATCTGGAAGGAGGAAGAGAATGGAGAGGCACCCACTCTCACAATATTATTTATTTATTTAGTTTTCTTTTATATTATTTATTTTTTAAAACTTTTTTTTACTATGAAAGATTTCAGACATATGGAAAAGGAGAGAGATCCTACAGTTCACCCCAAATACTCCTTATTTGGCTTCAACAATAATGGGGTTAGGGTCGTACTTGTTTCATCCATCCTCCACCATTATTGCTCCTAAAATATAATAGCTCTTTAACATCATCCATATCTATTCGGTGTTCAGGTTTCCCTGATTCACACTGTCTCTCACCCTCTCAACAGTTTCTTTGAATCAAGGAGGTACGCGTTGCAGTTGGTCGATATGTCTGTTAGGTGTCTCTTCATCTCCAGGTCCCTCTGTCCACACTTCTGTCCTTTCAGATTTATTTGTTATTAGATCATTTGTCCTCCAGAGTTTCCCACAGTTTGGGTTTTGCTGATTGCATCTCCAGGGTATAGTTTAACATGTTCCTCTATCTCTTCTCTAAACTGATCATTGTACTTTGAGTCTTGTCCAGATTCAAGCTAATTCGGGGGGCAAGTTTACTTCATCGATGACCGTGTATGTTTTAATTTTCAATGATCACTGAGTAAATTCATTATTTCATAGGGGTTTGTAAAACAATGATATTCTAATTTATTGTTCCTACTTTATTTATCAGTCAGAGTTTCTCTCTAAAGAGAAACGTTTCTCACTGACGATTTGGTTATTCTGAGGCCACACTTGTTTCTTAATACTTTGGCTTCTGTTCACAATATGTTGGCTGAGACTAAGTGATGTGGACGCACCTGCCTGTAAGAGCCTGGGAATGTGGCCTTGTTAGCAATGTCCACGATGACAGTTCGATCTGCTGAACGAGGGAGCAGAGTATGGATGCTGGGGATGCGGCAGCCGCCTCTGCAGTTTCCAGATGCTGCCGAGGTCTCCGGGGCGTCGGTCCTGGTCGGCAGCTGCTTCTCTGTATCAGGTGCTGAGTGGCCTCTGCGGATGCTGGGGCCTGAAAGAACTAACTGCGTTTACATAAATGCACCCCTATGGCTGTTTTCCTTGGGCTGAGAGCTGCCCATTTGAGAGGCAGCCAAATTGCGAAGCCACACGTGCATGCAGCCTAGAAGTTGTAACTTCCGATCTGCAGCTTTTATTTGAAACCATCACTTGGCTCCTCTGTCCTGGGAATCCTACTGTGTGCGGTAGCTCGCTGCAGACTGGCCGCCTCGCGGACCTCTCATTGTGTCAGCCTTGGTTTTGGTGGCTCTGGAGGGTGGCTGTTTCCTGAGCCCTGTAGAGGGAATTTCGGGGATGCTACCTAACCCACTCCTGATGACAGATCAGTCCCCCTAGACTCTCCAAATTTGGAAGTCTGAGATCCATATTCATGTGATGCAACAAAAACTAGACAAGCTTAATTTTATTTATACAGACGGCCGGAAGGTCCCGCATGGACCCTGCTTTCCAGTTTCGGTCGTAGGATAAGTCGTGGAGCAGGGTTTCTGCACAACCGCAGGAGAGCCGTTCCCAGGCTGCTTCGCGGACCGACCTTGTCTCGCTTTCCCGCCTGGCGCTGGCAGCCCGCCCCCAGGTACAGCCCGAACCTGGAGCACGTCCCGTTCCCCCAGCTTCGCTGTCTTTGCGGTCGCTGTGTTTCGCTGGGAATGCACTGGTTAATCCACTTTCCTCCTTTATATTCGGATCTAACTGTCCCTTCCTTGCAGTTCCTCAAGTAAGAACTGCCAGTCTTCTGGGCCAGATTTTTCCCATCTGCAAAAAAAAAAAGTCAGCTCTACAGTCTCTCCAAGGACTGCAGTTCCACTTCTAACATTACCTTCTGAGCAGGAAACACACTATACTAAAGCAATTTTGTTGTTCATTTTCTAGGACAGGAGAAGCAAGGTACATTGATTGTATGGGAATAACAGATCTAATAACCATGACTTATTGATCACCTGGAACTATTCTAGGCATTTTATACGTATCATTTCTTTTTAGCTTTATCAAGATATAATTTACATAGCACACAATTCATTTATTTAGAGTGTATGATTCAATGGCTTTTAGTGTATCCACAGATATATGCAGCCATCACCACAGCCAAAGTGAGTATTTCCATCCCCTGAAGAAGGAACCTCATGCTCGTTAGCTTCCGTGTCCCCATCTCCCTAGCTCCCATTCTTCCCAATCCTACGCAACCACATGCTGACTTCCCATCTCTATTCTGGACTTTTTGTGTAAATAGAATCATATAATATGTGGCCTTTTGTGTCTTCTTTTCTTTACATAATGTTTTCAAGGTTTGTGTGGGTTGTAGCCTGTATCATCATTTTATTCCTTCGTATTGCTAAATAATATCCCATGGTATGTACACACCACATTTTGTTTAGCCAGTCATCCGTTGATGGACATTTGGGTTGTTTCTGCTGTTTGTCTATTGTGAACAATGCGGCTACAAACGTTCATATACAAATCTTTGTACTGACCTATGTTTTCATTTCTTTCAGGCAGATACCTAGGACTGAATTGCTAGGTAACTCTTATGTTTACACATATCGTTTCTGATCCTCCTCAGAATTCTGTAAAACAGTAGTTCTTATTCCCATTTTCCTGATGATAAAACCGAGGCTGGGGAGATAAGCCTCTTGCCAATGAGATGTAACTAAGAAGTAGCCGAGTATGGGCATGAACCCAAGTCTTCCCAGTTCCAAAGCCAGGGCTCTTTCTATTGTGCTCAGCAGCCAAGGGTCTCACACATTTGACATTGGAAGGCTACCATGAGCTTGTGGAACCGTCTTCTTACATGTGGTCCTCAGCTTCTTAAATTACACTCTGCGCTGCTAGACGCCCATGGCATAAAGACCAACATGGACTGAACTTAAATGGAATTCTCTCTCTACAGGGCTGTTTAGATGTTTCAAATACGACCAAACCACCTCGTCAGTTGTAAATACTTTCCAGGTTGCAAAGTGTCCACTGTTAGTTGCATTTCCATCCTCTCCTTTGTCTGTTCCCCCATCGGTTCTGATCCAGCGGCTGGTATGCCCTGACCTTGGCTCAGTTGCTGCTGCCGGATTGTTATTACAGTAACGTGCACCTCTGACAATTCTTGGCGGCCTCGTGTACTTCTTGTTGAGTCGTTGTGATTTCTAACTCTGGGAGAGCATGAGCAGATGGCCAGGAGGGCACTGACTCAGTAACTGAGCGCTCAGAAATCACTGAGTGGAGGTTCCAGTCACAGGAACGTGGTGTGATTTCGGAGGTGAAAATATTTAACTGAATTGATCCCCGCCTCCCCGCCCTGGCCCTGCTCGACTATTGCTTTGCGTAAATAGATGATTTTGCTAAAAGTTCTTAAAAAAAAATATATTTTTTAATATATCATAGTAACCCTCTCTAAGGGGTCAGCTGTTTTGTTAATATATAGGGCCATTAATTCTATGAGCTGAGGCAGGGAGCAGACAGGATTATTTAGCAGCCTTATTTTCATTATGAAATTTATATGAGAGAAGAAAAATTTACATAAGCTTATCCTAACACAGTCAGGTAAGCGTTTTGGTGCATTCCCTTCCAGGCTTTTTTCTTTATGCATAGGATTAAAAACACATCCAGTTCTAGACATACTACATAAATAATTTTATAGCACACATTCCTTATTGTCATTATACAATATTAAATGTATTATTATTTCCTCCACATTATGACCATTTGAAATGGTGCCAGTATTTGATTAAATATAATAATTTATCTTATTGTTTGCCTATATCGGACATTTAGATTATTCTTATGCTTTTAGGATTATTTCCTTAGGGCAAATTCTCAGAGGTGGAATTTAGAAGGCTCTCCAATATTTTTTGCCAGATCGTTTTCCAAAAACAATTGAGCTATTTCGCCACATCTTCACCAGCCTAGCCTGGCTGGTGTGGGAAAATCAAGTGCAGAAAGGTAAAGCCATGTTCAAAGAGAAGATGAAATTTGTCATCTATCTCTGGGAAGGGTGTCCTGGGAAGGCAGGAAACTCATCTTGAGGAGGAAATTGGCATATGTGTGTATTATTTGTATCAATTATGCTAGAGGAAAGCGAACTCTTTCTATTCTCTCTGTAGAAAATGATACGAAGTCATTGTGTCACAGAAAAGTAAACAAAGACTAAGAGGCAGCAGTGGAGGAAAATAGAATTACAGATGTACGGCAGGCAGTCAGTTAACAAAAAATGTGGTTTTATAAATGGGTTCTGGATGTTTTTCGGCTTTTAAAAATTCATAATTTGTCATTTATTTTCTCATTCTAAATATCCAGTTTACACTTAATTTTTGCATTTGCATTTTTGTATTTGCATTTTTTTTATGATAAAAAACACATAGCATGAAATCTACCCTGTTGACAGAATTTTAAGTGTACAGGACTGTATTGTTAACTATATACACATAGTTTTATGTATTTGTACTTTGAATTATTTTTCTTGAAGAAAGGCCCCCTAAATTGTATAAATTTCAGGTCCACAAATCTGAATCTGTCCCTGTTCTCAGACCTTCCCCCACTGTGGCGCTTTTTATTTTATTTTTTCTTTAAAAAATTTTAAAAAATTAAAATATCGCTAACATACAATATTAGTTTTCAGGTGTATGCTATAGTTATTCATCATTTATAAACCTAAAGAAGTGATCATCACAAGTCTAGTAACCATATGACACTGTATGTTGTTACAGTATTATTGATTGTATTTCCTATACTGTACATTACATCTCCATGACTTATTTATTTCGTAACTGGAAATTTGAACCTCTTTCCCCTTCACATTCTCCCCTTTAAAAAAATTTCAATTAGAATTGACATTCAGTAGTATTTTATATTGGTTTCAGGTGTACAGCACGGTGGTTAGACACTTGTATAAATTGCAAAACGATCCCCCAGGTTAGTCTAGTACCCAGCTGGCACTATACACAGTTATTGCCGTATCATTGACTCTGTTCTCTGTCCTGTACTCCATTGTGGCACTTCTAAAACCACAGATTTCTCTATGTTTTCTTTTCTTTTTTCCATAACAGTTTATTGATATAATTCACATGCTATAAAGTTCACTCTATGCAAAACAGTGGTTTTTGGTACATTTGCAGAGTTGTGTAACCATCACCACAATCGAATTTCATAACATTTTCAGTATCCCCACTCCCCACACACAACAGAAACCCTATACACATTAGCGGTCACCTCGCATTTCCCAGTCCTCGTGTCTCTGGGAACCACTCATTTACTCTCTGTCCCTGTGGATTTCTCTATTTTAGACATTTCAGGTAAATGGACTCATACACTATGTGGTCCTTTGAGACTGGCTTATTTCACTTAGCGTAATGTTTTCACAGCCTTATGTTATAGCATGGCTCAGTACTTCATTTAAACAAATTGCTGAATAGATTTCATTGTATGGATAAACATCCCACGTTTTGTTTGTCCATTAATCAGTTGATGGATACTTGGATTGTTTCCACCTTTTGGCTATTATAAATACTATTCCTATGAACATTTATGTGACGTCTTTGTGTGGACATAGTTTTCATTTCTCCTGCAGTGAAATTGCTGGTTATGTGGTAAAATATGTGAATATTTTGATGAATCGCCAGACTATTTTCCAAAGCGGTTGCACCATCTTACAACCTCACCAGTCCTAATACTGTTGTTATTTGTCTTTTTAAATTTAGTCATCTCAGTGGTTATGAAGTGGTATCTTCCTCCATATTTCATTGTTGCTTAATTTATATTTTTAAAGCTCTTTCATTTAAATGATATTAATACATAGAGGGGCTACCATAACACCCGATTGTAGGGACAAGGAGATACACATCCATAAATTGTTCCGAACACACATATTTAGCATGTAAATAGATTTAAACTTATGTTTAAACCCTCTTTGAGCCCTTGGCTCTACTTATTAAAACTCAAACTGTATTCTTGGTTTATCTTATTTTTATGGTTTAAAACATCCAGTCAATATACAGACCCCTTTCTTTATACAGACCCAATGCAGGACAGTCTCTTTGAGCAGAGAATATTCTATTCATCCCCACCCAAATTTCTACCCCAGCACATCTGATTTTCATTAGGACCAATTTCATAGGGCTGTTCTGAGAGTTAATGAGACTATGTTTATCCAATGTATAACATAGTAAGTCTCCAATAAATATTAGCTAAAAAAACCCTGATTGGACGTGCCGATTGTTGACATGTGGCTCATTTCAGGTCAGTTTCAAACTCTTTGTACCCAGATTACATCGACAACATTGAAATAGGAAGTATTTCTGTAGGCTCCTTCCCAAGACTGGTTTGTTTCTTGGCTGGGTCTAAACATCATCCAAGTGATCTGAATCCTTGATTTTCTGGTCAACTAAGTAAGTCTCTCAGAGCAGGAAAGCCTGTAGCCATAAAATCCCCACTTGTTGCCTGGGATCCTAGTCACCCTCTAACAATTTCTTGAGATAGAAGGATTTATGGGCTTCCTTAGGGAGTACGTGTTTGCAGCCCACATCTGGGAACACCGCATGTGTCCTCTGAGTCTTCGCCTTCTGAAGACTAGGACCTGCCAGTTATCCTCTCTATAACTGAAACTGTCCATTCAAACTTTCCTGCAAAAGCAACTAGCCAAACATCACCTTAATGATACTCAAACTATAAAAATCCAATAATAGCCACGTTGGAACTTATTACATTTGTGAAGACGAACTATAGAATTGTGTTGATATTTTTTGAAAGTTTTTTTTTTGTTCACATTGGAATGAAATCCCTTTTTTCACCAATCAAATGTACAATCTCCTGAATTAAACCCATAAGTGCTTTTAAAATGGTCATTATCCGTTGATCATATTTCACGGGCAAAGTCCTGAGCTGGCTTTACCGAGAGGGCTAGCGAGATTTAGCTCATATGAAAACAATGGAACCTTGTGATCTTGGCTTGTAGGAAAATCACAAGTAAAAAATAATATTCAGGCAGAAATACAAATGAAAGTAATTCAAAGCTTTACCCAGTCTCTTGAGAAATGTCCAGGGGAGAGGATAGTCTTGATGTGTCGTGAAACTTCTTGAAACCCTTTATAGATGTCTCTTTGACTCACAACCTTTCCCTTATACCAGATGGTAAGAGAATGAATTTCTGTTGATTTAAGCCACCCAGTGTGTGAGAATTTGTCTTAGCAGCCCTAGGGAATTAAGACACCAGCTGTTATGTATGGAGTCTGACAACCCTAAGACAGTGCTCTGAGGAAACCCAGGCTGGCCAAGTAGAGAGAATGAGGTACCCAGCTAGCCAGCCACCAGCTGTGTGAATGAAGAATCATCTTGAACCTTCACACCAGTTGAACCTTCAGCTGACTCCAGCCCCAGCCATCAGGCAATGGCATCTGTATGAGACCCAACTGAGAGCAGCCCAGCGAAGTCCAGTAAATGCACAGAACTATGGGAGGTAACACAAAAAATGATTTTTAGCCATTCAGTTCTGTGGTGGTTGTTATGTAGCCAAGGTCTTATGACAGGCGTTTTCCAGACCGGTGCTCCTGAAAATGAGGTTTAGCCCTCCTCATCTTTCTCATGAGAATCACCTCCCACGCACCAGCCAGCATGGCATTCAGGTGAAACACTCTCTCTACTTCTTCCCATACCTATAACAGACTGGTCCCTTAGCAGTGTAGGGACAAACCTCAAGAAAACTGCTCAGAACTCTTCTGAGCATCATGACAAGAAATTTCAGAATTACATGCAAGACAAGTTCAGGGTAGACGCGGAGTAAAGATGAGGAAGAGCTCCCTCCGGGGGGCTGAGTTCTCGCTCACTCTCTCTTGACCTGAGAGCTGTAGAAGCGTACCGCAGAGCACTAGGCGCTCACGCAGGGTCAGTCCTCGCGGCTCACGCAGGGTCAGTCCTCGTGGCTCACGCAGGGTCAGTCCTCGTGGCTCACGCAGGGTCAGTCCTCGTGGCTCACGCAGGGTCAGTCCTCGTGGCTCACGCAGGGTCAGTCCTCGTGGCTCACGTCAGGGTCAGTCCTCGTGGGTCGTGGTTATTCCTCTGCGAAGCACTGAGCACAGTGCCTGGCGCCTGGACGGTGTTCCCACAGTGTTCTCTCCTCCTTCCCTCGCATGTCCCACCCGTGGCTTTTAATTTATTTTTATTATTTGTTTTTGCCTGACATGGAAGTCACAGGCTCTCTGGGCTGGAACGAAGTCCAACCCAAGGTATAAATTCTTGAATCCTTAGCATCCTTGCCAGGGAAGCTTACAGATGCTCTTGAATACCTCATATGATGAGGAACTCACTTCTCCCCAAGACAACTGGCTCCCTCTTTATGCGGCTTGATAAAGACATCCGTCTCCACCTGGAGAGTGGTCTTCCTGCTCCTCCTCTGATAAAGAATCGATGCATGTTTATGGAGTAATAAATATCCGTGGTGCAGGAGTGACCGGCAGAGAACACAGAAGTGTTGAACTGATGCTCCTTGACCTTAAAGGGGGGCCAAGAACTGCACCCAAGGAAAGTAAAATGGAATGGAAGGTGGCATTTGACACAGAGGGAGCCACTGAGGCCCGTGTCCCACATCCCCAAGCTTGAGGGTTAGGGACCACCTGGGGGGAGGGGCGGGGGTTTGATGGACTCCACATATCCTGTAGCTCAGGCTTCTGGGTCAGTGCACAGGATTATGAAAAAAATTTTTCCCCCATTATTATTTTAAAAACTTGCCTAAAGATTAAAAATGTGGTGTGTCTTACCCTGGGGTCTCCAGAAAACAGGCTTGAAGAAGCAGAGCTTGCCTGCTGGAGCTTTGGCTTGTGTCCCCCGTTTCTGTACAGATTGTGAGCAAAGAAACCCGACAGCTCGCGATTTAAATCAGGGGTCTGCACACTGTGGCGCATGGCCCAGATTTAGCCCGCTGCCTGTTTTATATGAGCCATGAGCTAATAACGGCTTTCTCGTTTTCAATGGCTGAAAAAAAAAAAAAGCACGGTGATATTTTGTGACATGTGACTCCGATGGAAGTCACATGTCAGCGTCCTTAAGTGAACTTTGTGGAGCAGGTAGCGGTCGTGTCTGTGCCGTGTTCGTGTACAGTCCGCAGAACCGAGTGGTTGTGACAGAGCCTGTACGGCCTGCGAAGCCTGAAACATTTATTATTCGGCTGTTTATGGAGGAAGCTTGCTGGCCGCTGCCTAATGCTTTAATGGTGGGAAGCGGGTGGAATCCCAGGACCAGAGGAAGCGAGAGGGGCAGGCGAGGAAGTAAACACAAGGTGATCTTCCGCAGGCAGGCGGGCCAGAGTTTGTAAGAAAACACAGTGGCATAGGACATCGCTGGGGCGGGATCCTGCATCTCAGACCGTGCAGGGTGAGGCAGGGAGGGGGAAGGGCGAGTAGCTGACCAGCGGGCTCCTTCCTGGCTCCTCCGGGAGGGTGCTGGGGGACACAGAGCTTCTGTGGGTCCGGCGTGGTCAGTGCGTAGGCTGAGTGGACTTTGTCAGTCGATGTCACACGTGGGGCTCATGATTGATGGAGACAAAGGCGGTGGTGGCAGTAGTAGGGTTGTACCACTGACAGAATGGCATGAACCTTTCCTGGGATGGCCCCGGGAAGCCGGAGGGGAGGGCGTGGGTGGGGGGAGGGAGGCGGGAAGGCCTGGACTGCTGCAGAAACAGGATCTGGAATATGGAATCGGTTCTAGCACTCACCCTCTTGTCAGCTGCAGGCAGGGATCATGTGATGCTGGCTAGAATTAAAATTGCATGAAGTTCGGGCACGGGGATAGCTGGGGTGTTGGGCGGGTTACGGTGAGGGAGAGGTCTTGGCGAGTCTGGGTCTGGGACATGAAAAACCCTTCCTCACTTGCTCTCAGCAGCATTCCATGCCCTGGGATGTCAGGAGGAAAAATCAAGCTCTTACCAAATGGAGTTTGTTTTTAAAAACCTTCAGTTCAAGGAGCAGATGAAGGGCTGGATGAGTAAAGGGATTATTTCCCAGGGACAAAGTCTGCAGATGGGGAAGCTGCAGGAGGGGGAGGGTTGAGTTTTTCCAGGGATCAGTGTTGTGCTCGTTAGCAGTGGCTGGATGCATACAGCGATGCACAAATGTAGTTTTTCTCTTTTAAAGACTGTTTTAAAAAGAGAAGTTTAGATTCACAGCAAAATCGAAGGGAAGGTACAGATTTCCCCTGCACTTTCTGCCCACCAAATGCACAATTCCCCGGTGACCAGTATCCCCCACCAGAGTAGGAATTTGTTCCAGTTGATAAACCTACGATGACATGTCATTATTACCCAAAGTTCATAGTTCACACTGTGGTTTACATTAATGTTGTACATTCCGTGCATTTGGATGAATGTATAATGACACGTGTCCATAATTATGGATCATACGGCGTGTATTCACTGCCCTAAAAATCCGCTGTGCTCCACTTACGCACGCCTGCCTGTTCCCTCAGCCCTGGCAGCCGCTGATCGGTTCACTTACTGTCTCTATAGCTTTGCCTTTTCCAGAATGTCCTAGAGTTGGAATCGCATAATACGCAGCCTTTTCAGGTGGTGGTGGCTGTTGTTTCCCACTTAGTGATCTGCGCCTAAGTTTCCTCATACCTTTTCACGGCGGGAAGGCTCACTTCTTTTTAGATTCCACCGTTGGATGTGCCAGTTTATCTAGGCACCTGCCGAAGGGCATCCCGGCTCCTCCCGAGTTTAGGTCCCTTCCTGGGCAGAGGCCTCCGTTTTCTCTGTGTTGAAGGTGGGGTTGAGCATGTCATCTTTGTGCTCATTTCCACTCTAATGTACTTTGTTTTCCAAATTCTAAGCCAAAGAGGGGGCCCAGGCTGGCCTTGCCTCGGCTCCTTGGCAAGAGGCAGCGTTGGGATGTTGGGCAGGTGACCACGGGAGCATTTTCAGTGCACCTTGCATCCATCCCTTGGATGATTGTTGCCATTTTCTGAATTTAGTAGGGGAGCCCCAGTGTCTAGGAAACTATGTGCTGACAGCTTCATTTCTTTAGTGGTGAGGTTTTTGTTCAAACAAACAAACAAACAAAACAAAAACCAAACCAAAAACGAATGAAAGGATAAAACACCAAAAAGCTGATGTGTTTTGCAAGATGATACGTAACCGAAAGACAACTGAGTGGATGCAAAGATATCGTAGAGAAGGTTTGTAGTATTTGTGATCACTGTCACCAGCACTCGTAAAATTATAAAATTTAGCAAGGAAAGGAGTAGGTGTGTCTGTTTAGCAAATCATATATCAAGTAACTTTCAAATTGAGCCAAGGCCGAGAAAGAGGGAGAGCGAGCAATACAGAGAAATGGAACAGGGGATAATGAAGAAGCCTCAGTGAAGGGAACAGTTTCCTGTGGGAGCCTTTGCCCTTCGATGAAGGTGGGAGTTGGAGGGCCAGGTGGCAGCAACCGTTAGTCCTTGCTATGAAGGAGGCACGTGTCCCATTGCCTTTTGCAGTGGATGACAATGATATAATAGTGGCCAACATTCCCTGCACTCTTATTCTGGGCCAGGTGTTCACCAACAGCTCATGGTGTGTTAAGTTCCCTGAAATTTCCCGCTGATCTCCCTGGTCTCTGATTGACAGTGTCATTTCTCTGTGCCTTGCAACGTAGCATCATCCCCTCCTTGTTTCCTGCTGTTCCACCTGTGCCAGGTGGTGTGTCCTTGGTGACACTGAACAACCTGAGTGGAGAATTCATCTTTCTCATGTGTACTGTCTTGGCATCCAGCACAGGGTAATGCGTGTTCAAATGGACTTGATGGAATAGCTTGCAGACTCGGCTTATCTAATAATGATACCTAATTGTGTGAGGGGCTTTGTGCTGAACCCATACTCACTACTTTATAAGCATGACCTCATCTCATCCTCACAACAGTCCCAGGAAGTGGACAATTTTGACTCTACTTTCCCTGAAGGGGGCTGTGGATCAAGAGGTATCTGCCTAAGGGCACAGCTAGAAATTGCTCAAGGTGAGTTTTGGGCCTGGGTTGAGCTGACTTCCAGCTTATGCTCTTCTCTACTAGAATATGCTTTGGCTTGGGGGTAGCCTCTGAGGTATACATGGGGGCCAAGGTACATATGCAGGAACTTTTCATCAGGCCCTGGAACTTAATCCTAAACACTCTTCTGCTTTTTCTGAAAACCTATCACCTGAGGTAGTTTAGGAATGAATTGAAGTGGAAATGACATCAATATCTGGCAAGGCTGATGGACAAGGCAATGGAGAAACAGAACTAAAGTCACAGAAGTGATTCTGTGCTTCTTTCACTTTAAAACCAACCAACCAACAAACAAACAAAGTTGTGCGAGAACGTTCCAAAGGCTTCATGTGTAGAGTGTGTGCATGTGCAAGTACACACACGTTTCTATGCAATGTATAGAAAACAAGCCTGGGGGTTCTAGGAATAATCCAAATGATAAATAGTCTCTGTCTACATATATTGTAAGTAATGGTGCCAAGTTATTTGGACAAGTTTGCTAACAGATGTGATCTGTTTAGCTAAACAGATATTAATTTTCCAGCTCTTTGACTAGCTGATAAATTATATCCTGTCGGAGATACATCGTGACAAGTTACAGGGAGAGCTGATGTTGCATGTGATTGTGGAGACATAACTCAGATGAGATGAAGACTCTCCTGCCACATATGTTGTTTGGTTAGAAAATAGCCACAAATGCTTTCGATATTGTAGGGTTTTTTTTTAGATATATATAAAAAACTATTTCATAAAGTGATATGCTAATCCAATGGGTTTTTCAGTATTTTGAGTCATTTATCATTTCTGAAACAGGTTTTGGAATTTGTTATCTGCCTTTTGGAGTGGTTTTTTTTTTTTTTCCTAGCACTCTTGCAGAATCTTTTGACACCACGTACCTGGCTTGAAATGTTGCTAGGCTATAAAATAAAGTCACTTGGGGTGGTGTAAATATATGCTGCTTTTATGTGATGTAGGCTCATGATTGATGTTCCTAGTGATTGAAAAGTTGCTGTCAATTTCAGCTGATGTGTTCCTCATCGTGAAAAAGCAGATTTCTCAACCTCGACACTGCCAACACATTTAACCAGATCAAGTTTTTGCTGTGTGTCTGTCCAGTGTATTGTGGAATATTTAGCATCATTCCGGGTCTTTACCCACTAGATGCCAGTGGCATTCCCTCAATTGGGACAATCAACATCCCCAAACATGGCCAAATGTTCCCTGGAGACAACATTGCACCCACCTCTGAGAACCATAATAATAAAGTTTCAGAAAGTTAGGAGTCTACAAACTTCTGCATGTCGCCCTGATTTTATGAATAGTTACAGAGTATTTCACAGCTGCCTTCTCTTTGCAGCAGCTATTAACATAAATATTCTTATTTGTAATTTTGGCAGAAGATTAATGGGTGGAAAAAAAGCAAAAATATCTTCCTGTGATATTGCAGTGCACTGAATTACATGCTATTGAGGTGCCAATAAAGGAGGGGATGATAAACAGAATAACTTTCAGTTAAGTGCTGTGTTCCCTGCGGATGTCTGCTTCCTGTTTTATAATGCCCCTCACGAGAGCTTATCCTTCTGGATCAGTTAATTGTATGTTTCTTTTTAACCTTCATCGGTATCACCCAATGTTGAATCCCTAGTATTTCATTTTTTAATTCTTGTAATCGATAAAACTCTGCTTACCCATTTGTCATTAAAAGTGTCAGTTTGTTTTTCATTCCATATATCTGGCTGACTTCCTGCTGGGATGGATGGAAAAATCTATTTGACTTTGACGAAACTAAGATTGTATTGCTATTGATCAATGTCTTTTGCATGGCAACTCGTGTTCAAGTAAAATTATAGAATTTTAGCCTGAGTAGGTAAGCAACAATACTAAAGACAAACATAATAAATAGTCTATTAACAGGCTGAGAATAATCTCTTCAACCAGACCCCAGAACATACCTTCTGGTTTACATGATAATTTGGGTTGCGAATGTAAGAATTTTATAGTTCTGAAGAGCTACTCCAACCCTATCACTTTGTAAGTGAAAAAATTAAGGTCAGGTGAGAGAAAAGTAATGCCATCAAAACTAAACAACCAGAGAGTTCTAGAATTAGGACTAGAACCCTGTGCAAGATTGCTCTAACTTAGGGGTTGGCAGCCCTCGGGGCAAATCTGGCTGCTGCCTGTTTTTCTAAATAAAGTTTTATTGGAACACAGCCACACCCATCAGTTTACTTATTATCTATGGCTGCTTTATGCTACAGTTACAGAGTTGAGTAGTGGTGGTAGAAACAGTATGACCGAAGAAGGGAAAAATATATACTATATGGCCTTTTACAGAAAAATGTTTGCATGTACCTGGAATTCTTCACTCCCTCTGCTGTGTAATATTGTAGAACCCTCCTGTTCCCCTCCCACTTCTTGACTATGGGCTTGGTCATATTTGCTTTGGGCCTGCGTGCTCTTCTACCTATGCTGTTGCCATTAAAGATGCCCAGGCTGGCCTGCTGGAGGATGAGAGGCATGTGGAACAGAGCTGAGTCATCCAAGTTCTCCCAGCAAAGGCCGGCCTTGATCAGCTAGCTATCTGCTGAGCAGCCCCCAGATAATCGAGTGAGGTTAGCCAATAAGCAGTAAGTACCTATTGTTAATGCGGAATAATCGTGGCCTCTGACACGGACACAACTCTCCTGAGAATGATGAGGTCCTTAACTACTAAGGACTCAGATTTTAGAGGTAGATAAACCTGGGGTTGGGTCCTGACTCTGCCCCTTTTTAGCCGCATGGCCTTGTTACTTCTCAAATTATGTTGCCTTTCAAATCTCTCCTTTTCCACTGGTTGTAGTAGATGTTGCTGTTTTCTTGACATCAGTTTCCCTCACTTCTGGACAACAAGAAGACTGCATTTCTCTGCTTCTTGAACAAGGGCATGGATGGCTATGTGACTTGCTGTAGCCAACAGACTCTGGGGGAGTAATGTGCGTCAGTTCTGAGAGGAAGAATTAAATGTTGGTGCTCGCTCTCCGCCTCATTCCCTTCCCGATGTGGCATCTGTGTAAGAGTGGGTTGATGTGGAGGTCCGTGCTGAGCCGCAGCGCAGGGGAGAGTATCCTTGGTGAGTCATCTGGACCCACAGTGGACTTAGCATGAATGAAAACTGAACTTTTCTTTGGTTAAGCCACGGGATTTTTTTTTAAAGGGTGCTATTTATCATAGCTGAACAAATAAGTTTTTTTTGAGATTAAAAAAATTTTTTTTCTGAACTAGAATTATTACAAAATGAAAAAGTTGTGGTGGAGAGAATGGCATCACTGCGAGTTAATCAACAGCCGTTCATGGAAGACCTCTTGTATGCAGGAACAGTGGGGAAAACGGGACTCCCCACTCAGTACGCTGCGTGGCTTGCGGGAGTGGCTTCATCCTTTCGATCCTCCAGTTTTAGTAAAACATGAATATGCCTTTTTATCCTTCGCAGGATCTTGTGAGGGGATTCAGTGTGGTACTGTGATGCTGAAGTACCCAGGTTCCTAGAGAACCTGGTGGAATTGTAACCTGCAAGGCAGACAGGATGGTATGTTCTGGGGCCAGGGCCAGACTTGGATACACAGTAGCCCAGTGGGCCCTGGGAGCTGGGTTGTAGCTGGGGAGAACCGAAGTCACTTCCGGGAAAGGCTAAGAAAGTATGCAAGAACTCTGACGGTAGTGCGGCCAGTGCAGGGGGAGTAAGGGCAGTCGGGGACACTGGATGGCATATCAGGAACTATGAGAGGCAGAGTAGAAGTCAGGTGCAGGGTCCTGGAGTCAAAGAGGCCTGGGTGTGAATCCCAGATTTGCTCTTACTTGCTGTGTGACCGTCTGCAACTTATCTAGCCTCTCTGGGCCTTAGTTTCCTCTTCCGTGACAGAGGAATAATAGTATCAACCTTGTAGGGTTGTTGCAAAGAGAAAATAGAGAATATCTTTAATGCACACATAGTAAGACTTATTCAATTCTATTCTTTATTATTGGCTTAGATCTACAGATTTAGGGGGCACGCTGGCATGCCCAATTCAAGAGGTACCCACCTAGCACATATCTACCTGATACACATGGCTGAGGTTTTTAAAAAGGAACCAGTGGGGAAGGAAGTGAGGCGGGGCGGGCACCGCCTGTTGCTTAGCTGTGTGATGCTGAGGTGGCTTGGCCAGTATTTAGACCTCAGGGAATAATGCTTTGGAAATAGACTGAACTTGCTGAGTTATAATAAGTTCTTTGCCTGATGATGCCAAAGAGAACTAAGCCCTGTGAGGGCCATGAAAACCGAACAACCTAATTTGATCCTGCCTGCCTATCTGCATGACGGATGTGTGAGTGCCTGCTCGCGATCTACCCCGCCTGGCTCAGAGGGGTTCCGTGTGAACTTGAAATCTCTAGTGGCTTTAAAGCTTTAACTTCTTTTATGGGAGGAAACAAAAGGGTAGAAACTTCTTAATTTATTATCTTCCAATTGCATAAAGGTGAGAATCCTGCACGTATTAAATTATCTGGCAGTTTCCATTTCTAGCTGGGCAATGTTCGCAATATGGTGCCATAAAACAGAATAATTAGATTTTATACATGATGTACATGTCCCAACCGAATGCCTCTGGTCCCTTCTTTTAATTGTTAAGTGCCTCTGGGATTTAGCTTATTGGAAGGATCAGGAAGCGATATTTTAAGTGGGCCAAGTTCCAGAATGGGAGGATGAGAGTCGGAAAGATTTTTTTTCCCCCTGGCAAGTACCATGTGGGATGCACATAGGTAAAACGATGGACTTAGATCCGAGCAAGAACCAGCAGACGAACCGATGGGAGGATGCTGGCAAGGCAGAATGAGGCCGCTGCAGAAGGCTCTGAAATGGTTCTCAATTCCGTAGCTCCCAGTGGGCATTTGGGGGGCCCTCTCAAGTTCACAGGTACATTCTGGTGCAGCAAAGTCATATCCCACGTGATGAAAGATGCTACAATTAAATTTGCTTGAAACCATGTGTCAGTGTGTCATGTCTTTAGGAGAAAAAGACAACTTTTCATAACAAAAGAAAGACACCCTGCGAATTAATTTTTCAAGCCTTCATTCTTTGGTTATTGCCCATGTCTGAGAGCCAACGTATAAAATCTCAAAGAACTGAAATGATGAAACAAAAACTCTTTGCAGTTTTTTTTTTTTTTAAGCTAACGTAATAGGATCGTATTCACTTTGGAAGTCTTTGAGTCTAGAAGAGTTCCTTTCCATTGCTAAGTTGATAATGCATTCAGAGTAGATATTAAAGTATTTCATGCCTGAAACATAAAAGCAAATGTAGCTCTGGGTGTGTATTGGATTCATAAGCAGAACTTCTACTGTCAGCCTCAGAATAGCCTGCCATCAGCCAGGAATCCAGATAACTATTTTAAAGAATATTTCCCCCCAAGGAATCGGTATTATCAAGTAAGATAATGTCTCATATTTGGAGCTATGACTTCTAAGGGCATATTTTATTTTGTATCCTTTTAGTTTGCCTCTCTCGTCCTCATTTTTATGTCTTTTCAGTTGTTTTGGGGTATATGATTCTTTTGAAATATTTTTCTAACTTCGTTTAAATTTTAGATGAAATCAGTTTGCTTAGGGGACCCCCAAGAAAGGTCTTGGGGGTACAACTCTCTTTTCTAGCTTCAGAGAATTCAGAAGACATGTCAGCAGTGATGTGAAGCCTAATTAATGTTTCAAATTGCTTTGACATTCCAAGACAAAAGTGTCTAAATAAGCACGAAAAGCCAGCCAAGTTCTTGTCCCTTTTAACTCAGTGAAGCGTGGGCACAGGGAGTCACGGGAAACGAAAACTGGTTGGCTTGCATACTGCCTGTTTTCTACTCTGCCCGCAGCCGAGACAGTGTGTGTGTGGGTGTGTGTGTGTGCGCGTGCCTACTTTCCTGAATATCTTTAGCCGGTCCCAAGTAATGCAGCTGTGATTGTCACAGGCATTGTCCTTGGTTTCCACATTCTCTGTACATAAGATCACAGCACATGACTTCCAAGTAGAAAAGGCCAAAACGATTTGCAATTCTGTGCTTGATTAATTGGCTTTCGGAGTTGGAATGCGATGCTCAGGGGAGGGAAGTGAGGTTTATATTTTGAGTGGCCCTCAGACCCGGACTCTGAGCCAGCGTATGGAAAGGCTTTTAGGCCAAGGCCTTGGGGTGCCATTGCTCTTATCGTTCCGGCTCAGGGTGCGTTTGGAGACCCCAGGGCCGCCAGGCAGCACAGCTCTGGGAAGAAAACCAATGCGTACGTGTGGAAGAAATATGAACATCAGTTCAAAGTCTGTGGTTCATATTTTAATTAAGAGGCTCTTAGGTGTAAAACTGTAAATCTAAAAAGCGAACGTGCCAGCGATACTTGGATTTCTACGTGCAAAAGTGGCAGATTTTGAAGGACTTACTTTTCCTAATGCAATAGATGCTCTAGTGTCAGTCAATATACAGAATTAGTGCTCAGCTTTTCTTTAGGAGGAAGCTGCAAGGAAGCGCCTTCTACGACCCCAAACTCACTATTGGGGAAGGTTTTGCTTCCCAAATGCTTGGATTTCGGCAGCTTTAGGAAAGCCGCCCAGCAGCTAGTCGCAGAAAAGGCCTTTTGCCATCAGTGAAAGGCAGGTTTTCAGGAGTTTGGGAGCTGATACCCCTGTGGTTGGCTCGATTTCTTGGCTATGTCTCATTCTGCTCCCTCTTCAGCCTCCCTGAAAATGTGCCTTATGTAATCAACTAGTTTTAAACCTTCAAATTAATTGAAATTATGTTGCTGTTGCTAGTTTATAAGTATTATCCCTCTTTATGTGATTTTAAACGCTCCAGAGTATCGTAAACCTAGGAACAGAATCTGCGAATTGCAGAAGAGAATTTTATTTTATTTATTTGTCCTTGTGATAATTTGAGTTCTTCCCCAAAATATTTCTCTCTCTTTCTCCCTCCCGCCCTCTCTTCTTTCTCTCTCTCTCTCTTCCTTCTTTCTTCCTTCCTTCCTTCCTTCCTTCCTTCCTTCCTTCCTTCCTTCCTTCCTTCCTTTCTTCCTTCCTTCTATTTAAAAAATGTCACCTTTGAGACTCTTTTACTTGACAACTGTTACAACATTTGCTTTTCTGCTCAGATTAGTCTTTAACCTTGTTGAGGCCAGAGATAATGCCTTTAATTTTTTCAGCGAGTAGGGTCACACACTTGGTGGTGGGGGATATTTTCATGGATACTTCATCGCACTCAATACTGTTCCGGGCTTGTCCTAGATATGCAGGAGATAATCTTTAACACTATATAGCTGACCATTTGGGTATCTGTTTACCTGTGTAGTTTGCTTTAGGATTGATTTTCCTGGGCTCTGGAGGTTTCCTTGGAGAACTGAAATCAGATGAATTTTAAATCCACTGGCTTGCCTCGATTGGGCGTTCTCAACCCCGACTGCACATTGGGACAAGTCACCTGAGAGTGTCTGAAAAGAGCTGCTGTGTCTCCCTCATCCGCAGAGACCCGGCTCTCACCGGCCTGGGGTGGGGCCCACACACCCGGGTTTGACCACCCGTGCCTGGGTCCAACGTGGTCGGGGTGCAGACCTCCTCCCTAGACCATGGAGGCCATTTCCGGCCCTCTCCTGGGGCATACTGAATCCATTCTTTAATTCTTAAACGCTTTAAGCCAAGAGTTTTATAACTAGCTAACAATTTTGCTTCTGAAACACTGAGAAACAAGGGTTTCGTTAGCTGAAGCCCTTTTCTGTGACCTCTGAGTGTTACCTGGAATAGATGCTTGCCCAGGAAAGGGTTTTTCAACGATGCTTTAAAAGCCATTTTTGGCTGACAGTCTGAGGTCAGCGCCAGCGTTTGGGAGAAGAACAGCGAGGTCGAGCTGGAAAACTGGTGTGTTAGCTGCTGATTAGGACTAAGGAGCAGGTCTGCGCAGGGCCAGGCTATGCAGGGCCACTCGGGGCTTGTCCCTGGGAAGGGCAGGAGGACAAATAGAGTCCACATGGGCCATGTGGCAGCTGCTTCTGGGCTTTCCCGCCCTGTGGACTCAGCTTCTGTCATCTGGCTCTCGCCTGCTACTTTACGGGATCACATTTAGGAAAGCTCACTAGTGCTGAAGGTGAATTTGTTTTTCTGGAAAACTGGAATATTTTCTTCACCTCTGTATGCAAGGCTAGCTCTTAGGAAAGCCAGTCTTACCAGGTGGTGCGTAGCGGTGGGACGTGTATTGGGCCAGGAGTCAGAAGGCTTGGCTGTATGACCTTGGGCCAGTTCCTTAACCCCTCTGAGCCTCGCTTTCCTCATCTGTAAGATGGGGCTAGTACCTGCCCTTCCAATGTTCTGGGGCTCCTTGAAGGACCTTGAGAAATAACATGTGAATAATAATAAATGGAAGAGCAGCCTGCAACTCTCGCCTTCTGTTACCTGAGAGGAAACAGAAATACCAGCTCCTGTCTCAGGGAATCATGGGAAGATGCACCCTCCCCCACCACCCACAGAACTGATCCATAAAGTCTAAGGCTGTTTCCAAAAAAAACCAAGTAGGTCTCCACGAACATGGGAAAATAATCATGCCCTTTGCCAGCCAGTTGTGATATTCTGCTTGGGGACCGGCTTTCTGCTGGGGCTCAGCCAGGAAAAGCCAGTGAAGCCATTGAAAGAAGTGGCCCTAGCCAGAGGCGCACAAGGGCACCTATGAGGGGAGACTGGTCAGTGGCTGGGCAGAGACAAGGACGACAGGCTAGGGTGGATTTCCGCCATGGCCCCGGGCCCCACCCTCTGCCACACTGCTCTGTCTGTGGTGACATTTCAGTGAGAAACAAAACGTGAATTCCGCCTTTTGGCTCCTAACTCTACTGACATCATTTTTTCTCCAGAATGACCTCAGCCTGCACTGAGGCTCTGGCCGAAGCTGGCTCCCTCCTCCACCTTGGTCTCCCCAGGTGCTGCCTCCAGGGAGGTGGGGGAGCACATCGGAGGCTCAGCGGCGCCCCCCACAGCCATGCCTGGGAGTCCACATGGCCGATGTTCCATGAGCTGAGGAAAGTCGCAGTTTCAGGGCTGGGACCGTCACGACCTCGGGCAGGGAGCGTTCATGGCCTTGGCTCACACAGTCTGTTGGTTCGGAAGACTTGAGACTGGGAAACGCTTTTCTGGCCAGTCCGCTGACTTCAGGAGAAGCTCTGACAGGTGTCTGCCACACTGGAATGCGAGTGGTCAGCGGTGGGGCGGAGAAGCCTGCAGCTCTGGCAGCACCGGACAGTCCGAATAAGTCAGGGAGGCTTCAGAGTCACGCTGAGCTGGGGCTCCATGTCCCACCTGTTGGACCTGGCGGGGCTGGCAGCACAGAGTGAAGAATGGAGCAGTGGTCTGTAGTTAATCATGCCCTGTCCAAGTGAATCCCCAAGAACTCAGGGTTCCACACTGCTTCCTCGCCCGGGGGATTTTCTGGCATGGACCACTGAACACCCTCACGGCAGAGGTCCGACTGTGAACGTCCAGCCTCATACTTGTGTTTTAGAAGAAGAGGATTATCCTCCAAAGACTGAACTCACATGGTGGAATTTAAGCCTAAGAGAAACCCCTTTTTTGGGGGGGGGGATAAGTGACAAAGCTTCTCGAATGAGACCGCGCTGACTCCATCGATGACTACTCCCATGACCACCCCCAGCACTTCCTTACATGGGATGTTGGAGAGGAGAGAAGAAGGATGTGCGTGTCAGAGAGAAACCTGCTTTGTTAAACGGGAGAGAATCGAATCACAGCCACGAGAAGAAGAGCCAGAACTTTCTTCGCTTTCTTCATCCCGACTTCAACTCTTGAGCGGGGGATTCCACAGGCTTGATCAGCCTTCCTCGGATGCCCATTTTAGGTCTCAGGAGGGGACATGGCCAGTGATTTGGTGGTAAATATTCAACAGCTGGGTCTCCAGATAAGCGATTCTGTCAGTCTCCAGTGTGTAAATATTTTTCCGTGGCTGATTTCAAGCTACCAGTGCGAGGTCTCTGATACAGAGTTGGGGAAAGCGCACCTTCAGATCTTCAGAGCCAGTACTGGTTTTAGCCCACCACTGCAGGAAGGCATGTGTGTGACTCTCCTAGGAGAGAAATCTTATATTATTTTCTTAGGAGCTAGAAACGTAGCTTTTCTTGATAAACATGGCCTAAGTTGCTGAGGGATGTCGAAAGTAAAGCACAAGACACAGGGATATCAGTTTAACTCAGATATTTTCAGTTTTATAATGACTGTAAGATACGAAATAACGAGGCCCAACCCCTTTTATGTGCTTCATCATCTGCTTCCCGCTCACACCTAACTGTTCAGGTTGCCCCAACATGTCTTTGCCCCTGTACTCCACTTTTATCTGGGATTCCCTTCCCTTCCCCCTGGCCGCCTGGACACCTGAGCTTATCCTTGGAGACTCAGCTGCTCTCATATCCTGATGTCAGCATGCCAACTTCCCTTTTTCCTTTGGTGGTCCCATTACTCCTTCATCTTATTGCATCCTAATAGTCTCTTTGTCTTTCCCACTGGCCTGTGAACGGCTTGAGGGCAGAGATTGTGCCCTCAGGGGACCCAGGCTAAGTAAGGCCCAGGACGATCTGGTTTCCACCCACTTCTCTGGCCTCGTCTAATGTCCCTCTGTTCCAGACTGCCATTTTGGCCACCTCTCACACATGGCGTGCTCTCCTCCACGCCAGGGCCTGGGTCCATACTGCCACCTCCCCAGGGGGTCAGCTTCTTTCCTGCCTTTGCTCAGCTCACTCCTGCACGTTCCCAGGTCTCACCTCCTAGCGAAGCCTTCTTCCTCTCTGCGGACGCTTCCATGGCATTCTGTTCTGTTCATCACTGTCCCCAGCACGTATGTGATTATTTAACATCAGCCTTAACTGCACGAGGACCAGAACCAGGCTCCGTCTTTGTCATTATTTCCTCAAGCCTAACGCATCTCGAGAGCTCTGATGTTCTCTGAATGTTTGATTGCTGGACAGGTACTCATTTGGCTCTCTGAGAATACAAAGCGAAGGAGTAATTTCAAAAAAAGAAGATCCAAGAGTAAAGTCAAATCTAGGAAGGAGACTTTGTCAGTGGAGAGTTGGTGAATCGCATGCCCGTGAGACAAATTAGTTTAATTACCTGGAGTGACTGCTTCGTTGGCAATGATTATTCATTCATTGAGCTAAGTGATGCTTTTATCATTCACCACCTTGTTTTACCATCTTGGAAATCAGAGATGTAACCACTTGCATGTTCATAAAAATTAATCAAACTGCCCACCCTTCTAACGCCACGCCAGCCTTTGTGCAGGGAGCACTTGTTCAGCCTCTGTCTCCCAGCCCTGGGAGGCCGTCACCTTGCTCCTTACATGGTCTCTTTGTGAGGTGAAGGTTAACGCATGGACTCCCTTTCTTCGATTCCTTTTATTTAAGGTGTGAGGAAAGGAGTCAAGGCACTGAATATAAAACTGAACGTAACACTTGAACTTGACATTCTTTCCTCTGAGAGCTGGTCTGGGCCTGGATGCTGTGAGGCCCTGGGCTCTGCCCATTTGCGGAGTGGGTGGCATTCTCCGAACTTCTGCCCTGTTTGCTCCACTCCCTCTGTATCACCTGTGAAGGTGACTGTGTGCCTACACAGCCAGATGGTCCACGTCTTGAACCTGGCTCCTCTCAGCCTGTAGTAGGACTGCTTGGCTTGGGTGGGGTGGAAAGCGTCCATTATACAAGCTTGGAACGAGAGGGCAGCTAATTTCCTGGCCTCAGCTCCCACACCAGGAGGAACCAATCCTTGCATTCTGGCTCTTGATTCTCAGAACCAGGTGGAAGTTAGGCCGCCCCAGTCAACAGACTCTGCACCACTTAAAGGCTCTGAACAGTGAGACTTTCTTGCCCTGGCTGCCCCGGCAGCTTATTAAAATATCCTTTTGTTCCGGGCTCTTGAGAACAATAATCATCTTTTCTTGGCCGCTTCCTCTTCGAATCAGCCTGAAGTAACATTTATTGAGCCCCATTTGTCCTCTGGCGGCCTCTGAGTAAGGTCCCAGGGGAGTACGTTGCGCCTCTTCTTGATTTTAACTGCTCTGAACCCCTCTAGAACTTTCCATGTACTGGTAGCAGCTCTAATGCAATGCATTTTGGCTCCCAGGGGACATTTGCCATTTGGGAGACATTTTTTGTTGTCACAATAGGGAAGGTGTTTCTGGCATCTAGTGGGTAGAGGCCAGGGGTGCTGCTAAACATCCTACAATGCACAGGACGGTCCCCACGACTAAGAATGATCTGGTCCCAAATGTCAGAAGTGCTGAAGTCGAGAGACCCCGCTCTAATGCTATGTCACAGATATGTCACAAACCACAGCATAGCATTTCCTACCTGCAGGGTGAACGTGGACGGAGCGGGACAGAGTTCTAAGCATGTGGAGTGTCCAGGGGCCCAGTGGGTCCTCAGGGATGCCCGGACTAAGACACAATCGCCACCTCTGGAATCCCACAGCCACAGGTGGGACTTGATCTGTTTTTTGATCCTACCGAGTGAGCAATGGAAATCTTTTGATGCTGATTAACTTTTCATGGTTAATTACTTTCAATGTCTATGGAAAAAGGAAACAAGCTACTTTTTTTCCTTCAAAATACAGGAAAACAAAATATTTTTTTTCCTTTTGGAAATAAAGACCGTGATTTTCTGCAAGTCCATAAAGCTGAATAATCTTGCCGTAGAAATCAATATTTCCATTCGCAACCACGTTCTTTCTTTGCAGTTGCAAGAAGACTTGCACAAACTGTTATTTAATAAGATGTAAACATGCCACTCTTTGGGTTTTGACCCAAAGGCCCTCCGAGAGTGCAGGGTGCACAGGACTGTCGTAAGGCCCTGTCTCGTCCTCTTGGGGACAGATGAGGGCAGCTCGTCTGTAAATCGTGCCAGGGGAAGGAGAGAAAAGGGAGGATGTGAAGCTGCTATTCTGGATTGTTCAGAACTTGGGTAGAGTGAAGAGTGCAGAGAATAGAAAAGTTTGCCAGGGGTTTAAGTTTAAGAATCACTCTGCATTAAAAAAAATAAATAAATAAGATGTGATGGTTTTATTATACTGCTTTTGGAAACTTAGCTGGCACTATGAAAGTTGGTGATATTTCATCACCTGGTCTCTAAATAGATTAGAAATCAAATTAAACTTTCTGCTTGCTGAAATTATAACTCTTCCCTGGCCAGGAAATTCTAGATTTCCCAGGGTATTCAATCTTATATTCTTCATTTTCTTCTAGGACAGTCAGGTCCTAACATATCCTCTCGACACTGGATAGGTTAGTCCAGCCCTGTCCTGCAGGTGAGGAAGACGAGATGAGAGCCCCACGTGGGCCTCCCCACGCTCACGAGGATTGCTTTAGAAAATCGGAACGCGTTTGAGGCATACGTTATCATTAGCTTTTCTGTTATTACGTCTTTCCCAGAAAAGGCAATTTGATGGGAGGTGAGGAACAAAGAAAGGCAGGAGGATGGATTTTGGTGTGATGCTACAGCCAGATGTAGTATTTTTGTACCAGCTTTATAGAGGTGAATTCACGCATTTAAAAGGTACAAGTCCATGGTTTTTAGCCCAGTCACAGAGGTGTGCCATCATCACCACAATACATTTGAGAATATTTTCATCAGCCTAAAAAGAAATCCTGGTCTTTTTCCCACCCTTCCAAATCGCCCAAGCACCCAGCCCCTGACAATCACTAATCTAATCTCCTTTCTGTATGGATTTGTTTATACTGAACAATTCATTTAAAAGGAAGCATACGATCTGTGGCCTTTAGTGCCCGGCTGCTTTTACTTTAAATAATACTTTCGATGTCGTAGGGTGCATCGGTCTTTCATTTCTTTTTATGGCTGAAAAATATCCTATTGTGCGACTCTACCACAGTCTGTTTATCCATTCATCAATCGTATGCCAATCACTTAGCAAAATCCATTGGTGCCTAGTGAATGCTCAATAAATGAAAGAATGACCCCATTCATTCAACCCATATTTATGGCTGCCGTACTATGGGGCTAGCTGTTGGGGATTTTGAAGTGAACAAAACAAAGCTTTTACTCTCCTGGGGATTCACAATGCGCTAGGTGAGACAGACGGGGGTCAAATGAATCTGTAATATGCTGAGTGATAGTAAGTGCGGTGCAACCATGAAACAGGGTGAGGGTGACAGAACGCGGAAGGGTCACGATTATACACATGAGTGTGGGTTCTTCTCGCCTACGTGATCCCGGTACTTCCCAGGGAGCGGTGGGGGCAGCTGAGAGAGAAACCAGGTCTCCTCCTTCTCCAGTGGTGCCTCTGACATCATGAGATCAGCCCGGATACAACTCAATTAATTGTCTGCTGTTCACATGATTTCAGTTGTCCCTCGAGGAGGCAATAACCTTCTTCTCCCATTCTCCTCCCTACATACCTTATATTCTAAACTATACATATATTCATGAAAAGCTTGCTGTCGTTTTGCCCTTTGATGCTTTGTAGCCATTGAATATTCTTTTTTCTATCAATGGAATTTAATTTTTATCAGTGGTGCCTCCTCTGAGGCTGGCATGTGTATGTCCACGTGCCAGAGATAATCTGCAAAGAGCCTGCCCCACGCCTGCGCGTGTGGGAGCAGCAGCTTCTAATTGTGTGCTGTGCATGCAAACTCATCAAATAACACCTGCCCGAATGCCTCTAAAGAACGCTTGCTTCCCTTTATCCACCTCCCCTCGCAATGCTGACATTCTGGTTTTTAAGAATTAGAGTGGGACTTTGCAAAATTGGGAGGAATGGGTTGCAAGCTTTAAAAAGAGTGATTATTTCTTCTCTGACCACAGGAATGTGTGTCTGAGATAACTAGAATCCACTGAAGAGAAAATAACTTTGTTACTATAACACATTCCTTTTTCATGAAAAGATCTTTTCCTCCTTATAAATGTAGAGCTGAATCCACTGGGTCTTAGCCTTGTACCATGGTCTTTAGCACTGGGGGGATGTGACATCTGACTTCTGGAAGCACTAATAAGAACCCCTGGAGTCAGTAGAATCAGATCAAAGCTCTGCCCAGTGGGTCTAGGATGGAGAGGCTTCCTGCTTTCCGTCTGAGGCTGTCTGGGACTCTGAGCATGCTGTGAAGTAAGTTATTCATCCCAGTAAGGTCTGTTCATTGCCTCAGGGAGAAACACAGGCAGTGGAGCTCATAGAAAACCCAGCATCTGAGGCTTTGTGGGTATTTTCTCCTTATTTAACTAGTTAGGGTCCTTGAAAGGGAAATCAAGACTTTTTATTAATGATTTGTGAGAATATCAGGGCCATGCTCTGAAGAGGGTATATACTCCCAACAAAAAGAGATAAAATCAGCATTTATAATAATAGGTATTGCTAATGTTACTGATAAAGAACTAAGGTTGATACAAACTTACTTACCAAAATCGTATATTGCAACAATCTTTATTTTGGGCTTACTTTTATTCAAATGAAAAAAAAATTTGTAGATTATCCATGTACCAGGTTAAAAAAAATCCAGACAGGACAGATGAAATATAAACAATAAAAAGGCATTCTCCCTTTCATCTCTGATTTTCAATTCTTTTCCCCGAAGACAAATAGAGTTTCGTGCATATTGTTCCAAAGCTATTTGATGCCTTTTCAGTACTGTAACAAGTCCCAAATGGCAGCTTGTGAATAGCGTGCAGCTAGTCAGGCGTGGACGTCCCAGCATCGCCACCCTCTGGCTCAGCCCTCTCACCTCTGGACACCTCTGTTTCCACCTCCATCCTAAGGCCGTTTGTGATCGCAGGGCCTCCTCACAGTGCACAGTAAGTGATGACTGTGTTAATGATTCTTTAGCTTGATGATTTATCCACCAATAGGGATTGCCAGAAAAAGTACAGGACACCCAATTAAATTTCCAGATCATCGGTGAGTGCTTTTT
The DNA here is from genome assembly GCA_003508835.1 of Eonycteris spelaea. Lineage (NCBI taxonomy): Eukaryota > Metazoa > Chordata > Mammalia > Chiroptera > Pteropodidae > Eonycteris > Eonycteris spelaea. Next base: position 6,399,427 of record PUFA01000004.1, on the reverse strand, counting down.
TTTAATATAAATATATCCCAAATATTGTATGGGACATTCTTATCCTAAAAAAAAAATAATAATAAGAGTAATTAATCTGAAAATCTAATTTAACTGAGTAGTCTCTATTTTTATTTGTTAAATCTGGGAAACCTGTACTAAATGCCAAACTTTGAGCGAGGGCATGTGGAGAACATCGTCCTAGAATGTCGAAATGTTAGAGCTGGAGATTTTGCATGTTATTGACCCATCCTCAGCACTCTGAGTGCCAGCCACCCTAGCCAGATTCTTAACTCCGCAGTGTGAAACTAGAAGATTCTGCACCTGGCTCCAACCTTGGGCCCAGTCTTTTGCCAGCTGCACCCATTCATTCTCCACTTCTCTCTGTCCTCTTCCGCCCCACACCCTTCCTGTGAAATTCTGGAACCAAGAAAGAATCTTCAATAATGGCTGTGGGATTACTAGACTGGGGGGAGGGAAAGAGAAGAGTGAGGAAGATCATTTAGCATGCTCTGGGGCAAACTGATGGGTCTTAGGACAAGCGGTCTGGACATGGGAGGGTAGGAGGAAGAACATTTACTCAATGACAAAGGGACACTTCTGGTCAGTCTCCTAGCATTAATGAAACTCAGGACGGTCTTAGACAGCTAACATGTGGACTACAGCATTTTGTTGATTAGACATAAGTGTATGTATAAATCATTAGAGATTTTGGTTTGTAGTTGCACTGTTTGGTAAATATTTTTGTCATTAACCTGTTATTCTTTCACTGATAGCTTTGCTTTTGCAATTGTTTGACTATTTACACAGTAATGTCTAATGTTTTTTTTTCACTTCCTGGAGTATCTCGTGTCTATTTAATATATACAGAAGCTCTCCACAGAGAGTGGGTGTCGGTGCAAGCCCAATAAGTTTCCTATCCGATCCAAACCAACCTTGAAGACAAATGGTTGGAGGTTTGTTTGATTGGCAGCCAATTTGTGCAACTGCGGTTGGTTAAACTTTGCCTTTTATCCCCCTCAAAACAGCATAAGGGCACAGGCATGTCACCTGGAGATTGTTTTGTTTAGTTCACATTCTGAGTCATGGTCGTGCAGTTACCTACTTCTGTCTTGTTGGTCTCTATCAAAGTTTCACCATCCTCAAGAAGAATTTCTTTTCTGTGTGAAGTTGCCCTGTGATCTTAACTTTTACACCTACTTTGGTAAACAGCGAATATGTTTTGATTTAGAATAATAGTACCCATTTAAGAAGATTTCTATTATGTCAAATGAATACATTTAAGAAGGACTCTAGAAAAATTAGGGAATAACTAACATTCAAAGTTTCAAGGGTCACCTTCTTTAAAATTGAGAAGCCAAGGAACCCACAAAACAAAATGCTGACTCCAAAGTTATTTTCTCTCAAAAAAGCTCTAGTTCACTCCTGTTCAAACCATACAGAACCCATGCACCCCCCTTTCTCTGTGTTATCCTCACCCACTTTATAATCTTTCTCTTCCTTCTGTTCTTTCCTCCGACCTCCTAAATGAGTTATCCTTTCTTCTGGATTTTCTTAAGAAAAGAACATTCACATTTTATCACATTATAAAATTGCTAGACCAAAGTATTGATGTATAGAAGCTAAATTTAAACCTTGTCTAGAGCGGAGTTAAGAGCTACAATTTAAAAATTTTAAACTTCAGTGAGACTGACAGAAATTTGCTACAGAATTTGAGATTTTATTAGATATTTAGTTTTCTGGACTATCAAGTCTGTACCAATGAGTTCATTTGATTGTTAGGCCCCTCAGATGGAGGAGATGGTAAAAAAAAAAAAGGACAGAGTGGGAAAGACAAAGAATTTAAATAATTCTGTAGCACGTAATTTCATAATGGCCTTGAGATGGCGAGCAAAGCAGGCAGTGTATTCCTTTAGACCATTACAGAAGTCTTTTCCAAAGAGGAGATTGTGCAATGATTCCTAATTACAACCAAAACGAAGATGAATCACGAGGAGATTTACAAAACAGACTCTAGGAAACTTCCATGCAGTATACTGGCTAGACTCTGTGGCTCAAGTAAAGGGAGGCTTTTCCTCTTATTTTAAAAAATGGATTTAGACAGGAAATAGAGGATTTAGTCATAAACAAATAAATTAGGATAAAAAACTGCCAATTTAAAAGATCTGCATAAGGCTAAATATCTTAGAGAGTCAAGAAGCAAGAAATAAAAACCAATTTCTGAGTCTCCAGGCATAGTAATTGACCTTTGACCTAAGGACACAAAGAAGACTGTAGATATTTGCAAGCAGAAGGGCCATCACAAGAACCAACATTCTATATTAGCAAAGAAACTAAAACTCAAATGTGATGTCACCCAAAGAAGCCAATAGCACCCAAAACTTTCCTCTCCTCCCAAGGGGAATTATCTAAAGATATAAAGATAAAAATCAGCTTTCTTGTTAATATAATTACCAATAACTGTATCTGTCATTGATTCCACTGAATGCCCTGAGTACATACTCTTTTAATATTCAGCGTGACAAATGGGAATAGCATACTTCTGCTGTTATACCAAACAAAGTAGGATGGTTGTTACAAGGAAATGCTTGTGCATGATTGTTTGGGTTGTGGGCTAGTCTAGTTGCTACTTTTCCGGGAATACCTTTTTTAATGGAAAGAAGTAACTGATAGACGAACCATAGTTATTCAGACTTGGGCATTTAGTAGGGGAAACACCACAAAGGTAAAGAACTATTTTTATCACTTTTAATCAAGGGTTCAGAGTATCAACAGGACTTATCACTTTGATGTTGGCCTTGATCACATGGCTGATGGAGTGTTAGGGTTTTCCATTGTCAAGTGACTTTTTTCCCTTTCCGTTCTGAACTGACTCTTTGGAATGAAGTCACTATCTGCAGCTCACACTTCAGGAGCAGCATTATGTGCTCCCTCCTGGAGCACAGTTGTCGCTTCTTTCTCATTTATTTATCTAATGTTTTATTCATTTATATCAGTATAGAAGCATGGGCATTATTTTATCTTTTATCTGCAATCCAGCGCTTTATGTAATGGTTTCAGCTCTGACCATTAGACGCTCTTCTAGCTGACCTCTGTGTCTCTTTGGCTTAACCCCAGCACTGTGGTTTTGTCTTTTCTTCTTCCTCCTCCTCCTCCTCCTTTTTCTCCCCCCCCCCTCCTCCTCTTCTTCTTCCTTCTCTTCTCTTCCTTCTCCTCCTCCTGCCTCTTTTTTCTTTGTTGACTTCCTTGCTTTCTGGAACCACAAGATACTCCAAGTTCATCTTATCGATTTCCTGCCCCAGTCCTAGAGTCAGCCATTGATCCAAGGTTTCTTTTTTTGGAGAATGATGTTAGAAACCAAGATCTCAGTGCTAGGTGTTCTCATTGCTATGGGAGAGTCATTGCTTCCACACTCTCTCAGCTGACAGACAAGGAAATATTTTTGTTTATTCTAACCCATGGCATTTTTATCTGAGCAAATATGACATTAATTACTAAAATGCTCATGGTCAATTGGATATAATCTCAGTATGTTCTTTAGAAGGTGAATTAAACTCTATAAAAGAAGAAGCAAGGAATAGATTTTTTTGTACTAAAAAAGCCATAATATTTTGTTCCTGTTGTGCTTTTTATATCATTAAATTAATAGGGAGTAGAAAAATACCAAGGGCAGCTATCTTTGAAATTTGATACTATTTAGTACATACAATACGATCTTATTAGAATTTAAGGATCATGAACTTTTACTGTATAATAGAACTAGAGGAAAAATTATAAAAAATTTATTGAGCTATTAAGAGTTGTTTATTCGGTTTAGTACATTAGATAGATATAATTCTGTTGCAATTCATTTTGGAAATGAGAGAAGACAAAAAACATACCTGGATATTTCATGAACTATAGCAACTTTTAACCTTTGGAAGCATATGATTTTGAACTTCTATTACTAGACCTAGAAAGGGTCGTCTAAGTCTTAGGCAGGACTATCCAGTGGTTTCTATGTATTGCAATCCTCTTTTCCTGGCTGAGAACCTAAGGTCATGTGTTGCTTGTCTCCGTGGTTCGTTCAAGAGCCCATCCACAGCTTCATAGCCCAACACATTCCAGATTATTGGAGGAAGATGCTGAATCATTCTTCTGAGTGAACAAAAAGTGAAAAGTATAGTAATTCCACATTCTCCAATGGAAACTGACCCCTGTCTCCTTCAATGTTGAAAAATACTGGGATAGTAGAGACATCTGGACCATAACATATTCTCACGTATTTCAATAGCTATTTCCTTCACTGGCAATGGAGCATTTATTATAATTCATTATAATGAGGCACCTGCCTTACTCTTTATTCCCCTGATGTACGTCCAATAGAGGACTTAAGTCAGGTTCCTTCTATGGATCAGTCTGGCTTATCTTCAGGAAGGCTTTGATTCCTGTAGTTTGGAAGATAGCATTAAGTCCAGGACTCTCGTCTTCCTCTGTGTGATCTCTGCTGGCACATTCAGGTCCAGTAACTTGGTGTCTTTTTCCATATATCCAGGTCTCTGATTTTGTTTTCTGCCTGGTAGATCTATGTAATAGAGTTGTGTGCAGAAGGGTATAAGGTGATTCTTTATGCATGCCCTACTTTGTTAACTTGTTATGTGTATAATTTTGAGTTTCAGGTACTGTGTTAAGGAGGAGGGACAAATAGATGAATACAATAGTCTCTGCTCTTTTTTTTCTGGATAGAGAAATAGTATCCTTGTTTTGTTTTTGTTTTGTTTTGTTTTGTTTTGTTTTTGTCTTACAAAGGTACCCATTTTGAAACAGTGTTAATGAAGAAAATAATTTTAAAAGCAGAAATTGTGTAAGACATTCTACGTCAATTAATTTGATGAATATCCCCCTCCTGCATATTTTTCTTTTCTTTTTTATTAAGTTAACAGTCTCTGCTCTAGAAGAGTTTAGTTGGAGAGACAGACATATACACAGGCACATAAACTATACTAGAATTCAGAGAGTCCAGAACAGTAGTAGTAGAGATAAAAACCAACTTGGGCACATGTCTTAATGATAATGATCATTAGCAACACCCGCACTTTGTATGTGAGAGCACCGAGGCTGGGAATGGCTACTTTCTTAATTTGAGGCCGTTGTCGCTTACAAATGTCAGAGCTGGGACTTGAACCAGAGCCTCTGACTTCAGTACTTCACTTGCTATAAAAGTGGGGCTCTACACTTCTCTCTCAGGGACCACAGTTCTCAGCTCCCAATCCCAGGTCTGCCTGGATTTCCGCTCCCACGTTCATGCTAACTGTGGGCTTCTGCTTACTGCCGGTCTTGCCACTGGCTCCCCCTTAATAGCAGCACACATCTAGATGCTGCTGGCACCTGTCGATGAATTGGCCTGGTTCCTTATTCTCCCCAAACCACAGAGCCAGTTGGTAGGCTTCCCGTGGCAGCTGGGGGTCCTAGTTGCTGCTCCCTTTCTTATCTTAGAGCTCAGATGTGAGCCGCTTAACGGTTTTCTCTTCAGCACCAGGAGCGGGGGACAGCTCCAAGAAGTCCCGCTCTGGGAATCATAACATCAGCTTGGTGTTGAACACAAACTTGGCACAGGATGGATCTTCAAGGTCCATCCTGAATGGACCTTGGGGTGGCACCTGGAAATACCACTCAGTGCCCTATCTGAAACAGCTCTTTCAGGGTTCGGTCTGTGGTAGAATGGTCAATTTTATATTTTTGGTTGTAAGTCAAGGAAACAAAACTCAAATCGCTTAAGCACACGAGACATATTCGTTCTCATAACTTGCAAGTCTAGGAGTACATCTGGCTTCAGATCTGGTTGGATCCAGAGGCTTAAATGACGCCACTGGGAATCACTCTCCCACCTCTTAGACCGACTTCTCCACATGGTGGGCGAGATGGCCACCCACAGCCTGAGCCTCGCATCCCATTAACGTCACCAGCCCACAACCCCAAGGACACCATCTTCCCCGACAGCACCAGCAGCAAAGCCCCGGAGAAGACTGATTGCGCAGACTTGAGACCGTGATACCTTTTTGTAAAAGGGGGTCGGGAGGGGCTGTATCCCGGAAAGGAGGGACTTCAGTAAGAGAAGGGTGAGGCAGTGGTGCTAGAGACAAAAAACAACGGCGGTCCCCTGTAGCCGGCACCCTCGGGAGAACTCTTGCAACCCACGAAGGATCTGAGGGCCATCGTAGGGGACAACCACCATTCCCCTGGCTAGCGCCTGAGCTCGGCTTTCCAGAAGACTCAGCAAAAGCCCCACCTGCTCTCTCACTGTCCCTCTTTCTCAGCAAATAGGTCTCGGGGACACATATGCATACTGGTTCCGGAAATAACCTGGAGTGCTCGCAAGTCCTCCGGGATTGATACACAAAGAAAACCCTAGCACTGAGCCCACGTTCCATTTGCGACCTTACTGTCTACTATGCCAACAGCGCAGTCTAATTTATCATGGCTTCGAAAAATGTGAAGTGAGTGAATGTTTTTAAAGAAAGAAACTGAGTGTAATAAACCGATGTTTCTCTTATTTTGCAGAGAAATGAGATAGTGTCATTCGCTTGATCCATCTGTGAGGAATTCCTTTGTGTTTCGTTGTGCAAGATACTAGTTTTGCTTGGATTTTAAAATTCATATACTTTCCAACATCCATTTTGCAGCAGAACGCGTACGTGGCTTGTGGTCATAACCTCTGCCAGCAATTTCTGTCCTTCATTGTTTGTTATTAACTCATGCTTTTATTTAAAGGAGTTTCTGCAGAAGCAGCTTCTCTGTGATTTAATTCAACATTGACAAATAACACCGATATCACAGCAAGGCCTGATGGCTCCTACCTGGTTATGACCCACACTGGGAAAACACAGGTGCTGGCAAGAGATGTTTCTCTAGATTAATTAACCACATTCCCAAGAGGACAAACTGAGTTATTAAGTTTTCCATCTAGTGCCAATGGGATTTGGCATGTGGCTGTTTGATTCTTATGAAAAAAAAAAAAACCCCAAAAACAAAAATCACAAATGCAGCCCAGTTTTGTGATGAGAAAAAGTCTCTGTGGCCTCTTACGTCCTCTCTCATGTTCCTACCTACTTATCAGGGGATTTCAGGACCTCACTGCATAAACCTGCCTCAAACTCCCTCATCGGGAAGGTTTCTCAAGAGTTTTAGAAGTGAAGGAAGTGGAAAGTCAGTGCCAGCTTTCAAGGTTCAGCAGCATAATTGAGAATGGCATGTTCCCACGAAGACAGTTCTACTTAGGTCTTAGATATGGGCTTTTTGATTAGTGGATCAAGTTTAAGATGCTTCCGGGGAAGGAAGAGCTTGCTATGGTTGGGAGTCTTGTTTCTATGTTAGCCCGTTAGCACCACCAGCAGCATCAACAGCAAAGACCGTGACTGACCGTTTGCTGGAGTTCCCTCTGTGCAGGGCACTCTCCAGGAGGAGGAGTTTATTTTTCAACCTCATTTTGTGCAGCAGTGCCGGGTGTCTCTCTTTACCTTCACCTGGCTGACAATGTCTGCAGAAAGGGGAAAAGAACAAGTTAACATCAAAGATCCGCCAATCCCACCTGGAAGAAAGGGAAGCAAATTTTACTGAGCAGCTACACTGTGCCCGGGACTTGCCAAGTGTTTACATGGGTCATCAATCCACGTAGCAACTCTGAGAGCAGATGTTATAATCCCCATGTTACAGAAGAGGAAACTGCAGCTCAGTCAGCTGGAGTAACTCGCCAAGGTCAATAACTTTCAAGCTCTGCGTTCAAACCAGAGTCTGTCTGAGTGCAGGGCCCGCCTTCTTTCTGCTTATTCCACATCTCCAGGGCTGTTACGGGCTTAGCACTGCTGCATTTATGAACTGATGATGTTATTGCTACAGCTATTTTGGTTCAGGCGTGAAAGCATACCTTTTTTATTATTATTGTATTAAATACAGAACAAATGGTTTTTTAGAATAGTCACACTTTCCATCATTCTGGTAGAAATGTTTTAGGTGGTCAAAGAGCAGTGGTGGCTTGGGGGCATCTTTGGACTTTCCTCTGCAGGAATTTCTCCTCCTATTCTGACTCCATTAATGAGGACCCAAACATGCCAAGGAAATCCAGGAGTTTGGAATGAGAGGTTAGAATGCAAGGCATTTGGGTCAGAGCCTGTCCCAATCAGGTCATCATTGGAAGGGGGCAGAGGAGCTGCCTAGGGAGAAGTGACTCTTCCTTCCAACCCTCCTCCCCAACTCTGGACCCAGGCTCCTCTGAGCAGCTGGGTCAGCCTGTCCTTCCTTGGTCTATATTTTCACCTTGTGCAGAGCCATCTCTGGTCACCGATTGAACATAAGTCTATGGATTTAGACTTCCTTCCTGAAGAGTCAGTGGCTCCCCTGTCTTCTCAAGTCCCTTTCTGAGACCTCTCCACTCCCCTATGCTCAGACTTAAGATGACCTCACCACCTCACTCTGTTTCTACATATGTTCCTCTTACCTATATTCAAGTTTAAGGCATCTCTGCAGTCTTTCATGAAATCCAAAATGAAGGGGCTGGTGGGGTTGTCTGTTTAGAATTGTCTTTTGGCTGCCCACCTAACTTAGAATGAAGTCTGGACTTACAATAGCCTGCAAGCCTCTCCTGAACCGCCTCCTCTGCCTACCAGACCACCTCTTAATCTCCTTACACTCTGGCCACCTTGGCCTTCTTAGGAACCTTCCCATCTTCTTCCTGCTTTAGAGCTTTGCACTTGCTCTTTCTTCTCCTGGCTTCTTCCTTCCTTCCTTCTCGTATTTCACTTCTCAGCCCCAAGATACCCATCTCAGGGAGGCCTGCTCTTAATCCAGGGGGGCCCTCAGTAACCTTCACCTTATTTTATTTTATTTCTTTATAATGCTTATCGATATCTGAATTCATCCTGTTCATGTATTTGTCTCATCTCCATGAGTAACACACTGTAGCCAGGGCCAAGTGCAATGCCTGGCATGTAGCAAACCTTCAATAAATATTTGTTGAATCCATAATAATAATAAAAAAATGCTCCTGGAAGATAGTAAGTTTTTGGTACATGTTGTTGAGCGAATGACTACATCCCTTCCTAAAATTATAGCGTTGAATCCCTAGAGGGGCCTAGATTATTTAACAAGAAGGCATAGATCAAAACATTTGAAAGCCACATACTTGGAATCCCTTTCTCCTTAGAGTCACAGAGGGTCTGTGATGCAAGCATCTCCAGTCACCTGGTCCAGCTTCCCTCTGAGTTGTGAATTATCCTCAGAGCAAGATTGATGAACCTGAATTCCTCTAGTGGTAGGGAGCTTCCTTGCTCCCAGGAGGTTCCCTGAACCTCTGGGAGACTCTGACTGCTGGAAAGCAGATCTCATAGTCCCGTCCACTTATTCGTTCTGTTTTGATTCAAATGACTATGCCAGGTGATCACAGGGCCTACGAATGGATAAATTTACGTTTCTTCATCCTGCACACTTTGGTCATCAAACTATTTCATTTGAGTTTTATTCTATCCTTCCTTTCACTTAATTTTGTGTAAAATGAGGTAGAGATGAGCTAGTTCGCTTTGAAGGCGTACGAGTCATCTGTTAAATACGGAAGGCTTGGGTTCGTAAATCTTTCTGATTGCTTGAATATAACCGAATTTCCTTTGAAAATTCTTGTTCCTCTTGAAGTCTTTTCCCTAAGTCAACGTGTTTTGAAGTCGCTGTCATGCTATTATGCTGGTTAGTTGTTTCTGATCAGTTGTCCATATGGGAATTATTTAGAACATATGTTCTTATTACTAGTATAAAGGAAGGACATTTAAAAAAAAAGAACCCAAGGGAATACAAATACAAAATCTTGTACTTGGCGTAAAATTTTTATTCTCGTTAAATTCAAGGGAACTGAGACTAGCTGGCAAGCCGATCGATGCCAATCTATCTTCCCTTTAGAATTCTATGGTCTTCTTTAAAAAGAAGACCCGTGTTGGAAGACCAGTGAATGATCGAAAGAAAGCACCTGGCATCGTCAGCACTCACATTACAGCACGCTAGTACTCCGTCAGCACTCAGGTAGGTGCTCAGCCTACCTCGCTGACCCTTGGGCACTGATTTGGAAATTCTGGCACACGGGAAAGGATAGAGTGCAAGGTGATGTTGGGAGCCGCATAGAGGTTCTCGGCCTCGGTTTATTTTCATTTGCAAAGTTGAATGACCCCTTTCCACCCTTGCAGCATGAATCTCACGAGGACAGCTGAGATGACATATTTAAATGTGCATGGATCTAAGTGAAACATTGGTAATGACTTAAACACATTGCTAATGACTTAAAAGTTTGTAATCCATCTGTAGGGTCCTCACTTAGTCATCCTATCTGAGCTGGGCGGTCACTTCATAACAACACAAAGTAAGAGCTGGTGTGGAACAGGGTCAGCCACCACAATTCTACGCAGGACATATTTGGTTCTGGAATTGCATCAGCCAATTGCAAGGGTGGACCTTTGCTCCCAGGGGAAGGGCTAGTCAGGGGAGAGTGTCACAGTGAGATCTAGGGAAAGGAGCAGTGGAGAAACCTTGATTTTACTCACAAGTCTATGTGGGCTTTGTTGGAGCCTTTGAGTAAGGGGCTTGGCCTTTCTGTAAAATGTTATAAACGTGCGAGTCAGTGACCTTCATTTCTGAGATCAAAGATGCTGGCGAGGACCCACAGAACCTGTGCCTTTGCAGGGGTCACAGAGAATGAACGTCGTGCCAGAAATGTCATCTGGTTCTGCAGGTTCAACCATCCCCGCCACACACAGACCACTCTTTCTCACACACGGATGTGCCTCGAGCTCTGTCTCTGCATGTCTGGATCTTTCCTGGGTAAACCCGGCTACAGGTAATGCTAGGACCCTGCACGCAGCGAAGCCAAAATCAGAATAACTGCATGTCATCTACTCTCCACAGCCAGCTTCTCCCATCCCCTTACACAGCCACCCTGTTCAGTCTGCCTCCCTCTCAGAGATCCCTGTCTGACCGTCACTTCCTCGCTCATTCCTTTCACTCGGCCAGCCTATGATTCTTTAACACAGTGCGCATTTTCTTCTCTTTTCAGTTCTCCTTTCATCCCTTTTGATCTCTTTTCCTAGACATGGGCGAGTCACGTCTTGTCCCCTCTCAGAAGAAAATGACACTTCCTAATGTGGTGTTCCAGATCCTACTTATTAGGTTCTCTCATCAGTTCAATCCAAACACCCACAGGTCCCTTATTTAGGTTCTCAACTCTAAGCAGCCAAACCAGGCTCCTCACTGTTCACCAAACGTACTAGCGATTTTTTTTTTCACCTTCAAGATTTGTTTTCATCTGTTCATTTCCCTGGAATGCCCCAGTCTCCATCCCCAGCTCTGCATCTCAAAATCCCATCCATTCTTCAACGTCCAACTTAAACGTAACCGGCCAGGCAGCCTTCCTTGACTTCTCACACTGGAAGTATAGTCATACTTAATTTGACCTGCAGTAACAAAAATGCCATAGATTGGGGGGCTTAAACAAGCATCATTTCTCACAGTTCCGGAGGCTGGAAGCTGGAGATCAGGGTGCTGCGTGGTGGGGTGCCGGTGAAGGCTGGCCTCTGGCTCCTCACTGTGTCCTCACATGGTGCTCAGGGCAGGAGAGCTCTCTGGTCTCCTCTCGTGAGGGCGCTAATCCCATTCATCCAGGCTCTGCTCTTATGACCTAATCACCTTCTGATGGCGCCACCTCCAAATACTATCCCATCAGGGTTCAGATTTCAGTAAGTGAATTTTGCAGGGCACACATTCAGTCTGTAACACACGGAGAAAAGGAATTAAGGTTGAAATTGAAATTAGGTTGCTAATCAGTTGTCCTTAAAATAGGGAGAGTCTCTTGAATTATCTGCATGTATCCAATCCAGACAGGTCCTTAAAAAGAGATGAAAGGGGCAGGAAAGGGAATCATAGAGATGGTGGCAGTTGCTGGCCTTGCAGATGGAGGAATGAGGCCAGGAGCCAAGGAATGTGGGTGGCCCCACGAACTGGAAAAGGCAAGGAAATGGATCTTCCCCTAGGACCTCCAGACACAAATTTGACCCTGCTGACAATTTGGCTTTGGCCATGGGAGACTGTGTCAGATTTCTGATCCGCAGGACTGTAAGATGATACATTGTGTTCTAAGTCACTACATTTGTGGTAAGTTATTACCGCAGCAACAGCAAACTAATACAACCTCCCGTGTGCTTGGTGCAGGGGCGCACTAACCATGTGTCGAATGGACACAGTCTTAGTCCTGTCTCATGTCTGTACTAGGAAATGATTTGACATGTGTTCCTATTATAAACACAGACACACTTATAAGGCATTTACCATCAGCTGCTTATCATCCTACAGCTGAACTGTAAATAATTATTGAATCCTCCAAGTGCTCCAGACAGTGTCTGCTTTTGGGCATGTGTTTTCTTTTTTTCTCTCCTCGATTTCCATTTCATAAATTATTTTTACTTCCCAGGACATCATTTGAAATGCTATTGTGCAATACTTCATCTCCTCCAAGACTTAATGATTTATAAGAAAATTGCTTTTTCCTTTCCCTTCCGTTTCCACTCTGAGTTTTAATTTTGCAAAATGGAATTTGTTGATTTTAGAAGTGACACTTTATATTCTAAATCCATTTGTCTCCGCTCTTCCTTGTCACCAAATGGGAGCATTTTCCTACCCTTCTGGAGGTTTTCTTGGATGTGCTTAAGAGGACCGGGAATTCCTGTGTGAGAAGGTCGTGAGTGGTGGCCCTCAGATCGGGCTGGAGCGGGGAGGGCGCCCAGCCCGATGGAGCTGTTCCCGGTGCCACCGCTCGGAAGGGGGCTCCTCGGAGTCTGGCTGCTTCTCTCTATCAAGACTTCCTACTGTCTGGCCGGCCTGTGAAGAACACATGTCAGTTGTTGCCATTGCTTTCTGGGCATAGATGAAGTCCCTGAGGACATGGACGCCGTGGGTTGGGGCGTGCCCAGCCTGGCCTCTCTGTTGCACCCATGGCCTGTCTGCACCTGGATCAAAAGACCAGGGATGCCCTCCCTGCTCCGAGGCTGAGGCTGCATAGAGCTCCCTCCAGCACTCTGAGTTGCAGGAGGGAGCTGGTTCCCCGTCTTTGTAGGAAACGCAAAGAAAGCAAACTCACCTTGAGCAAGACTCCACTTTTTCCTACCTTCACTTGTTTATCTGTTCAGTGGAAATGAAAACCTGCCCTAATTTGTGTTCCCCCCAAAGCAGATCCTGAGACGAGCATGTGGGTGCTGGTGGTTCACATGGGAGTTAAATATCAGGACGCACAAGTGGGCAAGTGGGAAGGTGAGGCAGGGAAGAGAGAAGGGCCCGTCGTTGTGTGCAGGTGAGCAGGTACCTCTGTGGACACCAGGGGCTCAACCCCATGGGGATCCTCTGCAGAGTCTCGGAAAGTTCATGCCCAGAAGACGGGGAGGCTGGGGCGTTTGTCTTCAACCCTCCCTCCCTTTGGTTGAAGGTTGTCCGGGGGACAGGTGGTGGCAGAGTAAGGTCCTCATTCTTTTGGGTTGTACCTGCTCATAATAGAGCCAGCTCCCTCAGGGCCAGATTACAAGGGGTGTGAGTGGGGTGACCTGTCTGTGCTGGAAACCATTTCCTGCAGCTGCAGGTGAGCTCAGGTGGGCCGAGGAGGTGTGGGGTGGAACATCCACAACATCTGTCTGCTCTGTGGCCCCAGGGTCAACCGAGAGTTGTAAGGAAGAGATGATACGAGATCGTCTGGGACAAATGGGAGCCGGATGTGTGACTTGCTGCTTGTGATGAGATTCTGCCTCCTCCCCTCTGCCTTTGGGTTTTCTCCGTCTCCTCTGCACTCTACACAATGACTCTGGGTCCTCTAGGGCCTTCCCATGGAGTCTGCATTCACCTCAAAGGGCCTCCAGGGGGCGCACGGTGACCTCAATTCTTTGGGCGAGACCAGTGGAGGTTTTTGCACAACCTGTAAAGGCCCATATGCAGAGGGCTTCTACATCGACGCACGCTTGGTACATGCAGCTAGAACACCCACAAGTTTAACCATTCAAGGATCACCTCAAGCCTGCATGATAGGGCGCAGGTCTTAATTTTGCAAAGCAATGGATGTCGAATTTGGTGGGCTGAAAGAATCGCTTGCAGAATGCAGATTAGAAAGTGAGATGTGCCGGCGAACCTCACTGTAGCTACGGAATACATGATTCCATATAATCTTTGCAACAACTCTTGTGGGCAGATATTACCTCTCCTTTATCGGTGAGGAAATTATATATCTGAGTGGTAATCTTCATCTCTGAAGAGCTCAAAAAGTGTCTCTTGGGAATGATAAGAGTTTGTTTCTGTAGAGAAACGGATTGAGTCTCAGAATGCGATTTCTGATGGGTTGGTGGTAGTTGCATGGAGAGCCACGTTAAATGGATTCTGAATGCACTCGGTTGGAAAATTGAGCTGTGTTGGGTTCAGAACACCTGCCACTGGCAGGTGAGAGAAATAAGGCAACATCTGTGCCACATTTTTGCCACTCAGTAATAATATTTAGTTATAATTACGGCAACCTAAGTCGATGCTCAAAGCCCTGGACGGTAGTTAATATGATTTGAAAATGAAAAAATTTCTCAAAAAACTGAAAGCCTGAAAAATTCTCCGAGCTTTAAAGTCTATTATTTGAAACCAAACCATTTTCATATCAACTTTATTTAATTTAAAAACCTGCATTTTGTCCAATCCACTTCTCTAAGCTTAAAAATAGAAAGGACACTATTTTTGTGAGCTGGTAATTGTGGTCTCTGGACTGAATCCCTCTGTACATTCAGAGTTTACTCGGCTGTACTTCACTTAGCCCTGCCCTGGGCGTGGTGACAGATGCTACCCAGCTGAGCAGGAGAGATGCGGTTTTGCAGGTAAACTGGCAAGAATAACCTGGCAATGTTCTCAGAGGGCAAATATCCAAGAGTAGAACCATAATGCCTTGTTTATTGTGAAGTGAAATTACTCATTAGAGGAATTAATGAACACCCAGCGTGAAGGTATGCAGCCAATAATTTTTCATAAGAGCAGGAAATGTCATAACACAAGTTTATTAGATCATCAGTTAATGAAATATGGTGTTATGCAGTAGGAATTCCCACATTTCCTTCTCATAACTGTGAGAGAAGATGCCAAGGATGGGCTGAGAGGGAGGTGATCCTGCCAGGTAGGCAAGTGAGAAAGCCACCAAGGAACATCCCGAAATTCATGCTTTCTACCATATTTTTAATTAACTCGGCTCAATTCCCATTGGGAGGTGAAGAAAATCCATAGTGTGTTAGAGTGCTTTATTTTCTTTTCCAATCAGAACCCAATTTGTCACTGCCAGTAAGAAGTGAAAAGGTCATCATCTCACTTTGAAATTTCTGAATCATTTAATAGTTAATTTGTCCTGCTAATTACTACCTTTCACTTCTGTAATTATTTTGAATTATTGTCCTCCTGTTATTATTAATGGGTGGGCAGGGGACAATAAAACATAGCTCTAAGTTTCAATTGGCTAGCCTGGCAATTGAACCTCTTTGCTGTGGCTGGCAGAGAAGGATTTGGTATTTCACTCAGCTTTGCTGGGTTGGCAACAAAAATTAACAGCTGAGACGTTATTTGCATTTTCCCAATCTGGAACTACTTTTCATTAATATTTTATGTGGCGACTCTCGTTCTGGCTGAGCACCAGCAATAATGAAGTGAAGCACACTTCCTTTGCTCTTCTAATGGCTTTTGTGGTCCCCAGATACATCTGAAGCACCTGTAGGCTTAATCGGCTATCCACAGACCTTCTGGAATCAGCGCACCAGCCACATGGCCAGAGAGCTTAGAGCAAATTTTGGTCAAAAGCTAAAAACTAATTAGATGACATCTTGGGCAGATTTTCAATGTTATGATTCTAGAATGAATTTTCTGTGAACATAGCGTGTTGGCCTGGCTTTTAAGGCATTTCAGTAAAATTTTACAGATTGACCTTAGGCATAGAATCATGTTGGTAGGATGTAGAGGGTACCAGGAAGGTTGTCCTGACCCAAATTCCTCCCAAGCAATAGCTAGTGGGGCTAGATTTATTCCTTTAAATTCAAAGGCTCTCTTGGTTCTTAAGAATATCCCCAGGAAGCCAAGCATCCTAAACACTTATCAACTACCACTTCACTCGGGTGGCTCAATATGGCTTGGTGAGAGTGGGGGCCTCTGAATCACAGGAAATATGGAGAACAAATTTACGTGCTCTGTGATTTTGCCCAAGCCCTTCTCACAGCATCTGATGAGGTTACTAATGTCATATTGGCACACTTACCACATGATGCAAATTCATTGCTTTTACTCAAATGGATTCAGTTGGCTACTACTAGGTATAAGTGGAAGGAGACATTTGGTGTAGATATGCCAGGTGGGAGTTTGAAAGTGTAGAATTAGACAAGTATAGTTCAGTGTACCTTAGAAGTGATGGGCGGGAGGGTTAACATTGTATGGGATTCATTTGCTGTGAGATAGGAGTGATAACATTGGAGAGCACAATATCTTCATGTTCTTGCATTAATCATTACCATCTGTCAGCTGCAGAGAGACCTCATGGCATTGTGGAATAAGTATAGGATTTGGAATAATAAATATAATAGCTGCCATTTATTATGCTACTGCTTTTGAGCTGTTGCTATGCCCAGTCCCTTACATGCATTATCTCATTTCCTGCATCTGATGGAGGTCTCATAATTATTTCATTTTAGAAACGAGGTAGTTAAGTCCATTCCACATGGTCACATGGTTAGGAAGTGACAGAGTGACTGAACTTACGTTTAAGACTCAAGTTTCTTTGTCTCCAAGACCCTTATTCCTCACCAACATGCTGCTATTTGAGGGGTCCAGAAAGTTCTTCCTCTGGGTAGCAGGAAAGGGAATAGTCATACTGTAAGGCATAAAGGAGGAAGGCTTGTGTAGATTAGAAAAATAACATATTGAGTGGTAAAGAGATCAAACTCATTGCTTCTGGAATCACAGATCTTTTAAGCATCCAGCCTCTGTCTGTCTCCCTGGTGCTTGAGCCCCAACACTGGTAACTGTGTCAGGCTCCATCCTGCAAACCGTGGAATTCAGTGCCCCATGGCTCCAGGGAGACTCCTCCCAGGAGGGCTTAATTCTTGACGAGAAGGACACACGAATATAAGCCCCTTCCTCCCGATCTGCTAATAATTTTCTCCAGCACCGTGGTCTAGTTGCGGGTGTACGTGGTGTGCTGGGGAGAGGTTGGCTTCACGCGTGAGGGCCTTTGAGAATAGAACTGCTTGTATGGACGTATCACAGTTTATCACCCTATTGAAGGGCATTTTTATTGCTTCCAATTATTGGCCATTATGAATTAGGCTGCTGCAAATATTCAAGTGCAGTTTTCTGTTCGTTTGTTTTGTTTTATTTTGGTGCACGGACATAAGTTTTCAACTTATTTGGGTAAATGCCGAGGAGCGAGATTGCTGGGTTGCGTGGTTAGAGTATATTTAGCTTCGTGAGAAGCTGTCAAAGCATCTTCCTAACTGTGGTACCATTTTGCATTCCTACCAGCGATGAATGCGCGTTCCTGTTGCTCCATATTCTCACCAGCCACTGGCCGATCTCGTGGGTTCGTGGTGGTGTCTTATGGTGGTTTTAATTCTAATTTCCCGATGATGTATGACGTAGAGCCTCTTTTCATATGCTTATTTGCCTTCTGTGTATTTCTTTGGTGATGTGTCCATATTTTTTGCCCATTTTTGTTTGTTTTGTTTTCTTATTGTTGAATTTTAAGAGATTTTTGCGTATTTTGGATACGGATCCCTTATCGGATATATGTTTTGCAATATTTTCTCCCAGACTCTGGTTTGATTTTTCCTTTTCCTAATGGTTTCACTTTTTAAAGATACTTAGGTTTCTCTTTCTGGGAAAAATATCTAGTCATTGCCTTCAAAAAAAGCCCTGACTTTAACATTATTTTTCTCTACTCTCTCCTTGGCAGAGCTGTGTCTGCTTTGAAATTTATAGCTGCCTGTGTGGTATTTATAGAAACAATATTGAAATATAACAGTTTCTCTTATGGAGAAGAAGCGTTTAGAAGTCAAAATTAATTAATCTGACAAGTATTACACAGCTTCTGCAATGCGTGCTGCTCTCAGGAGGGCTGGGGTGTGACGGTGAGTACAGCAGGCGGGGTCCTTGTCCTCGGGGGTCTCGTAGTCGATTGGCAGAGACTTAATGAACAACCCCAGCCTGGTGTGGAAAGGAGAGTGGAAGGAGCAGGATTTTGGGGGGACACACAGAGAATAACCCCCAGCCACGTCCGGACATCCAGAGGTTAAGGGAAGGCTTTGCACAGGAGGTAAGGGATGACTCTGACCTGTGGGACGGGCCAGAGTTAGGCGTGGAAGGGGAAGGGGGGTGGGCCAGGGTAAACTGTGCCAGGCCCAGCGAACAGCAGGTGCTCCTAGGTGATTTTAGATGTTACAGGCGACAGGGGTCATTCGGTTTTTGGAAACTAGGGAAGGTAGTAGAATTTGCCTTAACATTCCCTTAAGTTTCTTTAAAAATTCTAATTTAGGATTCAATAGTGATCATCCTAAATCAGTAGCTCTCAACCCAGGCTACAGTTTAGAATCACCTAGGGCGCCCTTAAAAATTACTCGCACCTCACGCCGGACTGGCTGATCGGTCTCGGGGGCAGGACCTGGGCCTGGCCTTTGCTCAAAGCTTCCGGGGCGTCTGATGCACGGTCGGGGTTGAGAATCATTGTTCTGACGGGAGGGGATCTTTGCGGAACAGTGATTTTTGTGATGATGCTGTGTTTTTAAATTCAAGGGCTCTGTATATACATGTACATACACATATGTATATAGACACATGTTTACGGGTGCTTGGACCAAGTGTACTAAGTAGGATATATGTGCATGCTGGCTCTTGCATCCCGCAGATGAGAATGTATCACGCTTCCTTGTTTTCTTTGCTAGAGCTCACAGCCAGATTCGTTGCCCTGCAGGGCTCATGGCTGCAGCATACCGCTTTTTTGATTGCCTACTCTGGCCTGGATGGCTCTGTTTTTCTACTTTGTGTTTTTCTAGTTTACCATATATTGCATTTGGTATTATATTGTATTCTAAGCCTGTTTCAAATCCTTTGTGGAACGAGGTTGGATAGGAGTAATAAAGTAAGTTTGATAGCATCGTGCCAGGCTCCAGGCAATGGCTTAATAAATGTTTATAAACGAACCAATGAAAAAATTCTTGGAGTTTTGGAGGTCAGGAAGTATGAGACAGTCTGAAAGTCAGCCACCTGCCATCACAGCCCTCTGCACATGTCTCAAGGAAGCCCTGGACCTGCTATTGACCCATAACCACCAAAAAAAAGATGTTGACAGAAAGGGCTATTGAGAAATCCTGTTCCGGCCGAGCATCGTTGCCTGCCATCCGTGGAGAGAGGCTAGCTGGATGGTGAAATGTGTGTGGTTAGTGGGACAAAAACTCAGCCTGGACCTTTGCAAGGATTTCTAATGGGAACCTCCCTGCTGACAACAGGCTCCAATGGCTGCTCCTGCCAGCTGGGGCTTTGGGGTCCTGCAGAGGCTGATGCGGGGCTGCAAGTCATTCACTATGAGGCAGTCGGACCCTCCCATTTCCTGAGAGCAGATCTTCCATCAAAAGGGGTTTTCCCTTTCTGCCCCTCCCCCTAGCATCAGCATTAGATGGATTTAAGTGGCCCTTTAGGAAGCATGCCATCATCAGAGCCCCCTCTCACTCCTCAAAACTAAATTTTGTACTCAAGGCAGTAATCATTTTATATTAAGCTTCTTAGAAAATATTGCCCCCATTTCCATGTGATTGTATGATTTTTGATCGTACTTATGTAATATGTACCTTTAATTATAAATTGTCCTCTAACTTTTTTTTTTTTTTTGTAAATGGACAGAGGAGACATTTAAATAAGGCCGAAGAAATTTAAAATAGAAACACGGGAGGGGCTGGCTTCTTAGTTGTCCTGGTCATGTCCCTGGTCAGCGCTTGGGTCCCTCAGCTGGCTCTGCTGTTTTGGAACCGAGAGCTTCAGGCACCTCTCAGCCTTCATGGAGACTGGCCATGGAAGCCACAGCTCTTGGTGACCTGGGTGTGTGGTGTGACTGGGAAACCTAGAGTCTGGGCTTTGAAATTAAATAGTGACTTGGAATTTTGGCTTGTTCAGAGACCAGGTTGCATTGCTGTACCTGCAGTCCAGGCCTACACAGGTGTCCCAAGGAGTGACACCCAGGTTGTGGACCAGGTAACCAGAACCTGTGCCCCGGACAGGTGGCCTGACCATAGAAGCCATTATTCAAATGTGGTTACCTGTGAACGTAAAAGAGGGTGTTATTGATTATTAGAATTAGTGGGGTGATCACATTGTCAAGTATAAAAATGTTGACTCACTATATTGTTCACTCGAAACTAATATAACCAATATAAGATTGTATACCAACTACACTTAAATAAAAAAATTAAAAAAGAGGATGTTTTTTCATTCTCCTAACGGCTTTCCTTTTTAAGATACTTAGGTTTTTTCTTTCTGGGAAAAATATCTAATAATTTCTTTCAAAAAAGCACTGACTTTGACATTCTTTTTCTTTACTCTCTCCTTAGCAGTAGGCTGCTTGTACACCTAATCATACGACTGTTCTAGGAAGCTGTAAATGCCCATGGACACACTTTTGGCTTGATGAGCCATTGTCTGTACAAACCACCGCTTTTTGATAGGACCGCACTTACACTGCATAAGTGTTCAAAGGGTCCCCAGCAGACGCCTGGGTTCTGAGTGGCACCTGGATGTGTCTGGGTGAGCGAGACGTGCTCCTGCTTTTGGGGAGACAGTGTGTGTGTAACTTGGGGCTGCGTGGGGGGACACGTCCCACTGCAGTGCATCGGCAGAGGGAAGGTGTGCATGGAGGGGCCGACCAACTTTTTTTCTAGTGGAATGGAATAAAATAAGTGCTAAGCATTTTTAATATTTTAAAATTATGCGACCCACAAATGAATGAATGATTATTGTCAAAAGTCACACAATGGTATTGAGAGTACAAACTGAAACTCTCGGCTTCACTATCCCTCTCCTTCTCCACCCTCAGGCCCCCTGAGAGGCTTGGTGTGAGGGCTGCCAGCCTTTGCGCTGGGCTCCAATGCAGGGGGCAGTATCAGTGGTTGAAAGTGTGGACCGCCTGGGTTCAAATTCTACCTCTGCCCGTTGCCAGTTGCCATAGGAGAGGAGAAGGGAGGAGAGGAGAAGGGAGGAGAGGAGAGGAGGGCAGGATGTGAGAAACAGCACAGGTGTAAAACTGAGTGATTCAGCTACCATTTGGATGTGTGGGGGTGACGTGTTGTGTGGTGGCCAAGCTGATGCTGCTGTGTTTCTGATGGGGACACGGGAGCAGGATGAGGGGGAGGGGGAAGGAGGAGGATGGAGTCAGAATTTGGCTTCAGACATTGCGAGCCGGACGCATCAGGGATGGTCAGGTGGAAAGTTCTAGCGGGCAGTTAAATATTTGGATCCAAGGTCATGAGAGGGTTCAGCCTGGAAAAGAGACTTTTAGCACTTTTCTAGGTAATATAAATGTAAGTAGAAAATGGCACGGAAGAGTAAGATGTTTGTGTCTTTTAAATGTCTGTGTTTTAAAGTCATGGATTCAATAGCATTGTCATGAAAACTCAAAGTTCTTTAGGGAAAGAGTAAGGAGGACACACACATGGCTTTATCTGCAGCCAGTCTGGGACCAAAACCATGGGAGTGGGCAGAGGAGCCCTCTCTGGGAAATAATTCAGATGGCTAGGTGCAAACCGGAGCCACGCTGGGCCAGAGAAGAACCACTGGTAGGGTTGGAACTAGGGGACTGGTGGTGACAGCCGACAGCCATTGAGGCATTTCCAGGGTCCTGTTCTGCAGACCACCTGAGGACACTGATCCCGAAGCCTGTGCTCTGAGACACAGGTGTAGGCCAGCGTTGTGTCTGCATTTGGTGCTGGCCGGATGGCATTTTTCTTGTTCTCTCATCTTCTCTCAGGAGGATGGTCTTTAATCTGGGTCAAGGCGATAATTTTTTTTTCTAGTCAGTTTTGAGAGGTAATTTTAATAAATCAAAAGTAAGTCAAGTTCACGCTGCCAGATGGGGAGAGGCCACCGTGACTCTCTCCAGCAGCGGTTCACCGATTGGCAGAATGCCTGGGATGCTTTTAGAAACCCCCATCTGGGTAGATGTGGTACAGAAGCTCTGAGCCACCACAAGAATGTAACCCTGAATTTTCTTACTCTGGAAACTTGCAGAAATGTTAGGCATAGCTTTGGATTTCCCACAATGTGTAGGTAGAAAAATTCTCTGCTGGTTTCAATCCCCTAGTTGTTTTACGGAGGGGGAAGCTGAGCTCCAAAGAACAAGATCACACCCTTGAACACATGTCACAGCACGGACCACCAGCCGGGTCTTCCAACTGCAGTCTGCTTCTCCTCGATGTCTCAGAGTCAGTGCAGCCTGAGGAGAGAGCGGGCGAGGAGGACGTCAGGCCCATTCAGGTATCAGCTTAGTTTACGCTGGTCCATCCGACAGAATCTGCTCTCGAGTTTCACATGGGAAGACGGGAAACTGACCCCTTCCAATTCTAGTGCGGTGTCATGAGCAGGTGGGACGACCTCTCGCAGTAGCCACGCACGCCGTGGGATGCAGTGAGAAGACCGAATATCTTTAAATGGATGGGAGTGGGCTCGAAGCCGTGCCTGTCACGTTCCTCCCACCTGCCAAAATTTAAGTTACTGCTGTCCAATGATGCTCCTTTCCAGCAGCCTGGCAGGCATGTTGCCGAGCAAAGCAGCACTTTCCTAGAAAATAAAAAACCATCTTTGAATTAAACCCTTTGAATGTATACGCTTTTCAAAAAGATAGGAGTTCACTCGCTAATGGTATCTATGTGACCTGTGAACTGACACCATTCACGAGGTGGGTCAGACAGTTATTTTCGAAAAGGCATTAGTTATGAAAACGATATGCATATTTTTTGGAGATAAAAGGGCTTGATTTTGATAAAAAATTGAAATGGGAAGAGAGAGGAAGAAACACTGATAACCCCAAGACTCCTGGCATGGTGTAAATGTTACTGCTGGTGACAGAAAGTGCAATGGGTTTGAAATAAAAATAATTAATTTCCTTGCTTCCTGGTTAAGAGGCTGAGACCACAGACACTCCACGGATCACAGTGAGATGTATCATTTAGTTGTAACAGGTTTTCATAAATGGGCTTTAGAATGGGATTTTATATATTAAAAATTGAGTGCCACAGATAAAGAGCAATTTGAGTCATAATTGCTTGGGTCTTTCTGGTCCATCTAGCGAATGGACCCCGTGATGGCTGGGAGTGGAGAGTTGTTTTTGCAAGTACTGTACATCCACTTACCTGGACGGGTTGGGCCTCGTGGGAACTTTTTTCTTCCAGTTGAAAATGTTGTTTAGAGCACAGACTTTCCTGTAGTCCCCAAAGTCTGGTTTTCTTGGTCACCGAGGCTGACATTTCCCAAGAACTGTGTAGAACTTCTGGGTGCTGGTGCTTCATATTAAATCCTAGGGGATGCGTTACTGCTCCGAGCATAATTCTGCCAGGAATGTGTTTGCCATTGGCCATCGTTCATCTTCTAATCCAGCCTAAAAAAGAAATTCCAGTGCAAATAGCTTTAGCATTTTTCTGATGATAAAAATAACAATGTTTATTGTTAATGTTTGTTTTAGAACTATAGAAAGGTATATTTAAAGAAACATCCCTAGACTCCCCACCCAAGGAACTCTACCATTAATATAATATTTTGATGTACAGTCATCCAGGATTCTTTTTGATGCGTAAAGATACTCAGATCTACAGACATATACTTAAACATAAGCATGATGCCATGCACACCTTTGCCACCTGCTCTGTCTGTTCAGCAGCGTTGTGGACCTACTTTGCTAATGCTATGATTTTTTTTATTACGTGCATAGTATTTCATTATATAGATGATCTGTAATGCATTTAATTAACATCTTATTGGTGGATGTTTGGGTTAGTTTTAGTTTTTCATTATTAAGAAGAAGACCGCAAGTATATCCTCGAAACTGTATCTTTAAGACTTCTTTAGGACAAATTCTTAAAAGAAGAATTTCTAGGAAACAAGTGTGCAGTATTTCGAGCTTTTAAAACGTACTGCTCAACTGTCCCATACTCTTAGCTTTTAAGTCTTTGCCAAGAGAAGTGGGAACTCGTTGTTGTTTTAATTTGCGTTCCCTTAATTATTAAGGATTTTGTTTTTGTTTTCTTCACTTGATTTATTCTTTATTTACTAGAAGATCAACTTATCAGGTTGAGATGTTCATCTCTCGCTTATTCTCTGTCTCCTGTTCCTAGAAGACATTTGACATACGAAGTAGCTCAAATATTTGTTAAATGTTGCAAGAATTACCTTTCCTGTTATTTGCTCACTTTTTTCTAAAAGGTGTTGGTCTTTTTATTATTATACTTGAAGAGCTTTTTAATATGCTAAAGATATTAGCTCTTTGTCACATACAGTGCAAATAGTTTTCCCCGTTTGCTTTTTATGTTTTAACTTTGAGGATTTTTATTTTTGTATGTAGAATTATTAATATTTTACAAGGTCAACTGTATCAGTATGTTCTTTAGTTTTACTTTTCCCGTTCAGCTTGAGAACGAGTTTTCTATTTCTGGAATGCTAAACCTATAATCTCGATTTTTTTTCCTGATTACTTCTAATGGTTTAATTTCAGACCTTTAAATTATTAATCTAGGTGAACATGTGTTGATGAAAGGTAGGGATTTGCCTTGAATTTTTTTTTTCTCCCAAATGATTTGCCAGTTGTCACAGTAATCTCTGTAAGACCTTTGAGGACTGAGAGCCAGAGAAATAGAACTAATATTTATTGGAGGGGCTTCTTGCTCTACATAACCCCTGACACAGTCCTGCAAGCTAGACGTTATCTCCAGTTTGCAGACCAAGAGACTGGGGCCTTGAGAGGTAAGAAGTTTGTTCAGAGTCACTTAGTAAACACAGGCCCACTGGCCCGATGGCCCCTCCATCCCTGCCTCTGTGTGTATCAGGCTGGGGGTATTCTGCCCAGTGGTGGGGCTGCAGGAATTTGATAGTTGCTAATAGTAGGCTGTGTAAGCCATTGAAAAATGAAATTCTCAAGTTTGATGTTTAGAGAAAAGTAGTATTTTCATGAAGGAAATTTCCTAATATCTGGTACGGTCCCTGAAACATATATCTTGGCCAAGGATAGTACAGCAGTTAGAAGAAGAGAGTATGCATTTTAGGCACATAACATGGCATGAAGGTTAACATGTGAACAATGAGGATAATGATTGTTATTTGAGATGTGTAAATGCACTTAAAGTCATAAATATTTGGCAATTCTAGAATGGCAAGCATTATTATTTTATCATTCTAACACAATTTGTTCTGTTGAGTTGGGGGCCTAGCATGTAAAGTGATAAGTTATTAAACAGTGATGTTTTGTTTAGTAGTTGTGCTTTGTGTGTAGTTTTTATGCAACAGCAATAATTTATCATAACGCTCTTTCCAAATCGTGAGCTAAATGTGAATAATAATTTAAGCGTATTTTAATGATGCTAAGAATTTAAATTCTGCAACAGCATTAGTTACTGACAAGGTAACATACTTGTTAACACCTAAAGCGATGTAAAACAATTATGCCTTTTTAGAGGCTTGTGGTTATGCATATGGGCACATGAATCTGAATTTTTGCATTCGGTTATCTTAATTATTGGACACAATTAATTTCAAACAAACGTGGACAGAATAATGATTTTGTGTTTTATAAGAACAAAATGTATTTTATCTACTATGTAAGTATATTTTATTTGTATAATTATGAACAATATATAACAAATAATGTAAAATATATAGGACTAAATCCTATATAATAGATATTATAAAGCAAACACTACATAGCCATATTATATAGTACATGTATTGCATATATAAATTGTAAATTACATAAAATATATGTTATTAATAGTATTTGCATTTAGAATTGAAAGATGATAGGGTGTCATTTTTTGCAAATATTTTCTTCTGGTATGGCTTGCTTTTTCATTTTCTTAGCAGTGTCATTTGAAGAGCATGCACCTTAATTTTGATGGAATCCGATTTATCATTATAGTTAATACTTTCACGTCCTAAGAATTGGTCGGCTCCATCAAGGTTGTGTAGATTTTCTCCTGTATTTTCTTCTAGAAGCTTTATGGTTTGGCTTTTACTTTGAGGTCTGTGATCTCTTTGAAATTAATTTTTGTGTATGGTGTGAGGTATGTTTCAAGGTTCATTTTTTTTCCCATACGGATGTCAAGTTGTTCTAACACCATTCGTTGAAAGGGTCTATTTTTCCCGTTGAATTACTTGGTGCTTTTATACAAGGCCAGTCATATGCACGTGCAGGTCCATTTCTGGACGCTGCATTCTGCCCCATTTCTCTACATGGATGTCTCGTGGTAACACTACTTCACCTTAACTATTGTAGCTTCACAGTAAGTTTTGAAATCAGGCAGGACCAAGTCTTCCAACTTCATCCTTTTATTCAAAATTGTTTTGGCCATTTTTGGTATCACCACATAAATTTCGAAGCAGCTTATTCATTGGGACAAAAATGCACGCTGGATTTCTATCTGGGTTTTTGTTGTCTCTGTAGATCAGTTTGAGAGAAGTGACATCTTAACAGCATTGGGAATTTAAGTCCATGAACATGGTATATTTCCCCATTTACTGAGGACTTCTAAAATTTCTCTCAGGAATGCTTTTGAAGTTTCAGTGTACGGTTCTGTACGCTTTTGATTGAATTTGTTCCTAAGTAGCTTATATATTTGATCTGGTTTACAAATGGTATTTATAAAAATTTCACTTTTCAATTATTTTTTGCTTATATATAAACATAGAAATTATTTTTATATATCGATCTTGTTCTCTGGAACCTTGTTATATTAGTTAATTCTGATGATATTTACAATGATTCCTTAGAATTTTTCTATGTAGATAATTATGTTGTCTGTGTCTCCCTTTCCAATTCTTTGTCTTTTATTTATTTTTCTTGTCTTATCGCATAGCTATATTTTCGACTTGCAGTACAAAAGTGAATAGGACTGGTGAGAGTAGATTTTATCGTGAATGATTTTTCAGTTTTGTCCAATTTCTTTTCTGTCTGTATTAAAATGATATGATATTTTCTGCTTTATTATATAATATGGTGAATTACATTGATTGATTTTTAAATATTGAATCAATATTGCATTCCTGGCTAAACTCCACCTTGTCATTATATATTGTCACTTTTATTTATTCCTGAAATTTTAAAACATTTTTTTTTGAGCAATATATTCATGAGAAATATTGCTCTGTAACTTTTCTTTCTTATAATGCATGTGTCAGGTTTTGGTATTAGGTTTATGCTGGCTTCATAAAATGAGTTGGGAAACATTTTTTCCACCTCTGTTTCTGAGAGAATTTGTACAAAATGGACGTTATTTCTTAAAGTTTGCCCATGTCTGGGTAGAACCTCTAGTGAGGGAACGGAATAAACCTCTGAAACTCCACGGGTGTTGACAGTAGACAACGAGCCTTGGTGGATCAGGGCAAGGCAGTTTATTATTTATAGCACAGCAAACAGTAGGAGCATTCTCTGCTTCAGGTTCCACAGGGTGATGCGCTTTATTGAAGCCAGTGAGATGGCTATGCATGCAGTGGGTTATGCTGTAGCTAGAGACCCAGGGCCAAAGGCTCAGCAACCTTTTTTTGGCAAGTGCAAACAAGCCAGTACCCTTCCCATGGGGTGAGTAGATTCACGGCAGTTACTCCGTGATTGCTTTGACCTATTTAACTGCTTGTGTGACCGGCCACAGCAACTGCCCAGTGCTAGGGCTGGTTAGGCATTGCAATAAGGAATACTCAGCTAGGAAATTCAGAGGTGCTCAGGGCCCATGGCAGATGGCCTCTCCCAGCAAAATCACCTGCGAATGGGGTTTTCTTAGGGAGAAGGTTTGAATTGCAGGTTCCATTTCTTTAATAGAAATGGAGCTATTCTGATTTTTTATTTTTTCTTGAATCAGTTTTGGTAATTTGTGTCACTTAAGGAATTTATCTATTTTATCTAAGTCGTTGAAGTTTATTGACATGAAGTATTCATCATAATAATTCTTTGTTATTCTTTTATTATCTGTAGGCTCTATTGTCATTCTTGATATTGATAATTTGTGCTTTAAAAATGTATTAGCCTTGCCAGGGGTTTATCAATTTTGTTAATTTTTTCCCATCCTTACCCTGTCAATTTGTGTCTTTATCTTTACATTCAGAATAATTGATAATATTGTTATTTGTTTACTATTTGTGACTTCTGGTTTTTGGTCCTCGTTACTCCATTCTTGCTTTAAAAAAAGGGATTAATAAAATACTATTTAGTATTCCATTTTATTTTCTGTTTTGACTCCTTGGCTACATTTTATATTATTGTTTCTTTAGTGGTAGCTCCTGGGGCCAACAATATGGGTCTTTAACTTATCAAAGTCTTGGAATTGATACTGTTCTGCTTCATACTTCAGTCTTCACATTTTGTATCTGACACTTTCCACTTCTTACTTCACCCTTTTCACCAAAAAATGTAAGAACTTTCAAACAGTTTAGTTCCATTTACCCACATCTTTTCCTCTGTGGGATAGTTGTCAGGTAGTCTACCTTTTTTTTATAATTATAACATGCAACATGCAGTGTTATTATTTTCGCTCTAAACCATGGTTTTAAGACTTCTAAGGAAATCTAGAGAAAAAACATGGTCTTTTATATTTATGCATGTATTTATCTTTGCTGGTATGTTTCATTTCTTTCTATATATCGACGTTAATTTTTCTTCAGTCTGGAGAACATCCTTTATCCTTTCTTGTCATGCAGGTATGATGGTGATGAATGTCTTGAACTGTAAGAAAAATTGAAATGTGTTCATTTACTCTAATATTTGAAGGTTATTTTCAGTGTTATGTATTAACTCTCAGAGTCCTATTTCATCTTGGCCTATACTTTATAGTATTTGGTGGCTATTCTTCAAATTTTGTGTTTTGGGGTTATGGTTATTGCCTTGTGTTGTTGACAAGAAAGTTTTCTCCTCCTCCTCCTCCTCCTCCTCCTCCTCCTCCTCCTCCTCCTCCTCCTCCTCCTCCTCCTCCACCCTTGGTTGATCTCACAGATTGCAAGGACCTTGTCAGCTTACAATCCCTTATTTTTTTATTTTTTACGCCTATAGCACTTGGTCTTTCTAGGTGGTCTATCATCCAAGTACTAACGAGGCCCAACCTTGCTTAGCTTTCAAGATCAGACAGGATTGGGCTTATTCAGGGTGGCATGGCTGTGGTCTTTGTCCTTTTATTAAAATATTTTTGTGTGTGCAGGTTTTAAGCTGAGGTTAACATACAAAATGACTTTCTTTTGTCATATCTATCTAGGAGTCCACACACTGAGTTTAAAATGGTTTTGGTCTAATTAGTTGTTGCAGGTGGAGTTGAGGAAGAAAATGACAGGAATGAGAGCAAACGTAGACACTTCTGAGCAAAGTATTTAACTGTGACATTTTATTATTTAGTAAGAATAATCTGATTCTCATTCTAAAATTTATGTTGTGGCAACTCTATATAATCAGCTCTAGTCATTATCTATCTACCTATCATCATCACCTGTCATCGCCTTCCAATAAGATGTGTATCACCCATGCACTATCTCATCTACTCAGAAGTATTTATTGAGCACTACAAATATGCCAGGCACTGTGCTAGTTCCTAGTTTAAAAGGGCAGCATCAAGATGGGGAATGTTTGGGTAATTTTTACAAATGAAAATAACAATTCAAAGCGACTGTCTACTGTCCTTTGCAGAGAGTTGACACTCCACACCACTGACTAGTTAATGTGCAGATTTTGGTGATTGGTTTTGGAATGTGAAGGGTGCCATCGTTCCTTGTTGTGTGTAGGTTCTCACTCACCATTCACAGTTTGATGTTAAAACCTTATTTTAACTTGGTCATATTTTGCCATAACTCCTAAATTTTGAACTTCTTGAGAATAGCAATCACATTGCCCTAAAACCTTGAACACATTTGGTATGTTCCCATAAACCCAGGGAAATTCAATACATCTGTAAGATTGATGACAATGGTGTTATGGATCTGGGACGAACAGACTTCTGAAGAGACACTAAGTGATTTATGTAAATGTATGTTTATAAGCAGTTGACATTTTTCCATTAGTGAATCAAGTAGCAGAAGGAATTTCTTCTCAGCCATTTTATCTCAGTTCATTTTTCCTTTTATCAGCTTCTTTTTGCATCTTTTAATTTATTCTCATTACTTTCTTTTGGATGCTTTCCATCTGTCTCTCAAGCACTCTGCTCCAAAATTGGTTGGTATTCCACTGATTGTCGTCTGAATTCAATCAGGACCCAAGAGAAACATCTACTCCATGTTCAAGGGGAGGAAAAATCAGTTTCTCGGGATGAGATTGACTCTTAAGAAAAATACTGACTCATCCCCCTAAAGGGTGAAGGTAAACAAGTCGCTTAAACCTTTAAATGAGTAGCTCAGCTTGCCTTAAGTAGGCTGTGCGTGTGAAGTGTGAGATGAGAGTACCCGAGAGGTAAATCTTGAGATGTGTCACTAATTCGAGTCAAATGGAGTGGAGAGACGCTTTTTATCCTCACAGCGAAGAAGGTGGCACAGTGAACGCAGGACTGTTTAGAGCTCTGGAGTGGTTTATGAGTTTTTCTAGACCAGGAGGTAAGGCAGGTGCTTAAAATTACTGAGGTATATCCTAAACAATTACAGAACCCTAAAGTGAGAAGCTCTCATCAGTTACGTTGGGAAGAAGAGCTGACAATTAAACTGTCAGGCCAGGCAAATGACAGACTTAAACTTAGAGCTGCATCAGTCAAAAATATGATATTTGTATCAACCACGTTTGAAAGCACATGATCATGTTTAAAATAGTCTGAACATATAATGCCTCTCTCAGCACATAGAACAGATCTGATAGTATCTCCTCATTGGACAGCTAATGAGTACTTTAAAAAATATAGTAGGAAGACAGAATATGGTCAGCAGTGATTTAAGCGTAGCTGTAATGTGCAAAGGAGAACTTTTGGGTGCTTGCATAAGCCAGATGTTCTAGAGAAGTAGCAGTTACATACGATGGGAGGGCCAGTGATGTTTTCTTGAAGTGTAAGAAGTCACCAGGAGCCCTCTCCAAGCTACTCACGGCAAGATTTCATTCAGAAGTTGGAGGGATCCTTTCTAACTGGACTCTAAATTCTACCAGGAACAGGTCGACCAACCTTCTCTGAAGTCGTGCTCATTTTTTCTCCATTCGGCCTTCCAGCGCTGCCAGCCTTGATTCTCCTGTTTCTGATCCACACATGTGGTACCACTGAACTGAGAACCTCCTTGAATTACAATGGCAAAGACATTCAAATCCTGAACAAATGTCAATTGAGCACGTGGGCAGATCTCCTGTGGATTATTTATAATAACTTAAATTTCGGAAGGAGTGCTGCAAGCTTAAGGAGATTTATGCTGCACTTGACCTCTGAAGGGCTCTCATTTTCTGAGGTCTCCAAGTCTCCTGAGATGCTTGGAGATGGTACGGTTTTCATAGTTACCGGAAAAGAGGTTTATAACTAAGTCTGGAGAGGTTTATGTTTTGAATCTTAGAGCTGAATTTTAGAAGGAGCTCTCTCCATCCTTATTTTCTCCACTTCTGGGAAGGACCATTGGAATGTCATTCTTCCGGTAGGACTTGCTGTACTGGGAAATTAACGATGATTATGACTTTTGCTGGCTCTGGTCCTATGTCCCGGTGTGTATCAAGGGTGCCGGGTGCAGGGAACAGATGGCCAAAGAGTCTAATGTTGGGGCTGAAGGCTGGGGGGTGGTTTGAGACAAGCAAACACATTTTGAAAAAAGTGCATGGGAAAGAAGCAGTAATTTTCCTTCATGGGGTTTAAGATTTCATCACTGGGTTAAACTTCAAATTACATCTGTGGCTTTACATGAGCTCAGAGAGTTATCGTCACCTGGCAATTAAATAGTATTTTTCAACAGATTCCCCTAATGCATCTCTTCGCAGGTACTCTAGCAATGGAAATCTTATTTGAAACACAGTTTCAGTGCAATCTGGAGCTTAATGTATATTGGAATTATCTATTGATTTCACTGTGTATCGATCATATCTTTTCTACTTTCTATAATAAAACTAAATGTAGTTGTTTAATTCAATGTTCTCTCCCACACTAAGTATAAATTTTTATTTAAGTTTCCTAATATTTGCATCTATAAAGTTAGTAATTTTCATCATTTCTTCAGTTTCCCTGGCTGCTGACAATACATCTCTGTGTATGTTGCACAAAGGCTTTTAGGCCTGGTGTCTGATCAGGGCTTGACAAAGGACTATGACCCTGGCAGCCACAATAGAGAGGCCTTACGGAAAATTCTGGATACTGTAATAAGCAGGACCTATTTTATTTTTATTCTCATTTACATGCCAGTGACTGTAATTGTTTAGCATTCTTAAAAATATAAATATTCCCATAAAAATCCTAGAATGTGATGATCTAGACATAGCTTTGGCAATAAGTTGAGTGAAAAATGTGAAGACTCAGGCAAAATTTTGGCTTCTGTATTAATCAAGGTTCTCAAGAGAAACAGAACCAATGCGTGTATATATTTATTATGTATATATTTATTCATTGAAGACGGCTCATGGGATTATGGAGGCTGAGGAGTCCCAAGCTCTGTCATCTGCAAACCCGAGTCTCAGGAGAGCCTGTGGTATCGACCCCAGCCTGAGCGATCCCAGTTCAACAGTGAAGCAGGAAAACGGGGGTGACCTCCTCCCCCTCTGCCTTTTGTTCTCTTCTCACCCCCCACGGAGTGGATGCCCACCCACCCTGGGAAGGCAAGTTACTTTCACTTGCCTTCGAATTCCAGTGCGAATCTCATCTGGAAATACCCTCACAGACCCGCCCAGAAATAATGTTTAATCCGGGCACCCACGGCCAGTCAAGTTGACACATAAAATTAACCATCGCAACTCCTTTTGGGTGGTCTCAAGCAGCGTTGCGATTTCGTTTATTTACTTAAAGAAAGGTGTCTTTACTTCTATCACCCAGGGTCAGCCTCTGTCAGGGCTGAGTTTCCACGAGGTGGTAATGAGTTACCCCTTGCTCATTGTTTCAGGAGAGTCACAATGAAAACCTTCATCGCAGGTGAAAACTGGTCCTAGGTGTGCATCGGGCACATCGAGAGGCACCGAGCAGTTACCCAGTTACTGAGGTCACTGTAGACGGCCAACGTGAATAACCTCACGTGGTGCCGAGAGAGAGGGGGCCAGAGTTGAAGGGTCCCCGGGCGACAGTCACTCAAGGAGGAAGCAGCAGTTGTGACGTCGTCTCCGTTTAAGGTCACATTCCGAGCCTCCCACACCCCTCACTTCAGCAGGTCTATTTGTCTGCAGATCTAGGTCAGCCAGTCTGGGAGCATCAGAGACGGTTTGGGGACCGGACGGATTCCCATAAACGAATCAGGTCTCCTGGATACTGGTTACTGACCTTTGTTCTCTGGATACCTTGTCATGGTTCTGTAGCCTGTGGGCAAATTGGAGCTATCTCCTTCCTGCCCCTTATTATATCTATTTGCTGTTACTACCAATTTAGCCCATCAATCATTTTTAGTATTTCCTGGTTCCCTGTTTTTATGCCTTCCAGGCCCCCTCACAATTCCAGCAGGCGATGGAACAGTGAATACTTTCGTGAGGTTATGACACCTGTTCCGTGTCAGGGTCCTTTCAAAGTACTTCCACTATTTGCAAAGCAAGTGTCAAACTTCTCCCTCTCCTTCTTAGTTGGATCTGTTTCCTTCTCTATCCCCAGGACTTATGTCTTAACTCACCATCACTGGACATCTGAACAAAGCGAGAGACCCAAGCGAAGCTTGAGTTTTGACCAAGCAAGCGTCATCCCTCCCTTTCTGGAGCTAAGCCAGTAAGTACCTGTCCTGTCTGCTGGGAAGCAGGTGCAAAAACCTGCTCTAATCAAGGCTAAATGTATACACCTTACTGAAACCCGACTGCGCCGTGCTTCACAAGAGCGTGGTTTTGATGGTAAATGCAATGATAAAGAGAACATTTTGTGCACTTCATTAAAAAGCCGGTCGCAGCTCAGTCATAACTAATGGTAATGAAGTACCGGCTGAGCGCTAAGTGCTAATGCGCGACTGAACTGGAGAGCCTCCAGCTGTCTCTGTGATATTCCGGGTACAATCGAAAATAGATTAGAGCCTCCCCAGACCGTGCTGGGACTCCTTTCTAAGGACCCTTTTGTCGAGATGTATGTGGCAGTATCGCTGGAATGATGTGCATAACAGCTTGGTTTGATGATGTGTTAATGTTGAAAATATGCGTGAATGTTAATTTGGATAGTTTTCTGGGGTATAAATGGTATGGGGGTTTTCTCATTTTCCTGCATACCGTTCTTTGGCATAGTTAACTTTTGTTGGAGATTTTTAGGGATTAGATTGGAATATTAGCTCTGATTAGATTGGAGTCAGAATTATAAAGAGTCAGAATTAGCTGGGTTTGACTCCCAACCCTACCACTTTTTGGTTTTGTGATCTTAAGCCTTAGTTTCCTCTTCTGGAAAACTGGGGTAATAACAAACTTCCTCCTCTGGCTGTTATGAAAATTAAATTAGACACTGCACTACGCCTATGATGATTGAAATAGCCAGATGAATTGAACCTCCAGAACTGGATTATCCTGGTCTATCTAAATCTTACTTTAGGAACAGAAACCAGAAACGTCTGCATTGGACATTTAAATCTGAGGTCGCTTGGCAAATGATGTTAATGAGCCAAGTGAAGTCCATCCAGTCCAGTTCAAGGTGATGACAATACAGCAGATGCAATGCGTTCTTTAGAATGGAGACTGCTGTTTCCCATCACGTTGGCATTCCCAGGCCCTAGCACAGTGCTTGGCACGTAGTAGGCATGGAAAAATAAAGCCCCTCGGCCTTCATGTTGCTTCTTCCTCATCTTCCTTTACTCTCTTGCCAGAGTTTTCTTTCTAAACGCAGCCGCAAACCTGTCTCTCGCTTGCTTACAGCGATAAGAGAAAGGCTTTCCTTACCGGGTGTTGAGGTGACCTCAGTCTAGAATGGCCAGGACCCGGCCCACTGGTGGATCTGTCAGTGGAGGATCAAGGACATTAGCCAAGGTCCCTGCGGGAAATGGATGACACATTCAGTTCGAGCAATGAGAACAATAAATGGGTAATTTGCAAAGGGTTAAGGGAGTATTTAGGGAAACCAACAGGGAACAATACTCCAGGCTGCTGTCCTCATCCTTAGGCCTGAAGGGGCAGGGAGGGAAACCTGGGAGCACCTCCTGACAGGAGCTGTGGCCTTTGGCTCTGGGAAATAATCTCAGAACCTCACTTTCCTCCTGCCTTTGTTCTACTGGTGACTCTCATGGGGTCAGGTCAGCTGGAAGCCAGGGAGCTGTTAACATAGGCCGGACTGGTGGGCCTCCCAGGGTGGAGACTGGGTTTGGAGGGCCAAGCATGAGCCACCCAGCATCGTATATAACCGAGTGCGGGTTTGCCTTACTTAAACACTGCGGAGGGGTCAGAAGAGCGTGCGGGGCAAACAAAAATCGAGGGAGTCTCATTCTTTACATCAGGGAGATGCAGGAACCAACGTCTCTCGATGTCGAGACTAACGTGCTACTACAGTTTCCCGAGGTTTAGAACGGATTGTCCTGTGACCACTGATGTCATCTTTCATCAGAGACTCTTTGAAACGTACACCTGCAGCTTTACATATGTCTGGCTTTTAAATGCTACAAATAATTTAGCGTCTTTAATCTGGGCATTCCTTATAAATTTCAGCATTCATTTTAAGCTATTTTTCATGTCTTCCACCTCCTATAGGTAATTTATACTACTTAGGATTTAAAAATTACCTATTGAATACCATGGCTCTTGGCTCAACCTTTGGTAAACCTCTGAGTATAATTTCATAGGCCCGGTGTGCTAGATTTATATATTTTCCGTTAGGTCCTTGTGTACCCTCTTTTATAAGGTTTTCAGGTCACAATTGATGGGCTTCTATAGATATCCAATTCACTCAATCAGTTTCACCTTGAGTAGAGAGAATTAATTTGCTGAGTTTTAGACATTAGCAAGACATAAAAATCCTATAACAAAGTATGCTATCATCTCTTTTTGAAAATGAGTAATGAGGCATGACAATTTCTTTCAAAGCAATAATCAAGAAAGAAAGCTCCGCATTTAATTCATTATGTGAGTCCATAGAAAGAGCAAAGGAAAAATAAATATTTTCACCCATTTGAGTCAACGTCAAGCCTAAAATTATAGGTTCTTGCTACTTGAACTTAATTGCTATCACACAGAAACACAAGTTGCTGTGATCGGATATTTCGTGGAATACAAAAGCACGAATCCTTGACATTTTGGAAATTAGTAATAGAATTACCTTTGACCCAACCAGAACTGATATTCTTTCACAGTGAACTTAAAAAAAAATCATAAATGAAGATGAACCCAAACCTCAGGAAATGTAAATGAAAGTTTTGTTACTGAAAGACCGTCTGTAATAGATGATAAGAATTAAGTCGTGCCTTTTCACAGTATATCCACATTAATAATAAGTGTGAATATTCTTATTAACATCAATCTTGGCTCATTTGAGTCACACACTTACTTAATGCCCCAAATTAACACTTTAGTCTTGATGGCCTGTGATCGGAGTCCGTCCAGTGGGTGGAACGTGGGCTGGGTGAGTCCCAGAAACAAGCCCAGGGTAGGCTCCTAGGAGATAGGCCGCCTCGCAAGGTCACGAGTAACCCAGGGACCCAAGCGAGGCGTGTGGCTGTCGGAGCCTAGTGGGGCGTCCGGCTCCACCCCCACCTCCAGGTTTGCATCCCAAGGGAATTGCTTCTGCATCTTGGGCTCCTCTTCTGACTTCATCCTTGTTTCTAGTGTCATTGTTTAATTCATTTTGTCATTGTTGATGAGCTTTATAAAAATCGTGAAATTTTTGAAGCGTGCAGAAAAATTCCAAAAATAACACGCTCGTGGCCCACCATGCAATTTTCTCAAATATTATAATTTACCATGGTTGCTTCAGATTATTTACTTTTTAAAAAAGAAATGAAATGAACTACCTCTTATTCCTGGAGGGGTGTCTGGGGGGGGCAGGGCGGGCCTCCCTTCCCCCACTCCCTGGGGTTATTCGTAACCCTGCGAGAGGCCTGTCCCCTGCTCAGTCTGCTATTATTATTATTTCTGGGGTTCAGCCAGCCCATGTTCTTAACCACCCTATATCTCTTGGATGCCATGTGCCAACCCATCCCCACCCACCTTTATTAGTGAGGCTGAGTCTCATTTCATATATTTTTCACCAATTCAGACTTGCCTTTTTTTCTCATTGATTTTTAAGGATAAAGAATCTTTTATCCCCACATTTGACAGGTGGTAGGTATTGATCCTTTGCCAATGAAATAAGTTGCAAACATCTTTAGCTGTGGCTCGCTTTCTAATTTTATCTATTATATCTCTTTTTAGAAAGACCTTTAAAGTTTTAAAGTCCTTAACTGTACCCGTCTTTCCTTCTGTGGTTTATTGTTCTGTCCCTTTAATTATAGGCTGGTGAGCAGGGGATACTACAGAGGTGCTGGTCTGTGGTCTGGCTCTGTCCCTGCTGGGAGGTGGTCCCTGAAGTGCCAGGCTGTGCTGAGCGGCACCACGGGCTGGTGCCGGAACTGTCTTATTATTGTGTTGGCTCGTTGGCCTCGTGGCAGGGGCTGAGGATACAGCAACACGGTTTGAAGCAAAGGCCTAGAGCCCCGTGCTGTGCGCAGAGCTCCAGGACCCCAGGAGCTGGCAGGCCGCTGCTCTCTAACTGTAGCACGGAGTCCTCCGAGGGGGCTGCCCTCCTGAGCGCCTCCCAGAGCTGCCCGCCTCCCGCATTGTCCCTGTTGCCACCCCCCTCTCCCTGTCCCCGGTGCCCTAGTGCCAGAGCTGGAATTCAGCCCATGTCCATCTGATCCAGAGCCCAAGCAAAGCAACCCTGTCCTCTCCAGCATGTGGGCAGGCACGGTTTGGGCCTGTGCTTGGCATTTGGGGGCTCTGGTAGGCCTCCGCCGATGAAGGAAAAAGGAGACTTCACTTTTTAGAAGGGATAAGACAGATTCAAGTGTCCTTGGGAAAAAGCCTTTAAAGAAAGTAAGCAATGAACCTATCCTGGCAATATGACTTTCCGAGGCCATCCTAGGAAATCCATTTGTGTGATCAGTGGATGATTTCTCCCCGTCTCCTGCAATCCAGCCTGAGCACTCAACAGAGAACCCGAGAGCCTCGAATCAATGCTTCGAGCCGGAGGGCCCTCAGAAATAGTCACATGGCCTTAACATTTTGATAGGTTTTCTCTCCTCCCCCTGCCTGGGGGCGGGTCTGTGCGAAGACAGAGGCTTCACTTCTTGTCGGCCGGCTTGTCCAGCAGCAGCAGGCCTAGGGTGGAGGTGCCGGAAGCCAGCAGCCGTTCTCGGGCGCGGACTCGCCTCTAGTCAGGCTCCCCACGACATGTGGCTCACCCTTGCTTGTGAGCAATGTGTGCGCGGCCTCGGCCTGGCCCCTCTCTGTCCTGTGTCTGGATGTTGCCTTGGTGTTATTGAGTAGGACCGTGAGAGACACTTCGGGCACTGGGGTGTGAGGGATCTGTATAGTTACACCCCACAGTTGAATTTTGCTTTCCACAGGTAAAAGGAACCTAACATTTGTTTACTTTTATTTACTTATTTTTTTCATTTATCAGTATTCTTTAGTGTTATGGGAGACCTATGGAAACCAACTTAGAAATGGGTGCTGGGACCTAGACTGATCAGGTAAGGAATGTAGTGACAGAGTGGAAGAATACGGAACCACTGAGCGTGAGGAGAGGAAGGGTAAAGGCGGGAGACTGACAGAGCACCCACTCAACCAGGCTTGTTCTCCAAACTTTTAGTTATCTTACTGGCTTCCTAAAGAGCTACCATTTATTCGGAGCCGCTGTTTACCACTTATGTCCCAGACAATGTCCCTTTGAGCCTTCTAGCAGCTCTGTGAAGGAGGAGGTGTGCTTCCATTTTTAAGATAAGCTTTAAATGTTATATCAGTTCTGGATTTATAGAAAAATTGCAAAAATAGTGCAGAGAATTCCTATACACTCCAGACCCAGTTTTTTCTATTGTTAACGTCTTACACGAGCATGGGGCACGTGTCACAGTGAATGAATCAGTAATACGTTGTCGTTAACCCAAGGCTATACGTTATTCAGGTTTCTTTGGTTTACTCAGTGTCATTTCTCTGTTTCAGGCCCCATCCAGGATACCGCATTATATTGAACTGTCATGTCTCTTTTGGCTCCTCTTGGCTGTGACAGTTTCTCAGACCTTCCTTGTGTTTGATGACCTTGACAGTTTTGAGGAGTACTGGTCATATAATTATAGACTGTCCCTTAATTGGGGACATTAGTTGTCTATTGTTTTTGTCATGATTAGACCAGAGCAAAGGATTTTTGGGAGGAAGACCACAGAAGTAAGGTACCTTCTCATCACATCATCTCTAGCGGGCTTCATTTTTGTTAATGAGGAAACTGAGGCTCAGTGACCTGCCCAGGCCTTTGGCAGGGTCTGCTGTCCACTCGGACCCAGCTTTGTCTGGTCCCCACGTCCATGCTCCTTCACTCTAGGACATCGCTCTCTTGCAGGGCTGGAGGGGGAGGCGTGGGGACCAGATCCCAGAAGGGTGCTCCCAGCCCTTGAAGGGCCACCCACTCCCAAGCTGTGCCCATGCATCTCACTGGTGTCGGTGAGTGGAGTGTTGGGGGTTAGATGTTCCAGAGTGGAGAAGGGGTGTCAAAGCTACTGGCAGAGGCAGACATCCTCTCCGCAATCAGATGCCCACCCACCTTGGACTGGGCTGGAGATCGAAATTGCCAGACTTGAAAACCTTGGCCCTGACGGCGTTGTCAGCTGTGGCCACGATCTCGCAGGCTCCTGTCGTTCGAACACCGCCTCCGCCTTGTTCCTGCACCACCCGCGCCCTCCTTCACTTTCAAAGATTAGCCTCATCCCAAGCGATAATGCCTGAGAAGTCAGATTTTATGTGCCAGTGGCACTGTTCCCCCCCCCCCACCCCGGTGCGTCACAGGCCGGACGATCAGCCGCAGACCTTCATCCTCCGCTACCGCCGTGCACTTGGGGAGGGGACTACCAGCGCTGGCGTCACTGCAGGACACACTGGGCCACCTGATGCGGGAGGCCGGGGTGGGCAGGGGGCTCCTTCGTTTTTCTTTATAAATTGAAAAAAAAAATAAATCAACGTACATATTTTTTGTAAGTCCAGTCGCACAGATAAGGCTTATGGAAAAAGTAGCAGTCCCTCCCTCAGAATTCCACCCCAGAGAGAGGTAGGTATTTTAGCCGTTGCTCCTGCGTGGCCCGCCATGTTTCTAAGTGCCATGCTCGGTGAGATGCTGTTGGTGCCCTGCCTGTGTCCTCTGGGGCTCGCCACTTTGGTGCGCGAGGCATGACTTCTAACTGCCAGCACTTGGGTTTCCTGTGCCCTGATCCTGCTTTGCCATTCACAGGACAGGCGGAAGGTGCTAGGGAATGAACAGGCCTTACCTGTGGGCTTCACTGTGTCAGTATCTGGCTCCTTAGCCTCTGGGGTGGGATGCCTCGGCCGCCTGCGTCTGACACTGGTTTTCCACACTCCCCACCCAGTTGTGCTGAGTGGAGCCGAGATATCACACCTTCATGAGCCACCTTCCGATGGCCCACCCTGCTTCCTGCCTTGCCCCTCAGCCAAACGTGTGCAAACCCTGATTTCTTCTGAGGCCTGAAACAGATTCAGGGCAAGAACCGTGTTTTGCCCACAGGGTCTGGTCAGTGCCTGTCATCTAAGAGCCACTCAGTAAGTGCTGGCGGATGAAGAGCAGGCTGAGTTTTTAGGGTGGAGTGCTCTCCGGTGTCCCGTGGTGCTCGAGCAGCGTGGCCGGGCCCAAAGCTCTTCTCCATAATTGTCTTTTACTTAAGTTCCTTGATTGCAAGCCACAGGAACCCACTTAAGATAGCTTAAGGAAAGGGGATAATATATTGGAAGGCTGCTGTGGACACTCTCAGAATGGAGGAAGGGGCAGGAGCCAGGTCAGCAACACGAGGGGACGGTGACAACTGGGGTCACAGTAGCTCGTATGAGCCGAGCCCTCACGACCTGCCAGGCCCTGGGCTAAAACCTTCCACCGACTTAATTTCCACAGCCACCCCATCAAATCAGTGTTATATCACCCCAGTTTTTCCAATGAGCTGCTTGGGGCACAGAGGTGAGAACCCAGAAGGCTGACTGCAGAGCCTTTAGGAGGGATGAAGCCTCAGGAGCAGAGTTCCGGATCCATTTTCTAGGCGTCTGCCTTTGAGACTCAGCTGTGGTCACTTCCAGTCTCTCTGTCTCTCTCCCTGCTAAGTTTCAAGTTCTTAGGAAAAACCACGGAATTGGCCCAACTTTGCTTAGGTCTGAACAAGTGGCAGAGTCAAGTGGCACAAACCTGGCCCCCGGGGGCGCCCTCTGTCCTGAGGCCCTTCTCAGAGAAGGGAGGATGGAGTCTGGGGACTGGCTCCCACTTCCCCTGCTGATATCTTCCACCTCTTTATATTTCCAATGTTCACATAATGCTTCTCAAAGTGTGGTCCCTGGACCCGCTGTGTTAACGTTATCTGGGAACTTGACAGAAATACAATTCAGCTGTCCTATCCCAGACCTACGTGAGGTCTGGATGCAGACGTCTTATGTGAGTGTGTGATTTTTTGCACTTCATATTCTTTTAGGCACCTTGGGAGCTGTCATATTACGAGATGTGTCGTCAGGGCCCACTTGATTGGCAGGCGGCCAGCTCCGCTGTCCGCTCTGTTCCTTCCGGCTCCCTCCCTCCCGGCAGGTGGCTGACAATTTTGACTTGAGAAGAGCAAAGCCTAAATTAGAGCCCAGTGGTCTGCTTGAATCTGGAAAGGGATGTAGGTCAGAACTTTTCCAGTTACAGAGGACTTAAAATTTGTCAAGACCCAAAGGAATTCTTTCACTCTTTCATCTGAGGACTCTGGGAAAGGGTTCTAATTTCAGGTACAGCTGGATTGATGTGCTCGAATGACATCACAAGTTCACCCCCCACCCCACCCCGTTTGCTACTCCCCACCCCCTACCGGTTTCCTTTTGTGTGGCTTCCTCTTTCTGACAAACCCTCTCCACATGAAAATCCCCAGCAACTGAAGGCTTGCACACCCGTCCAGGCTGCAGTCTCAAAGGGAGGAAGACCCTTCCTCTGCCAGCATCCTCTCCAGATAACTCCGATCAGCCCTGCTTGGGTCCTTTGACCTATCCTGGGCCCATCACTGGGCCCAGGAGCTACACCTCCTGCTTGAAGACTCTACAGAATCAAGCCCGCTGGAGGCGGGCTAGGATGAGTGGTGTGCTCCTGAGTGTTTCACAGCCCGCTCTGGTGAAGGGGGATGGGGAGCCCTGGTTTGAGTCTTTTGCCTACTTCTGTGGTGTAGTTATTCCTCCCGTGGCTGGTTTTAAGCTACTGACGTAACATCACTGAAGGTGGAATTGGTGAGAAATGCACAGTAGCATGCCATGAGAGAGCATTATCTCCATGAAGATATCGTAGCTGTAATAACGTCGAGAGCGTAGATCATTGTAAAGGAGAATAAACTAATTAGGAACCGTTTGCTGAGTTTTGAGTAATCATTGCCTTTGTTTTTCTACTATTTGTTTAATTACAAGTTTACATGACTTAGTTTTTAAATAATGGCTGTGTTTAACAACTAGCTCACAAAAATTCCTGAACATTTATTTATGGTCACCTCTTTCAAGCTGGTACAAGCTAGGTCCAGCACACCACTGGTCAGAACCCAAGACGGCAGGTGAAGAGTGGAATGGCCACTCTATATGCCATTTCTCCTCCCACTCCAGGGTGGGGACAATATCAGATTTACTCCTGAGTGGCTGGCTCATTGAGGTCAGTGGGTATTAACAGGTTAGCACTCCAGGTCCTTATAGACGCCCTGGCTTGTAGCCACTCGCTTTTGAGCAGCTCATTGCCACCCAGGGCTCAGATGTGAGAATAGGACATCAGTAGCCTTGGGGCATTAGGTACAGTTCAACATAAATTTCTCAG
Organism: Eonycteris spelaea; assembly: GCA_003508835.1. Lineage (NCBI taxonomy): Eukaryota > Metazoa > Chordata > Mammalia > Chiroptera > Pteropodidae > Eonycteris > Eonycteris spelaea. Next base: position 6,356,093 of record PUFA01000004.1, on the reverse strand, counting down.
TGAACAGAGTGTTCCTTTACTTCAGTCTTAAATGCATTTCACAGTTTGGACTAAGTGGGGATGGAGAGAGGTGGCTGATGTCAGGTCGAGCCAGAGCAATGACCCAGTGACCTAACTTTTAACTAGAAGAGCATAGGACAGTGACCTGCATGCTTTAAAAATGTCAATTGTTTGGGTGTGAAAGTACTGTATATTCTAATAAATATAACACATTTCTTAGGAAAAGGTACTTAACAAGGACTGAAGAAAGTATTTCATGACAAAAGTCATATCCAACCCAACCCCCACCATACAGCACAAAAATTTCGCTGTGTACTCTAGGATTTGGAGATGCAAAAAAGAATAAAACATTATTGGGGGGGGAATATTTTAGTAGGTAAAGAGAGTTTACGGCTTAAAGATTTAATGAATTAAAGAATACACAGTATGTGGTATATCTCGATAAATACACGATTACCTGGAGAGAAGTTATTGTCTGTATTGTCTAAAAGACACCTAGTTAAGGCCAACACTTAGACATTACATTGATATTAGAGGCTGCGGTCAAAGAAAACTCCTAGGGCAGTTTACTTTAAAAAGGATATAAATGTAACTCAGTTATGTTGCTTTCCTTTAGAATGGGCAGAACCCATCAAAACTTTTCTCCTATGGAAACGGAGTCACCTTTTCATCTCGAGAACAACGTGGTCAGACAGGGACCACGAAGGCAGAAACTCAAAAGTGGCACCCAGCGTCGCCGCCAGCAAGCAGCAACGCGGCTCGGGCTCAACAGCGTTCGCGTGATGCCTATTACAGATGACAGGCGCAGGATGAAAGACCAACCCTTTGGTGCCTTCGAGAAAGGTTGAAAGTCTTTCTAATGTCAATCAAATGCACTGCCATGCACATCACTGCACATCACCGGCGAAAGCCCTTCGACGCACCCGCTAACTAGAAAGTGAAACCGTCTCGGGAATGCAGACGTGTACCAGAAAACCTAACGTCAACGACGGGACCTTCTTTTAAAGTGGCAGGTACATCTTGCCTTAGATCTCATTTGTTCCAACAAGTTAACGCATTAGTGTCAGTTTTCCATGTTCAGGGTTGGCGTTGGCGTCCAATCAGTTCTGCTTCTGCGGTACCCGGTTGGATATTAGTGCTATTTTATGTTTATGCCACAGCCGTCACTGGTTGCCCCTGGCTGGGTACCAGGCAATGTGTAAGAACTTTATAAGGGTTTTCTCTGGGAGATACATATTTCACAAAGGAGGTAGCTGAGGCTCAGAGAAGTTAGGTAACCCTCCAAGTCAAGAAGTGATGGCTTTGGGCTTTGAACCCATATGCCTCACCCTAGAATTTGTCCTCTTAATTACTACCTAATATCGGTTGCCCCGTTAAGTAGTAAAGATGCCCAACATATCTGGTGTCCTTTACAGTTTGCAAAGCGTTTTGCCAAAATTGCCTAACTTAAGCATAGTTCCACAAATGTAGTGATTTAGGTTTCTTCTTAAGCTCTGCAGAGCTCATTTTAAATCTTGACCTCTTTTATCCAGAAAGGGAAAGTTCCGGAGGGCGGGGCGTGTGCACGGTCACCCTGGGATGACGGTGGCTCTAGCGGGTCCCTCTTTGACGGTGTCTACCCCATCTCTCCGTAAAGCAGTCGGCTTCATTCGGTATCACTCCTAGCTGTTAGCTCTGCGGAATGCTGGCCGGTGGCTCTGCTGTTTTCAGCAATGCCCTGGGACCCCAATTGCTCCACATCGATCCAGTTTCATTGGGACAGGATAGTTTTTGAGGCCAGTCTTTGAGGTTTGTTTTGACCCCAGAAGGGCTCCTTGGAGCTGTTCCTTCCCCTGGTTCTGTCGGTGAGCTGGCTGAGCGACGGTTTAGCTTGTTGCTCTGAATTAAGAGGAGCTACCAGCCTCCTCGTAGTTTCTTTCGACCAAAGTCTCCATTCCTTCCCACAGAGCCCTCAAGCTTGGACTCCCCACACTGTTTCAAATGAAGTCATTTTTGGGGACTCCTTCTCCCCTCTGGGCAACATCTCTGAGACATTCCTCCAGGCTGGGTGGGAAGTGACCTCTGGTCTTCTCAGCTTGTCTCTCTTGGGTGGCTCTTCTGCCCTCTGAGTGAGCTGGGGCAAGGGCACTGGGGTGCTTATTCTTGGCCCGATGAGCCTGGGACAGAGGGTCCTCCTGGGCGAGGGACATGGCGGAGGAGGGGAGCTCCCCTCTCTTGACTGAGCTCCCCGGGAATTCAGCCCCTTCAATGGGAGTTGGGGCATGAGAGACACTGGGAACCTGCTCCCCCAGTGAGCTGAGGCGGGAAGGTGCCCCTCGTCCTGCCACAGCTGCCCGACCGTGTGGGTGGGGGTGGGAGGAAAGAGTGGGCTGTGGTCAAGAGCCACAGACTCTGCAGTTCTCTCTAAATTCTAGTAGATTCTCTTGAATAAATGTTTCTTCATTTGCCATGTGCCTTTAGGACAGTTTTATAGACTTTAAATAGTTTTCATCAGTTATACCTGTTTCAGCAGATGGCGGGTCCACAGAGCTCCTCACATTGCCGTCCCCAAAGTGGAACTTTACTTTTGCTATTTACATTCTATAGAGAAATCTGAAGCATCGAGAGGCTAAGTGATTTGCCTGAGGTTACACCGTAAAGGCCAAAGCTGGGCTGCAAAACCATGTCTTTGATTCCCAAGTTTGCCCTGGGCTAAAAGGAAGTGTCTGCAGGAGATGCCCCACATCTTCAGGTGGAGGAGAGACAGCTCTGTCACACAGGGCCCTACCCCGCACCTCCCCATCAGCCGCCTCCCAGGGCTGGCCCTGGGCTCATCTCCCCTCATCAAAAACGCTGCCCCCTGTGCCTTCCCCCTCCCCTCCCTCGCCGCCGGCTCCCAGCCTCCGCAGGAGAGAGCGTGCAGGTCCCTGGACTGAGCTGTGCGTGCTGTGTGTGTAGCGTGTTGTTGTTGTGTTGGGTCTCCTCCTGGAGACCCAAAACCTTTCCCCAGTGACATGGGGCCAGTGATGAGAATTTCGAACCTTCGTGACTGCTGGAAAGACCTTCTGGGGTGGGCAGAACCCTGGGGCATCGGCCTGCCTCCCCGAGGTCACAGAAGTGCGTGGACGCCTGATAGCCGCGTTAGCAGCACAGGTCGGAGGCTCAACTCTTGACCCTCAGCCCCAAACCTCTTTTTCCTGCGGTCTTCCCTTCTTACTCTTAACGACGCCTCTCTCGTCACTGCTTGCATCCATTCTGTCAGCCAGTCTCCTCTAAAACGTGTTCCAGATTTCCTCCTTGCCTTCGACCCCACCGCCACCACGCCCACGGGCCCCCGGCCTCTGGCATCTAGACCGCAGCAGGAGCCACCTAACTGGTCTCATGCCCCTTCCCCCGCCCATTCTCTGCCCAGCAGCTCCTCATTTAAAGAAAGTGCATGAGATCGTATTTCCCCTGTTTACAAGCCTTCCATGGCTTCCCATAGCGCTTAGGACAAAACCTCCGTTTCCTCTCATGACCCGCAAGGCCCGCTGCATCCCGCTGCTTGCCACAGGTCCGGTGGGGGCCAGGGCCGCGCTGCCTTCACGGTCTCACCCTGCTTTCCCCCAGCCACACTGGCCTCGTTTCCGTTCCTGTGTCAGGGCCTTGGCATGCGTTGTTCCCTCTGCATGTGTGGAAGGCAGACGGGCCTCCGGAGACGTCCATGGCCAAATCCCCTAAGCTGTGGCATATTTCGTTGCGCAGCACAAGGGACTTTGCAGGTGTCATTCATTAATGCTACAGACCTTAAGCGAGGAAGAGTAGCCTCTCTCATCCAGGTGGGCCCGATTTAACCTCGCGAGCCCTTGAGAGCAGAGAACGTTCTCCAGCTGGAGGCAGGAGGGATGCAGTAGAAGTCAGGGCGCTCCGAAGTAGGAGAAGGAGTGTCGCTTGTTTAAAGGAGGGGCAGCAGGATGAGGAGAGCAGGTGGCCTGAGGAGCTCGGAGAGGCTCCCGGCTGACAACCAGCAAGGGGAGGGGAGCTCAGCCCTCCGACTGTAAGCCAGGAAGTCCTGCCGACAAGCGGAAGGAGCTTAGAGGCTCAGGAGAAGAGTCTGGTCACCTGACACCTGGATTTTGGCTTTGTAAGACCTGGAGTGGAGAAACCAGCAGACCTCCCTGGATTCTGACCTATAGAGCGGTGAGTGGTAGATTTGTGGTGTTCTGAGCTGCTGAGTTTGTGCCGATTTGAACGGGAGCAACAGAAAGCCAGCGTAGCCCGCAGGCTCTCCTCTCCGCACTGCCGTTTCTTGGAGGACGCCCGTCTCGTGCTTCAGGCTCCGCTATTCTCTGGGTAGCCCACCTGGTATCGGCCCACCTGCGTCGTGCCAGCCTTTTTCTTCCTACCAGTTGAATCGCACGTGGCCTCCCGTGCTTTCTGAGAGGCGGTTTGGCGCAGCAGAGCTGGCGGCGCCGTCCTGACGTTTGCAGGTCCTGGGACTGCAGGGCCCAAACCCCAGCTCGTCCCGTCTGCTGCTCGCGTGGCCTTGGCCGAGTTACTAACACTTCTCTGCCTTCGTCTTCTCATCTGTAAACCGGGTGTGATACTAGCTCAGAGGGTTGGCGTGAGGGTTAATTAAATCAGGCGACGTACGTAAAGCACGTCGAACGGTACTTGACACGGAGCAGGCTTCCGACGTGGCAGCTTTTAACGACACGTTTGTCTCACGCCCTGCTCGCCGGGGTCGGCAGACGACCGCCTGCAGGTGGAGTCCAGCCGCCGCTGTCGTAAGTGAAGTTGTATGAACACAGCCTTTTCACTTACACATTATCTTCATTTACGTGCGGCACGTTTGGGCCGCTGAGGCAGACCTGAGTGGTTTGTGCTCGTGTGGCCTGGACAGCCTGAATGACGTACTCTCCGGCCTGCTACAGCACAAGTTTGCCCTGGGCTGAGTCCGGGAGGGTTGGGGCCACCTCTGTTCGGTTCTTCTCCGTACTCAGTTCTCAGCAAGAGTAGGTGCACAGCGCAGCGAGTCGAGATGATGAAAGGTGAGGCGCGCGTTAAGCCAGTGTCCCCTCTCCAGGATAAAGGCGCCGTGCAGGGTCCTGCTGCTTCGGCGATGGCGACTCCGCTTGGTCATTCCTGCAGGCCATCTCCGTACCGGACTCGTCAGCGCTCTCCTGCCGGAGGGGCTTGGGCTTTGCCTTCAGGTGCCGTTTTTACTTTCAAAATTAAAGCTGTTTGGTGGCCGTAGTCGTTAATAAGCTCGGCGTCCTTCGGCCGTTCACCTCCAAGACCCGTACCTGAGTTAAACTGTTACGTTTCAGACATCATAATGTCAAACTGGCCGAGTCATAAATCAGTAGGAGCCACAGAACACACAGTACTTTCATGAAACCCCGAGCGTGCTTTAAGCGGCCCCTGACGGGGAGCTTTAAACTGCCCCTTTCGAAGCCCAAAGATAGCGCCAGCCTCTGACCTGTGCTGCTGGAAAGTTCTGGTGTCTGACGTGTTCATCGGTTACATCAGTGCCTTCCCTGCAGCTCTGTCTCGGGGCCGTCTGCTGCCATCCATCAAGGTATTTTCACGTTTCTGTTCTCAGACTCCTTAATTATTCTGCCAGGGCTCTCAGCGTTTTCGGTGATCAGGTATATTATATTTGCAGGGAAATCAGGTTGCCTTTCCTGAGGTGAAAAGACAGCTGATTCCTATGTGAGTGGCTTATCATCAGGATCGGTTGTACCAGCAGGAATTCGGTTGGCACGAGGGGGCAGAGGCTGGCAAGGCCTCCTTCTCAAGTGTCCCCCGACTCATGCCTGAAGGCCTACCATTGTTTAATAATTCCCTTGCGTTATGCACTGTCTGCTTTAGGGCCATTTTTTTTGATCTTCTGCAAGTATTTCTTGGAGTGATAAAGTTTCAAAACTCTGTGCTTCGTGTTCTTGAGCGATTTTGGGCAGGTGAGAGCAGAGCTGTGCGTGCTGTGGTGGGGAGACCAGGAGGGAGACAAGGAACGGGCGTGGGACTGTTCGATAGCTTTTTTTTTTTTTTTCCTTTTTCTGTTTTTACCTGGGATCAACCTGATTGTGCAGTCATGGGCTGGCATTATTTTTAGGAGAACCCAGGGGTCTGTGTCTGCGCCCGTCGCTCAGGAGGATCAAACATCCGTTTCCGTCTAGAGATGGCCTTTGTCTCTCCCATCCTCTCACCCTGCAGACCAGGTGAGCTGAAGCGGGGCAGTGGCATTTGCACCTGCTGTTCCCGGGTCACCAGGCAGGAAACCTCATCACTGTGTAGGAAGGCAGGGGGAATCCTGCTCTTTCTTCCTTAGTGCCCCCCGTGCTTCCCAGCCTCAGCAGGGGGACTGGACTCCCCCAAGTCGATGGGGGAGATGGCAGTACGACAGTCTCGAATGGAAAGCCGTCATTAACCAGCCTCGGAGAGCAAAAGGCCTCTCCAGATTCCGGCTTAGTTACTTCATATCCATGAATGTTGTGCGTTAGCAGAGAACCCTCCCAGACCTTCAGCGTGTCAGATTACCTTTACTGGCATTAAAGTAGTGTTTGCTTCATACTGACATTGTGTATATTAAATAAGGTAATATGTTAAATTAATACACAGAGAGGGCTTAGAACAATCTCTCGTCCATACTGTTCAACAATTGTTAACAGTACTCGTACTGTTATGATGGCAACTATTATATAATTTGATTCACCTCTTCATGTTATGAACATTCCCCCAATGTGTTTACGTTTTGAGTAGTTGTTATAATATTTTACAATATTACTACTTTCAGCCCAATTTCTCATTATTCTCAGTAAAAAATGATAAATCATTTTAATATAAATCATGATAGAGATTTAAAAGATATTTCAGTATGATGGAGTTTTAGAGGTAAAAGTACTGGGTGAAATTGTGTAATTTTTTGCCAACCTATGCTTCCAAATGTGGCATCTGAGAATGTTTATCTCTTCCTTGGCCATTTTTGCTAACACACCCCCGCACAAAATAAGTTTGCAAATTTGGGTGGCAGAAATGATTTTCTTTTAATCTTGGTGTGTATTATTTATTCTATTACTCCTGAAGTATGTATGACATTATTTGAAACATCTGTTAGCTATTTCTATTTCTTTGTGACTCGCCTATTTATGTTCTTTGTTTATTTTTCTAGTTTTTCTTGATTTAGAGGAATGCTTTATGTATTCATTTTAATATTTATGCATTATAAATTTTAATTATTTTCAGTTATTTTCTCTGTGTCTTCACCTAATATTTTAGTCCCGCTAATAGGATCTTTTGTTGTCAAGAAGTTTGAAATTTCTATGTGAGCGAAATAGGTCAATCTTTTCCTTTATAGCTTCTGGGTTTTGTGTGTTTCTTTACTCTGCCAAGGTCACAAAAAGCATTGGTCTATAGCTTCTGCCACTATTTGTGTAATCCATTTAGATTTTGTGTTTGAGTAATGAGAGGTAGTTATATTTATTTCACAAATGAGTATTGGTTTCTGCAATACCAATAAATTGAATACTTTCATTCCACTAATCTGAAGTCACCTATATCTGATATGATTCCTATTAATATATGGATCTTCTCTTGATTTCTTCATTTAGCTTCATTATTTATTTGTTCATCATTGTCCTAGAGTTATACTACTGTATTTTTCCTTAATGTATTTGACTGCATCCCATAGGTTTTAAATATGTAGTGCTTTCCTTTTTATTCATTTGTAAATAGTTTGTAATTTAATTTGACTGCCTCTTTAACCAAGAATTATTTAAAAGGCTTTAAAATTTTAAGAAAGATTTCTTCTTTCTTTTCTTTTTGTCTAATATCTAATCGTATTGCATTGTGGTCAGACAAAGTAGATTATAAATTTCAGTTTGAGGAAAGTTAAAAAAAAAGTCTTTGTATTAGTTATCTATTGTTGTATAACGGATTACCCCAAAATTTAATAGTTTAAAACAAACTCTTATTATCTCAGAGTTTCTGAGGGTTAGGAATCTAGGAACAGCTGAGCTGCGTGGTTTTGGCTCAGAGTCTCTCAGGAGGTTTCAATGACCTGTTGGTAGGACTCCAGGCATCTGAAGATTTGACTGGAGCTAGAGGAGCAATGTCCATGGCTGTTGGCGGGAGGCCTCTGTTTCTTACTACGTGGGCTTTGCCATGCAGGGCTGGCTCCTCCCAGAAAAAGTGATCAGAGGGAGACTGAAAGTGACACCATCCAGCCTTTTGCGACCTAGTCTCTGAGCCGCACACCATCACATCCACCTGTCGTTTTCCTTAGAAGGGAATCACTAAGTCCAGCCCACACTCATGGAGGGGGGGGGGGACCACCCATTGGGTGGCGAGATTCTGAGAGGTGAAGATCACTGGGGTCATCCTGGAGGCACCTACCACAGCCACAGTCAACTTTTGGTTCTAGCTCATGTGGATTGAGAAGAACGTTTTTTTGTCACTGCTTGTTGAGATGTGTTCCATGGGGAACAATTGGATCTAACTTGTCAGTTGTATTAAGTCTTCAAAATTATTTGATCTTTGCTTGTTGCATCAGTTGATTTTGGTCTGGGTTAGAGTCCATCTTAATGACTATTCCATGTGTACTTGAAAAGATTGTGCATCCTATAGGTGGGTGGAATGTTCTAAAAATGTCAGGTGGCATTGTTAGCTAGTGCCATTCAGGTCTTTTATACGCTTACTGATTTTCTGTTCACTTTTTCCTATCATTTCCTGAAAGAGGAATGGCAAGATCTTCAACTACGTTTGTGGACTTATTTATTTTTCCCTTTTAGTTCTGTCAAGTTTTGCTGTGTGTTTTGTAGCTCTATTATTAGGTCTGCCGCCTTTAGAATTACGTCTTGCTGAATCATCCACCTTATCATTATGAAACGATTCTCATTTTCTCTGTAATACCTGTCTCCTTTGGCAGATTTTTATACTTGGAGTTTGCATGGCAGATCTTTTCCATCTTATTTTCCATCTATCTGCATTTTAAAGACTGAAAGATAATCTCCCACCTCATAAAGTTGGGTCTTGCTTTTTTTTTTTTTTATCCAGATTGACAACCTACCCCCTTTAATGGTAATGTTTAAGGTCGGTTGATTTTAGAGACAGATGTATTAAATCTCCCACACGGATCGTTGCCTCGTCTACTTGTCGTCTTCTCGCCTCTAACAGATTTTGCTTTGCATATTTCAAAGCTAAGTAGTTATGTACCTTATGAGTTCGAAACTGTATTTAGCTCCAGGTTATAGAGACCTAAAAAGCTGAGGCTTAACTAGGGTAAGAATTTATTATTATTATTATTTTTTTGACGTGAAAGAAGCCCGAAGCTGGCTTTCCAGCCCTGGTAGGGTAGCTCCACAAAGTCAGCGGGTACCTAGCCTGCACGTAGCTTTCTACTCCACCGGCCTCAGGACATGACCCTCATCCTCGGGAACTCCAGATGGTTGCCAGAGCGCCACCCATTATATCAAATTCTCATGCAGGAAGAAAGGAAAGGGGGAGGGATAAAATAATGCATAGTGACTTGCACTTAAAAGGATTTTAGTAGCTGGACATATGGCCAGTCATTCTCTTTCTTCAGGATTGTTCTCAGCTTCCAATCTGAGGCCTAACGTTATTGTTGTAGATCAGCGTCTTCAGGGTGACCCATATGTGTACCTTAATTTTCCCTGGCAGTGGCTTGTGGTTGTCCTTAAGCTTAGTCCCCATGAGGCTGACCTTTCTCTGCCCCTGCTTAGGCCCTAGTAGCCAGTATACCTCACTTCTCTCTAGGTGACGTTTTGTTTTTCTGCTCATGTTTCTTGGTCAGATGAGTGTACTCTGCTTTCTGTCTTCCAGTAATTCATCACACTTTCTGGTTCTTTGATCTACCCATTCCTATTCTGTTTTCTCCCTCTGCTTTTATAGCTATATTATTTTAAATTTTACAAATATTTCTCTAATTTTAAAAGAATTCTCTCTCCCGATTATAACTCACATCGGTTTGGAAAGATTCTTGGTGAGACGATTACTCTCTGGTCGTTGTAAAACAGATCCCTGGGAACTTGAAAACAGACGAGAAACATGACAAGGACGTGGAATGGGAGGAAAATACAGACTCAGCCTCTTTATTTCTCAAGAAAGTCACTGTGAATGTAGGTTACTTGTCACAGGACACTGCTGGTCCCTTTTATTGAATTTAGATGTGTGCTGGAGATGAAACAAAGGGCCAGCGGAAGCCGCCCTCAGCTCTCTGCTCGTCTCTTCCCAGGCTGCCATATTCACTCCCAAGTTTCTGTCTCTACCCCTGATTATTCTCTTGGGCTTCAGCCCTACTTCGCCAGCGTTGTCTTGGGAACTTGAAAGTGGAATGTAAACCCGTGGTCTGAGTTTAAGTCTCGACTCTGCTGTTTACTCCCTACATGACCTTGGCCTCGGTTCTCCCATTCGTAAAAGGGGGGTGGTATACCTATCTCGTGGAGCTTCCGCGATGATGACATGATCTAAAATGCACAAAGGCCTTAGCATGTCAGCTCGTAGAGAGCTCTGAATTAGTGCGATTATTTTATTACTAGACATTTTCATCTAAAATCTGCAATCATCATTTTTACTTTCCTTGTATTTGTATTGCTTTTGATTAATGACCCCAGTCATTCGGGCCTAAAAATATAGTGTCTGCTTTCTATCTCTGTCTTCCCTGTCCAATTAGCCTCCAAGCCAGAAGGTTCTTTTCAGCATCTCTTACGTGTCTTCTTCCTCATTATCCCCTCCCTAGCCAACCTGGCCTATTCCTGATCTATTTCAGTAGACTCACACTGGTTACTCATCTGTAATTCACAGTTACGGACTGTGAATTACACCAGCATTTTGCACAATGCAGGGACATTAATCTTCCTAAATCATGTCCTTCCCCTGCTCCATCGACTCTGTTGTCTCTCAGTTACCTCAAAGATACTACCCCGACTCTAGCTCGGCATCGAGGTCCTTTACTTTCTGGCTTCAACTTGTGTCTCTAACTGTCTACCCAAGTCTTCTCCTCCAGGTAAAAGTTATGCTTTTTGCTTCTCCACAAAGCCATTGTTTATTGTTTATTTTATTTTTTATTGTTTTTTTTTTTCATTTCTTAAGCTATTTCCTCTTTCTCTTTAACCTTACTGGAATGTCCTCTCCCCACCACCTCCTCTCCTCTCCTTTCCTATTCCTGCCCATTCTGCCATATTCAACGACAGCTCGCCCCTCTCCTGAGCACCTTGGAGGAGAAAGACTGTTCATCCAATACGCTGCTTCCCACCGATGCCCTTCTACACAGCTGCACAGCTGTCCTACTGTCCTATTTTCCTGACAAATTTCAGCAAACATTCAGTAAAGATCTGTAGACTTCTGACAGAAAAAACATATTTTCACTTTTTTTTTTTTTGTATCTTCTACAGTGCCTTACCCATCTTAGGTGTGCTATACAAATTAGGCTGATTTAAAATTTTCTCTACGGCACATTGATTTTAAGCATTTGAGTGAGACGGTGTGTTTCCTTCAGCATTTGTTTATTGGCAATTCTATAATTTTATCCCCTGTTCTCCAGTCAATAGCACTTGTTACAAGTTTTGGAAGAAAACAGAATAATATAAAATTGGGAAAATTGTAACTTTCCCCCCTATGTAAATTAGGAAAAGTTAGCCAACATTAGAAGCTTTTAGTCTTAACCACAGAATACGTAGGCTTTTAGAAACAAAATTTCAGAGTCATTGGAGTAGATATAGATTTAAAAAAAAACAGTAAAAGATAGGGATCGATAAGTGCAGAGAACATATTTAGAGTGAAATAAAATGATATCAAAGAATTTTGGACTTCCGGTGACAGAGTCCCTTAACATCCTAAAGAAACATAAGGAAAATTGCATCTAGAGGGCTTTGCATTTCCATCTAACAATCCATTTACTTAAGGATGTTTTACAGCTGGAGTGTTACCGTTTGCAAATATGAAAATTACCATTTGTAAATGGGAAGCAACTCCAAGGTCAAGTGTCTTGAGCAATGTTATTGCAGACGGGAGGAGAGAACCTTGAGTTCCCGCTGGCTGTGACTGCATCCTAATCAACAGTATTCTTGGTCACTGTTTCAGAACAGTTAAAGCCTGGAGTAAATCCCATCTCTACAGGCCCTTGAATCGGCTCCTAGTCCCACTGGTCATGTTGATCTTCACCTTCCCACAGGGGCAGGAAGGTGCCTGTGGTGATTTTGATTAATAAAATAACACCAGATAATTCCCAAGTTAAGTTTTGTTAGAGGCTTATAGATTTTTAAGTCTAAATTTGGGTGATTATTTTGTAAATCCAAATCAGACTCTATAATTTTTCTTATAAATGGCTTCTGTGCTGTGTACCAACTACATGCTGACAACTGATTTTAGAAAAATCTTTAAATTATATTGAGATTTAGTAAAAAAAAAAATGGGGCTTTGCCATCAAAATCTCAACAAGTTTCATTTGTTTACAGAGCTGAGGCAAGCATCCTCTGTGCTGTGGGGCAGCTGGGGGGCACCTCCCACCACAGTGAGCCCCTTACTTTCACCAGGGGAAGAGATCAAAGCCAGCAGAGTGGGGAGAATAAAAGCTGGGCTCTAGGCCATATGTTTTCATGTACAGTTTTTCATGTATTACTATTGAATTTTATACTTGTGGGGATTAGAACTATAAATATGAATGGTCAGATTTTAAGGGAAGTTTTCTAAAGATTTTCTAAAACTTGGATGACCAAGGAGAAGGCATTTCTATTAGGCATTTGATTTTTTTTTTTTAAGGTGAGGCAAGCCTTGGTTGACCTCACAGATTGCAAGAACCTTGTGAGCTTACAGTTCCTTATTTTTAAATTTTTTACACCTAGTCTTCCTGGAATTTGAATTTTTGAAGTATGGATTCACTGATTGTAATTATAAAGTTCAAGTATGCAAGTGGTCGAAGATGGCTTTTGAATGATAAGCTTATTAAATAGATTATTAAAACAAGTCAAATCTACACAAATGAAAACTCACAAAGTGCAGTCTGGGCACCAGGACTATTTGGTGAGTGGCTCCCTACAGGAGACGTCTGGATTCCAGGACTCTGGTGTTCAGCCCTCTCCTATGATATTTTTTGTCAGTCAACTGCATAGGTTGAGAAGGTCATTATTGCATAGCGATTTGTCAGTTATTGGCGCATTCATGACTGAACTGGGCACTGGAGGTACAGAAACGAATAAAGTGTGACTCTTGCTCTCCAGGAACTCCTCTCTGGTGGGGAAGATGGGTATGGAAACCAGTTGCCCGAGTACAGTGCAATGAATATCAAAATAGAGGCACGCACCAGGAATGACCAGAGCCCGGAAGGGAGGTGAATCAGAGAGGGCTTCTGGAGGAGGTGACGCCAAAGGAAGTGACATTAAGTCAGTGATTGCCTGAGGACGTCTACTAAATTTGTTGAAAATTAAGTAAAAGATAAGACTTACAGAATCATCTGGAAAGTCTTTAGAGATCATTTTTTCATTTTACAAGTGGGAAAATTGACTCAGTGACTTATCCAAGGTCACGCAGTAAATCAGTCTTTGATTTTTAATGAAACCCTTCTTTCCATATTTAGTGCTTACGAATCCAATATAATAGGACCTTTTTTTCCTCTCAATTTCATTATCTATTAGATATTTTTTTTTTGTAGAAGGAAATCATTCCAGTAAGTTGTCATTATGGAGAGAAAACAACAAGAAAACAAATCTAGTCTTGGGTTGTCTATTTGTTTCCTTCTGTTGCTATAACAAATTACCACAAGCTTGGTGTCTTAAGAAAACAGACATTTATTCTCCCATGGCTTGGGAGGCCAGAAGTCCAAAATCGGTATCACTGGGCTGAAATCGAGGTCTCAGCAGGGCTCCCTCCTAATGCTCTATACTTGGCCTCCACTGGCTTTTGGGTGACTCCCAGCATTCCTTGGTTTGTGGTCACACCCCACCAAGCTCTTCTATCTTCATGCCCCCTTCCCTCTTCTGTCTAGTCCCTGTCTGCCTCTCTCTCGTAAAGACACATGTGATGGCATGTAGGCCCGCCCAGAGAGTCTAGGATAATCTCATCACCTCAAAATCCTTACTTGACTAATTTAATCACATCTGCAAAGACCCTCGTTCCAACTAAGTTAACGCTCACAGGCTCTGAGGATGTGGGCGTGGAGGATGGATTCATTGATCATAATTATCTCCTGTACGGAGCCACTCACCAACTTTTGTGAGCCGTCAGCAGCCTCCCGTAGGTTACGTTAATAGGAGGTAATACGAGAATAATGGAGGAGACAGTCCTGTGATCCTCTGGCTGGACTTCAGCGTGAATTACACGTTCATTTCTGAGCCCTGCATCCTCAGAGGGAAGGAGAGAATCTGGAACCCACGCAGGGGGAGTAAACAGGATGGCGAAGGGCTGTTTCTGGGAAGGACAACAGGACATCAGCAAGGAGAAGAGACACCTCAGGGCAGCAGGGCGGGATTCCTGAGAAGAAACACTGAAGGTTGACAGACGACATCTGTGAGTGAGGCAGGGTGGTCAGGGCTTTTGTCATCACCAAAGTGACCTTGTGAGGTGCAGTCCAGAGGAGGGGAGGTCGGAGATGCTGACTCTGGGGTTCCCTCCAGCCCCCCGTCCCATGATTCCAAGGAGTTTTCATCCCGTAGGAAGCTCAGCTCATCAGGTTCGTCTCAGGATGGGGTCTGAATGCTGGCAACTTTGGGACACCACGGGGTTTTCACCTGCTTCTGGGGCCAGCACAGATTTGGGGGAGAAAAATAACAGTATCCAAAATTTTTAATTTCCCTTGGCTCCCGTTAAACTGTAAACTCTATAAGGGCAGAAGTCAAGTCTGAATGGATTATATGTGAAGTACAATGCCTGGCATATAGTAAATGCTGAATAAATAATTGTTTAACTATGAAAAAACCATATTTTCTCTGTCTATTTAAGTAAACGTCATCAGTGAAGAAATGACTCTGATCTGAAAATACTAAGTACATTAGGAAGTGCTTCTGTACTAAGAGTCGTCTTTGCCAAAATGAGTTTTGGAGGACTCAGTGGAGGACTTGTGTAAGACTGCTTTCCTGAGGCCATAAACACCTTTAAACAGAAAAGCCATATCTATAGAAAAGATGTTATGTAATACTGTATATAGGCATATAAATAGATAATGAGACATAAAAAAATATAATTATACAAAACCGTGTCACTACATAAAAACTACATATAACTATATATATATGTATACTTATATATACTTTTTTTTTTGTTTCAGAAGATCTCAAATTTAGGTTTCCTATACTGAAAATGGCACTGCTGTTTCTTGCTGTGCATCTGTCTTTCCTCTCCAAAAACAATGACTCATCCACCATATGCCTGGTGCTTGGTCATGGTGTCCCTTGAAGCAATGTTGTGGGACAATCTGTGTTGTCCTTCAAGCCACACATCAGGAGGACAATGGGGAAGAGAGGGTCTTGGGTCTAGACTAAGAGTTTCTAAGTGTCCCCGGTCTTGATGCAGAGGCCAGCACAGCTGACCGCTGTTCATGCAGTGTGTCTGGTTAGGTGAGAGTTTCAGCTGCGGGAGGCTGAGCAGTGAGGACCAGCTGTCAGTGGGTAGACGGCCCACTGGGACCACCCAGGTCTCTGCCCGTGTTCCTCCAGCATTACCGTAGCCCTCCAAGAGTCCACCGTGGTCTCAGGGGTCCAACTTACTTATCTGGTGAAATAGTTAATGATGCCTCACATACCTACAGGTAAGTACGCAAAGTTTTCAATGTACACCGGAAGTTTTCCCCACGTGTGCTCATCCTTTCTCGAGCACCCTCCGCAACGAAGAGAACATCACCATCGCGTCAGAGGTTCTTTTGGCCTCCTCCAGCCATTGTCCCCCAAGGATAGCCACTCTCCATACTTTGACAGCGTAGGTTAGAACAGTTCTGCCTGTTTTTGTGCATTACGTAAACGGGATTACGCCCTGCGCACTCTGGGTTGTCTGGCCTCTCTTGTCAGCGTTACGCCTGTAAGATTCATCCGGTCGCCGTGCCTGTGTTAGCTCATTCTCACCACAGGATGGTCCACTGGTCAGTATCCCACGATTTATCCAGTCCACTGTTGATGGAGTGGTCAAGTTTTTTTTTTATTGTTCATGGTGAGGTACTGTTTTACACTTTGGGTAGTTTCCAGTTTGGGGATGTTGCGGAAAATGCTACTTGGAACTTTCTTGCACCTGTCTTTTGGTGAATGTCTGTAACATTTCCGTTGGGTCTGTAGCTAGGAGCGAACCTGCCTCCGTAGTGTATGACCAGGGCCAACTTTGCAGACTCTTGGGTCTGAAGTTACATCATGGGAGCATTAGTAAGACTCCCTCAGCAGCACTAAGTGTAAAAGGAGTGAAGACAAAACACAAGTCTGGAGAACTAATCGAATTCTTTCCTTTCCTTTTCTTATTGCACAGAGCTTTCCACCCCTTCTGCTAAGGATCTCTGAGCACCCTCACATGCTGGGGGCTAGACGTGCCATTATCTTGTCCAGTCTTTATAGTGACCATGTGACTCTGGTACTTCTTCAGATTTTCACTTTAGAGACGAGAAATCGGAGGCTGCTAATGACAGAGCCAGATTCAAACTTGACCATTAACTCGTATGTATATAACATTGTCTCTCATCCCACTTATGCCACTTAAGAAAACCCGTAAGTCTAATTTGTTGAGAGTCCAGAGGATACACACCAGTGGGTCTCCCTCTTTGTGCTGCCCTCCCCAGTCCTTGTATGTGGCCAAGTAAAGGTGAAATGGAACTCAGGGTGGGTTTACTTAAATTTAGTAATTCATTCTCCATGTGTCAGGTTTTAAAAATAGAGAATTAAAACCATGATGTGAGCCCTTTGGGACTTTTTTTCCATGTCGACTTTTTTTTTTTTTTTTTTTTTACAGCCACCATTCAGTTTTCTGCACATATACTTAGGATGATGGACGTTTAATTAGCATGCCAATTTCATTGCTTAGTAGCATGTGGGTGAAAGGAAGCCTTCATCTGACATCTGCCTCTTTGGCAAATTTGTCATATGGTATTTTGAGGTGGGAAGTGAAAAGATAATTACCTGTGTGAATGATTACAAGTATTTCAGGGGTGCTTGTTTAATAAGCAGGCCACTGAGGAGATCTCAGGAGTCTGGCAAAATTCACACTTTCCTCGATGCAATTAAAATGGTATTATGTTTAGATTTGTTTTATATTAAAATTTTGCAAGACCTAACAGGTTGTAGTATTCTTCATTATATCATATTGCACAATGGCTTCTCGATGTTATTTGCAAATGAAGCTTATATAGTCAGTGTTTAAAAAAGTCCACTGGTTCTTATGATAATATAGCTCCGTTAAGGGACTCCCTGGATATGGTACGATCCAGTTAGGGGAGTGTCTCATCTGGCAGATTCAACCCAATTTCCTGACCAAGAATCAGTTGAGGGCCTGCTGTGTAAAAAGCCCTATATTGGGAGTCCTGGAGTCTAGAAGATGAAGAAGAAACATTTTGCCTTCAGGACCTTATGCTCTATTTAGAGACAGGTGTGTAAGTAGCTAAAGGTGGTAACATGGTGAAACTGAAAGCTGTACTAATAGACACCCAGAGACGTCAGGTTGTCTGCCTTGCCGGCCCTCCTTTCTGAGAGGGTCTGCCTTACTTATTTGCCTCAGCGTTTCCCCAGGAACAGACCTTGTGGTAAGGATGTGAGTGCAGGTAGTTTATTTTGGAACATGGCCAATCCTAGGAGCCAGCCCTGAAGGGGAGTGGGAAGAGACAAATGAAAGGCAGCCAAAAAGGTGGTTTCATCAAAAAGATTAATGCCACGGGCAACTGGGACTAGGTTCTACCGGGCAATGCATGGACCATGTGACAAACACCCCAAATCATTATCCTGATAGAGCTCTAGAGCTGGGGTACTTATTACTCCCCATCGGTCATTGGTTGAGAGTTTTGATGGGGCCCCAACTCCCCAGCATATCTGCTTTCCCCATGAGGTAGCCAGAGAAAGTCCTCAGGAGCACACTTCAGGTACTGGCAATAGGATGCCATTGGACTGGTGTGCACAGGAACGGTGGGAGGAGGGGGCAGGGGCCAGGTACCCCCAGCCCATGTTGAAGGTAGACCTAGGCAGATGGGTTTGTCTTAGGGTACCACCCAGTAGCCCAGGTTAACTGGGCCAAGGGTGCACCTGACCTAGGAAGAGGCAGTATTGGTGGGTTGAGAAAATAGGATTCTCTGGGAAGGTGAGTGACAGAGACACAGTGAGGTGGGCTGTGTGCTGGTCTGCCCGGAGAGCGAGGGCACCAGGGGGAACCACAGAAGCCTGAAGGCTGAGAGTGGGGGGAATGCAGGCGACAGGAAGAGTTTTCCTGAGAACCCCGGTCTCTGCAGGGAAGCAAGTGAGTGGGGGAGAGAGGAAGATGGCAGGTAGGTAGGGGGAGCAGAGGAGGTGACAGTTCAGGAGGCCTTGGGGCGGTGGGGTGGGGCAGAAACCTGGAATCGCTCCTCGGTGCGTGGGGCCTCTGTGTGGCTTGGCTGGCCTTTATTTCCTGTCCTCAGAAGCTGGAGAGAGTGTTGCATGTCCCTCGGTGCACATCCGCTTCACTTAGCTAGCTCGAGAGGGTTCCTGCTCCTTGCAGCTGATCAGTCCCTAACGATGTGGAAGAAAAATCTGAAGTTTCGAGCCTGGGCATTTGGCAGGTGGATGTACTTGCTACTCACTGATAACGGAAACTAAGAAGAGGTTTTGTGGAGAGTGGGTGGGAAGAGCCTTCTCTGTTTAATCTTAAATGTAGTAATTTCCGGTCACCAACTGATCACTCTTATCGGTTGCAACTAACACCGGAGAGATTAATTTCACTCAGGTGAGTGAGCACCTGGAAGACGTGCCCCACGTCCACTTCGAAGTGGAAATAATAATGTGTGAAGAAGTGAGGCGTTCGTGCGCGTTCGATTTCAAGTTTTCACGTGCTTGCCATCTGAGCGCGCGCATCGGCCCACTCTGGGCTGGCTCTCCCTTGGGGCTTCCTTGCTGGATCCCGTCCGGGTTTCACACACAGCCTCTGCGGGGTCCAGCTTTACAGCGATCAGGAACAGACGAGACCCTCTGGGGATCGATCTCCACGGCGAGCTCCTCCCTCGGTGTAAGCGGAGCTTCCGTGGGGCTTTTGAAAACTGGGAGTTTGACGTGTTCTCATAAATCATTACCTGGCACCTGAATGGTCTGAAAAAGAGGCTGCTTTTTTTTTTTTTTTTTTTTAAAGACCAGGGAATAATTTATCTTCAAGTCGAAGTCCAAGGACACTGGACTCACATCATGTGGGGCAGAGAGCCCTGAGCTGGGAATCTGAAGTCACAGCTCTGGCCCTGGTTTTACCACTGAGCCACCTACTAGCTTGGGCGAGACCCTCAGGCTCCCTGCGCCCCACCTTTTCACATGTAAAACAACAGCCATGAACTAGATTTCTAGTGTCTTTTTCAACCCTCAGGTGTGAGAGGTGTGGTAGTTCTATAATTCTAGTGCTCTACTTAGCTGTGAAAACCTCGCCCAGGAGAAGTTGAGAGCTGGGTAAATGTTAGATATGAGCTGTTCGAGGTGCATACTATAGGAAGAGAATGAAAGGGCGACATGGAAAGGCATGGGCCTCCCGTTCCTCTGTGAAAATACGTCCCCTAACCTAGGAGCTAACAGATCTGAGACAGACTTTCAAAACTGTGCACTTGAGGAACATGTTATCGGCTCCCGAGGTGACCCTGTCTCTCTCATCCTCTTCCTGTAGGGCTGGTTGCATCTCTACGCCCATCCCGTGATCAGGGTCTCAGATGCTGTTCCTAAGATCCAGCTGGTCCCACCTGACAGCACCTGCCACCTACGGGAAAGAGAAAAGAGGTCAGTGTAAGTTACTGAAAACCCTGAGTGGTATCGTCCTAATGTAATAATGTAAAAATGACTGAAGCATATGATATTATCAATATGTGTCACTTTCAACCAACACAAATGCCACATTTGTTATATGCATACACTGGGATATGAGGAAAGAAATACATGCTATAACATGGATGAAACTGGAGGACATTATGATCAGCGAGCTAAGCCAGTCACGAGAAGATGAATACTGCATGATTCTGTTTGTATGAGATACTTAGAGCAGTCAAGATCACAGAGACAGAAAGTAGAATGGTGGTTGTCCCAGGAGCGGGGACAGGGGACAATTGTTTAATGGGCGCAGTTTCAGTTTTACAGTATGAAGAGTTATGGAGATGGGTGAGGATGATGGTGCAGCATTGTGAAGGCATTTATTATTACTGAAATGTACACTTGAAATGGTTAAGATGGTAAATTTTATTCTACCACAGTAGAAGATTGGGAAAAAGTGCCAATGTCATATTTAGTATGTTTCTAAGTGGATTCATACTTAGTATGTCTAAGTACAGGGAACAACTTTAACTAGGATAGCCGTTTTTTTCTAGGAATAAATGGACTATTTTACCTGGTAAAGAGGAGGCCGAATTTAATAAATGGAAGAGACTGAGCTGCCACATTTATTTTCTGGAGTCGAATGATTCTGACGTGCTAGGTATGCCAGTAATTGGCACTTGAGAAGTTCATTCTTTCTGTAATAGTGACCTCTCTGAAGGGTGGCCAGCTCCGTCGTCATCTGTACAATGAGAATCACAGCACCTGCCTCGTAGTATGAGAATGTATGCTCAAAGGCCAACACCTGTAATGCCAATGTATCAGTAGTGGAAAAATACAGTTCAAATCTGAATTGCCAGTTAAAATGCTGTATAGCAACGGTCCCCAACCTTTCTGGCACCAGAGGCCAGTGCTCCTAGGAGAATCTAATGCCCGATGACCTGAGGCGGAGCTGAGGCGGTGATGCTGGCGCTGGGGAGCGGCTGCAAACACAGATGAGGCTTCGCCCACCGCACACCTCCTGCTGTGCGGCCCGGTTCCTAACAGGCCATGGACCTGACACTGGTCTGTGGCCCAGGGGTTGGGGACCCCTGCTGTAGAGGAAATCCTTTCAATTAAACTCCCTCAACAGATGATGATAATATAAGAGATTTAAAACCCTTTGAATAGATGGTGTTCTTGAAAGGTGATAGAAGAATGCTAAGTGTGTGTTATTCAGAGACTTTCTAGAGCCATGTTTCAAAATGTTTCAGATGATATTCACGTTGAAACCTGAATTGCACAAGAGGTAGGAGGAGGGCGATGTAGAAATGGGACGTATTTGGGTATCAGAACACATTTATGTCTTAACGAGGCCCTGCGGGCAGTGTGAGAAAATCTACCCGCCTGTGCCGCTTTCGTATGCTTCCAGGGTCTGGGTTTCCTCCCCAGGTCCATCTAGGCTCCGGCCGAGGCCTGTGGCATAGGATCATTTCACGCACCGCCTCTCTTTCCCTTTCAACCTGTTGTCTACACCGCAGTCAGTGACTTTAAACAACACAAGCCTGATGGCATCACCCCCTGATAACGCAGCTTTTCCACGCCCGCACGGGAGGCCCGCCGGCCTCCGTCTCTGTGTCCAGGCCTTTCGTCGTGCCGCAGGGGAGCGGTGGTGAGAGAACCTGGGCCCTGAGCCGGGCTGCCCGCGCTCCACGCGGGAGGGGCCTGCGGGGTGCCTGGCGTGAGGGAGGGCGCGGCGGATTGGGCTGTGACGACCCGGGTCTCATTTCCTTCCTCGGCTCCTCCACACACTCTGTCGTCATCTCTGTTCACGCCCCCTAAATGCCGTGCATGGCTACCTTCTCTTAACCCTCACGGCAACCCGTAAGGCTGGTCCCCCCTCCCCTACAGTAATCTGAAAATCTTTTCGGATTTTTAAAAACAATTAAATTTTTTTTTTTTCAATTCCAGTTGACATACAACATTACATTAGTTTTAGGTGCACAGCGTGGAGATTAGACATTTCTATAACTTGCGAAGTGCTCACCCCGTTGAGTCTAGCGCCCATCCGCATCATGCATGGTCATCACAATGTCAGCGACTATGTCCCCTGCACTGTACTTCACACCCCTCTGACTGCTTTTATAATTGGCAACTGGTACATCTTCATCCCTTCCGCCTTTTTCACCCCTAAGTTAACTCCTTTTTACGGGGAGCTCTGCCACTGTTGGAATCGGTTGGGACGACTTGTAAAATACTGGACCCCACACCTGGAGATTTTGACATAGTTGGTTTGGAGTGGGACCTGAGCGTCGCTTTTTGTTTGGGGGCTCCTGGGTTGAGGCTCGTGGGGTGGTAGCGTGGGGGACTGCTGAGCCGGGGGATGCGCCCGAGGTGCTCCCTGATCAGAAGCCAGTGGGGCGCGAGGGCAGCCTCGGAGCCTGCACTGCCCTCGCTGCAGGCTCTTCGCGGTTCTGCCCTTGTGCGACCTGTTTCAGGCCCTGGCGTCCTTGCAGGCGCTGTTCCTTCCCTTCACCTAATGAACTTTTCTCTTCTTGGTTTCCGACTCTCGGTCGCACCTGTCATCCCTGGTACTGGGCTGCTGCTGTGGGCTCTTGGACACACATCATGTTGCACTGTTTTATCTTCACTAGTCTGGCTTTTCTCCTGGACTGTGAGTTCTTTGCAGGCAGGAGCCTCATGCCTTTTGGGGCCCAACGCATGGCCTGTCACAGAGTGGGTATCAGGAGTGTTCAGTGAATGAATGAATGAGTGAATGACTGATGCAAAGTCACGTTCTCACCATAGAGGAATTGAGTCCCTATTCAGAGTTCCTAATTTTTTTTCTTCTAGGTGATTAATTTTTTTCCCCACTCTCTTTATAAGTACCAGCCCAATTTTTTCCCCCTTTTGTTGGACTATTGGGAAGATTTCTAAAGGCCTTCTTCTCCACTTGAGTATTTTGAAGGTCAAATCCTTAGAGAGTTTCACTTTTCCTTTGGGTCTTTCGAAGGAGGGGGGCAGTGGACAATAGAAATGGAATTCTTACCGTGTCATTCAATAAACCATCTGAATGTCTTCCTTTACCGAGAAATCAAGTCCCAGAGAGGAGGACAATTGAAACAATTAAAGCAGTGTCTGGGGAGGAGAAGGGACTGGAACTTTGCCCTTGAGAAGTGAAGACTGTTGGTGCTTTAGCATGGCCTCTCTGGAGTCCCTTACTGTCCTGACCTCCATTCATAGAAGAGTCAGCAGCGTCCCGTGGTCCTTGCACTTATGGGGGTGCCTGACTTAAGGGACTTTTGATCAAAGGGGGCCCTCGTGAAGTTAAGATGCCAACTCTGCTTGGGAAACCCAATTAAAGTACTCCGTGTGTCTCAAACTCTCCCTAATCAACAGAATATTTTCTTTAACTGAAAGATTTGTTATTATTCTGTCACTTTTTAAAGGAAGAGTTGAAAAGGGACCATGCAATAATGGTGATTATTAAATGTATCCGAAGGAGAAATTGCATCGTGTTCAAGATTTTATCAAGAGAAGTTGATTCTTTTTTTGTGTGTGAAAACATTGGGAATTATAGTTTTGACATGGTAAAGAATCTTTTCTTACTGTGTTGAATATTCACTTTACAAAATTACCATAAACTATGAATAAACATTAACAGGGATATTAGGATGGTTATTTTCTCAAATCCTCAGGGCGTGTTTGTGGAACCTGATTAGTCTAAGCGCCTTAATAAGTTCCAATTCTTCTGATAAACCAAGGGTGTTGAGAAAGAGTGGCTTGAGACAAGTTTTAAATAAATGAGTCAGTTTTCTGTGAAGGTTTTAAAAGATAATTTTATAGAGTTCAAATTTTAAAAGCCTGTTATAACTCTCTAGTGAATTTCTTTTTCTTCATTAAGATACTTGGGTTGATTTCATAAAGCATATTGGAGAGTTTTGTAGACTGGGGGACTTTTATTCATGGGTCTCTACAGGTAAACTCATTAAAAAATCTCCAAGTGTGGACGAAGCTGAATCTTGGGGGCCTAGCCTTCCCCACACTTATCACGGACCCATATCCACCTGTGTGATTTAGGCCTGGGTGGACACTTTTGGTCTAAAAGGTTCTCCGTGAACTATTTTGTATTGATTTCTCTTTATTCTCTTTTAAGGGAGTTGACAGTAATTCCTGGCTGGGTAGCAATAACTCTCAAACCTATCCCTCTTGCATCCCAGTGAGTTAGTGTTTTACCACCAGCAGACTGAGGCCAATTTTATTTTAACTTCATGGCTAAAGCAGAGTGATTACTTGAATCCCCTGAAAGTCATAAGTAAGAAAGACTCAGGAGGAACAATTTGGCTAATATATATTCTGTACATGCCATAAATAGTGACCCAAAAATTAGATCTTAACCCAGAGTACCGCTCCCCCACAACCCTGGCCCAGTGACTGACATGCTTTTGGGAAAGGAAGTCTCAGAAATGAGTCTCTTGGATTTCTATCGATCATAAATTGTTATAATTCTCTTGGGAATTTTTCGCAGTAGGTTTCTCCCTCCCTCCCCGCCCCCTTTCTGGGCCAAACAATGTTTAGGCCCTGTGACCACATTAATTACTCTTAAGGTGATAGTTGCAATAGCATATAGAATTTCATGGTAGACTTATCTAATCTTTAACCAATAGTGTAGTAATGATGTTTAATGATTTTTATAGTAGTGGAAAACTCGGCTCTGGACCACAAACTTCTTGAGAGCAGCAGTGATGCCCTCTTCATGTCTGACTTCTCCATGCTGAGCAGAGTTTCTCAGATCTTTAGGCACTTGCCTGGTGTTTATTGCATGGCCGATGTCGCAGGAAAAGAAATACCTGTTTTTAAAAGGAAAACAGAGAAGCGAAATAGAAATATTACATAGATGGGGTTTTCTTTTATTTGCAGCGTAATTCGACCTGGGGGAGAAAACGTGAGGCATGCCACATGAAGTTTCTTTGCCCCCTCTTTCCACCCTATTCTTTCGAGAAAGAGAATCATCACAGAAAATTAGTCAGCAGTTGACCTGCTCAACCCCACGCTGAATCACAGTGCTCCCGTGAGGTCCAGGGATGTGACTGGTTGTCACCGGTTCAGATCCAGTGTGGGTCCCATCATGCTCCCTAAGCAAAAGGAGCCTGCAAATGTGGTTGCCATGGAGTGGCGGGTCATGTGTGCTCCTGCGGGAGGTGCCCCGGCTCTGTCACTGGGGACTGTGGGGGCCAGAGAAGAAGAAAGGGTGGTTTCTGCCTTTCCTTGGTGAATTTTCGATCTGGTGTTGTTTTTGTTTTTGTTTTTGTTTTAGGAACAGGGAAAGTTCCTTACAGGGATTTTGTTTACTGTTTTGTTTAACTCTATGACTTGGCAATATAGTCATCTCTCTTGTCCAGATGCAAATTTCTCTCTCAATTTCTATGAAGGACGTAGATTTATTTGGCTTCATTAGACAGGATCAAAATGAATCTTTTTTTCTTTAGTAGTTTAATAATGACTTCGTGTTTGTAAAAATGGAACGAATTCATTATAATTAAAGGTCAGACAAGACAGAAAAGTAAAAAATGAAAGGTAAAAAAAAAATCATCATAAAATTTCGTCACCCAGAAATAACCAACTTTCATTAGTATTTGATGGACATCATATGTATAAACAGAAGGAGTATAAACAGATGGACAAAAATGTTTGAAAAATGAGATTACAGTATAATTGCTTTTTATTAACAAATGTATTAAATTTCAGTTTGCTTGCGTTTTAACTGAAAAAAAGTAAAATAAAATGAAAGGAACTGTTGGATTTCAGAAAAATGTGTGCTACGTTGATGAGGTTCTGATAGTTCTCTGTAGTACCCTGTCCTACCTTGTCTAAAGCTGTGGCCTTATAAATATTTGTCGAGTGAGTTAGGATGAATATGTTTCTGTATTATTCTGTATTATTTGCTCTTGAGAATTGAAATTTTTTCTCAAACAGAGATAATTCAGTCTTGCATGGCTTTGAACTCAAGGTCGATTTTGTGTTTGTTCGTGGGTTATATAATTATTTTGCAAACATTTATTGAGACATTATTTCGCAGGCGGCCATGCTCAGGGCTAGAATACATGTCAACACGTCACCCCTCCAGCTCTCCCAGGACTTACTCTGGGCAAAACCTCCTGCTGGACTTCCCTTTGCCCCTCTTCACCACATCTGTTGCCACCCAGCATGCCGCTTAGGAGTTCCGGCCTCCTCTGGCTTCCGATCTTCTTAGATGCTCTTTCCTTGCTGCCCGTTGAGTGCTATTCTCTTTCTTCTTGCCTGGGGAGATGGTTAATCTTTTTTTGTGTTCAGCTTGACTGGGCCATGGGGCCCCGAGCTGTTCGGTGAAACATTATTCCGGATGTCTCTGGGAGGGTGTTTCTGGGTGAAATCAGCATTTAAATCGGTAGACTGAGGAAATGGAGGGCCCTTCCCAATGTGGGTGGGCCTCACCCAATCAGCAGAAAGCCTGGAGAGAACAAACGCTGAGTAAGGGAGAATTTGCTCTCCCTGCCTGGTTGTCTTTGAGTTGGAACATGGATCTGATTTGGGGCTCGGACCATCGGCTCTCCCCAGTTTCCAGCTCGTCAACAGTAGATCTTGGGACTTCCCAGACTTCGTCTCGGTGACCACGTAAGCCAGCTCCTTCTCCTCTCTCTCCCCTCTCCCTCTAGGCTTGGGAACAAGTAGAACAGATGACCCTGTGTCCCCTTTTGGTTCAAATCTTATACAAATCCATATATTATTTGAGAAGCGACTTGTTGGTATTTACGTGGACCTACGTCTCTTGGTGTTGCCGAAGAAGCTAATAAGGACTGGGCTGCAGAAAGCAGCTGAAGACTTAAAGGGAGCAGCTTAAGGGCTGTCACAGCGAATGGGTGGCTTCTGTTGGGCCCATCTGCTCCAGTCCTGGTGTGCCGCGCCCCATCCTGCGTGTTTGGCAGGATCTCATTCCCATCTTTATTTTTCAAAGAGCTCCAGATTGGGATTTTTCAAATTTCAAGTCGAATGTGCGGGAGGACTTATTGATGAGTGAAAGGCTCCAGATGATACATTTTCACCCCTAGCATTTTCACAGGGGAGAGAAATGGTAGGTAGAAAGTATAATTAGATGCTACTTCAAAGTTTTGCCCAATAGATCTGTGGGCATTTTCCCCCCGAGCAGAATTATCTCCACTTCTTGCCCAATGTGTTCCCTTTCAGTTACTCTCAATATCCTATCCAGAATTAGAGATGGAGGAAATAATTGGGTCAGCTCCTCTTTGCTTTGCCAGTGCAGGTGTTTTCCAACATGTTTTCCATGCTGCTGCCTAGTTCCTAATAACGAGCCTGTGCACCGTGCAATTATTTTGATAGAAGGGAGAAGATGATCAACAGTGCCTGTTGGGGGCTTTTTATTTCATCACAGCTGTCATGCACCGCATCTTTGGGGGGACCAGTAGGTTTCCACATCTTCATCGAGGACCCCTCGACGAAGTCCCCTGCATATCAGAAATGAAGGATCCGGATGTTTTGGGAAATAAACAAAGCTTCAGGTTGCCTTGCTTTTGAGTTTTAGTCTAGCTAGACATGGCCTAGGCGCGGGAAGTGGTATAACCAGTCTTAGCGATTTTAGGGCAGCCTCGGTTAGACAGTGCCTGTCCCGTGGTTCTCGTGGTACTCATTGTACGATTCCCTCTGGACCTGAACCAGCCCCCTCAGTTGTAGGTTATGTGCCTCTTAGCACCTGTGCCTATTCTGACTGTGGTCTATATCGTTCGGTATTGTAATGACCTGTCTATCCATCTCTCCCACTACATCGAGCCCCTTGAGAACAGAGAACGTGTCTTGTTTGCCTTTAAATCCCCAGGGCCCCAGCATTGTACTTAGTACATAACTGATATTAAGTGGATATTTTTGAGTAGATAAATTAAGTCTTGATATCAGGTCCTCATGAAATGCAGGTGGTTACGATGCCCTAGTCTGTTAGGGGTACCATGGTAATGTGGTATAATTAGTGCTGGCAAATAACTTCAGAAAAACATACGAAATTTACTAATTACCTTTTCATTCAGTAAAAATGTGAGCAAGGTATGGTTTTAGAGGCTATGGAGAGTATGAAAGAGAAGACATGTCCCCTGCTTCGCAGGAACAGGGGATAAGACGTAAATCAATTAACCAGAGTAAGGAATTGTGATTGATGCTAACCGAGACTGTTGACAATAGTATTTTTTAAACAGGTTAGAGGTCAACAGGTTTTTGGCTAGTTCAAAATAAATTGGCAGTCTCTGTTTATGCAAGACTTCCCCAGTTGGAGTTTTAAGAAGATAAGAAGCAGCATCTCTTTTCCCCTCTATGACAACAATACAGTGAGTGTATCTAAGACATGGGCGTGCTTATTGCTACGAGGGTGCTTCTGATCCCAGACGCTATCAGTGGACGGAGCTAGTGAAACTGTACATTTTAAACCGTGAACTTGTATTGATATCTTCAATTCAAATAGAAAACCATAAGTTTGTGTTCGTTCTCTCTCTTTCTCCCCCTCTCTCTCCTTATCTTTCATTCTGTATTTGTATTTTCCTTCTCCTTTTTGACAACTGGTTCCACGCAAATCGATATTTTTATGAATTCATTCTATCTTTAAATACATAGAAAGTACTTTCAGAATTACTGTACAAACATCACTACCAATAAAAAATCTACCAAGTAAAGTTTAAGACTTTTGAGGCATTTGTTTTTGTTCTTAGAAATATATCCTGCTGAGTATATGCAGAGGGCTATGCTAAAAGAAAATCACTTGAATTAATTTATTTTTCTATGTGATATTGTTACCAATTCAATATACAGTTATAAATTGTATTCAATTTAAAAATATGTTTTTAAAAATCCTATTGGTTTAATATTAATTTTTAAAATGGAAAACAGCTGTCCGGTTCAAAACTCTAAACAAAAAGTGTAGTCAGAGAAATCTCTCTGCTGTCTTTATTCCTTCTACCTCTATTGTTGCTCCCCATGGATAACTTTTTATTTACTTCTGGACAATCCTTGTGTTAATGAAAAAATCATTACACACATGTGTTTATGTATGTGCGTACTCTCCCCTCTACTCTTATGCAAGAAGTATCATGCTAAAATCGTTTGAACCTTGCTCTTTTCATTTAATAATACGCCCTGGAAGTTATTCCACATCACCTTATAGAGTGAGTCCTCAGAGTATCATGAGTTTATGCAGCCAGACTTCAGAGGATAGGCACTTAGGCTATTTCCAATATTTTGATGTTTCAAACAACATAACAATGAATAAATTGTGCATCTACTGTTTCTTATAGAGGGTGGCTTCTCAGGATAAATTCTAGAAGTGAGATTTCTAGGTAAAAAGTTACTCCCTTGAATTCTGAGTCAATTTGAAATAGAGAAATCAGGCAGATGGAGAGAAAAATGTCAGCTTTATTACTCTTAAAAACAGTTGGAAAACATTCCTTAGGTGGTTCCTGTTTAAATCCCCAAATTAGGCAGATTAACCACCCACCTAGTCCAGGCCGATCTGGAAATTGTGGGTCAGACAAAGAAGGACAAACACTGTATGATATCACTTAAATGTGGAATCTGAAAACGTCACACTTGTAAAAACAGTAGAGTGGTGGTCAGCAGGGGTGGGGATTGGGGAATAGGAGAGAGATTGTTTCAGGGTGTAAATGTACAACTAGTAGGTAAATAAGTCCTGGAAACCTAACTCAGAGTATACATTATAGACAACAACACTGTATGATAAACATCAGACTTGTTAAGAGATGAGATCCTACTCCCTTGACAAAAAAATAAATGATGATTATGTGAGGAGATAGAGGTCTTAGCTAATACTACAATGACAATTGTATTGCAGTATATAAACGTATCGAATCAACATGTTGTATACTTTATGCATATACAATGTTATATGTCATTTATATTTCAATTAAAAAACTATGCAGTATAGTAACTACTCAATAATTAGCCTTTTTAATGACTATTAGCAGATATTTGGAAGCCAAAGGGTTAATTCTTATGAAATCTGCTTTTGGCTGAGGGGGAATTTGGTGCAGTGTGGTAAGCATGAATAATAAAGGGACCTATTAAGCTGGTTTCTTTACGTGATCACAGCACATTTTGAAGTTAAGCCTCTTCTGCTCAGAAACAAGGCTGCAAACGTGCCTTGAAGCTTTGTTTGCAGAAAATATGACAAGTCACTCATGTATCAGGAGACATTCTCTTTGGAATCTCTGCATTGTTGGAGTGGTCTCTAAGAGTTCAGTAAAAATAAGTATACACACGCTTCTCTTTTGGCAGAGAACTCTAGTCAGCTTGAAAATGAGGCCAGCTTTTAGAGTGTGCTGCACGAATCCTGGCTTGTTCAAAAGAAACAGCCTATGAGGATGGGTTTGGAGGTTGGTCAAGGCAGCGTTTAGCACAGAGGACTGAAAGAGAGAAGCCATTAATTTAAGCCTGACCCCCAAGAGCCTCATGAAGGCTGTTTGTATTTTACATTTTAGAGATTGTAGTGCTCTTGGCTTGGATACCATTTGTGCTGGATTTGTAGGAATGACGGTAATATGTCACTTAAGAACATTTAACTTGGGTACACAACGATCAAATTTGGATCCTGATATCAGAGAAAGATGGCCTGCTATGAGAAGGCAAACTTTTCTTTTTAAATGCCTGACAGACGCTTTAAAGTTGATTATCAATTATTCTGTAATGCCCTCAGTTGGAGTGCTTTTTAAGACCAGCCTGCGGAACTTTGTGATGCCTCCATCCTGTCGTTACTCTTTGATCTTGTCCACAGGTGACGACCAAAAACACATATGCTGCTCAGTGGACAGCAAGGTGCAATGATTTGACCATGTCAGGTACATGGAGACTCCGTGCTTTCTGACTGCGTCCAGGGCCTTGTGAGAGTAAGGCCAAGCTTGAAGGTTTTGTTCATGCATAGCAACCGGCCCAGAGCCGGCCTCTTTTTAGGTGTGGAAATCAATCCCTTGTTGTGAGTGGCTGATTGATCTCGGAGGCATGTAGCGCTCTCAACGTATTTTTAAAATTCTATCTATCATCTATCTGCCATCTATTACATCCCTTCCTCTATCGAAGTGCTTTTCGTGTATTCGTTTGGTTCTCACAGCAACCCTATGAGGTAGTATTGCAATTATCCACATTTTTCAGGTAAGGAAGCTGAGACTCAGAGAAGTTAAGCAAGTGGCCTGAGGTCACACAGCTCATGAATCGTGGAGCTTGAATAACCTTGTGGTATTTTCTATGCCTCGGCCTCATTATTCATTCATTTTCTCCAAGAACATGTTATCGGGATATGGGAAAAATTGGAGTAGGAGAGAGTTCCTTTTGGACATTTTTCCAAATCTCATGATTTCCCCCAAAGAACTTCGGCTGTGGGTGCACATGGGAGTGCCTGAGGACACAGGGCACCCCCGCTGGGAGGGTGGGGAGAGGGGTGCGAAGCCCCCGCAGGAGCAGCCTCGGGGTCCCAGTCAAACTCAGCAAGGACTTTCTGGAACAGAAGAATAAACTCTTGTGACATTTACAAGAATTCTGTTCCCATGTCTTGGTGATCGTATTGCCTTTTGAAAGATTAATAACGTAGCTGACAATTCTCTCGACGCTGAGGAGTATTTAACATTTAATAACAAAACTTTGACCCTTGAACAAGTACATATCAGTGACTATACGTGATTAATTCAATTTTGTTTTCATTTTGTAGCATTAACTGTATCGATGTCTGATTTTAAGGAAAACTAATTAGGAGTGGTGATCCTAATTCAAAGTCGACTTCCTAAAACTTCGTGGGTAAAACTCCCTTTCACAAGACCGGTTTCTCTCTGCTGGTGGCGTAATTTCCATGATGAATACTTCAAAGAAGCACACAGAGACGGTAGCTGAAGACGGAAAGAATATCTCTGCACGCCTGCTCCTTGCATGGGGCTTTCGGAGCAGGCGCCTGTCTACACAAAGTCTTTCTCTCAGGGAACAGCGGGCACTGTCCTGAGCCTGAATGGGGCATAGCGGATGTGACCAGGGAACTTTTCCTTGGCACCCTGAGAAGGGAGATGAGCCACCTGAGCCTCCCCGCCTCGCGGCGCCGGTATCCGGAATGCTGCGACACGAGCCTGTGCGACTGGCAGGCCTTCCCTGGGGGACGTCGGCACTCCACCTGAGGCGGGCTTGGTCTCCAGTGTGCGGCTCTGGGAGGGACGCCAGAGTGACACGTGACAAGGTGTCGTTGTTCGTCCAGCAGACCCCGCGGAGTGCCGCTTTGGCACGCTCGGCCCTTTTCCTTTTCCCATGCTGGAATGAACATTCTTTTGCCTTCTAGACTCGAGAGACTGTTGTTAGCCAGCTGTGCTGCCGGAGGAGGGCTGATGGGGGATTGCATGTCACCACACTCAAGACGCCCCACCGCCTTCTCCATTAACCAGGGCCATAAAGCGGCTCCTGTTTTTCCTGCCCACCTCTAGTTAGTGCAAGCCCCTTCCCCCACCCCCCGCTAAGTGACGTTTTTGACTTTGTTAACATACGGTAGAAATGGGTTATATCTATACCGAGGCACTGTGTGTGAGTGAATCAAATGGATGAATGTCTGTTTTCTCACGTGCCCAGGGCTTCTTTCCACCTTTGCTGTTGAGCCTCAGGTCTCTCAGCTCTGAAATACTTTAGGAGACTTTTAATCTGATGAATTGGTGAGAGGAAATGGCAGGAGTGATAAAGCTTGAGGGGTGGGGCACAGGAAAGAAATGTTTGCCAGTCTTCTGAGCAGTTGTGTTCAAACGGGCTGGATGCTCTCTTCTGCCCCAATGAGCATTTGAATATGTGACGGGGGTGGGGGGTGGGGGGGGGTTGTTTCTGATTGTCATGTGACCGTGGGGCACTTCCAGAGCCTCCTGGGCAGGAGCCCTGTCCTGTAGTGTGGGACAGTCTTAACACAGACATGTTTATTAGTTTTTCTGTGGCAGTAGCAAACTACCCCAAACCTACTGGCTTACAATAACACGAATTTATCTATAATTCTAAGTCCCATATGGGTCTCACCGGGCTAAGGTCAAGGTGTCAGCAGGGCTGGTTCCTTTCTGGAGTCTCTAGTGGAAATTCTCTTCTCTCGCCTTTTCCAGCTTCTAGCGGCTGCTGGCAGTCCTTGGCGCATGGTCCCTTCCACCATCTTCAAAGCCAGCAGCGTAGCGTCGCTCTGACTCTCTGAATTCTGCCTTCTTGTTCACACGTCCTATAGACTCTCCTGGGTTTGACCACGTAGAGAACCTTCATTTCCTAAACCTAAATGTCTCAGAGGAAAGCCACCGACACCGCCACCAGCTCGGGGGTTCTCACACCAGGGAGAATGAAAGAGGGAGAGAGAGAGCCCCGTCTGGCGCCCACGCGCAGGGCTGCCGTGTGCTGTGCAGCCAGAGCATGCCCACCCTCAGCGCGGAACGAGCGAGAGGCAAGACCTCGACCACCAGCACTCGCGGGCCAGTGCGGCCTTGGCCTTGGCCTTGCCTTGCCCTAGAGGTCAAAGCTCGGCCTAACAAAGTCTCCTCTGCAGTGGGGGCAGGACAGGGATGGAGTGTGAGAGCCCTTGAGTTTCCTGCACTAAAGCCACTGAAAATCACCCACCTGCATTATTTGTATATTTAGTTCAATGTCTGCCCTTTTTTTTTCCTGGAGGATTTCTATTACTTTCCCGCCTCCCTCTTTCTCTCCTCAGAACCCTTGTGGTCCAGCCCCGATAATCCAGCAGATTCTCCCCATCTCAAGATTTTCGGATTAAGCACATCTCCTAAATCTCTCTCGCCACGTAGGTAACATGTTTACGGGTTCCAGGAGTGAGGGGTCTTTGGCAGGGCCATTATTCTGCCTGCTACGCATGTCCCTCCCCCGCCAGTGCCAAGCGAGTTTGGACTTGATCGGCTCAGAGTCACATGCTGTTCTTTTCTTTCTGGTGGTGCCAGGAGTCTGTGTCTTTCTTGTTAGTGAGGCCTGACGGTTTGGGGCTTTTGGCCATTGCACAGGCCAGACACGAACTCTGCTGCCTCCTGGGACTAGAGTTGGGCGGTATCGGTCATCATCACCCTTCGCCCCCATCTTCTCTCTCTGAAGAATCGGCATGAGGTCCTGGATATGTTCCAGGTCTCAACACTGTGTCGTTGCCCGAGGCTCCAGGGGAAGGTCAAAGGCATTCCTCATTCTTCCCGGGATCAACCCT
This sequence comes from Eonycteris spelaea, assembly GCA_003508835.1. NCBI lineage: Eukaryota > Metazoa > Chordata > Mammalia > Chiroptera > Pteropodidae > Eonycteris > Eonycteris spelaea. Next base: position 6,321,968 of record PUFA01000004.1, on the reverse strand, counting down.
CATCCCCCCTTTCATCCTCCCGCCCAGTCCAGCCCAGCAGGCCAGCTTTCTTACCGGCTTCCTTTCCATCTCTGCTCAGCCACTCCCTCCCCAACTACTCAAATTTAATTTGCCTGTCTACGTTGTTGATGGGTTTTGTCGTCTTCATTCTGCTTTGTGTAAAGTCCAAGTTGGGTTTTTAAATTTTTTTTCAATAAGCACTTTAATAATTAGAACCTCCACCACCAAATTCCCCAAATAATAACAACCAAGTGCGTCCTAGCTGTCTTCTGTGACTTAACCCAACTCCCCTTTCCAGTATGAACCATGCCTTTACGTGGCGCCCCGCCGGATGTGGTACCCTACCCCTACGGAAGCATCACCTCATTCATTCACCCACAGCAATGAGTCACTGAGCACTTGCCATGAGCCAGGTTGCTGTGGGCTGTCACACTGCATAACATACATCGTTTATATTTCTGTCTCCCCCGGTAGGCTGTGAGTTCCAGGTGAAGGATAAGTTTGTATAGACTAAATCTCTAAAAGCTATGCTGGTGCACATATATCAAGTTTACCACTGGGCAGGAGAAAAATGCATTTTCCGGGAGGAAGATAAAATTTATAGCTGCTCACAGAGTCGGCATACTGATTTGCTGTGTAACAATGGGACTGTATATATTGCCTCGTGGTCGGTATGATGTGTTGGGCTTGAGATAGCCACCTGCATTTGGTTTCTCAGCCTAGATGTTTTTCTGTCATTTTCTGAGGTCAGAATGGCTGGAATGACATTGAGCCCCTGGGGGGAGGGCCAACCTAGGAGACCTTGGTGTAGCTTTGGCAGTGAAAATCAAGCTTATAGATTCATCAAGGATCTCACCCAGGACCAGTTCCAGCCCTCTCCCCTGGGAGCATCCTTCTGCTGGACAATGTGTGGACAGATGGGGTCCAACAACCGACCTCAGGGAGCTTGCCATCCTAGACTGTTTGGGACTTAGGAAGGCTGAGGTCTGTCACTAGAACGTAACCTAGTGGGACTGGCCAAGGTCTCAGGGTTTTCAGCCTGTACCAACTGTTTTCTCTCTGCTTTTGCCCTTTCCGGACGTGCTTTGCCCTCTGCAGACATGCCGACTGGGTTCTTGATCTCGGCCTGTGGCCTCTCATCAGCCAGCACGCTACTTGTCTTCTATTCCCCTCCTTCTGCCCCTCTCCTTCCTCAACTCACCTCCCTTCCTCTCCACACATTCAGAGAAGGTGCTTGTGTTTCAAGCAGCCTGTGTGATGGGCAGAGAGTGGCCCAGTGATTAACTGGTTGATTCATCTCTTTACCCTATGGGCGTTGAGGGGTTGCTATGGGTCAGACATTGGGACTAGTGTGTCTAGAGCATGGGAAATGAGAGAAAGGCAAATCTGAGGAACTAAAACAGGTCCAGTATGGCTAAGTGTAGAGTGGAAGGGGTGGACAGAGGTGAGAAAAGATGCAGGAGGATTAGGCAGCAGCCGGAGCATGCAAGGTCACTTCGGACGTTGGCCTAAGAGCAGTGGGAGACCATTGCAGTATCCAGGCTGAGGAGCGATTTGGTCAGATTTGCATGTTAGAAAGCAGCCTTTGCCCAGAGGGCGGACCACTGATTGGGGCAGGGCAGGAATAGAGTATGGGAGAGACTGTGGGGGTCGCTACTGCCGTGAGCCCCTGAGCTGAGAAGGTGGACTCAGCTGGGGGTGGGGGGGGCAGTGAGCGTAGAAAGAAACACTAATAGTAATGACATGAACACATGCTTAGGGGTGGAGCTCACCACCCTTGGGACTGATCGAGGGTGAAGCCCAAGGGAGTGGAGGCCGGTCCCTACCTCCGAGGAGCTAATAGTCTAGTGTTAGTGCCTCACAGTCTCTGGGGCAGAATGGGTGCAGATGCCAGGAAGGCAAACATGACTCTCTGGGGAGAGGGATGTGGTTTATAAGAACATCATGAAATGCCTACTAAACCATAATCTACAGGAGTTTAAGTGTTATAAAACCTTCGTTTGTGGGGTTCATGGAAAAGCACGAAGGACTCATGGGTTATAAACGGTCAGAGTCCTGGGAAAGTGGAAAACAGAATGTTAGAACAGTCGAGACAAGGGGAAATGCTTATTTGAAAACTTCAAAAGTTTATGATGGAAACGAAGCTATCTTTGGGGGAGATGCCCCCTTTTTCTGAGGACCCCTTTGGGGAGCCCCTTCCATGAGGTGGAAGTCGAGGACCTACCCTGTGCTACGGGGGACAACTTACTTACATGTCGGACTTAGCATTCTTGTATCCTTTCCAGGAAAGATACTCAAAGCGTTCACAATCTTGGTGTTGCCGGCAACGAAGGGCGGATTTGTCTGAGGGCTCAGGGCTCCCCACTCGGGGGAAATCGCTATTCGATGCCTCTGGCTGTGCGAGAGATGGAACTCCAAGCTGAGTCTGGAATGGCTGATGAGGCATCCTCCGTGTAAGGATGATGAGTTCGGGGAGGGTGTGGGTGACTGCTGAGATCTCGTCGTCCATGGCAAAGGGACATGCCCATGGAGGAGCACGCGTGAACCCAGAGACCTGACACCTGGCCTGGGGCTCAGGGGACAGGGGCCCTGAGGAGGCCCCGTGAGGTATTTGGTACACAGGGCTGTGATAACATTGATCCCTACTGTATCGAATTCTATTACGTGCTCCTTAAACTTCGATGATGAGTGTGCATCTGTGGCTTCTGACAGTCGGGCACTGGGCAGATTGCAGAGAGCTGGGGCAGGATGGCGAAGCAGGTCAGAGGCACCCAGTGTGATGGGTGAGCAGCTGGGGATGGTGGAGCTCGGACCTGCATGTGCTTCAGAATATTCTTGGGAGCACTGGGAGAGGAGTCTCTTGTATAATTGTGGGAAGGAGCTCGGTTATTACTGCTCAGTTATTGAAGGAAAAGTGGTCTTCGTAGGACCGCAGGGACTCCCAGGTGACGAGACGAAGGAGGCACTGCAGACGTGAGGTTCTGGTTCTCAGAACTGTTGTGCTTTCTGGCTGGGCCCAGCTGTTTCTTTCACGGGAGCTCGGCCCCTCGGTATGAACGCTGTCAGTCCACATGGACCTTTAAAGGTTGGCAGCAGAAGGACCCAGCATCCGGCCCAGAAGCAGTAAGAATAATAATGAAGCATGGAGAAGTTATGTGCATTGAGTACTTCCGTGCCGGGTGCTGTGCTCTTCATATTATCCTAACCACTCGATGAGGTTGGTGCTGTGACCTCCTCCCCGCCCTGTCCCCACTCCTCCCCTCACATGGCAAACGGACTCTTAGAAGAGGCAAGGGGCTGCCTGGCTGCTGAGTGGGGGCTGTTTCACTCGGGTTTAGGTCAGGCGAGTTGACCGTGAGTAAACGCTCAGCATCTGGAAAAATGAACCAGGACTAGGAGGACCAGCTCCAAACCTGGGGCCAGGTCATCCATATCTGAGAAGCAAACTCCAGGCCCAGGGCCCGCTGCTGGGACCCCGGCCATCCCACTTTCTGTCTCCACCACCAAGCAGCTGCTGAGGTGTGTGCCCGGGCTGAACCCTGGGCGTTCCGCCCTGCGCTCCGCCCGTGCTGCCCCCGGAAGGCGTCCTCCCGAAGCCTGCCGTCCAGGAAGCCGGCACACTCATCCGCAGGCCTCTGCCTCACTGAGGGTGATGCACGGAGTGCCTCCCAGCTCCTGCATGGAAACAACGGTAAAGCTCGGTCCTTCTTAAGGACGTGATAAATTGGGTCCCTCTAGGGACTCTGTGAAAGCTACCAGTTGGCAAATCATGTGATACAGGAGCCGATCTGCACTTAGAATGCTCACTGCAAAATTAATGGACCTCGTTAAAAGAGCTGTCCATAAAATATGGATGACCGCAGCCCCACGGGTGGAGAAGGGCAGTGATCAGTGCTGCCGTATGTCATCTGTTGAAGGCTGTAAGTTCACAAGACACTTTGCAGAATGTATAAAAAGATGAGGTTCCTGGCCCAAGGACCAAAAGCTTCATGAAGACTGATATCGTTGACGATCGAAGTTCAGATACACGACAACCTGCGATTGTTATCGGAAGTGCTTCAGGCAGGAAGGCTGGAGATGCTGTTCGCTCTGAGGAAGTATTTAAAGGAGATGAAGAATAATGATCTTGGAAGAAAGGCTTGATGTTAACGTAGAGTGAAGAGGAAATGTGTGTGCGTCTTGAATGCCTCAGAGACAAGCAGCTATACTAAATGTCAAATTAAAGAAGGAATCAGTGATAATAAATGCCCGCGTCTATTAAAATGCCGCAGAAGTCTGCCACGGGCCTGGGCTTGGCGAGGCATGGACCATTTCAGTTCTACTGATCAAATTACTTTGGTTATATTTTCTTTGGGGCAGAAGGCTCCACATTTGGAAAGATCGTGGTTAAACCTATAGGTGAACTTCCTGGCATAAGGTAAGAATTTTAGGCCTGAGAAGGAGCGGTACTTAGCACACGCGCCACGTGCACTTGCACGCACACACGCAGGACTGAGCCATTGAACTCAGTTTGGTAAGCTACGAAACGCTCCTCCTGCCTCTCCTTCCTTCCACGCCATCTCTCTTCTAGAAGTTTGGAAAAAATTAACGGGCACTTGATCAGGCATCGTTTGATAGACGTGACACATCTCTAAATGTTATCGTAAAACCTCCAATACGTAAGTTGTGCTTACCATTATCTTTGAACATCCAGGCTTCTATTTTGAAAGCAATTTTCCACCAGATTAAATATTCCAAAGCACCAGCTGGCCGATAGCCCCAGGATCTCCAACAATGAGAGAGAAAGAGAATAAAAGCTCGCTTCTCAGTGCTCGCCACTTAGCGAGAATGCCCATTATGTGTTCTGGGCACAGGGGTCTGTGCAGCACCCACATCCTGTTGTGTTGAACTCCGTGCCTGCAAACGAGTCTTTGGAATTAGAATCATTAATGTTTCAAAAGCCTGGTGTGGAAATGGTTAAAAAGGAAAAGGTCCCGGCAGGCAGTCCCAGCACAGTCTCCTCTTTGCATTCCTGAGCCCTTGGCTCTGACCTTTGGAGGGCTACCCTGGGTCACCCCCTGACGGGCCTGAAGGCAGCTCAGACTGCTCAAGACTCCCCAAGAGGGGAGGCTCACTGGACGCTAGGCAGAAGGTATCTGTTTTAACTCCCTCTCTCCTCTCCTCTCCTCTCTTTTCTTCCCCATTTCTCTCTTTTTCTCTTCCTACCGCTTTCCCCTTTCTGTTTCCCTCCTTTCAGATATTACAGTTTGAGGGTGGGTGAGTGAGCTTCAGGAAGTTGGCGGTGGCCTCAGGACTCCCCTGAACTGGGTCTTAACCCCAGGTGCCACCTTCATGTGATTTCAGAAGGCGTTGGAGTGCGGCGGCAGAGAGGACACCCTCCGTGGTGGTGAGTTTTATGTGTCGACTCGACTGGGCTTAGGGATGCCCGGGTAGCTGTAAAGCATTTCTACGTGTGTCTGTGAGGGTGGTTCTGGAAGGGATTAGTATTTGGACTGGTAAATGGAGTGAAGCAGATGGCCCTTCCCAGTGCGGGTGGGCATCACCCAGTTCAGTAGGGACCCACATGGAACCAAACTGGGGAGGAAGGGGAATTCACTCCATCTGTTTGAGCTGAGCTCACTCTCTTCACCTGGCCTCAGATGTGGGCACTTCTGGTCCCCAGGCCTTCAGGCTGAGTTTCCTGGTTCTCCAGCTTGCAGGTGGCAGACTGCGGGACTTCTTGGCCTCTGTAACCGCGTCAGCCAATTTCTATAATAAATCTCCCCTTGTATGCGTTTCTATATATCCTGTTGTTTCCGTGCGTCTTGAGAACCCTAACTAACGCTTGCCTGTTCACTGGTCTTTGGACCTGAGACCCAGCACAGACCTTCCTGCTAAAATGGGTTTGACCACGTAGAGAAACCTTCGTTTCCTAAACCTAAATGTCTCGGAGGAAAGCCACCCGACACTGCCACCAGCTCCGGGGGTTCTCACACCGGAGAGAATGAAAGAGGGAGAGAGAGAGCCCCGTCTGGCGCCCACGCGCAGGGCTGCCGTGTGCTGTGCAGCCAGAGCACGCCCACCCTCAGCGTGGACGAGCGAGAGGCAAGACCTCGACCACCAGCACTCGTGGGCCAGTGCGGCCTTGGCCTTGGCCTTGCCCTAGAGGCCAAACGCTCGGCCTAACAGAGTCTCCTCTGCAGTGGGGGCGGACAGGGATGGAGTGTGAGGAACCCTTGAGTTTCCTGCACTAAAGCCCACTGAAATCACCCACCTGCATTTTTTCTATATTTTGTACAATATCTGCCTTCTTTTTTGAGAATCTGTTACTTCTACCATGCAGAAAGTTGCTCAAGCGTGCATTTACACAAACCTAAAAACATCCATTTGAATACTGTTATATATTTTTTAGATGCTGCTGTGACATAATTAGCTATTGAAGTCAACATGCTTTAAACAAAATAAGGAGTTTGTACAATATTAAATGCTGGGTTCCGTTTCCCTTTTGTACGTTAAAAACAATTTCACTGCCCCATAATGTTGTTTCGGGACATTACCTGAAGATTGCCTTGTCAAGATGGTTCTAAACAGTCAAAAGTACGCAGTTTCATATTCTAAAAGCCGCTGAGTCAAATCTGTTTCATGCAACCAGTAATAAGGCGCTGACCTTATTTATTTGAATTTCTACGATTTAGTGTTTGTGAAACTTTGGGGGGTAAATTAATGGTTTTAGAAAAGTCTTTCTTTTTTTTTTCCTCATTGCATCCTTACTGCTTCCTCCAGCCAGGCAGCAGCCCGCCCCTCTGACCCTGAGACCCTGGCCAGAGCGGGTCCTGTAAAGCCCACAGGGCTTCTTCCGCAGTGAGACCTGGCCCCTCAGCCCTCACGATGTGTGAGTTTCCTGTGGCCGCTGTGACAGAAGGTCACCAACCGAGGGGCTTCAAACAACACGTGTTTGCTATCTCTCAGTTCTGCAGGTCAGAAGTCCCATGTGATCCTCCTGGGCTGAGATTGAGGGGTCAGAAGGGCCGCCTGCTTCCTGAGGCTCTAAGGGAGAATCCGTTTCCTCGCCTGGGACTTCACGAAGTCCCCGCATCTCCCTTGGCCAACTTCAAAGCCAGCGGCAGGAGATCGGGTGCCGCCCACACTTGTCTCCCTGACCCTCTTCTGCCCCTTCCGCCTCCTAGGCCTCATGTAATTAGACTGAGCCCACCTAGATAATCCAAGGTGACCTTAGGTCGGCCGACCTGCAGCCGTAACCCCCTGTGCCAGGCCAGGTAACGCATTCCCGGGTCCCGAGAGTGGGACGCGGACATCTCTAGGGGGCGTTATCGGCCGCCACGCTGACCCAGGCCTGCGTCTCAGCTGCGCGTGTCTGTGTCCTCGATGCGGCTCGCGCTGCACCGGCCTCCCAGGTGTCCGCTTCTCACGTGTGGGGCAGCTTCTCCCCTGGCTGGAGGATTTGCTCTGAGTTGGACCAGGAGCAGCTGACGCCTGGGAGGGAGGCAGGGCCTGAGGTCGGCGGGATGGGGCTTCTGGGACCTCATGGGGACGGTTGGGGGGAAGGACCTGCTCCAGGTGGGGGGGTCTCTCTTGCCTGGGAGCTGGCCGGAGGCCCTGGTGGAGGGAACGGGAGCGTGAGGGACAGATGTGAGGGACAGATGTGGCCTGTGGGAACCGTCTGGGTGAGCCGCAGGGCCAGGCGCCCAGGGCTGAGCAGCGAGGACGCCCCTGGGCTGGCCCCGCCTCAGCCACGCCAGCAGACGCGTCTGCGCCACGGACCCACACCGCGACGTGTGCAAACTGCCGGCAAGACACAGCGGGCGACGAGCGCAGCCGGAAGCACTTTAACCCGGGAGGTCTTTTAATGGAGTCGGGAGGCCAGGAGCTGGGTCGTCTTTCCCACTTAGAGGAAAATCTATCCTTGGCGGAAATTGATGTTTGATTTTTCTCTTCCATACTCTGCATTCCTGAAGGTGACAAATAATCCTTGGGCAAATACCAAATGTCTGAAATCCTGCTGACTGTGGCCTGTTTATTTTTTTTTCCTCTCATACACTGATGAGACGCCCTGCAGCAGAGATTGACCGGGCTGTTTACAGTGGGGTGAAACAACGGATTTTAATTAAATCCTCTTTTCAGAAATCGGCAGAATGTGTCCATTTTGTCCCCCGCCCTACCTCCTCAGAACATTAATCAATTTGTTAAGTAATTTCTTCTCATTTATGGGCCCCTAATTAGCTTCTTTCCAAAGACACAGAGAATGAAGTGAGACATACTGTTTATTTCCATAACCCAGACTCATTAATTTTGAAGCTCCCATCCGGAGTTTAGGGAAATTATTCAGGAAGACTTCTTTCCAGTGCTTTTGTTTTGCATTTTCTGTGTCAATGATTGGCTTACAGTTAGTGGGTAGAAGTGCTTTGGACTAGAATCTCTTTGTTGAAAGGAAGGGCCCCCGGCTCACCTGATCTCCGCTGCTGGAACTCTCTCTTTGATGGTTTCTCTGAGTCAGTGATTCTTCAACTTTAATGCGAATAAGGACTCCATAAAGAGCTTGTTAAAAACAGTGTCATGGGCCTCTCATTATCCTTTAGTGGGGCTGAGGTGAGGCTGGAGACGTTGCACTTCTTAATTTTTTAAAAAATAAAAATGACATGTCTTTAAGATGTATTTAACATGATTTACAGTGAAATGATTGCTACAATCAAGCATATTAAGATATCCATCTCCTCAAAGTTAACCATTTGTGTGTGTGTGTGTGGTGGAGAGCATCACATCCACTCAGCAAATTTCCAGTATTCAGTACAGTGTTATTAACTATCATCATCATGCTGAACATTAGAGATCTAGACTTATTCATCCAACACAACCGTAACTTCGCCCCCCTGGACCATCTTCTCCCTGTTCCCCACCGGCTCACCCCCAGGAACCGTCCTTCCATTCTCTGCTCTGCGTATTTGAAATGTTCAGATTCCACATGTGAGTGAAATCATGCAGTTCAAGAAGTCTTTTCTGTATCTGGCTTATTTCACTTAGCATAATGCCTCCGAGTTTCATTCATGCCATTGCAAATGGAAGGACCTCCTTCCTTAAGGCCGAATAAAATTCTGCTGTGGAATAAAATTCTGCTGTGTACATTCCACAGCCTCTTTGTCCCTTCATCTGCGCATCCACATGTAGTGGTTCTCGTAGCTCGGCTCCTGGGAATACTGCTGCAGTGACTTGGGGGCGCGGATATCTCTTCGAGGTACTGATTTCAGTGTCTGAGAATCTGCATTTCTAACAAGTTCCCAGGTGATGCCGAAGCTGCTGGTCCGGGGAACACACTGTCGGTGATGCTGCTGTAGACAGATGCTTTCTCAGACAGCTGTGCAAAGAGGGGCTGTGATGGGCGGTGGGGAGCTGGGCAACACAGCTAATTCTGTGACACTAGATGTTTTAATACTGTGAATGGTTCGCTTAGATGGCTACTTCTGGATGATTCTAGGCAGAAACATAAGACACTGGGTTCGCAAGAGGGTGGGAAAGGAGAACTGGCAGTAAGCTAAAAAAATAAAAGAAATAGATGAAATTCATATTATTCTTAACTTTGTGAGGCCAGTTTTCCTTCTCTATGGTAGTATACCTGAAGCGTTTCTGTTTATTATCTCTGGTTACTTCTTAGTTTCTTCTTAAGTAATAATTGCCACATATATTGCATCTTCACCAGAGCCCAGAACTTTCTTGCTGATCCAAATTCATTTAAGTTAATCGGTGTGTGTTGCTTTTTTTCTCTAGACTTTTTCAGTGACCGTTCTTTGGGGGAAGAAACGAAACTTTATTTGAGAATACAACTACCTTATAAAATCGCCTCTGAGGTAGGTAAAAATCTTACTTGGTTTAATTTTCAAAATTGCCTTAAAAATTATTGTATCACCAATTGATTTCAATGAACGATGAAACCCCTCTGAGTTTGAGATTTTCTGCCTTCACTTTCTATTTTTATAAAAATTAGAAGCTGATATTATTTTGTCATGTTTCTAAAGAAGTAATGATTTTGATGGAATGAAGATCTTTATAAGGTTTAACATAATTGACAATCTTCAGTGTTTATGCATGATATGCACATGCAAAACTTTAAGCATTTAGAGAGGGTCATACTCTGAATTTTTAATACACTTAAAATATAATTTATAAATGGATTTGTGAGGATGCAAATATTTATAGACCATTTATAGCATGTTTATAAACTATTTCGCCAAGTAGAAAACTCCCCATCTGTGACTTTAAGGTGTGATTTACATTTCAAAATTTGGATAGCAATATTTTGGAAAGAAAATCATTGTGAAAAATGAGGTAGGCATGTCCTCGGTAATCTGAGGGGTGAGTGAAACAAAAAATCAAAATTATGAATTTGTTATGTTAAGGTTTCAAGCTTTTCAGTTATGTGGGCTGTGATTAAACCTTATTCTCATATAAATGAGGAGAGTTTGAAGGAAAAGGTAAAACTCGAAAGGAAAAAAGACCAGGGGTGACTCAGTGGAAAGCGTTTGGAAAATTTGCAACTGATCAAGGAACGTGATAAGGAATGAACATAGAAAACAAAGAGAAGGGGGAAATCTATAGAAAGTGACAGCAGCTTGATCAACTGCTGCGGAAATCCAACGATCCTTACTATAAATGATGGCACAGTTCTTGAATTCGCAGCTTTCAGTTTTTTGTTCCATATGTTCTTTTAATAGTCATCGTTTGTCATCTTTAAGCATAATTCCAGGTTTTCAAAGGCACCTCTGTAAGGTTTTGTGTAAATACCAGCAGCATAGGGCCATGAAGGAGAACCTAGCAAGGTTCTTTTTCTTTTTTAAGGCAGAACTTAGCGTTTTATTTAGCTCTTCACTAACCTGTTGAAACTGAGAACCAGACCCATGGACTGAACCTCCAAAAATAGATCCAGAAAGGCACTTTCTGCTTGGGGCGAGCAGTCATGGAATAAGCATGTCAGCAAGCGGGCTTCTCTGAACCATGCCAGCCAAATCAGGCTTCTCCAAGGCTGGCAGCACCAGCTCCTCCTCCCTTGCTAGCACCAGCCAGACCCACTGCGGGTCCAACCCAGAGGTTCTGTGTAGGACAGCTTGGCCTACCTGGGAATGCTGGAAATGTGTTATTGAAGGAATCATGGTGTTGAGGATTTAAAAAAATTTTTTTAAAGCAGCCATGTGAGGTGATGGCTTCCCTGTACTTCCGCCATGCCCCAGAATACAATAAATCAGCAATTAGAAAATGCTCACGTATGAAACGGTTTCCTCTTCTCCACCACCACCAGGTAGGATTCTTTAGTTAGAGTAATGACGGCCTCAGCTCCCCGCTGGTCCACGTCCTGCTTGTTTGTTGTTTGTTTATTCATTAAGCAGCAATATCTGGAGCAGTGGTTGTGATATGATTCCCATGAGAATGTTAAATGCTCGCTGACCTCGTTCTTCCTGACTCTCAAAGAGTCAATTCTGACGGCCCGCACATTCTGGGGCTGAGTGCGTTTTGACTCTCAGCAGGAGGAGAGAAGAGCTGTTGGCCGCTCTGGATTCATTTCACGGCCCAGCAAGGCCACAGGTGCTGCATCACGCCGGTGCTGCTAATTCAGATCACACTGCAGAGGAACAGATTGGGTGTCAGTCTGGCTTGTTAAAAAAACCAGGGCACTCCTGGCTCGAGCCAAGGGGCAGTGGCCGTGGGGACTTTTAGGAAGCAGGGAAACTGACCCTGTCCCTCTCAGACTGACCTTTGTTTCCTGAGGTCCTGTCTTCCGTACAGGTCCCCTCTTCCTCCCTCTGGTAGTGAGCTCCTACCGTGCGTCGAGGCTCATTTCAGAGAGTGCTGTCTCTGGGACTTCTTAGTCACAGTCGATGGTGGCCGACCCTCACATGGGAGCCACAGAGTTTGGGTGCTTTCCTATCTTTCTGCAGAACACACACACACATGCACACACACATGTATGCACATATACACACACGTACACAAACCTATACATACATGTATACACAGATGCACACACACACACTTACTTTATTTGGTAATGTAGAGCTCAAACTATTTGCTTTTCTACCCAGATTCCTTTCAACTAATTCACTTTTACCCAGTCTTAAAAAATGGCATCAAGAATCACGCACCCTTTCATTTTGTTCAGTCTGCACAGTGTGCTCTGCTCTTAAGGACATGTCACCAGCAGCGCCTTCCTGTGTGAAGCGAGTCTGTCTCCCTACTGCGTGAGGGGTCCTACTGCTTATGGTGTGGGGCTGCTGACTCCCACGGGGGTGACACTTCGTTTCCAGGGCTGGGGTCTGAGAACAGCAATATCAGCTGTTTCACCAGCTCAGCTTTCCTTGGCTCAGACTTAGGGGTCAGATGGATTTGTGATTTTAGCCATCGGGTGGATTTAAGGGAAAATGGTGGAGTAATGGTGGCTCCGGGTGCCTCTGTCGCTGAGACTGAAAAAAACGTGACAATAAACAGCAGTCAGAACGCAGCAGTGGCAGCATCCTCAGCGGCACGATTCAGCGTCAGGGCTGTGCTTCCCCGGGCCCGGGGGTGGTTCCTCCCCTTTCTCCTCCATTTTACAGATTATAAGACTGAGACCTAGAGAAGAACAGATTAATTACCCACTGAGTCGGGGGGAGGTAAGGGAAATGGGACCTAGATCTCATGACTCCCCTGGTCATTGTGTTTCTATGGCATTTAAGGCTTTTTGGCTAAAACCAATATATTAATAATAAAATAGCATTCAGCCGGGACTTCCAATGGCCCAGACCATTTAGAATCAAAGATTTGGGTCACCTCACCAGACAAGGAATCATGACTAGCTGACATGCTTGTTGAAAGTGAAAGGCATGTGGAATAAACAGTGAAAGAAGTGATACCAGCTCTTACTCGCTCAGTTGGAGAAATAAGGTATAGAACCTGTAATAGTTGTGAGCATTTTTTGATTTTTTTTTTAGGTGAGGCGACCCTTGGTTGACCTCACAGATAGCAAGGACCTTGTCAGTTTACGCAATCCTTATTTTTTGATTTTTACACCTGCAGCACCTGGTCTTCCTAGGTGGTCTCCCATCCAAGTACTAACCAAGCCCCAACCCTGCTTATCTTCTGAGATCAGACAGGGTCAGGCTTGTTCCAGGTGGCATGGCCGTAGATTCTTTCTCATTTTGAAGGTCTGTATTTGTGTATGCATTGTTTTCTACTCTCCTGTTCTTCATTTTACAGAGATGTGTTAATAGTAGTAAACTTAATATTTTAGTGTATAAGTTACAGGATATCAAAAGGGGGGTGTGATTCAGCTAGAAGAGGAGTGAAAATGACCCAAAGATGAATAAAGGGACTCTGTGTCCTCTTTCGGGGAGCGTGTTTTCAATTATTCAAGGTACAGTTGCAGAAAGTGAGGTGGAAGGATGAGTTTGCTGTTGTCTCTATTTGGAAGTTAATTATGGTTAAAAGAGGTGTGTATGGGTATTCAGTTGACAAGGGGTGGACCGTGGTGGCTTACACTCTGTCAGCTTACCTAAGCTAACACTATCAGCAACCTTTTAAGCAGTGGATGAAATTGTTAAACATTATTAAGCTGGTGCAGGTAGGTACCCCCCACTCGCCCCCCCCCCGCCCCCTCCCAAGGAGACAGAGTTTAAATGAATAAATAAAATGAAACCTTAGAAAGAACATCACACATATTTTTCTGGGCTCTCCTAAACATTAGGAAAAAGGAAACATTTTAATTCTGATTAGTAAGCACTCAGAAGGTAAAATAAAACCTGGCAAGTTAAGTTCTGGCAAAAGAAATTGGCTTCCCTGGGTTATAGACTGAATGTAGGATTGTTTCAGAAGCCTTGGGAAACAGGTAAAGCAAACCCGGTTCCCGTGGTTGGAAAGGGAACTGAAAATAGTTTCCCATCCAGCGATGGGAAGCAAATCAGTGCTGTGGCTGAGAGCACTAAGTCTAACAGAGACTGTGAAACAGGCTCAGAGTGAGAGAAGTGTGAATTAAACGCCTCTCTTCCCTTGGCTAGTTAGGGCTTCTTGACTCTATTAGGAGGGCTCCAGCAGCCCTGCTGATCCTCTCAATGATAAAAGTGAAAAGAAGTTGAAAGAAGCTCTTTAAGAAATCGTTTTGAGAAAGCTAGATTTCCCAAGGCAAAGGAATGACGGACCTTTGCCTTTAGCATATATGAAAATTAACATGGATTAAAGACCTAAATGTAAGACCGAAAACTATGAAACTTCTACAAGAAAAATAGGCAAAATCTTCATGATATTGGACTTAACAACGATTTCTTGATTCTTACCTAAAGCACAGGCAACAAAAGCAAAAATAGACAAATGGGACTATATCAAACTTAAAAACTTTTGTGCATCACAAGACACAGTAGAGTGAAAAGGCGACCTATGGAATGGGAGGAAATATTTGCAAACACCTATCTGATAAGGAGTTACTATCTAGAATATATAAAGCAGTCCTGCACCTTGACAACAATAAATAATCCAATGAAAGTGTGGGTTTAAAATCAAATGCTGCTGTCTATCACCACACATCAAAAGTAACTCAAAACGGATTAAGGACCTGAATATAAGACCTGAAACAATAAAGTGCATTGAAGAAAACATAGGGCGGAAACTCAAGGACCTTGGACTTAAAGAGGATTTTAGGAATTTGACCTCAAAGGCAAGGGAAGTAAAAGCAAAAATAAATGAATGGGACTATGTCAAACTAAAAAGCATCTGCTCAGCAAAAAAGAAATCATGACAAGGTAGACAACCATCTCAATAGGAAAATATATTTGCAAGCAATGCCTCCGATAAGGGTCTAATATCCAAAATATACAAAGAACTCCTGTGACTCAATAACTCACAAAAAAACCAATGATCCAATCAAAAATGATCACAGGACCTGAAGAGACACTTCTCCCTACAGGACATACAAATGGCCTACAAACATATGAAAAATTGCTCAACATCGCTAGCTATCAGGGAAAAGCAAACCAAAACCACAATGAGAAACCATCTCACACCTGTTAGAATAGCTATAATCAACAGGACAAGTAATAACAAGTGTTGGGGAGGATGCAGAGAAAAAAGAATCCTCATACACTGCTGGTGGGACTGCCACTATGGAAAAGAATGTGGAGGGTCCTCAAAAAACTAAGAATTGGCCTGCCATATGATCCAGCAATCCCACGACTGAGTATTTACCCCAAAGACTTGAAAACCCATATCCAAAAAGATATTTGCACACCGATGTTCATAGCAACATTATTCACAGTGGCCAGGACATGGAAGCAACCGAAATGTCCTACGATAAAGGATTGGCTAAAGAAGCTGTGGTACATATATACAATGGAATATTATTCAGGCTTAAGGAGACATGAAATGTTGCCATTTGCGACAACATGGATAGACCTTGAGATAATCATGATAAGTGAAGTAAACCTGACTGAAAAAGTAGAAAATCATATGATATCACTTATATGTGGGATATAAACCTAACCAACAAATGAACAGTACAGAGACTCAGGCACATGGACAATACTCTAGTGGTTACCAGAGGGTAGGGGGCAGGGGAGGAGGGAGGAGGTAGATGGGGTAAAGGGAATCAACTAAAGGGGGGTAGCGGGAGGGCGAAGTGGGTAAAGGAGATCAAATATATGGTAGCTGAAGGAAATTGGACTTTTGGGTGATAATCACACAATAGAATATATAGATGTCAAATTTTAATGTATACCTTAATGATTGTATTAACCAATGTTACCCCAATAAACTTAATAAAAAAATAAAATTGAATGCACATTTCTCCAAAGCTTATGTATACATGATCAATAAGCATATACAAAGATGTTCAACATCACTAGTCATCAGAGAAATGCAAATCAAAACTGCAATGGGATATCACCTCATACTCGTTATGATGGCTACTACAAAAAAATCCCCAGAGAATAACAAAAGGTTGGTAAGGATGTGGAGACATTAGAACCCATGTGCAGTGTTGGTGGAAATGTAAAATGGGCGGCCACTGTGAAAACAGTATGAAGTTTCCTCAAAAAAGTAAAAATAGAGCTACTGTATGATCCAGCAATTCGCCTTCTGGGTATAGATCCAAAAGAATTGAAAGCAGGGTCTCCAATATTTGCACACCGATGTCCACAGAGGTGCTATTCACAGTAGCCAAGAGGGGGAACAACCCAAATATCCAGTGGTAGATAAATGCATAAACAAAACATGTGGTATATACATGCAATGGAATATTATTCAGCCCCCAAAAGGGAAGAAAGTCTGTCCAGCACTACAAAATGGATGAACCTTGAGGACACCATGCTAAGTGAAATAAAGCAGTCATGAAAAGACAAATACTTTTATGATTCCATTTATATGAGGTATCTAAAGTAGTTAACCTCATAGAAACAGAAAATTGCCTGGTAGTTGCTGAGATAGGAGAGTTGTTTAATGACTATTGGACTTCTAGTTTTGCAAGATGAAAAAATTCTGGAGATCTGTTTCACAACGGTGTGAATATATTTAACACCACTGAACTGTACACTTAAAAAGTGGTAAAAGGATAAATTTTACACTATATGTTTTTTACCACAATAAAAAAATGCGAAAATGGGCTCTTTCACTGGACGTTTTTCTTCTCTGCAGTATCTCCTACAGAGAAAGCTTTACGAAACTCTTGCTTCTGGTAAGCCTCAGGGAAACTTGATCAGAAAGGAAACCAACAATTCACATGCAGAACAACCTGCTTGGGGGCTTGGCACCTTCCTCCTCCAGCTGTTGCCTTCTGGAAGGGACAGGGGCCACCTGCTGTCTCCCAGAGCTCTTTTATCACCTTTTTGCTA
This sequence comes from Eonycteris spelaea, assembly GCA_003508835.1. Classification (NCBI taxonomy): domain Eukaryota; kingdom Metazoa; phylum Chordata; class Mammalia; order Chiroptera; family Pteropodidae; genus Eonycteris; species Eonycteris spelaea. The sequence continues at coordinate 6,305,136 of PUFA01000004.1, read as the reverse complement.
AGACTCTGACCCTCTCAAAGTTGACTGGAAGTACGTGTTGCTTCTTTGTACTGAGGCCAGGAAACAGCTGGATCCCAGTAGCTCCCAATGATCAAAGCATTTCAAGATATCTTGATTCATATAAGACCCCACCATCTTACCTCCATCAAGCTGAATAGACCCCAGTGAGTCCGAGTCTCACAGTCTTCTGTAATTTAGTTTGAAAAATGGTCAGATGGTGAGTCAACTAGATATACTAACTGATCAGAAATTCCCCTGCATTCTGCTTCACATATTAAATAGTATTTACTGTGTATAGGTACCATTCTGTTTTACAAATGCTAGTTTGTTTAATCCTTACAACCCTATGAGTTAACGTCAAATATGATCACATTTTAGGGATGAGGAAATGGAAGTACAGAGAAGTCAACACACTCATGCAAAGTCACACAGCTACTAAGCGGTGAATCTGAATTCAAACCCAGGCAGGTTATTTGCAGAACTCATGTTCTACCAGCATAGAGAAAGGGAAAATCTCAAGAAAACCAAATATCAAGGAAGCAGATATACTTTAAAAATAAATTCCTGCTTTGGAATTAGTTTACTACTTTCATCCATTTCCTTTACCAGCTATGGCGGCATCATCAATAATAATGATTATTAAATACAGTGATGATTTTAGCTAATATCGATTGAACACCTACTGTGTGGCAATAATTATGCTGTTTTTTCCATTCACTTGCTCGCGTCCGACACTACGACTGCTGAGTTACTTGTCATCTTATCCCCCTTTCCCCGATTGAAAAACTGAGGCTCAGAGAAAAATAATAATTATCCAAAGTCCTATGGAGAGGAATGTCGATGTAAGAAATGTCCAAATCTGTAGAGAATTTTATGAGTTTATTTGAGCCAAAATGATGACAGTTACCAGGAAGCAAAATATCAACGGATTGAAAAAGTGCTCCGAAGAATGGCAGTTTTGCAACTTATTTTATGCATTAGAATCAGAGGAGACATAGGAAGGTTACATGAAATCCATTGGTGGTAGATTAAGGGGACAGGAGAAAGCAAAGTGAGGAAATCTCTGGGATTTGATAAAAAGGAGAGGCAGGAAAACACAGACTGCTTTTACATTGGAGGGTACAGGATAGTTACTAATTAGCATTTACATCTCATAGAGATAGTGTGTGGGGAGCGAGCTAGCAGGGAGGAGGGTTCTGTGCTCTCTGCTCTGGTGCTGGTGGCTGTGCTTGGAGGGGTCTGGGAAAGATCACCTGACATTTCAAAGGTATGTGCTCTGTGGTCTTAGATGCAAAAACAACAACAACAACAAAAACAACAACAATAATAACAACAGTAGACAGGCTTACTAAAGGTAAGGACTGACCTTTGTCAAGGAAGCTACAGGCCTAGGTCATGACTATCCACCATGACCCGCCTTCAGTTAGGAATTTTTATGTTCAGACCATTTTGTATGGTTACTTTCTGTCTCCTAGTGTATAAGTCCCATCATGTGGGCCTCCCCTGAGCTTGTCAGGTTTAGTATGTGGCCCCTTTTTCATCCACGGGAAGTCTGAAAAATGATGGGAGCCACATCTGCCTACTTTTGGACCCTATGCCGCACACATACACTCTGCAGGAAATGAAAGCGAGGTGGGCAGTCCTGTACTTTCATAGACAGTGCATGCATTCCTGAAAAATGGGGATAAGTGTTAGCGGCCATTGGTCCCTGCAGGGGACACCACTCAGAATGGTGGCCCCTTGAGAAGAGTAAGCTCCACTCCTGTGACGAGGTGCTGGGCACGTACAGGGTTTGGGGTCTCCAATGGAACACTGCTCCAAGATGAGGTCGGGGGGCACCACCTGTGCAGATGACCACCTGTAATCTTGGCTGAAGTGGTTGGCAGTGCCACCACCATTGATTCATTCATTTATTCGTCCATTTATTTGACATTTTTGGAGCACTTGGCATGTTCCAGGCAGGGTATCAGACACCGGAGGGATCTGCTTTGTAGGTCTCTCTTGACGATTAAATGGGATAATGCAAGGAAAAGGCTTTGTGTAGTGCTTGGCCCAATGCAAGTGCTCAGCACATGTGATTAAAAGCACCTGCTCCTAATTCCACATCACACATGTTTAGATCCCAGCAGCGTCAGATAACAACTGGTACTTCAGGACAGACTTACGTCACTTCCTCTAGGAGCGGCTGCTATGATCATCTCCACTTCACAGTTGAGGAAACTGAGGCATAAAAAGAGGTCAAGTAACTTGCCCAGGGTTACACAGTTTAATGAAAGACTCATGATCAGGGGTGGAGATACCATTCTTAGCCAGCCCAGGAGCTCCTTCTGGGAAATGTAAGTTTACATGGAGATTTACAAGTAGAGGAGGCTGGTGGAGGTGAGCCACCTTGACCTTGAAACCAGGCTGTTGCATTTTCTAGAGCGCCCCAGTCCTGCCGTTCCCAGCCCTGGCCGCTCAGTTCTGCCTTTGATTCCGTAGGCCGTTTACGATCCTTCTAAAAACTCCTCCATTTTTTGTTTTTCAGTTAGCTAGAATCTGATTTTTTATTTGTGACCTCAATAATCTATTGAAATAGAGTTTGGAGGATCAGCCTGAACATTTATTTTTAGAAAAGGCTGCTGGAGTGCTCTGCCCCCGGTTAGAAACACTGCCCCAAATAATTGAGAAACTACTTTACGCATATTTAAAGCTTCTTAACTGCAATATGACAGCTCTGCGTACATTGAGTCCAACTAATTATTTGCAATGAAAATACATTGGTCTTGCTTATAAATGCTCTGCAACAGATATGAATATCCTTTCACTCACGTGACTCTGTCCTTCTTGGAAGGAGATGCCCTTTGAATCCATGGAATTTAGCTGGCTGTATCCTGTCCATGGCAGTTCATAGTCTTATTGCCACAGAGCCAAAGAGCCCTCGACGACACTTATTTAGAAATAAGAATTAGTGGCTGTAGTAGAGGCTGCTACAGTAACATAATTCTTTGAGGTTAAATAACCAAAAGAACGTAGGTGCTAGGAGATAACTGAGTAGTGCATTGCACAGGAGATATTTGGGTAACTAGCTGTGCAACTCGGTCATAATCATGCAGCTGGATTTCTGTATCTAATAGAGTATAGCATCACTGGGTACGTGGGTGGCGAGGCAGAATTGTTTACTCATGCAATGTCCATTGCATTGTTCTCAACCCCACCCTGCATTTCTCTGCCCCTGGCAGTTAGGTTTCTTGTTCTGGCCAATGAAGTTACTACAGAAAGGTGACACACCGGTCCACAGTGGACTTTGCAACACCCAGGTGCACACTTTTGATGAGTTAAGTGTTGAGCCACTGAATACTTGGAGTTTTGTTGTTTTTTTTTTTTTGGACTGCTACCTGGCATTGCACTGACTAATATCATAGATAATAATTGCATTTTATCCAGATCAGGGTTGCTAAGCCTTGGTGCTGTTGATATTTTGATTCGGACAATTCTTTGTTGTCGGGGGTCTGTTCTGCGCATTTAGGGTGTTTAGCAGCACCCTTGGCCTCCACTCTCCAGATGCCAACAGTGCTGACCTCACCCCTGCTTGTTGTGACAACTAAAAATGTCACCACATGTCCATTGGGGGCAAAGATGCCTCTAGCTCAGGGGTCCCCAACCCCAGGCCGTGGATGGGTACCGTCGATGGCCTCTTAGGAACCGGGCCGTACAGCAGGAATGGAGTGGCGAGCCAGCAAGCAAAGCTTCATCTGTATCTGCAGCCGCTCCCCAGCGCCAGCATCACCGCCTCAGCTCCGCCTCAGACCATCAGGCATTAGATTCTCACAGGAGCACCAGTTCCTGGTGCCAAAAAGGTAGGGGACGGCTGTTCTAGTTAAGAACTGCTGCTCCAGATAATGAACAGGCTGTGCATTGATCGTATTTGTCTTACCATCTTCGCTGTGCTGCATAAGATGTTCATATTACTCAGGTCCTGCTCCATGGCACAGCACAAAGGACTCTGGTGCCCCATGTTCAAGACTGAGAGCTTGGGCAAAGCACAAACCAATTCTGGGTTTGCTGGTTGCAAGCAACAGAAACAAAACTCCGATAACTTCAAGAAGGACAAAAGGATGTGTGAGGAGGAGACTGGGAGGGTTACAGGAGAAAGGGGTTTTGAGCAACCTGGCCTGGGATCTCAGCAGCAGACGTTGTGGGCTATCCCTTGGTCCCCACAGCCTTCAGCCTCGGAGTTCTCTGCTCCATTCAGATTTCCGGGAGACAGAGAGTCTGAAGGGCTTTTGGAAATGATGACCCTCTTGTAGTAGCCTAGGGAGGCCAGGGTACTGTAGGAGGCCACAGCAGTGTCCTGTGATTGAACAGCTTCATCAAAACCGAACGCGATGTGGGAAGGATGTTTCAGAGGTAAAGGGAGACGGGAGGGTGGACAGGCAGGAAGAGCAGAGGTCCGTCGCAGGGCCTTCGTTTCTGTGTCTCTGGCCCTGCCGACTTCTCAGTACTGAAGGAGACGAATGTGAAGCAGCAAATGTCAAAGTGGAACCTGGGGCTGTCAGAAATGAACATGACCCAGGGCCTCGAGTGAACAGGGTGCTGCCGTACAATTACAAGGCAGGACTCGGGGACACGCTAGAACTTTCTCATTCCAGTGGTTCATAGTAGCCAGAAGCTTTGGTTTCGGGTGGAGTTTTATGGGTTTGGGGTTTGGGGATCCTGAGGACATCTCTGGGAGTAATGAGCACGAGAAACGTGCATCCGCTTTTTCTCTCTCTGGGCCCCAACGTCAGACCAGAGAACTAGGCAGTGGGGAGGTCAGACCATGTAAAGCAATTCTGCCGCCTTCTGTTTGAGAAACCGCTGTTCTGCCCTAAGTCTGCTTCCTTCCCTTCTTGGAGCGAAGTATAAAATGGCATGAAAGCGAAGAGACATTCTTAGGAGCACACGGTCTAATCCTTTGCTATATAAAGAGGAAAAAATAAACACAAAGGCCAATGGAAGAAGTTAATTTAAACCCAACTCCAAATCCTGAAAGCTCGTGGAACTAGATGAACTCATGAGACTCAGGCGCCAGGGCTGGGGAGACCGTAGGGCTGGGAGGTCATTGTTTCTTCAGAGTCCGGTTCTGAGTCAGTGCAGAGCAGAGAATTTTATCTGAAATCTATTTGGCTCAAGACTTAAAGCGACTCCTATTGTTTCTCGACGGTGATAAAATTCAATAAATGAAAGGCTCCATTATTGTTCCCGAGGTAGGAGAGGCCTCAACGAAGCTGGCATTAGCTTTCCCCAAATCCTAAATGTGTTTGCGTTCGTTTGGAATGACCGCTGTGATTCAGTTGTGCTCTGTCCCTCATCAGTAATCCCATCAGCCCAATTTCCCGTGTGTACATCTCCAGCTCCAGAGAGGACGTGCTTTGCAAATCCGTTTAGTGCAGAGGCAGACAGGAGGCCATCCCACTGAAGCCACTTCGGTGGGGCTGTGGCAAACGTCACCCTGCGGGTGCATGATCAGTCTGTTGCGGCAGCAAAGTGCAATTGTTAAATCATTACCCCAAATACATTAGGGACTGGGCTTCTTCGGGAACTAGAACTGGAAGATGCCCCTCGGGCCTTCGATTCCTGGGATCCAGACTGCTGGCTTTCTGAGGAAGAGAGAAAATGCCCCGTGAAAGGTGAGGAAGCTATTATTGTCTATTTCATGGTCCACACAATTCATATTCCACCTGGGTTGCCAGGTTCAGTTACTCTTTGAGTGAGTGGCTCTGGAGGGCCAGCTGTGGACTCGGTGCTAAGGATGCAAAGTGGACAGAGGGCATGCCCTCAGGGAGTTCATGGTCCAGTGGAACTGATCAGCACTAACCGAAAAAGCCATACAGTGAATGCAGTGCTGTGACTGTGACGAAGTCGTGACAGGCACGTCATGCTCCTGGAACTCATAACGGAGGAATGGCTCGCTGGACAGGTCAGGAGTGTCTTTCCTGAGAAAAAGAATTTGACCGAAATCCAAAAGAAGAGTAGGAGGAGAGATTTGGAGGGGGGGTGGCGAGAGGCCCGTATGTCTGCATTTCAAAGGGTCAGGGAGTGTGCGGTGAGGCGGGGCCCAGAGGCCAGTAGGGTCAGGCCACGCTGAGCCCTGTAGGCCAAGTGCAAGGTTTTCGTCTTTATCCTCTTGAAGGATATGAAATAGGAGATGACACGACGAGCTTTGCATTTTGAAAAGGTCACTTTGTGACATGGTGAGGGCCACAGCAATCTGGTATCTGGGGTTATGAGGGACCCAAGGTCACACTGTCAGACCATCAGGAATCCAGGCAGATGAGGAGGAGGATCAGGAACAAGGCAGTCCCAGCCTAGAGTGGGCCGTGAGCACTAGAAAGAAGGCTAGAAGTGACCTCCTTCTGAGGCATAGCTCGTCCACCACAGACCTCTTAGGTTCACCTGCCCAGGAAGTCACCGAAGGTGTGACCAGGGAAGTGGCTTCATTTGGTGGGAAAAGGGATTAATAAAGAAGTGCTGATTTTGTTTTTAATTCTTGACTCAGAGAAGCCATGGCTGGACCCTCCTCTGCTTTTCTTCCGATGGACTCTGAGTTTCTATTGTGGATCCAACTCTCTTGTTTTACCATAGAGAATGCAGGAAAAAAGAACATTGGCTATTACTCCTGAATGCTCTGGAAGTTGTGTCGTTCTTGTGGGGAGCAAAGAACTCTTGAATGAAGTTGAGATGGCTTTTGAGCTGAGACTTGAGGGGTGCCAAATGGAGAGGGCAGGAAGTGCCCGTGTCTGAACCCCAGGAGACGACAGGAAGAGCATGTTCTGAGGAGGGAACACCCCGAGCAAAAACATCAGGGCAAGGAGCCAGAAGCTCTCTGATGTGGCTGGCGGTGAGAGCTGGGGCTGAGAGGCAGGGAGGTAGGACCTCAGAGCACAGACTGTGGACTCAGACAGGCACCGTGCAAATCGCATCTCTAACACTTTCTAGCGTTGTGATCTCAGGCAGGTCCCTTTACTGCCCTGCAGCTCAGTTTCTTCAGATGTAAAATGGGAATGGACCGCCTACTTTACAGGGCCATTAATTATGAACACTAAATCTAGCACATGGCAAGCACTACTTAAGTTTTAGCTATTGTTACAGCAATAGGAGGCAGCATTACAAACCCAAGTTGAGGCTGTATTATTAAGGCGTCAGAAACCAGGCTTCAGAGTTTGCAAATATATTTCCTATATATTCTGTTATTGATTTTCAACTTCATTCCAGTCTGGTTGGAGAACATACTTTGAATAACTTGGACCTTTTAAAAATTGTTGACACGTATTTCATGGCTGAGGATATGGAAAATGTTCCTGTGCGTTTGAGAATGTGTATTCTGTGATCGTTGGGCGGAGCGCTCTATATATGTTGACCAGGCCAAGTTGGCGGACAGTGTTGGTTAGATCTTTTGTTTACTTGGTCAGTAAGTTGTCGGGAGGCGCATTGAACTCTTCAATTGCACCGTGGGTGTGTCTATTTCTCCTTGTAATTCTATCAGATTTTGCTTCAAGAATTTTGAATTTCTGTTATTAGGGCCATAACTATTTAAGATTGTTATATCCTTTTGATGAATGCGTCCTTTGTCATTATAAAATGATTTCTTTGTCTCTGGTAATATTCTTCTCTCTAAAATCTACTTCGATGTTAATAATGCCTCTTCAGCTTTCTTTTGATTAGTGTTAGCACGGTATATTTTTTTCACTCTTTTACTTTTAACTTTTGGTATCTGGATATTGAAAGCCTGTTTCCTGTACACAGCATATAGTTGGGTCTTGCTTTTTTTTTTTTTAAACTCGATGTGATAATCTGTACCTTTTGATTGGAGTATTTAGACTGTTTACCTTTAATGTGATTATTCACATGCTAGAGTGTATGTGGTCTCCCCAGCCCTGCTCTCTTTTCTTCCTCTTTGCCTGCCTTCTTTTGGGTTAGTTGAATTTCTTTTTTCACTATTTTATCTTCTCTGTTGGCTTATTAGACATAATTCTTTGTTTTGTTTTCTTGGTGATTGCTTTAAGGTTTATGGTATACATTTTAACTGTATTAAAGTGACACTATGCCACGTGTCACTTCCATGTATCCCGTTCTGTCCTTTTTGCTCTTTTGTCGTGCATTTTAGTTTTACAGATGTTATAAACCCCACACTGCCTTAATATTTTTATTTCAACAGCCAATTATCTTTTAAAGAAATTTAAACAATATGAAAAAGCATATGTATTTACCCAGGAAGTTACTCTTCCTGGGGCTCTTTCTTCTCAGGTGTAGAGCCCTATTTCCAGCTGGTATAATTTTCCTTCTGCCTGAAGGACTTCCTGTAACATTTCTTATAGTGTAACTCTGCTGATTATATATTCTTCCTACTTTTGTATGTCTTAAAAAAATATTTTTTTTGAAAGGTATTATTTGATGGTCGAAACTGTTTTCTTTCAGTACTTTAAAGATTTCCTACAGTCTACCTGCTTCCTGCTTGCATTGTTTCCTACAAAAAACACTGCCGTAATTTTTCTTTGATTCTTTGTTTAACATGTCTTTTTTTTTTCTCCCTCTGATGCTTTAAAAATTTTATCTCTGTTATTGGTTTTAAAGCAATTTGATTATGATGTACCTTGGTGTAGTTTTCTTCATATATTTTTTTGTTTGCGTATGCTTGTTGTTTGTTGAGACTCTTAGATCTGTGGGTTATAGTTTTCATCAAATTTGGAACATTTTAGCCTTTACTTCTTTAAATACTTTTTTTCTGTCTACCCTCCTCTTTCTTCTCTTTAGGGGTCTCCAATTACACATACATTAAGCCACTTGAACTTTTCGCATAGTTTCACTGATGCTCCGTGACTTTTTCAATTCTCTGTTCTTTCTGTGTTTTATTTTGGATAGTTTCTACTGTGATATCTTTACGGTCACTAATCTGCTTCTACAATGTCTAATCTGCTATTAAATTCCATCTAGTGTATTTTTCATCTTGGACATTGTAGTCTTCATGTCTAAAAGTTCAATTTTGGTAATTTTTATATTCATCATATTGCTACATAACATTTGAACATGCAAATTATCATTGTAACAACTATTTTAAACTATTTGATAATTCTAAGAATTATGTCATTTGTTGGTCAATTTTGACTGATTAATTTTTTTTCTTCTTCAAAGTTATTTTTTCTGCTTCTTTACATGTCTGGTAATTTTTGAATATACACTAGACATGATAAAATTTATTTTGTTGGGTGCAAGATTTTTTGTATTTCTATACATTTTACTTAGCTTTGTTTCTACGACAAATTTAGGTCTCTTGGAAGTAGTTTGATTCCTTTGGGTACTGCTTTTGAGATTTTTTTTTTTGGTGAGACAAGAACCATGCTCAGTCTAGGTTTAATTATTTCTAACTATTAAGATAAACCCTTCTGTGTACCCTCTACCAGGGTTCCAAAATCATGGCATTTTGCAGCCGACTAGGACAGACAGACACATTCTCAGCCCCATGTGAGCACGATGCATTGTGACCTCTCATCCTTTCAGGTGGTTCTTTCCCTAGCTCCGGAAGTTTCTGCAAACACACGAGCTGGTCAGTACTCATCTGACTACATGCAGGGAACAGTATGCAAATCCCCAGAGTTCTCTGTGAAGCTCTTTCCTCTCTGATGCCGACTTATGAATTCCAGCTGCCACGGTTTCTCTGGTGTTTCAGTTCTGCCTCCTCAGTTCATGGAGTCTGCCAGGCTCTGTCTGTTGTCCCCAACCTGTGCTGTGTCCTGGGAACTCTCTCAAGACAGTACACTGGAGCAATTGCAGGCCTCGTCTGTTTTGTTTTCTGTCTTTCAGAGATCACACTGTCCTTTACTGCCTGATGTTCGGTGTTTTAGAAACTACTATCTTCTATATCTATCCATTTTTTTGGTTTATTTGGCGAGAGATAAATCTTCCTATTACTCTATCTTGGCCAGAGGTGTAAGTTCCATGCTGCAAAATTTTGAATCTCATGCCACAGGCAATGCAGAAACATTAAACCTGGGGAATGGTGATAGTCCTGGTGTCCATAAGGTGACTCTGTAGTGTTTGGAGGAGACTGGAGAAGGTCAGAGACAGGGAGGCTGTGCAGAAGCCTAACAACAGACAGAGAGTCCCCGGAGAAGGGATAAATTTGAGAAACTCTAAAATCCTACTGTGGAAAGTATCCTCAAATAAAATGCAAAGGTCCGAGCTTGCATAATAGAAGCACCATGCAAAATAATATATTAAGAATTTTCGGCATTATTTTGTGTCCTTGAAACACAAATGGAAGGCTGGATTAAGCAGATACTGTGTTTTCCACTGTGCCCCCAAACACTGTGTGCCTAACACCCTCAACATCAGGGAGTATGGAACTCGTCAGAAGCATTCCCCAAAGGCCCTGCAGAGCCTAAGGGCTGAACAATCTGTGGACTTATGTCACCTCAAAGGGCTTCCAAATGGCTGTTCTCGTTTGGACAACGTTTGAGATATTTCCTATGAGAAATCACCATGTTTATTCATACGCATTTGGAAACTTTGTGAATTGCAGAGAATATTTTAGGATTTTAGAAAGCAAATCTCCACATGTACTTGTTACAAGGCCTTTGAGTTTTTGAGTCACTTTGGAGTGAGAATATTTTTCTTCCAAACCACAAAATCTAAATTCAGCTGGGATCTTTACGTTTGAACACTGTGTTCCCCAAGTTACTGGTATGCCTACTGCTATGATCGTATACTTCGGATACTGAAATGTGAAATAAAAAAGCACAAGGCATAGTCAAATAAAATCAGTCTTGAGGAAATGTGGCATTCTCACTCTGTAGGAGCTGGGGGAGGATGTTTGTTCAGGAAACAAAGGACAGAGAATATTAACAAGTTAGTGTCCAGAAAGGACACTATTAAAAACCTCTGAGCATTTATTGCCTTGGGGGAGCAGTTCTTGTCCTAAAAGTGCTCTCGGTGACCAGGAATGAGGGCAGCGGAGAATGGTAGGCGTTAACAGCCTGTGGCTCCGTCTTGACTTTTTCTCAGGGTGGAAGCCTGTGGCTGTCCCTTCACCTTGAATTCCTGTAGGTTTCAGAATGACTCACAGACCATCCCCAAGATTTTTACTGATAACCACATAAGCAGACCACATGAACACCCTTACATACAAACCATATACAAAGTGAATGTCGACCACAACAACAAAAACTTCATTTTTTTTTTTGCCCAGAAGCTTAAATTCAGGAAAGATGACCAGTTCTTTCTAAAACATTTGAATCCAGTATAGCTAATGGATAGCTATTTTTATTATGAAGGGTGGCAGGAGAAAGAAAAAAGAATAATAGAGAACCTGGATAAATTAGGAAACAGAGAAAGAATGAAAATCCCGAATCCACGTTTAGCGTGGTCGCCGATAAGTCTACGACCACCAAACAGTGACCATTTCGTCAGCTGCCTTACAACATTGCCACAGAACTGCTGTCCCCCGTGTGGTGCTTTCTGATGCTGCAGTGGTGAACTGGCCCCCTTCAAAGATTGGAAGGCTGTTAGCACCCCTTCTCGTCCTGCCGGTATCCTTGGACGCCCAGCACGTTCGAAGGCTGACATGATACAGAGCAGCTGTCATTTTGGCTGCTCACTGGGCTTTCGCATTCCTTGAGGGCTCTACCCCAGTCTGTGCAGCCCTGGGGGTCTTCATCAGGAGCTCTTAATCCTGCCCGGGAATGGGTACGTGACCCAGGCTGGCTGGCTAGGCATCCTGTTCCTATGGAAAGAGCGATAGGTGAAGGACGGGCACAGAACCCAAGGAGGACCATCCCAAGTCTTCCCCGGATGGGTTTATGGATCTTGGAAGAGAGAGAGTTGTATTTCCCATGGAAGGTTACTAAGCGGGCGGGATGGAAGTGGAGCTGCTGGCTGAATGCGACAGAGGGGAAGGAGAAGGCCACCAGCGAAATGTGAGTGGTAGGCTCAGAGCCTGTTTGTAGGATTTTGTTAAAGACCCAAATGAAGCCGGTTCATGACAGATGGAAGATTTTAGGAATTAATGATATTTTTTAACAGCCTTATAATTGCAGACGTTTATTTTCAATGCGCATGTGCTTTCTATCACATGGATTAAAACTACCATTCGACTTCCTTTCCAATTCCGTCAAGATGACAAATGACCCACATCTGAAAAGTACCGGCTGACAGAGACTGTCAGCTTTTGATTTCCCCACCACCGGGAAGGGCGGTGGCAGAAGCTGCTGCTGTGTCTTTCTCCCTCCAGGTATTGGAATTCTCTGTGGAAAATTGTCCCCTGACATCCAGTGTACACGGACGGTCCGAACAAGAAGCAACGCACTTAACTAATTGGTGACGTTTAATGGAAATTGGCCACCCTCCCAGTGGTTGGCTATTCTTCGTGAGTTACGCAAGCTGAAAAGAAAATAGGAATCTGTAAGTTCGGAGTGGCCGGAATTGAAATCATCCTACAAATGCAAGACTGGCCAATTCTATTACCAAACAAAGCAGCGAGGGAGATGGTTTACAGTTTGGTTTTGTGTTTGGGTTTATGTAGGGATGCAGTAAACACGGGCTTGGTTTTTGATACTTGAGGAAAAAAGAACCCAGTTGGGTATCACTGCAAAGTCTGTGTTGCAGGAGGAAAGACTGATTCCTTCTCCCCTGAACCCATCAGGAACTGTGAACATTGGTCTTTCTTCCAGGAATCTTCCTTCTCTTGGTTGGCTGAGTGCTCCTGTTTAACTTTCTTGGGGTACAACTCATTGTCTAGAAATAATTATGAATGAGAAAGGTGACTCTCTCACGTATGCACGCATGTACACACCTGCCCTCATGCGCACGCACATGCATATACACACACACGAAGCATTTTTTTTAGTGTAGGGCAACATGGGGACAAGTCAGATTTCGGAAGAGGCCTTAAAAGGCACATAATACAGGGGTTGGCTAACTTTTTAAGTAAGTAGCTGGACATGAACTCTTTTAGGGTTTGTAGGATATGGTGACTGTGTTGCAGCTACTCAGCTTTGCTGTTGTAGCTCAAAAGCAGCTACAGACAATACACGAATGAATGCTGTGGCTGTGTTCCAATAAAACGTTATTTATAGAAACAAATGGCAGCTGGATTTGGTTTATGGGCCCTCGTTTTCAAACCCTTGCCTAATCCTATGCCCTAGATGAAGAAACAAAGTCAAAATGATCTACCCAGCCGCATTGCCAGGAACAAGTTCAGATTTCAGATCCCTGAGGCCCAGTCAGTTCTACCCCCACTGTCCTATACCGGGGACTTTTGTTCTAGAATCCTAGCAGGGGATTCATCTAGGCCCTCCTCCTCCTGGAGGACTACTTGCAGGCACAAGGGACGAATTCTTTAAAACAGGGGTCTCAGCTGAGGTTTGCCCCTGCCACCTGGGTGCTCATGGCTCTGTTCCTACGTGGTACCATGTGTTGGAAGCTGGGCTATGTCGGGTCACAGCGTACGTTTCAAGGGAGCCCCAAGTGCCAGCGGGGAAGCCCTAACGTCACCCTTTGCCTGTGACTGAGAACGAATGCTATAAAATACATCCTGCACTGCTGTGGTGGCCAGCCTGAGAAAGTGCACAGTTAATTCTGAAGATAATTCCACAAATTCTTGCAGACGGATAATTCCACCTTCTGATGGAATTAGCAATGCTTGGGACATTATTCTGAATCTTCCTGTTCCCTCTTATCTAATCTACCTCACCACTACCTGCAAAACCTCATCACTCGATGGTTTACCCCTTTTAGTTGGACCCACCTGTCTCCACATCTTTAGTCTTTATTTACCTTGGCTGCAGCATTCATTATTTTAACCTTGTCTCATGAGTCACACACCTCTGATCTTGAATCACTAGCTTAACTTTGCACTGAATATTCTCTGATTCACTTTTATTCCAAAGTGGAATTCAAACCCTAAATGGCTGTAGGAAACTTCATAAAAGCCCAAATTCTCTTCTTTCCATATATTGGAGTTCTGTCTTATGAAAGACTTTAAAAGATTTTGTTAATTGAAGAATTTGTAGATGAAATTACATCCCAGGATTTATTTGACCTGATTCTCTTTCAGCATAAGGTAAATAGGATTGAGATATTATTAAACCTCATTCTGGTACTAATTTGTTTAGAGATTGTTTGGTCATAAAGAGCAGATACACAGCCAAGCTCACTTAAGCAAAGATCAAAATGAAATTTATTGCAAGAACACTGGGCACAGACCGCAGAAGGCCAGGTGGGCATCTGCAAGGACCCAAAGCAGAGCCTGGCACTTCAGGGCCAAGATTACCTTCTGCATCTCCGTGGGGCTCTGTCTCTTGTCTCGTATTTCTGCAGTTTCCAAAGACACGGAATGCAGCCGGGTCTGGCGCTCAGGTTTCTTTCCAACTCTGAGCTCTTTGCCAGTTCGTCACACTGGGCCCCGTGAAACTCTGCCGGGGCGTCACAGGGCATCTCCAAATACTCAAGGATTTCTCCAAGCCAGTAAAGGTGTAGACCACCTGGAGAACCTGTCATCACTTTGCTTGGCTTCATATGTCAGTGTTCTGTGTAAGAGCAGCATTTCAGAAAGGGATTCTGCCATCTTTTTTTTTTTTTTTTTTTTTTTTTGACCCCATGGAGTCAGGATGGAAAGAATTGACCATAACAAATGACAAAACAGGAAGAACTATACCGTGCGGGGTATTTTGTGTTATTGTTGATTGTACTTTATTTAGTAGCAAATAAGCTAGTTGCCTCATTTACCTTTAGAATGGATTTTCTTTTAGTTTCTCAAGACAAAAGAGTCCATTAGCTTTTGGCTCTCTAAATCTGGGGAAAAACAGATGGATAAAGCAAGAATCAGGCAAACTATGGCCCTTGGGCTAAATCCAACAGCCGCCTGTGTTGTCGATAAAGTTTTATTGGAACACAGCCATGCCCATTCATTTACAGATTGTGTGTGACTCATTTTGGGTGACAACAGCAACATTGAGTAGTTGGGACAAAGATTACCTGGCTCACTAAGTCTAAAATCTTTACTGTTTGGCTCTTTACAAAAAGTTTGTTGATTCCTGGACTAAATAGAGAAAACCAGACAATTTTTACCTCAGTGTAGTGCAGAGAGGTGTCTCAGATGGCTCTGGAGCCAAAAGGCAAAGGGCGCGGGAGTCTGCATTGAGGAAGCCATTTAGGGATCCAGCATCTCACCTTCATGGTGGAATTTGATCGTGGACTCATTTCAGAGTTAGGGTTGGCCCAGGCTTCGTGCCCAGGTCAGATGTTTTCAGGTACAAGTGCAGTTCAAATAGTTCAACAAGAAATATATAAGCTACAGGCGAGAGTGAACTATGACCAGGATGTGGGTGTACGTGATTGTGACATTGCCAACTTTGGACTGAACAATATCCTCTCAAGCATGGCTGGAACTGTCAAGTGGCTCTCAGTTAAAATCTGATGAAAAGTAAAGAGAAAATATGCACTTGACAAGGAATGAGAATGCAACTTTTAGGTGGCAAACCGGATGATTCGACAAGAGATTTGATATTTTTATTTCAAGTACTGAGGGACAAACCTTGCTTGGAATGGGTGGGGAGGGGCTGTGTCGGTTTCTGTGACAAAGCGTAGCCACTTCTCTTCTCTTCTGTGGCCGCTTTGGAGATGCCGTCTAAGTAAGCAGAGTAATCAAGGGAAAATGCTGTCTCGGTCACCTCTTCCTTCTGACACCCAGCTAGTACCCCCTTGCCTCTTCTTCCCTGAGGAAAATCCCCCTTCTCTAACTTACACTCTGTGCCTTCATTTTAATCTGACAGACCTCCCATTTTTAAGCATTTTTCCAATGTCTATCATGGGTTTACTTTTAAACCGTGTTCTAGCTTTTATTTTAAGATTTGGATAAATTAGTTCTTATGTTCATAATAAAGTCAATAATGATATCAGTTATAACCTGGTATTTGTCATCTATTGAACACATGTTCTGAGCCACGCATTTTGAAATGATCTCATTTGACCCTCGCATTAGCCCCTGGGAAGAGATTACAACCATAGATCCTATTTTACAAACGAGCGGACTGAGGCTTATGGAGATTAAGAAACGTAAAGGAGACAGTTCATGTCATTCATTCATCCACTCGTTCTGCAAATACGTATTAGCCGTCTACGGGCACCATGTTTAGGCACAGCGCTGGCGGGCTGCCGTGAGCATAGTCATGAAGAGCGACAGTTGTACTCAGGTAGAACGCACAGTTAGAATCAAACAACCACATAATCTCTAAGTGGGGCGAGTGATCGGAGGAAAGGACAGGGTGCTGTGAGCAACAGTCAGAGGCGTAATCAGCACATGGCTGCCTTGTCCCCAGGTTTGTCGAAACTCAAGTCTGTCTCTGAGATCCGTATCCCTGAACTCCTTGTCTTTCTGTGCTTCCCGCTCATTGGGACACCATAGCCTAGAGGTAGGTGGGGCTTTGAGATCCCCCAGTCCTGCCTAATGTGTCTTACCAGATGAATGTCTCCATTATCTGTTTACATCTCTGTCTTCTGCGGGTAGAGAGACCCAGAAGCCTTTTCTACTATTTTTTTTTCTTTCTCATTTCTTAACAAATGGGCAATTCCTATCTCCCTGCTGTCCTCCCTCCTCTCTCTCTTCCTTCATCTGTTTATATTATTTTATTTCTACTAAGGAATGATTCAGTTCAGCAAGTGTTTACTAAGGATGCCCGGGGCTTAGCAGTGCTCTCTTCATAAATGTTTGTTGCATACGTAGAGGTACGAGGCTGGTTTAAACACATTGAACCAGGCAGGACCCTGTCCTCCAGGAGCTGGTCACTGCCTGGGCTCCTGGACCCCGCACAAGCAGCTCCCCACAGTCCACGGCAGGGAGAAGCGGTCCCGAGAGAGAATTTGCTCAGGGCAGCTCTCCAAAACGTCTACACTGCAGAATTCCAAGAGATCGGGTCTGTTTCATGTTTCCATTTAGAGCTCACTTTAGTGTTTGGCTTATCTTAAAGCATTGACTTGCAGTTTGTTCTTGAACTTCATCGAATGAGCTTTTGACTCAAAAGAAGGACATTTCCTTTTACGCTCCTATAAGGCTGTGCAGGTCCACGATGGATTTCACAGCACTGTTTTTCCAGAGGCATAAACTCGTTAGGGTGGCATTGCTGGCGACAGTGAGCAGAGAGGTGATGGAGGAGGAAAGGGATCGAGCGTCAGCGTGAGCGACCGGCTCAGCCATGTGCAATCGATCCGGTTACACAATCAGTGTCCCCAAAGTCAATCATTACCGTTTGCATCATCGGCACTCCAAAGACTTTGACGGCTATCTGCCGGTGACTGTGTAATTTACGACCTCCCCGCAGAAAGCTCATTCCATCCTTCAGAGGCGTGTTCCCTTTAGACCCACCAGACTCGCTGCCACGCTCAGAACGCGCTGTTCTTTCTTACGACCTTGTTCTGGTTTCCCCAGGGCTGCCAGAGCAAAGGACCACAGAATGGATGACTTGAAACAACAGAAATTTACTCTCACACGGTTCTAGAGCCCTGAGTCTGAAACTAGAGGGCTGGCAGGCCCACGCGCCTGTGGAGATGCTCGGGGAGGGTTCCTCCTCGCCTCTCCCGGCACCTGACGGCTGCGGCTGCACCCTCCAGGCTCCTGCCCTGTGCGTGTCTCTCTTCACACCTCTCTCTCCCTGTGAGGACACCAGTCATTGACTTTAGGGACTGTGCTACTCCAGTATGACTTCTCTTAACTCGATTGCATCATTAAGGACCCTATTTCCCGGGAAGGTTGTACTCATGAGTATGGTGGCACTTGGACATGTATTTCCGGAAAAAATACGACCCACACAGACCTTGTTCCTCCAGCATGTCTGGACTCGGTCCACTTCTGCCCCCTCCAGTGTTACCGTTGCAGTCCTGGCCACCATCTCCTCTCTCCTGAGGGCACCGCAGGCCTCCTGGTGGCTTCCCTGCACCTGCCACAGTCCATCTCCACCCTGCAGCAGCACGGTCTTTCCCAAACACAAATCCGTGTTTCCTCCAGGGGCCGAAAACCAAAGCAGAGCGACCCCCACACCTAACCCTGCGACGGCTCCCTGCTGGTCTCGGAGTGACACCCAGGCCTCATGTGGCCGCTTTCTCGGCCCACTGGCTCACGGCCGCCTCCTTCCCACCCCTCAACACCCTGGACTTCCTCCTGTCTCCCGTCTGGCACTTGCTGGGGCCTCTGCGTGGGGCTCTCTGCATGTGTAAGTCAGGATCCTTCTTTCATCCAGGCCTCCTTTCACCTGTCACCTTCTCAAGAGAGGCCATCGGTGATCTGCTCTCAAATGGTCATCATGCCATGGGTTCCCCGCCCTGTGTCTCCGCACGATTCGCCTTCCCGCACCGCAGTTCCGACGCCTGCGTCCTCCTGTTCGTTTATCTTAGGTGCCGTCTGTCTCCGCTTCCCACGGAGCAGAAGCCTGGTCTCTCTCGTTCCCTCGGTGGCCCCAGTGCCTGGACGGCGTCTGGCATGTCTAGCACGAGTAGGTGCTTGATAGTATCTCCTGAGTGATTGAATGGAGGGAAGAAGTGACAACACTCTTTGTTTTTCTTAATCACAGAAGAGCCCTTCAAGTGAGTCGATGACTTTTGGCGTTCTGGGCTCCTAGATGGGTAAGATGGAAAGAAGACAGTTAGGAGATCGGCCCTGCGGCTGAGGGAGGAATCCAAGAAGGGTCAAAAAACACGGCCAGGGCTCAAGCACGTGGCACGATTGGGGGCATTGCACGTGCCCCTCGATGGCCCAGGCAAACGTGGCTCTTGGGAACCACCCGTCTGAGGCTCATCAGCCTGGGCGAACAGATGAGCTTTCAGAGCAACCGTGACTCGGGACCCTGGCTCCGGTCCCCACCTCAAGGCTCCTGCAGTGTCCCCCTCCGACGGCCGCCTGGCCCCAAGCCTTTCTGGTTTGCGCCGAGGTCACTCCCGCGAGGTGTGGGGTTGCCGATCTCCATGCCAGACGCCCCCTCGCGACACTGCCCGAACCACGGGTCTCTCAGGGGCCACGCTGTGCTGGGTCCCAAGCAGAGCCGGAGAGAGAGGCCCTTCCTCCGGCTGCAGTGCTTACTGCAAGCGCTTCCGTGCCTGGGCCGGGCGTTCTCTGCACTGGGCACCGTTCCGAGCACTTTACGTATACACACCCTCAGCGCATTTCGCCATCTCAATGACACTTTCCTCCCCCCCTCCACATTTTAACACCTCCAGGACTGGGATGCATCTTACAATCTATGACGTGGTTGTATGACATCCAGCCTTCGATCCCGCCGGCAGCCTCGTGAGGAGGACGCTATCGTTACCCCTTTTAAGGAGGAGGTTTTTAATTTATGGACCGTCTGGGGGACGGAGCTGCGATCTGGTCGGAGTCCGGGGTCCGACCTCTCCGTGGCTACACTTCGTGCCATGCCTTGTCACCCAGACACCAAAGCCCATCATTGCCGCCCGTTTCGCGTGTCGGTCACCTAGGCAACCCAGAGGCCTGTAAGCACACGCCTGCAAACGCTCGTTCATCCTTCTCAGCGCAGCAAAGGCCACCTGGAATATCAGCTTGTGCAGTTTCACCTTCAGAAGGGCCACGGGGTCACCACACACAGGCTGGCTCTGAACCCCAAAGTGGGATTTTTCTGGAGAATTTGCTTCTAAGCTCAGTCTTTTAGCTGCAAGAAAAGAATCCATTGACTGCAGTGACTTCTCAAGAGCACACATTTTCACACTTATCCAGAAATCCGGGGCAGGGGGCGGGGGTCCTACCTAGGCTCAGGCTTAGTGATGCTCCTGGGGACCCAGGTATCTGCTGTCCTCAGGGTATAATGGCTCCTCTCACAGAGGATGTCACAACTATGTCCAGAAGAGAAGAGAGTCATTATATCATTCTCATCTAATTTTATTTGGACCCCAAACAAAACAAAGCAAGCAAGCAAAAACAACAACAAAAAAAAACACCAAAATCCTTCTCCCTTTTTTTCCCTAAAATCCTTTAGAATGGCGCATTGGCCAACTTCAGGTCACATATTCAGGCAAAGCTGCAAAGCAGGCTGGGAAAGCTAGTGCATGGCCCTGTCAGCCTGGACGGAGGGAAATGGGCGTCACCAACAAGGGAGCAGGAGTGTTAATGAGAAGGCTTCCAACAGGGTCTGCAGCTCATGCTATAAACTAGTACATTTTTGTGCAATTATGGACATTCAGTAATGCCAAACCTGAGTGCCCCAAAAAGGTTTAATTAAGCTCATCATTCTCTGTATAAGCAGCCAAGGAAGTAGGCTCTGTATTTTAGAAAGTTCTATCCTTCACGCTTAAAAATAAAGCCTTTCATCTTTATGTGTCATTTTTCTGGAAAATTCATTATGTAGAGCCCTTCAATCTCTGACAATTCCGTAACAATTATTGTAAGTGAATAACTTACTCTTCCAATTGCCCAATCATACCAAGGAAATCCTGGTAAGTGACTGCAAGTTTTTGAGCTTTGAAAAAATCTATACAGTCTAGCCAATTCTGGAACAGACTTAATGGATTGCTTTTAAATCCTCTTCATTTTTTTCTCTTTTCTCTTGATTTTTTTCTGGCAGAGTAGAGAAAAATGGACCAAAACTGAGATTTAAGCATGCCCAGACATTTTTGGGCGGAGCAGTGGTGGAATGAGACACTGGAGACTCACAGCTTCAGAGTGTTTTGGGCTTATTCTTGAGCGATTGAGTAAATATGCCTATTTTTCCTGTGATTCTTACATTCGTGTTATCAAGGTAGTAGAGCCATTCTGTCTTAGAGTGGGAAGGCACATGAAGTTCAGAATTTTTTTTTTAAATGGGTGATTAATAGTACATGAACAATGCTTAATTACTTATATAATCGTTAACATTTTTTCCTTACTGTGGGTGACACCGAGGCCCAGATGACTTGTTTAAAGTCCTAGGCGGTCAACAGGCAGAAGATCATAAACTTAACGGAGCCCTCGGCCATGCTCCCGCCTGGCTTGAGCATTTAACAAGCATTAGAGTTGTGCTGATTTCTTTGCCTTTGTTCTTTCCCCCTTGTATTCTACGAGGAAATTCATCAGAGAAGCAGAAGCGCTATGACCCAAATCCTATTCAGGTATGAATAGGTCATGGTAGCCTTGACCATGACTGGTGAAATCCCCTTGTTTCTAACCTTTACAAGTGCACCAGACACAATAGATGAAGCTCTGGGTGCACCCATAAAATCACGTTTAGTCTCCTTTGTGACTTCATCCTGGAAAACGTTATAAAGGTGTGTTTTCTGACTCTTGAGTACAGGAAATGTTTAGGATAAAAGATCTCTATCAAAAAGGACTCAAATGATCTTTAAACAATTGATGTTCAAATATGAACTGTCTGCGTGGGATCATAAATATTTACAAGGCTGACATTTAGTTATTTTTTTATGAAAGTAGAGAAAATACCTTAGCTGACATTTAAGTTTTGGTAGAGGAATTCGCTTTTGCTTTTCAGAGATAAATATATTTGCGGTAGCCCTCGTTAATGGTGGTCTCATTGGTAACTTTTAGGAAACTTCTACTTTGAGGCAGACACAAATGTCATCAACATCTTAGAAAAATGTGCTGGTATAAGCTCCTTAAAGGTCAACTGAATATCTTATTCATTCTCGTAGACTCGGAAGCACTGAGTGCTCTATCTGGATAGTAAGAATATTTATTGAACCCCTTCTTCGGAACAGACCCCATGTTTTTACCCTGGCGACAGGGATGAGTGAGACACATTCCCACACTCTCAGACTCACAGGCCTCAGCGTCTGACATAATGCTGACCTTGCCTTATTGCATTCCTGATCAAAGTCAACAAAGGGCCAAAAGCCGTCTTCCTCTGGTCAGGACTTCATTAGCGGCATGTAGTTTAGATGGGTGAGATGCGGCATTCATTGTTGTTATCGTCGGGCGCATTGTTGAGTGTTTTTTACGCACCAGGCACTCCCTTACCTTATTTCACGCATCCACAAGACGACTCTAGAAAGAATGTACTGCCAGTTACCTTCCTGTTCTTCAGATCACGATCAGAGGCATAGAGTGGTTACATAACTGGGCCAAAGTCGCAGAGCTAGTAAGTGGAGGGACTGAATTGAAACGCAGGTGGTCTGACTTCTGAGTCCATTGTCATCAGCTGCTGTGACGCTGCCTTCCATTTAACCTGCTGTGGTCTCCGTTCAGCCCCTGACTGGCCGCTCTTGTCGCTATTTGGCTGAGGACTCGCAGGCCGTGTGCTTTCTCTTCTCTCCTTTGTGCTGTGGTTGGATGCTCAGCTTCCGAGGAGGCCAGGACAAGGTTGGACGGAAGAGGTTGACGTTGAGCGGCGGACCCTGTCACGGGCCAGCTGGACACACCCGATCTAGAGATCTGCTTCTCCATTGAATGGAACACGGCCATGTTACCCAACCTTCACGGTGAAGACCGAGAAGCCAGGGTCGTGCCGGAGCGGCTGCTGCCGCCTGGGTTCCCAGCTCCACACCCAGTGCCTTCACGTCGGTAGTTTGGCCACGTTGGTGGTTTGGAACCGGCTGTGCCAGGAGAATTTACTCCGGCAAGGGGTAGACGCTACAGATCCGAGTAAACTGCTGACCAGAGCCAGTAGTTCAACACTTACTAGATTTAAGAATCTGTTTCTAGCCTTTCTATCCAGATTCATCTGGGCTGCTCCCTCTACTCCACCTGACGTTTCAGCCTCATCGAGCTCTGATGCTGGAAGGGGTCACTCTGAGTCCCCACAGCGTATTGTGCAGACTGCGATCATCAAACTTAACCATTTATGTTGAACTCTGTATATTCCTGTACCTTCCTCTGGTCTCTGTGGTCCCTGAATGCCAGGAAGATGTCTTACTCAAATTACTCTAGATATAGGTATCTATTGGTTTGCTTACTCATTACCACTCCATCTTTTTTTGGGAAACTGCTCATCTCTCTCCTACTCTTACTCCATTTCTGTGGTTTTATGTGGCGGCCTTTTTGAACCTTCAGCCAAGATGGTATAGGACCTTGGCTCACGATGGACCAAGCAGTGTCTTCACTGACGTGTTAGAATTGGAAGAAAGTGAGAACGGGAGAGAGCGCAAGGAACAGACAGCGGGCTCCCTTTCTTGGTGCCTGGGATGTAAGATGTAAACTGTTGACACCTGCCGGCAGCCATATTTGGAAGTGTGGATACAGAACAAAGGAAGCTGGTCTTCAGTGGGAGAGACGACCTGCCGACTTAGAGCAGAGCAGAGATGAGAGACTGGGAGAGGGGAGTTCCTGCGATGATTCTGTTCTCAGAGCTGGGCCACCCTTATGGTCCGGTGATGTCACAACATCTTTCCAATAAAGAGCCCTGTTCGCTTAAGCTAGTTTGGGTTGGAATTCTCTAGCAATCTCTAAAAGGTAGACAGAGGAATGCCCACCCCAGGATATCCACATCCTAATCCCCAGAATCTGGGAACATCTTGTATAGCAAAGGAGGATTGAGAGAACAGATGGAGTCAAAGTTACTATTGAATCAACTTTCAGATAGGGAGGTTATTCTGGGTTACGTGTGTGGACCCAATATGATCACGAGGCCCTTAGGCGTGGGAGAGGGAGGCAGCAGAAGAGACCAGAGTGATGTGAGGCTTCGACCCCCGTTTCTGACTGTGGAGATGGAGGAGGGGCCACGAGGAAAGGCAGGCGGCCTCTAAACACCGGAGAGAAGGCACGGAAGCAGGCTCACCCCTAGAAACCCCAGAAGGGGTGCCGTTCTGCTGACACCTTGACTTTAGGCCAGGAAGCCCCATGTTAGAGTTCCCAGCTCCAGAACTGCAAGACAATGTGCTTATTACTGTTTTCAGCAACTAAGTTTGTTACAGCAGTGGCAGGGAATTCACACTTTCTAGCAACCTTACAATCCATCACTGAGATCATCTCCACCCTCAGTATCTCAAACTTTAAAATTCTCTTTGAATACATCTCTCAGTTTTCGCTTGGTGGTCTTAGCAAGTTCCTTAACCATTTACGTTCTTCCTAATTATGCAAATCTAGCAGAGCGGCTGGCACAGGGAGAGGTATCCCATAGAGAAGCAGTAGTAGTCGTGGTTTTTATTAGTTTTTATTATCACACAAAAGGGATTTCTTACCTCTACAGAAACCAGGACAAAGCTCCTCGTATAAGTAGTTCCCTATAAAGTACTTGTGAAATTGAATGGAAAGTATGTTGACCAAAAACATAAAAACATTTCCTTTTAAGTTCTGGCAAATTGTAATTAAGGAAAACTCTATATGAAATAGAAGTGGTCAAGTCCCCACCCCCTTTTTAGTGAAAATTAACTAACAGAATTGGCACATATGTTTTATAAGTTATTCTTATTTTTTTTGAGAACTCAGATGTTTGATCTTTATCCTTCTCAGGCTTTTCATCTTTAAATACAAAATAGGTTGGATTCAGTCTTTCTTATGATGTGTCAATGAAAAAATAAAAACCATCTATGTTTCTTGAAAGATGAAATCAACCCGTCGGCACATAGAAATTGTTGAATATGTTCAGCTGATTAAGTTGTATGTCGTAAGAACTTTTTATTGATTTTAATTTTATTTCCATCAATATTTTAAATGAACAAGATGCCACATAGCTCAAGAGATTTAGCCATTCCCTCTCTGGAGATTTTGTTGCCTCCTGAAGTCTGTCTAAAAGATTTTTGTCATTTGTTTCATTGTGTCATATTAAGAGCTTGTGAGAACTCAGGATATAATTAAATGTAAAGAGCAACGAAAGCTTTGTAGCGAAATGAACATTTTGTTTAAATTTAATTCAGAGCTCTGCCCAAGCATGCTGTAGACGAGATTAGGTTAACTTGCCTGGGTTTTAATTAACAGATCTCTGAAGTGAAAGGGCTCACAGTGAAGTTAGTAGCCAGGCTTGGGGGCTGGAGCTCAAATCTCAGTTTGATATAACTTGTGATCTTAAGCAAATTACTTGGCTTTTCATTTTTTGAAACAGCGGTATGCTTCAACTATGTAGAATGATACAGCAAACTCACCGTCCAACTTTAACACATCTTAACATTTTGCCATATTTGCTATGAATCGGGTTTTTTGAAATAAACATTACAGATCTGCGTAAAGCCCGTCTTCCACACTCTCTCCTCTTTCTCTCCTTTAAAGAATAACTTGTCATTCAATTGGTGAGTGTCATCTTGTGCTTTAAAAATGAATCTCACGTGTTTTTAAACTTTGCATGAGTGGTATCCAACTGTGCACGTAATTTTCAATTTCCTTCCTTTCTACATAAAATTTTTTGATGCTTACCCATGTCGACGTAGCTGTCATTCATTTCCTTGAGATGCTGTGCCATTCTCTATTATACCAATAGACGACAGGTTTTTCGTTCTCCTGCCCATGGATTTTGGGATTGTCCAGTGTTTCACTTTTGGAAACAATATGGCGGTGGGCATTTCTGTGCATGACCTCGAAGGAGAGTTTTCCAGATTAGAAGCCTAGAAACGGAACGCTGAGGATTGCGCACACGTGCATCTTGACCCTTGCTCCACCTTGCCATGTTGCTCTCCAAGATGACCTGCATGCCAGCTGTGTGCCAAGTCCTGTTTATCCCCCTTCTCACTGTCTCAGGGACCCCAATCCCAGCCCTCTGTTTAGTGATTTCCTAGAAGGACTCACAGAACCCAGGAAGAGTTTTTACTCATGGTTGTGGTTTATTCTAGAGAAAGAATATAACGAAGGATCGATAAATGCAAAGGGCACGTGGATGGGGCCATGTCTGGGAAGACGAGGCGCGAGCTCACGCAGGGAGGTCCTGTCCTCCAGGACACGCTCGTTCCTTTGACAAGAAGTGCTAATTAGATAAGCTAATTTGAACCTAAGGGGCTGGAGACCTTAACAGAGGCTGCTCACACAGGGATGTATTGCTTTTGTGACTCACCGTAGTTATTGAACCTCCAGACGTGCAGAAAGAAAGTCGCTGTCCACTGAGTCACAGTCTTTGTGCAGTTTATCTGGACGAGTGAGGACAGTGCGGCGGAAGTGTGTGGAATGGGCTTATCACTTAGTCAGTTCCCAGGAGCCAGACCAGGCCTACTCGGGTGAGCGGGGCTTCCTGAGAATGTAGAGGATTTGGGCAAATGGAACTGCCGAGTTAATTTTTCTACACACTTCCCAGCTCTATGTTTTCATTTTAAACTTTCAGCCAGTTTGCTGTGTAAATCGAATCTCATTAGTATTTGAACTTGCATTCTTGATTACAGGTGAGACGCAGTTTCTTCTGTGAATGATCTGTTTGTATTTAGTAACCTTTTTTTTTTCTTCATTAGAACATTCACCTTTTTCTTATTGTAAGTCTTTCCACATTTTTAATATTAATCCTTTGTTGGCTGTGGTTGCAAATATCCTTGCCCTATTTATAGGTTGCCTTTCCCTTATAGTCCTAGTTTTTTAAAAGTCATTTTTCTATGAACTAGTGTTGAAAGCTATCGAACGATTTTTCTTCATTCATTGGTGGATTTGTGGCTGCCGTGACAAATTGCCATAGCAGAAATGTATTCCCTCCCCGTTCCAGAGGCCAGCAGCCTGAAATTAAGGTGCCAGCTGAGAGGGTTCCTTCTGGAGCGCTAAGGGAGAATCCACGTGATGTCTCTCCACTAGCTCCTGGTCCCTGCCCGCGGCC
This sequence comes from Eonycteris spelaea, assembly GCA_003508835.1. NCBI lineage: Eukaryota > Metazoa > Chordata > Mammalia > Chiroptera > Pteropodidae > Eonycteris > Eonycteris spelaea. Next base: position 6,278,473 of record PUFA01000004.1, on the reverse strand, counting down.
CGTGACGCTTCTTGGCGAGGAGCCGCGTTGCCCTCATCACAGAATCTGTCTTCATGTCACCTTCTCCTCTGCTCTGTCTTTTCTGTGTGTCTCTTATAAGGACACTTATTGAATTCAGGGCCCAGCTGGATAATACAGGATCATTTCCTCACCTCAAATCCTTAATTACACACGCAAAGACACTTTTTCCTAATAAAGTGATGTTCACGGGCGTGGGGATGAGCATCAGGACATACCTACTCCTTGGGGGGGGCACCATGCAGCCCACTATAATTGATATAATCCTGTTTTCCTGTAAGCGGTTAATGTAGTAGATGATATTTATAGACATTCCATTATCAAACCATTCTTTCACTTGTAGGATAAATCTTAGTTGGCCTTAATATTTTAATTGTGTGAACGTGCGTGTGTGCGCGTAGTGTGTGTGGGTGAGAGAGAGATAAAATCAATTTTTTTTTATTTAGCATTTTTACATTTGTGTTCATAAATAAGATTGGACAACAGTTTATTTTCTTGTCCAGTTTTGATTTCGAAGTCTTATAAAATGATTCGGAGCCTTTCCTCTTTTTCTGCTCCCCAAAATATTTTGTGTAAGGCCAGGAAACTTGCCCGTCGGACCCATGTGACCTTACCAGGACTCAGTTTCCTCAAAGGTCAAATGAGGATGATGCTGGTACCAACTTTGGGGACGGTTGAGACGATCTAACGAGATCAGGCTTGTGCTGAAGGGCTTGGCACACGGCGCGTGCTCAGTCAGTTTGGCCCTTGGTGCTGAAGGCGGCACCTGTCTGGAAGAACACCTGACTTCGCAGTTGTTGACGCCTCCTGCAACCCTTCCCTCCTGAGAGTCCTCTGACGTTAGCACAAGTTCACAGTGAGAAGCAGCAGGTTTACAGGGAGGAACACTGGACTAGGCGTCAGAACATTTGGCACGGTCGTTCATTACTGGGTAATTTTGATTGAAACTCTTACCCCTTTCTTTTTTGTTTTTGGACAGTTTTCTGTTTTTGAGCAGTTTTGTCTGTACTGCTTCCAGTGTAGGGTCAGCAAGAGTATTTTTTAAAAAAAGTTCCAGAGAGCTTCTCATTTATAAAGCTAGCTCTAACTCCCACAAAATGTTCCTGAGAAGTGTTGCTGCTCTCTCTACCCCGTAGCCTGTCCTCTCCTTGTGTGAAGGAAGAGTCTCACAGGTCACTTTGCCACATCCGCTCAAGCAAAAGGGCTTACCTTATCCCATGGTGACAAGGAACTTTGCCCGTTAGTGGACCAAACAGATTTAATTTGTTTTTCAAAAGTGTTCAAGTCAATTAAGAACAATATTAAACGAATAGTAAGAGCTACTGTTTATTGAGATTATATCTCGCTCAAGGCACCCTGCTGAGGGCACAATCTGCATCCCACTGGCCCTCACTCGAATCTGATACTCTGCTATCCTCATTTTATCGATGGGGGCCCCAATACTTGGGGAGATGAAAAAAAAATCTTGCCCAAGGTCACAGAAGTGCAGATATGTATTTAGTCCTTAAAGTGATTCCCATAATCTCACCAAGCCACAAACTTGCCGAAGAATAGCTAATGGCAATCCCTGAAGGTCTCATTTGGAGAGAAGACTGAGAGTGCCAGGTCACTCTGAGAAGCCAATTTGGCCAGATGGTGGCTGGACGTCATGGGACCTTCTGGGTGAGTGACCTCCATTTACTGCTCGCCATGTGCCATTTGCCATGCAGAGTGCTCTCACGTGCATTCACTCGCTCAATCTGAGCATCAGTGCTAAAGAAATGCAGGACCCAAGCTCACCCAGAAGGATTCAAAGCATGAGTTCTGGCTATTTGTCCCAAATAGTCATTGCCCTACTCAAAAAATAGGAGGAAGGACAATAAAAACACAAGCATACTGGTAGTAAAACACGAATGGAGACTTAACCACACCTAACTTCGTTAGAAATTTGACACATAAAATATGACAGTGGCTGTGCAGTCTGCTCCAAAGGTCAACAGACCCTTTGTTGCTATCCCCCAAAGTGATGAGGACTGATTAATGGGCCTCATTAGCCAGTGTCATCCGGTATTGTGAGAGCTGAAGCTTCTGCCCTGATGGGAACAACAAGCACCAGCTCAAACGTGCAGATCAGCCCTGTTATTAATGAGGCTCACAGAAGTCTTAAGGCACTTTCAAAAATTGCGACCCGACTCCCATCCAGGTAGGAGAGAAATGAAACCAAACAGGATTGCCAGGTTGGGTAGCTCCTTAGACTGGTGTAAAGGAGTCAGTAAAAGGCGTTACCTCATCCACAGAAGGCTTTCCTGATCAATTCCTTAACAATGGCAGTGAGGAAAACAAATAGGAAAGGAAAGGCTTAGTAACGACATATGGCATCCCTAAGCCGTTTTATCACAGAGTGCCGGGATGTCTGAGAGCCTGGCAGTATTGCTTCTGGAAGGCAATTCTTCAAGGAGCTGGGATATCTTAATTGCTGTGTGTTTAAAATAGCACCTTGCACTTAACTAACCTAATTCTGGGGCCGTCCCTTTGGCCTTTCAGAGTGACCCACATGGGATTTCTTTGGGATTAGTGCTGCGGTACATGATCTCATCAGAATGGGTCTCCTAAGCGTTTATCGAATGACTCTAGGATATGGGAGCTGGCAGACCATGTCCGGTTTGGTTCTGCGTTCCTACGTGCTTGGGGAAAGTTTGCTGAATGTACATAAAGTTCCACTTCAAAGCCATCTTAAGTCCTTACAAGTCGCTTATACGTCAGCCTGCTTGGTTTTGAAAGCAGGCACTGGGGACATTTCCTGGCTATAAATAATTTTGATTGTTTGCAAAGACAGATTTCTCCCCCCAGGTATCCACAGATATAAAAAGCCAGTTCTTCTGCCACCTCATCCTTGAGTAAAGGTGTCAGTAGTAGCCAGCACTTCTCACATCCACCCACGGGGACGAAGTGGTCACGTCGTCCAGTGGTTATGCCTCTGGAGAGAAAACCCAGGGCACGGGGTGGAGATTCTGTCCCTGTCTGCCAACCTGTTCCCCTAAGTCATGTCAAAAAAGCTTGTCTTGGCTTTCCTGTTCATTACTAAAACTCGCGGCTGGGACACATTCTTTCCAACCACCAGACTCAACACCCTTTTCTCACCTATTTGTCCTGCCTTCAGCTGGACATCGAAAATCTGAAGACGGCTTCCGTCCTAGCCACGTCCAATAAAGGAGAAAGATACGTAAACGAATACGTGTGACCCAGTGCGATAAGCATCGTGAGAGCGGGCTGTCCCCTGGGGCCATCCTTCACTCTCTCGCATTTCATAATCCGTCCAACAGGAAGTCCTGATAAAATGTTCTGGACCTGATCCCCTCTGCTCAAAGCCCCTGAAGTGTTTCCGATTTATTACTTGCCAAAGCCAACACCCACAGCGGCCCAACCGGGCAGCCGGCACCTGCCGTCTCCCTGACCCCACACCGTCCTTGCTCACCCTGCTCCAGCCGAATGAGTCTCCTGCCCGAGGCCTTGTCACTGTTGTTCCACAGCCTGGAGTGTTCCTCCCCACGTGGGTCCTATCTTCCTCCAGCTTTGCGCTCAGACGTCACCTACTCAATGACGTCCACTCTGACCCTCCGTTTCACAATGGACGTCTCCTCCCCACCCCCGTGCTCCAGGCCCACTTTCCCCTGCTCTGTTCTCCCCATGGCATTCAGCACTGCCCGGCGTGCTCGATTCCATTCCCATGTTATGTTCACTGTCCTCAGTGGATGCGTAATCTCTCCACAGCAGGATTTTTGTCTGTCAGTGCCCGGATGTCTCCCAGGGCCTACACCGGTGCTCGGCACGTGTTTGACCCTCAGTGACTCTTTGCTGAAAGAAGGAGGGATCGCCCCGATGAATGCGGGCATGCACACGTTGCTTGGGAACCGGGAGTGGCTACCACCAGGGACTGGTGTGGACATCTGAGAGGTTTCAAGGAGGTTTTCTGGGCGGAGAGATTACGGGCAGATGGAAGGCGAGGGGCGGGGAGTTGGGCTGCTTCTCGGGCAGTAGGAATAGCAATCGTGAAGACGTGAGGGCCTGGAAGAGAGAAGTGAAGAGAGCACCCTTGTTACAATGACAGTTTTATGACGTCAAAGTACGCCTGTCCCCAGTTTCTTTAGTTTAAATGATTCGCCATATTCTTATGAAGTCTTGAGTTTGTAGGCTTACCTGAATCTCCGTCAGAATGCCTTGGGTTTGCAACCCTGCTCTGAAAACCAACTGAAACCTGAAGCCTGAAAATGTGGGGTGTTGGCACCCTTTTGAGACTGGCTCCTGAGATATTTAAAAGCATAAATCTGTGCATCTGAAGCTGTGTGGCTGCACATCCAGAGACTCGGATTTATTGCTATTGATTCTCACAGGGAGAGGGAATGAAAATGTCACGTAAGGCAGCCAGTTGGTGGCGGAGAGGTCCACGTCCTCGGCCTGACGGTTTTCAGAGAACGCGAGCTGGCTGTCGGCCGACGTCCAGCCTGCGACTCTGAGGAACTTGACGAGATGCGATGTGAAATGTTGGCTCGACCCTTCACTCTGTGAGGACCTCAGCATTATGCAGAGGAAGCGATACTATCCAAATATCTTTAGGATTATAAAGAAAATCAAATAAAAGTTCAGGAATTCTCAGTATGAAATGTAAAACACTCCTACAACAAAACTACACAGTTGGGGTGTGGCAGGGTAGGAGAGCCCTGGAATTTCAGGTCTAAACCCAGGGTTTAGAATCCCGGCTCCATCCCTGGGACCTTGACCGAATTGTTTCACTCTTCTGAGTCTGGGTTGTCTCGATTACACACAGTGGGTTTGTTGTGTGAAAGGGCCTCAAAAATTATTAGTGAAATCGGAAGCTGGAAGTTATAATTCAGGCAGACATGCATGAATGTTCTGCAAATAAAAAAAGGGAGCGAAATCTAGAAAATATCAGTCAAAATGATGGAGCACAAAGATTACAGAAAGAGATGACAGTGACTAGAGAAGACCGTTTCACATTTTCTGAGGTTATTGATGAAGCTGGTATTCATTAGTACAACACCGATGCACTTGGGATTGAATAGGGATGCCATACGCCTTGCCGTGGGAACAGAGTCATAACTCATTACTGTTAAAATAAAATCATTAGGATGACTTATTGCCAACACAAGGAACAAAGTCACAAAGCTCTAAAAAATAATTCGTTCGTGAGCAAGCTTCCACTGGAAGGAATGCTTAAATAATTATGATATTGTGGCTCATTTTATTCAAAATATTGGGTGACGAAAACCAGAAGGGGAAGTTATGTCCAGGGAGAAAAGACAGGAGCACCGTGTCCTTAACTCACCTCCTGTTTATAATCTGTTCGCTGGACGACGTGTCCTTCTCTTTGGCTGACTGGTATCCAAACTCTTTTCCATGTTTGTGGAACTCCCTACCTTCTGTGGCTTGGGAGGAGGCAGGGCCTGCTAGGAGCGGATGACGGAGCCACGTCCTCCCTCCGGAAGACTCCAGTGACAGAGAATAACCTCTGGCTTCATCTGCTTCCCCAGGGTATGGGGAAAAGACCAGTTCATGGCTGAACAGGTTCGGGGAGTATTTTTGGGGGGTACTCGGGCAAAACATCTGTATTTACATGGAAATATGAAGCAGCAGGTTGGATTCAGGCAGCGAAGTACTTTGGTTTTTGAGTGTGGCTTGCAAGGGAATGAATGGCAGCGTGTGAGCAGTAAACGAGGTAGATAATGCAAATGAAAATGCTTGGCAAACGGTAAAGAACTAGGAAAACGTTGGCTCTTTTAAAGTTGCTACCTTCCAGGATTGTTTACAGACTAAATGAGACGATATATTCCTACAGTTGCTTTCTGGATGATGTCAAGTGCTGGCAAATGTGCGCGATAATGAACGGGAAACTTCATCAACTCACAGGATGAGAGCCAATCGGTGCTGCTATTTTGAAGAGCAATTTGTCAGCCTTCAGGAAACTAAACATGCACCGAATCTGAGACCCAGCGATTCCCCTCCAAATGAAATGTCACACCGACACAAAGAGACTTTACGAGGATGTTTATCACGGCATCGTTTGTACCAGCAGAGGGCTGGAAATAAACTAAACGGCCAGCAGTGAGATGAATTCACGAATGTGGTACACGGGTAAAATGAAATAGAACACAGTTAAACACGATCATCTACTTACTAAGGAAGCCCAGCAAAAAGCCCAACGGGGGGGGGGGGGAAAGACAAAAGACTGGAAACAGTACTTCCTCAAACGTTCAAAGTTTTCCAAGCTCATCAGTTATCAAGGGAATTCTAATGAAAGGCATATTTTATTGCTACAGCTTTGGCACGAGTTCAGTTCTGACACTGTCAAGACTCTGGGGTCAAAGTCACTGGAACATTTATCCTGTGCCAATCGCTGCATCCACTTGGGACAACAGTTTGGCGTCGTCCAGGGAAGCTGAAGGTGTGTGGGCTCCTAACCCAGCCACTCCACTTGGCGGCGGAGAGAGGCTCCTGCACACGCGGCGAAGCATATTCACACCGGCTTTGTCACAGTCAAAAACTGGAAACAACTCAAATGACGGGGGGGGGGGGATGGGGAAATGAGGGTGCACGGTTATGAAAATATGTGTACAACAGAGCCGTACGCATTGGTGGGAATGCATCTCACATACATACGTTGGATTTTAAAAAGTTGCACATAAATATATAATTCCATTTATGTAAAGTTGAAAGGCATGTACAACTAGATAATATATTGTTTTGGAATCAATGACATCTATGGCAAAACCAGTAAAGACACATGAGGAAATAATAAGCAAAAATTTGGGACGCAGTTACCTCCTGGGGGAGGGAGGTCTGGTTGGATCAGCTGGGGCACCTTGGTTTCTATGGTCCTGCAATCTGACAGCAGGTAGTGGGTCACCAGATGTTCAACACCCATAGCTTCATTCTAGAGAATATTAGAATAATTTAAGAGCCAAAATGACAAGACAGGGAAAAGATTATAACAGAAAAGAAAAAATTCATGTCCATATTTTCAGAAGATATCACGTACCTAGAAAACCCTGGTGAATGAACTGGAACGCTGTTAGAACCAATAAGACCGTTCTTTCAATGATACCAATTAAACAGGAGTATCAAAGTCTTCCCTAGATGCCAGGATCACATTATTTAGAAAGCATGACGAGGGACACATGCCATTCGTGATAGCCACCTTTGCTGAATGCTGGCTTCTCCAGTCTGAGCCCAAAGTGTCACCAGTTCTCTCGTGAAATTAACCCCACCTACTTTTGGCCCTCAGCCCCTACCCTGGGGCTGGACCCCTTCCAAAGTGCTGGGGGTGGGGGAGGCAAGTGCCCAAGCAGCTGCTTTGCTGTCCCTGACACATCTTTCGGACAACAAGCTCTGCAGCCCAGCTCTGCCTCCGGTACACCAGCCCGTACCATCCCCCCTCCCAGCGCCGCTCCAGCTCCTCAGAACTGCGTTTCCAACCACACAATTCAGAGGACTCTCTGTTTGCATCACTAAATGGTCCGTTTGGCTAGTTTTCCCCAGGAAAACAGAAGAGTCTCCTCAAATGGTTGACTGAAGTCTTTCCCTCCTGCCAAACAGAAATGGCTTACTTAGCGCTCTGAAATGACAGATTTCTTTTTCTCTTTTTAGTTTTTAGCTTACGTGTTTCATAAAGCAGTCATTCTGGGCAAAATTCTCTGTGATAATAGAAACTCCAAAGTCATTGCTTCTGGTGGCGGGGTGGGGGGGGGGGGGGGTTGATCAGGAAGGAGCAAAACAGGATTTTCTGGGGGGATGGAAATGTTCTATGTCTGTTTTGGGGTGATGGTGAATAGAACACTTAGGATCTGTATATTTTATTGTATGTAAATCATACCTCAATTACAAAATAGCTATAGTTCTTAACAGGGTGAACTCAGAATCGCCCAGAACCTTCTTTATCATGCAGAGCATTAACCCCAGAGATTCAGCTGTGGACCATGAATGGGGCTGAGGAAGCTGTGTTTCCACAGCACTCCAGGTGGTTCTTTTGAAACCTTAGGGGCACACTGACTTAGGCTCCGAGTTTCCGTCTGGGCGCCCTCGACATGACTCTCGTCGATAGGCTCTGGTGAATGTATGAACATCAGGTGGGCTGGCTTCATTTCCCCACTGCACCCCTGACGCTGCTGGGCATCTTCTAGTGACACATGCCTAGAGTCACCAGCCACCTCTACCCCAAGCAGAATGTAGAAGCACAGCGTTAGCTAAGTCAGAGGAATCGGATCGCCTGCAGAAAAGGCCATGCCAATTTGCTTTGCATTTCCAGAAAATGCTGACCTATCAGTAGCAGGTGTCCCTGCCATCGTTTCGAGGTGGGATTCAAAGTTCACCTACAAGTGTGGTCTGAACCACATGTCTGCCTAACTTTTCCTCCCCCCTGGGGCAGGGCGGGAAATTTCTACAGCCAGAGTCGCTGCTAAGGGACGAGGCGCAGTTTCTTTCCGGCAGAGCCCTGTTAGGATGGAGAAGGGGGCGTGACAAAGAGCGAGAAGAGGCTACGGAAATTGGATGCAGGAGGAGGTGCCAGGGTGTCTACATGAAAAATAATCCGCGCAAGAAAGGAAGAGGTTGGCCGTGCGGTGGCTGCGAATGGCAACAGGCCCGTGGCGGTGGCTGTCAGCGAGGCAGGGCCCTTGCCCAGGAGGGGTGGCCCAAGCCCCATTTCTCCTTGCCAACTGGTGGGCTTCCGTCAGTGGTTCTTACACGTGAGCAGGATGAGCTCCACCGCAGAGCTTCTGACTCAGTCAGTCCAGGGAAGGCCAAGAGGCTGCATTTCTAACGAGTTCCCAGGGGCCGCTGCTGCCCCAGCGACAGCACTTTGAGAACCACTGGAGTAGGTGACGCGGTCGAGGGGGTGGTCTTCGAGGGGGCTTCTGGAAAAGACTCTCTGCACCTTACTGAGATTTAAAAAAAACCAAACAAACAGGCGAGGTTTCGTTTGTTTGCTTTCGGACATCAGTGTGTGAAAATGTGTTGCCAGGATCCACCCCGTGATAATGAGAAGGGTCAGCCAGCAAGCGGAGGCCGGCGGAGCAGAAAGACGGTGAGAACCTGGGCCGGCGGTGAAGCCGCGGAGTGTCTGAACTGAGCGGCCCTGAAGCGTTCGACCATCACACTTGCACTGTGAGACGAGTTTCCTTATGGATCAAGTCATTAGAGATCAGGTTTTCTGTTTTCTCAGCTGGGAAAAAAAAAAATCTCAAGCTCATGCATATTCAATGTATCGAGTTTATAGCTGCGTGTTGACACATCGTCTTCCGAAAATTGGTGCCGATTTACGTTCCCTCCAGTGGTGTCAGGATGCTTCCGGCCTATACCTTTGTCAGCGCCAGGTAATAGCATTTGAAAAGTCTGTGCTAGTTTGACAGGTGAGAATGACACCTCTGCCTGTGAGTTTGCATTTCCATAATTACTAGGGAGATTGAGGAATTTTTAATACTGTTCTCGTGAGGCAGATGCAGTGTAGACAAGAGACTGGGCTATAAACATAAAGCCTCCGCAGTAATCACCATCCATTGCTTTCGCTCCTCACATGGGACTGTGAAAATTACGTGGCTTGAACTAGTAACTCTGATGAGATTGTGGGTACAGTTGCACTTGGCGATAGCTGTGTGTGGGCAGAGGCTTCAGATCTGTCCTGATAAGTGGCAAAAAGAGCCTGTTCCCAGAGTTTTATGTCCCCTGTTTGGATCTTTTTAGCTTGAGAAATGCCCTTCTGGGGCTGCCATTTCTCTCTTCGCCGAAGTGATCAAGAGAGTAAAACCATGCTGGCAAAGGCGTTCTTTCTGATGCTGTATTAAGAATTTATTCTAAAAGCAAGGATCCACTGCTCCGCGAAGCAGAATGCAGCAGGTAACTGAGGTCAGACACATGTCAGGTTGAAGATCATTGCTCAAGGCAGGCTATCTATATCCAGCTTTACCTCTCGCTTCGTACATTAGAGCGATGAGTTTTAGAAATAGTATTTCTTACCAGGATGGGAAGGGGCCTGGAATTCGTTGCGGTTTCTCGAAACAAAGCATCAGCAGATTCTTGCTCAAGGTGTGTTCCTGTTGGGCCCCCACCAGTCACCGCCATTTATGTTTGCAGCTAGGGGCAGCGTGGAGAGTAAACAATTGTCTAAGAAATGTGGTTCTTCATAGGAAAGGCCAAGATGTCAGACTGGCTAAGCCACAGTGAGGGCATGAATTGTGTTTTCTTTATCAAAAGCACACACAGACACACACGCCGCTCGGCACACACTCAGTGCTCGAAACTGTTGAGTGAAGCAGTAACTCACACCGTGGACTTACACCAGGCATTGCCATTCCATCGTTATCTGTCACATGGTGAATTTCTGTTTACTCTGACCACTCTGCAAGGAAAGCTCCGTCTTGTCTGCAAAAGAAAGCTAGTGCCGACATTCTCCAAGATAATGGAAAGTTTGGGCTCCAAAGATAATGGAAAGTTTGGGCTAGTTGGCGAAAAGAATGGTATTGGGTGATTTGTCCTCCAGGGATGAAGTGTAGTGGGCGGGTTGTTTCAACAAGGCTCACGGGTGACGTTTACTGCTTTGACCATGATGGAGAATCTGGGTGTCAGCTACGTGAACCAAAAAATTCCCTGCTGGGTTGAGACTTCTGGAGTGTTCCCGCCAGAGGTGACTCACAGTTGTTAACTTACACTGAGTGTTATTGCGAAGGGGTGGCGGGGAGGGGATCAGGCAATCGAATTGTGTGGCCAGAATGTTCTTTCTTCCTCAGTGAAAGCCCAATGGGAAGCCAGATTTTGTCAAGTAACCAGTTAAAGAAAGACATGACAGGCAGAGAGACAAAAGCACCTGAGAAGCGTAGAGCTATGGAGAGCATCTTCTGTTCAAGCTGCAGACACTTATTCCACTGCTATTGGTAGGTGAAGGGCCAGGGCGGGAGAGCAGGAAATGATGCTGAGGGAAGTAGGCAGGGCTGGCTCATGACTGCTGGGTATCATGTTGGAGTTTCTTGTAAAAAGTCGGAGTTTCTTTCCTGCTCTCCGTCTCACAAAAAGGAATTCCTTGACTTATGCCTATTATGAAAGCAATACCTGTTGTTACAAAAAATATAGACAAGGAAAAAGAACAAAACAATTACCAACCATGCCTTCCAGCCAAAGACGACAATCTTATGCCTTCTTGATACTTGTCCTGTGTATGAACAATAAAATACTATTTTCTAATTAACCTTTTCGCTTAACAATATATCCCAGACTTATCTTCTATGTCAATTTATATACTTCTGCCACATCTTGTAAAACAACACAAATTATTACACTGTATACACAGACCAAAACGAGTGGTGATTATCTCAGTTACTTACAACTTTTTCCTATTATAAATGATGCTGCGATGAATCACCTTTTGCATATATCTTTGGCAGACGACTGCTGATTTCCACAGGATGAATTTCCGTAAATGAGATTGGTGCGTCAAAAGGCATGAGCAGAGTTCGGGCTTTTTGTCACATCCAAACCTTTCCCGGCATTTTCTCGGAAACACCCTCACAGCGCAGAATAGTAAACACAGTCTGAGAGCCGAGTCCAAAGTGGCCATCCAGGTCCAATGTCAGTTTAAAGTCTTGGGTTTCAATTTAGAGTTCATACAACTTTCGCAAACATCTCCACGTTATACACACATTTAAAAAATGTTTGCCCTCCCAAGTCTTTGTGTAAAATTGTGGCTTCAGAAAGATGTGCATGTCTATTCTGCAGCTTCCTGCAGCTCTTGGCCCAACTCTTAATACCCGTCGGGAGGTGTACCCCAGTATTAGAAGCCTGGTGTGCATACTGAGGAGCCCCTCGAGCATTCCCACCGGGCCATGACATGATCAGACGATTGGATCAGCGGGCAGAGAGAGAAATGGGAGTCCTGAGCCAGGAGGCTGGGAGGTGAGTTACTGGAGGAATGAAGGCTGGCGGTGCCGAGGCTGAGTCGGGGTGACGGTGCTGGACGTGAGGAGGCAGATGGGAGGACAGAGACGTGCCAGGCTCTGCCTAACTGGATATGAAGAACAAGGGGCAAGGAGGAATCTAGGATGATGTGTGTGTTTCCTTTTGTTTAAACCGACAAATGACCCAATCGAGAATTATGTTCTGATCATGTTTCCTTTTCTACTTTGACCAACAGGAAGCTCCTAGGTCAATTCACGGTCAGTGACAGTATTTGTATTACTTATTGTGGTGGTTGACTTAGCTGGTTTTGATTTTCTGTTTCTGGAAGCCGTCTCCAATATGGAATTGGAACTGGGCAGTACATAGTATGTAGGTAAATAATAAATAAATATAACCTGGCTCTTAATCTAGGCGAGTCCTTTCCACTGGTGACCTGAACCCTAGGAGAGATGGACAACCAGACATTTAGATTAAAGCCAGATATAATGAGGAGAGGGGCTGGGTTGTGAATGGAACGGGCAGACCCCTAACCTCAAATAAACTGCGTATTTAAATTTTAAAAAATTAATTCAACCAGGCAACTCTTTCCTCTCCCTTCCCTGATGACCATTATCAAATAACCAGTTTTAATAACTTTTGACACGTCTTTAAAATATGTCAGATAAACTCATCGGAAATCTGCTCTTAGCCTTAATCTTATTTTAAACAGAAACTTTGAATTGGCATTCTAGAAGCGTTCAGATTTCCTTTTATTTGATTTGATTCTTGTAGGGTAGCCTCTTATTTACTTGTGCCTTTTTAATCTTCATCTTTTCATTTTCTCTTTTATGAACTTCTGGAGACAGGAAACAAGGCCCCAGCTTGATGCTGAGGTGCTTGAGACTAAGAGAGGCAGCTGCTTGTCCCGAGGCAGGCACAGGACTTTCGTTCTTTATTTTCTTTTATTAAAAAAAAAAAAGTTTTCCCCTTTCTTAGTGTTATCCTGGATTTTATTTTTAACGTTGGATTTCCTCTAGTGAGCATGCAAAAGATGATGCTCTTCCTCCTCTCTTCTCCCTCCCTCCCTTCTTTCCCTTCTCTCCTTTTCTTGTGCTACTTGCGAATGTTTTCCCTCTCATCTTCCGTTTTTCTTCTGAAAGGAGATGGGCCACCCGATTTTAAGAACACTTTAAGTGCCACTGAAAGCCAGTCCTAGCCACTCAACCTCCTATGAGCGTCCCCATCACTAGCTGCATTTCTGCTGGGACTGTTTAGGTAAAATGGATGAGATACAGGGTATTTGCAGTTTCGTCAAGCCTAGTAATGTGACTGTTGAAAATTGGCAGCAGTAAGTACCCTTCTCTGTAAACAGGATCTCACGCCCAAGTATCTAGGGGAGACTATTCTAGAAAATAAATCACTGCTCAGATAATCTACATACCAATGTATTGATGGCGACAAAGACCTTTTTAGTAGCTCATGAGCTACTAAAGTGAAATAAAGAGAAGATTTTAAATGTAAGCTCTGACCAACCTGAAGAAGTGTGAACGTTTTGTGAAAAAAACATTTGGAAATGATGTTATTTTGAGTCCCTCATAAAATGTAGTTACCTGATATTTTGCTTCTGTTGGTTTAGTTATACATCTCTCTGGGATGGAGGGACCACACATATAAGAAATATAACAAATTAAAAAAATAAGGGCAGCAGTTTATTCTGCTTAGTATGGTAAACACCTATTATAAGGGCTTCTGGACTCATTCTATTTTTAAATTAATCTGCCAGTTATTTAATTCCTTAAAACCACTGACAAACATTGTATAAACTAATTAATCTTTCTAAATGTTGCCTTGTTACAAAGCTTGCATTAGTTATTTTCCAGATCAAGTGGAAATAGTTAAATAAAACTAACTCCAAATTACTAGGGAGAAAAAAAACCCCACAACCTCCAATTTCTGGACCATTCCCAATGAAGCAAAAAAGGGGTTCAAGTTCATTCTTGAGAGCTGAGGTTGGCAAACTATTTGGTTTTCTTTGAGACACATCACAGGCAAACAGATTTAGAGTGTGTCTGTTCTAGAACACGTCTTACGCTGACGAAATGGAGCCACATAAATACCAATTTAGAGGAGAGGAGCATGTTTCGGAAAGAGCAGTGAAGTTAGTTTGTTTCTGAGTGTCAGTGTGTTCAGTTACCTGTTGGTCCCAAAGAGGATGTCATTCATCACCTGGCGGGAGGTTGAGAGGGAATAATCCATCGGAAATTGAAGATGGAAGAGGCTGGTGATATTTCTTTGGTTTCACGAGAGTCCAGAGGTGAGAGTTACAGCCAGGCATTTTCTATTGTAGGCATTTGCCAATTTATGCCCCAGTGTCTCAGTGACTCTCCAGAAGGACCACATGTGGACAGATGCAATCACTGAAGCTAATTAAGTCACTCCGAATATGACTAGTCCAGGGTCTTACCTAACGGAACGATTACCACAAAGTCTGGAGGAAACAAATAGCTACTGACTGGTTAAACAAGCAGCTACACTGACTTTTTTTTTTTTTTTTTACTTTAACACCAAACCATGCCCAAATACCAGAAATTATTGTCTCACTGTGCTTCGAGTCTTAGTGTAATGAATGATTGCCATCTCACCCATGTTTATGGTGGCGAAGCCAGAATGGATTTTCTTGTCTTGCTTTTTTTTTTTGAATCACATTTGCCAAGGTAATTAAGGCGTTAATGAACAACTGTCCTATTGTTTGATAGTCACAGCTTAGATATGAAATAGCAGGGTTTTTTTCTTTTTTTTTCCCCAGCTCAATATGGCAAATCATTGATGTCTGAGGGACAGGCAGAGACTAGGTTAATTTTCCAGGTTCAAAACAATAACTGCATAATGGTTTGAAATAAAAATGCAAGTTAAATATCATCATATATCAAAAAAAGGTGTACTGAACCCCAAAGCATCATTTATAGAAAAGTAGCTTAAAATGTTCACTTAACATATAGCCAGTTTGGAGAGGAAATGAGCCAGAAAAGGGTTTTGGAGCAAAGACATTCTTTTTATTGACGTGTGGTTGACACGCAACATTATGTTACTGTTAGGTGTACGACATAAGGTATATATATTGTGACATGATCACCATAATAAGTCATTCACATTAGTCACCATGCGTAGTTACAGAATTTTTTTTCTACTGATAAGAACTTTTAAGATCTACTCTCAGCAACTTTCAAATATACATTAGTAACTATGATTGCCATGCTCTCTGGAGCAAACACATTGAAAGTTATGTTCTATCAGGTTGTATATGTGTGTGTGTGTGTGTGTGTAAATGAATGCATGGGTCATATATATGTGCATGTATATGTACATGTATACAACATGTGTATACACATGTGATTGCAAATATATTGGGAAAAAATGAGTGAAATGGAGAACATGGTCAATCAAATTAATTTTTATGTAGCTTGCCAAAAATTCACTTCGCTGGATTGTGACATGGGAGAAAAGTTTGAAATAAATTGCTGGTTTCTGCCAAGCCCGTGATGACAGTTAATTTTATGTGTCAACTTGGCTAGGTGACAGCACCCAGTTATTTAATCAGCACCCAGTTATTTAATCTACATGTTACTGTGAAGGTATTTTGTAGATGTGGTTAACATCTACAATCAGTTGACTTTAGTAAAGGAGATTACCCTAGATAAGATAGGTGGGCCTCGTCTAATCAGTTGAAGGCCACAAGAGCCCAGACTGAGGTTTCCTGGGGACGAGATTCCGCCTTGAGGCTGCGTCATCAACTCCTGCCTGAGTATCCAGCCTACTGGCCCTATGAATTTCAGACTCGCCAGGCCCCACAACCGCAGGAGTCAATTCTTTAAAATAAATCTCTGTATGTATTCTATACACAAGCATCTCTCCTGGTCCATTTCTCCAGAGGACTCTGGTTGATGCAGTCTGAGGTGGCCTTCCACGTGCCAGGTGGTTCGGTCTTCCTTGTACTTTTCTGAATTTCAATCTAAATTTCCCATAACCTCACTTGATTCATTTTTAAATTATTTTAAATTAATTTAAACCCAAATATTAAAATATGTATGGAACTCTGAAGGGTTTTCTTAGCAGGGAAAATAGCTGAGATAACACAATGAAATTCCATACTGTACTTTTTCTTCACAGTTCCAAATTTGGGATTTTTTTTTCCTTTGAATTTCCTTTCTGATATAGAAACACAGAGCAGGCATTTTGGTGGCAGTGTGCTTAGGCAGCCCTTACACTTTCTGTGCACGATGTTTAAGAGAAATATGGTGTGGTCAGTTTTCTTTCAAGGGAAAACAGGTAGAAAGCCAGGGGTTTTGACTTCTGCTATGGGGTTTTGAATTCTTTGGTTTGAGCCATTGAAGGAAAACTGTCTCTCTACTCCCAACCCTTCTGACGGCAGATGTGTGGGGTTTCCACACCAAGCAATTCCCCAGTTCTTTGGGCCCACCAACTGGGTCTCCCCTAACTTAACTCAGTCCTGTCATTAACTGTTGGCGTTGGTGCAACCCCACAGGTTAGGGGCTCTGTCCCAGACAGGCCTTCACCTCAGACGCCGACTTCAATATTACCCACATTTCCTGTCTGACTTGGCGACAAATCAGGAGTCCTCCCCACCCCGTCCTCAGGCTCAGTAATTTGCTGTAACAGCTCACAGAACACAGAGAAAAGCTTTGTTTACTATTACGGGCTTATTATAAAGGCGATGACAGAGGACACAAATGAACAGAGAGGAAGAGGTACAGGGGGCGAGGTCCGGAAGGGCCCAAACCCAGGAGCTTCTGCCCCACAGAGCGTGGGGATGCTCTCCCCTCCCCCACCCGCAGCATGCGGGTGTGTTCACCAGCCGGACGTTCTCCAGACCTCTTCATTCAGGGTTTCTATGGCGATTCCATTACGTAGGTATAATTAAGGACATCGTTGACCCTTGGTGATTAACATTGTCTCCAGCCCCTCTGCTCTCTCCAGAGGAGGGGGCAGGCTGAAAGTTCCCCCCCCCCCCTGCTGCATGCATTTCCTCAGCCAGCCCTTTTCCTGACATCAAAAGACGTTTTTATCAGTCAGTTCCAATCGTTTTAGGATCCCTGTGCCGGGAACCAGGGATGAAGGCCACATATTCCAGCGAGAGTTTCAAGTTCGCTACCACGACTAACAAAAAGAAGAATCTTGCCAAAGTGATCTGACTAAAACCCAAATGATATTTTAAATAGATGTGCTAATCATGGTCAGCAAGGCCCTGCCCCTTACCTTGTCACAGGCTTTCAGGCAGGAACTTCAGCAGGCCTGGAGCAATGCTCAGAGGTCAAGGATACCCACGTGTGCACATGCCGCCCCCCCCCCCTTTTCCCCAGGGAGGGAAGAGGGGCTCATTTGGCCAGTGAGTCTGGAGAACCAAGCATCTCTTGGGACCACTTCTGCTTGCCAGAAGTGGCTGATCTGTCTTCTCTGCCCTCACCTGGGGCCTTTGACATGGAGAAAGAGCACTTATTGGGCTTGGCATGTACCTGGGCAGCCTAGTGACCTCTAAAGTAAAGGATTAGGGCCTCATTGTCACTACATGGAAAGCCATGCCATCCAGCCCAGCCTTCACAGTGAGAGAGCAGGGGACAGCTGATATTTTGACCTCTGTCGGTAGGTCTTATTTCTCAATTTGTTCCTAACTCCATTGGAGAACAAAGGAAATATCCTTTGTCAGTTCCCTAAGGTCCTAACAATATCAGCGCAATAGTTCTCGAGCACCGCAGCTGGACTGGACGGAAGCCAGCCCAGGGAGCTTCAGCAGAGACAGAACATGTGGGCAGGACCGGGAAGCAAAAGAAAAGGCTGGAAACCTATGGTGGGTTACGGCCCGGAGGAGGGGAGCTGGGAAGCCAGCAGCACTGGTCACCCACGGCTCCAGCCTGACGAGAGTCCCCTGATGCCCCTTAGGGCATGGGCTGCACCTGGGATGCAGCCAGTGCCCAACAGGATGGACTTCGTGCTGCCCACTGTTTTCCGGCTTCTCGCAGTCCTGACTCACAGGTTCAGGCTGGGGCAGGTACGCGGCTGCGCTCAAGCCACCCTTCCCCTGCCTCAGGGACGACGGGAGCAAGTGAGTAGTAGCCTTTTGGACTTAACTTCAATAGCAAGAGGTCCTTGCATCTCACCAATCCTCAAAGAAGAGCATTCAAAAGAGCAATCGATGAAGAAAACTCTCCACCAGGGATGTTACTGCATCTGATTGTCAGAGCTGCTGCCATCATACCCACTTTATAGATGAAGACACGCCAGGCCCGTGTTAGCACTTTTATTCTTCGTAGCTACCATCATTACGCCCATGTTACAGAGGAGGACTTGACTTGAGATTTGGAAAGGCTATGTACCTTGTCTATGGCCACACAGCTAAAGAGTGGATTTAAAAAAAAAAGTGGGTCCAAACCCAGATCTGTAGGAGTGCCAACCCAAGCTCTGAACCGCTCCTCCCACGGCCCTTACAACCTTGATTCTCATTCCGTATATTTAGGGAGACGCGTAGCTGTATGATTGATGCTTCTCTGGTTTTAATGGTTTGTAAAACAACCTGAGACCTCAACAGCTCATCCCCTAAAGTCTTTCCAACTTTTTTTTTTTTAAATTTGGAAACAGCCTCTTCTCACTGGATATTTTAGAAAAGCTTTGAACGTTAACCTGAGGACCTGTGCATAGATTTTGGTTTCGGATTCAAGGTGTTCTCTCTTCCCTGTTGCTGTGTCAGCTCTCCGGAGTTTACCAGATGCCCAGGGCTTGCCATTCAGTGCAGTGCGATGAGGCGCTTAGAGATCATAAATCAAAGTCTAATCGAATCCGCCCCTGCAAATCTAATCACCCCCAGAAGGCCTCCCTGCCCACAAGCCCCAGCACCGCCTCCTCCTCGTCTTCCCCCACCGTTCCCTCCTTGCTCGTCTGGTAGATTCCAATAGCGCGTTATTCTCTGGAGCATATCTGGAAGCCTCCAAATAGAAACGGTTGTGTTTAATTAATTCCCCTGAAATATCAAATAGCATTAATTAAAAAAAAAAACACCACCACAAAACAAAACCCAAACCATTCTGCATTTGCTCCCCGCGTGATTTTGCCTCCCATTTGCTCATCGCTGTGTGTTTGGAACTGAGTATGACACAGGGGGAGGCTGCGTAGGTGACGTCCTGGGCACAGATCGGAGAGTTTCCTCCCCGAGGGGGCCCCATGGTTACCCTCCCCACCTCTGAGTGGGACGGAGCCGCACATCCACATGTCCGCCTGATGGAAAGTTCCGTTTTCCACTG
The DNA here is from genome assembly GCA_003508835.1 of Eonycteris spelaea. Classification (NCBI taxonomy): domain Eukaryota; kingdom Metazoa; phylum Chordata; class Mammalia; order Chiroptera; family Pteropodidae; genus Eonycteris; species Eonycteris spelaea. Next base: position 6,259,229 of record PUFA01000004.1, on the reverse strand, counting down.
GAAGGCGGGTGACTGCCCTGCCCATGTCTCCTGCTTAGTTTGGACCCCTGAGCACAGCGACGGCCATGCCCCAGAGCTGAGCCCTTCGTGGGAGTTCCAGAGCGTGACCGTTGACCTGTAGTTGTGCTTCTGGAAGCTGATTTCACTGGCCACCTGCATCAGAATCACTGGGTGCTGGTTAAAATGCAGATTCCTGGGCCCGCCCAGACAGCTGAATCGGAATTCCCGCGTTTCACGCGTTCCCCAGGTGACTGATGCCTAGCAGAATTTTCAAATCATTTCCACTCCTGAGTCAGTAAAGATCTCATGGTTTCGCCAACCAAGCTGAGCTGAAATGTATTACTTTAGGGTGAATTTCCTGGGATATTCATGCTTGATTCCCTTTAACGTCCCCCCCCCCACCTTCCGAATCCAATTTCACAGAGCCAGTTCACTGATCTGAGTTCATGTGATTGCTTAGCAGTCGGCCTCCATTCTCTCCTTGGGGATGGACATGGGCGAGAAACAGCCAGCGGGGAGACCTCTCGCTCCTCTCCATCTCCTTCTCCAGGTGGCTCTGCAGCATGAGGTTCTGCTGGACCCGTGGCACCTTTGCGGTGAAGATCAAACCCTTCGTGTCTTCCCATGTGTGCTGGCCGCATGGTCTCTATGCACGAGCTCCTTCCTCTTCCTGTTCGGGGCTGCCTAGTTTGAGCCTCTGTAACACCTACAAGCCCCAATCCTGCAGTTCCTGTGTAATTCCCATCCTGTTTGATATGCAATTCAGTGTCCTTGAATGTAACACGCATGTATTCTGTACCTTTTAGGTGTAAGCATTACGCTGGGCTCGGGGGAAGCGGGTAGAATAGAATAGATACGAAGGTAGCCGGGGGAGGTCCCTGCTCTCTCGGAGCTGTGGACCAAGTGGGAGAGACATCGAACAGCTGATGCTGCTGCAAGGAAGCATGACATCGGCACTAAATGGAGGTACAAGCGACGCCGGAGGCGTGTGGTTCGCTCATACAGGAGGGGAGGGCTGCTTGGAGGTGGTGTCATGCTGCAGGATGAGAGGGAGCAAGTTGCCCAGACGTCAAATGGGATCACAGTGGGGGAAGCAGGAGGGAGACGAACGTGGCAAGCAGTCTGTGCACAAAAGGTGTCGTCAGTCTGTGTGTGTGTCACAGGTTTTAACTTGTACATCTGAAGACAGCGGAGATAAACGGGATTTGAAACGCTCAGTACTTGGAACCCAAGGGAGTTAAATGAGCGCCGTTCCGTGTGGGGGGCTGTGTTCACCAGCACCCTGGGCCAGCTGCTCTAAGATTTTCTTTCACTGTCATCAGCAGCCAGCATGCTACCCACAAACCCCGGGTGCTGACAGCTGGGACAAGAAAAGTGACATTCCCAGACCCGGTTTAATCACACCCTGGCTTAACCATCTTATTTGTCATAAAACAAACTATCTGAAAATCACATGAATCTCAAGTGCTCCTTGCGCACGGCTCAGGGTGAGCAAGGTAGGGTGTGCTGTGGGATGCAGAAGCAGCATGGAGTCACCTCAGCCTCTGGAGCACGAGGAGGCGAGAGTCACATGTGGTCCCACCACGTGTGGCCTTTCACTTACAAAGATGCCCGCAACCTCTAGTTGCTGGGTGTTGGCCAGATTTCCCCCCTTTCTCAGAGTGGCCTATCTGGAAAGTAACTAAAACGCACCAGACTACATTGAAATCCATTTCTACAGGCTCAGCAAGCACACTAGCATGTGTCGATTGGTACTGGCTGGATAACTTTGTGATGTGTTTGAGCTATGCAAGGTGTGCCATAAGCGTTCACTTTTGCCGGTACCAAGTATTTTCAAACAACATCACGTGCTTGTTTCGGTAAGGGATCTTTTGATTGCAAGTAACAGGACCCAGCTGAGATTTACTCAATTAAAAAAAAAATGAATGAATTAACTAGGAATAGAATATGTCAACTCAAATAATAAAGATCGTATATGAAAAGCTCACAGCTGACGTCATACTCAATGAAAGCTTTTCCTCTAAGTTGGGGAACAAAATAAGGATGACAGCTTTCTCCACTTTTCCCAGCATAGTACTAGAAGTTCTAGCCAGAAAAATTAGGCAAGAAGAAGAAACGAAAGGCACCCAAATTCAAAAGGAAGAAATAAAATAAACTTTTCAGAATACATAAGCTCATGTAGCAAACCCTAAAGACCACACACACACACACACACACACACACACGTGTTAGAACTAATAAATTCAGCAAAGTGGCAGGGTACAAAATCAACACAGAAAAAGTCAGTTGCATTTCTATGAACTACCAATGAAAATCCAAAAGGGAAATTAAAATAATTCTATTTTATAATAGCATCAAAAAGAATTAAATATTCAGAAATAGGCTTAACTAAGGAGGTGAAAGACTTGTACACTGAAGACTACAAAACTCTGCCGAAAAAAAGTCAAGAAGACACCAACCAATGGAGGGACAGCCTGCGTTCATGGGTCGGAAGGCTTAATGTCGTCAGGATGTCAATACTCCTTAAGCTGATCTACAGAGTCAGTGCAATGCCTATTAAAATTCTAAGCATTTTTTTTTGCAAAAATAGAAACATCTACCCTAAGATTTATATGGAGTCTCAAGGAACGTTGAATAGCTAAAACAATCATGAAAAAGAATAAATAGAGTTGGACGTCTCACACATCCTGGTTTCAAAAAATAATTATAGATTGGTTTTTTAAAGCTGAGTTATGACAAAACTACAGTAATAAAAAAAAATGTGGGACTGGCACAAGGCGGACATACAGACCAATGCAAGAGAACAGAGAGCCCAGACAGAACCCTCACAGATACGGTCAAATGGTGTCTGCAAGGGCGCCATGACTGTTCAATGGGGAAGGGCCGGCTTTTCAACAAACGGTGCTGGGAAAACTGGATGGCCACACGCAAATGAATGAAGCTGGACCCTTACCTTACAGTATCTGCAGAACAGTCACTCAAAATGGGTCACAGACCAAATGTGAGAGCTCAAATTTAGAAGAAATTTTTGAGAAGAAAATTTAGGGAGAAATCTTCATGATGCTGGTTAGGTAATGATTTCTTGGATACAACACCAGCAAAGCAAAAAATAGATTAAACTGGGCTACATTAAAATTAGAAACTCCTTTGCTTTAAAGGATACAATCAACAGAGTGAAAAGGCAACCTACAGAAGAAAATTTGCAAATCATATAGATTATAAGGGGTTAATATCCAGAATATGTAAACAACTCAACAACAAAAGATCAAACAACCCCATTAAAAAATGGGCAAAGACTTGAATAGACATTTCTCCATGGAAGATATTCAAATGGCCAATAAGCACATGATAAAATCTTTAACATCACTAATCATTAGGGAAATTAAATCGAACCACAAAATTGAGATATTACCTCAACACCCATTAAGTTGGCTATTATTAAAAAAAAAAAAAATAAATAACAAGTGTTGATGAAGATGTTGAGAAATTGGAAATTTTGTACACTGTCGGTAGAAACGTAAAATGATGCAGCCGCTATGGAAAACAGTATGATGAGTCCTCAAAAAATGAAAAAATAGAAATATATGATCCAGCAATTATATTTCTGGGTCCATACCCAAAAGAATTGAAAGCAGGATCTATAAGGATATTTGTGCATCCATGTTTATAGCAGCCCTGTTCACAAAAGCCCAGAACAGAAGTTGCTCAAGTGTGTATCTACAGATGAATGGATAAACCAAATACGGTATGTACAAACAATACTTTAAAAAGGAAGGACATTCCGACACCTGCCATGACATGGATGAACCTTGAGGACATTATACTAAGTTGAATAAGCCAGTCACAAATAGACAAATATTTTATGATTCCACTTAACATGAGGTATCTAGAGTAATCGAAATCATAGAGATAGAAAGTAGAATGGTGGTTACAAGGGCCTGGGGAGTGGGGAGTGAGGAGCTGGTTTACGGGTACACAGTTTCAGCTCTGGAGATGATGGCAATGGTGGTTGCACAACAATGTGAACATACTTTTTAATCCCAGCGAACTGTATACGCTTGAAAATGGTCAAGATGGTAAATGTTCTATGTTTTTTTACTGCAATTAAAATAAGCGAAACACAAAATTAATGCACCGGCTCATGTAACGTAGAATTCAAAGATATATCTGGGCTTTGAGATAGTGGCTTTGGAAATTTGTCTGTCTGCCAGCTCTACTTCCTCTTCCTCTATGGTGCTTATTCTCAGGCTCACTCTTTCCATGTGGCAGCTAAACTGGCCAGGGACGGCTCTGAGCTGACATGGTCCTCATAGCTCCCTATCCCAAGCATATAAAACATCATGGGAAAACTCTGATTGGTTCTGCTCGGGTCACATGACCATCCTTGTGCCCAGCCCCTGTGGGCAGAGATAGCAGGTATGGGTCACCCCTACCACTAAGGAGCAGGTGAGGCTGTGTAACCTACGAGGCCACCAGATCCACAGAACAGGTGAGAAAGGATGTTCTCCCAAAGAACGATATTAAACGGACAACCTGTAACCTCGGTAATGTGTGGGTTGCCTTCCAAAGTGACAGGTGCTTCCAGCATTTGAGGCAGGGTGTGAGCACTTTGCCCGAGACGTTGGGACCAGCATTCTTCCTATTTATTCTACTATCCTCCTTTTCAAATCACTTCAGCCCTCTGGAGGGTCTTCAGATTCCTGGCACACCTGCCTCACAGAGGAGAGGGGCTTCTATCCTGGTCCCTGCTGTCTTTGAAATCAGGTGTGGCTCTGAACAGGGCAGGACAGGCACCCTCCTGATGGCCCACTGATTATTCAGCTCTCCTCGTGTATTGCCTCCTCCTTGGGACATGGATTAGTGCCCACTGGGGTCTTACGGCTACCTGCTCAATTTCCTTTCAAGAGATTTATGTGTGCACTTGGGCACATTACTGCCCTTATGTGGGCACTCAGCGGCGATTGTGAATTGAGATTGATTATACGGGGGCCACCTACACAAATTGCTTAAAAGTCGTTAATTCGTAGTTGGCATCAACGGGGATGTCACCAGATGCAAATCAGGGATAACTATCAGCTTATTTCAGGGATGATGGGGACATGTTGCTCCTAGCATCTCTGCATGATGAATCACCTAGCGATGGGTTTCTCTATGTGTGGTCCCTTTTGCCACCTGCTCCCCAGGAATCTGAGGAACTGGCTTAAAATGCAGTTTCTTGAATTGGACTCTCTGGGGATGGGGCGCAGGAATCTGTATCTTTATCAAGCTCCCCAGGTGAAGTTTGAGAGCTCCATCCTTCTGCTCCATCTGTGCTGCTCTGTGGCTGTTTTTCACAAGGTGGCAGAATGCCACGGGAGGCTTTCTGGTCACTTGAGAGAGGTATATGGCTCACCAAGGCATTTTGCTGGGTGCACAGCCAGGCAATTGCAAAATCAAAAATGAGGAAGGACAGAGAAAAAAGAGAGCAGAAGCAAATTCAACAGCACAGGGAGACCTGGCCAGCACTACTCACTGTGAATTTTGTAGCTGATGGAAAAACCAAAGGTTTGGGCTTTCCTGTATCTTGGGGTCCTCCAATCAGGTCAAGGAGGAAGGACCAGCAAGCCTGGAGTTTATTAGAACAGTGGTCCCCAACCTTTTTGACACCAGGGACCTGTGCTCCTGTGAGAATCTAATGCCTTGATAATGTGAGGTGGAGCTGAGGTGGTGACGTTAGTGCTGGGGAGCGGCTGCAAATCCAGATGAAGCTTCACTCACTTGTTTGCTTCTCACCTCTTGCTGTGCAGCCCAGTTCCTAACAGGCCATGCACTAGTATCAGTCTGCAGCCCTGGGGTTAGGGAGGGCTCACCTGGAGGGCTCACTAAACCACAGATTCCTGGGCACACTCCCCAAAGACCTGGCTTCAGTAAGTCTGGGGAGGGGCCAGGACAAACAGCTGGGCCCAGGATGCCTCTTCTTTTGAGGTTGTAGGGGAGGAAGAAACACTTTTCCCTCTGCTTCTAGTTTCTCTGTCTTGGGACCTGGAAATTAAACTGACAAAAGACAGATTAACAAGAGAAAACTGTTTATAATATGTGCAGTATGCATACCTCCATGAGAAATTCAGTGAGGAGTAACTCAGAGGGGTGGTTAGAACTCAGGGTTATATTACATCTTAAGTGAACAATAAATATATAGAGACCTGACAAGACAAAGGAACTGGGCTTTAGCTTTTGAGGGTGGCAAGTCCGTGGAAGGCAAGTGTATGGGGAAGCAGATAGAAGAAGGGGTTAATTTAGTAAGGTTTGTTATGCAGATCCTTCTCAATGCCTCCGCTGATGAGCTTCGAAGAGTCTAGAGTTGTCCCCAGGGCTTAAGAGTTTGAACCTTCCTTTAGGCAAGTGTAGGGGAGGGCAGAGAGCTTTGTTGGCATCTGCCATTTCTCAGTTGTCCTCAGCTCATAAAAAATTCTTATGCCAAAGAGGTATATTTTGGGGTGGCATGTTCTGATTCCTGACAGGGCTTTCTCCTCTTTCCCCATCTCTGAATTGTCTTTCTCAGGACTTATGACTAGAGACAAACCTGGTGTCTCTTCTTAAGATGAGAACCTGCTCCTTTGCTTCGTAAGGGCTTGTGTCTAGACTGGATCGGAAGCAAATGACATTACAGAGCGCCAGAGCCGGTCTTCCGGTTCAGCCTGGGTTTCCCACCTTGGAGAGAGAGATCTTCGCAGCACTCTCCAGGGCGAGGCTCCCGCACCACGGGTCTTTTTCTGTGGCTTTCAGACATTAGTCATTGATTTCTATACTTTTCCCTACCAGGCTGGGGTGCAGCCTCACAACAATCGTTTTCAATACAATACTGAGTTTTGACTGATTTAGAGGGAAACTGATTTATGCCCCAGCGCCGAACTGGAGACGGGGAGGACTGCGGTGGGGAAGGGTGCCTCGCTCAGGGCACAGGGCGCTGTCTGTGGATGCTGGCACGCTGGCCCCAAGCTGAGGTGGTTTGTTGTTGTTTTTTCTTACCTCAGTAAATGGCCAGTTTTTAACAATCTTTTCCAGAAATCTTGGAACTGGAACATACATTTTAATAGCTAAAATATAAATTGCATGGAATAGGATCTTTTTTTTTGACCCTAGAGGCATGGACATTTTTAAAGTGTTATGGAAATTAAAGGGCCGCCTATGTAACTGGCCACTGTTAAGCGGTAAGTCTAAACAGTGACGACCTGTTGACTTCCTCTAAGGAATCATCAGCAGATTAGCAGGTTCTGCACTGTCTGTGATTTAGGGTTGTGACCAGCGGCTGGTTGGTTTCCCTGAGAAAAGGGGAATAAGAGAGTCTGATTTTCAAAAACTCAAGTACCTGGCATTCGTAAAGCATATAGAATGCATCACTTTGTTGGACCTTCATCTCCGCGTCATTTCGCCGTGCTAACAGCCCCGAAGGGGGACACTTGCCAACATTCCCACTGAATTCATCGTTCTCACGCTGGGGAGCTGCACTGCTTAGAGCCAGGAACCAGAAAGCGGCAGTGTCATATCCAGCAAGGCCACGGGGCCACGTCCAGCACAGAAGTCAGAGGCCTACAGGGAGAACGCTCAGTCCTGACATCGTCCCGCAGACTCCTAGCTCCCATGCTGCATGCTGCCTTGCCTCCTCTCCCCCATTAGTAGACATCAGGAGGATGAATTTCTAACCAATTCAGTGGACCTTATTCCCCCTGGACGTGGCAGGAAGGTGTAGCTGAGCACCCTTCCCGTGCCCCATGTCAGCTCCTCTGCCAACAGCCCAGTTCTTCATTCTCATCTAATCCTTCCCTCTCTGTCATTGTTGTTTCTTTGCCGGCCCTCCAGCTGGATTAATTTATAACTTTAATAATGTGCCCCGAGAAGGTGTGTAGAGTAGGTTGTAAATTTTCATTTGTGTTTTCCCATAAGCAGCCCATCTGCATCTCGTCATTCCTTTGGAATTTTAGCCTTTGCGTTAGAAAAGTCTATAAAATGCATGTTTGTTGATTTTTGGTTAAAAGCAGTAAGAAGAGGAGAAAACTGGAATATGTGTATTCATATATGCGTGCACACACACACACGCACACACGCACACACACACATCGACAGACCAACTGGGAAAAAATTGCAGGCGAAGGACAACCAAGATCTTATAGTTCTATTAAGCTTTAATCACATATAGCAGAGATGTATTAACTAATATATGTGTATTCTTTGTTTGGAAAGAATTTAGAATTAAGCTTAGAAACCCATGCTTTTTCCTCCCTTTAGCTCGAGCTCGGACTTGCTCTGATGGAGCAGTGCGTAGTGCCATAGTGCACAGATCAGTTTACGCCTTACAATTGCCTTCCTTTCCGTTCTAGCCTTGGATCGTTCCACAATGATGAGCCATGGAATAGTGATTATTTTTTTTCTCTCATGTTCCTGTTGAGGAAACAGTTCTCCAGACGGTGACGCTGATGGGTGTTCAGCATAAAGCAGTCAGTGCTGGCAAGACGGGACATGAATCCAGGTCGTCGCCACATTTGTTTGCTGGTGCTGAGTGTTGAGTGCCTGCCCTGAGCTAGGCACCAGGCTGGGCGCAGGGGACAAAGGCAGTAGACATAGTCCCTGGCTACAGAGATCTCTCAGTAATAGAAGGTCAGAGCATACACACTGTATAAAACTGTCACATTGGGGAGATTTGCTGATTGACTCTGCCCAGGGGAGCCAGAAGGCCTGCAAAGCTCTTCCAGGCAGGCCTGTAGACTATGACAAGAGCAGGATTAGGGAGCGGGGGTGGAAGGGCAGAGGGCAAAGGAAGGAGGATGCCAATGTCCAGGGGCCGGGAAGACACCAACAGTCTGATGTGGCTCAACTCGCAGTTTGGTGCCTTTTGAAACCTTTTATTCACTAAAAAATGAAGTTGCGATTGATATCTGTTTTTTGTTTTTTTTTTTTTGCCACTCCAAACTATACGTTACTACCGAAATCCCTAAGATCTGGAATTTCTAATTGACTTCAGAAAGACTAATTCTCATGGGGCCAAGTTGTATGATTAGACTCCTGGCCCTTACCAATGCTGTCAATGAGGAAAATTTGTCTCTTGGCAAAGTTTTAGTTCAGTTTTTGCAATATTTTCTTTAACATGAAAAGGTAAAATCAATCCCAGAATATTGGCAAACTCAAACATGACCTTTTCATTAGTACATCAGTTCGAATAATATGTATTTACTGATTTTTTGTGACAGGACACACACAAAAAATTATAAATGATACTTTTAAATTATGATGAAACTGCCATCAAGCATTTGGTTTTTGTTGTTGTTCAATATTCCCTCAGCAGTAGGTGATAAAATTCAAAGGAGGTGTGTGCAGTTTTTTTCTGGGCTCAGCTGGAATGAATAATGGTTTGGTCTTGATTTGAATTGGGAAAGAGGTATCAGGCAAGATCAATTACAGGTGAACTTGGACTTCATGATGGTGAAGCAACTGGAAATTCAGCATTGTTCTCTGAATGTACGGGAAGAGGAGGGAGGGGCGGAGAGGGAGAGGGCCATGGTCTGGGCCAGTGGGCTCCCGGGACACAAATGGGGCTGGCCGTGATGACTTCTCATTAAATCGAAGGGACAACATAAACTCCTGGCCTCATTAGCAGCTTCATCGGTTTATTTTCTGGTTTAGAAAGTATATATCCTCCCTGTTAAAATTCGCATGCGAGGGACTGTCCGAGCTGCAAAGTGAGGATTCTCGGGAGTCACCTCCCCTCTCCCCATCCAGAGAACTGGGTAACCCCGAAGAACTGGGTAACCCTCTTACACGTGTGCTTGTGGTCACGCGGCCATTCATTGATTCAGAGAGAAAAGATTAATACATTTTGACCTTAATGTATAAGTTAATATATCTATGCATTTAAAAGAAAACAGAACAAAACAAAACAGAACTGTGGGTCTGGGCCTGCCTGGCTGTCAGGCTGTCTCTGGCCAGCAGCTGGCCTTGTCCCCATGTCCACTGTCCTCCAGAAAGGCCTTTTTCAGAGGCCAAAATAGCGTCGTTCCAGGCTAAGTGTTTCCCTATGCTGGAGTCACTTAAAAGCCCCAGGCGTGAGCCAAGCGGCTCCCTCAGGGGTGGCCTCATCCTCGCCGTGTTGTGTTCCCGGTGCCCTGAGAACCTGAGACGTTACCTGTGTTGTCGTTGTTGTTGGTGGGGGGGGGGGTCTCCCTGCTCAGGGAGACTGGTGGTCGTCATGGATCAGAATCTGCATTCTGGAGTCGGTGGCGCCCACCTTTCTTCCCCTCAGCAAGCCTCAGTTTTCCCTATCTACAAATGGAGGTCAGAACAGTACCAGTCTTATCAAATTGCGCTTGTGAGGATGCGTGAAACACTTTGTGTAAGCACTCAGCCCAGTGCCTGTGATTTGTAAGCCCCAGCGAATGGCAGTTTGTGGCCACGAACTAGGTGTGCAGGGTCAGGAGCACGGGGACTGGCTACCGAGTGCTCAGCCCGCCGAATGGTGTCCACAAGTATTTATCGAAGGGGTGAATTCCCACTGGTTGTCTCCATTGACCCCGGGTCCTTCAAGAGCAGGCCAGTCCTTCAAGATGGACGGAAAATCCAGAAAGGAGAGTTGGAAGGTCAGAGAAAAGTCAGTAACCAGCCCTGCAGGAGTACGAGCCCAGGCGGAAGAGTCAGGGCTTGCAGGCAGACTGGGGAAGTAGCCTCATGGGCCCTGCTGCTGGAGGGGACCCCCCGGGGGGCTGGGGACGAGTCTGTGGAAGGCTCTTCCGTCTGTCTGAGGTGGACCTAGACACGCTGTCGGTCAGCAGGCTGGCATTTAGGAGGAAAAGCTGGACACGTTTGAGTGGAGAACAAGGGCAAGCTGGATCCCACCAGCACTTCGGGACCCGTCGTTGCCTTGCCCAGCCATGGCGGCCTTCTGAACGCAGAGGCTACTGCCAAGTCGACTTGGTCAATGAGCCACTCTCTGAAACAGATTCCTGTGTCTGTTGGAATAAAACACGGCACTTCAGTCACCAAGTTGCTAATGACACCTATAGATTTTTGCCAGGCATCCAGAAGGGTTTCCCATGCTAGAGACCCCTACTCCTGTGAGGGGAGGGCCCACTGCCCAGCACAGGTGTGCACAGACGGCCACTGTGTGGGGCTGTCCCGAGGATAATGATGCGGAAGCTCATTAGCTGTTGGAGCAGGCAAGGTCTTCTGGGATTTCTCTAGTCTATAATTGGCTTTTACCGTTGCGGTTCTGTGAGTGTCAGAAATAATGAGGTGACATTTGGATCTGACATGGCATCATTAGGGAACTGGTAATACAGATTATGAACATGATTCATATAAGGGAGAATAACAAATCAAGCAGAAAAATCGAGAAGTAATAAGGATTATGTCCTAATATACACTCCTTTGGTATATATTAAGGCCAGCAATTAATAATTCATGGCCTTGTCCTCCAGGAACTCATAGGTCCCCAGCTAAAATAACATTTCTCAGGCCACTAGAAAAACCCATGCTGAGGGTCTTTGCTAAGGAGCCTGAAGATCATCTGTGTCACGCATAGGATGTGCCGGGATGCTGGTTAGTCTGTCAGGGGTGGGAGGCAGGGTGTGTGACAGCTCAGCTTTCCAAAACAGAATTATCCTGAGCACAGTTTTATATGCTGCCACACGATGCCAGGGATGTTTTGGTTCTTGAAAAAAAAATTATTTAGCAATTTATAACAGTCATTCCATTGCTGTGACTTATGAGCAGGCAGCATTCTCCCTGCCCCTAGAAAGGCGGCAAGCTGAACGTTTTGCCACGCTCAGGAACAAACCAAGGCAGATGCTTGTCTCTGGCTATCAGAAGTCCGAAGTCCTTTCCTCCTGCCCTGGGCATTTCTGAGAGTTTGCGCAACTCCGCTCATTAGAAAATTCCACGCTTCTGGCGCCATCGCCCATGCAGAAGGGAAGGCTGGGCGGTGTCTGTTCTGTGCCATCCTCTCGTACACAGAGGTGGAATGTCAGCCCAGACATCGCAGTTTCAAACCGTGTGCAGTTTGCCGCCCCCATCCCAGCCGATGGGTTCAGTACCCCAGCGCAGCCACACAGCACATGCTTTCGTGGAGAGTGGGATGTCCGTGCTGCTGGTCCCTGCCTGTCCCTGTCTGCCTCCTCCTGTTCCAGCGTATCAGTCAGTGTATCTCTCTCTCCATCTCGACCTCTGCCCACTTTGCCTGAAGCTCTTCTTGCCTTCTTTTTTTTTTTTTTTTTTTTTTGAACATTAAAGGATACTATACAGGCAGCAACATGCCCAAATCATAAGAGCTTAGCTCAGGGAATTCTCATAAATTCTAACCAGCTCCCTCGAAGCCCCTTTATGCCTCTTTCTAGTCCCTGCCTCTCCCCAAGGGCAGCCACGTCCCTACCTTCTAATGGTGAAGCTGTGTTTGCCTGTTTTTACAGTTTGTGTGAATGGAACTATGTGGCCTGTTTTGCCGGACATTTTGTTTGTGAGGCTGATCCACGTTGTTCATTCTCCTTGTGGGACGCTCTTTCATTGTATGTGTGAGTCACGGTTTATTTATGCGTTCTCCTGTCAGTGGGCATTGGCAAGTTTCCAATTTGGGGCTGTTACGAAAGGTGTCCCTAGGAACATTCTAGAACATGTCCTCTGTTTGGTGAAGGCTCACGTTCCTGTCATGAGAATATTTAGAAGAAGAAATGTTCACTTCCATTACTTAATTGTAAAGTTTATCTGTCCTTCAACCAACTCAAATCCTCATTGGAATAAAGAGTCTTAGTGATGCTTAAGGCATGACCTTGGGGTATAAGAAGTATCACTTTATTTTTTAAATTCAAAGCTGAGCTCTGAGTTCTCATAGCCTAGGGGAATCCTATCTGGATTAGAAAGACCCTAACGGCATTGCCTCTTCCTCAAGCTCTGCCCAACTTGGTGGGCTCAGGATTTGAGAAACCAGAAACCGGGAAGTTTCAGGCCCATCGCTTTGTGCCTCGGTATATTCCTTCCCTGACGCAATAAAACACAGAAACTGCTACCGACTTCAGAGGGGAAAAGGCGACAGGTCAGGAGAAAACCAGAAATCGTCTTCGAGCATCACAGTCTTTGCTTGGCTAACATTTCGGGGGATGGCGGCCAGAGGCGTGTGCGACATGCGAGGTGACACGTGGCATGAGCTGCTGTCCGTGGTACTTTGGCATTGCTCGAGTGTGGCGGCTTCTCTTTTATGTGACTTTATGACCCCTGTTTGTCTTCGCTTCAGGAAGTGGGGAAAGGGTCTTCGGTGGAGAGAAGGGAGGCATGAGAGGCAGAGAGTGAAGGGGGACAGAGGTGGCTGGGGGCGACATCGGCACAGGGAGATGCTCAGGGAGGAGATGGAACTGTCGAAATACCATCGTTAGTAATCTAGGCCATAAGCTCAAATGGCTGAAACATCGACAGTCTGATAGTGGGGGGCTGTGTCCCAGAGACGTCAGCAAGCTCGTGTTCTGGGAGAACACTCACCCCGTTATTCGTTTCCCAGGGCCTTTAAGAATAGAGCCCCACGAACTGGGTGGCTTAAAATGCCAGAAATTTAATTCTTTCACTGCTCTAGTGTCTCAAAATCTGAAATCAAGGTGTCAGCAGGGCCGTGCCGCCTCTGAAGGCTCCAGGGTCCTTCCTCGCCTCTTCCAGCTTCTGGTGGCGGCCGGGAATCCTGGGGTTCCCTGGCTGGCCGCTGCAGCCCTCCAAAACCTGCTTCCATCCTCACACGGCCATCTTCTCTCGAGAGGCGTGTGTATCCCTTAAGAACATCAGCCTTCGGATTATCCAGTATGACCTCCTTTTCACCAGTTACATCTGCAAGACCCTATTTCCAATAAAAGTCACACATACCTACACACACATAAAGAGATTTGTCATAAAGTATTGGCTCATGTGACTGTGGGGGCTGAGAAGTCCCACGATCTGCCATCTTCACGCTGGGGACCCAGGAGAGCTATGAGGCCAGCGACGTCCGTTCCGGTCCAATTAGGAAAGCCGAGAACCAGGAGCAGTGAGGACGGGAGAAGATCGATGTCCCAGCTCGGCAGTCAGGAGGTAGGAGGACAAATCCAGCCTTTTTTCACTTGTGGTCCTGCTCAGGCCCTCAGCGGACTGGATGGTGCTCACCCACACTGGCGAGGGTCACCTGCTTTAGTCAGTCCACCAATTCAAATGCTGATCTCTCCCGGAGACCCCCTCATATACACACCCAGAAATAGTGTTTAATCTGGGCATCCCACAGCCCAGTCAAGTCGACGACATTAAATTACCCTTCACAGAGGTATTAGTAAAGGTGTAGGCAGGGTTAAGAGAAAACCCCACGGGACAGTGCAGGACTCTGGGGGTCTTCCTACCATGCCTTGGCTGGAGGGGGCCACTGCTAGAGCCCGGAGGGAGCGCCGAACCTGGAGGAAAGGACCTCCCAGCGGGACTGTGCCTTTGGGAGAGGGACAAGGGCAAACTGCAGAGATCAAGAGCAAGCCAAGCCAAGGGACATACATACCCCAGCTTCCCTGTCCTCCCTCCATTTCCTGGAAGTGCCTCTGTGGTAGGGCAAGCGGAAGTCCATGGCTGCTGCCCGTTGAGGAGCATGCAGGACACGGAGTAGGGAGGAAGAAGGAGGAGGGGTCGGTGGAAACCATCCAGACACTGAGCGGAGCTTCCTCCGCTGATGTGAAAAAGCCCATTTGCAATGAATGAGCTGCAAGTCAGGACAGGGCAACTTCTAGCTGTCAGTCGCAGAATTGGCTTTGCTCTTTCCGTGTGGGGGTGGCGGTGGGGGAGGCATCGGACCTTTTGGGATAGAGGGAAGAAAACACCAAGGTCTTATAGCCACACTAGCTGTGCCAAAGTCAGAATAATCCTAGAAGTCAGAAATCAATGTTTTTGACCAAGACACTCAAAAGACAATTGACGTGATTACATAATTCAAACCGTTTTCCCTCTGATTAGACCTAATAATTAAATATTTCAAATGGTATTCATGTAATTTAAACTATTTGGACAATGAACTCAAATTTTCTCCTCAAAGCAATCTTTTTTTTCTTTTGAATATAATATATCTCATTTATGAGAAGAACTAAATAGATTTTTCAGTAATGTTGCAATCATTTTTTTTCTTCTTTTGACAAATGGAGTCAAAGGTGACATATATAGATGTATTTTTTTTTTCTCGCGGGCACTTAAAATACATTTTTCTTGTGTAAGTCAAATGAAACATTGTGTATTAATTTGTACAATGAGATTTATTGAGGTTTCTGGAGCTGTTAGGAGTTTTCAAATATGTGCTTAAGAACTTCTGGGTCATTTTTGTGATTTATTGGGAGGTAATATATAAATACACATTTAGATGTCCATTAAGAATAGATTTCCCATAATCTGAAAATTACTGAGTTCTTCATACTTCATAATACATCACATTAGCTGGCAGTAGAGAGCCATTATGGTATTAACACAGATTTGAGCTGTAACCGAAATATATTTACAGGAAGGTTAAAAGAACAAGATCTACTTTTAATAGCTCTTTGAATCACTTGGAGCAAGGTAATGCTCTGTTGGCATATTTGTAAAAATTGAGTAATGAGATTATAAGATTTTAAAAATGTTGATTACTGAGTGCTATCTGACAATATTTCTCGTAAAATATTTTAAGATGTCAGCATTCATAATAGCCACGTGGGACTATTTTTCCCCTCTTCCATGTCGAAGATGACTAGGAATCTGTCAAGTGTCTGTTCAGGAAGTCCCTAACAGTGTCAAAGGAAGCTCTCTTCTTCTGCCCTCTGGAGATGGATGGGCGCTTAAGGAAATCGGTAACCACCCCTGCTGAAGCCGTGCGGGCACAGTGGCACGCTGATGTGTGAGGACTGATGGTGACTTGCTCGGATGTGGGGGGGCTGGGGTGAGAGGGAGAAAGGACTTCGCCCTGAGGGTAACTAGAGCTCTCAGGGTCTGCGGGTTCTCAGTGCAGTTCTGTCTTTATCACGGCGTGGGTCACGGTAGCGCTCTGCCCGGCCCGAAGCCTGGGGAGATGAGCCCGCTTTTCCAGTTTCTTCCTTGCGGATGAAGCCATGGTGACACCGGGCAGAGGCGGGGCAAGCACCTAGGGACTCCTCAGTCACCCACGCCGGGGCAAAACCATCTAAAGACGGGGATTATTGAACACCAGACTCCGCTGGCTCTTGAGCACACATTTACTACGTTGACACAATGGCTAGTTGGTTTAAAAACTCCTTGGAATGTATGATATCTTGTCTTTTCCCACGAGCTGGAGGTGACAGCCCGTGCCCCCTCCCTCCTGGCAGCAGGGAGCGTGGGGTGGTGGGACGAGGCCTGTGAGTGTCATCTGAAGGCGTTCTGAGAAATAAGGACGGGTGCTCAGCTGGACTTGGCAAGTTGGAAAAGGGAAAGTGTTTCATAAACACAACAAGATTCTGAGCATCCAAGTGTTTTTTGTCCAGTTGTTTCTAAAAGGAAAATATTGATTTTTTTTTGCCAACCCGCTGTACAGCTGACCATCTGTTTCTGTGGGATAAATAGCTAACATGAGTCCCAGAACGCTCTGTCTCCACATATTAGCACTTGGGTGGGATTTCTCCATTCTTATATGATAAGATTTGTCCCTGTGTATTCATACAGGACAATGACATTTCATATTTTCAGCTTTTTTTTTTTTTCTTCACGAAGGTCACAGAAATTTGTTTCAATGCTTCAAATATACTCAGTCTCTCCCCTTTATCCTTGGCTGTTTTTGAATTTAGAAACTTCAGGGTGATGAGTGTTTCCTTAATACAAATTTTCCTAAATGATTTTAAAAAGTTGAGAAGCTAATATAATTTCTGAAGTTCACGTAGTTAATATATCCTTGTTATTACTATAGCAAGTTTGAAGAAGCGTTTGATTACTTGAAGAAAATGTCGTTTGAATGAAATATATTGTCTCATAGGAAGTTCCACGGGCTTTTCCATCACATTTCTGACAAATTTTATAATAATGCACGTTCGCACTCTGACAGTATTCAAAGAATATATTCAGTTCCTCCATTAATAATATGTAAATTTTTTTTCTCAAGAGAGTAACTGGGATAGAACCAGGTCTTCTGGTTCCAGACTGCTGGACTATTGATTTCATGCTATTTATTATTCAGGGCCAATGGGGGGCGAGGGGGGCCTGCTCCGTCCTCTCTAAAATCTCCCGTGTAGCAGTTTCCCCTAGCAGCTTGCTTTCTGCCTCTTGGGTCTGTGGTTTATTGAACTAAGAGTGGATTGAGGACCCAAGCTGGACCAATCAGATTTGTTCTCTTGAGAAACCTCACGGAACCTCAGAAGCAGGACATGGACAGATGTTGTGGCATAGGGACTATGTCCTGCCTTTGTCCCTGGTTCCCGAGACGGAGCTTCTAAGCCCTTGGAGTGAGCCAAGTGACTGGACTGTTTTCGTCATTCCTGGTGGCCGACGGGACCACACCTGAGTTTATGCTAAGATGACTTCAGCTGAGGCTGGTCCCACCGGCAAGACCAATCGTGTGATTAGAGGGCTGGACTTTGAGTCAGGTAGTAATACCATCCTGACGTCTGGGACTGGAGACCAAGGTCGAGCCTGTGGCCGATGATTTAGTCGATCATGTCTATAAAATGAAAACGAGCACAAACTCCGGCCCCCCTGGCTTGGTTGAGCTTTCTGGTTGGTGGACACGGATGTGTCAGGAGGACTATGGCTGTGGTGGGATGGGGGAGAACACAGAAGCTCTGCACTCGAGGCCTCCCGGACCTTGCCTGTCTTTGCATTGGGCTAGCCCTTCGTGATGAAACAGCAGTCGTAAGTACAGCACTGTGCAGAGTTCTATGAGTCACTCGAGCCAATTATAGAACCTGAGGGGTGTGTGAGAACCTTCTGCGTTTGGAGACAGTTGGTCAGAAGTGCAGCTGGCCTGGGGACCCCTGAGCTTGTGGCTTGTATCGGAAGTGAGACCGTCTTGCTGGGGACTGGGCCCTTAACTAGTGGAGTCTGTGCTAACTCTAGATGGTCACATCGGAATTGCATGGCAGTCTTGCATGCAATGAACAGAAGGAATTTAGAGAGAGAACGCGGGCTCCCCGGCTGTACCGCCACCCATGAGACACCCCGTTCTCTTTCTAAGGCTTTCCTTTCATCACCCCCCACACTCCATCCAGCTAGAGTGGGTCTATCGCTTACAAAACAAAGACACTTTGGTGGTTTGGGCAGAGAAGGGGGCCTCCAGAAGCCGGTGGTCTTCCTCCCAGCTGGGATCTTGTTAGGTCCTACATGTTCCTGGTTCTCCTGAACGTGCTCCCCCAGAGGCGGCCAGGTGGGAAGACCATCGTCCTGTCGCGACCTCATTCCATCTGAATCCTCGGCCCCAAGTCTGGTTTAAGGCTGCAGCCTGTTTCCTCTTCCCAGACGGCTCTGCTCTCAGCCTCTACCGCAGCAGGGAAGGCGGACAGGAAAGGCCGTGGGTCCCTCCCCCACCTGAGACCTCCGAAAGCCACACCGGCCTCGTTTTGTGTCAGGTGCTTCCCTCTGCCATCAGTCGCCTCTTCCATTTGACCTACGTGTTCATGTCTTTGATGTTTCGGTTTCATGTAATGTCAGAATAGAAGAATCTTATTGTCTCTCTCCCCTGTAATTTCTAAATATTTATTGGTTTCTCAGGGCAACCAGTCATCTATATCTCCAACATACACCTAATGGATGGAGCAATTAATATTTAAGTAAACATTTTCTGGAAGATTTTCTCAAATACTTATTTATTTTTTAAACTCCTACCTGGTCTTTCTAGGTGGTCCCTCATCCAGGTACTAACCAGGCCCAACCCTGCTTAGCTTCCAAGATCAGACGAGATCGGGCACGTTCAGGGTGGCGTGGCTGTAGACTCTCAAATAGTTTAACTTAACTTTCAGCAGAGAAAGTTCAGACATTTTTTTTTGTGACCTCCACTTACGTCCTGCTTCTTTGGGATTCATTATGTTAATATTAGAATGTGATGGATTGGACTGTCAGTATTGTTTTAG
The DNA here is from genome assembly GCA_003508835.1 of Eonycteris spelaea. Classification (NCBI taxonomy): domain Eukaryota; kingdom Metazoa; phylum Chordata; class Mammalia; order Chiroptera; family Pteropodidae; genus Eonycteris; species Eonycteris spelaea. The sequence continues at coordinate 6,240,186 of PUFA01000004.1, read as the reverse complement.
CTTTCCGCTTGGGTGGATTTAGAAAATCTCCCAGTGTTTTCATTAATCTCAATTACATGTGAAAAAAATGTAAATGTACAGGAAATTTTTTATTTGGACACATGTCAACCCCAGGGGTCTTTCAGGCCTTTCTAGAGCCTTTCTGATGAGCACCAAAGTCGGAACCACTGCTTCAAAGTTTTGTAATTTCTCTAAGTGCGTATTTTTGCATCCTCTTCCTGTCCCTCATAATTTACAATAAGCCTCTTCAAATAAACAAAAAGGGGGACTATACTGCTTATTTCAAAGAGTCAGTCAGTAGGAAATAAATATTTTATTCAGAGCCAAGCTCGGAACAGGAGAAAAACCAAGAAATGGAGGCGGAGCAGGTGATTGAAGAGAAAAGAGCCAAAAAGTGTTAACCCTGGGAACTGGGGAAGGAAGCCTTCGGAGGGTTTAGAAACAAGAAGAGAAACAAGGAGACATAGGGTAGGCTTAGAGCCACCAATTACTGCTTCTGATGCCCTTCTTAGCCCTGGCCACGGTTTGCTGCCTGGCCCACCCAGAGCATAAGCACTTTGGTTTATTATCTCAGCCCCTACCCAGTGGATAGAATGTGTTCACTACAGAACTACTGGTGTTTCGAGCTTCATCTCAAAACTCCAATGGCAGGTAACCTATGATTTTTTGTCAGGTGGGTAATTTGATTGGCCAAGGCTCAGCCTTGTGCTTTGCAAACCTCCATTTCCGTGCTCGCCTGCCCATCACCCTTGTGCTGTGGCCAACAGCCACGCCTGGCTGACATTCAAACCTAGAACCCCAGGAGTTCCGGAGAGACAGATCAACACCAATGAACACCACAATTTCAGGAAATGTAGGAGCTTGTACAGCTGAGATCTCAGGTTTATAGGTCAACAGGCAACAGATTTTTAAAATTAAAACATTAATACAAATTGATTGCTAAAAACTCAAGCCCAACAGAAGAATATAAATAGTGAAAGACTTTCATTCCCTCAGCACTCTCTTCTCGTTCCAACTCCCTAGGTAACAGTTTGGTATGAATTCTTTTTATGTTTTTTTTCATTTCGGTAAGAAACTGTGATAAGGCAAGGCATTCCCTTTGCCTTGACAGTTTGCCAGGGACACCTGACATGTTGGCACATGTTTCTCAATTGATCTCTGTTCCTTGTTCCCTGTTGATTGATATTTGAGTTGTTTCCACTTATTTGATCATCCGCAAATATTCATTAAGCATTTATTAAATGCCAGCCTCTGCTGTAGACCAAGATTTCTGCTCTCTGGAATTTGTGGCAATGACACTTGTGTCACCTCTTCCTGGTCACCAGGCAGGTTTCGGGTCTATGTGTAAGAAAATGCGTAAGAGGATTTTACATGTTGATGGGTCCCACCAGAAACCGCGGACCTACCTCTAAATAGTGTCTTTCAAAATTCTGTAATTTTTTATTTCATGTAGAAAAAGTCATTTCTTTTCCAGAATCCTGTCTCCTGTGGACCCCTGTGAAAGTGATTATACTTTAATGAGAAATACAGAAAGAATATTTGAAGTCACATAGAAGAGATTTTTTTGTTCGGGAAACTCGGATGGAATTTCTCACTTGTATTTTGGCTCCGTTCCTTTCTCAGCAGATCTCATTTAAACTGTTCAGAGACCATTGTTCTGAAGCTTCCTCTGGCTCTGAAGTGTGTAGGGACTGGCAGAGGTCTCCGATGAAACTTGACATCTGTCTAGAACTTTCTGGGGCGTAGGGAGCTTTAGAAATCAGGAGATCAGTTTCTGCCTCTTAGCAGTGGCGATTTCAGCCGGCTTCGTGGCTTGTGCTGTGGGACAAACCTGTTCTGGGAACAGAAAAAAAACAGCTTTGGGAAATATCCCTATAAGGGTTTCGATTTCTCCAAATACACAGGTAGCCAACAAGCATGAATTTAACCAGACCTGTGATTTTAATACAGTGTCTTTATTTTGCTAAGTGACTTCTGACTCAATGTTTAAATGTTTTCGGTGTCTCTTGAAATAGAGCAAAGTAATTATTGCAATCAGCACCTACCATGAATGCAAAGAAACCAGGATGCGTTTTAAAAAATGTACGCATAAGATTTGTCTACTCACCTGGGAGGTCTCTAATCCCTTTTTCTTAGGGAACCTCTGTTTGGGGATAAGAGTGATACTGGCTACAGAGGGAAGGGGGCATGTTATACGGGAGAAGGGGGTCAAACGAAGAGGAGCCCGGTTACTGGTCACCACAGTTTTGGGATACTGTGGTCTGAGCATGGTTAAAGTAGGTAGGCTAAGCTGTGACATTTGTAGGTTAGGCATATTAAATGCACTTTTAACTTAGGATATTTTCAACTTACAATGTGTTATTTGTGACTCGGCCCCAATATAAGTCAGAGAACATCTGGAGTGTCCTTCACAGGGCTGTTGTAAGGATTATCCAAATTTCTAGCCACACAGTTGGCATCCAGATGTGGACATTCATCCGTAGGAGGACTGGCTGGGCTAGATAGTGGGAGAGCTGGGGCTTGCCAGTAGGTAGGTGCTTTACTTGTTTGTAATCCACAATGACACATGCTGATGGAATCATGCAGACCCAGGTCTGAGGTTCTGGGCTATGATGTCCTTGATGTGGACCTTAACCAAGTCATTTAACCTCTTTGAACCACTCATTCTCTGTCAATCAAAAGGAGATACTATGGTACCCAGATCTGAAGGGTGTTTGTGAGAATTAAATGAGAGAATACTGGAGGGTATAGAGAGAGCTCAATAAATGGTAGCCACCATCCATCAGCATCATTCACCATCATCGCTACCACCCCCACCTTTCTTTTTGCTTTCGTTTGAATGTCGAATTACCTGAATTGGATTTTAGCTGATGGCTAAACGCCCATTCAGCACAGCAAATGCAGAAATGAGGTCCTTTTCTCTTCGTTGACATCAGTTCTCTATCTTCAACCAGGTGCCCGGAGAGGCAGCCAAACCTGCTGGGTAATTTTCTCTGAAGAGACAGTGCCTGTGCTGGATTGGATATTATATTTCTGGGCAGACATACCCCAGTGTTCCAGTAGATGAATCAGCACAAAAAACCTTGCCGAACAGTTTCATCTAAGCTGCTTGGGGAGCATTTTTAACAGAGGGTCAGGGCCATGTGGTGTGTTGAGTCATGATCCTCACAGCTGCATTGGTTGCCTACTGAGATTATTTCAGCAAGTTGGTTGACAAGTAACACTTTCTCTACACATTCCCTAAGACCAGTGGTCTCCCCCTGCTTTTTGGTGCAGAACTCTTGAATTTCAATTAAGTGGGCACATGGCAAGTATGAAGAAGGCATGCGCTCATTCATCATTCATCCACTCATTAAGTGTTTACTGTGCATCTATGACATGTCAGGCACTGATCTGGGTCATGAGAACATCATAATGAGAAAGCACGTGGTACCTGCCCTACAGAGCCTACAGTGTAGGTAATGAGAAACAGGCATGAAATAATCATACAACGAAGCACGAAAGCAGAAACTCTGATCAGTGCTAAAATAAGAGGCACGTGGTACTAGAGAGCCTGTACCAGGACATCTGACCTGTTCAGAGGGGAATCAAAGGTGCTGCTGGGGAAGTGGTGTTTGAACAGAGCTGAAGAATGGGGATGGCCTAACCTGGTTCAAGGTGAGAGAAGAGCATTCCAGACATATAAATGACCGATACACACATGAACGGGTAGATACTCAGTATCACTAACCACTAGGAAAATGTGAAATCAAAACTATCATGAGATACCACTTCATACCCGTTAGGATGGCTATGGTAAAAAAAAAAAAAAAAAGGAAAATAACAAGCGTTGATGAGGACGCAGAGGAACTGAGACCCTTGCCCATTGCTGGCGGGTATGTAAGATTATGCAGCAGCTGCGGAAGTGGTTTGGAATTTCTTCAAAAATTAGACACAGAATGACCATACGATCCAGCACTTCTAGCTATATATCTAAAAGAATAAAAATCAGGGACTCAACAATACTTGCATAACAATGATTGCCAAAAGGTAAAAGCAACCCAACAACACAAACGGATTAACAACACGTGGTCTAGCCACACAGCGGGAAATTATTCAGCCACAAAAAGGAAGGAAATTCTGATACATGCGACAGCATGGGTGAACTTTGAAAACATTATGCTGAGTGACATGAGTATACATAAAAAGAAATATTGCGTGAATCCACTTGTATGTGGTACCTAAAATAGATCATTGAGACCGGGGGTATAGAAATTGCCAGGTGCTGGGGAGGGGACCACGGGGAGAAGGGGTTGAATGGACATGGAGTTTCAGTTTGGGGTGATGAAAAGTTCTGGAGATGACAGCGCAACGGTCACGCGTGGTTAGGCATTCCGCATTGTGACTGTACTTAATGCCACTGAATTGTACACCTAAAAGAGTAAATTTTATGTCATGCATAATTTACCACAATAAAAAGTAAAATATAAATAAAAAATTGAGATGTATGTGACATCAAATGATCTTCAACGCATATTAAGGGAAAAATCAAGAACAGCATATGTGTATGCACACACACACACACAGAGAAACATAACCTCAACTGACATTTACAAAGTACATGCAGATCTATGCATTTACATGCATTAATATTTACTGGAAGCACGTGCAAGGAATATTGATGGCAGTGATCTCTGCAGGAGGTAGGAAGCGGGCAGAGCGTGAATGGTCCTTTTTAATTTTAAGCCTCTCTGAGCGGTTTGAGGTCTTCTTTCCCCTCCCTGTGCCTGCCTCATTGTCTTTATTAAAACAATGGTAATAGAATGTGGGTGGAGAGCAGCCTGCGGGGCTCCCCTTGAGCTCGCTTGCACTTGCAGGCCAGCCCTCCGCGAGCAGCCCCGAGCCAGGGCGAGAAGCACACCCAGCAGAGTACGGCTTGAGTGCCCCTGGCCTCCCCAGGATCACACGACATGGGGCAGGCTGACCCCTGCAGTGACATCCTGGAAGGAGCAAAGCCCGGTACCCAAGCACCCCAGTTTATGGCAGACCAGTCTGTTTCATTTTTCTATAGGCCAAATGGTAGAATTATTCACCTTGGTTTTACATAGTCATTTCAATAACAGATACAGGACATTTGCACAGGTGCCCTGCCTGCGCGAGAGAGGGGAGAGAACCAGTTATGTTGAGCCATCGTCGGTTGTGTGTATGATGCCTGCGGATACTGACGCTGGCAGAGTAGACTTTTTGGGGGGGACACATCCATGCTCCTGGGCAGGCTTTGAACTTTTCAGAGACACAATGGAGCTGTTTACGTTAGCATCACAGGGAGGTGCAGTCACCATTCTCTCTAGCCTATGACAACTGTGACAGTGGAGTAGGGGGCCTTGATGTCCCTTCACTTCTTCCTTGGTGGAAACCAGATTCCTTGGGGCTAATCTATTTGGTTCAAGGCGTTGTTTGCTAAGTATATCACAACCTAATAGGGAAAAAAAATCCCACATTTTCCTAGAAATCCAAGGACCATGATTGTCACTTGTGTAGAGTCGCTGGAGAGTGGCCGTCTCCAGGCATTTTTTGGGCCGTCGAGTGGCTCCAAGAGAGACGAGGCAGCACTCTAGAACCACGAGAACAGGGCGTATCGAAACATCTGATCATTAGGAGGTTTCTATTTGACTCAAAAGTTTAACTCCCCTTTGAAGAGCATTGCTAACAACAAATTAGTGTTATCAGGTGAGAAAAGGATCAAGTTTTTCAACAATAGAGTTCAGAGCTCAGTTTGACAAGGGGGAGAACAATATTGCTTAAACAGGAACTTATCATGTTCTCAGCATTTTGAGCGCACACAACTTTACTCCTGTGTCATGATACAGAAATCTCTGGGATCTGACGTTGGTGCTTCCCCAGTGGTCTCACCATGAAGTTAGTTCTAGCAAGACCTTCCTGTGGCCTGCTGCCTCAGTCCGTGAGACGCTTCTCTTGGGATGGTTAATAACAGAGCTGGCCTCTACTGAAAACGCAGGTTGCAGGTAACACCTAGATGTGGGGCTATGTCTTTGGAGGGAGGAGCTCGTTCATTTCATCTGGGAAGGCATAGGCTCCAGCTAATTACCAGTTCTTCAATTCCGCTGACAAGGATTCTAATCATCCTTAATCCTTCGGTGTACGCACTGTGGCATCAGCCCCGTGATGAGCATGTTCGGAATTAATCTAAACATAATGTGGCATCCTTGTCATTTAGCACTGGTTAATCTCCTCTCTCAAAACTAAAAGCCCTCGGGTATACTTTCTATGCTAATGTGTAACAGAGGGAGAAGACTCGGCATCTGTATTTGGGTAGATACTGGAAGATGATGTGAATGAAATTCCCATGATGCTCTGCGACTCAAAGGAAGTCCCATGTGTAGCCTCAGAATTGCATCATTCCGTCTTTATGAATGAAGTCAGGATGGGAGGGGAGAAGCACTTGATATCTGGGGGAGACCAGAGGGCACAAAGATGCTTCTGCTGACCAGGCCTAGCCTAGCTGTTCCTGTCAGCTCTGCTATCTGGAGTTGACACAATGGGCCTCTTCACAAGTATAAATTAGACTAATGTGGTAATGACTGTCTGCCATTCCTTTGGGGGATTATATACCAAGACAGATATAGAGTATCCTTTTTTGAGTAGAATAATCTGGAGACAAATAATAATTCATTTTCACATGCAATTTTGTCAACCGCGAGGTTTTTTTCACCCCTCATGCATCTGATAAATTGTATTTTGCATCATTTCCTTGTTTTTACTAGCCTCGTTTTATTTTAGACTGAGTGGTTTCGCTTGCTTACTGACTCAATGTTTTCCCTAAGAAGAAAGATTGAAGAGCAGACATTTCTAAGGTTTAGAGCCACAGGCTTTGAGACAGGGGACTGAGTCCCTCACTCCCCTTCGGCAGTTTCTTGGGATCACTTCTCCATCTCACCCTCATGGCTTTGCACTCGCTGGTCTCCTGAACGGTCCTGTGCTCACTTCATGCCCATGGAAACCCCGCACGCCCTTCAGACGTCTCCCCGGGGAATCTTCCCTGCCCTCCCTGGACATCTGTTCATTCAGAAAAGGTTTAAAATGTTGTAGCACCTTGGTAGATACAGCATAGAGTGAGGGCGTTAGACAAAAAAAAATCAGTAAATATTAAATATAATGATTTAAACAATGGTAGGTTACGTAAAGATGACCAGATGCTGAGACGGAGCGTGACAGGGGACCCAGAGGTAAGGAAGGGAGAGCAGGCCTGTTTTAAGAGGTGGTTTGGAGTGTGAGAAGGAGCCGCCGTCTGTACACCAGGGGACGGGCATTTCAGAACCTAGCAAAGCAGAAGGGAGGAGCTTGGCAAGTTCTAGTTGTGAAGGGGGCTGGAGGGACGGAGGAGAGCGTGGACTAGAGCCTCCCCGCGTGCCCCTGGGGCCTCCTGTGCGCACTCCCCATGCGGGGCACATTATCGCCCCGAACTTGGGTGTCTGGATGTCTGTCTCCTGTCTGTGTTCTAATCTCTGGCGGCTCCAGCACTTGGTTTCCTGCTGGACACGTGATAGGTACACAGCATGCGTTTCTCGAATGGAGGAGGCAATGACCCAGTGGTCTTATCTGTGCTGGGTACTAGTTTCCTGCCTCCTTCCGAGCTGCTCTTGTAGAGGATGCTGTTGTAGGCCCCTCGGGCAGTGGCATCGGGGAGCCTCCCCTCGCTGGGGTCTTCTCCGGTACCCTCGCGAGGCACGGATCGCCCAGACTGTGTTCCCTGCTTGGTGTGTTTGGTGTTCCCACCTGCTGTCCTCACACTGGTTAATTCTGGTCCCTCGGATAACGTGGCAGACACTTTGGGTTAATGCTGTAAATGAATCCCATAGCCAGCAACGCAGTGATGCAGATATTCTAGGCTTCGGGGCGGGAACGGGATGAGAGAGTGTTTAACCCAGCTTTCTCATTCATTTTATGAGAACCAGAGGGTCAAGGGACTTATCTAGGGTAACACAGGAGGTAATGGCAGGAGGGAGACTAGCACCTGGAACCCTTGGCTCCCAGGCCTGGCTGTTTCCACTGTCCACCCAGCCGCCAGGTAAACCTCAGCTCCGCATGTTCGCCCCGCCCCCACATGAAGGGGAGGGAGAGTGGGGTGAGGGCGAAGACTCTGGAGTCAGGCTGCCCAGCTGCAGACCCCAGCTTTACTGTCCATGCTTAGTTAGCTGCAGCATTGAGCAATGCCTCAGTTTCCCTATCTGCACAATAGGGTAACAACTGGATTTATCTTGTAGCGCGGAGACAATTAAATAAAATGATGCACGCGGAGAACCCAGTCCTTGATTAGAGCTTCACAGCTGTTGGCGATTACCATCTTTCTCCAAACAATATTCTGGAGACAGCACAGGCTTGGCACACATTTTCAACATTCTTTTTCTCTGTGCGTTTTTTTTCCTATTAGCTACTAACCCAGATTTTATTTATTCGTCTTCCCTTGGGCAAATGCATCTACTGTTGGTAAAATGATCAACTCCAAGCTATTGTTTCCTTATTAAATTTGAGGAAATGGCACCGCAAAGCTCATGGTGCATTCTTGCCTGACGTCGATAGTGTTAGGAGGACTCACATTGTGATTAGCGCGGAGGAGAAGGGGCCTCTAATGGGGAGGAGGATGGCCTGAGTTGTGCTCTCGAAGATGAAACTGTAAATGAGACAAGGGATTCACGTGCATGAAAGGTTTCCTTGTAACGAGAGATGGAGAAAATGCAACTGGACGTGACAAGGTTTGAAAAGGCTTCCGTTGCCTGCACGAAACACTGGCTCCATGCCTTATATTTGTCTGGTGCTGAATAAGGGTTTAAATGGATGGTGGATGGGTGGGCAGTAGGTTGGTGGGTGGACAGATGGACAGCTGGATGTCCAGGCGGGTGGATGGATTTGTGGGGAGCAGACGGATGTGTGGACAGATCCTCCATGATGCACCAAGTGCAGTGACAAATACACTGCGTGTTTTTTATGCGCATCTCTGTAAAAATAACAGAATTATTGTCACACGAATAGGCAAAAAAAAAAAAACAAACAAAGGCAGGGAAGAAAGTACTAAAGTTATGCTAGGCAGCTAATCACTGAAAGAATCATGTTATTTTTCGGGGCTTTGTGGTGTCTGTGGTATCACAACTCTGTGTGGAGTTCTAAAGTTTGTCATTTGTAATGATTTATCTTCTCGTTCTAAAAATAATTTTGTCTTTAGTTTTATATTCGTGACGTTCTAAGCATTTTCTTAAAGAAGGGTCGCTGAGTCTTTCCGTTTTAGACCTCACAGAACCCGATTCCTCCCGACTCGGAAGCACAAACCTTGACTCCCTGGTCCCCTCCTTCACACGCACCTGACAACACCCCAGCCCCGATTCAGCCAGGCCACCTGTTTGCTGACACCCAGACACCTGAATGTGGCGGGAAGAAGACCCAGAGCTGGGAGACCCAGGGCTGTTTCTGATGTCAGAACGGGCGCTCAGTACCACCGCCGCCCGGGCCGTTTCCTCGGTAAATTCACCTTTGCGGGCTTCTCCATGGCTGTCTCACACCTTAGCTGTCTTCAGACCTCCAACACCTGCCCCATCCACTGTCTTAACTGATGACCTCCATCTTGATTTCTCCGAGAAAACAGATGAGCGCGGCCCGCCTCCCTGAATCTACCAGGCTGGTCCCTTTGTGCTCTTCTCTGCTTTCATTTTTTGCCCCACAGAGTCTGTTTTACACAGAGCAGCCAGAGTGAGCTTCATCTTTGAAATGAATAAACCAAATCTGTGACTCCCCTGCTTAAAAACCTTTGGGTAGTTGCCTCTCAAACGTAGAGTTCGATGGCAGTGACTCAGCACGGGCCTCCTGCCTCGGGCCCATGCCCTCCCCCTCCCCCAAGCCCCATTCACAGGAGTTTCTGGAACGTGCCAAACTCTTAACCTGCCTCAGACACTCTGCTTCAAACCCCGCACCTCTGCCTTCCTGGGCTGGCTCCTTTGTATCAGTTAAACCTTGGGGAGGCCGCTCCTAACCCTCCACGAGACGTCTGATGATCCCTAAAGATGGCACCACCTAATCTCGAGAACCCGTGAATATTTGCCTTCCATGGCAAAGAGAGCTTTGCAGATGTAATTAAATTCAGGATCTCGAGATGGAGAGACTAGCCTGAATCACTTTATTTGCGTGTGCCACTGTAACCACAAGCATCCTTGTAAGAGCGAGATCAGGGTGAGAAAAGGCAATATAACAAGGGAGATAGAGATGAGAGAGAGACAGAGAGACACAGAGAGACAGACTATTCAGCTGGCTCTGAAGAGGGAGGCTGGGGTCAGGAGCAGGAGGCAGCCTCTAGAAGCTGGAGGAGCAAGGACATGGCTTCTCCCCGAGAGCCTCCGGAAGCAATGCAGCCCTGCGAACATCCTGATTTTCCAGCTTCTGCCCTCCAAAAATGTAAGAGAATGCATCTGTGTTCATTTAAGCCGCGAAGTGCGTGGGGATTCTTTACAGCGGCGATTGGAAATAAAACGCCTTCCACGAAATGTCAGGTGCATTGTCTTCTCCCCAGTGCCGATCGCATCTGATCAGTAACATTTACGGTTTATCTGTTTGTTGACCTGTTATCCATGACCCACATCCGAATGGAAGTTCCACGAGGGCAGGAAGTGTACCGGTTCCTGCTTCACCCCAGCAGCACCCAGCGCTGGGCGGTGGCTGTGCGCTGTGGTCGGACACGTGGCCCTGCCAGTTCTGTGCCTGACACTTCTTGTTAAAGGTGCGCTGAAGACGCTCCTCCCGCCGGACCATCAAATGCGCTTTCCTTTACCCGCAGAGACAGAGCGAGGTCCCTCCCTCAGCGGTGCCTGCGCGAGGTGCTTTCCTCCCAGTTTTGGTGTGTTTGTACTAAGCCAGGCAGACCGGCCGCCTGGTCTTGTCTTGGGTTCCAGTGGCACTAGCTTTGGTCCTTTGCTTGCCGGGACCATTAGAGTTACCCGCCCTCTCCCCAGTCCTAGGGGTGATGATAAGTATACTTCCAAATTAAAAGGGCAGATCGGTGGCAGAGCCGGGCCTCACAGGGGACAGGAAGCCATTTGGGTTTTCCTGCCATTCTGGAGGTGACATTATTATGTCCCCCCCCACCACCACCACCGGAAGTGGCCATTCCTTTCCTGGAGTTCAGCCCTTGTGGTAAAACATGCTTTGTGCTTATTTTTGCCGCCACCACGAACTTCTTTCTGTCCTATCATTCCGTAGCTTCTGTGCACGTGGAATGTCTCCCAGCTCCCGGTTTTCATCGCCTGATGGTTGCTGTGCTTGCTGCCTCTGCCTCTCCGGGAGGAGACAATGCTGGCTGTGCCACACCGGCTTGGCGCCTTGCTGCTGGCAGTGAAGGGAATGCAGGTTTTCTCGGTGTGTAATGTAAACCACTTTTGATCAAATTAACACATACATTAGCGAGGCCGGTGACCTGAAACCAAACGGCTTACTCGGGAGTCAGACATTTACCAAGTCATTTCCTCACTAAAGGGGAGATCACCTTAAACAGCCCCCGCAGGCATGGTGAAATTAGCATTTTAAAACAATCGAATGCATTCTTTCATCTTTTATGCTGTTGTAGATTTTAATGGACTAAACAGAAGGAAGAAGCATTAGCAAAATATGAAATGGAAGAATTAGGCAGACTTACTAATGCTTTGGCAGAATTAAACGCAGATGCCTCAAGGTATTTCTGGCTGCTTCACAGAAAATAGCTAAATAATGAATTCACTTTATGTATCCTCACGTGGCCACAAATGCCAAAACCTCTTTAAAATGTTGTAACATTTATCTCTGAGTTTCCCCGGAAAAGGGCAGGAGGAAGGGCTTTTAGGTGGCAATGTTCAGAATCTCTAAAACATTGACCGCGTCATTTAAAGAAGTGACCATTGTCTCGAAGGGCTGTGCAAGGGACCCCTGGCCTGGGGGTGGGCCGGGTCAGGGAGGAGGAAAGCAGACTCCATCACTCTGGTTTCCGGGGGAAATGGCTCCTGATTGGCAAAGATGTTGTTGAGTCTGTGAAACCGTAAGTTTGTTCCTAGAAACCTGGGTCCTGAGGCGGGGAACTAGAAGAGCCATTAAAAGCAACCCTGGGAGCAGGCGGGGCCTTACTCGACCTGAATCCATTACTTGGGGATAGTGCATTCATTCATCCGCGGTGTTTTCTGAGCACCTACTGTGTACCCGATGCATGTGGTTAGGCAGCATGCAACCTGGTCCCCTGCCCTTTGCGGCCTGCGTTCTAATGGGATGGTAACGAAGCACATAAATGCCTCTTGGGAAGCGCTGACGAAAGCCACTGTCCTGACAGCCATCGGCAGAGACCTGCTTACTGCAGTTAAGCAGAAACCTGGAGATGAGGTGGGCAGAGACAGGGGTGCAGGAAATACATGCAGGATATGGTAACGGGAGATGGGACTGTCTCAGTAAGGTGTGTTGGTGCCGACTCACGGGGATGCTGGCTCTCCGCCTCTGGTGAGGAGGGTTGCGCTTCTCCTCCCGGGATGTGGGGGTCACTATCACAAAGGAGAATGTGGGCCCCGCTTGCTCCCGGGATGTGGGGGTCACCATCACAAAGGAGAATGTGGGCCCCGCTTGCAGACAGGGATCAACGTGCGGGAGGCCGCCCCTGGCCCGCAGTCATGGGCCGCTCATTGTCTAGAACTTTCTAAAAGTGGACCAATTTGTTTTAGAAAAGAAGGTGAACAAGGGTTGAGATAAAGTTTTCACCAGTGTTTAATAAATAGGCCTTCTCTCCCTCTCCCAACCCATTTAAATATAACACGAGCTCAGAAGAAGGATGCGGAAATCACGTCCTTTAGCGCGGGAGGTCAGGGCCGGCACGCCACTGGCGTGTTCTGATGTGGACATGGGGTGAGGTGGCCTTCTGGGTCCTCCGTTACCCAGGCCCTGCCCGCCTCTCCTGTGCTGCCTCCTTCCACGGCCACGTCAGTCATCACGGATGCTTGAGCAACGCCGATCTGCTCCCCCTAAACCTCCATTTATTTCCCTTTGCCTTCTTTCTCTACCTAGATGCTCTCACTTGTCCATCCGTCTCTTCCAGGAAGCCCTCCCAGAATCTCCTGGCTAAGTGAAGTCCTTAATTTGTGTCCTCGCAGCTCCCTGTGCACATGACTATTTTTATCATTCGGCGGTCAATGTTGAGGTTATGTGCTGCTCCTGGGTCAGTCTACTAACCTGGACTAGAAGGTCCAAGCAGGCAAGGCCTCTGTCTCATCGCCCCTCAAGCTCCAGGCCTGAATGCAGGGAATGGCTCTCGTTAGCGGCTTGAAAGTCTTGTTGACCTGAAATGGGAAGTGTTTCCCTTCTCACTCCCACATCCCGTGCTCTCTTGCTCTCTCCTTGCTGACATGTGGGCTGGGCACAGAGTCCCAGGTGCCGGTCACAGATGCAGGAGTCAGGACACCAAGGGAGAGGTGCATCTGAGAAGCAGTCGTGGATTTTCCCAAGCACCCCAGTTAATTCAGATGTTTATTAATACACCTAAAACTTTAACCAACCAAACATGATTTCGCCTTCCGTTCCGGTGAGCTAGTCTATTTCAGAATCCTGGAGAGTCCGGCACACACAGCAGAGAATACGAAAACTTCAACAGAGAGCTTAGGCAAGGCTATGCACGTGGCCTTATCCGTCTATAGATGCATTGAGTTTCTTCTTCAGCCCTGAGACTGAGGGGCTGGGGAGGACAGTCATCTTCTTTCCGGACGAGGGTAAGAGAGCCAGGAGCGAGGAAACTTAAAATCCGCATTGGCTGATCAGGAGCAGGCCCCCCGTGGAATGCTGGGTGTTACAGGCAGCAGACTTGGACCCTGGATAAAGCTCAGATGCCGAGTCGGACACGAGCCAAGAGTCGGAACCGAGAACCACTGACCCGAGGGAATGAGGAAGCGAGTCAGGGCAAGTCGGACATTCCAGGAAGACGGCACAGGTCAAGCTGCATGGCTCCTGGGGTTTTCGGCTGGGCGAGGCCTCTTGTGGAGCCCTGTGGGAAATTCCCAGGGGACTTGTATTTATAGTGTATTTACAGCAGAGTGCTCTTTTATCCTTTTATCTCAGTATGAGTTTTTTAATTGAAACAAGAGCAATGTGTAACTACATTTTCATTACAAAAATTTAAACATTTCAGATTTTTTTTTAAAGTCAAAAATCTTCTTTCTCCTCATCTTCTTCCCAGGAAATCACGGCTAAGAATTTACTCGATGTGCTTTCAAAACATCCCCAACACTTCAAAACATGCGTTTATACCCGTGTGTGCGTGCACGTGTGTGCGTCGCGTGCACACACACACAGCTTCAGTTTCTTTTCAAAATACATACATAGGATCGTTTTGTACATAGTGACGTGTTGCTTGACTTTTTGTCATTTGGCTCTATGTCTTGTAGGTCTTTACATGCCATCGCATCTTGATTAAAATAATGAAAAAAAAATTTAGTTCCAGAATATGTCACATACTATGGTAGCATCGAAATGTATTTAATCCATTTTCCTGTTGTTAAATATTTATGTTTTACCGTTTAGTTCCGGGCCATTTTAATAGGCACCTTTCGTATTCCTCTCTAGACACGAACAAGTATATTGGAGAAAACAGCTGAAAGTGAAATTGCCGGGTGGCACGGAGGGTCTATTTTAAACTCCATAAGTCGTCTATAGACAGCACAGATTCTGCCAATTGCCTTCCAAAACGCCAGTGTTTGCTCCTCCCTTGGCGTACGCCCTGCCTCATCACAGAGATATTCTTCTGGACTTGAAGTCTGATGCTCGTCCTCAGGCTGCCTTCTGTGTTTCCAGTGTCCCCAACAGATTACCTGACGAATGACCCTCTTCTCCTCCTAACTGCCATCCACACCCCACACTGGCACTTGAGTAAGTGTCACATCCTCAGGCAGGTCCCCCCTGATGCTCTAAATGAAGTTTCATTGCCCTATGAGACCCTCTCAGCATAGCCTGCATTTCTTTACATTTATATACATGAACAATCATTGTTGTTTAATCAGGTACATAATTATGTATGTAATTATTATTTATGTACGCAAATAATTAAATAATTGTTTAGGGTTTGTCTTCTACCATAATCTCATCCATTCATTCTTATGTTCATTCATTCATTCGTAACACTGGCTGACAAATCTGGTGTAGGCAGCAGGGGCTCAGACACTAGAATCAACCCACCTGGGTCCAGACACCAGCCTTGTCTCTTACGAACTGTATGACCAAGTTACGTAGCTTCTCTTTCCCTCTGTTGTACCTACTTCGTAGGCTCGTACGGATGACTAATTGGGAGATGGCACATCAAACCCTCCCGAGGGCAAGTGGCAGGTAGGAAGAGCAAACTCAATTCCATTCTGTCTTCTATGCCAGGACGTGTGCCAAGTGCTGGGGATCCCGCAAGGAAGACAAAGAACTGTCAAAAAAGAAAAAAATCAGAATAGTTATAAAGGAAATCAATGCAGGCCAGGGTGGGGAGGGGAGATTTTTTTCTTAGGGTGGTCAAAGGCGGCCTCTCCATAAAGGTGACTTGTGATCGGAGGCCAGAGGGCCGGGGGAGGCGTGAGCTCTACGAAGAGTTGGGGAAGAGCATTTTAGGCAGAGGAAGGAGCAAGTGCGAGAGGCCTGGGGCGGGGACCCGGCGTGTGAGGACAGAGCCCGTGTGACGGGGGCATGGAGAGAGGAGCTGAGAGGTCCCGTGTGGGCGCCGTTCACGCAGTGCCTCGTACGGGGCGTGCCACTGTGTAGGCTTCCAACAGGTTCATAGAAGAGGTGAATAAGGGATGAATGGATGAACGAGGAAAGAGAAGAAGTGTTGACGTGAGTGGGTTCTGCTCCCGAGTACCATCTTCCCATTTTCATTTTACCCCAGTCCCCGGAGAAGAAGCAGGTAAGCGTGGTCTTCGGCATCCTAACCAGCTGCTAAGTGGGAAAGGTGGGTACACACGTTAGTGTGGATAGGATTTGAAGACCCCTGAGATCCCACGTGGCACCAAGATACTGTCGTTCCTGCCAAGAGGCCGAGATCTCTCTGGAAGAAAGTTGTTGTGGCTCACGTGCACAGATAAGGTGACAGTGGACATTTCACCCAGACAAGCCTGGAAGGGTTTTCACAGAAATCCTGTGTGTCCAACAGTGAAGTCATTTCTGCTAAAGCAAGTCCGAGTTCAATTTTCTGTTACGCCCGTGTGGCCTGGGATTTCTCTGTTTCTCCCAAGGAGCAAAAACATAAGAACCTGAGCCTGGTGAGACAGGATCAAACAAAAACTATTAGTGTTGGTTTGGCAGGTCAGCTTTCCCAAACTGTTTTTAAGTATATGCTGTCTTATTTATTATGATCACCCTCAAGTGAGAAAAATCACTTGCCAGTGGCATGAGATCCTCGGCCAAGACCCCAAGCTTTCCCCACCAGTCAGTGTTGATGTTCTGATCATAAACTCCAGTGCACTGGGAAATCCAACCCTGAGAGCCACTTTATTTTTCTAGGCAGTTTTATGGGACAGACATGTCTATGTTGTGTCTGTTTGTAAGAGAAATCCATTTTATTAACAAACATTCCTTCATTTATCCATTCAAAATGTGTTTTTTGAACTAGCTTCATGTTAGGGCAGAGATTTTTCCTTTTCACAAATCTTGAGTTAGTGGGATGAAAATTAAGGTGGTTTTCATTATTTTCTGGTTCGTATTTACCAGCAGCCTTCAGAGTCTTTCTATCTTGTGCCTGGCTTCATGGAGAAGTCCTCCAAAGAAAATATACCTGGGGCTGAGTCAGCCTGATTTTTGTTTTTGTTTTTTTAAATGAAATCTTTAACTTGTTTATGAAACTTTCCAAATTTGAAAGGCAAGGTTGCCACGGCAACTAGTTTAACTGGACAACTCCTGTAAGTGGATGAACAGCTGCCTGGAACATTTCTCCCACTGGGAGCTGCCTCTGCATTCCCCCCAGCCTTTGCCTTCTTGGGACTTTGCTAGAGCCCTGATCTGTCCTCTAACCCAATACAGGTCACATCTGAAGCCCACGTCATGTCGCAACCTTGGTAGAAAGTCCGCAAATGGCTCACATCTAGCATCTTCACCATAACTTTTGTTCACCTTGTTATAGAATTTGCCAGTGGAGCGAGAGACTTGCATGGTGGTAGAATTAGTGTTTTACCTGGAGAGATGAAAACAATATTTTCTAGACCCATTGGAGCTTGAAGAACTAGAGGAGAATATAAGTAGAGAGCATATTTTCTTATGTTTTAGCTTTGACGAGAGGGACAGCTCTAGCAACTATACTTCCTAAAAGGTGGCATGCGCTGGGGAAAAGAACATAGACGATCGTTCACTTACCAAATATTTACCGGGTGCCTACAAAATGCCAGTCACTGCTCTAGATGCTGGGTATTCAAGGTGACAGAGTCAGGTGGTCTCCAGTTAGCATCTTGCTCATGACTTGCTCAGTAGAGAGGGCCTTGGAGTCTCTTGCACGGTGTCCTGTACACAGCAGGCGCTTAATTAACAAGCATCGTCAGTGACAGTGATAAGGGTGGGAGCAGCAGGCTGAGCCAGAAGGAGCAGCATTTCCAATCAGGAGGCCTGAGAATCCTTGGCAAGTCACTTTTGCCTCTCTGAGCCTGCTTCATTTAAAAAAAATGAGAACAGTAATATCTCTTTCGTGGGGTTGTGGAAATTTAATGCGAGAATGTCCCTGCAAGGGTCTAACATAGTGGCTGGCCCTAAGGAACTCTCTGGGGGAGCATCTGTGAGGTGAGAGCCGGGTGTGGCAGAGGAGTGAGGGGGCGTAGAAGGTTGCTGGGAGGGTCGTATCAGCCATTTGGGACTTTCTCCTAAAAGCAACAGGAAGCCAGGGGTAGGGGTGGGGGTTCTCAGTGACAGGGACAGTGTCCCCTCTGCATTGTTGGAAGCACCCTCTGGCTGCAGCCTGGAGCTGGTTTCTGCCCTAATGCAAACGATAACTGTGCAAGGAAGCGTGCCCAGACGGAAAACCGCAGCGTCCAGGTGGTGCACGGAGAATTGCAGCACTGGCGTTTATTACTCAGCTGTGGGGGAGATGAAGGAGCCACTGAAATCAGAGATCAAGATGACACCCGATACTTTGCTTGTACCCTGGGTGGAAGATGGTGCCTTCAAGCTAGATTTGCATAAAGAAGCAGGAATGAGTTTGTGGGATAAAATGAGATTTAACCCGGCACACAGGACGACGGCTCAGTTGACCTAAGGGATGTCGCTCACACCACCCCGACAGCACCGAGGAATTCCGCCACCAACTAGCCTGGATCAGCAGGTCTTGTCGTCTTGCTGATCGCATGGCTCACCGTTCCCCCCAAGCTGAGCCCAGGGCACAGGGCTGAATGACTCAATCGGACTGATAATTTCCATTCTATGTGAGGGACGATAGCAAACAGTGACCAGGGTGTGGATTGGATAATTTGTCCCAGTTGAGAGTGGAGGAAAGCGGTTTGGAGGTTTTGACAGTAGCTGTGGGTGGTGGTGGTCTTTGTATAGGGCGGTCAAGAAAAACAATTGAAATCAGGTGAATTCTAAACCTGGAGGTGACATTGAAAATCGGGTCAGAAGAATGAAAGACCTTGGGCAAGTCACTTCCTTCAGCCTCGGTTTTGGCATCTGCAGCAGCCACCATGGTGCTTTCTTTACAGGTCAATGGATCGTCTACCTATGGAGGCATTATCGCAGGGCAAAAGTAGGCAAGGAGGGTTGGGCTCTATCCTAATGTCCTTGATGGTAAGAAGAAGGGCATTTGCTTCCTGTCCAGCAGTTTCCTGGTGAAGGAGTCAAGCCTCACACTTAAGACTCCACCCACAGCTCCACCCACTGCTGGCGGGGCTGGGGAAGGGGCTGGGAGACTGGGGGCGTGGACGCCTTGGCTGCACTGCACTTTATGGCCACAAGAGGCTCACAGCCCACAAACTTTTCTCCAATAAATCCGTGTTTCTCTTTTGACAGTTTTATTCAACAGGGCCCATCCTGTAACGTTTGAGATTGCTAGTTCATCACGCACGATTGTCGGACAATTGCAAGTACTTCTATAATAGCTAAACATTAATTTAGCATCTTAATTTTATAAATGTTTAAATGTGTTTCTCATGCAGAGCTATGCAAATGCTGATGATTAAATTAAAAGATTGCATTCATAATTTCCTGACGTTTTCCCCAGCACACATTTCCTTCTGTCGCACCCTCGATCAGATGTTGGGCTTGCGTCCTTTCCCCCATGTGCACGTTTGTGCCTTGGCTTCCTGCATGAGCACAGAGAACTGCTTAGCGATTCACTATCTGACCCTCCAGTGTCAAGCGGGAGAGAACCAAAGAGAAGAATCTGCTACAACGAGATTGGGGAGCATCCCTGTGCGACCGACCTCACGCTGAGATTCTCAGGTTGGCACAAGCATAGGCAGGGAAATTGGGAGGCGGGTCCAGCCTTCGCTCCGATGGAAAAAGCCGTCCAACGTCATGGCGATTCCTTCTGTTCATGGGATGTCAGCAGACAGCCATGAACATGCCCCTCTCGAGTGCACTTCGCTGCTACAATTCCTCTGAACATCGGTCACGCTAAGAGCAGTGTGCTCAAGGCAGTCACCGGCAGAGAGTTTCAGCCCACTCACTGTGGGAGCCTTTTGATCATCTTATTGGTCATCACCCATCCATCACTTATAATAGGAACTGCCCTCTGGATGGGATTGGGACCTCAGGGTCTCAGAGCCCTCCTTGGCAGAGGGGGCCTTTTCACAAAGCTGGTTGGTGATGCTGTCCCCAAGGAAAATGCCAAACTGTCTCATGGAGAGGCATGCCGGTTCCCCTCTGGCCTGCACACCGGCGAGCTGTTGCACTTCTTCGGCATCCAGGGTCGCCGGTCTTCAGGGTCTCTGTTGACCTGGCACCGAGCGCATGTTTGTTCATGGCCTCAGCAGCTGTCGTGGGTGTCGTAGATTTGGGAGGGGTGGGGAGGGCGTCCTGTATTGTGTGCATCTTGGTGGCACAGAGGATTCTGCCAGAGACTCGAGAAGCGGAACAAGGGCTTGTCCCCAACCCGGCCAATCTGATGCCCTCACCTGCGGGTGTGACCAGTGTATGTTCTGCTTAGATCTCACTTGTTCTTGCTCATTTCGTTTTTGAGTCTCATTCTTTGTCTTTTCTGTCGTGTTATAAAATCCATCTAAAGAATTACTCGTTAGGGTAGTTAACGTCCGTTCTTTACAACCCAGGCCCTCGATGGAGCTACTGACAAAGCAGCTCGTCTTCCTCGCTTCTCAGTTCTTCTTTTCTTATCTGAAACGGCGTTTTCTTCTTTTGCACTTTCTCTGGCCTACAGCCTGCTCCACTCTCTTTTTGATCATGCAAATAATTTTCTGAAGCTCAAACCACAGCACTCCCCCAGTGCTCAGTGAACCTCCCAGTCAACACCCACCACCTGGCTCTTGGTGGGTGGCCTTCAAGGACTATGTGGTCCTTCTCCCCAGAAGCACAGTGCTTGGGAAGGTGGGAATTCAAGTCAGAGTCCTCAAGTCAACTCCAGCTCCTGCTATTTTCTTGTGCCTTTGTGTCCAATGCTTAATTTTTGGGGTGTCTCAAGTTTCTCATATGAAAAATGGGTGTAGTAATATACAGTTTATACTGCTGTAAGAGGAATTAAGTTCATGAAGACATGTCAAGTGCCTAGGACAGTGCAGGGCACGTGGTGCGTGCTCAATAACGATGGCTATTATCAGCATTGCCTTGTCGATTTGTTACGAGATTTAACTGAGGAGATGGCTACAATGTTCAGCGTAGTTCCTGGCACAGAATAGTTATGCAGTTATGGTTAATTATTATCCTCCTCCATCTGATGGATTCGCTTCATCCTTCAGATGTGGTTCAAGTCATCTCTATGCAAAGTGTCCTGACCTCGCTTGCTATTGGTTGACTTAGCCCAAAGGAGCAAACAGAAAGAAAAACAAAGAGACGTAGGTTTAGGTTAGAAATTCAGATGAGATGGCGTAAGATCCTGCCCATCATCTTGGGCTCCCTCGGCTGATGGCGTTTCTCTTGGGACAGCCCCGTGATTGCTGTTTAATAGAAAAAATACCAATTGGCAGGTGCTCACTGAGCAGTTATTACAGGATCCAACCCTAGTCTGTAGTGAGCATTACTGGTTTTCTGGGGTTTGTATTTATTTCTCTAATTCCTTCATGTTTCTTTATCTTTGTTTTTTTCTTCTCTCTCTTTTGGTTTTAATACAGTTTGGGTTGGAAAATTCCAGCCTGTGTGGGAGGACATGAGGGAAAGGCCTGTGCCCAGGGAGAGGAAAGAAGCATGTTTTAAAGGCAGCCCATGGCTGTGCCGGAGGGCCAAGGGTGAGGAGAGAGCTGGGATCTGCCTAAGTCGGTCTCATCCTCCTTCCTCATCCCAGTCCAACCCCTTCTCTCTCCGACCTCGTGTCACTCCCCCACTCATTCTCATCAAGCATTTCCTCGGTCGTAGGAGAATGTAGCTGGGAGTGTCTATTGAAAGGAGCATCTGACCCTCGAGGGACCTTCAAAGCCAGAGTGTTGCTGCTCAGGGGGAAGGAAGCGTTTGGGCAGGCAAGCTCACGTCTTAGATAAGATGGATTCTGTCTACAGCCTTTGCGTGGATACGCTCCGAGCTGCAGAGTTGGAATGCCTTCCTGTTCTAGAAAGCCCACCGTGACTTATACACGGTCCTTTCCATTAAAAAAAGTATTTCTTACCAAATACTCTTGCGCCCGTAAAGATGATAATGGTAGTAAATCCAGCACAAGTGTGTCTTAAGCATCTGTCATATTTGATGCAATGTCCATATTCAGGATGCACTTTTCTCATTTAATCCAGGTAACACCTTATATATTAGGCCTTATTATTCCCATTTTGCAGATACAGAAACAGAGTTAGGGTAAATGACTAGCTAAGGCTGCATAGGCAGTAGATTGTAGACCCAGGGTTTGGTCCGAGATAAGCTCTTATGGATCTAACTCGTGGCAAGGAATTGACATGAAAGTTGTACTATGTTTGATTAGTTTTTTCTAGACCAGTTTCCTCAAATCTAGAAGGTTTGTTAAAACCAAATGCTGGGGTCTATTCCACAGGTTTTGATTCAGTGGATGTGGCTGGGGTGGGCCAGAGTTCCCACCTTCTCGTAGATTCTCAGATGCTGCTGCTTCTGCTGACCAGGGACCACATGTTGCGAACTGCATCCTGAGACCAGAAGCAACTGATGGTTGTGTGTTGATTGGAAATATTCAACTATAAGCACTTTGTCAACTTAGACTCAACTTGTGGACATTTTTTGAAAATGTGGCTAGTGCTGCTACAGCAGACCAAAAAGGTAACGTTTTTCTAGGGAATCAACAGCACACGTGATTCTCAAGAAGAGGTCTAAACAGTGAGAAAACAAACTTCTCTCTGGCACTCAGGTGTGCTAAGTGCAAAGCCCTAATTTGTCAACAGGTTGTTTCCTAAGAGGTACTGTAACCTATGCCCATTGTGGCATAAAATAACATTGACCCACAGAATACAGAAGTTCCTCATTTTAGTTCTCTTTCAGGTCCTACAATGTCAATAAGAAAACTTCGGTTTTGTGCTATTTCCTTTAACACGGTTCAGAAATGCTCTTTAATCTCCTTTTTCAACAAAGAAAGAACTGGCCTCAGGACAGGCAAAAGTAACCAGCATTTAGCACAGTGTTTGTTTTATTGAAGTGCTTTATTTTGCCATTATCTAGTCTACAACCTATTTGAACAGCTTTGCACAAGTCGCAAAGGCGGACCACCTTGGCATTTGATCGATTCTGCCATTTGCCAGCTGTGTGACTCTGGGCAAAGTGCTGAACCTCTCTGTCCTTCGGTTGTGTCAGTTTTAAATGAGCATAAAAATAGTTTGCATTTCAATGCTGTTAAAGAATGGAATGAGTCCATTTCTATAAAGCACTTAGAAGATTGTCTTGAACTTAGAAAGTGCTATATACATACTTATAAATAAATAAATGGTAAATAATTCACGGAAGTATTAAAAGTACTGTCTTAAGGAACATAAAGGGCAGAGAATGTACTGGAAGCCTGAGGCTGTCCTGTCCCTCTCAGCTCAGGCCAGACATTGCAAATCCAAGGTATCCACAGCCAAGGTCGAGACCGAGCACTCAAGATGAAGGTCCGTTTGCCAACCCTGGCCCAGACATTCCAGCGCACGTGGGCAGGGGCTATGGTTGAAGGAGGTATGGACAATCCTATGGTGGCGAGGCCAAAGAAGCTAGAGTGGGCAGCTGAGGCTCCCGCACCAGAATGGCCATTACTTTTTGTCCTCATTAACTAAGGGTCCTGAGGGATCAGTGCTCCACTGTCCCCTGAAGCCAAACAATGAGAGAGTCTAAGAATATTGGAAGTGGGGATGCTGAGCTGTGAGCGTATGGGATGGGGCACTGAGGATGGGGAAGGGCCCTGGACCCACGTGTCTGCTCCTTACTGGCCGCCTGTTGACTTGAGACCCTACTGACCAAAATCACTCTTCGTCTTATCCACCATCTTGCCCCAGTCAGGCTGCCCCTTATCTAATAAACGTTATTTAATAAAAAGCAGACTGAAGGCCAGCATTCCCAGAGATTCCATTCAGTAGGGCATCTGCATCTTTAATAAACACATTAGTGACTCAGATATAGGTAGTTTACAGAACACACTTTTGGAAATCCTGTTACTACCTCTTTTTAAAGGGGAAGGTGTCCTTTTGTTTTATTGTTTAGAATCTCCTATGTAATTCTTGGCTGGCACATAAGGCCCTTTTGAGAGGAAGAAAATGAAAAAAATGCCGCTGGGTAGATATGAGTGATGGCATTAAAATGAAGAATGAATTTATAATGTATAGAGAGCTTCAAAAACATTAAGTCACTGTCTCCATTTGACCTTTTCATTCCTTGCCTATTATGAAAAATTATATCAATTGCTCATAGGTTATTAGCAGAAAGTTATGTATGCCTAATACTTCAGCTAAAAAAAAGTCAGAGCTTTTATTATTCTATATTAAAAAGTTCAACCTAATATGAGTTTCTGTGCCAAACTTTTGAAATAAGGAGCCTAGAGTTTAGGATATTATAACCCTAATTTCTTACGTCCAGGGCAAAGTCTACTCCATGGTGCTCCAAACTTAGAAAAAGTCACTTGTCAAGGAAGAACACCTGTCAGTCACAGAAAAGGGGAGGTGAGAATGCAAATGAGAATGCAAATGAGAAGTAAAGTGGTAAATAATATGAGCTTTGTGGGATGCTGTGAGTTGTTGCCATGTTTGGTTATTTGGTTGATGTAAAGACATCAAGATGGAAAAAAATTCTTCCAGCAGGGGATTTTTTCTTTTTTATTGTGGTAAAATACATGTAACATAAAATTTACTCTTTAAGCCATTTCTAAATGTACAGTTTTGTGGCTTTAAGTACCTTCACATCGGTATACGGTCATCGCCACTACACCTCCAGAGCATTTCCTCCTGCAAAACCGATACTCCTCCCATTAAACACCAACACCCTGCTCTCCCCGCTCCAGCCCCTGGCACTCATGCTTCTATTCTGTCTCTGTGAATTTGTCGATTCTAGGTAACTCATATAAGTAGAATCATACAGTCCTTTGGTGTTGATTTATTTCACCTAGCACAATGTCCTCAAGGTTCATCCATGTTGGAGCAGGTGTCAGGATTCCCTTCTTTTTAAGAATGAATAACAGTCCATGGTCAAGTACAGACCACTTTTTGTTTATCCATTCGTCTGCCAGTGGACACACAGGTCGCTTCCACCATGTGGCCATTGTAAATAATGCTGCTATAAACACTGGCATGGACAGCCCCCAGCAGGGACTTTTAATAATAAAAATCAGTGAGCCTCTGCCAAGTCTGGTCTGATATTCTGGAGCTGGCCAGGGACGTGCTCTAGTGACATTCAACAGGAGATGGGCTGCGTGAATGGCTCCTCTCCCAGAATCACTGGGCAAGCTTGTCACGATTTCCGTTAAGGCTGAATTTTCTCGGATACTCCATCAATTTAGAAGTTCTCGCATTTCACCGCCAAGGAGACCTTAAAAATCCTGTAGGCAGAAGTCTGTTTTTTTTTTTTTTTTTAAATTTAATGAGACCTAAAAACTTCAGATGATTTGAAACTGCGGAAAGTCATGATGATGAGGATTGCCAGTTTCTGCATTCAGTGTGGCTCCCTGTCTCTGTGCTGCGTTCGCTTTGCTTACGGCGTGTAATTGCAGAGTTAGTTAAGTCACGGTGGATCAGAAGAGAACTCCCGGTGAACGCTGATGTGCAGGTGAGAGGCACGTGCTACTGGCCGAGTGTCTGAGATTTGCCGGGTTGTGGACACGAGCTGCTAGGCAGTGAGGACCTGCATCGCGGAGGCAGGCTTGTTTCTGAGGCGCTTGTAGGAATCCCCCATCCCAAATGCCAGCTGATCTATAGGAATGAGAAATCAGATGAGAACAGTAGCATGGTATGCCTCCCATTTCCAAGGCTGGATGAGGGGCATGGTCGCCAACCTCTTCCCTCTGAAGGGTGGTTTTTCAAAGTTGCCGAGCTCCCCAGAGCCGTGGTGGTGGGCAGACCAGAGCGGTTTTCCCTTTTGCTTTTTCCTTCTGGAATGTGGCTTTGCTAACCCACCAAGAGGCCATACAGCCCTCCTCCCAAAATGATCCCCTCGGCCCTTCAGCCATTTCCCTTCCTCGGCTCCGCATGCATCTAACTGGCTTAGTGTGTCTGTCGCTTCTTAACGAGGAAATGAAGGTCTCATTTCGCGGGTGCTGCCAGGGCGTGGTAATCCACATCACGGAAATAGCCTTCGAAATAAAACTTGGACATTGCTCACGATTCTCGTTGGAAGCCATTCAGAAACCACGTCGCATCCTTATGTTCCACTTAAAAGAGAGGCTGCTGAACATAATTTAACCTTTATGTGATCACTTGTGTTGAGAATTTGTCGTTAGGCTGAGCGGTACTTCAGAGAGATTGCTTCTGTCACCCCTGAGTGCTGACTCTCAGGGGATATGTGTCTGTCTGGCATTTTCTGTTTTTTAATCTGCCTGCGTGGGATAAAAAAATAGAGTAACCAATCAGTTAACGTTATAACCTGAGAATGAATGAGACTGAAATTTAGTGGTTGTAAAGGGCAAAGCTTCTGAAGTCAGTTAGCTCTGAGTTCGAGTGCTGAATCCAGAGTGTGTTAGATGCCATCCTGGGCTAGTTATTTAATCTCTCGAAGCCTCAGATTCCTCATCTATAAAATAGGAATAGGAATAGACCTTTCTCCTGGGGCTGGTGCGAGGATCATGAGTTAATGTAGGCAAGGCACTTGGCACGCTGAGCTGAGAGTTGTCACGGAACTAGGTGGGGGCCAGGGGAGGAGAAACAGACCCTCCGTGCCCCACTGCACCTCAGGGTTCACCAGCTCTGGTACTATGGTATCCCAGCCTCCGGCTGCAAACACCTGCAACTTCCTGCTGAGGGCTTCCTCTGGTCATCGTCCTCTGCCTGGCTATAGCTTGGGACAGTAGACGTGCCCCGAGTATTCCCTGACCTCCCCAGGACTGATTCCCACCTGACTGACAGCCCCTGACCGACTTCCTCGCTCTCCTGCAGAGTTCCTGGGGTCACCTCCTAAACAGGCTACAAGCACTCAGACCCTTGCCTCAGGGTTGGCCTCTGGTGGAACCCGGACTAAGTATTGTGACTAGTGTGGCTGCCTTATTTTCATCTCAGCGTCTCATTTACTTCTGAACGCCATTTAGATTGCATGGCAAAGAACAAATATCTGTTTTCACACAGGTACATAGTTACCAATACCAACGAGGATTTTTAAGATCTCGCTTTGCAATCACAGTGTGTATTCTTCAGTTAAACTTCTCGAAGCATGAGAGATGGGTGGGGATTGATGTTAGAACTGAATCATTAGCAAGATTCAATAACCACTTGTTGGGAGAGGTCATCGATGACAGCTAGTTGACCCCAGGAGCTGGACCTGGGCGATTGAAGACTCCCCCCCCTCCTCTGTCCTTGGAATGTACTTCTGCCCACCGTTCCCACAGCGGGAGCCGTTTTCAAGGACACAGCCTTGAGACAGCAAGGTGTTGAAACGCCTGGCCGGTATCCGTGACTGAACCCCACTAAGGCCTCTGTGTAAGTTTTGAAGATTCCGGTGGGCGGGGCGAAGATCTACGCGTCTTGCAGTCTGCCGGGACAAGCGGCGCACGTTAGTGCGTGCTCATGAAACCTGCCGCCGACCCACCGTGGGGGCCCGCCCCCTTCTCCCATCTCCTGTTTTCTCCCCACACGGGGGTCCAGCTTCAGATTCCATCAGCAAGCTCCCGAGGCAGGTTTCAGACCAATGCTACTTCTAGAAATTCTAATCCAGCAGGAAGCAGCGGGACTTTTTGAGAAACGCGAAACCTGCCTCCAGCTTACAGGGCCAGCCTGAAGGGACGACGCGTGCTTTGCGTGGTGCGAGTGCCCGAACAGTCATGTGCCCCTGCACAGCCCACTGCTTCAAAGTGACAAGGGCACGCGCCGGGCACACAGTGGTGCCCTTGCATGTGCATTCGATGCAAAGAAATGTTCAGAGGCCAGGATTTTTAAAACCACCCGCAGCGTGCAGCACTCCGAATCACGGTCATCTTCATGCAAAGGTCAGACCTGCGAAGAGATGGAGACAGGTTTTGGCCAAAGTTTGCACAAAAACAGGCTTGTGTGGCTGCGTCAATTCATGCCCTGGAAATCTGGGATGTGTTGGGATTGAGCACGCCACCTGGGCAGGTGTATGTTCTTTTTTGTTACAGCTTTGGAAGTAATTAAAATACCTGTTCAAACAACCCCCGTTTGACTACAGCCCCTGGAGCGGAGCGAGGTTTGAAACCACCACATCCTGTCCCTCCGTCCTGCAGTCTCGGCTCCGGCTGCTCCATTTCCCACGCCCTGGCCACGTGCCACGCCTGCGACTCAGCATGACAAGCGTCGTCTCACAGGGCACCTCGAATGCTTCGAGGGGCGGGTATAATGGCCACCACCGTTTTATAGACCAAAGCACAGAGAGGTTAGGTCACTTGCCCGAAGTCAAACAGCAAAGGAGGGGCAGAGCTGGCTCCACACCCCTAACGAAGGACCTAATTGCAAAGCACGTGCTCTTTCTCCTTTACTAAGGTATTATCTGTTCCTAATGGCACAGGTGGAGAAAGGCCGAGGACTCTCTCCTTTTAAAATAGGGTGTCTTTTTGTTTACTGAAGGCTGGTAAAAACTGATGACGAGTCAAATTGGTGAAGAATCATGTGCAATCATATTTCCTATTTCTGAAACAAGCTGTTCGATATGTAGAATATACAATCTGCCTCCCACAGAGGTCCAACTTAACCAACTTTTTATCTATTACCAATTTCTTTGGGACTGCAACTGTTTGCAGTAAGCGCCGGTATAGTTGATGCTAGTGCTGACCCACCCCTGTGGGATGCTTCTCAATGGCTGGTCTGCTCCCCTGCCTGCCTCCACCCCAGCATCCCTTGCTTCAGAGATGGTTCTTAGTGATTAGAGAGAGATCTGGTTGCCCTACCTGCTGGACCCACTGGACCGTGTCCTATTAATACCTCTCTACTTCAGCTCACCAGGATGAAACCAAAGAAAATCTTCTGGGCTATTGGCACCTTCATTTTGCATTTTCTCTCTGTAGATAAAGGATGTGGTTGGTGTTTCGATCTAATGATGTTGAACTTTAAAGGGAGGGAGGGCTGTTACTTACAAAGGTTGGGATGAAAGGAGACATGGCACCCATCCTCATTAGCACCCTTTGCTCGGAGAAAGGGAAAATGACTTGTGAATATCACTTATTACTCAAGTGTCAGAACATCTTGTGTCCTGGAAAGTTAAAAAACAGACCTGTTAATTAAATAAGATGAGCTTCAGGTAAAATGGGAAGGGACCGGCTTTGTCCTGGTGATGTCACCCTCTCCGACTGCCCTCCACTGAAAATTCCTGGTCAGGCACATGATCTCCAGAGGCCAAGGAGGGTCTGAGTCACTCCGGTTAGAATTTAATTCTACTGCTGATGGATGGACAGAGGAGCCGCTCTCAACGATTTTGCCAGGGTCTGTCTGTTCAATGTGGCACTTAGTCATTCGCTTCTTGCTTCAGGGCTGTTGCTCTTTTCCTAAGTAAACCGTTGAAGCATCTCTACCTTCTGTGCTCCCCACATAGCCCAACAGCGCTTCACAGTACAGATATTTGGCAAACACGCTGTAGTTGATATAACAGATTTGACTGATTTCATCAGGTCTCCATGACCAAAAAACTCCCAGTCAAATTGTCGTAGACAAAACCAGAAATGCGGTGGCTGGGAAGTCCAAGTAGCTATAGGCGTAGCTTGCCTCATGGTCTCACAGTGTCTCTGGGGCTCGATGCTCCAAATCTGATCTCTGCTCTGATTTTCCCTCCATATCAGCTTGATTCTCAGAATCTGTGTGATGACAAGATGCCGGCTTTCTGCAAGTCAGAAAAATTACGCACCATCTTATCAGAAAAATAAACTCATACCTCGAACTTTACAAACAATTTTGGGGGTTTTGTGTACCCTCTAAAATCCCAGCACGATACATGTGTCCTGATTAGAGGAGTCCACAGCTTTGGGAGTCATATTTGGAGACGTTGGCTAGTAGCAAGGCAGATGAGACAAACTCTATTCCCAGGAGAAAGACCGTTTTACGGCCACATCTGGAGAGACTGTACACCTACGGGGCAGTAGCTTTGGAAATCCAGAGGCCTGTCTATTGGTCACTGGCAGTGCTGTTAGAGACACGGTGTCAAGGTGCGTGTATATCCGTCCATCACTGCTCTGAACACATTGTCCCCTGCAGTAGACTCTTCTTAACCTCTTTGAGGGAGGATAAGGAGTGAAAAGACAATTTTAGAAATTGGCTCCAAGATGCAGTCTTTATATATATATATATTAACTTTGAAACTCAGCAACGTCACCTGTACCAGGACAGAAAATAACGCGTGTTGTCTGCGTTAAGCTCAAGTGGCAAATGGACTTTCAGACGGGTGGTTTAACATGAACAGGCACAGCTGATGGATGTCATTGAGGACCCAGCCCTTTCCTGAAATCCTTCTTGGATAAAGGGATAGATGAGCAAAACGAACTCATGTGATACGATAGTTAGCAGATTCTCCCAATGACAGAGTTCCATCCATTTATTTGGTCAAATAACAAATATTAAAATTTATTCAGTACCTATCTGTGACAGGTGTATTTTTAGGGGATACAGCAGTGAATATAAAAAGATCCTGTCCTAATGGTGATTACCTTCTAGTAAGATCTATGTGGGGGCATGCCGTGTGGTGGGTATTTGAAATCTGCCTTCCCGATATCCATTCACCCTTCCTGCAGTAGTAGGAACTGACTTTAGCTTAAGGCTTTCCCATTTTCCATTCCCAGTCCTCTTTTTGAAGGAGGAGACTATGACCCACGGTTACCCAGTCAGCATAATTACACCCCAAATCTCCAGTCAAAGGATCACGTTGGCTAAGCTGGTCAAATCAGAGCAAATCTCAGGATTTTTGCAGGACCTATTGAAAACACACACATTCTCTCTCTCTCTCTCTATCACTCTCTCTCTCACACACACACACACACACACACACTTTCTCTTTTTTTCCTTTGTTAAACTTAAACCCGAGTGGCTGTAAGTTGAAGCTGTCAGAATCAACTTGCCCCACACAGAGAAAACCAACCAATACCAGTATGGAGAAACCAAAAAAGTACCTTGGCGCAGCACGAGAGACACTGGGGCTCCCTGACATTGAACTCCGGATCAAGCCGAGCCTGACCCTTGGGTCCCCCTCTGGACGTTAGTGTCCAGGTCAATTTGAATCGGATCTTCTGTCAGTTGCTGCTAGAGGAATCCTAAGTGATTCACCTGCTTGCCTGGCAGATTGCAGTAGTTTTGGCTACGAGCATGTCCTGAGAACCTGGCATGTCAAGGTTCTCTGATGACAGATGTGACCCACTGTGGATCGGGTGAAGTGGGTCTTCCTTCCCATCGCCAACGCCTTCTACTCACCCCCAACACTCCACCCACGCACCTTCTCTTGCCTTTCCCAGACACGGGTCCTGGGCTCCATTTCTGCTCTCCCAGCTGTCGGTCAGTCCCCACGCGCACCAGCACGGGCACTGACCTGTTCATTGGAAGACCCGCCCTTTCGTTCCACTCTGCAGCTGACCACGTCCGTGGTCTGGATGAGCCATGTGACTGCTTGAGCTTTATCTCCCCCCTAAAGGTAGAAAACAACAACAACAACAACAACAACAACAACGACAACGACACACTCTCTCGCACATGAGCTCGTGTGAGGATGCAAGGGGGTAACACCTGGGAGTGTGTGTTGTAACCAGCAATTGGCAAAGAAAAAAAAGACATCATTCAGTGACAGACAGCTAAGGCATGACTCCACTTGGGGTCTAAGAACCAAAAAACAAACAGAGGGTTGTCCCAAAAGACTGGGCTGGAAGCACTGGGCCCACCGACAACGTCAGTGGCCAGGGGGCCCACGTCCATTGTCTATCTGAGTGCCTCCCGGCAGGGAGCGTTTGAGCAGCTTCCAAAGGTTTTCTGGAAGCATCTTTCCAGTTTGGGTCTTTGGGTCTTTGAAAGACAACTGTAGCATTTTTTGCTGAGCGCCTCTGACCGCATGGCAGGCAGAGTACTTGGCGAGTTGAAGGGGTCTGTCATGGCTTGTTTGGGGGATCCCAGTGAGAAGTTTCTCCATATTCTGTGAGCTGTTTTTTCTTATTCTTTTTTTTAAATGATATAACCACAAAAAATGAGACATACACCCAATTAAATACAAAGATTTAAAGTGTGCAGGTGGATGAATGCTGGCAAATGGATGCCCCCATGTAACCAGCATCTCAGTTAAGTATGAAATATCTCTAATACTTCAAAAAATTCCCTTGTGCACTTTCCTGTCTCCACCCAGAGGTAAATACATTTTACCTTCGATCGCCATAGCCCAGTTTTGCGTGTTCTAGAAGCTCATGTAAATGGAACCATATGGTATGCTGCCTTTTATGTCTGGTTTCTTTTGCTCAAAATTATGCATTTGAGATTTATTCATGTGTTTGCATGTATTGATAACTCTTTCCTTTTTCACTGAGTAGTAGTATTCCACTGTACGAATACATCACGATTCATCCATTCTTTTGTTAATGAACATTTGGGTTGTTTCCGGTATTTGGTTATTATAAATAAAACTGCTGAGAACATCTGTATAAGTCCCTCAATGCTGGCTAATACATAACAGGCCCCCAAAGAGATGGGTGGAAAAAATGAAAAACAGAGAGGGGACCCACACAAACTGTCAGTTTTTGACAAAGCTATCAAGGCAATTCACCTTCTTAACAAGCAATCCTGAAGCGACTAAATATCCTTATGAAAAAAGAACTTCCGCCCTTACTTCCTGCCACATGTAAAAATTAATTTGAGATTATAACATGGGCCTAAATGTAAAAACTGGTGTATACAGCTTCCAGGAGAAAACATAGAAGGAAGTCTTCACAGATGTGGATGAGGCTCAGATTTCTTAGGACACTAAAGGAACACCTGTAAGAGAGGAGATTGATAAATTGGACTTCATCGAAATTAAAAACATGTGCTCTGCAAAAGGCACTGTGAAAATGAAAAGTTAAGGCACAGACGGAGAGAAGATATTTCTAATATATATAAATAACAAAGGCCTAGTATACAGAAGCTATTAAAATGCCTTCAAATCAAAATAAAAAGCAAAAACCCAATGTTAAAAATAGGCGAAAGACATGCCTAGGTATTTCACACAAAAAAGATGTACGAATGGAAAGATGTTCAACATCACTGGGCATCCGGAAACACACAGGAAAACCACAGGGGATTTCACCCAAGATGCAGCCGGGCGCCGTAACGGAGCACAGGGTTGTGGAGGAGGCGACTTGTCCAGTCCTGTCCCTGGCTCCCTGCACTTCTCACAAGCGAACCAACCGGGCACGAAGCACCAAGATCTTAACTTTTCATTATTTTCTTGTGGATATACCAGGATTTTAATTTGTACGCAGCATCCATGACAATGAGAACCGTGTTGGTGGCTCCCACACGAAGATTTCTCTTCGGACGAAGCGAAGCAAGGGATATTCTGACTTTTCCCATGATGAATTTAAAAATAATAGACGAAATTGCCAGGAAAGACAGTTCCTAATTGAAGACAGTCTATGAAATGAAGTAACAGTTTCCCCTGAAGACTTTACTTAATTCATACTTTGCTCCTTCGATGGAATAACCACTACTCTAAAACCATGAAAAGATTAATTCCTCTCGATGTTTTACCTTTGCGGAAGGGGGACCATTATCTTTTATTACATGGGATTTGGCTAAGGCACTTCGGTGTTGGCGCTATAGCGCTGTATCCTGGGAGGTCTTTTGAGCGCTGCTACTTGGAAGAAGGTAAAAGAACGAAGACTGTTTAGCCTGAAAAGAGAAGTTACTCTCCCTCCCTCCCTCCCTCTCACCCGCTCTCCCTCCCTCCCTCCCTCTCCGTCTCATCTCCTGCTGCCAGGTCAGATGCTTCAAGAAGCTAGGGAGGTGCCATGAGATACAAAGTATAACTTTTGGAAATGAAGTGATAAGAAATGGTTGCAACGTCGTGGTCTCCCATGGTAGCTTTGGTTTTCGGAAATAGCCAAAAGTTTGGTCAATATGGGATCATCATTACTGGACAATACTGTTTGGGGATTAAAAAAAAAAAATCTAACAGCAGAGGTACGAATACAGAGGGATGAAGGTGATTTTCTTGACATGCCCAGAGGCTTGATATAATAATATATGAGAGATTTTTGCAAAGTGGCACATTCTGAAGGGATTTTTCAACGATCACTGGGGTAGCAATATGGCACTTCTAGAGGGTTCTGTTATTTGGTACATGTTCACAGCTGGACAGCTGCTGGAGCCAGACGTCTCCAAAGCCCTGAGAGTGGCTGCCTGCTTTTTGTAGGATTTGGGACACGGAGAATGCCATCTTCAGTCCCTTTCATGGGGAACAGAGCTTGTCTGCCCTTAAAGAGGGACCTGACTGAAATTATAAATTCTTCTGTGAGAGAGAACCCACAGAATATCCTGATCTAGATTCATATAATGCACGAGGCTAGAGCTTCCCCTTGACAGCTGACCCTCATAAGTGGGAAAGGAGATTATTAGGGCAGAAGACAGAGTTGCCAAAAGTACTGGAGAAGAAAGAGACTGGGCAGCTGAGGACAAACCCAAGGGTGGCATCACAGCTCTGTTTAAAGGCCGTCCTGCGAATCTGTGTTGACAAAGGGGGAAGCCTTATCAAGGTGCACCCAGGATGATTCATTCACTGGTTTAAGATTTCTGGGGTGGATAAGCGCACAGGGAAGCATCCTAGTTGGCTTCAGTCTACCTGGTTGTGGCACAGAAGGGGGTATCCTGGTCCTTGTTTGTTTGTTTCCCATCAAACATTTCCCTACTTCAGAGTACCGGTCCTCTATTTGTGGGTTCACCTTCCCCCATCCCCAGCTCAGGGGCTTTGGGGGAAGATGCCACTCTCACTCACTCCTGCCTTAGTGATGAAGCCTGTGGCCCAGGCCTGAGACAACCAATCCATCATGATTCCCCAGCCCACAGTGATTGGTTCAGGGCCGGGCAGTGCAAATGACATTCAATGATACTTTTTCTGGGAGTGCTAGAATCCAGGTAGAGATCGTTCCTCAAATTTGATCACGAGAGTGACTACTTGGAACCCGAGACGGAAGCCAACTCAGCGCAGACAGCAGAGAGGCAGAAAGAACCAAGTCCCGACGACGTTGCTTCGACCCTGAGTCCGGCTGAGCCTGAAGACGATCTTCCCTGCTTTGGCTTTTCCATTTTTTTTTCCTCGAATACGTTTGGTTTGTGCCATCGGTTGCTCACCACCACAGAAGTCCTGACTTTATCAGCTCTGAGTGGAAGGGGGACAGGGGACAGGAGCAGGTGGGGCAGGGCTGCTGTGCTGACGGAAATTCCAGGGTGGCATGTTGCTACTCCCTATAAGGAAGAATTTCAACAGAGCTGTCTGAAGAGGGTACATGCTCCCTCAAGAGAGATTTCCTTCCTTCTCAGTGGCCGGAGGGCCCCTTGGAGGGGATAGCACAGAATAAATTTAAGCATCTAATGGAGGATTACACCAGGCAACGATAGCGATGAGGTCACACGCCCTTTCACACTCCCTATCTAGGTATCTCTAATGGAAGGACGAAATGATAACCATCGTGTGGCACCAAGATTTTATTTAATGCTATGATCTTGATAACTGCTACATTAGGTCTCCACCATGAACCTAACCTTGCTTCAGCCCTCGGCTCTGCCAGTGAGGTCAGCCCGCTACGCCCTCCAGACCCCTTCCACCTCTGCCCCCTGCACCTATGCTTTGCCCTCATCCGGTGTGCCCTCCGTTTCTGCGTTCCAACCTTGCCCACCCCTCAATAAAGCTGTATGTATCCCCTGGCCACCCCAGACCAAAGGAGTGACTCTGACTTCTGACCTCTGAGTGGTCCAGGTTTCTGAAGCACTTCTTGGGACTTACTCGCACAGTTCCTTGACGTTTCTCCATGATCCTTCAGCTCCCCATCTTCTTGAGGGCAGGTAGGGGTTATGAATCCTAGCACCCAGCACACAGCTTTGCCCCGGCGGTGCTCAGGTGATGTTATAGGTCCGTGATGTTTTAATATCGTGGGCTCTGGGTAGTATCCCCTCCTGGAGCACGGCCTCCTGACAGTCTCAGGTCCCGGTCACTGAGTTCACTGGATTGGCTGGGGCTCTCCCGCACCACTTTGCCCACCTAGGGGCATCCAGTCATGTCCAGGTAGTTGCAGGGCTCAAGAGACAGAGGAGACAGACCCCTACACCTCCTTCCTCCAGGTCCTTCCCACTCCACTCATACCTGACATGTGCCTGATGAAATATGTACCCACCCACCCACGGCCCACCAAGCACCCTGTGCCAGGCATTGGATGTACAGTGATGAGCAAATCAGATGCAGTTCCTGCCTGTGGGGTTTCCGATACCTGGCCCTTTTGCATCTTGAATGTCCGTTTGGTTTAAATTAGTAAAGCTAAGAGAAATAACCCTCTGCTGGGCTCTCACTTGAGGTCGTGACCCCCAGTTAACGGTGAAGGGTGAGGGGAGCGCGGTGAGGGTCTGGCCTTTGGCTCTCAACGCTGCCGATGAGGGTCTTGGTCCTACCTGCAAGCCTGGCTGCCTGACCGCAGCCACGGGCAGGGACTGTTCCAGTCTCTTTTATTCACCTTTCCTGGCCCAGCAGCCATAGCTGCTGAGGGTGGGGAGGCCCCCATACCCCGGGGCCACCCGGCGCTGGTGGCTTGGCAAACAGCCAGGCTGTTGTTGCCCTTAGTCTGTGCCAAGGCTCTGGACCTGGCTGGCGCTTCCTGGGGGCGAAACGAAGCCTGCGGGTGATCTGGGGAAACTGCCTAGAAAAAAGAACCCCAGGGTGGGAAGGTGTAGGTAGAGAGGGCAGGAAACGGAAGGGAGGGCGCGCTGCCCAGCACGAGGAGAGGGGGTCGGGGCTGTCCGGAGCCCCGGGGCGCCCGGAGGAGTCTCGTACTACATGCCCACGTGCGTGCGTGTGCCAGGCAGCGAGGGCAGGGACTGCGAGTCCGCGGAGCGAGGCGGGGCACGGGGACCGCGGGGCGGAGACCCCGCGAGCGCGGCGCCCGGGGGCCGCCCACTGGCCGGGCGCGGGGAGCGCGCAGGGGCGGCGGCGGCGGCGGCCGCGGCGCGGGGCTTCCCCGGGCTTCCCCTCCCCGGCCGCGGGCGCACGGCGCGGGCCCAGGGCGTGGGGGCGGCGCCTGACACACGCGAGCGGGGAGTCCCCGAGGCGCCTCCCGCTCGGCGCGGGGACGCGGCGCCGGGAGCGCCCCGCGAGCCGGCGCGGCGTCCCCGAGCCCCGGGCCGGAGGCGGGAGGTTTGGGCCGAGCCCGCCCCACCGCCCCCGCCCCCGCCGGGCGCCCGCCTCCCGCCCCCGCCCGCGGCCTGGAGCGCGCCGCCCTCGCCGCCCCGGGTCTGGCCAGCCCGCGCCAGCCGAGCTGCGGGAGCTGCCCAGAGCACCAGCCGCCGCGTCCGCGGGAGCCGCTCCGGCCGCGCCATGCGTGACCTGGCCATCGAGATCGGGGTCCGAGCCCTGCTCTTCGGGGTCTTTGTGTAAGTAGCGGCGCGCCGTGGGCGGGGGCGCACGGACGCGGAGACCCACGGACCGAGCGTCTCTGCGCCCCAACTTTGTTTGCGCCACCGCGTCCCGCCGGGGCCTGGATTCCAGGTCCCCTCGCCGCGGGTTGCCGGACTGTGTCCTGTGGGACCCCTTGGTCCCCTTCCCGGGACCCTCGGCGTGGAGAGAGCCGCGCGCACGGGGCTGAGCCCTGCACCCGTCACCCCCCGCGGGCGGGGGAGCAGGTCCCGTCGCCGCTCGCGTCCCCTCGCCCGCGCCTGTCGCCAGCTCCGCACCTGCCCGGGATTCGGGGCTGTCCCCTGGACGCGGCCGCGCACCTGGCTCGCGCCCTCGGGAACTTTCTGCGTGCGTGGG
This sequence comes from Eonycteris spelaea, assembly GCA_003508835.1. NCBI lineage: Eukaryota > Metazoa > Chordata > Mammalia > Chiroptera > Pteropodidae > Eonycteris > Eonycteris spelaea. Next base: position 6,202,515 of record PUFA01000004.1, on the reverse strand, counting down.
CTTCCGAAACGGTCGTGTGCAGTCTTGGCTCCTGGCTCCTCACCCGTTGCCCCCGCTGCGCGCGGGGCCACCCTCCGTGTCCTTCCGTGCCTCTGGCTTCGGGGACCGGGGTCCTGGTGAGCGTTTCCCCAGGCGGCGTTGGCGGGACTTCCCCGGCTGGAAAACTGTTGCTGCGGAGGTTCGGGACGGTGGGGGTCGCAGCCCGGGGTGGGGACCCCCTCACGCCCGGAGCTCTCTACTGAGTCCGTGTCCGCTTAGGGTGCGGGCCAGGGCCCTTTCGGGGGCCGCAGCGAAATGCCCCAGATGGCTCTGAACGCCTGGCATCTGGAAATAGAGACCTTGGGAAGGGGAGGGGGCGCCGGCTTGGGCTCCTTCAGAGATGGCTTAGCTCCGTGGCGCCCCGGGGCCCGCTGCTCACCGGCCTCCCCGGGCCCCAGCAGCAGTGACGGTCGCCTTTCTCCTGCCAGACCCAAGCCCAGAGCACCAGCTCAGACCCACACCGTAGCCCGCGTGATCCCCCGTCACCTCGGCGCCTCACCTGCCCAGGTCCCCGGCCAGCAGGTTAGGTAGGGTCTCTTTCTCCTCCGCCCGAGGCTGTTTTCTAACACATTTTAAATGAACTTTCTGGATTTGCTGGGGTTTTTTTTGTTTGTTTGTTTTGCTTTGAAAAGCTCACTGAGCCGTTCTAAACAGGAGGCCCCTCTCTGGATTTCTGCCCCGAATCCGGAGTCATTGATGGCAGGTGGGAGGCTGTGAGATGACTTCTGTTCTGGGCAGCCCAGGACGCACACATGGAAAGAAATGCCCTTTCTTGCATGTTTTTCTTTACTAGCGATGAAATTCATCCAGAGTATTTATTCACACGACCAGAAAGGGCTGTGAGCGCCTCCAGATGCAGGCAAGCCCCCTCTCCCGGCTTCTGACTGAACACTAGTGTTATTCAGTGGGAAGAAGGGAGAGAACTTCAGTGGGTCTGGACGCATTTGGGAAAACAGAAAACACTTTCCTTTCCTCTTACTGTTTTTCTACCTTTGGAAAAAACCGTTAAAACTAGTGATTTGTCCTGTGATCTGATGGAGACAGTTGGCGATTGGCAATTGGCAATTATGGGAATGAGAACGTGTTTGATGCACAGTCACATTTAACCTTTCGTGGGTGATGCTGAAGGCAACTGAGGTGGGCTCTTAGGCTGCCGGGTTTGATTGCTGCTGGGAATTCGAGGTTAAAAAGGGGTCCAGTAATTATATTGTTTTCAGAGTTCCCTTCAAATTTCCTCAAACATTTATGAGATGTTTACAAACGTATAATGGTCTGGGCAGTGGATTTGAAAAATTGCTAATGATCATTGCTGTGCTGCTCACATCCTCTGAGGGTGTGATGTCAAAACCAGACAGGCAGTTGATATTCTTTGCTCCAAATTTCCCCATTTGTATGAATTACTTAATGGGGGATCTGCTGTCATCCAGGGAAGCACTTGGGCGTGGATGGCACTTTTGGATGATCCTCTGGTTTCATGTCACATTGGAAACATTGGCGTCACGTCCAACGTGTGGCTCTTTCACCTGCAAAGACTGGCTTTGGCGTCGGTGGGAGGCTCTGCGGTGGGGATGTGGCTGTTCCGGAAGACCAGGCTCCGAGCACGCAGATACAGATGAGGCTTTGTTTTCTCAGACGAGCTTCTGGCGAGATGACAGAGGCTGGCTTTGGGGGACTTTTGTTCTTCCTTTTGTCAGCTCTGGTCCGATGGCAAGGTTCAGTGGCTTGTCCCTACCTCTGCTCATGAGAATGATGGTCTCAGCAGCAGGGCCTCACCTGGGTGGGCTTGCAAAGTCCCTCTGGGGAAGTGGAATCCAGTATCTCCTCTGCTGGGTCCAACTTAGCTAACATGCATTGGTTCCTTGGTATTTCTACCCTATTTCTCGGGATAAGACAGGGGACCTTTCTTCTTCTGGAAGGGTACCTGACTTTTCAGACTTGTGCCTCTGGGGGAACATCATCTGTGGACGTACCTGTTCCCTAACCATTCTGCGGGAGGGCTGGAATCCCTCCACGCGATGCCCACGTGCTTCTATAGGTTCTCATTGGACCCTAATGAGATGCATTGGGGACCCACAGGTAGTAGGGATGTGAGCTTTCCCGGCTCTCCTAAGGAACCAGTTCTCTGTGGACCAGATTGAGAGCTGAGGCTCGGCAGTACAGGATTCCACAAGGGTGCTCTCCAGCCAGCCCCCAGAGGTGGCCCAAGAGGTGCTCAGTGCCTTTTGGACATTCCTGCCTAAGAACTTCAAATCATTGGGAAGAACATTAGTAAAGAGTAATATGAACCAGAGGCAGCACATAAAGTTTAAACTAACAGGGCTAATAAGGGCACTGAGATCCCAGGCTCGATGCTTCCATAGCGTAGGCTGGGGTCTGTCACCTTGCTGTCCTGCTTTAGAACAAATAGCGGCCAGCGTTGGTCTGTCGAGGGTTTACCATGTGCCAGAGATATTCCATGGGATTTCTCATTTAAGCCTTGTCTCGCTCGAGGTGATCGCTCTTCGTTCTCCCCACATTACAAAGAAGAAACCGAGGTTTAGAATGGTCAGGTATCTAACCTGAACATACTTAGCTAGCAGGAGGTCTCACCTGGGTTCACACAGGCGGTTGAACTCTGTCCCACAGCCGTTAGCCACTGAGATAGAGTATGTCCAGCACCAGGCTCCCAAACTGGAGCGAGGGTGACCACATCCTAGAAGCTGTCTCCTCCTATGACCCGTTATCTCCAGAGAAGCAGATGGGTGGCCTGGGGTAATGTGTGGGAAGAGATGTCACTCCGGTTCTGATATAAGCCGCTCTTAGGATGACACCTAGACAGTGGAGAGGTGGCAGTTGTGGCTCACATCCTCTAAGAGATGGGGCTCGGGCGTGTTGCAGAGTGTGAGGGGTCTTCCTTCGGTCCGTGGAGCCCCGAGGGCAAGACGCGGTGGTGAGTAAATTGCTGGTAGGGACATAAGCGGGAGTGAACTAGTGGCATGCCACTTCCTCTTGCTCCTGTTACCCTCTCGCCTCAGGTAATTGAGAAAACCCTTTATCTACAGCAGGGTCCCCAGTCCATGGACCAGTCCCGGTCCGGTCCGTGGCCTCTTAGGAACCAGGGTCACAACAGGAGGTGAGTGGGGGGTTGGCGAATGAACGAAGTTTCATCTGTGTCTGCAGCCGCTCCCCAGCGCCAGCATCACCGCCTCAGCTCCCCCTTGAATCATCGAGCATTAGAGTCTCTCACAGGAGCACTGGTCCCTGGTGCCAAAAGGCTAGGGACACCTGATTTACAGCACTGCAGAAAGGTCCGTGGAACGATGGCGATGATGTGAAACGCTGCCTGGGAGGAAGGTGATCCGCCCATTCCGCTTGTGAGCCTGGGGTCCCGTGTCCCTCCCTCATCCTCTCTCGTCCCCTGTGGCTGCTGCTGGCTCCCCGTGTGGGATGCCCCTCCAGGAGCTGTGGGTCTGCCCAGGAAGCGGGGGTTGCTCAGGTATGGCATTCCTCTCACCTCCGGCTTTTATCTCTGGGTGCTTCCTGTGCCGGAGGCCGTGCTGGGTGCCAGGCATGATGGAACAGGAAGGCCCGGGGGTCCCCGAAGATGCTCCAGTCTGGCAGTGCAAGCGCACAGTGAGCCGCTCTTTGTCATTTCTCCCCGTGCAGTCACTAGTTTTGAAAAGTTTTGCCTCCAAAACATTTCTCTTTTATCATGTATTCAGTTGACAGGTGCTGCTTTGGCACGGTCTAGGGACCTGCACTTGTAGTAGCTACTTTCTTTCCCCTTCGTTAGTAAACCTTGGTGGTATAATTCCAACAGGCACAGGGAAACCTGGTGCTTTCGCTGGTCCAGGGACTTTCTTGAGGGCACTGGCTGTCAGGTAGGTTTTTGGAATGCTGACAGTAAGATCTTCCCTCATGACTCCTAAGAGCCCAGTCAGGGCTCCAGGCTCTGGAGGTAGTGGAAGGCGGGCTAGGTGTTTACTGAGAAGGAGGGGTTAATTAGGGAGGGGAAGGAGCAGATAGGAGCCAGGGAAGGCTGCCCAGAGCTGCCATCTTGCCAGGGCGTGAGCTTTGAGTGACAGGTATAGAGGCCCTGGCCCAGGATTGTCTGCAAAAGGAGTGCCCTGGAGCAAAGGCCTGGAGACCTCGACACACCTTCCGGGAGGGGACGGGTCACAAGGTGTGGCCTCAGCATCGGGTGTGAGTTTGGGGGGGCGGGGCTGGTAAGAGTGGCAGGGAATGAGCCTGGGGCAAGAGCAGCAGCTCCCTTGGGCACATGGCCCTGTTTGCTTTTGTGAGTGACAGCGCCCAGCTGTGCTGCCCTTGCTTTATCCACGTGGGTCTGTGTGCCTGGCCCGGGATTGCACGCTGTGGAGCGGGGAGGGGGGCGGTGAGGGCTGCGTCTCTGCCCCCTTCGAGGCTTTCCTCCCGTTCCCAGCCAGGCCTGGGCACGAGCAAGCTGAGGCCTCAGGGGTGCCCAGCAGACTACACTCGACTCCCGATGATAATTTTTATCCGTCTAGAGCAAGACTTTCTGAGGCGGTCTAACCGAACCGCCGCATCGGGATGCCGTGGGCCTGTTCGCACCCAACCAACATAATCTAGAGCCCTGGGAAGCTGCATTGCAAAGGTGACTCCTCACCGCGTTGGAAGCCGACATGCTGTCTTTCCCGTCTTGCCGGTGAGGGTCTCCTCTGGTTTCTCTCCTTTCTGGCCACACAGGAGACCACCCGTCCCAACCCCTGCCTTTGGGGGGGGGCACACAGAACATGGATGGAATGACCGGTGTCACCTCCTCAGGTCGAGGCAGCATAAATCCCTTGGTGGCCTGTCGTTGTGCTCTGTGGGTGGCGAGCATGGGGCTATCTGTTGAGATGGCATCGCTGCAAGAGGCAGCAGCAGGACAGCTGCCCGGAGCGTCATGCCGCCGGACGTGGACGTCGTGGGAGGGAAGGCAACTTGTGCTAACCACGGTTTGGAGACTGATCGGCTGCCGTATGGAGCACGGGCTGTCCTAGCCAGCTACTGCACCCGGGGTGATTTTGCTCCCTCTAGAAACAAAGACTTGTTTGAGACAAAGTGGCATAATGAAAGAGCGTGGGCTGTGGAGCTGGGCAGGTGTGCGTCTGGACTTTGGCTCTGCCTGAAATCTCTGCAGCTCAGAGTCTTCATGTGGGAAATGGGAATGATTCTTACTTTGTTGGGTTTTATTGGATAAGGTGCTCAAAGTGCCCGCGGTACATATAATGAAAATTAGGTGCTTCTCCCCACTCTTGTGGATCCCTGTTATTATATGTGTTGCCTGAGTGTGGCAGTGCCGGCGGTCACAGCCGTGGCCTTTGGCATGGGTCGCTGGGGCTCGAATCCTGGTTTTACCTCTTGATAGGTGTGCGAACCTTTCGGCAAAGGGTTTATCCAGCTTGAGCCTTTGTTTCTCCATCTGTCGGATGGGAATATTAATAGTGCCCCTGAATGTAAAGGCTTGTGATTATTAAATGAGAGAGTATTCAGCTCATTGTGGATGCTCAATGAATGGTGCTGTTGCTATTATTATCCTTTTATTAAGATGAATCGGTAATGCACACTCAAGAGAAACACATAGGTAGCTAATGGTATTCTTATTACAAAATGATTGACTGCAAGATTTCTGTAAAATAGTAAACTCCTTTAGGTATAGTTCAGCTGATTCTTTTTAGGCCCCAAAGTGAGGTGTGAGTTCATGCCATGAGTGCATTCAGAGAGCCTCACCCCCACATAGCAGGCAGGTGGTTTGCTGTTTAATGTAGTCTCAGCCTTGCAGTGTCTCAGTGGTGACTTAAATTTACTGGCCATGTACGACAGTGATTCTGGGGTATGGAATCCAAGTGTTATCAGCGTAACTGCGTTACATAACATATCAGGAAAATGCTGCGGCCCCACCATTTATTTCCGAGTTGGCATTCAGCGTACAGAGTTCTATTAGAAGCCTGGGACGTGAATTCTTTTCACCAACACACCTCCGGCCCCAGCCGCTTGGTGCTGACCAAGTGTGCCCAGCCCTTCCTTCTCCCATCCCTGGGAAGCCTTCTACCTCGTCATCTTGGAAATGGAGCATCCTTCTCTTTGGAATGTTATTGGCCACTCTAAAATGAGTCAGCCGTACCCAGAATTTTGAGAATTGATGATGTTTTCCCACAGTGAGATAAATGCTTATAACGCTACAAAAGGAGACCATTAGTTTCATAACTGTGGATAACATTATCTCAATTAGTTATGAAGATTCTGCTTTTTATGACTCACACAAGGCTCATAGAAGCTCCATACCTCTATTTTTCTATGATAGTGTTTTTAAATATGAAAATCATCTTAGTGCTATTGCTTCTGTAAGAAATATGATCTTGGTGTTCTGTGAATAACTTGGAAACACTTGTTCACAGCGAGGACATGAATGGGTTCAGGCAGGAACGTGACTGGCACTGTGTCCTTGTCTTTCAACCGAAGGCTCAGAGGTGTCAGGGCAGGGTGAGGGGCGGGAGGCAAGGACATACCCGGGGTGTGCGAGCAGCAGAGAGGAGCTGGGACCATGGAAACCAGGAAGGCTTCATCACCGTCTTTCAATAAGTGACAGTGAAAAATTGCCCCACAGAGGTGAGGGACTGGTTGTTATTCCGTCTCTACCTAGGACAAAGGCTCAAGAAACAGAGTCAGAAGCTGCAGGAGCAGAAGCATTTAGGTTGGTTTTCAGAAAAGCAGCAATCTGCCAATCAATGCCAGACATTTCTTTCTCCTCTACCAGAGGGTTTTTAAAACTGTTTTTATTGAAATACTAGTTTGAACCATATGAAATTGCTGATATTTGACTGTTTTGACCTATAAAAGCAAGTATTTCATTTAGTTCAACCTAAAAATAACAAAGAAAAGTGCACAATTTATAATTATACAACTGCCCAGAGTACCCCCCCCGCCAGGCCCCCTCAAATAAACCCCTGAGGATCTCAGCCACCCTGACTTCCACCACTGTTCTGGAACCTCGTGTAAATGGAATCATACAGTGTGGATTCTTTTGTGTGACATTTTTTTTTTTTTTTTTGGCTCAGCATGCTTTTGAGATTTGTCCATGTCGTGTATAGTCATAGCTGGTTAATTCTCATGCTGTAGAGCATTTCGTTGCGTGGCCTTACCTCTATTTACTCATTTTACTCTTTATTGGTATCTGGGTAATTTATTGTTTTTGGCTATTAAGCATAATGCTGCCATTGTGTTTTGGTGGGCATATTCGTAATATCTGTTGCGTATATGTTTAGGAGTAGAAATGCCAGGTTATTCATCTGAGGTTTTTAAAGAAGGATCTGGCTTCTCTTTGTTCACTAATTCTGAAAGAGAGAGCTAGTCTGGATGCTGCTTTAATCTTGACCTGTTGAGCAGCTACTTTGTGTAAAGCGCACGGTGGTCCTGTTAAGTGACACAAGGAAGCCCAGAGCTGGGTCCCCGCCCTGGAGGAGGGCTGGCAGCGTGGCACTCTGGGCCACTCATGGGCTTTGGAGTTAAGTCGTGACTGCTGATTATAGAGATGTGCTTTGTAATCTTAGAGTTTATGTAAACGTCCTGATCCGTGAAATGGGGACAACAGTATCACCTCCAGGGAGGCTGTGACGGTGAAGTGATGCATATGATGGGAGCCTAGCACACACCCGGCACATTCGTAGGTGAGAAAGCCCGTCACGCCTGGCACATCGTAGGTGAGAAAGCCCGTCTCCTTCTTTTCTTTCCCTTCTATCCTTTGAGGAGGTAGAGATATAGATCACTTAAAATAGTCCTGATATTTTAATGTAATAGTAATAATGAGTGCAGCTGTCAGTACTGCAGGAGAGTTAAGACTTGACCTAGGATTTAGGAAGTTTGGGAGAGACGCTGAGAACCGGAAATGGCTAATACGTGCATATGTGTAGGTAGGTATCTTTTCATTGACCTGTATGTCCACCTTGGGTGTAGGTGGGAATGGAGGTGGAGGAAGGAAAGGACACAAGCTTTAACTTACCGTGTGCCAGCTTCGTACTAGGTACTTGGCACGCCACAGGTGATTTAATCTTCGCAGCCCCCAGGAGGAAAAATATTGTCCTAAGTTACAGAGTTAAGAGTTAATGCTCCTCCTATACAAAGAACTTACCAATCAATACGAAAGAGATGAGCTCTTCCATAGAAAAATGGGCAGTGGGTAGGAACTGGGATCTTAGAAAATTACAGATAACTGATATACCTTTAAATCTGTGATTTCCTTAGAAATGCAAGGTATACATCTGAAAACAAAGTGACATTGAATATAGATCAGCGCAGCTTTTTATGTGCTATAATAAAAAGAATAAAGCCATTAAAATTAATATTTAGATAACTGTTGGCTTCACAAAGATATTCATAAACTCGTTAAGTGATTAAAAGCAGGTTACGAAAGTGTGCATTATGCTACTTTAATGTAGTGAAAGAAAGTGAATTTGTGTCTGTATCTGTAAGAAAAATGCCTATAAAGATACACAAAAAAATCTTTACAGTGGTTATTTCAAGTTGATGGAATTATGTAATATTTGCTTTCCTTTATACTATTTTTGGTCTAGATTATTTTAAAGGAAAATTTATTACTTTCATTCATAATCAGAAAAATCACAATATAGATGTTTCCTCTTTGAGGGAAAAAAAAGAAGCTAATGAATATCCTCAGATAGGGTACTAGATGATTCTTTTGTGATTGCTTTAGAAATATCTGAGGTGAGAATGTTTCAAAAATCTACACTTCTGTATTTTATATCAACTAAGATAAAGAAAAATCACAAAGTAAGGATTAACCCCCAGGATGTGCAGGATTCCAGTGAAAAAGATGTGGTCAGATGTTGGAGGTAGAATTGTAAATGGACACAGACAAACCTTCAAAGAGCAATATTGCAGTGCAGAAAATTATTCCTGCCCTGACTTAGAATTTTAGAAGTGTATCGAGGCACTGATATAAGAGGTGCAAAAATCTTTCTCTATAAAGATGGTCATTGCTGTGTTCTGTACAAAGCAAAGTAAATCTATTTGTCAAATAAAAATAAAATAAATGAAAATTCAAATGGTCAATCTTTGAAGAATGGTTTGGTAAATTATGGACACGGAAAATATTATATAGCTATTAAAATAATCATTTTGAAAATTGTGAAGAAACATGGTGAATTTTTATGATGTAATAGTTAAAGAAAAAAGCACTATACAAAAATATATCTCAGAATTACAGCTATTTGAAATATATCGGATTTGGGCAAATATTAGCGAGGATTACACAAAGGTGAAAGTAATGGGAATGAATGCCTTTTCCCTTCACTTAATTCTTTTTAAGATTACAAAATAGTTGTAAAAATTCAAACAATACAAAAAGTATAATGTTCCCAGAACTAATCCTTTACCTCTCTCTGCCAATTCTAGTCCATTCATTTTTCAAAGTTAAATTTTTAAACACACGTTTATAAATAATAATTTGAAAAACAACTGAGAACACATTTTATCTATAATTTAACATTTTTTTGCTTAATCTATTTTGGAGATTTTTTTCTATCTATATAGATCTACTTGATTCTTTTTCCTGGTGGTGTGGTATTCCAGAGTATTAACCTATTCTGGGAATTTTAGGGTATTTTCCTTTTTGATTATAACAAACAACAGTGCAGTTGTGCGTACATGGTAGTGCACCTGCTTAATTAAGTATTGATTGGTGTGATAAACTTTAGCAAATGAAATTTCTTGGTCAAAGGCGACATGTATTTTAAATTCTGATGGACACTGCTGATTGTCCACCCAAAGGGCTGTACATTCCACCAACAAAGCGAAGGTGCTTATTTTTCGACATCCCTGCCAATGCCATGTGTTATTAATGTTTATTTTCCATTTATACCATGGGAGGGAATGTAGTATTTACATCATTTCACCCACATATTGGCAATTTGTATTTTTTTTAGTGAAGTATCTGTCATTCCCCTTTACTCATGCTTTTATTGGATCTTTAAAGTTACCTTACTTTTGTGTAGGAGTACTTTATGCTTTAAAGATATGATCTTTTATATGTCGCAAGTATTTTCTTCATGTTTATAGTGGGCTTTTAAGGTTTTTTTTTTTTGTTTTTGCATTTTCTATTCTTCTGCATACTTTATTTATTTATTTATTTTGTAGTTAAGTCTATTGGTCTTTTCCTTTATGGCTTCAGAGTTTCTGTCCTATTTAGAAACCCCTTCCTCATCTAAAATAGAAATATCGTTATGCATTTTTCACTGTCGTTTTTTAAATTAAACCTTTAATTATCAGAAATTTATTTTATTTTTATAGAGTGAAGTGAGGATTTATTATTTTTTTTTTGCATGCGGTTTGTCAATTATTGAAAGAGGGATTGTTTTCTCAGTAATATCTCTAGCAGATGACAAGTTTCGCGTGTCCATGTGGATGCAAGTGAATTCTATTCTGATTGCCCGTTTGCCTGGTGGTGGGCTCAGTCTAACGTTTTAATTATCGTAGTTTTAGAGCGTACTGAGATCTCTGAGGGGAAATGGCCCCTTCTCCCTGGAGGTGAGCATAGCAGCATAGCGGTTCAGGCTGCAGGCTCCAGAGCCAGGATGCTTGTGCTCAGGACACTAAGCTGCGGTTCACCAGCCGTGTGAACTTGGGCAGGTTGCTTTACCTTTCTGCCCTTCAGTTCCCTCATCTTAACTATAGGGATAAAGATAGTAGTGCTAAAATAGTTTCGTTGAATTGAGAGCAGAGACTTCAGCTTATGTGATTTCAGTGTTCTGTTATTTGTGATGATTTTCTGTATGGCCACACACATAGTCTTTTTGTAAATTTACAAAATAGCTTGAACATAAGAGTTTCTGTTTGGTGGGTGCAAAGCTCTAAATATACTAAAGCAAGTTAGCTGTGTTATTCATACTCTCTATCTTCTCACTCTTTTATTCTTTTCTTTTTAATTTGTAATTTTTAAGGTGAAGATTATACTGCCTCTCACACTAGGGTAATTGAAGCATTCACTTCTTTTTGGTGATAACTATTATTTTATCATTGCTGCCAACTTAGTTTTCTTTGTGTGGCACTTCATTTTAAGGTCTTTTCCCTCTCGTTTCTTACTTTTAACTAAATAGATCACTTTTTAATTTTTTTCGCTCCCCCCCTTTATTTCCTTTAGTGATTTGGAAGCAAAATTTCTATGTGTATATTTCCTGTTAGTGTTATGAAATCTGAGAATTTTTAATTCTCCTCTGATGAACCTCTTATCATTATTAAGTTTCCATCTTTGTGTTGATGCTCCTTATCTAGAATTCTCCTTTATCTAATATTAATGTATAGCTACGTTATCTTTCTTGAGATTAATTTCTGCCCGAAATACATTTTTATAACCTTTTACTTTAACCTATCTATCTTTCTGCGTTTAATGTGTGTCTCTTATAAACAGCATTTGGTTTAACCTTTTAATCTTACTCTGGCCAATCTCTTCGCTTTTGTTTTATTGGATTGTCTTCATTTTGCCTTTACTTCTGAAAGATGTTTTTGCTGGACATAGGATTCTAGGTTGTCAGTTTTCTTTCAGCGCTTAAGAGATGGCTGTGAATCATCTTGTCGATTCCATTATTTCTGATGAGAAGTCAGCAGCCGTTGCTATTATTGCTTTCCTCAATGTCGTGAACTTTTCCGCTTGGCTCTTTTGAAGACTTTCTCTTCATCTTTGGTTTTCAGCGGTTTGAGTCTGACATGTCTAGGTGGGTCTTCTTTGAGTTTTCCTGCTTGAGTTCATGGAGATTCTTGGAGCCATGCTTTGATGTATTTCATAATTAAATATTCTTAAGAACTTTTTTTTTTTTTCAAATATTTCTTCTGCCACATTGTCTTTCTCTTTTCCTGGTTCTTCAATTTACATATATTAGAGTCTGATATTGTTCCACGGGTCTTGGATGCTCTGTTCCATTTTATTCTTTAAATCTTTTTTCTCCCTGTCTCTCAGTTTAATATAATTTCTTTTGACTTGTCTTTAGATTCACCAGTTCTTTATTCTACTGTGTCTATTCTGCTGGTAAACCTATACAGTAAAAGTTTTATTTTCATTTTTATTTCCAGTTCTAGAATTTCTATTTTTTTAGCATTTTAGTTTCTTTTCTTCGTGTTTTCTACCAGTTCACCTAGTCTCTTCATTGTTCCCTATAATCTTTTAACATATTTATGATAGTCATTTTATGCTAATTTTAACATTTGATGATCCATAGTTCTGTTTTTTTCTGTTGCTTTTGAGTCATATTCTTTGTATGTGTAATAGGAGTTCATTGTATATTGCGCATGGTACATCATCCATTTTAGAGATTCTGGATTGTTATTGTTCTTTAAAGAGTGTTGAGTTTTGTTCTTGCATGCAATTAATCCACTGCTGAGTCACTTTAATCCTTGGAACCTTGATTCCAGGTTATGCTTGGATAAGTCTGTTTTGTTTTTTCCCCTTGATTGTAGGGTGTATCCTTTGGTCCTGGGATGTGTCTTTTACTCCTATGATTTGGCTCTTTTTACTGAGGTTTCAGTAGAAAGTCTAACTTAGAGAAGTCTCCACTCAAAACTATCTCCTAGCATTGGGTAGCTGCTGAAATCCCATTTCATTCTTTAAACTGTGGCTGTTATTTCCATTGGGGTCCTTGGAGTCTTATCCTTTTTGATGCAATTTCTGTGTTAGCCAATGATTTGAAGGAAGTTTGTCCACAGTGTTTTTGGGTTTCTCCTCTCTAGATAAACTCTTTCCAGGGAGGTTTCTTTTTTGTTGTATTTTATTCCCATCTGATTTTTTTTCTTCTTCTTTTTCGTAATTCCCCCACCCCTTCTGCTTTGCTGGCTGGCATCCTTGAGACTTTTTAGCCTGGCTATCGATTGGTTTATGTTTTTATTCTTTTCAGTGGTGTTTTAAGAAGGAATAGAGATAAAATGTGTGGGTTCAATAATCAGCCATCTAAAACTGGATGTGCCTTTCAAAAGATTTTTCAAAGTTTTCTTTGACACAATGTTTATATTTTTATATATAAAATTATATTTTAAAGGTCTATTGATTATTCCTTTCACCCATGAATATTTTTATGGTTTTCTGAGTCATCATTCAAGTGGCCTCTCCTTTGTCTATGTAACCTCCTGCCTATTTTCATTATTTGACTCAGAATTTGCTTTTCTATGATATTTTGTATGACCATATCAGCCCTGAATAAATGTATATAATACTGATGATAGAGTTATATAGAAGTTCCACATTTATTTTTTTTTAAGATGGAAATATTTAGTTCCTGAATGTATTGTGCTTTAATTCAATCTTGTGGACCAATGGAAAGATCTTTAGTTATGTAATGAGAACGCATTATATTAGACTTTTAATGTATGAATACCTTATTTATATATATATAAAAAACAACCCACATGAAATAGAAATGGTTTACATTGATTTTTCCTGACACAAATGATTCTTTTACTATTTGCTAATAGTAGCAAACTGGGATTATTTGGCTTCACCGATGATGGTGATGATGACGACGATGATGATGATAACAGTGATGATACTGATAATAATGATAGTAATAACTAATATTTATTAAGCACTTTCTGTATGCCAGGCAGTGTGCTAAAGCAATTTACAACTTAAATCTTTAAGCAGTCCGAGGAGGTAGGAATTTTATAATTCATGTTTTTGGTTGAGAATTCCGAGGCTTAGAGAGGTTAAAGAACTCACCAGTGTCATTCTGTTAATGAGCGAAATGAAAATGCTTTCAGTGGCAATTTTAAATTGAGCCTTTTATGTGTTGGAACAATTTACATCACATTTGGGTGGAGAGGGGAAGAGAAGGGGCTGGTACTGAGGCTTTCTGATAATTCAATGCCCCTGACAACTTCAGTTGCCATCAAAGGGCATGGACACACACTGAAGAAATGGAACATTGACGTTTTCCCGGAAGGCACCATCAAATCAATGACATTATACTCAGTGTCTGACCTGGGAGAGTCTCCAGGCAGCTAGGCATTGTCGCATCCATCTCAATCATTCGTGTGGGTGTGTATGTGTATAAATAATAATAATAATAATAATTATTATTATTATTATTATTATTATTAACAGAGGGTCGTCCTCAAATCCTTTTTGTTGTTCAGCAGCAGAGCTGAGACCAAAACCTCAGTCTCTTGACTCTTGGCCCCCACAGGCTGCTTATCGTGTGACCCCCTCTGCCCCTGATAGGGCCTAAGTTCGACACATTCGAGCTTGTTCTTTTCCCATCTTATCGGGATCATTCGAATGCAGCTGTTTGTAACAGCCTTGGGGGCAACTAGTCGGGAGAACTGCTTTTTACAGAACAAACCCTTGCTCAAAAAGCAAGTCTTTTGATCAACATCTCCTTATTTTCCCTACCACTTCCTGTTACAAGGTCTCTGGCGAACCTCATGGACAGCACGGTTTTAACTAACGATGCTGTGTTGTATATTTGAAAGCTGCGAAGAGAGTCAATCTTTAATGTTCTCTATGGCGGTCATCGTTTTACAGTATATAAGTGTGTCAAACTGACACGTTGTGTACCTTAAACAGACGTAGTGTAAATGGTATGTCAGTGAAGCTGGGAAGAAGGAAGTCCTGACCCTCCACGTATTCATCACTCTTCTGTGGGATGTATGAGAAAGACGTGCCCACGGGCCCATGGAACGTGACAAGCGAGCCATGCCTGAGGGTGCTGTCTTCTCTTCAGGGTTTCTCTGACCTGAGGCTTCCTGTGGATTTTGTTTTACGTGTCAGGAAAGAGCTGGGACCTAACGTTCAGGGTGGCTGTTTCTGGAGGTGTTTTCTCCACAAAGACCAGCTTTAAAAACTGGAGGGCACCACAGGTCACACTGAGAGTACTAGCATCTGGGGCCAGATACCTGCAGATGGTGACACAGTACTTTCGTTCAGTTCCCTTGTCTCGGGAGCAGAACTGGACGACATGTCAGCACAGAGAGTTTACCCTCCTCATGTAAGATGGTGTCAAAATCACATCCAGGCCTTCGCTCCTGCCGCCTCAGATGTGCATTGGCTGTGTCCCATCGTGCCAGACCATGGGGACACAAGAGATAAATGATGTCACATGCCTGCCTTGGGTCCTTGGAGATTGGGATGCAGCCAGCTTAGTCTTTCTGGCATGGGGAGTTGCCAGTGCAAGAGGACTTGCCAGGAGTTACGGGGGTGCAGTGGAATTGGGGGCTCGGGTGGGAAAGAATGGCAGTGCACAGGGTAGGGAGCAGGCTGGCGTGGAGAACACAGGAGCAGCTTCTCTCGGGCCAGCTGTGGCCTCTGGCTGTCGACCTTGCTGTGGGCACTGCGGCCCTGGGGCCTGCCCTGAGAACTGCTTTTCCATCATCATCAGCAGCAGCCTCTTCCTCTTCGCGCACTCACTTGGTGCCAGGTGAGGTTCTGATGCTTTGTGTGCAACTAGCTCAACCCGTGAACACCGCCATGATGTCAAGGCTGCTTTCTCACTTACAGGTGGGGAGAGAGGCCGAAGGGCAGGAGGGAGGGAGCTGGCATGGTCGTTTGTTCCCAGCTCTGTTGCTGCAGCCGGGGTGGCGGGATAACACTGTCTCAAGCCACCCACGTGCTGGTCTCCTGCCCGCTCTGCCTGGCGTGGGTCTTGGTCCTAACGAACTTAGAGTCAGACGCGGTCGGGTCCAGCGCTGAGAGTCTCAGGATCTGGAGCCAGACGGCCGGGCGTCCAGTGCCGCCTCCGCCTCTGCTTGGGTTACTTTATCCTCTCCGTTCTCAGTCTACGAATCTGCCAAGTGGGGATAAACAGGACGCCTACTGGAGCCTGTCACGCTGGCGACAGTGAGCGCGCCGCGGGTGTGAGCCGTGGTCATCACGCTCCGCTGTCCATCTGGCAATCACTCTGCCTTTCTTCTCGTCCCGTCTGTAGAGCGACGTGCCTTTTTTCGTGCCCTTCCTCTCCATGTCCCTCTTGTTATCCCGACCTCGTCTTGCCCGTGAGAGTCACTCGTTTATCAGAATGATCTGTTTTTTGAGGTCGCCATAATTGTCATTTCTTTATTGAACAAGCAGGACCTCTCTCTCTGCTGTCGGCTGGCGTTGCTGGAAAACAGTGCCCGCCGTGCAGAGCCAGCATAAGAAGCATCGAGCCTCAGATGCAGCTCCATGAATTATCTGTGTGCTTTGTGCCTAAAGTGTGGATCATGGTTTTCATTTTCCTCTCAAGAATGTGAGACGTCTGCTTTGAATTAATCCAGGAGAACAGTGTTTTTTTGTTTTTTTGTTTTTTAAAAAATTTCTCTATTGCTGTGTCGGCACTTTGAATTATTGCCATAGAGTTTTTCTTTTTCCTTCTCGGAGAATCTAACGGTATGTCAAATAAGTTTTGGATGGAATTTAATTATTTCTAGTTTGAAAAAGAAGAAAAAAGAACTTCGTGAAGGTTGTGCTCCAGAAAGACGTTCTCACTGTCAGTTCTTTGTTGTTGTTTGTTTCTGAGGTGTTTTAAAAATCACCGTGGATCGCTTCTCAGACTTTTGGCTAAGATCCAGTGAAAAATCACTGGGTTTTTCTGCTGGCTGTGCTGGAAATCGCAAGCCTGTGCCTGCCATGGATGGCAGATCTCACTCTGGACCGAGCCAGGTTCTTTTCACACTGAACGGAGTCCAGTCCTGACTACAAATCAATGTCACATAGAAATAGGCCGGGTATGATTTCTCTGCACGCCTTGGGTCATGAGAGCATTTACCTCACTTGACGATGGGTTTCTGGAGATGGGAGCGCTTGGCTTTTGTGTTCACTGCTGTCCCTTCCATCTCTGATCTGTGCCTGGAACATAGTAGATGCTCAGGACATATTGAAGGAGTGAGAGAGCCGTGGTGAGGTGACCTCAGATCACACACCTGCCTACTGGAAGAAGGAACTTCCCAGCTGGGCTCCCCTGGGCCTGCATACAGGAGGTCAGAGGTCAAGGCCTGTCCTTCAGACATACGGGGAAGCACAGAGGAAAAGCTGTGGGAAGGCATGGGTCGCTCAAGGAAGATAACTTTTCATCCCCAGGGAGAAATGCAGTGAAGAAAAGGCCAGGCATTGCATGAGCTGCCCTGTGGGTTTGCCACCCTGTGAGCTCCTCAGAAAGAAAAGGGTGTCCCCTGGCCTGCCCACACTGAAGTCTGTTATTTAGAGGCTCCACAGGGTAGGACTGAGCAGGGAAGTGGCAAAGATGACAGGGTAGTGTGGCCATGTGTGTATTTGATTCAATGTCCAGGCACACACCTTGATTCGCTGGATCTGCATCCACCTTGGAGCCCCTGCCCGCAGCTGGCTGTCCACAGCCTTTTCGTGAGGGGTCCTTAGCGGAGTCAGGCCCGTGTCCCGGGGTACCACCCATGCTCAGTTACTTTGCATCTCTTCCCAGGGGGTGAGCTGTTTCTGTGGCTGCATCGCCTCCAAGCCGAAGCTCATTCGTCCATAAGCACAGCTTAAACAAGTTGTATTTGATGGGATTCTTTTATTTTAAACAAGTGATTTTTTAAATTATGAAAAAATAGATGGTACAGGAAACTTATACAGTACAAAGAGAAACACTGAAAGAAAATGAAATTATTTATGATCTGTTACCCAGAGAAAACCATAGTTAACATTTCGATTTGTATTATTTTAGGTTTTTTTCCTCCGTCTGCCATAATGCATAATACTTTCTCTGCGCATAAGGTATGCCGCATCTGAAATACAATTTTGTAAGCTGTCTTTGTCACTTGGCATTGCATCAACATCTTTCTATGCCAATAAACATTCTTCCCCAACTTGCTTTTCTTTAAAGCTGTGGAGGGTGGCAGAATATACTACCCCAAAATATGCCGCTTTGGCATAAAGATTATTTTGAGCTGAGAGCAATAGAGAAGAGGCAGATACAGCAAGGGCTCCGTGCATTCTCCCTGTTTGCCTAAAAGCAGGATATAAGTTTGCAAGAATGTCCTTCCTCCCCTTTCTGTCACAAAGGACAGAGGTTGGTTTTGGCGACAATGTTGCCTTCAGCCTAGAGGCGGCCCGACGATCTGCATAAGGAACCTCAGCTAGTTTTTCTGTGCCATTAGTTCCTTTCCATGTGTTGTTGACTTTCCCACAGTTTGCTGCCTTTGGAAACCCCAAACTCCTTTCCTATGTCCTGTCATTCGTCGCAAATTATTGTTCTTTGTTGGGGATGCTGTATAAGCCGGAGCTCTAAGCCACCGCTTTGTTATTTGTTTTCCCTTGAGCATCTTCCATGATGCAGGAGATATACATGTTAATAAACCTGTTTTTCTTTGTCAATCTGTCTTCTGTTATAGGGGTCCCAGTTAAGCACTCAGAAGGGTGAAGGGAAAATTGCTTTTTTCTCCCCTGCAACTGCTGCACAGTTCATTAAATAAAGGCAAGCAGCTTCATCCAGTCTGCCACTGGTGTTGGGCTCTAGAAGGCTGTCTCTCTCTGGTTTTCAGGTGAGGTAGACGATGCTGGATTGAACGTGCCGGCTCACGCATCGCTTGCTCATTGCCGATGATATTCTTAGGCATAATTCTTGGTTGAGGAATTTCTGAGTCAAAGCGTTTTTTCCCGCCTCTGCTTTCGCCAAAAAGCCCCCAGAAAGATTTTACCAATCTGTATTCCTCCTCTCGTGCAGAACGTGGTCTGGCTGGTTCTCCTCCTCATTCCTGCGCTAACATCGCTTGCTGGAGAAGCCTTCAACGAACATTATGTTCAGTGTCTCACACGCCACCCTGTCGCATTATCATCTTACCCGGTTTTATGTTTCTTGGTAGCCCTTACTTTAATTTGAAATGGTGCTCTCCGTTATTTATTGGCATTCTGGTTTGTCGGCACCCCGCCCAGCAGGTTGTAAGCTCTGGGAATGCGGGGACCTTGCCTGGGGGGGTCACCGCTGTCCAGCAGTGCCTTCCCACCGCTCCACCGTTTCCGCCCCACCTGTGCATCTCAGTGTGCAGGACAGGTTTGCTGAATGACCCGACGTCACCCGCACGTCAGTGATACTCATGGTATCATGCATCTCAGACAGCATCATCTTTATTCTAAAACAAAGAATGCCAAACAGAATGTAAGCTATCACTGGCGGCCAGTGGCCCTCAGGTGGCCCTGTGATTCCTCCTGGTGTGCTGAGGTGTAAAGGGCCCTTTTCCATGTCCTAACACCATTTTAATGATTGTGGTTTTTTTTGTTTGTTTGTTTTTATTTATTTTTGTTTGTTTGTTTAACATTGTTTTTTCTTCTTAAAAGGTGATAGACAGTCTGCTTACTTAAAGCAAATTATGCTTCCACTTCCAGTTTTCAGTTGCTATCCTGCCAAGGCCTTGAAAGGAGAGAGCCACCTTATAAACATTGTGCATAAAGGAAGAGTTAAGAGGTTTAGCTTGGGGGTCGGCACAGCTCTCCACGTTTCCATGCTTGAGTGTTCTGCTTGCTCAGAGGCTTTTTCTGGTGGCTGGCTCGTTCTCACGGGGGGACGGCGTTGATACTTGAAGTCTAGATAAGTGAGGTGTTGCAATTCTTGTTACTGAGTCTGGTCGTCCTCCCTTGAGTGAAACAGGAGACTATCTTCTGGCTCCTCCAGTAGCTTGAGCTTATGTAAGTAGAATATCCAGAGAATCCTGGTGATGGCCGTGCATCTGGGGCACAGTGGCGGGGTGGTGTCTGGGGCCACGCCCCAGGACTCCGAATCTGACCTTCTCTGTCCAAGGTTTTTATCGGCAACTCGGATAAAGACATAGGAAGCAGGCTTATCAAATTTGCCAATGACACAAAACCAGGAAGGAAAGCTAATATGTAGGATAATAGAATCAAGATTCATAAAACTCTTGGCAGGAATGATGGGTCTGCAACTAACAAGGTAACCCTAACAGAATTACATGTGAAGTCCCGCAGCTCACTCCAGCAGAGTCAGCAGCTGCCGCCCCAACGGGAGAGGTCTGGCTTGAAGGCAGTTCGTGCATAGTGAGCCCTGTGGTTCTCCTAGATGGTAATTTTAAAAATTAGCTATGGTTTATATACAGTTAGCTGCAGTAGGAGCCGCAGCTCTGAAGGATGCTAAGCGGCCTCAGAGCACCTCCTCCCGGAGCCCTCCTCCCCCTGCCCCGCTCTCACTCACCCTCACCCATGTCAGATTGGTGTTCAAGCCCCAGCTGGGCGCTCGCTTTTCCCAGAAAGCCTTCTCTGAGTCTGAGTTGCTCACCAGACCACCTGGCCATTATCCGTGTGATTGTCCATCTTCCGCTTTGAACCCAGGACCCCTGAAAGGCGGGGCCGTATCCGCCTTTGTTAGCTGCTCCGCCCCGAGCAGCAACGCCAGGGCCCACACACGACCGATGCCCAGCGGACGTCCTGGTTAGTGGGATGTCCATTCTCGGAGTATGGCGTAGGGTTCTGGACCCCACACCACTCCCGGGATCCTGTAAACCCGTCACCAGCAGGTGGTGTGACAGGTCTGCGGACCCTGTCCTGTGGGGAATGGGTGACGGCATTGCGGCTGCTTAGCCAGACCATACGAATTCCGGGTACGGATTGACATGAAAGGAGGGCGTGGGCCATGCTGGGGGTTCCAGGGCGTCACAGGGGATGGCAGGGAGAAGGGGTAACTCGATTTCTCGAACAGAAGAGCTTTAAAATTGGAGCCATCCAGCCAGGTACAGACTGCCCGCTTGGCGAGAGTCTCCCATTAACCTTGCATGCTGAATTGTGGGGACGATTTCTAAATTGGAAACAGGGAGATGAAAGCTAATAATAACAACCACGACATCAACAACTAATGCCTTCCAGGCTCTCCCTGGACATCAGACACCGTGTAACTGGCCTCCCAGCCTCCCTGGCGGTGTGGTGCTCATCTTATCTCTCTTAAGCAGATGTGGACACTTGAGACCTTGTCAGTTAGACCCAGCTAGTTAGTAGCTGATGACTAAAGTCTGTTCTTGTGTGACGGCCTCTGATTCTGTGTTCTACCGAGTCTGCTGCTTGGGGTTTAGCAGCACCCCCTCCAGCACCTAAGTGTAGGCACTCAGTGGCCCCGGACTTCGTGCCTGCCTTGGAGGGTCCCTTCTGCCTCCTCCGTCAGTGTTTTTGGGTCAGCACCTGACCCTTCAATGCCTCAGTGTACCACCCACTCTGGTGATGGGGACCCCACCCCCACCCCCGGGATGGCAAGTGGCCAAGCACGTCTGTGTTGTTGACATGCAGACATTGGTCTTCTGTGGGCCTCAAGGCTGCGTGGGGTGATGGAAGGACCTCACCAACCAGGAGTCAGGCAGTCCTGGGTTCGAGTCCCTGCGGCCACTTACTGGCTGTGGAACTGTGGTCCAATCGCTCACCATCCCTGACCCTCCACTGTGAAATGTAGGACGAGTCCCCGGTTCTGTAAAGCTCTTGACTCAGTGGGCCCACTTGACCCAAGGTGGCCGGTGTTCTCGTCTGCTTTCAAGTCCTCCGCTCCTGGTTGAGGGGGTCAGAAATCTGTTGTCTAGATCAGCTGAGCATTTCCACGAAAACAAATTAGACTGAGAATTCCCACACAGAGGGTGTAGCTCGTGCGTGACGCTTTTCCTAGTAGTCAGTTGTCAGGGCAGAGGGGAGGGAGTCAAACCTCAGGCCGCCTAGGAGGGTTCCGCACCCAGGCTCTGCCCTTGTCATCCTGCCTGCACTTGGCCTTCCCAGTTGTCTCCGTGTGTATGTGTGTGTGTATGTGTGAATGTCATCCTTTAAGGTATAATTTTTCTTTACCTGTCTTCTGTAGCCAGAAAGTCGATGACAGACCATTTATCAGAGGAGTTGTATCAGTAGATATGTGTGTTCTCTTCTCTGAAATTATAGAGCGTGGTCATTCTTTCCTAAATTCTTTTGAGCACCTGTTAGATGTCAGGCAGATCTCTCGCCCTTGGGGGCACAGCAGTGAATAAATGAAGTCCTTGTCCTCATGGAGCCTGTGTTCTAATCTGCTGAGAAAGACTGACCAAGTGTACAAGTAAAAGTGCAGTCTACTGGATAGTGATGAACAGTAGGAAAAAAAATATATGGGTGAGGAAGAGAGGGAAGGCTGGTTTGGGGCAAGGCGATGCTCTTTTCTGTGGAATGTTCGAGAAAGCCTGTGACAAGATGCCGTTTTAGCAGAGACCTGAGAGAAGAGAGGGCTGAGCCATGCAGGTGTCTGGGAAGAAACATTCTAGGTGGAAGGAACAGCGTAGACAAAAATCCCTGACGTGGGGGCACACTCAGCAAGCTCAAGGGCCGGGCACTGCGGCTAGAATGAGGGAGGCCAGTGAGGACAACGGCAACCCAGGGCCCACTGTTCAGAGGACGTGGTCTCTGAGCCTGACTCAGGCTGGTGGGTGGCACACATCCAGGGTCACAGCTCCGAGGGGCAGAGCCAGGGTCCTAACCCAGGTTCACATGGTTCCTGAGCCCTCGTGCCTCCCACCGTGCTGGGCCAGTGGAGACCTCCACTCCCCCTCCTATCCAGAATCACTCCCCTTGGTCCCTGCACCCCGAGCCCTCGGCCCTGGAGAGGTGTCCCCGGCACTGACCAGGATCGGAGCCTCGCCCCTGCTTCTCCGGGGAGGACAGACTCTGTGCCAGGGTCTCAGGGGCTCAGCCTCGTCCGTGTGGTCTCCTGGAAGAGTCTTTATCCAGGTGGGAACTGGAACAGATTAGCCATTAATGTTTGGTGACAGGACATGGAGTCAGCACTGGCTCCATTAGCGTCAGGGCCGGGTGACCCTTTCGAGTGCCCTGAGGGTGATGTTGAGGGAGGTGGGCTGGCAGAGTTGGCTCATAACACGGTGGAGATTAATAGCAGCACTGTCCGCTGGGGGTCTCATGAGGACTGAGTTAATGTGTGTAAAGCATTTCGGACGTGCTGGGGACGCCGTGGGTCCTCAGTGAGCGTCCATCGTATTCTCCGCGTGGGCCTGGCTCTGCCCCAGGCCCTGGGATGGGGTTGGGGACACAGCGAGGGCTGTGCTCTCATCCAGCTTCCAGCCTGGCGGGGCTCTCCAGCAGTAAGCAACTTTCTGAATGGCAGTGAGTCCCACGCAGGAAATGTTAAGCGTGGTGTCATAGCGACCGAGCAGAAGTAACTATCGCTAATATTTTGGGGGTTTTCTTCTTGTCCCTTTTTATCTTAAGTGGGTTTGCATGTAATATAAATAACCCAGAAATGGGAGGGCACAGAATCTTCTGTTCATGTAACAGTGTCTCATCGCAACCAATCAATTTCCATAAGCGGCCAGTGTGTGGCGGAATAATCCCCGCCCCAGAGAGGTCCACATCCCGGTCCCTGGAACCTGTGGCTGTGTCACTTCACCTGGCAAAGGGGGTTAAGCTTGCGGATATAGTCGAGGTCGCAGAGCAGCCGGCCTGGAGGAGGCGAGGTGACCCTGCATCATCTGGCTCGCACCAGATGGGTCCTTAGAAGTGGAAGAATCGGCAGAAGACGGGGTCTGAGAGACGCAGCGTGAACAGGACTCGACCTGCAGTGGCATTTGAAGTTGCTGGGGCCACAAGCCGAGCAACGAGAGGGGCCTCTAGAAGCTGGAAGGGCCAGGAAGCGGATTCTCCTGTAGAACTTCCAGAAGGGAACGCAGCTCTGCTGGCACTGTGGCCTTAGCCCAATGAGATGGCATCAGACTTCCGGCTGCCAGCACTCGAGGTGTTGAAGCCACTGCGTTTGTGGTCGTTTGTTACAGCAGCAGAAGGAAACGATACTGCCCCTTGCAAGCCTGTGCCTCCACCCCTGGGCCACACACGGCCTGAGGGCCAGGCTCGCCCCGCTCACTCTGCATCCCGGTGCCCCACACAGCCTCCGGGCACAGCAGCGTTTGCTACACGCCGCACCTGCTCCGGAGGGCGGCCTGGCTCCGAGTCAGGGCTGGAGTGGCGCCCTGGTCTCTCTTCCCCAAACCCAGATCCTAGTCTCGATGCTGCCCTTGGGCTTAGGGACCCTCTGGGCTTCGGGACCTGCTGCCAGCCCAGGCCAGTCTCAGCCCAGGACGGGTAGCACAGACAGAGCAAACGCTGCCCTCCGGCCGGGCTCACAGTGACCAGAGTCTCCTTCAGGAACTGAGCCCCGTGGGGTGGGAGGGCTCTGGGTGCAGCTCAAAGCGTGTGCATTTTTAGATGCCGGAGACAGTGGATTTCTGGTCACACTTTAAAAAGTGACCATTGTTGATTCATTCAGCAGGGACATAAATGAGGTAAAGAAAAATCAGAGAAAAAAATGCAAAAACCAAAACAAAACAAAATGAGAAAAAAACAGGGAAAGTGAAAAAGTGTGAAGCGCTGTGTCCCGTGGACCTGCCGCCTGGCCTCCTGCCCGTCTCTCTGGAAGGCGGCTGCAGAATGACAGTGCCCGCCCTGATGCTCAGAGGTTCTGGTTCATTGGTCTGCAGGACGCAAGGGCAGTGACATATTGCCAAGCTCCTCGAGTGAGTGTCATATGCACCCAGGCTCAAGAACCAGTGCTCCAGAGCCTTCCTGCTCCGCTCTGCTCTCAGAAGCTTCCCAAGTCCTAACAGTCATTCCGTGGCATTGCTTAGAGCCCGCCCCGAGCGTCTACAGACGGAGATGCCGAGGTTTAGAGATGCACGTGCCATCTGCAAGGGCGCGAGGCACTTGGTGGCCCAGTTAAGACCAGGGCCTCCATCTGTGAGCGTCTCACGCCCACTTAGATCCCGCGGTGCTGCCAGCTGCCTCAAATCAGGGTGGTCCACCCAGTTCCATCTGTGAGTGGCTTTCTTTCCGCTTCTTTGAAGTTCTCTTGCTTCTTCGCTGATGCTCCTTTAAAGGATCAGCTGATCCCTCATTGTGACCATGGACCCCTCTGTCTCCACCTCCCCTTGATGAGGCAGGACCCCCTCAGTGACTGAGCCTGGGCTGTGTGTGGCATCAGAGAGCCCTCCGTCTGACCACCTGTAAGGTGGGGATGATACTAGTTACACCCCAGGAGTTGTGAGGGTGAAAACATGGTGCATTTGCAGTGCCCAGCACAGTGCGTGGTTTGCGAATGCTAGATGTTATACATAACATTGTATTTTTAATTAATAGGCATTTAACAAATAGTATACAATTATTAGTAATAAAGGGAAGGGAATGAAAGGTCAAGGCATCGATGGATCCATTTTCCACTCTTGCGTTTCGCTTGCTTTGGGAAGTGCCTGGTGGCAGTGAGTGGTGTCTACCCCGTGAGCAGACACGAGCGAGGCCTCCCTGGGAGGTTTTCAGTTGTGTTTTCAAGTGAGTGCAGGGTCCGAGGCGCTTGCTGGCTTTGGAGAGCAGGGGCTCACTGTGCATCTGCGCCTCCTTCATCCTCCTCATCTTGAGGGCGGCCCGCTCGGGGCTGTCTCCTGTAGTGGACAGAGCCAAACCTGGGATCTGCTGCCTTCTGCATGTCTCTATTACATAAAAATTTTCCATGCAAGTAATGGGATAATAAGGAGGATGATAGGGGAGATAATTGTGGATAAATCAGCTCGATTATACTCTCAAACGTGATTACCCAAATTTGCAGTGCTGTACAAAAAATCTCAAAAGCCGATTGAGGCTGGCTTCCAGTAACAACTGCAGATGCTGGGGAAGTCTCTGTCCCAAGTCCCCCAGGCTGGCCAGCAGGCTGAGAAAGGAGAGAGGAACTCTTCTGCTTCCGATTGTTTGTTTGTATTTCAGCGATATAGCCGGGGAGTCTCATTGTTGTGTTCTTAAACAAAGCAATTACGCACACAGGTGGGAAGGTGCCGACTCTCCTGCCAGTTGGCATGTCGTGGTTTAGATGCACCTTTGGTCCTTCACGGGGGGATTGTTCCAGTGGGGAATGTTGCCAGTCACACTGGGTACAGATTCGTTTGGAGACATTGTGGTCCCATTTATAAAATAACAAGTTAAATGACTTCAGAAAATTATTTAAGGCAAAGAAGCAATGGTTGATTTATTTCACGGCATACCAATAGCCTCCTTTTACCAGTATTACTTGATCTTTAAGCTCAGGTTTTTTCTTTTTCCAGCTTTATTGAGATATCATTGACAGAGAACATTGTGTAAGTTTAAGTGTGCAATGTGTCAATTGGATATACTTAAATGTTGAGAACGATTATCCCTGTGGCATTAGCTAACACCTGCATCATAATTAATTTTTTTTTTGTAGTGAGAACATTTAAGACCTAATTTCTTAGCAACTTTCAAGTATATATACAGTGTTATTAACTACAGTGACTGTGTTGTATATTAGAATTCTAGAATTAATTCATCCTATAGCTGGAAGTTTGTACATTTTGACCACTGTCTTACAATTTCCCCCACCCCATCCCCCAGCCCCTGGTAACCACCATTCTACTCCCTGTTCCTATGAGTTCAGCTTTTTATATTTCACATATGATGGGGTTACATAGTATTTGCCTTTCCTTGTCTGACTTATTTCACTTAGCAAAGTGTTCTCAAGATCCATCCATGTTGTTGCAAATGGCAGGATGTCCTTTTTCGTGGCTGAGTAATATTCCATTGTGTGTATCTATGTACATACACACACATACATCTCTCTATATATCCATTTGTATATCCACATATATCTCTGCGTGTGTATCCATTTGTCCATCGATGGACACTTAGGTCGTTTTCACGTCTTGGCGATTGTGAATAATGCTACACTACACATGGGAGTGTGGACACCATTTTGAGACCCTGTTTTCATTTCCTGCAGATATGTTCCCGGAAGTGGGATTGCAGGATCCTGTGGTAGTTCTGTTTTTAATTTTTTTGCGGAACCCCCATACCAGTTTCCTTAGCGGCCGCAGCGAGTTTTATCCCCATCCACAGTGTAATGGGTTCTTTTTCCTCTGTGTCCCTGCCAACACTTGTCATTTCTTATCTTTTTGGTGGTAGCCATTCTAACAGGTGTGACTGATATCTCGTGGTTTCGATTTGCACTTCCTCAACTCGGTTTCTTTATAGGCAAAACTCAGCTTGGAGGGTGTGGTCAAATAATATACGTTAAGTGCGTGTTTCCGCACCTGGAATGTCCTGTATCTGTTGGGTTCTCCATTGTTTGGGTGGGGAGATTCGCATCATTTAGACAGAAAGAAAACTCTGAAGTCATGCAGTCTGCTTCCTCAATGGGAAAAATGAGGAGAGTCTATTAAATGACCTCCTCAAGTTGATTTAGCAGCTAAGCCAACGATAGGACAGAGGCGTTCTGGCTTGGCGTGTTGGCGGCTGCTGCCCACTGGGAGCTCAATTCTTTTCTGATGCCGAAAGGAAACCCACAACTGTGTGCCCAGAACCCACTGGAGATGCAGCCCAGGGGGGAAGTGAGAATGCAGGGATGCAGATGTCATCTGGGAGGACCAGAAGCAGGGGCTGGGCTGGCCCCGAGCAGGTGGGGTCCCACAGCACAAGAACCCAAACCCCAAGATGGCCTCAGAAGCCAGCCAACGTTATTCACGAAGGGCTCGGGGGAGGGAGAAGAGCTGGGGAAAGAGAGAGTGAGCAGGGGAGGGGTCGGAGAACGAGGAGACAGTGTCCTCGGAGCCCCGGTCAACACTCGCCTCTTCTGAGTAGAGTCACAGAACCTACTCAGCAGGTGGGATACCAGTGCTTGCTGAGTGAATGAGTGATCACTAACGGATGGGTAAAGCTAACATTTATTAGGCTTGCTCGCTCTGTGCAAGGCATCTTGTTTATCACAGTCCTTGTATAGGGGGGAAACTGAGTCACATAGCTTTAAAGTGATTTGGCCACGATCAAACCCGAGGAAGCATATTTCGGGATCCGCGCTTTTCTTTTAACTGCCTTACTGGACTGCAAATGAGTGAATGAACAAGTGCGTGAATTTCCATTTCACTGACAAAGAAGTAGCAATACTGAAGGGTGAGTGACTGTCCTACAATTACAGAGTAATCAGTGGCGAGTCAGGGCTAGTTTGCCCTTTTGATTCCTAGCCCAAGGTGCTGCTGACTGGCACCAGCCTGCATCCCGTGCTACCTGGGCAGACCCTGATCCTCCCGCCGTCCCCCCACTGAGCTGAGCTGTCGTCTGCCACCGCTCATGCATGGCCCCACCCTGACCTCAGTGTGCTGTTCTTGATGTTCCCCCAAATGGGGGGCATTGGAAATAGTCCAGGGTTTTGGTTGAAGAGCTGAGTCTGGGTGCTAGTTTCACCGCTTGTTTAGCTGAATGACCTTGGGCCAGTCAGGAAACCTCTCTGAGCCTCCGGTTCTCTCTCTAGAAAATGGGGTTGACAGTGCCTACTTGTTAGTTGTGAGAAGTGACCGCAATAAGGTGTAAGGCGTGCCTGGCAGGCGCCTGGCAGGTGGGCGGCACTCAGCAAGTGCCCGGCCGACCTTCCCTTCCCCGTCTGTCCTCCTCTCCCTTCTGTTCTCCCTCTGGACGTCTGGGAAGGCGACATGGCCTCTCATTGACCGTGTGAATAAGGAGCCGTTGGGCACTCTGTGATGTGTCAAACCCAGTTCTCGGTAGTGCCGTGGGGCTGAGGTCGCCCCATCACTTGGGACAGGTGAGGAAGAGAGCAACGTCTGCACCTTGACCTTTCAGCAGGGAGGCGGGGGTGCTGGTGTCCTTGGGGGGGGGCAGTCGAACACACAGCCGCTGTGGACTGACTCGTCTTAATAAACCACTTAGGAGAGGAGCACCTCACAGAGCCACGCCCCCTGCAGAGAGAGAGAGACGCGCTTGCCCACAGGGGCCCTGTCTTCACAGAGGGGGTTGGTCCGAGAGGCCCTAAGGCGTCCCAGGCCCACCAGCCACCAGCCCGAAGCAGCCACCAGAGCGGGACACAGACGTGACACTGCACAGTCAGAATGGGGGAGTCGCAAACACTGATGGGTGGGCAGGGGGCTGGCCAGGCTTTGCCCTGTCCAGCTGCTCCTCGGCTCCCTGGACTCTGTTGCTGTGGAGACATGCGGCCCCAGAGCTGTCAAATTCACCAGAAGCCAGGTTTTGCTGTAAGAGCTCCTGGTTTTTAAATACTGGCCACGAATTAACGCATTTTTAAAAACACGGAGCCGTCCAAACCAGCACAGCAGCAGGTCACATTCGGTCCAAGGGCAGCCGGCTGCCAGGGCTCTGGCTTCGGATTCCATGTGGTGGAGGATTGGGTCTTTGTTGAAACAGCTGCCATGGATTTTATTTGTTTAGTTTTGATTCAGCAAATATTTATTGGGCATCTACTGCATGCCAGGCACTGTTCTAAGCCCCATGGATCCAGCCGTGATCAAAAGCAGGGAAGAGTCTTGGACCCGATGTTCTGCTGCGGTCCTTACATTCTGCTCCGTGCTGCTGCATCTCTGCAGCAGTGACAGTGACCTGGTTACTCTTGATCATCATCTCAGGAAGTTTAGGGTGAGCAGATCAATCCCAGCCCTAGAGCCCCGTCATACCAACGGGCAGCCATCACTTGGTCCTTGGCTCAGGAGCTGGCCATGGTCGGGGCCCTAGACATCAGTATGGGGATGTCTCCAGCTGTCCAAGGTCAAGCCCGGGTTCGAAGGCCGCGCTTCTCAATTTGACTTTGCATTAAGGGGTTCAGCACTTGCAGGCATGTGGCTGCAAAACCACTTAGTGATGCTCACAGCGCACAAGTAACTTCGGGGGTAAAGCGAGAGTTCCCTGCCTGCTCACAGACCGCAGATCGGGCCCTTCCTTAGGGTGGAGAGGAAACTCCTGCCTCCTCCAGACCTCAGCTGCCGAGCAGGCCGGCGTGTCGCAGGAGGCAGTATCCCAGCGTCTCATCACACACACACGTTCTCAACCCTGACCTGGGCCCCGCCATCAGCTTCTCCCCGACCATGGCTGCTCCCCGCCTCGGCCTTTTGATCTGTGCCTGTTCTGTCTCGCACACATCCGCCTCTTCTTGCCCAACGGAAGACCATTCTTAGAGGACATGGCCTTATCCCTTTATGGGGGAAAAGTAGGTTCTGGAGAGAATGGTCAGGGCTTCATCTGGGTCAGGACTTTTTGCTGATTTTTGCCAACAGCTTGGGTGAGGAAGGTCCGATGCTGCCCTGCCACTGCTGATGGACAGCAGGGGAGTTTGGACGAGGTGATAAGGGAGGAGAATCTCAAACGTACTTCGCAGTTCTCTGTTTAGGAATCAGTGCTCTCTGGCTGGTGTGTTTCATTAAAATTATAGCTCAGAAGTCCCTTCAAATTAAGTTCTGTCTACACTGTGTTTGCCGTGAGTGTCAAATGGCATTCTCTTCTGCCCCAGATCTCTGCTCGGTGGTGTGTCTTGGGATCTTGCTGTGACCTGGCGGGGGTGTGAGCATATAGAGTATCCCATTGATTTAAGCAGGGGCCAACTTCCTAAAGACGCCTCTTTAGTCCGAGTGACTGATTCGCTGGGCATCACTAGGCAGAGATTAATTGGAGACAGAGGTCTCGTTTGCAGAAAAATTATACGTGTGTCTCTCTTCCATTTCTTCACTGGTGTTTTTTTGGAGTGGCTTTTGTTTGCCTGTGGTTCAGATACAGCCTAGTGGTCCCCACACCAAACATCATTTTCTGTTGGGGAATGATTCTGCCCCAGAGGGCACTCAGTCCGGGGGGCTGCTGGCAGAGGGGGCCCAGTGGTGCCAGGCTGGGTCTGGGTGCAGGAAGAAGCCCTGTCAGCCTTTGGGAGACAGATCACAGGAGTTTCCCTAAGTCCCAAACTCAGCGGCCCGGCTCTGTCCCTTGTCACCTGCTGCCACAGGCACACTCACTCCCACCTGCCCCTCATTGCCCCCGTTAGGAGGCATCTGCTTTCTGAGGCATCCAATCTGGATGGCCTCTGAGCCTGCAGAGGAGCCTCATCACCCAGGTTCTGGGGCACCTTCACCTGAGGGTTTGCAGGTATGTCCAGGTGTGCGGGTGAATGACCTGACTTCTTCCCATTCCTCTGTTTCTGATTTCCCCCTGCCCTCCTTTATTCTGTCTGCTTTTTTAAAATTCACTCTTCCTATTGTCACACTTTACTGAAATCCGGTCAAAGCTAATAATACTTTCCAAGAGTATCAGTCGCTCTGGCTGATAAGATACTTAGTTTTGTCGTCTCCTTATGCCAATGAGTAAAATCATTAAATAGAACTTCTCGTTGTGGGAATTTTCCAACACCTCCACCAGTTTCCAGCATCTTTGTTTGTTCTTCTCTCCCCCTTTTTTTGGTGGAACATTTTAAAGCAAAGTGGTAGAAATGGCATCAGTTCACATGTAAATGTTCCAAAAAGTAACTTTCACCATTGAAACAACAACAAAAACTCACCAAAAAACCCCCAAAACTCAAAAAACTCACCCCCATGCCAATCCACAGTATCATTTGTAACACCTGATGACATTAACATTTTTTTTTTTTTTTCTAAAATTCAGATCTAGGTGAGGTTCACACTTTGTTTCTTGGAGTGCAAATGTTTTCTGCAATGGTTTTTTTTTTTTGAATTTGGAATTTTTCGGTGATTAGTAGGGTCCATGTCAGTTGCTGAGTGCCTCGTGTTGGCCTGAGGAAGCTCCCAAGTCTCACTGCCCCCAGCGGGAGTTCTGCCCATTTTACGCACGGGGCGGGCATTCAGCAGCTCGTCCCGGCCCCGAAGCCCAGCTGGACCCGGTGTGTCTGCTTTTGTGGCCTGGGTGTATGCGAAGCAGGATGTTCTCGTCGAGTGCAGGCAATAAGCACATCTCAGTCTTCTGCTGTTTACTTCCCAATGACAGGTGCCCCCTGTAAAAACGTTTGGAAAGAGCTGCTCTCAACGGTCGGGCTTCCGGGGCGAGGCGTGTGGTTTCTGAACACTGTGCTTCTGCAGAGATGATCCCACACCCATCGCGAGCGCGTTTGGTGTGTCTGGCTGTCTCTGTGAAGCAGAGGTGGTTTGATGCTGTGTTGCTGCTGGGGAGGACTCCTGGGAAGGGGACATTTCCTGAGCCGGGAGCAGCCCAGCCCCCGCGAGGTGCTCACCGTTCTCTCCTCACACAGCCCTTGGCTGTCCCCATTCACAGAGAAAGCAGCTGGGGCTCAGAGAGGGGATGGAACTCGCCCAAGGGCACACAGCTGGCAAGTCACACGGGTAGAAGGTAGGTTTTTCAACTCCACAGCTCTGGCTGCCAACATTACGCTCATGGCACCGCCTTCCGTGCCCCCTGCGCCCCCTGCTTCGGGGTCCTGCTCCTGGACCTCTGTGCCAGCATTTTATCCTGGAGGATTTCAAATATACAGAAAAGCTGAAAGAGCAAAATGATCCCCCATATACTCCACCGAGATTGAGTCGTCGTTAACCTTATACGCTATTAGTTTTATCTCTGTGTTTATGAGTTCATACATACATTTTTCTGAACTATTTGAAAATCGGTTACTGACAGATCATGCCCTAATTCCCCTAGATGTTTCCACTGCTTCTTCTAAAAATACAGCATTCTTCTGCATAGCCGTGTCGTTACACACCAAAGGAGATCAGTACGGTTTTCTTAATGTCACCCGATGTCTAGTTCATTTGTGTCCCCTAATTTCCCCAGTCATTCTCAAAGGTTCTTGTTAATAGCTTTAAGAAAAAGCCTTTTGACCCAAGACCCAGTCAGAGCATGTATGTTGCATGTGGCTGTTTCATCTCTTCAGACTCTTGTAATCTAGAACATTCCCTCTAGTTTTATTCCTGGGCTGGTCTGTTTCCTTGAGGGTGTTTGGCTTGCTCGCTGTAAGCTGCAAGTCGGGTCAGGGGTTTTGATGAGGTTCAGAGCGGATGTGTTTGCTGAGACCGATTTGCGGGGTTTCAGGGGTGCACAGGGCCTGTGCCCCCAGTATCGGTGACTACAGGTGGGGCAAGCAGGTTAGTGTCACTTTTCTCAGAGCTGAAGAAGGGCTGGTGTGAGCAAGTAGCATCTTCGAGTCAGTGGATTTGCTTCATCTTTGTGGCCTGTTCCTGGTCCTCTCTCCCACTTCCCGAGACCTAGATAGATCGCCATCTCCAGAAATGGCCCATGTGTTCCCACTGCTCACCCTGCCCCACCCCGTGGTGTTTGGGAGGGCAGAGCCATGGAGTACATGCTTTGATTGCCTCCCGTGCTCCCCCTTGGCGAGGGGGGGATTCCTGCCCCGGGGTTGTGAGGACGGCCATTCATGATGCCCAACACTGAGCAGAGGAGATGGACAGCAGGTCCTTGGTTACACATACTCACAGCCCAGGGGAGGGGACAGCAGGCCTCGCAGGAGCAAAGTGATCCACCAGGAGTGGTGGGAATCAGGCTTTGTAGCATTGAGAAGGGGTGCCTCCTGGTTCCCACGGGCGGATATGATCGGCTTACTGGAATAATTCTGTGGGTTGGCGGGGGCTGAAACCCCATACTCAGGGATAAGCAGGAATTGTCCCTGGTCCCCTTGATGAGGAGGGTCGTGTGGCCAGGGGGCCTGACCTGAGGGAGCAGAGTGGGAAGGGCAGCCTGGGGTTAGGCCGATTCGAGCCCTGTGGTGCCAGACGTCAGGGCAGGACGTGCTGCTGGGCCTTCGCTTTGGGCCTTCCGCTGCAGGCCACACAGGACACATGCCACACAGGCACCCCTCCCAGCACTGGGCCTGGTTTAACGCTCATGCTGGCCCTGCGAGCAGGTGCCATCGTCAGCATCGCTTTGTAGGGGAGAAGACGAGGTGATGTGCGCAGCCCGGCAGCCACGAGGGGCCAGCACAGGCTGCCCCTCCAGAGGCCGGGCCCAGGCGGGTGGAAAGGGCGTGAGGCCTGGGGGGAGAGGAGCAGGTGGGTCCTCGTCCTGCCTCTGCCGGGCGTGACGCTCGCCAGGCCGCAGTCTTTCCATCTCTGAAGGCTTATTTCAGAGCAGGAGGGGCCAGCCCGAGAGAGGCGGGTGGCTCCAGGAGCCGTTCCTTGTCTGGTCCAGGGCTGGTCTCCTGTGTGCCATTCCCCCCATCCAGGTGAGGGGCAGGTTGCTCTCAGTCGACTGCCGCAGGGACCTGCGTCTTCGAATGACAGCGAGGAGGGAGTTGGTGGGAGCAGCTTCTTGGGGTCTTCATTTCTCTCTCCATCTCCTTCTCTGTGCATTCTTTCCTTCTCTCCTTCACTGCGAACTTCAGACTTCTCTCTGCAAGAATCTGATCTCGGTTTTCACACTGGGTGAGAATCGAGATGTCGCATTTCTCAGGGGTAAGGCTATATTTCTAACTGTGGAAAATTTTATCTCATTAAAAGAGTTGCAGGTGCTGTTGCACCAGTGGGAGGGGTATGTGCATGTGTGTGCATGCGTGTGTGTGCGTGTGTGTGCCTGTTCCTTGACCTTAAAATTCCAGTGTGTATGGAACAGTGGACATTCTAGGGCACACAGAGCTGTGAGGCCCTAAGCAAGACACCCTACGTCTTATAGCCTCACTGCCCTCATCTTTAACGTGGGAGAGAGAGGGGAGAGAAGAGAGAGAAGAGAAGAGAAAAGAGAAGAGAAGAGAAAGAGAGGGAGAGAGAGGTAGGTGTGATGAGCACCTGGTCCGAGGAGCATTTAAACATCTATACGTGCATGACCTGTGTATGGATTAAGGAGAGACTTGCTCAGCATAAAATTAGAATAATGCTTTGAATTTTCATAGTGTATGTTTTCCAAGTTCTTCAGACTGTATCATTGGTAAACCAAGGAGAAACAAGTAACACTGCCCCTGCTTTACCAGGAAGAAATTAAGACACGGTTAGATTAAGATAATTGTCTGATTCAGACAGCAAAGAAACTGAAGAAGCGTGTCTTGGTTCAAAATCCAACTGCATGGCACCTGATTTGGACCATTATATTTTCCGTGAAAAGAAAATTATCTGTTTACTTTAGTAGTAGCTCCATGCTTTTCACATCAAAACATTTTGACCTATGCAGTTTAGACATTTGATTTTTGGTTCTGAGTCCCTGGTAAGTGCAGTGATGCCGTTGACGATAGGTAACGGGCGTAATGCTTATAATGGAGAAAGAAGTCAGGTGTTTTGAGGCGAGACTAGCACAGGCTGCTGAATCAGATTTTATTGATAACAACGGAGAAGGCACCGCATTCATACCTGTGCAGTCTCATTAAATAGCTTTTTATCTTTGACTTATTGCACTTAGTATAATCTTTAAGGTCCATCCGTGTTGTCACAAATGGGAACATTTTATCTTCGTTATGGCTGAGTCCTGTTCCATTGTCTGTCTGTCTGTCTTATCTCACGTCATCTTTAGCCATTCTTCCGTTGATTGACACGTAAGTCGTTTCCATATCTTGGCTATTGTAAACGATACTGCGGTGAACATAGGGGTGGCATATCTTTTCCCATTAGTATTTTCATTTCCTTTGGATAAATACCCAGAAGGGGGAATTCGTGGATCATCTGGTGTTCTAGTCTTAAATGTTTGAAGAACTTCGGTACTGTTTTCCCCAGTGGCTGCACCAATTTACGAAGCCGCCCACAGCCCTTTGTCCACAGCCTCTGCAGTGCTTGTCATTGCTTTCCGAGAAAGCTGTTCTTAACAGGTGTGAGGCGACATCGCATCGCGGGTTTGATTTGCATTTCCTCGGCGTGTGCCTGTTGGCCATCAGTATCTCTTCCTTGGAAAAGTGTCTGTCTAGATCTCCTGCCTACTCATTAATCTTTCTGGGTTTGTCGTTGTTGTTAAGTGTACAAGTTCCTTCTGTATCTTTGGTATTGACCCTGAGTAGAAATGTCCTTCACAGGCATCTTTGTTTTCCGTTTGGGAGGCTGCCTTTTCGTTTCGTCGACGGTTTCCTTCGCTGCACAGAAGCTTTTGAGTTCGGTGTACGGGTTTGTCTCTTTGCGTGTTTGTTTCCCTCGCCACTGGAGTCAGATCGCGGAACATCGCTAAGAGCGATGCCCAGACGCTTTGCACGTGTGTTGCCGTCTGCGTACTTCATGGTTCCGGGCCGTACGTGCAGGCGTTTGATGCATTTTGCGTTACCGTGTGTGTGTGTGTGGTGTCAGGTGGCTGACCTGTCGGGGTCCCCTGCCTCCTCCTTACCCCGAAGTCCTCCTTTTCTGTGTGGTTTTGGTCACCAAACGCGATGAAGTCTCAGGAGTCTGCACCACACTTACGCATATCGTGCTGGAAAATGGAAAACCGAGGCAATCATCTGCATAACTGGGGTACCCAGCGCCCTGAGGCACGCCGGTCCCCCTTTTCCTTGCGAGTCTCCGCAGAGATGGGGAGAAGCCACTCACGGCGAGGCCGGGTTTGGCCCTCACCCCCCCGGGGAACGAAGAGCACTTTGGTAAACCTGTCACCTCATCTTCGGGCCTGAAGGTGTCTTTACCTGCATTGTATTTATGGGAGATAAAAGCAAACGAAATGGTGTTACACGCCTCGCAGTGGTCACCGAGTCCCTGCACCCCCTCAGCCTTGTGAAAACTCAAGGACACCAGTCGGGCTGGCCTGGGATGGGCTGACGCTCGTGATGAAGTTATTAAGGCTGGCGGGGCTGTTCTCTTCTACACCACCGGCCCCAGACTGCCCTCCTTTGTGTCGTCATTTTCTCTCTCATCTGTTTTCTGTCTCTTCCCCTGCCGCTAGGGGTGGTGGGGATGATTTTAGGGGCTTCGCAGGGCGCGTTTAGATACACGTGGGCGTGAGCTGCCTAACGCCGCCGTCGTGAAGAGGGCACGGGGCCCCGCCCCACGGCCCCTCCCGCCTCCCGTCCTGCGTGGCCTTCGTTGGCAGGCCTCTGTGACGACGCAGCAGCGACGAGGTGGAATTTGATGGCGCGCCTTCATTTTCATTATATCTGTTTTGACACATACCGGCTGTTTATGGAGGAAATGCCGGTTTTCTAATTTGGTGGTGACGTGAAGCTGCTTCTAGAGTAAAATGACTTAAGTTTACAAAGTCTAAAGAAAACAGCGCAGGTGCGGACACCATCAGGCAAAACTGGACAACTCGGGTTTTGAATGTCCGGGTCTGGGGAGCACCGGCTTTTCTGAAGCTTTGTGTCGCCCCCCCACCCCCCCCCACCCCGCAGTGCTCAGGCAGATCCCCTGGGGAGCTCAGCAAACGTGCAGATTCTGAGTCACGACGTCTGGGCTGATCCCACATTCTGCATCTTTCACCACTCCCTCCCAGGTGATGCTGGTGACTTGGCATCTTGCAGCTTGAGGTTTGCACAGCAGGTCAGTGGCACGGGCATCACCAGAGAGCCTGCCGGGGGTGCCAGCCCGGAGGCCCCTGCCAGCCCCGCTGTGTCTGCAGACACGAGACCACCGCGGGGCGCAGGTGGGGGTTCCTGGGCGCGTTATCGTTCGGGTCACACTGATCTCACACTGCTGGGGAGTCCCCGGCGCATAGGGAGCCCTGGGGAACAGGAGGCCACTGCAGGGTCTCCAGCCCACACCCGAAGAGCTGATGGAGGGCCGTGCGCAGGCCTGGCGTGCTCCGTCTTGGCAACACCCATTCACGACTCCAGAACTTTCCACTCCCCCTGCCCCCACCGCCCACCTCTAATTCCATTTGCTCTTTGAGACCTGTGTCTTCTGTGTAGCTGCCTAGATTCTCAGAGTCAGATGCCGGTGGCTGCAGTGTGGCTGGAGAAGGGACATCTATCCTTCCTGGTACTGATGCTCCCGGAGGACATAATTTGCTTGATAGATGTATGTGTTCTGGCTGCAGCTGCTCAGGGTGGGGCGAGGAATCGTGTGACAGGCTGAGCGCAGGAGAGTAGCCCTCGGGGGACCAGTAAAGCGAGGACGGATGGTCCACAGCGCTCCAGTGCCTGGGCCCCTGGCCGGGGGGTGTGGGGAAGAAACAGGAACTAAGGTTCCGGGGTCTCTGCGGGTGGGGGCTGTGGGACGCTTGCAGGCACGGCAGCCTGTGGGCGGCAGATGGCATTTTAAAGGTGACTGCAGCCAGCTCTCTCGCCCTACCTGCTTTTCCGTGATGGCACTTTCCACGTCCCTGCGAAGAGGCGGAGTCCATTTCGCCCTGTGGAACCTGAGCTGATCTCATCCACGTGACGCAGCAAGACTTCAGAGGCCGGGTCAGACAAGACAGTGAGCTTCTGCCCGGTTCTCTTGGGACACTCACCAGGGGGAGAACTGGGCTGGAGCGCTGGGAGGGGGCCTGATGGCCGAGAGCTGACCAGGCACACCACGCGCCTCTGCCCGCCGCACCTCTCGTGGGTGACTGCTTTTCATGGGCCTGGGCGTCCTGGGTTCTGAGGGTGTGGCAGGGGCCGGGAGGGTGAAGCAGTAAGGTGGGTGCTTAAGGCTGCCTGGCTTCTCGGCAGCAGCCCTAGAATGCTCCCCCTTCCCCTTTCCCTTCCTTCTTCCCTCTCCTCTGCCTTTGTCTCCGGTGCTAACCTTCCGCCATCTCTTGGAGGCTTTTCTTTCTCACTCTGCCCCTCCCTGGGGGCGAGGGGGGCAGGGCACCCTCTGGGTGACGTGGATGGAAGGACTCCACCAGCTCTTCCCCCTGGAGGGGCCCAACTCTAGGTCAGTGTGTCCCCAGACGCTGTGCGCTAGCCTCGCCTTGCTCCGGCCTGAGCCGCCATGCCGCACTTTAGCTGCCAGTTCACCTTGGACCCCAAGTTCCCAGGGTCTCAGCTATTCTCGCATGCCAGAAGTGGTCCTTGCTGGCAGGTGGTGACACAAGGTTCTCCAAGGTCTCAGAAATTCTTGCAATCCGTCTCCCGTTGGGCCTGGCTGAGGACCATCCGTGGGATGGGCTGTTATCTGCTCCGTGTGTGTGTGTGTATGTGTGTGTGTGTGAGCGTGTGTGTGTGTGTAGTGAGTGTGAGTGTGAGACTTTCTCAGGAACTAAGGCCAGCTGAGTGCTCGCCCTCATGCATCTTTCTTTGTTTCGTTTCAGTTTTACCGAGTTTTTGGATCCGTTCCAGAGAGTCATCCAGCCGGAAGAGATCTGGCTCTATAAAAACCCTTTGGTGCAATCAGACAACATACCTACCCGCCTCATGTTTGTAAGTACCACGATTCCGTGGCTGATTCGACCAGCCTTCCACGTGTGAACCAACACGTTTTCGATTCTGCTTTTCTAACCCCTGCTGAAGACGGCGGGCAGCCTGGAAGAATAGGTGATGAGCAGCCCATCAGGTTAAAATTTGGCTCCCAACTGTGGTGGGTGCTGCTTGGTCCTGCGGGAGGTAGACGTCGCCTGACACTTTGGAAAGAGAAGGGACTTGCTTCCCTGAGCTCTGCTGAGTGCTTTCCAGATATTTATAGTAAAATTAGACTAGAAACCGGGGAACAGATTCTCCTGTTCTACACTCTTTGACGATAAGCCTTGATTCTGCTAGACTCAGGCACCATAGACAGCTTTGTTAACCCCTTTTCTGGTTTTAGGTGGTCAGTCGTTGACCACCAATGAGAAGCCCTGTGTGACTCGACCTCTGGAGAGTGTCCTGTGTCTCTCAGCTTCTGGAGTAAATGGCACGCACCTGTGTGGCTGGCGGATATGCCGGGATTGTTGTCACTTCTTCACCCTGCCCCGTGGCCATTGTAGCCTGCAAGACTGCACTTCCCTGGGCCGGGCACTTTGCGAATGGCTTAAGAAAGATGATCTCTTTGGTTCCTCTCAATATCCCAGTGAGGAAAGTGTCATTATCATCCACATTTTGCAGATGCAGATCTGCTTTCCAGAGAGAGAAGGGGACTTGCCCAAAGCCACACAGCTCGTGAGCGGCAGAGCCAGGAGTCACGGCCACGCGGCCAGCTCTGAGGCCAGCGCTCAGCCCTGCGGCTGCCCTGTAGGTTGGATCAGGGTGTTCCAGGCTCCGGACGGGCAATAAGGTGACTTTCTTCTGATGGGCAGCCTCGGAGCTGGAAGTTTATCCCTGTGGACAGCAGCTGTGGCTCCTGCCTCTGGAGCGAAAGTGACTGCTCCAGAGCTTTCATAGAGCGCATGAGAAATATTTTTGCATTTTTGGGGGGGGGAATCCCTCTGATTTTATGGAGGAACTCTTGTTAATTAGTGACGATCGGCCTTTGTGTGTGCAAACCCCCGAATGCCCAGAACACTGCAGGGGCGTTAAAATATTATTTTAATTGCTTTTTAATAATCGCTTTCTGCTCGAAAATAAAGTTGATTTTTGTCAATCTCAGGGGAACTGAAAAATTAGGGTGGTTATGAGTAGAACGTTATCTAACACTTAAATATTAAAATGAGACTTTTTTCCATTTTGGCTGTAACCTAGGTCTTCTATAAATCCTAGAAATAAAGGAACTAGAGTGTCTAATTTACTCCATGGCTTTAACAGGGAGGTGTGTGTGTGTGTGTGTGTGTGTGTGTGTGTGTGTGGCGCGCGCGCGCGCATGTGTGCTTCTTTATATCGCTTATCCCCTTTTGTCAAATATTTCACATTTCATGTGCTAGAAAACATAATTTGGAGATAAATGTTCCTATGGGATAATGTGAGAAATCTGTGGCCATGTCCTAGATCTATGTGAACAATGGATTGTTTCGTAGTCTGCATACAAATGCCACCGATGTTCCGGGAGCAGCCACACATGGAGGCAGCGAAGGGGTTATGCAGTGCGGGGGGGTCTCAGAGGACAGAAGGGTATTCAGCCACAAATCCTGATTCACACCCGCTAACCTCCGGATGCAATAAGTTCCGCCTTTTGTTTCCTTAATAGTAGTTGATGAATTTCATTCATTTGGTCACAAGATTTGGTGGGTTTCCATAATCACACGAGGACAGCAGTCGATGACACTTTCAACACCTGTAACACAAGGATGAAATATACCTTGTCACCACCTAAATGAGATTTGTTTTCCCGGGTTTTATGAAGAGTTTAATAGAGGGTATCGTTCGTTTGCTCTGGATCCTTAAAGACCTTCAGGGGTTTCTAGAGGAGTGTAATAGGACATATATTTTTACTGTTTTATAAAAGGAGCTGGGGTTCTTTAGAAAGCTCAAATTTTATCATTTGAATCAGTAATGAACGGTAAAACAATCCTGGGGTCTCTTATAGTTTTGGTTGGAATATTTTAATCTAAAGGCAAACTTTCTGATTTTCTAAGCAAAATGTTTTTTTGGTTTTTTTTTTAAAGGCAGCTGCTATTAACCCTGATGTTTTGTTTTGGGGAAGTTAATGCCTCTAGAGTGTGTGTACGTGTGTGTGTGTGTGTGTGTGTGTGTGTGTGTTAGAGGAGCCCTTTGGTCAAATGTCACAAAAATAGGATCAGAAAAATGCTTAGGGGATTAAGTTAAGTGCAGAGTACACAGTATGGACATCATCAGAACGTCCCTAAGTCGTGTTTTCTGTCTTGGGCACAGTCGGCTGAGGTGACCGTGCGCATCCTCAGGGAAGCCAGGTGTGGCTGGACCGTGCGATTCCCAGCTCTTGCTTCCCATGGTGACACTGGCTTCCTGTTGACAAGAGAGAGGACTGAGGATGCTTTTCACATGCACTGAGTCTGACCTACCATGTCCTGGATGTTCCCAAGTCATCAGCTGCCTTTATGGAAGGCTGCTCCCTTATTCAAAAGAGGCCCTGGTGCCTTCCTGAGCACATAGGGTTTATCAAAGCATCTTCGAAAACCTACCTTTGCTGTAGGAGGAGGCAGCCAGTATTGGGTGTTGCTTTCTGGTGCACACTTTGTTGTCTGGAGTAGCCACGTCTTAGTACGTTCAGGGAACACTTTTGGGAGCCTGCTGTGGGTAAGGAAAGCTACAGGGGACGGGAAGTCAAATTAGACTTGGGGTTCGCCCTCAGGGACCCTGCAACATAGAATCTGGAGACGGTGAGAGGAGAGGCTAAGGTGAACTTTTAAAGGAGATTGGTTGTCACCATCGTCACCATCATCATGGTCATAATGACAAAAACAGTCATCACTCTTGAGTGCAGGAACTGTGCTCACCAGTTTACAACCAGCATGTCAGGTAATCCTCCGCAGAGTTCCTCGAGGGCAGCACTTTGTTATCCCAGGATTTCAGTGGGGAAAATGAAACTGTTGTGAGATTTAGCAACTTGTCCAAGGTTATACAACCGGAAGTGGCTGGATCAGGACCTGCACACCTGCTATGATGCCTCCATGGGGGCTGGGCTGACGTGGAGAGGAGGGAAGTAGCCTGTCACACTACAGAGGAGCAGGTGTGTAAAGGCACAGGTGAGAAAGGGTCACGCCGACCCAGTGACGGGGCAGAGGAAGGCAGGAAAAGAAGCGACTGTGGTCGGCTCCAGGTTAGATAATTATTCCGTAATTCAACAGTTACCAAGCACCTGCCTGGAGCCAAGCGGAATGAGATGGTTTCTAGTTTAGTGGGGGTCGCAGTCGTGAACGCAAGTCAGGTGTTTCAGCATCACAGGAAAGCCCTAGAAGAACAGGCGAGACTCAAGTATGGAATTAAGAAGTGTAGGTTCCCCAATTTTTTTCCTCAGTTTTAAAAAAATCCACCTAAGACCTGCCCTTTGCCCTTGTCTCTTTGCTTGGGCCATGATACGTCCAGAAGATTTGTTTTCGTAGACTACTACTGATGTTGTGTTGATTTGATTACAGGGTTTTCTATTCTGGAAGGGAATGCTTCTAAAGAAGACAAAAATAAAGTCAGTTTTGGTGCAGGAGGTGAGGGAAAGAGACAAAGCTGGCTTGCGATTGACAGTTTAATTTTTAGCCTCTTGAAAAGTCTGAGACAGCTCTTCCTCTGTGAAGGGCTGTAATTGTTTACCCACAGCAGGGCCCATCTCAAGTGTCTGCCTGCCCTGAGCTGCCTAAGTACTTTGCAGCTCACCTTTCCATCAAATTCTGGAAATTAAGGTACTTGGGGCCCCCTCGTTTGTCTGGTGTGACTAAACCCCAGGGACAAACTCTTCTCCCCCACATTCTAATGTAGAGGTGCTCTGTTTTTTGACCCCGGGGTTATTCAGACCTGCCGCTCTGTGCTTTGTGGACTCCCAGAAGCCTCCTGGCAGCACGGTGCCATGCACCTGCGCGTGGGGGTGACCCACTTTCTGGGTTTAGCAATGGCCAGGGACTGACGACACTTCCTGTGCTGGTTTCTTTGTTGGTTGCTCAAGGCGGGGCCCTTGTTGGAGACGTTGATTATGTAGGGCGGGGGCGGGGGCCCTGAGCAGATTAGGCCCTTCCTGTCCCCAGCCTCCTACCTGCACTCAGAGGTGCTCCCTACTCAGACCTAAGAGCACAGGTGGGCTGGTGCTTAGACCACTTTCTTCCTGTATGCCTGGTCTCAGGGACCCTTTTACTGATTTAGCGCATTCGTTAGCAGTTGCCCCGGGGATGTCGAGCTAAGAGGATCACTGCGCTTCAGAACTGCGCCCAGGCACACAGCAGCCCCAGCTGGGGGCGTCCAGGTCCCACTAGCTGTGTGCCCTCTGCGTTCACTTATCTCCCCGAACTCTAGCCTTGTTCTCTGTAGAAGGAGGAAAATGTTTCCACTTGATACTGTTTACAGAGTGGTGAGAGGATTCATAAATGCGAGGGAAGCCCCTGCCACATTGTAGCTGCTTCATCCATGACTGCTGCCACTCACATTTCTGTGACCTGTCCGTGTCCCTGAAAATGATCCCCTTACTTCTCCTCCACACCAGAGAAAAGCCGTTACCACGCTCCTTGCTACAGCGAGAACTGCTATCACGCTGGTTCAAAGCAGCTAAGAACTTGATTTAGTCTTGGCGCAAATCCCCGGTTTTGCACTTTTTAGCTTTGTGACCTCCAGCAGGTTGCTTGGCCTCTCCGTGCCTTAGTTTCCTGTCCATTAAGTAAGGCGAATACTTCTTAGGGTCGCTGTGAGGACTAAAGGAGGTAATTTGCATGGAGTGCTAGAGCAGACCATGGTTCTTCGTAAGTTCTGAGAACACGTTAGCCTTCGTCATCGGAGGCGTGTGTGTACATGTAGTGGCCTGGTACTCAGAACTCAAGCCTGGTACTCAGAACTCAAAACTCACGCCGAGAGGAATCAGCATATTCCTTGCATCCT
The DNA here is from genome assembly GCA_003508835.1 of Eonycteris spelaea. Lineage (NCBI taxonomy): Eukaryota > Metazoa > Chordata > Mammalia > Chiroptera > Pteropodidae > Eonycteris > Eonycteris spelaea. Next base: position 6,158,563 of record PUFA01000004.1, on the reverse strand, counting down.
GCAGCAGTGATTGGTTGGAATTCCCTGTTCTGGTCTCTCTCAGGGCCCATTCAATCAGCACTAGCTGTCCACTGTCTTTCTACACTGGGCTCATCCCCACAATTTTCAAACTTTTATTCGTAGGCCATGGAAACATCAAGCTAAGTGAAAACCATGCCAGGGGTGGGGAGGGTCCAATTAGGTGCAGCAGAACTGAAGCAGGGAGCAGTGCTAAGAGAGACCCCCTCCCCGGGCCATCGAGCTATGGGCCTGGAGCCACTGGGCAGCCCTGCTGTCTTCTGCGGCTCCCACCCTGCGGCTTTGAGCAGTGAGTCTCCTGGGTGATGCCCCCATCTCCCGTTTAGTTGGCCCGCTCCCGCTCAGCCTCTGGAGACTCTGTGGGAACGTCTGGCCAACTGACACTCCTCTGGGGTTTTATTTCTGTCTACCCACAGAGTATGTCCTCTCGGATTGTCTGGTACGGTTTCCTTCAGTTCTCTGTTTCTCATATTTAAGATTTGACTGTTGGTGGAGTCACAGCGGGGCTGTCTGCTTTTTGGTGAGTTGCTTGCTTCTGTTTGGGGCAATCGCCCAGTTTTGGTGTCTAAAGGAAGAGGAAGCAGGGAACTGTGGGCTTCTCTGACTTCGACAGTAACCATGAACTTCAGTAAGCAGGAACTTCCTTCATCTTTCTTTAAATCCTGAATGCATGAGGCAGAACTCTGACGCAGGGCTTCTCAGTCACCAGCATCAGTATCATTAGAGATGCTTGTTACAAACGTAGATTTTCAGATCTGTCTTGTAAGCCTGTTCGAGAGAATCAGCATGGTCACAGTCCTGCAGTCATTCAGGTGTGAGAGCCATGGGCACTTGGGGAAACGTTCACGGGCTTACTGGAACTCTTAACTCATGAGTGAGTGTCACTTTTTGGGTGACCCATGGGCATGGTCTCTGCTTGCCTGCTTCAGTTCTGACTGTCAAACAGCTTCCCTGTGCCACATCCCTCTGCATACCTCCATGGGACATGACCTGCTTAGTTGATGTTTAAACAGCCAAGTCATTCACGTCCATGGCTGATAAGAAGTCTCCTCAAGCTTTTACTACCATTTGTGGTCAGAAGGAAACCCATGAGTGAAGAGATGGATTCTCATGCTCATGAACTGTCTCTGAAGACAGCTCCCAAAAAGGGGTCCCAAAGGTGTTCTGAGCTCTGGCGGTCTGGCTATAAGTATGTAGAACACCTTTGGTTATTTTGAAGGACCGTGTTCATTTGAATGAATTTTGTCCTTGGAAAAGTATCTTCTGGCCATGCTTTAGTCCTACTAAGAAGCCCCCTCCAAAAAGTGACATCATGTCAGAGCACAGGTGGAGGTTTCCGAAAGTGTGAACAGTATTGATCGGAGTTAATCATAGCGCCACCCCTCCCACCACCGACTGTGAGGCCAACTGTGGATTTGTGAGGTATTTCAGGCCCTTCTGATATTGTCATCCTGAGATGTTATAATCATAAGGAAGTAGCATAGATATCTTTTTCTTGGTTGTTGGAGTGTTGCAAACAACCTACTAATTAGAGATGCCGAGTAAAAATCAGATGTGGGATATAGAAAACCTGGTTTCCAAAGACTGGCCTTGGTACTCACCAGCTGTGTGTCCTTGGGCACATCCTTGAGTCCCCAAGCCTGACAAAGAGTCACAGAGCCATTGTGAGAATTTAAGAGACTCTACTACCTGATGGTACCTAAGCACAGGTCCTGCCTCCTAGCAGGTTCTGTAAAGAATGGTGCTTGCATCTGCATCCTGCCAGCTTGGTTCATTAAGCGCTTAATGCATTTCCGTGTGCTTTGGGTCAGGGGGGAAAGGGGATGGAGAACAGCAAGAAGAGACTTCATGAAAAAGGACTGACCTCTGCTGTGCCGAGGAAATGAATATTCAACAAAAGAACGCCAAGAGGGAATGAATTGATTGACTCTACGCCAGTCCCCCATGCACCCGTGTTGCTGGGGAGCTGGGGATGGGAGGCTAAGGGGTTCTTACACCTTCCTGCAGGGAGGGATGTGAGGGAGCTTACTGGCAAGGATGAGTCATCATAATTATAGACTTCTTTTTCGTTTTAAAAGCCACCATTTTAAGCGCAGCTCCCAGCAATTACAAATCAATTATAACCCACAATCAGACCTCCAATTTTTTAAGTCTGTGGAGTCTCTTAAGCATCGATGTAAATCCTTCGCCTTTGTTTGAGGTCAGGAGTTCAGTAAGATCATTCAACTAGTGAGTCTAAATAAAGCTAACTGGAACTAATTATCAATCAGCCCTCTGATGGCAAGCTGCTGTCCTCATAAGGGATTATTTGTTATTTCTTCCAGGCAATTTCTTTCCTCACGCCCCTGGCTGTTATTTGTGTGGTGAAAATTATCCGGCGAACAGACAAGACTGAAATTAAGGAAGCCTTCTTAGGTAGAGTATCCTCAGTTCCTGTTTTAGGGGATGGGGCTAAACTGAATTTGATCACTCGATTTAAAAAGTCTCATTTGCGCCCAGCTGATTTTGCTCTTGGTCAAATTAAACTTGGGCAATAGAAGACGAGAGAAACTTTAAGCCCTGAGAAGCGCCAGTGCGCAGAATGAAATGCCCCCATGTCCTAGGCAGCCCGTGCCGCTGTCCTTGGTGCTGAACGTGACCGCGTGTCTCTCTTCAGAGGTCCGCGCTGCTCAGGAGGTGAAGGGAAGCGAACTTGAACCTTTGTCACCACTCACTAGCTGTCCAATCTCACATTTGTGGCTAATAGACCCGCATCACAGGCAATTGAGAAATCAACTCCTGGACCAATCACTGTTCTGGCTAGGGGCAGAACTGAGCAAAAGCAAACTGTAAAATAAAATAGAAATTGGAAACAAGCTCCATAATTTATCTTCACTGTGGGGACATTTTGGCAGTTAAGCAAGTGTTATTGTGTAAAGAGTGTTACAATCTTTGCCACTGATTATAATGCCATTGTTACAAATCCTCCCCGAGCTAAGCCATATCTGCATGTGACACATGCTTGACATTTTTAGGATTAAATTCGTTTTTCTGATCTGCATATTAATCAAATGCTGAGTAAATGACAGTATTAAGAGAAAGCCAAAACTACATGACTTGTTTAACAATCAGAATAAACTTCCCAGTAGCTGGGCTTTCAGTTTTTGATTATGAGGAAAACTAATTATGTTTATTTTTTGATACCACACGTACAGGTTACCCAAACCCTCACACAAACTGCGTGGTTGGTATGTTATATGGACTTAACATTCAGTTAGGTAGTGAATCTGGAAATAGGCAATTCCTCACTTTTAGAAGGTATGTTTGTAAATTTGGGGGCTTTGAGAAAATGGAAATGTAGCAAAATGTCATCTTCCTTTTTTTGGTAAGGGAATGAGGGTGAGAGGAAATGTAGGGTACATAGCAGTTAAGAGGCTTTCTGTCTGAAGCAGGATAGGGGACGTTTCTTATATAACTCGGCTTTGCTTAGGCTCTGTGTAGTTGAAAAGAACAGCATCCCTCTCAAATGAGCTCAGATGAATTAGGGGTTTAGTTACAGAGCTACACAAACAATCAATCTCACAGGCATCCAAGAATCAGGGGGAAAGGACATAGGAGCCTCTTGGGGACTGGAGTTAGGGAGCTGGGACATGAGTGGTGGAGACACCCTCCTGGGTCATAACCACTCCTCTCTGTCCTGTGCCTTCCCTATTTTTCCCCGCACCCCCTGCCTTATTCTCTGGTCCAGATGTCGTGTCTGCTGACCCGTACTTTTGGTCTGTGTGAGGCTTGGACTGGCGGTGGTGGGCACTCCAGCCCCACGCCCGCATGGCCGTCAGCTCCAGAGCCACGTCCAAGTCACACTGCATCCTGTGGTCCAGACTTCCCAAGCAGAGACTGCAGCTCATCTCATTTCTCAAGCCTGACCCCAAAAGCCACGAGTCTCTGAGATGCCCTCCCTCAAGTTGGGTGTGCGTCCCAGGCTGCTCATCTGTGGTTGAGGGTTTGCTGGTCATGTGGTCTCAATCTCTGCAGCTGAGGTGGTGGAAAGGCCACTTTTTCCAAGAAGGACATAGGTGCCCCTCCGACACGTGGCTCGAGCAGTTGAGGTAGTGTCTGGACAGATACCACTGTGGTTCCCAAAATGTCCTGTCGGGAGCCCTCTCAGTGGACCTGGAAGTCCTTTTGCCTCACTCTTTATTCTAGTCTCTCCCTTGGCATGGAACCCCAAGGTACAGGGCTGTGAGGGAGAACAGTCTTTCAAGGTTATAATTATAATTTACTGCTGGCTTTTGGAGTTAAGATGTTGTTCTGGCAGTAAGTAGCTCACAGTTACTTTCTCTAGACATTTTTTTATTCACAGCAAAATCTTCCTTCAGCAGCATCTCACAATTGCACCCCATAGCCTGCCTCCTGTATGGTAACAGAGGAGGGGAGTTACTGTCTGTCCTGTTTGTCTAAATAAATGAGAGCCTGCCCTGTAGAAAAGATGAAGAGCTTTATGTTGTACACACTTTTTTCTTTTTTAAAAAAATCACTTGTTTCAGGAAGCCTTGAATATAGGGGGTGGAGGAATGATCTTTAAAAACCAAGGACAGAAAACTAGGTGTAGCTTTTCCAGTGTTACCTGGGACTCAGGACTTTCCCAGTGAAGGTGGTTTAGTGCTCAGGTCCCTTCTCTACTCAGGCATCTTCCGCAGACCGAGTCCCTTACCTGTATGTCCACAGAGGCCACCTTTGTGCACCTGCTGTTGGAAGAGGAGAAGCTCAGCTCGTGCAGTGTCAGGGGTTCAGGCAGCAGAACAGCCAGGTCTGTGTAACGGGGAACGCTGTCATGCAAGGAAGGTGCTGTACCCCCAGCAACAATAAAAGTAACAACAGGAGCCCTCTAAGCCTCTGGGATGCTCGTTGAGCAGGCGCAACCTCAGTACAGGCCACCGACAGGCCAACTCATCAGACACATCGCTTTGAATTTCTGGTTTGTCTTTGTAACTTCTCTCAAGCCTGCAGTGCTGTGAGATGCTGTTAGCACAGCCCCGAGTAACCCTGTGGGTTACCGTTAGCCAGAAGCGCTCCTGGTTAGTTAGGGTCATTCATCTCCTGCTCGGCCGGCCTTTCCTGCATCCGACCTCAGCCCAGCCTTCTCTCTGGTATCAGTGGGAGATTCCTAAGGGTCTTTGCTATTCAGATGAAAATAACAATTGGTTCAGGGTATTTTCAGAACACTGTGATGACTTCCACCCTAAATATCGTTGCTCCGGATCCCCACTCCTTTCTGTCCCCTTCAGAATTTTGGACCAGGGAGTGAAGTTGCCAGCTGTTGGTGGATCCAACACATCCACACATTTTCCAGCTCAGCTATTGGAAGCGTTTCAAAGACCGGCTCTGTGCTACAGTAAGCCCAGCCGGTGCGGAGGCTGGGGACGTGTTTGGAGTTTGGGATCCGTGCAGCGTCTGTGAAGTTTAGTGGTCTGTGACGTTCCCCCAAAGGCACTGGAAGATCAGCTAGTGCTGCTTGTTTGCGGAGACCTTTCTGTGCTAAGGCCGTGTTGGCTAGAAAGGAGTCCGGCCCCACCGAAAAACACAGCAGTGAGCCCGCTGGATCGGCCCGAATGGGAGAGACTCCGGTCATTTCAGGGTGATCTCACGGCCTGTTCATGGTCATGGCTTTGGGAGCACACAACAGTGAAGGGAGCCTGGGGAAATTTTTCTCCTCGTTCTGAGGGAGACCTTGCAACAGTGCTCCGAGCATGTGAGAGAGAAGGGAAGCCAGCATCCTAGCAAGGAAGGGGCTGTGTGTGCAGATGTAATCAGAGGATTTCTCCGCGTCCCCCACTCTGGGTCCAGTGTTAGACCCCAGGTGCTTGGTGTTTAAGTGGCAACCCCATGCGGCCAACTCACGCTCTGCCCTCCACCCCGGGAGCCCGCAGAGAGCCCGACCGCAGTGTTCCCACCTCACACAGCAGTGACTAATTTCCCTTTGACTAATCTCCCTTTGACACAGGCGTGTATTTGAACTGGCCCCTCCCATCCGCTCTGCTTCCATGACTCGTGAAAAGCAGATGGGGTTCGTCTCCCTCTCCGTGGCCTCTCCACAGCACATGCCATTCGTGGACCACACGTGTGTCTCCTCGATGACCATGAACTGCTCTAGGCAGCTCCTTCCTGAAAATGTCCTTCCACTGCGGTTTTCTTGCATACATCCCCGCTCGTACTCCATAGTTAGCGTTTGCCGAAGGGAAGCGGTAGCTCACGTGCTTAATTATTCAACAAAGCAACGGGACGGGCGTCAGCAGGTTTCAGTCTGTCTCGTGGACTTGCCTGCTGCGCAGTCCTGATAAACGCAGGAGAGAGATGCGCGGTCCTCGCAGGGTCCTCGCAGCGACTCATGTCGCCGCCACCCTTGGCAGGATCTGCGCTTCGCCCGTCACCGTTCTCTCAAGATGCTCGGAGGATGTCCCCCTGCCGCAGGTTTCCAGACAATGTATTCCGGAAGGCCCTGCGGTTTTCAGTGGCAAAAAGCACCAGCTGTGCCAGCCTTCTCGAAGCCCGGCGAGGCGCTAGGACTCTTCCTCTTCTCAGAAACAGAGGTCTGCTTGGTCACAGAGTGTGGACAGCTGTCGGCAGCCGGGTCAACGAGGACATAATCGCCATGTGGGAATGTCCTGCTCCGCAGTGGCTCTGATGACAGTTATGTCCGAGAAGGTTGCCAAAAAGGAAATTTAAAGAGTTAATGTTTCTTGCTACCAGTAGAAAAATTCTACGTGCTATAGTATTAAATCTGGTCACTTCAGCTGGGACATGCTAGATGGATTTCTCTCCAATATTGAAAATTTCCAAGAGGAGAGAGAAATTTTATGTCATAGGGGTTGGAACTTTATGAGTTAGTTACTTTCCAAAGGCTTGCCCTAATTATATTTTTATTCTAGCCACCCACGATTCCCTCTGTTTTTTTTAAAGTTTGAGTTCATATTTCTGTGGTCATAAATTAGATAGAATTATGACGATCGTGATGATAATTTCGATTCGAGAGCCAGCTGGTTATTTCTGTCTCTTGGTTTGTTTTAGCGGTGTCCTTGGCTCTTGCTTTGAATGGAGTCTGCACAAACACTATTAAGTTAATAGTGGGAAGGTAAGTTCCGAAAAGAAGCACGTGCTGACTCAGATGCTCAAGGTCATCTGTGTAGGAACCTTGGCCACAGACACTGGATGGGACAGATTTGAGTTCTTCCGGTTTCCCCTTAAATTGTTGTCCTTCTGGGATTTCCGTCCTCAGCACAGATCCCTCTTCTCCTTTGAATTACGATCCCACTATTATTTCAGAAAATACGAGGCCCATAGTAGAGAGAGACCCACTGGCTACGCCTGCTGGGCCAAGGTCCACGGCCAGCCTTTCCAGTCCATCCGCTGCTGTTGCAGGGCCTCATTGGGCACCCGCTCACCTGTCAGTTCTGGCCTCCAAAAAAGAAATAAGATGATGTATTTATTGCTCTCTTTGGGATAAGAAGTATGGGTTGGCATTAGAGTGTTGGCTGAGGGCACATTTCTCTTACCCTCCTGGGAAATGATTTCTGTTCTCCATTGACCTTGCCTTTGCCTCCAGTTGCTCTGGAAGTCAGTCCCTGTAGAGTCCAGCAGATCTGAATTCGAGACCTGACTTTGGCTCCAAGCAGCCCTTGGCCTTGGCCTTGGCCGGGTCCCCTCTCAGAACCTCAGCATTTCCTGGTCGTCCCCTTGGTGCTGGGTGCCGGCCAGGCGCCACGAAGGTGGCAGGTGGATCCAGACCAGGCAGTCTGTGCCCTGATGCTGCAGTATTTCCCCAACATTGCACGTTTAGGGTTAGTTACCATGGTGCCCTGATAAAATGCTGATTCTTGTGCCTTTCTGCCCTGAGGGTTTGGTTCAGTAGGTAAATAAACCTTCTTAGAGAAGTCCGGGCTGAGTAGGTGAACACCAGCAGCTCTGAGAGATTTTTGAAATTAATTATTGATATGTTTTAGATATTGATAGATTATTGTTGAGCCTAGATCCCAGAGCTGGGAGGGCCGGGGAGACAGTGCATGAGAAACGTGGCCAGCACATGCAGAAAGCGGGCCCTGTGTTCACAGCAGCAGCAAAGCCTCACCCGTAGTGGGCGTTCAGTAAATATTAGTTGGATTGATGTGAAACACTTGGCCATCGCACACCTGTAGGAGAACCCTCACCTGAGTGAGGAAGAAAAGCACGGGGTGAAGTATGCAGGTGCAGGAATCCAAGTGCTGGGGTTCAGAGCTGGTCTCCGCCACTTACTGGTTGTATGTGACCTTGGGCAGGAGCGTCACCTTTTTAAGCCTTCATTTCTGTGCCTGTAAAATGAAGAAAGTCCCAGGGCCTGCCTTGGGGTTGTCATAAGAATCTTATGACAGAACACGTGTGCAGTGCTCAGCACTAGGTCAGGTACCCAGTAAGGACTCAGTAAGGACTCAGTGAGGACTCAGTAAGGGTTAGCTGTGACTGCGACAGGAGGCTCAGCCCCACTCCCCTGGAGAGAGGGCTCTCTCCCAGGACACCGGGTGACCGTGTGCTTTGCATCATGGGGCAGGGCTTTTAGGTCCTCTCAGCGAGGTTAACTGAGGCCTGCTGTCTGAGAAACAGCTGATGGCCATTGAAATTCAAGATAAAGGGCCCTGAGCAGCCTGAAGTCTCGGGTCCTAGAAGCGGCCTCGGAAGGTCAGGGCTGCGGGTGGAGGCGGGAGCTTCCTCTTACTCCGCCAGCGCTGGGCTCAGGTGCCTCCTGTAAGTCGTTAACCCTCAGGACTTCACCTTGGGTAGGTAAGGACCTCCCCCTTTTACAGATGTGGAAACTGAGGCTGGGGGAGGCGACACGACCTTCCCGAGGTCAAAAAACTAGTAAGTGGCAGAACCAGAGTTGCAAGTCAGATCTTTCTGACCCCGAACGAAGTCTGAGCTTTTCCCCAGACCCCCCACGTCTAGGACGCTCCGTGCGGAGCTCGGTGTAGGTGGAGCGGGGGGAGCAGGGAGCGGCGGGGGTCAGCTCGGGGTTTTTGTGACGGCAGCGTTTTATATTGAAAATGTCCATGGTGTCTTTTGTAGACCTCGCCCCGATTTCTTTTACCGCTGCTTTCCAGATGGAGTGATGAACTCGGAAATGCACTGCACAGGTGACCCCGACCTGGTGTCCGAGGGCCGCAAAAGCTTCCCCAGCATCCACTCCTCCTGTAAGTTCTCTGGCGGGGACGCTCTCAGTCCCCGGGCGTGTTTCCTGGCCTCTTTCTGTGGGAGTTCAGGCGGCGGGGAGAGTGTTGGTGCACGGATGTTGGGCACGGTTCACTTTTCTTCCCTGTAGGGTGTTTGGCTTAGAAACAAGATCTTCAACTGCAGGTGATAAGCCCGAGTGAGAACGAGGCTCTGGGGTGTACAGAATGTTAGATGTGTTGCTGTTGTGAGCTCGGTGGGGTGTGACACGTGACACTGTACCCTGTGGCTGTGCAGTTCAGGGACTGGACTGTGTGCAGGGGAATTTCCCCTGCCCCCTGGGACCTTCTGCTTTTCAGCCTGGTGTTCACTCTAGTTTATTTCTTCAATGAGATATTGTGTGTGTTTGTGTGTTCACATATGTAGTGTATATATATCTATTTGTGTGTGTGTGTATATATATACACGTTTACACACCCACATGTACACTCAATACATAATCCGATTATAGATATTTGAGCTGGCACAGGCCTCCAGGCAAAGACTAAATAATATGAATCAGGTGCAGTGCGGTGTAGTGGAAAGAACACGGTCTTTGAAGGACGACCAAGCCCATCTCTGCCAGGTGTGAGCTCTGTGACTTGACTTCTCTGTGCCTCGGTTCCTGCTGTGTGAAATGGGAATGATGACGCCTCCATTAGTGGCTGGGGAGGGGGTTAGACTAAGAGGTGGCGATCCCTGACATGGCTGGAGTGTCTGCAATGCCAGGAGGTCGAGGTGCATCATCTCACTCAATCCACTGAGTGTATGGAAAGTGCTTAGCATGGCGCCTCAAGGAAACCGTGGTCATCCGGGGATCGTTCGTTAGCGGAGCTGAGGTTTCACGTCTTCATTCCATCAGTGCTTATTGAACGATTTCGGTGCGAGGCTCTGTACCAGGTGCTGGTGACACAAAGATAAATAAGACATAGGTCACAGGCTGTGGCAGACTGTATATTTAGGTTGGTGATTCTGGGGTAATTGGAGAAGAACCATGGCCACAGGTGACCTCTCGGGAGAGGACAGGGAGCTGTCATGATCCCACACTCTTGATTCCTCACAGGACTGATCATTTTTACCTTTGGCAAGTCCGTTACCTTCATCTTCTCTGTTTTTTTTTTTTTTCTAAGACACACCAGATAATGGCAGGATTATAGAGAAACTGGATGCCCTTTTTTTGCCGAGTGTTTGTTGGACATTTTGCTCAGGGCCTTTGGGGACTAGGGTTTGTCAACAAGATAACGGAGTGCCAGGCACTCTGCGTGAATGCCTGTCAATCTGCACAACAGCTCTGCCAAGTCTGGTGGTCCCCATTTTATACGCAGGGACGGTGAGGCTCAACAGACTCAGTAACTCATTTAAGGACAGTTAGCTGACCCTCATGCGGGCCTCTAACACGATAGTGTCTTGGGGAGGGTGTGTGTGTCTGCTGGTGGTTAAATTCAAAAAAGTATTCACCATCCATGTTCATTTAAATAAATAACTAATTTTATCCTCTTGTTTCTTGGAGAGCTCAGTAGGTCAAATGGCGGTACCCCAAGAGATATGCCCAACTCCTAGCCCACGCGACCTGTGAATGTGATCTCACTTGGAAAAAGGGTCTTTGCGGATGTAACGCAGTGAAGGATCTCAAGATGAGATCATCCTGGATTTCGAGTGGGCCCTAAATCCAATGACAGGTGTCATAAGAGAAAGGCAGAGGGATATTTGAGACAAAGGGGAGGATGCTGCACGAAGGTGGAGGCAGAGATCGAGGTGATGCAGCTGCAAGTCGAGAGGCACCTGTCACCAGGAGCTCGAAAAGGCAAGGAAGCACCTAGAACCTTCAGAGGGAGTGTGGCCCTGCCGATACCTTGATTTTGGACTTCTGGCCGCTAGAACTACGAGAGAACTGATTTAGATTGAACACTAACTAGTTAGTAGAAAGAGTCCGGCTTTAGAGTCATGGGAGAGAGTGAGAGAAAGCACGTCACTCTGTGCGGTTCTTTGAAATGCTTTGAGGTTACTGTGGCAAGAGGCGTGGAGGCGCGATGCCTGAGGTTCAAGTTCTTCTGAGCTTCGGGTATTGCTGTTATTTCAGGCAGACCATGAACTTGGAAGTGCTTCATCTTCTCTTTTCCTCTCTGAAGTCACATTTTAAATGAGTTGTCTGTGTGAGGGGAGTTGTGGGTGCCAGCTGGAGAAATACCTGTTGTATTGAGTCCTGTCTTCTTATCGTCTGGGCTTCTGATGCAGAAATTGTTTAGAAGTACCTGGGACGGGATTCACCTGGGCTTGCCTCCCACCTGCTCTCCATCTCTATCTTTGTGGGGTCACTTAAGGTCTACATGTTCTAGTCTCTTGAAGACTTGGTACCGAGCTGTAAGGGGCTTCAAAAATTACAAGCTATAAGAAGTGAAACCGTATGACAAAACCTTAATCCTGGTTTTTGAACGGTTGACTGAGGGCTGCACGTATTTACTGTTGCATTGCGACTTGGGAAGGAAATAGCTTTCATGTGAATCACTCGAGCTGGAAGACTGCTGGACCACAGAGGTTTCGATGGGACACCCTCTGTATCAGATGCTATTTCTGACAGGGCTGCCTGCCAAGTCAGTGCCTGGCTGATGTCTCATCCATGCCAGACAAGCTATTTCGACAGAGATGTTACTCTGTCTTTTGCTTAAGATGCTACTTAAAATGTTATAAATTGTTACTACTTGGCAGACACAGGATGCTACCTAGCCTCTGGCCTTTGATAGCGGTATTTTCATCTGCCATCCTCTTTATGACAGGTCAGTGATTGCCTTGCAGGGAGCTGCCATATTCACTTAGAAAAACCATCAGTGCTGTTTTCTGGATTCCTGTTGAGCACATAAGAAGCCTAGAAGTGGTGTGACTCTTAGTTCCTCAGAGCGAGTGGCAGACCTCAGAGGGGTGGCCGCGGCGGACTTCCATTTTGATAGACACACTCTTTCTCCCTTCAGTAAATCAATTTTTATAGGCTATTCTTGAGTGAATGGACATGGACATTCTGGACCAAGGAGTCTCATAAGATGAATTCCCCGTGCTGGGTAAATTCGGGCTGGTTTTTTGCTCTTGTTTTACAGATAATTGGGGACCAGAAGACAGTTATGCCCACATATCACTCTGCAGAGCAGTTGGTTTTGTTTGAACTTAAGAAAAAACATGGATTTCTTTTCAGAGCAAAAGATCTTGTTCTTAATCTACCCTGAGAAGTCAAACTGTACTCCCTGTCATGTTTACGTGGTAAGCGGTCCGCAAACAGCGTGTCCCTGTTTGCAGCCACCTGATGGGACTTGCTTTGCAAGGCGGCCCAAACCACCCTCAGCTGGACAAGCAGAGACCGCAGTTTCAAAGAGTGAGGGATTTTCTTTAGACAATTTCTTGTGACGCTTGGGATTTAAAGCCGAGAAAGGTGATGTAGCTTTAAAGCAGGGATGGTCTAAAAAGCAAATTGTCTTTCATTATATAACCTCAGCTTTTATTGCCTATTGATTCACCTTCCAGAAAGAAGATAGATTTCAGAGAGAAAAATAGGAAAAACAAATTATTAATGCCAGTCAAGCTATTAAGAAATTTCTTCCCTGTAAAAATGGTGGAATTGAGTAAAACAATACTGTTGTCCAGAGGTTGGCAGACAACAGCTGCCTGTTTTCGTGAATAAAGTTTTATTGGAACAGAGAGATGCCCTTCATTTACGTATTATCTGTGGAGACTGTCACTTTATAATGGCAGAGTCGAATAGTTGCAAAGTAGACATGGCCCACAAAACTGAAAACATGCTCCAAATAATATGAAAAGCATTACTCCAGGGGGGGGGGAAGGATGAATAGATGGAGCACAGAGGAGTTTTAGGGCAGTGAACATGCTCTGATTCTGTAGTGATGGATACATGTCATTACACATTTGTCCAAATCCACAGAACAGCCGTCCCCAACCTTTCTGGCACCAGGGACCGGCGCTCCTAGGAGAATCTAACGCCTGATGATTTGAGGCAGAGCCGAGGTGGTGATGCTGGCGCTGGGGAGCGGCTGCAGATACAGGTGAAGCTGTGCTCACTTGCCTGTCACTCACCTCCTGCTGCGCCTGGTTCCTAACAGGCCACACTGATACCGGCCCACTGCCCAGGCTTGGGGACCCCTGCCGTAGAATGTACACCACCAAGAGTGACCTCTGATGTAAACTGTGGACTTTGGGTGGTTACGAAGTATCAGCGTGTGTTCATGCGTTGTAACAAGTGTTGGAGGATGCTGACAGTGCGGGAGGCTCGGCGAGGGTGAGGGCAGGAGGTATGGGGCGCTTCCTGGGCCTTCTTAATTTTGCTGTGAATCTAAAACTCAATAAGAAACTAAAGAAACTAAAGCAGACAAAAGCATTACTAAAATAAAAGCAGTGCACTTGACTTGTGCACACAGACATTTGATTTTTAAAACAAGTCCAGGACAGTAGGGTTCGCAACGCCCTGGCCATAGACCATACTGGTCTCTGGCCTCTTAAGAACCGGGCCACAGCAGGAGGTAAGCGATGGGCAGGTGGGCGAAGCTTCACCTGTGTCTGCAGCCGCTCCCCAGCGCCAGCGTCACCGCCTCAGCTCCGCCTCAGATCATCAGGCGTTAGATTCTCGTAGGAGCTCCGGTCCCTGTGCCACAAAGGTTGGGACAGCTGCATGACAGCATAAAAGGGAGGTATTGATAGGATAATCAGAGCTTGTGGGAAATATTTTTAAATGACAAGCTTTGAAAGGCATATCTGGTGACGATGATTTCGCAGACTCCGTTTGAACCCTTACTATTTTAGGTCCCAGGCTTGCACTTGGCGAGTTTAGGATGAATTTGCGTGTTTTGTGTTGTGGTATCTGGCGATCTGTGGCTGTTTGTTCTTATTTAAGGCAGAAGCAGGAGAGCTGACTGGGCGGAGCTCGTTGGTTGGGCTTCGCTGATGGGGAGCAGCTGTGTTCTCACTGCTTGGCCCCAAGCATTAGCACCTGGTCTCGACTTTGAGGCTCATTCGCCAGGAGGAGCGTCCCCAGGCTCTTGCCCAGTGTCCACTAGCCCGGCATCCTGGTGGCTGAGTGGAGGGGCCTGGGTTCCTGCAGGTCACTGTGCGGACCGGCCCTTCCTCCTGCTTTCAGGCTGATTGTTCAGCCCTGGGCTCTGCTTGCCCGCTTCTCCCAAGCCCGGACCTCAGCTGGTTAAAAACGTCTGTCTTCTTCAAGACTCAGGGAGGTGGCAGTTTCCTGGTTTCCAGGATGGGGTGGGGGACCTGGTGAGTTTAACTGCTCTTTATAGGGACATCCCATTCACTTCCCTGTTTCCAGCCCATGCCTCATTCCTGCCCCCTACAGTTCCTGGCGCTTCCATTCCAAGCTTTGCAGGGTCCTGCCTGGTGAATGAGCAGCTTCTCCAGGGCAGGACGCTCGGCAAGCATGTCGACTCACCTTTCCTTGGCTCTGCGAGTCAATATCACTCCGCCCTCTGCTTTCCAGCCTTATAGGTTGTGGTGTGCAGTTGAGGTACTTCCGTTTAAGATAGAATGCGTGTTCCTGTTTGCATCAGCCAGAGTTCTCCAGAGAAAGAACCAATGGGGTGTCTGTCTAGAGAGAGCGGTGGGGAGAAAGTTATTTTGAGGGATTAGCTCACGTGATCGTGGGGTGTTTGGCAAATCTGCAATGTGTAGGTCAGACCGGGAGGCTGGAAACTCAGGTAAGAGTTGATGTGCAGGCTTAAGTCTGAAATCATCAAGGCAGGCCGGTGGGTTGGAAACTCAACCTGTGTTGCAGTTTGAGGTAGAATTCTTTATTTAGGAAACCTTAGTCTTTACTCTTAAGGCCTCCAGCTGATTGGAAGAGGCCCACCTACATTATGGAGGGTGAGCACCTTTACTTAAAGTCAGCTGATTGTAAATGCTTATCACATCTGGAATACACCTTTGCAGCAACATCTAGACCGGTGCTGACCAAACGCGGGGCACCAGGGCCTGGCCACGTGGACATACGAAAGGAGCTGTCGTCACACCGTTGTTTCTTCCTTCCTTCTAATTTTAAAATCAGAAATACCTTAGCTGCAGAGGTGCCATGTGTTAGAAGGTTCTTGTACATCCCAGGTGTTACTGTGATGACGGTCCTTCAGAGTCAAGTACCTACACTGAAGGGTCTTTGGAGGCTGTGTCTGGAAGTTTGTTAATGGAGTCTAAATGGGTTCTAACTATGGATTGAAAAATGATCACAAGATGTCATCTGTGCTAACCAGCCAGGTTTAACTCCATTAAGCATGAATATTCAATACTATAAACCAGCTGGTTCTTGGAGTGGTTAGGCAGGCTTTTGCATAATGAAACAGGAAACGGGAGAGCAGAGGAAATTGCAAGATTTCGCTTGTTTTGCATCATTTAATGAAATGAAATTGCTCTCCGGGGACGTTGCTGGTCGATGGGAAGCTTTAAAAAATGCCACCTTCGTCTTCTTTTGAAAATGTTATAAAATCAAAAGCAACAAACAAATCAGACAAACAAAAGCTCATGGACACAGACAACAACAGTATGGTGGTTCCCAGAGGGAAAAGGCGGTGGGTGGAGGTGGAAAGGGGTAAAGGGGGTAAAATATATGATGACAGAAGACTTGACCTTGCATCATGTAATGCAGTGTACAGATGATGTATTGTGGAGTGGTATACTTGAAACCTATATAGAATTTTATTAATCAATGTCACCCCAATAAATTTAATAAAAATTTTTAAAAAGGGAATTAGTGGTTGCTTTGGTAATATAGAAGCATAGAAAAAGTTTCAAAGGAAACAATTGGAATGAAAGATAGGTTTATTATCTTGACCACAGTTATATATTCATGAGTGTGTGTGTGTGTATACATATTTAAAAATGGTACATTTAAAACAATGATATTAAATGGCATGAGCTGCTTAGGTCATTGGTTCGGCTAGGACAGACTGCTGGTCATTTGTCTGGGGTCAGCTCAGCCTATGTGGTTTCTCTTAACTTAACTTCCAGGTTCACTGTCATGTCAGGGATGCCATCAAACTTGGCAAGGGCCCCTCAGAGCTTTTTTCCTAAATTTGTATTATCCTGCGTCTCACGCTTCCAAGACCATTGCAGAGGGTCAGAGAAGCAGCTGCGTTTACTTGGCCACGTCTTCCTCATTTACGTGGAGGCACCCCTGGACGCTGGAAAGGCTTGTTTTGGGGGCGCCAAACCGCCGGAGGGTGTGATTGCTTTCAGCAGTGTCAGACCTCTTTGCAGGATGGCATTTCTCAATCTTTCTTTCATTTTCATCCTCTCCTCTTTTAGACTTTTTCCTCTAATTGCTCATCTCTACCATGAAATGTGAATGCCACAGATATACTGGATATCTGCTGGCGTACTGTGGCCATTTGGAGGGCCACAGATGATAGTAATACCTTAGATTTTCTCATGTCCCCAAAAGCTAGTTCTCATCCCCTTGGGGGCGGTGTTGACCTGGCTGGGAATGCATGTTCTAGGGCCGTAGTAGTTTTTAACTGAGCAGTTTTGCTCCTCAGGGGCATTTAACAATGTCTAGAGACATTTTTTGATTGTCATACGTTGGGGGTTGGGGGGAGTTGCATAGAGGCTGTCCCCACGGCACCGAATTACCAGGCCCAAAATGTCCAGGCTGAGAAACCCTCTCCTAGAGCAGGGAGGCACATGGATGGGAGAGATGGATCACTCCTGTATTAAACCCATCCACTCTCCAAGTTCCTGGTCTGAGTAAATAGATATCTTTAGAAATGAGTATTGTTTAATTAATCAACATACTTGCCCTCAAAGACTTGGCTCACTATTGGATTTCTATGGGGAAAAAAAAAAAAGGTCAGGGTTAGATGAAAGGTTACAATTAAAGCCTCATGCCTTTTCATCTGTCTTTTAAAACTTTTTGTTAAAAACAAGTTCAGACATATATAAAAGAAAACGAATCTAATGACCGTTCCTGCTCCAGGGGCAACATTCTGCTACTCTCCCTTCCTGTTTTTCTCTGCCCATTTCCCACCATGGTTCAATAATGATTTGTTTATTATTTTAACCTTTTAAGGTAACATTCACATTGAAACACGTAAATCATTGCCATTCAGTTCTGATAAATGGACACGTAAGTCACTTATGTTCACATCACAGTGGAGAATATTTCCAGAACCCCAGAACGTCCCTGTGTGCCCATTTCATCAGCCACTGTACAGTTTTTTTAACGTTAGTTTCACCTGTTTTTGAACTCCGTATAAATGGAATCTTACAGTGTATTCTTTTTGTGTCTAGAAGCTTTTATTCAGTATAATGTCTTGAAAGTCTTCATGTTGTTATGAGTATATATAAATAATTTGTTTTTATCGTTGAAATGTATTCCATTATCATGAGTAGGCTACAAATCGTTCTCCTTTTGATAAACATGTGGATTGTTTCCAGTTTTTTCCATCGTCAGGAAAGTGTCCGTGAATCTTTGTGTTCAGTTTTCTTAGTGGACTGTATTGCCCCTTACCTTGGCTACCTATCTCAGAGCGGCTTTGCCGGGCACAACGTCAGGTATATGTTTAATATGAGAAGGAACTGCCATGGGTTTTCACGGGATGCTCATGTCAGTTTCCATTCTCACTGGCACCGTGTAAACTCCAGGTACTCCGTGTCGTCGCCAACGTGTGTGTCAGTCGTCGTCTTCGCTTTAGCCGTTTGGGTGGGTGTGCAGCGGTATCTCTCTGCAGTTTTGATTTGCGTTTCCCAGATGACTCATGGTGTGTGCACTTTCATCTGCGTATTGGTTCTTCACGTATCTTCCGGCAGTGCCCAGGTTCTGTGCCCATCACTCTTTCCCCCCATCCACGTAGATTAATTAATTGGCAGCGCGTCCTCCTACTTTATTTACAAGCTTTTCGTCAAATAAATGTTTCGTGAATATTTTCTCCCATCAGTGGCTTGCCTGTTCATTTTCTTAGTTTTTTGAAGAGCCGTAGTTTTAAATGTGGATTAAATCTAATTCATCATTATTTTGTTTCTTTTATGGTTATGGCTTTCTGTGTCCTATTTAAGAAATCTTTTCCCACCCTCAGTGGCAAAGGTATATTCATGCGTTTTCTTTAAAAACTTTACAGTTATTATTTTGCATTTAGGCGTTTCTCAAGTTGACTTTTGTTCATTGCGTGAACTAGAGTTTGTAGTTTATATCTGTCTGTGTTGATACCCATTTTTGCAGCGCCATTTATTGAAGAGACTCGCCTTTCGCTGTCAAATAGCTTTGGTGCTTTTGCAAGAATTAATAGACTGCGTAAGTGCGGGTCTGTTTCTGTGCTTATTAACCAATGTGTCTGTCCTACACTGATTCCTGCAGCTTTGAAGTCACACAGTTTTTGAGTCCTTCATCTTTATTCCATTTTTCTCAGAATTATTTGGGCAATTATAGGTCTCTGGAGCTGGAATCAGGGACAGTGGCAGGTTCTCTCTGAACGATAGCCATGCCTTAGGACTTGGGTATTGGCGGGAGGGCAGCGCAGTAAGTAGCCTCTGGTCTTTTGGGTGGATGAGACACGCTGACAGCCTGCCCCTCCCAGCAGGATACCACTGGCCTTGACTAGGAGCTGGGGGAAGAGGGAGGGAACCCTGAAAAGGAGTGTCCATCACCCTCATCTGGGAGGGAGCCGGGAGGGCGGAGTCAGGGCTCACAGGACATGGACTCACTGTTTCTGACTGTTAGTATATTTTCTTGAATAAATATTTCTTCATTTGCCGTATGCTCTTAAAAACATTTTCAGAGACTTAAAAACATTTTTTAAAAAGTAATTTTTCACAGTTTTTCTTGGGAGTGGGTTCACATAGCTCTTCACATTATCATTCTGAGAAACAGAATTCCCTATGTCAGTCTTCATAAATTGTGTTTTTAAATTAATTTGTGTATTTCATCTAGGTCGTTGAATTTATTAGCATCAAGTTATTTATAGTATTTCTTACTGACTTTTTGAGTTCTGTAAGATCAGTACAGATAGCCCTCTTCCATTTCTGTTATAGTAATGTACATTTTCTCTTATATTTTCTTAATTTTATTTAGGGTTCATCAATTTTACTAATTTTTAAAAAGAAAATAACTTTTTTTCTCTATTCTATTTCATTGATTTTGGCTCTTATCTATATTATTCCTTGTTCTTAATTTGTGTTTAATTTGCTCATAATTTTCTAGCTTCTTAAGTTGGAAATGTAAATCATTTTAAAGTCCTTTTTCCTTTCTAATGTAAGCATCTAAAGCTATAAACTTCCCTTGAGCTCTGCTTTAGCTTACCCCACAAAATTTGATATATTGTATTTTTATTGTCGTTATGTTCAAAATATTTTCTAACTTTCCTAGGTATTTCTTCTTGGATTTATGGGTTATTTAGTAGTGGCTTTTTTACTTTTCAAATATTGAAGGCTTTTCTGGTTATCTTGCCATCATAAATTTTTAGTCTTATTTGTGAGTACAAATTTCAGTCTTTCGAAAGTATAGAAATTTGTGTGTTGCCTGGCGTATACTTTATCTTGGTGCATGTTGCACGCAGACCTGGAAGTGAATTCTGCATCTTCGGCGTGTGGCATTCCGTAGGTCCCAGTTGAGATGCTGCCATTCAGAAGTTTTTGATCCTTTTTTCCTTTTTGTCTCATTGTTGTATCAATTAAGAGAGTAGGTTTTGATAATCTTCAGCCGTGGTTATAGTTTTGCCTGTTTCTTCTTTTAGTTTTTTTCTTGTTTCACATATTTCGGAACCTGACAAGCATATATACATTTATGATTGTTACGTATTCGTGATATTTAACACTTTTATCATTACAAAAAAATGTCCTCTGCTCCTAATTTTATCTCTTCCTATTTCATGTAATGACTTTTTCTGGATGCGAGGCCCGTGGGCCCATAAATTGTGAAACGTTTTCATAATGGCGATCTTACTCTTAGCCCTTTGTGGTGAAATGGACTTGAGTTATAAAGGAATTGCTGGACAGAAAGCTGTTGCACGTGGGTTCCTTTTATCACTGTGTCAAATCCTTGGCTTTTAACTCAGTGTTCTGATTTGGGTCCAAAAATCATTCAAGATGCTGGATGTATTCTAAAAATAGAAATTCAAATGACCATGTCCTCTGTGATGGACATCTTTTAGGGTATGGGTGGATGAATGGATTGATAGAGGAGTAGAAGAAAGGAGGGAAATCAATCAATCAATCAATCAATCATGAGCCAACAATATTCCACAATCCCCTTCTCCGGAAGTCGTCCCCATCCTGAGGTGGGGGCCCATCCTGGCTGGCATCGCCTGTTGGGTTCAGAGCCTGCGGGGTCCCTTTTTGTGTGTTTCCTCGGGTTCGTGTCTGGTATGCATAACCTTGGAACCATGTGGTTCCTTTTCCCTTTTGGATAGAACTCACAAACATACCTACGTTATTCCCATGGGGGTCTTCACAGCAGACATTTCATTCCAGACATGCTTCCTTCTGCCTCCCAGCAGGTCTGGGGGCCGCCTCTCCCACCTCTGTTGATATGTGCTTGGAAACTGCAAAGTCATTTTATGTTGGCTGGAGAGCCAGCTTAATTAGGAAGTTAAGTCTGCCCAAGGAAAATGAGACAGATCATTCCACGCCAAGTCTGCACAGACTTTGGATGATTCAAACCCATGCTTCATTCCTTCCATCAGCCTCTGGAAGCTGCTAATTAGTGCTAAGTAGCACCTTCCTCTTACACCAGCAGTGGATTTGGTGCTTGGGATGGAGACGTAGGAAAAACATTTCAGGCCTTTGAAGAGTTTGACATTCTAGAATGATGACATCAGCTTGCTCCACAGCTTCAAGCTCTCCAGCGGCTTCCAGTGCACCAAAAGAGTCGTCCAGGCTCCTTGGCGAGGTCCTCAGGCCGTCCCTGCTCTGCCCCCTGCGCCCTTCAGCCGCTTGTCCTGCTGTCCCTGCAGCTTTGCTTCCTACATTCCAGCCGCACTGTCCTTTGATGATAATGCAAATGGCTGGGCATTCATTAAACACGGAAAATGTTATCAGGGTCTGTATTGACAGCTTTAATGGGCGTAACCCCATTTAGTCCATACCCGTGAGATCAGCACTATTATTAGTCCTCTTGTCCAGATGAGGACACTGAGTCTTAGCGGGAATAATTTGCCCCACATCGCACAGGCAGCGTGTTGCAGAGCTGGCGTTTGTACCTGGATCACCTGGCTTCAGAACCCAAACTTTGGATTTCAGAGCCCAAATCTTGACAGCTTCCTCAACGTGAGGTATTCTCAGTCTTTCTTCCGTTGGCGTTTGAACTTGCCTTCCCTCACGTACTGTCAGAACCCTGTGCATATTCCCTCGGCACATACACACCAGTCCAGTTCCACCTGCCAGCACCTGCTTCTCTCTCCGAGGGCTTCTGCCGCCTGCCGGAAGCCGCTCCACCTGTGCTCACAGCAGGCTGGACGTGAGGTGACTGAAAACTAACCCCGTCCCCGAGAACAGCCCTCGGCCAGGGATTAATGGGGGTTGGTACGTAGTACCCCCAGAGGTGGGACAGTCTGAGGTGTGTATGTCACATGTCTCCCAGCGTTCTCCAGCAGGACTGAGCTCGTGGGACATCCAGCACGTGACTCGCTTGGTGGCTCGCTTCCCAGCCCTGTCTCGCTTCCCCACTGGTGTTTCCTGGGATCATCTTCCTATTCAGCTGCTTGTCCTTGAATCCATCTCAAGGTCTCTTCCTCAGGGAACCCAAATGGAGACGTGGCCATGGCTGACCCTGCTTATTCCTCGGACTTCAGCCTAAACACGACTTTATTAAAGAAGCCGTCCCGAAGGCCTCAGATTTTCCTCCCGCGATTGTTGTTGTGGACCCTTAGTTGGGTCTGTAATCATCCTGGTGCTTTACTTCTTCTTCTTCTGTCTGCTTTTGCCATTAGCCCTCAACTCCATGAGGGCAGGAAGCTTGATTATCCTTCACGCTGATGTGTTCCCAGGGCCCAGCACAGCAAGCGACTCATTATAGGTGCCCTAAAATATTTATCGCACAAATTAATTCATTGGTTAATTGAATAAAGACTTAACTGAAGCTGCATTTGTGCTGTAACTGTGTGATCAGGATCTCAAATCCGGAGTTCTCAGAACACACACTTTCCTTTGCTCAGGGTGAGAGAGGGACCTGGGCTGGTAGGATAATGTGGTCAGCTCTCCTGTATCATCTGACGACAGACACTTTACCAGGTCAGTCTTCACTTGTCCTTTTAGAAGAAGAAGGGCTATGGTTGCATTAGGGTTTCATAACTCACTTTGAGTTATGGAATGGTCTTCTCCGGCCTCAGTTTCGCCAGCTTCATAAGAAGGTTTAAAAATACCTACCAAAGACGTGCGACAAAGTTGAGAATTGGGAAGAATAAAAGATGTGAAGCCCTTTGCCCTGTGCCTGTCACACCCACAGCAGGGGCTTCGTGCACGCTGGGTCCCTCTCTGCCTCGTCCAGCAGAGCCGGGGGATCCCGCTTATGAGTGGAAAGACCAGGGTGACACCCTGAGTCAGGGTCCCTTCTGCCCAGAAGCCTGTGGGCCGTGGGCCTGGGGACTTGTGGGAGGAGAGCCAACTAGCTTCACTCCAGAGCTGTGACAGTCGTGGTGTTTTGTTCAATGAGCAGACGTGGTCAGAAGGTAAAATTTCTTGGGGAGCCTCTTTGTGCTTATTCCACCACAGATGGGTTCAGTTTTAGGCCACAGGTTGTTCTCTCGTGAAACTCTCAGTCTTCTGGGTCATGAAGAACTGCACTTTCATCAGAGGGTGAGGGAGGAAGGAAGGAAAAAAGGGAGGGAGGCAGGGAGGCCCTTGCTTTCCTTACGGTTCATGTCCTCACTAGAGGCTGGCTGAAATTCGGTATTTTTGAGAGTCTCCAGCTGAGCCTTTCCAGACCTCACAGTGATTAGTAATCCTGTAAACAATGTGGCTCATGTCTTTGTCTTTACTAATCTGCCCTTTTGGTCAAATGTCGGATTAGTTTGCCCTGGGTGTGATTGACCACACCTTACCAATAAAACAAGATTCCATTTATTTTCTTTCTAAGTTGTTCCCTTCCGGAAAAGGAGAAACGTGACTGGCATTTGCCGACCCTGGCTGGGTCGAGGGAGGCTGAGTCTCCCTGTGCCTTTGTCCTGTGCGCCGAGGGGTGGTCTCCTCCCGTTAGGAACCTTTAGCTGCTACGACAAGTGAGGTGTTGCCATGCATTTCACAATTTGGCCTTTGCCACAATATCTTAGGTAAAATTTCCTAGTACTCTACGTGCTTTAAAAAGTATTCATCCACTTGTTTCTGCAGTGATTTGTTATTTAATCAGCACATCTTTATTTGAGGATGATGAGGGATGAGTCAGTGCGAACAAGTCACACGTGCTCCCTGTCCTGGCAGGGGTTACAGGGCAGGGCCTCTGGGAGCCCATGTGGTGCTTTGTGCCAATCAGAAAGAGGCAGCAGATGTGACCCCAGGTACGGGGCTTGGCGAGCAGAGAGCAGGCTCCCTGGTCAGCTGGGCACCCCTGGGCCGTGAGTATTCTCAGCAGCCATTCTTGGCAGTCCTGATGGATAGCAATGGACATTAAATAAATAATTACACAAATAGCCATTTAATTATAATCCTGACATACACTCATAGGAAAAAAAATGCATAATACATAATAAGTGGTGTCTCTTACATAGTCAGAGGCACCTTCCTTAATTATGACGGAAAAGTTGGGTGGGACCGAGGAAGGAGGGGGAAGGGCGTGTCTGATGGGAAGAGTCCCAAACACACCTGCCCCTTGTCAGGGTGCGTGTGGAGGAGAGGGACAGAGGACCAAGGCACATAAATCGTTTTACGACTTACGGGTTTCTGGTCTAAATACCACGAGTGTTCATTTATTTCTCTTTTCTCCATACGTTCATGACTACACGTCATTGAATGTCAAAAGAATGTCACGTTAAGCTTGGGGCTAAAAATGATATGTTTACTTTTATAATCATTAAGTTGTTCTCCATAAGTAAAATTATTTTCTGTACAGGTAGTTTGGCCTGGCTCTGTTACTTAGTAATGATGTGATTTGGGGCAAGTCACTTTATGACTTTGTGTCTCAATTTACTCATCCATAAACAGGGGTTCTAATCCCCACCTTTCAAGGTGTGGGGGAAATTAAATGAGGTAATTTAGTGCCATTTCCCCGTGAACTCTGACTCCAGGAAAGATCAGAAAAGTCTGGTCTCTGTGCCCTTTGGAGAACAAGAGTGAAACAAAATTTGTCAAATAGGTTTCTGTTTAAACGGACAGGTATCTATTTGAATATAAGGTATTGTTTAAATGTCTTTATTTCTAATTCATTGAGACAGCAGGCTACAAAGGTATCACTTGAGTTTATTTCCCTATTGAAAGGTACGTGTTTGATTATTGCATTCTTAATAATTCCCTTTGTGTGAGAATTACGTGTGTAGTCAGTCAACATATTCCTTTTGTGTTGGTTTCTCACACCTACGATTATGGTATTAATTGGATTCTAGGTACAGATCTACACACATCAGAAACTCAAGGTCTTATCATTTTTCAAAGCAAAAGTAAAAAATTGAAAAAATATTTCTCCGATCATGGTTTGCTGTGCATTTGAGAATTATGGTGTGTCATTTAGATCATTCTAGAAAACTAGCGTGTACTTCTAGAGCCTTTTGAGCTTGGCCGCTGGGTGTGGCCAAGTTAATGAGCACAGATGACGTTCTTGTCTGCCAGCCTTAGGCTTAGAAGTGGGGAGGCCTGAGAGAGCTTCGTGTCCAAGAATATTGGTTAATGGTCATACCCACATCTGGAAAGGTCACAGAGATGGGGTTACCCAGAATGAGATCAGCGGTGGGTGTGTCAACCAGCACAGGGCCAGGCACAACCTGCCAGAGTCTTAGCCTGACCTCAAACACTGGGTTGAAAGTCTTTACCGGCTCTTTCCTCCATGCTTTGCCCATTGGTGGTGGCTGAAGCTGAAGAACAGAAATAACAGTCAGTTCTCTCAGCGAGTAACATTTATGGAGGCAGTTGGCTAGAGATCCAAAGGAAGCTACTGGGTACAGCTAGGACAATTGTTGCAAAAACCGAGAGGCACCTGGGGAGTGCTGTTTTCGGGGCCTCCTTCCGCCGGTTTACGAGGGGCGGGACTTGAAAACTCAGGTGTGGCATGCGGGTCTGCTGCAGAGGAGCCGGCCACTGGCCCCGGAATGGAAGGTGCTGTTGGAGCACTTGGACTCCACTGGGGAAGCGTGTAAACCTCAGGAAAAGTGACTTTGCACAGTGCACTTGGCTCCTTTCAGGCATCCAGCCCAAGCTCTCGTTCCTCATGGCTGCTGAGAAATTAACTGGTAAAAGCTTGTCTGCAGTAGCAACCACAAAACCCACTGCGGGCGGACTGTCAGTGATGCTTCATTCTCATCCTGGCATTTCGAGTGGTTAGATGCCTGATTGCTGGTAAATAATGACCTCATTTTCCAAAGTCTTCAAAAAATTCTTCCGTGTATTTGCAACACTTGGATGGAGATTTTCTTCTCCCAGAGGCAGTCAGTACTCTATCTTCAGAGAGGCCACTACAGGAAGTGTCTATAGATGAATCAGATATTCTGGAAGGAGATTATGAAGAACGTGGTGCCTCTTACAGCTTACAGCCATTGCCAGTGCACTGGGCAGGTGTGGGTGTGGGCAGCAGAGCTGGGACACCTGGGTGAGAAGAGCCATGTGGAGGAGCCAACAGGACCCATAGCACTTGAGACCTGCCTACCATAAGCTTAGCAAGTAATGGCACAGGGTCCCAGAAGCCAGGAGGTCCCAGGGACACACAGGGAGGTAGACTCAGCATCTTCAGCACCAAACCCCTTTTAGGTCCTTCTTGTTCAAGTAGCATTGTCCTTGCCTGTAGATGGCGAGGCAGAGGAGAGGTGGAGCCCAGGTGACCTTGGCACCCCAGCAGCTGCCTGTGTGGCTGGCCTGTGGCCCCTGCCAGGTCCAGTGGTGGGAAGAGGCAGACCGAGGCCCTTGAGGGTCCCTGGAGGTGGCAGTGCAGCATGAAGGTGGGTTGGACAAAGGCTTGATTGTCTTCCAGTTTTTCATTTAAATCCTTCCTTGAGAAGGAAACGTTGAGCTGGGTTCTGCACCTCTTCCAACCCCCAAGTGCATTGACTGTACAGTTTTTCTCTTCAGTTCTCACCCTGGTGGCCCTCAACGCTCCTCTGTGGCACCCGCCTGAGAACAGAGGGGTCTATATCACTCACAGTCACTCAGCGTTTCCTCTAGTAATTCACTGTGAATCCCAGTCTGGGGATTTTCCCAAACCATTCTCAAACCAGTTTGAATGTTCTCCCATACATATCAGGGTTCTCCAGAAAAACAGAACCAGTAGTATATATATATAATGAGATTTATCATTAGGAATTGGCTCACCTGATTTATGGCAGCTGTGAAGTCCCATGACCTGCTGTCTGCAAGCTGGAGACCCAGGAAAACTGGTGGGATAAACTCCAGTCTGAGTCCGGAGGCCCCAGAACCAGAAGTGCTGATGGTGTGAGTCCCGGTCCAACAGCAGAAGACCAACATCCCAGCTCAAGCTGTCGGGCGGAGCGAGGGATGGAGCAGTTCTCCCTTCCTCCATTTCTGTTTGTAGACTGGACGAGGCCCTCCCACTGAGGGGAGTCTGCTTTACTCCGTCTACCAATCCAAATGCTAATCCAGAGACAAACTCACAGACACACCCCAAAATAGTGTTGAGCCAAATATCTGGGCACTCTGTGCTCTAGTCAAGTTGACATATGAATTTAACCATCAAGCTCTTGTACCCGTTTCGAGGAGAGTGTTCCTTTTCTCCCCAGCACGGACCCTTCAAACTGTTCAGCTTCAAGACCCTTCATTGACTAGAAGCTGCCCTAGTCAATGGCTCTCCTGCAGGAAATGCCCTCCAGGTCCTCCTCTCCGGCCCACCCTGCCTGGCACAGAATAGTGTGAGGAAATGAGTGTGTGTCCCACCTCGCCATCTTTCAAGGCTACACTCACGTGTACACTCTTCCTGGTCACCTTCTCTAATTAGAAAGATCCACTTTCACTTCTCTGTATCATTTAACCTTGCTTCTTAGAGTGGTTGTATGCAGAATGCTAGTGAGGACACAAGAAAACTGTTGTCCATTGTAAATTCAGATGTAAAGAAGAACAAAAAGCACAGTTCTGTGACTGGTTTTAGCATTAAATTTATTATGAAGAACAGGTGAAATGAATACCAGATGGTCACAGGAAGTAGGTCTCACGTGTGTGTCTGGTGTTTTACTAGAGTTCAAGGACACGGGCAACATGTTCTTTTTCCTAAAATGGATGTCCCTAAAATAGTTTCCTTTTTAAAAAAAAAAAAAATCTTTAAAAGTGGTGAGCAAAGATAACGGAAAGGAAAATTGTTTTCTCCATTTTTCTAAAATAAGGCACACAATAAGAACAAGTACTAAAATTAGCGTTTAGTTAAACCCTAGTATTTCTTGACTAAGAGAAAATAAGTGCCTTTCAAAGAAATGTCTAGAAATTAAAAGACAAAGCATAACTCTATGAGGCTCTATTATTAAATAAACAGAAATGGCATCATTTTGATCAAACATGGCATGTCATAAGCTTGCAAGTGACATTTCCCATCCTCATCAATTGTAGCTTTTGAAGTTAAAGTAAAAACTGTATTTTTTTTTTTTAAAGTAAAGAGTTGATAATTTGGAGGAGAAACCCAGCAGGAGAATGATTGTCAATAAGTCAAAAAAAAAAAAAGAGGTACATTTATTTAGATTTTGCCAAAGTTTTGCTTTCTATGATTTCCATCACACGCATACGGTGTGTGACCCTTCCTGGCTACATGAAGAAACCGAGGGGCACCTGTTCATCTTACATCCTTTCTCCATACCCTGTTTTGTGAGGTCCAGTCCCTTTCCAAGGGCTGGCTGTGCAGGTGCTGGTAAAATGATCCCCAGTCATTCGCTCATAGAAACCTTGTGGCTGAACAAAAAGTTCACGTGGGTCGGAACCAGAAGGGCATGAATATGAAACCAGAACAACTTTGATGACTTTGGTAATTGCTTAATTCCGCGGGCTTTGGTTTTCTCATCTTCAAAATAGATACAGTAATATTTCATAATGTTATTGTGAGGATTATCTCACTGAACTTTCTAAATATGCTAATTTTTTTCATTTGTTTTGGCCACATACTATTGAATTTCTTAAGGATAATGAGGATATGGACCCAGATGACTGGGGATGATTAGACGTTGACAATTGTTTGGAATATCAGAATTTTTAGATAAAGGACTTCTCATTCCAGACAGGGAGAAACTGGTACTAAACTTGCCCTTATTGTTGCTTTTTAAGATTAAAAACATGATAAACTCCTAGCAAGACTGATCAAGGGGAAATAGAACACACTGTTACCAATATTGGGAAAGAGAGGAGAGTGACTCCTAATTATCTTAAATACATTAAAAGGACAATGAGGGAATTTTAGGCCTGAAGGTTCGACAATGTATGTAGAATGTTCAAATTCCTTGCTCACCAAAAGTGATAAAAGAGAAACAGATCTAATTTGTAATTAAAAACTTTTGGAGAAAGAAATTTCCGGGTTCAGATGGTTTCACTGGTATCCTCTATCAGACACTTAAGATTGATATCACTTCTTCCTTAACACAAAACTTTAAAAAAAATAGAGGACAAGGGAACACTTCCAAGCTGGTTGTGTAAGACAATACAAATAAGGTTGTAGAGTAACACTGTTGATAACATCTGACAAAGACATTGCAGAGAAGAAAACTTACAGGTCATTATCTCTCGTGAACATAGATACAGCATTCTTGAATACATTAAAAGTTAAATCCAGAAATATGTAAAGAGGAACTGGAATTTATCCCAGAAATGCAAAGTTGATTTAAAAACTGAAAGTCAATCATTGCAATTCACCAAGTTACCGAAATACTGGAAAAAAATCATATCGTGTCAATAGATGCAGAAAAAGTAACACCCATTCATGATAAAATCTCTTATTGAACGAGGAATGAAATGGAACTGCCTCAGTTTGATAAAAGACGTCCATGAAAGACCTGCTGACATCATACTAAATGGTGAAAGGACTGAATACTTTCCCCTTCTGACTGGGAACATCATAGTAGGATGCCCATTCTCTCTCCCTGTATGTATTAAAACTTGTGGTAGTGGCCCAGTCGGTGCACTTAGACAAGAAGATGAAATCGTTCTTGCCCACTGATACAGTGAATCAGACCCAGGGACTCTTAATTCAGCCATCCTTCTCTTCCTCTTTCTGCTCGTCTCCTGGCCATTCACACAGCAACCAACTGGTTTTCTGCTACGCTCTGCTCTTTAGAAGTCTTAGAATAAAAGAAATATAAATCTTAGAATAAAACTCAGGTGACGTTCCATGTTCCACAGAGCCCGCAGAAATCTTAGCCCCTGTCTCATCCCCCAGCCTCATGTCAAGCCGCGATCCACCCAACCACACTGACCTTGGGACAAGCTCTTCCTCAGGAGTTCCGCTGCTGTTTTCTGCCTTGGACACTCTTTCTGACACTCTTTGTCTATTCAGCTCCTTCTCATGTTTTAGCTTTATATAATGATGTCTCCCAGTTCTCATCAACTGTTCTCTCTTCCAAAAGCCTGATTTGTTCTGTTCCTAACACTCTTTACAGTTTGTAATTTCTATCTTAGATTCCCTAAGACTAAGAACCAAGTGTGTTTCACGGTTCTAGCTGAGCATAATGCCTGGCCAGGCATGTAGCAGGGACTAAATAAACATTTGTTGAAATAATACCTTCATAATAGAGTTCTCAACCTCATAGCCCCAGGTGGTGATGTTGATGGTAGCTGTTTTGAGAAAATATGTGTGTGTCCTGTAAAGTCCACCCATTTTTATAAATCCTGGCAGGTCAGATTCTTATTCATTGACAAAAACATGTAGTATCATAGGGAATAAAGTCATCATTCTCTAAATTCAGGCATTTGGCTGTCTATAGTTAGATGACCTTGCACCGAATTGCAGCTTCTTTATCTAATGGATGAAACACCGAAGCCAAAGTCAGAGAAATCTGTCATCATCCCTCCTCTGGGTAGAAGGTTGGAATCTAATTTGATCGCAAGGTTTTGACATTTTCCATTTCATTCTATCATCATTGGCCATCAAAGAGTGTTTTGGGAAGTCTCTGGAACTTTCATCATTTCCTTCCTTCTGAATGTATATACCTTTGTATGTGTGTTCCTAGGACAGCAGTCTAACTGGCGGGCAGGTGGACCGTTGGAGTGAGTTGACCAGTGGCTGCTACTTTCTCTTTATTAAAAACAGGTGACAGAATCCATGACCACTTTGGCATTACAGAACCCGAACCCGCTTTCAGCTGAGCCTCGTGTCCCCCGCATTTTAGTCGGCATCAGTGATTGGAAATGCACATTAGCTAAGGCCCATTTTCAAGTCTCTTCAAGGAGCTGGGTGACCAGAGCTGGAGCTGGTGGAGTTGATGCAGGAAAAAGTCTTTAAAAGCCGCAGTGAAGGAAGCTGCGACTTTGGCACTAACATTCTCTCTTCCTGCTGATTCATACAGAATAAGCAGACTTTGAGGTTCTCATCACCTAAATTATTGTCATCTGATTCTTTGCAGTTTTGAGATTGCGCGGGGACGCTAAAGTCAGCCTGTCATGGAAGGAAATACGCATTCATGAACGGATCACCTCTAAAGTTAACCTAGCCTGAAGCATCTATTCCTGTCCCTGGTGGAAGTCGCTTGTCCTTGCTCAGTTCTCACTGATCATTGGATGTTTTAATATGACGGTACAATACACACACGCAGCAAGTTAATGGTAAAGCAAAAACGCGTGTCTCCAAAAAGATGCAGGATTTCCTGAAGTCGATGAGTGATGTTGCAGAACTCCTGGATCGGACGGTTAGAGCAGTTAACAGTTAAAAAAGAGCACATCCCCTGAGATAGGCCAGTAGAGTTGCTTTGGGACAGACTGATTTGAATACCAAAGGACCATACAATGTACATGAGGAAAACCAAGACTACTACTAATATTTCTGTAAAAAATTAAAAGATTCTCTTGGTGATTTTGAGGGAATATGTTGTGTTGCTGTGCCCTTTTATTTTCAAAATGATGTCAGAAGATCAAAATTGATTTACTTTATTCTAAAAATTAGCTTGGTTGCAGTTGTAACCCATGTTGTGTTAACTATAACATAAAATACATTTATTTTCATAAGTTTTAATTTTTAAGTTGGAATTCAGTAAAAAGATCACTATTTAATATGAAATGTTGCTGTATGCTTTGAGTGATTCACTGTAAGTGACATTTTGCTGTCAATAAGATTGCCTGTCCATGAGAATTACCTGGGTTCTGTGTACCTGGGGCCTCCTGATGCCTGTGGCTGTCCGAGATTTATGGAGACTCACAGGAGTGTCATTGTGTAAGGCAGAAAGGCCGTGGGACTTGAGAGGTCTGACTGGCTTAGTGCCTGCTTATTTGAATGAATGAATGAATGAGCGAATGAATGAATGTAATATGCATTATCTTTCACTTCTAGCAGTGACCTTGAGCAGGTTATTTGACATTCATAGAGTCACCCAACAGACATTTATTGATTGCATCCTGGGTTCCAGGTACGAAATTAAATGGTGAGGTTATTTAGGTGAATAAGACCGCATCTGTCCTAAAAGAACTCTGGTCTGAAGTCAAGACCATTTCTTCCAGGAGAATAACTGGCCCTGTATACCTTGAGACCAAACTGTAGGCATTGCCACCTGCCCCTCTCCCTCACACTTTGGTTTTGCAGGCTGGAGGCCTGTGTAACTCCCTCTCTCCTCCCTGCCTTGGCAAAATGGTGAGTGCTGTTGGTGAATCACATGCGCCATTCTAAGAGTATGGCCAGAGAGGGATTTCAGACGTTTCAGTCTTTAACTTGCAGAATTCCAAGCCTTTAAAGTTTGTTTTGAATCAAAACCGTTTATTTCACGGGCATCAGGCTTCTGTCCTCTTTCTGGTCACCCACGTTTTTGTAGAAATTCCTGGAAGTAACTTTTCATCACAAGGGGAAGGGTTCTTAGTGTCGGGGTGTAACCATCCCTTTCTCACGATGGAAATCAAAATGGGAATGGAACAGTGGGACTATTTCTGGCAAGCATCTGTTTGTGGGTGCAGGGCGTCTTTAAACTTCATGAGCGGGATGTCGGAGGGTGTGGACATGAGTATAGACTATAAGCATGCCGTTCGTAGCAGAACGTGGAGAAAGAAAGTGGAGTCTCTCATTGAGAATATTGAACTCAGCCTGGAGGCGTTGAATTGTCTATATATAGCTAGCACCTTACTGAGCATTTACTATATGCTGGGCTTGCACCAGAAGTTTCTATGTGCATTGTCTTATTGAACTCTCAGGAAAACTCTGTAAGTAGATAAGCATCCTGTTTTGCAGGTGAGACCCACCCAGGGTTAAGTATCGTGCCTAAAGTCACACAGCTGGTAAGAGTGAAGCTACGATTCACTCACATGCTACTTTGCATAAATATCTATTATTTAGACCAAGATGCTGTAGGTGAAGAAATGTCCGCTTCCTGACTGGTGATTGAAGTAGCTGTTTTCTTCCTTGAAAACGTTGTGACAAGAGGGTTTTATTTTTTGTTCATGTTTGTGGGGCATCTCATTGCTAATAATTTCCAAAGAAAGTAAATCATCCAGGTCTGGCTTAGTATATTTCTGAGCCTGTGCAAATCATGCAAAACATCTATAACAAGCAGCACAGAGTCGCAATGAACGGGAGAAAGGGGGATGAGGTCTGTCTTTTCACCCTTAAGAAATAGCTACCTTCAAACAACAAAATGGCAATGAAGCTTGAAATACATCCTGGTGTAAGATCTGTAACAGGCAACCTGGCCAGTTTCATTTATTTTGTATTTATTCCCATTACAAGCCTTGAGAGCTCCCTGGGCTCTCTCCTGCTAAATCAATGTTTTCAGAACTCTCGGCAGATTGAATTTTGTAATCCGAGAAATCAATCAAATGCCTCCGGAGAATGCCAGGTCTCATTCTACTCCAAGCCTCCAAACGCCTCTTGTAATTAAGTATTAGCGGGAGTTCATTGCTCTTGAATAATGAGGCAGTGTTTGGTAAGGCTTCCTTTGTTGTTTGTTCTTGAGGAACATTGCTTCTGTTTTCTGGTTAAACAAATCACTGTCGTCATAAAAACACAATTTCAAGGCTCCATAATTATGATACTTAGCATGTCCTAAAATCAGATCCAGTACTTAGTGTTCATCAGTGTGTCATCCAAGCTGGCGCACGTCAGCTGGGCTCGCATAGCACCTGCCCCGTGATCATGGAGCTTTCATTGTTCAGCTTTTACAATGACAGGAGAACAGTATTGGGGACTTGAACTTGTCTCTTTTTAAGCGATCTGAACTGCTCGATGACCAAATGAATGGCTGAATAGTCCCTGTTGTAGGGTAAATAGTTTGGTGACTGGCTCTAATTCTACATTTGCTCCTGGACCATGTAATATTCTTAGTGCCCTGCTGTTTTATAGGATAATTAGTTAAGAGTGAGAGTGTACAAAATCATATATAAAACATATCCATATGGTTTGCATAATTTTTTTACTGTTAATATCAATAAATATAAAATAACAATAGAAAAACACATCTTCATGTACTCACTGCTTGGATTAAGAAATAGAATTTGACTATACCCTTAGAAGTCCTGTGTAACCCTTCCTGGTGTCTTATTGTTCTATCTCTCACACAGCCATTAGCTTGAAATTTTAAAAATAACTTCATTGCTTTTCTAGGTAGTCTCACATACCTGCACAGGTGCGCGTGCACACTCACATGCACACACACACACACACACACACATTCCTAAACAATATATTGCTTAGGTTTGTCTGATTTTGAACTTTACATAGATGGAGTCATGCAGAATATATTTCTACCTTTGCTCACCATTCTTTTGGAGGTTCTTCTGTTTAGGGTGTTATGTAGCAGGACTTGATTTATTGTCATTGCTGTATGGTTCTCTAAGGCATGACCATAGACAATTTCAAAATTCATTCTAATGTTACCAGACCTTTGGGTCATGCCCAGATTGGACCATTTGTGAACTGCGTTGCTCTGAATTGCTGGTGCACCAGCTGCAGAAATAATTCTCAGATATATTCCTGGCAGTACGATTTCTGGGGTATTTGCTCATCTTCAGCTTTAGGAAGTGATGCCGAATGTCTTGTACCCTCTCACCAGCAGGAGATGCGAGTTCCCACTGCCACAGCCTTGGCAGCACTTGGTGCTGTAGGAATTTAGTTTTTGCCAGACTGAAGGGTGTGATGGTAGCTCATGGTGGTTGTGGTATGTATCTTTGTGATGACTAATGAGCTGGACCATTTTCTCATAAGTTTAATGGAATTTAGATTTTTTTACGTGACATTTCTGTCCATGTCTTTGCCTATTTTTCAATTAGGTTGTTTGCTTACATCTCATTGACTTAAAGGGTTTTCAGGTTTTTCTGGGTTTTAGTTCTTTGTCGGTTATATGTCTGACAAACATCTCCCTCTCTGTGCTTGTCTTTTTAATTACCTTCGTTTCTGCCTTCCATAGTTTGTGTATTTGTTCTTTCATTTATTCATGCATTTATTTTAATAATTGTTTTGTTACAGAAGCAGCACGTGCATGCTGTAGAAAGTTAAGATACACAGAGAAGCAAACTTTTTAAAGAAAGAACTTTATATTCTTATGTAAAGTTCTCTATAAATGACAGCGGTCACCAGCATTAACACCTTACTGCACATTCTGCTGGGTTGGTTGTGTCTGTGCATAGGTGTGTGTGTGTGTGTGTGTGTGTGTGTGTGTTGTGTGTGTGATTTAAATGAAAGCTCAGTCAACCATTTCCACCTGTGCATTTGAGTAAATTTTTATCTCATGGCATATGCATAGGCAAATCATCTTCAGATTTCTCCAGTTTACTGATAACCTTTCCTGGTCAAACCAGTATCCATCCAGATTTATTATATGAACCAAGTTCTCAGTATTGAATGCAGTCTGTTTTATCAGTTCTTTCCTTTATGATTAGTACAGACAAGGCTCTCGCCCTCAAGACTGTGTTATCTTCTAATTCTCTTTAGTTTCGCGTTCTGTTTTATGTCTGTGATCTACCTGTAATTGATTTCTAGACATTACATTGTAGCAGTCTAATTTTATTTTTTTCCCATATGGATACCCATCTTTCCAAGTATTGCTTAATGATCTGCATGAATCTATAACAAGACTTCTGTTATACCCCATGTACATACCTGGATGGGTCTTCTCGACTTTCTCTATTCTGATCCATGAGTCTATTTGCTTATCTCTATACCTGTGTATTTTTCTACTAATCATTTTAACTTTGTAATAGCTTTTGAGATTTAGTAGGGCACATCCCCATGTTCATTAGGATTGGTTGGTTTGTCTTTGAATATAAATCTCAGTGGCTTAAGACCAAAAAGGGCGGGTACTCACTTATGCTGCAGGTGTAATTGTAGTCACTCAGGGGTCCAGAGTGACGGATGCTCTGCTACCATCTTAACAGATGCTTCCACAGGAGATAAGAGAGCATGGAGAGTCACACATCAGCTCTCACTGCTTCCTCCCAGAAGGGACACATGTCGTTCTACTCGTATATCATTGGTAGAGCTAGTCACATGAGCACACCTAATCTCGAAGGTATAGGGGAGCATAACCTTTGTATAACTAGAAGCGGAGGGTTGTGTACCATTTCTCTGACTGTCCTCCTTCAGTAGTGTTTCGCTTATTCTCAGCCCATTGTTCTTCCACATGTATTTGAGAATCAGCTGGACAAATCCCATGAAAATCCTTCTTGAGATTTTGATTGGCCTTTTCTTGGATCCATGGTTCAATCTGGGGAGAAATGATATCTTCCTATCCAAATGCATGGTCTATTTGTCTGTTTAGGTCTTAATGTCTTTTAGTTGTTTTATACTCCTCTCTTTAAAGGACTTGCACATTATTTATTATTTATTAGAGTAATTCTTAGATATTTTATATTCCTATTGCCATTATAAATTTTATATTTTAAATTACACAGTCTAGCTGTTGTTTTCTGGTGTCCAGGAAACAATTGACTTTGGTGTGTTGATATTTTTTTAATGCAGAAATTTTGCCAACTCTCCAAGTAATTCTAATTCCTTATCTGCAGATTATTTTGGGTTTTCTAGAGACCATTATATCACCTGCAAATAATGATAGTTTTATTTTTCCTTTCCAATTCTTAAGCCTTTTATTTAGTTTTCTTATCTTACTTCACTCGCTAGGATCTCCCACACAAAATTCTTGAAGTGGGGATAGCAAACACCCACGTCTTGTTACTGATATAAAGGAAATGCTTTAAACATTTTACCATTAAGTATGACTTTTTTTTTGGTAGACTTTTTTTTTTTCTAATCAGGTTCCTTCTATTTCTAGTTTGCTAAGAATGAATTTTGAGTTTTGTGGATCTGACAAGTTAGTGTTTTTCCCTTTATGTGTTAATGAGATGATTTGTAGTAATCAATTTTTAACACCTCGGTTAAGATGTATCCCCATCTTTACTCAGTGACATATTTGGTTGATGATATTCTGTTTTAAGACTCTTATAAAGATACGTTTTGAGTGATATTGGTCAAAGGTTCTCATTTCTTGTACCACACTTGTCTGATTTTGGAATCGCTCTTACTAAACCAGACATAAGAACAAAAAAGGAAGTACAAGACCTACAAAATACACCAAAATGGCTGTTAAATTTTTAAATGACTGGTAGTTTAATTGTACTGTGGCCAGATAATGTGATCTGTAAAAATGACCAGTCCTTTGATCTTGAGAACTGCAAGCTTAGCATATGGTCAGTTTTCAAAATGTTCCCTATGCTTCAAAAGAATGTGAATTTTAAAATGGTTGGATACAAATTATGTGTGTGTGTGTGTCTGTGTGTGTGTGTGTATGCCCATCAGACCAATCTCATTAATTGTGTTATTCAAATCTTATCGTAATTTTTTTGTTTATGCTTAATTTATCAACTACAAAAATGTATATTAAAATTTCCTATTATGGTAAATGCCATAGTTCCGTGATCTTTGAAATTTCTCCAGTGTTGATCCATATGTTTTAAAGTGACATGTAAATGTAGTTTAGAATTGTTTACTTCCTATTATACCTTCTACTACTCTTATAATTTATAAGTCATGACTATCTTTATTTCTAATGCTGCTTTTTATCAATAAAGAACATCTGACTTTAATATGGAAATCAACTTCCTATTGGTTAATATCTTTTTCTGTTCTATGACTGTGCTGTTTTATGTATATATTTTTTGAACTTTTAGCTGGGGAGCTAATGTCAGTTATGTTTGTTGTCATTGCTTGTACATTAGGATTTATATCATTTCCTATGTACTGTTTTCTTTTTGCTTTTTGTGTACTATTTCCTATTTTCATGTTCTGATTCCATTGTTTTCCTCTTTTTGTTTGGAAGTTCTATCAACCTCTAGTTTAACACATGTGGTTGACAAATATATGATATTTTCTTTGTTAAAATTTTAATGAATTATAGTTTAATTGCATTGTGGTACGATCATGTGATTTGTAAAACGGACTAGCTCTTCATTCTTGAGGCTAGCTGGGAGACTTAGCATATGGTCAGTTTTCATAAATGTTCCACATGGCTTCAAAAGAATGTGAATTATAAAATTGTTGAATACAAAATTAATATTTTTTTTTGTTGTTCTGAGCAATATAAAGACAGTGAATGCCTTAGCTCTGATAAAATGTATCTGGTAAGTTTACTTTTGCTTAGTGTTTTAGTTCGAGCCGGATTGTCTCCTCTCCCCGTCAGCAAAACCACCACCTGTGCATAGTTTACCCCATATTCATGCCAGCACTTGGCTTACGTTCCCGTTTTCGTCTCAGCCTTTCCACCTTCTGCCTAAAATGCGCCCTTTCAATTTCCTTCTCTGATATACTTCTGTGGTAAAATGCTCTATGTTTTTGATTTTTCTCAGTGTGCTTTAGTTGACCTCAGTTTTGGAAGATACCTTTACCAAATCTGGAATTCTAATTTGGCAGTTTCTGTCTCTCTAAACTTTGAAGGTATCTCACTGATTTTTAGCATTGATTTTTTGATGTTTTTAAAATCGGGTTTAAGACTCACTGCAGCTGCTTCGTTGGTTTTCCATTCTTCCTTTCCAGATACTTTTAGTATTTTGCTTTTTCTTTTGTGTAATAAAGTTTCGTTATGTATGTAAGTACGGGTTTCCTGTTACATATCTTGTGTGAGATTCTTCGAGTTTTCTAAATCTCAGTCTTGTGTCTTTAAACATTTGGAGATACCTTTGGCCGTTATCTATTTGAATATTTTCTAATCTTCTCTATTATCTTCTCTAATTTGGAACTGAAGTTAGATATTTTTTAGACTTTCTTACCATATTCTCCATGCCACTTAACCTCTCCTTCCAATTTTTTTCTTCCTTTCTCCTTCCTTCCTTCCTTCCTTCCTCCTCTCCCCTCCCGCTAACATCTTACAATTCCAATTCTCTATTAGGCTTTGTCTCACATGCTATTTAATCTGTCTATTGAGTTTTTAAGTTCGATTACTCTATTTTTATAGAAATTCCATTTGATCTTTAAAAAATCTGCTTCATTATTTTTTATAATGTTTGTTCTTTCTTCTTATTTTCACGCTTCCCTATAATTTCTTTAACCCTATTGCAAATAATGATTTGAATCAAGTGGTTGTGATTCAACATTTTCTATATCTGCCCTGAAATCTTTTGTGTGTTGACCTTTCTTACTCTGGGCTTTCACTTTTTCTAAGAACTTTATTTTGGGGAATATTTTGACATCTGGGTTGAAGCTGAATTCCCCCAGAGAGGAATTCGCCCGTTGCCTCGGAGCATTGCCTCCTTCACGGCCACCCACTTCTCCTCTTGAGGTTTCCTGGGGACCACATAAACAGCATGACTAGGACTGCAGAAGCCTATGAGAGTCCTCCTGATGTGATGAAATCTCTCCACACAGCTCGGAGATGGAGATGGGCAGATCTTCCTGCTGTTTCCTTCTGAAGAGCAGGCTTCCTTTCCGACATGCTCTTAAGCCTTTAGGATCTCAGGTTTCTTCACGGTCTTCCATTACAGTCTTCACTTTGGATGTGCCTGGACTTCGTCTCTTCACCTCTGCGCCCCATGGAGGCATCAGAGCCATCAAAGCAGAAACTCAAGGTCCCCAGGTTTCTGCAGACATCCCTGGGCACCCTCTGGCTTCCTAGTTTCCTTGTCCCGAAGATCCTCGCTTTCCCTTCACTTTGGGA
Organism: Eonycteris spelaea; assembly: GCA_003508835.1. Taxonomy (NCBI): domain Eukaryota; kingdom Metazoa; phylum Chordata; class Mammalia; order Chiroptera; family Pteropodidae; genus Eonycteris; species Eonycteris spelaea. Next base: position 6,118,958 of record PUFA01000004.1, on the reverse strand, counting down.
GACCTCGCTCTCATGAATTCTTCTCTCTGTGTCAACTCGGTGATATATTTAAGACATTGCTTGTTTCTGTATTTTACTCAATATTATCTCAGTCAGGATACACAGTCTGCCACCCTGCTGGATACAAAGCCTCGGGTTTGGTAATTCCTAGGTCTTTCCGTACGGGAAAAGGGGACTGAACTTGGGTTGTGATGCAGACCGGTCTGGATCCGAGACCGGCTTCAACAGTCAATGTTTATAGTCATCAGCTTCACGTCATGACACCTTTCATTTGTATGTTGAATTTCTGTTTACAGAGCACTTTCACAAATAGCATGTTTTTGGGGAGTTGGATGATATTGTCTTTGGTGCATAGAAGAGACCACTGAGGGGGACACCACTCTGACCTGGAACCCAAATCTTCTGGCACTGAGGACAGTTCTATTTTTGTTGTATCTTGTGTTGTTTTCGAATAAATGATTTAAAAGAAGCCATTGGGTTGATTTCAAATTGTTGCATGAGGCAAGTCACTACTTGGACACTGTCTTGAGGAAGACTCTGAGCCCAGCGCTGGTTTTCTTGATGAAAAGTCCTCTGATCAATGGCAGTGTCTGCCAAGGTCATAGGAGATGAAAATGCCACATTTGCTTTCCCGGATTTAAATGGCTCTAACTTAAAAAAAAAATCCATAATTCTTATATGAACAGGAAACAAATCTTTCAAATTTGGATGGTGTCTATTTAATGGAGATTTTGGGTATGTTAAATACATGAGCCTCTTGTCCTGTTATGGTCAGTTTCCTTAGGGCTATGAGTGACAGATGAGCATGGATGGGCTTTGGTGGTGGGAGTTCATATTCAGAGAAACCAGGATGTGGACAGCTTGGTTGGGAAGCCATCTCATTGGCTGGCCAGCCACTTAGGGCTTCTGCTTTGAAACTGAGGGGTGGGTTTTCTTTTTTTTCAGTAACCAGAACAATGGCGTAGCCTGGCTCAGGACAGTAATGTGAAGTCAATGTGCCTTTTCCACTTACACAGCATTAAGAAGGTTTGATTTGGCTGTGTGGTCAGCACCTGTCACGACTGCTCCTGTTGGCCAGCGTGTGAGCCCGACATCTCCTGGGGCATGATCTCCTCAGTGCCCAGCCCGTTTACGTTCTGTGTGGAAAACCCAGCTGTGCCTCCTTGTTTCTCCTTTGCTCTCACACTACATCCCATTCAGGACACTTCTGATGCCAGACGTGTGGGCTTTTCCCGGGCCAAGGGATTCTCTCCGTGACACGACCCGGGTGTCATACGATCTAACTCAGTTCTGACATTCGCTCCCTGCAGACGGTGTTGGGTCCCACAGGCTAAGGGCTCAGTCACACGAGATGGTTCCCACCCCACTTCAGATGCCAATCCCGAGTCCAGGTTGTCACCTGTGCTTCTGACTGATCGGCTATAAATTTGGGATTCCCACAGTCCCCTCCCCGGGTTTGATTAATTTGCTAGAGCAGCTCACAGAACTTAGGGAAACACTTAAATTTACTACTTCGTTAAGGGATATGACATGGGATACAAATGAACAGCCAGGTGAAGAGCTGTGGAGGGCAAGGTCTGCGAGGGTCCCACGCACAGTTGCTTCTGTCCCTGTGGATTGGGGTGCATCATCCTTGGTACGTGGATGAGTTTACCTAGAAGCTCCCTAAACCCCATACTGTTGGGAGCTTTTACAGAGGCTGTATCCCATAGGCGTGACCAATCCTAATTTTGCTTCCAGCCTTTCTCCCCTCTCCGGAGAATGGGGAAATGGGGCTGAAAATTCCAAGCTTCTAACCATGACTTGGCTCTGGTGGCCACCCCCCTACCCCGCCCACCCCCATCCAGAAGCCTACCTAGAGTCACCTCATTAGAACAAAAGGTGCTCCTAGTGCTCCTATCGCTGAGGAAATTACAATGGTTTCAGAGCTCCGTGGCAGGAACCAGGGCAGAGGCCAGGGTGTATATTTTCTATCATCTCATGTTCCCTTCCTATGCGGGCTGAGAGCCCCAATCAGCACTGCCAGTGACAGGTTAGAAGGGCTGTTTTTCTCTAAAAAAAACAAACTGCAGGTGGCATAACAGCTCTCAAAAAACAGGCACACTTGAGGCCATTTCTTTAGGAGCTAGCTGGGCGGTGGCAGTCATTAAGGCTTCCAGGACTTTGCTGAAGTCCCTGCACCCCACGGAGAAGCTAATTAGATGACCACATTGAATGAATTGATGGCTACTGCCTTTTTAGTTATTTCTCAAAGGTGCTCATTACTGTTCAAATCTCGCTATCAAATTTAGGTGCTGCTAAGGCCTTTGCAGTTATTTTTCATAAAAATGTTATCGCTATCTAATCCTGCGTGTGCTTTTATCAGCTCCCCTAATGGTGATATGGAAAAAAAGGTAATTTCTCCCTTTGGAAGGCTTATTCTTATATTTGTGTTTCAGATCATCGTGGCGTAGAATCAGAACGGGGGGAAAGGTTGGCCTGGGGATTCAGATCTTCAGTAGATGAGGATGCTCCGATATGCAGAACCACTTCCCATCTTGGCGACCGTCCCTAGCTCGCTCTCTAGGGCAAAGGGTGACATTTATGACTCCTAGTAAGGATTTTTCATCAAGCAGTGGGAGGTGGGGGGTGGGGGAGCCAGAAAAGCTTCTGTAACTGAAAAACCCTTAATCCTGTCCCCAGGATCCGTGCCAGGTAGGGGCTGGGGGGTGGGGGGTTGTTGACAAAGGACTGCCACCTTCTCCCCCAAAGCTAGTGTCGTCCCTGCCTCTCCTGCTTCCTCTGCACTTTTCACATATTGTTCCCCAGCAGGTCCTTTTTTTTTTCCCCCCCCAGAACAAAAGCCTCTTTGAAGATGCCAACTGGGGTTGCACAAGGAGTTTATAGTCTGCTTTTCTCTGTTTGCATTTCCTGCCTCTGACAGTTGCCTTCAGACTAATTATGAACTTTCTGGTTCCTTTTCCCTGTTGCTCCTTCTCAAACAAAACTGTACAGTCATTCCCATCATGAAGTGGAAATCCCACCTGGGTCAGGTAGCTTAAGTATCACCCTGCCTAGAAACGGGATGTGAAGGGCATGACTTACGGCCCTGTATGTCTTTCCCGTCCCCAAAACCTTGGCCTGTGGCAGAAATACTTAATAGAGCCCCGCTAGATTAATATATTCGTTCAGCCATCCTGTGACAGGGGCTTCCCTTACCTGGCCGTGTGCTGGGTCCTGGGGATTCTCTGGTGACCTTGATGAGCACGTGCCTGCAGGGTTATAAAGACCAACAGGCACTTAGCAGTGCTACAACTGTAAGTGTGCTAAGAAAATCTGGGATCTTCTTGCTCTGTTTAGAAATAATTTATAGTTTTTTAGGGGCTGCAGTAACCTTCAGTAAATAATTTGACCTGTCTGAGCCTCTATTTCTCATCCATAAAATGAGCCTAATACCTATGTCACTCTGTTGCTCTGGGGACAAAGGAGGCCAGTACTGGAAGCTGCTGCTCCTGATCATCTCACGTCCTTCTGATGGAGCCTGCTCACGTGGGCAGAGTTTCCCCTTCTTTTCTCGTTCCCCGAACGCCACTCCACTGGTCCTTCCTCAGACCCTTCACATCTCACGTCACTTCCCATTCCATCTCATCACCTCGTCTGAGCATCTCACGTTGTTCTTTGAGTCTAGCCCCGATACCTGGAGGTGGCTGTCAGTCCCTGGAGAACAGAGGGACTCCTGTTCTGCAATTTCTGGGAGGATTTCAGGGTCATCCTTGTGGGAGGAGCCCAGGGAAATACGTGTGTGTGTGTGTGTGTGTGTGTGTGTGTGTGTGTGTGAGAGAGAGAGAGAGAGAGAGAGAGAGAGAGAGAGACAGACACAGACACACAGACATGGGGGGCAGAGAGAAGTCCTGCGCACACGTGTGGAGTGTGGGACGTGACCAGGGAGAATTCAGGGTAGGCCCCAGCGTGCCTCCCTCCCCTACGTTGTTCTGAGCCCGTGTAATTCCAGTCCTGTCTTTTGTAAAACCTGCCCTGATTATCAGCCTGACATGTGCTCGCTCGTTCCGTAGGTACATTTTCTGTGCATCTGGTGAGTGTGGGCACCGGGGACATGGCCTCTGCCCTCATACAGCTTAGAATCTAGTGGAAGAGAGAGAAATGCTAGACGACCACATAGTAAAAGGTGTCCTGTTAAGTGTTCTGAGGGACACGTATGAGCCTGTGACACCTCCAGGTGGGGCCGAGGGGGGCCTCCGAGGAAGTGACATTTGAATTGAAGCTTGAAGAATGGCTGGGAGTTGGCGAGGCAGGGGGGGGGGGGGGGCTCACTGAAAAAGCGGACCCTCCGCACCAAGAGGCAGGACCCCGTGACTTCGGAGCCCTGCAGCCTGCACACCCCGCCCCGTTGGCCACGGGGGAGTTTCGTTTGGTCTGCACCGCGTTCGTTTTTGATGAGTTGTTAATATTTAAGAAGGGAAACCTATCCCATCAATATCAAGATTTCTGTCTTCCATCAGGAGGTCAAAACTTCCGGGAACTGGGAGGCCACATTGCCAGGTGACAGACACCAGCTGGGGTGGAGGCGGGGCTACACCTTTAAACAGACTGGTGTTCCCCAGTTCACCCCAATCCTCGCCACTCCCAGGCATCTCCCCAAAGCGAGGCCGGGTATTAGCCACCACGACGTATCACAAATGAACCATTGATTTTTTTTTTTTTCCAAAAAGCGAAATATTTATTGGGTCTGAGTATCCGAGTATCTAGCAGTTGCAGCGTAATAAAAAATAGACCGAGAGGGGTTCCTTTGCAAAGGAAGGTGCCTCTAGCATCCGACTTCACTCATGCTCACTGGGCGTGACAGGGTGGCCCCTTGCGTTTCAGCCACTCGTTTTCCAGAGCAAACTGAGGCCCTGAGAGGGCAAGGGGCCTTGCCCAAGGTCACGTGGTCAGTTAATGACGGAGCCAAGGTGGGAAGCAGAGCCCTGGCCCTGACAGCATTGCTCCCGCCTGGGAGGGGCCGGCAGGCGCCACCCAGACAAGGTTGCCTCCACGGCCCACGGTCTTGTGGAGATGCCCTGACATCCTTCTCAAAACACCCTTCAGCGTGTGGAGTTATTCCACCACCCGATATTGCCCTTCTCCCTCTTGGAAAAGAAAAATACCAACTCTTTGGGCATCATCAAATGAAAAATCTGCACAGATGACCTCATCAGGGCATAATTCCATTCTCAGGGCCAGGAATGATCAGTTTGGGGAAATTTATTATAACCGGCAAAAGTGAAAAATGCAAACTGGAAAGCACGGCCGATCCCCTGATTATTATCTCATTGGTTTTTAAATCTTTCTCCTTTTTTTTTTTCTTTTTGGTGCCCATTTTCCTGTTTCTTACCATCCTCGAGGTCCACAGCTCTGCCGCTCGGTTTAAAAGGCAAAGCACATTATGGCGCCCAGGCTAGCTCTGTGAGTGGGCCCGTCTTTGCAGAGGGAGAGGGTCACGGCCCGGTGGTAGTTCCCCTGTGCCGCTGGAGACGAGGAGCCGTGGTCACCGCTCAGGATCCGCAGGCAGGCAGGTCGCCCTGTGCTCAGGGTGCCTGGTGGCTCCTTCTGGGCCGGCACCTTGCATTGTGATGCTTCGCTTCTTCCCTGTCCTTGACAGCAGCCGGCTGAGAGGTGAAAACGCCAGAAACAGGGTAGGGAAACCACCCTCTTTCATCTGCTGTCAGTTTAGAGCCTCCAAGAGTGTCTTTGCTTTTCACAGCCAGATCAACGTATAAATATTTACAGTCAACGGCTTTCAGCCAAGGAAACCTGCTCCGGGCTGAAAGCAAGGGGCAGAGTCTCTTCCCCACAGATCTGTGTGTGTGCGCGCACGTGTGTGTGTTTCAAACTCTAGAGAGCAAAGAAGCAAGTTCTAGCTCCTAGGACAGGGAGACTCTCAACATCCTCTCACCTCTGGCTGGAGAGTTGTTCTAATTATGTTTCCGTTGTTAATAATGTTAACAACATGATTGTTAGCAAAACGTGATTGCACGTATCCTATTTTATCACCCACCGTCTTCCAAGATGTTCAGTGCCCTGCCGACAGCTGTGAAGGCTGAATTCTTAGTTCTCCTCATCATGCTAGAAGGTCCGGCTATGTTCGAGGTACAAGACAGTCACTTGGAGTGAAAATCGCCTCACTTGTTCCCTACTAGCATGAAAGGTTTTTCAACCCCTCCGTGTCTCAAAGGCACGTTTCTTTGAGAAGCGAACAGTGGCGTTTGGCTAGAGTTGGAAAGCATTCTTTTGAAAACTTTCCTGCTTCTTTTTCCCAGACGAATCTGAGCCTTGATGGGTCGCAGGACCTCACATCTGTCAGGCTCATGGGGGATCTTATCCTGGTTCCAAACCCTCAGTCTCGCTGGAGAAGGTAGCAGAAAAGCAGTGGGATCATGTGAATACAGTGTGGTTTGGTGGTGCCTAATTCTTATTTGGATATGATTTGGGAAACCAAGAATGCCAAGCGCTGGTGCTGCCCCAGGGCTCAGACATGCCTCCCCGGCCAGAAGGAGGTGCCTCAGAAGCCCTGTGCCAAAGGGCATTGCGCTGGCCTAGTAGCCGTGTCTCTATTAATGAGAACGTGACACGCATAGGGTCAGCATGCACTCGGAGCCTACCATATCACCTAGAAAGTAAGGGCACACAGTGCTGCTTTCAAATCCTGCCCAAAGGCCCATGAGCCTGTGTTGGAGAAGACCAGCTGCTGCCAGGTGCCCATGAGGTCTAGGCTGTGGATCTCAGCCTTGAAAATGCCTTCGAACCCCGCCTCCTTTCACAGAAGCAGATGTTTGAGCACTTTGGAGGGCTGCGGCGTGAGCCCCAGTGTGGGAGAGAAGATATGTTGCCTGCTCTGTAAAGAATGAGCTGCGGCCCTTCGAGTTCCTGGGGTCAAGGAGGCTGAGTGTCTGGCCTCGAACCACCTGCCCCAGGTCTTGACCTTGGAGGAGTCTCAGCAGCCCCTTCCCTTGTTCATCACCTGAATGTGCCCGGAGGTTCAGGCAGCATCGGCTGCTTGAGCTGGGACTGTCCATCTGAAAGTGTCCAGACCATTTTTTTTTTTTTATGGGACACACACGTTCCTGCTCCACATCCACCCTGTCTGTGTGGATCTTTTTTTTCTGTTCCCTTTCCCAAGGGATGCCCGTTTGGCAGCACCCAGGCTGCCTCTCTGATTGAGATCTTGGAGGTTTTCATCCATACCCTTGCAGAGCCCCAGGGCGGGTCTTTGTGCTCCTCACATTCCGGCTAGTTAGGTGGGTGCACTTGCTGAGCTGTCTCATTGGAAGTCTGTTACACCTCCGGTAAGAGCTCAGGTGAGGCCAGGCCCCACCGGAGCCAACTGTCCAGCCTCCCCTCCCACTCTCATACCTCAGGGGAGAGTGTCAGTGGACAGAAGGGATAGAAGAAAGTGGATGAGAAGAGGAAATAAGGAACCCATTGTGCTCCCTAGGATGGTGGCTGAATGAGGCCACTTTGCATCACTCTGTACATGGCTTAATGCCCCTCATCATAGCAAATAACATAGACGAGGCCTGGGCAATGCAGTTTCTCACAGAGCCTTACTTTAAACATGCAATACACGTTAGCACTGCTTTGCTGCTTATTTGAGTGCTAATTATTATTTTAAAATATTTAAGTGCCTTTTGTAAAATTCCTGTTTTAAAAGAAAACCCAACTCTGTTGCCTTGTTTAATTTGGATGCGGAAACAGTATAAGGTATACACTTGTGTTTGTACCTGGGGGCGCCCTTCAAGACACATTATCATCAGAGATCATTGGAGAAGTTGCGGGTAATTGAACCTAAAATTTGGGATTCTGCTTTTTTTTTTTTTTCACCTCATATGTGTCCTAAGTATTGTTTCTACTGCTACATAATTCCCAATAATTTCCACGACTGCATCAGTCCATTGAATGGCAATGTCGCTGTTTGCTTATCTATGCGTCTGTATTGATCGCTTTCCATTTTTCCATAATCATAAATAACTTCGAGCAGACTGCCTTCTCGATTTTCCCATGTTTTTGCATTATGCCCTTGAGGTGAACGCTTGGTGATGTCTCAAACAGAGAGAGGATGAGTGTGTTTTAGGCAGGCCTTCTCAGACTTCGGCGTGAACACCAGCCACCCATGGACCTTGTGACACCCGATTCTAACTCTGCAGGTCTGGGGCAGAGCTGAGATCTGTGTGTGTAGCGGACCCGACGATGCTGAGAGGCTGCTGTTCAGGTGCAGAGCACTTACAAGACCTGTTTCACCCAGGTGCTGGGAGGGCTCTTTCCCTAGGCGCTCCGCCCCTCAGCAGCATTTTCTAATCCAGAAGAAAGTTTTCATTAGGCAGGTGTCCAGAGAAAGTAGGAGCTATGGCACCTGCCTTCAGGAAACGCATCTAAGCTCAGTCCTGGATGCCATTAGAGTTCACACACATACGCACGTGCACACGCACACCAGTGCCCACTCCAGACAGTATGTCTGGCAGTGGGACCTGGCTAGCGGCATGTTTAAAGCTCCCCAGGTTTCAAAGGTGAGTCCGTGTGTAGCCAGGGCTGAGGACCATTGGTCTAAGCCCACCTGAGATCTCACTGAGTTCCAACTGCGTTTTAAACGTGACTGGATGAAAAGCTTTGGGTTACATATGTTACATCCAACTCCACACTTTTGACAATGGAGTTAACACAGCCGTGAGCTGTCTTTGCAACTGTAGAAATCGGTGGTCATAATTTCTGAGAAAACAAGGGGTGTGACATCATCGGCTTCTCTGTCAAACTCTCTCCTCCATAGCATTTGCTGGCCCCACCTTAGTGAATGCCACCAAGCCAGAAATCCCTTACTTTTTCTCCCCTTCAGATCTGACTCATCTCCACAGTCTTTTGTTCTGCGTGCGCTTTTTTTCCCATAGGGTACTCAACACATTATCTTAAAATAATTCATCGGCATTGCCATGGCCTTCGACCAGACCCTGAGCCCAGACACAGCATCTGCTGTATCTTTTTATTCCCCACACCTAGCATAGTGTCTGTCTAGCACATAGTAGGTACCTGTCAAATTATAGTTGAACAAACGAATGAGTGGAATAGAAGAGATTCTGATCACATGGAAGCCTGGAAGGTCATTCTCACGGTTGAAAGTTCAATACTGTCGTGTTTGTAGCAAGAACACAGATTGCCTAACGGTGCCTGTGCCCACAGGGTCCTGGCCTGGGGCGTGCAGGTGGCAGACAGGGTGCCCAGGACGCGCTGTGTCCCTGCCACTCACCACCGACCAGAGTGACACCTGCTGTTTCTCTTTGGCAGTCGCCTTTTCGGGCCTCGGCTTCACGACGTTCTACTTGGCCGGCAAGCTGCACTGCTTCACCGAGAGTGGGCGGGGGAAGAGCTGGCGGCTCTGTGCTGCCATCTTGCCCCTGTACTGCGCCATGATGATCGCCCTGTCCCGCATGTGTGACTACAAGCACCACTGGCAAGGTGAGTCCCCGCCCAGGGCCTGCCGGTCCTCGCCGCATCTGCCGCTCTCCCGCGGCGGTGGGTGCAGAAACACACCTGTCTGGGAGCGGTGTCCACCGTCAGCAGCAAGAGTAGGCCGAAATGACAGCGCGGACACTGTTTTAAAGAAAGAACACCTGTTCGGGCGAGTTCTGGCCCCGGTACGGCCCTTGCTGGGGACAGAATGGGAGCGCTTCCTCCTTCCTGCTCAGGGAGATGGCGCGAGGCCTGTCAGGATGGCAGGCCCTTGGCCTCCGGCCCAAATGTGACTTCCCCACTCGCTCAGTCCTCAGACTTGGTACCAAGCGGGCTTTGGCTCCTTTTGCATCTCAAACCCATCCCACAAGGACGCGTTTCTCACCGTGGATGTGCTCCCGAAGAGGTGTCCATCCCAGGGATCAGGGCCAGCAACCGTCCAGGCAGCCGCCACAGGGCTGGGCGGGGCTTACCCATAGTGATCACACACACACACACACACACACACACACACACACACACACACACACACACTAAATAAGGGAGGTGCTTGTTCCTGGCATAAAACGAGCCCTGCTGTGTCCCTCTGCGGATCCGCGGCCGCTCACAGCCTGCCTGAATGGCAAACAGAACCTGCCATGGCAAACAGGGAGTAGAGACGGAGGTCGTGTCCACGGGGCGTGGCTTCCGGGAGTACAGGGTCGAGGGGCATGTTTTCCAAAGGGCAGTCCTCAGGTCACGTGACCAGGCCCGCTGAGCTAGGAGTCGGACTCTGGGGCGGGGTCTGGAGCGGTGGCCAGTAGCCTCCATTGTTAATAAGCCATCCTGTCATTCATTTCCGGTCGTGTCTGAGAAGCACAGGCGAGGCCCCCATGGTTAGTCCGTGGCCTGCCCCTCCTCCCCCTTTCCTGCTCCTGCAGCCCAGTGCCTCATGGGACCTCCATCTTCTCACCTCTTCCCAGGTGTGTGTCCAGTGGTAGGGAGGCAGCAGCTGAGGCCAGAGGTGAGGGGCGCCTTCTCCCCATCCTTTCTGGGGGCCTCTCGCTTCTCCCAGTACCTCCCCAGCTTCTCTGCTCCTTCCCCAGCCTCAGCTCCACCCTCTGCATTCCTAGACTTATACTCTGGGCATTATGAGCCTCCAGCAGCAGCTTGGACCTGGTGGGGTTACGGGTGCGGGGGAAGGAGAGGCTGGTGTGTGTTCCGGCCAGGTGGATGCATTGCGTGCTGATCAGGGTCTTGGGGCCCTCCTGATATGGGGGTGGTCAGTAGAGGGCCACACGCTGGCCCTGAGCCTGCCCTTGATCGCTACTTTGATCAGTGACTTGGATGAGGTTCCAGGTCATCTGAAGCTACATCATGTGAGGGAAGCAGGGAGAGAGTGGCTGAGGAGGGAGCACAGACGTATCCATTGTGCCCTCGGGTCTGGGAGCATTCTCCAACAGAGTCGTCGTTTATCTAACTAGGGCATTTCCCCCTGAAGAATGTTATGGGCTGGATGGTGTTTTATGGGCGGCTTCTCATTTCTCCCTTGTGAGCCATAGTTCCTCACTCTGAACACGGGGACGATAATCCCCCGATATTTCACAGAGCTGTTTCTTAGGCCGAATGAAATAATGGATCCGAATGTCCTTTGTAAATGAAAACGCATAGCACAAGCGCGAGTTGGTATTGTTTTAGTGCCTTGTTTCTGCAGAAGGGTGTGTTGTTACATTTCCCAAACCGCTGATTTAGCGGCAGTCGTTTTGAGAACATGGTCTATTTGTATGACTCCTGGTTTTCACTCTCATTCACCCACTTTGGATTTGAGAAGTGATCAAGGGTTTCGGAACTGGATAGATTTCTGCTTTATCTTCGAAGCCAGTACGAACCTTTGTGCAGTGATTTCGTCCTGAAAACCTCAGACGTGAGGTCCGCCTTGCTCGAATACCCTCGGTCCCAGCTGGTTTTGTTACTCCTCACCTAGCGGTGGCTGGTGCATCGCGGAAGGGTGAGGACTCTGCGTAGCTGTAGGGGCACGGCGGACTCGCACTGCGGCTGGCACGCCCCAGGCCGGCTGGCACGGGGCTTCAGACCTGCCCTGTCCGGCTGGCACAGGGACTCGGAGCAGCAGAGGGAGGATGTTTGTGCTCTGTCGGCCGATGGGAAAGCAAAGCAAGAGCGTTTAGGTTGAGTGAGGTTTAGGGCTGTACGTGGAGGGGTGAAGCAAAACGGTGATCGACTTTCTGCAGCCAAAGTCGAAATGCGCGTCAGCGGGTACAGGACACTGATGTGGCCCAAGCACCTGCTCGGCTGTGCCACCATCGGCTCAGCCTGCGCCCCCGGAGTCACCGCGAGAGGAGTGTGCCTTTCCTTGGATCCTCCAATGGGCCCTGAGTCGGGCTCGTGTGACACAAATGCCCCCTGTATGAGGCCACCCGCCAGCGTCTGCACCAGGGGTCTGAACATGCGGGGGCAGCCGTTCCTCCCAGGGGACAGTGAACGATGTCTGGAGAGGTCCTTTGGGTTTGTACAGCTAGGAGTGACGGTCGTGCTGGTCACTGCGCGTGCGCTGGGGAGAGGCCAGGTGAGCCGGTGCGCACACGTGCTGCGGTGTGCAAGATCGCTCTCCCCGACAACACAGACTGACCTGACCCCAGACATCTGCCCTGAGACTGAGGAGCCCTGGTCCGCGCAGCACCGCAGCTCTGTCTGCCTTTCCCTCGTTACATGTTAAGAAGCAGCCGTGTTCAAGGGGCGGGAAGCTGAGTTTATTCAACACTCACGTGTTAAGGGAGTGATCAAGGAGGCCTCACGGTTTCCGGCTGCGAGAGGGGGTGAGCTGCGAGGGCCTCGGCCACTGTGTGGGTGGGCGTCTGGGGTAGGTTTGCCTGCCTGGGATAAAGAAGTCGTCGATTTCGTTTGGTGGCCTGAGCTGCCCAGTCACCGTGGCCAGGGGCCGTCTGTCACGACGAGAATCCCCGTGGGGCCCCACAGACATCGGCGAAGCCCGAGTCCCTCTCGTTAGAGACTTCCGTTAACAGCATCGATACTATGAGATGTTTGACTCCGTTTTAATCTTGCTAGAAGCAAGTGTGGCCAGCATGGCAGCACACCTTGCGTAGTGACCTTGCAGAGTGCGTCTGGTTTCTCGACTACGTAGTCAAATCCGATAAATAGCCATGATCTCAAATGCCTCGTCCTCTCCATTATCATGGCCGCTCCCCAGTCTCACCGACAACCTTGCTTCCTTTTGCTCCAGAGGACTCTTCTCTCCTCCGCTTCCCTTGGTCGTCTCTGGTTTCTCTTGGCTCTATGTTCAGAACATTTCCAGAATCCAGGTTCCTCTTCCCACTCTGGTCCAGACCGCCACCATTGCCTGGGTTACTGCCAAAGCCCCGCTGCCCGCCTCCCCCCTCCTCCTCTGCCCCTCACCCCGCAGCCAGAGTGAGCCTGGAAACCGAGCCGGTGCATGCTGCTCCTCCGCTCTGAGTCCCCGGTGACATCCTGCCGCCTTCAGCATCAAAGCCCCGGTCCCGTGGTGGCGTGCAGCGTGCCGTGCCGAAGTTCCTGCCTCGTCCATGGCGCTTGCCAACCCCTTCTCCGTTTTGCTCATGCCAGTGCTGTGCCGGCCTCTTGTGCTCCATGCCGCCCGTCCACCTCAGGGACTTTGCCCTGCCTCGTCCCCCCCATGCCTGGAATGCTCTCCCCTCAGACGTGGGTGTGGCTGGTTCCCGTCCCTCCTCCTCCTCTTGGCTCAAGTGCCTCTTTCTCGGCGAGGACGTCTTGTGACAACGCCTCCGTTCAGTGCAGCCCACCCTCCCCCCCTCTCTGTCACTGCTGTCATCTTGCTCGTTTACCCCCATCTGTCAGGTCGTGGTTATTGTCTGTCCTCGTCCGCCAGCACCGGAGTCCGCAAACTTCCCCTGTAAAGGGTCAGATAGCGAATATCTCAGGCTTTACGTGGGCCGTAGGGTTTCTGCTGCATCTGTTCAGCTTGGCTGTCGTCACGGGACAGCAGCGGCGGACAGTCTGTCAATGAGTGGTTCACATCGCCGGCCGAACTCTGCGCTGGAACATAATCTCCGTGTGGGAGGAGGTTTCTGTCTCTTTCGTGGGCCTGGCGCAAGGTGGGTATCGCGTTAGTTTCCTCGGGCCGGTGTCACTCAGTGCCACAGACTGAGCAGCCGAGAACAGTAGAAATGGTCTCCTGGTTCTGAGAGCCAGAAAGGTCTGAAATCAGGGTGTCAGTCACGCTCCCTCTGACACCTGTCGGGGAAGGACCCTTCTTAGCCTCTGCCGGCTCCTGGTGGCCCCACATGTTCCCGGGCCTCGGACAGCATAGTGCCGGCCTCTGCCTCCACCCTCGCACGGCGTTTTCCTGTGTTCTCCACGTCCCCTTCCCTCCGTGTGTGTCTGTGCCCAGATTTCCCCTTTTTATAAGGACGCCCGTCAGATTAGATGAGAGCCCACCGGAGCCATCTGATTTTAACTCGGCTACCTCTGTACAGACGCTACCGAAACAAGGTCACGTTCCGAGGTACTGAGGTTAGCTCTTCGACATACCTTTTTGGGGGGGACTCAATTCAACTCATAACAGTGCTCAGCAAATATATGTTGAATAATGAATGATCTCGGCTAAAGCGCATGCTTTTCTTACTAGTACCACTTTTTCTTTATTGGTTTTACAAAAATTAACCTTCTTCTCTGCAAGTTCCTTCCATTTAAAAATGAACCAAGAAATTCCACTCTAGACCTTCTTCTATTCATTTTGTCTCTTGTGCTGTGCGCCAGGCGTGCTGTCCTGGAGGCGTGGCCTTGAGGAAGACAGGCATGGTGACCCTTCCAGCACGCAGTGTGGCAGGTAGATCATACATGCTCCACGCTATGTAAGTTCTTTTAACGAGACTCACAGTTACAGAAACAGGAAGCTTTACTAGTAGTAGAATAAGAAGACCAGAAACAGTCACATGGGGTTGTTGAGTTTGCCAGAGCTGTTTCTCGCCCTAGTATCTTGGGTAATGGAGCCTAAGGCATACAAAGTCCCAAGTCGGACCAGCTCCGTGATTGATGCTGGATGTTGCCATGGTGACTGAGAGGGCTGTGTTCCCCCTGGGATTTGACAGCACATCTTAAGAAGCGTTCCTGCTTGTTTGTGCCAGAGCAGGGGAGCATGGCCGGCACCTCAGTTTGCCAGACCCTGTGAGAAAGGGGTAGGGTTGGGCCCATTTTATAGGTAAAGATTCAAATCCAATCTGCCTGATTCAAAGTCTGGTTCTCTTTGCAGTATCATCAGACCCATCTGGTATGGATTCTTCCACTCCTTTCAATAGCTTTATTGAGGTATAATTTAAAATTTCTCCCTTTAAAAGTGTACAGTTCAGCAGGTCTTCATATATTCAGAATCGTGCAATCATCACTGCTCTCTAACTCCAGAATATTTTCACTGTCCCCCCAATAGAAGCGCACACCCTCGCTTCCCCCCAGCCCCTGGCAGCCACTAATCGACTTTCTCTTCTGGTCTTTGCACAGACAGGAGTCACACAATATGTGGCCTTTGGGGCCGCGTGGTATCGATTGTTTAGTGCATCTGGTAAACGTCGTCAGTGCATCTCCGTTCACTGAACATTTGCAGAATAACTGGGAGGTGCAAGCAAGTGTGGCACTTAAGGGGAAGCAACACCGAGTCGCAGGTGTGGGGTCAGAAGGGGTGCGCAGACGGTAGCCCCAAGAGCCTGAGGGGCCCCAGGCCATGCTAGGGGCACAACAGAGCCCTGAAGCCCCATAGAAGACCTTCTCGAGCCCACAGCAGAAGTCTGGTCAGCTTGCATCCTACGTAATCAGAGACACCGCCCCTGTGGTGAGAGACGAGCATTCCTTCATTTTGTCAACCATGACACACCTCTTCCTTCTTCTGCCCAGGAGACCGCAGGTGCCCTCCCTGCTCCCACCTCCCACTTCCCCTGGTTCACGCCTACTCGTCCTGCAGAGCTGGCCTGTGAGGCATGTCCTCAGTGAAACTCCCCTGGTCCAGGAAAGCCAGGCCACCCCAATGGGTGATCTTACAGATTCACACTTCCCCTTCGGGGCACGTATCGTAGCTGCAGCTCACTAACAAGGCTGTCACTGTTTAGGACTGTGGAGCTTATCTGAGTTCTTTAGGCTCATGCCCCGGGACCAGGCAGCTCACCTGACACCTGCTATCATGCAAAGCATGTGATGAATGAATGACATCAGTGCTGAGGGAGAAGTCTGTGTATTGTATCTCAGGGACGCTGAGATTCCTCTATTCCCCTTTTGAATCCTCCCGTCCCATGCTACCATGTTTTCCTTAGTAAAATCCTGCTTGACAAATACCAGATTCTGGTCAAGAAAGCAGAGTAGATGAATGCTGTGCTCACCTCCCCCATGACCACATTGAAATTACAACTAATTATAGAACAATCAACCTGGAGCACCATCTGAAGACTAGCTGAATGGAAGTCCTATAACTGAGGTTATAAGAAGAAGCCATGTCAGGACTAGTAGTTGCCGCAGAGACACCAGATGGGCCCCACACCCATGTGTGTTGGTCGAGCATCGGGAGGGGTCTCTCAGCTGCAGAGATCCCCCATGAGGCGTGAAGGGTCCCAGCCCTACATGGCCCTCCCTAGCCCATAGCACCACTGTGGGGAAGAAGAACCCCCACAGCATCTGACTGTGAAAATCAGTGGGGGTCATATTCATCTGGTGAGATGGACAGAGGCTGCTGGAAACCCAGAAGTCCTCTTGAAGGCCATGCCCAGACTCGCTTGCTCTCAGGCACTCACCCTGGGCTCCTGCAGAGGTCAGCAGCTCAGGAGTTACCAGAGACATACGGGGAGAGACTGAGTTGTGTGGCTTCAGGGCGAGGGCTGGGGAGACAGCCACCATGTTACGTCTTCCTCTCATGCAGCCTGAGTGGGCACCATCCTGCCTGTGTTGGGCCCTCCTCCCACATGGCCAAATCTGAATCTGCATCAACCTGGTGAGATGTACTTGCTTCACCCTGCTGACTCCCGAGACCCCGCCTCACCCAACTCATGTATGCCACATGAGGCTCTTTCAGAGGCTGAGCCTTAGGGGTAGCCAGCAGATGGTATCAGGCCTTGGGGTGCCCTGGGCCTTTTGCTGAGCTGTCCCAGGCTGATCTCGGTTTGCAGTGTGGCCTCTCCCATGTGCTTCTAGGTCTAGCACAGACAGTGACCAACCGTCGGTGGCTTTGTAGCTCCTACCAGGTCGCCCTAGGCAGCAGCTGACCTTGGCCTGCATGGGAGCCTCTGCGAAGAGGCCCCAGATCAATGCACGTGGAAGCCAGCTTCAGACCACAACAGAGTGCCACCTGATGAGCCCCACAATTGGCACACCCAAAGGGTGGTCTCAGCAGACACAGAGCCCACTAGAGCAAATCCCTCTCTGTAGGATTAGCCCATACACAATAGCTTGTACCCTATGGGCATGGCCAATTTCACAGCCAGTCAGCCAGAGGGTCAGTCCCACCCCGGGCATACTATAACAGGAGGGTGCACACAAGTCACACAAGGGCCACTCCTGGAGCTCCCGGTGCAGGTGATCAGGGAGACTGTGCCACTGGGCTCCACCTACTACATAAGGCCACTCTGCCATGACTGGGAGATCTACCTAATACATAGAAACAAACACAGAGAAGCAGCCAAAATGAGGAGTCAAAGAAAAATGTCCCAAATGAAAGAACAAAACTCCAGAAAAAAAAAAAACTGAACAAATGAAAGCAAGCAATCTATCAGATACAGAGTTCAATACATTGGTTATAAGGATGCTCAAGAAACTTAGAACTTCAGCAAAGGGATAGTAAGCATAAAAGAGGACGTAGAAATATAAAAATGAACCAGTCAGAAATGAAGAATACACTAAAAGGAATCAACAGTCATTTAGATGAAGCAGAGGATCAAATCAGTGATTTGGATGACAAGGTAGCAGAAAACACTGAATCAGAACAGCAAAAAGAAAAAAGGATTTAAAAAAAACTGACATAGTTTAAGGGACCTCTGAGGCAACATGAAGTGTAAGAACATTCACATCATAGGCATAACAGAATGAGAAAGGAGAGGAAGGATTTAGAACCTATTTGAAGAAATAATGACTGAAAACCTCCCTAACCTGGAAATAGATATACAAGTTCAGGAAGGACAGAGGGTCCCAAACTAGATGAATCCAAAGAGCCCTACACCAGGACACATCATAATTAAAGTGGCGAAGATTAAAGACAAAAAGAGAATTTTAAAAGCATCAAGAGAAAAACAGTTACCTACAAGGGAGCTCCCGTAAGACTATCAGCTGATTTCTCAATGGGAACTTTGCAGGACAGAAGGGATTAGCACAAAATATTCAAAATGATGAAAAGCAAAGACCTACAACCAAGACTACTCTACCCAGCAAATAGGACTACATCAAATTTAAAAGTTTTGCATAGCAAGGGAAAACAATTAGTAAAACAAAAAGACAACCTACTGAATGGGAGAAGGTATTTGTCAATGATACATCCAATAAGGGATTAATACCCCCATTTATAAAGAACTCATACAACTGAACATCAAAAAAAAAATCCAATTTAAAAATGGGCAGAGAACCTAAATAGACATTTCTCCAAAGAGGATATGCAGACCGCCAGTAGACCTATGAAAAGATGCTCAACGTCACTAATCAGAGAAATGCAAATTAAAACCATAAGGAGATATTACCTCACACCTGTCAAAATGGCTATCATAAGTCAGTCAACCAACAACAAGTGTTGGCAAGAAAGTAGATAAAAGGAAACCCTTGTGTACTGTTGGTGGGACTGCAAATTGGTGCAGCCACTCGGAAAACAGTATGGAGGTTCCTCAAAAAATCAAAACTAGAACTATCTTATGACCCAGAATTCCATTTCTATGTATTTATCTGAAGAAATCTAAAACACTAATTCAAAAAGATAAATGTATCCCTGTGTTCACTATAGAATTATTTCCAATAGCCAGGCTATGGAAGCAACCTAAGTGCCCATCAATAGATGATTAAAGAAGAGGTGGTACATATGTACAACAGAATATCACTCAGCCTTAAAAAAATAAAATCTCACCATTTGCAACAAACATGAATGGATGTAGAGGGTATTCTGCTGAGTGAAATAAGTCAGAGAAAGACAAATGCCATTTGATCTCACTTATATGTGCATTCTGAAGAACAAAATAAACAACAGAAACAGACTCATAGATACAGAGAACAAACTGATGGTTGCCAGTTGGCAGGGGTGTTGGAGAGCTTTGTGAGAAAGGTGAAGGGATTAAGAAACACAAATTGGTGGTCGCAAAATCGTCATGAGGATGTGAACTATAGCATAGCGAAAAAAGTCATACTACTGTAATAACTACGTGTAGTGCCAGGTGGATACTAGATTTAGTGGTGTGATCACTGTGTAAGTTTTATAATGTCTAGTCACTATGTTGTACACCTGAAACTAATACAATATTGTGTGTCAACTGTAATTGAAAAAGAAAAAATTATTATTTTTTTTTTTAAAAAAAGCCTTCTCGCTCTCCTCCTGCTCTGCCATGAGCACATGCCCTAGAGGGTGCGAGTTCATCAGCAGCAATAGCCCACTTGAGGCACTGGATGGCAGCCTCCCTCACCAAGTAAGTTGTTATTTGAATCTTGTTCGCCACCTCTGTAATAATAAAAAAAAAAAATCCCAGAATGACTTGGCCGAGTAGGCGGCTTGGCGGGCCCTTTCATTGCCCTGGTGACTTGTGATAATTCTCTGGTACCTGAGTTACTCTTCTCATTCCATTGAATGGGAAAACAGCCTCCACGGGAGTCCCCGTTCGCTCCCTCGCCCGCCTCCTCATCAGGAAGCCTGGGGAACTTGGAATGATTTAATGTCTTAGTCAGTGATGCACCCAATAAATTGCTCAGCACAGAAAATGGAAAGTCAAAAGACATTATTTGTAAGTTCACTCTTTGGTCTGTTCAATAGTCAGCGGCTCAGAGGCTGATGTTGTGCATCATTTCAGATGCTAATGAAAATAACACCCCAGGGGGCTGTTCCCTGGGGGTGGAGGAAAAACAAAACAATAGTGCTACTCTAAGACCTTGAACTAGACAGAGCCCTGGCATGTTCTGTGCGTGCTGGTGCTGGTCATCGGATTCAGAAAGGAGGAGCTTCTCCATTTGAGGAACTTGATTTAATCACATTAATTATAGCTTGTGACCCCACTCAGGAATTCATGGTACACATTACTTTTGGATTTTTGGAGTGACAGCCATTTTTTTAAGTTTATTTAAAGTTTATTTGCAATGCTATGAAGTGTGGCCACACTGACGAGATTAGAACTCTAGACTACCGAGTTGCTATGTGAGGTGAAGGATGGCGAAGCTGTTAAAAGCCCCCAGGAGTTCTGGAGAGGAGCGGGATAAGACTCATGGCGATGAGCACTGTGTTTTTTTAGACGCTGTATTTTGAGGTCCTGCTCTGTGACACGATCTTTAGACGTGGTCTTATTAAATTATCCTCACAGCACAGCGAGGCAGATGTCGATGTCTGTCTGCCTGTGTGAGCAAAGTGTTGTTCCAGGTGTTGAAGTATCAACAGCCAAGGCCGACACAGCTCCTGCCTTCATGGAGTTTTGAATCCAATGTAAATGTCAAAACAATTGCATCTTTTTCGTTATTTTCCATTCTGATTGCACGTGGGGAGCGGAGAGGGGCAGTGAAAGTGCATGCCTGGGAGACGTGGTCCAGTCTGGAGTCCAGGTGAGGCCTTATCACAGAAGGATGTTGAGTTGAGCTCCAGAGCATGAGTGGAAATTGACTAGGGGAGGGGGCGGAGGAAAGGGATTCCAGGATTGGAACGCGTTTGTAGAGAGGTGAAGCGGGAAGAAGACGACATGTTGGAGGGGTGGAAGGGAAGACGGTGCTGCAGGAGAGTGAGAGGGTAAACAGGTCGGCGGGCCAGGTGTGCAGCCTCAAAGGTCGCAGGGATCTGGTCCCTTCCGTATGAGCAGTGGGAACTATTTCAGTCAGGAGAATAACCTCATTTATTTGCACTTGAGAAACCGTTATGAGCCGCTCTGTCCATACTCCACGTGCCAGAGCAGTGACTGGGCACTTGGCCAGCACACGGCAGACCTTCCTGCTGCCATTACAAAAATGCCTGTGTTCTTTACCTATTTTTGCCACTCCATGTAAATGAAATTGTATGTAGTAAATTTACTTAAAAGAGCTTAAAGCTGTTATAGAACTTTTTAATGTTTTGCCGTTAGCCTAGGAAAAATGCCGAAGGTAAAAGCAATTCATCAAAAGAAAAAAATGCCAAAATATTGTCCCTTTTCTCAAAAATTATCCCAATATGTCTAGATAGATCCAGGATACCTATAACAGGCTCAAAAAAAAACAACAAAAAAACCCAAAAAAACAAAAAACAAAAAGTGAGAAGTGAGGTGCAAATAGCTAAGCATTCAACAGTTTGTTCTTTTGAAAGATACGTTTCCTTGAAGCTACCACAGATTCCCCTATAGGAGACACAGGACCATGAGCTTGAGCCTTAAACTGAGGTCAGTACGCAGCGTGTTGCTCCCTGGGGAGTATTTGGAAACTTCACGCCCGAGCACTGGTGGGTTAAGGGAGACAGGTGGACTGGCCTTCAGTCATGGCCTGCGACCCTCCACGAGCTAGATGCAGAGAGCCCGGCCTGAACCGGCCAGAGGGCAGCACAGGTGCAGAATCAGGACAGCAGAGTTCAAGTCCAGTCTGTCCCTACCGAGGCTGCCTCGGAGCTCCACCGGCCTTCCCGAGCCTGCGTTTCTTCTCTAAATTGGGGCTTCCTGCCTCGTGTGATGCACAAGATAATAAATGTGGAAGCGGAAGCCCCCACCCCCAATGGAGGATGACAGTCAGCATGGCGGCGACCTTCATAAGAGTTCAAGTTTATTTTGTTAGGGCATAAGTTCTGTTGTGTGGGTCCTTTTGACAAGAATAATCCATAGACACAGTTAAAAGCGCACAGATGTACACATACTACGTGAGGATCGTTGGGTGCGTTGCGTTCATGGGGTCTCTACCGGGCACTGGCTGAATGTCCTCTTTGGCGCAGGGCCGCCCCATGTGGAGGGGCCTGTTTCGCCTGCAGATGCCTGTCCTGCCGCGTCTGCCCCCTTCACACCCTCCAACTTGATGGGGTCTGCAGCTCGTGGGAGGGACTGTGCCTCTCGCACCAGAGGTCTGTTGATTTGCCAATCCTGGTTGTATCATAAAATGTTTTATTTACTCTGTCTGCGCCTCAGGAGGTTCGTTTCTTCCCTTGG
Organism: Eonycteris spelaea; assembly: GCA_003508835.1. Taxonomy (NCBI): domain Eukaryota; kingdom Metazoa; phylum Chordata; class Mammalia; order Chiroptera; family Pteropodidae; genus Eonycteris; species Eonycteris spelaea. The sequence continues at coordinate 6,097,173 of PUFA01000004.1, read as the reverse complement.
AAGTCACTTTCTACAAGGCAAAGAGCAGAGTGCCCACTGGGTTCCCATGGCGCACCAGCAATACCGCAGGACCCCAGCGGGAACTTGCTAAAGAAAACGAAATTGCAGCCCCGGGAGGTATTAGAGACTACAGAGGGGGCTGGAATTCTTCCAGATTTTGGAACTGATTTTAAAAATCAAGAATGCAAATCTGAGCTCACGCCATGCTCAGGCGCTGAGTAGAGAGACAAAGAGGTTATCAAGGATACATCTTAAAAGGAATGTTGAAGTTCTAGAAGTGATAAGTTTGCAGAGGCCACCGAGACTTCTACCTCCAGCGTAGTTTCTCTTTCAGGGGGTCCCAAAAGCAAACCGCGTACTGGAGCAGGTGGGAAAAGTATTCTGGAAAACACCACTGGCCACGCTGAAATGAATCGTAACGCATTTCTCCCGTTTTGCTTTTTCCTGCCCAGATTCTTTTGTCGGTGGAGTCATCGGCCTCATCTTCGCATACATTTGCTACAGACAGCACTATCCGCCGCTGGCCAACACAGCTTGTCACAAGCCGTACGTCAGCCTCCGAGTCCCGACCTCGCTGGAGAAAGACGAGAGGCCCCCAGCGGACAGCGTGCCCGGCGTGCCTCTGGAGGGCATCCCGGAAGGCCCCGTGTGACCAGTCTCTCAGGAGGATGGATGTGAGCCCAGGGCACACTCTTCCACCCCGACATCATCAACACCATAGAAGAGGTTTTCCGTAGTGTGTTTCTCATCATCCGTTTCTCAGAGTGATCCTTCTGCTTCCGTTTTGCCGACGGTGTTCCTGCTACTTTAAATGTCCACTTTCAACTTTCTTGAATTTCCAGAGGAGGGCCACAGAGACAGTCCCCGAGAGACATGTGGAGGGAGGGTGGGGTGGGTGCAGCTCGGTCGGTTCTTCTGTCTGAAATGTTTGCTGTGACAGCCGCCTTTCTGTGTTCCCATGGTTGTACGACATAATAAAACCTCCCACCTGGAAGACATGCTGTTGGCCGTCACTGTGGGGAAAGTCATCCAGAGGCCCGCGGGTTCACGGCCAAGGCCGCTGGGAAGGCCGTGCGGCAGCCTCACACTCAGGTAGCCTGTGCGTCCTCAGGGGGAACCAGAGTACTTGGCATGGGAAGTGACTCAGCGTATCTGGACCAGGGCAGACAGGTGGGTTCAAAGCCTCCCCTTGCGCAACGGCTTCAGGTGAAGACAGAGCCACGTCTGATTCCAGGTTCAGCTGTGGATTATGGTGGGACGGGGCTGTCCCAGCCCTCAGGTTACTCCTCCCCTGGGGGTAGGGTGGCTCCCTTGTTCATACGATTGCCAGTTGCTGGATGGCACCCTGGAGCTCCCGAATCTGGTTCTGGGAAAGGAGAGCCAGAAACCTGTGTCACAAACACTGATGCTCAGGCCCCTGTGGCCTGGAGCCTCTGCTCCCACCTGTTTGTCCCCAAGGGACAGAGTGGAAAGGAGACTGTGTTCTTTGGGTGTCTTCTATCCTGGGCGGGAGGGGTCTGCGAAATGATGTGTGTGTTATTTTTCGTCGCCCTTTCTCAGTCAGCGTGTTTGCTCTGGGGCCACCATCGTACTCATCCACCTGCTGAAGCCCGAATCCTAGGCGTCACCCCGGATGGTGTCTTCCTCGTGATCCCCATCGCCCACTCCCTCAGTAACTCTTCTTGGCTACCTTCAAAATACACCTCACGCTCACCCATTCCTCTCACCTCCACTAGTGCCACCCTCGTCCAAGTGGCCACCCTCTGTCACCTAAACTCCGGTGGGTGCCTCCTATTGCCACATGCAGCTGCTCTCCCTAATCCATGTTCCACTCAGGGCCAAAGGGCGTCTGAGCGTTCCTTTATTATTCAGCCGTTATTTGCATAGAATTCACTTCAGCGCCTGGCTTTTTGAATTCGGATCGGATGGTTGTCTAGGGCAGTGCAGCCCCCACCACAGTCAAGACACAGGCCTGTGTTCTCATCCTAGAAGTTTCCTTTTGTTCCTCTGAGCTCCCCTCCCCACATGGGTCCTCCGCTCTCTTCACACGCACACACACATTTTTCTCTCACGTGTTCCTATTACGTTCCTTTATGTCACGGTTACATTATGCAGATATTCTTATGGGCTGCATTGCATCCCTCAAAATGCGTTATGTTGACATCCTAACCCTGGTGGTCCCAGAATTATTTGGAAATGACATTATTTGGAGGTGAGGCCTTTACAGAGGCGACCAATGAAAACGAAGGCGTTGGGGTGGGCCGCAATCCAGTATGGCTGGTGTCCCTGTGGGAAGGGCACCCTGGAGACGGACACTCACAGAGGGAAGACCATGCAAAGGGCCCACTACAAGCCGAGCAGAGAGGCCTGGAGCAGGCTCTCCCTCACAGCCCTCCTGAGGGACCGACATGCCGACACCTTGATCTTAGACTTCTAGGCCCAGACGATGTGACAGACGTTCCTGTTGTTCGAGGACCCAGTTTGTGGTACTCTGTTACTACAGCCCTAGCAAATGAATTCTGTTTTTTCCCCCTTTCTGTGCTCGCCAGCGCGTGGGTCTCACGGGAGCTGGGATCCCTCTGTCCCATTCACAGTTCTATCCCCAAGGCTTGGCAGAGACTCTGGCACGGTGGGGGTCCTGGATGTGTTCCTGGATTAATGAATGGGCACATCATGTTATTTCCCAGCCACTCCCCCCCCCCAACCATTATTTCTGTAACTTTGGCTGATCTACTTGAGGTTACCTGCTCAAGGTGACACATCTGAAAGCAAGAGCATTCCTGGTTTCCGGTCGTGTGGCATTCCAGGTAGTCCAGTTTCCTGGGCCTTCCTAAGTAAAATAAAATCTACCGCCCTTCCCCTTCTTATAGGAGATGGGCTATTCGTTCTTCTGAAAGTATATCAGAAGGCTCAAAGTTACCTCGTTTGGGCTGTAGGGGAGAGAAGCAAAAACTACACCACCATCCAAACCCAGATACCTTGAAGGAGGTTATTTACATTCAACAAAACAAACCAGCCAACTTAACAAAAGTTCCCCTAGTATTGACCATCAAAAGAAGTTATAAAGCAAACGCCCCAATCTGTCGTCCTCATGGGATATAGTTGATTTGATTTACAAAGGTCTTTCGAGACCCTGTCTGTTGCCCACGTAAAGCTGTAGGCCTGCTGATTAAAACGTACCTCCAGCCGAGAGGCATTTGCCAGAAAGGCCAAGGCTTTTTACTGAACCCCGAAGGGCTATCGGGATGCAAACTCTGAACACCAAGTCCACGTGGAGAAATGTCTGAGGAATGAGGGCAGGCAGCGGCAAGCAAATAAATTACTTCTTTAAGCAGCTGAGCCTTGAAGCAGGTTTGCAATAACATCACCCATTAAATGAAATGATTTTTTTTCCCCAGGTGCCTAAGTGGTATAGCGACTGCTCTAATGAGAGATTAGTCAAGTTTGGGGAGCAGTAGAACGTTTAATTTGCAGTTCAGCGCTGCTGTGTTCTCACTCTTGCAGTTCCTCTTAAGTGTTCCCTTTTCTGTCTCTATGTCTTTCAGAGTGTCTTTTCTGGGTTTCTGTGTCTCTCTGTGTGTCTGTGGCTCCTGAACTCCTTTCTCCACTCGGCCAGAGTGTCACTGCGGCTTGGTGCGTCTGTCCCTCTGTGTGTGTCTGTCTCCCTCGTGTTCTCTGGCCGCTTGTGCCGGTGGGTGCTGCATGATGAGTTTGGCAGGCTGCGGTGGAACTTCGGCTCCCCTACGCTGACAACCTAGGCCGTTCGCGGAACAAAAGAGCATTGTGGAGAGCGAAACACCCCTTTCCGTGTGTGAAAGCTGCCTCATTCCGGGACTGGAGAGAGGAACCGCTCAAACTTCGTCCTTTCAGGAAGAAAGAAGACTTTGACAACTTTACAGTTATCCTCACACTCTTCTTGTCTTTTTTTTTTCCCTAACAGCTAAACGGTGGATAAATCATGCTGAATGCTCATTGGCTGGTCCGTGAAGGGCAGGATAATGTATTAAGATATTCGTTTGGGTTCTGTCTTTGTTGTCGATGGGGAATCAAAAAGAAAGAGAGCCTTTGCTGTCCTGTTCTCTGGGTGTCTCTCCCACAGGCCCCGAGAGCCTCCTCTCGATGGCCTGAGACTACCCTGGGGACAGTGCTGGGTGTTCCGAAGGCACGGGGGGCACGGAGGGCATCGTGGGTGGGAGGGGCAGAAGGAGCACAAGCCTGGGTGGCAGGCTCAGGTTGAGGCGTTGCCGAGACATCAGTGCCCCAAACATAAATGCTCCTGCCTCACAGAGGACACACAGGGGACAGAGGGTGGTGATGGTCGGGGGGGTGGGGTGAGGGCCTCCCGGTGATCTGCCAGATTGCGCAGGTCTGGCTGTGTGGTCTTCCTAGGAAGGATGGAGCCCTACACCCATCCCTTGGAGCCCCAACCTTGACCAAGATTGACGGATACAGAGAGTAGAAGGAAGCGGCAGAATCTCTGTACCTGAGGAGCCGTGTAGGTTTGGGCTGTGAGTGGATTGACATTCTGGGGGCAAACACGGGGTTCCCCCAAGTGTCCCTCTTCCTGTAGGACCCCGGAGTCTTTCCCTGATGCTGGATAGGGACAAGCCCCCAATTCACTGAGCCTGAATTCCTTGCCAGGCCAGTGGGATTGGGTGGAGACTCAGAGTCAAAGTAAATTTGTACAGATAGGTGATGTTTCTGCTCTCCAGAATATTTTCCCCTCCTCCCCATGTATTTTGTTAGCTCAGTCCAATGTTTGGGTTGAAAAATAGAGTGGGCAGGAGTGACAGCTCTAGAATTACTCAGACCTTAGCTTAAACACAGATGTCTACCCACAGATTTCTATTCCAGCTCTATCATGCGGCCCTGGGCAAGTTACCTGTATTCTTTAACTCTCGATTCATCTGAAAATGGTGCTAATGACGGTGTTCACCTGAGGGATTACTATGAGAATTAAATAAACCAGTGAGGAAATTGCTTGGCACCTGAGCAATGCGGGCTCTTATTTTTACTATTTCTTCCTGACTGATCTTGGAGAAAAGAACTGTTCGTGAATTCCCGCTATGGATTTGAACTAGAAGATGCCTGAAGTTCCGTCTTTCTCTAAATCCCATGTCCATGGCTTAGTCTCTTCCTTCCTTTGACTAACAGTGGGGGAAAAGCCATGGTTGCAAATTGGACTGACAATGCAGTGTCCTAACACGTTTAAGAGAAAGGTCTGGCAGCCACAGAAGACCAGCCAACCGTCTGAGGCAAGTCAGGGAGAAGGTAGGGCAAGGTTTGGACTCACAGAAAAGAATTTGCTGCTTTGTGTCGTAACAAAGCCTTTCATTTGCACAAACTCAAAGTCTCCGTTGGGGTGTAAAGTAGCCTTTGGCTGCCTTACACTTGTTTTTGTTGGGATGTGTCAGGGGCCTCAGCTTCAAATAGGCCCAGAGTTTGAGACCAAGCTATACAAACAGACCTCAAACCGTTAAATCCCTTTGAGATGGATTCCTCTAGCTCTGCTGGATTCAGGATGGCCCTACCAAGCCTTAGTCTTCTCGTCTATAAAATGGCAATGATAACTCACCCTCCTGATCTCACAGGATGTTTATCAGGCTTCTAGAAGAGGGGGAAAAAATCTTTCTCTTCTACCTTTCTAGATTCTTGGCTGGGGCTCTGTAACACGACACAGATTAACAAGAGAAGAACACGTTTATGAATATATATATCACACATGTAACACAGGGGAGTACCCAGAAACGAGTAAATCAGAGAGGTGGCTTAGAACTCAGGCTTATGTAAACTCTTTAACTAAGACCAATACATGTGTAGAGAAAGGACAAAAAGAAAAGTGATTTTAGACGTCCAAGGGTGGCAAATTGCGGGAAGGTAAATATATGGGAAAGTACTGGTAGGTAAAGGCTAGTTAGTAAAGTTTTCTATATAGATTTCTCTGGTGCTGTCTCCAGGCAGATAATAGTCTTAAGCTGTCTCAAGTGACCAACTTTTGCCCTTCCTGATAAAGAAAGAAGAGAGGCAGAGGGATACCTTTGTAAATTAATGTTTGGCTGTTAAGTAAATAGGGGGAGAGCAGAGCCTGTGTGTGTGTGTGTGTGTGTGTGTGTGTGTGTGTGTGTGTGTCCTTTGATACTGGTTTCCTTCAGGCTCATATTTTCACAATGAATGTGAAAGCTTAGGAATCTGACCAGAAAAGATTTTATGCTCTCCCTCTATTACTCACTTATGCCTTATAATCAGGATTATATATAATATATTATTATATATATATATATATATATATATGGATGCAGTGAATGGCTAGACTAGACATGGAGTGGGTAGTCATGAATCAGAGTATGGAGGTTAAAATGACAGCAGTGGCAGTGCCAACCAGGGCTGTGCCCAGTAGCCACACCTGGTCTCCTCTCCTTGACATTCATCTGCCTGGGAGTCACAAGACCTCTTTGCTCTGAAACATCACTCTGAATTCCTTCATCAGTTGAATTTGCCATATGGTGGGGACTTGTCTCAAAGGAACTTCTGCTTAGAGCGGGAATGACTCTGAATCAGTAGGAGTGACTAACAGAAGAGATTCTAGAGAAAAGATGTTGCCATTTTGTGGCCTCTTAAATGAATTCCAGCCAGAAGGCTCTTGTCTGCTCTCTGTGACTTTCAGGACAGTCTCTCCCAGCTTTCTAACGTTAAGACTAATAGAACACTCGGGAGAGGCATCAACATAATTAATGAACTTAGAAATGATGATTGCTAGCACTTCTAATAAAACAGAAAATAACAGAGGAATGTCTATGACTTTATAAGTTCACATTGAAAACTTCTCATGAGTCAAAACAGTGGTTTCACTCTTAAGAGTCAGTAAAGATAATGTGGAAAGTTACAAGCCATCAAGAATCATTAAAGGCAATCACTATATATTTTAAACATTATCAGCCCTCAAAATGTCTGACTGACTACTGATGGGGACAGATTCATCTCTAAGCATCCTGGGTAATTGCATGCTTTGATCCTCAGACGTGACTACGTTGGGAGCCCTAGTTCAACAATGACTATAGTCAAAAAGGATGACTGGAAAGAGCAGAGCCCTAGTCAGTTATGGAGTCCCCAGAATGTGTGGATTCATTTGGGATAATGGCAAATGAAGCCACTAATTAGCATTGTCTTTAGGAGTCCCTTGCTATCCATGACCTCTGCCCCCGTCCCTTCAATCAATTTTGTTACCTCGAAGTGGTGACCTACTTCTGTTTTCTGTCCTGCACCCTTCCTCTTGATAGCATTCAACTTTTTTTGGGGGGGGGGGAACTACTCATTCTTTCCCTCCTCCAAGTGGTAAATGTGGGGCTGGCTACACCTCAGCTTCAGAAGTGAAGCGTGTGACCTGGCCTGGCCAATCAGAAGATCACATCCCTCTGATCTTAGTGATTGGTTGACGGATGGACATGTGGCCCACAGCAGACCAATCAGAGCGCCGAGACTAAATTGCAGGACTTCTGTGGGAACCACTGAAAAAAGAGAAGCTCTCTTTTGTCTAAGGTTGCTGTGAGGATGGGATGGGAACCTCAAACAGCTGGAGCCATCTTACCAGCTGAAGATGCACATCTGCTTGTAGTTGGAGCCCACACAGAGGAAATCAGAGCCATGAAATGGGGGAAATAAAATGGATGATAATATCAGGGTCTCTCAACCCAGTTGTACCAAAACCCAGTCATGCCCCTGGTTCTTCGTTACTTGAGCAATGAATTCCCTTTGCCTCTTTATTCAGATTTAGTTCCATTTTGCATGTTATGTCACTAAACGGAATGGGGACTGCTTTCAGCAAGGGCCAGTCACAGCGAGTCCAAGCCCTAAAACACTTCTCCCCTTCCCACTGGTCTCCTTTCTCTGAGGTAGAATCTGCCTGAGCCTTGCATTTCCTTTTATGAGTTTCATTTACTCCTGGCCCCTTCTCTTGGTCACCTTCAGCCTTTGAGCCGGCCGTGGCCCTCCTTCCTTCCAGCTGACACTTGGAACCTGTAGAATGGAACTTTGTGTTATTCAACTTCATCCCTCACTGGAGCAGTGTTTTTTTCTGTGTTGGATGATGCAAGCTGCATGCAAAGCACTACAACATGCCGGTTTAAATTCCAAAGCCTCCCTTCATCAGCCCGAGTGTGAACGCACAGCTGGGCTGCAACTTCCATTTCTATCTGATGGCTCAGAGCCACAGTTGCAACCTGTTATTGATACCCATTATGTCATTTTGGAAAATGTAGGGATATGGCTATTCAGCGTCGCCAAAAAGTGTATATAAATAAATAAGTACACATTTAAGTCCATTCTTACTACAATGTCATCTGAGGGGGACATGTAATCTCTGTGGTTTGTTTCTCATAGAAAAAAAGAAGAAAGTGGATTACTACACCATTACTATTACCGGCGACAATGAAACACATTAAATACCATTTGTGAATTATTTTTACAACTGTGCTGTTAGTTTTTCATGAAAGGTTGTAATAGCCACCTCATTGCATGGATGACATAACCCCCTGTGGGCGGGTGGGGAGTTTCTAAGACCTCAGTTTATGTGTATGAAAAGAGAAGCACCATGACTTAGTGGGAGAAGGAGTCACTGAGCTTGTCGTGCACTCAGAGGCCTTGTCTTCACGTCACGTGATCACATGGAAGTTTAGGACTCTTACTATAAGGACTCATGTTCGTGAAATACTTTTTCTTCTATCAGCTGCTACATTAGACCGAAGAGTTTGTCATCTGAATTGAGCCACTAAATGTCTTGACTCCCAGCTTCGTTTTGCTTTCAGAAGATGTATAGTCAAATGAAAAGTTGAAGCCTGAGTCTAGTAGATATTGACATTCTGAAAAAATTAAGACCCCAAAGCAAACTATTCACCATGACTCCTTGGGTACATAGATTCCAAGATTCCATTTTTGTAGAGCAAAGAGGTATGCTTATTAGGAGCAGATTTGAATCTGGTGCTTCCAAAAAGACTGTGGGGAATAATGGAGACATGTGATGGTGTTTCTGAAGTGTTTTAAATTGTATATGTTTCTTAATAGGAAGGAAGGAAGGAAGGAAGGAAGGAAGGAAGGAAGGAAGGAAGGAAGGAAGGAAGGAAGGAAGGAAGGAGGAAGAAGGAAGGAGGAAGGAAAGGAGAGGAAGGAAGAAAGAAAAGAGGGAAAAATCAGAAAAAGAGGGGGAAAAGGAACAAACTGAGAGTGTCAGAGAATTCTATTGCAGTATCATTGGCTAGAGGCGAGGACATGTGGGCATTGACAGGGCTTGGGGAGTGGTTCAATGGATTGGAACAGAGTATGGCACAAGAGCCATCATTTGGCAGTCTTGTTTTGCGAGACTTGTTTCTTGCATGGCAGAAGGAAGAATTAGAACAAATAAGTAGGAAAGAGACTTCAGTTCAATTTTAAGAACTTTTTAAATAGAGAAATGGGTTTCTGAGTGAGGCAGCGCGTTCCCTGTCTGGAGACGTGCGCGCAGAGACCAGACACATGCAGGGTGTGTTGACAGGGAATTCACACACTGGAGAAAATGTCAGACTAACTACTGCGAGTCTGTGTTTCACAGTTGACTCTTGGAAATTAAGAGGTGATCTTATGGAACACCTAAAAGAAGCTCAAGCTATTTGGGAACAAATAACTCTAAGTCTCACGGTGAGTTCAGAGGACGGAACAACTTCAGCAGCTACCACAAAACAAACACCGAGTAACACTTGGCAGTAATGAGGAGGTGATTACTTTTCTTCAAAAACCCCACAGGGAACAAGAGTAGGTAAAAGTTAAATCATAGTCATTTCCCCTCATTATCTGGTACATAACATGAATTGCCTTTCTAATTAGCCCTGTGCCGTCAGCTCTGGAGCGCTCCCAAAACCCAGCGAGATGGTTACAAAAGTCTCTCGGTCCCATATTGTGCATGGTCATTATTGGCCAGAACACTGCCACCCACACAATGACATGAGTAAGTGGCAAGGCAGAAGGCACAAACTCCAGGATGTATAGCATAATAACATTTGGAGCTATTGCATGGTCCTGCAGTTCAGGGAGCCTCAGCATGTTATGAGTGGACAAACATCCTTTATGGTCAGAGACTTGCTTTCACACACAAATTTATACATCAAGAGACTTGTGTGTGTATGTGGGAGGGGTGGCATTTGTAATAAAAGCTTAAATCTTTCCCAAAGTGATCATTTTAATGCCTTCTTTAAAGACCCGTAAGATTATTTGTCCCATTGAATTTCAATAATGTTAAAGCTTTTTTCCTGAATGATGATAGTTTTCTATCAATTAGTTTTTTTATTATATGCCTTAAAATATTTACATTAATTCTCTATGACTAGAATAAAATAAAATAAAGTCTTAAATTTGAACTAATCACATTTTTATAAAACTAAGGAAAATCTAAGTTCCTAAACTACCACTTAGAAGCCCAGATGGGAAATTGTCCTTCTCCCACCTCTTCTTGGCACACTGCAGTCTGTAGATGTGGTGACTGCCACTTCCTGCAGGCTGCGATAGCTATTTATAAAATCATAGTTATTGTATGTTGGGTCACTCATGAAAGAAAAAAAGTAGTTTGGCATATTTTCCCCCAAATAATAGAGAAAACCAAGGTGCCATCCAAATAGTCTCATTTTTATATTTTCCTATTTTCATCTTCTGGGAGCTTGCTAACCATTTGCTATATGGATCTTTAATCATGAGCTTTGAAATTGCCAAAGGTGTGGGGCTGGGAAGGAGGGGTGGGAGACAAAGCCCAGAGACATGGAAAAGGGGCTGGGCATATCACCTCCCTGGAAAGAATTTCTCTGGTATTTGTTTTTCTCATGCGCCTTGGATGAGCAGATTTCTTTATCCCAACCAAGCAAGTCCAGCCTTTGGCTCTTTTGCAGCAAAGGCTGTCAGCTGGTCTCTGAGGATTTTTTTTTTTGTAAATGTTTAGTTAATTAGATGTCAAGCACATCAGATGGCAGATAAACAGAAGTAGCTTTGTATTCAACGAGTCTGACAGGGGTAAAATCAGTTGCTAATTATGAGAAGGAAAATTTGGATAAGAGACAAAAATACACCTAAGGATTTTATTTCTTGCTCTCTGTTTCTATGGACTAAATTTTCTCCCAGTTATAGGCCACCATTTCTTGCTGCTTGCATGTTTAGTGATTTTCAATTGTATGTTGGACAGTGTACATTTTACCTTGTTGAACATCTAGATTTTGTTGCCTTCATTTAAGGAGAGTTGGACACTGTTCTGGCAGGCAGTTAAATTATTTGAAGATCAAACTGAGCCTGTGGAGGCTTGCCTTTAAGCTTCACTAGAGTGGACTTTAAGTAGCCTTTATTCTAGGGCTTATTTAGCCTCACTACAAAAGCCCTTGTAAAGTCTTCACTAAATACCCTGGGTACTCAACATGGTCTCTTTACTCTGACTGGCTTGGAATTAAAATATCTCCCCACCTTTGTGAGCTTTAGGAATTGTTTAGCTCATAGCTCACAGGTTTCTGTTCTTTACCCGGTTCTATGGAGTTTCGTTCTGAAAATTCACAGCTTAGTATTCAGCCAGAGACTCAAGGGAACACCTCTGCAGACTTCTGGGGCTCTTGCTTTGTGTACTCTGCCCGTGGAGCTGCCTTAATCTCTCTGAACTCTGCTCTCTGTCTCTTCATTCAGCAGCACCGCTGTGTGCTCTTTGGCATCTCTCTCCCTGCACTGCGATCTGGAAAATGCCTCCAGGCAGAAAGCCTTGTTTATTTCTCTTCTCTAGAGAGCATAGTCTCACGCTGCCTGTTGTCCAATGTCTGAAAAACAGTTGTTTCACATATTCCGTTTGATTTTTTAGTGGATGATGATGGGAAGACAAGTCTAACCCCAGTTCTCTGTCAAGGCCAGAAATGGAAATTCCCAGTTTCCTTGTTTCTTGCTCTATTTGTTGCACTGTGACTTCGGCCTGCAGTTCATCAACAATAAGCAATTGAATAAAAAATAGGACACAGAGATTGGGTTTTGGGGAGGAGATTATCTCAGTGGGAAGAGTCATATAAATAAGTCCAACTTAGAGGAGAACAGTAGAGATGCACAGGCTGACCATGCCCTGACCTTCCCTGTCCAGGACACCCACACTGATACCCAGCTAAGCCTGGCTTAAAAAATTCTTGCCCCCCCCATGATCAATATTGACCCACCCCAGTCCCAGTCATGTTTGCTGAAGAGTGACAACAGGTGCTGATCTTGATCTCATAAACTACTGTGGACTGTGTATTGTCTTTGTCCCCAAGGTCCTGGGCCATCAGCCTCGACAGGATGCACATAGACGATAATGCCAGCAAAGCCCCTGGGAGCCCACACCAGAATGTGGACCCAGGACTGCCAGAACTTCTGGTTTTTTGAGAGATGCCAGTAATCTTCCCTTTAAAAGAAAATCTCTTGGTTCTTAAATATCAGCACTAATTTAAATGTTTTAATAAAGCAGTATGAGGATTCCTCGCCCTTCCATTCCTTCTGTACACAGCTGCCCAACTGACCTTCCTGAGCACTACCGATAGCACCCTCGTGCTCAGGAGTGATGGGTGCCCTGGCCTCTCTCCCCTTTCTCTTCCTCTGCTCCCTGTATACACTCTGCGTGCCCCACCCTCCTCCTGTGATGCATACACTGTCTTTGCCCAACCTGTTCTTTCCTCCCAGAACACAGTCCACCCTCCCTGCTGTTAAAGCAACGCCTCCAGGACTAGCTCAAGTTTCATGAGACACCATGGTCATGGTCTGTACCTTTTTGGGGTGTTTTAAATTTCTGCGCAACATGATTCCCAGCAAGTGATCTTTACCTCATGCTGAGCAGTTGCCTGGAAATCTCTCTGTGACCTGTCATCACCTTCAACCCAGGAGATGGCAGGTGGCCCGTTGTTACCTGGAGGCATCCTGATTAGGAAAGTCACGGGCTTTTCCTTTCTATTCCCTCCCTAAAACATGTGCATTTAATCACCCAGCATGTGGGATACATACACCTCCTTAATTACAGCCTCTCTCCCTCTGCCCTCTAAAATAATAGTTTTCCCATTTCCATCCTCCTCCCAAACACAGAGCAACACCCCCCATTCATCTTCCAAAATAGCAATATTTGTTTAATTTTCAAATCAGTCCTCCCCTGTGTCTTTCCCAGCCTACTCCTCTCTTTTCACCTCCTCTCTCTTTTCAAATACAGCAAAAAAAAAATCTTTTTTCTTTAGTCTTTCTCCCAAATGTCCTCTATCCCTACTTCTTCTCAGAGGAGGAGCCAGTGTCACTTTCTGGAACGCACCCGCTTCCAAGTAACTTGTGCCCGTTCCTGTCTTTCCCTTGACTAATCATTAACGTAGGTGTCCAACCGACTTCTAAAAATAGGTCATGATGATGACCTATAATTCACCTAATACTACTGACTATGTGCCAGATGCTCTGTTTTTTTACTTTTTTTTTTTTTACAACCTTGTAAAAATAAATAGTATTTACTCTCTCTGCTGCACAGAGGGGAACGCCGAGAAATCATCGGTCTAAAGTCGGACACGTAAAAAATGGTAGAGGCACAATTCGACGCAAATTCAGGTTTCTCTGACTCCGGAGACAGCATCGGATGCCACTTCTCATGTCACCAGTTACCAAGTAGTTTAGTTTCCCAGGGTTGCCATGAAAATTTCCGTAAACGGCGTGGCTTGAAAACAACAGAAATTTATTCTTTCAATGTCCGGCGGCCAGAAGTCTGAAATCAAGGTGTTGGCAGGGCTGGTTCTGAGGGAGAATTCATTCCACGCCTCTTTCCTGGTGGCCGCAGGCAACCAGTGGCATCCCTTGGCTTGTAGACTCATAGACTCATCACTCCAATCTCTGCTTCTGTCTTCTGACCATCCTCTCCTCTTCTTCATAAGGATACCTGTCACTGGATTTAGGATCTACCCTAATCCAGGATGACCTCATCTTGAGATCCTTACTTGCCTCTAAAAGACTTTTCCCAAATAAGAATGCATCGTGGGTTCCCGGTGGACATACCCTGGGGAGGGTCGGGGAGGAGTGTGGTTTAGGCACCATTCAAACACGTAAAAGAAAACTTGCCATAAGGCGTGTGGTTCCCGGCTGTTTCCAGTCCAGGCTGGAGAGCACGCATGGCCAGTGCATTTTTAGGTTGTCACCTCACCTTAACAATATCCGAGATTCCTTTTAAATCCAGAATTTTATGAGGGTAACAGAAGGAATCATTGGAAATGAATTCACATTGTGGAATAAACCCGTACACACACACACACACACACACACACACACACACACACAACTTAAGCAGATATACAGAGTAATTAACTCATCCGCTTGGCAGTCTTTATCAATGAAAACTTCAGTCCGGAGTGTTGGGGATTCTGCCTCCACTTCAGCCTGGATGATTTTCTTCTTGTATTCTCCCGCTTCAGGTCTCTCTGGACAGCCTCACCCCCAAGCCTGGCTGGTCCCTTCCTGCTACCCGACCTTACATCTTCGCTTCCGAGTTCTCGGAGTTTCAGCTTTCGAGTGTCTCATCTTGACGGCACTTACCCCGTGGATTCTCGTCCCATGCCACTGTCACTGCGGCTCCAACGCCCGATTCCCAGACCCCTGCTGGGGAAACAACAGCCAGAGGAGCACTTGGGCGTCTGTGCTGCTGACGTCATGCCCTGTGCCACATGCCACGGCAGCCAGAGGAGGGTTGTGGGCCACTGGGGACATTGCGGGAGACGATCCCCCCGGCTGTGTGCTGCTGCTGCTGCTGCTGAATTGATTTTTACAGTTTAATTATAGCTGTAGTTAGTGCCTTATGGATTGTCACAGAGTCAGACCCTGCAGAAAGGTCTGTGACGTTTGGCAGCAGAAGGGAGTCGGCAGCCTGGGCTGCATGGCGAGGCTCTTGCCAAAGAGGTGCCACAGCGACGATCTGGGGAAGGAAGACTATAGGGAGCATCGCGGTGGGGTTGGCTCTAGACCCCATCCCTTCCTGGGGATGATGACCACGGAGTTTAAGGTGCCCTTAGAGCACCTGCCGAATTACTCTGCCGACAAGGAGGTAGAGATTTGGGACAAATATCCACTTGTAAGAACCCCCAGGGTTAAAACACTGAAATACTCCTGTACCAGTGGGGACGGCCCGTGTAGTAGCTACATGTAACCAGCGACTGACACTCGACCAGGAGGGGGCCTCCAGGCACCTGTTGGTGCATAGTGGTTGCTTCCTAAATATGTGAATATCACCCCTGAAGGAACGGAAAGGACAGGAACCTGGAGACCTGCTGTGGGTTGCAGCCATGGGGGCAGTGGGTCCATGGCGATTGGTGAACACGTGTGCCATTTGCTTCTCTTTCTAAAACTTAGCATGTGCTTGGCCAGGCTTCCTGCTGGGGAACATGAGAAGCACTGAGCCCTTGGCCAAGGCAAAGTCAACCTGCAAGGGCAGAGAGAACGCATGTGCTTGGGACAGATGCCCAGGGGCTGAGGTTCTAGGAGGTCGGTGGGCTCAGAGCTCAGAGCCCTGCCCTGGGGAGGGATATGCTCCAACCACTGAGTCCAGAAGTAGGAGGGTGCAGGAAATGGCAAATACAACTTCGTCTTCCTGGTCATCCGGAGGCGGGAGGTCTCGTATTTAGCCATTCTTTCTTCTGTTTAGAGAGAGAACTTTCTGAGGGTCAGGAAGACTGAAGCGGTGGCTTCTTGCACCCTCTCTCCTCTAGACAGCCCGCCCTTTCCCCCGAAAGGACTTCCTGTATCTGCCCCCTTTATTCCACAGCCAGAATTTTTTGCCCAGGGTTGCGGCATGTTGTGCTTCTGTCCTGTGCCAGAATGGGCCAGACATAAGCCCACAGGCTAAAAGACGAGTCAGACACTAGCCTTGGTTGTGAACTGATCCCCATCTAGCAGGGGGCATCAATCCCTTCTCCCGGGACATTTCCGCGTGCGTCAAGTGCACCGCCTTGTGCCTCTCTCGTGTGACAGGTTATCTCTTCTTCCTCTTGCACCTGCCTGCAAACTATTCCTTCCCCCACCCACGAAGGGGCCTTCTCCAAGATGTGGACGAATTTTTCCCTGCTCGATGGCCAATCTCCCTGAAATACAAACTTTTCCCTCCTCTTCCCAAGTTTTCTGTCTAAATTACAGGCTAAATTCCTCACAGCTCTCCTTCCAGAACTCCCTGGGCCTCAGTTTTCTGACCTGTAGGACCGAAGAGTTGGGCTAGATCAGTGTAGCATCTAACATTCTGGTTTTCCTATCACTTTTTAATTTTGCTAATGGAAGCTAGCCCGCACGGCACCCATATGTGAGTTCTAAAGACGCCTCTTCCCCAGGACAGAGCCCCATCCAAGGGCTCATGGCTTGGCAAAGAGAGCGAGGGCCGGATTTCAGGTGTTCCGTATACCGTTGGCCAGGTGCCCTTGTGCGCGGTCCAACCACACATGGCAGCCTGTTTCCCAAGTGTCAGCAGGATGTACAATTGCAAAGGACTAGTGGACAGCAGTCTTCGCCTTTGTGAACAACAAAGCTTCTTGGCCAGGGGTGATTTTGCCTTCCTCCTCTGGGGAACATCCGGCAATATCTGGAGACATTTTTGTTTGTCACGGTGGAAGGATGGGTGAGAGGGTGGTGGAGGTGCCACTGGCATCTAGTGGTAGAGGCCAGGGCTTCTAAATACCATACAATGCACCGGACGGCCCTCCGCACAAAGAAGTATCCAGCCCCAGATGTCGATAGTACATTTGGGGAATGTACTATTCCCCAAATAGTACATTTGAGTTTGAGGAAACCTGGTTCAGAATATTAGCCACAATAAAAATTAGACGTTGCCTAAACAAAAAAAGTTCTTATTCAAGAAGCGATAGCAAAGTTTACGTGATATTTCTAAACAGTGTGTTCACACTCCTGTCTCCCTCTGTGCCTCTTGGAACTATATGTCTGCTTACTGTAGTACTTTTAACTTTGGCAAGAAGGTTCAATTTTCATCTAGGAAACCAAAGAAAAGACTGAAACTTCGCAACTTCGTCCTTCCTTCCTTGTATCTTTACAAATTTGTAAAACCCCTTGCTAAATCACAGGTTAAACTTACAAAGGAAAATTAAATTAATACCTAGATCTTATGCTGTGAACTCAACTATAAATTAACCTACAACTGAGCCTTCCATTGGAATATTCACTCTACTCAAAAGCACCAGGAAAAATGTTGTTTCAAATCTTTATTAAGGCATCGCTTTAACAGCAATCGAAAAGCTATTGGCCTTCAAAAGTTACTGAAGAACGGCAGTATTTGGTGTTTTATTGTTGCAATTGCATGTTTACCTAAACGGAAATGTCGATTTAGTAGAAGCTTGGATTGTAAAATGGCAATCGGTTGACTCATCACTTGTTTGTCCTAGTTAGTCTTGACTTGAAAGAGATTCAAGCATCAGATTCCACTAGGATAGAGAGAGATACACTTAATGATAAGAAAAAAGCAGAGAGTGGAAGCCACCTACCAGCACGGACTTCTGTTTCATTCAGCACTTAGAACCTGGCCTGCCATGGTAGATGCTTAGTAAGTATGAACTGGAGAAATGACTAACTGGATTAATTAATGAATCTATCATTTTTTAACAGTGTCTGTTAAAAGGACCTTGTGTTGTCCCAGAAGTTTCTGATTATGTTGCTGTGAATTCCTTTCTACATACATCTCCCCCCAAAGCTGGAGCGTTTAGACCATTGCTCTCTGAGCCTGTTGAATGGGTGAATGAGGAAGGCTGGATGAGAAAGAAGAGTTCATTGTATAGCAAAAATAGTGTTATAAAGTCTAAGTGGAGGATGAAGTCAGAGAGACACGCTCTTCTCTCACCTGTTGTTGGTGACTCGCTCAAGGGTGGCCCATTCCAGGAAGCTTCTCTTCCATCCTCCCACCACCCTTTATGCCCTGAGCACCTCAGGGGGACTTGTCTGGAGATACATTCTTAACTGAAGCTGTTGGATTATTGACTTCTCTAGTCTAAACCATTGACCGCGAAGATAAGTTTTGCAGCTCACTGTAAACCACAGGCTTCGGTGTCTGGAAGAAGAATAT
Organism: Eonycteris spelaea; assembly: GCA_003508835.1. Lineage (NCBI taxonomy): Eukaryota > Metazoa > Chordata > Mammalia > Chiroptera > Pteropodidae > Eonycteris > Eonycteris spelaea. The sequence continues at coordinate 6,079,097 of PUFA01000004.1, read as the reverse complement.
TGTTTCATTCCAACAAAAGATCATTAATACACTTACCATAAGCCAGTCACTGTGCTAAGTGTTGGAGGTCACAACAATGTTTACAGTCCCTTTCCTACATGACACACAGTCGAGATGAGGCGACCTGTTTACTGTCACGAGAAGTTAGCCGGTCGAAATGTGGCATATGTCAAATGTGCCACAAGTGATTGAGACAGAGACTTGTGCTATGAAATCCTGAAATTTGTATTAAAAGAACACGCAAGAACTGGATCAAGACGATTTGATGACATAAATGGCAAATGGTAATAAAGTGCAATTTATCCCGTTCGAAGACATGATTCAGGGTAAAGCTCACTCAAAATAATGGTTTACTAAGTAAAACTTAAAGTCAGAAGCTTGGGCTGGGTTAGAGGTCCTGGTGTTGTGAATCCGTTTATGCCTCTGTTTTGTGTTTTCCTTTAACCAGTTTAGGCTAGAACAATGGAACCCATGTCCCAATAGGAAGCATCTATTTAATTTCCATCTTCATTTTCTGATCGCACTTCGGAATAATCGCGCTGCCTGAGGGCGATGAGAAAGGTGAAAATGGAGAAAAGGAATGGAATTCAAAATCATATGCTCACACACGCTTGAAAATAAAATATTCAGCAACTTCGCAAAACGCCCGATGTTAAGTTCTTTGCTGAATCCCCCGAGGAATCCGGCAAGCCCCTCCTAGATATTTAGGTTGCCTGAGGAATCAGACATTTTTCTTAAAAGCTAAAAACAAACCTGGCATAGTCATAAAGCGCTAAAGAAATTCAAAGAAGGGAGGACCAGGGGCGTCATTGAAATCAGAGAAGGAGTGGGGCTGGCCAGGCAGAAGTGAACAGCTGCAGGGCAGAGCCGATGGCTCTCCAGGTGGGGGAAGTCCAGAAGCTCCAGCTCGGCCTGCGTTTCCTGGGAAGGCTGCCTGGAGGAAGAGGTGTTTGTTGTGCAGAGCTTTCCTCTTACAACGGGGAACTGACTTCATAATTTATAAAGCATGGCGTCAAAACATTGCTCGGTCAGAGCTGAGAGCATTTCAATAGCTATTCCTGCTGTCACCTGATAGTTATGACGGCTGCAAAAGTGTGCCTCTCATCCCGCTGCATGGAGCGTCCTTGCCACGATCCCAGGTGAAGCCCATCACCCCGTGTGCATCCTTCTTCCCACGTATTCTCTTGGCCGGTGACTGAGCTTGGTAAGAATTCTAAGAATGGCTCGTTTGGGAGACACAAAATCCTCTGACAGGAGACTTCAGCCCAGGCTCCCCGTTGGCCTTGCCAAATGCTTCTGAGAATGGCTGTGGTCCGAGTCATCCCACTTCGAGCCTTCCTGTCCTCTCTCCTCCACGGGGCGGGATCCACACAGCGGGCTGGTGGCTCTCCCGGCCTCCTCCAGACCCCTCTCTATTCTCTCTCAATGTCTCCAGTGCACATCTTACACCTCTAATCCCATCTGCTTCCCAGGGGACCTGAACTGACACAACAATACCCTTTCTGGGGGTAGTTTTGATTGTATCTGACTGTACATAAGGTTCTTTATGTGGCAGGTAGTGAGGGGAAGTGGGAAAACCGTAGTTAGGAAGGCAGGCTTGGGGCTCCCGAGGCCTAAGTTCACTGCCCCTCCTCGGCTCCTTCCAGCTTGTGTCCTTGAACAAGATACAGGCAGACCTCGGTTCACTGAGCTTCACACTGTTGCATTTTACAGATGTTGCGTTTTTTTGCAAACCACGAAGGCGAGACCTTCCCCAGCAACAAGATTACAACTTGCTTTGTTGCGACACCGGGTTTTTTTTTTTGTTTGTTTGTTTTTTCTTTTCTTTTTTTTTTTTTTGCGACTCTCACTTTACTGTGGCCGTCCGGAACTGGACCCTACCTGTCTCCAAGGTGTGACTGTATTTAGCCTCGCTCCCTAGCGAAGTCTGTTTCTTTACCAGAGAAATGGGGATAATAACTTACCTACTTCACAGAGCTGCTGTCAAGCTGGAAAAGATGGTGACGTGCACGAGGTCCATGCCTGTCACAGTGGCTGTGGTTTACTGTGCTTTGTATCACTCTCCGAATCCTCACACCTGTATGAAGTGGGCACTTACGACTCTGACTTTACTGATAGGAAAACCGAGGCATCGCGGGGCCGAGGCGGCGCCAGAAATCGAGCCCAAGCTCCAGAGTCCAAGCTCTTAACCACGCCCCTTGTTCTTTCCCAAACAACACACGTGTTCGGGAACGCTGCGGTCCCGTCATGGGACCTTGACATGGGTCCTTGCGCACGTGTGACTTTTGTGAGGGTGACATGAGTCGGGATTGTGTGGAACGCCCAGCACCACGCCTTGTGTTCAGCATGCCCACTCACTCAGCTTTGGCTGTCGCTATCCATTATCACTCGTTTTTGAACCACTGATCCCTCTTTCTTGGCGGAGCCAATAGTGGAAGGGCAGCGACGCGTGTGCCCCGGACGTGTGTCTCCAGCTTTATCACGTGGGCCGTCTGCTAAGTGGGAGTAAATGCACCGGAAAGGAAGAAGAGTCATAAATACGCCTCTGATTATTGTAACAGGCGAGTAATCGCTTTTGATGTTTCATTATAACCTTTGTGAACCTGCGTCCTTTGCTACGAACTTTGCTCTGTTCTCAGTCTTTCCTGTCTGGTTCAATCTGCTGCCTCCCGAGAGCCCTTAATAATCAATGTCCCTGCAGGCAGCTGAAGGGCATTAAAGACGGGGAGTGATGGATCCGGGTACTGGTTGACCTCCAGGTGTAGACTGTGTGGAAGGCAGGGTCCAGAGGCCCCCACGGTCAACCCACAATGGGTCAGGAACGGGGGTCAAATCCACAGAAAGCAGTTGCTGGGGAGCCCCGGTGAGTGAGCGGCTGCCTCATCGGTGTGCTTGTTATAGACAAGTGAATATGTGTTCTTTCTTCCTAAAATAGCAGAGAGAAAATAGAAAATGCATGTTGTATAAGTTTTTGCTCTCTCTCCATCTGTGTTATACTTTATTAACAAAGTCAAACCAAAGTTATACAGGTGTTCTGGGGCATCACAGGTGACGTTGGAAGCAGGCTATGTTTGTTCTTGGCATCACGGTCCTCCCATCCTCCTCCACTGCCCCTCCGACACCTCTCAATACCCTTTTCCCGACGAACACACCAGCCTTCACTCCCATTCTTGCTCACATCAGCAGGTTGTATGTGGCTAATGATCACTCTTTCAGGGGTTCTCTTTGATGGATACTTAATCTCTTCTGCTCATTCAGCTGAGGCTGGGCTTTCTGGTCCCTCAGGTGGGACGTCTCACAGGTGTGCTCTAAGCAGTGTCTAGAGATCCCAGCAGGACGGAGGCCCAGTTGCCCAGTTTGGTGGCCTGATCATTAACACCTCCATATAGGTATTCTTCCCTCCCCTGCCTCAATTCCCCAGTTCCCTTCCGGTGTCTCCTGGGGTCACCTCTCAAATAATCTATTATTTGGATTGATCCAATTAAAACCAGAATAAAATTGGGAGGATGGAAGATAGAAGGAACACACATGGGTGGTAGACTAAAGTGTTCTCTAGTGCAAAGACACTAAAAAAAATGCCTAAAGCTGAAAAATAACAAATATTAAAAACGAAATTAAATTATTTATTTATAAATAAGTCATTTATTTTTAATTTATTTAAAATAAAAATTAAATTAAAAATAAATTGAATTAAAAAATAATAGTTTAAGGGACGCTACTTAAAGACATGGAGGTAAAAACAAAAATACTGAGCTCAAAGGAGTGGCCATGTCTGCCTTCGGATGAATGAGAAATGGTGGCAGAGAGAAAGATCTACGTCTCTCCGCAAGGAATCTCGGAAACAGTTTGAATCTTCACGCTGTGTGTGTCCCATGATGAAAACAAACAAACAAAAACTATGCAGCGTAATGCAATTTAAAATCTCAGCTGAAGAGCCGGTGTTTCGAACAGGCAAGTCCGACCCCCAAAGTCTGACTGAATGTTGCTCTCTCGTGCCCTCTGCAATTAGACTCCAAGCTCCTTGATCCCAGAAGTGGTGCCCAGTTAGCTCCATATGCCCAGGCCCCCAGTCAGGGCCCCAGGGGTGTTCAGCGAGCACACACGTGAGCGAGGGACATCCAGCCAGAGAGGCACACAAGGGCGGTGGCGATGCAGAGGGGCCAGGCCTCCGAGTGGCTGGAGGGCATTCCAGAAGGCTTTCCGGAGGAACTGATGCTTATCGAGTGTCCAGGGAGGGACCGGACAGATGGGCGAGGTGGGCAGGGGTCACCCTGGCAGGTGGAGCCGCTCTGCGGAGGCACGAGGGTACGTGCAGACACACAGGTGGGCGTGTGTGCCCCACACGCTGGGGGTTGGGGGGAGCGGGCTGGTCCAAAACGAGGCTGCGCTGGTGGACAGTGGTCAGCAGAGCCTCACAGGTCACTTCGTGGCTCTTGGAGGCCACTTAGCCTCTTCATGCCTGGAGATCAGGGATTCACGGAGCCCATTTCTCATTAGAATCACCAGGAGAGCATTTTGACTTATATATTCCCAGGCCTCACCCCAATACAGCAGCTCTGGGATCAGACCCAGGAAACTATATTTGTCACAAGATGCCCTGGTTGGCAGAAGTTGATTGAGCCAGGCCTAGGGACAGGCTTGGGAACAGGGGGAGTATCTTAGTTTGGGCTCCTATAACAAATATACTATAGGTGGGTAGTTTTACCAAAATCATTTGCTTCTCAGACATTTATTTGATATCAAGGTGTCAAGGTGCTGGCAGACCTTGTATCTGGTGAGGGCCTGCATTCTGGTTTGCAGATGGCTGTCTTCTCCTTGTACCCCACATGGTGGAGAGCAGAGAGAGAGGAAGCAAGCACACTAATCCCATTCAGGAGGGCTCCACCTTCATGGTTTAATCAATCCAGAGGCCCCACCTCCTAAGGCCCTCACCTTGGGGATTAGCCTTCAGCGTATGAATTGGGGGGTGGGGTGGGTAGCTGGGACACACATTCAGTCCAGAGGAGGGAGGAAGTGGGAGACGCTCAAATCTGGGCTTTAAAATCAAAAATCACGTTGAGGACTTTTCTTGAAATCAAAAGTTGATGTAGTTTAACCTATTCGAATTAGAACGAAATGAATACTACCTTTGTGTTGATTTAAAACACTACAATACAAGAGTTACCTTGTGAGCCATTTATTGTCACTGAATCTACCATGTTATTGCTGAAACGAGGGATTTAAATATGGAAAATTATGATCAATTTTCAGACGACCTACTTTCATTACTGGAATTTAATAGGTGTCTAATTTCCTTTCTCTTATAAATTAGTGGCAGTGAAAGAAGTTCTAAGGTGAGCTATCATATTGCGCCACCACTCATATGTGATGTTGACACTATTCAAAAGATCTCATTTTACTGAGGGGAAAATGGTTTCGAAATACCCTAAGGAAATGCCATTCCCTTAGGAATCTGCATAGTTTGATTCCTAGCCTGGTGTTCATTTATTTCAGTCTTATCTTGCTTTAAGATCAACCAATATCCACTGAATTCCTACTCTGTGCAATATCTGAATTTGGAGAGCGGGAACTTAACCGCTGTAGAGAATATTAGAAAACATGGGCCATGAGCCCTCTTCAAAGGGAGTGTACAAGCTGGCTGCAGAGATAAGACTAAATCACCTGACAAAATTACTAATGATCCCCTGTATCCACTTAAGCCAAGATCACATGAATGGTGCAGAGGAACATGAGCTATATAGGAATTCAGATGACGATGGGGAGAGAGCTGTGGGCTCGGCTGGTCGGTGACGGCTTCCTGGGAGAGGCGTGATCTGGGCTGGCCTGAAGGCTAGGTGAGATGTCACTGGACAGAGGTGAGGAGAGAGACTCCTGGGGCAGGGCATAGGCGAGGACCTGAGTCCAGATGGGGGAAGACGGGAGACATGTTCAAGGAACAGTGCTTGAGGGAAGGAAGGTCTCGCCTTGAGAATCACTGGAGGTGGGACGGGATGAGGTGTTTAAGGGGTGACTGTGAAGGACTCTGAATGCCAAGCTTCGGAACAGCAGGCAGCGGAGAGTGGCTGGTGACTTCCACTGGGTCAGAGAAGTGGCAGATGGACAGAGAATTTGAGGGCCGCGAATCTGGAGGAGGGGTGTCCAGTGGATTTGGAAAAAGCCACATGACCAGCTGGGAGGCTGTTGGAACAGGGTAAATCTAAGGAACTCGGGCTCTGAGCTAGACGGTGGGATCTGGGCTGATAAGGGAGGGGAGGCACCGAACGAGGAAGCAGGCGCCGTCACAAGCTGCGGTCTGCGGAAGGCAGAGGGGATGTCGGGTGAACGACAGCGTCCCTGGCGGAAATCGGGAGGGCAGGTGGGGATGCTGGTTTGGAGAGAGAGAAAAAGATTTCTGTTGCAAGCATGTCAAGTGTGCGCAGGCAGCAGAGGGAAAAATGGACAAGCAGCTGGAGATGGGGGGCTTTGCTCAGGAGAGAGTTTGAGACCAGAGTCATCCCGCTAGAGGTGAGACCCGAAGTTGAAGAGTGAAGATTGATTGATTGATTCATTGATTCATTCATTCATTCACTTACTCAGCAGCTGTTCGGTGGGTACCGTTGGTGAGCCAGGTGTTCGTAGCTGCTGGGGAGGCAGTGGAGGGCACAGCAGACGCGTCCCTTTTGGAAGCTGTATTTTATGGTGAGAGGCTGACGTTAAGCCAGCGATTTTACAAAGATCTGGAGGAAGGAAACAGAGAGAAAAAGCAAGCCGACAGCATGCCATTTGGGGACAGGGGCTGAAGAAGAGAGCAGAAGTAGAGTGGAAGGCAGTATCATTCTGAGCTGTCACAGCGCGAGGAGTCAGAGAATGTGGAAACTCACTGCCGTCTGCCCCCCGGCCTGTCTGGGACCCTGCCTAGCTGTCCCCTGAGCTCGCATTTTTAGGCAGAAGCCTCATAAGCACAGAGGCAGCTGCCAGCTCGCCTGTCTCCAGAGTCAGTTCCATCCTTCGATTGTGAATTAACGGAGGAACTGTGTGACCGACATCTCCATGTGGGCTGCCTAAAAGGGGCCAGCAAAACCCCACCAAATGGCAGGCACTAGATATTACCCGCATGCGTTTAAAGAGAACCAATAAATAGCTGGATAATCAATCAATTAATGGTATTCCCCACGTCAATTCCTCATGGAGCGCACTGATTCAGAGTGGCCAGGGATGCTTCATGATAGGAGCTGGGCGCATGGCCTCATCAGCTAAATGAGGCCTCTTGTCACATGAATCGTCTCAGAGGGAGAACAAGTGACGTTGATGTGACTACACTTCAACCGACCAGTCACAATAGCACAGGGTGAGGTCCTCGTCTGAATTTTGCATGAACCCACAACGGTAATAGGAATTAGTGATGGGTGGCAGCTCTCCCCTGAGCACGGCTCACTCTTACCTGGCTCAGGGGCTGGTAAGAGGAGGGATTCTCGGGGACTCCCGGATTCCCCTCTGCTTCTCTGCCTCTGTGTCAGAATCCCACACACTTCTCTCATCTGGCACTTGGCCCGCCGTAATGCAATGGCCTCTTTCCTTGCTGCCTGGTCTTAGAGTTTTCAAGGCGAGGGACTGTGTTTGATCAGACCCTGCATCCTCAGGCACACAGCTCAGGTGCTCACCAAATGCCTGGGGCAGGCGTGAGCCCCACTGGGTGCCACTCACGGTGGAGGGGAAGAGTGTGGACACAGCTACAGGTACCATCGAGTAGTCAAACCCCCAAAGGAATCTTGGAGAATCAGCGCCCAGTCCTTCTTTCCAGATTCAAGAGCTGCATTCCAGCCCACCTGGGGGAACAGGTGAGAGAGAATGTGCACACGTGCAGGGAAATCTCAGGCCTGTGCACCCTGGGACAGCTCAGCTTCCGAAGGCCTTCCGGGAAAGGGGCAGAGAGTCCAGGAAGTGCACCGGCTCAGCCTTGCACGGACGCTTCCCGGTGGGTCAGGACCAAGCACCACGCTCAGCCCATGGCACCAGAGCGGCCAGGAGACTCCTCTTACTTGTTACTCACACTCCTTACTGCCTTTCACAACACCAAAATAGCCTTGCATAGGCTGCAGGCCTCTCTCTCCCACCCGCAGCCTGGGCTGAGTCACAGAAGAGCAATGAGGCTGGAGACCCTAGTGAGAGATAATAGTTATAGAGGCCGCGCGAATGGAAAGAAGCCAGTTCTTGGCACTAGCTGGGGAAGACAGGGAGGGACAGTAGGGAGGGGGCTGGGACCAGGGGAAGGGCTGAGCTTTCTAGCTGGGACCCCAGGGTTACTAAGGAGACCCAGGGGACTGAGGCAAAGCACACAATTTCATGTTAGGAATTTAGCAGAAAAGGAAAATGGAACGCAATGCACCGCCCCCCAGAATACCTTCTGCTCTGTGACGGGGGCTCAGCAAACAGTCGGCCCAACTTACTGTGCCTTCTCCATTCATTGTGAGGCACCCCGAATTCTCTCATCAAACAGTGTAGTATCTTGTTGTTCTCACTGTCACGCATAAGAAGGCAGATCTGTGGGCGCTATATAGATCTTAGAAGAGAATTACAAATGTTGATATTTAAAAACAAAACAAGGATTCCAGTGTGATAGTCTAGTGATATGTAGTTTGGATTCTTTGCTTCTTAGAAATGTAAGAAACCAAGTTAAGTAATTTAACACCAAAGCGTGGACAGGGTAGGACTTCACATTTAATGGAAGAAGAAAGGGAAGGAGGGGGGGAAAAACAGCCCACAGAGGAGGACAAAGCCCCTGGCCCAGCTCCGGGGGTCTGCGAGCCGGAACTCGGGCCTGTCTTCTGAGGGTCCTGACGGACCCCCCGCTGCCTTCCTTCCTCTTGTGTAATTTCGCCCCAGAGTTGGGACAGAGAGTTAGTAGCTTGGCTCCAATTAAGTCACTGACATTGGTCATTGGCATTGGTCCTTATCCAGGAAAAAAAGCCATCATGGTGGGCAGTGTCCCCGGCCCACGTCAGGAGCCGTCCTCCCAGCTTCCAGGCGTGGCTCTGCCATGCTCCTGCTAGTGAGTCCAGGCATGTCGCCGCCTCTCTGGGTTTCAGTTTCTTCCGCTGTAGGAAGGGGTTTGAACTCAGAGGGTTTCGAACTGGACAGCTCCAAATAATGACTAACATCTCTGCGCTACTTTTCAGGATTAAAAAGTTCCATCACAGCCTTTCAAGTGAAACACTCCATCATTGCATAGACTGTATATAAACCTCCGCCACCCACCACTGATCAATGAGAATAGCCTGTGTCTTGCTGTTCTGACAGCCGTGGGCATATGGCTTAGCGCCATCCTTCTCCATAAACCTGCAGACGTGACAGTCTCGTCTTGGTCTCATAGAAAAGTAACCGAGGCAGGAAGGAGCCCAGCACGACGCAGCCCTGGAGAGATCAGTCGGAACTAATGGGCTTTCCACGTCTCCCCTCGTGAAGAAATGAGTCACTATGGTACTACCTGAAGGAGCAAGATATTGCATCTTCACCTCCCTCCCTCGTAAAAAGCAATAACGGTTTCATTCACAACAGGATTTGTTGCTTTTTTTCAGGGCAGAGGGTATGTAACGTCCTGTTCTCTATCACAATTAAAATTTATCCTTTTAGCTTTGCACGTTCTTAAATCGAGTTAATTGTCCTGGCGGTGAAGGGGGCGCCATCACTGTATGATTCACACAGCCTCTGGACCACCTCAGTGGCCACACGTTTCCTCCTTGGTCATTCTTGATGCCCGGATGCTTCGTGTAGTTATTCAGCATTAACACATTTTCGGTTTTCTCTACCGTTATTGTTTGCAGGCATTTCCCATTCCCCTACTTAAGTTCATAGATTTAGGGAGCCGAGAGGCACCCCGGAGATAATCCACTTCTTCATTAATGCAAGTTAGTGGAATTCCCGAGAGGTGAGATTTATTGCCAAAGGCCACAGGGCTCAGAAGTCAGGTTTCCTGACAGCCACCCAGAGCCCTTCACACTTCCACGCTCTGCCCAGACGGAAGACTGCAGAACTGCTCTCTTATTACCCCGATGTCATTTCATGAACAAACAATGACAAAGTGCCAGAGACAAGAAAGAGTGGAACAGTGGAGGGAGGGAGCGTGAGGGAGGGCAGCATCACGAAATCAGACATGGGTTGCAAATCACGCCAGGGAAGTCTGTGACGTGGCATTAAGAAGGCTCGCTCTGTAAGACCCGCACCCAAAGCAGCAGTGGGGGGCGAAGAGGATTTCAAGCCTAGCTTCTTAAATTTCCTCAGCGCACGTTTTTGGGGATGTAAGACAAGACATCTTCAGGTGCCTGGGTTTCAAACTCGTGAGCGAGGCGCTAGGCCGAGGCTTCCTTGGGGTGTGCTGTGTCCCCGCCGTCCTGATGGAGACGTGTATTTCTCTCTGGGCTGGCGTGTGGGGTTTTCTTGCAGTCTGGAGGGGACTGCAGCCGAGCTCTGTTCTGGACCGTTAGGGGAGGGGCAAGGAGGAGCCCACTGAGGACTCCTTTGGGGAAGGAGAACAAAGGAAGGAAGCAAGGCCAGGTCCTGCTTCCTGGGCCCGATGGCGATGGCGCTCCCGCACGGCCCCTACGGGTGGGGGCTTGGCGCCCGCCGGGCGGGTTCCCATCCCCGCCTCTATCCACCGAAGTCGCCGGGGATGGCTGCGGGGTCCTGGGCACCTGGAATCGAGCTTGGCACCGTGGTTACTCTGCATTCAGCGACAGCCTCCGCTGTGTTAGGTAGCATAGAAAATTCACACGACGTGAAACTTCGAAGGTTTTCCGTCTCTAAAGAACGCACCACTGACAACTAGATCGGACGGTTCATTTCACCACAGGGATGTCATCTGTCTATGGCGACCCCACGCCCCTCAGAGGGTGACCCAGACATCCCCCCAACAATGCAACCACCCGCACCACACACCACTCCCCAAGAAGCCGCTCCTGGGCTGCTCCCCCGAGCTGTCCACGGCAGAGCGAGGGTTTGGGGTGGCTCCAGGACAGCCAGCAGCAGAGGGCTGGAGATCTGGCCACCTGCCCTCACCTGAGCTTACTTTCCCCCAGAACGGAGGTGATTAGAGCGAAGGAGCGCGGGCTGCATGGCCCACAATTCACTTGGTCACCGCAGTCTCCAGGCCCCCACGGAAGGGGGGAGCGAGGGAAGGCAGGGGAACGAGGCTGCTCCCTGGGGGCGGATTCCTTATCCTGCGAGGGTGTTGGAGTCCTGAGGGCCTCCAGTTGCCCTCCCCGCAGAGAACGTCCCTCTGGGGACCGACACTGGATGCTGTCTTTCAAGAGCTGCTCCTGGTGACCCCTTCCAGTCACCACGCTGTGGCTCCTTTTTATGGGGGCTTTTTTTTAACCCCCCTTCTTAAGGGCTGCACAGGAGCCCCGACGTACAGAAGGAACCAATTACTTTTACTTTTTGTAAAATGTAAACTTTTACAACCTGTAAAATGCTTAAGTACTTAATCATTTAAGAAACGCTTGTAATCAACCCCTTTATACTTGACTAGTGATTCCTACCAGGACACAGCTTGAAACCTCACTTTAAATAAAGCGATTTGTTTACAATGATCAAGCCTGTTAATGGGGAGGTGGCTTCACATCCAGGGGAGCCCAGCAAGGAGCTTCTCGTTCCTGACCTTACGGGGAACCAAAGGTCTCTACAGAGGGAGCCACTAAAACTGGGAGCTTTGTTCCTTCTTCCTACCCCTCCTGCCACGGCCCTGGGCACCGCACACCGTGGTAGGGTGGCTTCGTGGAGAGGCGTCAGAGACTGGAGTCCCAACGACTCGAGCTAAATCTACTCTCTGCCTGTGTAACTTGGGGCAAGGGACCAACTCTCCTAGGATCTCTGTTTCCTCCTCTACAAAGTAGGAGCCGTCTATGCACCTTGCAGGGCTGTGAGGATTCAAGGAGGTGAAGGATAGTGTGTCAGGCAGAGTTCAGCCTCCGTGATGAGCGCCTCACTGTAATTTAACAAGCAGGCCTCGGTAAACTTTTTCCGCTCTGTCACACATACTATTACACTTAATCTTCACAATCAGCCTTTGTTCTAAGTAGGTGTTTGTCTCCACTTTACAGATGAGGTGACTAAGTGGGTACGCAGTTTGCCTAAGGCCCTGGTAAGTGGCAGAGGCAACAGGACTTGAATGTAGGCAAAAGTGGATCTACCCTGAAGCTCTAGGGTTTCTGTCTTGCAGACACTACCTCCGAAGCTCTGGGAGTCATGTAGTCACATCTATTTGGTAAAATTTGCACAAGTAAGATGTTCTATTTACAGTCAGTTAAGACCACCTACCTCTTTCCACTTCCACTTCCCACCCATCACCCTCCCCTCTGACTGTTTCAATGTTGGTGTGGCTGTGGGCACAGCTGGAATCTGGCTAAGGTGTGTGGGGAGCGAACTGGGTAACATTTGGTTTGGTTAGTGTGATAGTTTTCTGTAGTTTGCAGTCATTTCTGCATAAAGTTAAATTATTATTTGCCTTCTGGGTATAAGAGTGACTTCCAAGAATTCGCTGTCACTAATTGTGCTAATTCACGTGAAATCATGACAGGTCAGATCCGATGTTTTACACCTGAATTATTAAGTAGCAAAGAAAGGAAGCTTGAATTGCACAAAACTACAAGACTGATCTATGAAAAATTCTTCCAAATGTTGCATCTCAAATGTGTAAAAAGAACATGGTAGAGTTTGCCCAAATTTAAAAACAATCATACAAAAGGCATGGTATTGTTGATAAATTATAAAGTTGAAAGAAAAGTTGTTAGGAAAAAATAAAAAGTGTTGATAAATCATGCTACAGCAAAGGCTGGGTTTTCTTTCTATTTACTGTGTAGAAAATGCCATGAAATCATTGTTTCATGAAAAGGACAGTAGAGAGCAAGTAGCTCCTTTTCTGGATGTTTAAGCTGTGGTATTTGAAATTTGCTGTAATTCCTTTTCTCATTCCAAAGGAATTTAATAATCATATTTTTTATTCTCTTTTTTTTAAGGAAGCTCAAAAATTATATGAGTTTCCGGCCTCACAAACCTTGCATTCTGAAATCTAGGGAATCTGAACACATTCTGGAGGCCACAGGAGATCACAGCTGTTGAGCCTGTCCCTGGAAAAAAAACGCTCACATTCACCTAAAATTTTCCACTTGATTTTAAGCTGGCAGATGGGCCTCTCCATCTGATCTCTACTTGGAAACGTCTGGCTGAGGTGACCCTGTTCCTGCTTTCTCAAATAATACATCACTGGATAATTTCTTTTATTTATTTATTTTTTAACAAAAATGTTATTTACTATCTCGAGGATTTATGAGATGCTAAAAGGAATTTGGTCTTCATGGATGAGAATGCCCTACACTGTGTGGAATTCTCTGGCAAACTCAGGGCTCCCTGGGCAGGGCCACCAGCAGTGTGGAGGCCTCTGGGAGCTTCTGACCTTCTCTGATTCTCCTTCTCCTTGGTCATTTCCTTTGGGATGGAGGAAGTGGAGGAGGAAGGTGCTTGGCATGTGTGCTCAAGTTGGCATTCTCATCGTTCTCGTGTTCATTTTTTAATAGGTGAAGTTAAACTATTTATAGTTGCTGAAGTAATGTTTAGATGTTTGGTCTTAATTCTGTCACCTCTTGTTCTACGCTTTCAGGGATGTTTTTGGATGGGGAGAAGTTCTGTTTGGTTTTACTTCCTTGCTATTGCCTTGGTTTTCTCTTCTTCACAGTATTCCTCGGAGTGGGTTTGTCTTTATTTTCTAGTATGAATGAAAGTCTTACAACCTGTTTCTAATTCTTTAAAGAAATATTTAAACTATAATTTCTGTGATTATCAAAGTTAAGAGTGAAAAAAACCTTCTGATTTGATCTAACATAAAAAGAAAAATTATTAAATTTGTGTTGGATGCTTACCTCATTTTTTTTCACTGAGTCCATCACTAATTTTTATCAAATATTTGTATCTGGTACATCTGGGATGGGGCCTGGGTTTTTGTGTATTTTGAAAGAGATTTGGGTGATTCTGAAACACCCTTGCTGAGAATCTCTATTCTATTATCTGATAGCAAATGGTGCCTTTCGCTTATTTGCTGTGTCTTACCCAATGGTGAGCTACTCGCCCTGTACATTATCGAGCAAAGTCCTTGAAAATGGTGTTCAATAAATAGCTGATGAATTTTGAAAACTGCCTTGAGATAATGTGATGTGAGACAAGTTTATCGTGGAAAGAGGCTTGGGTCGGCCCAGTTTGGACTTGATTGGGGTCCATCACTGGCCTTATTCACTATGGCCAGGGAGGAGCAGGGAGACATGGCACAAACATGACCACAGGGCTCACCTTTGTGTGTCCTTGAAGAAAGAGGAAGACAGAATAGCGGACACACCCCAGACATGTCTGCTACATGTAGGGAAAGTCAAATGGACCCCAGATTTCCAGGAAGCCAATGAGATAGGCCCTCCACTTTCTCTTTGTTCTTGTCTGAAAATCAGCTTTGTGTACATGAGACAATTTCTTTCCCTCAGTTTCCCCTCAGTTCTTCGTTTGCAGTGTTTTAGGGGTTTGAGGTGGTGTCCACTTTCCATGTAAGACTAACTCACCTAGTCTTATGGCTTAGCATGGCAGCTTGTGGCATTGTCTCGGTTGTCATATGTATTTATCGAATAACTTAACATCTACGAACATCATCTCTTTTAATTCTCACACGCTCTAAGAGGTGGATACTATTACTATCCCAGTATCATGGATAAAGTTCAGTTAGTTGCCCAAGATCACACAACGGTTAGGAGGTAGGACAAAACTTCTACCCCAAATCTATTGAGCCCCAGGCTCAGGCTTTGAAGCGCCATGCTGTGGTGCTTCTCACAGTTTTCTGACAATTCCATTATGGATCTGTCACACCCTAAGAAGCCAAATGTCTTTGTCCATCTGGCTGTGACAATTGTTTTCAGCAAATTGATCGCATGGCTTCCACTGGCTTACCTAGTTCTTGCTCCTTTGCCTTAAGCATTATTTGTCTCTGGACCATAGTTATACACCCCAAAATTTTTTTGCATATCGTGTGATAGTCTGCCTAAGGTACAAAGGAAACACCAACAAAAAAAGAACATACCCCCAAACTGCTCTCTAACACCTTGACAATAATCTTTGGTAGAAAACATGCATTTTAAGTAGACCTCATCTCAAGCAATTCTCTGGGACAGCCAACGCGGAATATTAGATTATATTGTCCTCACTATGTTGTAATCTTTTCTTTTAAAATATCAAATGCCAAAGGTTCCGTTTTCTGTCTTGATGTGTGCTGTAAATGGCTTTATTTGATAATTTGCCATCATTATTATTGATACAGCTTTAAAAGTTTTAGTGTCATTTGGGGACACAGCTCAGTATTTGATATAATATAATTTGCTCTCTCTCTCCAAAGAGAGACTGCAAATATTTAAATGTATGTCTCTCCTTATTTTGTAATATAAGGAATATTCATGAGTTAGGCTATCAATATCCAAATAGGATACATTAAATTTTGCTCCTAGGAGACGTTGTGTAAGGGTCAAGCAGGCAATTAAGATCTTGTCTGCTCTTAGAAAGGATGATATTTACTTCCTCCCACTGCAAGAAAGACTCGACAGGAACTGAGATTTACAAAAGATGAAACTCCTCTCGGATTCATTTCTTCAGGGCTGAGGTTTAGGTCTTGTTAAGCCTTGAAATGTTCAGATGATGCTTGTTCAGATCTTTCAAAGATTTATGATACACTAGCTAATATGTGCTTTCCTCTCCCCCAAGTCTGGGAGGAGTTAGTGAATATTTTCTCTGCTGAAGCGTTTAGAATGGGTAATTGCTTTTACACCAGGCATTTTTACGAAATCAGATAATAAACAGGGTCTTAAATTCTTTGTTTCCCTCAAGTTTTATGAGTTTAAAAGAATTTCCAATGAGAATTTTATTTCTCATGCTGCAACTTTAATAACTCTATTAAAGCTTTGGCTTCCCCCTTAGCTGTGTATATTTGGGTGTGGAATATAATTTTCTCCGGATACAGCGAAGAGGAAGGTTCTTAAAATGTTTAATTTCTTCTAAAATGTGAATCATAAATTTCTCCTGGAAAAATGATGGACATATATTGATTAATTCAGGGGTATTTAGACTTTTTCTGTACAGGACTAGATAGCAAATATTTTAGGCTTGGCAGGCCATACAGTCTCTATTGTATCAACTTCACCCCTATAGTGTGGAAGCAGCCATAGACAATGCTAACCAAGCGAGGATGGCTATGTTCCAATAAAACTTTATTTATGGACATTGAGATTTGGGTGTCATATAACTTTTACACGTCATAAAATATTATTACTATTTTGCTTTCCCCCAACCATTAGAAAATGTAACAACTTTTTTTTTTTTTTTTTTTTTTTTGCCATTGAACCATATAAAAATAGGCAGTAGGCCAGATTTAGCTCTGGGTAGTAGTTTTCTGCCTCTTATACTAATGCCCTGGAGCCAGCAAATATTTTTTGAGCATCTGAAATGTACAGGGAAACAAAAAAGACAATCCCTGCCCTGATGTTGCTTATGGAAGAGAAAACGATTCAGAAAAATTGAAAACAAAGATACTTTCACGTTTGGGATGAATGAGAGCTCACATTTAATCATGGCCCAAACAACACCTCTAACAGTTGTGACCATAAGCATTTCTCTAAGTTTTTACCGCAAGTAGCACAGAAATTGAGGTTTTTGACTCAAGGTTGCTGGTAGCTATGTGCTGCAGGAACACAAACTATTTTTTTTTGTCTGTGAAATGCAGGCCTTTACTGTCTCTCCACAGAACCTGATTACGAAGGGTAATATACTTGATCTGTCCCGTTCTCATAAGCACAGTTCAGCCCAATATAAATTAAAACAATTAAATGCAAATTTTTTTAAATGGCAAGATGAAAATAGTGTCTAGGGATACACGCTTGGGTAAAAAACAAAAACAAAAACAAACCAAAAAGAAACCCATGGAAGTGATTACTACAAATGTGAGGATGGAGGCGCCCAAGGGGGAGCCCTGGGTGGCTGACCAAATTCAATTTCTTGACCTGTCTGGTGGTCACAAGGATACAAACCATATAATTCACTGAGCTATACGTTTGTTTTGTGTATTTCTCTGTATTTGTTTTTATTTTATAAAAAAGTGGCATTAGCATCTATTTCAGAGGCTGGTTTAGCTAATGTGTCTGAACAGGTTTCTCTGTCTCTTTTAGCCTTAATTAAATCAGATGTGGGGGTGGTTGGCAGGGAATTCAGGCTCATGGTGCTGTAAAAGTCCCCAGGTGATTCAAGTGCACAGTCATGGCTGAGAAGTCCCAGCCACACCGTGGTCCTCCAAGTACTAGATCAGCAGCTTCAGCATCACCTGGGATCCTTCAGGATCACCTGCACTGCCCTCACCTGATCTTGCTAGAATTGGAAATTCTTGGGCTCCACCCCATCTACTAAATCAGAAACTCTGGCGGTGGGTGTAACAATTTTGTTTTCACAAGTCTTCCCGGTGATTCTGAGGCAAGCTCTAGTTTGAAAACCGCTGGGTGATGACAGCCTTGTCCGATTTGTCAAAGCCTACCCCCCCCCCCGGCAGGGATGGGAAGGCCCAAGGCTCTAGAAAGTGCTTGGGGTGGCCGTGATATGAGACCGAATTCATTGGTTCAGAGAGTCCCTCCGACCTGCCTTCCCAGAACAGTAAGTACCAGAGGAAATGCAAATGCACGTTTGGGCTATTTTTCCAATTATGGCCCTCTCGGCCCTGATAATGTAATATAAAGAAATGATGATTATTGCTTTCGAGCAGGAATATTTTTAACTCTAAGCGGCTTTCATTACCGAAACTTAATGAATCTTAATGATAACATCACTGCGATACGTATGGAGGTTTACGATGCAGAAATTATCCTTTTAGAACGACTGAAAAACAACAACAACAAACCATGAATCTGCACTCATGCAGTTCTTAGAGCACCCCCATCTCTGAACCCATCAGGCAGTAAGCATAGCAGAAGCCTCGGTCCCACAGGTCTTGGCCAGAAAAGCCATTTCTTCCTTATTTGTAAATGCTGGGCAGGTTTGGTGCAACCTTCATCTGAGCAGTGTGCAGGTGACAAAGTCTGAAAATTGCTGTCTTCCTCTCGAAATACCTTTGAGGAGACCTGGCTCTAAAACCGAGCAGCTCCATTCCATCTGATTATTTGCAAAGGGAGATATTTTCAAAGCAATGTCAAGGAAAGAATGTAATTATCCCCCTCGGGGTTGCCTTGGCTCTCTGTAGGATTCACTAGGGAGAATTGGATGTGCTCCATTGACCACTGGCGAGGAAGGCACAGGCTCTGTGCTGTTGCTCCAGGACCAGCAGAGATCTGATCCGTCAGGAGGCAGGAACTCCTCTGAGCCACAGCTCTCCTGCCCCAGGCTTCGCCTGAGCCAGGCACACCTGTGCTGCAGGGCCCCCAAGCTCTAGCTGGTGCCGGTGACTTCTGCATAGCACCTCCAGACCTGGAAAGCTAAGTCCTGACTAAGGCACAGGTCGGCCCAACTCCGAGGCTGAGCCCATAAGCCCTTTGGCAGTCCGGAGTATAGATGGAGGTGTGGAGACTAGGAGCTGGGGACAGCCACGTAGTGGGGGTAGTGGCAGAACTGAGTTAGAACTAAAGATGTCTGAATGTAGAATTTTTCAATAAACGTTGTGTCATGTTAAACTATGTAGAACTTACATCCACAGTATTCATTCATTCATTCGTTCTTCCATCCATTCTTCCATTGCCACCATTGTACAAGGAGCTGGAGGCTCAGGGTGAACAAAGCAGACATGCCTGCCCCCGCCCCTCCCTCCATGAGGGATTCAATCACGGATCAAGTACTTATACAAATACAATTTATGTTAATAACCATGACTTGTGCTCCGAGGGTAAGTCTTTCTGAGCTTGAAGACCATGCGAGTGGGTGGGTAGCCCAGTTTCAACTGGGAGGACCAAGAAAGACTTCCCTAAGATAAGGTCTGAAGAGTGAGCAGTAGCTGAAAGGTGGTCTCGTCGGGTGGGGAGAAGGATGCTCCCCACAGGTGGCGCCGCATGGGCCAGTGTCCCGTGGTGAGTGGGCTGATGGTGACTGAGAAACAGAAAGAAGCCAGTGCAGCTGGGCAGCAAATGGAGAGAGAAGGGGCATGGGGCGGGAGAGGGGGCTGTTCCATGAGGGTCTTTTAGCCACGTGAGATCTGGGCCTTTGGGTTAAAGCACTGGATCTCAACCTGGGTACACGCTGGTGTCACCTGCCAAGTTTTTAAAATGCCGAGTCCTAGACCCTGCCCCCAGACTTTCTGATTTTAATTGGTCCGGGGTGCTGCCTGGGAATCAGGATTTTAAAAGATGGTCAGGTAATTCTTATGTGAAGATAAGCTTGTGAGACTTTGGATTAAAATGTTTTAAGTGTGTATATATCATCAGATTTCCATACTGAAAGGTGGTCTGGCTGTTATGTAGAGAATGGAAGGGCAGGGCAGCTTGGATGAAGAGGACCCTGGAAGAAGTCAGAGCAGGGACTTTGGAAGCTGGTTACCAGGTTTTTCGAGGGCATTTCATTGTCTTTCATGACAGCCAGCTGCAATTTCTCTATTGCTCAAAAGTTGAGTGGGCTCCTCTTCCTTCCATTTTTCCTTTTCTTTTAAAAATGTGAAGTCTAATCCATCCTTAAAAAATTAGTCAGTTTCTGCCTCTTGGGACAAGGCCAAGCAAACTGTCTTCTTCTTACGTGACAGGTTGTTAAAAATGGAAGCTTTTGATGATTATGGCCCGAAAGCCACCTCTCTTTTGGAAATAGGTATTTGAACTTAGAAACTCTCTCTCATGCCATGGGCTCTAGATCCCTCCACTGAGTATGTTCTAATTCATCACCAACATGTCCTCTTAAAGTCTGCCGCTTTTTATGATGCAGTGTTTATTTTATTTTAATAAGCCATCTCAGTTGTTAAGGACAAATGCTAAGAGAAATTATTGTGCCAAGAACAAAGCTTTGATTAAAAAAAAAAATGACCCATTTGTTTTCTATAACAGATGATATTTAAAATGATATATGTAAAAAGGCACTTAAAGTTCTAATCTTGGCCTTGAAAAGAGTTGAAGTCAGCATGTGAAAGTCTAACTTTCCTGTTAGTTCCGTATGCTTAATTAACATACTTTTTTTTTTCAAGCAAGACAATAGAAGCTATAAAAGATTGTCCCTTTCATTTTTCTCAAAAATGAAAAATTTTTCCGCTGGAAAATTCAACTCAGCGCAAACAATCTTTATTTCTTCTGTCTTTTTAAGTATGGAAAGGTAATATTAATCCATATCACTATCATGTACCCGTGGTTATTGTAGCTGACACGGAGCTCATCGGTTTGCATATGTTTGTTATCTCACTTAATCCCTATCACAGCTCAAGAGAGAGCACAATTATCTCATTCTAGAGATGAAGGAGGAATTAAAGAGTTGAGCCAGGATCCCACCCACCACTAGCAGCCCAGAGTCTGTCTTTCCAGCACAGCCTCGCACAGCATCCCTTTCACATCCTCCAGGCGTCTCTGACTCACACCTTCGAAAGCAAGTTACACCTTTATTAAGGGGCCGGGGTTAGCTTGAGTCCATATTCCTTCTGGAAACGTGCCCAGATGACCCAGCTTGCAGGCCATAATCTTTTCTGAATGTCCTAACACCTATCTGCACCTGAGAAGACCATTAAGGCCTATGCGATCCACCGTCAGGCAGTTATTAACCACTGAGTCGTTAGTCACTCCTTATCTCTGTGTGGCTTTTTTATCACCTGGACTGCAAGTTTCTGGGGAAAGGACTGTGGATTATGAGCCTTGGCCCTCCTTTCGTGCCTAGCACATTGCTCCCTCTATATGTGAGACAATCGATGTGACTTGAATAAATTAATAAGTGGATGAATGAAGAACAGTCAGCTCTTCTGGAAGACATTATCTGCAAAGCTTGGAAATGTCTCCTGAAAAGCTGAGCGAGGAGAAGGGGCAAAGTGCGTAGGGAGGGGAGTGGAACACTTCTGGGCTCAGGTTTCAGCCCTGCCACTGTCAGGTGTGTGCCGTGGGCAACATCAGTCACCTCATCGGTAAAACATGGATAGTAATGTAATACCCAGTTTGGAGGATTGTTGTGTTAAATGAAATAGCACGTGTAAATCTTTTAACCTAATTCCTGGTGTAAGTCACATAACATGGTGGCTATATCGCACCAAATATCTGAATCATGCTTCATCGTTTCTCACGAGTGTTCCTGGACACACTCTCATGCCGTCATTGACAGGTGTTTATTGAAACTGTGATGTGCAGGCACCAAGCGCAGTGCTGTGTGCAGAGGTGAACACACCGGCGTTGTCTCTGGCCCTTTGGGGCCTTCCCCCTGCAGAGGGTGACGTCTATAGGACAGCTCCAGTTCTCCTCATTCTGCCGATGAGAACAGAGGGCACAGAGGGACACGACCGAGGCTGGTGTTTGGTGCCCTGACGTTCAAGTTGCGTTCCCTGTTCCTGCCTCATAGGATGCTCTTCCCAGGGCAGGCAGGTGGGCTGCAAGAGCATGGTCGCATGGGCAATGCTGCTTCTAAGTCAGGGAGGTGGTGTTCACTTTAAGCACATTCGTGTGCATGGGTGTTAATTTAGCTAGAGCCATTTGCTTTGATTCGTTTGATGTTCAATAAGCCTGAACAAACACAATACAGTAGAAAATTGAGCTCTGTTTGATTCCTCAGTGTATTTATGATTAATAAGTAACTGAATACTAACTCAAAAGCACTGCAGATGTATTATTTGTATGTATATATGTGTATGTGTGTGTGTGTGTGTGTGTATATATATATATATATATATGTGTGTGTGTGTGTGTGTGTGTGTGTATAGATATAAAATGTCAGGGTTGGTAGAAACGTGAAATATCAAGTTATACTGTTTAAGGTATTCTGTTACAGGTCTACTGGTGAGGTCATTTGTTTTCAAGTATCTTTAAGAGAAAATTCTACCACCACCATCTGCCCAAGAGATATGTTAGGTATCTATTTTATTTTCCTCTTTTAAAACCCTTATTTTAATAATAAATCATGCCTAGTGTTTTTGGTTTGATCCTTAGTGGTCTCTTGTGTGTATGATTTATGTAATTCTGTAGATTAAATTAATCCGTAATCAAGTTTGATTTTAGCAAATGACCCTTGGAAAGAACTCAGAATTTAGTTTCAGATTTTCCCTGCAAAGTGCCGATATGGAATTTCCTTTCTTTATGTGCAGGCTCTGACAAGCAACGTTTATAACATCTCTATAGCCGGCTCACATACCGGGATCTTGAAAACAGGGACCAAGCACCTTGAGTGAACATTTCATTAGAGGAGCTTTTGGTCTCTAACAAATAAATTTAATCCAGAGAGAGCTACACACTGCCGAGGTTATAATGTAATAGCAGAAAGGGAATTCAGAAGCCTGGGACCCTGGCTTTGTCATTTGCCAGTCCTGTAACTTCAGATGAATTTGAAACTCTCTGAGTCTTAGTTTCCTTGCCTTCCAAATGGAAAGAATGATGCCTCAGAGGGTCCTTGTGAGCATCAGAGGAAGTCACGTCCGTGGACATGCTCGGTGGTGCCCTGCAGCTGTGACAGATTGGCCAACTCTTGCACATCTCCAATCCCTAGCTTCGTCCACTTCTGCAGATGTGGGACGGTCCCCACACGGCTGGCCCTCGTTTATCCTCAGAGCAAATAGCCTGTGGACTGCATTCCAGATATGGCTGTATGTACAGCCTCTGCAAAGACGATGGAAATTGGTGTTTTAGAAAAAGTCATTGTCCATGAAGTCAAACCCTAGGGAAAACAGTAAGGAACTAAAAAGGTGTGACTTTGTGTTCATTCACTTGGTTGTTTTCTCAAATCACAGAAAACAATTGGAAAAGACCATGAGGCCAGAAACACCCTTCTTCTTCTCAGCTTTCTCCCCTTCCGGTAGGATTTCTGAACCTAAAGGCTGTGCACGAGGGCACACATGATGGGATCTTGGTAGACAAGCTCTGGCTTCGTTTCATGACAATAGCAGGTTCAGCAGTGAAATGAACAACAGCAAAACTTTGCCTGTAAAGTCTATTCATGGGCACTGATGGGCAGTGTCACGAGGCACGTCCTGTCCCGTGCCGGGCTAAGGCAGGAGACAGGGCTGCTGGCAGGTGAGTGTGGCTGACAGATGTCTGAGGAGAGAGCCCAGCAAGCAAGAGTCCAGGCCGAGCAGGCCGCAAGGACCATCGTCTGGGCCAGAGCAAGGCTGGCTTGGGCCACGGCGCATGCCCCTGAGTGGTTCTCAGGTGACGGCCTAGCTTGTTCCCTTTCTCAGAACAAGCTCTTTGACCTTTCCTCCACGCAATGTTTTAAGAAAGTGGTTCTAAAATTATTAACATGACAATATCAGTTATGAAAGAAAATGTGGAAGCCACAGGAAAATAAATAGAAAAGTCACTTGTATCACTACGTAAGCTTTTTAGCATTGTGTTCTGTTTTCCATTTAGCTTTTAAAAGGGGCAGATAGAAGTTTTAAAACAGAACCGGGTTCCTGCTCTCATTTTTCTGTCTTGCTTATCTTCCTTACTCATGTCATGAACGTTCTTCAAGGTCACTAAGAATTCTTCATATACATGAGCCTCAATGTATCGCGGGGCCCCATGACAGCAGCTTGTGAGGGATGTGAGGACACTGTTCTGTGGACAGTGGTATTTTACAGAGCAGGGACGTCATGGTCATTTTTTGCACATTCTAGACGTGGGTGTTCGCTCAGCTGGAGCCATAGCTTTGCTTTGTGTGATGCATAGTCATCCGTCACATGAGTTTACCTGTTCGCCATTTCTCTGACGTCGCTTATTCAGATTTCTCCAGGTTTTCCACTAGAAATAAATACCGCTATGTTTTATTTAACATTATAAAGAAAGATGAAAGAAATCAGGTCTTATCGTTCCTAACCGTAACACATATTTTAAGGATATAAAAATTAAGACAATGGCTATGATGTAACAATCAACCAACAGAGCAATGAAATAGGACAGACAGCAGAGAAAAAGAGCCTGGTATACGTAACGTGTCTCATGACAGAAAAAGCAGCACAAAGCAGTGGAGAAGGAATGATTAATTAGCGAGCCATGTTGGAAACGCCTAACCTCATACGGCAGCAGGAAAGTAAATTCTTTGTGGATTCATGAGCTAGATCTTTAAAGATTAAAATCCTGAAACTACTAGAATAAGATCTCAATGACTCTTTAGTTCTGAGGGGTTAAAGAGACGAGGAATTAAAACAATGGAAGAAATCAAGGGGAAAATAATATATTTGCCTACATAGAATACAGAAGACGTAAACAGATAGATATCGGTGTGAGTGTTTTTCTTACCATGATAAGCAGTGAAATAAAACAAATGTCACCCTTCTCAAGGCGCTCACATCGCAGTGGGGGAAGACAGGCAAAAGTAAATCTGCTCAGAAGAAGAAAGCAAAGTAGGAGAGAAAGAAGTGACATGCTCGTTTCCTTCTACCCGCCGTCGTCATCTGGACGGTGCACATTCTGCCTTTAATTGTCTTCATAGCTACCATTAAGTTTTAAAATATATTTTTAAGTTGTGGTTCTCTAATGATCAAAGATAGGGATAAGATATGGTCCTTTTGTTCCCTCCCGTGTATGATGGAGAAGTCAGTACACTTTTGCTACAACCCTTCCTTCCCGTTTCCTATTCTCTGTTAAGGTAGGTCGTGACTGTGTACCTACGTTATAAAATTTTTGTTTCATAGTTTCTTTCAGTAATTACATTTTAAAATTTCATTTTGTAATCCAATTTGGCATTGGACTTCACTTTTTAGTTAATTTTGGGACTCAGTACAGGTACTTATATACTAGCGTTTCCACATATTAAGTACTTCGTTTTCCTTCTTATCTTTCTTAAAATTGATATCTATCTTTGTGTTACTTTTTCCAAAGCAGTAAAGATGTATTTTTTTCTTAGCGCTCACCTTTGAGATAATAACTTTCTCTTACTTTTGCACATAAACAGCAACTTGTTTGAAAAATCCTTGGGAACAATCTTTGGTCCTCTTATCTCTTTAGCTCTTACTTTATTCTGTTTTGGTTTTTAGCATTGTAGAGAAAAAAAAATCATGCCAGCACAGTTTTTTAAGCTTTTATAGATAATCCATAGAAATATAGTTTGGTTTGTTTTCCTATTTTAGATGCTTATGGATTATTTTTTTAAAAAATAGACTTTATTTTTTTAGAGTAGTTTTAGGTTCACAGCAAAATTGAGAGGAAGGTACAGAGACTTCCCACATACCTCCTGCCCCGCATGTGCACAGCCTCCCCTATTATCAGCATCCTCCCACAGGGTGGCGCATTTATTACAATTGATGAACCTACTTTGACACATCATTATCACCCAAAGCCCACAGTGTACATTAGGGGTCACTCTTGGTGTGTACATTCCATGGGTTTTAACAAATGTGTAATGACATGCATCCACCATGATGGTATTATACAGAACAGTCTTCCTCCCCGCGATATCCTCTGCTCTTTGCCTGTGCAGCCCTCCCTGCCTGAGATTCGCTTTCTTTCTCCCATTGACCAGATGGCATGAAAAACTAAAGAGTTTCCCATGTACCTGCTCCAGGGCTTTCAGTCTCAGCCCAATGACCAGCACTTCATTCAAGAGAGAAAAACAATTCCCAGAGTACAAAGACTTTCTGTCCCTCCTGTCTGTAGCACTCCGTGCCCTGGTATGTTTTGGAAGTTTCATTTAATTCTTTGGTTCCTAACAAAGGGATGCTCTTGGTGAGGGTAGGGAAGGGGCCCACATTTGACTACATAAAAATGCGATGCCTGCACAACAGAGGGAGGGCTGTCCGACTTTCTGACCGGGATAGCTCTGTGTCACTCAATTAGTGGCCACATGTGGTGACACAATTTAAATGTCAGTTACGTTTCAATTCACTGAAAAATTCTGTTCCTCAGTTGCACTAACCGCATTTCCAGTGTCTGGCAGTCACATGTGCCTAGTGACTGCTGTGTTTGACAACCCAGAATAAAGGGTATTTTCATCATCACAGAGTTGCACTGGACAGCGCTAGTGTAGAATTTAGAGAAGAGAGAAGAAAGTATCTTTCTATGTATATATTAAGGGTGACAGGTTTTCTCCATTTAATGCAACAAAGCATATGTTGGCTCAGATTGTGGCATCCATTCATCTCTATAGGTCTTATAGATAGCAGGAAATTCTCCCGGACTGTTGCAGTACATTGACTTTCTGTTGTTGTTGCTTCTTTTTCATTGCGTGTTATGAGTTTTCATTGTGTTATGAGTTTTCATTTTAACCTCTTTTATCAGCAGTCTTTTAGCAAAGGTGGGGAGAAGCTGTATCAGGAATTGCTGCCCATACAAGGTATTTACAGAAACCCCGGCCGTGTGGTACTTTTCTTGAAAATGAATGCTGGTAGTAGACATTTTAAAAACTAAAAACAATGGATCCAGTAATGTGTCAATTGCTTCCCTCGCTCATCATGAAATTCTCTACTAATACTGGGGTATTCCGTCTTGATCAGGACAAGGTCTTTCTGTTGTGGACCCATCTCCACAAAAGGACTGTTCGTTGGTGAATTGACTACACGTGATGGATGAGTAGGGAAGTTGCCCATATTCTACGATAGGTTGGCACCTGTCTCCTTCTGCTCAGCTTCCTGGTGTTCAGGGAAAAGGCTCTTCTTCCGCATCATTCTCAGACTCTACTTTTCCCTTCTTCCTTCCGAGTCTCCCTGTCATCCAGCCTCAGCCTTGCCTAGTCCTCGAGAGTAAGAGAACTGGGTCTCCAAGCCGACACTGCATCTCTGTCTCATATTTTATTTATTAAAGCTTTACTGAGATACAGTTAATAGTAAAAAAAAAATGCACATATTTAATGTATGCAATTTGATGAGTTTGTGCATAGTCGTACACTCATGAAACCGTCACCAAATCAAAGTAATAGACATACCCATCACCTCCAAAAGGTTCCTTATGTCCCTTATTTTTCACTTTTGCTTCCTTTTTATGGTAAGAACACTTAACATGAGATCTACCCTCTTAATAAATTTTTAAGGACACCATGTAGTATTGTTGACTATAGGCCCTATGGCATACAGCAGATATCCAGAACTAATTCATCTGGCGCAACTGAAACTTGATTCCAGTTGAACATCTCCCCATCTTATCTTCCCCCAACCCCTGGGCACCACCGTTCTATCCTTTGCTTCTGTGAATTTGACTGTTTCAGGTTCCAACATATAATCCGTGAGTTCACGCAGTATATGTCATTCGCCGTCTGGCTCAGTTCACTTAGAAGGTGTCTGCAGGGTTCATCCACGTTGTTGCACATTGGCAGGGTTTCTTTATTTTTGAAGCCTGAATATGTCATGGTATGTATATATCACGCATTCTCTATCCATTCATTTGTTGATGGACATTTGGGTTGTTGCTATATCTTATGAAGAGGATTCTTTCTCTTGGCCTCTCTCCACTATGTGCCGGGGAAAGGGAAGATGGTCGTGTGGCACCAAGGAAATCAGAACCAGGCGTTAAAGACATTGCTGCACACTTAGCATGTGCTTGGCACTCAGTGTTTTGAGTTGCAATTTCATTTAACTTTCATGATGATGGCAAGAGCGAGACTGCAGTATTAGGCCGATTTTACAAACTATGCAGGTGTTGGATGGGCTAGGGAGTTGGAACTCAGATTTGGCTTTGATTACTGGTTTCTCCTTTGCACTTCTAGACCCATCACTGGAATCCGAAGGGCTTACTGGGATTCTTCCAGGTGTGTTCCACGGAGGGAAATGGTCATGGTGAACACAGCACTCAGTTGGAACGAATCGTACATTTTATAAAAGAAGTTGCAATAAAATGACAATTTGAGCTTGGGAAGAAGGTATATCAACTTGGAGCCAGAGTACTTTAAGAAACGAGTCTGACTCCTGCGGGAATCGCATGTGCGTAGGGGTCTCGTGGATTCTTCCATTTCTGTTCAACCACTATGAACTGAACACCTACTGTGTGAAATGTGCCGTGGAGGATTCAGCAAAAAGTGGTGGCCTTGCTCTTGTCTCAAGGGACACACACATCCACGTACACCCCTCACACACACATGGCAATACAGCAAACATTGTTCCTAACTTTGGGGGGATTTTAACCTTTTGATATCTAATAAATCAGAGACGAGAACAAAATTCCTCCTGAAACGCATCCATGCACCATGACAGGAGTGTTCCTCAATCCTGACTGTGGACCAGGTTACCTGCGAAGCTTTATAAAATTGTCACATGCCCCAAACCCATGCCAGATATTCTAGTTCAATAAGTTTGAAGTGGGATCCAAGGTATTGGGTGGAGGTAAAATCTCCATAGATGATTCTGATAAGCCACCAGTTTGGAGCATCTATAAATCATTACAAGGGTTTATGGCTACAAGTGAAGATCCTGTTCAGGAGAGATAAGAGTTCAGGAGGGGCTTTGGGCTGGGAACAAGCACTGAGGGTCTCATTGTGGAGACAGGGTCAGGGCTGAGTCTTGAAATGCTTCTGTTATGCAGATAAGAGAAGATGGGAGGGAAAGGCATAAGCCAAGGCACAGAGGAAAGAAACTGTGAGGCTTTGCCAAGGAGTGGAGAATAGATTCGTTAGGCTACAGCACAGAATTCACTCAGGGAGCACTGAGAGAGGGTGTTGTGAAGGTGGCTTAGAAAGATTCTTTTTCTAAGAGCGCACAGAATGGCTTGGATAGGGGAGCAGCTGAGGGCAGAGTGACCAGTTAGAATTCCCTCCCGCCGCTACTGACTTGACGTGACACGGGCCCTACCTAGTGACGGGAGGAGGACTATGCACCTGGATGAGAGATGCATTACACAAGGGGCACCTCGTAGTGCTGGGCTGGCTGTGTGGAGCTGAGGGACAGGGGAGCAGCCTGTGTTCTATGTCAGGCTGACCGCCCCAGGAGGGCAGGGACCCAGTCGGCTTTGCTGACCATCGCATTCCCAGCAGCTGGCACAGGTTTACTACATAAGGGGTACTCAACGCATATTTTTTGATGATTAAGTGGTTATGTGGCAATTAGGGACAGGAGGGCTCCCAGATGACGCTTGTGTTCCACATGGGGGTAACTGAAAGAATGGTAGTGCGTTCACTGGAAAGTGGAATCCAGGAGTGGGATGAGAAGTGGAGCCAGTTTGGAGGAGAAACGACAAGGTGCACATTATACAATGCCCTAGATCGAGTCTGGTCACATCAGATGATATGGGCTGTGTAACCAGGACTTCTAGTCTCCCAAGCAGGGTGGACAAGAGGCAGGTAATAGATAAGGAGGAACTGAGTAGAGTAACAACAGTCAAGAATTCGAAATTTGATTTCTACCTTAGCCACCAACTTGCTTTCCCTCTCTGGGTGCTTTGGCATCTACACAGTCATGGGGTTGTATCAGATGGACTCTAAGATCTGACTTAGGGCTTGAATTGTATGTTGTGTGGGATTCTGTGCCAGGCAGGCTATTGTCAGTGATGCTCAGGATGACATGTGGGGAGTAGATAATGAATGGGTAGGTCAGACTGGTGGGTGTTAATGGTGACCGAAAGGGAGCTCCAGCCCACTTGCTGAGGCACCATGGACAGCTCCTTCTCAGGCTGTTACTCCTTAGGCAGAACAGGACAGGGTGGGGTGTTAATGAGTCTCTCTCTCTCTCTCTCTCTCTCTCTCTCTCTCTCTCTCTCTCTCTCTCCCCCCCCCCCGCCCCCCTCTAGTATGCTTGATTTATTTCCTTAAAACAAGAAAGGAAGGAAACCATAATCAGGTGAATCTCAGCATTCGGGATGGGGGGCAGCTGACTTCCTGAAGCGTGGTGAGAGCCCTGTCACGATGCTCAGCGGTGTGATGGCTCTTGGTGTGTGTGTCGGAGGGACATTGAGGATAAAGACCAGTAGGGAAAAACCACTTTATTGTCTCCTGGACCCAAGTGACTCTCAAAGGGAAAAGGAAGCTTCTGTCCGTTCGGTGCACTCATCTGCCCCTGCATCCTGGGAAGAGATCTTGACATGTGCATGTTCCCTGTTCCGGATGCAGTTGGCTCCCATCAGTCAAAGATTAGCCACGTCTTTCTCACTCCCAACCCGCCTCCTTTGCTCATTTCTTGCTCTGTGGGCACTTATATTTTTGCAGCATACAACAATGAGGACCCTGAGGACTTCAGCTCTAAAAGCTGGGATTGATTCAGAAGCTTTGTCACCAGGCAGCAAAAGCCCCAAATGGTGTGACAGCCATCCACTTCCCTTCTGCCAAAGGTGCGCTTGGGAAGTGGCCTTTTATGCTTTTAGCACGGGGAGTCGGAAGGCACTGAGCACCCACTCGCTGTTTGATTGCTGAGCGTTTTCTGGCTCCTCATTATTTTTCGGCAGGGGGAGAATGCCTTTAGTCCGAAGTGAAACTTCCTCTCTGAGAGCTGTTTGTTGAACCTAGTCAATGAGCATTGGCCGTGCACTTAGTGAAGTGAATCCTGCTATTTCATCTCTCTCTCAACTCTTCCCTTCGTGAACTGTTTCTCTTTCATTTTATGCAATTCCAGAACTACTTATCATAGCTCCCCTAGGTCTCTGAGAAAGGAGAAAGGCTTTGGATAAAAGGTGTTCTAAAGCTGCAAGAGCAAATAGCACTTATAGAGGACAATCAACTGTGACATCCTGGGTGGGACGCACAGGGTGGGTGGAGGTCTGAGGGAGGAAGTCATATGCGGGGCCTGAAATGGTGTCTAAAGTCTCAGTCAGCAACGGTGAGAGGGCTTATTAGATGTGGCCCTCACTCGGAAACTTAGGTCTCTCTTGAGGGGATGCCTGTCTCTGGTTGAACGTCGCGTCTCCTAGAATCACCACTCAGTAGGAAGTCAACAAATATTAAAAGCGTCAGCAGATAAACGATAACGACCACTCCTCACACACTGTACGCCAGGCTCAGTGCTAAGCACATCATCACCTTCATTTTTATATATTCACCCCAGGCAGTAAACATTGGTATCATCTTTCCTGTTATACAGATGAGGAAAGAGGGACAGGGGGCTAAAGTCACCTGCTAGGGGCACAACACCTGTAGATGGCCGAGCCAGAGGGGAGCTGGGGTCTCTAAATACAAAGCAAGTGCTCTTGCCCTCAGGCAGGTGGGGAGGCAATGTCTGTGGTGTAGGGCTGGGTGGGGAAGGGAGGTCTCTTCCTTAACCTAAGGTTAGAGGTCACCAGTGGGGATACAATGGACAGCAGGAGAGTTCCCATCCTCAGGCATGTGTGTTCTCAGCCTGCCTCCTGGCCGCCCTGCCCTGGTGGAGATTATGTCCTTAACAGAGCACTGTGGCATTCTGAACAATGCCCATGTGCCTTTCCCGAGGGCGGACAATCCCGTGGTGCTTTGTGCTTGGGCGCCTTGCTTTATGGGGCACTGAGAGGCAATGCGATATCAGATCCTCTCCTATTTATCCCCAGGAAACTGTGTTTCTCTTGAAGCTCAGGGCAAGGTCTTTCCCGAAGAAACTCTATCATTCAATAACATGCTTGTCTGAAATATTGATGGATGTTTTTATTCAACTTTAATGTGGTATATTTTAAAGTCAATATGTTCAGCAGTGAATATCAAAACAAAATTTAGCCAAGCTGAGATCTCTACCTACAGACTGGATACATGTCAGCTGGCAAACATCTCTTGAATTACACAAATAGAAACCTGGCAATTTATTTTTCTTAACTAAAAGTACAATAATGGCTATCAAAAATATCATTTTCGTTTTCACTGAGTTCATATGAGGACATTCAAACTTTGCCAAAAGGCATATTTTCTCTGCCAGTGGGTCTCACCTGCCTTTAAGAAATATATCCTTAAAAGTTTTTCAGTTGTTATTTTCATTAAAACATTTAGTTTAACTTTAGTGGGGTTTTTTTTTTTTTTGAGTTTTGCTTATTCATTAAACAAAGTAGACTTAAATAAAAATAGTTTCATTTTAACGTCATTAAAATTTTAGTTTGTTAGAATATTTAGTTAATGAAGTCCTTTACTTAGTGGGGGGAAAAAAAGTTAAAAATTGTAAGTAAAGCTCAAAAGATGTAGTGAGGAGATGATAACCTGGAGTGGTTGGTCCTCTTACAGGTAAGCCTAGAATCTGATGTAGATGTTTCTCCTCTTGTAGAAGGAGTTTGCAGTAGAATGTCAGTGTGAAATGTTGAGTTTTTCTATTTGCATCAACTTCTGCAGGTAAGGGTTCTCTAGTTGTTCTGGGCAGCAGCTTCCTATTTTAGAGGGATGGAGGGAAGCTGATTTCGATACAGCTATATCTCTGCGTTTTAATTTTAGAGCTTTCAATCTTATTCTGTCCCTACTTTGAAATATATTCAGTTCAAAAAAAAATGCCACCAAAATGTATTACATTGATTTTTTTCCTGGATAAAAATGTTTCTCACAGAGCAATTATATTTAACCTAGACTAAGCATGCACCTCATTTCCATCCAGAGCCTCTTCCACTTAGCTTGCAAAATGAAAGATCCGAAATGGGTTATCTCGGTTCTGAGAACAGAGGATATGTTGAAATTATGCAGACGATCCTGCAGGCCAAGGCATCCCAACTGACAGCTGCGAACGTGAAGCGGCAAGAGTTAGCTTTGGGTCACTCACCATCTCAGAGTGAACTTTATTCTGTTCTTCCTAGTATAACTTTTCTCGTGAAAATGAGTCTACTGAATCTTAACTTCAGTCTCTCCTTATTCTAATTATACGGCATTCTCATCGCCAAAAAAATTAACAAACGAAAAAGACAAATCAAGTATATCCTCTTGTTCCCTAACATTATAGGGACTGAAACGGTGCAGGGTGACTCTGTTTTTAAGACCTTTTAAACTATACCCAGAAGTATGAATAGAGTCAAACAAAATTGGTGTGGAAGGCACTCTACAAATCTCCATTTCATGGTAATCAAGCACTCAGCAAATGGTTCCAGGATACTAGCAAATTCAACCACTTTAGCTCAGGAGCACAGTGGTAGTCAATATTCTCTAGCCCTGGAAGTTGGGATCCTCCTAAATGCAATTTGGCATTTGGCAATTACTGCTGAAAGAGGTCGCCTACAAGCTTAGTACCAGCTGTCTTCAGCAGGTGATGACACTTTTCAAATAGTTAAGGCCTACAATGCGTTGAGATGCCATGCCATTCAGAAATTTTATTTTACATTCAGATGTAAATGTTTTTCATATTGCCTTTTTTTTTTTTTTTGGAAAAGTTAATGTTTATTGTAAAACTGAAGGGAAAACATGCACAGACTGTGTTTGTGTCTGCGTGTGTTGCAGACTGTCAACCTCTCACTGTGTCCTCACGGGACAGGAAGAGGGCAAGAGGGCTCTCTGGGGTCTCCTTCTATAAAGATGTTAATCCATTCACGAGGCTCCACCCTCATGACCTATTACCTTCCAAAGGCCCTGGCTCCTAAGGCCATCGCCTTGGGGGTTAGAACGTCCGCACATGAAATGTGGGCACACAACCAGTCCCTGACCATAATCCGCCAGGGCCAGTTTCTCCTGGTGACCGTCTTCCCTCAGCGCTCTCTGCTCTTGTCCTAGTGCCTGTTGGTTGTTCCCCAGACTGGGTCCAGGTAGAACCCTAGACCATCCTTCATCTTTTGTGTCGGAAACCCTGCTTCCAGCCTCGTCTTTGGTTTGCTCTCTCACTCTGTGAGTGCGCATTCTCCAGTAACTTTCTAAAGAAACGCACATTTTAGGTAAACCAGCGGTCCCCAACCTCTTTGGCACCAGGGACTGGTGCTCCTATGAGGATCTAATGCCTGAGGATCTGAGGTGCTGGGGAGCGGCTGCAAATACAGGTGAAGCTTCGCTTGCTCACCTGCAGCTCACCTTCTGCTGTGTGGCCTGGTTCCTAACAGGCCACAGACCAGTACCGGCCCACAGCCCAGGGGTTGGGGACCCCGATGATAAATTTTTAAGTCCTTACACATCAAAAAAATCTTTATTCTCCATTTACTCTTGAGTTGGTTTAGAATTCTAGGTTGGACATAATCTTCCCTCATCATTTTTAAAGTTAAATTTCCCACCATTGTCTGGCATCCAGTGCCGCTACTGAAAAGTCTGGTAGCATTTCTAATTTCTGCTTCTTTGCATTCAACCTGTTCTTTTTCTTCCCTCGGGGATTATAGGGTTTTCTTTTCATTATAATATCCAGAAATGTCATCATTTTTTGGTGTAGGTGCTGTGCTGGTCACTGGGCTGGACACTCACTAGGCCTTTACAATCTGGAGACCCAGATTTAGTTTGGGGAAATTTTCTTGGGTTGTTTCCTGAGTAATTCCTTTCCCTCTGTTTTCTCACTTTAAGACCCTGACCGATATCTTATTTAATTTCATTTCCCCCTTCTTCCATTGTTCACATTTTGTTTTATTTTCTTAGATGACTTCTGGATGTTTTCTTTAAAATTATCTTTGAAATCTTGTCAGATTTTTAAAAACTTTAGTTAATATAGTTTTATTTTTTGAGAGCCTTATTTTTTTAAGAGCCTTATCTTATTTTCTATTTGTTCTTTTAAAGTAGTTTGTTCTTGTTTCATGGATGGCATCGTTTCTTTATTTCCCTGAGGATAGTAAAGCAATAACTGTATTCAAAAAAACAAAAACAAAAACAAAACAAAAAACCCCAAAGCTTTTCTTTTGTTTCTGCTTTATCTCTGTTTCCTTTAGCCTAAATTCTTCTCAGATTTATGTTGGAGGCTTTCCCCAAATTTCTCTTTGCCCATCTTTTCGTAAAGGATGAGCTCTAAGAATGCCTGCTTAAATCTCTCTGCCTGAGACGGGGAATGGAGAGCTGGCTCATTGGCAAGTTCCAGTGCGAGTGATCAGTCTGCTCTCCCTGGCGGAACTCTGAATGCTGGTGTGTGGAAATGTTTTCTCTGGGCCCTTATGCGTTTGCTTAAACGATTATGCCAATCTCTAGCCTAGGGAAGTGTGTACTCGTTTGAAGGTCCTGGGGAAGAATTTGGGGAACGGGCTGGGAGTTTGTGTTCAGAATGCAGACTTTGATTTAACTCACTCCATCCTACTTTGATTCCTGTGCTTTACCCCTTCTCTCCTGGTGTCCCTGAGCTTGGAGATGTCTGGATACATTTCTCAAAATACTATGGGAGCTGAAGACAGCTGAAGCTAGTTTGTGGCTGTGTGGGAGGATGGAGAAGAGCTGGTGACGATGGTGGCTGGGGGACAATTGGACTGTATCAGGACAACTAACCGCTCCCTTTGGGTTCCACGTCTTGCCTCTGCTTCGCACAAGAAAGCAGTTTGGCTGCCGGCACCAAGCTGGAGCTTCTCAAGGGTTCGGTGGGAGGAACGCACTCTCTTATCACGGCGACCTCCCCTCTCCGAACGTCTTCCCGGCCACACACACACAGGTCGCAGCCTTCTGCTCTCTGCTATTATTATTTCGTCTGCGCTGCAGCTTCCAAAAAACGCACTGAAAATTCTCAGCGACTCTTCGTCTCTCCCGATCTCTCAGACCTCGTGGGTTAATCCCTGCGATCTTAGTGAGTTAAGTGGGATTTCCGGGGGCGAAAGGTGATAAAGTTTATCTGTCGTGTTAAAGTGAGAGTCCCTTTAGTTTTCTAAATTGAATTAACACACACTCTAAGGAATCCAAGGCGGTGAGACATCTGATCTTGGTCCGCATCGAGGTCTCTTTCCCTTCCCTAGGGCTTAACTGGGACGCAAGGGCTTAGTGTGGGAAACAGGACAGCCTCTAGCCCACTGTCCTTCGGAATCATCACTGGGATTTGCTTTTCTCACAGCGACATCACAATGTGTGATTGCTTTATTCTTTTATTATTGCAGTTTTTAATTTTCACTGTCTCCCTCACTAGATCGAATGTTCCAAGAGGCCAGAGATGGTGTCTGGCTTATAGTTTTGTTCTCAGCTCCTCACACTGTGCCCGTCACCTATGTCAATCGATACATATCCATCCGGTGAACGAATAAATGAATGGCTGTGTTTTAAACAGGCCTCTGAGATGATTCTGATGTGGTTTGTCACTGACCACACTCGGGTAAACACGACAGTGGGTTTGCTTAGTGACGCCAGGCCGGGCGGAACCAGCAAAGGGCCTCCATCCAGCGCTGGTGCCCAGGGAGGCGCTCGAGGAGTTCTTCCTGCCCTAGCACCCCAGACCCCAGCCTCTCGTCCTGTCGCCGTGCTGTCCCTCGAGGCCAGTCTCTGCTTTTGACACACCTGCCTCTCTCTCTTTCGCTGGTGGGGACTCTATCTAGGTTCTCAGTACCCTTTTGCCTCAGTAACAACTGATGTAATTGGAAACGGCAATGTAGCCTCCCCCCAAAAGTGACATTTCCCCATTGCCCTTGCTGTGTGCCACAGTTCCAAGCAATGAGATGGACGCAGAAGTCGTTGGGTTGATTTGCTAGTCAAGTTTCTTGAAAGGAGCGGCCTGTCTTTCTAGAGTATTTGTATTTCTGTCTCACGAAGGAAAGGCCCCCGGGTGAGGTCAGGTGCCGTTTCTCTCCCTCAGTCCTGGCCACGTGGCATGCCCCGTCATGAGAAAACAGACAGATGCAAAAATATTAACTCACGCAATGGACGGTCTGATGCATCACGTTACAAAGTGTTTCATTTTACCCATCATACTACTGACATATCTGAGCTCCCTCCCTAACTCAGTGACATTTAAAATAAAATTTCAGAAGCTTTTTATGCCAGCGCTACATAGTGGTTCAAGACTCAGGCTCGAGACACAGGTGAAGATGGACTTGAACCCTAGATCTGCTTTTTTTCCTCAGACAAATAATACAGCCACTCCAGGCGTTAGGCTCCTCACTGGGAAAATGGGGACCCAAATGCCATTACTTCAGGGGCTCATAGGATGAAACGAGATAATAGTCACAAAACTCCCGGCTTGTAGAAATGGAAATTAATGTTAGTTATCATTATAATCAGTATTATTGATTGCGAAATGCAGACTACACATTGATTCAGCCCAGTGTACGCACCGAGAGAGTCCATCTCATCTGCATCCATGAGGGCGGTATTCATGGTGATTTACAGTTTCTATATGCATTTTCAGAATCATGCTCGAGAAATAAAACATTTTCTCATTATGGCTGTCAAACCTTATAA
This sequence comes from Eonycteris spelaea, assembly GCA_003508835.1. Lineage (NCBI taxonomy): Eukaryota > Metazoa > Chordata > Mammalia > Chiroptera > Pteropodidae > Eonycteris > Eonycteris spelaea. The sequence goes on along the minus strand of PUFA01000004.1, from coordinate 6,041,885 downwards.
TTCCGACTGCCTCTAAAATACTGCAAACATCCTTGTCAATAGAACCTCTGATTAATATTTTTGTGCTTTCCAGGAGAGGTGGTTTATTTGTAACCTTTTTTACATTGAGATGCATACAATGACAGTCACCAGCTGTAAGTGTTCAGTTCAGTGAGATTTGACAGTTGTATGACTCTGTATGACCGGGATTCGAAACAAGAAGAGAGGTAGGTTTTTATTTATTTTGACTTTTAAATTTTATTCTGCCCTCTCCATTAGGACGCTCTTGATAAGTGATAGGTATGGGGAAGTGACACAAGTAGCCAGCAGCCACCACGGTAAGGGACACTCGGGTGTGAAGCTGAAAAACGAGTCTCTTGATCTCGTTTTTTCCCCATTCTCTGCAGCACCTTGCTGCTCAGACCTCCCGTGCCCTGTCGTTTCCCCCTTTCTCTTGTCAATGTTGCCCCGCTCAGCATAGAAACACACGACCCTCATGTTCCCGATGAACCTCCCGAGCCGGGTCTACTGCAGTTACTGTCCAATCTCCCTCTGTGACTTCCCCCGAAGAGAAGTCTTTGCCTCCCCAGCCTCCACTGGCATCTCAGCTCACGGCAGTCTGACTTCTGCTCCCAAACGATCACTCTCCATACAACCTGGGGTGGGGGTTGGGGGCTTGTCCCCTGCTAGTGAGCTGCCACCCCCTTGCTCTCTGAGTCCAAGTTCAGAGAGTAGACAGGCAAGACCGTGGGTAGCTGGGATCACGTATTTCCTTCGCAGTGGTCTAGATAGCTTGAAAGGTGAGGAAACGTCGCTGTCCCAGCGGTTCCTGTGTGTTCTGAGGAAGGCGACGCTTGGGCATTCGGGGGAGAACTCTGATCTGGGCTTTGCCTGGGCCGGCCGATTCGGCAGTGACGCAGGCAGCCTTTCAGTCTCTGTTCCTCTCTGCAGACAACATGGCCCGCTCTGGGGGGCTGGGATGGTCACTGCAGGGTCCGCTGCAGGGAAGATAAGACCCTGTCCCCGCTCGCTTCGGGCACACGCTAACCCCACTGCTGCCACCTGCTGGCTGTACTTCTCCCTTTCTGTTTATGACATGTTAAAAGTGAAACACATTCGAATTCGACCAAAACATTAGATAAAATGAAAACAGTAAAATTTTATAAAGACATGAATTGTAGGACAAAGTAAAAGTTAGGATGAAGAAGATTAAATGGTGGGAAAATAGGATTTGGTTTCATACCGAACACTGTGGGGTGGGTTAAATATTGTGGATAAGCCTAATCTTCATTCACAAGCCCAGCTCTACAAGAACTCTCATTTCCTTCATTGAATCTAACTCAACCTAATTTTAGACTCAAGTTCCTCAAACTGCTAAACTGGTAGGGAAGGTGATCTCAGCTATTTGGAAGGTCCCACCTGCCCTGCCCGCAGGTCCGGACAAGGCTCCCAGACTGTCTCAGCGTCAGGTCATGGCTGGGGGGAAGGTAATGGGAGAATGGTGGCTTTCATTACAATGGTCTTTTCTCATTACAATGACCACCGGGGATCTTGTACTCTGACCTTAGGCCCCCTTCAGGTGGGGCTCTCTCCTTCCTGACCCTGGGCCAGCCCGGGATGAGGTCTCCGTGCTGACACTGGGAATCTTGTCTCTAGATCTTGCCTTTCTGGATGTGGCATCAGCCCATTCCTCCCTGGGCTCCAGCCACCTCCCAGGGCCCTGTTCCCACAGGTCCCGGAGGCCTGCTGTGCCACCCCTCCCCCTCTCTGTGGTTCTCAGAGACTCTCCTTTCACCAGAGGTTCCCCTCAGACTCACCTCACCGAACCCCTTCACTGGGTTCTGGTTTTTAGAAACAAAATCTAGGACAGGAAACGTTTTGCTGACAGCTTTTTGTCTGGCTGTAGACTCTTACCGGAACATGGAAATGCATGGCTTACCCCTGCAGGGTGAGTGAGGGGCGGAGAGGGGAAATACAGGGAGGAGAAACACAAATTCACCTCTCAAATATCATCTGGCTTTGTACACGATGTTACCGACGTGGGGAGATGCTCAGGATTTATAAACTGTAACGAGCAGGGTCAGAGGAGTGTGTGTTCAGGAGAGCATTTTGGAAATATATACATATGTACGTAGAGAAAAAACCTGAAGAAAATCCACCCCTGTTTTTACAGGGAGGAAGACAGCAGATTCATTTCCCTTTTAACTTGTATATATATTTTTTTTCCATGGTGGACTTGCTTTAATTGTGTGAGCAAACAGAATAGATGAGAACAACTGAACATACGTATTAGAGAAAAAGAGACAACAGCTTAGGATACCTCTTTTCTCTGCGCACCCCCCCCCCGCCCCCACGGTGTCTTTCTATGAGAGGATGCAGGAGGCTGGGAATGGCCCTGGCTGCTGAATTCCCTGCAGGGTGGCCGTCCCCAGTGGGTGATTGTCCTGTGCTCTCGGGACTCTGCGCCTCTGCTGACGGCGGAGAAAGCCGCCAAGTGCTTGCATCAGGCCTGGCTCGCCACCCAGGGCTCAAATGCCCACCTGCGCTTCCACCTGCTTTAGGCAGGACTCCTGCCCCGTCACAGACTGCGGGCCAGGTGGGCTGTGGGCGGGAGTGGGCTCTGTCTCCCTCCATGCCGAGGACTCGCACTGAGTCAGCTGGACGGCAAAAATCACCCGTGGCTCCCGGCATCCGGCTCCGCATGTTTCACAGCCCTCCCGTGGGCACCCTTTGCTCACGGGGCACTGAGATTCCTTGGGCTTACAGCAGGAAGCCCACTGTGCCGCTGCTCGGAACCTCACCTGGTGACCTCAAAGAGCCGTGTGGCGAGGCACCAGCTCCTTCAGGAACACCCCTTTTCAGCTAAAAACAAAGTGGTCTCTAGAAGAGAGTGATGAAAAAAACAGGCAAATCATTTTTATACCGTGCCTCGGAGCAGAAGCCGCTAATGACTCTAATCCATCCACCATCCAGGCGCCTCAGCTGTCTGCAACTCCCCTGCAGAGACAGGGCCCACGCGAGCCCCCTCTTAGGCTGTCCATTCATTGACCTGCGGTTGCATCAAGTCCAGCTCCCCAGGTTATATTTCAAATGATGGCGTGTGCCAGAATGCTCTCTGCAAACCAAACCAGGCTTTGTCAGCGTGAGAGATGATTGCGGTTGGCGTTTGTAGCTCAGAGGACATGTTCCCAAGTCGGAAGTTTCTCTGTGTTTCAGGTGGGCGTTGTTCTCTTCTGCGCTGCAGCCAGACCGCTGACCGCAGGCACCGTGATGAATGGGGAACTCCTGGAAGCGCCAGGACCCCTCCTTCCTGCATTTCGTCTAAGATACAAAGAAAGCAGCAGCTCACTTAGCGTCTGTTTCTAGTTTAGCGCCTCTGTGATCTCTTGGCGCTCATTTTCTTCCACCCTGAACCCATTGCCTCCCTCGCGAGCCATGCAGGTATCTGTGCAGCATGCGATGCCGTTGTTCGCTGCGCGTCAGCGGGGGCTCAGAGCCTGGACTGTGGTAGCTTTAGATCATCTCGAGGGACTGCCTGGATTTCTGGTGATTCCACAACCACTTTGCTGAGACTGAACATCAGCCCCGTGTTAGGACAGCTTGTTCCAGCAAATTCAGTTTAAAGAGAAAGAAGTGGGGTTATAACTGATTCCTGAGTCAGCCTAGAAATTTTAAAATGCTTCCTGTGATATCTAAGGCTGGAAATTTCTGCTGCTCCCCAAAGTGGGTGCTGACCTTCATGTCACGGGCTCCACTCCATGTGCCACCCTGAGTTCATGGTAGGTGATTATGGTGATCGCCGTCCCATTGGGTGGTTGAAAGTCCCTTCGGTCTCACCAGGTGACAGGGCGCTCCAGGGCGGCTCAGACCCGTGGGCACGTTTTCACTGTAGTCCCACTGCCTCTGGCTATAAAGTGTCCGGGTGCCCATAGTGTCGGGAACACAGGCTGCGTCCTGGAAAATCAGTGTCAGAGTCCAGGTTCTCACGTCCTCCATGAACCCACCCCCCCACCCCCCACCGTACATTTAGCATCTTCCCTTGAGGGTCCTTTCATCTCTACCAGCCAGCCCAACTTGATCCACCAAGTTCCAACATATAGGTGCTCAACCTATGCCCATCAAAATTACATAGCCGATTAAAACAAAACTTTCAGCCATAGTTTTAAGCCTAGGAGAGCCCCGTTATGATTCTGCGTATGGCCATTCCAACTCATATCACAGATCAAGCCGTTTTCCCCCAAAGGCACACCTCCTACCAGCAGAGGGCACTGGATGACACACAGCTGTTTGGGAAGGGCTTGTCCATCATCTTACTAATTAGTAGGAGATGGGCCCACTGGGCCAAATATAAGGCCAGGTCACAATATAGATAGTTGTGATAAACATCCTCTCCTTGGTGAGAAGCACCAAATCAAGCCCATCACTTAGTCTGAACAAGGCAGGAGAAAGCACTGGGGAAGAAAACACAATCAAACATGACTAGACCATCAGTGATGAGCTTGTATGATTAAGAAACCTAGGAAAATAAGAGAGTTCTGAAAATGGGGTGCTGAGGACACTTGCTGTTTTCTACAATGATTACCCAGAGGCGATAGGATGAGGAATGCTTATCAAGCAACTTTGGAATAGCAAAACCACTTCCTGTTCATACCCCATTAAGGGGATTTTTTTTCCTCTCTATAAAAATTATATATAATAATTGAATATTTTTTTTCCATTTGGGAGTAAATCTAGTAAAGAAATTTTTAACCTGGCTGAATTCGGTTTCATAAGGGTGATTTCAAAACAGCAGTAATAATTATAATCATAATTTTCCCTTTAGTGCCTCGAAGATTCATGCCAAAATGAGCTGATACATGTGGAAAGCTTTATTAAACTCTAAAACTTCATGTAAATGCAAAAGCTTGTTATTATGCTATAGTCATGGTTTCTTCTTCAATGTGCGTCTGTATGTACTGAGAAACTAGCAAAACCATTTTTTTGTTTGTTTTTCAAGAACATCCACTGGCATTTCCACAAAGATAGCTCATGTTTGAGGTGGGTTTCCTGAACACAGAGCCTGATGCTTCTGACCATTCTAGAGGTTAGTCCCAGTTACTCCCACACAGGTAGGGGATCCGAGAGTGTAGGCTTCTGTGTTTGGGTTTCATGAACAGCTGACATCTTCCCTTAAAGTAGAAGTTTTCAAGCAGGAGCCATTTGTCCCCATGGAAACTTGGGCAATGTCTGGAGACATTTTGGGTTGTCACAACTTGAGGGGGCCAGTGCTCCTGGGATCTAGTGGATAGAGGCCATGGACATAGCTAACCAGGCTACAATGCACAGGACAGTGCCCACAACAAAGAATGATCTGTCTGTCCTCAGTCGTGCTGAGGTAGAGAATTGCTGCCCTAAAAGGCAGCTTTCTTCCCAAAGAGCCTCCGGCTTCACAGAGAAGCAGAGCAGGAGAGACCCAGACCTCCCGAGAGCCGCTGGTTTGTGGTGTGGTGACCCGATGAGAGCAAAGAACCATGCTGTGGGAAAACAGACATGAAAAATCAATCAGAGCCTGGAGCTGATGGCTGTGACAAGCCAGCCAAGCAGGGGATGAGGAGACATAGCTTAGCAAATTCCGCATTTGAGGGCTGAAGATATTCCCACCGGGAGAAGCTGCCAAGTTCATCTCAAAGGGAAAGCTGCAGACTGGGGGCGGCTGGTGCTTCTCAGAGGCTGCAGAAGTGCAGCCAAGTCTCGAACTCGAAGTTGCACTTGGCAGAGAGGGTGCTGACTGGGCTCCCCATCACCGAGCTGCTCAATGGCTTGTCAGTTCTTGAGTCCCAACATCCTCATTTATCAAGTGGAGACTGTCAGACTACATTGGATTCAGAAAACTCATCACGAACAGGAACCTTATTCAAGGGGCTGTGAAAGATACATAAAGGAGCCAGACCCTCCCTATCCTTGCAAATAAGGAGCTTCAGGTCTCCACGATCTGGAAGGTTCCAGCTCGTGAGAGTCCTTGGGAAAGTAAGACTCCATTGATGATTCTGTGGTTGAAATGTTTTAGGCAATTTAGCATTTGCTAAGTCCGATCATTAATCTTTAAGAAACTGGAAATCTAGAACTTGCAAGAGGGGAAAGAAATGGCTATTCAAATCCAACAGAAGCACGCCACATGTCACTAACAGAAGGCAAAGGGACAGGCTGATCTTGTCGCATGAGTGATGCACAAGGGCTCTGTCGCCTTGTCCTGCTGCCAGGAGCTCAGACATTCAAGGTCCTGGGCCCCTGTAGCCACACAGTGAAATGTTTCCACAAGTTACCAGAAGGTCTGTGTAATTATCACATGGTGGTCGGTCCACAACTTCTCACCTGTCCAGGTGAGAAGACTTAAAACTCTGTAAAGACTATAAAGTATAGACTGAGAATGAATGGACTGCTGCTCATCCTCTTTTGCCCTCTAAGCTGCAAAGCCCATCTAGTCTTTCAACATCAACCAAAGCCCAAAAAGTCAATCCCAGCAGAAAGGGAAATGACCATCTAGTTTCGGAGTGCAGAGAACAAGGCTTGGAATTACCATTGCTGTTAAATGACACTGAATCACAGGTGGTCCAGGAGACCCACAGGAGACCTGCTTTATAGGTCTCTTAACACACATCGTAAAATTGATGAGTTTTCCTTTCTAAAGAGAAACAAATTAAAAGAGTGAATTGTGACCGTTGCATAGTTCTTAAGCGAGTCCCACCAGGACCTGTGTGTGCCTTTCTCTGAAGGATAAATTTCTCACTATGGCACCACATGGGACATAAGATGCTTGTAAAGTTCCCGGGACAGGTCCTTGCCCCAGAGCTGTGTCAGCCGTGTGCCAGGAAAGAGGGAGCAGGCCTGCTCTTTCGCTGTCTCGGATGGGGTAACGCAGCTGTCATTTGTGTCATGCTGTCTAGTAGGGGCCATCATCCTGTGTCGGTCACCTTAAAAAGTGTGTCCAGTTCTTCTGGGACATGTGAAAAAAAATGACCTCCCTCTCAGAGGACTGAAATCTGTGTGACTATGTCTAGAAGTTAGATTATATTGTTTTTATTGACAAAAAGGGGGGCAGTGGAATAATCCTTTGGCATCTCTCTAGGTCTCCCGGTATTGTAGAATGAACTTCTCTTTTCATTTCAAAAGAAAAAAAAAAAGTAAGCTCAACCCAGAGAAGAAAGTTGGTCCCAAATGTGTCAAGTATCTGATACAATAGAAGTTAAGAATTCTTTAGACTGGATTTTCAAAGGCCTGGGGTAGGTTCTCAACCTTGACTTTCTTCCCATTTGCCCCATCATCGTGTCTGCTTATAGAAGATGCAGAATGCATTAGGTTTATTTCTTTTTTTAAATAATAGGAAATGATGGAGAAGGGATGGGAGCCTGTGGAGAAAGTAATAGTCTCTGATCCAAATTAGGGACATAGTAAAAGGCTGTGGGAGAAGTCATGTTGTTACATTTGGAGAATGCAAAGTCTCCAGGAAGGACTTAAAAGAAAAGGCTTGAATGAATTGCCTTGATTTCTGAGACATATTGGTTGGGTGATGATTTATTTCAATTGCAAATTTTGATATATCGCTACATGACTCTTCTCCTAACTGTAGTAATATTAAATAGCTTTAAAGATTTCTTATAGCACTAGAATTTTATGGTTCTTCAAGGCCTGATAATTAATGTGAAGTTTACAACGATGCTTAATAAAAGTGACTACTTTAAAAATTCCATCTACAAAAAAATTATATGCCTAGTAAAACAAATACCAGGATGGGAGACATAAACTCAACCATAGCAATAATTACATTAAATGCAAATGGACTAATCATTTCAGTTAAAAAATATAGAGACTGTCAAATAGACTAAAAAAATAAAAAAACTCTGTATACCCAAAACTAATACAATGTTCTATGTCAACTATAACTGAAAAATAAAAATCAATAATTATCTGTTGTTTACAAGAAACACATTTCAATTACTTTTACAAAGTTGGAGAAATATATTATGCAAACACTAAGCGAAAAAAGCTAGTGTGGTTATGCTAATATCAGATTAAAGCAGACTTTAAGAAATAGAGTACTAGCAGATATAAAGAGGGACATTGCTTATTGATTAGAGGATCAAGTCATCAAGATGAAATGGAACTTCTCCATGAAGCAAGAGGATGGAGTGAAAACTCTTCAAGGAACTCGAAACCAAACAGCATTCTTAAGCACAAGACACTAGGATACATCCATAGTCAATTGCTTAATCTTGAAAGTGAATTCATACTGTCTGCAGTTCTTATAGGATCAGATGATACATTGTCTTGGTAACAAGATACTGCCTTTCAACAAAAGAATACGAATGAGCTACAAGCTGCTCTTAGCTCATTCCACTCTGCGCGTGACCTATATGGCAGGGAAGTAAAGTTTGAGAATGAACAGGATGGACTATTGCTCGTCTCAGAAGGAAGACTTTGCAATCACTGATGGTGTGTCTGTCCGTCTGCGATGCAGTTTAGAGGGACTTAAAGAAACAGAAAGCACCCAAGAAAAAAGGTTTCTTCCTTCTGACCCAAATGTGGGTGAAGAATAAGGTGAATGTGTTCCAGGGAATTGCCCCAATCCAGTATTAGCCAACTGAATTGACAGGACTTTCTGGAGGACCAATGATCATTTTAATCCATAAAAGAAGCAAAAGAAATTCTGTAGAACAGGAACAGTCCAGAGTAGCTACAGAGAAAGAACGCAGGCTGGGGGCAGATTCGAACAGACTCATACAGAAATGCAGGAAAAGCGAGGGCTTGGGGGTAGAGAATACCGAGTAGAAGGATAGGATATAACTCAAGAGCTAAGGAGAGAGAGGAAAAAACAAAGTGAGTGTGTCAGAAAGTGGAAGGGGCTCTAGGAGAGAAAAGGCTAGCGGTCAGATTGGGCAAGGGAGTCTGTGACAACGGTCTGACTACACGTACAAGAGACCTCAAAGCTGGCACCCACTCAGGGTCAATGGTGAGGATAAGGGGCTGATACAACCCAGTGGAAAGCAAACCCAGACCGAGGCGCACAACAAAGCCACTGTTTCACCAGGTCTATTGACTTCCTGTCACTGCAGTTATGGAAGACCACAACCTGGGTGGCTTAAAACAAAATAAATTTATTCTCTCACAGTTCTGAAGGTGAGAAGAATCAAGGTGTCTGTAGGGTTGGTTCCTTCTGGAAGGAGAATCCATTCCACAGCTCTCTCCTAACTTTTGGTGGCTGTCAGCAATCCTTGGTGTTCCTTGGCTTGTAGACGCGTCACTCAAGTTTCCAGCTTCCTCTTCACCTGTGTGCCTCTCTCTCAAATTCCCTTTTCCTGTCTTATAAGAATACCAGCCATCGCATTTAGGGCCTGCCCTAAATTTAGGATGCTCTCAAGATCCTTAACTTAATTACACCGCATATACTCTCATTCCAAATAAGGTAACATTCTGAGGTTTGGGATGGACTGAATTTGGGGGGAACACAATTCAACCCGCTACATCAGGTGACTCCTGAGTCAAAGGACTTATCCTCTTTTCCTCACATTCGAGACCAGCACTTCTCACACTCGAATGTGCCCGTGATCACCTGGGGATGTGGTTAACAGGCCGATTGTGAGCCAGCGGGTCTGCGCGTGGCTGAGAATCTGCACTTGCACAGATACCAAGCGGAGGTGCCAGTGGTGGTGTGGGCCACACCGAAGGGCAAAGTGTTCATGTATATTTAGACGCGTATGCAATTAGTGCGCCGTGCTGACCCTAACTCGCCGCATCTCAATGGCCGTGAATCGTTTGGGGGGAACAAAGCTGTCAAGTGCTTATGAGTGAAAAAAATGAGAAATAAACAAGAAATCTGAGTGTGGGACAAACTGTTTTCCCAGAACAAGAAATACGTGGCAAGTTGCGGGGAGACCACATGATATGTGTTGTTACCCCACAATCTTCATTAAAATTACTAGACTGGCACAAAGCCTTGCGAGCAAGGCTTTCATGGTGACCTCGAGAGCACAGAACTTTGAGTCCAGGTTGTCTGGGGAGGCACGAATGTCAGGGAGGCAGAAGTCTGAGGATCTGCACAAACCGGGAGAGGGGAAGGCTCATACGAGTTATGAAATCGAAGGTCTAAACCAGGTGAATGAAATATCTTTGAAGTGGGGAGATCTCGGCTGAGACCTGAATTGGCCTTCCGTGGGACAGGATTTAGAAAACCCTGCCTCTAGCTTCGTCATAATGGAGAGTCTTTTTCTCGTAGGTCCCAGAAAAAGGGCAGCAGGAAAAAAAAATGGATTTTCAAATAATCAGTCCAAAGAAACGGTGGGCTCAATTATCTTGCCATCAATATCCTGTCAGTTACTCAGTTACAAGAAGGAACGTTGCAGCCAACGGACCCATTTTAAGACTTGCCTTGACTGCAAAGAGGAACCTTGCAAAATAAATCCCTCTTCCCCAAATAAAGCGCTTTGCACAGAGAGGGCGGTAGAGTCGGGGAAATGAGGGATGGTGATGACGAGGACCAGCGGCTGCGTCATTTTGTTCTGAATATATTGACATCGCCCGAACCCTGTGATCTTGGAAAACAGTCCCGGTTAAGAACAATGCCCAATGCTCGCCACCCCCACCCCCGCCCACCACACACACACACACACACACACACACACACACACACGCTCCTTGGTGTCCCCTGGGACCTTCCCTCCCCACTCGGCTTCACTAAGACTCACAGATGACCCCTTCGTGTCCCTTGGACAAGGCCAGGCAGAGACCCTCCCAATTTCCATTGTTTGCTTCATAAATGGTGGGCCGAACGCTCTGCGATGGATCTGAAAGAAATGCCTGTTAACCAACCTTTGGTTAAGGTTCTCTGGTTGCCCCAGAGGCAGCACACAAGCCCCGCCCTCCTGCAGCCCCTCCCTAGGGAAAGGCTGTCCCCAGGGTAAACAGTCCTCTGATCCACCCACCAGTCACATAGTGCTCGCTCATCCCACTGCTGGGGACTGGTTCTTTCTAGACTTGCTTCCCCCTCCCCCAACAGGAAAGCCCTTCCCTGGCTGACCTTGACGTGGTCAGAGGCCTGCCTCTGGCCTTCTTCCTCCTGCAGCAGCCCCTCCCCTTTGCTAGGACCCCTTCGAATAGTCTCTTCTTACCTGAGGCCACGTTTGTTTTTTATGGAACAGCAAGAGAAGTAAAGAGAAACTTGAGCGTGGACATTGTTTGCCTGTGGCTTTGAGTTAAGTCAGCACGTAGTCTTTCTCCTGGGTTCCTGAAATGATCCTTCCGTCCCACCCATGAGCCTTCTCAGGGTCCAGGTGGCAGTCGAGAGAGCATCAAGCTGGAAGCAGGACCCCGGGTCTCTATTTCCACATCCTCCAATTGTCACAGGAACGATGTGGCTGGGATACATCCTGTGGCTTCCTGGACCTCTGCAGAAATAATATCTTAAAGGAAGCTGTGAGTCTTTTATTTCAGTTCTAACTGCTGCGACTTTGTGATTGACGAGACTTTCCCACTACTGTTGTCTCGAATTCTAACAGCGTTTTGGGTTCCTGCGTTCGCCTGGACTCATGTCAGTGAGGTCCGCTGCTGCACAGCTGTTCTGTGTGGTGGTGCGCGCACGTGTGTGCGCAGGGGTGTGTGTGTGGAATTCTTAGAGCCTAGGAGTGACGTTCCGTACAGTGCATCAGACGTTCTTCTTGTCAGTGGCTTCAGCTGAATGGATTTGCTCTCTTTGGGCAACTTTTTCCCGTGGTGGTGGATAGCGCTTGCTTATGTGAGTGTGGAGGTGCACCCTACGGATGTGCAGTGAACTCTCGGCGATCTGCCTCGTGTGCACGGAGGAACCCTCTGTCTGGCGTTCGATGAACTTCTGCTTTTCTTATTCAGGTCTCCGCTATGTCGACTAAGAGTTTACACGTATTTTAGTGAAATGGCGAAGCTAAAGCCCCAGAGATAAAATGGCTGTGCCGACTAGTTTTTTAAATGTAGGTTTTCTAATTTTATTTACGTAGACATATAGAAATATATATTTTTTTCTACCAATGGAAACTCGTGTCAAACAAAATCATATGTCGAGACCCATCCAAATCCCAAAACAGGAGACGACGGGACTTCTCTGGAGGGACAGGGCTGTGGGTGGCCGGAATCTGCCCTGGCCGTCCCTCCGATGCACTCTGGGGCTCCTGAGGTGCCGCTCAGCAGAGTGTGGAAGTCACTGATCTAGGCCACTCACTTCATTGACAGCTGAGGCTCAGTTTTTTGCCCCTGACCACGTGCTGGTTAGGACGGATCTAGGGTCTTGGCCTTGGGTCTTCCTCACAGGGGCCACCTCTCTCCCTCCAGGTAGCCACCACTTCATCTTCCTCGCGTGGTCCCCAAGCCCTCTCTGGAACCCACTGTGCTCTCCAGGCCCACTTCCCTTCTGGGCGCCTGACCCCACTGGCTTTTGGACTGAATTATTCTAGAAGAAAGGGATGAAGGGAGGGAGGGGAAGGTCAACCTTTTTATTTTTAAAGGTTTGAGAAAGCACTAATAATTCAGCTATCCACGGCTCTCAAGCATTTTGAAATACGGCTTAACAGAAATGTGATCGTGATGTTTGTTCTTTGCTAATTGACAGTCCACATTCTTTATTTTAGGAGCAGACTTTAATCAATTTTAAAAGTGGATTTTGGTTTCAAAGAAAATAAATCCTATTTCAGAATTATTAGGATCTCTCTGAAAAATGCCAGAACATAGATCTGTAAGAATTTGAATAAAAATGTAAGCTCCAAATGACATCATTAGTAATATACCCCTGCAGGCGACCTTTACTGGGTAGCAACACATGCATCACTGCCAGGAGATTATGAAGTGAGTAAGAGGCAAAATTTTGCAGCCTGGAGGATTAAAGAAATCTATCAGGCTGATGTAGTGCGTCTGCCCAGAGAGTTTTGAAGCCCTAAATATTTAAGCTTATTGTATTTAGCTTGAACGTGCCAGTGTTATAAGAGAGTCATACACAAGGTCCACTCCGCTTCTGAAAACCCTGGCCGCACAACCAGGACTGTTCGCCCGATTCTCCACGCGCTTCCCAGCATTTCCCACTTGCCATGTACTTAGGTGGGGACCAGGGAACTAGTTTGGCCAATGAGCCTAGGAGGAGATCGCAGGTGTCACTTCTAGTCTGAGGCACTGACGAGCAAGGACGAGTCTCCGTGCCCTCTCGTCCATGGGCACTCTGGAAGTGCTAGGCACGGACGGAGCATCACTAAATGAAGACCACAGAGGGCGAGCGCCATTTTTGTTACTTCCTATCAAGGGCACGTATTATCGCCGTGACTTATCACTGTTGACATTGATCACCTGGCTGAAGAAATGTTTTTCAGCTCCCTCCGCTGTAACGTTATGCTTCTCCCACACACCTTTCCACATGCTCCGCTTTGGAAGGAGGTCACTATGTGCTGCTTCAAGGAGGAGGTTTCCTGAAGGTGAAGTAGCCACATAAATGATTTGGAGTCCTTCTGTACGGGAGGTTTGTTGATTCTCCCCCATTTTTTGATTTAATTCTTTCTATCTATCTATCAGTATGGACTCAAAGGTATTTATTTATTGCTTTGGGTTATTATCTAATACTACGTTTGTTGTCGTTGTGCAAATTGTTCTAGTTCTGGCCATTGAGAAATCATTCAGTTGTCTCCTATGTTCCTTTGACATACGCTATCATTGTGGGTTTGGGGGTTTGTTTTTCCTTTGAGTTCTTCCTTACATTTTGTCGTTATAAGATATTTGAGGTTCATTTTATTGCTTCATTGCCTCAATCCTAGAATCAGCATTTCTCAAAGGAGCCCTGGTTCTTTTTATTGGAGAATGGTATTAAAAACCAAGATCTGGGAGGGAGACATGCTTGTTGCTATGGGGGCCATTGCTCTAGGCCCTCTCAGCTCTCAGAGCAGGAAAATACATATGTATATCACCCGACTGTATACACATATCTATAAGTACTTTCATAGGTAATGTTTCTTTAGTTTCAATTTTCTGTTTCTTAAAAACACTATTAAGATAGCTATTTAATTTTGACTTTAAAACTGCTTTAAAAAAAAAAGTCTGTGTTTAGGGCTGTGAAATTCCTTCAGCATGACATTAGCTGTCTCCTACAAATTTGATTTGCATTTTTTAATTATACAATTCAAAATATTTTGTCATTTTTATCATGATTTCTTCTTTAGCCCATGGGTTACTTAGAAGTATATTTCCATGGGTAACCAATAGAGTTATTAATTTCTCCCCTGTGATTGTGGAATTGTCCTTTTGCTCTGTGGTCCCGTCAAGTTCTGCTTTATATTTGTGAGTCTATCCTATTAGGTGCATGCAAATTGTGATTAGTTCTAACCTCCTGATGACTCGAGCACAGTATTTTGAAATGTCTCCTTTTATCATCTGTGATGTTTTTTGCCTTGAAGTATGCTCTGTCTGATGGGGATACAGCTTTCATTTTGTAGTGCTAGAATGGTATATCTTTTACTTTCATTCTTTTCGTAAGCTAATATTTTATGGGTGTCTCTCATCACTGGCTTTTCTTCTTTCTTAGTCTGACAATCTTTTTCTTCTAATAAGGTAATTTAGTCCATTTATATTTAATGTACTCACTAACATATTTTAACAGACACCCTTGACTTCACAAGGATTTTTACTGCTTACTCTTCTGTGTCATTATCATATATTTTAAATTCACATATTTTCCAAATCCCTCAAGATATTTTGATCTTGCCTGATATATTCGAGATTTATTTGAACTTGCCCACAAATTTACCATTTTCATTGTACTCTTTCCTTTTGCATAGTTGACTTTCCATTGGGGATCACTGTCTCCTTTGGTAGAGGTCTGCAAATTCTTTCAGGTTTTGCCTGTCTAAAAATGTCTTTATATTGCTTAACTCTTTAAACTAGTTTCCCCACATTTACTATATATATTATATGAATGATGACTGACAATATTCTAAGACAGCCCCCAAGATGTCACTGGCTGGTAACATCCAGTCAATCGAAAACTAGTCTAGATACTACTATGCATGGATTCTGCAGAATTAAGATCCCAGATTGGTTGACTTTAAGATGAGATTATCCTCAGTGGAACTGACTTATTCAGGTGAGACTTTAAAGAATTGGGGCTCTTCCTGGAAAAAGAAAGTGTGAGAGGGATTTGGTGTGAGGAGGGTTCTTCATTGCTGGCTTGGAGTTGGAGGGGACCGTGTGGCAACAAGGGCTGTGAGTAGACTTTGGACCTAAGAGTCGCCCCTGGATGACAGCAAACGAACAAACAACACGAATGAATGAAAGAAACAAACAAAACCCCAGGGACCTCAGGGACCCAGTCCTACAACTCCAAGGAGTTAAGATCTGTCAATAATCAGAAGAAACTTGAAAGTGCATTCTTCCAAGAACGCCCAGATCAGGCTAGCCAACACCTGCATTTCAGTTTGTGACCAGCAGAAGGCCCGGCTAAGCATGCCTGGACTTCCAGCCTGTGGCAACTGTGAGATAATCAATGGGTGTCGTTTTAGACATTAAGTTGGTGGCAAAATGTTACACAGAAAAATAAAACTAGTACATCTGGCTTCTGTTCTTTTGACAGCTCTGTGTCTCATTGTCTTTCTTTAAAAATCACCCTCTCCTAACCCATCGGCTGCTTGTATGATTTATTTTCGGTTTTCAGAAAACTTACTGTGATGTGTCTGCGTGCTATTTACTTTGCATTTGTCCAAGTTAGGGTTCATAGAGCTTCTTAAGTCTGCAGATTGATTTTTTGATTCAGTTTTGGAACATTCTCAGCCATTGCTTCTTCAAATATTGCTTCTGCTCCATCTTCTTTCTCTGCATTGGGGGCTCAAAACTCTGGGTATTTCCCCGGGAAGCGTGTCTGCCATAAACATCTTTGCTGCAAGCATTTTTGCCACAAAAACCTTTCTATACCTGAGTAGGCCTGTTTCTGTTATTGGTTGTCAGTCATCATTCAAGACGTCTTGCCTCTTTAGTTTTCTGAAATAATTTTAATTGTACGCGGGGCGTTCTATTTACAGAGTTGTTTGAAAAATGATTTGAAGACCAAGAGAATGATGTTTACTCCAGAGAGTGTTTCTGTCTGTTTCTCATTGTCGTGGTTGTTATATACCTGAGGGTAACATCACTCCAAAACTATTTTAATTCAGTTTTAGGAATTCAGGTGGTTTAAATGTGAGTGCCTACTTCCAGTTCGCTCCTCAAGTGTCACCCTTTGGGTCCCAATTCAAAACCATGAGGCTGTCGGAGATTCCCCCAGGGATTGACATGTGACCCCATGAGGAAAAGCTGACCCGCAACTGAACGTATTTTTCTGAACCCCTCTTTACCCCAGGATCTTCATCCTCTTGTCAGTTCTCAATGACCTCAAGTAGATTTAAAACATATTTTGTCCAACTTTTCTAATTTCCTCAGCAAAAGAGTTGGTCTTATTTGCTTGGGCTGTTCCGTGCTTCTCTTTTGATTTCTGTGTGTGAGATATTGAGAAGCAAAAGTTCTATTCTTTCGTCGCGTGTTTTAATCAGTTAACGTGAAGAAAATCCAAAGATTTTAAGGGAAGCATCTAAGCTTTTGTTTCTTTGCAAACCGCTTTATCTGTATGAACCAAGGATTTTTTTAAAACTGCAAGGAAAACAAAATACAGAAAATAATTGGATGATGAAATTCCTATAGGATTGCACAAATGCTAATTTCAGATAATTTCTATTAATCAAAGGGTCTTTTCATCCCCATTGATCACCTTTATAATAAATCATGTTACAAGTTTAAACACATTAAATAATAGATACCAATAAGACTACACTTTTGCTTTTGAGATTCATGAGATTATTTTTACAATGACATTTCCATGCTTGGAAATTTGAAAATCGATAAATGAATCAATCTAAGTAACAAGCTTAAAAAAAAAAGATTTTGGTTCTCTACGTTAGCATACCAAATAACCCATGAATATTGTTTAAGCTTTCCTGGGCCTTGATCCAAAGTAGAGATGGATAAAAATGTCAAGATAGTTCTTTAAATTATCTTGAAGAAGATAATTTGGGGTAGATTTAGCAATCTTTAGAGGTTTCCAGCTCATAACTTGTGGACCAGATATATTTTCCCTTTATATAGTAATTTTGAGTCTTCTATATTTGTTGCCAGCATTTTTAAATTGGGAGATTTTTTATGAAAGGAAATCCATATTTCTGACTTCTCTTAAAAAGTTGGAAGAAGTACACCAGCCTTCCTCACATGACAATATTAGGTTGGAGCTTACTACATATTGTCACCTATATTATTTTCACCTATATTGCCCTATTGTTTTTATTGTCACCTATATTATTTTCCTAGGGCAGCCACAAACTGGATGACTTAAACAACCTTCCTGGAGGCTAGATGTTTAAGATAAAGATAGTGATAGGGTTGGTTCCTTCTGGTGGCTGTGAGGAAGAATCTGTTTCCTGCCTCTCTTCTAACTTCCGGTGGCTTGCTAGAAATCTTTGGCATTGCTTGGCTTGTAGACTCTGATCTCAGCTTTTGTGTTAATGTGTTCTCCCTGTGTTCATGCCTGTGTCCAAATTACTCCTTTTTATAAGGATGCCAGTCATACTGGAATAGGGGCCCACCCTAGTATGATCTTAACTAATTACATCTTGCAATAACCAAAGATCGCATTCTTGGGTACTGGGGGTAAGGACTGCAGCTTATGAATTTGAGGGGACACGATTCAATCCGTAACACCCCGTAGAAGGGACATGCATCCCTCTGTTCCTCCACAATTGCTATCTAATCAAGTGTTCATTGTCGTTGCTCATCTGACCCATTAAGGCATTTAAGTTTATAAAACTTGTCCCAAATACCATGGGTTTAGGGGCTGTACCCCTTAACAGGTAGACATAAATCTTATAGAATCATAGGGTCCTGAACTATCAGGGCTGGAAGGAACCTCAGAGGTTAACTATTGTCATTCACTTGCCATGGTACAGAGGGGCAAATCTAAGAAATGCCCTAAACTGTTCTATTCCCAAATACTGTCCACGGTGGTCCTTGAAATTCTTACTGTTTGTCAAAGATTTTTAAAACTTCCATTGCATTGAGTTTGAGGAGAAAGAGAAGTTTGACAAGGCTCTTCTTTCAGTCCCATGACACAGGAAATAAATTTATGTCTTCTCAACTTTTCCCAGGACTGACAATGTGGGATGTGGTTCATCTTGTAGGACCTAAGTACTATTTTTAGTTTGTTTGTTTAGAGTATTTAAGTGAGAGTATTTGCAATGGATTTATTCCTCAGAAAACAAAGAGGTTTTTTTTTTTTTCAAGTAAATAGGGCCACTGTGTACAAATCAGAGTCAGAAAAGGAAGCTTCTCAATGGTTCAGCTGTTTCGTAGGCCACTTAGCATATAGCATGCGTAAACACGAGTTCCCATCTACAGAGCGTTTTTCTAAATTTATAGCTTTTACACAGCCATTAATTTTGCTACCAGATGGGTCACAAGAGGCAAGCTGATAAATCTTTCACGTGCAATGGATCGCGTTTTCCCACGTGCATGTTTATTGTCATAATCTATTTGCATTCCAGCCAAGGTACAGCTGATCCCCCTTCGAAACCGTGCTGGTGCATAAGAAGGAATCAATAATTTTCACTGCCCACCTGCTCTTGATAAATTCTGACTCCTTGTATTCATTTTCAGAGGAGAATCCAAGGAGATCCTAATTCTGCATATCATCCCACATAAAAAATTATTATAGAAGTTGATGCATTACACAGAGTGACTTTTAAGCAGCCAGCGATTTGCATCAAAGTCAGTCAACAGTGATCAGGCCTTAATAAGAGCCATTATTACACTCCTTTTTTTCTCCTAAGAAGTTCAAAGTTTGCCTTTTTTTCCCCCAGAATTACAATGGGTTTCAATAACTTTTTATGATTACCTCTTAAGAAGCCTAAATCAAACCCCTTGGGTATTTGCTGCCAATTTAGATCTGTTACACAGCAAATACTAAATCACATAGTTTTCTGTTCAACACATTCATCCCTAATTGTGATTTGCATGGCATAGCCTGAATGTAATTTCAAGTATGTGGCACACACAATATAATAAGAATTAGGTGATACCTGCCTACAGGACAGAATTCACCTAATCCTTAATGCACTGACCCCTCTAGCTGTTTCAATATTCCATTTTATCTGCCTCTCCTTGTTTATGAAGGGTGAATGAAAAACGTCTTGCAGTTCAAATAGTATTTTGTAGTTCGCCACATGCTTTCACAAACTGTTCTTGTTTTTCAAAATGAACAAGCGCTATAAGAAATAGTTACAGCGATTTCTGTTTTCTGAACGAAACTGAGGCTCAAAAAAGCTACCGGCTCATCTAGGGGTCACAGTCTGTAAGTGTGGGGCTGGGCGTGGGCTCTGGCTTTCTGTCCCTCCCCCCCCCCCCCGCCAAATACAATGTTCTTCCTTCGTTTTATTGTGTTACTTTTCAAAATGTTGTTCTTTACCCATTAGTTTTAACAAGCCCCACTTCAGGGCACTCTGAAATCACTGGCGGGCACTGCACGTTGTCATTCATAGTCACCGTTCTAATACTTCAAGGCGACCAGACGTATGCTGGGGTGACTTTACAGTAACTGCATCATGTAGGCGGCCGCCTGGATATTCTCACCAGTGTTACTGGCCGCCATTGACTTGTGCGCTCCGTCCTTGGCCAAGGTGAAAGGAGAGTTTGGTGTCAAATTCAAAGGGAAACAGAAATTGCTCTTCCTTAATCAGTAGCTCAGACACTTGTCTTGCTCATCTCTGTACCTTTCCTCTGTAGCTTCTTCAAAAGGAGAAATTAAATTCCATCAAGAACGTCTTTAAATAAACTATACTTATGTTGGCTTCCTTGCATTTGCATAGAAATTAAAGGAAGACAGTATTTTTGTTATAAAAATAACTTAATAACAGCTTGATAAGAACTAATTGCTTGCATGGCTTTGCAAGCAGTGTCAGGAATTATTACATTGATTGTGCACTTGAGCCTCAGGCTTGGGCACACTTGGATGGGAGCTCAGCCCCTAGAAGAGCCCCAAAGTTTACATCTTTCCAGATAAATGAATTCTGTGCCACCTTGACATTGAATATGAGCATGGTAGGCCCTTGTGCAATAAGTTGGTAAGATTTACATTTGGTTTGATGATAATCTTATCAATAGCTATGTTTACTGAGCATTGGGCTAAGTGTTTTCCATGCAGCAGGACACAGACTCTGAAGCCAAACTGCCCGAGTTTTAATCCTTCCTCCACTGGCTAGATGTGTAGCTGTGGATGAGTTAATGAACCTCATTATGCCTCAGTTTTTACATCTATAAAATGGGAACCATACCTAAAAGTACCTAATTCGCTTGAGGTTGTGATGAGGCAGAAATGAGCTGTTACGTGTTAACTAGTAAGAACGGTGAGGGCACATCGTTAGAACAGAATATAACGGTATTATTGTTGGTATTATAATGCTGATAAGGATGAGACCGAACCCTCTGACCACCTGAGAGTTAAGAAATAGATTTACCCCAACTCTATTCTTCTCTCCTGACTTTAGGAAACTGAAGACTTAGACAAAGTTTTGGTGACTTGCTCAAGATCTAACACCCAGCAAATGGCTGAGCCAGGAGAAGAATTGATTTATTTGCCCAGAACTATCACATTAATGGTGAAATCGGCCACTCCATTGGCCAAACTGGTCAAACGGCCAGCTGTCCCTGACCTGAAAGATGGCAGTTTATGAGCTCGGGGGTGTCCTAGAATGGACTCTGGATTTGGAATCAGAAGATCTAGTTCTGACTTGGCCTTTCGCTAACTAAAGTCAGTTAATTTCTCTGAATTTCAGTTCCTTCCTCTGTAGAATGACCCCTGATCTAACCCATTCCATAGGGTTGTTCTAAGAAGCGAAGAAATAACATGTGTGAGAGCATTTAGTAAATCAAGATGTCATTCATTAATTTTTGATATCTTACACAGTGAGTTTACTTTTTTGCTCAGTCATTGATTAAATTGACTAAATCACCTCATTATTTCATGTCAAATAGATGGAATCCAATAGTTTCTTTAACCTACAAGCAAATAAATCAGCCTATAGCAAACAAAGGAGACAGACCCTGCTCCTCTCCCTCAGAAAATGTACAGTTTATTTTTTACCTGCTAATGAATAATTCATCCATTTACTTATTGTACTTCCTTCTACATACCAGACATTATGCTGGGAAACAGGACAACGCGCAATCCTTGCCCTCGGGAGGTTAACCGACCTCATAAACTATTATATCTACTATGTTACATGTAGTACTTAAGTACATGCAAAGCTGATTCACAAGAAGTGACGTAGAAGCAGTTATTAGTTGCTAAGTATACGGGATGCTTCGTGACCCTCTGAGGGCAGATGGCTCACTGTGAACTCCAGTCCTGAAATGGCTAAAGAAAACTGATGAAATGCTGAGAATATTCTTTAATAATCTGCTAACTGCCAGTGTCTTAGGGCAGGTGTTTGCGAACCTCGTGTATTTAAGCTGTGAATTAAATGGATTATTTCACCATTATTTCTATAATGGACCACGCTTACCTTTAAAGAGTAGGTGGGACACTTTTCTCTCCTCGAATGACCATAGAAAAGCACTGCATTTATGTAGTGCAGCTCTGGGCTGAGCTGCAAATAAGAGTGAATTCAGAGGAAACTCGCGTGGACACTAAAGCAAATTGCTGGCCATATGATACAATCAGACCAGAACTCACGGGAGTGAGTTAAATGTGCAATTCCACCTACATTATTACTTTAAAAGATTTTTATGTCGGAACACCATAGGAGTATTGTTCCACAAGTACCATTAACATGCAGTAAAAATTTGTGCTATTGCATCAGCTCGACAGCTCACTGACATTGTGGAAGCTGAATTTGAGCTATTAATTAGAACGAAGGGAGAGGAAGGACAGGATCAGAGAAGAGACCCAAGGGATGTCAAAGTCACACCTATGTACTCTATGATTGGGTCAAGCAAAGTCATTTCTGGTTCCAGTTTGCTGGCTTCAAACTGGGTTGAACTCTAGGCATCTGTAGGCTCGTAGCTGTTTATGTGATGAGGAAATGTGATCTCCCAGGACCAAAGGCGGTGGGTGGGATTGGGTGCATTGGGGGAATCTACTTCAGGCTTGGATCTTAATAATGACACCCAACTCCATATGTAAATTTATTCTCTGACTATTTATCCCCATGATTAGTGTTTACATTGTAGTGGGTGGTGTGTGGACAAACACTGACAACCACTATAAAGAAATTGCAATGATACACGTGTCGATGTTCGCCTGGTAAATTTAGATGTGCCATCTAGTGGAGGGAGGACAGACTTTCCTCGGTACTGGGGTTCTTTCACCACGACACGCTAAACGCTTTCTCTCCCAGAGAATCAATTCAGCATTTCCGGCTGTGTGTGTCTGAAGTTGTTTCGATACCCATGGGACTTTATGAAGCTTGTTTTCTCCTCATCCCCTCTGTAAATCTTTTTAGTCCTAACGCCTTCTGGTGAAGCCAATGTAAACTGGGTCTCAAGGGAGAGGTCAGAATTCAGCAAATAGAAGACAGAGTAGCACAGGGCAGAAGGGCAGGAGAGGGCTGCAGAGTGTGATGGAGCTCACTGCTCCGGCCGGACACAGCGTGCTCCCCTGGGCTGCAGAGGGAGGTTTGGGGATGGCACAGCGGCCGGGTCGTGAAAGGCACTGCTGTCCCGGCTAGAGAGTTTGAGGTTGGGCGTCAAGGAGCCACTGGGTGTGTAAGCAGTGGGACCAGAGCTGAGTGGCAGAAAGACAGTTTGGTGTCCCATAAAGAGAGGCCAGGGGCAGGACACTGTGAGGGGGACAGTGGTCCAGCTAAGAAGGGAAGAGGACCTGAATCACAGACATGTGATAGGAGGCGCGGAGATGCTTTGGAATTTTAAGATGGAATCCGCAGAATGAGATGAACGCTGGGAGGCGGAATGAAGGACAGTCGCGTCACCACTGTGTCCGGGTGCCTTGCAGCGGCCTGATTTGCTGGCGGGTATGGAGCTGCAGGTAGCGGAAGTTCCTGCCACTTTCCTCCTTTCTCTTAATGAGGAGATAAAGGATGGTGTGCAAGTCAGCAGCCTGAGGAGGGTGGCTCTGAGAAGCAGAAGCTGGCCAGGGTGTGCCAAAGGTCCTGCTTGGGCTGGACACCATGCAGCGTCATGGACATCTGTTTAGTGGGGTTGTGCCATTGTCCCTGGTTATACCAGGCTGCCAAAGCAGAGGGAAAGGGTAAGGTTGGAGGGAGGCTGGAGAGGGAGAGAACGCATCCCCACTGTCACCATCGGCCTGTGCTTTGATAACAAACAGTCAACTGCAGTCAGCTCTTTGAGGCAAGATAGCTTTGCGCCTAAGAGCTGGTCCCCTCCTATACCTGCAAGGCAGTCCTGAGCCTTGCCAGGCTTCGGCTTCCTCATCTTTATGGTGGAGGCGAAAACAGAATCTGTGCCATACACGGTGGGGGTAAGGGAAGGTGATCATTCACACACAGGGCTTAGCAGAGCCTAGCACGCTGCTCGTGCTAAATTGATAATGGCTCTTTTTTTCTTTTTGAGGACCGAGAATCCTTCAGAACACCCATTTTGGCCTATAAAGAACAAAGAACTTACCGTATCATACATCCAGAATTTAGCCTGAATCTCTTGGACTTGGACAGAGCTAATGGATGATGGTTCTACTCCCCTCCCCAACCCCCCCTTTTTTTGGCTCAAATAATGCTAAGGAGAACGGTCTCATCTGAATATTGAGACATGCTACATTTAATCTGATCTACTCCCTTTACTCAACAGCTAGATATTTTTTGCATGCGGCAATCTATAAAGCCAAAAAATTAAATTCAATCTCAGCTTATTTTGTCATTAATTGACAAACTTGTTCAGACTCCTCATGGAGAAAAAAACCAGCTTTTCACTTCTTTCTGCACGTGTACATTTGGATGGGGAGAAGGAGCTTCTGTAATTAACGGTAGCATCTTCCCAACAAGGAGTGTCAGAGCCTGGGAGATGATAAGGTGTTTAGATAAATGTGATTTATTAAGTACACAGAAAAAAAATTAGAAAAAGCAACAAATAGGGAAATTAAGCTGCACAGCAGCATGAAAATTGTAAGCCACACTCCCGAGTGCTCTGTTGGATTGAGGGAGTTTATGACTGTATGAAATCTATATATTTTTACCAAAAAGTTCAGAGTTTTGCCCCCTTCGAAGTTTACCCTTTCATGACTTCTGGGCAATGTTTTTCTGACACAAGGTGGTTTTCTGAGGGCTGTGCTTTGCAAGACGCTTGTATGTTTAAGATCTCTAGCCTTCCCCTTCTGATTCCTGTAGTATCCTAAGAAGTAATAGGTGAAGAATCTCCTAACTTCCCAGAGCTGTGGGGACCGCTTCCCACCCAGAGGAATAAATCCTCATTTTTTTTTTTAAAGACCAATCAAAATAAGGTTCAGGAGAACAAAAAAGGCATTGAGGGCTACAAAGAACGTAACACAAGGCAAAGTGAAGGATGTGGGCGAAGGACTGGAAATAAATCCTAGAAAAGCTGCAACTCATCAGGTTCAAACTAAGTGCTTTTTCTGCTGGTTCCTGGGTCATCGGTTCGTGAAACAAGAAAAGAGAGGAAAGTGAAACCTGGAGCCTACACAGTGAGCTCGTGTCGTGGGGAGCAGGATGCGGGCTCAGAAGCAAGACAGGAAGATGAGGCTGCACGCTGAATCACCAGGCTCGGTCCAGTGTTGTGTGGCCTTTAAACATTATTGTTATTATTATTCCACCTCCTCCTAGAAGGAGCCTTTTAAGAGAGCGTTTTCCTAACTACCCTTCCATGAAATTTTAATACCACGGAGGTACTACCCAGCTGTCTATGTACTGACCCTTTGGAGGGCCACAAACCATTGTAACCCCCAAGATTTGTGCCTCTGACAGACATTTTTCACCCTGTAGTGGTGATGTCGCCCGAGGCGCTAACTGTACGCCTGGCCCTGGCATGTTTTATTTCATGTAATCCGCTCTTTCCATTTGTCACGTGAGGCTCAGAAAGGTTGAGTAACTTGTTGCGGGGCAAAATGGAAGGATTCGAACCCAGGCTGCCCCGGTCTCACAGCCTCTCCCTGAACCACTACACTCGTGGTCCTATCTGGACCCCCACGTGCCCGCCATAACCGTCATGCTCTCCTGCCCCTCCTCCGAGGTGTCAGACCATCGAGACCAGGGTGCTTACATGAGGTCCCTGTTGTCAGGCTTCACGGGACCATCGCTGATAACAAGGCACCTCTCTCTGGGGCTAAGAGCCGTGCTCGTGAAGACAGACCCAGCCTTTAGAGCCCGGATCCTGAGCACGTAATCTCGGTGAGGGACTGTGTTCTGCACAAGAGGAAGTGACAGTGGATGAGGTCAAAGACACCCTCCCCCAGAGACGGACACACAGGGGGGAGGAGAGCCTACACGTCACCCTGATGCGGAGGGCATGTGACCAGGGCAGGAAGAGGGGGAGTTCAGTGGGGAATGACAGCTGGGAAGGAGAGGACAGACCCGCTGGAGAACCATGCACCCCCAGGGGGCCGGAGAGGTGGGAAATGGGCCTCGGCTTGTCACACAGTCTGTGTCCTCACCCCGCTTGCACGTGGCTAACAGATGCTGGACACAATGGAAATTGAACCTCGCCCGGGTGGTACCGAGTTCACTTGTCATTTGTAGAGCCAGGCATTGGTATCATTACTATAATTTTTAATTTCTGAGGACATTCTGATTGCAGCTTGGGTAAGAGTCTCCAGACTAGACCAAACTTTCCTTTTTTCCTGAGACATATGACACGTTTCCATCTATAATTATGGCTCACTTCGGAGATCCTCGTAGTGAACGCAGTGAAGGACTTAGGAGACGCTCGGAGGAAAGTGCATCGATCACAAGTGCTTTTGACTATATATAGATAACAAATGTCCTGGCCAGAGTGATATAAACAAATACGGGGTTATTTTCTTATTTTTTTCACGTGTTGAAAAGTCTGCAGATAGGTGGTGGCCGGCACTGGCGCTGGTCACTCCACAAGGTCAGCACCAAAATGTCTGGAATTCTCTTGGTTTTGGTTGCGTGGTCACAGGATGGCTGCGGCAGCTCCAGCCATCGTGTTCTGTTTCAACAGAAGAAAAGAAAAGCGCCAACAGAAAGACTACCATTCACATCCAATCGGCTACAACTGAGTCATTTGCTACCCACAGCAAAAGGAGAAGGGGACGGAGAGCTGAGCGGGCCGACCTTGCTCTCTAGCACAGGGGGAGAGCACCTTTCCTTGTGAAAGGCCCTTTTGGCGATTCTGGTGTGTTCCTCCCCACCTGCCTCCTGTTAATTAGGAGTCAGTGATCCTTTAGACCAGTGGCCACAATCAAGGGCAGTTTTGCC
The DNA here is from genome assembly GCA_003508835.1 of Eonycteris spelaea. Taxonomy (NCBI): domain Eukaryota; kingdom Metazoa; phylum Chordata; class Mammalia; order Chiroptera; family Pteropodidae; genus Eonycteris; species Eonycteris spelaea. The sequence goes on along the minus strand of PUFA01000004.1, from coordinate 6,015,438 downwards.
CCCCAGTCCTCCAGGGAATGGCACCTGGCAGTGTTTGGGGACATTTTTGATTGTCATGACTGCAGGGGTGATGTTGACCTCTGGTGGGTAGGGAGGCAGTTAGATAGCCTGGAAAGTACAGACAGCCCGCACAACAAAGAATTTTCTGGTCCAATATGGCAATAGTGCCGAGGTTAAAAATACCATGATCTAGACTGTTACAGAAACCTCTCTAGCAGCGGTCCCCAACCTTTTTGACACCAGGGACCGGTGCTCCTACGAGCATCTACTGCCTGACGATCTGCGGTGGAGCTGAGGTGGTGATGCTAGCGCTGGGGAGCGGCTGCTAATAACAGATGAAGAATCGCTCGCTAGCCTGCCACTCACCTCCCGCTGTATGTTCCGGTGCCTAACAGGCCACGGACTGGTATCGGTACCAGTCTGCGGTCTGGGGGACCCCTGCTCTAGACCATTACAGAAACTTCCTGCTCAGTCCTCCCTGCCCTGGAGTTCTGCTTTTGCAAAAGATCCAGCATTATACCACTCTTCCGAAGCGCTGCTCCAGTCCACGCGACTTCTGTGTTTTCCAAGGTGAGGAGCCAGGACCTATTAACCTTAACGCCCGAATGCAAGGAAACCTTTACAGCATCCCTAACAGCCAGCCATGCTCTGCCTGAACCCTGGCAGCTCTGCAGAGCTCATTCCGTTTCTCTCCTCCAGCTCCTCCTCTCCTCCTTTTTCTTTTAATTCTTAAGTGTACATACAACTCAGTGACTTTGAAAATATGCATGAACCCATGCAGCTGTGACCCGGCTCAAGAAATAGAACAGCCCTGGCGCCCCGCAAAGTTGCCTTGTGGTCCTTTTCAGTCATTATCACCTTAGAGGTAAATGCTAGTCTGACTTCTTTATCAAGTATGAATATACCGCCATTCATTTTTCCATTCTCCTATTGATGGGCTTTCGAATTGTTTCTAATTTCGGGCTATTATGCGTCTTTTGGTGTATGTTTCATCAACGTATGCACTCATTTCTCTTGGGCACATACCTCGGGGTGGAATTGCTGGGTACTAAGGCAGGCTATGTTGGCTTTAGTGTAAAATGCCAAACAGTTCTCCAAAGTGGTTGGACCAAATTATGCAGCAATGTATGCAAATGTTCCAATTGCTCTATATCCTGGGATTGTCTTTTTAGTTTTAACCATCCTGGTGGGGGTGAAGTTCTACCTTATTGAGAGTTTTAATTTGTTTTTCCTGATGAGTCATGGTATTGAGCATTTTATTTGCTTATTGGCCATCCGATTTCCTCTTTTGTGAAGTGCGTGTTGACGTCTTTTGCTCATTTTTTTTCAATTGGATCATTTGTCTTTTTCTTATTGAGTTTTAAGAATCGCTGATATAGTCTAAAAACTTTCCCACTGACTTACAAATATTGTTTAGAATTGCAAGAATCACTGCTGAAATTTCTTGCTTTTTTCTCTTTAGAAATCAGAAAATATTTTAAAATACAAACTCTCATGCACAAACGTTGAATGTCGTATCTTGCTGCCAAATGTTAAATTTTCTTGCTGGATTATAAATGAGACGTTTGCCCTTTTGTAGGGAAGTAAGGGCTCATGATTTATATTAGGATTTTGACATAAGACACTCACTGTACGTCACACTCCCCATGTCTTTGTGATGTCATCATCTTGATTTTGATGAGTAGAGGGAAACAATTTAAGGAGGAAAAAATGACCGATTCTATAGTTAGCCTTTCTGGACTGAGAAAAGATCTATTTTAACATAGCTGATTTTAAATGACACATTGTAATAATAATAGCCACTGATCACCTTCTCTATATCAAATACTTGGCTAGGCGCGTTACATACTTGATTTCATTTAATTTTCACAATAGCCCAACAAAAGTGAAGATAAGGAAACAGAACCACAGAGACGTTGCAAATGTGCCAAAGGTCATAAGCTAATAACAACAGAGCCGCAATTTCTAACTTCAAAGCCCATGCCCCCCAAAGAAGAGTTATACTGTTACATAGGATGAAGTTTAGAGTTAGCTTTAAGAAAAATATCCAACCTGCCTATGTCTTGACCTCTAAACTTCCTATTCCCACAAGAGTAACTTGGAGTCTGTGCGCTGCGACCAGCATTTAGAACCGTCTTGAATTTCTAAGACAATTCAGAGAGCAACGGCTCCGTATGCCTAGTTGGCAAATGCTTATTTAAAGACGTCCTGCATGGCGGCTGGACCAGGGGCTGCCCAGCAACAGAGTAAATTAATGCAGCTGGCGGCAGCCACTCTCCCCAGGTTTCAGCTCCAAGTGAATTTGCATCTGCCTCTCCCTTCAGGGCCTGTGCAGAAAGGCATTTCTCTCCAACAAACACCGATACCTCATTTGGTTCCCACTGTCATTATGAGCGAGAATCTTCCTGCCTATTTGTTATCACCATCATAAAGCAAATTTTGTCCTCCCAACTCTTTCCCTGGGGGATATGAAATTCAAACGAAGGTCACATGTATATTGCAATTTCTGGCTCCCATTAAACTATGCTTCCCTCTGTCTTCTGCAGAAAGGAACTGGTTCAGACCAGTAATCACAGGGAAAAAAAAAAATAACTGAAGGGTTCGATAATGCTATTCTAAAAACTGGTAGAAAACCAAAATATTTCCTACTTTCCCCCTTAAGATTTAAACTGTGTCTTTGCTATAGGAGAAAGTACATGCAGACTCCTGGTCATTCTCATTAAGTTAGCCAGAAGTGACTAGTGCTTTACGCACAGATCGGTTTAACATGATGGAATGTGGACATAATGAGAATTGAAATGGCATGCAAACTTTCTCGTGCGGATGAATAAACAGCCCAGGATAAACATTGGACTCTATCTTTAACAATAATAATCTCCCGCCCCCTACTTGATGCCATAGATCTCTTTCTTATTTCTTCTGGCTGATACGGTCAAAATATATCTTGCTTTAGGGTCAAAGGCCTGAAATACGACGCTCGTGTGATCATCACCCATTACTACTCCCCAGCTTCATCTCCTGCGACTCTCCCCTCACTCATGCTGCTCCAGCCCTCGGGCCTCCTCCATCCATTGTACATGGCGGCCATGTTCACCCCTTAGGCCGTGGGCAACAGCTGTCTCTTCTGCCTGCAAAACTCTTCCTTTCTGTAGCCAAGATTTTGCTAGTATCACCCTTTCAGTGAGGCCCACCCTGACCTCCCTAATTAAAATTACAATCTGCCTCCACCTCAATACTTCTGCCTCCCTCTCCCCTGCTCTACTTATTACCTTCTAAATCTCTACAATGTCTTTGTTTATTGTTTGTCTCGCCCTCTAGAAAGGGATCTAGAAGCTTTATTAAATGCATATACATCCTTAATTCCTAACCTATAAATTCCAATATTTTGATGCAGTAAATTCTCTTCTCACCAACATTATACATTATCTGTCTTGTTTTCTGCTGTATCCCAGATGCCTAGAATAATGCTTGGCCCATCGGAGACATTCAATAAATAAGTTGACCCCTTATCAGCCTGGAGACTTTAAGCAAAATCATCAAAACAAGTCTCAGAGCCTGAGATTTTTTTTTTTTTAATTCGTCAATGGGAAGAAGAGTAAGGCCAACAAGGTGGCTTGTTAAGCAGATTAAACGAGATATAATGTATATTCAAAAGTTTTATGGAATACTGAGGAGAAGAGATTACGGCCACTGTCCCCAACACACGCTGACCCAGAAGTGCAACCCGGCGCCTCGCTCTAACCCTTGTCAGCAGCCCCTTGACACCTGTCAGTGGGCTGCAGTCTGTGCTGGCAGAGTCACCCCCCTAAGAGACATGGATCATTTAAGTACAGCCGACAGACGCTGTCACCCGAGAAGAACGTGTGCTCTGCCGATGGCAGGAAGGGCACAATCAGCTAATTGCTTCTTCCTTCTGGGGCATGAATAAATGCAGCAGTGGGGCCCAAAGAACACCGTGAAGATACTCAAACATCTGGGGTAGAGAGATGCATGGCTGGAGGGGCGCCAACAGGCTCGAGTCAGAAGCCATGGGAAATATTTCCAAGAAAGGAGGTTATTTATTTTTATTTGAAATCCAGCAGACCTATGGAAAAGTGCCTAAAAATGCATGTGAGTTTAATAGTCAGATATGAAATGCATTTGCAAGCTCCCCAGGTCGGGAAACAGAATATTACCTGTTCATCCCCCAAAACCTATGTGCCCTTCCCTAATCACAACCAATACGTTGATTTTTGTGCTCATTATTTCTTTGGCCTTTTTCATAGTTTTAAGCCCTAATTTGGAAAGGCAAGAGAGCAATTTAATAGTTATTTTGCAGATATTTTCCTTCTAAGTTTGTAAATAGACAGATATGTTCATAACAAGAAAATAAAAAACTAATTCCTAAAATAGGACTATAGTTTCTTTTTCGGGCTTGGTTGTTTTGATCCCTGTACCTCTGCTGAGGAAAAGAGGGTTCAAATAATTATTCTGTTCAGAGCTGAATTAAACACCTGTTGGTACTCTGTAGTAGTACTAGAGTAAGATAAACAAAAAACACACCTGATAAATTCAGTAGGAAGTTTTTCCAAGAGAAGGTACAGCTTTGCTTTGACCCTTTCTACAGAGCATGGTCAGAATCAAAGATTGTATGTATTGGAAGAGCTTCAGAGAATGCCACTGCTGTCCTTTTTTTTTTTTTTAGGGAAACAAACCAAGCAGTACTTACCTACTAATTGTCTCTACCAGGTGTCTCCAGTACCTAGTAAAAGCCTCAGATACAGTAGGTGCTCAATGAAAGTTGAATATAGCAGTTCCTATAACTTTGAGTTGTTGGAAAATATACCAAAATGAAGAAACACAATTGGTTAAAAATCCTGTCCTTTAATAAGAATCTGTCTGGCCTTTCCAATTTTTGCCCCTACAAAAGACATTATGGCTCTCAAGAATTTGAGCAAGTTTCTTTTGTAAAGAAACATTAATTCAAGGCCTAATTATGATCTTTCTAAATATCAGTCATTAAAGTCAGTTAAGCAAAAGCATAAAGGAGATTCCAAGTCTTCCCATCACCTCCCTGGTCTGTTGTGGGAAGTATTCTTCTATGTGATTCCTGAAATTATTGTTTGGAGGCTGATGACATCACTGAGTCCCCCTGGATTACAGAATGCCTGTCTAAGTAGAAGTTCAGACTACAGAAGGAATCACGATGGAGGTTTGACCAACTGTAATGAGATGATAACAATGAAGGAAATATCCGCTAAGGGCAATACATCCTTTCCCCTTAAGAAATCTCTGACAGAGAAGGACCACCCGATGTCTCAGGCCTGGGAGCCTACAAATTAAATCACGGGAGATGTCTTGTTGATTGATAGTGCAGGTAATCAGGTAATTGACCAGGCATGGGCTGATAATGAGATACTTTGGGCTAATGAGAGGAGGTCCGATGAATTGAATTCAGATGAAAAGCTGTATATAAGAGCCGGTGCAAAGAACAGGGCAGGTAACTGGAGAGAGGGAAGGAAGTGGCCTTGCAGAGTGCCATTCTATGTAATGAATCATCTGCTAATTCAGCGAGCCAGGCTCAGAAAGACCAAAATGGCAACTTCCTCAGGATGGTTTGCAATCCAAATCTGATGATCCAGGAGAGGGTTTGGAAAAAATTAGTGGAAACAGTATCCCAAAAATGTCTTTATGTTTTGCATTCAGCTAGCCCTAAAGTATGACGTGAGTATGGAATGGTCATATTCGGGGTGTGGGGAGGGAGACATTGAAAATAAGACCTTAAATCAAACACAGACTTTAGAAATTAGGTCTCAGAGGGGCTCATTTGATCCAAAGGGACACAATATAAATGATTGCATGTTCTCTGTGTCCTTGAGAATATATTTTTTACCTCGAAAATTAGTAAGACAACAGCCTCATTCTATTCCACTCTTCATCCCATCTCCTGCCCCCTACCAAAATACATTATTTTTATTTTATAATGTATTAATTAGGTTTATTTACTATATTATTGTGGGCATTTTTTCCCTTAAAAGAACATTCACACACTTTCGTCCATCTCGTATTACCTCTCCCTGCCATGTTGGTCTCATCCAGAGTTTTGTTTGGTTTGCCGTGGCTTTGCTTTGGTTTTCCTAAGGGAGAAGTGATACGTCATCGCGTATCTGAACAGAAATAAAATTGGTTAATTCCTTTACTCACCAATACGTCCTGCACTTCATTTCTCTCTCTGCTTGGGGAGTATCCATTCAGCTCTTCGACTCACCTTTTGAGGTTTTCATTTCTACATTTATATTTTCATATCCAGTATTTCTTATTCATAACGCTTATTCGTGTTTTAAATATCCCTCGTTCCCTTTTTAAAGATATTGATTAAGCTTATTTTAAATTTCTCCCATAGAGGTTTCTCAGTATACTGCCTTTCGGGGCGTGCGTGCTCGGTGGAGGGCTCATTCTTGCCATCGCCACCCTCCCGCCACCACCTGTGCGTGGTCCCTTGTGAATTTCCGTTTATGCAGGAAGTAGTGTGCACCTGTGGGAGAGGCAAAGGCTGACCGCTTCAGCTGGACAGCCTCGGCCACTGCAGTTAGCAGCTGACCACTCCCAGTTTGCTCTTTCCTCCTCCCTCCATCCCTCACCTGTACCCTCCAGAATGCTCACCTCAGAGAACCTTCGAGAACTGTTGAGAACTGTTCTTTTCCAAGGACTAGTCCTCCCTGCTTCAGGGTTGGGGAATGCAAAGAGGAAAGATTCCAGGATCGACTGGTCCCCCTGCACGTGCTATCACTCCAGGAGGGTTTCAGCTCCGCCCCTATGTCACCTGACTGCCTCCGGTGAGTGCTGGGCTGTGGGGGTGCCCTACCACTGCAGCAGCAAGGAGTGATGGTCTGCCGAAATCGAGCTGGGGGAAAGAAAGGGTTCACTGCACTCCCAGGCACATCTCCCTCCACGGCCCGAGGCTTCTCCTAGGCTGTCATTTTTCTTCTACACAGGGACACAACACATCTTCTGTCTTCCCATGATTTTCTCATGGTTTTGATGTTAAGTGCCAGACCCATCCACTTGTTTTTGCTTCTGTCTCTAAAATCTCCAAAGTTGGGTTTGAAGATGAGAGGCAACAGCTTATGTTAATTTGCTATGTTGTCCAGTCCTGAAATTCCTTCTAAAAACTGTAAGTGTCCATGATTCTAGGAACCATGGAGCTTGATCCCATTAAATGTACAATGCCTACCACATAGTAGGTCTTCATGAAACATTTCTTCAATGAAATATAAAGTCATTCAAAGATATTTTAGGTAATAAGTGAAGTCATTTTTTTATTTTAACTTTTATCTTCATGCTTTGCTTGAGAAAAAATGATATTGTTTCAGGGAGCCTCAAAAGAGAGAGGGATTGCATTTGAGTAATAATCATGAGGATTGCCCCCAAACAGAGTAAATAGTGCGTGCAGATACAAGGCTGGAAGTGAGGTCCAATTAAGTTTACATTTTTCTTTCTGTTACCTAAGCATCGCTGGCTCTGGGATCCGTTTCCAGGATGCATATTATTATGTTAATACTTTCAACATTTTGTAAGACTTTCGATGTTTATTAGTGCTATTCCTTCCCTCTATACAGCTCCATCTTCAGAAGAGCTCAGTATATTCACAAGAGCCTATAGAATGGACATCAGTTCTTTAAGTCTCATAAGACGGTAGAAAACACTGAAGAAGAAACAATTAAGAACTCTTTTTACTGCTTATTACCCCTTAAAGGAGAAGGAAAGAAAGAATGAAAAGATGATGGAAAGGAGGAAGGGAGAAGGGAAGGAAGAAGAAAAAGAAAAGCAAAGGAAAGGAAGGAAAGACAGGCAACAGGACAGACTGTCCTCACTTCCTCTCCATTATCCTCTCTCCCTTGAACTTCTGCTCTGTTCTAACCTGAAGTCTGGCCTTGAACTTCCCTCTTTACTTCGCATGGGCTCTTGTGGCGACGCTATAATCTCTTGTGGAGTCTGAATACCCGTTTCGCAGTGGCAGTCCCGGACCCTTTTCTCTCTCTCCTAATTGTCCCCTTCCTGCTGTGGTTTTGAAGAAAACCATGCGTCCTTGGAAACGTCCGCCAGGAGCTTCCCCTGCTGACCTCTTTGCCTGAGATGACCCCTCTCTGCTCATCCATCCGCCATCGTCCACCGGGCTGCAGAGCGCCCTTCCCTGGCTCCTCGGTGTCACCTCCTTCTCCTCCTCCTCTTCACGCCTCTGTTGCTGCTCAGCTGCGTCTTGTTTTTTTCTCTTCCTCCTCCTCTTTGTTAATCAGCATTGTGTCTGTTGACCTCTTAATGGGTGCTGAGCACTACGTGAAGGTAAGCGGTTCATGAATTGCCTCATTCTCAATGGAACATATGGTATCGATATTTAGTATCTTTACTTCTCTTTTACAGAAGAAGCGTTTGAGGCTCAGAGAAGTCAGGTATCTTGTGGAGGGTTGCACAGCTTACAGCTGGTGGATCTCACTAGCTCCTTCCCCCTGACCTTGAAACATAAGCATGTTTTGGCTACAAGTAACTAAGAAGATAAATGCATCTCATCTTTTGAGACATTGTTCATTGCTGTCCTTTCTTTCATGGTTAATGTATCTGTCTAGCAGATGGGCACCTATGCTTCCTTTTCCTCAGCATCCACACCTTCCTAAGTCCTTGCATTCTTACTCGTACCCTCTGCCATTCTACCAACATTGGAGCGATTTCTCCAGAATTACCAATGGCCTCCTTCTCTCTAACAAACAGCCTTTCTGATCCTTCTCCTTGATCCCTCTGTAGCTATAGATGCTGCTGATGATCTTGACTTTGAAATTTTAGCTGCCGCCAACTTATCAAGCAGATTTGCACGGTCATTTAGATGTGCTACGGGGAGGGGAGGTTCTGGACAGATGGGCTTGCCACTAATGGATGTGCCATACCCCAAGCCCACGGCCAGAAATTTTAATTTCCTTTGAGGGTCAAAAGCTATAAATTATCTTCAGAGTGGGAAGGATCTTTTATAGATTTAAAGTTATTTTTGCAGAGAAACAAATTATTTACATTTTCTGAATGTATGTGATAGCCCTGTGGGTGTAAATATTAAACCTTAAGTTCCTAGATAACTAAGTAATCTTTATATTTGCAACAAAATATAAGTAACATTATAAAAGCTTTGTGTTTACAGGGAGTACAGTAGGAGGCAGGTAGGAGTTAGAGGGGTGGTTCTCATTTTTCTTTAATGATTCAGTGGAAAAATGAATCTCCTGGGATATTTAATATTTTATATATAACTTTGCTTATGAGAGTCTCCTAATTACTCTTATAAGGGTACAGCTGTGAGTATCACAGAATATTTATTTTCTCTGAAGATTTCATGGTTTCTAAAATGAGAGTGTTAGTTCAAACAAAATAATTACAGATTTTGTTCCACATGGCCCAGGGAAGGTAGGGTGTCTGGTTGGTTGGAAGCCTGGATGCATGTGCTTTAAGATACCCCAAGAGATGTGGGTTGGCAGACTTTAAAATGGAGAATATACTTAACATTTACATAGAGATTGACAATGTCCAGTGTTCACATACATTGTCCCATCTCCTGCTCCCAGCTGGAATTCTGACTCCAGTTTACAAATCAGGAAATAGAGTCCCGACAGTAGATCTATCTGATCGAGTCTCTATTAGCAGTAAAGGCAGACCTAGAGTCAATGCCTAGGTCCCTAATCCCAGCCAAAGGCTAAATCTCATCTTTCTCCAGCCCACTGCATGCAGATAATTAGTTAATTGCAAGGGACGGACCCATGCAGATGACATGGCACAGGCGTGCTGGTGATTGAAGGCATTTGGCTCACAAACATTAATGAAACTATGTGAAAGAGGAAAATTTACTTCCCACAGAGGTAAAAACCTATTAAGTTAGTGTCAGTTGGCAGCCTTATTTTTCTTAAAAGACATATTTGAAACATAGTTCATTCTTGGCAGTCCCATTACAAAGGGCATTAGGTATTTCCAAGTGGAACCCAGCTGAATTTTCCACAGACAAACTCCCCAAGTCTGCGTGAAGTATTAGCAGGATGCATTGTTAAGGCTCCGAGGGCACTTAGGTAGCCTCTATGCCACGTTCAGTGAGGGTACCAGAATCCAGAGAGAGGAAGTGATGTCAGAAAAATGGAAGTTTCTCTCCCTCCAGAGCACAAGTGTGTGTGTGTGAAGACATTTGGGGATGTCAGTCCAACCACAGATCCCTGAGATCACCTCCCCGCCCCCTCCTGCCACTGCATCTCTTTCCTCGCCCACGTTCACGCGTCTACACAAAACACACACATGGCGTACGTGGCCATGGACCACCAGCAGCTGTGGTTCTGTAATGATCCTGCGCTCTCCCAATAGGTGATAGGAGCAGGTATGGAGACCTGTCCCAAGCCAGATCATTCAGCGCCTCTTTCTCCAGATTCAAAATGGAGACCATGCAAAACGGGCAGAGAAAGCTGGCTGATACAACCGACGAGCTCCAGAGGAAAAGCCCACAGACTCGGGCCACAGTGGTTCCCACTCGGTCCTCTCCTTCTTGAACTCTGGGTCCTTGGGCCTGTCCTTTGACATCAGGAGCAACTACTTCCTTAGCGTTCCTATAAATCCCACTCTGAGCTTAAGCTAACTTGGAGTGAGTTTCTGATGTTCGAAGACAAAAGGATCTTCACCCAACTGCGAGAGAGCCCTCAGCAAATACTAAACGAGTTCTCTTAATGCTCCTTCATGTCTTGATGGATTTAGTTAATTAAGGGCAGGTTGATCACAGGAAATCAATTAAAAAATATATGATCAACTTAGGCAAGTAACTATAAGTTGAATACTTATGAAAAGGTGATCTCTTGGTAAATTTGATAGTTCTTAAATATCAGCTATTCGAAAATATACTCTTTATGCTTTTAAGAAATATGCATATGTGTGTTAAAGTTTGGGTACACACACACACACACAATCTCATATCTGGAAAATTAGTTGAATTGTCAATTTGGAATAAGAATATATTTTTTAAAATTTAAAGTTTGTTTTTATTTTTGTCAATTATAAAATACAATTTACTTGTTGCAGGAAATTTGGAGTTGTATAACAATTGTGTCAGACATTAAGCTAGAGAGTCTTAACTATATTTTCTCCTCGTCTATTCACAATTTGTAAGACAATTATTGTACTTCCTATTTAAAGATAGAAATCTGTGTGTATGTATCCAAACCATAAACCAAACAAAAGTTGTAGTGTGGACTAAGCATAAAAAATAGGGAAAAGCGTAATGGTTAGTATAAAACAGTTCATAACATTTACAATTGTATGGAGCAAATGCATGCAGGAAAAAAAAAAAAGCTTATTTTGGAGAACCTATTCACATTTATGCTCTGCAGCCAATATAAATATAAAATAGCTTCTAAAAATTTCTGCCTCATTTGACAAAAATGAATAAGAGAAAGTGGGTCTTTAATACATTTACATCACACTTGGTACTTAGGCAGGCAGGAAGTAGCATAGAGTGATGGAAAATAAAAATTCACTGGCAGCTTTGATGTGAACTGATTTGCATTATTTAAGGAGATTCGCTCCTGTCAACAGCTCCTTACTGTCAGTGTCGACAGGCAGATCTTTTGTAAAAATCTTAAACGTGTATTTATCTCCTCTAAGATGTCACCAGACACTGCATTTTACATGCCCGTGCAAAGTCAGCAGACAAATTTTGGGGTCTCCGTCAGTTATTAAATAGACATTTGGAAGCCACTTTTTAAGTCTTTAAAAATTTAATTTTACAAGTAATCTATGTTTACTAGAGAAGTTTAAACTTATAACAAACAAAAAATAACAACAAAAAACCCTTCTACTGATATCTGGATGATGTTCTTTCTATACTTTTCTGTATATCTATATATACTTCATTTTTGCAAAAATGAAGTTAAACTCTTCCGTCACTTGCTTTATTTCACTAAACAAAATATCGTCAGCATTTTATTATTGTTGAGAAATCACATTTCTTCACACCTGCCAGCAGGGGCACTATCTAGTCCCAGTTATCTGTTCAAGGGTATTTATACAGCAAATAGCCTTGCAGGACAGAGATAGTGCCTTCTTCTGGAGCAATGAGCAGGAGTGCTTATTGTCTTTCATAAAAGATTTGGGTTCCCTAAGCTCAGAATTTCCCTCTAAAATGCAACCCACTGTGGATGGCAGCGCAGGTGTCTCCTGGACCTCTTCATGTCGCCCTTTGGAAATTAGGGCTTAAGAAACTGGCAAGAAGAAATAAAATCCTTTTGTTCTGGCCAGGGCTATTGCTGTGAGTAATAAAGTCCTTTGGTGCTGATGCAGGAGTCTCGTGTCTTCTGCCAGCATCCATGAAACCGTGGCTGACTTGTTAACATACAAGGTGGGTGGTAGGAATCTTAGATTCTTCGTGGTTCTTGGCCGTCATATGGCTAAACCATTGCTGAAGATGATCATTTTTGATAGTTGCATTTTACTGAGCATACCGTGTCTTTATCCATTTTCCTATTGTTGGACTCTTAAGCTGTTTCCACTGTCTTACCCTTGAATATAATGCTTGTCTACAATATGCTTATACAGCCATCCTCCTTAACAACTATATTCTGAATGCAAATTCCATAGACCTGTGCTGTTGATGGAATGCAGACAGAAACATCTGAGGTTTTCTGAGCATTGAATAATTGACTTCTATTGACTGTTTATCTCCCACTAGTCTAAGAGTTCAGGCTCACAAGGGGAGGACAGGTGGATGCCTGTCACAAGGAACCCGGAAAGGGGCACGTTCCTGAGCTGATGAACACCCAGCCAGTTGGGCTTTGAATGGCAGAGCCCAGCTGGTGTTGCTGGGAACCCACTCATGAACTTGAAGCTCAGATTTGAGGAGGGAGGGCTGGGCATAGAAGAAGCATCGGTTGGGGGGAACATTCAGATGCCTCAGCCTCTTCCTTTTGTCTGAGGGCCCCTGCCAGCCATGTCTTCAGGCCGTCATTTGAGCCTGGCCAGGACTTCTCACTGGTTTCAGTCTTCTCTAATCAGACCTTGGGTCTGGTCTTCTCTGAATTCATGGTGAGGAGACCAGGAGGCAAACATGGATGGACTGAGTAAGGGCCATTGTTTGAAGTCTCAGAGGCATCTCTGAAAACAAACACAGCCTTTTGTAAGGATGAAATGGCATCCATGGTAGGATTTGAAACAGTACCTGTCATTTTGCTTAGAGTTCCCTTCCTACAGATGGCAGCAAGATTTTTCTCTGAATATCAAGGGTGACGGTCTGCCTGTGGCTTCTCCCCAGGACTATATTACATTGATCGAAGTAAGGGAAAGACAACAAAACAGAACTAAGCTTCCGAGGTTTGCTGCTAAGACAACCCTCACCCCCCACCCCCAGCCTAGCCAGGCTGCAGTAAACTGCATCTGGGTGTCTTCCACATCAAAAGTTGCACCGTGCAGAGACAGTGTGGCATAGGGATGTAACCCACAGGGGTGTGGAGCTGGGCAGGCATGGTTATGAGCCTCAGCTCTACTCCTCTGCAACAGCTTTTATGACCTTGGCCTCTCAGAACCTCCATGTCCTCGAGGACAAATGGGAATAATAAAGGGGGATCTGCCTCATAGGGTGATGGGACAGATTTAATGAAACAGCATGAGTAAAGCTTATTAGCATGTGGCACACAGCGGGACTTCCTTACGGCTGCTCTTACTGCTGTTCTAGCTGTGGTTCACACATACGCCCAGTAACACCAAGCAGGCTGTGATGGCTGCCCCTGGAGGTATGATTGCCACTATTATTTTCAGGGAAGCCTTCTCCCTTAGGGAACCCAGCTCGTACCCACATCTCCTCTAGCATTAAAAAAGCACATGCTGTGATGAGAAGCAGTAAAACTGAGAGAGTGTCATGTTTTCGTGCCCCAGTATCATGTGTAAGGATACGCAAGAGGCCTTGATCTCTGGCAATAGACTTTAAAGATAAATGAGCTCAAGCTATAGGCCAAGGCATGAGAACTCTTTCTTTGACTGTAACCTGCCCAAGGATGATCCCCAGATCCCTTGATCTAAGCCCTAAAGCAGAACAGAGGCGACTCCATAGCTAATGACCCAGGAGAGAAGCTCACGGATGCTGTTCTATAAAGTCACAGTGCTTATACATTCTCCAGTCATTTTCCTCTGATGTTAACAAAGGCGGTGCTGCGTCAAACTTAGAGACTGTGCCGTAGGCATCATATCGATTTTCTTCCCCTCCACCCCTACTTTAAAACCCCGAAACTGTAAGACTAATTGAACTGCTAAGGTGAATGGCGTTGTATATACCAGCTAATAATTTTCTGATGGTCAGTATGACCTTTTAGAAAAGCGCCTGTTCAGCATTTGAAGGTGTATGTTTTCTAACACCTCACGGCGAAATACATATCAGGAAGCAAAGCTTTACAATGATTTTCTTTCGTGCTGACGAACTGAGAAGTATGAGATGTTCATTTGTCCCAGAGTCAAAAAAAAAAAAAAAAAAAAGCACAACACATTATGAAGTCTGAGAATATCAGAATTGACTTATTAGAGCAAATAGTCACGCCTGTATAATTCTATTTAACTGGTTACTCAGCTCTTTTTGAAAGGCATTATTAAGCTCATTAAGGAATCTCAAAGGGAATTGGTTTCATTAAGCAACTAAACAATTAGACCTTGGAGTATTTAAGAAGATTCAGGCAGATGAACAGTGCTGCAAAGTGGCCGTGAAATGCATCTGAGAACTCAACAGGCAGAAATAAAGATTCGTAAAAGTCCTTTCTCGGGTGGCATTATTTTTCCAGTTACCATTAATTCGTTATTTTCCCAATGTAGAAATTTATTATAAATATTATATACATGTGCATATGGATATATATTTGATGTAAAACTACAGATCAACTAAAAGAAGAAAATGACTTAGTTCAAGAAACAACCAATGATAACTTGCTTTAAACTTTCCATAGGTTTACACAGCACAACGTGGTAGCTAAGAGCATGGGGGTCCAGAGTCAGAATAACTGGATTTACAGCCTCGCTTCATCACTTACTGACTCTGTGATCTGGAGAGTTCACTTAAACTTTGTTTTATTTAATTTTCTTCTTTATTTAATTTGGGTAAGAAAATAGTACCCTCCTTATAGCGTTTCAGGAGGGACAAATGTGATAATATGCATAAAGTCTTAAATCAGTGACTAGCACATAGTAATTATTCAATAAATACTAGCTATTCTATATATCTTGTATATACAGTATACAAGTAAGATGGAATTTTATTGTAAGCACTGTTTTATAACCATCTTTTTATTTAATAATATGTGAAGATTTTTCTGTATGAGTACATGCACATCACTTTATCATTTTAGTGGCTGTATAATGTTCCATTATAAGAGTGTTTGATAAATTACCAGGTAGGAGCTAAGCATGATGGCCTTGTCTGCCAACTATTAGTTGGGTTTGGGGGCTGTCTCTATATCAGTGTGTACTTACGCAGTTTATTGTGTTTTAAAATTGCTACATAAATATCAATAGAAATGAAAAACTAAAGGTCTGATATTAATGATAAGAACAAATGGTCTTATAAGTGTATTACACTTGAGACAAAGGTAGGAAGCAATATATATTTGATTTTGAAGATGTGCAAACAAGGAAAAATGTCGATATTTTTCTATGCCTAAAAGGCAAGTGTAGGTAGAAATTTCATAGTTAATTTTTTATCTCTCAGAGAATAGAAACCCCCTTCCAAAATGTTTATTTTCAGCTTTTACATGTTTGACAAATATCCAAAGGAAAGGTCCCTACTGCAAGCATCTCCTGACAGCTTTAGGAGAAATCATGAGTCAAGTGCAGAGACCTGGGCTCCTAAGAGATGGTGAAGGTTAAGGCAGTGTTGAATTCTGCAGGCTATCCTGACGCCGAGACTCTGTAGCTCTGAGTAAACCTCAGTGATCCTAGAATCTAATTTATCACCAAATACCAAAGGACTGTCCCCTGATGATTGACAGAGCAGACGCACCATGGGAGGGCTTGGTGTGAGGTCTGGGGAAGAGGTGCAGGTTGAGTTTGAGAGGAGACTCCTTAAAGCCAGTCATATGCTCTTGGATGTGAATAGCTTTTCGCTTTCATTCTGGAGTGAGGACCTAAGGAAAAAGGGTGTAGAGACCTATACTTCATAGAAATGAGACAGAAATACCTATTGTGAGTGTAGCATCCCAAGCATAGTAAGTGTTCATTGAATTCTGAGTAGATGAATGCATGCACCCTCTTTTGTCAAGTAAAGGAGTATCACTCATTGTCTTAATACATCTGTGCTGGTTGTAGAGTCATAAAGTTGCACTGGCTGTTCTCTTTTCACTTTATCTTGTACCTAGTCACATTTAGAGGAAAGGGGATGAAGGGAACTGACATCTGGGGGTGAAGCTGCTGCAAACGATTATGCAACAGACAAACGCGATGGCATCCCTGGAATTGCACAGTGCACACACCTGTGCAACTGTGCCCGATGGTCTGGCCCCTCTGTTTGCAGTTCTGTGCTAGATATCATCACATTTTATATTGAACCCTCCTCAGGCCCCTGTGAGGTGGGAATTATTCTCATTTTGCAACTAAAGGAACACTGACTCAGAAAAGTGGAAGAATGTCCCAAGATGGCACAGCCAGGAAGGAAGTGGTAGGACTAGAATAAGAGGAACTCAGTCTGAGTGGGACTCATCTCAACTCCCTGCTGAGCTCTCTCAGTCATCCCAGAGAGCTGGGATTTGAATACATGTAAACACAGACTGACCATCCCCATCCCCCCACCTCTCCATGCCGCCCCTTCCCTGCCCCTCCGTCCCCAAATCACAAAATATTGTAATACACAAAGGTCCTGCAGTTCCTCAATGCATAATGCTCCTTGTGCCTCACATTGGCTACCGAGCTTGGCTTTCCCGAAGTGTGAGAAGAACTGTGGCTTTAGCAGGAGGCTGGGTTCTTTGATTTTGAATTAGTTAGTGCCCTGAATCGCACGCTTTCCTTTGAATTCCCTTTCCTGGCTTAAGGCTCCCAAATCTTCTCCTCTCCTCTTCTCCCTTGATGGCTCTTTCATCTTTTGCGTGAGAGACGTGGAGTTCCCTGTGTCACCTAACGCTCGGTGTCATAGGGACTGTGGGGGCAGGGGACGGGTGTCAACGGGAAGAAATAAAACTGGAAAGGTGCTCCGTGGGGTGGCTCTGAAGGCCAGTCACAGGAGGGTGTAACACGTTTGCCAGACCATGCAGCGACCTGAAGGTGTGTTTAACAAGGAGACTCCAGCAGAGTTGTTCTTTGGGGGGGGGGGGTGCTGTTTCTGGGAGAATGTAAACAGGACTACAGTGGGGGAGGAATAGGATTTTTGAGAAGACTGTGGTAATCATCTAACCGGAAATCAATCCTTGATGTAAGGTGCGTAAGAGTGTGACTGCCGGAGAGTGGGCAGGGTCAAGGTGCAGGGTCAAGGGGCTGAGTTGGGATTGCATCCTTCACAGGTGGGCAGGACGATGAGGGAGGAAGAGAAACCAAAAGTTACTCCTCGGCTACTATTAGAAAGAGACTGGGCAGCCACGCTCTTGAGTAAATCGGCAGGTGGGGTTCGTGATGCTCTAAAGGAACTGTCCCTACTCACGGCCTGGCCAGGTACAGGTAGGCGTGGTCATTATCTCACATACCGGGACTGAACGATTCAAAAAACCTCCACTCTCTTAGCTTTTAAAGCATAATCATAAAAGCTGACATTTATTAAACACTCAAGGCTGAGGGCAGAGCCTTGAGAGTCCCTAAATTTGTGGGAGGGAGGAGATGTGAGTGACGGAGACATCAAGGAGTCATCAAAAAGCAGAAAGCAGGTCTATGGCCATGCCACGCTGAACACGCCCGATCCTGGCTGATCTTGGAAGCTAAGCAGGGTTGGGCCTGGTTAGTACCTGGATGGGAGACCACCTAGGAAGACCAGGTGCTGTCGGTGTAAAAAATAAAAAAGGAAGGGATTGTAAACTGACAAGGTCCTTACAATCCGTGAGGTCAAACAAGGGTTGCCTCGACTTAAAAAACAAAACAAAACAAAAAACAGCAGAGAGCAAACAGGAACATGAATCCATCGATGCAGATGCCAGCGGCAGGGAGGGAGGTGGCAGGTGGCTGGCGGTCAGCAGTGTCACCCTTGCAGAGAAGTGGAGACACACACAGGCTGTTGTTTGTTACCTTGGGTGCTCAAGAGGACGTCTGTGACTTTCAGAGAGTAGCAGGGGAGAAACAGAAATCAAAGACAGAGTAAATGCGGTTGAGACGTGAGTGGGTAGCGAAGGAGCAGATGCGGCGGGCGTAAAGTGCTCCTCCCATCCGCCTGGCCAAACTTCTGAGCATCCCGAGATTCGTCTTCCATCCCCATTATGCATCATTAGATGCAGTGGATACTTTCAATTAGTGCCACACTCAGACGGCCACGGCCTCTTCCTCCCCACTGTTCAAGGCTATTACCAGGAAGAAAAAAGGAAGCAGCTCAGTCGGGATCTTCCTTTAATTTTCATCAAGGAGGAGAAATCAGCAAAACCGCTGAGTTTATCCCAAGTGCTGTATGCAGCATAGAGTCCAACCAGGAAAATGAGCTCTGCCTGAATCTCCGGGGGGCGAGGGACAAATGAGACTTCCGTCCTTCAACAAGGAGCTCTTCCCAGGTTTGCACGGCAATGGGCCAAGTGCCAGGCCCCCTACCACCGCGTTCTTTGCTGAGAAAAGCAAAGGAAGGTCCTCTTCCCGTTGTCACGTTTCTCCAGAGCCTCCCTGGATAAATATCGTCACGATGACACTTTTTGTTCACTCTCAGAGGGTAGGGACCTAGCAGTCAGAGAAAGCCTCTGCGGTTGCCTCCTGTGAGGAGCAGAACTGACTGACAGCCCCGCTGTTGGCCCCGAAGCTGACCCTGACTTTGCCACACGTCACTTCTCTCCGGCTGCTCCTGGCCAACGAGTGTGCAGGACTCCTGTTCCACGTGACCGTGGCTCGAGGACTCCCCATCCGTCTTGCTGGAACTTTCTTGGAACTACTGTAGTCTAGGCCTTCCGCACTGATGACCGGCTGGCTATAGATCAGGGGTTCCCACGACCCCGTTCCCAGGTCTGATGGTTTGCTGGGACAGCTCGTGGAACCCTGAAAGCCGTTTGCTATTACTGGTTTGTTACAGAGGGTGGAACCCAGGAACCGCCAAGTGGAAGAGACGCACGGGCGTGTGCGGAGGGGCGTGGGGCATCCATGCCCTCGCTGGCACCTCGCCCTCCCAGCACCGCCATGTGTGCACCAGCCCGGAACCTCTCCAAACCCTGTCATTTAGGAGTTTTTTGGAGGTTCTGCTGTACAGGCATTAATTAATCAAGTCAATGGTGATGGAACTCACCTCCCCAGAATCTAGGGTGCGGTGGTACATACCCCACCCTCTAATCACACGTTGGTTTCTCTGACAACCAGCCCCATCCTGAAACTCTCCAGGGGCTCATCAAGCATCACCTCGTTAACATAAATCCGCGGGTGTTGGAAGTGCCTTACGATGACTGACAGAAGCTGTTCTTGTCACTGCTAACACTCGGGACATCCTAAGGGTTTTAGATGCTCTGCGCCAGGATCCAGGAACAAAGACTTAACATACTCTTATTATCACAGAAACCAAAACATGCTTTTTTTTTTTTTTAAATCATAAACCAGGTTGAACTAACATGGTAGCTATGAGAATGGATTCTGTACAAGAATTCTATCCCTACTGTTACAAAATAAAATGGGGAAATTTATTCCTGTCAACACAAGGATTGAAGGAGAAAGACTTAGGACATGGAGCTAGTGGCTGTGCAGTGATTTTCAGTAGCTATGTTGCTCTTGAAACCTAATCCTAAAAATCCCTTTCCCCTCACTCTCTCCCTCCCCTCCTCCCCTTCCTCCTTCCCCTCATCCACACACACCAGAGAGCATCACCTACTCAAGGGGGACCACTTTCCAGCTCCTTAGGTTTTTACATATTGTCCAGCGGTCCTGACTGGACCCTCTTCTCGTCCCACAGATTCCTATTCCCTTTTCATCATAGCTTTTCATCAATCGTGTTTAGGAAAACTGGTACCTGGTAGAGTCGGAACAGGTTTACCCTTGTGTGAATGTCCCTTAATCAACAATGTCCATAGGGCACTTTCCTAAGACCCGGGAGTGGGCCGAGGAGCTAACAGCCGGGAAGGTGGGTAGTTCTGTCAAGACTCCTGCGGATCATGTGGCTTTGTTGACATAGACTGGACAAGCCAGGTGACCCCGGGCAGCTCCTTTGTGATTCCAATGGAGCTTCTGGATCAGCCTATGGAGTCTTTAGCTTGACTCCAGCCTCTCCAGGGCCCATCGAGTCACTCCTCGCTGCCTCTTTTTCTTCTCTTTGTTTCAGCCTTCACCCGGGGTTCACTCATAGCCCACTGTCCTAGGTTAGCTTTACTTCTAAAGTGATGACTGGCCAGGCGTGTTCTGCTACTATTGTAGCATGCGTCTATTCATGAATGTTAACGTTTATGCTCTCAGCCACCTGCTGTGTTCCCAGTACGAGGATAGCCACAGGGACGGAGGAGCGAATGAGATTCACATATCAGTCCAGCTTTCAAGGAGCTGTGGACTGATTTGGGAAAGAAAACTGGACACGTGAGAACAGAAAGGCTGCTGAAAGTGACTCCAGGGGAGGTTCATACGGGGAGCTAGGAGGGTGTGGAGCGGAGAGAACCACCCCAAAACAGTGCTGGGGAAGTAACACCAGATAAGTTAACCGACTTGCTTGAGGTCCTGTTTCCCGGCGCTGCTGTAACGCACCAGCACACGCCGCTGGAAACAGCAGAGATTTACTCTCAAGACGAGGTGTCAGCAGG
Organism: Eonycteris spelaea; assembly: GCA_003508835.1. NCBI lineage: Eukaryota > Metazoa > Chordata > Mammalia > Chiroptera > Pteropodidae > Eonycteris > Eonycteris spelaea. The sequence continues at coordinate 5,994,544 of PUFA01000004.1, read as the reverse complement.
GCCATGCCCTCTGGAGGCCCTACAGCCCTTCCTTCCCGTCACAGCTTCGCATGGTCCCGGCTGTCACTGGCCCGCATCACGCCAGTGCCTGCCTTCAGCATCACATGACCTCCCCCCCACCCCAGGAGTACCCCCGTCTCCGAATCTCCCTCTCCTTATAAGAACCGCCAACGGATTTAGAACCCATCTCATTTACTACGACCTCCTCTTAGCTCGATGGCATCTCGAAAGACCTTATTTTACACACAAGTCACGTTCACGGGGTCCGGGGGTTAAGGCATAAACATAATTTTGAGGTGATTCGACAGTTCAGCCCACTACAGGGCGAGCCAGCAACTGTCATCAAATTTCATGATTTAATCACAACAGCAGAAATGGGCCACCACCACCGTGACTTTTAAAAATATTAATATCAATACCCTGCCCCTTAAAAGGGAAACTATTACTCTTCTTAGTTTAACCTTTGATGGGGTAAAAACTTTATGCAACCGAGCACTTGTCACATGTTTTTTAGTTAATGATGCCATTTAGGGGACTACATCTGGTGTATACCTGAAACACGGCCTTATGTTTGGCTGACTGCCCACTCAGATTCCAAAGGATGCTGCAGACACCTGTTTCCCCATCCTCCACAGAGACCCCGACCCTGCTACACCTGGGCATTCTTTTCCTTTGCAGCCTCCTCCTCCTGTCTCACCACCATGACCACCTGGGTCTTTGCTCAGGCCTAGGGCTCCAGCCTGCAATCCCAGAGGCATATGTCTGGTCCTCAACATCCTGAGCATCATTCTAAGGTCCTCCTGGAGAGAAAGTGGCAGGTTCTTCATTGAAGGAAGACTTGGCTCCTTTTGATGTTCAGACTGGGGGCTTTTAGAGGACAAATGAATGTACCTGCTTAGCTCTGGACGCACTTCTATGCTGCCTCCCCACCCCCACCCCCCAAAAAAGTTTTCCTCTTTTTATATTATCTTGCCAAAGATTCCAGGAGCTCTGCCAGGAGTGATGCAGGTGGGTGGACATGGGCAGGGGGGGAGGCAAACCCATCCCGCCACAGGTATCGAGTTCGAAGCATTGGTTGATAACGAATGAACGCTATATGACTTATTTAAACACGCCTCCATCTGAGAGAGGGCTTAAAACCCCTCAGAGTCTTCCGCGGAGGGGGTAGAACAAAAGATGTTCGGATTTAATTCCGACGTTATGACGAAGGCAAGTGTCCTGCGCGTGTCATTATTTTTCCATCATCTCAATGCCTCCGTCGATGAAGAATTTCGGCGCCCACTCGCACAGCGGCAGGGGCTGTGCAGTGAGGTCGAGTCGACCGCCCTCCGCGGTACAGACACAGTTTCACTGCAGCCGTGATCGTTGCCTCACATCGCAGGCTCCTCAGTGCGAACCACGGCTAGCCAAACGTGTAGTAGCGCACGGACCGCACAGCTTGCATTCCCCCGCGCTGCTCGCGCTCCTATCTCAAGCCTTCCCTCTGAATACAGCTGCAGCGGTGACCGTTCCGAAGACGTACCACACTGAGCTGCTGAGGATGGCTGAAGTGCAACCAGCTCTTGGAGCCACCCAGGGTCACTCAGGGATGCCAGTTAGCTCGCACATGACACAGGACGTGGGACAATAAGCAAGTCCCTCCGTGTGAGAGGCCTCGACAGTTTTAATATGTGGAGATTCTCAGACTTCGTCCTTCGCCTCCAGAGAAGTTTCAGAATTGGCAACCTGGCCTTTCCTGTCGTCACCTCCTCCCCTGGTTTCTGAGAGCAGAAAGGGCGAAACCTGTGCAAATCCTCCTGAGAACAGAAGACAGAACATACTTCCTGGGCAGTTTCATGGGGAAAGGAAAGAGGTAACTGGTCAAATAGGCCATGATAGGGAGATAAAGGAGTCGAGCGGCAGGGACAGGACTGAACGGACGAGGGAGGGGGCGCTTATACGTAAGAGGGTCAGAAAGGCTGAGCAGTTGGGATGGCAGAGGAGAAAGAAACCGGGGGAGTCAGGAAGCATTGTTATGGGCTTTGCGCTTGGAGCCCCATGAACGGTTGAGAGAGACCTAAATGAGCTTAAATCCCCTTATCGGTTGCTCCAGTTTGGGTTATGCAAATGCAACGCTCCTCTCAGACAGAGCCACACGGCTCCTGGCTTTATCAGCACAACATCCTGTTTCTTGGCCACTCTGTGCCCATCTATCATCCTGGCACCAGGACTAATTAGAGGGGGTAAGGACAGAATCATAGGCTGTCAGAGGATGAGGCCCATTAGAAATAATCCAGTCTAACCTCCCGTTTAATTCAAGAAACCTCCCACTGCCCCCTAGCCTGGCCTCTGCGGGGAGGCTTCCGAAAAGGGACGCGCAGGTCCCGCTGAAGGCTGGTCTCATCCTTGCAGATCTCACGCCTTGGAGCCAGGATGAGTGGCTTTCAGACTGTCCCCGGGGTTGAACTGTTGCTCCCGAGTCACAGGGCCCTGACCTGGAAAAGGGTCACAACAGCACCTCTCCCAGAGTGTCTGGGAGGGACTAACTGACACACAGGATGTGGGCGTGCTCCAGGAAGCACAAAGCAGACGCTAATTACGAGTGTAGCCTCGTGACCCAGCACCCTAGCTGAGTTTACATGTCGACCGAGCACCCAGTCAGTTCAGTGCAGGAAGAGGGGGGCGGGGTGGGGACGTGGCCCAGTGTGGAAACATAACTAAAGTAAGTGACATGATGGAGTCTGGCGTTTAAAATAAGTCCTGGCAATATGCTAATACCCAATTATGTTTAATTGATTTGGGGAGAGCACTTTCAAATGACCATCTAACTACACCAGATGGAGAGAGAACCTTGGAAATTCAGTACCATTTCAGTCAAAGTCAATCCATTTATAGCACTTTTCAGTAGCTACTTTAGATATCCTTATATTTAATGAGCTTGGTATCTGAGTTAGAGTATGTCAAAGGAATTGAGACTCAGACTGACAGTAAGAACAGAAAAAAAATTGCAAAAATATCTTAAATAATTAAGAGCCGAGCAATCAGAGTAAGTTTATTTTTCTTCTTTCTGCACATCAAAATTTTCTAACAGATTGATAATAACAAACATTTGTGTTATGACAACAGGACAATTTAACTACTAGCTTATGTCAATTATTTTACCTCTCACTGCCTCGGTTTCTTTATCTGCAAAGCAAGGCCAGTTAAGTGCTGCTATATAAGGGCCTTTCTTAGAACAACCCTATTATTCCAGTAGGTGAAAATTTCACTTAAGGGCAGAAGGTTGTCGCCTATTCAGAAAAGCTTTTGCCTTCACAGCCAGATGATTTTCCATAGAAAAATTACACATTTTGTTACCAACTGTACGTGTCTTGCCTCGGATGTAATAAAAGAATAGGAGGTAGATGTTTTGTGTCTTGAAATCTTTGACTAATAAAAAAGCTACCACATTGTGACTTGGCCACGAGAGGATGGGTGTTATTACATAGCACATTTACACCTGGTTGGCTGCGTGAAAATTGATTGGCACCTTTCAGAGTTAACGGCCTTTGAGTTCATCCCCTTTCGGGGGAAGACTCACTGCCATTCATCAGACGCACAGCCTGAGCGTTTATTTGTTCTAAGGTGGCTGCCATGGCTTGAGCCTGAACGAACAATCCGGCAAGCCATTGTGTAGACCGAGATGCAGTTTTCATGCACATGCCTCTGCAGCTTGCACACTTCATGTCCAACTACATCGCACATGCAAAACGTAAAAAAAAATAATATTTGAAAAACATAATTTACATAAAATAGAACATTCACTACTCACTTGAAGAATGAAAGAAAATATATAGTCTTCGTTAGAGTGGTGGATTTTTGTTGGGCGATATGATAAATATACAGTATTTGGAGACAGACAGACCAACTTGCTGCTCTGAGTTAAGTATTTATCCCTCTGAATTTCAGTTAGTTCATTCGTAAAACGGGTATTCAGTACGTTCATTTGTACGTCTATGGATAACCTTAGGTCTATTTAATTCAGTGGTATGGTTCATAAAATCTTGGAAATACTTTCTACATTTTACTTATTTTTATATTTCTTTTCACACGTTTTCTGGTACACAGGATAGCAATAGATTTCCATCTTAAGCCATGCTCTTTCCCTAATGATAAGAGGAATTAGGAAGAAACGCTAGGATTTTTCACCACTGTGATTACTAATTTGCTAAAACTGTTGAATTAATAGCAGATCCCGGTACTAATCCTCTGACTCAATAAAAGGATAAAGGCATTTATATTCTAGTTATTTATGCTGTTATCTTGTTGCTTCTTTGAAGATGAAGCTAATTCTTGTTCTTGTATGCATGTGTAACCCACATTGACACAGAATTTTCCTGCATGCACATGTGGGACTGTGCTGCATGATTTAATATATACTGTCTCTAGGGATAGGGAGAAGAAAATATATGCATTTGGAAAAACAGTTTTTAGAGTATAGGGAGGTGGGGCAGCAAAAATGAGCTAACGCTGAATCCTCGTAGATGATAGTATCTGCCAGTGAATTTGTTGCCTCTCCAGCAGCCCCTCCCACCTACGTCCCTCTGCTGGTGGAGCCTGGATCAATGGTAAACAGAGACCAAAAATGCCGGAAACTCACTTTCCAGCTGCTCTTGATTTACTGGCAGCCGTCGTTTTTGGTCCAGAGATGTTAGGGGAAATCTATGGAGGGTCTTCTTGAAAAGATTTTCCTCCTTGAGAAATACAGAATGAAGCCTCGCATGTCTGTTTGGGCTTTTTGACTCAAAATAGCAAAGGTACCAACTCAGTGTCCAGACACTACTGAGTTGCTGAGCCAACCCCAATAATCAACCCGTTTTGTGGTTTTCATCATGTGAGGGAAGAAATAGCCCTTACTGCTTAAACTACATTTAGTCTGCTCTCAGATGCTCTATTCCCTGCAATCCAAAGCATCCTCCAGCATGAGGAGTATAGTCAATACTGTTGTAAGAACTTTGGTGCCGGATAGCAACTAGTCTTGTTATGCTCAATTCGTCATGGAGATGAATAGCGAATCACTATGATGTACACCTGAGACTAATAGGTATTGTATGCCACTTATTCAATTGAAAAAAAAGAAAAGGAAAGTGTCCTCTAGGTGCCCTCTTCACCCTTCCCCTCCTGCTCTGAGCCTTCCTGCCTCGTACCCTTTGTCCTGGTGTAATTTCTGGCATACATGTGTATACTGACTGCCAAGAAAAATGATAAAAAGTTGACTTTTCCTCAGTCTCTCCAAAGGCACTGCTCCCACATTACCTGCTAAAGTACACAAGGGCCTCAAATCAAAGTCCCCCGGGAACCTCCAGCAGGGAAAGGTGGAAGAGGGGTGTCCTGACCAAGTCAGCGAGGCTTCAGGGAACGGCAAGAAGGATTACCAGGCATAGGTGGCTGATGACATCGTAAAGTTTCCCAGGAATCTGTGCCCAGTTCCTTGAAGAGTGTGGGGCCCTAGAGCAGCTCTTTGACCCTCAGCAGGAACCATGTCATGAGCTGTGAGCTGCAGCCCCTCCAAACTCAGGGTGGCTGCTGCAGAGTAAGGCTGAGCTGTCTGGTTGTCTGAACCCCTGGAGAGAGTCGCAGAGAGTAATGCCATGTCACCTGCTGTTCAGAGTGGCTGTCACAAGATGGTGCAGGCACTGCAGGGAACCAGTACTGCAGCAGGGAGAAGCAAATCCACGGCCTTGGCCTTGGCCTTGACGAATGATGCTCTGCAGGGCCCCACTGAGAAACGGGAGTGGTTCCATGGAGGACAAGCTACAGGAACTGCTGAGGTGCCAGCGGGGACACCCTGTTTCGTGTGTCCCCAGGCCTCTAACATTCCCCTCCTATGATTCGCCCTGACATGTGTGAATAGAGAAGGAATTCACTTCTCTGCGTTATTCACCCTTTACTGTGGAAAGAAAACAGCTTTTTTTCACTGGGAGAAGGAGTGAGGCCCCTGCATCTAGAGCTGATCCAGCCATCCAGGACCAAGTTTCTGGTCCAGCCTTTAGACGGTGAGCTGCACACACTACCTGGCAAAACTTGACCCTTGGACTGAGCAGTTGGCGGCTACTGGCCGGGTAAATCCCCGACTGGCTACTTTTGCCAAAAAATGAAACTCTTCACACTGTGGGCATCAGAGCTGGTGCGACATTTGTGAACTTTGGCGATCACAAGTTTTAGGAAAGGCTTGGAATGGCTTGCAGACATTTAACAGGTTACGGCTTCTCGAATTCTTTGTGTTTAGTCTCTCTCCACAGCACCAAATAAACTGGAAATTTAGCAAGAGAGGGTCAAGCTGATCACAAACCAGGTAATTGTGCTAGCTTGTCTATTGATGTTGCTTGCATGAAACGTGGCTGAGTTTCCGCAGTATCAAGGATGATACCAGCCAACGTTTTTGAAGGTGCCAGACACTAAAAACTGAAGCATTTAATTCCCACTACCCTATGTAGCAGGTCCTTACTATCTGTGTGGCTTTGGATGAGTTAATCCCTCCAAGGGGATGACAGAGCCAGGACTCAAATGCCGTCTGTCAGACTCCAGGACCTGGGGGGTAAAACCACCGTACCACACCCAGAGTAAAACAGGACACCCAAAGGCCTCGGTTGCTCTTGGTCTGGCTTTTCAAGCCAGCAGAAGAACATGAGAAAATGTCCAAAATCACCCTGGAATAAAAGCTAACTTTCTAGGCTTTCTTGGTTATTAACTACTTTTAAGTGTGTGTGCGTGTATTGGTGAAGCTAAAGTGGACACTTCAGGCTCTCAAGGCAGAAAAAATTTTAAATGAATTGAGTTTTATTTCATGTGCTGCCTCAAAGAGAAGAACCACGTAACTTAAACATTTTGAAGATCCTAGTACTTAAAACAAGTAAAAAAAAAAAACTCTAAAAGAGCCTGTAAAACCAAACCTTGCTAACTCAATAACTTGAGCGGAAATTACTATTCCTTCTGCATTCGACCACCGCAAACCAATAATTTATTATAAAATTTCCTAGATTATCAGCAGTATAAAAATCGAGAAAACATGTTAAAATACACACATGCACCCAAAACCTTTTTAAAAAAAAAAAACAAAAAAACAAAAAAAACAACCCAGCTTATTTTGCTTTTTCTTTTGGTTGAATATTATCAACATGATTTCGTTTTATTTAATCTAAGATAGAAGATGTAAAAACTCCATTTACTAAGCGAGAGAATGATCTGTTCTCAATTGTTAGTAATTATAAAGGGCATACATATTTCATTGTGCGAGACTAGCTGTAAATTCATTTTTCATCCCCTCCATTAGCGAGAAATACAGGCTGTGCATATTAGTGGCTGTGTTCAACGAATGACTCATATTTAAAAACTCATTTTCACTTCTTGAAAGCACTTTAGAAGTGATGGTTTTGTTTATGCTGAAAACCGTTGATGGCTTGTGCCTCCTGTAAATGCTTCGACAGACTTGCCAGGCGGGGCTAGCGTGTGCTCTGTGCACTAGGCGTTCCCAGGTTTTCTCCCTGTGTAGACAATGCAGGCCACCGGAATGGTCCTCCGCTCTGTGCTAACAGAAGAAAAGTGGAAATGACTCAGCTATCGTGGTATGATTATGTCCCCCCAAGATTCATACGTCCAAGTCCTAACTCCTGGTGACTCAGCATGCGACTATTTGGAGAAAGGGTCCTTAAAGAGGTGACTTCGTTAAAAGGTGCGCAGCCGCCTAGGGTGGGCCCTCATTCAATCTGATTGGTGTCTTAGAAAAAGATGAGGACACAGACCTGTACACATTCAGAGAAAAGGCCATGTCAGGGAACACAGAGAGGAGGCAGGAGGCATCTATACGCCAAGGAGAGAGACCTCAGGAGAAAGGACCACATTCGCAGACACCTTGACCTTGGACTTCTAGCTCCAGAACTGTGGAAAAATGAATTTCCAGTGTTTGAATCACCCAGTTGGTGGTATTTTGTCATGAAGCCTTGGAAAACAAAGATATCAGCTGGTACCCACTGGGTACAGAGTAAGGCTACATCTGGATTGGATCTAGAGGTAAGCTGGTGATTCCCAAAACGTGGTGAACCCTGAAGGTCAATGTCAGCCGGCCCGTATCCCGGCAACTGAGGGTCATCTTCTGTGAGGAATGATTTCCCAAGAACTTCCTTAATATTTTGAGAGATGATGTGTGACCCAGGTGATTACAGTGATTGATCAAGCCTTTGATTAATAACGATAGCAAAAACCACGGCATTTTTTGGGAGTTCTGTATGTTTCAGGCTCTGTACTGTATGGTCTAGGCGCATTATCTGATCATCGCCACTGCAGTCACATTAGGCGGATCTTATCGTTACTCGTTTCACAGAAAGACTCTATCCTGCCCATGGACCAGGAAGCCAGACTTGGACCCAGGTAGCTCATCTCAGGAGTTTGTGCTCTTAACCTCTAAGCTATAATCACTAATAATGTTGGTGACCTTTACAACTCAAGATTCTGAAAATGAAGACACCCCTACTTTTTCCTCCAAGTGAATGACTCTGATGATGGGGAGTCCATTCCCTTTGAGCAGGGTCTGCCCTCTCCTCTCCACTTCACCTCTTCCAGGAAGACTTCCAGGCTCACTCCATCATCCCTCAGAGCTTGGTGGCCTTCTTCACTCCTCCTTGCTTATCAATGAAACTTTTCATTTGATACTTGGTATAAGTTGTTTGCCCTCATCGATTATGTTCTCATGAGCATTTGTCATATTCACCAACTTTTATTCAAGACATGGGGGTCAGTGTTATGTGGCTTTCACGTCGTCATACAAGACACTGTAGGGTGATGAGCTAGTGACCATAGGAGCTCCCTTAGGGTTGCCTAGATGAGGAGCCAGCTGGGCCAAAGTCTCCCCCTTATCCCCAGTGTGAAGAAGGAGGTTGAGCAGCTTGCAAAGAGCTGGCATCCATACTGCCTGAGGCCTAACCAGTGGGCTGTCACACTCACTTTATATGAAGAGGCCCTACCTTGTGTGCCATTGAGGATATCGAATTTCTCTCGCTGCATCTGGATCGTTGCCTCGAGTTTTGCACTGAGAAACTTATAGGTCTAGTCTGAGATCATGGCAAAGAATATCCAGGGTCACCTGGAAGCACTTTTTAAAAATGGGAGTGCCTAGACCCTCACCCCAGACCAATTGAATAAGAAACTCTTGGGGAAGGAGACGTTGGAATTGTCGTGTTTGAAAGCTGTGCGTTAACTCTAACAGACAGACAGGAGACTGCCTAGAGGACGAGAGAGAGCCACGCCTGCCTCCCCGGCAGAGGTAACACCTGGGGGAGAATCTGTCACGCCCTGGCCGCGTGTTGGTTGTCATGACATCAGTCCCCGTCCTCCTTCTCTGTACAGTCCCCTCCTCTCTGTAGAAGCACAAGAGGGGCTCAGTGATCACTGCTAGTTGATGGATGTGTCAGCCCAAATAAGAAGGAAGAGCTGCACCGCGAGGACCCGTGGGGACTAGAGTGACCAACGTGTCCTCATATTAAAACTTACCATCCCATGATTCCTCAGCCCCAGAGAAACTAGGATGGCGGGAGCAGGTGAGGTTGCAGCAGCTCCTGTACCTCCTACCTAGCGCACTGAGATTCAGAATTGGCAGCCCTTGAACTTCTCCCTGTGGGTAGTCAGAGCTTTCCTGGTTGACACCTCACTGTGACCTTGAGCACCTCCCCAAGGGGAAGATGAGCCATGCCTCCAGCAGCAGGAGGAGTTGTATAGGTCAGTACCAGCTGTAATACATAACGAGCCCAGGGGAAACACGCCACTGCGTCTTAAATATTAAATTTAACCTGTACGCATGACATGCAAAACCACTGCCTGATTGTAGATGCATCTCGCGTGTGGTGATGAGGTTTAGTATTATTATGTTTCGGTGATGAGCTTTCACTGGGGTCACACAAGCCTCTTCTGACCCCCTATATGGGGCCATGCCCCCAAATGCCAGCTTGCAGATAGGACCAGCTATTTTCTCTCATGGACAAGGATCCAAAAGAGAATTTGACCAGCTATAAAAGACATTACTAGGACAATTGGGGAAATTTGAATATAGGTGGACTATTAGATGACGTTCATTTTGTTAGGTGTGATCATGGTGGTGTATTTAGATAGGAAAATGCCCTTATCTTTCAGAGGTTTGTAGTGACGTATTTGAGGGTAATATATCATATTGTGTGTAATTGACTTAATAATTCACCAGAAGACTGATAAGGCAAATAAAAGACAAAAATATTCAAAACTATAGTAATTGAGGCATTGTGTGTAGAGGAGGGTCCCCCAACCTGTACACGATGAAGTAGGATGATGAAAGTTTGTAATGACAATCTCGGATGCTAAAGAAATAGTTCATGTTTAGCTTATTTACTGTTAAGGGTCAAGAAAATGTACAGTTTCTAATTTTCCCAATTTTTCATTCGAAATGTGGTTAAAATGTTAAAGCTTTTACGCTTTTTCAAAGCTCCAGGGCACCGAATGCCTGGGCTGTGCACAGAACGTTTTCATGAGTGCAGGCTTGGGAGCTGGCAGGGAGCTGGAACCCGAGCACCACCATCCACGAGCTGTGTGCCCCTGAGCAGGTCACAGAACCTCACGGAGACTCAAGCTTCTGCTCTGTGAAGCGGAGTCAGGATTGCCTTCCTGACAACGCTGTGACAGGGACAGGCTGTACCAGGGAACCTGCCTGGACGCATGGATAACCGATAAGCGAGTAGCCTCTTGTGGACTAAGGGGAAGGGAATTTGATTTCGTTCAGTGTACAAAAAATGCAAAGAGCCCCCCAGGAAGACTTGACTAGCAAGTTTAGTATTAACCTTCCATGCTCATGCTGGTGATGTAGATGTCCTAACACACTGAACTGACAGTCATGGAAACCCAGAGGAACTCTGTGTCGTAGGAAATAGCCCTGAGACATTTAACTTATAAAAAATGATTTTTAAAGGAAAATCAATATAAACAGGTTTCCATTTTTAGCTAGTCTAACCTGTATTTATATACAAAGGAAATTAAACTTATATAAGTTGAGATTCCTGTTTTCTCCCATTTCTAATCCTTAGCCTCATAAAAATGGTCCCCTTTATCAAACAGATACTGTAGGCCAAGTATCACTAGATAGCATTCATTTTCATCTTCAGCACAGCCTAATGAAGTAGGTATTAATATGGAATTATCCCCCATTTCACAGAAGTAATAGGTATCAGAGGCGAAGTCTCATGCCTGGAGTTCATAGCTGAAAAGACAGCATAGCTTTTGATGAGAAGCACTACAACCTTGCCCTGACCTAACTCAGGCCCCCTCCCGGCCCCACTACCTATGAGCCATAGGACAGGGACATGGACTAGAGTGCACCTGCTTGGGGCCCAGTGTCTTCCTGAGAACATAAGAGTGACGAGAGGCCCAGCCCGTCAGGTCCTGAGGATTAAACGAGCTGGTGCATGAATAAGTACGAAGCATGTGGAACGGCTTCCAGCACATGGCCAGTGTTCCGTGACATAGGGTGGCTTATTTAACAAGTTCAACCTGGTTGGCTGACCCTTTGCACTGCCTCACTAGTAAGGAAACTCAGCCGGCGGCACCTCTCATTAGTCACCAGATGTTATTATCAAGAGAGGGCCGGAGATGGGCTTCTGGCCCCGAAGACCACCTCTCAGCCCCAGCACGCCCCCAGGCCGACTTCGTCGCAGGCTTCCCTCTGTGTGGTAGGACAGTCAAGACCTGCTGTGTCCCTCTGGTAAAGCCTCAGTGGTGCTGGCCGTGCACCAGCTCTAAGTTCTCAGGTCCGTGAAGTGCACCAGGGCAGGAGTTCAAACACCTGCTTTCAAGGGCAATGGTACTTTGCGATACAGAGAGCAGACATCATCACTTGGGAAGAGAGAATTTCTGTGGCTGAGACTATCTTGAAAGATAGAGTTCAGCCGGAAACGTTTGAGGTGCATTGTAGGTGCATCAATAACTATCAGTCCCCTCACCACATGCATTTCAGACATACCATGATGGATGGACTTCAGTTGGCCTAGGGTTGGTGTGTTTTTTAAAATGTTTTTGTATTTGTACATAGCACAAGGATTTCAGGCTGAGTTTGAATATTGGATGTGAGGAGGTTGTGCGCTGTGATGTCATAAAACACAGAAGAAATGATGCAAAGAAACAGAAAGAGAATGATTCCTAAAGTGAAAGGGGGACTTTCTTCTAACTACAGACATAAGCACAACAGTTCACTCATTCACTTACTTGTCCATCTGTTTATTCAGCAGATGTTCATGGGCTTCTACATTGTGACAGGCTCTGTGTGATGTGCGTGAGGATAGACGGAGGAGCAAAACTGAGCCCCTGCACTTGGGAAGGGGGTGATGGCATGAAGCAATGGCCATGCTTGACCTTGGGTGGATACCACCTCCAAGTCCTGGATCTGCTTTCAGCCCTGGGTGGAGGGAATTGGGGCCTAACGTCATTCTACCCACAAGGGCAGTGAGCCCTTCCTAAGAGTAGAGATGTCGATCCGCTTACCTCCCCACTTCTGAAATTCTACAGCGCTCCCATCGAGCGCCTCCTCACTGAAGAATTCTCAGGGGAATTGCAAGACAGACCACTCCTAGCAATCCGCTTTATTTCTCATTTAAATACTCTCATTCTGTGCTTTCCTCCCTCTCTCCCACTGAAGAATGAATTATATATCCCGTAGGCACATATAATTAAAGAAAGAAAAGTAAATCTAATATATCCTCAAGCCATTATATTTGTATTTATTTACTCTCTGTGCTCATTGCTTGCTATTAATATGCTTATAGATTATAGCGTATACCATGAAGAGGGAGAAATATTAGTCGCTGTCGATAAGGGAAATAAGCACCCTTTCACTTAGCTTGGAATGCAGTCAAGTGATAAGCACTCATTGCGCACCTGCTGCAGTGCTTTGGAGGACGCAGATCAGAGACAGGCGTGTGCTCTGGCCCCGCTAGCCAAAGCTGAAGGGGAAGCGAGCACTCGATCGGAACAAGCCCCCAGTGCACTCCTCACTCTCCCTTTTGTCCTGAATAACATCCCCCTAACCCACCGGCACCTCCACTTTCCGATCAGTACCCGATCCAAAGCAGGACATTGCAACACAGCTGTGTCGCTGTGGCTGTTTTGCTTTGCAGTGTGTTTTACGACACAGTTGAACCGGTTGGTCCTCTCAAAATATAAAGCTAGTGTCGTGTGTCACCAAGCATTATGCACAGCGAATATTTCCAGTCTTTGTTTCTTGTCCATTTTCCCATCTTCACCACCCTTTATCAGTGGGACAGTTTATTGTTTCTTTTCCTCTATTGTCTAAACTGTTTTGAAGTATGTTCTTTTACGTAGTGGTGTTTTTTAAAAAAATCTGTCGGAATGGAATTTGTCTCTATGGCTATGTTCCCTGCTTGGGAAAAGTCATTATGAAGTAGGTTATGCTCTTAAATATAATTTATGAATACTACTGGGTATTGCGAGAACAATTGGAAACTTATTTGAGGCTTCCTTCTGCAATGTGGAGAGTCAATGCTCATTTTGATGGGACTCAAGGATGAATGGGGCTGCTGAGACAGGGTCAAGGCCAGCTGCTCCTGTCTGGGTGGCGGGCTTGGTCAGGACCATTTTTTTTTTGGATATTCTGGATTCGTAGGAATGGCAGCAAATTTCCAGCACTTACTGAGGTATGGCTTTAACTTTTAAGAGCCTCGGTTTTCTTGTCTAATTGAATGGCTATGGCCATTCTTACTGAAACAGGAGACCTTAGGAGAGGATGAACACCAAGATTGTTTCAATCTTAACGAGAGGATCCTGAAAAGAAATTGGACCAAACTTGGCTCAGTCTTGCATCTCCTGGGTTAAGTGTCCCACCTGTGATGTCATTTGAGGCTGGATCACTCACAAGCAGAGCATGCATGTTATGGGAATATTGTATGAGTCTTTCACAGAGGCCAGTGGATGGGTCCACACTCCTGCAGGTGGGGTCGAGGTTCTTGCTGTCAATCATTTTAAGAAGAGATGGTCCAGGAGATGGAGACTCGGGAGAGGAGCCTTAGACACAGCTAAAAAGGGAAGGGAACACCACCTTTCATCTTCATTAATCCAGGGCTCACTTAGGGGCATCTGGGAGTTTCCAGGTGGTCAGGGGGCCCAGGAGCCCTGAAGAGACAGGCCGAGTGATTAGTTATTCTCTGTGCTGTCATTCCCTTCCATGTTCCCCAAACCTTTAACAACGTGTTTCACCTGGTGGAAATGAGGAGTCTAAATGTGAGGGAGAACAGGGAAGAGTTTCACCCCATCACTGTCTCCCTGTGCCTCTTCAGCCCTCCTTCCCTGCTTTATAGTGACCCCCTAATTGTGAGCAGCTTATATTAAATCTGCGTCTTCAGTCTTTACCTCCAAGTTAAAAGACTTGGTTTTGAAGGTCGGTCTCATACTTCAGGAAAAACTGTAAGCTGCTGGAGCCACACATCCAAGGCAGGGGAATCATGGATTTCTTACTGTACAGCAACACTCCCCCTTGCCCTAGTGTTGGGGTGGGGGTGAGGGTAAGGGGGTTGGGGAGCCTGGAGAAAACACGTCCTCCTAAGTGACTGCCCTGGGGGTGGTTGCTCACTCCTTCCCCTAGTCATTTCTGCTGGCTTCACTTATGCCCATTTACCCCTAAATGGTTTTGTGTGCATTTCCTAGGAACGAAGACATTCTCCTACTTAACCACCTGCCCATGGTCAAACTCAGGAAATTGAACAGGGCTACAACATCATTACCTAACCATAGTCCATATGTAGATTTCATCCATTGTCTCCACAATGTCCTTTTCATCTGCTTTCCCCTTTGGTTCAGAATCCGGTCCAAGTTCACACATTATATTTAGTTGTTATGTCTCCTTTAGTCGCCTTTCGTCGACAACAGTCCTTCAGCTTTATGTGCTGAAATACCACGTGATTTCACTGATTTGTGGAACCTAAAAAAAAACAAATGAGTGAACAAACAGAAACAAGCTTGTAAATACCGAGAACAAATACAGTCCGATATTTTATAGATTGTTCTTCAGTACAGTTTGTCACCTGTTAGTGGGTGACACATTTCAGCAGGAAAGCCACAGAAGTGCTCTTCGTCTCTGAGCATGGACCTGCTAGCTGCTTGTAAACACCATCTATAGGACTTGGGGAAAATATGCGAAGATTATATAAGAAATAAGTCAGAAACATTCCTAGATTTCAAATCGACCCTAATACTCACTGTGAAACACGAGTGTAAGCTTTAGGTTAGAAGTACAGATAATAACATATACAGAGTACACCATCATCATAATCACTATTTTGCTTTTCATATTGCTCTGACTCTGAGTGCACTTGGTGGTAGATAGGAAAGAGTATGGGAACATGAGGTTATTTAACTGCTAAAGATTATTTAATTTCAAGGCACCCTAATGTTAGGAGTGGAATAATTGCTTTGTTCTTCATCTTTTTTCATCTCAGTTCTTATGTTTCAGTGAGTCCTCAGACTGCTGTTGGTAGGTCCTCTGAGCTGCTGTGAGATGATGGTGTTTGTTCTGAGTTAGTAGCAAACAGTTATAATCTCATTTCATTCAAATGATGTTATTATTGCAAGATGTAACCTGAACTGTTTCTGACACTCTCATATTTCTCTTGTTTAAAAAACAGCTTTCAACAGGATCTGGGTGAGCTAAGCAATTGACAAATTACAGGAAACGATATTTTTAATCAATCATTTGCCTAAAGTCATGAAAGCTAATCTTTGGTTTATAATTACTCGGACATAATACCATTTAGAAACTCTTCTTTCATTACAAGGCATCTAGTAATTTTTATGGTTTTTCTTCTTTTGTACAGCAAAAAAAAAAAAAGTCTAAAAAAGATGCCTTTTAAATATAAAGACTCAGATAGGCTTAAAGAAAAAGGATGAGAAAAGAAATAGAAGGCAAAACATGAACACAAGAATACTGGTATGAGCATATTAATGCCAGTCAAAATAAATTTCAAGGGAAGGCTATGAGCAGAGATAAAAAGAAGCATTTATAATGATAAAAATGTCAATTCATCGGGATACATAACAACACAAAAATGCATAGTCTTCAAAAATCAATTCAAAATACACAATATAATTTCAAAATTCACGAAGAAAAAATAAGTGTTAAAGAAAGAAATAGATGTAGTTGGAGATTTTAATACCTCTCTCTCCTCCATGAGGATATAAAGATTTGACCAACACTCGACAAACTTGACCTATTAGCATTTACGGAACAATGGAAGAACACATAGTCACTTTTAAAGAACACATTAAGCATTCTCTAAGAGAAACCATCTGCAGGCCATAAAGTATATTTCAGTAAATTTCAAAATATTGAAATCTTAAAGATTTAAAAGTACGTTTTCAAATCATGACAAAATTACTTTGGAATTAATAACAATAAGATATCTAGAACATCTCCAAAGGCTTGGAATTTAAATGGCTCACTTCCAGATGATATACAGGTCAAAAAGAGAAATCATAAGCCATTGCTGAAAAATGATTTCAAAAAAACCACAACATATTAAAAATTCAAAGATTCCACTAAGCCATTAACTTATGAGAAATTTATGGCTCTAAATTTCAGACTGTGGATTTGAAATCTCCTTGAACATAAGTTTCTACATTATGAAACTAGAAAAATGTGGGTGAGTTGAATCCAAAATACATAGAAAGGAGAAAAGAAAGAAAGATAAGGGTCAAAATCAAAGAAATAGGAAAGTAGGTAAATAATAGAGAAAATTAACAAGGACAATAGTCAATTCTTCGAAGAAATTGGTAACAGTGAAAATTCCTTAGCAAGACTGATTTTTATCAGTTGAGGGTTGACCAGAGAATCTGAGCCAACATGAGTGTGTAGAATATAGGATGTAGGAATTTGACCTCATGCATTGGGGAGCTGGTTAAACAGCCCATGTGCAAGCCTACAGGACCTGCAGTCAGGAATGAAAAGGGGACATGAAGTGGGAGAAACCAGGACCAACAAGGAGGACCAGCTGGAACGCAAGAGCACAACTTGAACCTGCTCTGGTCTTCCATCACCGCTAAGCATCCACCTTCAATGTCTCCAGTTACATGCTGGTGCACTTGCCATCACTACATAGACACCTGGACCAGGATTCAGAGAGCCCGGAGCACAGGGCCAGCAGGAGTGGGAGGGACCTGCAGGCCTGGCTGCTGCCCCACCCGTAAGGTGAGCCTGCAGGGACATGACAGGGTGCAACAGCGGAACAGGCGTGCCAGCCCCTGCCAGGCCTTGAGCTGGTCACTGCTTCCCTCACGCCTTCCAAATCTGGTGCTAATTTCTCCTGAGCCCACCTCTGACCCAGAAACAGAGAAGGAAACTCTGGGAAATGTAGTTTTGCTAGGGCAGAAGACATAAGACAAAATCTCGCTGACAGAGAAAACAGAGAAGACATAAATGACCACTATCACGATTGAAAGAGGGGCTATCACTCCAGATTTTACGGGCAATTGACAAAACAAACTCAGGCTGCTTTGTTGCTTACCTTCACGTTCCGTTGTCGCCTGCATTCCCCAGAGAAAGAGTCACATGAAAAAAAGCTAACAGACATCAAATTACCCATCTCCCTTATTTCCTTGCTGCGTGAAATATTTCAATGTATTAAAAACAAAACCTTACGCACTAGATCAATTAGAGCATCAGGATTTGCTTTGCAAAAGAATTCTTCAGGCAGCAGAATGTGGGCATGTTTCATGCAAGTTCATTATTTCATTGACAAACTCAAGGGCAAGAGCAATGAAAGTGAAAATCGTTAGCCACTTCACATTAAAGATCAGTGAGATACGGGGAGAAATTTCCTGAAAGGAAAACTGATATGCCCATAATACTTTCAAGCAGAATCACACACCACCGTAAGACCCATTTATTGCCCAGAGTGGTTGTCTTCGTATGTGCTCCAGCTCCTTCGTTGTCCTATAATACGGGTTCTTTGCTTTCTGTGGCCGGAATATGTCTGACATAACATTCTTGAATGTGCAGAGCCATTTGCGAATAGGGATCATGAAAAGGGGGCCACGAAATGGGTTTGGGTTTCTGTTTTCTCTTTGCAAAGAGGACAGACAGAGCGGCAGAGAGTGGCTTTCGCAGAAGTACAGGAGAACCCATTGTAACATTATTTGGCATAGAACTTAGCACACGCTGAAGGCCACAGTGAGAAGGGCAAAGGCTCGTCAGGGTCCTGCTGCCATTCTCCTCTGCCTCGACTGCCAGTGAGGAAATAAGTCCGATCATTAATTCCTAGGAGGATATGGAGGTGCCTTCTCAGAGTTCTTACCGTGTTAAAAAGATGCCTGTAGAAATCCACTGTAGTATGAATTTGTTTTTTGTTTTTTTTTAGGCGAGGCAACCCTTGGTTGACCTCACAGATTGCAAGGACAATGTCAGCTATCAATCTCTTATTTTTTATTTTTTACTCCTACAGCACCTGGTCTTCCTAGGTGGTCTCCCATCCAAGTACTAACCAGGCCGACCCTGCTTAGCTTCTGAGATTGGACGAGATCAGGCTTGTTCAGGGTGGCGTGGCCGTAGACACGAGCGTGTAATGGAGAGATTTCAGGCACTAGGGAGGCTGGGTTACGATAGATTTGGGTGCCATGGGGAGAATTTTTTACTTTGAGTTTGAGTTTTTTACTTTCTCCCTCCAGAGTCCCTTCACTGTTCAGTGGGTCTATCCAGCACCAGCTCTTTCACGGGCAGGGGTGTGATGCCTGCCCCAATGGGAAGCTTGGTAACATTCGCTCCCCGGTTGACAGTTGCGTTTGTTCCTCATTTCCAACAAAGCCATTGTTTCTGACCCCGCACAGACCTGGGATGCTCGTTCCCGGCCTGGGGGCGCCCACGGTCGTGTTTTATGTCTTCTGGCAGAATCGAGGAGGTGGCGTTGTTCAAACAGAGTTCGGAAAACATCTCCAGAGGAAGGGTCTTCTCTGCAGTCACTGAGCCTAAAGTCACCGTTCAGAGAACAGCATTTATCGCCACCAGAAGGTGCTGTGAGCACCTTGGAGGAGGGGGGACCGGTGGCTCTGCAACCACTCTATCCAGAATACAGCAAGAGGGACCTGCGGGCCTTCTCTTCCCCCAGAATGAACGGCAACTTTCGAGCCTGACAGCTCGATTTTACACTGAACTTTATTCAATTAAATCTACATTTTTTTTTTTTTTGGTCTTACTTCATGTCCTTCCGCGAATTGGTTTCAGCATCTACTTGAGCCAATTGCTCCCACTACACTGCTTTCAAAAAGCTCTTCTACTAAAAGAATTTCAACATGTAAATGAATCTTCTCTCATATTATCGCTTCATTTTCTGAGGAAATGGGTGCCAGAAGAGGGGGTGGGACATAATGAGTCAGCAAAATCAAGCCATGCCCAGACTGGAATTCACTTTCAGCAGCCTGCTGGAGCTTGCCTCTGGAGCCCTGGGTTTGTTCTTACGCAGCCCAGGCACGTCGTGCATCCGCCATGTGCCACCGTGTTCTGGATGCTTCCAAGTCTAAGTGGGACAACCAAGAGTCCATGGCTGTCCCCAGCTTGCCAAACCTTCATTCACACTCAAAACTGTACTTCTGGTGGCTTTTTCCCAGATGGTTAAAATCATGACAACGTCGACCGAACACTCATTTCCCAGAGTTCCTTCAGTCAATGCCGGTAGCTACTGCATCACCATCTCCTCCACGGCCTCCTATTTCGAAAATAATGGTGATGAGGGAAAAGCATCAGAAGCAAAATAAAGCAAGAGGGTTCTCTTATCAAATGTCATTAAAAGACTCTTGGATTAAGAACAGGGACCCTGTCATAATCAGGTGGCTCTGAAGACCAAGATGGCAGGGAAGTGCCCCTAATTTCTTGTCATTGGCTGGTACAAGAGGGCTTGCAAGCCCACTCTGTGCAGAGGCGGGATCGTAAAACAAAAAAGAGATGTGGAATGGCTGTGTCCACTGGTCACCAATCTGGATTTCAGGAGCCCTAGATGTTTAAGGGGGATGCCTCCAGGCCACAAGGAGGGACTGTGCAGGATGGTCCAGGGGGCCGACAGACCCCAAAGCTCCAGTCCCCCACCCTGGCTTCACCCAAACAGGGCTTCCCTCTCATTTGTCACATGCATCAGTGTCCCCTGGGAAATTCTACGTATAGAGAGGTTTCCATAACTTTGAAAGTAACTGAAAACCACCAGCCTACGCCCCACTACAGCATGCTGGAGAGCTCTGCTGATGAAGTGCTCTCTTTGAAAACAAAATAGTTTGAAATAGCAAACATTGTACAAATGGCAAAGTAAGACCTGGGTTGCAGTCAACACTATTATGTCGGTTTCTTCTGTTCTGGTGTCTGGCACCAGAGGGGTAGAGCCCTGGGAATTGGAGAAGGGCTTCTGTCCCTGCCAGTGCCTTCTCAGCCTCTCTCGCCCAGCCTCACACACTGGGGAAGCCGAGCCAGCGGAACACAGCCCCATGGGGCTCTCAGACGCTCAGGCTGACATTTCCAGGCAGGTCTGCGTGGCATAAGCTAAGCTCAACTTACTTAAAAATAGACACTCCTACGGCTGGTAACACACTGCTTTTATTGCTGCCATAAACAAGGATTCAGTGACTGGAGCCCTTAACCATTATTCTTTTTGCTCTTTTTTTTTTCTTCTTCTTCTCAATTCACGAAACAGTAAAGGATGGTTTCAGAGAAAAGTTACTAAGACTATGCACGTAATGTGTATTGCAAAATGTTTGCTTTATGGTGATGGATAAAGCCATTTCGGAGTAAATCCCATTTAGCCACGATTCCTGGGTGTCAGTCAGGATGGCGTGATGCATGGAATCCAGACATGAAGCTGCTCACCCCTCCAAAAGAAGCATGGGCCTACACAGAAATTAGAAACGAGCTGCTAATTTGAAGAAATTAGAAACAAATGATATCAACTGTTAGCATTATTCGGGCTCTGTAAATGGCATCTCTTATTCTTGAACACTGTATGTTCAATAGTCTCATTTTACAGATAGGAAACTGAAGCTCAGAGAAGCCAACTTCCAAGCCACCAAACTTTCAAGTCCAGATCTGCCTGATCTGTTTTTTTTTCCTGCTTCCCACAGCTCTGTTTGCTCACCTCCAATGACAGGGAACTCACTGCCCCTCTAAAACACAGCTGTGTGCTGGACAGTACGAAGGACAGAAGCACTTTGTGGTGACATGACCTCTTTTGTCTTCGCTTTTTTATTTATGCCTCTTTACCCAGAGACTTACCTCCCTTTTTTCCTGTCTTTAATGAATGTTTCATTTCAGATTATAAAAAGGAAAATCAGTAGAATGATTGAAATTTCAGAGTAATCGACCTGATGCGTGTCAAACACATTTATGATGCAACCAGAGATGCTGACCCTGGTTTGGTTTCTCGGGTCCCAGATCTAAGACCTCTAAAAGGGATGTCACTAGGAGAAAACATGTTCTATTGCTAAGATGAACAAACTGTAGTTTGTATTGATTTTGGTAAGATGACCAGTTCAGAATATCTTTAATTACTTGGTCCCACGGGTTCTGTTTGAATTAACTAGATTTTGGTTTCTTTCTGTTCTGAGACATCTACTGATTTCTACTGATGATATGAGAATCAATACATAACACGTTTCTAAGTAATTAATAATACTTCTTTAGAGGATTCAGTACTTTAACAGAATAAAATGTTTTTGTTGCCTATGTCATTGACAGCAGTTTTTCTCAGCTAAGGGTGACTTTGCCCCAGAGGATATTTGGCAATACTTGGAGACAGTTTTGGTTGTCACAACCGGGGAGGTGGGGTGCTACTGGCATCTAGTGGGTAGAGACCAGGGATGCTGCTAAACATCCTGTAGTACCCAGAACAGCCCCCTGCAGAGAAGCATCTGCCTCAATATGTCAGTAGTGCTGAGGCTTAGAAGCCTTAATCTACAATAGTACCAAAGAATATAAATAGTAAGATGAAAAAAGTAGTTATCGATTTCACAATACAGAAAATAATTTATAATAATAACATTGGTGCCCACCATAATATCAAGAATCAATTGAAATGAATGGGTCTTAATTACAGACCACAGCTTCAATGAGTGTTATTAATATCCAGTGGAAACATTCCTACC
The DNA here is from genome assembly GCA_003508835.1 of Eonycteris spelaea. Classification (NCBI taxonomy): domain Eukaryota; kingdom Metazoa; phylum Chordata; class Mammalia; order Chiroptera; family Pteropodidae; genus Eonycteris; species Eonycteris spelaea. Next base: position 5,972,398 of record PUFA01000004.1, on the reverse strand, counting down.
TCTTTTTTTTTTATAGAAATCGTTAATTGTGAATTAACAATCAATCAGAGCATGTTTCCGGGAGGCAGGTAGCTTAATTCTCAGATTTCTGGAAGACAAATGGACAAGCGAATTCAGGGATAGCATGGAACATGCAGTCTTGGCATTCCCATGACATCAATGGAAGGAGACTTGACCTTTAACCCTGAAGACAAGTGAAGGAGCCACCCACTACTCTCAAGCTTTGAGCAGGTCATTTAAACCTCGTTTCCTCAACCTTGAAATGAAACTAATGGAAAAGCATCTGAAACATGAAAGTGATTCTATCAAATAAAACATGCCAGCCTCCTGTTACGTATCAAATGCTACCCTATGGAAGGTTTTACAAGGGCGTTCGTACTGTAAGTGAACATAGACGCCTCAACCAGACATATGAAATTGCTCAGTAATATTTAAGTGCTTAATAACAAGCCCTAAGATAGTTAGTTATGCCCCAGTCGACGCAATCCAAGATTTACTCATTTTTTCCTAATCAAACCCAGTTATGTGAGTTAAATGCTCTCAATAATATCTCAAAATTGGATTACGGCATTGCACCTGGAGCTCTCTCTGTGACCAACAGAACAACAGCTTAAGAAGCAGAATGGTTGAGTGAGTTCTGAAATGAGTCGAGAAAAAACGAAAATAGATTCTGGGTGAAAGAAAGACGTATGAAACAATCTTCCAATTAAGTAAAACCAAACAGAAGAAAAGAGACACATAGATCGAAATCTGGGGTAGAGAGTGCTCTTCCCTTATGGTTCTCTGACATTAGACAGCTTTTTCATGTTTCAAAAGGACAGCAAGGTGACCTTCCTAAAAAGAAGGCTGTATTGAATAATTAGAGTAGAGGTAGAAGGACAAGGGTTTTGTTTTTTGTTTTTAAAGGGCAAGTAATGTCCCAAAGAAGATCATTGGAAGAGTCAGAGTCAGAGAAGTTAATGTGACAACAAAGAAGAGAGGGATTTGAAGATGCTACCCCAGGCTCCAAAGGTGGGGGACAGGGCCAAGAAGCAAAGAAGGCAAGGACACGGGAGAAACACCTGGAAAAGGAGGAGCAATGGATTCTCTCCTAGAGCCTCTGGAGGGGGCACAGCTGGGGGTGCAGACCAATGACACCACTTTGAAAGTCTGACCTCCAAAACGTTAAGAGGATAAATTTGTGTTGCCTTCGATCGCAGAGTTTGTGAGCATCTGTGACAGCAGTGACAGGAAACTAATTCAAGGACCAAGCAGTGGATCTGGTAGAACCACAGCTCACAAAGAGGGCCTGGGCTTAGCCGGACAGTGGTGCAGCCACCACCACGAGGACTGGCTGAAGCCACAAGCGTGGGCGGAGTGGACGGGGGAGCGAGGAGGCACCATGAGTTGTGCCCCGATAACGCAGAAGGGCTAAACGCCGGAGAGCATCACGGCGTGTGAGCACTAGATGCAGAAGAAAGATGCAAGCACGACTAGAGAAGAGAGACTGGGGTGGTGTTATGATTCAGAAGTCAAGAAGAATTGTCAAGATATTGGTTTTTCCTCTCTTATCCTGAGCTTTAATTTCTCTTTTTATTTGGCTCTTAATGGGCAGTGGCAATGGACCCTATCAGCAGACCTGTAACAGCAAATTGCCAAAATCCACAAAGACAGAAAGTAGATTAATGGTTGCCAGGGGCTGGGGGAGGTGACGGTACAGAGTGACCACTATGAGGTATAGGGTTTCTTTTTGGATGATGAAAATGTTCTGGCATTAGTGGTGATGGTTGCATAACTATATGAATATATTAAAAGACACTGAATTATACAAATTAAAGAGTTGAATTCTATGGCATGAGAATTACTTCTCAATAAAAATAGAGATGGATGATGGATGGATGGATGGATGGATGGATGGATGGATAGATAGATAGATAGATAGATAGATAGATAGATAGATAGAGCAAAGCCCAAAGCCTGAGTGGCCTTCACTTGTTGCTGCAGAGTGGAAGAGTCACCTGATGCTTCCAAGTCACATGTGCTCCTTCTCATGTGGTGGCTCTTGGCCATCTCTTCTCCTAGCCCTTCTCAGAGTCACGTCTGTGACTGTCTTCCTCATGGAAGAGAGACAAGTGAAAATGATAGGCAGGGGTGCCTGGAGAACTCTGAGTAATGGAGCAATTTCTGCCTGGCATGCTGACAGATTTCCACTGAACATGAACCAAATCCTTTGGGTTGACTTCCAACAGCAGGTGGTGGTTGCTAATTACAACGAAAAACATGCCACAGTAGTTTCAGAAGTAAAGAATGCAAAACCGAATATTTATTAATAATCGCTCATCAAGTAGAAACAGCTGGTACAGGTGGATACTCCTGAAGACCCACAGCAGGGGGTGAACAGAAAGTGTCCAGTGGGTGACCCCTTTGGACATCAACAGGAAGGTGTGTCTGGAGTCCCAAGAACTCTGGGGTTGAGTTCGGAGATGACTTTGCTTCCACCTGGTTCTCTGACCACACTTCCTTCCACAAGGCCCTAAATACCTCAATTGTCCCATCTATAAGATAGGTTTCTTGGTTGCCCCAGACCAATTCTGACGATGTTTTAATTGAAACCAGAGAGATCATCACTTACGACTGGGCTATTAGCAATGTGATCGTAGGATAAATTTCTGGTAATGGAAGGAAAACTTATTCTGAGCAAAGTACTTGGAATCCCTAAACCCCTTGTACTATATCTAACAGATACTTGGAAATGGTATTAACAGACTAAACAAGAAAATATGCTGCTTTAATCAAGTGTGCCTCACCTGAGCTGTGATTCTTCTCTGGCCTTATGAAAGGGGAATATTTATTGGACAAGAGTAGGTTTTGTAATTTGTCAAAATCATACCTTTTTCTGAAATAATTTCTTTGCACATGCATACCCATGGTAGTGGCTTTTATGAAAGAGAGTTTATTTTGATTTCTCTGTTAGCTGGATCAGTAATCAAAAAACTTGATTTGAGGGGATAATTTCAAGAGCCTGTCAAATAACACAGGGATCCTTTGGGAGGCATTTGCATAAGTTTCCTAAAACCCTAACTGGGAAACAGCAGCAATAACCGATCCCTGAAGGGTGTGGGGACCCTTCCCTTACTCAGCTGCTTCTGCGCTTCTAAAATAGTTTCCTACCAGAAGCTTCTTTCACTCTTCTTTCTTCACCATGATCAGACTGAATGGGGACTTGGATCCAGCCACAAATGTGTTCTAGGCATGACTTAACTATAAGCTTCTAAACACACTATGTTCATCATCTTCAACTTATAGGAGAACTGAAGAGTCGTTCCCACTTTCTTGGAGTGGTCGTGGCTAGAAAACATAGCAGAGAATATAAGGGCTGGATGCTGGGCTTCCTGGGCATGATGGTTCACTCTCAACAGGTGAGGGGTTCCCACCCACGGAGAAGGGGGCTCTCAGGTGTAAGCATCCCCACAGGCCCCCTCTCTGCACCCCAGCATCTCAGATAGACCCCTCGCCTTACGTATCCCTCAGACTCTTCCTTGCCAAGAGCAACCTCTGACGTGCTCCAGCCTCCATCTCCTGCTTCCTCCTCCTGCATTTATCTGCTTTTTGTCAAATTAAAGAAGTGACATTCATCCGAGGCACCTAGGAATACCCAAATTTATCTGCCACTAGCCAGCTTTGCTTTGAGGTTCTTGAGAAATACATACAACAGAAGATAACCAAGTGTTGGACACTTTTTGGTACTATGTTGGCATTGTTCCCAGCTAGGTGACCACTGTTCTGGTTTGCCTGGGACTGAGGAATTTTCCAAGTGAAGGAACTTTCAGCTTTAAAACCAGGACAGTCTTAGGCAAACCGAGGTAAATCAGTCACGGTTATGGATTCAGTAGTGTTTCCCCCAAAATTCATATGTTGAAGCCCCAACCCCCAGCACTTCAGAATGTAACCTTATGTGGAAAAAGGTCGTTGCAGTTGTAATGAGTTAATTGGCAATGAGATGAGGTCATCCTGGAGTTGGTTGGGCCCCTAATCCAATGACTGAAATCCTTATTTAAAAAAAAAAAAAAATGGGAAATTTGGAGACAGAAATGCACACAGGAAGGGTGCCATGTGAAAATGAATGCAGAGATTGGGGTGATGTAGCAGAGCTCAGAAAGTCAGCGATAGCCAGCAAACTGCCAGAGGCTGGGAGAGAGTTTTGGAACAGATTCTTTCTCACAGCCCTAAGAAGGAATCAGCCTTATGGACACACCGGCTTTTGACAAAACTCTGGGCTCACAGAGCAATCATGCTGAAGGGTCACAGACAGGATAGGATTGGTGAAATTCAAGGAGTCAGGGGATGGTGAAGCCGCAGAGAGAGAACGAGGTCACTCAGAACTTCCCTGGGCCCCGAGAGGGGCTAGGGGCTTTTGAGGATGATCTGGGTAGTAGGAACCCACGTCCCATTCCCATGCAGCACGTTGGGATGGGGCTATGGGTGGGCTTTGGCAGGAATTCCGGTGGGAATGAGTCTGGAGCTAGCCTTCAGGCCCCCACAGAGATGTCCACACTAAGTCTGCCAAGGAAACTCTGATACCACCTGCCTTCAAGGGCCTTGCAATGCACTCCTTGAATAAGGAATGTGGCCCAAAGGCCGGAGGAGACTTCGGTGAATGTCTGGACTCTGCCATACCTCCAAAGCCTGGGTACAACCCAGAGAAGAAGAAGGACCCTATCCTATGAGCAAGACTAAACTTCCTACCAGTCTAGTCGAGGGGAGCTCTGAGCTGATTACACTCGATTTAAAAAATAAAACCACGGTGGCATTTGTTTATGTGCACAGATGTAGAGTAATATTTATATCCATTACACATTAATTGATTCAAGTAGGCTGTACGTTCAACTCCTGCAAGCTGAGGTCCAACGGACTGACGTCTCCGCCCATCCTTTGTCTCAGCTTCCTTGCCTCAGCTGACCAGCGGATCCTGTGGAGAGACGCTTCTCCCCATAAACTGCAAACAGAAGTCAATTTAGAGGATTCCTGCAGTGTTACAGCTGTGCTCTGAATCAGATAGAGAGGGTAGCCTGGGGCTGGAGGAAAGATGAAAAGGAGACAGAGTTGCCCAGAAGAATGGGAGATAAAAGGAAGAAAGCTGATTTGCAAACTAACCCTCCAGAGTCCTCCAGGGCCTCTCTAGCACTCCAGGAGGCCAGCTCAACTCCCTGGTTGTGTTTCTGCCCCAGCTATTTCTGGCCTCCACTCACAGACCAGGGTGCCCATGGGGTTGGATTATAGCCCACAGCTCACTGTGCTGTCACATTTGCCATCTACAAACAGAAGGGAGTGTATTTCCGCCAGGAGAGAGAGAACTCAGGATCTGTGGCAAGGAAAAATGGAATGCAGTGAAGGGGAAAACTTCGTTACAAACTCTCTGAGGAGCTGAGGTCATCCTTCTCCTCCTCCTGCTTGCCCGTGAGCAACTCTCCGCCTACGGCTTCTACCCTCTCTGAAGGAAAAAGGAACACGGAGCACTTACTTCATCCCTTTAATTGCAGAGTTAAAGGGGTGGGTGATGAAGCTCTACATCAAGCTCACAACCTCATTCTTCACTTTATCAGTATCAGGACCTCCGGGTTGGGGGTGCGAGAGCAGCACACTTCTTTCTTTCTCAAGACCTCCCCCTTAGCCGTAGGCTCTTTACCTTTCACGAGCATGTTCTATGCGCCTGTCCATCTTTCCATGATTAGTCTAAACATGGCAAGACACTTCAGACCTCTCTCCTGCCCACACTGTCTGCTGTTATCTTCCTGAACCCCAAGAGCTTTAAGCGGGGCGTTTGATCTTGTTTTCAAAAGAGCAATCAAGAAGAAAAACAATCCTAAGAGAAGAACTACGCTAATGCCAGTGTCTGATTGTACTGCTTGCTGTTTGTGTTTATTTCCCCAGAGACGGAGCACTGTGCAGGGGAGCCCCAGTCTGAAGCCTGAGGCCCAGTATGCTGGTGAGTCACGGCAGACTGTGAGATGGGTCACAGGCAATTACTGCTACTAATTAAAGTTTGTGAATCTCTTTTCTATTCAAATAGAGTGTGTCCCAGGTTATCCTTATAATGAAATGACTTTCATTCAACTCACTTACATTCTGATATACTCGCTAAGAAAAACGTGCAGTGCAGACAGCACACCTGGAACCCGTTGGCCGCCTTGACTCTTACTCACCTTAGGACACACCTGTACCGATGCCCTGTTAATAATTATGACCGTTAGATATGGTTATAATAAATACGGGTTTTTTTCCGGATTGTCTTGAAATCCAGTTTCAGCCATAGGGCTCTATTTAGAACGCGACACCATCCGTCTCCTGTCTCACGTCTCACAACAGAAAGTGTCCTTGGGCTCTGACTGCCTAGAAACACAGATTCCAGGTCTACCAACTGGCTCGGCTCCCCAGAGGCGCCAGCTTCTCTGTCTCAGCTTTGCACTCTCAAAAATGGTCATAACACGTGACCTCCCTCGCACGGTGCTTGCCAAGATAAAGCGAGCTGCCGTTTCTCAACTTGCCAAAGCTCAAATGCTGGGCTTTCAAAACTAGCAAGAAAACTGGCTGCAGAGCTAAAGCTTTGCAACTCTGCCCGACACACGGACAGATGGCACTAGGTGTCGCTCCCGCGGAGGACAGAGGGACAGCCTTTGGGAGACTAAACCTGTCTGGAGCTCTTGGAGGAAAATGCACCTTTAAGTCGGGAGGGCTCGGAAGTCATTGCTAAGACATAGGCGGCAGCCCATCGAGTTCACTGCTGTGCTGGCCTCTGCCATGAACACGTTTTTGCCAGTGAACTCGGCAGTAAGAGGGCTGTTCATCCAGGTTTATGCTTGTCGGCATGGAAAAACTGTTTCCTTTCACAGTCAGTGTCCTGGTTTGTCGGATAAAATATCTGGTGACCCTACCCAGTGGGACCCTTAGAAGCCGTGCATTTCAGAGCCAGCATCCGATGATGGCTGGTGTCGGTACTTTGCATTCGTGCCTAATGCAGCACTGTGTCAGGAGGGGCACAATAGGACAGTGCGGTTATTCTATGTTGACTTAGAAATTTGGTAGTTCACGTAGCACAGGGCACCTCAGCCTCGGCACTGTGATTCTCTGTGGTGTAAGATGCTTAGCAGCACCCAGCCTCAGGAGTTCTCTGCTCCCTCCACCCCTATGCGCGACAGTCAAAAGTATCTCCAGACATTGTCAAATGTCTTTTGGGAGGTAAAATCACCCCTGCCTGAGAACCACTGGCGTAGTGCTTCTTACCATAGGATTTGGTGTACAAATCTGGGTTGATTCAGCCTCCGACAGTCGTGGTGCCTGAAATAGCACCTGAAATCAGGGGATGGGAAATACTTATCTTTAAGGTTTGGAACGACAGGCTGGTGGTCATGAGCTCAAAATTTAGAGTCCGATAGATTTGAATTTGAATGTCACTTAAAGTGGACACTTGTTTAGTCTATTACAAATTCTTGGGATCTATAGTATATGTGTGGGGTTTTCAAGATACCATATAGCTAGCCCCTGTGGCATGACCCACCTCTTCTAAAGTCTATCCTAAGCCCCAACCAGGGAGACAGTCGCTGCATGCCCCATGAGCCCGGGACTAAAACGTGTTAACCCATTGTCGGTGCGATGGCCCGTGCTCCAGTTGACGGTCCTTGTGTGTCAAAGTCTCCTCCAGCCTGTTACACGCCCAGAGTGCGTGAGTCATCCGTGGTCCTGGGGTTCTCCTTGCAGCTGAGCTTACGCGGGCTAACTCTGAGCTTTGCCTCTAATCCTGGCTCTGCTTATAAATCTTTACTTAACCCTCTCTGAACATCAACATCTTCACTTGTAAAACAGGGACAAATAATACCTGCTTCTTAGGTGCCTACAGATATTAAATAAGCAAATAAGAGTGTTCAGCATAGTATCTGGACCACCTCTCAGATGCTCATGAATGTAAATGAAGCGATGCCTAGCATGGTGCCCACCACATCCCAGGATGCTCATGTGTCCCCTTCCACACCTTCCCTCTTCTGCCATCATTTGGTCCTTCAATAACCTCAGTGAGGACTTTGCTGGAGAGTCAGCGTGCCCGGAGTAAACTTTCTAGTGCAGTGCTCATGGTGGGTGTTCACTTTAAGAACAGGGAAGCTTGATGCTAATTTTGGAGTCATTTTGGGGGGGTTACAATATTACCTTCCTTATCACCTCCTCAGTTTATCAGGAAAGCTGATTCTACTAGTAAATTTTGTGCAAGTGAAATTTAAGTGGGAAAAAAAAATCAAGCAAGAGCCACGTTGCAAATTGACGTTGATGGGAAGAATCAGCATGCCATCACGTCAGAGCCTAGTGGCAGGTGGCAGCCTGGGACCTTGAGGCCCATCAGTAATTTGCAGTAATTGTGGGAAAGACTTTGATTTTGTGGATTCAGTCACAATCTGATCTAAACCTCAAGGGGTAGCAAGGTGCCACCCACCCTCAGTCACATGTCCCAGCTACCCTGTCACCTGCATTGCTTGCTGTCACTTTCACAGTGGACTCTCCAATTCCTACTTTGTTTACATATAACAGAGAGGGCCCCTCTGGATGTGAATTATCCTCAACGGATATCCTCAAGGACCTTCACAGAGACCGGCCCTCGCCCAGAGCAGGGACAAAAGCCAGGCAGAGGAAGCCTGAAGCCTGAGCGAGCAAGGATTCTGTTTCGGATCTGTGGGAACCGGAGCACAGACATGGGGTTGCAAAGGGCTGGTGGGTGCGGGGAACGGGAAGAGCCTACTATGAGTTTTTTTTGAGGGGGTGACGAAACATTTCTGGAATTAGATAAGAGTAATGAGTATACAACCCTGCAAATATTTTCTTTTAAACCCACTGAATTTAAAAAAAAAAATAGAAAAGAAAAAAAAGAAAAAAGAAAGAACAAGAGAAAGTGGAGTAAGTCCCGTGCAGACTTTGGGGACAGCTGGGTGCATGACCTCTGTGCTGTCTTGAGGCCCCAGTGCTCTCTCTCTGCAGCCCTGCTTTCCTCGGGGGGCCCTGCTCCCAGACCGGCTTCCCCACTTGGAGGTTCCCGCAGCCCAAGTTTATGTCCTCCGGGTTTTCAGACCCGCCCAGAGACAAGTTCTTTTTTTTTTTTTTCTTTTTTTTTACATTGCCCTGGGAGCTTGCAGCTTGACTGTGTCTGTGGCTATCTCCGAACCAGACATTGTGGCCAGTGGGACAGTATATGCTGATTGGCCTAGGTGGGCCTGAGTCGCATACCCACCCACCCCGGTCGCTGTGGGGGTCTGAGGTAGAAGGAGCTAGAAACTTCAAGGGAACCACAAGCAGTGAGATTGGGGATGGGTGAGTGACTCCCAGGGGTAAATATAAAGCAGAAATGAATATTGACCAAGCAAAAATGACAGAGGTTGAATAAGTCTCTGTGCTGTGTGGCCTGGAATAATCTCTGTGCCTTAATGCCTCATCGGTAAAATGAGAATAATAGCAAGACAGTAAGGAGTCGACCTCTGACCCATGGTTTCACTTTCTGTGGTTTCAGTTACCCGCCATCAACTGTGGTCCAAAAATATGAAATGGAAAATTCAGGAAACAATTCATGAAGTTTAAATTGCACGCTGTTCTCAGATGACATCTCCTGCCGTCCAGCCCCATCCTGCCCAGGATGTGACTCATCCCTTTGTCCAGCATCTCCACGCTGTATAAGCCTCCCACCTGTTAGTCACTTAGTAGCCGTTTCAGCTGTTAGATCGACCTCCCTAGTATCACGAAGGTGATGCTGGCGGTAGAGATGCTGACAGTTCAGATGTGCCAAAGAGAAGCCATCAGGTGCTCCCTTCAAGTAAAGAGGTATGTATGTAGGCATAGGAAAAAGCATAGTATTATAATATAGCCTTTGGTACTGGCTGAGATTTCGGGCATCCACGGGGGGTCTTGGAACATATCCCTGGAGGGTAAGGGGTCACAACACTCGCCTTGCCAGGTGGTTGTCAGGATTAAATGAGCTAAATGGTGTAAACCACTTAGAACATCGCAAACACAGTGTAGTGTTGACTGCCATTATTATTATCTGCAATCTCATCTGTTCTTGGATTTCTATAATTAGCTTCTTTGGTTAGTTACTTCCTCACCAGAGTGAGTCGTTCTTTAATTGTCAGCAATTTTTGAATGCTCTTTAGCAATGATCAGCTCTTATTTTTCTGCCTAAAATGACTATAAAGCAGTCTGCAAATTTCTACCTATGACTGAAGTAATAACAATAATAGCCCTAGCAATTGCTATAAGATCACTAGAACAGAGCTATGATCCTGGCCGGCCTTTCTCCTAAGTCCAAATTCCTGGCATTCTCGGTTTAAGGGATTCCTACCACCAGAATCCAGAACCATGCACAGAAGGGAATGTTTTCGGTCGGGAATCTGAGAGCCTTGACAGTGAGAATGTGCAGTCTGGCCCTTCTCCCAGAGACACACGCTGGTTCTATGAGAAAAGTAGTCATTTGTGATTCTCTTTGATCCTAGAGAATTTTTGCCCCACTGGGCACTCACACCAGAGAAAAAGGGCAGAACTCCAGGTTCACACACGTCACGTCACATTAACGCGCGTTTCTAGAGACGAATGGCTCCATTAAACACTGGGAAAGCCTCTGATACCCGGACAACCAGCTGAAAACACATCAATTGAATTTCACATGTGCGGCACAAATCCACCTGTATAATATAAAAATGTACTTCAAGTGATTTTGTGTGAATAGTTTATGAGCTATGATTATAAGAGATGATTGCTTTGGAGGAAGGGAAATGCGGGGAAGAGGGACAGTGGTTATTTTATTAGCTTTGTCAGCTTTGGCATAGGTGAAGTTATAAAAGGAATTAGCAACCCTGTGAACTATTAAGGGAATAAATAAATATTTTAATATAAGTTGGAAGACATTGCAATAAGGCCCAGCATGAATAATTCAATACTTCCATTACGATGTGCTTAAGATTGAAAGTCAAATATCTGAAAATCAAAAAAAAAAAAAAAAAAAGTCCTACTCGTGATTAAGAGAGCATAAATCCAGCAACTTTCCAGACTATGGTGTGTGTAGGCGCTGCTGACCCTAAGGTCCAGGCAGTGTGGTGGGCTTGGAAAGAGCCTTCTCGGGCAAATTCCCAGGTCTGGGGCAGGAGGTGGCTCTGTTACCTGGGCAATGAAGGAAGAAGCCAAGTCTCTATCCTCTGCCCAGACCTGCTGTCTCTCCTGGTGAGGCAGAGAGAGTAGGGGGCAAGTAACTCCTAATTTGTACACATCCCCCAGAGGTTCATTAGGAATCTATTGGAGGTTTGGCAGAAAAGAATATGTCTGCACCACAGGAGACAGGGCTGAACCGATTCTCTATGGCTACCTCCATCAGCTCTCCCACGCAGGGAGAGGGTCTCTCACCTGCCGCCTGCCAGCAAGCTCCATCCCTTACTTACTAGGAGCTCTTAGACAAATTATGTTATTTTATTGAGCCTCAGTTTCCTCATCTGTAAAATTGGGATGCCAACTCTGAATGTGCTGTGAAGGTTAAATTAAATGATGAACATGAACTACCGAGTAGAGCATCTGGCTCATGAGAACTGTCCCCCACCCCTCCCTTCCTGCCTAACATAGAAGAAGGAAGATTCCTCTTTAAACAGCAACAACCAACTATCGTAGGCTACAAATTCCTGTGTGTTGAGGGATTTATAAGAAGCCGAGAAGAACGATCCTTTTTGAATAGAACTACATTCAATTTTTCATACCTCTAATCTGTATGTAACCTTTGGTAAGCCTCCTGGTTGGTCTGATTCCTGGTTACCTGGGCAGGTTGGTCCTCAGAGTGACTTCCTGTGCTTTGCTGACTGGTTGTCCCACATGACTGAGGCGTGGCAGAGTGAAATTTTCAGGGATTGTTTGCCTAAACCTCTTCTTTTTCCAGAAACATCGCCCATATTCACATAGCTATGTGGGGTCCCTTATGTTATTATATGGACTGGCTTCCCCTGGCCAGAGGTGATTCTGCTAGCTTCCTCACCTGAACAGGTAGATCAGAGTCTTCTCCATGAGTTGTTCAGAAACTAGGAGAGAGCTGTGGGAAGCTATGAAATACATCTCAAAAGCTGCCATTGGTGGCCATTAGTTAAGACAGAGAGAGAGAGAGAGAGAGAGAAAAGAAAGAAAGAAAGAAAAGGAGAAGAAAGAAAGAAAGAAAGAAAGAAAGAAAGAAAGAAAGAAAGAAAGAAAGAAAGAAAGAAAGATAGGCAAAAAATATAGGCAGTGTTGCTGAGGATGTGGGACAATAGGAACCCTTATACATTGTTGGTGGGATGGCATGGTTTTTAATATTTTATTAAACCTATTATTAGGGTACCCTTGAAATCCAGCTTCTGTTGCAACATGCCGTTACCTCAGGAAAACTAGGAGTTCATCAGTGGTATGTAATCTGAAATTTTCAGGCCCAAATGACATCCTTTCTGGGAGGGTCTGAGAAGAAAATCTGCAAGAGCAGGTCCCCACCAGCCCAGCAGGGTGGAGGGACAGACTATCTGGACTCCCTTGGAATGTGTGCTTTCAGTTATTTTTGTAAACGTGGCATTTATTACAGTAGATACGACTTTCTGAAAAGTGAGAGCGGAGTAAAAAGTCAACAGTGACTTTAGACGCTGGAGTTTGGCCTCTAGCACAGTTTGGCAGGCTTGCCCTGGTGGCTCAGCCCTTAGGTGCTGTGGAGTATTTTGTGAATTATCAGAAACTCCACATTTCTCAAAAAAAAAAAAAATATATATGTATACACACACACACACACACACACACACACACACACACACACACACACACACTCACACACCCCAAGAAGAACCTTGTTTCCCAGGCAACAGCTTTTTCTATTGCTATCTTCCAGCTGGCTTCCCACAAACCAAGCATGAATATAAATGAAAGTGCTTCTGAAGGTAAGCGGCTGCTGCCTGTTGGGAGAGCAGTGAAGAAATCTAGAAGAGAATGAGGTCTTAGATAAAAATCAATGGCACAGTGCACTGCTAAGTGACCAGACTATTGCAGAGCGGCTGTAATGCTGGTCAGAATGGGGTCTGCCATACACAGACACTCTAGGAACACACACCACCTTCCCAATGCCTCCTCGGAGGGGACAGTGCGTGCCTTCTGCCTTTAACGCCATCCTGACAAGGGTGCGCTCTGCTTCCTGTCTCTTATCAAGGCATGCCTTCAGGCACTGCTTGCAACAACGTTTTATGCTTTTGAAGTGTTTTATCATGTTCAGTGTCAAAGTGCGCCCGCTTTAGCCTGCAGTAACAGAACACCAGTTCAAACTGGATTAAACTGGAAATGTATTCTTACATAAAAGGAACAGGATGGGCTTTGGGTGGTTGATGTCCTCAGGCTCATGATACAATTGAGACCCAGGCTTTTTCTGTGACTTTGCTCTGCTGTCCAGGGTCGACTGCATTCCGAAGCTGGTGTTCCTCCTGGTTATAGGGTGGCTTCTAGCAGTAGGGTGCTTCTAGCAGCAACCAGGACTATAGTCTCTCTTGTTCCAATACAACAGGAGAAAGGGAAAGTTGCTCCTGGAAGTCTTGCAGAAGGTTCCCAGAAATTTTCCGCAAAATACTTCTTACATTTCGTGATCCAGAAGCATATCTTATGCCAGTTCCTGACCCAACCGCTGGCAAAGAGGAAAGGTTCTCACCTGGACTAATTAGACCCCTGCCTAGAGCCCAGGGTGGTAAGGTCAGCTTCTCCTGAGGCAGGAGGATTTTTTGGGGAAGACGCAGATGGCTGAATCAAGTCTGAGCTCTACTAGACAAGGCATAGGGAAAGGCGTCGCTAGGCAGACGTGCGTTTAGCTAATGTTACTAGCTAAAAGTTTGAATAGCCCACTTTCTTTCTAGGTTGCTGTTTCAGCACCAATACTCTTTCTAGTCCAGTCCTTCAATTCCCACCTCTGTATCTGCTACGGATGGAATGTTTGTGCCCCCCTCCCGAACTTCATAGGTGAAATCCTAGCCCCCAGTGTGAGGGCCTGAGGAGGCGGGCCTTTGGAGGTAATAGGTCACGAGGGTGGAGCCCACATGCGGGATTAGTGCCCTCATAGGAAGAGATGTGAGAGAGCTTGCCCTGCCTCTGCTCCCTCCCGGGTGAGCTCACAGTAGCCGATGACGATCCAGGAAGGGGCCCCTTATCAGACACTAGGTCTGCCAGTGCCTTCGTCTTGCAGTTCCCAGCCTCGGACTATGAGAAATATTTGTTGTTTAAGCCCCTCGGTTTATGGAATTTTTGCCATATCAGCACAAACTCATTAAGACAGTATCTCTCACTCCATCATAAACGGGAGGAGCCCTCATCAGGAGAGGCAGGTGGTGAACTATTCCCACTGTCCCGGGAGCTGTCACCAGGCTTGTTCTTGTGGACCCTCAGTGTGGCGTCGCGAAGTCCCACCTGGACAAGGCCACTGGCAGCAGCTCGGCACCGAGTATACTGACGGAAGCAACGCGTCTCACACTCTAGTGAGAAAACGCCGGGGCGCGAAATGGCCCCACTCAAAATGCAGATCTCTGAGCCCAGTCATGGAGATTCTGGCCCATTACATCTGTGTGAGACTCAGGAATCTGTACCAGACAGACACATCACGAGATCGGAGGCAAGTCTTCTCTGGATCACACTGGCCGTGGATGGTAAATATTTGAACAACTTTATGTGTGTGCCCCTTGAAGGTTTTGGTTGAGGTTTCCGGGTAGAAATTATAAACATCCTTTGGGAAAGAAGGCCATTTTCAAGGATGGGGGATCATGTACATAATATCCTCACGTAGGGCCCCACCGGAGACTATGGCTCAGTACACTCTCCTGTGTGCCCCTCTAATCCGAGCCCCAGGATCTGCAGTTGGCGTTCATGTTTTTGTTTTAGGGAATCTCTAAAGCCTGGGGACAGGCTAACTTTCATCTCTCTGGGAAGAAATCATCCCCTCTAGGAGTCAGGCTACTTCTTGAGCATCTCTGTCCAGCTCTAGCAGGTATCCGGGATGTTGGGCCATCTGTGGGCACAGAACTGAGGTCACTGCTGCGCCTGCAACACAGTTTAACTCCACCCTCTGCCCAAGCTGCCTCTGAGGCCCCTTTATACAGGTGTTGACCTCGATAAATACTGGGCAGTCAAACCCCATCTCAGCATCTGCTTTAGGAACATGCTACCTGCTACAGACATCAAGAAGGCTTTTTGGAGAAAATGTTTCTTTCGGCAGTGCTGAAGAATTGATCGGAGAATTAGGCAGACACATGAGGAAAGGAGATGTGGCATAGATCATAGAAGTTCAATTTGAATTTCATCGGAGGCTCCTCCTCCCGTGTTGAAGGCTTTCTTCTAGTATATGGGACAAAATGTAGTTTATTCACTCTGTTAATGAACATTGAAATGGTGTCACAGGATTGGGGGAGATACATGGGTAGACCTCTATGACTGGACCCAGGATATGGATATATTTGTGCCTCATGAGAATTTGCAACAAAAGGTAACCTCTAAGACAGAAGCTCTTAATGGTGGGGGAAGAGAGGATGCCAGCCGACCCAGCAAGCCCAGAGCCTTCTCATGACGAGAGGCTATGCTGCTCAGCTACACGGACTTCCTCTCTCTAGAGACATCTTGGCACTGCCACTGCTGACTATGCAATTTGATAGCAGCCTCAACCCAACCTAAAGCCCCAGGAGGGTGTCATAATCTGGCAGTCGTTGACCACCCCAGACTTTCCATCATGGAAGGGCAGAGACTTCCCCACACTAGAACGGGCCTCTTCCTGGGTTTCAATTTGCCCTCCCTGCGCCCCCCGCTTCTGCCAGCAACACTCTCCATGACTTACCAGATGCATCACGGTGGCCCGCACACCATTTCCTTTGTCCAAGAAACTTCCTTCTTGATAAGTGTCCTTGAGAGACATAGGTCTGAGAAGCCCATCATCCCATCTGAAGCCTGGAATTTTAATTAGCAGAATCCTGGGAGAAATCGGGGCTGAGTGTAGTGTCAGGTTGAATCACATGAAACTTAGGATGGTCAACCATTTTTTGGCCTAACAAAATGGCAATTTCATATGATCCGAGTTAATAACTGGTGGGATTTTGGTGAGCCTTTCCCTCGAGAGTACACTGCTGCATTCTGAGTTATGAGAGAGAATAGAACTGTTAGGCAGAAGCTATTATTTATAAGTAAAAGCAGTGGAAGATGCATGGGCCCCTGAAAGAACAGATCATGCTAGATAGGCATCATTTTTTATTGTCCAGCATCCAAACGTACTTTCTATATTCACAGTGCCAAGCTCATGACCAAGTACAGCCAAGTAGATGCTTCTGTCTGAGACATGGAACCTTGAAAGAATAGACATTCAGAGAATTTTTTTCATGGTGGTGGTTGTGGGCTAGAGTCCACTGGTGTGGAAGTGAGTCGTGTCACAGGAGAGAGATAGCCAGAGGTGGTGAGGCCAGCAGCAATGAGTGTCCAGCTGGAGAGCATTGCAGTCCTGAGCAGGTTTCTGGGTGAAGTGTGGCTAAGCTCCACCCCCTTTTGTTCCTGTTTAAATCCAGCTTTCCATTCTTCGGTCAGTGTAGGTTTCTAAGCACTCCTAGAATAAATCCCTCTCCTGGTTAAGTCAACCAGAACAGGTTTTGTTGTTGGCAACTCAAAACATTAATAAGTACACTGTCTCTGACCAAAGGTTTTACAATGGTTTCTAGATCATAGTATTTATCAGTTCTTTGACAGTAAAGGAATTCATCTATAGCAGGGGCAGTAAGATGAAGGAGGGAAGGTGTATTTCTTTGATTTATTTCTCCTTAGTTATTTGTCTTTTCAGATTAAAAAAAAAATGTATTGTGGTATCAATTTGTATTTTTCAGAAAAAATTATCCATTTCATTTAGCTTTTCAAACTTATAATATACAACTATTGTGGTACTTTAATTTTAAAAAAATATCTCTATTGCCATAACTCTATGTTTCTAATTTGTTTTTTCCCACTTAAAAAAAAATTGCCAGAGAGTAATCCATTTACAGTTGTTTTAATTTATTAATTGCACTCTCGTTTTCTACTCTATTTCTCTTTGTCTTCACTATACCCCCTTGTTTGGTGGGAGGAATTTATGTTTCTTTTCTAACACCCTAATAAAATGCTTAAGTTGGTCACTTTTTCTTTTTTGTGTATAAATAAAAGCATTTAAGTGAATTAATGTGGTTTAGTTCAAACATGTATTGAGGGCCTTCTATGTGACAGGCAGAGAGAGGTCTGCAGAAGAGGGTACAAGGTGAATAAATATGAGTATGTATCCCCAAGAGGCCTGGAGAAGGAAATGGACATATTTAAAGATACTTTTTAAATGATATGAATGTAATAGTTCTTTAGCTGAAGAAAATACTGATTTTTTTCTCTATATAGTTTTGCATTTATCAGTATTTCGATGACACATTTTAATATTACCCCTATTTCATTTATGAATACATACTCTATATAATCAGAATACAGAAAACATACTTTTTTAAAAAACAAAAAATGACAGCATAAAATTGTGGTATTCAGCCTTGAATCTGGAGTTTCTAGAAAGACCTCCAGAGAAGGAGATACCAGATATGAGTTTTAAGGGAGAGGAAGAGGCATTCAAAGACAGACTAAAGGTTTTCCAGGAGAGGAGCAGTAAACAGAGGGCCAGCAGTGGGAGAAAGGAGGCTTTCTTTACCCTGGCTGATGGAGCTCCAGGAAGCCTGCCTCAGTGTCTGCCTGCTTCACTGCTGTAGCCCCAGCAGTCAGGGATGGGCAGATGGACTCCAGCTGAGCCCCCAGCGCTAGCCTGAGAGCGATGCTCTATGAGCGAGCATGTGTGCCGCTGAATGAGGATGGATGCGGTAGGGGTGGGAGAAGGGCAGCACCATTGTCTAGGAAGATGGATTTGATCCAGGAAGCCATTGGGAGCCCCTGTGGTTTTGAAGGCATAAAGGAAATTTTTACGGCACCTGACATGTTCTGTTTTAGAAGACTAGGTACTGTTCGGGGACAATTTCCCCACAGTTTAAAAATTGATGCTGTGTTATTATCACTTCCTTAAATCACTAAAGTTCATATCAAGGTACCTACCATCTCCTGTGGTAGATTAATGAGCCCTAATGCAAATTCTCCAATGCCAATAAAATCCCTGACATGAACATACTGCCAGGTAAAGACTGCTCTTATGGGCTAAATAAAGCAGAGAAACAATGGATTCCTCAATCACAGACACCGTAAATGTCTTGGATAATGGCTGCTCTCCTGGCCCTCTCTGCTCTGGCTCTCAGCAGTAACACAACTTCTGCTTCCAGACAGTGCTCAGCTAGAAAGGCAAGACTCAACATAAGAACATTTTAACATCAGCGACATTTTTTTACTGGATGGCAAATTACAGTAGGGACGAAAATACTTTTTACATATTTTTTGTATTTGTGATTTTATATATATCATATGTAAATCATATATGTGACATATATATATAATCAGAAATACAATTTCCATTCATCGTACTGCTCAATAAAGAGCAGTTATTCAGCTCAACAAGTTTTATAGAATGCCCTTTCCTACAAGTATGCAAGAATACTAGCAGTTTTCCCTTTAAAAATATTGTTAAGTGAAATTTAAGCCTGATCCCTACAGAGAATTAACTTTTATGACTGCTACATTCTGCCATGAGGAAGATTAATGATTGTTTTCCTCCTCTGTGTTCTAGTGCAATCCTTCATGCAAATGAGACAGATGTGAGAAACTTGGCACACAGGAAGTCAGGTATTACTTCCTGAATTAATTTGGCCGTAAGCCCTGGGCATTAACTCTGCCCAAAAAGAGCGTCCTTTAAAGGTAGGAACCCAATTCCCAGTAATGAGCTTGTTTGTTGACCACCAGCTGAGTCTGCCTTGAGGTGGATGCCTGGGTCTGGGGGCAGCCTCTGTCCACCTGGACCAGCCTCGCAGGTGTGGGGCTAAATGACTTGCAATGGGCCAGGAAAGGCAGGGGAGGCTGGGAAGCCCAGATCTCTGCAGGGTCCATGTAGATCGGTGAGAACCGATTCTGGGAGATGGCTTCTGCTGCACGCGAGGCCCCATGGGAACGGGAGTAGGCCGGTGAGAGTAGCAGGATGAGCGGGAAGGAGGGACGGCACCTCCTAGGCCTACTATCTAGCTCACTCAGCCCCAGATGTGGAATTGCCTGGGGACTTCAGGGAGGGCTCCTTTGCTTCAGCTTCCGTGACTGACACCGGGCCTAGAGCCAGATGTGCTATGAAATACAGAACGTCGTGTTGTGAGACGGCAGTCTCGCAGACAAGCAATGGAAGACATGTTTTCATTGCATCACTGTAGGAAAAGGGCATACAGTGGGCAGTGCGTTTTATCCCATTAAAAAATGTTAAATTTCTATTTCAAAAAAATTTCATAAAATAAAGGGCAGGTTCAATCAGGAAACATATTTGCTAGTGATTATATCTGATCATTGAGTAGGAAAGAGAGTAAAAATAATTCTTATAACCCCAATTTTATGAAAAATAAACATATGTATTTTACTTATCTATCTATCTATCTATCTATCTATCTATCTATCTATCTATCTATTTAATGATCATCTTCGCACATCTGTTTCAGCACTAATGATATTAGATGTTAAAAATCTGTTCGTATATCTATTTCCCCCACTAGGCTCTGTGCTCTTGGCAAAATGCACACAGCACATAGTAATAGTTAATATATGTCTATAAACTAAATAGAAAGGAATGCGCTTTATTCTTCTTTGACTCTAAGCTTATTTCCATTTTGTTTTCCCTAATGTTCCTTTGTAAAGTTTCTTCGAAGTTTCAGTTTGTTTTAGTGATTCTAAGTGAAACCAAATATGGGATCTCTCTGCCTCTTATCACTCTTAGTCCAGTTCTTAAAAAAGAAGAGTACTTTTTTGTTGTTGCTGATAGTCAACTCAATAAATATTTTTTTATTTTTAAAATGTTTATTTTTCAAATAGAGTTGACATTCAGTATTACTTTATATTACTTTCAGATGTACAGCAGAGTGGCTCCACATTTATATAATTTATAAAGTGATCCCCCCGGTAAGTCCAGTCCCCCACCTGACACTTTTAAAAGGAAGACATAATTAGTCACAGAAAAGAAACCAGTCTTACCAGTAATCATAAAATTAAATTTTTGTATTTATGCTTTTCTGAAATGTCCATATTTTCTTTAATAAACATTTATTTATTTTGTTATTTAGAAAAATTTAAATAATAAAACAAGGCAGTTATACTCACTCCTGTAAATCATTGTGGGGAAATAACAGAATTAAAACTAACTATATGCATGAAGATATTTACTGTAGCTTTATCTTCATTTTAAAAAATTGGAATTAAATATCAGGCAAGAGTGGACTAGCTATAGAAGTGATTGTATATCCACATTACCAAATATTGTGAAATTATCCAAATGATAAAAACGATCATTATAATTATGATTGTGATAGAACATTCAAAGAAAAACGTTTAACAAGTTGCATGTATTATGCAACTCTGTAAAATATATCTTCATTTCAAGAACTGGAAGAAACATGTAAATATAGCAATAATTACATTAGCAAATAAAGATTATGGATGTATTTTTAAATTTTTTATGTTGTTCTTCCTATTTTAAAAGAGTAAAATGAGATGAAGCAAACGCTTTCAGTACAGGTCAGGGCACCGAGCCCCCTGCTTTGTCTTAATGGTGGCATCTGGGCCTCTTGATTCAGTCTCTCCACACTCAGGCCTGATTATAGGGCAGATCTGAATTCAAGTCAGTAATCTTGAAATATGTCTTAAATTACAAGTCGGTCATCTACTCTGGGTAGAAACACGGGTATGACCCTCAGAGATTCAAAGTAACAGTGGCCAATTAGAATTTATTTTTAATTGCAACAACTGGAGGACTCTGCAAAAGACCAGACAAAGGGACCCTGCAACCTGTTAGCCTGTCTCACAATCAATTTCCACCCAAGTCCCAGCTCGCTGAGAATGAAAAATCAATAGAATCACTTTTTTTCCCCAAGAAATCATGATCACGTTCCAGATACAACCTTATAAGATTAATCTCATTTAGGAAATGCTATCCATGAGCACGGTGTGAAGACACTGTATATTCTTCCTTTAAAAATAGCCCATAACTGGATAAGGACACCGACAGAGACAAAGTGGCCTCAGGAGTGAGATATGCTGGCAGGTGACATATGTGGATCAGCTGGAAAGACAGGAAGGGCCAGAACGGGTGACTGAGAGGTGAAGAGACTGACCTGGCTCATCATCCTTGATACCCTGGACTATGACTGCCCTGGAGAATCTTACACGAAATATTTGTATCCCCTCAATTTTCCCAAAGTCACAGAGTTAGGGTGCGGCAGGGCCAGAGCGGACCTCTTGCCTGCCTGCCTGTCTAACTGCAAAACCCTCGCTGTTTCTAGCGACTGCCTCTCCTTGTGCCAAGGGCGTGAGGGAGGCACATCCTACGTGACCTACTCAGAAGAAATTAATTTCATCTTGACTACTTTCCTCAGAAACACCTTTTAGTCGAATAAACCTCAATTACCATGTTGTAAAGTACAGCAACTGATCCACTGTAATGTAATAATTACATACAATATGGAGACATAAGAAGAGATCAATAACGAGTAGCCAAGTAATAAATCCAACTGATGATTACCCACAAAGAAGTAGTGGTGGGAGGAGGGTGTTTAAGGGAAATCCTGAGGAAAAATAAGTAGATGCCAAGTCTAGGCTGTCAAGCCAGGACTCCCTTCCAGTCAGCCAGTCAGCCCCTCCGCTACCAGCTTTGCTCTCCATTACTGGGTCCCTCTCCCTTAAAATATTTTGGCGGCTGCACCAAGTGTACCCTCCTGGTCTGCATTCCAGCCCCTATGAGAATTTCATAACCACTTTTAAATCTCACATGAAGAGGAGCCCTGTATCCTGGACAGAGTGAGAAAAACTGGTGCCGGTTCACCTCTGTCACTGGTAAAGTTTGATCTTGGATAAGTCACTTATCATTTCTGAAGCCGAATTCCTTCATCTGGAATGTGGGTGTGACTATACCCACCACTGACTAAATGGGGTTGGTCTGGAATTCAAATGGTTTAGTTTAGATCATACAGTATTGACCAATTTAAAATACTAATGTCATAGAGGAAATAATCTAACAAATACAGTGAATGTCCTAGCACATACTGATGCTGGAGTTAGTGTGAGGCTGAGGAACCAGTATCAGGAGACGGTTGTAAGTGAAGACACAGCCTGAGAAGAGGGGCTCAGGGGACCCAAGCCTCGAAGAGACGGGAGGCAACATCATCCTGAAAGGTACACAAGCAGCAGCCCCTCCCCTTTAAAAGCTGACCCCTGCAGCCACCGAAGGTAAGCCCCAAGTGGCATCTGCTGATGTAAGCAGGTTGTGATCTTCAGGGTGGCCATCCTTGCCCATGACTCCTAGCAGAGCATGGGTTGGGGCTTGCCTAGCTGACAGCTCAAACTCCCCATGTCTTTGTGTGTGAGGAAAGCCTGATCTTTTTTTTTTCTCAATATTTCATATTCACTGCATAATTAAAACAGATATTCAAGCATACAGATTAGTTGTTATAACCGTTATTTTATATTAACAAAATAGCCAATCTTGGGAATAAAATAATAAAACCACTTCTATTCAGATGATAGGTTTTTACTACCATATCAAACCAAACAGACAATTTCAGTCTCAGCGCATACCCACATGAGCCACATAAGTCCAGTATGTTTCATATTTTCTGTTAGAATCATAAGTGGATTAATAACACTGTCTCTCCTAATTGGAGAAACTTTATCTCACAGAAGAGATGGAGAATAATACACCACTTCTTTGGCTCGATAGGATTACCTATTTCTAGAACTACTGGTAGCTCTAAGTTGTCAGTAAAAATGCTGATAATTTCTCTAGGCCACGCCTTTTATTTGGGGATAAATAACTTTCATGATTATTCTTTTGAAATTATACTTGACATACAACATTACTTTCAGGTGTACAACATAGTGATTCTACATTTATATTCTTTACAATGTGAGTGCCACAATAATTCTAATAACCGTCTGCCACCATACTAAGTTAGTATGATAATATTGACTATTTCCCCTATGTTGTACATTACATTCCTGGGGCGGGAGGGGGGGGCAGGATATAAACCTCTAGTTGTTTAAAAAACAATAATAAAGTCAGCCTGACTTTTTAGAAAGAGCTGAGTTAGTCTCTGTGGGCCAAAGTCTGCACAGTCTCTCCAGAACTGCAGTTCCCAAACCCCGCCTGATGTGGACATGCTGTAGCCTCTTAAGCCTTTGTTTCAAAGCTGCGGTTTTGGTATCCTGGTGACTGGCACAGCAGTTTCAACTCTACCTCTTAAAGAGGGGAGCTCTTTCTTCAAATTCAAGGCGGTACAGCTTAGGCCAGTTTTGTCAATTAAAAACGGGAGGTCCAGCTTTGTGCCTTAACTTTGTCAGTAAATAACAAGGCACTTAAAAGAGTCAAGTGCTGTGTTAGGCTCTTTTCATAGATTGTCTAGTATAATGCATTTAATCGCCCAAGGATAGTTACTTGGCTCCTTCTAAATAAAAGGAGAAAAGGAGGCTAACTGAGGTCACGTAATCTGCCCAAAGTCACAACAAATGCTCTTCTATTACTGATGACGACTTCGGGCCTGAAGAAGAAAATTCAGTGCGAAGATTAAAGAATCGAAAAGGCTTAGGTCACATGGAAGGTCCCTGGCTTACTACCTACTACACAGACACAGAGGCCCCTGCATCTCAATCTGAAGAAAACAGACATGACTGTACGTAGCATTACAGCTCCGACCTCCATAGCCAAAAGACCCTGCAGGAGGCGGAAATGGGAACGGAATGCAGGGATCGTGGAACCTTGGATCCGGCGGAACCAAAAGGCGGCGCCCACGGAGCTACCCGAACTGTATTTGGAACGGAAGCGCAGCGGCCGCCACTTCCTGGTTGCCAGTCGGCGCTGAGGGCCGCGTTTAGCCGCGGGGATGTTGCCGAACACGGTGATGTTCAAGGTGTCGGCTCGCACCCTCACCGGGGCACTGAACGCCCACAACAAGGCGGCGGTGGACTGGTGAGGGCGCCGGGCTTCGAGGCGGCCGCGCTCGGCCAGGAGTTTGTGAGGGGAAGGGGAAAGAACAAGAGGTTTCATCCCCCTGGTTAGTTTGGCCTCGGCCAAGACTGGGTGCCGCCCTCACGTTACAGAGATGTTCTTTTCTATGCTGGATTTTTGTTGTTGCTGTAAAGGTCGTAAATACCCTTGTGGGAACTTGCCCTGTGTACATATATTTGCCCTCTTCTTCCCATCTTTATTCCTCCTTGCCCTTTTCTGCGCAGCTTCCTTAAACATTCCATTTCCCTCTGTACCTCCTCCAATCTCCAGGCTTCTCTTCCTCTGCCGTCAAGTTCCCCTGACCACCTCTTCCCCGTTCTGTCTTTTTCTTCTCCTATCCCTGTTCCTTACCTTTATTCATTCTACAATGTGCCTCCCTGTGCTGGGCACCTGTTCTCTTACCTGTCCTCATTACACTTTTGTCTTTAGCACAGCAGCTCTGAAAATTAATAGACTAATAGAAAGCACAGTTCTGTAGCTGTGGTTGCTGGGAATGTGGGCAAGAGGACTGACACCTCCTCTCCAGTGTTTGTCTTTTTATCTGGTCAGAAGAACCAGGACCGATCACAGATTCTATGCAACACGATCCCAGGCATCTGGATGCTCAAGATTCAAAGTTGAATAAGACAAGGAGTGTGCCAGCAAAGACAAATAGAAGACAGGAGTTGCTTTATACTTTCTCATAGCTTTTTATGGCTATCCCTTAGAGCGAAAAATAAATTTCAACAAGCATTTTTAAGTTCAGCTAAACCTTTAAATGGAATAATACAAAATACTGGCCTTTGGGCTTAAATAATAATTTTACTAATGATAATACATATTAGATTTTCTTAAACTTCAATATTACTGTTTTGTTAGGGGCTGGCAAGGTTTAATTGCTTATGGATGTCATTCGCTTGTGGTAGTGATTGATTCCAATACTGCCCAAACTCTTCAAGTTTTAGAAAAACATAAAGCTGATGTTGTCAAGGTAAGTCAAATTCCACTTTGATCCTATAACGTATTGTCTATTCTAAAGTTTTAACTATCACTAGATTCTCATTAAGTCATGTTTAAATGTTGAGTAGCTTTTAAGTATAATAATCTTTTGGGTAACTTAATATTTCTGTACATATGACTTAATATCAATCCAGGATGAGCTGTGAAATGCCAGTTCTGAGGTCAAAGCTGATGGAATACACCAAGTCCACTTTTTCCTGGACCACTTATTCATTCATTAGTTTTAAGCACTTAGCATGTGCTAAGGAGAGAGATAAAAGTCCTCAAGCAATTCATTGTGTAGTGAGAAAGAATGAAAAAACGCACAAAACAGTGTGATGAGTGAGACTTGCAAAATATGCTGTGGGAAGACGAAGGAGCTATATATTTAGTTTTAAGGATCTGGGGAGAGTCACAGAAATCTTCATTTTAGGGACTGGAAGACTGTAGTCAGCCAAGTGAAAAATTGGGAGAGGAGCACGGCTAAAAAAAGAAAGAATGTAAACGAAGGTAAGTAGTGTGATCAGAGTGGCTAAAAGATGGGATTCACATTGAGGGGTGAAAGACGAGGCAGCCAGGGAAATTCACCTGCCCTGAAAGTTTTGTGAAACTATGAAAAAAATTGGATTTTTAGGTAGGAGATTGATGTGATCATATTTGCATTTTAGAAGAACTTTCTGGCATCAGTGGAGGATCTGTTGGAGAAAGGATAGACAAGGTAGTGAGACCGTTTAGGAGACTTTTGCAGTAACTTTTGCAGGAAATTCTAATGGCCTAAAATTAGGCGGAGGCCTGAAGGTGTATTATGTAGGAGCTGCTCAAGAGGCTTTCATAGGAATCAGTTTTAAGTGGAAGTCAGAATAGAATGAGTGAAGTGTCAGTTTGAGTAACTGAATGACAGTGTTGCTGTGATAAACTAGCTGAGTGCGTTGTGAAGTCAGAGTTTAAGTTTTCAACATGCAAAGTCTGAGCCTCCTGGGGCAATTGCATTATAGTCATCTGAAATTTTAGGAGAGAGTAGAGTTAGAGATTTAGGGTCCTTTTTTTTTTGATAACAGGTTTGAGGTATTATACCACAAAATTCATTCATTTAAAACATAGAATTCTATAGGTTTTAGTGTATTCACAGAGTTGTGAAACACAATCTCATAACTCCAAAAAGAAACCCTGTACCCATTAACAGTTACTACCCCCGCTCTCTCCCCTTCCTCTTCCTCCCTAGGCAACCATGAATCTACTTTGTAGGTTTGCCTATTCTGGACAATTCATATAAATGAATTCATATAGTATGTGACCTTTTGTGCGTGATTCTTTCACCTACCACAGTGTTTTCAAGGTTCATCTATATTGTGTCATATGTCAGTACTTCTTTATTTTTTATTGCTGAATGATATTCCACTGTATGAATAGTCTACATTTATTTATTGATGAACATTTGGGTATTTCCCACTTTTTAGGTATTGTGAATAATGCTGTTATGAACATATCTGTATACTTTTTTTTGTGCAAACTTGTGTTTTCATTTCTCTTGGATATATGCTTAGTAATAGAGCTACTGACTCATACAGTAGCTCTGTGTTTCACTTGTTGAGGAACCACCAGACTGTTTTCCAAAGAGGCCACACCGTTTTATATCCCTGTTAGCTATATGCGAAGATTCCAGTTTCTGACCAATGCCTGTTGTGTGTCCTGTTGATTTTATCCATCCTAGTGGCTGTGGAGTGGTTCTCATTGTGGTTTTGGTTTGCGTTTCCCTAATAGCTTTTCATGTGCTTATTGGCCATTTGTCTATCTTCTTTAAGAAATGCTTTTTATTCCTTTTCCCATTTTAAAATTGCATTGTTTTATTTTTGAGCTGTAAGAGTTCTTCATGTATTCTAGATATGTTATCGTCAGGTAGATGGTTGGCAAATATTTTCTCTCCTGTGAGTTGTCTTTCACTTTTTGGATGGTATCCTATGAAACACAAAAGTGTTTAATTTTGATGTGGTGCAATTTGTTATTTCTCTTGTTGCTGTATTTAAGAAACCATTGCTTTTTCCAATGCCAAGAAGATTTACTCCTTTGTTTTCTTTGAAAAATTTTCTAATTTTAGCCCTTACATTTAGGTTCTTGATCCATTTTGATGTAATTAGTATGTGAACCAGGAAAAAATTCAACTGATTTTTGTATATCAGCTTATATCTTGTGATCTTGCTGAACTCATTAGATCTAGTGTTTTGTGGGGATCTTTTATATAAACAATCATGTGATCTGCAGGTGACGATTCACTTTTTTCATTGATAATCTGTATGTGTTCTATTTATTTTTCTTTCGATATTTCATTCTGTAACGCCTACTAGAGTGAATAGGAGTGATGAAAGGATATTCTTGTCTTGTTCCTGAGCCTAGAAGGAAGCATTCAGTCTTTCACTATTAAGTCTGATGTTAGGTATAGGTTTTATTGAGAAAAATATCTTCTGTCTCTCTCTTCCTCTCTCCTTTCTCCCTCTGTCCCTCCCCTGCTCCCTTCTGTCTTTTTGGCATTTCTGGAGTTTTCATTTGTGTAGATCCAAGTTTTAATCTGGTGTTACATCCCTTTTGTCTGAAAATTTTCTTTTAAGTTCCTAAGTTACATATCTAATATTGTTTGATCCTCTCAGCTATTGTTTGCCTGAGAATGTATTTTACCAGTTTTCTTTCCTTGTAATATTAAAGAGATCACTCTGTTATCTTTTAGTTTGCATAATTTCTGATGAGAAATTCTTGTCTTTGTTTCTCTGTATGCAGTTTATCTTTAGTCATCTGGCTGCCTTCAAGATTTTCTCTTTGTCCTTGGTTTTCAGCAGTTTGATTATGACATGTCTAGGTGATTTTTTAAAATATACACTGCCTGAGGCTTACTTATGTAAATGGAATTGAAACACTACATATACATCTCTATAAATACACATACACATGTATATATATATATATATATATATATAAGTGTGGGTTTACACACACATATACAATCAGTTCTTATTCATGGTAGTTTTATTCTGTAAAGTTGCTGCAAACACTTGATTAGCAGATACTCAAACATCGATTGCTCCTAGAGGAAATACAGGGGTAGGTTCCTGTGAGGCTCTAGTCACAATATTTTTGTCAGCTGATTGGTACATAACCTTGTACGTGTTTCTGTTAAAAGACATTTTATTTAACATATATTATTGATTCATTAACATTGAATTCATAGCCACTAGCACTATAACTCATGGTGAACAATGTTTATGTTACATGTAAGGCACGTCACAACTTCTTACACTTGGGAACACTAGACAGCACTTCAGCACCATTTTAAATAGTGAAATCAACAAAAAGGACAAGAATGCAAAAAATATGGTGCTAAATAGACCATGGAAAGGACCTTTTCACATTTGCATTATGAGAGCTGAAACAAGAACGCCTTCTTGGGTCTCAGCTGGGAATGTGCATGTATGCTAGGTGACTCAAATGTTTTGCCACTCTGCACATGTCTGTGAATGACTGTGAAGGCAAGGATTGATTTTGCAAAAAAATCACAAATTTTATTGAAGCAAATTCACAATACAGAATCTGTCAATAATGAGAATCTACTGCATATATATGCACATTATATAAAATAAATATACACTTACACATATGCAAACATATACATGTATGCATATATACATACTCATATATAAACATTTTTTTTAAAGAAAAATCTTGCCTGAGGAAAAGATGTATTACAGTTGAACATTAAGCTTATGAACATTGAAGTTCAGAAAACTTCTTGTTTCCATCTTTTTCATGAATACCATTGGATTTGATCAGCATAGTTTCCTACCTTAGTATTAGGTATAGTGTGTTTATGTATATACGCTCACTTCTGTATACATACGTTTATATGCACATATAGTTGAAGATTCTGTGGTGTTTCAGTTCATTTATTGAACACATATTTGTTGAACACCAGCTTCGGGTACTGTGTTAATGTCTGGTTATTGAATGTGAACAAGGCCTGCATGATCCTGCCTATGGAACTTGCGGTTAATGGGTTGGTGATAGGTTGAAATAGATAAATAATTCATTATGATTGTTGTGTGGTAAATGCTTTGAAGAAACCCAGCAGGATGCTGAGCTAGAGGAAAGGGAAGGTCATGGCCAAGGAAGTGGCTGGGAAGGAAAGCCGTGGCTCTGGGTGAGGACCGTTTGTTTTATTCCTAACCTAATCAGTATTTGATACTCAGGCTTAACCTGATTTGCACTGAAATTCTTACAGTTTTTATTTGAAAAATTCTGTTCTTATGATGTTGCTAGAGGTATAAAGCACACATTTTTTTTTTTTTAGAGAAAAAACGATTAACATTTTTCCAAGTTTATGAAAGAGAGACAGCCAGAGTTTTTTGTTTGCTTTTGTTTTTTCCTATTTTTCCCTCCACATGGTTTCTGTAGCTCTAAGTGGTCTCTTTTTAATTAGGAGAATAGCGTACAGAGAAACATTCTACATTGTAATTTAGGATTTTAGATCCTCTGTCATAATTAGATTTTGTGAATGTAATATTTGATCATTAGTATGATCCAACGGTATACCAGTGATCATTACCATTTTATGATTTGGTGTTTTAGAGTTTTTACTTGAATTTCCCAGAATATTAAGGCTGTGCATAATTTTTCATATTTTAAAGGCAGGAACATAGTGATGTTTTCAAAAATATTTTAACTACAACTTAAAAAAATCTAAACAAAAATGTCAGACTTTCAAGATGGAAATCAATTTCCTGTTTATTCTTTCTAAATAGTTTTGTACTATAATTATAGAATATTGTGTGAGTTCAGGTTAATGTTTTATGAAAATTATGTTTAGTTTTATCCAGTGCAAGTGTTTATTTGATTTTATTTCTTGATACTAGGTTAAGTGGGCCAGAGAGAATTATCACCATAACATTGGCTCACCATATTCCTTGCGCCTAGCTTCTGCCGATGTCAACGGAAAGATCATCGTTTGGGATGTAGCAGCAGGAATAGCTCAGTGTGAGATTCAAGAACATACCAAACCCATTCAGGGTGAGGAAAGTGTGCTCTCCTAATGTTTATATTAATACACTTACTCTTAGAGTATTTTCTTTTTCCATTCATTTAATTTCATCACTTCCCAGTTAACTTTGAATTGTGTTTAGCCTATTTTACTGATCTGAATCTAGTTTGTTTGTTTGTTTGTTTTTATCCTTTTTAGTACATTTCTGGGCATGTTTCCTCAAACCTCAGCTGATTTGAGCTTTGGTAAAATGCATTTATTTCGAGTCAGCCTCAAACAAGCATAATGAGAAAAATCAAGCTGTTTAAACAGTCTTGAAGTCTAACCTATAGTATGAGTAAACTTGGCCAAAATGCTATTTTGTATTAGCCCCAGGGCATGCTTTCCATTAATTGAGATGATCAAATTTTTATTCTTATTCTTATATAGATCATTTGTTTGCTTGTTCATGTTATTGACCTAAAACCAATACAGTATTCTTCAGACTGAAGGCTTTGATTGAGTGACTGTTTTGATTGAGTTTTTTTTAATGGCTTTTTAAAAAATATTTATCAAGTACTTAATTATGTGCTAGGTACTGAACAGATCTTTATCCTGTTTATTGTTGTGGGGAAAATACCCACGGCATAATGCAAAGTCCCATTAAGTAGTTCCTCAGAGACATTAGGAGAGTGTGACATTAGTGATCATGGCTAGGCAATCTTTGACGTGAAGTTTTAAGTAATGATTACTGCTAATTGTCTTGTATTTTCTTTGAAGTAATATTTCAGATTACTTGAAAATTTCGACCTTGAGAATCTAAAGTTCAGACAACTCATTTTTATATAAAATTAACTATCACCTGAAATCTTGACATATATACCCATATATGCAACCTTGGGGCGAGAGAGGGAGTTAAGATTAGAATTATGTAAAAAACAAACTAAATATCAAGGACACGTTAACCGAGTGTGTTGAAGTGGATGACTTCTCAATTTTGCCTCTATGTGGTCTCTACAGATGTTCAGTGGTTATGGAGTCAAGATGCTTCTCGAGATTTACTGCTTGCCATCCACCCGCCAAATTACATTGTGCTCTGGAATGCAGACACTGGCACTAAACTGTGGAAGAAGAGCTATGCCGACAACATCCTTTCTTTTTCTTTCGACCCTTTTGATCCCTCGCATTTAACTTGTGAGTAATAGTTTCTTATGGAAACCGAATTGAGATATTTATCATATAGTTAATGCTACATACGTGAGATACCCACACACACATCATACATCTATAATGTTAAAACCATTGAGCAAAGTGGAGAAGCACATCCCTGAGCTCCTAATACAGCTCCTGCAGTTCCTAATACAGATGCTAAATCATAACTCGTAGCGTTTGTAAGGATTTTGATAGTTAGAAGTTTAAATCAGCAGACTAGACCTTCACTGTGTTGAATTTGTGAGAATAGAATCCGATTAGCCGGAGAGTTGCTGTGCTATTCTAATTCGTACTAATTAAACTTGTTTTTCTGGAACATTTAAAGAACCTGAGTTAATGGTTTCATTTAGTCTGTGGCCAGATTCACTTTTTTTAGTTGTTCTAATTCATGCCATGTGTTTTGAGTGCGTAAACAGATGCATGTAAGAAACAGAATAAGCCCAAGGGATATTTTTTCTTTCAGAGGTTGTTTTTGCTAATGTGCTCTTGATATTTTACTGAGCTACGGATCTAAAAACCGAATTTGTTTTTAGACAGATATTTTTATGACTGAATTGTTTAGAAAATATTTTTCTAAGAAATAAATATCCAACAGATGTTTCTTGAGCTATTAACTATATGTCAGGCACATTCTGGAACTTACAACAAGGTTCTGTGAACCAGGACAAAGATTCCTGCCTTCATCAAGTGTGCATTTTAGTGAGAGGGTGTCATATCCTAAAGTCAGAACATAGTGAATTAATAAAGTCTAGGATATTAAGAGGTCATAATGGTATACAAGGTAAAACAGAATAAAGGGAATGGAGAAGAATGAGGGGATGAGGGTGGGCAGGTTGTATTGGGTAGCAGGCTGCTGGTGGCACTCTACGTTTACACTAGATATAATAGAAAAAGAATATTTTTTATACCTCTTAAGGTTCAATTGATGCTCAAGAAGAAAAAAGAAATATATTTCACTGAGTGGCTCATGATGATGATAAAAAATTTGTATCATCAAATCATATATTTGAACTTAATGAAGTATGATATGCAGAGCACCTTATATATGTTTTTTTTTTTCTGTGAATTTCATATTTGGAAAAGCATTTGGATATTTAAGTTAAGGAATATAATGAGGAAAGATTTTAATGAAAGTCTGTACACTGAATTACTTGGAAGAACAAACATTCGTGTTTTCTGCCAGTGACCTTCTGGTATCTTTTTAATATAAAACTAATTTAGAATGCTGAGCTGAGAGGCCTGTGATGAGTTGTAATGGACCACCTGTTTCACTTCAACTTGGAGAATATTCCTGTTATGTTATGGCTGCATAACATTGCCTGCTCTATATTATTAAAGTTATCATTACCTTGTTCTCAGAACTGTATTGGAAAAAAGCTGTGCTAAATCTGATTAAACTTTATCAGCATTTTGCTTCTCTCCATATAGTACTCACCAGTGAGGGTATTGTGTTCATCTCAGACTTCTCTCCAGCGAAGCCTCCCTCTGGCCCAGGGAAAAAAGTTTACATATCTAGCCCACACTCTAGCCCAGCTCATAACAAGTTGGCTGCAGCCACAGGGGCTAAGAAGGCTCTTAATAAAGTAAAAATCTTAATCACTCAAGAGAAACCTAGGTAAGTTACAAGTGTAAAACTGTAAAACTAAAAACGTTCATCTGTTTGTCATCAGTTCTTGAAAAAATCATTTTTGAAGATGCGCTAAGATTGATATTCTTCATCTCACTTTTTCTCGTTTTCACTTTTGAATTTTCTTGTGTCCTCCTCAAGAGGAGATTCAGCATTTAACATGTCTCTTTTGTTTCCACTAATTGTGTTAAACTCCCTCCACTGTTTTTCATAGATTAAAAGTTTTAATTTCCGATTTTTACTTTCAGAAATATGGGATGAACATTCTAATGCATGGCTCTTGAATACATTAAAAATTGGGAGACAAAATCAGGATTTTCATTTCAAATACATTTTCCTGAGTTACATGCTCTGCAATCTCTTTAAGCCGTAAAATATTGGCGTTTTTCTTACACATGTAAAGATGATCTTCTCTGGTTAAGGGCCAGGGGAAATTGTTGTCTGTGACTCAGAAAATTCTTTAATCTGTTCACATTTCACTCTCCCAGTCCCTAAAGTAATGTTTTAAAGGATTTCATGGGTTGTTGTAAGAATTAATAGATACAGTAACTTAAGTACTTAACATAGCTGATACTTAGTAAGCATTCATTGGGTAAATGCTAGCTATTGTTGTTCATATCATAAAATGCACTTGAATAACATTTTACTTTAATGAGTTTGTGTATTAGACATAGATTTATTTTTCCTACAGCAATAATTTCCATATTTTTATTGCTTTGGCAGAATTTTTGGCATTCATTTTAAAAGAGCCTCTATTTTTAATATGCTAAAATTATTCTATCTAGACTCTGTGGGTAATTACCTGAAAAATATATGGTAAAATACAAATTGCTCTACAATACATTCTGAATTTATATGTCAATTTTTTTATATATTAAACCATAGGTTGGTTAAGTTCACTAATTTATGTCCCACTCTAGGCCGAAATAATTTAAGATTGCTTCTTACATATCTTCAGAGAACTTTCTATTCACTTTTTATTCTGTCTCATAAATAAATACTTTGCAGTCTGTATAGTTTTATAAATTATGATTTACGTGTGTTACATTTCTCATGTGAGGCATGTCCATCTTGCGTTTTGGGGAAATGAATTATTAATCCCTTCAACTGGAACTGTTCAGGTGCTTTCACACACTTATGACATGATCTTACTGCAAGCTTGGATAGTAGTACTGCTCCCATTTCATTGGAGAAATGAGGAAACTGAGTCTCACATTATTTTAAATATGTTTCTCAATTCATTGAGCCAGGAAATGGCAGAACCAGGATTTTAATTCAATCCATATCCTTCTCTCTAGTCCTCTCATCTAACTTTATTTGAAATTTCAAAACCTTTTAATAAAATTATTGTTAAAAAAGTACATAATTGTGTATTGGTTCCTATTGCAATATATTTAATATGAAAAGGTTGTGATTAAATATATGCAATAATCACAAATTGATTTTTGAGACTCTTAGCAGTCTTTTACTATCCTCATAAAGTTTTATATATTTTGTTTGCACAGAAGAAAATGCTATGATAAATGAATAAAATACCCTGCTTTTAAAAAAAGATTTAAGTCAGATTAAAAGTAACTGAAGGTATAGTAGAGGAGGTGACTTGCCCAAGGTGATACAGATAGTCCATCGACTCCTATCCTGTGGCTCAATCACCCTAAATGTTTTTGTTTTAATCCCGAGTCTTGATTTCAGCAATCTGTTTTGTACTTCTAGTTGCAAAATAAAAATAAAGCTTTCCTTTAAATGTCAGTGTAGTATTTTCACTTGCTGTTTTATATCATAGACTTTTACTACTTTAAAAATTCAAAAATTTAGAAATACATCTCTGTTCACCCTATACAATATTATTGTCATTGGTCGTATAGTTTGGATTTTGGCACATAGCAGAGGTCCAAGTTTTAGATATTAGCTCCTGTCGGTCATTTTAAGAAATGATGACACATTCTCATTGACAGTTATGTGAAGGTACAAAATTTAGTCCATTAATAAGCTTTTCTGTAGGAAGAAAGTCTTTGTGTTATTTCTCAATATTTAAAGTAAATGTTTACTTTTTTCAGTGCTGAATTCATGACCCTCAATGATTGCCTTCAGTTGGCGTATCTGCCTTCCAAAAGGAATCACATGTTGTTACTCTATCCTCGGGAGATTTTAATCCTTGACCTTGAGGTGAATCAGACAGTGGGCGTGATTGCAATAGAACGAACAGGAGTTCCATTTCTGCAGGTATCTATAATTTTGAATTATGTACTCAAAAGTTGATTGTGAATGTTATATAGGAAAAATTATAATCTCACAAAAGTCCTTAGTTTGACTTTCTCCTTTCTATTGATTTAAAGATTAACAGTCTTTTTTATATTCTTTATTTTTCTTCTGCACTTTCGATTGGTTTAATTTACCCTAGAAATTCTTCTGACTGATATGGAGATATTTACTGAATTATTAAAGTTACACGGATAAAGACAAATCATAATCATAAAGAAATAGATCTTTTAAATGGTCGTTTAGTTTTAAAGCTTGGGATTTATGTGTATATTTTTGTTTTTTATCTTTTGCTCATATTCTCTAACGATGAGTTTATGAGTTTCACAGTATATACTATAATCAATTGTGTTTTTAAAAATAAGTAAATTGTCTATTTAAAGGTAATACCCTGCTTTCAACGTGATGGTTTATTTTGCCTTCATGAAAATGGTTGTATAACTTTACGTGTTCGAAGATCTTACAGTAGTGTTTTCACTACAAGTGAGGATCCAGGTAAGTTTATATCTCACAATAATGTTAATTATGTTTTTCTTCAGAATTGTTTTATAAAACTTCATGTGGTAAATACCAGCCAAATCATAGAGGTAATGCTAATCTTTGTCTTGAGAAAGTAGATTATGGTTGTAATATGGGTCATAAAGCACAAGCCCAACACTAATCTTTTGGTGTTATATAATAGTATACCTCTTATGTACAGCAAAGAAAGGAATATTTTTTAATTCCTTGATTGTTTCCATGAGCCAATAGATATTATCTTTTGCAAATTTTTCTTCAGCACAAGTCCAACCTTCTGTATACATTTATTATTATATCCACTTAGCTTTTCCTCAGCTTTAGGAATTTTCATTATAAAGTGATACAGGTTAATAAGTCTTCAGGTCATTCATTTGTCAGTTGGAGTCTTATTCTGGAGAATAAAAATAATGTTTTGTGAAATGAACTATGAATAAGGAAAAGTGACTTTTACATCTTTTGTAAAATATAGTTATTTTCAGGCTTACTTAGATTTACTATAAATTATGATGGTCTGTAGTACACTATTATTTAATCATTACTGTTGATCACTTTTCAAAGCATTTTCTTTATTTTAAAAATATTTAAAAATAAGCTATTTTGATTATAGTTGTCTTGGAAATTAAACTTGGTGTAGACTGTAATCAAGGTAATTCTGAAGAAATTAGTAATAATTATAAAAAAGAAAGCCATTCTTGACAAACTTTGCATTAGCAAAGGAATGATTTCCTTTTTAATTGAGGTTTATTGAAATTAAAGCAAATATTAGTGATATTGATATAGTTGCTTTCTGATATTTAAAAGAAACCAATACTGTTGTTAAGATCCAGATCCTGTCCAGGAGCTTACCTATGATTTACGGAGCCAGTGTGATGCAATCAGGGTGACAAAAACTGTCCGCCCCTTCAGTATGGTGTGTTGTCCTGTCAACGAGAACGCGGCTGCCCTCGTGGTGAGCGATGGAAGGGTCATGATATGGGAACTGAAGTCTGCAGTTTGTAATCGAAATTCACGGAACAGGTAGGTGAATCAGTGGCATCATTTTCTGTTTCCTCTTTTTTAAAAAACTTACCAGAATCATAAAATAGCAGGGACTTCTTCTAAAATTATTTTTAAAGTGATAATTAAGACTTTCGATTTTTCGGCAATTATGTAAACCTACTAGATATTTCACCCGTGGGTAAGAAAAATAGATGGAATGCCATGATCTGAAATTTGTTATTTGTTAGTTACTAACATGTAATGCAGGTTTTAAATATGCAAAAAACATCTAATTATTATGTCTTGCAGTAGTTCTGGTGTGTCACCTTTATATTCACCAGTGTCTTTCTGTGGAATTCCTGTAGGAGTGCTACAGAATAAACTCCCAGACCTCTCCTTAGATAACATGATTGGTAAGCTTTTGTTTTTTTCTCTGTCTTTCATGTTAGATATTCTTTTTGATAGGCAAAATTAATAGTCACTGATATGCAATTATTATAAAGTCAGTTAATACTCGAGAAAGCTGAAATGAGCCTTGTACCTTCTAGATGTGCAATAAATATTTATTGAAGGAATAATAAAGTGAGCAGTATTAGAAAAAATTATTTTAACATTTTGACATATATTTTCTTGTTTACATATTGGGGAGTCTTACTTTGAACAGATGTTTATTTGCAGATAAAATATTGCTGCCAAATTATTTAATTATTATAGAGCCAGTATATATTAAAGGAAAAAAGATGATTTGTGATTTCAAATATTATACAACTAGAAATTGTAAATATTCAAGCAATTTTGATGTCTAATTATCTTAAAATCATGGCTGTGGTTTATAAAGGATTTTCTGTATCATTATTTGTTCTTCCACAATGTCATTGAAAAATCAATATTATTTAGTAGGTTGTTTTTTTAAATGCTAGATAGGTAGTACACTAGAAAGATCATGACCTCATTAATCTTCTTAATCATAGATGACATTTATTGGATGCATAATATTGTTAAGTGCTATGCTAAATGCCCTGTGTATTACCTCAAACAGTCCTGCAGAGGAGGTAATATTTCCATTTTTGTGTATGTGGGAACTGAGACCCAGAGAGATTTAAAAACTTGTTCAAAGCTACACAGTCAGTAAACAGAAGAACCGGAGTGCGAACTCATGCCGGCCTGGAGCTAGTCCCTGGTCCACTGCCCCCAGCCCTGGCTGTTCCAGTGTGGTTTTAGGCAAGAGCTTTCTAGACCTTGATCTTCTCATGATTCCTATAATTTGTAAAATCCTTTTGCTCACTGACACTAACTTTTGTATTTAAAATTCTTTTTCTTTACCTTCCAGACATAATTCCATACGAGGAAATTTAGACATACGCTTATTTTGCAAAATGAATTTCATCAGTAACACAATTTTCTGGTTAATTGACCTTGTTTGCACTTAGTATAAAATATTAAACTGAAAAGAATTATAAACATACCTAACAGAACTAATCAGTAATATAAAAGAGGTTGAAATTTTATGCTGTTTAGGTATCTGAGTGATATAAATTAAATTTTTTAGGAGACTAAGGGATATAGATTATATAACAGCTCTTGACAATGTAGTTGATTTATAAATATTAAATAAAGATTGGTTACTTGAAAACATTTTAATTAAAACTTTTAATTAAACTTTTAATTTGAAATTCACTGTATACTTAGTGATAATTAAAAGCAATTCAGTTAAATACAGAGGCCTGATTTATATTCCTTGGGTAAAGGCTGCTGCTTATTAAGGCCTAATCTGCCTACCTTGTGCATTGCCTCTGGAAGATGCCTGAGATGGCAATTCTCAGGAGTCAACACCAGGCTACTAAGGGTGGGTACACACGGTACCTACCTGTTGAATTTCCCATTCCTTTAGACCCATTTTTTGTTACCAAAGGTTAATATTGATTGTGTGGCTAATTCTAAAGAATCTTTTTTTTTTTTTTTGCATTAAATTAATGGCCATTTTTTCCTGTATGTCTTATGGATTTTAAAATAACGTTATTATTAAAACACCTTTTAGCTTCAGAAGATTATATTCAAAGCTCTATCACCCACTCCTAGTAATTATTTACATTTTTCCCTTTCACAGTACATGTGTGTATGTGTATATACATATATACGCTCACATATTCTTTATTATGTATTTCTGACAACTTAATCCCAGTAGTCAATAGTGGTTTACAAGAAGAAAATTTTTATACTCTTTTTATTAAACAGTCTTGGTTTTGTTGTACTCTTCATATTAATATTTTGTTAGAATGATTTTTATTGGAGTCATCTTTTTAGTATGAGACTAGATAGCCTAAGTATAAATGCTATATCTGAAAATGTCATTAAATACTTAACTCTCAAAAGTTGCGGTTTATATGTAATAATATTAATTAATTTTTATATTAATTTTACATATTTTTATATAAAGTAATTGCGAAGCTCTAGTTTTGTAATTTCATAGACACGTTAAGTTTCTTGTTAGAAATCTAAATGAGTTCTTTGAGCCTGTTGTTTGCGATTACAGAGGGCATCGATCGAAAGTGACTCTTTAAAAAGGCAGTAAGACGGGACGGCGCTGCAGCCTCCCCCTCCGCAGAGACCGCCCTCCAAACCGAATCGCCTTGATTCGCCTTTGGTGCCCTAACACCAGGAACTCTGGCCGACACAGTGTTTCTTAGGAGACAGAGGTCCCTGAATTCTGGATGGCGGTACTCGGAGTGATCTGTGTTTTGAGATGTCAGTGCAGTCTAGGTCCTCTAGTCAGGTGCAGAGCCCTTGCATACATAGCCAAAGCCCCTGGAGTGCCACGTGACCACTTCTGGACCGGAGGATGCTCTTCTTGGTCTGAAGAGTGTTTCCACTGGAAAGTTTTTTGAGATTTTTAAGATCAGTACATGTTATAATTAACAGATTGGTATTTTTTAATTACAAATCAGGGCAAAGTGCAATTGCTGGGGAAGAACATCCCAAAGGCGCCATTCTGCAGGAAGTGCACCTCAAATTCCTGCTAACGGGACTGCTTTCAGGACTGCCTTCGCCGCAGTTTACGGTCCGTATGTGTCCGCCGCTGACCACCAAAAACATCAAGATGTATCAGCCACTGCTTGCTGTTGGTGAGTAGTGTACCTGCTCTTTTAATTCTTCATGCATGCTTTACTTTATAAGACATTTAACTTTGCTGGTTACTAGAAAATCCTTCTTTCCCTTTGAAGCTAAGTGAAATCATGTAAATACTCATCTTAAAATGTTTTTCTTCTTTTTCCTCTCTCTTTTAAATCCACCCATCTTTTTATTTATTTATTCTTAACCACAATCATGATTTGTCCACCTGACACGGACTGATAGAGACCCTGACACTATGGGTACCTTTTTGGTCGGGAGGATAGTCCTTATGTGATGCTGAATTGGACTCCTTGACTTTTCTTGGACCACCCCAAGCTCTTTCTATGCATGTCATTTTGTTAACTGTTAAATAGTCATAGTTGGTATTTTAATAACAGCACTGTTCTTCCTTTGCTAGGAATTGTTTATTAAAATTTGTTTAAGGTATCTATGGTCTCTATAAACTAATATTTGCCTCTTGGAATTGCATAATTTTATATTGTAGATTGAAAAATTAGTGTGGGTTTCTACTTGCTATCACATTAATTTCACAGTAATGTGAGTAACCTAATTTCTTTTATAGAAGAAGCAAATTTTAACTTGCTATTAAGTATATAAAGTTAAAATGCATTTGTCTTCTGGCTTTCTCCTCAGGAATATAGACATGTGATTTGTGAATTTTTTCTTTCTAAAATGAAAACCTAACTACATTTATTTGTTGCTAGTATGTCTCAGTTTAGCTTAATGGTTGATTTGTGCATACCAAAGGTTCATTTGAATATTACTATTGGCACTATTATTTTTTCCCATTTTATTCATTACTGTTTTCTGAAAGTGATTTAAATTTTAAGGTTCAATAATCTGTGTGTACATATGTCCAGATTTATATAAATGCAGATTAATGCTTAATTTTAGCTTTAGCAACTACCGATTCATATTAAGCCTCTTATAGAGACTTTAATTAGGATTTGTCGATGTACAGTGTATGTACAATGTCAATATGCCTAATTTGTTAGTTAGGATTTTATCATTTCTTAGAGAAAATTACTTCTTGGGATAGCTAGATAATAGCAGATTCAGGGTCTGAGATTTCTATTGTA
Source organism: Eonycteris spelaea (assembly GCA_003508835.1). NCBI lineage: Eukaryota > Metazoa > Chordata > Mammalia > Chiroptera > Pteropodidae > Eonycteris > Eonycteris spelaea. The sequence goes on along the minus strand of PUFA01000004.1, from coordinate 5,931,425 downwards.
GAATAAGCTGTATTTACTGGTGTATAGTGATATCAAGTCACTTATTGAATTTAATATAATAAAGTAAAAGCAAAAATGTAAGCGCCTAAGGTTTTGCAGAGTCACTAGGGAAGATAAGCAGAATTCAGTTTCCATCAGCTCTCCTTATGGTGCCCCTAGAGTATCAGATCATAGGTTCGTATCATCAAAATTGCAGAATGTAAAGTCATATGATTATTATGAAGATCTGTTAAATGAAAGTTTTCACAATTCTTTAGATATTACTGTGGCATTGATAAATATAAACAAATATAATACTGTTTTTTTCTAGAGTAGTTTTACAAAATATTTCTGAAGCTTTATTTAGCAAGTAAGCTAAAAATTGGAATTTGCCTATCATTTTTACTTCTATTATTACTATCATTAAATTTATTAGTATGTCTACACTCTCATGCTTTTTGTGAATTAATTTTTTTTAAGTCAGGTACAGTGAGAAAGTGTGATTGACCAATTATACTGTGTACTTTTCTTACTTAATAAAAACATTTTAAGGACTGAAGCATTACTTAAGTATGGCCATGTCTCTTCTGAGATCATAAAAAGCTTTAGACAGAATAACAACTACAAACCATAATTATAGTAATAACAACATAGTAATAATCAAATACTGCATGTCAGGTACTACGCTAAGTGTTTTACATATGTCTTCTCCAGCACACTTAATCTCCAATGAATGAGTTTTCTATTATACCCATGTTAAAGGGATAAAAACACAGCTTTCATGTGGGAAAGTAAGTAGTAAAAGTCGGGCAGAGCCAAGGCTTGAACTTGGGCTTCTTTGTGCAAAATCCGCAGTTAATTGTATACTTCACCACTTCTTTGTATTTACTTAATATAAAAACCAAAACCAAAACAAAATCTTTGTAAAGAAAAATAGAAAAATCTGGTTAATGAGTTCTGCTAGGTTGCATTTTTTGTGAAGACTGGCTATAATGAACATTCCAAATTTCAAAAACTATAAACTTCCATGTGTAAAAAAGCTGAGGAAAGTGCTTCTTCAAGTCTTATGTGTATTGAATTCGGTTTTGAAGACTTTCCATTGAAGTCCTTGATTTAAGCAAGATTTCAGAGCACAGGAGTTTAGGCCCATTTTGACCAGAGGAGAGGTATTGAAATTGAGTCCTTTTTAACACATAGCTTTGGTCCCTTTTTATAAAAGATGCACTTTGTAAAATTATTAAAATCTCGAGAAATGACTAGTTGGAAAGATCTGGAACTCCTCCTAGGTAATACTCTTCTATTATGTCAATTTGATAGGTACAGGTAACGGTTCTATCCTGGTATACCATCTCACCAATGGGCTACTGTACAAGGAGTTGAGCGTCCACTCATGTGAGGTCAGGTGAGTATGTCATTGTGTCAGTGACATGGCAGACATACCAGCTAATGGCTGTGCTAATCAAGGAGGGGTACTAATCCTTTGCTTGTTATAAAGGACATTATGCAGCGGAGAATTTTTTCTTACTTACATTGCTACATCTTAATTATTTCTCTAAGGTCCAGGCTGTTTTCTTTCTGGAAATCAACTGTGTTTTCTTCCTGGAAATCACTGTGTTTTCTTGTTCAGTTTTATTTAGTTTTTCATGTCTATAAGGATTTCTCAGTAGGACTGCTCCTGAAAAATTTGAACAAAGTCAATTTAATTATTAATCTCATTTATGTCTTTGTTTAGGCACCATCAGAATAGGACCAACACGATATAGCATTTATTGTCTCATTTTTCAGAAGTGATCTGCTTAATGAGTGCTGTGTAGGCAGAGGTTTGTGGGAGAGGGCTGAAATGACAGAAGAATCCCTCTTGCTTTCTATTTTAAAGTGCATACCTATCTGCTCCATGGGATTATTTTGTTAATCATATGGCTGTTTTTCTTTTTTGCCCTATCAAGGATGGATTGTGAAGTTATACACACTATAATATAATATAATTAAGTTGCTGGCGTTTTTTTTTTTTTTTTTTTTTGGATGATCTTTTAACAAAAGTGTAAGTCAGGCCATTTCTGTTCTCTGTGCATTATGTAAGTATAAGCCTCAGATATACATTAAAATTCTTAGTGAACCCTTATGCAACACATTATTCTGAGTAAATGCATTTTCTGAATGGGGAAGGGTCAACCCTTTGAGTATCACAACTACTGCTTGTGATGGAAGTTTTTGAAAATTTACATTGCCGTATTGTTATAGGCCCATTGTTTTGTGGTCCAGCTTTGAGCGACTGTTCATCTACCTTATGCTGTGCCCTTCAGTGTCTCCCTAAGTACATTTACATGGAGTAATAACGTCTTCGGAAGTGTTAGGCTTTGGGGGTGCAGTGACACAGTCATCTGTTTGGACCCTCAGGCTGCACACCTTTCTTTTCTTCCAGGCTCAGCATCCCTACTGCCACTGCTGATGCTGTCTCCTTTGCTTCCTGTCTGCATTTCTTCTCTTGACATTTCCTTTCACCCTGGCCTTTTGTGTGTAGTGTTTCTGTTTATAGCTAACACCAACCAGTCAAAACTTTCCATTTAATCTATACTTGTTCCAAGTATTATGTGAAATGTTCATACTTTGCATGCATCATTTCGTCGAATCTCCACTACAGTTCCATGCGGGAGGCACTGTTATTCCTCCCAGTTTATGGAAGAAGAAACCGAGTATTGTGATCTGTGGGAAGTTAGATATGACTGAGCTCTTATGGTGTGTGTGCTAGATCTCCAGCTAAAAAACGCACATTTTGACACTAAGAAAAAATTTGACGGAGCCAGGATCCATGCTGAGAGTTTCATACATGCTTCTGGAAAATCAAGCACATTTTCATTGTTTTCTAAACACTGAAATCTTTCAATAAAGACACAATAGCTAGTTTATCAATGAGATTTGTTTGTTTTTTTTAGTAAGATTTTGCTCATTTAGGCTGTATGTGTCACTAAATGCATGACTTAACACATAATAATATTTGTTATTGAGTAACCCTGAAAGTATAAAGTGTTACTTAGGATACCAAATAACTAACAGACATGCTGCTCAGACAGGCTAGTGGTGTAAATGATCACACAGATGTGTTCCATTTGTTCATACGGACTTTCTCTTTTAATTGCCATTTGGAAGATAACTCACCTTTCATATCCAGAGTTGGTATCCAAGAATATGATAAAATCCTGCTGTCTTTATATTTCAGTTAATGCAATATTAGTATTATAATTAAAAACCATTATGAAAATTTCACCGATGTATTAACTTATTAGCAATAAAACCAATACATTCTATTCACATGCACATTAAGGGCCAACTTTCAGAAAGTTGTTTTTCTGCCTTGTACTAAATGTGTTTTTTAAAACCACTTAATCTTAAGTGTTTGAATTTTATGCATATACATGGCAAGGGACTGCCTAACTGCAGATGGTTGTATCTCTGTGTTTTTTTAAAACCATGATGTTTTAACCAGTTATGTTTTAAAAGTAAGTATGGAGCATCTTCAGTATGACCAGTAGACTAATTTATAACAATATAGCCCAATACCACTTTCAGTATCAAAAATTATTAAAACAGTAGTTTATATGGGTATCAGAACATTGTTGACTCAGTATTGCTTTAAGTAAATTGAGTGATTCTGGAAAGTAAAATGATCTTTATTTTGTTTGTAAATTTGCAGAAGTTACTTTGATATAATCGTAGAACTTCAGGGCCTTTCTGGAAGTGTGTGCTCCCCTAGCTCCCAAGTGAGGGTCGACAGGCCCAACTTGGGGAAGCTGTATGAGTCAGAGTCCAAATACCCACTGATAAGGTCACAGTTGTTCAGTAGTTAGGAATCCTACAAGGCAAACCTAGATCAAGTCAGAAAATGAGCTGGTGTTCTTACCAATTTTTTATAGAGCTCAGTGTGTAATTTAAACCTAAACAGTAGTTTTCGAATCCTGAGAGCACTGTGGTGTTCAGTTGTGTTTGACAGATTTTCATTCTTTTTAGAAATAATCCCCTCCTTAATCTACTTTGAGGTCCAACTAGATTTTTATTTTCTGTTATTTTCTTCAGTAGGTATTGGACATATAAGCCGCTGTTAGAATCTGCTCAAAGGTGGCATGCTCAGAATTCTGGGTGACAAGCAGCCACCCCATGTTCTGTTATATAGTGAACACTGGGACATCTTCTAAACAGTGGGAACAGCACTTCTTGAATATGTATGGCACTAACAAACAGAAGGAGGAGCGCTGGGCTTTTCTCAAACGTCATTTACTTAATCACGGAATTCACTGAGCACCTCCCATCTGCCTGGCAAGACATGGCGTGGCGCCTCCTTTCACAGAAGTACAGTCCCCTGCAGCCACACTGTTTCCTCAGTTGATCAGGCTTTCGGGCAAAACCCTATTTGCCCTTCGGGGCTCATCTTTAATGGCTGTCCGGGAACCACCTGCCTGGCCCCGAGACCAGATTCCGTGTGACTCTTAAAAGCTTCTGTTGAGCTCTGCTGGGTCGTAAGCTCCAGAAGGACAGTGATTATACCGGTCTGTTCGCAGCTGGGTTTCCAGCGCCTCGTGTGCTCATTGGCATATACTGGGTCCTCACAGACAGATTTTTAAAAATAAGGAGCAGAGACTGGGAGGACTGGGATTCTTGGTGTCCAGGGATGGGGGCATCACTAAACAGGAACTTAAGTAGCTCACACTGCCAGCAACAAACTCGGAGAGTATGTCCTAAGGTTCGTGGTTTTCTGGTTTCTTGAGGTCTGATTGAAGCTATCAGAGTTACAGAGAGAATGGAATACGTCTAGAATGATTCTTCTCTCCTTTTGTTCACTGAGTAGAAAAATTAATGAGTACTGTTACATGCTAGGGGAAAAGGAGAGAAACAAGAGACAAAGGCACTTTTTCAGTGAATAATTAACCAAATTATACTGCATTCACTATAGGTGTGGTTTGAATTCAGTAAATGGGGAGGCCTCGTGAACAAGATAGGGCTCGAATTAGATTTTAACATAGCAATACCGATAATGAGGATAATTGCTAATACTTACAGTGTTTACTCTGTGCCAGGCCTTCTTTATGCACTCAGTGTTCTTATTTTCACAACAGATAAGATACAGAAACAAATGTGGAGAGACCAGCTAGAGCCAAGACTTGCATTCGAGTAGTATTGAAGAGGGAAGGAGGAGGTCATGCCAGGCTTAGAAGTTCTCAAGAGTACTCAGTTGTAAGCAGCCTAATCTGCGTGCAATTTGCTATCGTAATTAATACTATATTAATTAAATATAAAATATACAATTTTATATTTAAAGAAATAGCTTTACATAGAAAACTAAATGTCAGAACGGCTCCACTCTGCCATTGTGTCACGAAAGCGACCACAGACGGGATGGTAAAAATGCTTGTCCCTTAAACGCTGGTGAGCAAGCACCTGTGGGACAGAGGCTTAGATTTCCTTCCCGACCAGCCGCCATTGACTTTTAAGTGACACAGAGTAGTAGTGCAGTGTTTCTCACTTCTCGTTGTGACTCTGATGGTCCATTGTCCAGTGTCTGCCCCTCTTTTCCATTCTCTGCGAGCCATGATGGTGACTACTCCAGTTATGTTAATGGGGGAAAAACACGGACTTACCTGCGATCAGTCCCACATAAAGGAGACTCCAAGGGCATTGGGGCAGGTTACTGTCTTATCAGCGTGTCTTTTTCTTTGTGATTTTTCCTTTGTGCTTTTTCTCTAATTGATTTATGATTTGGAACTTTCAGCTTCTTCCAAATCTCACTGTTTAGTTTGTATTGTTTGTTTCAGGAATTTCTGTTTCCTAACCAGGAATTTTGATAAAATTTGATAAAATTCCTGAGTGTGCTTGACTTTAAGCAGTTGACTTAGGATATTTCTATACCATTTGTTTTTAAGCAACAGAATATTCAAAACTACTGTTATATGACTCTCCTTTGCCAGATTTTAATAGTTAGTTTAATTCTGCTGTAAGTACCAGTAACTAAATTACTTTGTCATTACATTTGGAGATAAAATCGTAATTAGAAATAATTTCATATATGTTGGAAATGTATGGTAATATAGTCTGAAATAAGGTCATATTAATATTATTTCTTAATAAAATTTAAGTCTTAGGAAAACTTATTTTTTTTAATTAATTTTTTACTCAAAAGGGTATCAGATTAATTAATCTTTTTTAACTTCTCATTACAGGGGTATTGAATGGACGAGTTTGACTGGTTTTCTGTCTTTTGCTACCTCAACACCAAACAATATGGGATTAGTGAGAAATGAACTTCAGCTGGTTGATCTTCCAACAGGTTTGTCTGTTTATTAAAAGATTCAAAATGGTTTGTTATATTGATCAAAGATGTCATTTATTAACATGTTCCAAAGTACTTTTTTTCACCTGGGAGTTTTTTCTTGTATTCTGTGTTTATTTTTTGTTCTGTAATAATTGCCCTAGAAAAGACCCATTATTGTATGCAAATTGTATTAACACAAGTGTATGATAAAATGGAATACCATTAGCTTGAACAGACAGATTCATAAATAAATACGATATCAGTTCTTCTTTTAAGTACGTTGTTATAGTTAACCAAAAGTACAGTTTTAAAACAAATCTTTTTAGTTCAACTTCATTAGTATCTAGTTCAAAATTTTGAACTTTTAGGAAACCCTTAAAAACCTTATAATATGGATTGTATTAAATGCTAAAATTTAAAACTTTTGATAGTCTCTGGGTGACTGAATAGGGAAATTTAATTTGGAAGTTTAAAGACTGCAATAAAACATTCCAATAAAGTAAGTAGCTTGTTCAGAATTATTAAACCTACAACCCAATGAGTTTTAAAATGAAAAACTTGAAAATAGAATAGGTGAGCAATTCAAATTATTTTATGGCATGTGCAGTGATTTCAAATAAAATTTTTTTTTGACAAAATTGTGGCTTCTTTACAATGACATAGCATACAAATACATGTAGGTGGTTTTGACCGTGAGGATGTGTTTGAGGTGTGAGGTGCAGTAAATCGCATGTACGGTTGCTCCCTTACATTCTCCATATATATTTCCAGGATGTAGTTGAGAACAACTAACATGCTTTTCAGAGTTTGTTACTAAACCTCAAGGAATTAGTCCCACCTTAGCCCAGTGCTGCTCTAGTTTCATTGGAATTGACCTGCCCAGCAACCTCTATCCCAGATTTCTGATTTGCCAACAAATACACTGGTGTTTCTAGTTGTGTGGGAGCCCAGAGATGAGAGGGTATTTGCTCTTGTCATTCACTAAAAACTCCCTGTTCACTTTCTCCAGTCAGCTCAAGTTCAGGAATTTTAGATAACTTAAAATCTGTCTTTTGCAATTTTATTTTTGAGGAACAAATTTCTAAGTAATAGTTACTGATCTTTTTAAGTGGGACATTTGAGTTCATAGATTATACTTCTTTAGCCTTGTCTTCTAAGGAGGTTGGCAGGCTCAGTCAGGAAAGGATGTGGAGTAGCTGGCGAATACAAATAGATTCCATTTGATGCCGGTGAAGAGCAGGGAGGATGTAGGCCTCTTTCAGTTGTCTTTAAATTGAATGTGTTCTCTCTTTTGTTTAATGGAAATACAAATCTAGGGAAAGATACTAAAATATTTGTTCAGACATAAGGTAGAATTTGTATTAGATTTTTATTAGAGAAAATCATTTAGCTTCTTGGGCAGCTGACTAATTTTTATCAGTCCCCAATTTTAGTTTATAGAGACCTTTTGATAGGAACATGTCAAAATATTTTGGTTGAGTATTTTGCACATGGGACAAGAAATCTTAAATATCTGTTAGCGTTTGTCCCTCTAGTTAGCATTCATAAGCATGGGAATGTTAATATTTAAACATACCAGTAGTTTTTACAGTAGACAGTTGCTCTCCCATAAATGCATTTAAACTTTAGAAATTGATATTTCTAAATTTTTTAAATTAAATTATTTGAAAGACACCATAGAAGGAATTCAAGAACTCTATAATAAGTGAAAATATCTTTTTATAAAATAGACATTTGACTATAAGTAATATATTATTGGTCTTTAACTTGTAATACTTTGGAGAATACTTTCTGAGTTTAGATTATTAGAAACAGCTGAGAAGCAAACAGATGAATGAATGGGAGGATAGAGGGTAGCACTGGTCATATAACGTTGGTTTAGCTTCTTGCATGTTTTATGTGCCGTTTTCACATTCTCTTAAATATTTGCAATTAAAGGTAGGAGCATTGCTTTTCGGGGTGAACGAGGCAATGATGAATCGCCCATCGAAATGATTAAAGTATCACATTTGAAGTAAGTGTCAACCTAAAAAATTCTATTGTATTATCGCAATGGGATCTCAAGGATTTTTTTTTAAGAAACTGAGAATATGCTAGAATGCATATAGAATTGCTTAGTGATTGCAAATGATGACGTGCAGCCATATCAAAGAAAATGTTTTGATGACAGAATTAAGTTACTATTGCGTTTAATGCTGCACTTCTGGAAAATGTAACATTTGTATGGCTCTTAACATTTCATTAGATTGGTAAAACCAGCAACCCTGTTTTGTTCTGCTGTAGTTACATGGATATAAATGTCTGTTGCCCACTAAGAAAATGTTATCTGGTGAAATTCTGAAGCACTTCCACCTCAGCATGGGTTCATTGACTTAAATAATTTATTTTCTTTATAATTTATACCCATTTTAGTTCCAGTAAGTTTTTTAGTTTTTTGTTCCAAAGCAAAATTCATGTACAGGTGGATTATTAAAAATAGAAACTGAATAAAAAGCAATCAAAAGATCAAAGAAAGGAGCAAGTTCTCAGAAATAGTTCTCAAATTTTCTTTAGCATTTCTATAGGTTCTTTGCATTTTCCATATAAATTTTAGAATCAATTATTAGTTTTACCAAAAGAGGTTTCCTAGGATTTTGATTGGGATTGCACTGACTCCATAGATTAAGGTGGGGAAGGAAGTCACATCGTAAGCTTTGTGATCCGTGAAATGGTGTATCTCTTCACCTATTTAGGTCTTCTTTAATTTCAGTCATCTTTTGTAGTTTTCAGTGTATAGGTCTTACAAATCATTAGTTAATTATTTTCTGTTTTTTCTTTGATGTTATTTTAAGTGTTTTTAAAAAATTTAGACTTCCGATTATTTATTGTACACTGAAATAATTTTTTTATATTGACCTTGCGATCATGCTAAACTTAATTATTTTAGTAGTATTTTTGTTGGTATTCTATATAGACACATTGTGTTGTTTGCTATAAAGATGCTTCTATGCCTTTCTGGTCTGGTCTATAGGCCCTTTTTTTTTTTAGGACCTCCAGTACCAGGTTGAATGGAAGCGATGAGAACTGATATCTTTGCTCTGTGTCTGGACCTTAGGGAGAAAGAATTCAGTCTTCAACATTAAATATAACATTAGCTGTAGATTTTTTTGTAGATACCCTTTGCTGGGTTGAGGAAGTTTTCTAGTCCTCGTTTGCTGAAACTTTGTATCATTAAATGGGCATTGAATTTGTCAGATGCTTTTCTGCATTCGTGGACATCATCATATGGTATATTTTTGTTTTGTTCTTTGTGTTGGCTAATATGATGACTTATACTGATTGATTTTTCAAATGTTAAACCAACTTTACATTCTTGGGATAAATTCCACTTGGTCATCATGTATTACTGGATTTGATTTACTAATATTTTGGTACATTGCTGGGCTTGATATGCTAATATTTTACTAAGGACTTTTACATCTATGTCCATGAAGGATATTGGGCTAATTTTTGTGTAATATCTTTATCTGGTTTCAGAATCAGGGTAATGTTGACCTTGTACAATGAGTTGTGACGTATTCCCTCCTTTTTTTTTTTCTGGATGAGTTTATATAGAATTGATATTTCTTCCTTCAGTAGGATGAATTCACCAGGGAGCCCATCTGGACCTAGAATTTTCTTTGTGGAAAAATTTTTCAGGACAACTTTAATTTCTTTCATAGCTATAGAACTATTTAGGCTTTTCGTTTTGTTTATCAGGGAACTTTGGTAGTTGGTGTCTTTCAGATAATCTGTTTATTTCATTGAAGTTGTTGAATATATTGATATACACTTGTTCATAATCTCATTCTTCGATACCTGTTTGATCTGAGTGATGTCTCTTTCATTCCTGATGTCAATAAATTGTATCAATCAATTTTATTGATTTTTTCAAAGAACTTCTTTGGTTTCTTTGATTTTTTTTCTATGGTTTATTTTCTGTTACATTAACTACCACGCTTATCTTTTTTTTTTCCTTCTGCTTGCTTTGTTCTTTTTCTAGTTTCTTAAGATAGAACTTTAGATGTTTGAATTACGATCTTTAAAATTTAAGATAAAGCATTCAATGCTATATAAGTGCTACTTTTCCTGTACCCTACAATTTGTTGATATGATAAACTTCTTTTAAAATTTATTTTATAATGTTTTTAAATTACTATGCAATATTTATAAATACATGGTTTAATTTCAAAATACTTAGGGTTTTTTCAGATATCTTTCTGTTTTTAGTTTCTGTTAGGGTCAAAGCGTATTTTATATATATTTGTCTTTTTAAATTTAATGTGATTGTTAAATGGCCTAGAATATGATCTGTCTTAGTGAATGTTCTGTGTGCACTTGCAAATATTGCGTATTCTGTTGTTAGTTAGACTATTCCATAAATGTCAGTTCACGTTGGTTTATATTCTTTTGTATTTTTACTGATTTTCGTCTTGCTTTTCTTTCTATTACTGAGAGATATGTTAATATCTTGAACTTTATTTATGGATTTATTTATTTATTTTTTGGAAGAACTCAAGTTCTTGCTTTGGGGATTTTAAAGCTCTGTTACTAGGTATATACTTACCTGTTATTGTTCCATCCTTTTGATTAACTGACTTTATCATTCTAAAATATTCTATTTGTTTTGGTAATATTCTTTGTACAGAAGTCAGTCTGATTTGTCTGATTAGTATAACCACTCCATCTTTCTTTAGATTAGTGTTTGCATGATGTATCTTTTCTCAGCATTTTACATATAACTTATCTGTGTCTTTATATTTAAAGTTGATTTATTGTAGACAGCATATAATTGGGGCTTGTTTTTCTATTTGCTCTGACAATCCCTGTTTTTCACTATAGTGTTCAAATTATTTATATTTTGTGTAATTATCAATATGGCTTATGTTTAAATCAACCATGTTGCTATTTCTTTTCTACTTTTTTATTTTAAATGAATTAATAAGGATAGTTTTTAGTTTATTAGGCTTGATTTCTTAGATGTAAAATATCAATTAAAAAAACCATATAAACTGAAGTTCTTTGGGAGAGTTCATGAGTCATGTTTGAAAATGCGAAGTAGTCTGAGATTAGAGTTAGAGAGTTGCTCAGTTAAGCTGTGTGGGGTATGGTCTCTTCTGTGTCAGTCAGTCCTGACCCCACATGTGCTTGTAAATCAGTAAATCTAAAATAACTAATCATGTGACCCCCTATTTCCAGTCCTTCAGCGATCCACTGTTCCCTACACAGTAAATTTCTACCTCCAATGGCATGGCATGTTAGGATGTTTTGGGTCTTTTATTATGTGATCCAGCACTCACGTTTTAATCTTCCTCCTCATGCCAATTGCTCTTGCATGCTCTGCATTGTAGGTAGCGTGTTTTCCCAGACATATTATGTCCTTTCCTGTCTTCTGCCACTTGTCACATGTGTAATTCCACCTAGAATGCCATTTCCTTGTTGTCAAAATTAATCTCCTCTTTCATAATGAATCTTTAAAGCATTTACCAGATTCTGTGTTATATTATTTACATACATAACTTTATGTTAGATATAATTAAAAATGTAGTATGTTGCATTTGTATAAGCCATCATGATTCATAAAAATTTTAAATTCTTTTATATGTGCTATCTTTGTTTTTTATCCTCATGTTATTTAGTGAGGTAGGCAAGACAGGTGTTATTAACACCATCTTAAAGGTAAGTAAAATAAAACTCAAAAAAGTTACATGGTTTGCCTGAGGCCACGTAGTTATCAAGTGGCAGACTGGGCCCTGAGTGGGTGAACCTGAGCCCTCTGACACACCAGATACAGGGATCTGCTCTGTCACATTCCTCCGTGTTACCCTACAGAAACGTTACGGACTTTTTCACATAATTTTTACCATAACCTACGTAACAGTCCATCAGGGAAGGCGAGAGAGGCAGGTAGTGGTGTTCTCACGTGATGCATGAGAAAATCGAGCCTCAGGATGGTCGCCGTAAGTCGTGGCACCGGGATGTGCATCCTTTGCCGTTCCACATGCCGCCTTCCTAGCTGGGCTCCTTGTCCGAGGGTGGCTGTTTGGTCATCTTAAAGCGTTTCCTTAAGACTGCTAATCATAGGGCTAAATGTTAGTTTAAGTTGTCTGTGTTTAGAAGGTGTCATCTGAATTTTCTGATTTACTGAACTTTTTATTTGTACTAGGTATGGTAAAAAATCTTGCAAAAAGGAGCTAATTTAGTAATTTTGTTTATTTTAGGCAGTATTTGGCAGTTGTATTCAAAGACAAACCCCTGGAGTTATGGGATGTTAGGACTTGTACCATTCTTAGAGAAATGTCCAAAAACTTCCCTGCAATAACTGCTTTGGTAAGTTACAGTCAAAGAACTAAGTAGTTAATTAGATATGTACATATGTGGTGAACGTTTTTCTTTAGCTTGAATTGAAATTATTACTATCTTTTATTTTCTTGTTAAAATGTGTGTTCGGTGAAGATCCTAATAAATGGCAATAACTCTTATTTTCTTGGATGGGTTGAGTTAATATTATATTAGTGCAATTCCAATTAAAATACTACTTAGCTATTTTGAGGAACTGTATAAACATATTATCAAATGTTTATGAAAGAGTAAAGGTCATAATAGCTAAGTCAGCCCTGAGAAAAGAGGAGTAATGTGAGAGGTGGGAGTGGGGCCCACCCTACCTGGTAAGAGTTTAGATTACAAAACCAGAGAAGTGAAAGCAATGTCATTGGACCAAGAACAGGAAATGGGCTAAAACCATAAAGAGCTCATTAGCAGACCCACAAATATTTGGGAACCTAACGTACAGTGAAGAAGCACACAAATCCATGGGGCAGGACGGGCCATTTAGTAAGAAGTCTTGAGAAAACTCTCACTTTATGGAGGGGAAATCCTGAATCTACCTAATATCATATTCAGAGATGGGCTCCACAAGATTAAAGACCTAAATGTAAAAAAAGCAAAACTATAAAATTATATAATCAAGTATAGAAGAATATTTTTGTATTCTAGAGGCACAAGAGGACATCAGAAACTCAAACCAAAAGGCAAAAAATTAATACATTTAATTACATAAAGATTGATATTTTCTGTTCAATGAAGGACACCAATGTCAGTGTTAAATATGGAAGACGAATTTGAAAAAGAAATTTTCCAATGTCTGACTGACAAGGAACTAACTAAACCCTAGGGCAATGGTGCCAACCTTTTTGGCACCAGGGACCAGTGCTCCTATGAGAATCAAATGTTTGCTGATCCGAGGTGGAGCTGAGGCGGTGATGCTCATGCTGGGGAGCAGCTGTAGATACAGATAAAGCTTCGCTCACCTGCTGCTCACCTCCTGCTGTGCGGCCTGGTTCCTAACAGGCCACGAACTGGTACCACTATGCAGCCTGGGGCTTGGGGACCCTTGCCTAGGGGATTGGTATTGTGGGAACTCTGCACATAAACAATAAGTCAGGAACCCAATGGAAAGATGAACAGAGCATGTGAGCAATTAATGAATACCAGAGAAACCTAAAAGGCCAACCAGTATATGAAGAAATATTCAAACTTATCAGTTTTTAGAGATGCGTAATATAAAATAACCATGATACATCTTTTAAACTAAAAAGAATTGGAAAACCAGATAGCATCAGATGTGGGCGTACTGTGGGCCACAGGAATTCTTATGTGCTGCTGATAGGAATATAGACCAACGAAGCCATTCTGACAGCCCTTAGGCAAACACAGACATCCTCTGTGCTCCAGCTGTTCAGCTTCTAGTCATGAAGGAACTCCTGTGAGGATATTGATTGCAGTGCTGTTTGTCATGAGAGTTTGGAGGCAATATGGGTGTCCTTTGCTGAGAAAACAGATAGACTGAAAATTGGTGGATGCACCCGTGGAGAATTATAGAGCATGCAGAAACAACAGAGATGGAACTTAGGTACTCTGTGCTGAGTGAAAAGAGTTAGAAATAGAATGAGATCAGTAGCGCACTATTATTTATGTAAGTTACAAACCCATGCATGTAAAATAACTACATGTTAATTTATATATATGAGGATATATTAAATGAGTGGAAATATAAAAGAAAAAATAAATGAAATGAGAGGTTTGAGGTGGACTGTGGATGACAATGGGCCATGATTGGAGGAACATGATCATCTCACCCTGTGCACCTAGCAGGAGGGGGAGAGGAGGAGATAGAAGATACCATAATTGAATTTATTATTATTTTGTGTTTTGTAAAAAAAGAAAGCATCCAAAGGTTAGACTTTTTAGAAGTTTGCCGTTAAACTCTTTCACCTTAAGGCCTAATTAAAGATTAGAGGTAGCAGGAGGTAGAGGTAGATTATTAAATTCTTCTGCCTTAAGCTCTAATTAAAATGCATTCATTCAGCCTTTCTATAAATAACACCTAAGAACAAATTGTGCATTCATGTGTGGGCATAATAAGTGATGCTGGGCAGCGGTGAGTGTAAACCAGCTGTTCTGGAAGGATTCTTGACAGAAGAAAACTAAGCACTTTTAGGTGTGTCTGTCTTTGCTTCACAGGAGTGGTCACCATCTCACAACTTAAAGAGCCTGAGAAAGAAGCAGCTGGCCACCCGAGAGGCCATGGCCCGCCAGACCGTGGTCTCAGATGCCGAGCTGAGCATTGCCGAGTCATCTGTGATCAGGTGCCATGCGCTGTTTCCTGCCACTGCACGTGGGAACTTGACAAGTGTCAACCAAAGGGCATCCCTCGAAACAGTTGCAGTCTGCTTCTGAACACACGTTGTTTGGTGTTTCGGTGCATGCCTAGAGTCCTGAAGAGTGAATTGGACTGCCGCATTGCTTAGTGCAGCCAGTAACTCACACAGTGACATCCACATGTCAGCTTCCAGCAGTGAAATGATTATTCTCAGTGCCCTACCATTCCGTAAACTTCAGCTTCCGAAATTCAAATGAACGTAGCCTGAACATACCAAGAGATCACATTGTCATTTATGGACACCAAAGAAAATACGTGGAGAATTCTAAATTCTAAATTTGGGTATTGTCCCCCTTCCCCACCTTTTTACAAATAAAAGAATGTCAGCGAGCACAAGGTCCCGGCAGGGAGGCTCTTGCTTCTGGTGAGGAGAATTCTGCAGTAGAGACGGCAGAGGGGTCTCCTATGTGAACCCCAAGCACTCACTGCCCCTCTCACAGGGTGAATGCTTTCCTGGTGTTGCCGTTTGGGGACAGTTTGTTTTGTCCTGTGATTAGCTGGGCAAAAATTAGTTTCAGCCTTTTTAAAAAATGGTTTTGGACCTCTTGTTAGTACATCTCCGTTTTGAGTGAGTTAATTCATTACGGGTGTCACTCTGAGGAAATGAAACATCTTTATGTTATTTCTCTCTATCCCAAAGCTTGTTGCAGGAAGCAGAAAGTAAATCTGAACTCAGCCAGAACATCTCTGCCCGGGAGCATTTTGTATTTACCGACAATGACGGCCAAGTTTATCATCTCACTGTCGAAGGAAACTCGGTGAAGGACAGCGCTCGGATTCCACCAGACGTGAGTTCAACCCTCGGTTAAGTCTTTATTAAGAGTCCTTGTTAAAGATTTTGTTGGTTGCATATCCAGTGAAGCCATAGGTAAGTTAGAAAGCTATTTCAGAAAAATTAAATGTAAATAAACTTTGCTACTTAAAGCAGATATTATCATTGATTAAACATGTCCCATGCTGCTAGAGAATAGCATTGTAACTCCTTTGATTAAATACTTATGATGTGATACTCATTTTTATCCCCATAATAACCCGTGAGGAATTATTTCCATTTTATTTATGACAAAAGAGAAGAATTCACCTTCCAAGGTTACGCAGCATAGTGACAGGTTTGTCTCTCTGGCCCCAGGATCTCCCCACTTTCCATTTCAGGCATTAATTACCCTGGAGGATCTGATTTAGAATCTGGTATTTTTGGGGTAATTATAATCATGTCGTGAGTGTAATAGTATCATTAATATTTACTAATTTATATATATCCTTCTTATGGCCTTATAGAACACTTTGAGGTTTTATAGTTAATTTGTGTCAGCGTGTGGCTCACACTTTTTAATGGATAGATTAAGAAAATGTTTTTGTTAACTAATATTGCTCTATTTCTTAAAATATATTTTATCTAAAATTTTCATCTAAAAATAGAATGTTTTAGTCAGCTGTCACTCCTGTTTATTTTACAGGTGGCTCAGGGTCTCTTGAGGTCGCTGTCAGGATGCTGGTGGGAGTGGATGGGTCCACTTCCAAGATGGCTTATTTAATGGCCATTGCACAGTAATGCTGGCCATTGATGAGAGGCCTCAGTTCTTCTGCATGTGGACCTCTCCATGGGGCTGTCTGAGTGGCCTCACGACATAGCTCTGGCTTCCTGCAGAGTGAGCAATTCAAGAAAGATTGTGAAGAAAGCTGCAGTGTCTTTTAGGACCTAGTTGTAGAGGTCACACTTTGTCATTTCTGCAGTATACTAGTGGCTCACAGGTCAGCCCTCTTCATTGTGGGAGGTGACTACCAAGGGATGTGAATACCAAAGGCAGGATCACTGGAGGCCTCTTAGAGGCTGGCTGCCACTTCTTCCTTATCAACAGCTACAGAAGAATCGAGGGCATTCAAACAACCTTCACTTCTAAAAATAGAAGCTAACCTGCAAAAGTGCTCTTTAAATTCTAATTTCATTTTTGCTATTATATAGAACAAATCATATCTGAGACATCTATTTTAACTATATCTAGTGTTGCCAAAATTTTTACTAGTTTGAAAGGATGAAAATAATAATGCAAATTGGAAAGACTGATATTCAGTAATTAAATAAATAGAAAAAGTAACCTAACTTTAAGTGTGTAGAAAGAAAAGTCATTAGAAGTACAGACGCAGGAGTCGCAGTGTAACGTGGCTGTCCTTTGGAGAAATCGGTTCGCTCTCTTAGCGCTGTATCGAGCCCCTGCTTCAGAACCCAGAGAAGGCCCCATCTGACCTCTTCAAGTGCCACGCAACTGCTCAGCGACTTTTCTGATCACTTCACATTTGAGAGTAGAATGGAGAAACAATCCAATAATTTTTGAGATGCCAGTTTCCCCTACTTCCACCCTCCCCAAAATAGTTTAAAATTTTTGGACGTGCATTTTCCATTTTATAGGTGCTTTTTGCACGATGATAAATGAGCCCTACATTTTTTAAGATTCTAATGTTTTTGTGAGAGTCTGAAGTCAGGATGAGCAAGTCTCTGCTCTGCCTGCCATAGCTAGAAGCAGATTCCTCAAAGAATGACCAGCCTATCGAGTAATAAGGATCTAGCCTCCAGTGAAATTAGTGTACATTTTATAGCAGGTTATTCTTAGGGAAAGGAATTGAGCTTCTGTTGTATAATACAAGAGGAATGGGCTTGCTTTTGTTTTATTTTCTATAATTAAAATGGTCTAGGGATTATAATGCGGAATTTAGGCAGAGGTTTTGTTTGCTTATTTTAATCCATTATTTATGTTATCTCCTCTCAAATGTAAATTATTAAACATTTGCTTTGAGTTGAAACTTTCCCTCTGGATTTGGCCCCATAACTGTAAAGTATATAAAAATGATAGGAGAGGAAGGGTTGGCGTATTTTCATTTATGGCCGCGTGGAGAGTCTGTAGTTGACTGCCTTAGTTCAGAAAGGTGGGACTGTGGCCAAACCAGAGTATCTCTGCTTTGCTTCTGACCTTTTGAACATCATAGCTTACATCTAGGCAACATGCCATTATCAACTACTACTACAGAACTGAGTTTTAGTCTTACATTGATTCTCGTGGGATTATCTGGAGCACAAAACAAGGTTGTGGCGCATCCTCCGAATGCATCTTGGTATCTCCCTATGGCTTGTACCCCGTCATAACCTTTGGGTAGAAAGATCTAGAATGTTTCATTGTACAGTTGTGTTAATACATCCCTGGTCATTCTCAGCTGATAACACTGATTTCTGGGCTAATTTAAACTTTTATATTCTAATTTTTTAGAAGTTAGAAAGTATGGTTATAAAATGTGAATTTTTTCAAGACTTAAAAGAACGTTTTAAAGTAAAGCAAATTCTTAATTAAACATTGTGGGAATATGGTCAAGAGAATAGAAATAAGATCTTGATGTGTTGCTTCGTATTATAATTCTATTTATTTAACATTCTAACCTTTTTATTTTGACTGCATTAAAATACTCACTTTTAATGTTTTTCTTTTGTTTCTTGACTAGGATTTGTGCAGTATTTGGCATATGTGCTAGTCTAATGGTCAATTTGGCAATACCTAGAGCTTTCCTACCCTTTACTATGGGTACCTTGCCATAAATGTGAATTTTTATTTTGTTCTGTAACTGCAGAAACAAGATTTCTTTTAATAAGTAGAGAAGTAATTGAGCAGTAATGTCATTTAGTAGCTAACGGTGTAATGACTGTTTACTGTGTGGCAGGCATTGTTTTAAGGCCTTTACCTGTTTACATTTATTAACGCTAGTGGGAACTCCTCAGTTTCATGCGCTTACCCTGCTTCGTGGACGATAAAAATCCAAGACACAGAGAGATTAAGTGAGCGTGCCTTGAATCACACAACAAATGAAGCGATAAAGCTTAGATTCAAGTCCAGGCAGCAGACTTCCAGAGCCCAGACCCCGCGTCCGCGACAGCCCAGTCTCCTCACTTCCCAGCTCAGTCATTACAAGAGTGCAGTCCTTACGTTTGCGTCTTCTGCACGTAACTTCTTTGCAAAGCTTTCTGTGGACTCAGATTGTGCAGGTGCCTTTAATGGACAGTATCTCTTCACCTGCATTATTCCAGAAGCTCCTAGTGACACTCTGGATCTTCTCTTTCAGTAGAAAAACTGGTGCACAATTGCTATGAAATGGCTCTGAGTCTGCCCTGGAGTAGACTGATTTATCCTGTCACAGGATCAGATAAGTTGGAGACAAGAGCTCTCTGGAAAGGGTTTCTTTTCCTTCTCTCTTTCTTTTTTTTGTCTTTTAATTTTCTCTTCTTTAAGGTACTTCTTTCTCAAAAGACAGCCCTTCTCTATAAATCTAGTTCAGATAACTAATGTCTGTCTAATTGAAATCTCCTGTGTTTTCATAGTTGGAATCGATATGCCGGGGAGCTCTTAGTATCCACAGTCCTGTCAGCGTTTGATGGCGTTTGTAAATAAAGCGCAACCATTTATAACTCAGTTTTATTAAAACATCTTTATTATTTGCATCACAATTACTAAGTAAAAAACATTGCTCCGCTGTGACAGCTTGTCAGTAGCAAAACTTATGTGTATGTTGCTGTTCTTTTCTAGGGAAGCATGGGTAGTATTACCTGCATCGCTTGGAAAGGCGATACGTTAGTTCTTGGAGATATGGATGGAAATTTAAATTTTTGGGATTTGAAAGGCAGAGTATCCAGGTATGAGCTAGGAATGCAGTTCTGTTATTTGCTTAGAAAAACAAAAATGTGGCCTTGCTATAGTTCCATTGAGGCTTGTGACTTGCTAAGCAGGATCACTAAACTTGTCCTGTGGTTTGGACGCTAGGGTCTCTTGTCCCTGAACTTGGAGGAAGGGCCTTGAGCCAAGCTCTGGATCATTCACATCTGCAGTGGCCCCACAGAGGGTTGGGACATTGTTCCAGCTGTCGTTAAAGGGCAGGCTTTCTGTCAGATGCAGCCCTTGTCCCAGAAAGTGAGGTGGTTCTCCTGTCACCAGACCTTATAAAAAATGCAAATAGAAAGAGATGTTGGACATAGTTTCTGCTGATGAGAAAGCAACCTCTATTTCATATTGGTGTTTTGGTTTTTGTTTGTCCTCAGAGGAATACCTACACACCGAAGCTGGGTGAGGAAGATTCGTTTTGCCCCTGGTAAAGGACACCAGAAATTAATAGCCATGTACAATGATGGAGCTGAAGTGTGGGATACTAAAGAGGTAGGCTCAGCGCCTCGTGTGTGCACTGCAGGTGAAGCTGCTGGTCACAGAGACTGTGCGTTTTTTCTTCCTTCTGATTTGGAAATGAATGCTATAATGGGTTTGTCAAACTTGAAACAATTTTCTTCTTAAAATTTTTATTTTACAGTATTTTTGTTCCAAAGGTGGCAGCTCAACAGATTTTTTTTTTTTAATGTCATCACTATTGGGACCCCCTAAGATGTGGTCTGCCTGTGGGAGATAGCTTGCCCAAGACTGTTCAGTTTTAAACCTCCACTGGGCCTTTGCCATGGGCACCATCTTTCTTTGATTATGTAATTCAGAATGATAAACATCTTCCTTTTCTTTCTGAAAGTGACAACCAAATTCACTCTTGAAGGTTCAGATGGTGAGCAGTTTAAGAAGTGGAAGAAATGTGACCTTTCGGATATTGGACGTGGACTGGAGTACATCAGATAAAGTGATCTTGGCATCAGACGATGGCTGTATCAGAATTCTCGAGATGTCTATGAAGTCTTCATGTTTTAGAATGGATGAGCAAGAGTTGACCGGTATGGAATTCAAATGAAAGGAGGCTTTGCAACCTGTCTTTGCTTTTGCACAAGGTGCTCGCTCTCTTCTGGGGGCAGAGCTGCTTCTGTTCATTTCAGCCTTGTTTTCTGAGAATCTGAGTTTAAGAAAATATGCTAATAGGCTTGAGTGTTTTTACCATGGAGATGCTGGACTTTGTAATGGTAGGTGTCAATCACTCTCCAGTGCCGGTTTATAAGTACCCTTTTTGGGCCTTTTCTGAGTGCTTTTTCAAAAGATCCAGGATTTTACATCCATAAAAATGGCTTATTCAGAATTTAGGAGGACTCATCAGAGGACTGAATCTAGTGATATGGTGCTGCTGGCTTTTTAATAATGAGCCTGACATCTTTTGCAAACATATGTCATTGATAAGTTACTTTAGAAAGTGTTCTGAGTCTTACGAATTTTGATGCCTGTCTTATGACTTATTAAATGGCCAGTCAAAACAAAATTATATGATAGCAATACCTTTTATTGTATGGTTTTTTAAGGTTTTTTAAAATTTTTTTACCAGAATGAAAACTATTTTAGTACAAATAAACCTCTTATGTGACTTTAAGAAAAGATTGAGAAGATTGACTACATCCATCAGCCGCTTTGAAAGGCAGCTTTTATCTGATTTAATGCACTGTCACTTCTTACAAGATACTTTTAGATAGAGACGTATTCTGACCCCAAGTGGAACAAAGCAGGAAACTTCTTAGATTAAATATTCTCCAAACATACCTTCAGTGTACACTTGAGGCTGTCTGGTCTGTAAAAAAAATTCACAAGAGACTTGTTTAGTCATTTACCGAGTTTCGACACAGAACTCTCAGGTCTGGGAGTTGTCTGTACCTTGGTAAAATAATCTTTGGTACATTCAGACAGTAAGGATTTGAAAACCTCCTTATTGTTAGGTTCATGCTTGAGGCATCACCAAGTTGCCGCTGATGGTGGCCGGGCCACAGTAACTTATGTTAGGTAGGTTTGCGTTTGTCTCTGCCCCACCCCTGCCCCTGCATTTGGGAACCACCACTTCTTACTGTGCACCTGTCACTGCTAGACGGTGAGCACTGCAGCCCCATAGCTGTCCCTAAGACACTGCCAGCTCTGCTGAAGTAGCAGGACCTCCTCCCAGGGAAGGGCTTTGACAGTCATCGTAACCTAAATTACCAAGGAAACAGGGAGCTTCCAGGATGATTTTTCTTTTCATTTCGTTACTAGCGCTAGGTAAAGAAGTGTGCAAATATAAATGTTTGAGAAGCTTTTCTTTGACCTTTAATTTAAAATTTGAACCTAAAAATCTCCTTTAACTGATGACAGAGTTAGAGCCCATCATTAACCTGTGCTAGCTCCACGCTTGGACATCTGACCCGCAGCCGGATTTTAGATCGCATGTTCCTTTTAGCGTTTTTGTAATATTAAAAAAATATATTTCTATTTAACCTCTTGTGGTTCAGCATTACCTAGAAACAGAAACATTTTTAAATAGTAATGGAGAAAGGTCAATAAAATTGTGCCTACATTCCACAAATTGAACTTTAAACTCAGAACAACACTCAATACATGTTAAGAATAAAAACTGATGATAATGTAAATATGGAGTTAGGAAAAAGATGTGTGTTTACCACCAGATATCTGGCTGATTTGATCTTGGAAAAATATGAAAATATAATATATTTCTATTATGGGGAATTAGAAATGTATTTTTGACTTATGTGGGATAAAAGTAAAGTCAATTTAGGTCACATGCATTAATATATCTTATTTAATATATTTTCTTCAATTCTCCTTGATAATAAGTAGAGAATATCATAAAGCATTGATTCATAAAATAGCATAAAAAATCTTAATATTCTTTTAGTAGCATCTGAAAGAAATCCAGGAGTATGAGCCTTGTAGTAACATTCCAGTATGATGCAGTTTTCCACACTTGAAATCGTATCGTCGTGGTGTCAGACTCTTTGGTCTAACTTCCTACCAACTGTTTGAGCAACTGTTGAACACGTTCTTCCCAAGTGAGCTCACGTAGAAAGAAGGTTTCTAAATCAGGTTCATACACGAACCTTTCCTCTTCTCTGCCTCAGCTTTCCACGGTCATTTCTAGAAGTTTCTGTTTGGGGCCTTTGGAGATGTATCACGACTTGTGAGTGTGGAGAGGTCCAGGGATGCTAAATAACATGCCATGAATGGAGCAGTCTGGACGAAGAAGAATTGTCCTGCCCAGAATGTTAGTAGTGTCCTTTGTCTTCCCTCCTCATCGAGTCCAGGGAACAAAGTCCCCGAAGCAGGGTCCTCTCACTGCTAGCTTGCCTGCTCACCTTGATGTTTGCCACCTCCAAGTGGAGGAGTAATTTTTCTACCACTTTTCTCACTGGCTCTTTAGTTCCCGATTCTTGCACTGCTGTCATATAGGCACCTGAAAGCCTGCACATGTGTCTGGTTCTCACCTCAGATAGCTACGAGGCAGGGCATGGCCAAGAGGAGAGCAGTGATGCCAGCTGCCTTTTCACTCTTAACTGTGTAATTTCCAGAAGTGAGTGAGCTCCGGCAGGTGAGTTTCTCCAGCTGTGAGGTGATCACCTATTTTTCATGGCTGATCTTTGCCCTTGAGAAGAAAGACTTAAATTCATTTGAGGGTGAGAGATAATAGAGTTCACTTTTAGTTCATGTGTGCTCATGGGCTCGCTAGCAACAATAGTTTGTCTGAGAGAAGTAACACATGTTTGCTTTTTAAAATAAGACTTCTTTCAGTTTTCTCAGACTTTGTAAAGGCCTTACTCACATAACGTAAACTCTGCAGTGCTGCTTTCTGAGATCTCTCGTGCCTTTCCACTTGTCGTTGATTAAGGAACTTCCACGTAGTTTCCATGTTGCCTGGGAACTGTCCTTAAACCACTCGAGTTTATGTTATTCATTTCTGTTCTGTAACATTTACTGTTTCCAGACATTTTGGGACTTAATCCCAGCAGCTACTCCTGTCTGATAGTGAAAGGGGCTGACTTGAAAATTTGAGAATCATAAGAGTGCCGTCTGTTAGGGGCGAATAGAAAGAGTGAACGTTCAGTAAACCGCCTTCCTCGGTTTCAGTGGTTCTGCAGATAGGTAGGTAAGCCTCGTTCCTACCAGGTGCATTCTTCCTTTACCACCTGGGTGTGAAAGAAAAATAAATTCGACTTAATGCAAAAAAAAAAAAAAATTCTGTAGCAAAAGAAACTATAAGCAAAACAAAATACAAATGTTAACTTGGTGAAAGTATATGCAGGTCATTAGCAGATTGTCCACAGGGAGAAATAAAAGATATTCAGATGGCCCTTCACCGTGTGGAAAGATGCGTAACTTTATTCATAATAAGAAAAATGCAAATTAAAACTACTAAGGAATCATCTCTCACCTGTCACATTAACAAAGATTCAGAAGCTTGGAAATCCCGGTGCCGGGCCGTGAGGAAGCACACACTCACACCGCGCTGGAGGGGCAGGCCTGTGGGAGATGCCTTTTCCTGACTCAAAAGGGACAGAAAGAAATGATGAGCTGTGTTCATGTTGTACTGAATCTTTTATTCAAGTAAGATTGTTGTTGTATACCATACAGACAACCTAAATCTTTGAAAGGGGAGAAAAATATGTTGGTCGTTAAGAGTGTCTCTGCACTCTTAGCTCATGTGTCTTAAGTAGTGATTACATCGAACATCCTCTCTCACTTGCCACCGGATTTGTACACTGTCTCTGCTGACTTCTCTGTAAACTGTCTATAGCTGAAGCTTCACAGTGGTATAAAATTTAATTTAATTTTTTTTTGTTCGGTCTAGAACCTGTGTGGTGCCCTTACCTCCTTGTCCCGAGGGCCTCCCTGGCCTTGAAAGCTTTCTTACTACACCAGCCTTGGAATGGGCAGTATACTTTGGATATTTCTCATGTGTAAGTTTTTTTCCATTTTTATTTTCCTTAATTTCCTTGGGGTTAAAGGACACCCATGAAAATCAGCAGTGACCTGTACCCTAGCATTTAAAAGGATTGAAACCTTAAAACCAAGTCGAGACAGAGACAGCAGACACGCTGAGACTCGCTGGTCTGCCTTTAGTTTCTGCCTCTCCGGGGCCTTGTGGGGGTGTGAGTCTGGGGCACTGTGAGTACGCGTGCTGCTCCCCGGTGGCCATGTGGTTGTCGTACATGGGGCGTGACAAAGTGAGTGTGCAGGGGGCCAGTGGAGGCCAAGTGGAACTTGAGACCAGGCCTAATTCTTTTTAAAAGCAGCAATAATGAGCCTACTTCAGAGGTCTTCTGTGTTTTAGAAATCTCAATGCCTCCTCGTTGCAAAACTGTCCACCGAAACTATTTTTAGTAGTTATCAATCTGATAAGTCTTGCTGAACTTAAGCCGTGTGGAATGCACACGGGGTAGGCATGGGGTAGGGGAATAAAGAAATAGCGTGAGGATGTGTCCGTGCTCCAGGAAGTATCTGCTAGAGAAGTGAACGTCCACTTCGCAGAGCCGCAGAGTGAGCAGACCCCTTCAGTCATCACTCAATTCCTTATTAACGTGAATCCACACCTGATAGTTTTGAGAGCCCATTGGTAAATTTTTTGGTTTCTTGAAAGCCAAAGAGACTTTCTTTACTCATTTCTTTGTTTTGACTAAATCAGGTAAAAGCAGACATTAAAGATGTTTGGTGGGTTCCTGAAGTTGCTTTTTAACCCAGGACTACAAAGAGGTTGTTTCTCTATAACAGTTATTTTTTTCTGGTGAAGAAATAAATGGTTTTAAGTGAAGAGATAATGAATGCATTCAAAATCTTTTCTGTACAGCAATTATCCAGAAAATGGAGAAATAAAGAGTCTTCTTCAAGAACAGTTGAATTCGTTGTCTAAGTAAGCACTCTTTGTTTTCTTAGAATATAAGACTATGAGAAAGAAAAATGAAATAGTTTAGGCTTTTAAAAATTAAAGTAAGTTGCATTTTAGGAAACATTAGCAGCTCAAGGAAAGACCATTTTCTGTCACAGAGGTGCGTGTCCCTTTAGAGTCTTCGTCTTGTAGAAGTGGTCGTTTCAGTGGCACTTACGGAGCACCTGCCTTCAGCAAGTTCACAAGCGTCCGGTTGCTCTGGTCTCCTGTTCGGGGCAGCAGGAGGAGCTGTGGTGTGAGGTCCTCACAGCTCAGGCCGCCTCCGCCACACACGCCAATAAAGCCTGACGTGAGGGGACGTACACGGGGCTTGCGTGGCAGCGTCCCGCTTCCAAAGCGGGTTCTCTGTGTCAGGTGCTGTGCACAGTTCTGAGAAATCAGTTCCCTAAGCCAAGAACATTTAAGTATGTATTAGGAATCAAATTGCAAAGGAAGTAGGAAAATATAGGTCCACAGGCGTTCTTTGTAAAACGTAACACATTTTTACAATCTAGAATCTCACATGTAATCATAAATATTTAATAAATTAGCTGTAATAGATTGTTTTATTGATGTCAAATTCGAAATAATTACTTTGTTTTCTCTATTCAAAGGTTAACATTTGTGTTTAAATGGAAAAGAATAGATGTAAAGAATATCTTTTCCTCCCTCCCTGATTTATGAATATTTTTCTATATTTGGCTATTTTAGAAATACTCAGTTTCTAAAAACACTAGCCTTTTTTTTCTTAAATATTTTATTTTTGAGATACTCTCAAAAATAAGTTCTGAATGCATCTTCTCTAAAGTATGTACTGTTCCTGATGATTAGCAAAATCATTTTATTAGCAACGACATTCTCATTATTATACTTAGGAAACTGTTGCAGGAATGTCGTCAGCAAGAACCAGAGCCTCAGAACCCCTGAGGCGGTTGACGGGTTATTTCTCCAGGCCCCAGTGCACACTCCATACCCTATAAGCTTTTGTAATGTAAGGGTCATGGCGAAGGAACTTCCTTTGTAAATTCTAAACTTACCCTTTGAGTGGAATCTGGAATTTTTCATTTTTAGAGTGTATCAATTTATATCCTTGCTTTATTGTTTAATTAAAAATTTTTGTCTTGCCTTTATCTGGATTCCTGTTTGCAGTGACATAAAGAGACTTCTGCTTGATCCAGAATTTACTCTCTTGCAGAGATGTCTGCTTGTTTCAAGGTAACACTGTTTAAAGTATGCCGTGGAAAGGACAGAATGTCAGTTTAATTCATGTCTCTTATCACATATTTTTAGTTAAAACCAGACTCTTAAATTTTAGGAAAATATTTTAGTTCATCCTTTACATATGACTTAATTAATTAATTAATTAATTTTCGAAAGGAGTAATACAAATATGAAAAAAATACATTTTATATGTGAGATTTGGTCTCTATTGAAAATACTCGCTCATACTGCTTTTTAAAATATGAGTTAAAATATCAGCTGTAAAGGGCATGTCCTTAAATATGCCAATAAGTTATATTTAGAAGCAATGACCTGTACTTCGCTATACAGTAGAGTTGTCACTTATAATAAAAGAAGACATTTTCCTCCACTCCTTGGAGAATAAATTACAGGTCATCTCCACATATCATATAGCCAGTTATCCCAGAGGAACTTCTTCAGTGAGATGCCGTGGTCCAGGCTAAAGGTTTTCTGATAGTAAACCGGATAAATAACATGGAACGGAGAGGCTTGGGGTGGAATGGCCCTGCCATCAGGCTCCTGTTTGTCTGAGCCCCGGGAACAAGGCAGGAGAACTTCCTGCTTAGCACTTTGACCCCGCTGGGACGTGGCAGCACTGTGCTCCCAGCACATCAGGCCACTCTGGGAGCCCCCGTGCAGGCCCTGGTCTGCCATATGAGTTCAGTGGAAACTTCGCTTCCCCTCCTCAGGCTTTACGGCGATGAATCGGAGCTGCACTTCTGGACCGTCGCTGCCCACTACCTGCACAGCTTGTCCCCAGAAAAGGCAGCGAGCACTCCCATTGAGGAGACCGGTCCTCGGGGCAAAGTGAACAACCCGCTAGATATATGTTATGATATACTCTGTGAAAATGCCTATTTTCAGGTATTATGTTTCATACATTAGCGCTTTAAAGTTGTCATCTTGATTACTTACGTCTTTGTGAGTATTTCAGACTTGGGAAACTTTCGGAACCAAGGTCCACATAATAGAGATGAGCCCCAGACAGATTTGCATAAAAAAGGCCTGACTCAGGGCTCAAAAAGGACATAAACAGTTACTGAGGTTTTCAATACACATTAAAATTTTATTAACTTTTTTTTTTTTGCCTAAAAATTTTAACTTACAAGGTTTATTTTCTCTTATTTTATTAATTTCTATAAATAATGTATTTTTTTTCACTTGGTTTGCATTTGCTGTTTTATGTATAAAAATGTAGTTTCATAATTTTATAATCTATAGCATATTATTTCAGTGCACACAGAGATTGTTCATTGAGCTCTACTAAAGTGCCAGTTTCTATAAGGAGGCAAACTTGCACATGATAGTACATCTCAACAGTTTTTTCTTTTCAAATTCTTATCAAACTGTTGGATTTCTATAAAGTTGATGAAGAACCATGCAAGTCAAAGTAATGTTTATTAACATGATTTTATGAAGTACAGTGAAAGTTAGATAACTTGTGAGGCTTATAATCCAGGCTTAGTTTTCCTTTTTTTTCCTACTCTAGAAATTTCAGCTGGAAAGGGTTAATCTGCAGGAAGCGAAACGGTCGACTTACGACCACACGCGGAAGTGCACTGACCAGCTGCTTCTCCTGGGTCAGGTATGTCGGTTTTAATAACTCTTCTCCCTTTTCATGGAGTCGCTAGTGGATTAGTATTTCAGAGTATCACATCTCTCTCTCTCTCCCTCTCTCTCTCTCTCTCTCACACACACACACACACACACACACACGTAGTGTTTTTCTGAATGTTTAAGTGTAAATCTAGGCTGTCTCTCAAAATAAGACCAGCAAATCTTGTAAGAAAGTGAAATATGGTTAACCAGCTTGTAATTTTGGCTTCCGTAATGCCAAATGAGGCCTGACTGTTTTGTTTTGTTCTTATGTCTCCGAATTGACTGGTGCAAAGCTCACATAAGCAGTTGCTGGAGCACCTATATAAACCAGACTGTGGTATTTATGTTTATCCACAAGAAGCAGTGAAGCACTTTTGTTCAGGTTCTGTATGTGTAAACAAAGCATTCATGAGCAATTTTTGAAAATGAGTCTGCTTTTAGCTATAAACTACAGGGTTGCAAATTACGAATGAAAAGGTTATGTTGGAGGACAATGATCTCATAATTAAAAGAACTGTTTCTTTATCAGACAGACAGAGCTGTGCAGTTGCTATTGGAAACAAGCGCAGATAACCAGCATTATTATTGTGATTCACTGAAAGCCTGTTTGGTCACAACTGTCACCTCGTCAGGCCCCTCCCAGAGCACCATTAAGCTGGTGGCGACCAACATGATTGCCAATGGCAAGTTGGCAGGTGAGGCATGTTTACGAGTGTATTTGTCAATACTCTGGAAAATCAAGCCCATTCCCAGCAAAGGATTTGATTATTAGGGATATTTCTTCCTTTTTTATATATACTGGAGAAAGATGAAAGGTCATTGCTAGTTCTTTAGAAGGTAACCATGTAATTTAATCATCTAAACCAGGACACTTTAGAGTGAAAGGGGGTGCTGTCACTATCTGCCGAGACGGTAGGCATAACTTGGACAAACCTGGGCAAACTGAAACGAAGAAACCCAGTGAGTGAGACATGCTCTCCCTGTGTATTTTCTGGACCGTGTCGTGCTCCCCATCGGGTTACTTCGTAGAATTCTATCTTAATGTGTCATTTTAAAATATAAATCAGGAGCGTCTCCAGCAGGCACAAAACGCACAGGCTAGGTGAAGTCCGATGGTGGTTTTGCCTTTAGTGACTCATCCCGGAGCTGCAGTGTCGCCTGAGGGGGCTGCTGTTTTGTCTTCCAGAGGGTGTCCAGTTGCTCTGCCTGATAGACAAAGCCGCAGATGCCTGCCGCTACCTGCAGACGTATGGCGAGTGGAACCGGGCAGCGTGGCTTGCAAAGGTAGGTGATTTGGGTAGGTGCCTAGAGTATTGCAGATGGATTTTTCCATCTGGAATTTTTCGCTTCCAATTTAGAAGCATATTTTGGCTGCAAACTGCTTTGTAAATATTTTCTTATAACTGTCATCCTATTCTTTATGAGAAAAAATTCCATTTCTTCTTATTGAAAGAGGAAGTTTGCATTGGTAGCAGTTCAGTGAAAGCAGCTGCCTCCTCTCGCTGCTGGGATGGGAGCCCAGACGACAGCCCAGAGGTGTCGCCAGGCCCCAGGCCCCGCCGGCTCGGGGCAGCATCGGGGCCCTGTGCTCATTAAGCAAAGCCCGGCATTTGTTCCATGCGCACGGATCCCACTTTGATTGAATTCCTCCTCTTCTCTTTTACGCATGGGGCAGGATATCTTTGTTTCTAATGTGGGGTCTTTCTCAGGTCCGTCTCAATTCCGAAGAGTGCGCCGACGTTTTGAAGCGCTGGGTGGACCACCTTTGCTCCCCACATGTGAACCAGAAGTCGAAGGCCCTCCTGGTGCTCCTGAGCCTGGGCTGCTTCTCCAGCGTGGCCGAGACACTCCACAGGTGTGCCCGGGGTCAGCCTCACTGCGTTCGCCTGAGGCCGCCACAGTGCTGGCGTCCAGAGCCTGGAGCCAGGAGACGCGTACATCCTGGGTTTACTTCAAAACCTAAAGGGAATGGAGTAGTCCGTCTCTATTACCTCCTCACTCGCTCTAGGGGCTTTGATATTCCCCTGCCCATGTACTGGTCAGACCCACAGGCACCTACTTAAAAAGAATGCGACAGAAGTTTTTAGAGTCCCGGAAACAGTTCAGCTTTGACTGAGATGAGGGGCCAGCGAGCGGTGGGAAGGGCGCCAAGTGTGGCAGGTTGGAGAAGTCGTCCCTGAACACCTTGAAAGCGCTTCCCGTAACCTACTGTGAGACATCTCAGTTATTTAAAACTAACGGAGGGGGTTGAGGCAAATATGGCAGAATATTACTCGTTAAATCCGGACAGTGGGTACATGGGTACTTGTCCTGTCTATAGATTTCTGTTCTCAACTCTTTCACATTTTTCAGTATTAATGAAACAGAGCTTGGGATGAGGGACCTGAGCGCACACCCCTCCCTTCTCGGCCAGGACTGAGAAGGTGCCCGTGTAACTCACAGCACAGTCTCTACGTAGAAATAAGCCCGTGGCTGGTTCTGCCCCCAGGTGCCGTAAACCATGAAGCCTAACTCTTACTTTGTCCTGTTGAACAGCATGAGATACTTCGATCGAGCTGCCTTGTTCGTGGAAGCTTGTCTCAGGTGTGGTGCGTTCGAAGTCACTGAGGACAGAGATATCCTTTGCCAGGTGTTTATGCTGAGGGGGGAGCAAATGACCTGAGTGGGTTTTAGAATTCCTCTTAGTCATGCGAGCTGGGGGGGAACTGTGTTATATCTAGAAGGAGCCATAGGCTGATTCTCCAGAGCCGAGAAGGAGGGCGAAACGGGAGAGAAAGAATGGAAGGAAGGTGGTTGCGTCGCTGGCCTCAGCTCTGAGATGGACGCGGAGACAGGAAGGGCAGCAGAAGGAGGGACGTCACATTTCCTAACATTTTATTTGAACTTAAAAAGATAAAGGAGCCTGCTCCTTTAAAATAGTACTATTTCAGAACAATGCACTCCATGGAATAAAAGTTTATGTATTTATCTGGAAAATATATACAGGGATAATAAAAGAAAGACTCACTGTTATCCATAGTGACAGTCTGATGTGAACAAGAGACAACACTTCAAAGAGATGTGTCCTGTAGGCAAGTCACTGTGGTCCACTTGTCACGGGAACACTTTGTTTCTTCCGGATGTCACATTTTTTTTTCTTTGAGAGAGTTAAGAACAGGGCTCCCGTGCCTTGTATTTGAGAGCCCTGCTTGTTCTCACTGCACTTTTCGTGACTTGTTACATTGTGGTTTCATTTCTACATGTCAGATACTTGACTTTTCTGTATATTTTTTATAGAAAATTAAACTCAAGCTCATATCTAGGCACTAGTAGAGTTGGCTCTAGTTCGAAGGAGCCATTTTGAGTATCAGGACACAGTGGAACAGGGGCCTGTAAAACCCCGCACCCAGATGTCCGGAGCCCCCGCCTGGGCCAGGCTGGGAAGTAGAACCTCTCACTGAAGCTGCATTTGCTCCTCCCCACCAAAGTGCCAGCCACTTGGACTTCAGCATGGCACGGGGGCGTGCGCTAGGGTTTCTCTCCCGTCATCTTTCTTGTTCTCAGTCTTTAGTTGTGTTTAGGTCATGGAAGAATCTGGGAAGGTGTTAGTTGGGTCTCCTGGGAGAAGGAGAAGCTTTGGGCTCGGCTGGCACCGTGAATTTGAGTGACGTTACAGGTTGGGACATGGCCTCCCCCAGCCGGGCAGGCACTCCCCAGGGAGTGGTGCCCGCCCTGGCCCTGTGCTGCCCCTGGGGACACACCCAGTGCCTCCTGGGCCTCCGGCAGGGCTGGGCCTCGCCCGCCAGTGGGAGCCTGGGTGGAGTGTCCCCGTGCCCCTGCTGCCTCGCTGCCCTTCCTTAACTGTGGTTCACCGAAGCTCATCTCCGCAATATATGCGGATTATGCCCGAAGCTTGAAGAACCTCGGCTTTAAACAGGGAGCACTTCTTTTTGCTTCAAAAGCTGGAGCGGCCGGCAGAGATTTGCTGAATGAGCTGGAACCCCCGAAGCAGGAGCCAGGAGAAGAGTGACGGGTTTACACGTCGTGTCGGGGAAACGGACCTCGCAGGTGGACGGGGTGGGGTATTGGTCTGGCTGTGGTCAGGGTCACATCCAGCCTAATGGGGACACTGTCCCTTCCAGAGTCCTTGTGAGCTATTTCGCCGTGTTGCTGAGGCCCCATGCACACAGCAAACGCTTCAGATTTTGAAAGAGTGTGTGACATTTTATACTTTTGGAGAGAGAGCTTTAAGAGTCCCTGGAAATACTTTTAATTTTTTTAAACTTAAAATTCAAGTGACTGAATTGCTTTTCTCATTGACTAGTGAAAGAAATTTTAGACTTATTGTCAGGTAGATGCTGTGGCTGTGTGTATGTACACGTTCAAGATGCAAACAGCAGAAATATTTAAACAGTGAAGATGACTGACCAAAGCATTCTTTGAAAACACAGAACTATTCATTCCCTCATTGAAGCAGCTGTTAAACTTTGTAATTTCGGGTTCATCAGGAAATTTTAAGCTTTATGTTTTGTTTCAGTATGTGGGGTCTTTGATATTTTGAATTTTAACTCCTCTGTGAAGCATTACAGAAACCTCCTTTTTGAAATCTTCGTGCTTTAATTTTCCGTCTTTGTGTTCTTAATGTGAGCTATGACTATTATAAACGAATGCTGAGAACATAAATGTTCATGATTTACAGAAACAATAAATAAAGAGGAGATCCCAGCTGAGCCGCATGTGCTCTGTCGCCGTGCGTGAGGCCAGGCGCCGTGCCGGGCTCAGTTCTGCTGTCCACCTTCCAAGGTCCAGGCCGCTCACTGAAAGCAGAGGAACTGGGCTGTGGGGCTCCCCAGGGTGCGGCACGGAGCAGGACTGCACATCTGTACGCCGGGCAGGCCGGCCTCCGCGTCCCACGGCAGCAGGGTTGTGTGTGGCTGAAGATGAGGCACAGAAGTGACATTCCCGTCTTTCCCCTCCTGGGTGTCCAGAGAGGCGCATGTTCTCACCTCCCTCCTCCCCTCACAAGTAGAATCAGCCTCTGCCTCCTTGGATGAACTGAGGTCCGTGGAGAGGAAGGGTTGTCCTGGGAATGCTGGTTCCCAGGCTAGTGCTTTGGCTGAGTGTCTTAAGAGACGCCCCAGTTCTGTAACCGGCTGTTCACCTGCCCTTTCCTTGCCTGGGCAGCTTACAGCAGAATGTCTACAGCCCACGGGCGAACACAGCTCTCCTTGTGTATTATTTAAATGATTGTCCAGATACATTTTATTTATTCAACCACCAACTAGCTAAAGGGAAAAAAAGCATTCTGGCCTTAGTAAGCAGAAAAAAGGAACATTTTTGCTGCAGAGCATTTTGAAAATTAAGTATGGACTGAGGCCAACAGCTAGGTAGTGAGGCGTCTGACCGGGAGAGGGAGAGGACCGGGCACAGCCGCTCGGTGGGGGCCGCCAAGCAGATGGGGAAGAGCCTGGACTCGTCCCAGTCCAGCTGGTTAGAAGGGCAGCCATTACTCTTCAGGACAAGATGGAGACTGAATCAGTGTCAAGATACTGGCGGAAGTCCTGTCCCAAACAGAACTTAGACCTCCCTCTCCCTGGTGACCTTGTGGCGCAAAGCTGAAACTGCCGCCTCCCCGCCTGCGGTGAGCAGGGGCAGGCAGGAGCCGACACATACGCGTCACTCGCACGGTCAGCCTTGTGAACTCGGCTCGTCTTTCCGTGGAGGATCTAGAAGAGCATCGTGGCAGGGACGTGTGAGCAAAGGGGGCTTCCCAGGATGAGACGAGCAGCCCGAATTGGGAAGGAGAGGGACAGTGACCTCAGGACAGCGGGCGCTCCCGTGTCAGCCCCGACGGCCTGGGCGGAGGGCAGAGGCCTGGCGTGGGGGGGTGGGGTTCTGCAGGGGGAAGGCCCAGCGCCGCATCCCCTCCTGGCTGCTCTCAGCAGAAACCTTTCTTACTCACTGTTCCCGTCAGCTGTTCCGCCCGCTGCGGCTGCTTTCGCTCTTTCCATTGCTTCAAAGGTGGTGGCGAGACGTGTGTTCTTTGAACACAGATATCAGAGCAGCATCCTCGGCCTCATGTCTCCCGCGAGTGCACCCGATCTGGAATTCTCACCAGAATGGACTGAGAACAAATCCTCTCCCAGCTACGTATTGCCTGGACGTTTCGTCTTCGCACAGGTCTGTACATTGTAGAAGGGAGGAGGGAAGGACGAGGGCCTACGAAACAAAAGATTGTTTTAAGGCTGATTTTGGAGGAGAAATGACTTTTCTGAAAAACTACCTGTCCAACAACAAACTAGTTTTACAGATTAAGTTCATCCCTCAGTGGTTTTCTAGAATGCATATCAATTGGGAACTTAAGTGAATAACAGGTCTTTGCCTAAGTTGCTAATCTTTGCCAAGAGTAGCCCAAGGAAAATATACCTTATCCCTTTAAGCAGCTAGAATGCTATCCTGGAGGTCAGCATTCTAGCAAGACCAGCGCCAGTTAATTCAAGGGATGTTAAAGGTCTGACCTGGGCTCGTGCTTTCTAAGGTAAGAAGACTCAGCCCGCCATTCTGCAAGCTCTGACGTCTTTTCTCTGGCCTCTCCCTGCAGCCCACCTGGGAAGGTGGAGTCCGGGGCATCCTCTCTCCCGGAGCACTGGCGCCACCTCCTTCCTAGGATGTGTCATCACACTGCTTTGTAAATCGTCCTCCACCCACACGGTGCCCTCCTGTTTGTCAGAGCGGCCAGAATGTCTTCTTCGAAGCCCTCGTCACAGTTGTGACTAATTTCAGCTGATTCGCTTTATGTGCAGTTTCTGGTCTGTCTGTCTTACCCACTGGACTGCAAAAAGGGTGGGAACCAAGTGCCCGACAGACCCCATGGTCTGTAGAATACACAGTCGGTGCTCAATAAACAGTTGACAAATGAGTGAATGGGTGAATGCGTGAATGAATGAACTCAAGGCAGCGCTCTGAGAAACTCCGAGTTCCGGCCAGGACGATTTCTGCCCTGAGAGGTGTCCTGCGGGAATGCGGAAGTCCAGCGAGGCTCTGTCCTTTCCTGGCGTGGCACACGCAGCTCCCAGGTCCAGCAGACTCCCCCGTCTGTCCCCGAGGGGTCTGTTCTCTGCCAAAGCTCCAACCGAGCCCATCTGTGCGCTGTGCAATCAACGTTCTCACAGGACGGACCGTCCCAAAGAGGAAACAAAAACAAAGTAGTCGCACGTCTGCATTTTTTCACGTTTTAATTTCAAAGATGCGCTATATGATGAGAGAGGCCGTTCCTCCTCTGGACTTCTGTTTCCAAAGACATAGCGAAGGCTCCCGCCTGGAGCGAGCGTCAGGCCGACCTGGGGGGCTAGCCCCGCCCACAGGGCTGCGATTCGGAAGGTCTGGCGGGACCCGGGGACCCGGGGACCCGGGGAGCCGCCTTTCCAACCACTGCCCTGGTGATGCGGCCGATGCCGATGCCGCTGGTCCCGGCACCGCCCTTGGAGGGTCCGTGAGGCAGAGGCCCCTGCCCGGCTGATGCTGAGGCGGCAGCCCCGCTGATGTGCTGTGTGGCCTGGAGGAGATCGCTGCGCATTCTGCGCCCCGGGTTTCCTGCGGGTGCAGAGGGAACCCCCTCGGAGGCCTGCGATGCCCGCCGCCAGCTCGGCGTCAGCGCGTCCAGCCCGCGCCGGGCAGCAGAGGGCAGCAGAGATCGGGAGATGGAGTCTAGTCCGGCCGCTCGGCCTCCGCTCAACTCTCCCTTCCCTGAACGTCTTCTGCGTGAACATCTATCAGTTCGGCAGCTCGTAAGCCATGAGCCGAAGGAATCAGAACTTTCCTAATCCATCTGTGCTCCCTTTCGTGACTAGAAGTGAACTGATGTCTTACGTGGAAGTTTATTCGTTAGAGTCACTTCTGAATGGCCTTTAGCCCTTGAGCACACACAGGGAGACAGGCCGGGGGAGGGAGGGCACGGCCCAGGTCACATGTTGGTGGCAGGCTCAGGTCGAGTCACTCCCTTCCACGGGAAGCTCTGCATTCCTCCTGGAAGAGAGCCAGGCTTTCCCCCGCAGGCCCGGGGACAGCGGGCCGGCAGGGCACCCGGGGTCTCTGAGGTGGGCGCCCTGCGCTCCGCGTAACCACGCCCCCTCGCCGCCCCTGCAGCTGGAAAGGGAGTTCCCTACAAGCATTGACCCCGGGGTCCCCAAACATCTACTCAGAGACAGCAGGTAATTCCCAGTCCGCACCTCTCCAGCGCACCTTCACACAGAGAACCCCCTGCCCGCTTCCCGCCTGCGGTCTGTGGCCACGAAGCCCCCGCCCCCGAATGTGGTCCTCGTACTTCCAAGGGACTCGGAATCAACTGATGGGGCAAAGGGGGCAAAAGACAGCTCCCCCAGCCCCACCCGGCCCCTGTTCACCATCCGTTTTGTGGCGGGGGGCGGGGGGGGGCTGGAATCCACATGTGACATGAGCCCCCTCGGACTCAGCCTGGTCTTCCCGGCCACACCCGGAGAATCACTGGGAGGTTGACGGGGGGCGCAGACCAGGAAAAGACGCTGGGAATCCCCAGTCTCTGGGCTGTGGGTCACTCCCCAACCCCGCCCTGAGGAGGAGCCCTCAGTCCAGCCACTTCCTCCACCGCCTCCCAGCTCCCTAATGTTTTGGAGGCCCAGGACAAGGGCCCCCACACCGTGTGTCTTCCTAAAACGTGGGTTATCTTCTGCCTTGTAAATACATGTCTCTCGCCATCCGAAAGGCCGGGTTTGGATTTGGAAATCTGAGGCGTCGCCTGTGAGAGGCGGCGACGCGGAGAGCCAGGCCCGCCCCCTGTGGCGTGCACCAGCAGCTCTGCACTGGGCCGTGAGGGGCCTCGTATACAGGTGTGCGTGCGCGTGTGTGTGTCCCACGGCCATGTGTCCCGGTCTGTCAGCCACCATCGTCCCACCGTCCACACCTCCAGTGTGGCTGTCACCCACGGAAGAACCAACCCAGGAAGAGGTCCGCACACACCTGTGCAGCTCATGGCTCCAGATACCCAAGGTGAACTCTGAAAGGACAGGATGTAGGACCCAGGTAGACACATCCCAGCCCCTGGGACACTTCCCCTATAGGCCTTATAGACAAGGCTGGGCCCTAGGGGGCAGAGTAAGTCCCACCCCTTCCTGCCTGGGTCTCCTACAGGACTGCCTCAGGGGCAGCAAAGCAGACTCCTGCCCTTGGAAGACCTAGTGCTCAGCGATGACCACCAGGCTCCTCTCCTACACAGTGCCAGCCAAGGCCCCACAGCATCTGGGGACCCTGCTCCGAGCCGGTGCGGGCATGCCCTTACCAGACCGGCTCCCATCAGCTCTGGAAGCAGAATGCAGAACTACAGCTGATTCTTGCAGGATTCTCAGTTCTTCTCAAGAGAAAATAGATTGAGGGTCTAGGAGGCTATTGGGGGCTCGTGGGGCCTTAAGGAGTCTCTAGGATGGACTATCGTTGGCAGGGCAATTGAGTGGCCATCCGCCCCTACTCCAGCCCTGGGAGGCTGTCAGAGGCCCCTGAGACAGAAGGCCAAATCTACCCATCCAAGGTGACAGCCGTGCCTGGGAGCCTCCGAGTGCTCAGGTGCCTTGGCTCCGCTGAGCCTGGGAGACGGGCCTCCTGGGTGCTGCAGGCAGTGTGGGAAGTGAAGGCCCTGGATTACGAAAAGCGACTGGGATTTGCTGAAGCTGAACTGGCTTCGGGCGCCCATGAGGGCTTTCTCAAAGCTTAGGGAAGCCTGGCAGGACAGAGAGGGCAGAAATCCAGGACTGAGCAAGCCACCCGGAGATGGGGCTGTGGGAGGCGCAGCCGCTCAGTCTGAAGGTGAGGGCTGTCACCACGGCTGGTAAGCAGGGCAGGCCTGGCTCAGCGGCGCGCCTTTTTGGGGGGCGGAGGGGTGTGTGGGGGTAAGGGCTATTAAAATGCAGCCTTCTCGGCTCCTCGCCACTCTTTCTGAATCAGCAGAGCCCAGAACCTACTTTTTAGCAAGTCCCTCCCCCCACCCCCGAGGACTCCAACTCACACTAAAGTATAAGAAGCACAACTTGGAAACATTTTTCTATTTATCCAGTCAACAGAGCCGGCCCACCCCACCCCCTTGGCACCATGGACTCCTGTCTCCTGTGGCTGAAAAAAGGAGCCATGCCCCCACAGACAGGCAGGGAGCCACACCTGGTCTCCCTGTGCTCGCACCTCAGGCGTCCTTTCCACCTGGCCCGTCCCTGCATCCCCTCACTTAGCTCCTCCTTGGCTGTCACCACAGCCGTGTACTAACTCACCTGCGTATTTAGTTTACTCACTGCTGTGTCTCCCCTTCGAGAATATAAGCCCCCCACCCAAGGCGGGACCCAGATGTATGGGGATCACCCCATGATCCCCCAGTGTTGCTGGCCTATAATAGGCGTAATGAATATTTGATGAATGATGAACGAGGCCACGTCTCATAATGGGACAGCAGAGCAGACGCCTGGCGGGGACCTGAGGGAAGGTATAAGTGGCGGCAGCCCTGCAGCCCTGAAGACCCAGCCTGGCTGGCTGCCAGCCCCTCTCTGGGGACACTCACCCGTGAAGAGCAGAGAGGACCCAGCCACAGACGGGGTGTCTCTCTCGCGAGGAAGGAGTCAGGGCTCGGCACGCTTCCTGGGCCGGGTCTGTAGAGGTAGGAGGAAGAGGTTCGCTCGGCTCTCGGGCTGCGGCAGCCTGAGGCTTGGCGGGCTGCGGGGACGCTCCCTCCAGAACCTGCTTGTGTGTGCTTGCCCTCTGGCACGCCATGAATTGTTTTTTGGCTGCCTTGTTAGGAGATTAAACTTTCCTTTTTAACAGATGAAAGAAAAAAAAGAAAAGAAAAGAAAGAAAGAAAGAAAACCTCTAGCAAAGGCTTGACTAGAGCTGACCCCCGAGGACCCAAGGAGGCGGCGGCAATAACGGATGGGCCCTACACTTGTCTAATTAATCTTCTTGTCAACAAAGTTGTTCTTTGCCGGTGCCAGCCCTGACATCACCCTGCAAGCCTGCCACACTGGTTCATCCCCAGCTACAAAGGCCACCTCTGACCCAGCCTTACACTCACCAGCCACCCCCCAAAATGTTGCCTGTGCTGCTGCTGCCGGACTGGGAACCCATGGGTGGGAACAGAGGAGCCCCCATACCTGCTAGCTCGGTGGTGGGGGGGACCGTGGGAGAGTCACAGCTTGAATGGGAGGTGGGCAGGGACCTGGGAGGCTCACCTCTAAGCCATAAGAAGCCTGGTTCCCAGACAGGATTCAGAGATGCTGAGCTTTTTCTGCAGTTTACGCTCCCAGGGGTGCAGTTCCACAGGGCGGATGGCCGTGGGCATGGCTGGGTTGCCCACATTACAAAATCAAGTGCCTTTGAGGCCGAGGCTGGCACACAATGAGTCTGACCGGGTTTAGGAAACTGTGATCAGATGGCGAGTAAAGGTCCTGAGCAGGAGAGTCACATTTTCAGGCTGTCCAGGTTTATGGGCTAAACGGGGCCCTCTCGTGGCCATTTTATACTGCTGTATGAGGCTTCTTAACACGGAGTGCCATATCACCCAGGCTTTCCAACACTGTCCCATTTGACGCAGACCTTCTCTCTGATTTAATTGTCGGCACATCACCCTGTCGATTTCCTGCAGAGCATTCGGCACTATTCACGCTCGCTCTGTTTACTTATTATTTATTGTTTGCATGCTACTGACTTCTTAACCAACAGAGCAGTGGATAAAATCC
Source organism: Eonycteris spelaea (assembly GCA_003508835.1). Lineage (NCBI taxonomy): Eukaryota > Metazoa > Chordata > Mammalia > Chiroptera > Pteropodidae > Eonycteris > Eonycteris spelaea. The sequence goes on along the minus strand of PUFA01000004.1, from coordinate 5,891,212 downwards.
AGGGGCCCATGGACTTCAATGGGGAGGTATTTACATCATTATTTTCACCAGTCTCTAGCTGAAAGGTAACATTTTCTTCCATTACAAATACAGGCAACATGTCACAGTGTGTTAGCAGTGCCTGAGACTTTGTCACCAGCAGAAACGGCAGCCAGTTTCCATGTCATGTCACAGTTGGTGCGGTTCTGTCTAAATATCATCTGTGCTCATCGCTCTTTGAAAGGACTGTGAGAAACATACTTGTCTGTAGCTCTCATTACATCATATATTAGCAAGAACATGACTATCACATTTTAGAAATATTTTGATGACTGTATTTCAGTATAGCTGGTTGCTTTGTAAACCTTGTGTATCTTACTTTAGGTGTTTTCAAAACATTCTGAGAAGGGGCCCAGGGCCTTCACCTAACTGTTAAAGGGGCCACCACAGTCTAAGCCATCTCTTTCATCCTCTTTTCTATATATCATCACTGGCCTTGGTCCTGGCACATAGTAGGTGCTTTTTAAAATTATACTTTTACTGAACGAATGAACCATAAAACAAATGAATGAATAGTGGCATGAGCCTTAACATGACCTTGCCCATATGTAAATGTCTAATTACTATGTTATATACCCGAAACTAATATAACTATTGTATGCCAACTGTAATTGAAAAAAAAAATTTTTTTTCTTTTAATTCCAGGCAAAACAATGACCTTGCCCGAGGTCAGGGACCCATGTATCGCTGAAGGAACAGAATTTCCTTTGCCACATGAGCTCCTCTCTCAGAAACAAACCTGCTGCCCCATCAGGAGAGGCGAGGGGCCTCGCTTCCTGCTTCCTCTGAGTTCAGGGCTGACCAAGGAGTCCCGCCAAGAAGGACGTTGCCGGGCCATTTCCTTTGCTGATGCGGCTGCATGGCCCCCGGTGCCCTGAGCGGGAAACCTAAAGGACAGGAGATCCTTCTCCATCTGTAATCTGGCTCGCCCAGGTCCTGGACAAGTTCTGAGCCCACGGCCCAGGTAGCGCTGCCCACTTTGGCCACACGATGGCGCTGTGTCCACGGCCGTGGGGCCTCCGCGCGTCTAGCCAGGGTTAATCAGCTGCAGGTCAGTTACCCATCACTTACCCGTCTGTTGCGCATCAATTCCACGGCCTGGAAATCATTCCCAGGTCGAGAAGCGTGGGAACGAGGAGCGCCTGGGCCCAGGCCGCACAGGAGGAGACAGAGGGGCCACGTTCTCGCGCAGTCGGGGCGAAACCCCAGGATCTGGGCATTGAGGGCCTCTAACTCGCTGTGAAGCATACCGTGTCCTCAGAGTTGGCTGTAACGTAGAGGCCAAGCGCCCGTCCTGAGAGCCAGATGGATGGCTTGAATACTAATCTCGTCCCTGCCTTTCTGCCTCCATTTTCTCTTTTGCAAAACGGGAACGACAATGGTGCCAACCAGTTGGTGGGAGTGAAGCAGATGACGCTGGGAGAGGCTCGCTTGGCACGGCGCTGTGCGCTTGAGCGCACTGCGGGACTGAGCATCGTCCTCCCTGTGACTCAGGCCAGGCGAGGCTCCTGTCATCATCCTTAAAGGAGGGACGGTATCCGCCCCGGGTGGTTGTGGGATTGAATGAAACGCATCCAGGGATCCTATCGGGCGCTTGCAAAAAACAGCCAAGGACAGTTAACCCTTTCGTTTTTCTTGAGGGCCTACTGTGTGCGGGTAGGCAGACACCAAGACATCCTGCTGCCTTTCTCGTAATAGTCACCCCGAGCCTAGAGGTTTATGTCAGGGAGATGGGGCCCACACTGCGCTGGGGTCCCCCGTTTTCTAGAGCACTTGGGCAGTGGTGGATATGACTTTTAGAAGGAAACTGCAGAAGGTAGTGAACATTCATCCCAAGTCCTTGATGAATGGGGCAATTCACTCTTGGAAAACTGGTTTCTGGTCAGAAGAAAGTGGCTTGGGAGAGCCAAGAGGCTGTGCTGGACCCCAGCGAGGAGCTTCTGGAAAGCAGTGACTCTCAGCCTTGGCCCTACGCTGTCCTGGGGGGGCCCAGTCCCCCGATCCCAGGGCAGTGTCCCTGAGGCACAGCCCCCTTGGCCTGTCCCAGTGTGTGAGGTCACTGGGGCGTGCAGGCGCTAACCGGCCCTCTCTGAGTCAGCCAGCGACCAGGGTGTCCGTAATTAAGAGATACACGTCAAGAATGTAAATTCCTGTGGTTCCCAGCCTAGGCAGGGTTCGTGTGGTGCCTCCGGACAATCGAAGAGGCCGAGGGAGTCTGCGAGTCTGAAAGAGCCAGTGTTGCTGTTTAAAGTGTTATCAGTTTAATGAACTGCTTATGAAGTGCTAAATGCATGCAAGTGTGAACACAGCATCTGGGCTTGCGTTTTATTCTAGACTTCAAACTGGGCGCTTGGTGTTTTGAAAATGCCAATTAATGGTGTAGAGTCAGAATTTCTTTTAAAAAAAAACAGAATTTCTAATGGGGAAAGAGGGTTTTGTGACAGCTCCTTAAATGATCTCGAAACATATCCAGACACACACAAATTCATGCACACACACACAATAATGCAACCACAAAGACCTAATATATATATATTGTTAAAGAAGTGGGATTTTGCTACTATGTTCTGCATCGTTGCAGAATTTGGGGTGTGTGTGTGTGTGTGTGTGTGTTTCTGTAGGAAAGAACGAAGAGTTTAAAAAATCAGAGGCATCATCAATACAAATTTCCCAGAAGTTGTTCTAGGAAATTTGTCATTTCTACCTATATTTCCCAGGCCAGAAAATAGACAGTCTACAGGAATATTTACTGCACTTTCATGAGAAAAATTTCCAGGCTACCCCGTGAAGCAGTGTAGTTGGATTTGGAGCAAATGGAAACATTGTGAAATTGCTTATTTTCTTCCAAAACGTGTATTTTTCTTCCTTATTTCCTGTTAAATCAGTGCCACTCATTAGCAACCATATTTTTGTGTTATAGACTCAGCAGATTTTTTGCTCCGTGACTGTATTCCAAATTAAACTTTTAAGTTTCCAGGAAAAGTGTAACCAATGTTTAAATCAGTCAGAAGTTAAACTAATGAGAGGAAGGGGAAAAAACCCCACAACTTTCGTCTTCTCTTGTACGGCTATTGCTTTTTTATCTGCTTTCCACTTTGGGGGTGCTTTTACCCCCGAGATCTTGAAAAGACTGTTCAGAAAGCAAGAAGGCACGAGAAATGCCGAGATGTCTGAACGCAGAGCTATTGAAAAGTTCTGACAAACGCTAGTTTCAGAGAAACAAAGGCAGTTGGAGGATTTCACTGCGAGATTTGGATGGAGCTGCCTACCACCAGTTGCACTGAGCTGGAAGGGCGTCCAGGCTGGGAGCCTCGTTTTGCAGATGGTGTGGCAGAATTCCAGAACGTGACGGCAGCACACCCAAGATAATTCAGCGATCAGTTACAAATGGAGCCCATGCCCTGTGCCCAGAGTTCTTTAATGAGCAGCTACTAGTCTTATCTAGGGTGCCTTTCTTTCGGGGTGCAATGAAGACATAGCTAAACGCAAGTCATTGCTTTCTAGCCAATACCAAATCAAGGATACTTTCTTCATTAGAAGAGGGTGACCGCATAAACTCATTTTCCATCAAGGTGGCCCAGCAAGGCCTGAAGCTCTGTCTTCATCCTGCTCTTGTTCTCTTCTCCATTTCAAAGCAAAAGGCCAGGATGAACATGAAGACGGGCAAAGAGCGTTTTCCTGGGGGAAAGTTGTCAACTTGACGATTATCACGAGAAGACAAGAGAAGCTCTCCAGGTCGACAAGAATTACCTTCAGACAGTAGCCTGGAATGCTGCTGCGAAGGAAATTCTGGTAGCTTGCTCCAGCCCGGAATATTTTGAGAAAGGAGTATATAAAAGAAGAAAAGGATATTATAAAATTTTAATAGCCCAATGAAGCCATAGACAGGTGGATTGATATGACAGAATGTCTCAAACACAGGCCCTACTAAGACAATATAGACAAAAAATTAGTGCGTGGTAAAGATTGGTGAGGGAGAGAGATTAGTCAGGTAACGATGTTAGGATAAGCCACGTGGAAAAAATGAAAAATAATCCCCAACTCTCCCCATACATGACACTAAATTCCACACGCATTTAACAGTTGTATGCGAAAATAACATAAAAATAGAGGACATAGGTAAATTTGAGATCTCAAGAGAAGGACTTTGTAGATAGAAAGGCTTAGCAAGAGGTTAATAAGTAAAAAGGTTGTTGGGGCTGACCACAGAAGCATGGAAACGTCTAGATATCAGCGCCCCTGGGAAGATGCTTATGATACGTGCCACCAAGAATTCATGCTGATTTCTACGTGAAAGACGCATGCATAGCAACGCGAAGAGTGCTAACACAATGATTATCGACATGGGCAACGAATACAAGTCATCAAAGACAAATAATAAAAAGGCAGGCGTCCGACACACGTGCAACAGTATTCAAATCGATTAGCGAAAATGTAAAGCGAACCGACAGCGAGCATTCACCTTGCCCTCGAGTTGCTGGTGAGCTCTCACGTAACGGCCGCTTCCTGTAAATCGGTGAGGTCAGTCAACACCCTTAAACGCGGCCCTGTCCTTTCAATACGTTTCCCTATGTCCGCATATGCTCCACAGTCAGATAAAGCCCCCAAAACGTATTTATCAGGTTTTCCGTCTGCGGAGTTTCTTCAGCATTTGGGGAGAGAGCCGACCTGTCCAGTAACTAGAATTAGCATCCACGTGAAGGATATCATGCAGCATTTTTGTTATTTTAAGGTCATGGGAACCCATGACATAATGCTGAGAGGAAGACTTTGGATGTAAAAATCTGTATGTATTGCATATTTTAAAAGACTGAAAAAAAAATACCCACAAGGTTTCAGTGGGAATAGTTAGGGTTGGATATCGTTTTTATTTTCTCCTTTTTGTATGTTTCCCCATAATATGCATGAATTTATGATGGAAAAGAAGTCGTTGAAAATAACATGGTGACGTCCATCTGTCCTTCTCATGCAGCCCCTGTTGGTGACTTGTGGGGACACGAATTTTGTCAGGGGCTGGTGGGGTGTGCCTGTTCCCTCACGGGAACGTGGCGGTGTCCTCACAGAGCAGGCCCGGCACCCCACGGTTTCTCTTATATAAGTTTGTTTTGCACTTGTCAGATCCCTCAGGGCAGGTTTTACCAAACTAATGGGGGATCCAAGGCCTTCGAAGCCCTGAAACGCGGTGGGCTAACTTGCCCACAGCCCTCTGCATCTCTACCCCACCGAAGGTGAGGGGCTTGTCTTCCGTGTCTGGGGAAGACACTGTCAAATTAGGAATCTCTAAGGGTCGCTTAGAGGTTTCTCTTCTCCGTTTGTCCCCCCATGAAGCCAAGAAGGGGTCATTCTCCACACACCCCAGTGCCACCTGGCTCTGGGCTCCGTCACACAAACTGGGGAAGGAGCTCTGGGACATATTCTGGAGCTCCAGTTGGCCCTGCAGCAGCCAGCCTCTTTCGGGGTTTGCTCCAGTGCTGTACGCCAGGGCCCCCTGGGCTCATCCCTTCCCAGCTCTATGTGCATCACTTCGGTGGCTTAAGCTTGGCCATTGTGGGAACAGTCACACCACGGAAATAGGCAGACACTCCAGATCCTGGGCTTTTTTTTTTTTTTCTTGGAGAACCCCAAATTATTTTGTATTAAATAAAAGTCTACCGGCACACCCCTAGCTGTGCTTAAAACAACAACTGTTTCATGATCTCTCATGGTTTCTATGGGACATGAAATAGAGAAGGGCTTGATTGGACGTTTCTGGGTTTCTCGTGCAACTGAGCTGGCACATTCTTATAAAGGAAGCCGGCTGTGTATTCCTATCCGCTCAGGGCACCCTGTGGGGGCCAGGTGTGAGAAGCTCTTCTGCTGGTGGGAAGACATGCCACCTAACTTCCGATTTAGGGAAAGTAAAAAATGGGACAGCCTATGGCCAACAAAGGATGTGTTCTTTGGATAGAGCAGAAGCACAATAAATATTCGCTATTTGACACAATTACTTCTTATAGGATATATTTGTAGATTTAGGATCATGATCAGTATGTAGAGAGTCTAAAAGCCAATGTCTGGTGAACTCGGTGGATACCTGGCGTTTCACCCTAGATGCGTATGTAACCATCAGTGTGTGCATGTGTGTGTGCATGTGTGTGTGTGCGTGTGTACCTAAAAGTCCACAGGAGTTGCAAATATAATAAATATGGGCCCTATTGCTCCATTTAGTAGTTGGCCACCCAGTGGCTCTACTTCCAGAAGCCAATATCAACTAGTAATAGATTTTTATAAAAAGTAAAAAGTATATGAAGGAAGCCAGGAAATCAACCCCAAAAGGAAGAACGCTGATCATCTATTGAAATGTTAGGCAGCAAAGCATACTCGTTAAAAGTACGAGATTTGAATTGTGACTGCCTAGGCTGGGAACCTGGTTTTATCCTTCCTCAGGTGTTTGGCCGTGGGTTAGTTATATAATCTGTCAGTGCCCCAGTTTCCTCATTTGGAAAATGTTGATGTCATATTGTTGTTGTAAGGATTAAAAGTAATAACTCTTATGGTCCGTATTAGGATTTTGTTTAGTTGCTTTTAACAAAAATCAGAGGCTTAAAACAAAAGAGTTATTTCTTTCAAAAGAACAGACTTAGGCAGTCCAGGCTGGTGTATTGCCCAGTGTCAGGGAGCCAGGCACCTTCTAAAGACTTCTTTTGCACTCAAGACAGTCTCTGGTGCTGTAGGCATCAGGCACTCACTGCAGCTGGCAGGAAGGAAGGAGAGAGAAACTAGAAGCAAAAGGCTCATTCTGTACATCTCCCTGGCCCAAACCTAGTCCTGCGGCCACACCTGGGTGCCAGGGAGGCTGTGTGGTCTTTGTACCAGCTACGCAGCTCGATCGAAGCATCACAAAACCATCCACAGAGGATCGGTAACAAATGGGAGTGGCTACGTTCTGATAGAATTACATACAGGCACTGAAATCTGAACTCTGTATAATCGTCTACAAACGTTTTTCTTTTTTCACATAAACAGATTTATAAATCAGATAACGTCCTTGTTTCCTACTTTTTAGTTGGAGAAATGTGATTATGCTGCATCACCATTCTTTCAATGTTATTGATGGCCTTCAAATTGCATGGATGGTGAACGATAAAGCATCACCTGGAGTCTCCTGTTCTGTGAGGAGACATGTCAGCTGGGTATTCGTGTCTCCGCGAAATGCCTGTACAGAATCAGCCAAAGACAGGGCAGGAAAGATGCTGGTTCTAAAGATAGAAAATGGGAAAATTCATTACGCTGAACGGGATCCACATTGCATAATGACCTAGGACGTGTTTCCCGCTCTTTCGGCACACGCTGTGTTTACTGAGTGTTTACTACGTACCAGAAGCATTAAAAGATTAACAACGTAAATTGCGTTTTACATAGAGGCTTTCTAGAATGCAGTTTGGAATGCGTTTTGTGAAGTCACAATTACGAAAATGAAGACTAACTCCCTAAAGTCTTTAACTCTGAGAGCTCATCTTCTGAGAATTATCCAGAGCAAAATTGTCAGGCAAGTGAATGAATATTTATGTGCAGGGATGCTCAATGAAGAGCTGTTTATAATATGATGGACTACTACGCAGCTGTGGAAAACAATGAATTAGATAAATGTTTGTTAGTATGAAAGGGGTTCAGGAAATGCTCTAAAGTGAAAATACAGTCGCACAATACATATATCATGGTCCCGTTTTTGTGAATTTCATTTCTGATGTGTTAATAGACACATCCAGCTTATGCTATAGATATACAGAGTTATAGATAGAAAAAAAATTTAGAAATCCATATATCCAGCAGGTGCTATGTCTGGGATTTCAATGATAGATGAATTTATTTGTGTTTTTGTATTTCTCAATGTTTTCTAAATTTGTTTACGACAAGAGAGCTACCTTTAGAGCTGAAATGAAGTATTCTTATAATGATTGTTTTGGGGTGCTTACTCTGTGCCAGGCACGGAGCTAAGTCCCTTACCTCTTGACTTTTTATTAAAACTCTATCAGATGGTACTCATTTATATTTCATAATTTGTAATAAAAGTAGAAATAGTCTCAAGGTCTCCTAGTTTCATGCTACAGATTTGGGAGGCTCTCAAGGGCCAGCTCTCTCCGCCATGCCTTGCTGCCACTCTGGGAACGAGACTCGTGGGCGGAGACTCTGGCCCAGGTCCCCATTGCTCAGAAAAAGTGCTGAGGCCTGAAACTTCTTGGCCAGGGCAGAATTCCTGAGGCTCAACCACAGGGACGGGGTGAACGAATTCGGGCAGGAATTTTGTCTGTCTCCTTTGTTTTTAAAAGAAAGAGACACGACCTGAACTGGGCTGAGCTTAGTTCTATCTGGTTTTCTTCAAAGGCTGAGAGCAAAGATGAGCCGCTGCTGTTTCGTTATGTGGGACTGTTGGGGGGTGGGACAGGGTTTCTCGGGGAGTGTGTGCTCCGCCCAGACCGAAGTCAATTGTCAGCAGGGCCTGTGACTACGCGGGGATGAGCTTAACAGATGTAAGCTCATCCACATGAGAGTTTCTGCTTGTAATTTACCCTTTGGGGCATGGCTAGAGCCCTGCCTTGGGTCTTCCTAGCAGTCAGCAAATCAAAGAATGACCAAAGGTGATAATAGGAACCAAATTCCGGCTCCAACCCTTCCTGCATGGCACCCTTTACCCCAGTACCAGCCTCTGCAGTGTGACGGTTGACGAATCCTCAGCTTTCCAGCACTTTTTGTTTGTTTTTACTCCACTTCTTATTAACTGTAGCATCTGCTAGATCGGCAGCCAGAGCGCGTGGATGCGAGCCCTGCTCGGCCACATTCTGCCTTGGTGACCTAGAATTAAGTCACTAATCCTTTCTGGCCCTCAGTTTACCCCTTTGAAAAATGAGGGTTACATATTAGGTCGTGTTTCGATTTGTTGGCTGTTTATAAAAAATACAAGTCGGGGAGATAGGGCCCGTCCTAGAGTTTGAATCATCCTCCTTCCCCACTGGGGTGTCGTGTCTGTTAAGGCCAACACGCCGTTCGGAGCTTTGCGATGCCAAAGCATCAGGATTCAAGCGAGACTCGGTTTTCAGCATCAGCGAGCTTGGCCAGGAGCAAGGTGGGGGGGGCTTCCCAAGTCACACCACACAGGGGTCCCCTGACCTACATAAAGCAAGTCGGTTCCCCAGGGGCCAGCTGATTGGAGCGCCTTGATCACGTGACAGAATTAGGCACGGTTTCTGGTATTTCTCAGGGAGCCCGGTTCTCTAAGACCGGTGTGAAAGTCCATTGCGGGGAAAATCTATCCTAAAAGTTCTGAGCAGCTTCTGCTCCCCCTTTTCTTCCCAGCTCTCCCAGAGCGCCAGAGGCAGCTTCTGAGATCAGACGGCATAATTACCGATGAGCCGGGGCTCTGGGGATGGCTTACAGCTTAATTAGCTCCCGTCCCTGCACGGGCTCCCTTTCTCGGCCTTGCGCGCGGTGCACGAGGCCCGCCTGCCAAGGAATTCCAAGTCGGAGCCTCCTGGCTTGTTAACATGCTGTCCTGGGTCCCACCTGACACATCCAGGCTGCAGTCAGGCCCAGCCGAGGAGAGGGAGAGGCCTCCGTTGGGGCATCCGGCGCTGGCGGGGGTTGGGGGGGGGGAGCTGCTTGTCTGAGCCAGCCCGGAGGTGAGGCGCACCCTGGAATGTGGAGTGGTGGCGGCAGCAGGGGCGTGCACCTGACTGGCCCAGCCCAGGTCAGGCGACTTCGGGCTGCAGGTGTGTTTCCAGGGGCGTCTGGCACTGAAGACATCTGGCTCGTACACTAGGGGCAGGAAGAGGATGGGGGCGGAGAGATGGCTAGCGATAAGGGCTGTGATGGCCCCTGAGCGTGAGCCACCCTGGGCACAAGCCAGGGGCCCTAGAAAAGGCTTCAGGCTTGTGCAATGTCAGAAAGAACAACTGTTCAATTACAGCGGAGAGGCTCTCTCCACAAGGAGTACAGACCTCTGAGTCGATTCCTCGGTCCTCATGACTCCCTCCTGGCTTCAGGCTTGGGCTGTCACCGAGTTCCTGGCTCCACGCTACAGGGAACTCATTCCCCTCTATCCTGGAGAGGCGGGAGCTCCAAGGACGACTCCGGCTTGGGGGCAGAAAAAGACACCATTCGGGGAGCACTGATGCCTGTCCAGGAAGATAACGAAACGAGAGGGACGTGCTGCCCCCCTGCTCCCCCGGTCCCCCTCCTCCTCCAGCCAGGAGGGTCTGCACGGGCCCTCAAGAGCCTGGGCTCACCCAGGACCCAGATCCCCTCCCTCAGAGACAGGGAGTGAAAAAAACAAAACCGAAATGAATACATGCTGAATGTAATGTCTACGAAGCATAACATCACATCTAAAAGTCAACCAATACTCTAATGCTTATATAGAAGTGTGTTCAGCTATTAGCTAGGGATGCGTTTTAATCGAACAGGGAATGTCTTTCCCAAACGCAAGTACCGGGGCTCACCAGGCCCCACGTGGACCTGGTCCACACCCCAGGGAAACCAGGAGACGGAAGAAACAGAAACCTATCCCATCATGGGAGGCTGATGTGCACCGCAGGCCCAGTGGCCTTGGAGGGACGCCCTGGGCCAGGGCCTGACGCTGACCTCTGGGGACACCTTGGTCAGAGGTTGCCACACACCTGCGAGGTTGGCTGGAAGGCCCGGGAGGCCCGTGCTGCAGGCCTGGGGCTTTTTCCTTTAGGAAAGGAGACAAAGGGGGAGTGTCGGAGGGGCAAGAGGTGACTGCGTCAACGTCCTCTGGTCTCAGAGCGGTGAGTCTCCGCCCTGGCCGCCTGCACGGAGAAGCCCCTCGGTGCCTCCTCTGAACCAGGCCGCGGTTTTGTTTCGCTGGTATGGGACAAGGCGCTGTGTGCGGGGGGAGGCCAGAGCGACTGAACTCTCGCCGTGTTTCTATTTTAAACGGGCATGGACTGGATGGCGACCATGTGCCCGGCAGGGGCTGTTTTCGAGGTGCTCAGAAGCCAGCGGGGGAGACAGTTAAAGCAGCACAGAGCGGGAAATGCACAGGGTCGCGCGAGGCCAGGAGACCGTGAGACTCGTTCTGGCTGACGGCAGGGAGACCACGCAGGGAAGACAGCTGCTGGCTGGGCCTCTGATGATGAGGGGTGTCCCTGGGTCCAGGCTGAGAGGGGGCGGGAATCCGAGGTCTGGCCCTGGGATGTGGGGCAGGGACGCAGGCTGGAGAGAGGGCACCCCACATGCTGCCCCAGGCAACGGGAGGGGACCGCCGTGAGGAGGAGCTCTGGAAAAAAATCCAGCAAGGCAACATTTTTTTGGTTTCTGTGGGGCAAGGGAGAAGCTGGGAGGGAGAGAAGGAATGAGGGGGGCCTCTTCCACTGACTGCTTTTCAGCGACATCATCACGACCAGTCAGCCTCAGCCATGAATGGGTAACACCTCTGCCCTTCCCCTGTGCCCCAGGCGCCCTTCGTAGCGTTTTGCCTATAAACCGGAGCTGTTTCCATGAAAACTCTAGCTGCATGTGGACGGAGATGCTGAGGTAGCCGGAATTCCCCGGGCGCTGCTACTACTCAAGGTGCAGCCCAGTGAGGGTGGCCTCAGCCTCCCCTGGGAGCCTGTTAGAAAAGCAGAACCTTGAGGCCTGTCCCAGACCCACCCGGTCAGATTTCCTAGCTCCCCAGAGCCTTGGGGCTGCCTGAGGGTTTCCGGACTAAGACTGGCCACTGCTCGGGTCGGCAATGTGACCTCAAGGATGGACCCTTCCACTCTCAGTCTCAGGCATTATCTCCAGGTGCTCGGCGAGGCTTCAGCTTTGGGTTTTAACATTCCAGGCGGCAGGCCAGCCAGAAGGGGCTCGGTCACCCCCAGGCACACGGCGTCAGGCACACAGTCAAGAATCAAAACCACCCAAGAATGCAGGTGAGCTCATGGCGACTCCAGAGCAGCCGTAACTCATGCTGCGACAAGTTCCTGCGTTTCGCTGAGGAGGCGGCCCGCTCGAGTGGAGTCATGCGCCCGTACCTGTCGGCACCGACATTATCCGTGATTATCTGGATTTTCTTTCCCTTTGGCCCCAGAGCGGGAGCCGCCACACAGAGGGTCAGGGAGCGAAGCCCCCGGCCGCGCACTAGGATGGAGCAGCATCCACAGATGTGGAGACTAACGGGCGTAAGGTGTGTGCGCGTGTGTGCACGTGCGTGTGCACGCAGGGGCCGGGCGGCTGAAACATGAGCACCTTGTTGAACCAGGGACTCAACGCCAAGAGAAGCGCTCTGCAGGTCACGGCGTGAGCAAGGCTTCTCGTCACGTTCAGGGCCTTGAGCATTCGAAAATCATAAAAAGGAAACGTTGCGAATTAAAATTTATGGCCGAGCCTGCCTGTCTGCGAGGAGCTGGCTTCGCGGGCACCGCTGACGCCAGCCAGGCTGCAGGGGCTGGGGGAAATTGGACACCAGCGTCCCTGTGAAGGGGGGGGGACGACTCCCACAGCACAGCAGCGTGGTGGCCGCTGCTGGCCAGCCGCGCCCAGCTCCGGCTGCACACTGGACGCTGCTGGCGGAGCGTTTGAAAATGCCGACGCCCGGGCCACACCACAGACCCAGCCGGGCTGAATCTCCCAAGGTGCAGCCCGGTCACTGACATGCCTTGGAAGCTCTGCAGGTGACTTTCACGTGACGCCAGGGCCGAGAACCAGCAGAGACTCCAGAGCTGGAGGAGAGGGAAGGGGCTGACCCTGCCCCAGGTCGTCCCTCTGCTGGGAGGGGCAGGAATTGCCTCTGTGGGTGCAGAAGGGCCGATTTGAGCATCCAGCCCTCTGGGAGTTTTATCCACCTACAGAGCGCCCCAGACAGACAGGCAGGTGAGTCTGACAGACTCGTCTTCAGGGATGTGGCATCATCAGTTCAGTGGCCATCCCACCCTTCTTGCCTCTAAGCGACAAGAACACTTCCGATTTCCAGCACCTTCAAAGAACCTATTTTAACCTGTGTATTAGTTCCCTATCGATGATGTAACAAATTACCGCAAAGGGCGTGGCTCGAAACCACAGCAAGTTACCCTTACAGTTCTGTGGGTTGGAGACCCAGCATGGGCTCCCAGCCTAGAACCAGGTGTCCCAGGGCCACGTGCCACCTGGAAGCTGCAGGGGACAGTCCGTTTCCCTGGTTTTTCCAGCTTCGGGAGGCCCCTGCCCTTGTTGGTCGGTGGTCCCTTCTTTAAATCACTCCACTCCCCGCTTGTCTCACATCTCCTCTGACTCGGGCCCTCTGGCGTCCCTTGTCCAACACCCCTTGTGATTACACTAACCTTCCCACCCGAAGGTCCCTAGCTTAATCATAGCTGCAAAAATCCCTTTTGCCATGGAAGATTGTAGTTACAGGTTCTGGGGATGAGGATGTGGACATCTCTGTCGGTGGTGGGGGGAGGGGCGTTATTCCATCTCCCATACCCCGGTAACAGCCGCGTGAGTCAGAGGTGCAATATTATACCTATTCGGCAGGTGAGAAAACCGACATGTAGCCAGAGAGAGGCAACTCCAAGATGGTAATGGTGAAACTATATTCTCGTCACTCCCCACCTTACTGACACCGCACCGAGTAGCCACCTCTCAGGATCGCTCTCCATCCTGTTCCTCCAGCCATGGGTCTCCCTCTCCTCTCCACGAAGCCCGAGGTGACCCCTGCCCTTCTGCGGGGTTGGTTATTCCCACGCTCTTGTGTTGAATGGCGTCATGGGCACCCAGCTACTGATACAAAGGGGTGTCACAGTGTAATCCATGGCTGTCACCACGTCAGGCATATGTCCCAGTGTGGCCCAGCAAGCTAGTTCTTTCTCTGGATTGGTGCCCATGGGCTTCTCGGACCCCCTCGACTGGGTCATTACACCACAGATAACACCACACAGCTCTCCTCTGTGGCATTTGTCAGAATTCCAAAATCGTTTGTGTACTTCCCTAATTAATACTGATCTTACTCTCAGCCGTAAACACCATGAGGACAGAAAACAAATTTGCTTTTGCTCACCAGCACCTTGTGGAATACATAGCATTTAAGGGCTATTTTATAAAAACCTGTTGAATAAAAAATATTTTTTAGCAATCTAATACTTACAGCTTGGAAGCAACTACTTTCTTTGCCTTCTAGAAGCTCTGGGTGACTACATTAATATTCCCATCTCCTGCCTTCCCTGTAGGAGGGCGACACCTCCCATTCATTGACATGTGACCTCAGGGGACAATTCCCTGCCCCAATTCCAAGCTTGGCCATGGGACTTGCTTTGGCCAATGGAATAGGAATGCATATGACAGAAGCCATGGCTGAGAAGCTTTAAGAGCCTCTCTTGTTCTTTTCCCTTCACAGAGAAAACACAATATCTCAACTCTAGGCTTCTCCTTCAGCACATGTCCCTGGATGAGAAGATGCACAAAGTAGAGCCACAGGGGCCGCCTTGCAGCTCTTGACATGAGAGCGAGATTGAAGCTGCAGTTGCTGTAAGGCGATAAGATTTGGGGATTTTTGTTACTGCGGCAGAACTTAACAAACTCTGACAGATACCGAAGTCCTTCCTGGACATCCCAGGGCACTTCCAACCTTCCTTCCTCTCAAATGAAGACCATGGTTCTGCTACCTACAAGCTATGTATTCTTGAGAAAATCACATAAGAACTAGCTTATCATTGGACACTTGACCTCTGTTCTTAATAAGATACATTTGCACGTGGCAGTAAGATACCAGGGAAATCACTCCAATTTTGAGCCCAACAGCTAGGTATTCTTGGGCCAATTTTCAAAATCTCTCTTCTGATTCATAAAAGTCTTCTTACCTGTAAAAGGAAAATGTATCACATAGTATTGGAGGGTATCTTCTAGCTCATAGTAGGTACTCAATAAGTGTCCTTTCCTTTCTCATGCCTTCTTGATCAGATTGAGTCCTTGGAGCTGTACTTCTTCACATCTCACATGACCTGAATTTGGGTGCTTCTGCAGGGAGTGGTAAAAAAAAATCCTTGGATAAAATCCCATAGAGGTGTATGCAGATGTTCAGAGCAGCACTATTCACAACTGTCCAAAAGCAGAAACAACCAAGTTTCCGTGAAATGATGAATAGATAAATAAACTATGGCATGTCCATGCAAAGTGGTGTCATTTAGTCATAAGAAGGAACAAAACACCGATTCACGCTACAACATGGATGAACCTTGAAAACATTCTGATAAACAAGAGAAGAGAGGCCCAAGTGGTCACATATTATGTGCTTCTATTTATATTAAATGCCCCAAATAGGTAAGTCCATAGAGACAGGAAGTTGATCATTGGTTGTCTAATCTTCTGAGAGGACGGAGGAGAAAGAGGGGTTCGGGGTGGGGGGCTAGCGGGTGCAGGGGTTTTGCAGGGTGACAAAAATGTTTTGATGTTAGATGGCGGTAGTGGTTGTACAACTTTGTAAACATACTAAAGAACACCACATTGTGTACTTTAAAGGGATGAATGACATGCCGATCCCACCTGCCAAGCAAGGGGAACATTCTCTTACTGCTTAGCTTGAAAGGAATGGTTGAGATTTTCAAAGATCACTTTTTTAAAAACTTAAAAAGGGGTGGAGGGGGAAATAAAAAAAGATTCAATGCTCAAAATGCGAAGGCATTAAAGATGGGGTGTCCTGGAGTTCGGATTCCTTACTCTAAAAAGCCACAATACAGGCCAACTCATGGGTCTTGAGTCCTTCCCACTTAGCGCCACCCAGGAAAACCGGCCAGGAGT
Source organism: Eonycteris spelaea (assembly GCA_003508835.1). Lineage (NCBI taxonomy): Eukaryota > Metazoa > Chordata > Mammalia > Chiroptera > Pteropodidae > Eonycteris > Eonycteris spelaea. The sequence goes on along the minus strand of PUFA01000004.1, from coordinate 5,875,423 downwards.
CCCCTTCAGAAGGGTTAAACATCCCTCCATCCTTCCTTCCCTGCCTGGCCCTGGATGGTCACAATACGATGGGAGTGGCTGGCAATTAGGTTGTTGGTCCTTTCGATAAAGAAGGCTACCTCCTCCTCCTCCTCCAGAGCCAGGGACCATGGCCCTGGCGGGTGGGTGGGAGAGGGCACACAGAGACGCTCAGCAATTCCTTCCACGCCACCCCTTGCAGAAAGAGAGGCTGTTTCTTCACAGTGTTCCACAAACACTTGTCGATCGACCTATCACTCAGGGCCCCGAAAATTATAATGTCCCCTGCATAGGTCCCTCCCCTCATCTTCAATCCATAGATCCAGAGATGACCAGTCTAGTCGTTAGGGTGTCCTAGCAACACGAAGATACATAATTACTCTTTCCTGCTTTTGCTTGTGGATTCTTAGATATTAAGATGAAATAATTGCTTGCCAAGCCAAATCTCTCTGTGTTATAGATCTGTCTGGCCTTGCTGGCCATGGCTACAAGCCAACTTGAGCCGACTGGCTGGAAGAAGTCCACATGTAGAAGGGAGTGGGCTCTACCAGGAGCAGTTACCACTATCAGGGGTGTGGGTGGGGATTCTTTACTTTGCCAGTCTCTACTTACCTTTAAGGGGGTGCTGGCGTCATCCAGAGAGTTTAAAATATGGGAACATGACTTGTCTCTTTCTTCAGAGCTTTAGAAGCTTATTTACAAAGCCCTCCAGTATCTGGGTTGAAAGGCTCACCAGCAAATCTAAGATATACTCAAAACGATCCTGGCCCCAGTCAATATTTATAACCCGGGGCTTCAGCTCAGGTGGCATTATGAGACTATTTGAGCTCCACTTAACTCCTGTACATTGATCATCTGTGGGAGACCTTTTGCCTGCTGGCCCTTCTCTTTATTATACTGCACAATTGGGAATACACTTGACTTTCAAAGGCTCAACTGGTGCCATTCAAAGAAAAAATGTCCACCTCATTTTTAAGCCCTATCTTGTTCCCCTGCAGTCTGAATAAACATTACTCAATAGCTGAAGTTACTTAAGCATCAATCATTTCCACTTCAAGGAGAAGGTAAAGGGAACAAAGATGTAGCAGCACAAAAAGATTGAAATTTAACCTCCACCGCTGGGTGCTTTCCAAGCTTGTTCAGATTAGCTCTTCGGAAAGAAGCCCCAGAGAACTGATGTTACCTTGAGTTCACTGAGATTCTCTTTCTCTCAAGGATTACACTTGAGCATGAAGCGAGTCATTCTGGAAGCCCCAGGCAGGTGGTAAACTGGGCTGGTGTGTGAGTGTTTGCTCTCTCTCTCCTCTTTGGAGTAATTTTCACAAATGTTGACATTCCTGTTCTCTTTGATGCACCTCCCTTGGAAGAGTTTCTGACCTAGCGCTCTACCATTTCTTCCTCCAATACAGCTCCTAGTCGGTGAGCTTCTGGGTCCCTCTCCTTCTTCTCCCTTCCTTTTCCTTTACCTATTCCCTAATTAAAAAAAATAATCATCCTCTATAGGAAAATCAGCCTCTGAGATCTCCACTTCCTCTAATCTCACTGACTGATGCCCCTGTTTGGCTCTGAGATACTAAAGTCCCACTATGGAGAGCAGGGGACAGTGGTTTTCCAGATGTGGCCTCGGACCACCTGTACTCAACTCACCTGGATCTTGTTGGTTCCCCAAACCTCACACATCTCCTGAACTGGACTCTGGGGAGTGGGCCAGAAAAATCTGTATGTTTAACAAGTTCCCCAGCAATCCTTCCTCCCAGTGAAGTTGGGGTCCACTATTTTTCAGGGGGGAGCGTGGTTCTGAAGTAAGAAAAACCCTGGCTGGCTCTCGCGCTTTGCTCGTTGCTCATGGCATGGCTTTTTAACAACTTCAGTGAGGTATACTACACACGCATGCGATTCTCCCATCGCTTCGTACGGACAGGTCATTGGTTTCCGGTAAACTCACAGAGTTGTGCAGTCATCACCACAATCAATTTTGGAACTTTTTATTACCCCAAAGAGAGAAACCTCATATCCATTAGCACTTACTCCCATTTGCCCTTAACCCCTCGGTCCTAAGCACACGCTAATCTGCTTTCTCTCTCCATGGATTTGTCTATTCTAGGTATTTCATATCAGTGGAATCACACTACAGGTGGCTTCTTTTACTTGGCATGATGTGTCAGAGTTTCGCCCACGTCGTAGCAGGAGCTTCATTCTTTTTTGTGACTGAGCGACAGTCCATTGTGTGGGCGTGCTCTCTTTTGTTTAGCCATTCACCTGTCAGTGGGCATTTGGGTTGGTTCCATTTTTTGTGTTTTTTTTTTTTGGCTATATGAATAAGGCCGTTGTGAACATCAGGGCACAAGCTTTTGCATGAACGCGCACTTACATGTCTCTTGAACATATACCGGGGCGGAACTGCTAGTCATATGGTGACTCTGTGCACACCGTTCTGAGCACCTGCTAGACTGTTTTCCAAAGCAGCTGCACCATTTTACATTCTTACCAGCAGTGTGCGAAGGTTACAGTCTCTCCACATTCTTGCCAATACTTGCTTTGTCCATCTTTTATTATTATTATTATTATTATTATTATTATTATTATTATTATCATTACTACCATTTTGTTGGTACGAAGAGGGTTCATTGTGGTTTTGATTTGCATCTCTCTCATGGAAAATGCTTTTGAGCATCTTCCCATGCCTTTCTTGGCCATTCGTGTATCTTTGGAGTAGCTGCATGATTGGGGAAGGTATACAATCCCGAGCTTCACTTTCTTGCCTGTAAAGTGGAAGTAACTGGAGGGGAACTAAATGAGGTAATGCAGCTGGAGTCCCTGATGGGAATGCACTAAGCACTCGAAAAGGTTCACCTCTCCGCACTTGTGACTGGCTGTTAACCTAGCTGGGCTGGACCCAGGATTCCCAGAATTCCCTTTCCCGTATGGCTCTGGGTTCGGATGGGCCTCAGGAGATGTCCGTGGGAAACGGGGAAGGCGCAGAGGCCCGGCACAGGGCGCCGGGGCGGCTCACGAATGTGGCCGCTGCGCTGCTGCTACCCCGCTGCAGGGGAGACGCAGCACCGCCCCCAGCAGCTCCGGCAGCTCCCGCTGGGTCTCTTCCTGCAACTTCTCCAATGCCTGGGCCTGTGACCTCTGTGGCACAGGGCACATTTCCTTCGGCAGGTCACCCACGTCATCAGAGTGTCATGGCGCACAGGCTTGGGGGTTCCGGGCGCCGTGGCAGACTCCGGCTGATCTGTGCTCTCCTCCACCTCTTACCAGCTTTCCCTGCTCGCTGCTGGCCCGGCTGACCCAGTCGGCTCCAGACCCAACACCAGAGATGGCAGGCTTGCTGTGAATTTTCCGCCGGCTTCCAGGATTGTGGAAGTCTCAATCCTTCTAATAAATCCCTGTCTACCTACCGCTCAGCGTGATCCTACTTCTCTAAGTGAATCCCGTGTGATACAGTTACCAACAGCAGTCATGGTGGCTCGCCTTCTACAGAAACCGGGCCCTGGGACTCGTGAAGTGTGGCCTTCCCAGAGGACGCAAATGCGGTCGCCTGGTGTTCTTCCCCGACCAGTAACCCTAGGTCTCCCCAGGCAGAGGGAAGCAGAGGGAGCCGCTGCCTTCCTCTTCTGTGTTAGTTTCCTGTTGCTGCTGTAAGAAACCACTGCAGACCGCCGGGCTTAAACTCACGCGGATTTATTATCTTACGGTTCTAGAGGTCATAAGCCCGAACTGAGTCTCACTGGGTCAAAGTTACGGAGTCCTCGGGGCTGCGCTCTTTTCGGAGGTTCTGGAGGAGGATCTGTTTCTTTGCTTTTCCCGGCTTCTAGAGGCCACCAGCATCCTTGGTTTATCATCTATTTCTCCATCTTCAACCATCTTCAAAGGATAGCATCTTCAAAGGATAGTCCTCTCTCTCTCTCCATCTCTCTCCATCTCTCTCCATCTCTCTCTCTCTCTCTCTCTCTCTCCCTCTCCATCTCTCTCTCCTTCCTCTCTTTCTCTTTCTCTCTCCCTCTCTCTCAGTGACCCTCTTGCCCCCTCTTATAAGGACTTTGTAATTATTTCACACCAACCCAGACAGTCCAGGATAACCTCCCCATCTCGAGAGCCTTAACCGCATCTGCAAAGTCCCTTTTGCCATGTGAGGTAACACATTCACAGGTTCTGAGGGTGGGACTTGCCTATCTTCGGGGCTATCACTCTGCCAACCACCCCTCCAGATCCACTCTCCTTGCCTCCCCCACGGTCTCTGCTCAGGGCTCCGGGAGACCGACCCGACCCGTACGAGCTGTATCCAATGGCTCCCTTGCACCCTTCTGGTAGACTTCAACCAAAGGGAAGCACCAGCCAAGATCAGCGAACAGAGGAGAGTGCCCAGCTCCCTCCCCGGCATGGCGGGGTGCTGTGATGGATGCATCTCTCCACCAAAGGACACAGCACTGACAGCCAGTCCTCCTGCACAGCCCCGACTCCCCTTGTTCCAGTCCGTATGCTGTCCCCAGGCTTAGGGATGGTCACAGTGCCCCCGCCTGCCTGGCCCCAAAGCCCTGCATCATTTTCCAGTGGTTTCCGTTCACTCTGCACACACCTCTGGGATAGTTCCTGTCTGACATAAACGTCACTGCTACAACTGTAACACTTTTAGGGCATAACACAGGGGCACGTCTTCACGATCCGAGATTTATCAATGGATTCCCAGAGAGGCCCCCCCCCCAAAAAGGCACCACCACCAAAAAAAAAAAAAATAGATAAACTGGATTTCATCCAAGTTCAAACCTTTTTTCCATCAAAGAACACTGGCGAGAAAGTGAAAAGACAAGCTGCAGAGTGGGATGAAATATGTGCACGTCCTATATCTAGGAGTCAACCATCCAGAATGTGCCAAAAAGTCCTGCAACTCGATACTAAAAAGACAAACAACCCCATTAACAAATGGGGCGGGGGGAGCAAATAGGCGTTTCGCTGGAGAAGATAAATAAGTGCCCAACAAACACATGAACAGGTGCTCCACATCCTCGGTCAGTAGAAAGACGGGACTCGAAACACGGCGAGATGCCCCTTCGCACGCACTAGTGCGGCTGCAACCAGAACGGAAGGAAAATGGCAGGTGGCGGCGAGGATGCAGAGCGAGCGGGGCCCTCACGCCTTGCTGGCGGGAAGGTAAATGGCGCAGCCATTGCGGAAAGCAGGGTGGTGCTTCCTCAGGAGTTAAACGTAGAATATTCCCGCGCGATGCAGCAATTCTGCTCCTAGGTACATGCCAAAAAGATGAACACGGCTGTTCACAGAAAATCTTGCACACGAATGTGCATAAGGAACGTGATTCAAAAGGCAGAAACGACTCAAATGTATGTCAGTGGATTAAAGGGATAAGCAAGATGTGATACACCCACAGAGTCGAATATTATGTGGCAATAAAAGGGAACGAAGTCCTGACACGTGCCACAACACGGATGAACCCTGAGAAGCTGTGCTACGTGAAAGAAGCCAGACAGACATGGCCACAAAGGGTGTGATTCCACTTCTAGGAAACGTCCCGAAAGCCGACCAGTGGTTGTCAGGAGCTGGGAAGGTGAGAATGGGGCTTGGCGGCTTAATGGGTAATAGAGCCTCCTCGGGGCGATGAAGAGTCTGCAACTGGATCGTGGCGATGGGTGCGTAATAATGTGAATGTACTAAATGCCGACGAATCGTACACTCTAAAGTGATTTAAATGGTCGGCTTGATGGTAAGTGCACACAAGTTCTTCTTAAAATTACTTCAAAAGTACCATGCGCCTCCTGCCGGGACCGAGTCCCCGGACTCTGCCTAGCCCACCAGGTGCGATCACCTCCCCGCTGGACCCGAAACCTCAGCCCGTCCTACCCATTACACAAGCAACCGCTACTTACTTCCGGCGGCCTCCTTCCTGTCAAAGCACGTCCTCTGGAAATGCGAATACGCTCTCTGCCAAGGCAGGTCGGTTCATCTCAGCAGAAACATGGCATGGAGACTAGAGCAGGTGGTGCGAGGCACAGGTTCCGGAAGTTTCCTAAGCAACACTGGAGGCAGGCCTGAGGCCGCCCTGGGCATATCTGATACCTCTGCTGGGAAGCTAAGGACAGTCTGTTCTGTGCTCTTTTTCGGGGCTGGGGGGCAAGGAACCAAGTGATCTCACACTGTCCCAGGCAACCTGACCAAAGGAAAGATTATTTTGCTAGAAGTGAGGCTGAGGCAGAAGGTCAGGAGGCAGCCTCGGTCTCGTCTGAGTTACGTGGGACCCCTTAGCCAGGCCAGCTTCTTCCACTCTCTCTCCCCATCTCGAGGACACCAGACTCTTCCTGGCAGGTTACCCAGGTAGAGGCCCTGGCTGCAGCCTGTCGTGGCTCCCTGGGAAGTGTCTTCTCGGTCACCCCTCCTTCCTGATCCGCACCCTCGGGACGTCCAGGAACAGCCTCTCTTCCCAGGCTCCAGGTGAGGCCAGCCTCCCCCAGTTTATAACACGCACTTCCTTCCCTCCACTTCGGTCCGGCCCCCACATTTCTCCGTCCGTGTCATTTCTGACCATGGGCAGTTGCATTTCCGTTTCCTTGCTCCCTGGCTACAAGGGGCACCCCCTCTGTTCGTTACCCATGAATCCTCCCAGCCGACTTCGGTACGTGAGCAGAGAGCACCCGCTGTAGACGCTCCTGCAGCAGCTCATTCGCGCCAACTGCAGAAGAGCCGGTGAGAGCAGGCGACACGGAGGAGCCGCCTGTTCGTTGTCCAGGACCATGGATCACGGTGTGACACGAAGTGCAATGTTTCTGCCAGCCGGGCTATTTCTCAATGTGCCGGCTTGGGGGTGGGGGGGGGTGTGCAGTTCACTTCACATGCCTAGAGCGGCCTCCAATTTATGGAGCTTGGAGATCAAAACAAGGTCAGAAGGAATATTGGCTGACCCACTGTGAGTCCAAATTGATTTGAACTGAAATAGGTAGGGAACATGGAGATCAGAGAAAATGGAATTCCAGATTTAGTGCCTGATGTTCCAGCTCCTAAAAATAGGCAGCCTCCCAGGTTTTGATCTTGGCTTTCTCTCTGCGTTGTCTTTTTTTGAACTCTGCGTGCAGATGCTTCCGTGCTAAACTTCCATCCAACTGCTACGAATTCTCTGGTCAGAGTCAGAGCACTCTGCAAATGCAGTGCATCTCGAATCGACTCCGTCCATCCATCCTCTCATCGCCACCATCTCCAAACCTCCCTGAAGCCTGCCTTCCCCATCCCTTCCCTGTCCCTGCTGATCAGAACCCCCAGATGTCCACCAGCCCCCACAGATCTCTGCGTCTTGGTTCTCCCTGCTCCAGTCTGCCCTCGTCCCGACGTCCAAATTCTGTGGAGCCCAGTTCCAAGCTACCAGGCTACAAACCTTCCATGTATTATCTTGAAAACTCCATTTCATTCATTCTGCATCCGCTATTTCTTGAATATCATGTGCTGGGCATCGTGTTAGGGGCCGGGATTAGAGCAGTGAACAGGACTCTTGGGCTCGTGATGTGACATGGGGATTGTGCGACGGGGTGGGAAGTGCTGGGCTCTGGGGCTACACACAAGGACACCGACCCCAGCCTCAGTGGGTCAGGGGAGGCCCCTGGCCCTTACAGATGCACATCCAGATACAGAATCTGGCTAGGACCAAAGCTTGTTCTCACCTGGTCTAAATTTCCTTTCCTGACCTCTAGATGCCTCACCTGCTCCACGAAGCACCCACAAAGGGTTCCTGTGTCTTCCGCACAGGCTGACACCCTCCTGGTTTTATATATTTTTCTGTTCATCTTCTTTCTCCCTGGGTTATCCTCGCCTCTCACTTTTACATGTCAAATGACTACTGAGTCTTTAAGAACCATAGAAACACCACCCTCTCCCGGAAGCCTATCCTAGTTTCCAGATTCACACAAAACCTCTCTCTTTGCTGTCCTATGTGTTTGTACGTGGTACACTCGGGTGGCCTGTATGCATCTTTGTGCCATTGAACTCAGGGGGCAAGCACCATATTTTGTTCATTTTTGAGATTCCCCAAAGGACCTCTCTCACGTAATGCCCTACACTGAGGTAAAGATAAGGATAATCAAGAAGGAGGCCCAAGAGGATTTTTTCTCCCAGCTACACTGAAACATAAATGGGCCACACCTGGACAGTTCTGTGTGTACCGCTTCCGTGGACAGAAAGCTTCTGTTGACTCATCTGCTCCAGCACTAGTCCAGGAAAAGGTCAAGGGCAAATCACATCCATCCATGCGTGCCGGGGGCCTCAGCCTGCACCTTGTAGGTCCACACTAAACCTTCCCTGGCCTTGACCAAGAGCAAATACTACTGACTCTTTCCCTTTACCGTATATAATCTCCAGTGTGCTCACCTCGAGACCGAATTAAAGCTCTTGCAAACAGAATCGCATCTTTTCTCACCCATTTGGTGAAGGAGAACTTGCTTTATTCTGGGCTCGTTGCTCTCTGCCATCTTTTTAAATCCATCCTTTGCTGCTTCTCAACCCATGGGCAAACCTTGCCTCCTAACCCAGTTCTGTTTGAACTGGCCGTCGGCCCAGTCCCATCTCTCCTCTTGCACTTGGGCCCCTCACCTTGGCTGTGCTTTGGAGAAAGTTGAAAAGGTTGATTTCCTCCACCCCTTTAATCATATTCGGTTCTCTGCATCAGCATTTTTATTTTGCATTGTTAAGACATCCTGCCTCGAATTCTGCCTTTGTTTGGGGAGGGGAGAGGGTTGGCACAAAGATTGTGGATGATGGCTACATTTTATTGAGTGTGATGGTCGTGGGTTAGACATGCAGTTTGTCAAGCTGGGGGCTGGGGGGTGGGGGCGGGGGAGAAGGGTACAAAATACCGTAAAGTCACAGCGCAAAATGTTTTTCAAGGCGACATCAAAGCCTTTTTCCCATGGTGTCTCGCCTTGACCCCATTTTTACTCTGGCAACACGCAAACTCAAATGAAAATAAAAATACCAGGCTGGCTCCATTTAGCCAGTTGGGCTGCTGGGCTAAGTGACCGATTTTATTAAAGTCACCAAACGCAAACATTCCAAGATTTATTTTCCTTGCTTATAATTTTTCTGCCTTTCCACTGGTGGGCTGTTTATTCCTAATAATTTAGTAGGAAAAAACATTCGCTCATACCAGTGGAGGTCTTGTATGCCAAGCTGCAAGCCAGAACGCACTTTATTGCAGAATAAAACCCCTGGAAAACAGGCTCCAGGGGGCCATGCTGACGGCAAGTTTACAAGCAAAGCACAATTGACGCCATTATAATTAGTTCCCCCAAAAGTCTTATTTTTTAGGGCAGAGATCTGCATCTTTCTCTTTGCACATGAATATCTCCGGACTAGAGCAAAAACATTATGGAGGGTGAGTCACAGACCGGCTTTGTGCTTTAAAGAGTAACGCAGATCCTATAAATCTAACCCACATTCTTTTACTGGGAATGACTGACTTTTATGAAAACCAAGGACTGTAAATCAGAAACCTAAATAGCTTGCTTTGCAGCAGATAAACACAGATTTATGTAGTGGCTGAGCCCTACCTTAACCCTTTCATGGAGCCAAACAGAACCCAGCGCAGGGGCTGTACGTGCAGTTGAGGGTACTTAGATCAGCACTGGTATTTCTTTTTCAAAGCTGGAGGGCAGAGAGGAGACAGGCCCCATGTCTATCTCTAGCAGACAGAGGCGGGTGACCCAAGGAGCATGTCTCTCTGTGGCCACGCGTGCTCAATGCTAACAACCCCTCTCAGCTGGATGCACATTGAGCGGCCAGGAGTCGTCCCCCCCGTTATGCCAAACAGTCCCCAATTTGCTGTGCACACACACACAGCTAACTTAGAAGGGGTTTTTGTGTGGGTGCTTGGATGTGAGCCTGCTCCCGCCCGGGCTTCTAATCCTTACAGGTGCGACCTCTGGTGAGGTACCAAATCTCCCTGGACCTCACCCTTCTCACCTGCAAAATGGTGCATCTGGCATGTTGTAAAGATTAAACAGAACAATTACAGAAGCCGGTTAGAACAAGGCCGGCTCTCGATAAGCGCTCAATGGGGTGCCTAGCGCTGTGGTTGCTACCAGCCCCCCTGCTTACAGGCTTCTCGACCTGTAGAGTGGGTGCCCGTCACCAGGGAATCTAATGAAAAGGCAGGTTCCGGTCCAGTGCACCTGAGTCTGCATTTCTAACAAGCTCGCAGGGGACGCTGATGCTGGATGTGGTAGGTGTGGACACGGAATGTGCCCACCGCGCCTACATCTGTTCTCATTCGATTCTCATCACAACACCTGGCCATGGGGACAGGTCGCGCGTTATTTCTTGTGGTTGATACTCTCGTCCGTCATCAACGTGATTTGGGCAACGTGATGGGTTTCCCAATCCTTCTGCCCAGAGCACAGGGCGGTCACGGCGGGGCCGGGGTCCCTGTGTCCCCTCCCTGGCCATGTCCCGTGGGCTTATGCCCCCGGGGAGCCGCCCCTGCCGCTGCTCGTCCTCAGGCTTCTGTGTTTGAGCAGGGCGCACCCCATGTTCCCACTGAAACTTTAAAGGGAAACAGGACCCGCCGATCCCGGGAGGGAGGGAAGGGGCATCTATCATTTTTATGTGGCATTTCAAAGCAGGAGGCTCCTAGGCGACAGGGATACAAAGGCCGGTGTGGGTTAATGGAGAATCTCGGGTTTAATCATTAACGCTTAATACTAAAGCTGTCCGAAGGCCCTCCCCGCCCCAGGCGCTCTGCTCAGCCTTTGGGGCTGAGGAGGGGTCTTCCAGGGGTCAGATGGTGTCAGGGCTCCCATGGGTGGCTGTGGCGTGGGGGCCCTGGGCCCATCCTTGCAGATGGGGCTTTCTGCTGAAGCTGAGAGTGGGCAGAGGCGCCCTCTGTGTTCCAAGCATCTGAGAATCCAGAGAGGATGGGGCGGGTGGGGGGCAGGGGGCAGGGGGGTGGGAACCTAGGTGGCAGAACTGGAGAACCGGACCCGTTACACTGCCCCAGTAACGTGGGGGAATAATTAATTAGCTCACTTTCCAGGCCAGACCTGAGATCCAGGTGAGTAAGCAGCCCAAAGCCACAGCTGGCAGCCTGGGCCAGGCACGGGGGTGTGTCCCCAGAGGCAGCACCCCACCACGCAGCCTGCCCCACACCCGGCCCCTCCCAGCACCGAGGCTTTCCGCTCTGACCACCGCTGGGCCCCATCCCCCCTGCCTGTCCACCTGCCTCCCTTGGGCAGGCACTCAGCGTCCCCCCCTGGCCCCTCCGTCCTTATCTCGTTTTAATCATTTACCTGGAGCTGGGAATGAGTCTCCTCCTTCAGTGTTTTCCCAAGTGCTTGGACAAAGCTTTGAAATCGCACAGTGAGACAGTCATTTCCTTTCAAATTCTCCTCCAAACCTTCCGAGGAGGAGGTGCTGGCCTTTGACCTCTCTCCAGCACCTGTTCTTCCCTCTCCTTAACGAGGCGGAGCAGAGCTGAGCCCACTGCCATTTCTTCCCCGCATTTAATAAGCACCATTGCGTGCTCTTTGGGTTTCTACTTATTTTCAACAGTTTTTTGTTTTTGTTTTTGTTTTTTTAGTATCGACGTTCAGCACCATGAGTGGTGTTAACCTGGGTGAATTATCACACACCGGACCACCTGTGAAGGCAGCAGTCAGAACAAGGAGCAGAATTTGTTAATTCTGAATTCAGGAAGCAGAACTTTTTGGGCTCCCAGAAGCACCACCCAACCCCTGTCCCTTTCCAGTCACTATCCCCCCTCCCCAAAGGGTGGCTCTCCTCCCTTCTGACAGCATGCGTCCGATTTGCCTGTTTTCACATCAGTCACACAAACGGAATCACCCAGGTCCAGCTGTCATTCAGCATCTCTTGTGAGATTCACCCGTGTTATTCTGTGGAGGGTGTAGTTACTCATTCTCATTGCTGCAGAGTAGTCATCGAATGTATTTTTATGGTGACTCTTCATGGATAATACATGAATACTGGTTTCCGTTGACCTCTGTTGGTACTTTCGAGGATTATAAAATAAAGCGATAAGCTTAATTTAAAAATTAAATAACGGCACTAGTAGAACGCAGATGTGGGGAAAATGATGAAGAGGGTGCATAAATGTGAAGAAGTGGCATTTCACATCTCCTAATTCAGGGCGATGGAGTTCCTGGCCCTACACCCATGCCCAGGCCGGGCCAGCGGGAGCTTTATAAGTGCCACCTGTACACTTGCCTTTCGGCTGTCTGGCAGGCCAGGCTCCAGGGTGGCGTCTCCCACTCAGAGCTCCCTAGTATGTCTTGGGAAAGACACAGGGGCCCATAGAGCACACATGTGTAGGCTCTGGCTGTGCTAAGACCCGTAGGACACACCCCTGACCTTTCCTGCCTCCCTGTGGGAAAATTCCCCGGGGAAGAGATAAGATCGAAGTAGTTAGGGCCTTGTGCAGGGGGCCTCATGCCTCAGCAGGATTAAGGGAAACAGTTCAGATCTGGCTTAAACCGAGTGCCCCCAGGGCTCCCTCTCCATCTGGAGTTTCTGCAAATTCTGCTCCAGTTTCCCTGTCGAGGGGAGCCCCTCCTGGAAATAGCACCCGGCCAGGATCCCCAGGGGGCCAGGAGAAACTTGAACCCCTGCCTTGGGCTCCATTAGGTATAGATTTCTACCTTTCTCTCCCAAAGGAGGAAAAGTCATTCATAAACCCCAAGCAGGAGGTGATACTGACTTGTTTACCTTCAGATAGTGCTTTGGGAGCCCTGTGGACTCATTAATCTCGGAGATGTGATCCCCAGCAGTTGATGGCTCACACTTAGGGGGCTGAGAAGCAAGGCCTCTGTTCTCGCCTGACAGACCCACACTGGAATTCCAGCTCCCCTGTCCCTTCTGCTTCATGACCTTTTGTGAGTCCCTTAACCCTCGCAACCTTAATTTCCTGGTCTGTAATGGGGTGGTAGTAATATTCTCCTCGCAGAGCAGTGGTGAGAATTACATGGGCCAGAGCCAACCAAGCATTTGGCGCTCAAGCTCAGTGGTGCTGGTCTCTGTCTGGAAGAAAAGAGGAATGGGGGGAAATGTCTGACTTTGAAGCCTGTCGCTTGATTTGTTTTATTGTGTTCTAATTGACATGCAACATTATATTAGCTTCAGGTGCACAGCATAATGATTTGATATTTGGACATGTTGCGAAATGGTCACCACGCTAAGTCTAGTGAAGGTCTGCCACCGTACATAGTCACAGAATTTTCTGGCCACAGTCCCTCCTTCAGGAGAATACGGATTGGAGGGTACCCCAGGCAGCAGGCCCATCCCCTCTGTTTTCCATGCATCTCCCAAGGCCTTTCGGGGCGGGGACGGGGGAGGCCGGAGGGGGGGGGGGTAGGCGGGATTGGTTCTGTGTCTGGAATGATGAGAGTCAGGTGGAGAGGGGCCGGGCTTGCAGTCAGGACCGCCAAGCTGCCGGTCCTGAGGATAGTCACTGCACCTCTATTTTGTTTCCAGGTCTATAAAATGAGGCGGTTTTACTCAGCGCCCTGCCTTACCGGGCTATAGAAGATCAAAAGAGGATGCTTAGGAGAGGCCTTGGCAAACCGACAAGCACCACGCAGAGCAAGGGGCGGGTAGGGACCTGACATTCTAGTAGCTCCTAACTGGCCTTGCAGGTTCTCTCTTGTTTCTTTAACTGCAGTCTCATTTCTAGTCACTGAAATAACTTTACAGATGGCTAAATGTACTCTTTGGGGTCTATATTTATTTCTATGGATACAACTGTGAGGCCACCGGCGCAATCAAGATACAGAACAGTCGCCCCCAAATATTTCCTCCTACTTCTTTGTAGCCAACGCCTCTCCCCACCCTCACCCCCTGGCAACCACTGAGCTGTGTCTTTTTCCTATGATTTTGCCTCTGCCTTACTGTTATATACATGGAGCCATATAATAAGATTATGTGTTCTACGAAAGGCGCGTACGTGGATGTTAGAGATGGAATCACACCGCGTATGGAGCCTTTGAGGCTGGCTTCTGTCACTTAGCATTGAGCGTTTGAGGTCCGTCTGAGCTGCGTATCAACAGTCCTGTCCTTTTCACTGTCAAGTTGCTGTCTATTGTACAGCTGCACCAATGTTTAGCACGTGGGATGTTCACCGGGCGAAGGTCATTGGGATTATTTCCAGTTTGGGGTGGTGACGAATCAACCTGCTATAATATATGTTTGGGATTTTGTGTCAACACAAGTTTCATTTGGGTAAACACCTAGGACTAGAGTGGATACGTCACATGGGAGCATTTGACTGTATAAGAAACCGCCAGGCTGTTTTCCAAAGTGGCTGCACCGTGGTGCAATCTTCCGGTGATGCATGAGACTTCCGGTGGCTTCGCATCCTTCCCGACACTTGGTATTGCCCACGTTTTTTTCTTTATTTCTTCTTAGCTCTTTCAGTAGGTGTGCATGGTCTTGTAGCTTATGCTCGGGGTGGCCTGCTAGTTTGCTAGACTGTCATAACAAAATATCACAGATCCAGGGGCTTGAACAAGAGATTTATTTTCTCACCTTCCGGAGGCTGAAAGTCCCAGCTCAAGGCGTCAAGAGGCTTGGTTTTTCCTGAGGCCTCCTTCCTTGGCCTGCGGGTGGCTACCTTCGCCTCCTCCCTGTGCCTTCACGCGAGAGGTTCCCTCTGACTGCATATTTCTGGCGTTTCTGCATGTGTCCAAATTTCCTCTTCTTATAAGGACATCGGTCATCGGATGAGGGACCACCTTAAACAGCTCGTTTTAACAGAGTCACCTCTTTTAAGACCCTATCTCGAAATATGCTTACATTCGGAAGTACTGAGGGTCACGGTACGTATGAATTTAACATATGAATTTGAGAGGGACATAATTCAGTCTCTAACAGGCAGTGTAGCTATATCGCAGCCCAAGCACACAGGACGGGAACACAAGTGAGCAAACAGCCTTTATGTGGGATGGTAGAGAAAATTCCTGGAGGGTGGGATCCATCATCTTGGGGCAAAGTGCCAGATGCATCCTTCCACCGGAAGTGTGGGGAAGCTTAGGCTACAGACTTCCCCCAGCTCTGGTCCCAGCTCTGCTGTTTCCCTGCCATTTGACCTTGAGTGGGTGACCTCCTGTCTCAGCCACACTTGCGTTCGGTTGAACTAGAAGGGAAATTATAACTGTCTCACAGCCCAGTGGTGAGGAGTGAAGAGGATAATTCATTGTAGCAGTTCCACGAGCTGAGATGTGTGAGAAGGACAACTTCCCTTGTTATTATTTTTTTTAATTCGTTTTTTGCTTCTCTTTAGCTGAGCTGTAGGGAAACTTTTGGCATTTTCCCTACCTCCTGGGTTTGTATTAAGGTCCAAGTGCTTAATAGATGTCAGCAGTTGGATTTAAAGATTCTTGGTAACACTGGCTACTAGAGCCTCGAAGGTGCTTATAGATTTGTACGTGATTAGAAAACTGTCAAGTGATGTAGAAGTTAGCCATTGGGATTATTTGCCAAGGTCTCCGATGTCTCCACCTCCCCGCTCTTCCCACGGGCTGCCCAAGTTCGCTCTGTCCACCCGCATTTCTCCAGGAACTATGAATGCGCACGGTAGGTAGTGATGAGCGAGACCCATCCTTGCCCCGAAGGCGTCAGCAGGGACCAGGGGAGACAAGATAGCAGAGCGATAAGTAAACGGCAAGGTAGAACAGCATCTTTTCACCCCTGAAAAATCCAAGTCAGGCGGCGAGCAGCCTTAGCGGAGAGTCATTCTAAGCCTTCTTCCCAAGCGAGGTGCTGCTTGTGCGTCTCTAGGCTGGGAGAGCATTCAAGGCAATGGAGACAAAGCTGGGAGCAGGAGAACGCGGGGCACAGAGAACCCTGGCCGGCACGTGCGAGCAGGGCAGTGCTGCAGGGAAGACCGAGAAGGAAGCTGTGGGTGGCCTTGCGTGCCAGCCGAAGGAATCTGGGCTTCCTGAGGCATTAGGAAACCATCTAAAACAAACTTTAGGTAGGAATTTTCCTCACCTAAGTTGAGTCTTTGGATGAGAACTCCAGCATCGGAGGATGGCTAAAGTAGGAAGAGCTTTAGGCAGGTGGTCCAGGTGGAGCTGATTCCAGTCAATCAGAGAAGAGAGAGGAGGAGCTGGTCTGGAGGGAGGTGGGGGTGGAGAACGGGAGGAGGGAGGAGCACAGAGACCCTGGGCAGGCACAGCTGTTGGCCAGGGCAGAAGTGGGGAGGGGGGGAGAGAAAGGGTAGAGACTAAGAGATTCCTTTGTCATTATATTAGCTTTCTACTGCTGTTGTTATTAATGAAAGCAAATGTGGTGGCTTAAAACGTTAATTTATTATCTTGTATTTCTGTAGGTTAGGAGTCCAACGGTCTAACTGGCTAAAATCCAGGTGTCACGGGCCTGCTCCAGGGAGGGATCCATTTCCTTGTTGTTTTTTTTTTCCAGCTTCTAGACGTCACCCACATTCAAAGGCCCGTGGCCCCTTCCTCCCTCTTAAAGCCGGCATCTCTCTGCACTATCTGTAGTTGGGTTCTCTGGTTTTAAGGACTCATGCGATCAGACCAGGCCCACCTGGATAATGCAGGCTAATCTCTCCATCTCAAGGTCTTTGGTTTAGTCACATCTGCAAATTCTGAGCTCCATGTAAGGTGACGTATTCACAGGTTTCAGCTACTAGGATGCTAATGCTCTGGGGGTCCATCATGTTGCCTGACACATCCACGTAGCCGTGAGCTCTGAACCCAGGCAGGAACCTCTGCCCTGCTGTGGCGGACACCCCCATGCCGGGCCCTTTGTCCTTCCCACGTTTTAGACTTGGAATTTCCTAAATGGTCCCTTTTTCTCCAGCCTCAGCCCAAGATCTCCCCTCTGCACCCATCTCTCCAGCTCCTCCTCCTCCTAAGTAAATCCAGTCCCTTCTGCTGTGCTCCTGCTGTCTTCTAGAGCCCCCTGTCTTGGCCCATATTTCCTTCACCCCAGGTTAGAAGCTGGCTCTAACCCCCACCCCCAGCCCACCCCCAGCCATTAGCCTTCAGATGCCCGGAACATAGAATGGACTTCGCTCAGCGAGCTCTGGGACAGCCACGGGGAACCACTCAGGGACCTGCGTGGGGTCCTTCCTCCACCCTGCACCCTGGCTGCCACCTCCCAGGCTTGGACTCAGCGTCTGACAGCACACACACACTCCCTCGCCGTGCACCCCCCAGGCCGGCCGAGCCTGCATTCTGAGCCCTGGCAGCCAGCGCCGCCTGCGGTGGCGCGGTAAACACGCACGGCGACTCTGCAGAACAGAGCTGCCTGCGGCGTCTGGGCCCAGGTTCTGTTTGAAGACATGTGGGAGCAGCCAGGGCACTCTCCCCAAGGTTCCTGCAACCACGGCGTTCGTGGCTGCGAGGACCAGGATGGTGACAGGCCTCCTCTCCAGGGCCACCTGCCATCTTGCTCCCGCAGGGACCTTTGGCTCCAAGCAGACCAGGCACTGTCACCACCCACAATCCTGACCGCCTCCCTCCTCCCCGGCTCTACTCACCCCTCCCCACTCCATGCAGCTCAACAAACCTCCCCCAGGCTGGGCACGGGGTGGGTTGGCGGGTGGGGACCCAGAGCTAAATAAGATGCAGTGGGACAGCACTCCTCACAGTCCCGGAGAGGAGCTGGGGCCTTATACAGGCCAGGGCACTAGAAGCCACGTGGCTGGGACACAGGCCCTGTGAGAGCTGCGCTCAGCCCCGCCGGGAGAGGGAGGCAATCAGGAGGCTTCCTGAAGGAGGAGAGTTCAGGAAAGAACGCGAGGTTGGCCGAGAAGAGGGGTTGAGGATGTTGTAGGTGGAGGCGACAGATGGAGAGGACGGTCTCCTCCACCTTGAGGAGACCACACTCTCCTGGATAGTCTTACCTCCCGGCCCAACACCCGAATCACACTACCCACCTCCCTGCTTGGCCGTGTTCCTCAGCACAGCCAGACTGTGTGCGTGGGAGAGAGAGGAGAGGAGGGGAGAGAGAAAGAGACAGAGGGAAATAGATGTATAGTGCCATCTACCTTCCGCGCCGGCCGCAGGGCTGGCTGAGCAAACACAGCCGGCCTGCAGGGCCTCGTGCTTCGTCTCGGGCCTGGGCTCCTCGCAGGTTCCGTCCCCCGACCCCCGCGGCTGTGCTTCCTCAGTTGTAGGTGATCGTGACATCCACCCGAGGGTTCTCGGGGTGACGGCGTAAAGGGATGGATAAGCACATGCATTTAGCCAGTGCCTGGCACCCAGAAAGTGCTAAGTGGGCGGTGGCTGTTATTATGCTTGATGGTATTTTAGGGTTCCCAGAGCCGCTGTGCCAAGGCGCTGGCTGGCATTCTGGGGACCCTGGGGCACAATGGGCTAAGCTCCCACTTGAGGGCCAGTCCTGGGGTAGCCTGCTCGGTCGTGCCACCTCAGGCTGCTGCCCAGGAGCACCCGGGGCTTCTGCGACATGGCCGCCCAGCCCCGATGCTCTGGGAGTTTCCCCGGGTTGGTGATCTGTCTCACACCGCCCTTCTCAATGTGTCTAGCGCCACTCCCAGAACCCCCTTCAGCTCTGTACTCTGGAGCCATGGATGCTGGGCCCAGCGAGGCTGGCCTGCGGGCCCTGGAAGTCACGTCCTCATTGGCCGGGAGCCTCCCCGCCTCCTCCACACGCCCCCTCCAGCACGGTACCCGTGGTACTGCATTTACACCTGAGTGTCCCACTGGCATCTCCCCTCACAGGGTGGGCAGCCCTGCTCCGTGGGGAGTTCTCAGCACCTCCCACTTTGCTGCTGGGCATCTCTGTAACACCTGCCCAGCTGAGGAGCTGCGGGAGGAGCTGCCGGGAGAGGCTGCAGCAGGTGGCACCCAGGTAGGCAGTGTCGCATGGTGGTGGGCGCACGTACCTGGGTCCACACCCCAGCATTGTCCTTCCAAGTCATGAGACCTCGGGCCAGTCACTCAGCCTCTCAGAGCCCCTGTTTCCCATCTGTGAAATTGGGAAAACAATAGCATTTACTTCCATTCCTCCCCTCCCGCCCCCCACGGCCCCGAGGTAGTGACTGCGAGAATTGAATTACATGGTGTTTGCCCTCAGCCCAGTGCCCGACCATTGTTAGGAGCAATAAACGTTTTCTTTAAAAGGACTGTGTGCTTCGACCCAAGCCACCGTTCTAGCATCAGAAGCCAAGTGCTCAAGATGGACCGTCGCCTGAATCAGGACGCGTGGCTGTCCTTGCAGCTCGGCGTGGGGACCCTGGAGGATAGAGGTGAAACAGGCCAGGGGAGATGTGAGCTGGGCCTGTGGGAGGAAGGGGTGCGAACGTGGAGAGCAGCCCTCAAAGGGTCCAGGAGGGACAGGGGGTCTCCAGTCTGGGGCTGGCCCTGGAGAGGAGTGTGTGCTGCATGGAGAAGGGGCCTGGCTGGGGTCTCCTTCGGGCGAGGGTGGTGGTGATGAGGGGGGCCCTGACAGTCAGCCTGGCAATAGTCCGGAGCAGTGCTGGGGGAGGGGGCCGGTCAGAAGAATTCTTATCCGAACAACAGGTGTCGTGGGCAACACTGGCCCACGAGAGGCTTCGGAAGGGCTGGCCGGAAGCCCCACTCATGAGAACTGTGGGCTCGAGCGGGCATTCAGCATTTCTAGGGACCTGCTGTGTTCCTGCATCTGGTGTCACTGGGGAGAGGGGCAAGGGTAGGCCTTGTGTGTGTCATGTAGGCAGGAAGATGCGGGAACAAGTGCTTCACTTACTGGGACAAGGACGGGAGCCTGAGGGCAGTGTTGGCCCTGAGCTCTGAGCTCCCACCCTTCCCTCCCCCAGCCCAGAAAACAACGCTGAGAGGGTGGGGTCCGTGGGCCCTGGGCCTGGCGCCAGGAGGGGCAGCCACCGCAGGACGGAACCAGTCCCCCCACGCACGAGGGGGCTGCTCCTTTCTCTCTCCTGCCGACTTCCGTTGGGAGGAACCCTGGCCATGGGGCTTGACCTGGAAGGCCAGGGAAGGATGAGGCAGCATCAGCTTATGGGGACGAAAGCAGCCCCAGGCCTCAGGGCCGCACAAGGTCTTAGGCTGAACCCCTTGGGGCTCTTGTGCAACCCCTGGGGCCCAGGATTGTGGGGAAATGGGAGCTGCCCAGGGCTTCCGAGGTCTCATACCCAGAGCCCGGCCTGTTCGCTTCTACCGCACACGTGATTCTAAGTGCAATGAAGTGGTGGATGAGAGTGGCCGCCTTCTCGGACTTGGGTCACTGCCAACACGCCGCCTCCTCCGAGAAGCCTTTCTCACGGCCCTGTTTTCTGCGTCGCTGAGCCCTGTCTGTTTCTTCTAAGGCACGAATAACCATGTCTATTTATGCATGTATTTGATCATCTGTTCTCTAGAACAGAAGCTCCTTGAAGGCAGGGCCTGTTGTAACCTGAATAGACCACGAGAGGGCGCAGAGGACACCAGGCTTAAAGAAAGGTCTGAGTCGGCAGCTCACCGAGCAGATTTGGCCTCAAGAGAAGGGAGAGATGCATGGTCGATCGGAGTCAGGTTCTGGGGAGGTGAACCTGGCGGCAGAGCAGGGGAGGGTTTGGGGCCAGGGAGACAAGTGTAGGTTAGCTGTGCCTTTGAACTAGGGTGTTCTTGGAGAGCCAGGCAGGGCCAATCATTGAGACGAGACCAGAGAATCTTCTAGAGCACAGATTCCAACGCAGGAGCCTGGGTTTGTGTGTGTGTGCGTGAGGGGTCTGCTGGTGGGAGGGGGCTGCTGGGTCTGCTGGGTCTGCTGGTTCCCATTCGTGGGCTGGGTAGCGCCATTCCCCGGGACGGTGGGGGAGGTGGGTGGCCCCACGGGCTTCCGGAAAACCGGGGTCACCATCGGGAACAGCGCGTGCTTTAAGCTACTGCAATTCTGAAAAGAGCCAGAGTCGCGGATTCGCACCGGAGGCTCTGGGAGCGCAACTCGCTTCCAAATTCTCGGGCTTCGCCAGGGCCCCTCTGAAATCCCAAAGCAGAAGCGTGAGAGGAGCAAACCGCGCGTTCGCCAAACGCTGTCTTGCCGCTGTGGGGAGGGGAGCGCATCTCCCCTCCGTGTGCGGTTTCGTTTGCTGCCGGGAGCGCGCACGCGCGTGCACACACGCACACACACCGCCCTGCTATGGTGACGACGCTGCGCGAGTCTGCGCAAGATGCACCCCGAACTGAAACTCTGCATTTTCAGTTTCTACTAGCACCTCAAAGAAAACCTATCCCCGCTGTGCTGCTCCCTGCTTCTGCGCATGTCACGGTGGCCCAGCCCTACCCCCCAGAGTCCCCATGAGTGATGATGACGCCAAGGAAGGGGGAGTGAGGGCAGAGACAGCCAGGGGCGGTCGTTGCCCACGGAGCCGCTGTCTGTTGTCTCCTTCCTCCAGGTCTCACCCTCACTCATTCATGCCAACCTCATTTCCCATCTCCGCTCCCTGCCCTGCGGGCTTCTTGCTAAGCCCAGGCATTTCTGGACCACCATGGGGCTTCTCAGAGATGGGAGTATCAAGTGCAGGTGTTCTTGCCTCAGGACCATGTTTGCCATGCCATCTGCTGAGCCTCCGGAGGTTCCGATGCTGCAGAACGACATCAGAGCCCAGGAATTTGAATCTTAACAGGCTCCCAGGTGACGGCTGATGCTGGTGGTCTGGGCACTGCGCTCCGAGAAGCCTGAGGGACAGCAGTGCCAACTCTCCAAATGGTTTAATGCGGGAGAAGAGAAAATGCTTTGCAAAAGGACGTGGCACAGACCGCTTAGAGACGCTGGGAGGTGGGCGGGCTGTGGGGTGTGCTCAGAACTAAGGCGTGTGGGGCTCCGAAGGGGAGCTGGTTGTTTGAGGTAGTCCATCATGTTTGGACCTCACGACAGCCCTGCAAGGCAAACCTGATTAGCCCTTTTCACAAAGGAGAGACACTGAGGCTCAGCAAGGTTAAGAAACATACTGAAGTTTTCTCAGGCTGTCAGTAAAGACCTAGAATTCGAAGCCACGTCTGGCTGGTTCCAGAAGACATCATCTTTACACATATTGCTCTGCCGGTGACTGATCGGTCCCAAGTGCCTGACACCTTTATGCACAAAGTCAGTGTCAAAACCAAACACATTAAATGAGCAAAGAATGAACAAATGAGTGAAAATGAGTAAATGAAATAAGAAAATTGCTTCAAGATTCGGGAACCCAAATTACAAGAGTTTCCGTCTATGACCTCATGCTGAAACTCCCCCTCCCACAGTTGCTGATCTGAAAGGTGACCCAGCTTGCTCTGCGCAGGTGATAAGGCCAGCAACTCACCTGTGCCTTTTATCTCTGCAACCTGAGTCCAAACAGGAAGCCCAGGCCGAGATAAGGCCTGGAACCACTCCTGGACTGAAATTAGCCATTTAGTTTGGTGTCTCAATATCTAGCGAGCACCTCCCGAGTGCCGAGCTCTGTGCCAGGCCCTGAGGACAAGGCGGGAGAGCAGGCAGCCCTGCCCTTGTAGGCATGTAGTCTGCCGGGAGCCCAGAGGTTAAAGGTAGAGCCGATGGGATGAGTGATACGGAAAGGGGGAGCCTGAAGCCAGGCGGTCACAGCGAACCTCCTTGGGACCGCGGCCTTCAGGCTGTGGCCTGGGAAATGAGAAGGAAGGAGCCAGGAGCTAGTGACGTAGAGACGCTGTCCCTTCACGCTGCATCCACATCGGGGCAATGGACGAGGTGCTTGCTGTTTTCGGTTTTCCTGTTCCCGGTCAAAGTGGCTTTCCACGAGCCACTGCCCGTCTCTGGAGCTCGGGTCTCTCTCCGTGCCTGACCCCCACAGCTTTACCTCGGCTTGCCCCAGGAGCAGAGCCCAGCCCCCACCTATTCACTCAGGACTCCTGCCTGCCGGCCTTTGGCCATTCCATACAGTGGATACTGTCCTTGTACTGCCTGTTGGTAGGTTCTAAACTTTCGAGGATTTTTGTGAGCTGGCTAAAGAAAGGCATATTAAAAACTCGGAGAGATACAGACAATGCAACATGTATTATGTTAATGCCAGAGGGAATGAAGACCCCGAACACGTTACTTCCCGGCTGGTTTACACGTCATCAGTGTTCCTGTTCCTGAGGATATTTACGTCTGTCCCGCCGGCGAGGTGGGAATACCTCGTCACAGCAGCGCTGGCCGGCTCCTCCCGGCTCCACGTTCAGTGAGGTCACCTCGGTGGCCTGAAATGGCCCCGAGGGGAGTAGCTGCACCACGCGGCTTGGTGTGAGCTGTCGTTTTGTTTCGTTCGTTGTCGCGATGTAAGAAGGTGAT
The DNA here is from genome assembly GCA_003508835.1 of Eonycteris spelaea. Classification (NCBI taxonomy): domain Eukaryota; kingdom Metazoa; phylum Chordata; class Mammalia; order Chiroptera; family Pteropodidae; genus Eonycteris; species Eonycteris spelaea. The sequence goes on along the minus strand of PUFA01000004.1, from coordinate 5,852,155 downwards.
GGAGAAATGTGAACGGTGCGGGTGAGTCCGTGTTGTCCGTGGCGGCCGGGCATCCTACAGACGCGCCGAGGAGCGTGCGGTGTTAGCGACGAGCATCTGATGCAGCGAAGCAGCCGCTCGCGGCGCTGACCGCCTTCGCCGCTGAGCTTCTGTCTCGGGAAAAGACGGACCCGGGTGCGTTGCACGTTCCCTAGAAGTACGCTCGCTTGTCAGCGATGTGCCTGGCTTTGCCGACTCAAAGCGCATTCAAGCATTTATCCATAGTCTGATTTTGTGACCGTATCGCGGCAGATTATAAAAACCGACAGCAGGTTCTGGAAGACGTGCGCGTCACGCCGAAGTTCCAGGCGCATCGAGTTTACAATTAAGGTGATTTGACTCTTTTATCATTTGTGAATCGTGTGCTAAAATCCTTTATGTCAGCTCGATGGATAATGAACTGGTGCACATGCACACGTTTTTGGAGAGCTGGGTTGCCATTAGCCCTTGTTTTTATTCTCGTAGCCGCGGTGTTTGGAGAATCCCACTCATCTTTCTCACTCAGAAGTATCTGCTTCTTTAACGGGCAGTTCTCAATGCCTTTCCCATCTTTTCCTTCACGAATTCACAAAAACACATTTTCGTTTCAAAGGCAGGCTTTTCTTGTCTCTACTCGCAACATTTAAAAAGAAAAGAAATATAAGTAACACCTTCTGGAGACCCGAGGTCTTCGAGGTCTTCGGGGAAAGGCTGCTGACCTGGGGAAACCTGACTCACCCAGACGCAGCCCTCAGGGCCATCCTTTGTCCCTGACCCTGAGGGATGCTGGCCCGGGAGCTGAAGGGCTGAGACTGTGCCCCAGCCCCTACACCTGGGCCATCATATCTCATCGCGTCTAGTGACTGACGTCATATCAGGAAAGGCAGAGGCGGCCATTCTTCTGCAGTGTTTGCTTCGAAGCCCAGCTTGCTTCTTTTAGAAGTTTCTGGAGCTGTCTAGAAAAGACCGAGAGAGTTAATAAGTCCAGGCTCAAGACGCCATGGTGGAGGCAAACCTGAGTAAGCCGCACACGACCTGCCATTTTTGTTATTGTGTATTATAGGCTTTCCCCATCGTGATGTCAGATTATATAACTGGGTCAGGAGTCCATAGTGGCCAAGGTGAGGCTTTTATTTAATTCAGTGACTCAGGGCAGCAGGGAACTGATTTGACCTATAGTAACTCCCAAGCACCCACGCTCAGACATTGAACACGCTCCCCCTTGACCCTCACTGGAACCCCATGAGGTGGACCCTGCTCTCATCCTGGTAAACGGGTGAGACACTGGGGCTCAGAGTGGTCACACGACTTGCTCGGTTCCCACGCTGATATGTGGAGACTCAGGACACAAACCTGCTCGCCCTCCTGGTCCTGTTGACTTGCTGCCCACCTGGAAATGGCCTCTGGCCTGTCAGCCGGTAGGTAGGGGCCCAGATGGGACAGACTGCTTGAAAAGAATCATTCTACCCAGGATTAGAAAACATGTTCGAGACACGAACAAATGAAAGCAAATTAACCAATTTCTCTGACTTAAGTTTTTCTGTCTGTAAACTAGGTTATGAAATTAAATGAGAAAATCTGTGAACAGTGCCTGGCACACAGTCCGAGCTAGGTAGGTCAACTCTAAAAACGCACGAGCTGACACATACGAGCATCCCGAAGAGAGCCCGGCATATGCAGTGTGTTCACGAAATTGTATTGTGACCACTAGCATTTTGTCCTTTGTTAGAGCTACAGTGAGGATTCTGCTTCTAGGACCATTTGCTGCTGGCATTCTGCGATTTGTGCTGGCTTTTCCAGGTCACAGCGGTAACAGAGCAGGCTTCTACGGACCCGTGGAGGACCCTAACTACAGTCTTTAATATTATTTCCGGGGGGAGGGGAAATGTGTTCTGAGTTTCAAGTAATTGACTAACGCATTATTTGACAACAACCATTTATAGCTATCGATGGATGGGCTACTCGTGGTTTTCAAACACTTTTTTTTTTTTCAGCTATAGAAACCTTTGTTCAAATAACATCCTCAAGATATAAAACAGATTTTACCATCAGCATTGCAGGTAAGATCGAGGGACAGAGGTGGCCTAGAACCGTTCCCCCCACCCCATACCAAGCAGGGTATAAACCTCCGGCCCGACTTCTGAAGACCAGCTGGATTATTGGGTTTATTGAGCATGACTCTGTGTCCACCACATGGGACTGTTTAGGATGCATGTGATGCCTTGGGTTGAAGGCTTCTGTCTTATTTTAAATATGCCTCTGTTTAAGCAGAAGTAATCAGCTCACGGTGATGGCAGGTTAATGGGGTACTCTGCTAAACCCTGAAATATTGCCGATATTACTTTCCACGGATCAAACAAGGCAGATCAAAGTCAAGATTTTCAAAATTCTCTTGTAGGAGGAAATTCCTCCAGGCAAACTTTGAGGTTTTCGCAGTCCTGAAAACCAGCCTTGACTTTCTTCTGGACAAAGAAAAAGATCCTTTTATTTGTGCCAAGCAGGAATATATTTCTTCTCAGAAACTATTTTATAGATTACGTGCCATTTCCTACTTTCCTTTTCATTCTTGTAGTAATTATCTCCCTTTAAGAAAATGTCTGCACAGCATACAGTAGGCGTGTTTAGGCAGATAAGCACCGTGAGCCAAGCCAGCTGGGAGCAGCATCCTGCATCCGTTCTGAATCCTGGGACCACGTGGGCAGCATTGCATTCAAAGAACCATAGTCTTACGGCCAAAAAAAGTAATTAAATGGAATTCCAAACCTTACCTGGACTTCTCAAAAACCGCGAAGGGGGTCCAAATTTAGAGTCTCCAGCAACGACTCCTCCACTTCTCCTGCTGGCACGAATCTCAGCAGCCCCCCTGTGTCCTGTGCCCACCCTCCCAGGCTTCTGGAGTGTCTTTCTGGTCTCCCAAGCCTTTCCCTGCACCAGCTCTGAACTGGGATAATCGCAGGATTATTCGGGTGGGCAGAGGAGACGTGGTGGAGAAGGCAAACCTGAAAATTCCCTCATCGTCTTATTAACTTTGGAATTGAGGTTAGCTGTGTTCTAAATTACATCTTTGTCTGATTTTGTGCATAGTACAAATAGATCATTCAACCTGACATACGATGGCGCCTGAGCCAATGGTTCAATGGAGCAATATTTTGTTTGTTACTTTACAATTTTCTAATCGCCTGTATGACAAAAAAAATCTGACCCCTGTATCAATGACAGAATTATTATGGCCACTCTTTCTCATAGGATAAATGAGAGGTTCCTTGTATACTTCTATTTGCACATGGTTAATCTCCTGTAATTAAGGTTAAAGTAATGGAAGTTATACTCTGAAAATCCAATGAGAGGCAGATGCTAGACAGTAAAATTATAAGTTCCTCCCTTTTGCTCTGATGATGGGAAATCAGTGAAATTGTGGAAAACTGACAATGATTGGACTAAGAATATCTCCTGAATTGGTTAAAGACAGACCCCTAAAAATCAGAAATTTTCAGAAAGCAACTCAACTGAAAATGAAACCCTTATGAACAGCTCCTAAGTGCCACTATTATTTTATGACAATCACACTCTCATTCCCTTTAAAATGAGACTTTATATGTGGCAGCACTGGAGATACAAAAGAATCGATGAAACAGTCCCTGGCTTCAAGAAGCACCCACTTTGGAGGGGGGTCATGGTCAAAGACAAGGGGATGCTGACCAAAAGCAGCCTTATAAGTGGTCTAGAAAGCCACTAGTCTGGAAGGTCACATTGTCAAAGAACAAAGCAGGAAAAGCCACATCAAGCCAAGAGGAGTGGGGAGGCTGTCCCAGCCTGAGCAATGAGCACGCAAAGGCCTGAAGGTATGAGTGGGTTTGGGAAGCTGTGAGTTCTTCCTGTGGGCAGAGGTGAGAATTTACCAGGTGTTCTCTGGTAAATTTTCTTCCAGGACCTGGCTGGAAGAAAAGGTTAAGTTTAAATTAACAAGGAGAATTCACACTGACACTGGATCCTGTGTGACAGAGACCCAGTCAGTAGATTGGGCTCCACCACAGCAAGCCTTACCCCTCGACCTGCAGGCAGGCCTCCGCCCCGCAAAGCCCTTACTTCTCTGTCATTGGTGAGAGAGCTCAGGCATCCGGACTGGACCATGACCAGAGGCCCTGGTTTCTAGGAAACCAAAACCAATACCTTCAAAGACTGGGAAGCTTGGGGGAAGACGGCGTGGAAGTGCACTAACTACGATTTAATGGAAGAAGTTTACAGCTGCTTGAGCAGCTCAGACCAGTGCAGGAACAGAGGGGCATGGCAGCAAGAGGAGTGATGAAGGACCACGAGAAATCCAACCTCTTCAGACGGACGAATGCCTAGATAATAGAAGTGGATAGAGGCTATAGACCCGTGCAGGTATCATCAACTCGCCTCAGAACCTGACTCAAGAGCCTCTCGTGTTTCATTTCTATTGTGCGGTTAAAAACAGTGCGCGCCCTTCCCAGCGGGGGCTTTCTTCGCTGGATCCTTCCGAAGTGGTGCTGGATCCAATCCGGCTCCGAGGAGCATCAACGAATTCAGAGCAGAGTGGCTTTCATTCTGTGAATAACGGGCCACCCTCACCCCAAAACCCCGCCAATGCTCAGCCTGAAAATACAGGAAGGCGATGACTAGGAATTCACTCCGAGATTCCATGTGACACACGTCCAAGCCAGGGATCCCTGGACCACAAGGAGCATCCCATGAATAGTCCACATTCCTCCCTCATACTGAATTCCTTGATGTTTGTCAAGTTTCGCCTATTCTCAAAAAAAGGTAGGATTTGTAAAAGTAAATATTCAGGTGTCTATGTACATAGACTATCCTTTTCAGCAGAAAAAAATAATCTCCACCTTAACAAGGAGCTGAGGTCCTATACAAATGCTATGTTTTAAAAAGTTGCCCCCTACCTTTTTACTAACTGGATTGTTTTCCTTTTTAACATCAGATTCCCTTTGATTCCACTGCACTTTTGAAATACAAGATTAGAAGAAGCGCGATGAGATAAACCGCACGTAACAATGTTTGAGTATATTAAGAGACCTAGATTTTGTTCCTGGCTTCGCCACCACTGGCGTGTGACCTTGCACAAGGCTTTTGACATCACTGAACTTTTCTTTCTCTATCTGGAAATTGATGATGGTGATTGCTAAGGTCCTTCCGGCTCTAATATCCTATGGTCTTACCCACCTTTTCTCTCCTTTGACTAGCGTTGTGCTTGACACAGACCACAAGTGGATGGGGTGGAGGGTTTCTCTGCCATTCCCAACCGAGGTTGGCTCCCGCTTATGCTGGCGTGTGGCGGTGCAGGCGAGGCGAGCATCTGCCCTGCCGATGCGGACGGTCCCCACTGCTGCCTTGCAGGCTCTCATGCCTGAGAGTTCGGCAACCAATTACAATCTTTTTTAAAAAACAAAAAATACCACGTGGGCCAAATAAAATCTTTCTATGAGCTGTATTTGGTCTAGAGAACAAATTCGTCCTGCAAGATACGTGACTGACCTCCATGTTAGCTGTCGTATATGTGGTTTGCATTTGGAAATAGGAATGTGGATGCAGCCACACCATGCTGCTTTACCCAGATTCACGTGTGCACATGCCTCTTGCCTGACAAGGACCAAAATCAGCAACAAGATGGGCAGTGATAGTTTCCTGCAAAGCACATCAAAATCTGGTGGAAACGACCCACATAATGGTGATTATGAGATGCCAGCCCAACATTCCAGTGCAAAGGTGTACCATTAGAGAGAGCATCCTGTTGGCCACATTGGTCCCCTCGAACTCACACAGGCCTCCCTGAAACAGGCTGAAGTCCTAAGAGAGGACACTGTGGCTGTTTTGATCTGCAGTGGTAACGAGATTGGCAAAAAGCACAGCGGCAAATTGTAGCAATTCAGAGACTTGACACAGGAACTCAGGACGCAAGACAAGGGATGATGATTGGATGACTGGTGATAGAAAATGTGCAAGGGGACTCATAAAAGATGTTCGGACGTATATCTTATACACACGAAAGTACACAATAAGCGAGAGCCAATTCCTTAGGAGACTAAAAAGGATTTTCAGTCTTGCAAACCTTAAGAGAAGTCAGAGAGTAAATATGATTCCATGAGTCTTTTCCAGCTGAAGCCTCGTGTCTTTCTCAAGCTCTGGGAAATTTAAAATATTATCTCTTTGATTATTTTTCTCCCCTGTCTTCTCCATGATGAAACTCTTGTTAAAAAGAGGTTGGGATCTTAGAATCTGTCCTCTGAGACTTTTCCCTTTCTCAGGTCTTCCATACCTTTGCCCTTCTGAACTGTGTTCTGGGAAAAAAGAGAAACTCTTTGGTTTCATCCTCCAGCTCACTGCTTCAGTCTTGGGGTGCACCTGTCAGTGTGGCTTTGCCTCATGATCATCACAGTGTCACTTCCAAGATCCCTCACTAAGATCCCAGCACGCTCTTGTTTTAGACCCGTGATGGGAAATCTTAAGCCTCTGAAGATTAGACATTTTTAAAAAGTCTTGTTGCATTCTATTAACTCAATGTACTCAGGTTTTAGCTTTTTCTGTTGTTCTGTTTGTGGTTCCTCTTGCATGGCATTGGTTTTCTCTAAGTGTTACACATCCCCTGGTTGCACGTGAACTTGCGCATTTGCGATCCGCTGGCCCCTGTGCCTGGACGCCCCTCCGGCTAACTACAGCCTGCCTCTGGGCTCGGAGGCGAGGCGCCCGCAGCAGGGCGGGCTGTGCTGATGGGCCCGCACGGCTGGCCGCTCTGCGTCTCAGTTTGGAAGTTCTCTGTCATCTCTGATTTCATTTTCTGCTGTCAGAATTTTATCTAAAGTAGTATGAAGACTTAAACAAGGCTAGAGAGCTTGTCATAAAAATAGCAGGGCCATTCTCTTGCCCAAGAAGTGGCAACGACTTTGATCATGACTCTTTGGTTTTTACCTCTGAGAGGCTGAGCGACTTGCCTGAGGTCTCGTGGTATGGAAGGGCAATGCTGGGGTGTGGACCCAGGCGCATGTGCCCAACCACCACGCCACACTGCCTGGCTGGGTGCCGCCTGCTGCAGCCCCTCCCAGAGGCTTCGGCAGCTCCTTAGCTGGGCAGGTTTTACGAAGATGCTCAGCAGCTAGAACTGCTGAGAACTCCCCACGAGCAGGACTGCCCACCTGTGAGGGGAGAAGCCAAGTGGGAGATGCAGGTGAAATGCTACAGTGTCTCTTGCCACGCTGGAGGTGGGCGTGTGGAGGAGGCAGGGAGGCTCCTGGCCAGTGAGGACGTGGCTTCCAGGGCCCACAGGCCAGCCTCGCTGGGCCGGCATCCCTGCCTCCAAAGCAGGGAGCCGTAGGGGGGTCTGGGAGCTGTGCTGGGCGTGGTGGGAAGGGCAGCTGTGAGATAGAACACTATCTTAGGAGTAGAAAAGATATGTCGATTGGAAGTTCTGAGCCTGAGCCTGAGGTTTGAACACTATGCGCTTCTTCCAAGATAAAGGTTTCTTTCCCCATGGGCCATCACATCCTTAGAGGAGGGTCTTCCATCTCCTGCCTGCAGGATACAGTCCTGCCTGCCTCAGTTCTGCGGACTGATCACAATGCAGCCGTTAGGTGAAAGTTCACTTTCCCCCTGCATGGCACCTCATCCCTCAACTGTCCCTGGTGTCCCTCAACTTTCTATCCCTCTGCCTGGGGCTCTACGTTTCTGCCTAGAGGGTAGTGGTGGTGGGGAGAGGACTAGAGAACCAACTTCTTCTTAAATACCCTGATTTATCTCTCTCTCCCGCCCCATCATCCATCTATCATCCATCCATCCATCCATCCATCCATCCACCTACCTACCTATCCATCCATCATCTATCTAATCATCTATCTATCTATCTATCTATCTATCTATCTATCTATCTATCTAATCATCTATCTACCTACCTACCCACCTACCTATCCATCCATCCTCTATCTATCTGTCTGGCACTATCTCTGCTCCTACTCCTGACGCTGCCAGACTCAGTGCCTTTTGAGAGTCTCGCAGACGACAGCAGGCAGCAGCCCGGCCCCGTCGCCCGGAGCAGCCAGCTTTCTCACGTCGGTTCCCACCGGCCTGCCTGCTTTCCAGCATCCCAAATTTTGTTACAGTTTTTTTTCCCCCCAGTCTGTTTGTCCTTGTGGGTTTATATGGTAAGAAAATAAATCTCTTTATAATTATTTTAGAGGAATTCGGAAGGGAGAATAAGAAAACAGGAGCTCTTAACGTCATCATCGTCACCACCACGGCCACCTTCTCCCGCTGAGATGTTGCTTCTCCTCCTCTTTGGGGTCAGTGGCTCCTGGACGTCAGTCTGTTCCCTGGACCCAGGGTCCACTCACTGCGTTTGTCTGGATTCAGTACTTGGAAGCAGGGCCTCATGGCGCAGGAGCACCCGATTCCCTTCTCACATCCATTCCTCTGGGCTCCCAGCTTCCTCCGGCCTCCTTCGCTTCCACAGACGTTTCTCCTATAACTATCCGAGGCACGAGTCTCCTGCAGGCTTTTTAATTTTTAAATCTTTTCCCTAGGGCAATCTGATCCATTGGCTTTTTAAAGGAGTTTTTCAAACTTCCTTTTCTGCTGATGGCCTTCTTTCTTCTTAAACCAGTTATGATTCTATTATTACATTTTTTCTACATTTTGTGAAATTCGGGGTGGAGCTGGGAATTGGTGCAAGTCCTCAATTAGGCGCCTTATCCAATCCTGAGGTTTAAATATTCAGACCTTCTCGTTTTCCCTTTTTGGTGATTAAGGGAAGAGCTGGAAGTTTTGTCAGACTTTTGTAGAACCATCTGCACTACACCAAGATTGTTCACCCACATTTTCTCCTAGTGATTTTGCGTCATTTTTTTTTCATATTTAAATCTTTGGTTCATTTGAAAATTTATTTGGTGTCAGATGTAGAGAGGGAGCTAATTTAAAAGGAAATGTTTAGTCATTTGTTCAAACATTAGTTATTGACTAGTTTTTTGATTCGAAATATATATTCTGTTAATTCATGCAGCTTTATAATATGTATTATTATCTTATGGTTAAGTCCTACGTAATTCTTTTTTAGCCTTCTTGGCAATCTGTATAAGTTTGTTCTATTAAACACATTTTTTAATAATTTGGGAAAGTTAAAAAAATCCCATTAGAATTTGGGGTGTGCTTGAATTTATTTTTATAGATTCATTTAGGGAGCATTGGCATTTTAATAATTATAAGCCATATTTTAGCCTCTTGGATGAATCTAAGTTATCCAGCCAGCTGAAGTAATCGTTTATTTTAAGATGTAATAAAATTGTCTCAACATCTATCTCACACCTGATAGAAGTCTCAACACGCTACTCAGTCTTTCTGGGGTTTCCTGGCCGTGGACGGGTTTGGTGTTTATTTTTCTCCAAGCCAGCTCCATTTTCCTGCTTCCATGGAATTCTTGATCTTCACTCTGGCTCTGTCCCCTGCACATCTGTCCCTTCTCCAGTCCACACACCCCACCAGACCATCTGATCTTTTCACTGGCACTGACTCAAAGGCATGAGCGCACTAGATAGGCGGCTTCAGGGCGGCGTTACAGTCTGAGCCCTGGAGTCAGAATGTCTGGATCAACAGCTAAGACTCCATTTGCAAGCTGCACACTTGGTCCAGTTACTGAACTTCTCTCTGCTGAATTCCTCATCTGGAACGGGAAATAGGATTTTCGTGATAATTAAATGATGTAAACAGGCAGAGTGCTTAGTGCATTGCTTAGAAAGTAGGTGCTCAATAAATGTAAGCTGTTATCACCATCACCGGCACCAGCACCACCCCCAGCACCTCCACCGTCGCCGCCATCATCATCATCATCATCATCATCATCATCATCATCATTATCATCGAAGGTTTGGAGGTTATACAAACGGGTTACATTATAACGAAACAGAGCAAATGACTTTAAACTGAATATTGCATATGTTTACTCTTACAAGTCTCTATACTTGTCCTCTTAAAGGAAGAAGGTCCTCACTCTCTGAGCTCCAACTGGACCCTTCACTTTGATCTCTTCATTTTCCTGCTTGACTCACTTTCGGCCTAATCTCATTATCTTAATTCCAGTCTATTACAGCAAGGCACAGAAATTATCTTTGTAAAATTAAACAGCCCACCATGGTGTTTGGCTTAACAAAAAACACTTTTCTTGCCCAAGAGGAATTCTGTAGTCAAGTCTTACAGCTCAAAAACTAACAATTATTTTTTCCCTACTTCATAAAGTTAAGATAGCATATCTAAAAGGCACATCTCTCCATTATATGGACTCTCCTTTAATGTCCATGTAGAGTTTTGTTATTTTTTTCTTAGAGCATCGGTCTTTTTTGTTAGTATATGTACATTATATTATGAATGGAACTTATTCATTACACTTTCTAACTGGGTATCATTAGCAAGAAAGTTATTACTTTTTTGTATATTTGTTTTGGAACTGAGTTATATTATTGTTTCAACTAGTTTTCTCAGTTTATTCTCTTGAGTTTTTTCTAGTATATAATCATTTTAGCTTCAAATAATGACAATTTTGCTTGCTTCTTTCCAATACTTATACTTTTTATTTTGGTGTGTCGTGCTGGCTTAGGCAGATGTTATGTATCAGTGACGATAATGACCCACTGATACTGGTAGATTCTACTTGTTAATGTTTTGTTTAGAATTTATAAGTGAAACAAGGTCTTCAGTTTTCTTTTTGGTCTATCTTTGATAGGTTTCATTATAGTGTTTTTCTGGCTTTATAAAAACATTGAAAAGCCCTCCTTATTTTTCTGAGTTCTGGAACAACTTAAATAATTTCTGTGTTATCTATTCTTTGGTGGTTTGAGCCATGTGGGCTGCCTGGGCCTGGCTCCTTGGAGGAGAAGTTCCTTTGTAATTATCTCAAACCTTAATTTAGATTTTCTACTTCGTCTTGATATAGAAAATTTATTATTTCTAGAATAATTGTCCATATCATCGAAGTTTTTAAATTTATTTCCACAGTTTTACAAAGTATTCTTTTATACTTCAAAAACTTTCCCCTACATTTGTGCTTATCTGCCTTTTCTTTTGTCCAATTTAGATATTTGTATTTTCCTACTTGTTTTTCTTCTTTAAGGTAGATTATGACTTGTGCTTTATTGGCTTTTTTTTTTTTTGTATCTCTTGAATTAATTAATGAATTCTACTGCTTTTAGGTTTTCTAGTTTAAATTCAGCTTTAAACTTTTTATGTTTATTTCCTGCTTTAGGTCTGATATTTATTTCTTAGATTTTTGAGTTTTGTAATTATTTAATTTCACTTTTTAATTCACAATTAGGAACTTATAGCTATAAATTTTCCCCAAGAACAACTTCAGCTTCGATACGTTCATTTTTGCGTGCAGCAATCTCATAACTGTTCTAGGAAACAGGTATGGAGAGAGAGTGGTATATTTCCCATGTCGTTGGGAAGTTACTGTTTGTTTCCACTTATTTGTTTCTAGCTTTATTGCATTTGGGTTAGAAAATGTGATCTATCCTCTTCAATTAAAAATATATTGAGGTTGTCCTTTATGGCATAATATAGACTTTATGCTTAGTACAATTAAAACTTATAATTATGTCATAAATACTTGAAAAAACATTCTCTAATATAATGTAATATATATGTGACATGCACATATCATATATACTATATATTTCTATACACATATAATATATACATATATTATTAATTATACTATTAAGATCATCTCTATCCACACATTTTATGTTCCTGATCTGTCAGAGATGTAGAATTTTATTTTTAAATTTTATTTTATTCATCCCTCTCGTTTTTCTGGAGTTTATCATACAAGGAAATGTTTCTCAAAGTGTGATCCCTGGACCAGCATCAGCATCACCTGATTCTTTGATAGAAAAGCCAAATCTTGAGTCCTCCCTAGACCTACTGGATCAGAAACTGGGGCTGGACCAGCAATCTGTAGTGTAAGAGACTCTCCAGGATTCCGGGATGCATACTCATGTCCGAGGACCACTGCAGAAGGTATGGAGTGTGGATTTCTCTGTACCTTGCCTTGTCCCAAGGAACTATTCTTTATTCCTCCTGGTTTGTGATGCCACCATTTTCAGCAACGTAATTCTGTTTCGGAAGGATTTATTCTGTACCATTAACCTGTAGCACACTTTTGTAATTTTTATAATTAGTAAGGACAGGCAAATTACAATCAGGCATTATTTATTTAATTAAAGTCCATAATTTACATTAGGGGTCAATCTTTGTCTGGTATATTCTATGAGTTTTGACAAATATGACTTGTACCCACCATTACAGTATCATACAGCATAGTTTCATTTCCCTAAACATCTCCTTGTTCCACTTATTTGCTTTTTTAAGTAGAGAAGAATATAGATCACCTAAGGGTACAATAATACAAGAATATTTAAATAAATTACGATCTTCCAACATTGCAAAAGAATAATTATGTATGCTCATGAGAAAAAAAATACTCCAAAGGCAGGAAAAGACCGAAGGCTCTATATCAAAGTGCCTAGAAGATCTGTGAGAGGCTAAAAGTAGATTTCAGGATTAGGAAGGTGGCCTCTGGCATGAGCCAGCCAGCCTGGGTCAGAATCATGGCTCAGTCACCTGAGAGCTCTGTGGTCTCGGGCAAGTTACTTTTTTTTTTGTGTTTATAAAACCATCTAAAATGAGCGCGTATTGCTTTTAAAATGAGAAACAAAGTTAAACAGAGGAAACGATAGAGAAGTAAGAGTAGAGATAATGGGGCACTAAAGGGGTAAGTGGAAAATTTCCTACCCAAAGTGACTGAAGCAGAAAAGAAAGTTGTTGACTCATAGAATTGAAAAGTTTGTAGGAGGACTGGCTTGAGGCAGGGCTCAAACGATGGCCTTCAGAGCTCATTTCCGCTGTCTCTTAGTTCAATACTTGACTCTGTTTGGGCCATGGGCATCTTTCTGCAGTAGCCCTAGACCTCACCTACTTCTCACATCCCTCTAACTTCCCAGCCAGTGAAAGTTTCCCAGAATTCCCAAAGAAAATCTCATCTCATCTCATTGGCTCTGTTGGAGTCACATGCCCTTCTCTCAACCTACCAGAGTGGCCACGGAAAATACAATGTGCTGGATCACTCGATCTCCTGATCACTCGATCTCCTGAATCCAAGCATGGAGTCCAATTCCCCAGAACCACGGGGGGCTGGCAAGTGAAGGGGTGATTCTCTAAAGGAAATACTTGGTGGCAATAAACAAAAGATGCTCTTTGTCTCTGAAAGGAGGTGGCTGTACAACTCCTGCACATCTGTTTTTGAGTGCATCTCTGTAACATCCTTGAAGTACAGTTTAAGGGTCTTTGTTTTTCTGTCCACAGTAGAAATGGCTGTATTGATTTTTTTCTGAACCAAGACCAAGCCAGGGTGGCAAACTGGTTCTCAGCACACTGAACCTCAGGCTTATTGTTAATAGCCCTCAGTTTGTGCTTTCAGCATTTCACGTAAAAAGGATTTCATTAAATGCCCTTTCTAAACTGTCCAAGACTATTAACTAAGTGTCATTGGGAGGCATAGAGAAAGTACCCTGAGGCAGTGATCAAGAGATAGGGGATCTTCATTTTATGATAATTCAAACACAGTCTGGGATGTCTCTTATGACCTCGCCAAAAAGACAAAAGGCTGGTATAACAATACTCTTGCCAATTTGCTGAAAAATTTATCTTTCTTAGTTTCACAGCTGGAGCGCCTCACCCCAATTCAATATCCTTGAGCTAAACAGAGTTCTCATTTTATGGCTGTTATGAAACTGTATTCTTGGAACAATGACAAACTCTGACTCCTCTAGAATCATGGCCAGTTGAACCCACTGTGTCATTGGGGTTGGCAATAAAAACGGGTTGGATATTAAGCAGATACACCTGCTTCTCAGGCATCTCTCAGGTGCCAAAAGATAGACTGATTGTGTGGACCAAGCTCCATGCACTGGGAGGAAAGGGATGGAATTCTGTTGGGAAGATGAGGCCTCAGGGAGTATGGATCGAGTCAACCTCCCTTCTGAGCAGGTTGCCCGTCCACCTGACAGTGAAATGATCTAGTTTTCTTGGACTATGAATATGAAGAGAACTTTAGCCCCACCTTAGTCAACACATGAAGAAGTATATGATTCTGGCAGAAACCCATAAAGAAGAAGGCACTACTAGACCAGGCCATATGCACCTTGTCATTTCCTTAATAAAATGGAGTTTTATTACCTTGGCCCTGTCATCATTTGTATCTTGCCTGCTGCCTCTTTCTCTGTTTCCTGGACTCACAGTGAGTTGTCCAGTTATTTGAAAAGACAGTTTTTTTTTTTAAAGAAAAATACTGTGTTACTATTACTAATGATGCTATTTATACCACATCTTTGCTGTGCTAGTTACTGTGCTGAGTGAGTTCGGTACATCACCTTGAATCCCTACAACTCTCCCCAGTAGTTTTCATAAATATCATTGTAAAAAAGAGGAAACTAAGGCTCCATCTTGGATAACTTGCCCAAAGTCATACAACTCTACTGATGAAACTGGAGTTTTGACACTAAAACCTGCCAATGCTAAATATGGTGTTTCTTCCCTCACTATCAATAGCCGACAAAAGTGTATTTCCTTCTAATTAATTCATTTTGGCAAAATTTAGCTCGATTCCATTTTTATCTCTGCTTTCTAAATTTAGCAGCCTCTGTGACATTACATGCCTAATCCCTGGGGTGACTTGTTGTCGGAGAGCAAACTGTCTTCTCAATGTGTAGCCATTCCACAGCAGCCTTCCAGAACCTTCCAGGGTCTCCTTACCATGAGGTCTTGGCAAGACCATGTAAGGACAAAATGTTTCCCTTCTTCCATCAGAGCCCCTCCGCCCCACCTTTGTTTGAGCCTCTCTCTTGGCTCGGCAGTGCTGATGACCAGAACAAGGGAGGCCCGTGGCTGGACCCCAGTGTGTGTACTTGTCCTAGGTGAAACGTGAACAATCGCTTTGCAAATTGTACGTTTTGATGTGAGCCCAAGGTTGAAACCAGCTGTGTAAACAACAAATGGCTTCGAAACCCATTGCGAAGTGACGGCCTCACGCGGGAAGCTGGCTGGCTGGCTGGCTGCCCTCGGAGGGGGTGGCGGGGGTCCCCGTTAGACAAGCTGCTCCTCGTGGGCCGCACAGAGGCAGGCTCTGGGACAGCTGATGTGGATGTGCCGTGAGAGCCGCATCTGTTTGTGAACCTTAAAGAGGAATGGGGTTGGGTTTTCCATTCTTTACGGAGAAAAAGAAAGAAAAGAAACCACTTCCTGTCAGCGAAGTCCTGTGCTTCTAGCTTCGTTAACTTCTCTCTTACTGAAAAAAAAAAAAGTGCTTTTCAAGAATCAGTCTTAAAACACTATACCTAGGATTTGGAGTTGGCCCTTGAAAATGTCGCCTCCCGGGAAAAACTCGTAAAGCCACCAATTACTCTGTGGACAGTTTTTGGTTCTGTCCCCTCGTTATATTTTGGGCACATTCTCACACCCTGTGCCCTCGGCAGCCTTTGCTCCCTCATTTACACCCTGCAAGAGGTGGAGTGTGTTCTGTGGTCTGTCACCTCAATGAAACACCTTAAACTCCTTGAAGAAGAACCTGATTACAAATGACAATTTCCCCACAGCGATTGTTCCCCAAATCCATTCAGTGACTGGTTCATTCATTCAACCAACAACTGTTTGCATCCCTACTATGTGCCAAATATGGCCACAGTCTCTGAGGGACTTGAAGGCACAAGAGCAATGACCTGTATTCAACCCCGCAGTTCACCAGTGGAGGCAGAGAAGTAAAAACCTGTGATAGGGCCTATGATGCTCAGGACGCCGATGGACCAGCCTGGGGGTGGCGAGCCTGGGAAGATGAAGGAAAGGATGGCCAAAGAGGGCTTCCTGGAGGAGGTAACCCCGATCTGAACTTTGAAGAACACAAGGAAGATCGCAGAAGAGTTTAAGACAGAAGCAGCAGCCGGTACTAAGGCACAGGAGTGAGAAGGAGGGTAGGTAGGGCTGCAGCACTGCAGGTAGGGGACAGAGGGAGCAGGTAAGATTGGGGAGCGAGGCATGGCGGGTCACAGTGTTGGCAGCTGTCATCATTGCCCCTGCGATAAGTCCCTCATCTTTGGTGTGCGGGAGCATCTCAGCACCCAGAAGCATCTGTGCGTGAGTCTCCTTGCAGCCACGGTGCCCACCCCGCATATCTCCGTGGGCCTGGACACTGTCCCCTCGATGCCGAGCACCACTGTCTAGTGTACATTTCCCAAAGCATGCACGCACACACGTACACACGCGGACATGTGCGTACACACGCGTACAGCCCAATCTGCAGTGATTCATCCAAACCTACACCATCAGTTGGGTGTGGGGGTTTGGAATAACTCAGACATCGACCCCTGGTCTATCAGTCCTGACCCATTCACAGGGAAAGGTCCCAGCAAGCAGCGCTTCGGGATGTCCTCTCCAAGGCCTCCCCGTGGCCAGTAGGAAGTGCCCCTTAGACACCTCTTCTCTCTCCCCTTCAGGACTTCTGCCCTTGAACTCTTCTCCTCCAACAATGTCATCACCTCCCTGCTTATTCCAGCTACTCTCCCCACCCACCCTCCGAAAAGGTCAGCAAACTGCTTGACCTCTCGGCCGCACAGCCTCCCTGGCTCAGAGGTGAGTGAAAGCCCTTCCCCCTCAGCAGGTGTGCAGGTGGGGGCCCTCAGGTCTGAGAGCTGTGTGGGGGCTGCCGAGGACGGTCATCCATTCCTGGTCCCACTTCTCTTGACTTTTCCTTTGACGATCCCCACTGCCTTTAAAAAGTTCACACATCTTTATACCAGAACATGAAATTCCTGCCAAAAGGCCCCTGTGGACTCTTTTGATGAGAGTCAGAATCCTCTCTGAGTAACTGAACTTATTGAACCAGAAATGGATTTATCCTTCTACTCACTTTTTTTTTTAGCAACCCCTTCCTTTTATTTCACACTGATAGAATTATCCAGTTCCGCTTTCCTCCTTCCTCCTGATTGGAGGATGGAAAGATTGACCTGCTACCAAGCCATATTGCTAGTCCAAGAGGTTCCGTGCATTCATACCGACTGGGTTTAACCACGGGCTTGACTACTTGCATCATTCAGCATCTTGCCCAGTTGCTCCTTATTTTTGCAACGAATGAATACATAAACAAACAACCCTTAACACTTGCAGTTAACCTATATGTTAGGTAAGGTTATTTCCAATTTCAAAACGAGAAGGCTAAGGCTCAAAAGGTTGAGTTGCCCATGATCATTTAGGTGTCAAATGGGGGATTTCTGTTTCTCACACAGGTGGCCCTACAGTTCCTGCTCTTTTGGAGAACTGTGAAGTTGTTCACCTGCTGACCCACTAAATATAGTTCACGTCAATCGTGAGCGACACTTTGCACGGACACCTCTTGCCATAGTGCTAGGTGATGAGCCTATGGGTTTGGGTAGTTCTTCATGACCCAATTTATCATTTTTTAGTTGTCTCCCTCCCTAGAGTTGTTTCCTTTGTCCATACTAAGTGCAGCACTTCATTCATTCATTCATTCATTCATTCACTCATCCCACAGACATTCTGGAAGTGTCTACTATATCTAGATGTACAAGGATAATTGGTCCACAATTTTGACCCTGAGCTTCCTGAAGGTCAAGACAAAAAAGGAAATGTAATCAGTTAACAAAGGTACTTTATTCATAAGAAAAAAATAATACTTAAGAAAATCAAACGTTTTGGGATTTTAAATCTAAGAGAAATTCACACGGTTTATCACAAAAGTGACTCCAGATCATATAACAGATAATCTCCTCAATGAGACTCCTAAAAAAGGAGAAGCAAATGTTTGGGCCCACAGAGCCCCTGCTTTAGGGAGAGCACCCTCTTTCCTCCGCTCCGATTCTGTGGTCCTGGAGGTACCACTGAGCACGCCTTGTCCTCTCCCCTGGGGTGACCGCCTCGCAGCAAACCACACCGGAAACGCAGAGGCGTGAGGGCATTGCTTTCGCTCACGGGTCTTCGGGTGGGTGACTTAGTCTGGGCCCCGCTGAGCAGGCACTTCTGGCTGGCCTCGGCTGGATTCCCTCGCGAGCCTGGGCATCTGATCGCCGCTGTTGCAGGGGCCCCTGGGGCATCTCGGCTCTGCCGCACAGATCTCTTGGCCTTCAGCATGCTGGCCGGGCAGAGCCCCGGGAGTGCAAGCAGAAGTGCACAAGTGCTGTATCAAACTTCAGTGTCACATCTATTAACATCCCGTTGGCCAAAGCGCTCACATGGCCAAACTCAGAATCAAGGCATCGAGAAGCAGACGCCAGACAGGAAGAACAGCAAAGGCTCATGGAAAAAGGTGTGGGTACAGGGAAGGGTGCTGCAATCTACCTAGGCAGGTCACCTAGGCTTGGCCAGATGATGGGCAAACCCAAATCGTTCTAACCAAGCCCAGCAAGGTTTTGATACATCCTAAAAGGAGGAAGCTGATGTTCCCACTGGGTTGCTCAGCTGAGGTCAAGCAGCCACGCTCCCCACTGCTTGCTGCCGCAAGAAATGAGACCAGCATTTAAAGGGAAGCAGAGACGAGAGCGGATCTGTGCAGGAAGAGCCACATGGCACGAAGTCCCTGCAGCTCTTCATGTCTGCCAGTCGCTCCACGATCCAAACCAGTCCCCTACCCCAAACATTGTCCCATTCACTGTATCAGAAGGTCCTCAAGGGCATGGATAACAGACCCAGTCTGTTGGGGTTCAAACCCCAGCTCTATCACTGAAGAATACATGACGAATTGCTTCGTGCCTTTGTGCCTCAGTTTCTTTATCTCTAGACTGAGAATAAGGACAGTCTTACCTCACAGAGTTGTTGTAAAGATTGAATATGTGAATGTGTGAAAGAACTTAGAACAATGTCTGGCATGTGAATACGTGGTAGTTATTTTCGTTGAGCTTAGTTTGCTTTGCGTTTTTGTCATTTGCAGTAGAAAGATTCCTGGCCAACGGACTGACTCTTGTGGGTGGTATCTCATTTGGCTTTGCTGGAAAGACAAAGCTACCTCACATGGTAACAGAGCCTCTGACTTCAACCAAAGTCACGGCCCTGCCTCCCAATTGCCAAATCTACCAACCAAGAAAAACAAGCTGAATACTGTTAGCTCGGATTAGCCTAACCAAGGACTGGCCCGGAGTCACCATAATTAAGGACTTCTTCCACGAAGGCTGTGTTCAAGGGCATCAAGTAACCTACCCCCCCCCGCCCTTCCCAGATGTGGGCAAGGTCTGACTGGGCCCAGGACGGGCTGGGCCAGATTGCTGCGTGAGTGTGGATAACTGGCTTCTAGATCCTTTTTGTGCAGCATCCAACAAGCCTCACCCAGCCCATGCTGGGCCTTTAAAAGGAAACGCAAGGCTGCCGATGGGCTGGACTTGCAGCGTCCCGCCACCATGAGGGCCCGGCTGGAGCCCCGTCTCCCTGCAGGTCCGCCATCTGGCCGCGTCTGCTCAGAGAACCACGGTTTGCAGTGTGGCTGGCTCCGGCCTGCCTCCACACGGGGAATAAAGCTGAGCATTGTGCTGGGCTTGCAACATCCGTCCCTTCCCAGCGCTCCCGATGTGTGCGTACCCGTGGATTTGGTCTGAATGTTCCCTTTGTCGCGAACCTTCGCGTGCTGAGGTGGGGTTGCCTTCTCTGTGGCAGTCCTGGGTTAAATAAATACATTAAGGCAACATACGCGGCTTGACACTGGAGCCAGCCTCAATAACTCAAATAACTCATGTGGCTGAAGTCGGAGCCGCGGCAGTCTTGAATTTGTTTAAAGACGGATCTCTTTGTTCAGCTCCTTTGCGGGAGGACAATATAAACCAGGAAGGGGCAGCCATGCTCTGGTCTGCCTGGCCATTTTTCTCCAGCAAGACCATTTGCGAGTTTCTAAATCCTGTGCAGATGAACACAGAACATGACCTTCAGCAGTTTGCAGGATATCGTGCTGACATCACCACATAAATATACTCTCCAAAGAAAGCCATGATTAAGCTCGGCGCTGATTTTTATCACTTTTCCAGTGAGCCAGCAGTCTACTTGTTCGTCATGCACCTTTACAAAACCCATAATATTTAGAAATGTGCTGTGTTAGCCCCAGAGGCTTAAATAAACTAAAGCCTGTGAATGTTTTAATGTAATGAATTACCTTCGCGGTGAAATTATGACTCTGTGTGATACTCAATACTGCCAACATTGCTACACTCTGTTCTCTGGGGGCCGGGCGATGTTCCTTCTGAAATATCTGTCTCACGCAGCCTTTCAAGAGTACAAAATATTTCTATTTCAATACGACTGCATATGTTCAAGGCATTAAAACTGGGTGAAATTGTATTTAAAAAAAAAATCCAGAATCTCTATTCAAGGACTTTATGCTTTAAGGCCAACGGAAGGAAGGGTGGGAGGTGCTGTCCTTGTAATCCATAAAATCAGTGAATGTCATTTTCTTTTAAAAACAGAAACAAACGATTTGTTTTCTAAGTGGAGCAGAGACTCCCAACCAGGGGCAATTTGGCTTCCTCTGGGGACAATTAACAATGACAAGAGATATTTTTGGATGTCACAACTGCAAGTGTGTGTGTGTGTGCACGCGTGCGTGTGCGTGTGTGTGTGTGCCCGTGCTACTGGCATCTAGTGGGTAAAAACCATGAAGCCACTAAACACCCTGGCATTCATGGGACAGCCCCTTCAGCAAAGAACTGTCCCTTCCTAATGCCAATATTGCCACAGATGAAAAACCTTGCAATAGAGGACACGTGTGGACAGACCGCATCGCCAGTGTGTTCTAATGGGCTGGCTGATTGTCACCTTCCTCAGATGCTTTCGTAAACACTAACCTCACCTTCCAGCAAATTTACTGGCTGCTAGATAGCGTTTCAAAATTCTCATTCCCTGCTTATCTCGAGCACATCGCTATAAAATGCTTTTTGGTGAAGTTTGCTGGGCTCAAAAGCCAGAGAGCAAAAAGGGCTGCTCGGGTTTTTCTTTTTAACTTTTTATTTTGAAATAATTTTAAACTTTTTTAGACGTTTCTAAAAAAGTAGAGAATGGCTTTCACCCAGCTTCCCCCAATTGCATCTTGCATAACTGCGGTACAATAGCCAAACCAGAAAATTGAAGGGGAAAATGCTACTAAACGGCAATCTTATTTGGATTTTACTGGTTTGCTCAAGTTTTCAATAATAAAGCATTCAAAAATGTATCTCCCCTACTCCCCCCAAATAAGTGGCTTTATTCCTCTAGAAGTGCTTTTTATGGAAAGCAAAACAAGAATGATCTTTCTGCTTCTAAATGATGCCCATTGCCAAGGATGTCAGGGAAGGAAGTTACAGGTACAAGTGATTGGCTTCTAGTTTTCTTAACCACCTTCACCCTCTTTAACGCTGACTCAAATGATATGTACTTGCTTTCTGTCCCTTATTATTTTTCAATTTGTCACTTCGCAAGTCACCCGGAATTCAAGTATTAAACCTCATGACAATACGTAACTTCCTTCTCAACCTTCACCTCCTGGCAAGGTGTGAGCGCTGTAGCAACCTGCACGTACTCAGGTGCCTGCGGGCACGTGCACACACACATACACGCTCGCACACTCACACACACATACTCTTACACACATACACACGTACTCACACACTCACACACACATACACACACATGTACTCACACACACACATACTCATACACATACACACACATACACACACTCACACGCATATATACACACAAACGCTCATACACTCATACATACACTCACATACACACATACACTCACACATACACATGTACTCACTCATACACACATACACACACGTACTCATACACATATTCACACACACGTACTCATACACACATACACATACATGCACATGCATGCACACACATATTCACACACACACATACACACATACACATGCACGCACATGCATGCACACACTCATGCATATTCACACACATGTACTCATACACACATACACACACATTTTTAAGTCACAAATGACAGCAAAAGGGACACGCGCCCCAGGCCTCATAGGGAGGCAGTGTCTCTCTGACGACCTTCGGATGTGCTCAGTGGTGAGCGTGAGAGACTAGGTGCTGCCTTCACACTCACTCCAGGAGCTTCAGAGAAGAGGCTGGGTTGGGGGGCAGCCAGGCCCCAAGTGCAGTTTGTTAAGTTGTTCCAGCCACAGAATGAAAAATAGAAGCCTAGAAGGTGGCCAGAGAAGGCCCTAGCGGATGGCGCTTCCACACAGCCTGAGAGGCTGCCCGGGAAGGCCAGTGTCTGGCGGAAAAGGACTCCCCAGACCGGAAGTCAGCAGAACTGGGTTCGGGTGGTGGCTCTGCCACTTCCTGGCTGTGCATCTGCGATGAATGGAATGTTCACGCCCCCACCCCCAAATTCACATGTGGAAATCCACCCGCCCATGTCACAGCGTTAGGAGGCGGGGCCTCTGGGAGGTGATTGGGTCAGGAGGGTGCAGCCCTCGCGATGGGATTCGCGCCGGTATTACAGGGGTCCCAGCGAGCTCTCTTCCTCTGCCCTGTGAGGATACCAGTCACCTGCCTAAACGCGGCGTGGGCTCTCACCAGAACCGGATCGGGCTGGCACCCTGATCTCACACATTCAGCCTCCGGAAATGTGAGAAGTCAAATCTGTTGTTCATCAACCACCCAGTGTACACTGTTCTGTTATAGCGGCCCCAGTGAAGACAGCGGCCTTGGGAAGGCACTAACTGAGCTTCGGTTTATCAGTAAAATGATGTTATCGGTACCAATCCTGCTACGCACAGAAGGTGAAGGTCGCTGGCATGGTTGATGTGAAGATGCCCTTTATAGGAGAGGAGATAAACACAGTGAAAGCGCATAGATCTACAACCACTCACACCAACGTGAACGGATCCTACAAATACAATATAGAGTGAAAAAAAAAAAGTTGCAAAAGAACACGTAAGGCATAATATACCATTCGTGCAAACGTGCCAAACCACACTATATACAAAGCATAAGGTCACGTGTGGATGTAGGGAATGTCTAAAGCAAGTGCAGGGAACTGAGAAGCGACCAGTTCAGTAGGAGTTACCCCAGGGGCGGGAGTCGGCAGCAGAGGCAATTGGCTCTGACCCTGCAGGCAGTGTTACCCCTTAAGGTGGAGGAAAGCTGCGTGGGTACCCCTTCCATTATTCCTGATACATTTTTGTATGTCTTTAATATTTTGAAATGCTCAAGATTAAAAAAAAAAAGTTTCTTTCATCATTGTCAAAGCCTTCAGTGTGGAGTACCATGTGCTGCTGGTCAGGACTCCGGCTCTGGTCTGAGCAGGGCTCCGCCACTTTGTGACCTTGGGCAATTCACTTAACTGCTCAAGGGTCTCTGTGCTTCGGGTTCTCATCTGTCAAGAGCACCTCCTTCATAATTCCTGGGACGCTTAAACAAGATAATGGACTTGACACATAATCACCTCTCAATAAATGTTAGATTTTAGCTACCGCACAGGATGCACGAGATTGTATGATCACCATGATGACTCATGGATTGACAAGGGAGCAGCACTGTGCATATATAATACAGATTCTTTCATCTTCTGGCCACTGTAATGTAATTTTGAGAACGCAGAATAATGTTATTATTCCAACCCCAGATTTATGAGCCAGGATCTTCCTTGAATAACTTGGGTCGCTCCCCTGGAATATCTTGTGGAGAGACAGTTGCATCTCTCTTTGGCTTCTTGCCAGTAGCCATAAAAATTCTTTACTACTCAGTAAGGTTATGTATTATAGCCATGTAGGCATCTGGCTCTCAGAACTTTCACTTTTTAGGCTGTGCCAGATAAACTCGAACATAAGACACCATCAACAGTTTCAAGATTTATGGCAACAAATTCCAACCTCCTGGCCCCGGGCCCATGCAAGTCATGTTACTTACCACCATGTAACGTTACCTTGTAGAGTCAACTCTCAAAGCAAGGTGCCTAGAACGAGGCTAGGCTTCATTGCCAAAATACCAATGAGGTGGAGTCTACTTTAATAACCGTAAGCCACATGTATGTCTCTAAGTGCTCCAGCATTTGAGTCAACGTGGAGAAATTTTTCTTTGCCATGTTGCCCTCCAGTTGTTGTTAAAATTTAAGAGAGACTTGATATCTGAAAGCAGCTCAGTCCTCTGGAGTTGGCCAGACGATTGCTGGCATTTCTACTTCACAGAGAGGGCTGAGGGGAGTAGAGGATCACAGGAAGCCTCGGAGTGGCCTAATAAAGGTAAAAGTCACCTAGGCATGCCATCTACAAGGATGGACATCCTGTGTTCAATCTGTTTTAAGAATGAAAGTGGCTTTCCATCCTGAGACAGCACAATCCTCCCAGCCTTTTCTGGGGCCTATAAATTTACTTTTCACATGTAGGTCTGTGAAGTACGCCGTGTTGATTCAACATCTGGAACTACTCAGGTGGTTTGTCTCTGCCGACTTTATGAACAATAAAAGCAAACCACTGGATGATTCCTGGATATTTAAACTTGGGGCATAGGCATCCTGGCCTCACTGCTGACAAACACAAGATTTTCATTTTCCCTGCTGGGTCCAAATGCAACAAATGTGGTTGTGAATAGAAGGCTAAGTGTTCTCCTCAAAAAATGAGCTACTTGTCTAAGATATAATTTTATAACTGTGGGTCACATGTATCAAAATTTCCAAAGTTCTTACGAATCTTTGGTCTGTTCCCAAACCCAAACATAGCCCCATTTTAAAGAAGTAGATCCAAGTTGATGACTTCCTGACTATAATTTCTGCCAAAACTTAGAAGAAAAACTATCAAACTACTGTAGAGACCCCAAAGTCAACCTCACTCCTGGAACTTTTTAATCAGCACCATTATTTTTTATTACATGTGGGATGACTTCTTTGAAGTGATCTCTGAGCTGTTTGCAGCCAATAGGCACATTTATAAATATCCTTAGAAATGTCATCAGAACCAAAGAGAATGAGTCCTTGAGGCCAAGTATGAAAAAGAAGAAAACCAACCGCACAGATTAAATTGGGAAATATAGAAAAATACGTGACTTTCCTATGAAAATATCACCCGATGGTCGCGATGGATTGTAAACTGATGGAAAGAATGCAATGTCATAATATTATCAAGTTTTAAAACACATGGTTGGTTAAGACTCTCAAAGTGATGTGCCACCAGGGGCGATGCTAGCCCACTACACTCTAAGGAATCGCTTTTATTTATGATTGTATCCTCAGGACAAAGTACCATGCCTGATATAGAGCAGGTATGTAATACGTGTTTAATTTTGGAATGCAAGTGTTAGTAAAAATTTGTGATTTCACTGAGCAGAACATAACCAAAACGACACAGTAAGTCCAATGAAGTGCCTTGACACTTTGCCTACTCCACGTAGATTCCAAAATGCAGACCCCAAGAAGATGTCGTGGTCCTCTCTTACAACTTATTGAGACCTAAATGATCCCTCATCTGCACACAGATTGTGTTCAGAGAGAGGGGACTTTGGAAAACTATTGTTTGGAACTGGGGCCCTCTCCATTTCACTCTACCCAGCAACTGGGGTGATCTTTTCAATAGGTAGATAATGCAGACCCTTCAGGGGCTCACTACTGCCCGTTTCCCATGGTAGAAAAGCTCCTGCAGGAGCCGCCTCCTGCCTAATCTGCAGCCGTTTCCTGCATCTCTCTCAAACCGCCATGCAACAGCACGCTGTCTCTATCACACCCTTTTAAAAGATCAGCTCTGTCTTGTCACACAGCCTTTGTATTTGAGCCTCCGTCTGCCAGTTTATGTCCTTTCTCGCTTCTTTATATGGTCAACTCCAAAACGACCCAACACAAAGATCACCTCCTCAGAGAGGCCTTCCCTGACCACTCAGTCTGAAGAAGTCTCTGCCATCCATCACACGGTCTCTGCCTTATAACATCATCCAGTTTGTTTGCAACACAGAACTGCACAGAGTGAGGGTCCGGGAAAGAGCAGAGATGGTGGGAAACATGGCTGAGAAAGTGTTTGGTTTGGGCCAAGTTTCACAAAGCCACGGAAGTCAGCTAAGGAGTTCAAACGGGGAACAACCTGGCGTTAGATGGGGGAGTTTGAGGACTAGACCACGTTGCGTCGTGGAGAGGAGGTGATGCTGAGGAGACTGAAGGCGAGGAGCAAACGTCCAGAAGGCGGGGTTGCAGTCTGGTGAGAGAAGGTGATGACCACAAGGCAGTTGAGCCACGATAAAGACTTGGAGACAAAATCAGTACATTGCTGATCTCAGGGAACGCACGCCACAGGGGGCGAAAGCCAATACTGAAATAACCAAACTGCAAAGACCTGCAAGGGAAGACTCGCTCAGAGAGACACATCTAAAGGAGGCGGTGCTCTGTGGATGGCCCTGCTTAATGCCACTTCCTCCCTCCTGCTGCTACAGCAATGGACTCATTAATTCCTCCTTTGAGCCCACGCCTCGTCTTTTTAATTTCAGTAAAGTTGGATTTGATTTTTTTTTGGTCTATTTTCCTAGTGAAATGAAATAAGTCTTCCAGATTGTTCCTATGAAATTTCAAAGTGAAACTTATTGGGGGGGGGGAAGGGGGACTAACCTTCAATGCCCTTAAAGATCTAGCACAAACTCAAGAGAGTCTACATTTCTTGGGAAAAGCATGCTATTCCTCAGTTGCTGAATCTTGTACAAAAGTTAACAAGGAAAACAAATAGTTATTGTGAGCGCATTTTCTTTTACTAGATAAATGTGAACATCACTTGCTCTACAGATCCAGCCAACAGATACACAGATGGCAAACAGAAAAGGCAACAGAATAAACATCACTGTAGATAATGATTATATGTGCACAGGAGGCAAGTGGCCAATTGGTGCCATTACAGCATATGGTTGAAATAATTGGCAAAAAAATTTTTTTTTGATCTAGCTCTTAACTCTTGTTATCTATGATGTAGCTTCAGAGCTCTTACTTAAGTAACCACTCCCTGGAGAATTTTATTAACTGAAGCGCTATTAGATTCAACTGCTAATTGCTTTCCATTCAAGGACAATGTTGTCCCTATCAGCACTCTTGAACTGAGGTCAGTGCGAATAAATTTCGGGCTAACGAAGGAGGAGATGAGACAAGCGTGGGAGTCAGGCAGGTCCAGTTCCCATCTCTGACCTCCTACTCATCAGCCACGTGACTCTGGACAAGGTACTCCCCCTCTCCGAGCCTCAGTTTCCTATCTGTAAGATGGCATTAATAATAATATTTACATTCTAGGAATGTTGTGAGAATTACATAAAATTTGTGCAATATGCCTCGTACATAAAATTGCTCAATAAATGAAAGGTTTTCTCTCTCTCTCTCTCTCTCTCTCTCTCTTTCTTTGGGACCTGGACGAGATGATAATGCCTGGTGCCTCAGTTTCCCACGTCCAAGATGGCTGCAAGCATTGAGTTACTGTGGTTACTATGGAAGAAATGCTGTGATATCAGGTAAAATGGGAACCAGGTATAGTTTCTTTCCTATCCCTCTATTAGGGACTAATTTAATTGCCAAAAAATTTTCTGGCTGTCATTCTAAAGGCCATGTCATTTTTATCTTTTCTGAAAACTAGAGATAAGTCAAATGAGCTCACGAGGCTTTAAACATATTACTTCTGCAGAGAAGGAGAAAACAAAAGAGACAATACAGTAATTAATTCAAAATTATGGTTTAAGATCACCTGACACCTGCAGAAACTATCGTGAAGCTAGAGAAATTTTTCTTGTGTCTAATAAGCCAAAGAGATTTTTTTGGCTACACAAATCATTTCTACTTAACACCAATTTAATAGGTTGGCAACTGCCTTTTAATAAGTATAAAGTATGAAATATAATGGGAGAGTTTTAAAAATGTGTGAGTTCATATACCTACCAAGGAATACCTCGCTTCTTATAAAGTCCTTTGTAGGCTCTAAAGCACTTTCATTTGCATGATCTCATTGAATCGCCATTATGTTCCCTGGATCCCGTCTAACTGATGAGAAACCTGAGATTCTGAAGTTAAACCACTTGCCCAGCTGGTCAGTAGCAGAACCTGGGCCTCAAATCAGGCCTTCCCAAACCAATCTGATGATCCTCTCACTACCACAGAGTTACTGCTACACGATATCTAATACCAAAATTAGAAAATGAAACCTAGTATGTCCTGAGCTGAATTGCGTCCTCCCCACCAAAATTTATGTACTGAAGGTATTCCCCAATACCTCAGAATGTGACTGCATTTGAGGACAGGGCCTTTAAAGATGTGCATAAGTAGAAATGGGGCTGTACGGGCGGCCCTGGTCCAAACTGACAGATGTTCTTATAAGAAGAGGAAATTTGGACACAGAGAGTCACCAAGAATGTGTTCACACAGAGGAAAGGCCGTGTGAGGACACAGAGAGAAGGCAGCCATCTGAAAGCCAAGGAGAGAGGCCTCAGGAAAAACTAAACCTGTGGACACCTTGATCTTGGACTTCCGGCTTCCAGAAAAAAATGGATTTCTGTTATCTAAGTCCCCAGTCTGTGGCATTCTGTTATGGAGCCCTAGCAAACTAATACACAATAAAACAAGATGAAAGAGAGCTCACACCCAGACTGACTACCCAACGTTAATGCATGAACAGTGGATTTAGCTCTATTGTTCCAGGTTAAAATCGGTATCTATATATCTATCTATTTCTCTATGGCACCTCAAAAAAATCATGGTGCACCATGCATTGTCTGTTGTAAAGCAGAGAATGGAGGGGGTGGGGCGAGGAGAAAAGGGGAAAGAATCAAGAAACGCCTTCTTCTTCTCCATAAATATATGTGCATTTTTACCTTGAGATATGGATCATTCAGATGCAATCAGGATCAAGAAACCTGACAAGAAAAGTTGAACATAAAGAGTTACTAACTACAAGAGAGGACTGGAATAGCAGGATTGGCTGCTGATGGAGAAATAGGACTCTAAGGAATATAATAGGCAGAGCTAATAAAAGGGGAGTCACTGTCCCTAGGGTTGGTGCAGAGAGCCCAAGGATGAGCCCCACCCCGCCCAGCCCACCCGCAGGCTGAGATCCGTTTTGTGGAGGAGGGCACTGCCGTCGCTCACCAGAAGGCAGGGGAGTTGCTGTGCCTCTAACGGTGCCGGGGAAGGTACCTCACAGGGCATGTCTCACTGGAGGTGTTACATTGCAAAATCTCATTCCAAGGGATACGAGGGGAGCTGCTGGCTGCCCGTGAGCACTGCAGGAGGCGAGAGCCAGGGAAGCTACGGGCGCCACAGAAGCTCAGTGCTGGAGAAGTCACGAGAAGTGCAAGAGGTAGAACCAGAAAAACGCCCTTCGGCCACATCTCCCCAGCGCCCACCACTGGCAAAGCTCGGTGTTATGCCAGCTGACAAAGGAAAACATTTTAAAAGGCTCTGCACATCTTCCAGAGCGGGTAAGTAAGGGTGAATTTGGAACTGAGAGGCAATAAATTCATCACGAACCCAGAAGGACTCCAGCCGCACGTGATCGAGGGTTTTTGTCGTACTCGAGTAACTAGAGTACTTATCTCAATGCTCTATACCCAGCCAAACACAGAACCAAAGACCCTGTCGACACTAGGGGCACCTCTCCAACGAGAGCCACAGAATTTTAAAAGAGCACAGGATGGGGAAAAATGATGGAGGGAAATCTGAGGAAGCAGGCCACACCACAACCCCAAGCTGCGTATCCTTACCTGGACTCTCGCCTCAAACAAGGGGCATGTGCTCACGAAGGTGCACAATCGAGAACGTGACCCAACGGCAGACTGGCGCTCTTGGATTTTAATCTCCTAAACTTCCTTGTTCACAAAGTTATGTTTGTCTGAATCACAATATTTAAAGTTAACTATTTAAAACTTTAATCATCTTGGAATGAGCAAGTACTTTGTGCCAATGTGTTTCTTTCTTAACTCTAAACTAGCTCGATCATTAACTTTAAATTATCTCTAAAGATTTTTAATTATTGAGAGGAAGCAACATGCAAACAACTGTTCCAAACTTACAGGTTTAGATAATATGAAGTTAGTATCTTTTTTTAATCCTTTCAGGAAGTTCTGCTTCTTCAAACAAGATACATCTCTGAGAAACTTGCCAAACATTTAAAGCTGATCGTGAGTAGGAACCATGAAATGACCCAGATGAGACCTTGGAAATCATCAGGTAGTTTCACCCTTCCTTTCAGTGATGGGGGAACTGAGTCCTAAGGATCTTTGCCCCAAATCACATGATTGGCCACGCTGAATGATATCCAAAGTTTTGCAATTTTTCCTAAATATTCCATATGGCACCTCAAAAAAATCATGGTACACCGTGCGCTTTCTGTGGTAAATCAGAGAATGTGGGGTAGAAAGAAAAGAGGAATCAAGAAAAGCCTCCTTCTTGCTGAAACTCTACCAAGTACCCTGATGGATGCCCCCGCTCCCCGCCACCCCCCGCGACCTCCACCACCCCCATTATATAGAGGAAAGTCAGAGAGAAACCATTTTCCCATCCTTTCTCCCTGGCCAGTGTCTGGAGTGATCATACGCAAAGTCCTTGAAATGCCTGAATTCTAAAAGGAACCATCTGAAGGTGTAATCTTGATTCACTGATGTAAGAGGCAAAACTTTGGATAATTTTTTTTACTTGTTTGCTTTTCTTATTGTTTCTTTTTGTATTTGGTCACTCTGCTTTGTTTTGGACATTTCGAAAGTTGGACTGTTTGGGCAAGGTAGTCACTCACACCCAAGGAAAGAACATACTAATGGTAGGAATTATAAACTAGCAATCAAAATATAATTTCCTCATCTCTCGAAGTTATCCAAGAATTTCGATACAACCAGGATGCTCACTGGCTATTCCTATTTTAAACCATTGTTAATATTGTTTTTTTTTCCTGAAATCATGAGTTTTGATTTAGTTCTCCAAAAAGCTATTAAAGTGTACAATTTATAAACACAGATGAGCTGGAACATTTTATTTAGAGTATTTAATATTAGGGTATTTAACAAAATGAGACTTCATCATCTAAAAAAAAAAAAAAGAATTGTTATCAATTCTTCAACTTGGGAGAGAGGAGGGCGAGATGTTTTCGAGTATCTGCCCTAGCTCAATCCCTTTAATTAACGAGGACATGAGACCTAGTTCCGGTCCCTGACTTTTCTGTGGCCATTTAGAGGTAGGACAGCCGTCCCACCGAAATGCGCGTGTTGGGTTGCCTGCTCTCCCAGTCATCACCACTGTCCCCCTGATCACAGACGCCTAACTTCAGACTTGAGAAATTTCCGGGGGAAAAGAGAGCAGTCGCTCATTACCATGAAGTCTGAGGACTCCATGTTCTCCTGAGAACTGGCAAGGTCTGTTTGCTTTGGTTCTTTTAAAGAAATGCTGTTTGGGCACAGTAATCTTAAGAAGAAGAAGAAAAAAAAGTTATGTGGGTCACAAATGCCCTGATTATAAAGTAGGGATGAGAATATCCCACCTTTTATGTACCGAGTATAAAGATTGGTCATAACTAGCGATGCTGATGGGCACAGGAAGGGGATGGAAAGAAAACCCGTACAGGGATTCCTGTGAGATATCATTCTTATGACACGCTTTCTACTTGGAGATCTCGTGAGAGGCCATAGTGACAGCCTAATAGTTTATAAAAGCGCTAAGCTTTATCATTAGGTCAAGGAGGGAAATCGCTGAGCTCCCCCCCCCCCAGCCTCACAGATGTTATTATTTTTAAATACTTTATTATTTAATTTTTCCCATTTCTTAAGGGTCGGGGAATCTTTTGGAGGCCGGAGTTTTGGTCTTCCTTTTCCAACACCCGTCTCTCCTCCCCACCTCCCACCTGGGATTTGAGCTACTCACACAGGACGGTGACTGCACCTGTGGGGAAAGGGCCTTCTCTCCTGGAGACACCTGACCTGTGAGTGCTGCTCGTTGATTCAGGCTGTCTAAACAGGCCGGGGCGCTGATGGACTGCAGACGCTTCTCCCTCCTCCTGGAGAACTGGGCACAGAACCCGGCAGGAAAATGGACCCAAGAAGCTTGTCCATCCAACAGCAGTGCCAGAAGCACCAACTAAATCTAAAAACCACAGATTCAATTAACTAATCCCACTCTTAGAAGTGCCAGGAAGAAATAATCTTGTCACTCCCCGTTTCACCATGAGCTCTGATCCAAAGTTCAATATGTTTTTGATTATCCTAGAGGCTTCAGAGAAAAAAAAAAATGTTATTTCAAGGGCCACTCCCTGTTTTCCACATTCTTGACAGAGGTATGTTTTTCATACTCTCTACAACACTTTACTGATGGCACAGTATTGTTTTTAATTTCTGTAGTATTTTAGTTGGTCTCATCTATGTTTTCATAATTAATTGAACATACATAGCCTGATTGATGGGAGAGGGTATTGTGGGTAATCATGTCCCAGGAATTGTTTTCCTGCTGAAAAAAATATGTCAGATTCATCTTCCCATTCTTTTCTGGTCACCTGAGAGCCTCAGCAGCAGAGATATTAAATTCCATCTTGTGAAATAACACCAAAACTATTTAGCGACATTCCCTCTTGACCAATGCTATACAACAGTGTGTTTCCTCACAATAATTATTCCCCAATCACGGCTCACAACGCACATTCTCAAACAGATGGGCTCCACCAAGTGCTTTTCTATAGTTTTCACTTTTCTGCTTTCTTTTCATTTTCCTGTCACATAAAAATTGGATCATAGGCTGATGTATCCCAGGGCACAACTTGTGTCATGTCTAGGATAGTTTCACGTGACTTTTCTCAACAATAATGAAAGACGTCAGAAAGTTTCTTATTCTGCAACTACCTTGATAGTGATGAGGAGTTTTATCAGTTAAAAAAGTTTTAGTATGAAAATTGCAGCACAATGTTACTACAAACACATATTCTCTTTAGAAGTTCCAGAGTCTTAGATGGATGTGGTGTCAACCAAACAAAAGAAAATTCATGTTGGGTCGTTATTTTCTTAGCGAAAATGCTACTTATTTGGAGAGGTTCAGTCTGATTTTCAGGTCTAACAGGAGGAGTGAGGCTGCAGGAATGGGACGAATTTGTCCGCCTGTCTAATTCAGCTCAAATCAAGAGCTGACCCACTGGCTTATTGACTCCGGATCTCTGGGCCAAGACTTTCAGAATGTTCCCCGTTATGGTGGTCATAATGGCAGCTTTAGTTCACCTTCAAATAGGATGTTTGAGACCCAGTGGAGAAATCATTCTAATTTGTATGGAAAACGTTCAGGTTGAAATTGTGCGTAGGTTTTAGCTGCTGCCAGAAATCTGAGCTAGAAGCGAGGCCTCTGCTCTCTGCCGCTTGGGTTTAATAACAAAAAAACAAAGCAACCATATGAACAGACCCTTTTTTATGGACTATAGGCCCCAGCTTCTCCCTTCTAGAAACCTGAGTCAGTGGGACATAGAACTTATACCATAAGCAGAAACCGGATACCCTTCGAATCAAAAGTATCTCCAACGCTAATTGGATTAAAAATCATGAGCATACTCCCAGACTGGAGCATTCAAATCAAATTAGCCACCATCTTATTTTTAAAAAATAAAGAATTAGTGCCTTGTGTGTACATTAGCATCACAAGTTAATGACTGGGGCGCAGGGCGGGAGCCTCTCACGTTACCGGAACTCGGATACCACAAAACACCCTCTTCGTTTTTTGTTTTTTGTTTTTTTTTTGTGCAAAAGCTCAGCTAAAATCTTAAAGTGCTACCCC
Source organism: Eonycteris spelaea (assembly GCA_003508835.1). NCBI lineage: Eukaryota > Metazoa > Chordata > Mammalia > Chiroptera > Pteropodidae > Eonycteris > Eonycteris spelaea. Next base: position 5,818,332 of record PUFA01000004.1, on the reverse strand, counting down.
TCGATTCTCCACTACGGAAGTAAAGCAGAAACGCCTCACCTTGCAAATGAGGAGGCGATAAGGAGCCCAAGACCTCACAGTCGTTCGGCAGCAGCACCTACAGGTAAGGCGCAGGTGTCCTCACCTGCAGTGCTGCACGTGCTCTGGTGAGAGCTCCAGGGTTTCCCCTTAGGTGGAGGGACATGCAGTGGTCACTCCATGGAGCAGTGGAGCCATCGAGCATCCCTGGCACAGGCCGGGGGAACCCGGGGCTCTGGGGTCCTCCTGGCCTCGTTACACTGTGCCCTACCTTAGCTCCTCACAACCGCCACTGACAGAGGAGGAGAGTGAACAGAAGCGGAGCGAAGGAGCGGGGCTTCCGCTTCCAGTTCAACGCAGGAGGGTGCGGAAGACCTTTGTTCCCGGGGCACCACGGGAGAAGCCTGGGCGGAGGAGGGTGAGCCTGTGTCTCGGGCTACGTTGGAGCCGTGGGTTGCAAGAAACCCCTGGTGAACGGAAGTCCAGAGGGAGGCCAGCCCTTCGTGGTGAGCAGTTTCCTTACTCGGGGGAGGGAGCTGGATCGAGACGATGGAGGAGGAGGGTCCTGCCGGAATCGGGGAACTTCACAAGGGCAAGGAAAACTCGGTCAGGCCTGAGCGGGCCACGTGGGCTGGCAGGATGGATGGGATCTGGAGGCACCACAGACAAATCACTCATTCCAGAATGCTCCCCACCTGTACGCACTGGCCCCACGAGGGGGTGGCAGCAGAGAAGGAACCAGAAAACAGGCCGGGGGGCTTGGGTTCAGGGGCCCAGACAGAGTTCAACCCAGATGGGAACCACTGGCCTCCAGAGTCACAGCTTATTAACCTCATTTTAGCTCAAATACTGACGAGATCAGAAAGGTAGATCTGTAGAAAGAAATGAAAATCACCTGAAAAGGGTAAATAAGTCCATCTGAAAGACTATTGTTGATGTATGCTTAATTAATTTAAAAGTTGATCGACTGTCTAAAGCAACCCAGTACTGAGATTCTTGGCAAATGAACTTCTCCGAGTCTCAATTTCTTAATCTGAGCAACGGGCGCACTCCTAGCTTTCTTACGAGTCGTTCGCATAAGGAGACAATAAATGGTGAACCCTTAGCATAATGCTGGGCACTCTACCCACGGTTGTCTTGGTGACATCCTCACTGCGAAGAGGGCGCGGTGCAATCTCAAAGGCCCCACGAGGGTCAGTTGGGGTGGCGGTTGCAGAAGCCAGTGCTGGAGTCAGGCGGAGGGACCTTTGCAAACAAGAGGAGACAGAGCTCGGTAGGAGACAAATCTAAAAATGGCTCATGGACTTCTGGGAAGTGTCATCTCAGGCCACGAAAAAATGTCAAAACAGCAAAAAGTCTGCTTTAGTTCTGCTCCGAGCAAAGAACTCAAGGAAGTTGGGATTGAATTCTATAGGACCCTTCCGGTTCTTTCTTACATTCATTTTACTTGCTCAGAATGATCTCGATCGTGAAGAAGAAGTAATAAAAGAGGAGACTCCTGACCTGGGTAGTCAGAATGGGTTGAAAACACAGCAGACCTCGGGGAATCTGGTAAGCGTCGCGGGTGATTGATTCTGGATGCTTCAGCGATTCCGGACCCAGAAGCCTAGCAACCTCCTGTATCTCAAATATTTCAGAGTAGTTAGAAGTAAGTTCACACAACAGCTCAGGACTTAAAAGAGATACCAAAGTAGACTCACAGATACAGGAGGGAATAGAGGAGGCCCTTCTCTGACCCCGTGGCTGAACGTACCTGTTCCTACTTTACCCGAAGCTGTGTGATTTCCTTCCCCACCCCCACGCATGGGGACCTGACAGAGGCAGGAACAGCAGTTTTCATTGAGAGGTGTGGACGGCAGAGAGCAAAGGAGGCAAGAGAAAATCAGCACAGAGTAGCTGTCGGAGATCAAAGGGCAGCAGCCTGGAACCTTCCATGGGGAGGCATCAATCCCTTTCTAGGCCTAGAGCCTTGAAACATTCACCTTACAGCTCAGGACGCGGCCTTGCTCATGGGAAACACCTGGAAATGAATTCTGGCCGTCTACTGCTGTTTCGAATAGGTCCCAGCAAGGTCTGTGCGCACCTGCCTCACAAAGACACACTCCACGTGATTGCAACAGCAATAATGCGTGCAAAGTTCCTGTGAGAACTGGTGCCCAAAAGCCACGTCAGCTATTTGATCGACATTGCAGCCCACGTCAGAGAGCAGCCCACCCACACTCCCTGCGCCGCCAGCATGAGTTAGACTTACAATCGGATGTCATTACAAGTGTCGTGGCCCAAATAATGGCCCCCGAAGATATCCAGGCCCTGATCCTGGGGACCTGTGGTTGTCACTTGTTATGGCAGAAGGGGCTTTGCAGCTGGGATTGAGTTAAGGCTCTTGAGATGTGGAGGTTACCCTGGATTATCTGTGTGGACCTGAAATGTAATTACGAGGGGCCTTCTGGCATGCGTACTTCTAAGGGACTCTTATGAACCTCAGAGAGAGCTTCAGCTACAGAAGAAGAAAAGTCGATGAGCTGACAGAACCAGGGGGAGAGACGGAGGGAGAGCTGACAAGGCTGTGCTGTTGGCTTTAAGGGGGAGGGGGCCAGGAGCCAAGGGGCGCAGGTGGCTAGAACCTCTTACTCCCAGCTTGTGAGTGCTCCTCAGTGATTTTCTTTAAACGTCATGCCCAGCCTCGAGTTGTGCGGATTTCTGATTGTGTCAAACATCCTGTACACTCCAGAAGGTATTATCATACTTGATGCTTACAACGATAACTCTAAGCCAAAAGTTTAAATCATCTTGTTATATCCCATATTTCAGGAGGCACAGCCCTATAGAAAACATATTGAAACATTCCTTTCCAAAATGGGTTATGTAAAGTGAGGCTAATTCCTCTGCCTTCCCCATTCCCCACCAGAGCCCTGAAATGACATTTTCTGTTTATTTCCAGTTGTCAGTTAAAAGCAACATATTCATCCTATAACCTTTCTAAGGAAAACGTAAATCTAGGCCTACACCTGGTTTTCTTCTAAACTCTAGTGCATCTTCCTTTCCTCCATACCTCCAGGTCTCCCTTCGTCATTCTCATAGCTCCACTCTGGTGGAAAACAACTCCTGGATTTGGGGAAAGAACAAGAAAAGGAATAAAACAAAAGCTCATAGTGCTTCAGGGGGGTTGTTTGAAGCTGCAGAGATTATCCCCCTTCATGGCCCTGCTGTAGTAACGGAGTCCCCGGGGAGGGGGCTGGGATCCTAGTGGACTACACAGAAGTAGGACTTTGTCCTCAGGCCACTCCCAAGGGTGTTCCCAGGGTGGCACCTGAAGGGGCTGCCTCTTTGCTGAGCCTTGAGCCCCTGGGGCAGGCCACCTCCTTCCTTAGCATCCTCCATGCTCCGAGTGCGGCTGCCTCGGCCACGGCCATTGGCAGCAGCCCAATTCCCCTCAGCCCACCCAGACATCAGGCCAGAGACTCCGAATTACGCATTTCCCCAGGCTTCCTGTGTCCCGACGCTGGGTGACTAATTGTGTCCAGTCATCTCACACCCCCCGGCTTGGATGTGTGTGCCAGGCAACCAGCTTCTTCTCAAAAAGTTCTGACTGAGGTAGGTGTGGCCCTCCTAAGTCCCCCTTCCAGACCTCCCTGGTACAATAAGTTGAGGGAAGAGTCTTTGCTCAACCTAATCTCTTTATCGTGACTTTCACTCCTGAACAGGCTCCAGCAAGTAGGAGCAGCAAAGCTCTTATTGTGTGTGGAGGCCGTGTTCCGGTAACAGAACCCCATCTCTTCTTTGAATAAGAACTACTCTCCTTTCCACTGGACACGTGACTCAAGCGGGACCATTAGCGTAATTCTCGTCTCTGGAGACAGTGATTGCTTTAGGGGTTAGCTCGGAACCCAGCTTTATCCTGGTGCTCACTCAGAGGCTAACAGGATGAGATGTGCTCTTTCTCCACAGCCCCTAACCCGAAAGGCTTTGGGCCTTGGAGCTGGTGGCCACCACAGGGCCCACCCAACGTAGTGGGAGAAAAAAGTCCATAAGAAGGAGCATGGAACTGAGGGATAAAGATATTGTTTGATATTTTACGAGCTCCTGAATCAAGCCATGCCCAAACTCAATGTGCTCCTCTGAACTTTTTAATCACATGGATAAATAAAATTTCTTGTTGCCTAAGCCAATTTGGGTTAAATTTTCTATCATTTGCATTCAAAAGATTCCTAAAGGACACGACCACTATGCCTAGAGCCATATGGAAGCCCCAGGGCCTGCTCAGCCCTGCTCCCCCCACGCTTACCGGGGAAGTCTTCCTTCTCCATCACCTAAATCTTTTCCAGGCTTCAGAGAATCGCTCAAATGCTGTCTGCACAGCATTCTGAAGCCCCCTGTTCTCACTAATAGTTTCCCTCATGTGACATAATTAGAAGTACATGGTCTCTGTCCCCAATTCCTGATGCAGAGGTCCCAAAACCCTGGCGATATACTGAGTGACAGGGGTGCCAAGAGCTCCTTCTGTTCTAATACTTGGCCTGTGAACCCAGTTCCTGATGCAGAGTTCCTACATCCCTGGGAATTCCCTGGGTGAGAGGAACATCTTTCATTCTAATAAAGTAATTCCTAGAGGCTTCTAGGTAACGTCAGGGTGGGGCCTGATGATGACAAAGGCCAAGCCAGTCTTAGAGGCCTGGAACTTTCAGGTCTCTCTGCTGTCCAGGGAGAGGAGAGGGGCCGAAGAGTGCATCAATAATTGATCATGCCTACATGGTGACGCCACCACAAAAATCTCCACACTATGGGGTTGAGAGTTTCTAACACATCCATGTGCTAGGAGTGTAGCGTACCCCAACTCCATGGGGACAGAAGCTTCTATGCTCGGGACCTTCCAGATCTTGCCCTATGTACCTCTTAATCTAGCTGTGCATCCTTTTCCTTTATAACCAGTAAACATGAGTATGTCTCAGAGTTCTGAGAGACATTCTAGCAAATTACTGAACCTGAGGAGGAGGTCATGGGAACCTCTGATTTATAGCCAGTCAGAAGCACAGGTGACAACCTGGGACTTTTGATGAGTATCTGAAGTGGGGGCAGTCTTGTGGGATGAGCCCTTAACCTATAAGGTCTGCACTAAATCTGCATAGTCAGTGACAGAATTGAATTGTAGGACACCCATCGGTGTCTAGAGTTGGAGGATTGGTTGGTATGGGAAAAGTCCCCACACATTTGATGTCAGAAGTGTTCTGAGTGGAGGCAACAGAGTTTCCCTTTACTAATCTGAATACATATGATTATAACCCATAACTCTGAATCTAACCCACCGTTTACAGCTGTCCTTAGAGGTTCCTTAGCGGTCTTCCTCATCAGCTTCTTAAAGGTAGGAACCAGGGCTTGTCTGTCTTGTACCTGCATCCCATACCCCCAGTAGGCCCTTGAATTACTCTCGAGGAGCTGTGGGCTCTCTGAGCCAAATTGTACACGGTGGCTATCAGTGGGAAGGGACAGGGGATGGATAATGAGCAAGACTTCCGTATTTCACTTCTGTATTATTATTGAGTCTTTCATAATCTATTTTAAAGCATTGATTTTGCAAAGAAAACCCTCAGTGTGAATAATTGAGGAGGGATGGTGAATTGGCCCACACTTCTGCACAGCTTTCTGAAGCCCCTTGAACCCATGTCTCCAGTGGGAATCCCACACTTGCTGCCTGAAGCAGTGACCCAAGCCCCAATCCAGGGCCTTGACCTTGCGTGGGAAGAACTCATCGCCAAGATACAGACAAGGACACGCTGCTGCACGGAGTGTCTCATTTCCCAGAAAATCCCAGCCCTCGCATCCTGGGGACTGCCAGACTCTTCAAATACAAGGATAAATCAAACAAATAAAAGAAAATGTTGTACTCATGAGCAATAGAATGCCTAGCAACCAAGAACAAAAGAGAACTGAAGGAAGTGAGGGGGCTTCTGCAGACTTTCGTGTGCAAACTGCAGTAAAAATTGTTTCCGTGTAAATGATACACTTCTGAGTATTAAGTTACAGAAGGTGTAGTGGATGCCACCAGGGAGCTGACACGCCTGAAGAGAGGTCAGGGCCACTTCGGCCTTTGTTCTACTGACCAGCATCCAGGGGTGGCAGGTCTCCTGTAGTTTTGGGATTGGGACACTGGGACCCAGGCTCGATTGAGCCCTTCAGAGGCCTTGAGCCCTAAAAAGATGGTGGTAAAAACCCACACATAATTTTTTTTAAAAATGTGAAGTCACGGAATAAATGTAAAAGATCAAAAGTTATTTTGTTATGACCATTTTGGTGCTTTGTTCGACATAATGAGTCTAAAGCACATTCCATTGTTCTGAAATTTATTTTGATGTAAAACTTTGAAACATAGTCAAAATAGAAAAATAGTACTAATTTTCAAGCTATCATTAAAGTTCCGTATTATTAAAATTTGGCCGCTTTTCCCTTATTGATCTCTCTCTCTTGCTTTTTCTTCGCTGAACAACTTGAAAGCAAATCCGAGACATCATGTCATTTCATCTGCACGTACTTCGGTATGCCACATCTAAAAACCCATGGTCACATTCTTATGTAACCACAACAAGGCCGCCATTATCGTGCCTGCATGAGTTAATTTGTGTGTGTGTGTGTGTGTGTGTGTGTGTGTATGTGTGTGTGTCCTCATCATTTAGGCCATAATCAAATTTTCCTGTCTCCAAGAGCCTTTTGCACTTGGCCTGTGTTCTCATGTTTTTAATGCTCCTTTTTTGTCAGTGGTCTAGGCATGTTTAGCTTCACTTTTGGAAACAGAGTATTATTTGAGATATATTGAAAGCAGGGGGAAGCAAGAAGAAAAGGCAAAGAAAAAAGCCAAAAAAAAAGAAAACGGAGCAGTGTTATTTTTCTGAGACCCATGTGAGATCTTGCTTGTCATTGGCTTTGCCCACAGGAGACGCGCGTTTGGGTAGAACAGGATTAAACTGCCCGGCTGATAAAGCAGGTATTTCCCTCAGTGTCTTCCGAATCCTGAGAGCTTCTGAAGATGTGGTGTGGAAGGTGGATAAGGGTTTGTTGTCATTGTCTGTCGCCATGGCAACTCTAGAGGAGACTTGGCATTGCTAGGATTTTTCCAGCAAATTTTGAAGACTGCTAACCCTAGGTCAGACTGAGCGGGAATGTGGGTTTGCAGATACACAGCTGCACCCTGGCACAGTGTTCCCAAAGAAGGACATGGGGTCTTCAGAGCCAACATCAGTAGCAAATGTGGAGCAAAGGGAGGGGAGCCATCGAAAGCCCAGTAACTCAGGAGGCTTCCGCTGGCCAAGTGGGTGGAGGCCGCACCTGACTCTGATAGCTCTAAGAGGGAAAAACCGCTCATACCTGTGGCCTGCAACCCCTCCTCTAGGAATTTATTCTAAGAAAAAGCCAGAGTGGTACGACGATTCATTTTGTGTGAGGACGTCCCTGAGAGCATTATTTATAGTAATACAAGGGGGCGGAGGATCACCTTAAGACTCAGTAACGCATGATTGGTTTAGTAAACTATGGCTCATCCCTCTGAGGAAATACTAAGCATCCGTTCAAAACGTGTTGTGGAAAAACACTCCGCGATATGAGGAAATGTCCAACACACAGTAAGTGGGGAAAAAGAGATTAAAAAAATCAGTCTGATGTCTCATTTCTTAAAAAAATAAAAGGAAAAGAAAGAAAGGAGGGAGGGAATAAGAGGTCTATACATTACAATGTTTTAAATGCACATGTATTTTTTTTTACCAAGTGGTTGGGTTTTTGCCATTTTTTTCCTCAAATTTCTTATGATGAACTTTCACCAATTTATAATGAAACAATTTTATAGTACTACTTAATGGAATAGAGAGCTAGAGAAAATGGATAAAGAAGGGCATGGGTGAGAGGGGAAGAGAAAGCAAAACTGTCTGTAGAGGAAAAAGAAGAGAAAGGAAAAAAAGAAAATAACCCAGGCTAGTGGGACTCGAGAGCACCTTTACAAGGTCCGTTTAGGGTTAAAAACAATTATTTTACAAGCAAATAAAAGGAAACAAAACAAAGATTTAAAAAGTCTAAGCGATTATCCAATAAGTTCTTGGCATACGCATGGTGACTGGACCACCTCAGGTCAAAATTTTTTTTTGCAGAGAATGTGGTTCCCTTTCTTTTTTTTTTTTTTTTTTATGAGACTACCTTAATGACGAACCTTGACTTTTTAGGTTGTGAAGGATTACACATAATTCATAATATTGGAGAAATAAATTGTGTAATTGTCCTGAATGATTATTAGGTAGCCATTCAATTAACGGAGAACCTGGCATTGAGTTTCACTGAGGTTTATTAGCTAAGAAGGGCCAGGCTAGGGGACTCTTGCTCATTAAAATAGTGATGACAAAGTTGGGTGCCATTTGCCCATGAAGTTTTCCACTGTGATCAGAAAGTTCTCTCTGTGCTTGACTCAAAAACAAAAATGTCCAATGTGTAATGACAGCTATGGGCCAGTGAGGGGGTAAAGTTGAAAGGAACGTGTGTTTCTTGGGGGAAACTTGGCCAGCGTGGCCTGTCAGCAGGGGCAGTGGTGACATCCTGCCTGTTGTCCCTGTCTGCAGGTGTTGGTTTTGCTGGGGCTTTGGGGGCTGTGGGAAGGGGCCCGGCCGGGCTGGGAGACATTGCAAGCTGACTGACCTGCAGACATTAGAACGGTGCACACCGAGCTGGGCTGACACCGCGTCCGTCACACCTTAGGCTCCAGGACACACTCGGTTAGTTCTCAATTGTCCAGGGCCGTGTCGTCGGCTCGTGTTTTCGGAATCCCACGGTCTTCCTCTCCCTGACCTCGGGTCACCTGAGCTGCCTCCTTGCATCGCCATGTGTTACAGCCGGGGAGACAGCTGTAACAGCTGCCAAGAAAGGGGCTCCCCGGTCACGGCCACACGCTCCACCCTCGGCATCCATCGAACGAGTGAGTACGTGCCGCATACCCACTCCGCACCAGAGCCGCTTCTAGGTGCTGACGACATACAGCGGCGAACCAAACGAAGTTCACCTTCCAGGGAATGAACAAGGAAAACCAGTAAACTATATAGTGTGGCAGATAGGCCAGGGCTGGAAAAGCAGCGAGTGGGAACAGGGAGTATGGAGGGTTGCTATTTAGACAGGGTGGCCCGGGAAGGGCCCGCCGAGGTGACCCAGCCACGCTTCCCTCTGAGAACGGGACCGTGGCCCCCAGCCCAGGCGGCTCCGGGGCCCCCGGCCCGAGTCTTCCCGTCCGGCCGCCTCTCCCTGTCGGCATCTCCGCCCGGGGCTCCCGCCCTGCAATCCTCTTTCCCGCTAACTTTAACTACACTTGGGCAGAGGAGCAAGAATAAATTAAGAACAGAACAGACGAGGACGCGCGTCCAAAGCAAAGACCGACACTCCTTCTGGGGCCAGAGCCCACGAGGAAAACTGCTCCTGCTCACCATGTTTCCTTTGCTAACGGCCCGTCTTTTCCAGTTTCTAAATCCCAGGAGGAGCCGGTAGCAAGGCTGTTCCCACGTCCAAGTCTTCTTGTCGGAGGGAAATGACCCCTGGCAGCAGACGCCCTCCCTGCCTCGGACGCCACGGCCCCCACCCACTACTCGGGGTGAAGGATGAGAGAGCAGAATGCTGGCCCTCCCTCCAAGGGGCGTGGGTTGGAGCCCCCAGAGGCCCGGCGGGCTGCTGTCGGCAAAGCTGGTCACACGTGGGGAGGGCACAGCAGACGCCCGGCTGCCTGTGGAGGTCTCAACGCTTGTGACGCGAGGGCGGCCTGGCCGGCTCAGGCCTGGACGCTCCTGCCTGGTCGTCTGTCCCACGGCAGAGAGGACGGCGGACTAGAGGCCAAGGTTGTTGTCCAGGACGTCAACCTCAGACGCTGGGGAGCATGCGCAGAGATCCCCAAATCATCATTACTGTCCCTCTCATGCCCAACTCTTGTCCCCCTCCTTGGGACTCATGCCATACATAGGAAAGGCGCATGACACAGGAGTCAAGGGGCCAGCTTGGGGGACAGGTCAGTCCTGGGTCAAATCTTGGCTCCTACCTCGTATAACACTATCTTATACTACACTGCACTCTACCACGCTGTACTATACTCACTATGCTCGACTACACTTTAGTATATTGCGTATAGTATATATACTATACTGTACTACACTATGCCATGTCACACTATCCCACACTGTACTCTACTAACTATACGCTATCCCACACAACACCCTGCACTGTATTACTCCACGATGCTACGCTACGCTGCACTATGACACCTTAGACCACACGACACGAGACCATGCTGTGTTGCTAGAGCAGCGCCCAGCATTTAGGAAGTGCACATCAATGGCAGGTGCCACCGTTATTTAACGTGCCCCCCTCACCCGTCCATCTGGCAAACCTGCCCCACGCCCCTCGCATTTCCAGGTCCACTCAGACCCTCCTCCTCTCACACTCCCGCTGTTTCTGACACGAAGCCTCACCGTGGCAACGACCCTAAGGCTGTGTGATGGTCTGCCAGCTCTTCGATGGTGGGGACTGTGGCCTTTCACCTTTTCTGTCCCCAGCACCGATGGCGGCGTCTGGCTGAGAGGAACACTCCACAAATGCTAGGAGAAGGGAAAATGTCGCCGACGGGCTCCTTGGCGTACGCAGGACCTTACTCACCAAGGAGGGCCTCATCGTTTCTTTGGGTTAAGCCCAACCCCATCACACGCCTGGCAGAAAAGCAGCTAGGTGAGTTGACTCTCTCACAGTTGGTCTCCTTCCAGCTGCAAGGACTGTTTCTTCTTCATGGTCTAGCTTTCTGACATTTGAACGTGCCACACTTACCTGCTTTGCACACTTGCCCACTCTCCCTGGGTCTTCATCATTCCAGATGCAAGGACACAGTCTGTCCTGCCTCACCCCACACCTCAGCCTCTCAGCCACTTCCATCCTTTCTCTGGCCCTGCTCAAGTCCTCCTGGCGGGGCACCCAGCTGATCTGCCCACAGAGTCCTTACACCTTCACGGGCTCTGCTGCCCGGGCTGACTCTGCCATCTCCTCCTCCCTTCCTCTACCCTCCTGGGCCCAGCCCATTACGGAGGCTTAAGTGGGGCCATTTCAAATCATTTCCAAGAACCATCATTGGAAAAAGCCTTGCAACCATGCAACAGTGCCGACCTTATAGGAGTGAGCGCGAATCCAAAATTAAACTAAGCAAACAGTGCTAATCTCATCGTCATCGTCGTCATCATCATCCAGCCCAGGCCCACAACACGAGGCGACGTGGAAGTAGGGGCCGAGTTTCTGGAGTGTGTGAGGGAGGCGCTGGCGGTCAGTTTGCTGGAAGACCCGCTTCACCAGGGGCAACAAACAGAACTGCAATCGCATGTGCTGTTTATATACTTTGCCCATCGTACTCGATACAATCCAGAGGGGCCTGGGGCGCAGCTACTCTGAGTCCCTGGGGGGAGCCACAAACTCTGGGGACCTGAGCTGCCTCCACCCCCAAGGAAAATAGAGGCCACGCAACGTCCAGTTTGGGCGCCTCTTCAGACCAGACGCCTTTGAAAGGGTTTTCTGTCTTTTCCCCTTTCTCCGTTTCTTGTCTTACTGTCTTTCTTCCGAAAGCATCATTATGAGATGAAACTCCTCCTCCTCCGCACAGAGAAAGAAAAACGACTTTGCTGGTGTTTTCAGCCTTTTAAAAACAGAGGTATTGGTACAATCCCAAGTCTTCGAAACAAATTTCCAGTAGTTTTTCCAGGTGTTGCCGGAGGATTTGGAAATGAAGAAATAGCCCTTTCATGTAGCACAGGCAAACAAGCGAGCTTTAACGTTCTGTAAAGATGTCACCCCGTGCCCTCGGCACTTGTCGTAGGCTCAAAGGCCAGCACATCCATGTATAGTACCGGGGATCTGGGAAAGCTAACACTCGGCCTACCAGCGATCTGTTAAGTGTCACCCTACAGGGCTGGCAGGTTAAAGCTGCAGGCCTTCAGCTTTAGGGTGTTGTTGTTGTTGTTGTTGTTGTTGTTGTTGGCTTCAGGAGGAAACGCCCCCTGAACACCCTAAAGCTGAAGGCCTGCAGCTTTAACCTGCCAGCCTGCCAACAACAACAACAGAAGGAACAAAGCAATGAACATGAGCACAACGCATTAGGACATACAGAACCTCTTCTAACTCTCCATCCCACTGCAACAGAGCAGTGCCCGTAGTTAAACGGGACAAAAGAGAGCAGGGCATCTGTAATTCGGGAGCCCTGGGGGTGCGCACTACGATGGTGGTTAGGAAAAGTGAGAAACAGTGTCCTTTGCCGGATTCGGCCAGGCCTGGGCCCGCGAGAGCTGGCAAGTTGACAGATTGCAAATCAGAGCTGCATCCCTCACGTTTTCGGACTCGAAGGATAACGAAGGAATGAGTGCAGCAGAGGCAGCCAGCGAGGACTCCGCCTTGCAGAGCTGCCTGTGTAGAAGAAGCTATTTGTGGGTGCCCACTCAGGGTGCGTCCGGGAATGGCACACCCCTCCAGCAAGCCAGCACGCAGAGGACCAAACTCTCTCCTTCGGGGGGCACCAGCACCTCAGCCCCCAGGGCTGTCACTGAGCCCGTCATATGCCAGGGAGGCCCATATGGTCAAGCGGTTGTCGCCAGAGGCACGGAGCGTAAATAAACCCTGGGAGTACAGATGGGAGGCCGGCCAGGCTGGCTCCGCTTCCTAATCTCATCACAGGGGAGTCTGTGTGTGGAAGCCCTGGGAGGCACCTTAGCCATTTTCCAGGCCAATGACTTCATTTGTCCGACGAGAAAAGCCCCCTCCCTTCCCAGAGGTGAAGGGACTCGCCGAGCGTCACCTAGTGAGACAACTGTGAAGCAGTCAAGGACGGTGGCTAAGAACACGACGTGTCTTCACGCCCTCGGCTTTGGCGAGCTGTGGAAGAGCCCCGTGTCCTCATCGCACCGTGCGTGTGGGGTTCTTCGCACAACCAAACGCACGTGCGTGAGAAGCCCGCTGCTGGTTCACGATGAGTAGCTTGCTGGATGCGGCCGTCGTGCGTCATCGTGACTGCCAGCCGCCGGACATCGGTCTCAGCGTCTTTCCTGCTCAGGCCAGGGGTGCCGGGATAAAAACACATGAACGCAGGTTCGCATTTGGGCTTCTGTTTTTGGGACTTGGGACAAGGCACTTCGCCGGTCTGAGCGCTCACTGTTCTCGCCTGCAAAGTGGGAGCAGTGACACTCCCGTTCCCCGGCTCGCAGTGAGGATCAGATGCCACGAGGTGACAGGCTTACGGCCTTCACTGGCAGCTGTCACCGTGGTCGCTAATCCCAAGCCCCTCCCGCTCAGCAGTGAGCAGGACCGCTTTCAGCGTGAAGAACGGCAGGTCGCTGCAGCGAAGGTGCGAAGCGTGTGGCCGCGGTGCAGGCTGGCAGGCACAGGGCCGCCAGCTGGCGCATGGCATAATTTGAAATGGACCATATGTTTAAAATTATGAACCCAGATGTTAGGCCTTGGCGCCTCAGGTTCGCTCCATTAGACTCAACCCTCTAGGTGTCTCCAATGGTCTTCCAGCCTCCAGGAAACTTGCATTAAAATGCAAATGAGTTTCCTGAGAAGGGAAATGTATTAAAGTATCCTGTAGAAAGTCGCTGAGCCACTGAGCCGGCTTTATTTGGGGGAAGTTGGGGTGAGAGAGTTTGTTAAGGATGGAGGCAAGAAGAGTCATCTTTCTATGGGCAAATAATGCTCTGTCCCCTGAGCTCAGTGTTGGACCAGGGGCTTCTTTGTACTAGGAACCGCGGGGACTTGCCAGGTGACTGGGAGTCCGGGAGGAGAGAGGCAAGAAGCAGAAAAGTTGAAGCTTTTTATAGTCTTAAAATCCTGTTCTGGCCCCAAACACAGAGGAGCAAATTTGATCCCAGTCCCCACTTGTGTGAAGCCAAGGAATTGTGAAAAACTGGTCCAGGTGACGACGCTTAGCCGAAGCCTGAGGGATGCACACGCATGCAGTTGGGCCCAGAAGGAGGGTCTGTTTCTTATGTGTGTTACACCCCTTGATGCTTGATTCCCTGCCTTATGCATGCTGGGGCCCAATTAATGTTTGCACAGGGAATGATAAAAGCTGCAAAGATGACACATGGCTAAGGATGGTAAAGGGTTGTTTTCTTCACAGAGATCAGAATTCACCCCTCAGCAGCTACCCATCCCCTCTCTCAATGCTGTCACCTCTGCTCTTGCTGCCTTTTGATGAGCAGGAAAAGGCAGAGAGGGCATTTCTCTTTAGGGGGTCAGGGGTAGAATTTCTATTTTTTTCCTTTAAGGCCATAATTCCAAATTCTTTCACTGAAATCTAGAGTGTTGTGCCTTCAAGCAGGGAATAGGAGTCGCCTTGCATGCATAGTATCTTTCTGTACTAAAGGAGACAGGTAAGTAGATATTTCTCTATAGAGCAGTACTATTTTAAAGATTTAAAAATTTTAAGGAATAGAGGAGTCATGAGACAAAGATCAGAAATAAAACCATGTTTGTACCACGAAAGCCTCTTCTGAGCACTTCTCTGAGGTTTGGACTTTCTGATCTCTAGTGTGAATTATCCTACAGCCTTAATCACCCTATAATCTCCAAGTTGATAAAATAATAATAGCGGCTACCCCTTATCAAGTCCTTATTTGTTAGGTACTGTGCTCATCACTTTACACGTTAATTCTCCCATTCCTTACAATAACTTAGAGCAGCCGTCCCCAACCTTTCTGGCACCAGGAGCCAGTGCTCCTAGGAGCATCTAACGCCTGATGACCTGAGGCAGAGCTGAGGTGGTGATGCTGGCGCTGGGGAGCGGCTGCGGATACAGACGCAGCTTCACTCACTCACCTGCTGCCCACTTCCTGCTGTGCAGCCCGGGTCCTAAGAGGCCACAGACTGGGAGTTGGGGACCCCTGACGTAGACCATTATTGTCCCTATTCCATAGATACCAAACGAAGCTTGGATGTGTTATCAACGTGCTCTAAATCATGTGGCCAGAAACTGGCGGAGTGAGAACTTGAAGCCAGGCATCAGGCTCCTAAGGCTGAATACTGGTGACTTGCTGCTTAACTTCTTGGCTGCCACTTATGAGGTGAAAACATATGAGTCCCTGTCTTCACATTCTTTTGTCCCTAAAATATTCCTCAAGCCAGGAGAAAAGCCTTTGTTGAGGAAAATACCACTTAAACACACAGGGCTCTGCAAACACAGGAGTGGGTAAGAAACAGAATGAGGAAACGTGAATTTAGTTATATAATAAAAATATTCCATACTCCCACCTCTTGGTAAAAAGTACACACTTTCTTAAAAACTACCAAGAAGACGTAGCAATGGACCTTTCAGGCATGCTACATACCTATCTATATATTCCTATTTTGATTATTCACTGAGTGATAAGAATTTTCCAGGAGACTGGAGCTTGAAGAGCAGTATCTCTTGAAAGATCTTCAGATCCAGGAAGTCAGATAAAGCGTTTTCTTACAATGACTTTCCGAGTGAGCTGAGTAGCTCAGGTTTGGGCTCCACTGCCCACTAGCTGTGTAACTTCAGCCAAGATGTGTAAGCCACCCCGGGCTCCCCAGTCTCCCTGTAAAGTGGGAAACAGGTACGGGTGAGGCACAGTGAGGGGCATAACCCCTGGGAAGTGGTCTCTTCAGGGAGGCCTGGTTGGTGGTTCTTCAAACACTGTCATTATTTTGGGAAACAGGGTAGCCTCGACAAGAGACCATCCAGTCTCACTCACTGCAGTGAAATGCCTCTTCAGCCTTGGGAACACATAGCATCCGAGTGGCCGGGCCAGGACACATTCGAGGTGGCAGGTGCGAGTGTTTAGTCCTAAGCCCAGCTGGGCCTCTCAGTGTTAAACCAGAGGACTGGGAGTGGAGGCAGCGAGTTCTTCTGTCATTTGTGACTTTTAAAATCCTCGCCCCAATGTCGGCCTACCTGAAGGTGATGCACATTCTGCTGAGGAACAGCTTGGGGCCGGGGGGCGGGGTGTAGCCAAGCAAGAGTCTTGGAGCCTTTACTCGGAATTGTGTGGCTTTTGAAAGACGTCATGTTCAAGATAGGCTTTTGTTCTTTTGGAAAGGAGAAGCTCTCTTCCCTTTTGCACGGCTACAGCAAGCTGCAATTCACACATCGCCAATTTTCAACACATGTGCACGGGCACACGCGCGCGCACACACACGTTGAAGCTAGTCCTGGCTCCCTCTGAAACAATCCATTCTGCTGCTTCACTGTTAATGACGGCTCGCGCACACTGATAACCAAATGACACTGAACCCGGAGTGTCTGTCTGTCTCTCTGCATCACGTTTACGCAGGTTGATGAAATCATTCCAGGCAGGGTTAAGGCAAGTCTCCATGGTGCAAAGGTTCTGCTTAAAACAAACACTGCTTGCTTTCGGGACCTGGCAGGGAAATTAAAAAGAAACCCAAGATGCTCTAGGCTTCTGTCCTGGTTTCCAGGCAACCAGATGCTGGGTGCAGGAAGGGAGAGGGGCTTCTTCTGGTGCCAGACAGTATTGATAGACAGTGGGTCGCTTCCCTAGCCAAGGAGATGGGGAGGGGCAGAGGAAGCCTGCATAAGCCTCATTACCCTAATCAACCATAGAGTCGGCCCATTGGCAAGGAGAGCTGGAAACGCGCCCATCTGCAGGGGCTGTGCTGGGAAGAGATGCTTCTCTGCATTTTACAAAGACCGGGCTGCAACAAGCACCAGGATTCCTGGAACTATCGTCTTGGCTGTGTAATTCAGGTGGGCAGAAGGAACCTGACAACTGCCTCCTTGGGGAGACCCAGAAGCCACTCTGGGGGCAAGGGCAGAGGAGAGACTGGAACGTTGCTGGGTGTTTCTTCCCACAGCTCGATTTAACAAAGATCCCGAGAGAGCCACAGGTGCCAATCACAGTGCTAAGCAAGGGTGGAAAAGATGGGCGAGCACCAAGCCATCGAATCCACAGTGCTCTTTCTTTTTGTCAAGGTCCAGAGCCCCAGGGATCGCATGGTCCAGGGGAGTTGCCAGGGGCACCTCAGACACTCCTGGGTTCAAATTTGTACTCTGCCTCTTACAGGCTGAGCGAGGGACCTGTGCTCTTCCCTAACCCCTCCGAGCTTCCTTTCCGTTCGGTCCACAGGGGGTTTGATCAGCAATCGGCACACTCATATTATTTCCACTCAAAAAAAAGGTTTGCTGTCTCAAGAGTTTCTACGGTGAAGCTGTAAAAAAGTCTGTCCAGCCCAAATAGTAAGGAGAAAACTGGTTTGATCAGTAAGGTTATCTCACGTTTTTAGGCTTGCATTTCCAATATTGCTTTCATGGCACACATAATGCAGACTACAAAATACATTATATAAAAACATACAGCACACATATAGCACTTAATAAAAGTATGTGGCATAATAGTCTATGCCAGAAATTATTATTTCCATTTTGTAGGAGAGAAAACTAGATCGCAGAGAGATTAAGGGTCTGCTGGAGTCACGAGGCTGGTTCACGTGAGCCAGGGTCTCTATCCCAGAATCTGCAGGGGAGACACACTTGCTAAATCGTGCCCCAGCCCTGCCTTTGTCACGGTGCCCTTCCTTCTCCGGCCGCCAGGGCTCACCAGAGTGGGTCCTGGGACTCCCAGAGGCCTCAGTCCAGCCGCTTCCACCGCCCACCTGAATCATCCATGCCTGTCACGTGGTCCCCACGCCGAGTTTTGGCATCTCATTCTCAGGGGCATCCCCTGTTCTCTCTCTGGTGCCTGAGTCTCTCCAACACACAAAATCGCAACCAAACCAACCAAGAAGCGAACGAAACCAGAAAGGAGTCGAACACCAGGCTTTCTCGTCCTGGCTCCCCCCGCTGACTGGCCGTGGGCTTTGGGCGAGCCCCTGAAATTCCCGGAGTC
The DNA here is from genome assembly GCA_003508835.1 of Eonycteris spelaea. Classification (NCBI taxonomy): domain Eukaryota; kingdom Metazoa; phylum Chordata; class Mammalia; order Chiroptera; family Pteropodidae; genus Eonycteris; species Eonycteris spelaea. The sequence goes on along the minus strand of PUFA01000004.1, from coordinate 5,800,420 downwards.
GAGCTTTGGTTTCCCTCACCGCAGGGACAGAGGTCACACGGTCCCCGACTCATGGCCAGTGTGAGAGGAAGTGACGAAATGCGGATCACATTGCGGAGAAGCACTGACACTTGCTTACTGGCAAAGCAGTCAATCTTTCTGCGGGAATTCTTCTAAAGGCTTCAGAGACGCGTGCTCCAAGCTCGTGTGATGGGGCCTTCTGTGGTGAGGGAGTGGGGGAAAGACTTACTGGGGACTTACGAGGTATTGGCCCTGTTTGTGGTTCATGGGGTTTGCCTCATGTCTATCCTTACACTTGACCTCTGCAAGGTAGACCCCATTGTTGTCAATTCATTTTACGAATGAAAACTGAGGCCCAGAGAGGTTTAGGACTTATCCAGAGCACACAGCTAGTTAGCCCTGTGTGTCACACAGCCTCCCGGCCCGTGCACTTCCCCCAGCCGTCTCTTGCAGTGACACTTGGACCAAGCCTTTCCAAGGGCTGTTAAGCGAGGATGAAAGCCCAGAGCATCTCAGGATGCGCGCGAGAGGGGCCTGTAGTCCTGCCTCCAGCTCGCAGAGGAGGGCCGGGGCTGGGACTGACCGCAGGCCCATCCTCCTCGCTCACATGCACCAGATCGACGCCTCAGTTAATAAAAATACCAAAACCATAGCACGGGTAGAGCACCTGGGGACCACACATTACCCAGCTGTCATCAGCGCTCACTCCCCGCGTTCCCGGAGCCTGCGTGCAATGCACACGGAGTCCTTGGCACCGGGGGTGGTGCTCCCCTCTGCCGATGATCCCGCTGCGGGCCCACCCTCCAGGCCTGCCCCGACCCTCCCGGGGTAGCCTCATGCTGCCCCACTCTGCTGTCTGGTTTCTTGCACTGACGGCATTGATGGCCTATTCTCTACCTCACCATGGGAGGAACAGGGCTTTTGCTCCTCCAGGCCCTTGTGTAACAGGAGAGGATTTGAAAGGGACGGGCGTGTTCCAAACTGGCTTTCTGGGAAGAGCTCTGGGCTCTTCTACGGCCTCCCTGGGGGCAGCCCCGCGGGCCAGGGAGGGGACAGAAGGAGGACTTCGGGTCCCTAACCCACTTGGATCTGTGTTACATTTTAGAACGCTGTGTGAAACTTTGTTTCGACAAAGGGTTTGGTCGCCAAAATTAAATAATTAGATGCATAAATCTATCAAGTAAAAGGGCTGAGCAGCAGGATCCCACGGTCCCGCCTGGCGAGCACCCTCCCCGCGTGCCCTCGGCGGAGGACGCGGAGGACGCGGATTGCTGCGCAGAGATGCGAACCATGCTCGCTGCCTACACGGGTGTTTGCCGGGGCCACAGCGAGAACAGGAAGTGACCAGTAAGGACAAAGACGGTGAAAGCTGGGATTCGAGTTAGGCACGTGACCGAGAGCCTTCTCTGCCCCTGAGCAATGATGCAGACGAGGCCTCGGGGCACAGCTGGGGGTGGAGCCACACTGAGTCCACCCCCCCACACTAAGATCCGGATGTCCGCAGGACTCAACTCCTGAGGGACGCTTTCAAGTCCCCGTGACTGTAGGCGTGACGTCACGGGGGAGGGGGTGACAATCAAAGCTCGTCGCTGAGTTCTGACCACAGAGCAGTTTGGAAGAACCTTCTGCACACACACGGGGCTGTTCATTTTAGCAGAAACCGTGGCTTATTTAGATGGTGCCTCATGGGCCTTTCTTCACGGAGTTCAAATTGGCATTAAACCATGTCTTTTGTCCTTTCTGCTGGTCTCTGTTTTGACCATCTTTGGCAGATTAAGACACACGTCTATCACGGTGAATAAAGAAACCTAGGATGGGTGGCAACCAGCTAAGATTGGGGATAACGATAAACTCCCAGAGTCACGAGACACTTGGCATTCAAGGGCACGGGCACTTGGCAGGGCACATTTGTTCCTTAAGCCACTAGGATCCGAGCCTGTTTTAATGTTGTTCTGAAGGAGGCTGGGTCCCTTCTCAGTAGTGGCCCTTGAATTTATTTCATCATATCACCCCATTTTATTTTTTTCACAGTTTTTTTTTTTTTTACCTTTTACCTTATTTCTTGTTTACGTTCCTTCTCCTTCAGAAGAGGGGGATGTTGACAGTAGGAACCCCATCTGTCTTGTTCACAGATGTATCCTCAGGTTAGAACAGTACCTGGTGTGTTGTAGGGACTCAACAAGCATCTACTGACTGGATGGATGGGTGGGTGGACAAGTGGATGGTGGGTGGATGGATGAATGGATGGACAGATGGATGGACAGTATATGGCCTTGCCATCTCAGTACAAGCCTGGAGCAACCATGGTGCAGCTGAGATGTACTATCCAGGACATCCGGTCTGCTACCCCACAAAAATCCCTAAAACTAACTTTTCGTGCTCACACCTGGAAAGCGAGCATCATCTCCACCCAATGGAATTGTGTGTGAGCCTGAATTTAGTTCACGTATTTGAAAAGGTCCCTTGTTGTCTGGCACATGCTAGATGATACCGTTAAATCAAAGATGGCTTTTATCATTTCTCCCATGTCAGAGAAGAGTAAAGCTGAGGTTCAGCGCGTACCTAAAAGTGGCAAAGCCAGGGATGTGCCTGTATCTGTCATTTGCAGAACACAGCTCTTTCTGCTGCTTCATGCAACTTTTCTAGAATAATCTCTCTCTTCTCTCTTTCTCTCATAAACTCAGGGCATGTTTATGATTTAACATTTGTTAATTTAAACTATAACATTTCCACAAACATACTCTTCATTTTTCTACTCAGCCAAGACACATTCCCAAGTAAAGGCTTCAAACAGATAGACAGATGGAGTGGGGGACAAAGGTCATTTTACGGAGGGTGAGCTTGGCTCTGAGCCTTCCCCTCCTGGTGGCTCTGGGTCTGTGGCTCTTTCCACAGCGAAGCAACCTTTCTGTCAGGTCCACGGGACAACCTTGAATCAGGGCCCACGGTGGGCCCCAGGGACTCCCCCAAACCTCCCCTCCCTCCTGAGTCCCTCGTCCCCTGGAAGGGCAGCGGGGTCCTCTGGGAAGGACACAGAGCGAGGACCTGAAGCGCCGGACCCTCACACTTCACGCAGGCGCAGTGGGGCAGGAACAAAGGGGAGGAAGATCGGAGGCGGAGGTTTCTGGGCGGTGTCACCCAGGGTTTTGATTTACCTCGCGATGAGAACAGCTGTGTCCCAGAGGGGAGACACTGAGTCTCCTTGGGTCTCCTGCCCCGTGTTTTGATAAGAGGCACGGGGTAGGGAGAGTGGACCAAGACGGGGAGTCGAGTTTCTCCCAGCGGCTGCACACCCGGCCACGGGCTAATCTCCTGTAGATAACCAAGACCAGGGGCGGGGGGCCTCCCTGTCTCCCCACTGTCTGCAGGTATTTTCTGTCACCAAGGAGAATTACTGATGCTGAAACAGGTCAAACAGACGCAGCCTGGGAGCTGAGGAGGCAACGAATGGAGCCTCTCGGAAAGTGCCGGGTCCGAGGAGACAGTGAGAACCACAGAGCCACAGAGTCAGAGGGACACTGGTTCGGCTCCCACCTCTGCCTCCCGCAGTGGTAGAGGTCAAGGTCGTGGTTTCCATGTCTGTGCTGCAAAGGGCTCACAAGGTCGAAACGAGCTAGTGTGTAAAGGGCCGTCGGCCGCCTCGGGAGAGACGAGCTGAAGGAAGGAATAAGCACTCGGTCTCGAGAGCGGGCAGAAACGATCCGTCATCTCAGGGCACAGCCGTGGGTAACGAGCTCCCTGCTCCGCACTCCGTCCCCATTTGGGTTTTACTGTGGCACGACTTTGCAGCTTTCCCACACTGCACCCCAATTTTACGAAGCATTTAGCCCTCTCTGTCAGCTTCTCTTTCCTCAAACACAGAGCCAGGTGCATTTAGGGCAGCTATGTCTCCCCCCCGCCCCCACACACGCACATACTTGCTGATGATAAGAATCACCACGAGTGCCTATTATTTAAAGGAAAACAAGGAGGAGGAGGAAGGCAGAAAATTCCAAACGGTCCCAATTAGAATGGCCGGTGAACGGCCTGGGAATCTGTATTTCTAACAAGCTTCCTGGGGCTTCGTATTAGTAAGTTTGTAAAACATACCTCAGAACATAGCTTTCACACTTTTTTTCTTTTTGCCCAAGTCTCACAGTAAGAAATACATCAGTGAATGTGTTTTACGTGGCACACCGACACACACACACAGGGAAATGACCGGGGAAGGTTTCGTGGAACACTACTCACCCTCACTATCTCTACTCCACTGTTCTCCTTTGCACTCCACTCTGTTCTATTCTGTCAGCGTGACCACCCCAGAGGGTCCCCAGAAACCAGTCTCCCAACTCTCAGCTGAAGGATCATCGGGGCTCTTGATAAATGTGCAAATTTCCAGGCCTCATCTCCAGAGATCTGATACCGTTTTGGAGAGAGATCGGAACCAGAGTGTCCAGGGCGGTTCTCGGTGTCACCTGACTGGAGAGTGAGTCCAGGGAGAGGGAGTTTCTGACGGGTCCAGATCGGCCAGAGGTCACCTCTCGGTCAGAAAAGGGGAGATGCTTGACAGGCAGTTCTGCCAACACAGCACCCCGGGGTAGGCAGTTCCCCAAAGTATGGACAAGAAAGGGGGGAGAGAGCTACTACGGATTGTTCTTGTCCCATCGAAATTCGCAATGTTGAAATGCTCACCACCACCAAGGATGGTGTTAGAGACGGCGCCTTTGGAAATGAGTAGGTCATGGGGTGGAGCTTTCACGGCTGGATCGGCGCCTTTACAAAATAGACCCTGGAGAGCTCCCTCGCCTCTGCCAACCGTGAGGACGAGGCGAGAAGACAGCCCGCTGTGAACTAGGAAGCGGTTCCCACCAGACACCGGGTCTCCTGGGGCCTTGATCTAGGACCTTCCAGCCTCAGGAACTGTGAGGAGCAAATGTCAGGGGCGTGTTAGCAGAATGGCGTGTGCTCGCCTGCTCTAGCAGCCCGATGGACTGAAACAGACCCGATTGGGGAACGCCAGTGTCATCGGAGAGACCGCCCCGGATCTCCCAGGTAATGGCTACGAAGCTTTCCTCTGCTGCTTCTATTCACCCCGTGCTCCCCAGGGCCGGCACAGGGTGCCCAGCTGGCACTGCGTGTGGGTGGCATGGAAGCCAGGGCGTGGCTGCATCTTGACTACTGGTCTTAGTCGTAGACGATCAGGATTTTGATCCCGTGCTTCATGCGCACGAGTGAAGGCAAACTCCCTGAGGTCTGGCCTTTATAGCTGACAATGGTCTAGATGGTTTGCATTTATTTTATTTGACAAACTCTTACCATGGGCAAGCCAGTGTTTTTGAGAGTGTTACAAATGTTAACTTCTCATGTCTGCGTAAAAACATAAGAGCAGTACTATTATGTGCTAGGAATCAATTCAAGTGGTGTACCCATATTATCTCTAATATTCACATTTATCCTGTAAGCAGCAGGGACTAATGTTCTCTAGATGAGGCGCTGAGACTCAGAGATGTTATATAACTTGCCCAAGTTCCCACAATAAGGACCAGAGCTGCACGTTGAACCCTAGTAAGGAAGCGTGAGTAACGCCAGGAGAATCTGTAAAACGGTATTTAATCCTACAGTCATCGGCTTTTGCATGCTAAAGACAGTCACGGGTTGAAATGGGCCAAGCCCTGAGACAGGGGTGGGAAGAAGCTCCCTTTTTTACAAATAGAAACAGAGACACAAACCAAAGTGACTCACATAAATCCCAGCCATGGGCAGGACACTAGTAAACACATGAACTCCCCAGTGGCTGACTGAACACTTCTATAGCTTCGATGTGCCCTCATTCTGTTCAAGTGAGTGACAAGGAAATTCATCACTGCTTATATAAAGCTTTTTTTTTTTTTTCAATGAGAAGAAGAAAGGTTTATTAACTCATGGAGACTTCCATTCAAACATCAAGCTCTATTTTAATTTTCTAGTAGCAGGTATGACAGTCGGCCACGCTTTAAGACAATGACTCAAATTCCCCTTCGCCAGCACTGTAGCGAGTGTTATGACCGCCGACTAATACTGGTTCTCGGTTTGTGTGCTCGCCAGGATTTTCTGAGCAAACTATGACTCTCAAGGTTGCCCCCAGTAGGTTCTGGGCTGGAAACTCTTATTACTCTTAATTTGGAAGGAAGAGAAACAGGCAGCCTTTTCCTCTAAACAAGTCTGTCCCGGGTCTCCTGTTACTTCCTCTCGATTCTGCTCGTAAACTACAGAGTTCTTGTTTGGCTCATTCCTCTCTTCATTCACATACACGATCATATAGAGCTAGCGGAAGCCAACTGATACTTTCAATATTCTGTCTACAGATTTCCTTGCTCAGATCTATGGATTCAGTAGGTAATTTTCTATCTTTAAGTTACCTTGGAGAAGAGCTTGGACTGTTTCGGACTGTTGTCCCACCGTTACGCTAACCTGCGATGCCTTTTTCTCCAGGTTCCAATAACAGTTTTCCTCACCTTCTGCTCCCCTCCTGTCTGCAGCCAATGTCATTAATGTTAGGTTTTTGTTACTCTGACACCTTCATCTTTGGATACCAACTGTGCTGGTTAATTTTATGTGTCAGTTTGATGGGGCCACAGGGTGACCAATATTTGGTCAAACAGTACTCTGGGTGTGTCTGTGGGGGTGTCTCTGGGTGGGATCACATCTGAATCAACAGACTGAACACAGCAGAAGCCCCTCCCCGTGTGGGTTGGCCCATCCAAGGCCTTGAGGGCCTGAGGGGAATAAACAGGCTGACGCTCCCAGGGGTAAGGACGAAGTCCTCCTGCCTGGTTGTCCAGCTGGAACTTGGGTCTTTTCTCGAACTAAAACATAGGCTCACCTTGGATTTGGGGGCCGCCGAATGTTTGGATTGGAGTTGACACCACCCACTCTCCTGGTTCTCAGGCCTTCACTCAGATTGGGACTACACCGTCAGCTCTCCTGAGTCGCCAGCCTGCCGGCTGCAGATCTTGGGACTTCTCCGCCTCCTCATTACGTGAACCAATTCCTCTGGTTTCTGTTTCTCGGGAGAACAGTGACTAACACACCAACTTGTATATCTTATTTGTCATGGCATATCAAAACTTCCCCAAGACTTAATGGCTTAAAAACATGGGTAGGCAAACTTATGTTTTGTAAAGAGAAAGAGAGTATAGAGGCTTTGCGAGCCATGTGGTCTCTACGCAACTCTGCTATTTAGCACAACAGCAGCCCCAGACGATACGTAATGAATGAGTGTGGTGGTATTCCAATAAAACTTTATTTACAAAAAAAAAAAAATGTGCCTGGGCAGATTTGGGCCATGGAGCTTGACTTAAAACCATGATCTGCTATTTCTGATGCCGGTGGTTGACTGGGAAGTCCTGCTGGTCTTGCCTGGGCTGGCATGTCATTGCAGGCAGCAGTAGTCAGCCGGTGGTTCCGCAGGGGGTGGAGAGACTAAGGTGACCTCACTGTCATGTCTGGGGCATTGGTGCTGGCGTCAGCTTAGCCTTTCTCCACAGGATCTGTCAACATTCAGTAGTCTAGCCTAGGTTTCTTTATGCAGGGACTGGAACATTCTGAGAGAGCGAAGGCAGAAGCTGCAAAGCCACTGAAGCCCAAGGCTCCAGAACTTACATGATTTCGCCACACTCTGTCGGCCCCGGCAAGCCACAAAGCTGGGCCAGGTACAAGGGGTGGGGAAACAGACTCCACCTCTGGGGTCTCGAGGGAGCTGCCCAATGTCATCGTCATTACTTTTCAATCTCAGGAATGAACAGGGTAGCGTCTTCGCTTTCGTGTCTTTTCCCAGCAGACAAAATTCTCCAGGGTCTGCGAGCAGTTTAGGCTCCCCGTTACCAGCATGCATCCAGGGGAGCCAGGTCACACTCATGAGACGAAACTCTCTTATCAGCCTCACCTATACCTTCTGATAGCTATCTTAGAATCTTGGTCTAAATAGGATGGTAGCCCAAGGTCAAAAGATAGACTCATTGGACCCTGGAAAATGAAGACGAAGAGGCAATAGGAGATACCTGTGTCTGTCCAGAAGGGGGAAAGGAGTGTCCCCATGTCCTGTCCTTCCACGACCTGTCCTCTCACCCACAGTAAAAACTGCAGGTTCATGAAGATGCAGCCCATTATCTTTTCCCTGGTCCCATCGCCTTGACCCGGAAGGGACTACAGCATGATACTAAACGCGGTGGAGCGTTTAAATTTTCAGAGAAATCATGAGCATCTCCTGTAGGTGTTTCAAATTCTCAACCTTCCCTCGTAATTTTTAGCATTTTTAGGTCTCTTTTCTCTCCAAAGATGAAATCAGCGCAATCATTTTTTTTTTTTTGTAACGAAAAATTAAAATTCCTGGCTGGTTCTGGCCATCAGATACTTTCCGTGGGATAGTGATCTTGTCATTTTTAAATAAAATGTTTTCAGATCAGTCTCCTAACAGATGCGCATATAGCTGTAGCATGTCTTTGATGCATAAGCCAAAAGATAAAACATTGACTGATGTTGTCTATAATGCATTTTTATCTTCAAAATAAAATTTCATATAAAAATATAGATGAATTAAATATATATATCTCTAGAGGCTAAGAAAGCAGCCTCTAAAAAATGTTTCTCTTCCTCTCCCTAAACTATCCTTTCCTAAAGTAACCATTTTGAAAAGTCATCATTAAAATGCATGAAAATGAAACCTCCCAAGATACCAATCATTCCTCCACAGAGAACACAAATGTGGCTGATTATTTGCCTTTTAAAAGTGTTGAATTTTTATGACTCTTTGTTTCAAGCTATTTGTCATTGAAAAGGCCGTGCAAAACCAGACACAGAATTCACTTTCAAAGGTAACTCATACCGAAGGGTCTGCAGTGGTATTATTGGCCGGCCATGTGGACTTAAGAACCCCAGTTCTGAGAAGGTTTTAAATCAAAAGTGTTAAGTAGAGTTTAAGCCCCATGTCATTTTAATTCCCAAGCTTTAGATCCATGAAGCATGAATTTTATGATGGAAATGACAACTGACCCTCATCTGTAATAGATACAGAAAACTAACTTTGTGGCTTCCTCAGTAATTCTCAGCAAGTCTTGAAGGCAGATACGGTATGAGTGACTACGAAGGCAGGCATAAAATCAGCTGGCCAGAGGCTCCTGAGGGTTTACCAGCTGTCCCCTCCATGCTCAGCTTACATTCCTGCCTGCCTGCCTTTCAGTGACATCTACCTCGTCTTTTACAACAAATTTTTCATAATTCATACAATAATGAAGCAACTGGCAGTTACCATTTATTGAGTGCTTAACATATGTCATGCACTGGGCTACATGCTTTGATGCTTTATGTCATTTGATCCTTGTAACAACCCTGAGAAGCACTGAGGACACTTTTTCCAACTTTAAAGACAAAGAAACCAAGCTCGGTAAGTTAAATAGTCTTCCTGACGGTGCACAGGCATAATAAGCAGAGCAGAGCTGGGATTCAAACACAGGTCTCTCTGCCCCAGAGCCTGAGCTCTGGTCTATTGCCATAGTCTAACGGTTAATCATCCTCTTGTGCTGCTGTCTCCCTGATCACGGCAGAAGCTTCTCAAGGAGAGAGACTCGTTATATACGATTGTATCTTCCAGGGAAAGTGATACAAAAACCCAATAAAGAGAATTTATCTGCTAGCAAAAAATAAATGTATATACTTTGTATATTTTATATGTAAAATGTATATTCTATATCATATATTATAAATATAAAATCTATAAATTTTATAAAATTTATATATTATATGTAAGTCATACCTTTTATATATAATTTATATCTTATATGTACAATTTATATCTTTCACAATATAATTCATACCTTTTATATATAAAGTTTATATATCTAAAAGTCACCAGTTTCCAACATCCATCTGAAAAGCCCACATCTTTTAGGGAATTTTGCAATGCCAGGATACAAAATATTTTGTCATTCAGTTTCAACTTAATCAACTCAAAATGCGCAAAGTGACAGGCCATGTTTTGAACGGAGCTCCAAAGAGGCTGAACCGGGAGGGGCGCGAGGGGCTGGTCTCCCCAGAAAGCAAAGCAACGCGCGGGAACGGGTCGATTATGCGGTGCTTCGGCTGCACAGCGCCCCCTCGGACGGCCCCGCAGAGCTCTGGATTTGCGAGGAGTGTCAGCCTGAAAGCTTGATAAAGTCCCATTCCTCTAACAAATTCCACTGTCACCTCATTACGCATGAAAAATAGAATGCTTTAGGACACTTGGAGATATTTTCGGTAAAAATAACATTTTTTCTCTTTATAAGGGAACTGAAAAAGCCGCCTAATTGTATGGCGAGCAGTCGCGGCGGGCCGCAGAGCCGCTGGGGTCAGGACCAGAGCGCTCATAGCGTAAACTGTCCTCCATCCCACGGGGGTTTCCTCCCCGAAGAGGAATGGCTGTTAAAACCTTAATTGAGAGGTCAGTGGTCTTAGGACAGGCAGGAGATAAGCCGCTCGCTATGTGAAGTAATGAGGACTTTGATCTGCCAGGCCTCTTGGCACAGACAGAGAGCCAGCGACGAGCCAGCGGCCCTCTAATCTGCTTAGAGATAAGCTGCAACCGTTTGGCCCCGTTTGGCTGGGGCAGGGGCAGCCAGGGCAGGGCGAGCACTGCTCTCTGTGCGCTGTGGCCTGACCCACACAGTCGGTGCGGCCGGACGTTGCCGCCAAGCTCTGCACCCACAGTCCCAGAAGGAGATGCGACCGGCCCTGCGGGCGCTCGACCCAAGGAAGCGTCTCTGGGAGTTGCCACCATCACCTTCCCAGGGCTGCTTGGGAAGATGGCCGTCATGTGGCTTCCCCCAAGAATCCAGCGTCCGCAGAGAGCTGGTCAGAGCGCTACAGGACAGAAAGCGAAGGAGTCGGGGAGAGAAGAAAGGAGGGAATGAGGAAGGAATTGAAGAAGTGTGTTATTTTTCCATCGCTGGGCTATGCTAAGGATATGAAAGTTGAGAATGTGATATTGAAAAGGAAAAGATATGTAAAAATTAAAAGGCCTCTTTAGAGGATCTCAAAGTATCCGAAGATTTTAGTGGAGCGAAAAAAAAAAAAAAAACTAAGTCAAAATTCAAGATCCATTCCACAGCAAAACAAACAAAAAAACAAACAAAAAAACCCTGATTTAATAAAAATTAGTGGGGCCATATCTGAGAAAGGGACTCTATCTGCTGGGAAAGACAGATATTCAGAAGTTGATAAAAGCTGCCTTGCATCCCACAGACTAGGAAATGGTCAAAATGACTGATTCTTGGGACCGGAATCTCCACAGGCTGCACGCAGTGGCACACCTGACTGAAGGGGAACTTGAGCGGTCTCAGACAGAAGAAGGACCAAGTGCCCCATGATTTGTGTGACCCTCCTATTCATGTCATTTTGCAAAGCATTAACCCAATGAGGTGGACCTTCTGGGTGCTTTGTAAATGGATGAGCCAAGATGCATCACTCACATTTGCAAAAGAGCTTGGCTGCAGGCAGCGCTCTTCAGGGTAGACACGGAGCCTTTGAACTCTGAGTTCAGAGGCAGTTTCTTCCATCCAGTGAGCCCCACGGCCCCTGACCCAAGCAGGATGCATGCGCCTCCTACGCCAGTGCTTGGACCGCCCATCCCTGCCACCGGGAGCCGGCAGGTGTGCCGCCCCTTCGCAGCTGGGAATGATGATGCCATAGCCAGGCCACTGCTGTCGCTCCAGGAAGCTGAACTGCACGGCCACCAACATCCTCTGGCTTTGCCTGTAAGACTCCTCAAAGGTGTGCTCAAACAGGCAGAGGTTGTTGCACCCCACGTTTAGAATTGATAAATGGGAAGGTTAAATGACTCGGCTGATAAAGGTTCCACAGCTAATAAGAGGCAGAAACCCAATCTGTACCTGGATTTTGAATATCACTCAGAAAATATGCTAAGGAGGCATCACGCAGCCCCACGCCAATGTTAACCGCCAACCTAGAGTTTCACAGAAATTGGAAGTCTAGAACAGGAACCCTAGAAGCCAACTCTTGCCCAGTCAAGGCGTTCCCTGCGGGTGGATATTGGGTTGAGACCCCACCCACTGAATACTTATGTCACATAGGCTAGGCCCGTCACACACCAGCAGGGGTAGCCCCACAGGGGGAGTCTTCCCCTTCCAAAATGTTTTTGGTTATCACAGAAGAGGGACAGAGAATGTGGCCGGTCACACTCTGGCTCCAGGCCCCGCCACCCCCATTCCATTGGCCAAATCAGGGCAACGTGGGCACGCGTAACTTCAGAGGGCGTGGGGATGTGTGATCCCACCATATTTCAGGAAAAGGGGAGACGTGGTGAATGCCTTAATGGCCCTGCCAGCACCCCATCTGAATCCAGAGTGACAGGTTTCCAGAACCAATGATCGACATGCACTTGTTCGAATCTGCAGGTCCCAGGTTTGAATTGGTTGGTATCTTTCTTGCAGGACTTAGCTGAAAATGTCACCTGGCATTCGACTGGGAGAATGATGTTGTCTTGGTGTCGCTAGAGAGAATCGGGCCATTGTGGACAGGCTTTCTTCTGGAAGAGACAACTTAGAGGATTTCGAAGACGGACAGCAGAGCCAGGGAAGATGCCCAGATGAGGATGTTGCTCCTTCTGGGAGCGCTGGGGTCATAAACCATGGGCAACATGCTCCTCCTTTGCCCCTCTCAGCAGGGGCTCCTCTCCCAGTCTTCCTTTCTCCTATTAGAGGACAGAAAGAGGAAAGAAGAAGCCAGAAGAGACAAGGAAGATATGTGGGGTCTCCTGCATTCCTGCGTTCCATAGAAGTGTTCTCAGAAGGGCAGTTCTGTTCTTTAGAAAAACAAAAAACAAACAAACAAAAAAAACAAAGAATGTTTCAAAGAGAAAAAAAGTCTTCTGTTCTCCAGAAGACATGGAATTTCCAAATAAACCAAAAAAACCCCTCACAATAGGGTTCCTCTCTTCCAGCTGGAATCTCTAAGCACACTCCTTGCAGCAGGCTAAAAAAATGTACTTTCAGAAACACAGGAATTTAATGATAATTTCTAAGCATCTAAAATTCCTGAAAGAGACCAAAGCTACTCATTTCAATATTATTTATCTCCAAAATACGCATTGCCTCATTATTATCATCAGATAGTTTCCCAAAGGAAAAAAATTAATTGCCCACCAGAAATGTTTTGAAATGTTTACATGTGCTTCTTTGTATAAGCACAAAAGTGAGTGTGTGGGGGGTGCCTGTTTATAAGTGAGCGAAGTGTTAGTAAACTCTGGTTTGACACTGATAAGGTTCATATGAAAGTCATCACTGAAACTGTTGCCTACATAATAAACAGGATCTCTTGGTTTACCCTCTTTCAAGCATGCCTCACTAGCTTAAAAAACATATTATAACCGGAAGGAAGGCAAAATGGACAGAAAAGATGGCTGAATTATTATTGTGCTCAGTGCAGTTTAGGGAGAAACAACTTTTGGTGAGATCCGGGGTCTCTCAGGGGCCAGGTCTCAGTTGGGTCAACTGTGGGCAAGTCACTCCGCATCTTTTTTTCTTCTTTTTTTTCTTTTCTTTTTTTTTGTAAAACGGTGATAAAGTAGTACTTCTCCTATAGGGTTTCTGCCAGGATTAAATGAGGTAAGACTTGAAAGTCACCTAGAACAGTCCTGGCATAAGTGAGCCCTCAAGAGCTTGGTTAGTAATTACTGTTATCAAAGGAAGTTTGAGTTTTCCCATAAGACAGATTAATTGTCATGATGCTACATAAGGGTCTTTCCTTAGCCACACCTTGCCCAGAGGAGGCCTTGCAATTCAGTGCTTAGGAGGGAAAGAGGGAACGCAGGAGGCCCCGGACTCTTCCCCATGATGTGGGGGATAGTTTGAGGTCTGCCACTAATCACTGGGTCATCTCGGACAGGTAACTGCAAATCTCCTGGACCTCAGCATCCACATCCAAAGAACGAGAAGGCTGACCATATTTTCGACCACAGAACCTGCTCTTCACTATCTTACCAAGAGCTGAAGCACAGAAAACCGATGAAAGCAGAATTACTCTGGTGTGAACAGAGTGGGGGATAGAGGCCTGCTGGGGGAGGGGACCCTCCTTCTGCCACCTTCATGCCACACTCTTCTCCTGGGAACAGGGTCCCCTGGGTTTGTGCAATGGAGCTGCCCTGGGTGTCTTTTGCTGTGGCAGAGGGCCAACAGGTGTCTGTGGACGTCTCATCTACTGGGTTCCCCCATCTGTGCGGGAGGGTCCCAGTGCTCCGTCTGTACCATGCTCGACACAAGATCATACACAGAAACCAATTCTTTGGCCCTCGATGAATATTTAAGGAGAGCTGATCCTGGGCTAAGCACCGAAACAACAACCCTGGTCTCTGACCTCACCGAGGATCTTTCCAGAAGGGAGCATATGCAAATGGGGTTAACCTGACAAGGTTAGGTCTGGACCCTGGTTCTTCTGCCAGACTTCCTATTATTGCAAGAGCTTCAGGTGACATTCTTAGCCACCGAGTCCGCTTCATCTTCAAAACGGAAATCAGAAGCAGCACTTTCTGCATGGCTGTGACCGGCACCAGGTCACTTCTGGAAAGCGCCGGCACAGAGCTGGTGACCTGCCGGTGCCCGGACAGCGCCAGCCCCTTTCCCGCGGCGCTGAGCAAGAAGAGTGTGCCGAGCTCTTACCTGGCCCAGGATTTTAGCAACGTCCGTCTGCGTTTAGGACCACCCTGCCCCGACCCAGTTCCGGGAGAGAGCCTGACCAGCTGCGTCCGGGTCGGTGCATAAATCACAGGGCTCCTGAGTGACGGGGTCGCACAAACTGTCACGACCTCTGGCCCAGGTCATTGCTGCAAGCGAGCCATTGTTCCAGCCTTTCCTCCACGGGCCGGTCCGCAGCTAGGTCTCCCCGCTCCTCCAACCTCCCCCAGAGGCTGCTCTGCCCAGCTTCGGTTAAGACAAAGGGCCGCATTCGGCCCTGACACAGTCCGCAGAGTGAGCAGCCCCCTCAACAAGTCGGAGCTCCGGGCCCAGATGACAGGCCACGCCCTGCCGGACAACAGAGGCGAGATGATGCCACCTCCAGTGGGCGGGCAGCGCCAGGAGGGGAGGCCATTAGTCACCTACTTCATGGCTACAGTAGTCAGGCAGGAGAAAAGCATTTGCTTCTTTTCTTTGAGGCCAACCACTCTTCAGGGGACAAAGGAGCCTCAGGGTCTTAGTGGCTGCGGAAGCCCTCCTGCCACCTGTCCCACGGCGTGTCCCCTCTACGCTGCTCCTGGAACTGCTTGTTTGTACACTGAAAACTGAACCCGGTTATACCTGGCCAGGGGACAGATGCATCGGACAGAAGCTCCTGTCTCAGCCTCTTTGTCATCACTGCAGGTCGCAGCCTTGTGATTTTCTTTTTTGCTCCCTCAGAAGGCACCAGAAATGGCTTTGTGTTCCCAGCAGCCAAACCTGATTTGAACGAGGGAGAAGCGCTCTCTTTTCCTGAATGCGTTAAGGTCGAACGGCAGCATGTTTTATTGGGGGGAAGGAGGACGCCTAAGCATCACCATAGCATCCATTTCTGCTCAGTGCAAACGTTTGCTCCCCACCCTGCGAATCCCAGTCTCACACAAGTGGGTTTTACCAAACTTAGCCATCGTGGAATTCCTTAGGTTTGTGTCTGGCTTCCCTGTTTTCGGGAAGCTCCAGGAGGTCACGGCCTATATGTCTAGTTTATTTCCACTTTTCCTGCAACACAAAGGCAGGATGCACAGAAAACATTCAATAATGCTTTCTGAGTTGCCGGAATGAGACTAAATCAGAAGACCTTCCATCGTTATATCCTAGAAGGAAAGATTCTCTTCCATTCTATGTTCTATGTTCTAATGATGTGTCAAACAGCCAGGCAGGGAAAGCAGGTACAGGCCTATTTAAGCAGGGCACAGTTTTAAATGAATGAGCAATAGTGAAATCTTGGCTCTTCGTAGCACAAAGGGAGGACTTGGCCTTAAACAAGGTGTATTCTACTGAGAGATGGGTTTCTGTGTTAATTACTTGGGGAATTCTTCTCATTTTTAGCAATAAGTCTTTCTGAATGAATCCAGACCCGGCACTCATGGATAAAAATCTAAAGGATCACAAAGTACTGTGGGGAGTAATTAAAATTCAGGCCTTTTGGGTCTCATTTCTATTGCAAAAGAGTGCACGTGCAAGGGATTGTGGATGGATAAAAGAACACAACAACAGCCTGAAAGAAGACTCTGGATACCAAAAGGCATTCAACACCTAATTTTTGTGTGTGAGTGCTTTTCTCAAATATTTCAGCAGAAAAAAAGGTTAACTTTTAAAGGATGTGGACAAGACCACAGGGCTATTTTGCTTTGCCAAGTACTTTTATTTGAAATTTTTAAAAATAAAAATAAACAAAATTTTTTTTACAAAACTGACCAATGTAGAAATATGAAATTATGGAAAGATTGCAAATAGATGAAAGCATTTCAATTTTGCAATACACATTGGTGCTGTCAAGTGGGAAGCCCAGAGACAGCATGCTTGCCTCGTGGGCTATGTTGTTGAAACTAACCTCAGCAGGAAACACACAAGGACCAGCAATCACACCTTCACGTGTGTGGTCAATGCGTTTTGTACAGTGGACATTTGCTCAGCTCTCCCACTTTTACCAGCTTCATCAGAGTTGTGCAAAGACTTGGAGACATTGGATGGCAAGGGGTTCTCTCCTCCCTCAGAAGGGGTGGGGGATAAGAGCTGGGATTTATTGAATCATGTGACTGAAAAGACCTGTGTGAGAAGACGAGGCATGACTAGATCTAGAGGTGCCAATGATCAAGTCATCGGTCTCACAGCAACGCTCAGCTCTGTTCTCCAATGTGGTGAGGCATAATTTTATGTGTCAACCTAACTGAGCTACAGGGTGCCCGGTCACTGGTCAAACATTCTTCTGAGTATGTCTGTGAGACTGTTTCTGGGTGAGATTCACGTTTGAATTGGTGGACTAAGTATGGCAGAAGGCATTCCCCAGTGTGGGTGGGCCACATCCAACCTGCTGAAGGCTTGAATGGAATGAAGAGGCTAATCCGCCCAAGAATAAGATGGACTCCTCCTGTCTGGAGCTGGGACATCAGTCTTTTCTAGGCTTCAGACTAATAACAACTTGAATCCTGCTGGGCTCCCAGCCTCCTGGCTTTCAAACTGGAACTACCCATCAGCTCTTCTGAATCTCCAGCTTGCTATCTGCCCACCTTGTGACTTCTTAGCTTTCATTATTACATGAGCCCATCCCTGAACCAGTCACAGTGGCTGATGTTACAGAATATGCTGATTGACAGGCTGAGCTGGAGAGAATGCCCGTCCCGGAGTCAGAGTACGAATGGCCCCACTAGAGCCATATAAACTAAGAGAGAGAAAAGAATGATCCCCAAAAGAGTCAGGGTGCTGTACCCTAAGATAAAAAGAGATGGTGAGAGGAAGAACAATGCACATTACAGAGCTATACTCCAGTTGTCTGACTTCATAGCGACCTTGTTGATTCAACTTCAGAGCCAAGAACTCTAGTATGCAAATCACTGCGATGCAACTTAACAGGTGATCTTGGGCAATACAATTTGCTAAGTCTCCACATCCCCATCTATATTGTAAGAATACTATTTAGGCGAGGCACTACATATGTAAGCACTTAGCAAAGTACCTAGGACACAATGAATATCCAGGCATCATCAGCTGATCTTATCCTTTAAGATATGGGAGTGAAGAAACAGTGGCCGGGTTCTTTTAGCTATAAAATTCATTTGAGCTGGTAGTTCTCAACTCTTGTGTATCCCCAAGGTAGCTAAAGAATATTATATAACCCATTAATAGAAGTTGTGCACGCTGGCAATGAGCTAGAGGGGACTGGTCTCCCGCAAGCTATGTGTCAGAATCTCCAGGGGACATTATGTCGAAAAAGTACCCCTGCTGATTCTGATATGCAGCTCACCCTCCCACCCGCCTTGGGAATCACTGATAAGCCACTAAACGGGCTTATTCGAGCATGCCATAGCAAAGCTATCTTTAAATTACGTCTCCAGCCAAAAATGATTTTAAAAAGAAAAAATATTCAGAATCAATGTGTACTCCTCCCCTGCCCCCTAAACAGCAGAAGGAGGATAATTCATAGTTACACTTAAGGTTCCAATCATAACCCGTCTCTGTTATAATCCTGGTGGTTAAGAATGTGCCTGCAATTTTAAGTCCATAATTATTTTTTAATAGTACTATTATTTCTTTCCATTAAGTCTGTGTCAGTGAACTAGAGCTTGGCCAAAAGAGTGAAAATACATGAAGTCAAGTTGACTGATAACAGAAGTATGCCTTTTTTCTTAATCTCTGATACCAAAATGAAAGGGATAAGAGAAACCAGGAAACACAACAAATGACAACTATTAATTTAGTGTAGCACGATTTGCATAGTAATGCAGGAAATGTGCTGCTGATTATTGCATTTGCTCTATCATTAGAGCCCTGAGAAATGTTCTGAACTTGACTGCTTTCTCCACCAGTTAACATTTTTTGATAACTAAGCCATCTTCACGGTATGAATTGTTCTGTCCGTCCAAATCGGCAACCCTCATTTGGAATATTTTCTTTTTTAAAACACATTAATTTTCCCTATAAACACACATTTGAAAAAATAGAGAGAAATCACGGAAGTCATATTACATTGACTTTGGTTTTACCCCATATATTATGAAGCACTTTTTTTTTTACTCTTGTGCCATGTTTCGCAGATAGTAGACTCAGTTCACCTTGGTAACTGAGAACCCAATTCAGGAATTATGTCACTTGAGTCCTAATCTTGGCAAGAGAAGCCTAGTAGATAATTAAGAAGTCAGAGAGAGTGGGTGGAGGAAAAAGTAGAAATGCCCCCAAAAAAGGGACCTAAATTTTTGGAAATGTAACATTTTTCTTCAATTTTGTCCAACTTTTGGGTTAATTGTGTACTCTTTCTACTTCTGCTCTACTACCCTTCTTGTTCGTTGGTCTACTCAGAATTCTAGGACCACTCCGTAGTATTTCTTGCCTCTACTTATCCTGTCTTCATATCTTTCAGGCTCTATCTTCCTATTTAATTCACCCTTGTGTTAGAGGCCAGTTCAAGCCCCAAACCCTCCAGGAAGCTGACCTTGGTCAACGTCAGCTGATGGACTCACTCTCTCAGCTGCTACAGTGATTTCACCCATTTAATAATACCCTGTGGAACATCTACTATTATTACTTTTTTTCTCTTATCATCTCTTCCTGAATACTTTAGTTCATTTAACACATGTTTACAGAAAACAGCAGATACCGTAGGCACTGGCAATACAGGACTGATTGAAACAAAGAGGCTCCCTGCCATCAAAAAGCCTCTTGATTGCTTTATAATAGAGTGACATCATATGTATATTCAATTATCGGCAAACATGAATGGGGAGGGGGGAGGTGAAGCTGAGTGGATTGGGGGAGGAAAAGGGAAAATAACGATTTAAACAACCCAGGCAATTCTCCCTCAATGAACAAGAGTGTGAGTAAATGTGAACTTGGAGATAAGAGTCTATCTGGTCTGTCCTCTGCTGCATCTCCTTTCTCATCCCTCTGCATCTCCTTACTGTGGGTTTCTTGGGGTGAAACCTCTCTCATATTGGGTATGTACCTTTCTAACATGCCCCAGGGACAAGTCAACCATTTCATTCAGTGCTCAACAGAAGAAGCAGTGATCAGCTACAAGAGTGGATTGGAGGTTGGAGACACTGAAAGATGAATTGTCAGTGAACATCGGTCTCCAACACAATGTGTCCCTTAGTTCACGGGGAATGTTGAACACAGGAGACTTTGTCACAGGGGCCTCTCTTCCTGAACCTATCATCTGAGGGAGAAGCTCCTTTTTGGAGAAACTCCCTGAGGTCATGTGTTTTGGTCATTTCCTCCCTCAAGGCTTAAGAGTACCTAGCAGTAGCCAGTACTAACAATTTCCCAGGCTCACGACAGCTTGAAGACCGGTGGGGTCACACCAACAGGTGAGATGAACCTGGACACTCCTGAGAGTGTCAAATCATTATCTGATGTTCAGTCGTGATAGCTAGAGACCAAGGAGAAGAGCTGGGATCACAGTGGTGTCCGGATCCCGGATCCCGAGTGGATTGTTTTGCAAGAGAAGGGCAGGGGAGTTGTTGGGCATTAAGCCTCCGGCTAAGCTCCAAGTTCCCCCCTTCCTTTTCCCTCCTCTCCACAAAGAGCTTCTTTCAATAAGAGGAATTCTCACAATCTAACTTAGCTGGAATACTTTCTTCACTTGATTCAAGTCCAGGGCATTTTCCCCAAGGCTCTCTGGCCATGTCAGAGGTGGCCCAGAGCTGGTGAAAAGAGAGTGGTAAGATACTCATTTTATTACGTGTTTTCCATTCAGCTGGCCAGGGTCTTATCTCGTCTTTAGCTGCATTTTGCTCCAGCATTGAAAAGAGCAGAAAGTATAAGCCACATACAAATTTCACACAAGCCTGGGATTCTACACCCAGACTGAAATCCTCCCACATCTATTTTTATGTCTGGGGTAAGTAGCATGTCATATGGCCGTTATCCTATCAAAGAGTCGTGTGAGTTGATGACCCTGACTCAGGTCACCCTCCTGTGGGGCTCTGAGCCCACGAGGGGACAACGGGAAGACCTCGCTCTGGAGACGGAGTCTCCTAAAAACCCTCTCACCGGTGCTATCTAATTTTAACATTTTATCCATAAAAAAGGAAGTTCTGAGAGCAGATCTGCTACTTACAGAAATAAAAGTCAAAATGGATCTATTTTTATATTGGAAGGAATCTTTCAAGTAAGATCCAAAGACAAAACTCAGCCTTGAACAGAAATCAAGACTTAAACATGAGCTCAGCAAAACAGCATAGAAATAAATCAATCATCTATGTTACATGTTTCAACAAATATGCCAACAATAATAAAACTTAGGCGCGGTCTTCAAGAGCCAACGCTTCATATATTAAATTCCCTGTAGCACTTTTGAATTGAGTTGAATAAAACAAAGAGTAAAGCAGTTTGTATATTTATGGGATTTTTTTTTCCTTCAGAAACTGTTCAACTTCAGTAAAATGCATCCCATATGTGTGATAACTAAACTGCATTTCCATGAGGCATATATTTTCCTTTAACACCATTTTTCAGTTAATAAATGTTTCAACGGACAGTTTTCCAAGTCCTCATCTCATTTGCCTTAGACAAGATGTTCAAAGGAAAAAAAACTAGGAGGAAACACTCCAGCACTATTTATAAACAAATGCAGTTCAGACGGAAAGTGGAAGCCCACTCATTTGCTTCTACCAGCTCAAATCCAAGTAAACAATTCCCGGAGTTTTCATTACTTGATGTTTAGTCATGACAGCTAGAGACCAACCAAGAGGGACCTTTTGTAAGATGGCAGGCCCCAAAGGATGTCAAACATACATACATACACACACACACACACAAATCCTTAAATGACACCCTTTTCAGGGAAAAAAAGTTCTAAGAGGAAACAAAACAAATAGCTCTCAACCATTTTTTTCTGTTCCCTAGCTCTACCTGGGAAAAGATTATAAACTATGCTTAGATTCATTCAACAAATACTTGTTGGGCATTTACCACATGCCAGGCAACTGCTGGCCCCATGGAGGCAGCACAGAAGGTGGGTTTCAGCCCGGAGAGGGGTCTGGGAGACGTGCTCTGCCCCTGGTTTTGGGGAGGGGAGTGTCAAAGGGACCCCCTGATAGACCTGATGTCTGAGCTTAAAGATAGTGGGAAGGTGAAATGGATAGAGGGAGGCCAAGGTTCAGGCCCACAAGTCAGCAGGTCGGAGAGGAGAGGAGAGGATGAGGTACCTTCTCCATCTTCAGCCCCAAGCGGGCAGGTGCAGGACCAAGATAAGGTGGAGAACCAGCAGGGCCAGACGGCCGAGGCCTCACGAAGGCATGCACGGAAACTCGGGCTTCCTTCTCGAGGGAATAGGGGGTGCCACTGAAGGGTTGTAACGGTGCAGTGACAAGGTGATACCTAGGTCTTCATCGGGGAATCAAGTTCAGGGTTGTGCTTTTTAAAAGTGGCTTGAGTTGTTGTGCTTCAGAGACTGGATCAGAAGGGAGTGGGCCCAGAGAGCGGAAGAAGACAAGGCAGCTGCATGGTGCTGATGATGTGAACCTCCCGGCCATCCCTCAGTGCCCGCTTCCTCGTCACGCGGAAGTGTTCCGAGACGAAATGGGTCATGTGACAAAATGCCCTGCCCCCCCCAATAGTACAGTCCTCAGGTGGAAACTGTAAAGAGGTCTATTTGACTGCCCTGGACCCCAGCCAGTGCTGGCAAACTAGTCACCCTTGAAAGGGTCATGAGTCTTTAAATATTGAGCAGCTTGCAACAGGTTGTTTTTATATTTTTAGGTTCCAATTTCTTTATCTCTTACAAATGTGAGATGTTTATCTTTTCAATAAAACCGAGTACAAATAATATTTGGAAAACTGTGAGACTTTCACAGTACACAGTGAGACACCTAGATCTGTACCTCCCTCTACTCCAAGCCTGAGACCACGGAGAAAGCCTGTAAAAATAATAAGTAGCCATTGGTTTTCTTCAAGCCTCTAGCACCAAAGATAGGGTGCCAGTTAAGAATATTATGGAAATGCCCAAAACGTGGGTGAGGCACTTAAAAAGAAGAAAAAAGTCTTCGAAGGTCTCGAACCTGTACTTAATCCTGAAAGCATCAAATTAAACACTGGCCTCCACTCATCAAGGTGGGGTCAAAGATCTGTGAAACTCTTCAGAGGGTGGAATTTTCTTTTATTTTTAACTTCTAAAGCTCAGATGTGAGAATAACATGATAACCTCTTCGTCTACCAGGACAGCATGATCCAGGCTAAGGATGAAATGATGCTTACATTGATTAAGAGAAACTAATTAGTCTGCACATTTGCTTTAAAAGTTCCCAGATACCCTGAGAAGTGACAAGAAACAGAGACCGTAAATAAAGTAAAACACCCCAAAGAAAGAGCACACCAAGCTGGCTTTGCTCTGTCCTATGGAATAATTCTTTTTCATAAGATGTAGCAAAGGAGTTTGATCTATTCTTTTCTATTTTACCTGGTTTACTAAAAACGAATTCCAGATAGGATTCTCAGATCTTTTCTTCTTGCATATATCTCTAAAAATGTAAAGCTTTGCAAAAACAAACTATACCAGAGTAGAGTCTCATTACTTTAAAAAACAAAACAAAACAAAACAAACACGGATAAATAAGGACTAATCTGAGCCAACTGGTGGCCTTTGTGGTTACCATGGGCCCTAGTTCTGTATCTTTTGCTTAGAATATTAAATATTTTTAAGCAGATGTTTCATCTTAATGCCCACAATAAATATTTTTGATTTAATTTTATAAAATTCAACACTTATTCTACTTCAAATAAACCTGGAATGACTCATCTTTACAGAAAATAAATGGTGGATGGGCTGCAGGAGCCTCTCTACCTTCCTTGAGCATCCCCGGTTGTCTGCTTGGGGAACACACACAGATTCTTCCAGGGCAGTTATTATAGGTCCTGAGACATATCCTGAAGGCCAACTGATGAGCAGAAAAATTAATGGCATTCAAGACCTTTGACTTTTAACATACCCGGAATAAACCAACATACTACTCTGTCATAGAAAACATTTGTTGTTCCAAGGCTGTCCTAGATCTGGTGACCTGCTTCTATTCATGCTATTTTTGTTTTCCTGGGAGAAACTCTTCTTTCTGCACCATCAATCCATGAGCTTTCGTGGAGCCAACTCAAGGCCTCTACCTGGAGGAGACCTCTACTCAGGCCTGTCAATGAGAGGATCGCATTCTCCCAGCATGAACACTGGTCTAGAGGATGGAGATGCAGTCAGAGATAGGGAGAGCCAATGTCTCTTGCTGAGAGAGACTCACTCACTCATATTCCTACTGAACTTGAACCCAGATCAAAATGAGGTTTGGGTAGCCATCTTTCCACCAGCAGGTGAGGGAAAATTTGCTGAGAATTGATCTCACACTCTATCAAGAGTACAGGAGAGGGATGGAGAGAGGAAAACTGGGTCCAAGGGACAATGTTTGAGCTCCTGAATCAAGCGGCATGTGATATGACATGTCCCTGAACTTGTCAGTTACGCACAAAGGAAGGGTCTATGTGTTGAAGTTAAAGCAATAGAAATGATCCAACTGAACAACAGAGAAACAATTGGAAAGAATTAATTAGTACTGAGGACCTGTGAGGCAATATCAAGTAGTCTAACATTCATTTGTAGTCTCAAAAGGAAAAAAAAAAAGGAAGAGTAGAAAACATATTTGAGGAAGTCCTAAATTTCCCCCAATCTGGTAAAAAAATGTTAACTTATAAATCTAAAAAACTCAGCAAATCCAAAGGAGGATAAATATAGAGGAAAAAAGATCAAACCTAGGGTCATCGCATTAAACTGCTAAACAAAAAAATGAGAAAACCCTGAAAGCAGCCGGTGGGGCAGAGGGATGATAATGTGAATGACTACTGACCCCTCAGCGGAAACGATGCAGGCCAGAGGACAATGGAACGTCACCTTGACATCGCTAAGAGGAGGAGGGGAAACGCTGTCAGTCTAGCATTCTACATTTCAATGCTGAGAAACTGTGTTTCCAGCAGACGTGATCCACGAGAAATGCTTATAGATCCTTAGCCTAAAGGAAGTCCTGTAGGTGAAAGACAAATGACAGTGGGTAAAACTTTGGAAGTACGAGATGGAATGAAGTCTACCAGAAATGATCGATAGAAAGAAAAATAAAAATTCATATCGCCGTTGTAGAGAGTTGAAAGAACTGATCTAAATACGGAGTCTTTTAAAAAATTCCCAAAGGTTTTAAAACAATGGAAAAAGCCAATAAATGGAGAAGTCAGAGAGAAGCAATCCAACATAAAAATAAGTGGTGCCCCATCATAGAGAATACGACTGAAGATAAAGATGCATTTAAATAGATGGTGTATGAGGACGTCCCCAAATAAAGGAAGATCCAAATCCGTGACTGACAGAGCACGGTGTTCTGGGAAAATCTGGAGGAAATGACTAACATTATGACATATCCAATTTATTAAACTTAAAGTTTAAGAAAAATACTTCAAGCAAAACATTTTCAAAAGTACCTATGGGGAGAAGGAGGTCAGGTTGGCCTCAGAATTCTCCTTAGCAAAATTCAGTGCCAGAAGACATTAGCACAACAACAAAGAAAAGAAAGAAAAGAAAGCCACCCAAGAAAATCTTACCTACACTAGATCTAAGCAATGTGGAGACAGTCTCAAACATAAAAATCCCTTGGGCACATAGTAATAATGAATGTTTTTTGAAAATGCTGCTTCACAACAAAATCCAACCAATTAGTGATGAGTCAAATAGAGACATCAGGAATGGAGAACCATCTTAAAATGACAGGCAGCGTCAACACTAGATTCATTTTTTATGTCAAACTAACAGTAAACAACTATGGGAAATATGATGATAAATGTGAATGTCAGAAATCTGGATGACGTAGACACGGTAATTATCAAAAATTGGTATGTCATGGGAAGAGACAAGGAAAAACATAAGATAATGCAATGTGCCTATCTTTTAGAGCAAGAATCAGTGAATATTGTCAAAAATTAAAACAAGCAGTTAAATAAGAAGATGCAAGACTCCAATCTCCTGAAAATTCCAGCATCTCCATTTTAGTATAACGTAAGTGTGGATTTGCCTGTAGGTGTTTGCCACCATGTGGAGAAAGCTGGTCTGAGTGTGAATCAAACCAAAGAAAATAGAGCAAGAGATAAGGGTGAAGGGAGAGAGAGAGAAACCCAGAAATCTCTTTGCTATTTCTGGATCCAGGTACATCTAAAATTAACACTCCCTCCTTGGACCTTCTGGTTATGAACTAATAAATTCTTTTTTCATAACCAAAAAGAAAAAAAAAACGACAAAAGTTTTAGCCTTGAAAAAAAATTATTCTAGAACATAACCTTTCATATACAAAAAATGGTTGTCCACTAAAATCGCCTACTTCACTTCAGATTTTCTTTTATGAAGCTCAGAGTCAAATTTAACTACTTGTCATTAAAAGAATATGTACAAATTAATCAATCTTTTAAACTATATCTATCCACCTATCTAATGTCTATCCAGATTTTTATATGTATATATCTCAGAAATGATGTTCACTTTATGTTAAGAATTTTTGTTTCTGGAAGTTAAGATTTTGTGTGAAGTATTTGTAACTACTTTGTGCTTTTCTGCTTGAGTATTATGAGTTTTCTTTAATTTGAGCATGCATCACATTTACTATATTGATAGTATGATTTTTCAAAGAGAGCAAAAGGAGAGAAAGAGATACCAGATATGGAAGTCGACCTATTAATTTGAGATGATATAAGTAAAATTGCTGCTATTTCCTGTTTTTTAATTTTGTTTTAGAGTCTTCCAAAAATAATTTTTGAAACACCCAGGTAAACCAATAAAGGAAACAAAAAGGAATAAATGAAGCAGCATGAAGCTGGATTCTCGACGTATCACAGATGGGGGAATTCCGCCCCAGTCTAGAGCAAGTTCAATGTCCTGTGACTCGGATGTGTGAACAGGACCCAGAGGGTAACGCTGCTGTGGCAGAGGGACTGCCAGCTCTAGAGCCCCGATCTGTTAGCCACCAGCCTTTAGATTTCACTTTCTTAATAAACGAGAGTTAGTTCTATTTTTCTACAGATTTCATATGGCTGAAGCTGCTGTGAAGTGCCCGCATTAGGCTTGGGGGTGTGTGTGTGCATGTGTGTGTTGTTTTTTTTTAAAGTGCTTGAAACACGGTTGAAAGCTTTCTGACAGAGCCCTGATTGTTTTGGGGGAGGACGCTAGCAAAATTAGAAGAATGTGTAGAATAAAAATGAGGTGAAAAGGGAGCTTTTGTTCCTATATACTAATCTTTACGTCGAATCTTTTCTAGCAAAGGAGCGGATGCAGCATCAGTTTCAGCTCTAAAAAAGACCTGACATTTTTTGCGAGGAAGCAACAAATAACAGATCATAGAAATTTAACCTGCAATAGTCACAAAGGGTATGTCCTCCGACCACCTTGAAACCAGCATGATATCTAGAAACCAGTTCTTCCACTGGTATAAGAGAACGACTGAGAAGAAGTAAACACACACACACACACACATGCAATGCGCATCCTCAAAGCAAGAACTACAACCAACTAAAAAATCACGGGTTTTCAAAGGCTCAGGTACGAGACTGCAGACTGCACCATTATTAGAGAGAGAGAGAGAAAGGGGACTGAAAGACAGGTTTGGATTTTAAACCACGGACGGGGGGTTGTTTTAATCTGACATTTCAAAGACTAGAAATCCGTGTTTATCCCAATAGCCATCTAGATGGGCATCTCGTCTTGCTGAATGGGCTTTTTTCTCCCAGGCTGAGATCAAACAAGAATGGAGCACATCGGCAGGTTCCGAACGAGGCTGAGCTGTACATGGGCCCAAAGGACTCTGGCGGTTGGCTCTGCAGAAGTCGAGATGAACCCGACACCAGGGGCCTTTGCCTCAGGGAGGCTACAAACACCCCCGACACCTCGGTCGTGCTAGAGTGGCTCAGCGCGCCCGAGAAGGCTTGGTCCTTCTGGGGCGTCGCCCTCACCTGCCTTCCGGGGAGCGTGGCTCGTTTCCTTTGGAGGGAGTCACTTTCCCTGATAACATTTCTATTTTGCACAATGCCTTGTCCAGGACAGTGGTCTGAGAATACAAAGAACGGCAGGTTAAAGTAAAGAGCAGGGGCTGCTGGGGCGACGGCCAGCAGAGACGTCTGGTCTCGTGAGCGGGCAACGGCAGGGATGCGGCGCCTTCGCATCCCAGGGCTTCGTGAGGAGCAAGGCGCGGGGCCAGGTGCTTTTCACATATTGCCTTGTTCATCCTCACGGAAACTATAGAAGGTGGAGACCGTAATTGTCCTCGTTGTGCAGAAGAGAAAACGGAGGCTTGGAAGAGTTAGGTAGCTTCAGCGAAGTGGCTATGCTCATGAGGAAAGGACCCAAAGGAGGACCCTTGTCCCACTGCCTCCGGGTCCTGCTCAGGGAATGCTGGACACCCAATGTGTGTCTCCACATCCCCAAGTTCATGTTGAAATCTAACTCTCATTGTGATGGCATCTGGAGGGCGGGGGGGGGGGGGCCTTTGGGAGGTGACCAGGCCATGAGGGTGGCTCCCACCTGAATGGGATTAGTGTCCTTATAAAAGAGGACGCAGCCAGAAGATGGTCATTTATGGACCAGAAGGGAGGCTCTCACTGATGCTGAATCTGCCGGCATCTCGATATTGGACTCACAGCCTCCAGAACTGTGAGAAAACGTGTCTGCTGTCACAAGCCTCCTTGTCTGAGCTATTTTTTGTCACAGCAGCCTGAACAGACTAAGACGTGGAGCCAGGGAGCCCCTGCCTTCCCTTCTCACCTGCCCCGCACCACCGTTCCTGTCCTTCACCCCCAAAAAAAATCCCTTCCCCCTAAGGAAGGGCCTGTTGTCAATCGTTCGTACTTACGATCACACGCTTTGACACGATGTAGGGGTGCATCGCCTGTCCCAGGAGAGAAACTTTTTAGAAGTTCTCTCACACGGTCGGAAAGGATGTTTTGCTACCGCCCTGAAGGGAATTTCAAGTATCAAGCCATCGAGGCTGTGCGTGAAGGCCAACGCTGCCTACCTACGATCTATTCTTCCGAGGGTGAGGGATGACGGTGTAGGTTTTATATATCAACTTCAGCGTGTTAATGAAGTCGACCATTGTCCAACGTTGCTTGCCAGGAGCAGAGGCTCCACTAGAAAGGCTGCATTCCGCCCGCGTCAGCCGTCTGGCTGACCCTGCCCTGGTGGGGGAACGGGGGTGCTGCATGGTACAGCGGAGGCCACTCCCACATTGAGCTTTCTTCCTCATTGGAAAATTATACAATGAGAAAATTGGACCAAATGATCTCTAAGGGGTATTTAAGCTGTACAAGGTTAAAAATATATACGGGAAAGCAATAAAGACTCTGGTAAAACCTTAACATCTAATGTGGCATTTCTCCTTCATCAGACTGGCAAAGATGACAGTTGGAAACGCGTTGCACTGACGAAGGGATGACAAAACAGGTGCACTTGGCCCACTGGTGGGTGAGCAAGCTGGCTCAATGCCTTGGAATAGCTATAAAAATGTAATCATAATAACAGTAGGAATAATAACAATGACAATCATACTAAATGGCAATGCGTATGCCCATTGACACTGGTAAACCGCGTCAAGGAGATTCTCCTAGAGATATATTTGCATATGGAAAATAAAGAACGGGGCTATTTATTGTAACGGAAAGCTAGCAACGAACTCTGTGCCCTTTGGTGTGGGCTGGTGCGTTCAGTTATGTGATATCCAATTCTGAACACTACACAGACATTAAAAAAGTAAGGTAGACAGAAGTGAGCTGTGAGAGAAGGGTCTCCAAAATAAATCACGAAGACAAAAACAGTGGAGAATAATGTAGCGCACTGCCGTTTGGTGTAGCTGGATGGTTTAAGTGTGCATGCGTGTGTGTGCATAGAACTAGCCTGAAAGGATCACTTTAAAAATGACTGTTAACAGCAGTCGCCGTGGGGAGGGGGTTTGGGGACCAGGATGAAAGGGAGAATTCTTTTTTACTGCAGAGCTGTTGTACTCTTAAAATTTTTTACTTCATTATTTCATTAAATAAAAAAGGACAGTGACTCTGCCAGCACCTTGATCTTGGACACTGCAGCCTCCAGAGCTATGAGAAATAAATGCTTATTGTTTATGAGCCGCCCAGTCTGTGGAGCAGGACAGGGGGCTATTAGCCTTCTCCCTCACTCCTCCCCCTAGTTCAAAATGGTTTTCAGTCCATCCGAGGTCATGACAAAAACCTCAAAAAATACAGCAGGGAAGTTATATCAACTATGTCACATAAAACATTACATATCCACAAACATCTATCACTATATATAGTATTACATATTTATATGTCATTAATATGTCAACTACATTTTATATATAATGTGTAGATATGGATCACACATAACATTTATATATATTATATATTAGCTATATCACACATAACGTTCGGAAAGGTCGTTAGCCCAATTGGTTCAAAGTAGCAAGCTCATGAAACCCTTGTTACTTGTCCTATCCCGTCTTCCATAACCAGACAGTGCTTAAAGCCTCGGTCAGCCATCGTGCACAATGGACTCTCCAGGACGCTGCTCCCTCGCCCTCCTTTTGCCTCCTATTCAATGCCCAAGCCTCTCTCCCGCATCCCCGTGACCTGCAGTGAGTACAGCCAGCATCCATCCCTGCCTGCGCTCAGAGGACACGAGCAGAAAGAGGCTTCATTGTAAGCCACGTTGCGGGCAAAGGGGCCAACACTTGTTGGCCGTGGCCTGAAATCTCCGACAGCACACGGAACAATAAAACATCTCTGATTCACGTTGGTTGAATGTTCTCAAGCCCTGAGAGAAAAAGAGTCAAAAATAGCATGGAGTTTTGAAACCCGTTAGGAAAAGGCACTCTTTGGCATACTTGTTTTTTCAGCATTCAATGAACAAAAAGGTTCACTGTTTCGACCACCAAGAGAACAGCCAAGTTTTTAGAAATGCAGTCACACTTTTGGCTGACATAAGGAGATTTTCCAACTGGGCTTTCATACGCATACTTACGGGTGGTCTGTCCTACCTACCACAGGCTTTCCCGTGCCAACGATTTTGTTTGTAAATCTAAGTGTAATAACAAAGCTTGTATACTCATTGAAAGCTGGATGTTCAGGACTTCTTGTGAAAGAGGGAATACAAAAGTGCATTTAGATGCCTCCTTGGCAAAGAAAACCTTCACTCTTTGAAAGATGTAAAACTCGCTTTAAACGGATCCTTACATCTTTATGGAGAAGTGTAGCTGACTTGCAATTCCTTCTACAGAAACCCAAGATTGATTTATTTCCACTGGGCAGATTAAAATACACAATGTTTTCATGTGGATGACGGGACTTCATAAATTTGTCACTGCCTGGCCATGTGCAGCCTTTGATCCTTTCAGTTGGGCCCTGTTTTGAGCTGGGAACATTTAGCTGCCTGGATGTGACATGTGTGTCTTTGCTTCCATCCCTGCTGCATGTTGAACTTGGCTGTCCTCGTTAGAAAGAAAGAGACAGGGCCAGCTCTTAAAAAAGGGCGCCCTGCAAGAGCGAGCCATTTCCATTTTAAAGTGAAGCTGCTCAGAAGCCCCCAGACCAACTGCCCTTATCCAAGGGCCAAGACGACTTGACCACTGGGTCTATCTTCTTCTTAATCGCTGGGGCAGATTCTGCGGGTTGACCTGGTCCGGTCATTATATCCTTTTCTCCCATCCCAATCCCTTCATGTCCCACTCAAAGAGGACCCCATCTCCCAAGAGAAATATTGCTCAATCCAAACCATGTAATTCACTGAAATACAACAAACAGCTACTGAGTTTTCAGACCCAGTGCTGGTATATAGGTGAATAAGACACCGCCTGCCATTCAGATGTGATGGCACCCACAGCCACAGAGTCAGGGCAGCAGGAAACCTACCTTCCAGAGCAAACGGAGAAGAGGTGGGAAAGAGGACCGAGCAGGAATCAGGGACGTGTGGCATTTTATCAAGGTGAGGACACTGGACCTCATATTTCGTAGGAGGGTGCAAGAGGGACTTCAACTTTTTACCAAAAGTCTACTCATTCACTTACTCGGTGTTTTTATTGATCATTTACTATGTGCCAGGCAGCGTGCTAGGCTCTGGTAATACAGATATGAGTGACGCCTCGTCTCTGCCCCTCCCCACACACGGTCAGTCATATCAGTAGATCAAGGAAAGAACACGATGTGATCATCGTCAAAGGATGCTGAATTGTCAATCAATAAAATAGCATTCTTGATTTTGGTGGGAAAGATTCTTAAAATAAGCGTAAAAGGATATCGTCAAAATAAGGGTTGCCTATCTTAACCCCAAAACTCTTAGTATGAAAACACTGGAATCATTCCTATGAACATTAAGAAAAAAATACAGTTGCCCACTATAGCTTCAATTAATCAACATGGTTTTGAAAGGTCTAGCCAATACAATAATGCAAGAAAAATAAGCAGTAAACTAGAAAACAAGATATAAAATTACTCCCTGCATAGACAATAGAATTATGTATCTAGGAAAATCAAGAAAAGCATCGATAATAGAAAGGAATGTTCATTAAAGTGGCCAGATATAAATATACAAAGATTATAGCTTTTCCATAATACTAGAATTAACTAAAAGATAACAGAAGAGCCGGTTCATAATAGCAACACTTAGAAATAATGTTAATAAGTATGTGAAAATGATAAGACATAAGAGACGAAAGAAGGTCTGAGTAAATAGAGAAAGGTATCAAACGAAAGCACTATAAAGATGTTAATTCTTTCCCAATAACTTATATGCTGACATAATTTAAAAGATAATTTTAAGAATCTTCTAGAAGAAGACATAAGGAAGAATAACAGACTATTTTAGAATTTAAAAATGATGTATATCTTCTCCTATCAGAATGTAAAAGACTATTCTACTGGAAAAAGGACCAATAGCAGATCAAGTAGAGCAGAGAGCCCTAAAACGGACTCGAAAATGTGTGTGTGCGTATCATGGTAAAATAAGCCATGAGCAGCATAACTTAATGGCTAAGAAATCATTTATTATGCAATAAATACTATTGGAAAATTTGGCTGTTAACCCACATTATCATCAAACATCAGAATA
Source organism: Eonycteris spelaea (assembly GCA_003508835.1). Classification (NCBI taxonomy): domain Eukaryota; kingdom Metazoa; phylum Chordata; class Mammalia; order Chiroptera; family Pteropodidae; genus Eonycteris; species Eonycteris spelaea. The sequence continues at coordinate 5,767,609 of PUFA01000004.1, read as the reverse complement.
GCTGTAAATGGATTTAAGTTTTAAATATGAAAGAAAGAAGGAAGGGAGGGAGGGAGGGGAAGAGAACAGAACTTTGAAAATGCCCGTGTCCTGACTCACTAATTACCCTTTGAGTGATATATTCAAATTTGCAGTCAAATATTTATCTATTTGCCATGGCATCCTTCATGCTCTTTTAGAAAGGAAAATGTTAAGAAAGCGAACAATGGTTAATGAATTATGTTGAATCTATATCAGAGACTAGGATGCAGTGTTTTACAAATTTTGTTCCTAATGAATATTTAATAACATAGGAATATGCTACAATGTTGTGGAAAATAGGATACAAAATTAAGTACAGTGTATATTTATAAAGTTTATTTTTCAAGTGTATATCAATTATACATGCGCAGAAAAAGACTGGAAGAATAAATACCCAAATATTAACAGTCATTATTGCCCTGGTGGAGAAAAAAAGGATGATTTTTTTTCAAAATGTACTTCTTTATATTTTCCAAATGTTCTATAATTATATTGTTTTGCTTTCATATTTAGAAAAATAAGAAACATTACTTTTGAAAATAAAGGGGAGAACATGTGATCAAGACTCACTCATGAGTCATAAAATTTCTCTCAGGTTTGGCAACAGGTTTTTCAGAAATGTTCCACAAATCCGTTTTCAAATTCTCCTCAAGGTCTGATTTCTCTAAGCAATTTCAAAGGCACTTGAAACTGTTATTTTGGATCCTCTAGAGTGTCAAATAAGATTATTCTGGCCACAACGTCATATGGTTTTAAAAAAAGGAACAAATAAGACAAGAGAAAGCACAATAATAAACTCCAAACCAGGGTTTTGGGAGAAACTCCTTAAAGAGCTGTAATGTCTCAGTAGCTCTGCAGAGTGTCATGGTGATGTGCAAGGGCCAAGCAAAGCACCACTTCCTGTGACGAAAACAAATGGCAGCATCCGACACAGCCCTTTCCCGATTCAAGGTCTTGGGTGACGTGTGCCTCACCACAGCCTACTTGGGAGGGGGGCAGGCGGTGCTAACGCGCAAGAACTGATGAAACAGGATGTGAAGCCCACCCGAGCTCATGCCGTGGAACGGAAGGATAAACTCACGCCCGGGGGGCTGCCCCAAAGGGTCACGGTTTTACCCGGGGAGCCGCACACTTGCACACCCCACTCTTCGGGACCCGGGCAGACAGCAGTGACCTATCACACTTTCCCACCTAGTGCAGGCTTTTCATTAAAGTCCTTCTTTCAATGACACCCCTGTGGCTAGAAGTGGCCTGGAGGTGGACCCAATTGGACGGCTTGCCCCAGACACAGGACAGTGCCTGCTCCACCAAAAACAGCCCTCGCCGATGTCCCCAACCTGGCAAAGTCTTCCCTAAGATGCGTTAAGCGGACCGCTGACTCTTTCTACACCAAAATTCGACTGAATCGCAGTTTGCTAAGAAACCCACGAAAATCGTCACCGCGCCCAGCTCCTCTCGGCCCCTTACCTCACCGCCAGCGACGTCTGCTCAGGCCCCACCCCCACCACCCCGGACCCTTCATTTCACAAAAAGTGGCAGCTCCGGGTGCCCTTGAGAGGTTGGGCATCCTGCCTCCTTTACCCAGTGCCACCATTCCCCAGGGTCTCCAGGGTCTGGCACATTGTCAAGAACATGGTAGACACTCAAGAAATGTTAAAACAATGAATTCAACGATCAGAAAAAATGGCGACGCCTCCGCTGCTCTAAGTGATCGGACTGGATAGAGATGGAGGTTATCCATGGCGACCTGCATTTCCTAGGCTCTATATAAATATGTGGTGTCGTGGGGTCTTTTCCTGGTGGGGGTGCCTTAAACAAGCTTTAGGGCCACTCGGATGAGCAGGAAGCGTGGTGACCACCTACAGTCAGGGTTATCAGCTCCAACTCACTCGCCCACGCAATCCACACTGGAAAAACCCTACAGCCGGAGACGGAGACACGGAGTCTTCGCAGCTGGGCATTGGGGAGCATCGGCAAGCAGGAGAGGTTACGATAAACAGTGACTCCAGCGGGACCCGCCTCGTCAAGAACCCTGCACAGCAGCCAATGCCCAGGAATGCTCAGCCACTTCACAAGGACAGTAATAGCCAGTTAACTGCACAGGGGGCAAAGGCCTCCAGGCCACCGGCTTTCACAGGTGCTACACAGGAAGCAGTGGCCCAGACTGCACGGGGACCCAAAGCCCTCAGTCGCTTCCCAGACCTTCCGGTGAGAGCCTCCCCCAGCCCAGACAGTTGCTAATGGACCCTCAGACCAATCAGCACTGTCCTTACCCCCTGGTAGGAGGCTGTCCTGTTTATTCTGAGCCCTGCTTGCTCCCCACTGGTGGGATGGGGGAGGCACCCCACCACGGTGCCCAGACTCCCTTGTGCGGCATTCTGAAGGCTGGGGTTTCCCAGCTGCCATTGGAAAGCCAGACGCCACGGTGTCACTCACCCATGAGCTTCAGGTGTGCCATGAGCGTCATCTCGCCGGCTCCCGGCTTTGCTCGTGTGCTTCGCAGGCCGGTGTCTGCCTCCTGCTAGACACAAAATGCGAAATTGAACTGGTTAGTCCACTTAGTAGTTCTGATTCCAACACAGCGAGTCCTAAAGTGGCGCCCCACTCCATCCCCAATCAGATGCCTGAAAACACCATAGAGCCTCCCTGGACACCCTATCCATGTCTGTCTGTCTCTGTCTCTCTCCTCTCTCTCACATACAAACACACACACGCACACACATACACACGCACATACACTTTTCATCCTTTGAGAACGGGGATTCTCAGCTTCAGCACCGTTAGCAGTTTGGGTCAGACAGCTCTGCAGTGGGCGCTGTCCTGTGTACTGCAGGGTGCTTAGTGGCATCCCTGCCTCAGACGCCAGCGGCACACCACCCGTGTGACAACCAAAAAGGTCTCCAGACGTTGTCACATGTCCCCTGGAGTGCAAAATCGATTGTGAACCACTGTTTCCTCAGACCTAAAAGGGCCGGAGACAACATCACTCCTGGCTTTTTGTGGAGCCAAGAGATACTGAACGCTGAGCAAGGCCGTTCACCTTTCACATTTCGTTTCCTGGGTTAAACAAATCAGGAAGTGTGAGCGGGCCGGTGCAAATTCAAGTTCATCTGAACAAGTAGCGCTCGGCAGGAGGGGCCAGCCCGTCATTCCTCGAGGCCGAGGGGCTAGTGCACAGTGCAGGGCGCGCCGTGACCCCTCCCCTGCATCTTCCTGTCATCTGGCGGGAGGTCTCGGGGATGGGGAAAGATGGCCTGAAAGCCCCTGGCATCTCCGCACGGTGCCACCTGCTCCATCAATGTTAGCAATACCGCGGCCAGCCTCCCCCATCGCGTCAGAACAGGAACAGAAATGGAGAGTTCTCACCAAACTAAACATTTTTATCAGCAGTCAGAGGAACTGGAGGTCAGCACCTGGCTGGGAGGCCACTGTGTGTCCCCTTCCCTGGGCTCCCTGAACCCCCTGCAAAGCTCACTCTCAGACCACTTAGCGCTCCAAACAGGGAATGTGGGTCTGTGGTCCTTCTCTCTCCCTAAGGACAGGGGACTGTACCGTATTCAAATGATCACTCTCTGGACTCACAGAGCTTGATCCCACTTTTATTTTAACAGCAGCTGCTATGTTTTGGATGCTTACCTGTGCCAGGTAATGAACACTGTGCATTTCACATACATCGCCCCGTGCACATGTCCCCCACACTTTAAGATACCAGATTATTTTCCTTTCCCAGAAGCAGTGACAGAGGTCTAGGTGACAAATGACTTGTTCAAAATCGCCCAGCCCGTGACAGAGACAGAGGCAAGTCCAGGGCCCAGGCTGTCCAGACAAAGCCTCTTAATCCCCAAACACCACCAGGCACTTGACCATGGATGAACTATTGGACGAAGGCACGAACTAATGTGCCCGCGGTGACTTTGCCAGAGAATGTTCACTGGACTGTGGTGACTGCTTGGTGATGCTCGTCTCTCACCAGAGGGAAATTCGGAGAACTGAGATTCTATCTCGCCTCCCTGCTATGCTGAACGCTCCCCGAGAGTACCTGGGAAAGTGTCCCTTGGGCCTTGGCCTTTTTGCCCTTGAGGAAGGAGCGGTCGCCCCTTGGAACTGCTCTCCCTGGGTCCACATCCGTGGCTGTGCCCACCTGCTAGTGGGCGAGGCACGCCCTTGGCTACGACGTGGGGAAAGTCAGAGCAGCAGCTGGAGAGTCAACACCTCTGCCGAGCGCTGGGTCAGTTTATGTCAACAAACATTTCCTGATGACAATCCGGCCAGCACCTCGGCTGAGAACCCTTCAGACCAGGGTCCTTGTTCTCGAAGCTCCCGGGACAGCAAGGAAGGGACATGGACCCGGTGAAACTAAGACAAGCCGAGTCTTAATAAATGTCACAATCAAGGCCGGAACAATGGAATGGAGAAGAAGTGGTCCGCTCTACCCAGACAGGCCAGGGACTACCTTGGGGCGGGAGGCAGTCAGGTGTGAGGAAACGATGGCGGACTGAGAGGCACAAGTGGAAGTGATGCCAGGTGGAGGCAGCTCGGGAAACAAAACCGTGGTGGTGGGCAGGCCGAGAGTTCCCCGGAGGCAGCTGTTGTGTTGGGCTTTGGGGTCAGGGAGAGGGAGGCCGGAAGCCCGGCTGGGCCCAGACCACAAGGATACACGTTTCTCCGTTCAGGAGAGGATTCTGTCCACCTTGTTCAAAACGCCACAGCAGGAGTAAGTAGTGACCCTAGTTCTAGTGTGGGTTCCACCAGAAGCAGACCCCGAAACAGGTACTTGGGTGCAGGTGGTTTAGTTTGGGGGGTGATCCAAGGAAACGTCAGGAAGGCTGTGGGGCAGGGGACAAGGATGCCACCACAAGGCACGGTAATGAGCAGGTCACCTCGGGGGTGACTGGGCCTCGGCCCCATGGGCAGGGACGTGCTGCGCGTGGCTCAGACTGACCCACGAGGGCCGACTGCGTGGCTCTCTCCCCAACTCTGAGTTCAGTGCGTCTGCTGCTGACTCGAATTCCAGCACAGTCGGAGTATTTACACCATAGAAATGGGCATGCTACATACAGATGACGGCTTGTCCTACGCTGACCCCCTCCCAGAGAGCCTGTCTGACAGCATATCACTCACTCCTGCTGGGGCTTGTGAGAGAGGACGCTGTTCTCCTGGAGTAGCGGGGCCAGGGGATTTCTCCACCAACACGCACCGGCCACGGGCGGAGCTGCGCCTGGAGTGTTACCTGCCCCGCACTCAGCCACACCTGCCCTAGCAGGGACACGCACACCCCAGCCGTCTTATTCCATTCGGGCCACCATGACACAAACACCACGCACCACGCATTTATTTATTCCCTGCAATTCTGGAGGCTAGACGTCTGAGATAAAGCCACCTGCGGATGTGGGCCCAAGTCCTGGCTTAGAAATGACCATTTTCTCTCTGCGTCCTGATGTGGCTGAAGGAGCAATGGCGCTCGTGGGGGCCTCTTTGCCAAGGGCACTCATCTGATTCGTGAGAGCTCCACCCTCCGGACCACTCACCTCCCGAAGGCCCAGCCTCCGGATATCATCACGTTGGGGGGGTTGACATTCAACACACGAATTACGGGGGACACGAACGTTCATTCGGTCTCCAGTGGCGGAGGGGAGGGGGGGAGGGGGGACAGTGCGTAGTAGAAAAACCACCAGCATGAGGAGCATGGGAAATGCTAAGGCACCACGACGGCATCTGCCGTGGTCTGAACGACCCAGGGGATGTTACGGATAAAATATCTCCTGGGAAAAAACTGCCAAGTGAGTGAGTGGAAGCCACACACTGTCTCCATCCGCTGGCTGCCTTGCCTTTTCCCCACTTACTTACACATCTGTAAGCCTCCGCCGGATGGCAGACGACCAATTCCTACAGACTCGCAGATTGACGACGGATTGTTCACTCAGGAACTCACGCTTCCTCGAGTGATTTCTCCAGAAAGACAGAAAGGTCTTCAAGCTCGCGGAAGGCATTAACATGGCATTTAAGGAGCAGATAGTTTAGGCTAACAAGTCCCATCCCACACCCTCCCCCTAAGCCCAGTAACTGAAGTTAGTTCTGCTCCCCAAAAGTATAATTCGACATCCAGAAAAAGCCAGATGACACCTTCCTGAAGTAAGTAAGGACACACCTTCCCCACAGCAGACACGCCACTGCCTGGACCCTCCAGTGATCAGGGTCTGGTTAAGAGGTTTGTCCTCTCTGTGCCCCGGTTCTGCCGTGTGGGAAGGCTCCCGAGAACACTGTGGCATGGGAGGGATTGTGGAGCTGGCTCTCGTGGCCATCTTGCGAACTCTGACACACTGTTTCTCCACTGCTTGGGGACTCTGCGCGGGAGAAGGAGGTGTTCTGTCTCCGACGTGCTGAGAGCTCCTTGGAAGCAGCTCAGCCTTGGAGCAAGATAAGGAAGGTCGCGCGACACGTCTCCTGTTACGGGGTTTTGGAGGAGCCAGGGCGACAGAGCCCTGGGTGCGGGGGATGAGGACCAGCACCCAGTGACGCGGGTTCCCTTGTAGGAGCTGGGGTAGAAAAGGTGCCGTGAGGCTGGAGAAAGGGGGACGGGTGACAGAGGTTGCAGTGTTTGCCCTGCGTTTGCCCAGCCTGGAAAAAAACCGGGTGATTGCATTCAGTGACCGCCGACCCCCGTGTTCTCTGCAAAATCATCCCCTTCCAGCCTGTGTCCCAAATAACTAATATAATAAACAATGTCTCCTTTACTCAACACTCCAGAAACAATCCTTTTGTTTAACCACAATTCGCAAAAACAATTTCTTCATTGTAAATAAATCCCTAGACGCTACACTATGCCCCGATCCAGGAACATATTTTATAAGCTCCGTGTATTTCCAAACAAGGGACATTGTTTCACCATAGAAACGCTATTTTGAAGAATCCTCCTGACAGTGAACCCCAGACTGCGATCTTCTGGTGTGGAAACAAAGGTGGCAGAAAGGTGGGATGCGTAAGGGAAGGTGAAGCCGGAAAGGGAATTCGGGATATTTGTTCCATCTATTCGGCCCGGCACCCAAGGGTCTCAGAGGGCGACTCGAGGCTCTGAGGCCAGATTGGAAAGGGCCTGCGTGAGCCAGGCTGCAGTGGCTGGGCGGGAGGCATTGCCGGCCCGGAGGAGCAGGAGGCACAGCTTCTGCAGTAATCTCCGGGGCGGGGATGGGAGGACGTTGGGAGGGACACAGAGCTGCCATGCAGACAGGCTTCCAGGAGTCAGGACCAGCAGGGGTGCCCGCCCCTGGGGCACCGGCAGCCTCAAGTGCAGCCCCTGTGAAAAAGGCCAGAGCTACTGCATTGTCAGAGAGGCCATGCCCCTCCTCCGTGGCAGTGGGGCCTTTGGCTGGATAATCGAGGCCCTTTCTCTGTTCCCTCTCCCCACCAGAGTCTGTTTACCAGCCGCCACCGCCTGCTGGGGACCTCTGAGAGACTCCGTCCTCTGAAAGGAGAGGGCACTGGCTGAGGGCTGCCCCTGGAGGGTCACCTGCCCAGCGTGCAGCCTGCCCTGGAATGCTGTGAGCACACCCCCAGCGCAACACGCTCAGGCTGCAAGCCTTGGGCGCTTGCAGCAGCAAACTATGGGCGCGGAGGGGAATGCAGAGAGCTGAGGGGCGACGGCCAGGGCCCTCACCGCTTCTGCTGTGGGTCTGAACTGCCACCGGCTGCACTGAAGAAAACGCCCCCTGACCAGGCTCCCAGGTCTTAACACTGTTTCCGTTAGAACCTTTTCTGAGATGGGGCACACACTTCGCTGCCCTATCGATAACCTTCGGAATCTCACCGATGCCTTTTGCAACTGCGCAGTCACGGTGCTGCCCACAGGAAGGAAAGCCAAGAGGGACCCTGTGATCTTAGCCCCTCAAACGGTGTCCGCTCGACCGAGCTGTCCTCTGAGGCTGATCAAAGCTCTCCGCGCCCTCCCCCAAAAGTGAGGTTTGGAAATTGTCTGTCACTTAAGCTCAAGGGACAAGACGGACCCTCGGCCCCAGGCCACTGCTCTTCAGCAGCAAGGGAGGGGGACATGAGGACGGGGACCGCTCCTCAGAGCCGAGCCCAGCGCTCAGGACGGACCAGCACGGCGACGCCCACAGAGATCGTCCTGCGGCCCGAACACTCGCTGGCCTCACGTGCTGCCGTCGCCTCCGGTTCCGACGGAGTCAGTCGCCTCCTGTCACTTGCCCCTCCTGCATATGACTGTCCCGGCGACGCCAACCCAGTATTTCCATTCTCCTGCCCGCTGGCTGTGAACGTGAAATCGCCCGCCGAAGAGACCATGCCAGGGACTCAGTCCTCTTTGCTTTACACGTAGTCCTCGGTCGATAAGCCGTATGTCAGGGGGCCGCACGCACTTCCTGCTGCGAATCGGTAAGAAAGCAGGGACATTCGGACGATGTGTGGGCTGCTCTGTGTCTGTCCATCCTACATGCAGTAGCGCCTCTGACTCCCATTCGGACCTGCACTCCCCGCTCCCTCAGACCACGGCCTAAGGAAGGACCCTCGTGACCCAGGCCGAGTCAGACCGCTCTTCCCCTTCCCTGTCCCATGGCTTCCTTGGTGGCGGTGAGGGTGGATGGCCGGGCCGGGGGTGGCGGGGGTTGATCTCATCTGGCCCAATCAGAATCATCTCAACGGTTTTTCTGGGCACGGCCCCTCCTTGGCTGGTGCGAGACAGCGGGCACGCAAGAGTGGAAGACGGAGCCTCTCCAAAGAGGTGAGGCCAGGAGGCCAAGGCCTGAATCAAGCTGCAGTTCAGCCAGACGTACCCTCGTGACTTTCAGCTTAAAAATAAACATAGGTTCTCTTTTGGCCTTAAGACACTTGGAACGGGTTTTTCTATCACTCACATCTTCAAAAAGAATCCCAACCAATAAGCTTGGTAGCGGACATTCTCCTTGCTGTTCAGAGGGGTGTCCCACCATCTTCTGAGATGACAGAGGCTTCTCGATGATCAGCTTTGCTGGTGGCAGGTGCGACCACCTGCGCTGTGGCCGGGCATGGGGCAGCCCTACCGCCTCCTTCTCAGCTCCCCTTGACCTTCGCTTCTAGCCCCTGCTCAAGCCAGAAACCGGATCTGGGGGCCATCCCGGATTCCTCTTTCCCCTTGCCCCCTGAATCCAATCAATCATCGCATCTGATTTGTTTCGCCTCCAGACAGCTCTCGACTCCATCACTACCTTCCTGACTTCAGCCTCACCTGAGTTCCTGCCATTTTTGGAGAGGGATCCTAACAGAGCTCCTACCTAGTCTCCCCTCCACACCGGTCCCCTAACCCTTACATTCTCCACCTTACATCCGAGGAAAATCGCACCGTGTCAATCACACCATTGCGTCTACCCGCCCGGGCTTAAATCACTCCAGTGCTTTGCGTGTGTGTCACCCCCATTGTTCTGCGCACACCAGACCCTTTGGTCTCCGGAATGTACCAGGCTCTTTTCTCCCTCGGGCCTGTATGAGTTTTCTACTGCTGCTGTAACAAATTACCACAAACCTGGTAGCTTCAAACAGCACAAATGTATCATCTTATAGTTCCGGAGGTCAGAAGTCCCACAGAGGCGTCACTAGGGTAAAACTTACATGTCGGGAGATCTGGTTCCTTTCTGAGGTTTCTGGGAAAGAATGTATTTCCATGCCTCTCAAATTTCTAGAAGCCGCCCGCATCCCTTGGCCTGTGGCCCCTTCTTCCCTCTTCAACCGTTGCATCTCTCTGATCCTTATTAAATCGTCATGGCTTCCTCTGACCGCAGCTGGAAAAGGTTCTCAGCTGTTAAGGACTCATGTGATTACATTGGGTCCACCTGAATCACCCAGGCCACGCCCCATCGCAAGATCTGTAACCTTAATCTGCAAAGTCCCTTTTGCCATGTCAGGTAAGAGGTTCACAGGTTTTGGGAATTAGGGTGTGAACACCGGTGGGGGGCATTATTCTTCAGATCCAGGGCCCTTTTGCATGTGTTGTTTGTTTTACTCACAATGTTTTTTCACCCCCTCTGCACCAGGCCAGATCCTTTAAGCCAGATGTCACATCCTCAGAGAGACGTCCCCAAAAAGATGCTTTTAAGTTAGGCTCCCTGGTTACTCTACCATGACTCCTGTTTCTCTTCCTCATAGCACTTCCAACAGTGTATAATTAGATAAATTGGTCTAATTGCTGGTTGATTGTTTTCTCCATCAGGTTGCAAGCTTTAAAGAACAGGAATTGTATGGATTTTGGTGTGTGTGACAGCACAGTCATGTGGTAGATGCTCTATAATATTGGATGAAAGAAAGAGAGAGAAAAGAAAGAAAGAAAGAAAGAAGAAAGAAGAAAGAAAGAAAGAAGAAAGAAGAAAGAAAAGAAAGAAAGAAAGAAAGAAAGAGAAAGAAAGAAAGAAAGAAAGAAAGGAAGGAAGAAAGGAAGGAGAGGAAAGGAAGGGAAGAAAGGCAGGCAGGAAGGCAGGCAGGCAGGTGAGCAGATTTAAGGAGCTCCAATCTCAATTTCTGGATTCAATACCCAGACTCCTTTGCTGCGACTCCAACCCAGCCTTGTCCCCAGTTGTGACCCCAGGTGGCCCCGCTGGTCCTCTGAGTCCAAGCCCCTGCCTCCATCACCTGCCCTGCCTGCTCTTATCTACAGGGCTTCCTGGATTCAGGTCTGTTCTTGACCCCTGCACTTCCTCCCTAGCATATCTCCAAGTTATTAAATTTACATATTACCATCTATCTCCCTCAGTAAGAAGTATGTACCAGGAGGACAGTGTCTGCTTGTCTTTTGTCCCTGTTGGATCCGCGGGACTGCAGCTAGAGTCTGCTCCCCTTCCCCAGATGCTCAGTGCCTGCTGGTGAGTAAACAGTTGCCTGGACACCTCCAGCCTCTCTGGAGCTCCCTGGTGCTGACTGCTCTGCTGACTGTCCCCAAACCCTCCAGAGGCCATGTCTGGACTTCCTCTTCCCATCCAGTCCCCTTGCCTCTATTCCATACTGCAGGAATTTGACCTTTAATGCCAGTTCTGGAATACCAATCTCAGAAATGGGCACAAGTCCAGACAGAATATTTATTGAGCTTCTAACTTCTGCCAGATCTTTTCTGTTGAGAAGTGCTCAAAATCAAGCCATCACCGAAACCATCTTTGAGAATCTCACAGAACAGCAAAAAACCCCCCAACTACCCTAACATGATAAACGACCCAATTCTGCTGCTACCGCTATGGGGGTGGGGTGCAGGGGAAAGCACAGACAGGAGGATCCAGCCAGCCATGTCTCCACCAAAGGAAAAAAAAAAAAAAAAAAAAAAAAAAAAAAAAAAAAGAAAAACCATCGTCCTAAGCAATGAACTCATTGATGATAGCCCACCCCACCCCGGAGCAGCTGGAGGGGAGGCAGTGAGATCCCATGGAAGAAGTTTGGGGTGAAGTAAGGGGTATGAGCAAGACTTTACTTCTCATTTAAATGTAACTAATGCCTAAGTCCAGCAAGGCAGAGGCTCAGATTCAGAGTGGAAAAGACTTTAGAACTGGGAAGTTCTGTCCCAGACACACGCTCATCTCTGGAGCGGCTCTGCCTGCCTGACTTCACAGAGCGGCTGCCGGGAGGAATGAAGGCCGCATACACAGGATCCAGTCCTCCGAGGCCCTACTTCTGCGAGCCTCTTCCTCCGATGCCAAAGCACTCACTCAGCTGGGAAAATTGCAAAACAGTAGTAAAAAAGATCCTGCAGCCCTGAAGTTAATTGAGAGGCGTCAGCCAGGTCGTGAAGTCAGCTGAGATGGGGGGTGGGGATCCTGGGGCAGCCAGAGGACCACAGGCAGGTGACACGGATGAAGTGTGTCACGCACCCCGCTGGTCTTGCTCACCCATGGACTCCCCCCACTTGGGGGGCTGATGGAAAGACATTTGTGGGACTTGGTGTGTTTCTCCAACTTGCAAGCTGACGTTAATCCTTCATTCTGGGCCTCGGTTGTGGCTGACACAGAGTTTTACTAATGCAAGGTGACCTGCCAAACCATTTTGGCTGAGCTTTGCTGGAAGCCAGAGAGAAGACAAAGAAGGTTATAAAAATAATAATAATAATAATAAAATAACAAGGAAAGCAGAATGCCTTTCCTGTCCCAGTGAAATGACACCAGCTATTTCCCCATGAAAATAAAGAGAGTAAGGAATTGCGGGCGGGAGTGGGGGGGGGGGTTGGAGAATAAGAGGAAATCCATCTGTAAAAACAGGAGGTTTTCGGTAGCAAAAGAGTTATTCTATTATTCTGAGGGGATTCAAAATTCTTGCAAACTGAGCGAGCTTGCAAGTGACTTGATGCCGTTTTGTTTTCCACCAGCATTTTGAAACGTGATGTGAGCCTCCAAATAAGTTTTCAAAACTGCGAGTCGGTGCTCGGAGGGAGGGGGACTCCGCGGGGCTTCTACCGCCCTCATCGGGAAGTGAAGAGTGGATTAAGGCAGTAATTCTCAGTAGCTAAAAAAAAAAAGAACAACAAAGGCACAAGTGCTACCAATTATATCTCAACGCGAACCAGTGCCTCCCTCAGCCCGGACGGACGCAGGGAAGGCAAAGGATTTCATCGTCGACCGGGGTGTGCTCAGGGAAGCCGGGGAACATGCCGGGCGCATTAAAGGGGCGCTATCTCGCATGTGCAATTACTCAACACATCTTTAAAACCGTAAACACTTGTTCGCATGTGGAGAAGTTCAGAGCTGCGCAGGCTTGGAAGGCCCACCTGGCACGCGGGCTCCCTCCGCTTCTCCCCAGCTGAGTAACACAGTTCGCGGCGCCCGCTGTTTCTCGGAGAGCCAAGCGCAAGGCCACGAGAGATCGTTAAGGAGTGGGGGGCAGGAGTGCATGCGCGTGCTATTTTTATCCAGAGCACACTGCCTTTTCCCCGCTCTCTGGATTGATCCGCTCGGGGAAACCTCGCCTTCATCTCCTCTCCCAGCCCCCACCCCGCCCCACCCACCGAGCCGCATCTGGGCGCCTGCGCACACAGACCTGCGCCATCTGGCTGGGGCTGGCTGCCTTCTCCACCTTCGATGGGCCAGTGCCGCCGAGATGCTGACATTTCCAAATAAACAGGGTGGAGGCTCGCTGCCCAGCTTTGGTTTTTGAAACGGCTGACCGTGTGGCCTCAAAGAGAATACCCACCGTGCATAGAGTATAATCTCTCCACATATGATCAGCAAAGAGCGTACAGAGCTCAAGGATGGGTTGGTTCTGTAACAACAGCAGTGAAATGGAAACGAAGCAAGGCTCGTTCTCTCCCGTCCGCCTGGCTCACTGGAGAACCACACTCGTAGATACGTATGAATCACATCGAATGTGGAAAAGACCTGTTAGATCCTCCTGCTCAGCTGGCTGCCCAAGGAGAGGGCAGGGCTGTTTCCTCCTTTTCCGGGATGATGTTACATGTCTTCAGCAAGGAACTTGCTCGTTATGCTTTTCTGATTTAATTTGCTATTGGGAGGCCACGGGGAGGGACCAAAGCCAGTCCCCTGGCCTCTCAGGTCCACACACGCATTCTAGACGCCGGAGACAAATTCAAAGGCGACAGAGAGCGCTAAGGTCAGAGGGGAATACACGCGGCAGTGGAAAGATGGCGATAAATCCTCGAGAAATTAAAATTTCACTTGAAAGTGGAAATTTTACCATCACCAGAATCCGCCAAATTTTGGATTTGGGGATTGGTAAAGAGGCTTTGAAAATGAAATGATGTCTACAAGTTGTTGGTTTTAAAGGACGTAAAATATAGTAGAAATGAAATAACCGTCCCACCCGAGTAGGAGTCATTTCTCTCCCAGCAGACCTTTTCCAGGCTCTCTCAATGTCACTGTTAACAGGCAGAGGGAAAGTAATCAACTGAGTAATGGGCACCCTGACACTGAGGTCATTTCATCAGCACCAGTCCATGAGGGCTGCCCAGGTGTTGGATGCAATGAAGCCGTGCCCAAAGCATCTCCCACATCAGGCAGCGATTACAGCCTGGGATGGGGAGCTAAGTGCCCTCAGGGAAGAATCTACCCCAGCCGAGGACAGGACCAGGCCCGGACAGAGGTCCAGCTCTTCACCAGGCCAAGCAACACCAGCATCCCCAAAAACCTCAAGAAGGCATCACACTTGGAGAGGCAACGAAAGGAATTACAGAATCACATAACAGAGTATCATAACGTGATGACGGAAGTTATCTGGGCTCTGAAGCCATCTCATCTAGGTTTGAATCTTAGCTCCATGGTTTGAGCAAGTTGCTAAGATTATTTTGCCTCAGTTTCCTCATCTGCAAAATGGGGCTAGTAAACTCTATCTGAGGCTTAAATGAGTTAATTCATACAGACTTCTTAGAAGAGTGACCGGCATGTGGTAAGCCACGTATGTGTTGTTCTCACTACATTATTTGTTATTCTTATCATGATATATTTATCATGCTTTATTTTTACATCACCAATGCCTCATGGTTTCCCATGGTCATCCAGCCATAGTAGTGCAATCGGCAGAGTAATAGTAATAGTAATAGTAATAGTAGTAGTAGTAGTAGTAGTAGTAATAATAATAATAATAATAATAATAATAATAGCTTAATGCCGACCATGTGCTCAGTTTTGACCTAGACACTCTATATCAGAGGTATGGCCCACAGACCAAATCCTGCCTACCACCTGTTTTTGTAAATGAAATTTTATTGGAACTCAACCACGCCCATTTGTTTGCTTACTGTCTGCGGCTGCTTTGGGCCATGATAGTAGAGTTGAGTGGTCCCTACAGACCATATAGATCACAAAGCCTAAAATATTTCTATCTGGCCCTTTAGTTGGCTTAAGTTACTTCTCATGATAACCTGTGAGGTAGGTTTGACTTGTTTCCTATTTTCATGTAAGGAGACCAGGACTCAAAGAAGGTCAAAGATATGCGTAAAATCTATCCTTGGGGGCTGGACCTCATTTGACTCCAATACCTGCCCCTTCTGGCCACGCCCTGCCAGGTCCAGGAACCTAGAGCACGTTCCTAGTGCTGTGTCCCTCACTCTCCACCATGTGGGAGGTGAGCTGGATGAAGCCAGGTGGGCCACTGCTGATAAAGGCCCACTCCTGTTCCATGGAGAGAAGGGTCATCTGTAGAGTCAAGCCATTTGGTGCAGTGATGCTCCCAGTTAAACACTCTTCCCTCCCACACGTCACAGTCCCTGCCGAGGCTGCTCTGTGCGAGGCATGGCAATGGCAGAGAGGTCTGTTGCCTGGTTTGACTGGGGATGGTTTCAGGCTGTGACCAGGCATCAGCATGGAGTTACTGCTCCGACTGGTTGGGAATGCTTGTTTACCAAATGATGTGGTAATTACCCAGAGAGCTGTCAAATTTTAAACGTGTTCAGAAAGAAGTTATTGCCACCACATGTTGTGGGTGTTAAGATGCATTCGTCTCGTTGGAAAAGTGCCCCAGACTGCAAAGCTTTTGAAGATAAAAGGACCATCGCAGCCCACCTTACGTGGCTGCCTGCTTATGGAGTACCCAGCCTCACAGATTGCAGATGCAGTACTGGGCTTGTAGGTGGGGACACTCCCTTTGTTAGCTGTGTGGGCTTGGCCAAGCCACTGCCCCTCTCTTCAATGCTAAAATGATCCGTATGATTCTGAAGTCCCCATGCTCCACAGTTATGTCCCATAATTGCAAGTGTGACAAGTTGAGGAGCATGAGTCCTTAGAAATTACATTATCCAAATCATATCCTTGCTCTGCTGTGTGATCTTCGGCAAGTTAAACTACTCTATACCTTTTCTCACATCTAAAACAGTGAGAACTGAGTACCTACCCCTGCTATTTTAATCCTCCTTTTGGAACTTAAAGAGACAACCCAGTGTCTGGTCCAGGATGGATACCACACATAAATCTCATGTTCATGCACATTATTGTATTCTTTTATCAAACCAGCAACATTTTCCTACCTGGAACAGCTCTGAGAAATCATTCCATCTCATCAGAATCAAGGTCACTGAAAACCCTCATCCTTACGCAGAATCGTTCTGTACTTTCTGACTCCAACCTACATAATCTGACTCAGAGGCTGAGCACAAAGATTCTGAAATCCGGCTCAAGTTCAAAACCCAGTTCCACCACTTATTAGCTACTCCCCCTGGGGAATGTCACTTCCCAATGCCTCAGTTTCCTATTTGTTAGACAGGGCTAGCGATCCAGTCAGTCATGCTAGAAAGCTGGTTCTGAAAACATGAGTTTGTTCAAATGTGATTTAGAATATGCTAGGGAACAATTTGAGCGTATTTCAGCAATCCCATGTTTGGCTATACGTAATTTTAACCGTAAAACACACAAAATGAACAACAAAACACTACACCAGCTGAATTAAATCCTGTAGGTACATGTACGCCTCAAACGCGTCCAGCTACCTAGTCCAGCACCTGTGTCAGGGGCCACACCCTCCACCTGTGCTGTCATGACTGTCCACTTCAGTCACCTCCTACTGCGTCACAGTAACTCACAAGCTGACCGTGTCTGACTCTTCCCAAACCCGCTTCTACGAGCCAGCGTCGCTCTTTACAAGGTAAAGCGCCGTATCCAGTGCGGTTCTGACGTATTTCTGAATCACCGCGTAAATCTGTGCTACTGTTTTTCTTAGGTTCTTTTCTTAAGGAATGTCGCATCAATGAGGTTTATGAGGGTTATGTTCCTAATTGCATTTCCCCGCAAGCCCTAGAGCTTCTTTTATTGTGATTTTGCATGGCATATTGGTTGTTTGCAGTGTTTGTCATGGGATAGCAGAAGTGACTACAGTACCCACCTCATGGGATTATCATCAGTATTAGTTAGTCCTTAAAAAATAATTACGTGTCAAGCTAGTACATACTAAGTGCTGTAAGTACTCATTATTCATGTTCATTGTTATTATGGTGGTTGTTGCTGCTATTACTAAGTGACATGCCCTCTCAAAGGGCCGCTTCACCAGCTTTGTTGAGAATAGGCTGTAACAGGGAAGATGGGAAGATGTGATTGGATTCTATGTTTATCTGATGTTTTATCTGACAAACTTCGCTGATGGATTGGGTGTGAGACGGGAGAGAAAGGATGACTCCAAAGATTTTGGCCTGAGCGATGGAAGGGTGGTGGTGCTATCCTCTTCGATAAGGAAGACTGTGGAAAGAGCAGGCCTGGGACAACCGAGTGCATTACTTTGGACCTGCTCCCTGTGAGATGCCTGTTAGCCCTCCAAGGGGAGGTGCCGGGGGGACAATCATGCTCTACATTCCTTTCCTCACAGTGTCTCTGGATGAGGGGGGCTGCCCTGCCTCAAGACCCCATCACCCCAGACTTCCTTCCTCCCTGGTCCTCAGCTTCTGTCACCATATTTCTTGTTAGAGTATAAACATCATGAAAACATAACCATGTCTGTTTACCACTTTATCCTCAGAGCACATAGTAAATGCTGAATAAGTTTGCTAAAATAAATGCATGGGTACATGGAGAGGCACCACTTCTTTTACAGAGCAGCTCCACCCCCACCCCCACCCCCAGGAGTGGCTGTATCCTGCCAGGGGGCCGGACCACCAGCCGATCAAGCATCAAGACTGGGATGGGGGAAGGAACTGGCCAGATCCAGTGCTTCTCAGGGGATGCTCCTGGCGTTTGAATGAAGTCTCTCTTCTTACAGGACCCTTGGCATCCCAGACCCCAGAGAGTCATGTCAGAGTCACTCCCTAGTCCCTGTGAGAACCAAACACCCCTGGAGGAGAAGCCCCCAGTTTCAGCATTTACTACAGCGGCCGCCACCATTTTTATTGAAGATGTCTGAAAAAGAGTGTTATCACTAACAAAGCACTCGGTTTCTACCAACAAAACAACAAAGGTTAAACAAATCCTGCGTTTTTTACTAATAAAAAGTATTTGGAAAGGTGGATAAAACTGTGCGATGAGGTGACCCACTGTCCGGATTTGCCTGCGACTTTCCAGGTGTGAACGTCCCCAGGAAATTTCTCAGTCCCCGGTGAACCTGGATGGTTGGTCACTCTGGGAACCAACCTGAGTCTCAGAGCACGAGTGCATTTTCTCAAAAGCTGACCTACGGTCCTGGCAGGTGGAGACCCTTCCCGGTGCAGATTTGAGGATCAAATCTCGAAGAGGCGAGTGACTCTACCAAGGCCACCCAGTGAGGGTTTTCCATGAGAGCCATGTTTCACTGGTAACACCAACATCCAAAGTAAAATAAAAGTTTAGTATAGTCTACCCTATCCTTCCATCTCCTTAAGGAACCAGTTCACTCTTCTTTTACACTAGCTCCTGGCTATTTCTAGAAGTCAATAGAGCATGGCCGAGGGCAGGAACTGTGAATGGAGATGGTAAACAGGGGTCGAGCCTGTGATCTGCACCCCATGGCTTGTTGGGTCGACAGTGACGTCTTACAGGACAGTGATGAGAGGACTCTGGAAAAATATGGCATAACAAGTTATGTTTCAGGGACTTTTGTTTGTTGGTAACTAAGAAATTCATTTCGCTACATTGCACATTGAGATAGTTCCACAAGCAGGGGAAGATTAGCTATTTTCATTTCAATTTTTAAAAAGGAGGACTACATGAATCTAGGCCCTCCTCACTGGCTCCAGGCATATCTGCCTCTCGGGTTACCTTTAACTCGGCTATTAAAATGCAGACAGGAGCGCCTGGAGGCGGCCACATGAAAAGCACCTGGGAGGCTATGTCACAGTTGGCCGCTCTCCCCAGAACAAGGGGGCCTTTCATGCAGGGGTGCGGGTGCCCGGGGAGCACCGCGAGGCTCGGGGCATCTCGGCGTTCCAAAGCGGGGCTTCATATCATCGTCACTCAGGTGGAAAGGGGCGTCCTGGCCTGTCCCCGCTCTGCTCCGCCTAAGGTCACAGATGAACAGAGCCCGACTGAGGACTGAAGCTGGCGTCACGAGCAGCTCGGTGATGTGCAGGGGAGGGTGTCCCGTTCGGAGATAAGGCTGGAGTCGGGAGGCCGTGGGGTTCTGGGGCGGTCAGCTGATAGCGATGGAGACAACGCGGCATTGTTGAGAAGAGCCCGCTCGCTCCGGCGCTGGCCGAGGCCAGGAGGACAGCCGGCTCAGGTGGGCGCTGATGGGAACCATGTCTCTGGCTCCCTCCAGGAGGCTTAGCTTCCGAGAACAAAAGGCCGGCTTCAAATGACGCTCACACACTGGTCTTGTGCCCTCAAATTGTTTTCCGTGTTATACACTCCCCAAAATACAAACCACCATTTGCTGAGTGCCTATGCCAGGCAGGGGTAGGGCAGCGAGCACAATGGTTAATAGCACAGGCTCTGGAGGCAGACTCCAGCTCCTGCACATAGTAGGTGTTCAATTAACAGTAGCTATTCTTTATTTTTATGTGTGAACTGTTGGTAGCAGCAGCTGGCAGCAAACGCACCTCTAAAAGGAACAAGCAAATCAGTCCAGTTCTGCCGTGGAGCTAGACTGGCTGAAAGTGTCAGCACTGGTGAGTCTGAAGTCTTTGCCCACGACACTGGGTGTCCCTAGAGGAGGGACCCCCACACAGAGCAGCCTGCCAGGCCCAGATCTGCTCTCTGCTGCAAGCCAGTGCTGTGTGATTTCTGCAGCTGTCTGACTTCCCCGGGCAGACTTTGTTTCTCTGCCTGTGAAATAAGGGAGGAGGAGTCCATTTCTTAAGTTTCTATCAGATCGAAATTTCTGTGACTTCTGGTCTGTATACTAACCAGTGGCTTAAAAGCCAAGATTGTGCATTTTCAGCTTTGTATAAGTATATAACACAGATATGTAAGTACATAAGAAGTTTATGTTCCTGAATGTGACATTAATGTACGACAGTTTTCCATTTTCTTACTGAAATATTAAATAAATAATGTATATCTGTTATATTTTATACTGTAATTATATATAGACAGCTATTATCATAAATATTTTGTATATAAATGTGAATATATGTAGAGGTAGATGATATAGTCAAATGTATAATATTTAATTTGTAAATTTAGTTGCATATATGCACTTAAATATGCATCTCATATAAATCAGCAGATTATTTTCATTAAATAATTTCATTTGAGCTCTTCCTGTGCATCTGGACATCAGAGTCTTTGTCATCATTAGAGCCAGTTTTTGAGTCACGGGACATACTTCTCAGAGCAGTCACTTTGATTTTGTCTCAAGTCATGTGAGAGAGAGCCCTTCATGAATCCAGTGATTAGCATGGTCAGAAAGGACACACATGATCAGGTCCCTTCTGCCTTCATCCCTTACCACCCTTCCCACATTGTTTACTCTGCCCAGCCAACAAGGCCTGTGGTATTTCTCTGTCACTCGGAACACACTTTTACCTCCTATACCCTCCATAGAGAGCACACTTCCCTCTGAAATATGTCTGGTTCACATCATTCAGGACTCTGCTTGAATATCACCTCATCAAAGAGAGGAAACCATATCTGCTTCCTCAAAACCTGCCTTTTTACTGCTAAGCAAGTATTGATTATAACATCACCCCAATTCCAGTAGCAGTTTCTTAATTAAAGTAAGCCATGCTAGATGCTACAACAGAAATCTTAGCCAACAAACAAGATACAAAATTATGTCTCTATTATACAAAATGCTTGGAAACCCCTCCTGGTCATTTCTCTTCCATTCGGTGACTCAGGGATCCAGGCTCCTCTATCTTGGATTTGCAGTGTTCGGTGTCACTGCAAAAGGTGAGAAGCGGGCTGGAAGTTTCATGGAATGTTTCCAAGGTCCATCCCTGAACGTGGTTCACACCACTTCATACACATTTCCTTGGCAAGAACCCAGTCACGGGGATAACAGCTCACTGCCAGGAATTCTGGGAAATGCGTGCCTCCACTGTACCTTGTGCAAGGAAACTCCGGGGGCCAATGCCCTGTCTCGGCCACGAGAGTTGCATCCACATTGGAATCCTGCCTCTGCCCACTGACTCGGAGCTCTTTGGATCTGTTTCTTCATCTATAACTTGGAACTAACAGTGCTTGACCACAAGATTGGCAGAATGTCATAGACACGGTAAGCGATCAAGAAATGTTTGCTTATTAATAAATTCGAATTTGTTGGGAAGACAGCATAGGTCTAAATGCTTGGGTTAAATTCTATAATTATCAAAATATTAAGCAAATTATCCCTAAACCTATAAAATAAAAATTTATACCAAGAGGACAGTTAAATAAGACAGCACCATCACACATAAGCCATCCATCACCAATTCAGCGTCAGTGTCATCTACTTCTTTTCTGCTTTACTTTCACACGTGGTTCTTGTCCTCCTCTGCCTTCAGCAAATTATTCCTCCTCTCCTTATAAAATCAGAAAAATGTGAGGAATAGTTTGCAAATTTTTCTAATTCTAATTAACACAGTTTCCTATTAGCAGAAGACACAAATTAGGCCATATATTACAGTGGAAATCTCTTAATAACCTCAAAAGGCTTAGCGTAGAAGATTAAGAATTGATGAGTCATCTATAAAAAGTTTCCATAGGGATTAACTATGCTAGAGAAAGATGGTAGACAAAATTTAGGAGTGAGAGCTTCTTGATTAATTACAAAGAAACTTTTCTTATGCCAAAAGGTGACGAAGGACAGTAGAAGGAGAAACCATGAAGGGAAGCGAGAAGAAACCCACAGACCCAGGAGAGACGCCCTGAGATTGGTTTCACACGAGCTAGGGGAGTGTTCAAGAAGCGATCGGCAGCATCCAATGACTCACTCAGCCCTCTCACAAATTCCATCCAAGATCTAAGCTCGGTCTTTCAGAGCGACACGTTTTACGTGTAATTTTATCCCGTTTGACAGGCTTTCAAACATGTGGAATATGATGACCTAGAGAGGGACTTCAGGTACCTGGTCTTCCTAGATGGTCTCCCATCCAAGTACTAACCAGGCCCAATCCTGCTTTGCTTCCGAGATCAGACATCAGGCTTCTTCAGGGTGGTATGGCTCTAGTTATTGGGAAATGTGAGAAGAAACTATGAAAGAGTGGAAAACATCTTCTTTTGGGGAGGAGAACTACGGGTAGGGAGGGGTAGGGTAGAAGGCAGTTGATTTTTCCTCAAACTAGTACTACTATTTGCCTTTTGAAAAACTATGTTGATGTATAACTTTAATTAAAATAACAAGTAAATTACAAAACAAAACTGCCATCACCGGGAAGGAATTTTAAACAAGGAAAAGACACGATCAGATTTACCTTTTAGCAAGCTCCCTCTTGAAGCAGTGTGGAAGAGGATTGACAGGTGGGGGTTAAAACGAAACTCGCCACCAGTGATATGCCTGGGGATACATCTCAGTAAGTTAAAAAAAAAAAAAAGAAAGAAAGAAAACTACCTCTACCAACGTCTGGATGGTGTGATCAATACCCTACAGAGGATATTTGGAAAAAAAAAAAAAAAAGAACTCAAAAGACAGCAGATTTAAAGCCAGCATCCAGAATCCTGTACTTAATATCTAGTACCTGATCAGGTCTGCCTGGCTTCCCACTGTGGCTCAGGCCCCCTGGGGAAGGGCCCAGGCCCTCATTATGGCCCTGTATAAACAAGCACCTGTTTTAAGCCCTTGCACAAACAGCGACCCACAGTTTTTAAATACAAACTTACCCCTTTCAGGTCTCCCTGAAGTTCCCATGACTGCCGTGGTACCACCAAAGGATTTTTTTTTTTATTGTTATCTTGGCTATTACCTACTAAATATTTCCTTAATTAAAAGTAATGCAAACTGTAGTAGCAAGACAAGGAAAATTATACCTGAAGAGTTAATGGTCCATTGAAACAAACACCGACCCCTTTCACTGGCGTTTTACATTATTGTACCATAAAGATAATGGGCAATGATTCGTTCAACCAAGAAGGAAATAGTTCAAAGAAAAATTCTTTGGTTCAATTCCCAGCATAAATTGTGTGTGTGTGCGTGCGCTCACATGAACACACATATGGTAAACAGTTCACAGGAATAGGAGAATTCCCTATATTTGATGTTATAATAACGGCTGATACAGGTGAATGCTTGATAACTTGTGAAGCTGACAGGACCCACTGTGAAGTAAATAGTATTTTCACCCTTATTTTATAGATGCAGCCGCAGAGGCTCAGAAAGGTTATAGAATTTATAAAGAATGATTAGCTAGTGAGCGAGCCAGCTAGGGGTTCGAATCAGCATCTCTCTGACCCTCCCTGTGTACCGCGCTGCCTCTGGGGCAACGGGGCTCGAACCCTTTCAGCGGGCAGGGTTTCAGAAACACCACCCGGAGCAGAGCCCAGCTTACAAGTCAAGGCAAAATTTCTAGCAGAAAAAACAATACACTGTTGGGTGGATGTCATGAAAACCAGTGTCATCCATGAAGGAACCTGATGCCTCGAAATGATGAGCCACTCCCCAGAGCTCTCTCTGCCTCTTACTGACTCCTCTGAGCGTTCCTTCCCTGGCAAAGAAATTTGGAAAGAAGGACAAATAATTGATTTTTAAATCTATTTCACAAGAAGGGTGACCATGCACACATCTGAGTGACCAAATACCATGGTCCAAGTCAAGGCTCCTTGGTGTCCCAGGGAAATGGGGTCCAAGACAGCCACCTCCTCCACGATGGATACACAAAATTCCTTGGTGGTGCTTAGTGGCATTAGCAGCAATGTATTTACTGACATTACCTCCATTTTAAAAAAAATACTTGAAAATGAATCAGGATGATGTAGATGATATCAATTGCTCAAATTTCTGTAGATGGGCTGTCCCAAGAGCAGGAGTTGGAAACTCTTTCTGTAAAGGGCCAGACAGTAAATAGTTCAGGCTTTGTGAGCCATACAGTCTGTCACAACTACATTATTTTCCCTTAGAGCCACACAAAAGCAGGCAGCAGTGTGGATTTGGCCCTCGGGCCCTAGATGTCAATCTGCCCTGTAAGCAAGGTCTGGATTTGAACTAGGGGAAGGACAAAGGGACATCCAGGCATCACACCAGCATGCAAGTCGCATGTGGCTTCTACCTACAGCGTGAGCGAAAATACCTCAGTGTGGCCTCAGAGGGGCCAGCAGATCCCTCCTCGGGGAATTTCTCTAAGGGAAAAGGATAGTTGTTCATGCGACATTGCTGCTTTGGCCTCCAGAGAGCTGACCGAAGGCGTTGCTCACCAGCGACCCTGGAATATTTGACTCCCTAGCAGGCTTTTTCTAACCCAGGAAAAAGGCTGCACTGTGCTTGTTGTCCGCTTGGACGCTCTTTTTACTCCCTCCTGGCAAGTAAGGGCCCCAGAAGTCAACACGAGGACTTGAGGAGCCTACTCTTTCCTAACTGCACCCACACGACGTTTGGATCCATGGCTCGTGTTTGGAGTCAGCCCTGCTAGCGACAGTGCGCAGTGCTGTGCTCCCTCTGACAGACTTCTCCCAGAGCGTGTGAGGCCCCTCCCTCCCAGCTCTGTGACATTGGAATGACAAACATGTGGCCTGAACGATAAAGCCAGCCTTGAAGGGGCACCTGCGCCTTCTCACAGGTAACTAACTGGCTGCAGGTGTGGTGGTGTCTGTCCTGATGAAGAACAGCTCATTATTTGACATTGATTCGTATTTTCACTGATGCTGGGGGTAAGAGGTCAGAAGTGAAATTTTTTAATAAACACAGAACAATTCCCGCACGATGACATAGCATTGAAACATAAAACAATGCTGTTGCGAGCATGTGCCTGTTGGAGTCTTGTGGGTGAAATTAGAAACTTGTCCATGAGCGGGGTGGGTACCAGCTAGCTCAGCTCCTTCTCAGGGGAGCTCCAGTGGCAATCTGCTACTGTTTCGTACAGACAGAAGCAATGGAAATCAGCGGGTGAGCACGTGGTACCCTTCTTTCGTTAACTAGCCTTTTGAATGAATGTCGCACGAGGACCAAGCAGAACACCTACGCTAACCTTAACACATTTTGGAAATTAGATACAATAAACTCAACCTGGCTGAGGACGCCCCATACTGTATTTTGTGCCTTTGCCCAAACATCCAACTGAATCCTTTTCTATTTTACAGAAGTACAAAATCATCTTCTGAATTCTGCCTCTGACATTTCCATAAAACTCACTCCCACAGCGCATCCTAATATATATTTGGACTGATGACAACCCCAAGAGTGGCATGCAAAGACAGAAAGATCCAGGCTTGATATCAAAGCCCTAAGTCTGAGCCCCAGTTCTGTCTTCTAACACCGAAGTTTAGAGATGTTTCTCAGTCTCTTTGAGCATCAGATCCCCCACTATGAAATGAGGGTGACTTCATTTTAAATCCCTGTGCCGGGGTGTATGTGCGGGTTAAGTGAGAGGAAGGGTGTAAGAGGTGACTTCGAGCAGTTACTTTCAGACCATTGACCTGAAATTTGCAATGCTTTCTTTCTAAGTTTGCAATCCCAATATGTTATATTTTCTGTATTCATTACATATGATAGTAAAATACAATTATCTTGTACCAATTTTCTAGTACCAACTGACACAAGGACATTATGACCACATGGTCCAAAGTAAGAGTTCCTGCTTCGTTTATGGGATGTTTTGAAGTTCGGCATTTGGATGGTCAGGGCCAGCGGTGACAAGCCCAACACCTAGACAGTTATCTATTGGGGCTTTTATAATCTAAGTGGTCCCAGGGGAGGGCCCTTTACTCTAGGAAAGGCAAGTAGGGGGTCAACGGGTGTATGGTCTCAGTGTCTTCCAGCAGAGTCAAATGTCCTTCAGGCCACCCCTCCTCAGTCCAGGATGTGGCCCTCAGGACCCCCATTTCAGTGTGGTTGTTTAGTTCCTACAGCTGGGAAAACCCGGGATAATGAACTCGTAGTCACTAAACTCATGAAAGACGTGCGTATAACTAGATGCCAAGGTATGGGTTGGTGAGAAGGAACAGTAAACTGTTGGCAGAGTGGAATAATCACACTGACAGGCCAGTGCATTCTCTCCCAAACCAAGAAAAGCCACATTCAAACTGGGGACTCTTGAGTTAAAACAAAGGAGTACAGGTGTTCTTAATGCATCTTTTTTACAAAAGCTATTTTGAGTCATTCTTCCACTTTCTTGAGTTGCTACAGAACTCTGGAGAACACTGTAGCTTGAATTGTTCGGCTAAGTCTCCTGGACAGCACTGAGTACCCAGTGGTCACGTCCGACACCTGCCCTACACCTGCCCTACAC
This sequence comes from Eonycteris spelaea, assembly GCA_003508835.1. Classification (NCBI taxonomy): domain Eukaryota; kingdom Metazoa; phylum Chordata; class Mammalia; order Chiroptera; family Pteropodidae; genus Eonycteris; species Eonycteris spelaea. The sequence continues at coordinate 5,741,430 of PUFA01000004.1, read as the reverse complement.
CTGCCCCACACCTGTCCCCCAAACACGTGCTTGGCAACATCTCCACTCAACCCTTCCAGCGATGGTACGAGACAAGGTATGTTGTTGTCACCATGTTACATCAACCAAGGTCTAAAAGGAGACGCCTGCCCAAGGACATGCTAAGTGCCACACCAGGACTCAGACGAGGGGAGTCTGACCCCCAGTCTCAACTGCGCAGTTTTACCACCCGTACTGGACTAAATTACTACAGCCAGCCTCTGACTGCAGCGCCCCTGAATTCTTCTTGGTAATTTTGGTGTTTTTGAAACTCCCTAGGCACTGTCAACTAATTCCTTATAAAGTTGCTGATTAAAAGGATGCCTTCGTTGCCTGATCTCATCTAAGATCTGCTGATGGATGCATTCAAATTAATTATTAAAATTAAGATTAATTAACTCTCTCCTCAGTGTGTCTTCCTACAAGAAGAATCACGGCCGCAGACTATTAAAGCTGAGATAGACCTTCAAAATCATGTGATCCACATTTACTCTTTTACAGATACAGAAAATGAGATCCAGAGAGGTTAAGTACCTAGCTCAAGGTGATTCTTAATGTAGGACTCATCAAATATCTACTGAGCGCCTACTAGGCACAAGGTATAAAATACACATCATTGCCAGGGTCAAGACTCACGCTTTTATTCTTACCACAACAACTTTCTCCACGCTATGCTACATCCAAAAAGGCTGAGAGTCATTGCTTTTAAAACCAAGATGTAACCCTTCCCCTGATAATGCAATGTAAATTGTACCTGGGGCCTAATTGCTTGTCACTCCTTGTCATCATGTTAAAATTTTTATCCCCTGAGATATCTTGGGCTAGAACTGTATCACTCTTGCTCAGTGCTCTGTGCCATATGGATGTCCCCAAAGACAGATCCGGTGGACCATACTGATGCCATGTTGCAGTGAGGCCCAGGAGGGTCCCGATGTGACAAGTAATTCCGTACCATATTTCTTACCTCATTCAACAACTCTGTGAAACTCGCTGCTGAATGGTTAAGAAATTGAAAAATTAATGAACTGCTATGCCGCCCCAGTGACGGCTTGAGGGATCCCAGGCAAAAAGCCCTCCAGACTAGAGAGCAGTCATGGCCACCGGCGCTGAGGCAGGAGGCCAGGAGATCGTCCTACCTCGCTGCCCGTCCACATGATGGAGCCCACAGCAACAGTCGCCTAGAACGCATCAGCACGCTGAGTCTCGGCTACGTTTCTGGGCCCCGTGACCCACATCCGCCAGCCTTCGGGCTCCGCTTTGGAGAGTAGGGTAGTGGGATGGTGACAGGGGAACATGAGAAAGCCATGGAATTCTACTTGCCTTGAAGACGAACAAAATCCTCGTTTCATTGGAACTCGGTTCTTGTGTCTTCACTGCAGAGAGGAATTCTACTGCCGCCCTGATGAGGTTTGTTAAGACGCACCCGAAGACGCAGCAGAGCCCCGTGTCAGCTTTCGGGACAGTGCGGGCACATCGCCACACACTTCTGAGCTTTAATGTCTCCCGAAAGTCAAAATCAATTTCAAATCCTTTCTGCCTCTACCCTCCGCAGTCTGAAAACTGAGAGAAAAGAGAAACGAGGTCATTCAGTTTTCACCGAGGGGCTATTTATCGAGTACCTATCATACGCGAGGCAGAAGGGTATAAAGATGGACAAACGCAGCCCTTCTCCCCAAGATCTGAGACCAGGTCAAGCCTCAGGACATTCACCTGTAAGCCTACTGTACCGGAAGTCCTGCTCTGTGGGCAGCAGTGAAATGACACCCTCTAGGAAAGCAAAAGAGAAATAGGATTGTGGGAGGAGGTGGCCGAGTGTGTAAGTGCTGTCTGCGGGCCTCGGAGTCAGCCCGCTGGGTGCGGGGTCCTAGGCCCACGTGTGATGAGCTGTGTGACTGGACACAGACCGTGGCCTCTCTAACGACCCTCACTTCCTTCACCTGTAAAATGGGCTGACTGCCCTAAGGCGTATTCTTACAGCGCTGTACAATACCTAGCTCATGCTAAGAGCTTGATAAATGTTAATCGTGACTTTTTAATTATTACCCTGGAATCTCCCTAAGTTAATGAACATTGTATGGCAAGAAAGTTCGAGGAAGACAAGAGGAAGAAAGAAGCCAATGTGCTTCTCTTTGAATTGTTCCTCAAGGAAACAGGAATTTAGAATAAAATCCAAGTGGAAGTGAAACGCACAATGGATGATGATCAAAAGCAGAGCCTCCTCCTTCCTCCCTAGCGCTGCCCCCGCCGCCACCCTTCCTGGACCCGTCCCAGAGTCACGGCACGTCTTGCTTGAGGTCAGGCCGGTGGCCACCTGGACACCACACGCTGACCTTTCATTTCCCTCTCTCTCTTCCCCATAGTCAGGGAAGTATTTGTAAAAAATGAAGGTTGTTTTGCAAATGAAAGCTTTACTAAGCTGCACAGGCCCTGGGGCACGGACACGAAACTCTGCCACCGGCCAGGGGACGCCCACCACACGGGCGGGAGGCTTCGTTCCAGGATAACTGATGCTCCCGGGCAAGTCCAGGTCGTGCACAGTTAAGAGATTTATTGATTGCCCGCGTGTTCAAGTTGGTTCCGGGGTTGGAGACTGACGGTCTCTGCCCTCACGTCCAAGAGAAAAAGACCAATAGCGATCAAGTAAACAAACTCTGAGCTGCAGTCATGACTCAGAGGCTCCACAAGCCTCTATTTGCAGCAAACAAGGAAAATTTTTACTATCGAATGGATTTTTATCGTTCAAATTCTCAGAAAAAAAAAACCAACCTCATTTCTTTAGGACAAGTCTTCATTAACCATGATATTATTATTAACCCCCTCCTCCCAGCACCAGATAACCAAACATGTACCGTAGAGCCACAGGGCACATGCAACCCAGAAAACTAAAAGAAGTCACCTCAAACGTGGCATCAGGTTGATAGCATCAGCTCTGTCTACACCACAGGCATCACACCCTGGTTCCAGCTTTCACCTCACGACTGCAGAGTCCCTGGGGTACTGGGCTAATCTCGTAACTGGTCACCCCGCCTCAGCTCTTGCCCCTCTCCAATTTACTCAGTACGTGGTAGCCCAAGCCATCTTTCTAAAATGCACCTCTGCTCATGCTGCTCGCCCTCTTTAAACTCTTCAGTGTCTCTCGTTACTCTTCATCTGAAAACAAAAAGCTTAAGCTAAAACACAATCAAGGCTATTGTTCAAAATATATAATGGCCCAGGCCTAACCAATCAGAATGCAAGTCAGGTATGTGAATACACAACCCTGATATGTGTACATTCACTTTAAAATAATCCGCATAGACTTTTAAGCAACAGGAAAATTAATTTTTTCTTATAATATTAATGTGAATATAAGTTCTACTATTTCCTTTCCCAGGGGACTGGCATGTTCATGCTCTCCTGAACACCAGACTTGGAGACTACTGATTCAGGCCATGAACCAGGAACTTGTGTTGTAAAAGCATAACATAAAAACTAACTAATGGAGACAAAAATGTATTCTCGTTGCTGTTGACAGCGTGCCCCATACCAGACACTTGGACCTTGGAAATGTCATGGAAACCAAACTGTAGCAAAAAAAAGTATTTTGTAAACACAATGAGGGAATCTGGCTATCGACAAGAGTCCCCTTCAGGCGTCCCTTTCGTAAAGTAAATAAATACTGTGTCATTAGATTAGTTCAATGCAAATGCAGGATTTTAAACTCCTACAGGGAATTTTCTTAAAACCATCTATCTCCTCTAAAAATGAAGCCAACAACCAAGAGACTCAGAAAGACAAATATTTCTTGATCATTCCCAATCTAATTTTATTGTCACTGTAGAAGTAGAATTGAAAGAAATTACCCTCATTAACATTTTCAAAGAACTTTTCCATTACAACAGAGATGTAATTGGTGTGCTCTTTTAAAGAACAGTCACAGATATAGGCAGGCAAGGAGGTAAGGACAGTGATCCCCAAATCCAGAGGACAGATAAGGCCAGATGTAAATGCATTTTCCCCTGTTCTCTGAACACTGACCACCACCCCTTTCCCACCTTCTGGCTTCTTGTCTATGCTGTTTCTCATAGAAGTGCTCTTCCAGACTCCTCTCCCCTCCCCCAGACAATTGCACGCACGCACGGCCCGTGCATGAGGCACACACACTCGGACTTCAACCATCTAAATCCTAGCAGCCTCCAAAGCCCATTGCAAACATAACCTTTCCTGGGAATCCTCCCTGATCCGGCCCCCCTCGGGCAAGAAATTCCAAAAATCAACCCGTCTGAAATCTCAGCCCTTTTTCTGGACCAAACACTTAATTACAATACAGATTTCAAGGTGCTGTCCTGTTTTATTCCTCCTACTGTATGGTACCCATGTGGCGATCTCAGACTTCTTATCCATTCATTACGACATTTACTGCAATGTTCTGTCAATGGTTGATGCTCGGTAAATCTGTATTTGGTGGAAGAATTGTGAGATGCTTCACCATCAAATAAACTTTCATTGCTGGTATCATCAGCCCAGGTTTTTTACTTTGTTTCTGAAACTATTATCCTTAAGATAGAAAACAGGTCATCAAATCGTTGATAAAAATCCCCCTCACAGAATTCTGAGGTGTCACATAGAAGACACAGACTGCAGACTAATTTGAATGCTCACTTCCCATTTTTTAGTCATCATAGCACCTTCTTGATAGAAATTATGATTATAATTAATTATGAAATTAACCAATATTCTCACCCAAATGCTAGTGGCCAATGGTCCACCTGAGATCCTATCTCAATGAGGACAGCAGAGGATATTACAGGTGGGGACTGAAATCAGCCATTGCAGCCACTGGAGTTTGGACACCCTGTCACCCCTTCTGCCATTTGGAGGTTGCTCTTCAAAACCAAACAAGATCCTGGCTGTTCAAACTTCAAAACAGCCATTGTACAAAAGTCAAAGTTCTAGGCAGTTGACCATGAATAATGCATTTCTATTTATAAGGTGATGGAATCTATGTGTGAACCTTAAGTTAAAATTCAACCTAAGCAACAGTAAAGTCATTATTATTCTATGCATCCCTCAAAACTCTGATACAATTATTACAATCTTATCAATGGGAATTTGTAAATTAAACAAAAAAAAAAGTGATTCCTCTGAAAAAAGGAAACAGATGAGGAAAGAAGGGGCAGAGGGAAGAGTTCTAATAATCTAAGATAGGTCTCTTTGTGGTTAGCTACCTCTTTTTAGCACTGACATTTTCAAGTCTTTTGTGAAAAGGAAATTTTAAGAATGTGCTGAAATCACCCTTTCAGGATCAATTCCCAGATAACTTGTGCTTTATTTAGCTTTTAAAAAATCTTATAATTATAATAGACTTGAGGTGGACTGAAATAAAGATCCCTGGATATATATTTTTTTAAAAGTTAAAGTTAGCTGTCCACCTGGGAAATTTTAAAGCCAAATTTATTTTTTGTGTCTAAAAGATAAGGATATTTTTAAACACCTCAATATTACCACACCTAAAAAGGATCAACAATAATAATTTTTACTATCACCGAGTTATCTAGTCCTTATCCTAGTGTTCAGATTTTCTTATCTTAAACATATTAAATATTCAAATTAGGTCCGTATCATGTGACTGGTTGTTAGCCTCTAAGTCTTTTTTAATGTATAGTTTCCTTCTCATCTCTCTTTTATTATATCCTTGAAATGTTTTGTTGAAGAAACAGGGTCATTTGCCCTCTAGAGCTCCTTACTCTTGACACTTTGCTGACTGTCCCCAGGTTGTAAACACGTTCCTCTGGCCCCCGTACTTCCTGTGAGTGGTAGTCGAGTCTTGATCTGATTCAAGTTTGATATTTTTGGCGCTTCGCAGGTGAGGCAGTGTTCTCCCGTCAGTTGGGCTTTTCCTTTTTGTGATGTTTACAGCTTTGGGGGACCATGGCCTAGATCCATGCATCCATTAGGGTTTGCAAAGCGGCCCCTTCTATTCCAACCTGTGTTTCTAGGTGGTGGCATCAGAAGCCGGGGCTTTGTTCTCAGTGACTTCCTGACTCCTGTCAGTCATTAATACTTCGAAGAGAACCGACCTCTCATCAACCCTTTCTGTTGCCTCAGGTACAGTTCATGTAGAAACAACAGGATAAATGCTATGTTCTTCAGTTGCCAATTTTCAAAGTAATGAGTTATTTTCTAGTATTCTCCAAAGGTGACCAGGGATTTTTCCAGCACCATTTTGAGCTCATGGATTCAAACAGATTTGATGTGTTTCAATCCCTTTTAGTTGTTATCTTTATTGATGTTAAAATATTTGCCCTGTGGGAGCTTTTGCAAGTTGGCTCCTGAGTTCCTTCGACATGTCCCTTCTAGTCTTTGACAGCTTCCTTACTTTCAGTTATGACAAGTTGCCCCAGGCACACCTTGTTTATTTCCTTCTGAAACTGGAAGCAACCACCTCGCCAAAAGCCTTGGGAATTAGATTTTAGCAGAAGCACAACCTGGGTGCTATGTGTGCCCATTTGCTACTGGTTAGGGCACTGGCCTTTTGTGTGAACAGAGCTTTAAAAATCTACCTATCATCTTCTGTCTATCTATCTACCTATCTATCTATCATCTATCTGAGTTCATACTCCTAATTCAAAATCAGGACTATAAGATTTTAAACTTCTTGATCTTATAATTATCTATTTTCATGACAAAAGTCCCATTTCTCAATGACATTAAAATAATTATTCATTTGCTTAATCCCACATCATACCTTAGTCTCAGAATAAGAACACAAGCACCAACAGCAGTACTGAAAACAGTTAAAGATTTCTTTTTTGCAGTTTTTTTTTTGTCCTTCAAGTATATACTCACCAGGCACACACAGTCAGGTTATTGTATTTAAAAGTGATTTGGGAGTTCCTCTCTCTTTGCTAACGCCACGAGCTTAATACATAGTTAGGTTTGTTTTATTTTCAACTTTTAGACATTGCTTTTCCATTTTTTCTTCTATAATTCATAATTATGTAATTTTATAATTATGTAAAATATTTTCATGGTTCCAAAGTCAAATCTACAGAACACACTCAATACAGCCAGTTTTCATCTCCATCCTACTTCAGTTCTTTACTCCTCCAAAAGTAGTCATTTTTTTAAATGTATGGTTTATTCTGTTTTCTTAATACAAGTGAATAACATAAATGATGAATTGATAAATAACAGCCTACTATTCTTTTTTCTACCTTTCTTTGTTCACTTAACATACCCAGGAAATCACCCTCATTCTTTTTTATAGCTGTGCAGTAGTCAACCTTTTGGATTTTGGCATCTTAGAGGAAAAAATGGTATCTGGTGTGGTTTCAATTTTTATTTATCTTATTGTAAATGAAGTTGAGAATCTTTTCATATTGTTAAGAGAGATTTGCATTTTTTTCTGTCAATTGTCTGCTTATATTTCTAACCCATTTTTTAAAATAGAATTGTTGGGATTTTTCTCTATTTTTAGAAGTTTTTTTATATATATTAATGCTACTAACCAATTTCTCTTTGATGTAAGTTGCAAATATTTGCCCTACTAGTTTGTCATTTGTCTTTTTATCTGACTCGTGGTATTTTTTGGGGGGTGGGGTTGGTGGTTGGGGGTTTCTTTGATTTTCTTTCCATACAAAAATTGTTTTTATTTCTATAAAACCAAATTGATCAATTTTTCCCCCTTATTGTTTCTCAATCAGAGTCATAGTTCAGAAAGTTTCATTCTCTCCAAGGTTAGGGAATAATTTGCCAATATTTTAATATTGTTTATAGTTTTAGTTTTTACATTTAAATCTCTTACCTGCTTGGAATTTAACCTGGTATATGTTGTGAGGAGTGGATGTAATTTTGTTTTTTCCCAATGGCTATCTCCTGATCCTAAGGCCTCTTGCAGAAAAGTTCCTTCCTCCGCCAATGTGAGATGCCACCTTCTCATGTAGCAAGTTTCTCTGTGGAAATGGGTCTTGCTCTGGATCTTCTCCTCTGCTCCATCGGTCTGCCTATTCGTGTGTCAATGTCAGCCTGTTTTGATTATAGAGGTTTTCTGCTATGTTTCGATGGGGTGTATCTACTCGTTGCTCTTCTCTTTTAGGGTTTTCTTGGCTACTGTTGATTTTCCTATTTTGTCTAGCTTCCAATTGGAATTTTTGACTATTGGTCAGTTTTCTAATAACGAATGAAAAGCTGTTTGACTCAATTTTCTACGTGAATTGGCTGTTGTCATACGTCTGGAAGAGAACAGGTGCTCAATAACGTTAATGGAAGTGACATGCCTTGAGGTACCCTGCTCAATAGGCCAGTCACAAAGGTTATCCTTAGACAGGGGATTTAGGATGATTTTAATCCCAATTATTTCAGGATAACTGAAAAGGCTGGGTTAATAACACTTAGGAAATGGAAGAAAGAAAGGGACAGAGGGAGAGAGAGAGAATGAGGGGAGGGAGGGAAGGAGGAAGGAGGGAAGGAGGGAAAGAGAGAAGGCAGGAAGGCAGGAAGGCAAGAAGGAAGGCAGGAAGGCAGGAAGGCAGGAAGGCAGGAAGGCAGGAAGGCAGGAAGGCAGGAAGGAAGGAAGAACTGGCCACATTGATGTGCTTCCAATGCTGAGAACTGAGTCAACCTCCAGACAGTGTGGGCGCCCTTTCGAATGTTTTGAATGTATGCTATGTATATGCATTTACTGCATTTACGTGATTAATTACCCAGCAAATTTCATATTCATTAATCAGAGCCACTGCATTTCAGTTAGTTCAAGTGGAGAATTTCCTTCGCGTGCCCTGTGTGGATATAGATGATCGTGACATTTGGCACGCGGGAGAAATAGAGACCCTCAGGCTCCGATCCGGGGCACGCTGTGGGTGTCTTGGCTTGGGCCTCGGTCTCTTGGCTTTAGCACTGTCCTGCATTTTTGAGGAACATACTGTCCTAGGAAAACAAGGGCAGGAATGTCTCCTTTCTTTAATAAATAATTCAAATGTTGGAAATGTGGAAAAGAAAATATGGCACAGAGGAGCACATTTTCCAGGTTGTTACTTCGCTGCTGGAAAAGGCCATGTCGACAACCCAGCCCGGGCGCCATTGGGCCTGCCCTGGCCCCACGGGGCGGATCTCACGCGCTGGGTCTGAGCGGTCGCCCTGAGTCAGAGGACGCTGTGAAAACCTGGGCTCACGCAAAAGTCCAAGCGAAAACGAAAAGGCTCAGAAGGTCGCTCTGTCCAGGCGTGTGCTCTGCCGACAGACGGAGGGTTTTACCCTTCACGATCCTCCAGATGAAACGGAATGCTTCAGAGAATGAAAGAGGTGTCAGCGCTGCACGGCCGTCTGGGGACGCTCGGAACTCGCTTCACCGAGGAAACACTCGGACGCGGCAAAACGCTTTTAGAGGAGGCCAGGACATGAATCCGAGATTTGAATCCTGTCTCAGTTTACCAGCTGATAAGCTTGGGCCCATCTGAAACTCAAGCTGGATAATACACTAAGAGGAGTAAATGGAGGAGAGGCACGTAAACGCTCAGGATGGGGCCCAGCATTAATGGTAACTAACGTAATAACTGTGAGAACTCTGCCAAAAGTGCTCTCTAGCACAAAACAGAAAACGGGGCCCCTCATCCTCCCACTTGAAGCATGATCTGGCTCGTTTCAAGCTACGACGAAGGAGCAGAGTGCCCTCCCCATGCGGCCTCCATGCTCACGACTGATAGTATGTTTGATTGTGTCTACCTGGGCGTGGGCGTGAAAGGCCCAGTTGGAAATGGCAAGGCTGCATGACACTATTCCATCTACTTATTCCAAAGGAGCAAAAAATTTGTTTCCAAAGGAGCAAAAATCTGATGACTGGCGCCCTGGTACCTGCACGAGGAGCCCCACCAGAAGCCCAGCTGATGCTCACATGCACAGATGTGGCCTGAAGAGGCTCCTCCAGGGGAAGATGCAGCTGCCAGCACCAGAGGACCACGCTCGGCCTCCTGGGCCCGGCCTTCCCCGCTCTGCGGTGTGTGACTACCTCCCGCGCAGAAACCACTTCTCAATGACCCATACTTGAGTTGCGAAGAGATGATTATTCTTTGCTGAAACTTGACTTCTCCTCCTGCAAGCAGATTTTTCTCATTTGGGGGGCAGGAACGAGGGAAGAGGGCAAATTACGTTAAAATCTGGTGGAAAATTTGGGTTGGAACGAGGCACAAAAACGTTCCTTGTGGTGCAGATGCTTCAGTTGTCATCCTTTAACAAAATCGGGGCTCGCTTTGTCAAAACAAACACGACCCAGGCATGTTCGCTCTTTCTGTGGAATGTATCATTGCGCTAAATTAGACTTTTCGAAAAGCCTTACCAATGGCCCCCAGGTCGTATGTGGCTGCTGCTGACTCTACAGTAGAGGAATTAAGGGCTAAACTTGTTCTGCTGAGTGCCTGGTTCTCTGCTTGTGCAAAGGGCATTGGGATTCGTTTTAGAAAATCCCAGAGATTACGCGCAGGCATTCCTCCAGAGGGTACATTAAAGAATTTAGGAGACACCCAGGCACAGTCTGAACACACCGAGGAAGATTTCTGATGTCTTACGGGGTGCCCTAGTGACCTGGACTAGGTAGAATGCCTCTGAAGGAAGCACCTTTCTGTAAGATCTTTTGCTTTAAGCCATGTGCCTCTTCCCATCTTCAAACCTGCAAAAGAAGAAGCACCACTTGAGACTCTGCCATGGACTGACACCTGCTGAAGTTGTTAAAACACTAACAAAAAGGAAAGGGCCCCAGAAATAATGGAGGTGCTTCTTCCACCTGTTTCTGTTGATTCTTGCTTCCTGGTTCCATCATGATTTTGTAGGAGGAAGAACTTGAGGCTTAACACAGAAAAGGCTTGAGTTCAAAACTTTTACCAGTCAGGCAGCCCTGACATTCCCGTATCCTGCCTGATGAGGCTTTAGCTTGTTTTTGTTGTTATGTTGGTTTATTTTTTCTTCTTTTCCTCCCACAGCTCGGGAGGGCCATGTTTGTACCCCGATCTGAGAAAGGCAACAACCAGATGAGGTTTTAATTGTTTCAGCGACAGCTGTCTCTTGCTGTTTAGAGCAGACTGTCAGAACACTTTGCCACATAGATGAATTTCGACAATAGCCCTGTATATTATAATATTGTATTACAAAATGCAGTGGTATAAGGTTCTATCCAAAAGATCTGCTCTAACTCTTGCTCTGTTGATTCAATCATATAAACATATGAGGACAATGAGCAAGGACACAAGCCCATACACCCAAATAAACACATCTCACACGCACACACAGAACAGAGACAGGACGGGGCAAGGGGTGGGGGGTGGGGGTGTCGGGCCTTGGGCCAAACAAGCTGCTGGAGAATAGAAAATAAGGCTAGAAGCAAGTTCTAGAAAGTTCAGTTGATATTTCGTAAGCAAACCAGAAGGGAAGAAACAATCGCCTTAGGCAACACAGGATAAAACATATATTTTTAGTACAGGGTCTTAAAAGTTTTAGAACACTGAGGACCCTTTAAAGAAATCTGGTACACATCAGTGAAAATAATTTTGAAAACCAAAGAAAACTCTAAGGCCAATAAAAAGGAAAGTGGGGAAAGGCTGAGTAATTGATGGGTCTCCTGGCGGCTGTGCACCTGTGCGGGCGGGAAGGGGGCTGGGCGCTTATCTCAGTCTTTCCTTTTCAAGGCACGTTTTTCTTTCCTTAGTGGCCCTCGGCTCCCTGCTAATGACCTCAGATAACAGCAACAGCTAGTTATCAATAGTTATCAATTATCAGATACCGCCCGCAGCCTTAATTTTATAACCTCACAATGACCCTGTGAGGTTCGAATTATTGCCTCCCATTTTAAGGCTAAGGAAACCGAGACTCAAATGACATGCGAGTTCCTAAGATTGCTCCCAGCAAGTGACAGCCCAGAACCCCCCACTTCCGTGTGGTGGCTCTCAACTTCGAACTCTCCTTCCTGGGCCATACAGCCTCCCTTGGCCTAAAGTTCTGACTCAAAAGATGCCAAACGCAGGGAAAACCTTCTCACGAGTAAAACCAAATATCGACACACAGTGTCCACGATGACGTCCAACCCTGAGCTCTGGCGACACAGCCCTGGAGATGTGTCCATGTTCGTTCAGCTGCTCAGACACAAAAGCACGATCGGAATATAAAGAAAGTCCTTGACTCTCTTTTTCCACATTTGTATTTTTCTGACAAGTTTCGTTTCGTGGTTTGAAATGCATTCATTGGTGGGTCACCGGGGCGGGGCGGGGGGAAGGTAAGTGGGACGCACTAAAGATTATCAAGCTGTGTCATACCGGGCCTCGTCTTCACTGGAGATTGATTAATCTGGTTTGCAGCTTGAGGTCTTGAATCCCACCTGATTTCGTGTCTTTATGTGAATAGGTCTGCTTTAGGCCAAGGACTATTTTGCTCAATTTTAAAGGGGAAAATAATCATGAATAGGGAGGGGAAAAAAATAAAACCATGGGCAGCACATATGATTTGAATTACAGTCAGATAATCACCATTCATGACCAGTCCAAGCTGGAAGCAAAGCTTGAATTTCTCCTCAGAGACATTTCTCGGCTTAACTTTTAACAAGGGCTACAATTGAGTACGGCCTTTAAGTGAAAACTAAAGAAGTTCAACCTATTTAAGGCCTTTACTGACTTCTCCAGTCTCCTATGAAATTAGTCCTTTTGGAAGAAGATCATTTATGAGTTTCATTGCAAGTGGTAAAAATAGCCCTCCCACTCACCCACCCCCTCAGCAAATGTTCTAAAGAAAGGTTTTTTTCAGACAAATGTTCCAAGTGACATCACAGAACTACAGCTCAGCCCCTATCTCTGTTGGAGAATTTAAATAGAAATCTAAACATTGACTCTCTCTCAAGGTTTCTTTCCCATCGAATTCCACGATGACCAGAGGGTCATCTCAACCTGTGCACATTTGGGAATCATTTTGGCACACACGAAAAGTATGAAATGAGAAATACATTTCGTGGCTCAAAATCCCAGCTACATAAACGCTTCCTCCAGCTAGAGTTCCTTTTCAGAGCCCATTCACCTCTCAGAGACAAGAAGAAATGAAAACCAATGACCCATCTTCAGTAGAAAGCATCAAGCTAAGTGTGATTCCTCTGAAATAGCGTTTTCATGGGGCACAGTTTAGGTTCCCAGTCCCTGTCAAAGAGTCTCTTAAAAAACGACAACAACAAATCCTGCTGCCAACCAGTCCCATTAGAATCTCTAGGGATTCCACTAATGTAGGAATGGATTTGGGGCTCTGGCATCAGATAAGTCTCTGATTCATATCTCATTGTTCCCGCTTACTGGTTTTTGGCAAAGTTATTTAACCTCTCTGAGCTTAGATTTCCTCCAATACAAAAGCTAAAGATGCCTACTCTATAAGGTACTGGAAATGGGATAAGATATGGTTTATAGGCATATTGCCTAGCATAAGTGATCCATACTTGTTTAACACCACAGTGTTTTGCAATATTTAACAATATTTTTCATCAGAATTTCCTTCTCTCACCTTCAACTTGCCTTTCTCTTCAAAAGCTTAGAAAATTTGAGGAAGGAAGATGATTAATTTTAAGATTAAGGAGTACACTTCATGAATAAAAAAACAATATCCCTAAGAATAGTAAAGGACTTCCTGGAGGCCAGAAGAGTCACATAGGAGGATAAAAATGAAGAGGGCTCAGGGTAAAAACCCTCATTCCCTCTCTACTTTATCCCCCCAACCCAGCTCTAGGAAAACTCAATCCCCAGGTAAGTTTGTGGGATCAAAGAACAGGGGACATAACTTGTTTCTTGGGAATGGCCCTAGAAGGAAAGAAATGACACTATGCAATTTCTAGGTAGATGGAGACTTAGCCTGAATAATTTTCTATTCCTCAAATGCTCTTGAAGCCACAAAATGACTCTGTGAGGCAGGAAAGCAGCAAAGGGAGCCACAGGGCCTGAGATGGCCTTGTAGATGAGAATCCAGGTAAAGCAGAAGAGGGCTGCACCTGTTAGTGACCAAGAGAACCAGCTACGTTGGGAGGGAACCAGCAGGTACCAATACGGAGAGAGGGCATCCACAGTGGATGTGTCCACCGACACCCTGTGACACGACATCAGACCCCTCCCACTGCCTTAGACAAAACCCAGGGTAAAAAGATGAACCTAGAACGAGAAGAATAAAGAAACTGTATCACTCACACCAGATTCTATGACTTGAGCTTTATACCTGCTGTCAATTTTAGTTTCCATGGGGGGTTTTTAAACCAATTTTTAGGGTATAGCTCCCACATTATGTGACAGACCTCAGAGGAGGAGACTTTCATTATCTTTGTGTAAGAACCAGGGAAAATCAGATGACAAGATCAACTGTTTCCACCACATGAGGGCCCACATAAGAATTGCAATGAATCCGATCAGCAGTAGCTGAGCCTGTCATGGTCTCGGTAGAACTGAAATCCAAGACACAACAGTAGACCTGACTTACAGCAAACCAACAAGATGAAGAATGGACGACTGGTCAACCAAACAGGTAGTTTTGATTACAAAATACCAACTAGGCCTCCCTACTGTTTTTCCTCAATGATGCATTTGACCAAAGGCAAGAAGTTCTAAATTCATACCCCAAGGCTTCTGATTAGCCCTACTTCCAGACTATAGGACATACCTCGCCATAATGTATAAAATAAAGTTGCATACTAAAGTTAACAACTTCTGAAATACAGCTATAACAATTATGTGATTATATGTTATCCTGGATTAACATGTGGCCCATAATCCTTTGATATTCCAAAACTCAGCTGTGCCGTGGGATCTAACGAGTTTCATTTAATAGAAAGAGTTATTTGGTAACGTTACATACCAGTTCGTTGTTCAAAACATTTATTGAGATTTAACACTACGAAGTAGATAAACAAGTGTTCCCCAGCTGCTAAATCTCACTTCATATATTTTATACGATCCACTGTGCTGGTGATTTCTGAAATGTGAATAGACGTCATCTCCAATGCACATTTTTAAATGTTACTTTTGAAGCTACATCTGCTTCGCATCTCTGTTCAAAGTGTTCCATTTTCCTCCAGGGTTACTTAATGATCATATTAGAATGGGCAAAAGTCAAGGGCTGCGTGCATTTTCTGAAATGCAAGCCTTGATATTACACACTTACCTTAGGAGGAAAAAAACCAAAAAGACATCTGAAACCCTGGCAAACGTGTCAACCAGGCAATGAAACGGCGAAGATTAACAAAGTCAAATTTATAAAGTGCAATAAGGCTCTCTCATGAAAGAGTGAGGCAAGGCAGGATTTTTTTAAGCTATATGGTTACTCTGACGTGACTGGGTCATCCACTGAACTTTGTGCAATTTTTCAAGCTGTTCCGAAATGACTAATAATGACATGTAGTGTATAATAGGCTGAAATGTGTTGAAACGTTGGGTAACATTCCCAGTCTGATATTTAAAACACTTGGTCAGCTAGAAAACGTTACAGAGCCATCTAACCACCCTGCGCTCTGTGCTTTCTCAATCTCCGTTTATTCCCTGAGTATGGGAATCATCTCTCCCTCCCTACTTTTCAAACAGGACCATGTCTCTTCAGCATCTTCTACGAGCAAGAAATTTAAAGCGAGTCATCAATATGAACATAATTCTTTGGAAATAGAAAGGGAGCGGTGTTGTGGCTGGCGTCCCTCCTGGTGACCTCGGATTTGTCCTCTGTTTTGGTTAGCTGAATCTACTCGCCGCCCGGGAGTCTGGCAACATGGTTACTAATCGTGGAAAAAAGAGGATAAATAATTCAGCTTGTATTTGTGGATGGATTATGGAAGCCGATGCTTGAGATAGGTATTGTTCTTTTGCAATTATGCAGATGTGTGCCCCAAGAAGCCTAGGCCTCCCTGGGAACGGAACGAAGGTGCTGTCGGCATGTCAGAAAGGAAAGGGGCCGTCTGGCAGGGAGCCAGCTCATTTGACCAATGTAAATAATGTGCGGGCACAGCTTGCACTCTGAAAATAACCCAGAAAAACTGCAGACTGTGGTCAACCTCCTAAATGTTACGGAACGCAAGAAGAATTTCTGGAGCCTAAATTTTAAATCTGGCGGTTTAAAGAAGTATTCGAGACCATTCAAGCAATAGATTTGCGTTTGAGTGACAGTTGTTCTAAATGAATGGAAAGAACGGTTGCTCTAAAGCAATGGGTAACATTGGCTAAGAGGGAAAACGTCCTTAACCGGTGGGGAAGGTGAGATAGTAGTAACTGAGGAGAAATTACTTGCCTGGGGAAGAGTTTTGGTAAACAGTGACTGAAAGAATAAATTAATTTTTCAATGTAAATTCTTCAGAACAGGCTAATGAAGCCCAGGGGGAAATTGGCCTCCATATATTTTGACTTAACTCCATTACCCAGGCTGATGACCATCTCATCCACTCAATTTGACTCTTCATGATTTTGGTGGCTCCCCCAAAATCTAATACCTCATCAGAGAGCTGTGTTGCGCTCCCAGTAAGGACGACTTCAGTGGCCTAGATGCTGAAGACAATTCTCAAAAGGAAATGGCTATATCTTGAGAATAAGTAAGACCCTGACAAAGGTTACAATTTTCAGGAGGTCAAAACCCTTTGGTAATATTGTTCTTTTGAGTCATATCTTGCTCGTTTACCAGTGACTAAGACTGTCCTCCACTTTGTAAGAGGAAATTCTTCCTCATCCTTTCTTTGAAGTGCAGGGCTCCATTAGCAAAGTACAATCTGCACCCCAGCTACCTTCCTGTCATCCAAACTACATGGCCACATGTTCCACCCTCCCACAGTCCATGTTTCTCAAGCCACAACCAGCTAAGAGCACTAGGTATTTAGGGAGTGTAAGAATGGGAGGGATCATATTCAATTTTGCAAATTTTAAAAACGGGTCTATGTGCTTAAGAAGAGAAACCAGGTGATATAAAATTGTGGAAGGTGGAAAGCAATACTCCACAAAGAATCATTTCCCTAACTGCTTTAAATCAGGACTACTTTAAAGTTAAATCTTATATGAAACCCCCAAATTTAATACATACCAAAGCAGAATTGCTCTGCTTGGATCCGAGCAGGGGCAGTGGTAGCATTCACCCTTCAAATCCATGTCCCAAACCAGTTTATTTTGCCAAAGATTTGCTTCCCTGGTAAACAGGATAGTTTCTGAACTTGCTTTATAATTGACCCAATGATATTGTATTCCTGGGTACTAATCAACACTCTAAATTGCTCTACCTCATAGAGTGTTGTAGCATTTAAATACTTGCATAGAGAAACAGCATTAGAAAGACTCATGGTGTTATTTCTCTTACATGAAAAGTTTCACAGTCAATCACCTCTAGCCAGAAAAAAAAAAAAAAACCAAAAACCCGAATCAATTAAAATCTAAAATGGAATCATCCCTTGGATAATTCTTGCTTCTGACTCTGAGTATGAATTGGACCATTCACCAAAAAATGAAGTTATTCAGCAGAGACAGTCCTTTTATTTGCTCCTAACCGAAGCTGCAAATCCCCGGGGCCAAACGTTTTGCTGGGATCATTTAAGGCAGAGTTCTCAGATTTCCACAGGGAAATAACAATAATCTTACAATATCTTCAGAAATAACATTTAGGCTTTTTGTTAAAGAAACAATCAAATAAAGCCCTGGCAAAATTGTTGTTGGGGGAAAACATGCTTCTGACAATCAAGAGATACTGCCCACTGAAGACCAAGAGGCTGAAGGAAACTAAAATTTTGCCACCCTGAAGCTCCTTTGGGGAATATTAATTTTAAGCTGTTTATTGAGAAAAAAAGACAGAAACTTTGACCCTCAGCCTTTTCCTGCCCAAGAGACTCAGACAGGAAGGAAATCTTAGAATGTTGCCTTAGCCTAATTTGAATTAAGTATGGTAAATAAAAAGCCATCAGGCAGGGGCCCCTTAGCCAGATACCACGTGTCCCACTGTTTCCGAGTTGACCAGCAAGGACCTGCCTGCCACGCATGCTCTCCTCCTCCCCAGGTACCTGTAAATTGTCTCTTCTCCCTTCTGAAATCTGACACCCTGCAGCCTCTCTTTTCTCCTTTGTCCAAAATGCCTCATATGCTCAATGTTGCCTCACTGTCTTTGGAATGTTCATGCCTACGTGAGTTTCCCATGTGCATGTATTCAAACTTTGATTTTTCTCCTGTGAATCTGTCTCTGTTAACTTGATTATTAGCCCAGCTAGAAGAACTTAGAAGGTGGGAGAAAAAGTATTATTGTTTTTAGCCCTCACCAGGTGCGGTGGAATTTATGGATCTGAAGACTTCACCAGTGCCACCCCTAATCTTTCACGGTTAACGAGGGGGTGACCGCAGATGCCTCCTCTGGGAGCTAAGAGAATGAATGAGCCAACGCTCCCTGGGACACGTGCTGGCCTTCATGTTCGGAAGGCTTTCTGTAGAATGTTAGATGCGATGCCCGCTTCCTATACTGCGAGATCACTCCAAGCCCAGCCCAGCACATCTGCGGAAATCTCAGCAAGTGTGGAAAGGAGCCCAGGAATCTGGACGGGCTGTGTTTGGGCAACACGGTTCCTGCTTTTGCCTGAGACCCACCTCCCCGAGGGAGCCGTGCCTGGCACGTTCCTTTCCTGCTGCAGCCAAGGGTGGAGATGTCGGCTGGCATCTCGGCAGGGTTTCACCTTGGGCTGCTTTCAAAATGGCAGAAAGAGAAGAAAAACAAACCGCAGCAAGTCTGACCACGGAATTCCAGGCTGACCAGAGGAACCAGGGAACAAAGCTTCCTTTTCGGAATAGAGGGACCGCAGCACTTTGTTCAGGGTATTGAGGGAAAGGCAAACTCTGGCCACTGAGCTCATATGGGCACCGGGCCTGGCAGAGGCAGAAGTCCTGGGCCTTCACTATGAGCATCACGCAGCCGGTGACCAAGCTCGCTGTGCTCCATTCCCCCAGATGAGCTGTGCGCTGGGTGGGTTTCAAAGAGTCCATCCATATTCTTCTCATCCGGTTCACTGTGGGAAGTAAAAATGTCAAGAGGACCGGAATATACGTTGGCCTGAAGAGGAGACAACTGTAACCCAGAAACCCATCGGCCACCGACAGGGGACCTAGAAATGAGTCTAGAAAACGTGAAGCCTTTTGGGCCTGCTTGCTGCACCTGCCACGCATTCCCAGGGAGAGGAGCAATCACCTGGGCTAAGAGAACTTGAAAGGAGACGGGTATCTGCTTGGACTGGCCGTCCATCTAGGATAGCGTTCATCACGTGACATTGTAATGCTCTTGCATGTCCATCTTCTTATAAAAGAGCAGCCGTTCTCACATTTCTAGCACAGGTCCCTTGGTACATGTAGAGATTCGATAAATTGTTTATCCAAAAAAAAAATAATAATTTCTGTTTAGACTAAAAAACTGTGATCGACATAACTCTTAAAACTCCTTTCCAGCCACCAAATTTATAATGGAAGATTTAAGGTGGAGAAAAGGAGAGATTATTCCTTTCACTACATCTCTGGGTGAAGACAAGGCTATATCAGTAATGACGGGTGTAGCTGAACCTTAGTCACAGAATCAGGTCATCTTGCGTTTGACTTGGGCCATTTTCTACTTTATCCATGTGGTCAAGTTAAGGCTTGAGTGTACCGTTTCATGTTCTGTTATGTTTTGATGGGGGCCTTTGGGGACTGTGATAGACATTTTTCAGCGGTAGCGTCCTCCATGTTTCCTGGGGACCATCCACCCTCCTGGGTGAACAGTGAGCGTTCACAATAGAGCCCTTCCAGGGCAGAGCCAGATATCAGGAAATGGAAAATCACGGGCTTCCGAGATCGCTACGAGCCATTTCTTTGCTAAGGAATAATCCAAACATAGGAGGTGGGCAGACTGGCCTGGTGCTGCTCCTCGCTGGCGCTGGTTTCCACTCGGCTTCCTCTGGGCTGCACAAAGACCATTTTTGTCTTTGTCAATTATTTGCCTCCCTCATGGCTCTGCTTTTGCTCAGCTTGTTCTTGGCTCATGAGCAGCATGGCCCTCACAGCCATCACATTGCAGTGGTCTGTCCAAAGTGGGCAGCCTTGTTTGTTTTGGAGTTGTGGATTTGGAGGTTTTTTTTTTTTTTTTTTTGGCAATATTTGAGAAAGACGAGATTTTGTCCTTGTGCTCCTTGCTCATTCCCAATGGCTGACACTGTCCAAAGAGAAGGAAAAGCCCTGGCCACTCAAGAGAGGCCCAATGGGCACACAAGACAGGACTCAGCTGGGCACCACCCCTGCCCCCAGCTGGTCAGACAAAGGGCCTGGCTTGGCTGGCTATCCTGGGCACTGGCCGCGACGTCTGCAGGAAGGCTGGACAGCACGTACGGGACTGCCCCAGGCTCCTTCCTTCCCTGGGAGGCTGGGGACAGCCTGGGGCTCAGCCCCGGCAGCAACAGGAGGCCAGCGGAGGCAGCACGGTCAGTGACGGCAGTCGGCACAATGCAAGGCCCGCTGCAGGGGAGATGAGGTCCTGCCCAGCCTACTGAGGGCAGAGAGAAAGGAGACGACTGTGGGAATTTGCTGAGTTTTCCAAAGCCCAGAAGCTTTGACAGGAGGGTCACGGAAATGATTACAGGCATGAGCCAGGCCTAGCTTTGCCAATCCAGGTGGCGGAAAGGGAAGAGCATAGAGCAGCCGGCCCCTGGGGCGGGCCTGCGCTCAGCCCATCGGTGGAGACACCAGGGGCAGCGGCTGAACGAGTCGCCCCAGGCATCCGACTGTTCCCACCGCAGCAGCTCAGTGTTAGGGCTTTTAATAAAAATGGCAATAAAATAAACTTTTATTCAAAATGCGTTGGATCAGCTTCAAGCATTGTCCCCCAGACTCCCTACCACCTCCCCTGGATCAATATATCAAGAGTAATCCAGCTGGATTCATTTAGATATTTCAACAGTGGCTTCCTGGAACCAGTTCCTTGGGTCAAAAGTGATTTTCAAGACATTCGGGGCAGCCTGTCACTAGAATACCATTTTACAGGCCCAAATTACTAGCTACTAGAGTCTACGGTAAAGCGTTCCCCTTTAAGTAAACTTTCTTTCTTCCTCTAAGACCTCAGGGAAAAATAACAATTCACAAAAATTTTTTCCCTAAGTTATTTCTACATTGATGGTTTTTCGTGCCAAAAACCATTTGCTGTGTGCGAAATGCTGTGAAAGGCTCTGGAGCCTTATCTAGATGCTATCTGGCAGGCTGGTTGCTGCAGGATAAAAGGACTATTTTCCACTTAACTTCAAGAGCTGGCCCAGCCTGTGTTACAGGAGATAAAAGCTGGGGACAATGGAACTTGCCACCGTTGGGGAAGTAAAGATAAAGAGGCCCCCCGCCCCCCAGTAGCTAGCCCTGGTTCTTTCATGAAATATGAAACGCCCAGGCATTTGACAGACAAAGGTCAAAATTCCTTTTCCACGTTCCATATCTACTATTTTGTCTTCATTCTTCGTCATTCTTATATCCCAAGCTTACATCTACCTGAGACTCCCTCACCTAGAACCACGCCCTTTTCTCGGCTTACCCAGGCTGTCGTCCTCCTTGAAGCCCCCCTCAATGCTCTTAAAAGTGAGAAACCTGGTTGGTATTCCAGCCCTGGCAATGACCAGCATGTGCCTTTGCGTGAGTCACTTTTACTCTCTGAGTTCCATCAATAAAACGGGTCCATCATCTCTGACCTTGAAGTGAATGATGAGGCCAATATGGATAAAGAGTGGCACAATGCTCTGAAGACTCTAGAGTGACACAAATGTAGAGTCACACCTCTTCCTCCAAACCCAGAGCACACATGTCTGGACCACCCACTTAACAAGTAGCCCAAGCTGGTGCTCCATTCCTTTCGGGGGGTGAGGAGAGGAAGACACTTGGCATTGAGTTTCTCTCCGTCACGTGATTTCGTGAGTACGGAAAAGTGATCAGAACACGAAAATACTCACGAACTGACAAAATGGACTATTTATACAATTATGGAAAAAAATACTACTGCACTATCACTTATATATAATGCTAAAATTGTGATTAAATTAGAACAGTTCTGATCACAGCCATTGTCACTGATGGGTAAGGAAACGGTAGAACGGGAACAGTGAACAATTAAAGAACCTAGAATGTTGACGAAATAGGCATGTTGGAAGCAGGAGCTAAAAAATAGCCAAGAATGAAGAGAGTCCAGGAGGAAATAGAAATGGCGTCTTATATTTTTTGCCAAAATGACCTTCACGTGATCTAATGCTGTGAAGGTCCCTCGTGAAGGGAAAGGTGCTGGTACAAGACAATTAGAAATTATTAGAAAAATTATACCTCAAATGCTCCAAGAATTGATGCTCTTTGTTCACACTGAGAAATCAGCAGACTGCCGCACAGTGACCTACATTCTGCTTACTGCAACATAAAGTAGGCCCACTCGTAGTTTTTAGTGTCTTTGGGGGTTTTTTGCACTATGTATTATAGCAGTTTTGGTCTTGGTTTTAAATAATTTTACTTTTTCTTACAGCCAAGTATCATCAGGCACTGAGGCTCTGTACAGCCTGCCCCGAATGCTTGGCATGCCCTTCCAGAGAGAAGCCCTGACACACGTGTCACCAGAGTCCACCGAGAATGAGGGAACAACCCACTGTGATTCGATTGCAGGAAGCTTCACAGTGGGACCTGGTGAGAACTCGATAAACAATCCCTTCTGCTAACCTTTATAAAATAGAATGTTGCCGCGTGAAGGTGAGGATTTTGAAGGGTTTTTTTCGAGTTATTCTCTTGTTACAAGGAGAAAATAACTTATGTCAGTGAGAAGAGGATGCCACACAAGCAGTATCATGGGCTGGGGCTTTCTACGGCAGGCACCTCACGAAATTGGGGGTGCCCCTGGAAAGCCTCCCTTTGAGGTCCAGGGTATCCAACAGCCTGATTTAGCACGCTGCCTCTGGGACCCGGCCCCGGCCCCAGGACCCACAGTGCTGAGGGGCGAACGTCTGCAGCTCCGGAGATGCACACAACGCGTCAGGTGGGAGACAAGCTCCGTGCGCGAGGTGCAGTTCACTGCGCGGCCAGACCCGGCCCCAGGACCCAGTGCCTCTGGCAGGACGCGTGAGGAGAACCATGGTGGTTTTCAGCGCGGGAACTTTCCAGGACGGTGCCGAACGTCTCCTCAACTGAATTATTTTAAGGTCCTGAGTCGACTGCACATAACGAATGACGCCTGGCTCCCCGGCCTGCCGCTGGGTGCGCTGCCACCCTCCGTCACCACCAGGAACGCCTCGGTTCTCTGACGTCACTCCCTCCACCCCGACGTCCCCCGTGGAACAGGAACAACGAAGCTGCCAAGGGAGCGCATGAACCGAGTCGCCAGGCCCACGCGGTTGTGAAGCTCGACGTGGCACTGGTCCTCCAAGAGGCGGCGCCAGCCAGCCGCAGGGGTCCTGCCCCCACACGTCACACCCTTGACCACTTTGCCGACGCGCGGCCATCGGCGAAGGAGGTCGGCAGTAATCCAAGGTGGCCTTCGAAAAGAGTCGAGGCCGGCTGTTTGGTTTGGAACAGTCATTCCTTATCACTGGCTCATCCCCCGTCTCCTCATCTTCTGTCGAGTGAAAACAATAATCATGTCCAAGTTCTCTTCACAAACGATTTAAGAGTAAAGGAGTCGGAAGGATGGAGTCACGTGGTATGCTCTACTAAAGAAACAAGTCGCTGCCTCATGAGGTTTTGCTTTTTTCTCCAGCTGCCCTAGTGTTTGCTTTAAATACCTATAAATTTAAACTCCGACTTAAGATTATAAACCTTGGAAAGAAAAAAAAAAAAAGCATGCAAGCCAAGTATTTCTTTATCCTGGATACGGAATTCTATCGAATCAATTCTTCTACTGTCAATGCTGGAAGGGAGGACGATGACTGAATGCATCAGTTTCCATAAGGAGTCCGGTGTCTGGAGACGGGGCATCACCTGCCTGAGTTTGTCTACAAATCTGGCTTTTCAATGAGAAAATGACACATTTGTTCATTCATTTTTTATTGCCAAAAATATGTCCTACGAAAGTGACAGGGCACTATCTGTGCTAGGTTGCAATGTGTTTGCAGCCTAGTCTAGGAAAGAGACACCTGGAGTCAGGCCAGGTGGGGGGTTGTGGTCACATTTTTTTTTTATATACCTACAGCACCTGGTCTTCTTAGGTGGTCTCCCATCCGAGCACTAACCTGCTTAGCTTCCGAGATCAGACATCGGGCTTGTTCAGGGTGGTGTGGCCACAGACCATGGACTGTGGCTCCACTGGGGCGTGGACCCAGGACCTTCTGCGTGTAAAACAGACATGCGCACTGCTGCATGACGGAACCACTTTGGTCATGGTCACGATTCTTAAAGGCGATGCCTCCTTGGGAAGCAGCAAGGGGGACTCAGGGGAAGGACTGCCAAAAACACCTTCCAAGCCGAGAGAGCAGGTGTCTGAAGGCCTAGCGGGGAGCCTAGAGCGCGATGCATGTCGAGAAGCTGAAACGTGCAAATGGTGGAGTGTGAGCACAGAGCGCAAGGTGGAGAGGCCGGCCATGCGGGGGAGGGGGAAGCAGGGCCACGCAAGGCCTAACCACGGTGTTTCAGAAAGACCGCTCTAGACGCTCGCGGAGGAAGGATTAGATGGGGGAGCGAACATCACTTCAGAGGCCAACGCAATAATCCGGGCCAGGAATGGGGACCTGAGACAAGGTGGCTTCCGGGCTGGGCTGAGAGAGAAGAGATGACAGAGAGCAGCAGAATTAACACAGGTGTCGATGACTAATTGACCCCACTATGGAGTTCAGAGAAGCGAGGTGTCAGGGACCACCCCAGGTTTCTGGCTTGGGTTACTGGGTAAGCGGCATCTAAATCACTGAGAAAGGGATTGAGAGGAAGGTTAAGATTGGAAAGGGGGACAAGCTCTGCCAAGGTGAGGGGTCGGTATCCCATTAGGTCTGAAGTGGCCGTAGGACGCCCAGATGGAGAATTCAAGAAGCAACGTTTAGAGGAAGCCGAAACGCACACGCACAGACTTGTTCGGGGCACACCCTGCACGGCCATGCGGAGTAGCCTTGCCCTTTAGTGATGCCTTAGTTTCGTACCTTCTTTCCTTTACCCGGAATGTGCTCGGTTCCCCTCCTTGTCCCCTCTCTAACCTTTTCCCAACTCCTCCAGGTAAAGCTATTTGCTTCTCTTCCCAGACTCCCTTAGCAGCTTGAACGGCCCTAACTGTCACACTTTCCACTCTCATGATGTGCTTACTTACTTGTCTGTCCCCTTAACTCCGGAAGCACAGACATGTTCCATGCACTTTTTTTTTTTTTTAACTCCAAGTGCCCGGCACCTAAACAGTACTCATGAAATGGCTACAGAACGAACAGGCTATTTTTTTTTTTATATAACAAGCTGGACAAATGCTCCCACAGCATCTCATTCAAAGAAGAATCATTCCTAATTAAGTATTTTTGTATAAATAAAGGGTCGTTAAGGCAGACTCCATCACTGACAAACTTCAGAAGATTTTAAGAGTTGCTCACACTCATTTACTTATTCCACAAATGTTTACTGAGAACCTACGATGCCCCAGGTGCTTTGCCAGCCTGGGCGTCCAGCAGAGAACAGAGCAAAGCCCAGCTCATTGAGTTGCCTTCTGGGAAAAGGGGGTTGGGGAAGAGTTACACAATGAGCAAACAGACTGAAAGTCTTGTAGGATCTAAGACGGCAACAAGTACTAAGGAGAAAAAATAGGCCAGGTAAGGGGATGGGGAGAACGGCCAGGTGTTGGTGGGTAAGAGGGAGGGGGCTGCTATTTTAGATGCAATGGTCAGGGATGGCTTTAGAGATTGGAGTAACAATGAAATACATCGTAATGAAAGTAATTATTAAAGAAGATTTTTGAGCGCAATATCTGTGCTTAGTATTGCCAAATACTTTCTCTGCCCTCACGAAATAGCTTGGATTTCACCTGTCCAGCCACATCTGCAGGTGTGGACAGGCAGCCATTATGCTGCCTCTGCTGACACCTGAGGACTCTGAGGGGGAAGGACTGAGGGTACTTCTGGAAGGACCGACCCTACCGCAGCCCCAGCTCCAGGTCCCAGCCTCCTGCTGTCTCATGGGAAGGAAGAGGACAGAGCACCTGGGACAGACTGGCTCCACGTTGTTTTCTGCTTTGAAACATGTTTTTGAGGGCATGAGCTCTGGGAAGGGTCAGCGGCCCTCTAAGGCAATCTGAGGATGTTTCCTCATTTGTAACACGGAGATTTTAACACCAGTTCTGTCCCCACCCCGTCCTGGCCTGCAGGGAGTAAAATGTTTTAAAGGTAGGCTACGAAGCCAGACACAACATCAGCATTGTTCCTTTTTCTTACAACAGGTGTGTGGAGGTTTCTTGTCCCCTCATGGCCTCTATACTTCTTGTCAGTTCAACGCTCACATGCCCCATGCTCTTCACACCTGAGAGGTGCTTCCCTTTTATGGCCTCACTTCACCCTTGCGCCAGCCCAGGGAAGCAGGCCTAATTTACAGATTAGGAGTCTGAGACCCAGACACAGGGTATGACAGGTGACCAGTCAACCCGTGACCAAGCGAAAATTCAATTCAGTTTTTCCATTCATTTTTCCCTCCACAGCTGCCTTTTCAGCGTGAACCACCACTACAGGCAAACACAGAAAAATACACCACACTGGCTTTGTGTTTTCAAAGAAGGCTATAAACATATCGCTTTCCAGTTACCTTTGCTAAAGCTACTCTTGTCAATGAGTTCGATTAAGCTGATCCTATATGTAGATCCAAGCTGCAGTCTCAGCCTAACTTACCGATTTGGATAAAGGGCATTTTCAAGGCATGAAAACTCACTTAATACAAAGCTCAATGCTGGTGAGTTCAAAAAAATATTTTCAGAAATCCAACTTTTCTGCATCTGATAAAACTCTAATTAGGCAGTAATTTGGACAGATAGGAGCCTGGCTTCTCCCCCTGACTGAATTCTGGTGCTCAGCGCTAGGGAATGATGCAAATGTGGTGAGTGGCTAGTAATTAAAGGATTTAATTAAGCATCGTCTGGGAACGTGTCTAGTAGCTCAGTGTGTATGTTGGCAGCTCCCAGCAGTAGGGTGGCTCCAGGCGGGGAGGCGAGCATTGTCGAAGGCAAAGGAACCGGTTATTTGGGGGAGAGTTTTCTAGTCCGAGGGTAAAAGAAATACATGTTAACTACTGATGATACACATGCGGGGCAAGAGTTTCAGTGAAAATGGTAAAGACACGGGTTTCTAATTGTGTCACATCCTGTCATCTGCTGTCACGAACCCAGCGTCCAGCATCTGCGTCGGCAGATGGAGGACGAGCAGTCTCCCGCCCTTCTCGCTACGTCTGCACCTGAACGCATTGCAGGTGCTCAGGGGATGCTCAGGAATGAAGCAGGAAACGAGTAAATAAGCACTGAAAAACATCTTTAAACGCAACCAAACTAGCACGTAATGTTGAGCCAAAACAACAACAACAACAAAAACTATACGTAGTGTGATTCAACCGTGTAAATAAACACATGGAAAAAGAATCAAAGGGAATGTTAGTGTTGCTTCCAGTGGATGAGATCAAAGATTGTTTTTTTTCCTTTCTGATTCTTGACTTTTTTAATATTTTTAAACTATACGTAAATATAATATTATGTAATTTATATAATTATATGTTATGTATGTATATATAATTATTATAAGTAATATAATTATGTGTAATGTAAATATTAAATATATTTATTTTAAAACTCATAAAACAGAGTTGATATATATCAAAGAGAAAGAAAGTGCTGCTTTTTTGATGAGGTACCAGACTCTCAGTCGGATGAGACCATTGGCCCAAGCCATTTATTTATTCAGTGAGTCAACAAACAGCTGACAAGGCGCCTGCGCCGACTATGCCTGGCAATGTGTTAGGTGCGGTCCCTGTACTCACTACATGCCATCTCTTGAAAACTTCTGCATTTATCTCAGTTAATCCCCACAACCATCCCTGTGTGGTAGGTAATATCACTGTTCTGATCTGCAGCCGAGGAATCTGCTCAAGGTCACACATCTGTTAAGCAGGATCCTAACCAAAGTATTTAACCCCAGAGCTATAGCTCTTACCTGCTCTTCTAGCCAAGTCTGTGGGCAGGTCATACCCCTCCAACTGTGACGATCCCCAAACTTCTAAACTCTGTCTTCCTTCGTCTTCCATTCACTGGCTTTGTTCAACCCTCAGGACTATACAAGACAGGAACTCATCACCCACTGGATGATCATGTGCCCTCCTGAAGCCCTCTGTGTTCCAGACTAACCATTCTCAGGTCCTTTGAGTATCTGTTAGGGATTCCTATGACCCAATACTCCAGTGCTCTCCTCTAGACTGTTCCATTTATCAACGTCCTCAGCATCTGGCTCCATAGCAGTACACCACCTTTTAGTTAGACCCTGTGGTTACCCGTATCCCACGCTGCTCTGTGTGGTCTGATCAGCACAGAGGGTCACCCCTCCTAAGCCAGACACTGGACTTTTATTATCACAGCTCAAAGGCATGCTCGTTTTGGCTCCTCTGCATAGTATTTTTTTTTAATTGAACTTGCATTCTTTAGTACATAGTATACATAAAGTCTTCTGTGATAAGTACTAAACTAGATAAGCAAGTCCCAAAGACTGTATTCCAAAAATTCACTTGTAAGCCAATTATTTGAAATCAAAATGTTAATATAAAAACACTATAATATGTGATGATTATTTTTGCAGGTCAAACCACCAAGCCTGTAGCCCTTCCATAATTGAAATTCATTTTGTTTGAAATAATGTATAAAACATTAGTAAGAGCTCATATTTTTAAGCACATAAAAGCCATTTAAATGTAGAAAATACCCAATATTCTCTTAGTAGCTATAGAGTCATTTCCTGGCATGTTCTTATTCTGTTAATTATTAGAGCAAAAATAATGAATATGTTTTACTTACCTTAAACTATAAAGTTTGAGGTAAAGTAAGTTCAGCTCTTCCATTATAAACTACCACTTCCCAAAAGAAAATCAATTTGAAATAGAAGCAATCTCCCTAACGTATTTCTTTTCATGGAACTGCTTTACCAAAACTTAACTTCCTGTCAATATAATCATTAGGTTAATGATTTTAAATATCTGCATTAACTCTCCAACTTGAACCATTCCATGAAACAAGCGTGAGACTAACTAGGTATAAAATGAATATAGTCACTGGGAGGAAAAAATAACGATGAGATGGTTGAAAAGATTAACAAAATCGAAAGGCCTCTAGCCAGGCTACCTAAGAAAAAGAGAGAGGGCACAAATTACTAATATAAGAAAAGAAAAAAAGGGGCATCACTACAGATCTTGTGGAAATTAAAAGTATAATAAATGAATGCTATGAACCATTCTGTCTAAAAATTTGATAGCTGAGATTAAATGAACTAATTCCTCGAAAGATGTAATCCACCAAAACTCACACAAGAAGAAATGTGTGGTGCTGTTAGGCCTATATCTATTAAAGAAATTGAACCAATAATTAACAACCTTCCAAAGCAAAAAGCACCAGATGGGTTCACTAGTAAATTCTACCAGACATTTAAGAAAGAAATTATACCAATTCTCTGCAATATTTTTCAGAGGATAGAAGCAGAAGGAATACTCACTCACTTATTCTATGAAGTAAGCATTACCTTAATATCCAAACCAGACAAAGACATCAGGGAAGAAAACGACAGACCAATAATAGCTCTCATGAACACTGATGTAAAAGTTCTCAACGAAATATCAGCACATTGAATCAGAAAAGTATCAAAAGAATTATATAGCACAAACGAGTGGGGTTTATCTCAAATATGCAAGGCTGATTAAACATTTAAAAATCAGTTAATGTAATCCATCACGTCAACAGACCACAAAAGAAAAATCACACGATCATATCAATAAATACAGAAAAAGCACTCAACAAAACCCAGTAACCATTCATAATAAAAAGTCTCAGCAAACTAGGAATAGAGGGGAACCATCTTGGCTTGATAAAGACTATCCACAAAAAAAACCTAAAGATAACATTATCCTTAATGGTGAGAACCTTGAAGCTTTCTAAGATCAGGTACATGGTTCCCATATTATGTTTCAGTTTGACTCCTAGCCATGTTTCTCAATTTTTTTTCTCATTATTTCCCCTACCCAAGGAGCTACTTAAGACATCTTTCTTAATTATTTCCCATGACATTTTTAATGCCACAGGTATATTGTATTATCTGTTTATATACGGAATATGTGTCTGTACTTTATCCATTAAAAGACTAAAATTTCTTTCATCTTCCAAGAACTAATTTTTGGCCCCTTTGGGACAATATTCCTCCAAACACACATTGAGAACACATGTCCTAGACCATAAAGAGTCATCAGAATAGAACAAATCCAGAAGCTAAACAACCCTAGAGTCAAATAGTCCATGTCACGGTAGGTATGGGGACAGAGAGAAGGCAACAAAGTTTAAAAACTAATTACAATCAATCTGGGTATGTGAAGATGCTAATGAAACAGGCAGATACCATCCCCACCTTCAAGAGCTAGTCTCTGAATGACTCTATTTGGAGAGCGAAGAAGAGAACACATAGACTGTTAGAGAACAATGAAGTCCCTGTTATGGTGAGGATTACAAGTATGATCATAGGAGCCTGGGACAGAGCAGTCACCATGGGACGGGAGGGGACAAATCAAGGATCTCTGGAGGAGTTGGCCAGAAAGACCTCAGTGAATAGGTGTGTGGATGCATTTATTTAGCAAGCAATTATTTAGCACCTACTATATATGGCACCAAGCTGAGAACTAGGCTTCCAAAGATGACAAAGCATGGATTCTGGTGGAAAAACAGGTAAACAGGACTAACTCCCCACACGTGAGGACAAGTGCCAAGAGAAGGCACGGGCCACATGGCAGGGTGGAAAGAGCAGATGTTGGGGCCAAAAGACCCAGCTTCAAAACCCAGCTGAGCAACCCCTCAGCTCAGCGTCCTCATCAGGGAATGCGGAGAAAATGAGCTCCTTGTCATGCTGCTGGGAGGTGTGTAAGTTTGGGACCTTGAGAAGCGAACCTCAAAGTAGGGTTAGCTGCACTAGGGATTACTGGGCAGTGCAGGGAGCTGGCAGAGGCCGACAGAGTCGTCAGGTCACCATGCAGTTCTGCCCTGTGGCGGAGACTGGGAGGGAAGGAAGGCAGGTTGGATGCAGAAGGGTCTGCGCCTGCTGTGCAGATCCAAGGAAGTTTTGGAACGCTGGTGGGGCACCCCGGCATCACAGCTGCACTTGCGAGGAGAACCACAT
Source organism: Eonycteris spelaea (assembly GCA_003508835.1). Lineage (NCBI taxonomy): Eukaryota > Metazoa > Chordata > Mammalia > Chiroptera > Pteropodidae > Eonycteris > Eonycteris spelaea. Next base: position 5,710,106 of record PUFA01000004.1, on the reverse strand, counting down.
TCCTCCGAAGTCAGCCACCGGCTGGGAGCAGCGACATGAACGGGGCAGTGAGCTGAGGGCACGGGAGGTAGAGCCAGCAGCAGCTCCACTCCCTGCACTGAGAGAGCCGAGGGGGCTCTGTTCAGGGCCATTACGGCCAGCAGGGGAAGATGCGCGTACTCAGCGGTTACGTCAAGCAGACCAGCCTCGTCAATGGTAAGGTGTTGTTATGATTACAAACGAGATGCCGAGGGGATGCTGATCACGGGATACGCTCATCAGTTTCTCCTGGAGGATTCTGGGAGATTCACAGAGGGTCCATGGGGTGAGCAGAGCTTTGAAGAACAGCTAAGGTTTCTTCCAGGGAGGGGAGGTTCTGGCCAGACAAGATAACTGCCTGGGAGACGGGGTCAAGAACAGGCTCAGGGAGCAAGCGAAGACGGCGAGCAGGGTCTTCGCGGGTGGGTGGTTACAAGGTTTCCCCATGCCCCGCCACAGGCTGTCCCTATTTCAAGTCAACGCACCCACCACGGTGGCACTCTGTAGGCCCACGGACATCCCGCCCCACCCACCTCCACCGTCATAATGTCCAGAAGCAAAGCCGCCCCGCTCACTGCATGCTTCAGACGGGGGACGGCGAATCGCCCCACGTGTTCTCACACGTGCTTCGAAGAGCTGAGAGAGCCACTCCGGGCTTGGGAGCCGGCCTAGCCTCCCCTTCGCAATCCGTTCTACAACAGAGTCTCATCTGTAGGAAGCGCTACGAGAATGAGACAAATTTTCACTGCCGTTTCTCTCATCAACTGCCAATGCCGAACGCAGGAACTGCGCTCCGACCACGAGCCCCACACAGCGCTCTCTTTCCGGTGCCTGCGTCTTGTCTGCTCCTTCTCCACTCCGGTGAGAAGGCCTCATCATCCTAACAAACCCGCCGGCAACTTCCCTTGAATCGTTTGTCTCCTCCTCCTGGAAGTCCTCCTGGTACCCAGGTGGGTTAGGTGCTGGGCTTCTGCACGCCCAAAACTACTCAGCATGGTCTATTCTTGCACTTAGCGATTGCTCTGACTCTCGCCTTTAGACTGTGGACGCCTTGAAGAAAGGACCTGTGTCGTCATCTTTTCGAGGCTAATGCCTCGCACAAGCAGGCCTGGCTCATGTGCAGAAAGGAAAATATTTGAGTGCTAGCTCATAAAATGCTGAGTCGTGAATGCCTATAAAAAATTCCGTGCATGGGGAGGGGGTTTCGGGGCTGGGAGAATGGGATGAAGGGTTAAAGAAGTACACATTAGTAGTCGACAGATGGTCACGGGGATGGGGAGCACGGCATAGGGGATGCAGTTAGCATTACTATACTGGCTAGGTGGAGAACCAGAGGAGAGAAGGAGCACTTAGGGGGATCATTTTATAAACTATATAAATGTCTAACCACTGTACTGTATACTTGAAACTAATAAAATAAAAAATAAATAAATAAAAATAAAGAAAAAAAGAAAATTTCCATGCAAGGATCTGAAGACCTAGCATTTTAGTGGTTTTCAATTTGAGCCTCACTTCGACAGTATTGTGTAGTTTGGAAGTGAACTATTGAAAGAACTTGAAATTCACATTTAAAATTTGAGTTCTTCCTAGGTTGATATTTATCCCCACCCCAAAAAAGGTGCCCTAAAACCTAGGCGATATCACCCCCGAAGGGCATTATCCAGGCAGAGAGCATGACAGTGCACCTGGCTCAGGGTTCTCATTCCGCGGATGAGGAAATGCAGACCTGGAAATTCCATGATCTGCCGAAGCCCTGCGGATGGCGAGAGACGGCTGGCCCCGAGGGTGAACGTGGGAATCAGACCCTGTGGGGGAAAGAATGGTGTCCTCCAAGATGATAGGTTCAAGTCCTCACCCTGGTACTGGTGAGCGTGATCTTATCTAGAAATAGGATCTTGGCAGATGTAAGTAGTTAAGATGAGGTCATACTGGATTGGAGTAAATCCTAATTCGGTGAGTGGGATCCTTACATGAGAGAAATTTGGATACAGAGGCACGCAGCGAAACTGCCCTGTGAAGGGGAAGGCAGAGATCAGAGTGACGCTACCCCAAGTGAGGAACAGCAGGGATTTCCAGTGGCCACCAGAAGACAGCCATGGAGCAGATTCTGCCTCTGCTCAGCGTCCCCAAGAAGAAACTGGCTTGATGACAACTTGCTCTTGGACTTACAGCCTCCCGAACGTGGGAGGATCCGTTCTGATGCGGCAGCCGTGAGCTCCGTGGTACCTCGTTATGGCAGCTCAGGGAAACCCACGTGAACCCCAAGTCTGGCATTGTGGTTTTTGCCTTCATGAGTTTCCAGAACTAGCGTCTAAGGGTAGAAAACGTACTTCTAACCAGTGCTCTTTCTACCACTTGAGGAAGGAGGAGGGAAATGTGACCACGTAAAACGATCCCAGTTCTGAGGAGCACAGAGATCGGAAACAGGGAAACGTCCCTTCTTCGGAAACGAGCGTGAGAGACGTGGTGAGGCCGGATCAGCCGTCAAGGGATGCGCGCTCTGGAAGGCAAAACACAGCGGTCGTCCTCGGGAAAAAAAAAAAAAAAAACCTCAGAAAGAGAGATGCCTGCCCGGTTTCCCAACCCAAATAATAAGTAGTCCCAGCGGACACTGAAATTCTACGAATCTCCAGTATGACTTTGGAGTCACGTGACTTGCTACACATACACTGTTGTTGGACCTGGCAACAAACGCCCGGTTCCAAGAACATCAGCATCCGGGCTGCCAAGATGCTTCTCAACGGAGCCTGCAAGCACTGAGGTTTGAGATAATTGTCTGCCCCTAATCAGATCATCACCGCCACCCAAGCAGTCATAACACCCAGGGCAGAGGAGGGGCTGGGAGGGGGTCTCACGGAACGACCCCCTCCAGCCTCCCTCGGCGTCACCCCCCGATGGGACGCGTCAAAGAGGAAGCCTCGGCGGTGTTTCGCATTTCCCAAGGTTTTGGTCCGCATTCATTTGTCATCTCACAACTGTTCTGAATAATCCAACATGTGTAAGGGTTTGTTCAGGCTGTTTGGGGTTCTTTTGTGAAACTGTCAAAACAATGACCTCATTTGGAGCCATCTGTGGCAGGCAGGATTGGCATGGAGCTTGCCTGACTTATGTCGCTGAAGCAATCAATTCAAGATGGCCACTGTGGGCATGCGGTTTGCTGAGTGATATTGATGCAGATAACTGATTGCTCCATCTCTTCCTCAAGTTACCAAACATGTCAGCGTTCAGGCAGCCTCCACCAAAGGCTGCCTGCCAGGCATGGCAAAGGGAAGACATCGTCCGCTGACCTAGAAACACACACCCCTCTAACGGCCTGGAGCGGGAGGCGGGTGTGTGCTTCCCCGCCATGTTCCAGCCTGAACGTTAACTCGCAAAGCAATAAGAATATGATTTAATCAGAGAAAACTGTTGTCTTTGGAGCAGAAAGCATGTGGGCACTATCGACGTGTGAAGGCCAACGACACAGGATGACCTCGCCCTGACGCCGTGCGGCTGGACCCGGCTCTCGCAAAAACAGCAGAGTCCGTGGGAAAGAATCACTCTGGGCTCTGCGCAGATCCAGTCTGTGATTATCGGAAGAGAATGAGCCGGGACGTTCTGCAAAGGCACAGAGCCCGTGGGTATTTTGGCATCGGGACCGAGGTTGCTGAGCGCAGCGTTTTTCATGGCCTGTGCAATTAGAGGGCAGGCGGGTTGTTAAACGCTCATGAAAAGAAGACTCCTCGTTTTTTATTGCACGCCTTCCCCGTCCCTCATTTCTCTGGGAGAAGAAACTTATGAAAAATGCAGAGAACTATTTTTGACCCAATTTGTTGTTATCGCCAATTTGCTTCCTGAAGTGGCTAATTGGGCAAGTCAGCAGAACATTCCGGTTTTTGCTAGGGAGCCAGTTCCAGGGCACTTCTGTGCACTCCCTCTGCCGAGAGACAAAATGGTGACACTTTTCTCAGATTTCCTCGTGTTTATGATATCATAACAACGGCCTGCACTGCGGCCGGGCCTGGGAGTGAGTGTCTTCTCACATGTGAAAATGAGCAACTCGACATTCCTCATAAATCTGAGGCGCTGCAGACTGCTCGAGCATGCGTTAAGTCTGGTGCGAGCCAGTAATTGGCACCAAAGGAGGCGTAATTACTTGAAACTTGGGTCCAGTGGGCAGCGGCAAGTTGCAAGACGGTCACTGTGACAAAATGAAAGTAGGGTGGCACCTACGTACACAAAAGGCAGCAAAGAAAGGGACCCAAATGAGACAGGGGGGTGGAGAGATAGGGCTGCCATCTGCCTGGAGGACTCGCTCCGAAATTAGCCGGGTCACACTGATAACAGGTGCCCAGATACTTTCACCAAGGGGCGAGTTTTGAATAACGTCTCTTCAGCATGAACCAGGCACCCACGTGCAAAGCAAACCTTCCAGTAATAAAAATAATGTGTTTGGCAGGAGTGGGATGAGATTGTAAAAAAAAATAAATAAAAGTACATTAGTGACATTACTTCCTAACGTCTACCCACTCCTCAGCCCTGAAAGGGTCACAAATGCCAGGGGACCCCATCAACAATACAATTTTAAGAAATGTTCGTCCCTAAACAGAGGCCACTGATCCAACCCCAAAAAACACGTTATCGAACTGGGATTCTATCTACACAAAACAACTCTTCTGTCTTTAGAAAGTCTAAACTGACCACAGATTTGTAAAGAACACTTTAATTAATACCCGCCCAAGAATAGTACCAGGAAAGATGAACTGCTCGCTGCCAGACACAACCACAAATGCAACTTTTAGAGCTTTTTTTACTTCCACTCATCAAAAGTCCGAAGTGGCTTTTCTTTGGACCGTTGTCATTTACCAGCATGGTGATTTTAAAAAAAAAAATATATTATGAAACTACCAAAAACAGCTCTTTTTACATTTGGAAATCCACTCTAGCTTTGTGATATGTGCACCATTATATCTTACTTTAAAATCACATTTTATTCACTCTTTTGTTTAATAAATCATAGAGTTGAATGCAATAAAAGAATGATATGACTCAATCACTATAACACACTGAAATGTGGGGTTTGAAATAAGCACAAATGCAAATTTTTAGTGCATTTAGCTATATCACAAGTACATATTGAGGTATAAATCATCTCATTACCTTGTATGATGATTGTTAATATTCACCATTTAAGTGAATGTGTCTTAGATTTAAACACCCCCAATAATTATTATTAGTTATTACTAGTTTTAAAATCCATCCAAAGTGATGTCAGGCAAGGCAATAAATCCAAAGTTTCTTTCTTCCACAGCACCTAAAGCCAGATGGAACGCTGATAGTGGTTTTATCTCTTGATGAAATGTGGTAACAGGGTCATCTCTATCACCAGTATAGCTCAGTCCCTAACCCACTTAGGGAATGGGACAGGGCTTTCCAAGGATATGGTCTAAATCTGAGGTGACCGTGGGTCCACCCCCTTTGTCAGAGCTGGGTGTCATGAGCATCTCACCGAATACACAAGGTTTCAGACAGACATCTGGTCATTCCATCAAAGCTGAGATCCTCATCTTTCAGGGCACTGGAGCCCCCAAATTCCAGGTAAGGAGCCAGTGAACTCTGGTGAGGTGGGACAGGCAGTCTACTTGACATGCATTCTACCTTATGCCCACCCCTATTTCCAATCAATCTGTAACCTCCCGTTAGAATTTACAGGTCCCTGGGGGCAGGGGGGCGGAAGACTGGAATGTGTGATGCCAATGTGCAATAAATATTTATGCGGTCAGAGAGGTCTCCATCCAGATTCATGGGTCTGTCCCTTGCAAGGCTGTCACCATCTAAAATGAATCCTTTCATCAGCTTTTTTGCTCCAGGGAGGCCAGACCACAGTGACCGACTGCACCAGCTCCGGAAACAGAATTTAATTCTTAGTCTCCCACTCACTGTGATGCTGGCAACTTTCTTTACCTCCCCAGGTCTGTTTCCTCACCTGCACTGGGCTCCGGTGAGATCCACGCTACCTGCCGAGCTATTCGCAGCACCAGGGGCTTTTTCCCTCTACCTGGCTTCTGCCTCGAAGCTGCTAACACGGTTGTGCCCCGGCTGGGTTCTTCAGGTTCCCGCTCAGATATCTGTTCCTGAGAGAGCGATGGCCTGCTCACCTGTCCATATGAGACATCCTAAAATCACTGTCATTACCATATCCTAAATTATCCAGTTTGTGTTGCTAACTTGTTTATTGTCACTCTCCCTGTTCCCACAACCCCAACATACCCTCACTCACACACACACACACACACACACACACACTCTCTCTCTCTCTCTCTCTCTCTCTCTCTCTCTCTCTCTGAAAGCTGGGATCTTGCCTGCTTTGTTCATTGCCATATTCTTAGAGCCTCAAACAGGGCTTGGCACAGGGCAAGAGCTCAATGAATATCTGCTATCAGATAAATAAATGCATGTAAAATGTTTGACAAAAACAAACAAACAAACATCAATCAGACAAATTAATAAAAAGAGCTGGAGAAGTTTCTAGTTCAATTACAGATACGGTGTTTCAAGAATCCTCGAATTCCCCTGGCCTCAGGCTCTTGTGCTATCTCCCTAAGGTGAGATGCAGCCCCGTGAATGTAGGATTTCCTCGTATTACCTGTGCATGAGCAGAAGAGGCAGAGGGACACTCAGAGGCTCTCCAACCAGACGGACATGAGTCTAAATCCTGGCTCTGCAGCGTGACCTTGGGTCAGTCATTTATCTGGGTTCTCCTTCTGGAAGGATGAGGTAGAGGACAAAGTGTCCTTGAGCTGATATGAGGACTAACAGATCACATACACACTGTCCGGCAGGGCTGACTACAGTTAGCAAGGCCCAGGGAAAAGGGAAGCTGTGGGATCTGACTCTTTGTTCGAAAATTAAGAATTTCAAGTTGGCAACGGCAGAGCATTAGACGGAGTGCAGGGCCCTTCCAAGCACAGGGACCGGTGGGACTGCCCAGGTCACACCCATGGAGCCAGTCCTGCAGCCGGCCTGGTGTCTGGCATGTGATGGGCTCTAACAGATGAGTGTCTTTTTCCTTCGTCTCTTCTCATTAAAAATCTGATGTAATGAAGTGAGACAGGTTGTAACTTGGCTGAACAAAGGGATCCCGGGCAGTGGAGTTTCTGGGAATGCCAACCATTCGGGCTAATTATCCAGTCTGTGAATTATTCAGATACCTTGGTTGTCTGTCTTCTTGCCCTGTGAGTTATATCACTGCTCACTACTGCTAATTCAAAAATAAACTGCTCCACTTCCCAATTTTCTCTTGTACCCTCATAAATTTAAAGAAGAAGTTGAAGCTACAGACTCACATACTTGGACCGAAAAATCCCTCGCTGTACTGTCCCCAATGCACTCGCTCATTGGACGTGTGCTTATTGCCTTTAGCAGCCAGTGAAACGGACAGTCCCCGAGACAAAGACCTGGCTGTAAAGACAGAAACCACTGCGATGAGTTTAGGCACAGGAAGGATTTCTTGACTGTGGAGTCTGGGGTCCAGCGCAAGTACAGCTGGATCCGGAAGTACAAATACTAGGACTGGTCCTGTACAATCGCCACAGGCAGGGGTGGGAGCCAACAGTAGCAAGTCTATCTGGTCATAAACTCGTATCTGCAGCCAGAGGGTGGGCAGGACATTGCAACCCACAACTGCTGAGACCTGCAGAGGTTGGGGGGGAAATGCCCCATGGGAAGAGTGGCACTGAACACTGACGCAGAACAGGGCACCGCTGCTGGTGTTAACAGGATGTTTTGAGGACTGGGATCCTCTGAACTTCAGATATTTCTGAAGTTCTAAGTTTTTTTCTCAGCAAATATCCCAGGAAAGAACAACAAAAAGCCCTGTTCTGAAATACTCTGAGACTACATAGGATTTAAAAAAATAAAACCCTTTCTTCTCTGCTATTATAGACACAGAGACTGTCTCCATGATTCCAAACATCTGGAATAAAACCACAGCAAACATGTAGGCGACCATCACATGCTTCTAAACGCCTAGATGTTCAGCATCATTTAGTCACCGTCACAGGATGCAGGAGTCCCCTCCAGCAGCAGGGTGGGAATCACCTCTCAGAACCAGGCTGAGATAACAGAGATAACTCCTCTTGGGCTGGTTCTTACAGAAAAATGAATTAGTCACACCCTAATGAGAGAACTAGGTATAGTGTGTAAAAATTAATACAAGTAAAAGGTAAAGTAACATTTCGGAAGGCAAAACTGGCGATCTATTTCCCTAGTCTCCCCGAATTCTGTTGCAGGAGGTGTGAGAAGGAGTGTAGTAGAGCTGAGATCCTTCCAGGCGTGGTGGATGTTGTGAGGGACAGAACGTGTGACAGGGGTTAGAAGACGTCAGTTATGGTCTCCGTTCCCCCATCCTGGAGCTGTGGGCAAATTTCTTCCCGTATGGGGCTCTACTTCTCTTCCTGTAACAGACAGGTATTGGACAGGATGATCGTTCAGGTCCATTTAACTCCACCGCAATTATGATGAAAAAGTGTTTACAGAAGCAATACCACTAGCGCTTCACATTTTTACAATGTGTTAGTTTGTAAAGCATTGCCATGCACGGCTCGTTTGATCCCACTGTAAGTCCGTGAGTGGTACGTTCACTCAGACGTGGTCCCTCTGAGAAGTGGCCACATGACTTATATGAGGACACACAGATAACAGGTGGTAGAGATGCCCCCAAACCAGGTCCTCCTATGCCAAAACTCTCTCCCTCACCTGCATTATGAAACCTTCATAACTGAGTTCAAGTTTTAGCACAAGTTATTAATTTCCTGAGTACACCTTGACAGATTTCAGGTGCCATGTGATAGGTCATCTAGTTCCCAGCTGTCCATCGGTATTGAATCTGAAATTCAAGGCTAAAATGATGACTTGATGCTCCACAGTGCCTCCCATTTAAAAGTTACTCCGTGACTACAGGGCTGGGACAGGAACGTACAATGAGCCGGGAACATCTTGTGGTGCCAGAAAGTAAGGGAGTGCTCAGAAAATGATAAGAGCTTCTTGATGGAGCAGAAGAGCCAAGGCAGGGAAGCTCCTAATGGCCTAAGCTGGAACAGTTGAGCCGCAAAATGAGTAACGATAGCACTGGTTATAACTCACTGAGAAGAATAACCATCTGGAGCCTACATGGACTTACTTACATTAATTAGTGAATTCATTACTGAATGTGTATGAATGTATTAATTAATATCAGGGAGAAAAGACTGCTCTTCTTTAGAATAAAATTCCAATTAATAAATGGAGAAGGGAAACAGGAAACTTCGGGGTAAATAATAGGCAAACTTGTAGTAATAATTGATGTGGACGAGAGACAATTATTGATGCTCAAAATTAGGGGGTGAAAGGTGGAAAAGAAACAGAATTTGCTTAGTCTCAAAGTATCTCCCCCAAGATATTTATTAACTACAAAAGGAAAGAGAGTGGAGAAAACTTGCAGACGCCACCTTAACCAAGTGATCAAGGTCACCAGCGACAAGGTATGTCAACATCAGGAACCCCATGAGATGAAGCACTGAGAAGTCTACAGGGTCACTGCTGTGGGATTCTTACAAATATTTATAACCTCATTCTAACCATGAGAAAACATCAAGCCAGCCCAAACTGAAGGATACTCTACAAAAATAGATGATCAATAATCTTCGGAAGTGTCAAAATTGTGAAGACAAGAAAAAAAAAGAGGAACTGACAGCTTGGAGGAAACTGAGGAGAAATAACAATTCAATGCAGTGTAGGATCCTGGGCATTAGGGAGACACTCAGTGAGGTTCGAATAAGGTCTCATTTAGTTAATAGTATAGAATCAATGTTAATTTGCTCATTCTGATAATTATACTATCATTACATAACATGCTACTGCTGGGAGAAACTCGGTGAGACATATACTGAAACTCACTGTACTATTCCTGTGACTTTCCGAAAGTCTAAAATTAGTTTTAAAACCTTTTAAGACATCTCCAGCACCATTCTGACAGTTTCCTGAGCTCCTCAAAAACGCAGTTAACTTGCCAAAATAGCCACAATAACTGTGATAATTTATCCTGGCTCATGCTCCAAAAAAATGGCTCTCCAGAGAGTGAGATCCATTGGACCCTAAAACCACACTGTGACCTTCCCAGTTCGCTGACAATCCAGCTATTGGAAACCATTCTGTGTTCTGGACCTCTCATCGTGGCCAATATTGCTGAACTTGCCACATCTCTAGAGACAATGCAAGCTCTGTCTCTTTGAATGCAGGGAGAGCAAGCCAAAGAGTCCCAACGATTTTAATTACAAAAGAATCTTCTTAATTTTGATCACATTTATCCTCATTCTTTTCACACAACTTCAAAAGCAAAGCACCCAGAATTTCGGCTACAGTAGAATCTGTCTTTAGTTCCCGCCTCCAACTGTGTCCACCCGGCAATTTCTCTGCCATCAGCGTCGTCAGCAGGTGGAGAGCACATGTTCTAACTTAGTGTTTCCTGCGTCTTTGGTTGTTGGTTTTTCATAAAAATACACAAATCTAACTCCATTATGCATTTCCCGAGAGTGTGAATTGGCAGAAGACTTCGGTTCCAAGCCACACACACAACTGACAGTTTCATGACACTACTCAATCACACGCAAAGCCACGTAGCTGCAGAGCTGAGTGCTGCTGCCTGACAGTGAACTGAGCTCTCGAAGTGGGTTTAATTTTGAAGACTATACTGACGTTTCTCTTCATGAGCCACAGCTCTATGCTGTCAGTGGGACTCAGGCAGAGAAAGGGGCCTCCCGAATCTCTATCTGCCTCACACCTTGATCAGTTGGCCAGCTAGTATCAGACAGACACCCTGTATCTGAGCTTGGGATGTTGGCTTTAAAAGAAACACAAGACTTGGTCCCTGGCCACAAGGATCTTACAGTCTGGTATGAATTTTAATTGCCAATCTTAAATAGTTAAGTCCTAAACGAGAAGAATTTACTACATAATATTTAGGGTAACTAGAATCCAGGGGAAGCAGGGCTAAATAGAAACACTTCAGTCAGGAGGGGGATTTCAGCCGCCATTAACACAAGAAATATTTGTTCATTTCCTATGCCAAGCGCTATTCTAAGTCTCAGTAGGAAACAGATAATAATAAATAAATAAATAAATAAACAAGTTCATTTCAGATAGTAAGAAATAAATTAAGGAAAATGAAATTTAAAAAATACTAACTCCAGTGGAATGGATTCAGTTGATCTACAGACTTTTAAGCACGGCCTTTCCAGCCAGGTAAAGCCGATGTCACTGCAATTTAAGTTCAGGCTTTTGGAACCCCTTCTTAGGACTCCAAATTGAAAATTGACTTAATGGTTTTGTACCTTTGTAGATAAAATGTTTCAACCCTACACAGAAACAGGACTTAAACCCAGTAAGATCCAAAAAGATCTCATTTCTGGTAGTTTTCTTTTAAAATCCCAGGCATCAAAGACCATGGTGATTTTTTTCCCCTATCATTTCTAGAAAGAAGAAAATGTGCCCAAGAAGGGAAACACCATTTTCCATGGATCATAGGCCTTTTTTTTAGCACTTCCTTGGCTAAGTTAATCTAAACCTGTTCATTCAAAAGTCAGCGATATTGAGTAACCTACTAGCATGACTGTCCTTTCAGCACCTCGGACAGCGCCTGGAACACAGTAGGCACTCAATAAAGGTTTGTCAAATTAAGAGTCACTTAGAATTTCAGTCTTAACTGCATTTAACATAATATAGGATGTGAAAATGTGATGAGGATATTCCTTTTGCTTAGCTTTTATACATTTATGGATCAATTCATTAAAGTGACAATGAGCTTTAAAAATAGAAAGTATAACCTAGAAGCAAATGCCCATGTCATTATTATTTATGGAAGTTGTAAGGTAATGTATCTGGTTGCCAAGTGAGTTAATGAAAGTGTCCACTTCAGAGAAAATGATCCTAGGACACCCACTGAAGCCCATGCTATGGTATCAATTAATGTCTTTAGAAATGAGCCTTAAAGCAAGGCTTACCAGTAAAAAGAAATTGCTGCGGCCTTGCGCTTCGCCAGAAAGCCCTCCCTCCCTGCACTCCCCAGCCCAGCCTACCATGGTGCTAGGTATTTATCACCAGTGAATCCATCTTTGAAACAAAGATACTGGATCCTTCAGGCATGAGCTAGTCGTTAGTACATTGTGCCTGATGAGCTCTGCCAATAGAAATAGCAAATCTAACTCTCACATTGCACAAAGCTGCCTCTTCTCATGTAAGAAAATGGTCCTTCTAAACGCCCAGTTGCTCATACCCAGAACTTAAGGGCCGTGCACGATTCTATTATCTCCTGGTTCCTACAAAGGATTCCTCAAATCCATCTACTTCCTTCCATCTCATTGCTGCAGTCATACTCCAGGCCTCTACACTGTCTAGCCTGAGCCGGTCATGGTGGGCTTTCCTGCCAGCTAGGAATCAATCAGCCATGAGCATGTGATGCAATTCCGATCAATAAAATGTGAGTGAAAACCTACAGAGAACTTCAGGGAAAGGCTTCCACACGCCTAAGAAAAGACACTTGAGAAACTGGACTTTGTCATTTCTAGATGTGACAGCCATATAGAGAATCCACATGCCCATCTGGTCCTCGCAAGAGAAGTTAGTCTGGCGCAAAGCCAATGCTCTAAGACAGGCAGAACAAGGACAAAAAGAGCGAGGGTCCTGGTGATGCTGATGGCACCACTGAATTAACTACCCCGAGAGCCGCCCTACACCTGGGCTTCTTGAAAGGTGAGAAAATAAATGTCTTTATTATTTAAGTCATTTTGGACTGGGAATTTCAGACACTTGTAGCCACTGTATTTTAACTGATTCAGCCTCAAAGGGGTGTCTCTCTTCTAGTTTTGCCCATCTCTAAACCATTCTTCATGCTTTTAAAAGAATAAATCTGATTACGTATAATTACCCTGCTCAAAACTCTTCAACGGCTTTTCTTTCCACTTTACAAAAATTTAAGTTCCTTACGTGGTATGCCAAGCTGTATCAGTTTTCCATTGACGCTTAACAAAGACCCCTCAAACTTAGCAGCTCACAGCAACCATTTATTATCTCATCACTTCTGTGGGTCAAGAATTCAGGAGTGGCTCAGCTGGGAGATTGGGCTCCGAGTTTCTCATAAGGTTGTCATCAAGATGTTGGCTAGGACTTGACCGAGGGTGGAAACTCTTGCTTCAAACACAGCATACTCGATGGCTGCTGGTGGGAGGTCTCAGCCACGAGGACCACCTCCCAGGGCTGCCTGAGTGTCTTCACAACACAGCAGCTGGCTTCTGCCAAAGCGAGCCATCCAAAACCGAGCCAGTAGAAAGCTGCAGTGTGTGTTTCTCTGTCTTAATTTTGAACATCACACACTGTCACTTCCACCATATCCTAGTCATTAAGTATAGATGACATTTAAGGGCGAAGGTTTGGGGATTCACTTTCTTGAAGGAATGAGTACCAAAGAATTTGCATAGACACATTTTAAAAAGATCCCACAGGCTTCGCATGACCTGACACAGGCCTGCCTAGCTGACCTCACCCGATATCACTTTCCTCCTGGATAAGCCACGCTCCGGGCCCACGGGCTCTCCATGAGTTCACACACATCAAATGCTTTCCCATCTCATGCTTTTTTCACATTCTGTTCCCTCTGCAAGGCTCTCCTCAGTTTTTCACCTGTCTGGACACTTAATCTCTAGGTCTCACTTCAAATGTCACCTCTTCAGAGAGAGGCCTGTCCCAACTTCCCAATCTAAGTAAGTCCTATTGTTATTTTCTTTCATGGCTTTCCCTATTTTTCCTCCTGTCATTTGTCACAGTTTCCATTATTTTATTTATTTCTTTACTCTTTCAAGATGCAAGGGAGGAGATCATGATTTTATTCACCACAGTATCTCCAGAGACTAGGAAAGTACTTGGCACAGAACAGGCTCAACAGATCTTTGCTGAGTAAGTGAATGAAAAAAAAAAAAAAACAAATGTATCATCCTTGAACACACACAAAGATACGCTAGCTGCAAACTGGACACATAAATTCATGACGCACCACCTCTGGGAAGGACACCGAGCCTAAGTGCAATTGAGAGATTATAACGCTGCGCCATACTTGGATTCCGAAAGAGGAAAGCAGAGCCAAGCTGGTGAAAGACCAGAAGTGGAGACCAGAAGTGGGCTTCACCGGGGACCTGGTGTAAGTGCCTGGGACAGGACCTAGAGCCACCCAACAAGAACAGGTTGTCATGAGTCTGGGCTTTTCGCCTCCTGGGCTCTTCCTCCTTTTCAGTCCTGTCTTTCTGCTTCTCAGAGGGGTTATTAGGTGTGAAAATGGATAAATGGTGGCACTCTGCCACCAGGCTGTGAGGCCAAAGGTTAAAAGGGGCAGCATTAGGAGAGCCTGAGGGAGCAGTGTATTCTAGAGGGTGGCCTTTCAAGAGGCACTTTTGCCAACAGACAATCTACAGACTTCTTCAAAGGATCAAGGGCTCCATTATCCTCCCCAGCATCAGGGGCTGAGGTTTCTCTCACCCCAGAGTGCCACACTCAGGAAACGCCTGGCAAGGAGCAGGGCAGGTCCACTCAGCTCCCTCAGCCTAAAACTTGAAGGGCGTCTCTCAGCCCTGGAGACCACAGAAGGGACCACGGGGAGCCTGTGTTCCCGGGCAGCGGGCAAACACCAGGCTGGGAGAGATCGCTTCTCACTCCAGGACGGCAAAGAGTCAGAAGTCATCTGGAGTTCTGTCAAGATTTCACAGTCCTATGTAGAGGAAGGCATGCTTGTGGACAAGACTTCCAAAACACAGAAGGAATTTTATGTTCTAAATCAAATGCAAGGCAACGGATCCTCATGATTTTGCTCTTAGAATATAACTCACTTTGGAGGTGTAGCACAGTCAGACCCCAGGTTGCTAGAGCTGAAAGACGGGCAGGGAAAACCTGGCAAAGGTGAGGACTAGGGCATAAAACAGTGGTTTCTGGTCCACTCTCTCTTTTTAAAATAAATACTTTAAAAACTTCGCTTTATCAACTTGTAATGAATTCCAGATATGATATAACAGAACCATGCACCCATTCAAAAAATTAGATCAATGTAGTGCTCTAACTGCAATATAAAGAGAAATAAAAAATTAAATAATTTATAATAAAATAATCTGTATTTCAATAGGTAAGGGCTGGATACATTAACCCTCAAGATGTCATGGATACCAGATGCTTATATTATGAATATATTTGGACTTAAGAGAGTAGTTTAACAATTTAAAATCAGAGTTCAACAAATACAAACATAACATACATCGAGCTGGACTGAACGCAACAGCTCTAAAGGTAGACTTATGCGGGGTCTTGTTGGAGGCTCAGACGTCGTGAACAGTGTAGTTATGGTCGACACGACTTTCGGAAAACTTGAACGACTCTCGGGAGAGTCCTGAACAACAACGAAAAAGTGCCATTGTCCCTCATTTCACCTGGTTAGTTGCATTCCTTGAAAGTTCAGTGTATATTAAACCCACGCACAAAATCCTTGGTGTTGATGCGTAACGTAGAGTTCTATTTTAGGTTCAGATAACTGTCAGTGGGCTTTTCCTCCGTGGATTTCCCACAGGATGTGGGCTAATTCTTCACGGTGAGACACCTTATGTTCCAGGTCATCTAACATCCCTGATCCCCCTCCAGCACATGCCAGTGGTGACCCCATATCATTGCGACAAATAAAAGCACCCCCAGGCAGTGGGCAGTACAAGGTTTGATCTTATGGAACCAAACTCTCAAAGGCTCCATATCTCTTCCTTAGCAATATACGAGGACCTACTACAAGCCAGGGTCTATGCCGGACACTAAATATGGGTCAAACGGTAAGTCCTATTTTGAAGTGTGTCCATGAGAAATATGATAAGCATAATTGACAAGCAGCCTCTCCTTCAGCTTAAGGTTTCACACCCTATAAACCAGGCTCTCTGCATCCTCATCTCTGTAGCCTTCATTCCAAACTCTTTCAACTCATAGCACCACCCCCTCCATCTTCCCATGCTCCTAAACTTGGACTTCAGTGCTCTCCTTGAGCCTAGCACTTGACCCTTGCTTCCAATGCCAAATATCATTCCTCTGCTACCATCATTACCTCCTCTCTTCAAATGGGCCTTGGGTCCAGCCACCCATGGTTATCACCCATCCTGGTCCAGCCTTTTCCCTGGGAGCCTCTGTCAGCCTCTGGGACAGAACGTCTCACCCAGGTATTCACACACCCCTGGGAAAAGCATAATAATGACCAGGTAAAAGTTCACTGCTAGCCCATATCCAATTTTTGTCTCAGAGGGACAGTCTGAGAGGGTCACTAATTAAAGGTGTGGAAGCAGACAGGAAAACAGTTCATTTGAATACTTCAGTTCAAAAGTAGAATATCCGTGCTCCTGGAAGCCAGGAGCTAATGGGGAACTGAGACCCCAAGACTGGAATCTGAGTCTCCTGTCTCTCCATCCACCTATTCGCCCAGATGCAGGCCTAGGGCCAGCTCTGAGGAATCGAAGTAGTGCTGGTCAAGGACAAGATGCTGCGGAAGGAGACGGGGACCCCTGAGGGACTGGCCCTCCGCTCTTCCATCTGCCACTTCCTGTGATGACTCACCTGTGCTCAAAGCTGCTACCCACCGCACCTTCGGAAGACAGGCTGCTGGCCCAGCACCCGCCCTCTGCCCTGAGCTGCCCCCTCTCCCTGGCCCAACCTGCTGGGTAGAGGAGGACGAGAACAGCCCCGGCTGAGGCACCAGGGGATGCCTGGGCAGCAGAGAACTCTTGTGACAAACCGCAGCTCACATTAGGGTCAGATTGGTGATGAGGATTGCATGGTGGTAGGAGGGATTTCAGAACCTGGTGCGGAGCTGCATGTGTAGACGGCAGAAGGAGAAAGTGCTTGAAGCTGGGAAGCCAGGTATGTGATGAAGACTGAAAAACAAGGACAGGTAAGCTCTCCTACGCAGATGGGTCCTAGAGCAGAGCATATGGTCAGACCTGAGGTCTACACTTTGAGGGTGGCTCTGGGTGGCCAGGGAGCAGGGGGACCACGGATGTCGGGAGGCGGAGACTCTGCCTGGGCGTCACCCAGGCCCGCGATGCACTCACCAGTCTCCTTAGCTCCCTTACTGCACTCACGCTCCAAAGACCAGATTTCCCAAACTCAGTTCCTAAAAGATAAAGATCAGAGCACCTCTCTAAGGTGGGTGCTGGGAGCTTTCCCAAAGAGAGAGTATGATATTACACCTGATTATTATGCATTGCTACAATGTCAGCATCTTTCCCTGGCTTCAAAAGATATTTTAGGTAAAGTTAAGTCAAGCTATATCCCTAAATTTTTATAGCCATCGTTCTCAAATTAAAAAGAATAATTTGACAAATTTAATGAACTGTTCTTGGCTGCTTTTAGTTAATCAAAGTATAAAGAACATGGTGTTATAGTGTCTTGGAGCTTCAGGAAATTAAACTCCAGACAGAAATCTACTTCCAAAAAGCAGAAATAGCGAATAGCTTCAAAAATCATTGGCTTGCCGGCCTGCCGGCTTCTCTTCACCCACTCTTACAAAAAGTAACAAATGTTTGAGAATGTGCCTGACTGAACAAGAGGGGAGGTTTTCTTACCCAGCACTGTGCTTGGAAGTCATGCGTTTTCCACCAATGCGTTGTGCGTAATGATTACTATTACTTTCTAGTTCCGTTTTTAAAACGTCAGTCTTCGAAGAACTCATTCCCCTAGGGTTCTCTGCCTATAATGAGCAAGCTCCACCAGGTGACAGTGGGGGTGGCTCTCGAGACAGGCCGTGTGATAGGGCAGCTGGGAGGCACAGACCTCGCGAGAGACTGAAAGATTTTACCACTCAGATCGTCTTTTACGAAGATGACGGCAAGTTATGGAAAAGGTTTTGACACAATTTGTACCGTTATGTAGGGCCTTGGGAATAACCAGATCCTGCCCTGCTAATAAGCCGTCCTCCCCACTGGGCTCCTCTTTATTGTCCCCCTTCCCAGTGGTCCGCCTTCCCATCATCCTCCTGTTGGCCCCATCCCAATTTCGGCCCCCGAACCATCCTCTCCCAAAGACCCTGCCACACCCAAATGTCCCCTCCCCGCCAGACCTCTGACCTCCTGGACCCCCTCCGCTTTACCCATCTTCTTCCTCACCAGCTTTCCTCCTGTGACGGTTACTGAGTAACCGATACAGAGAAGCAGCAATGGCAGAATGAGGATGCAGAACCTCTTAATTATGCACAGAGAACTCCCCCTGCAGAATCTGGACCAGTCGGACAGACGACTGAGGGTGAGGCCCAGATGGGGCTCCTATTCCCCACTTCTCCACTCCCAGGATCTTCCAGGAGGGGAAATATCTAGAATTCGAATATTGATTTATCTTCTTTCCCACCTGTTCGTATGAAGGGAGTTGAAAGCAAAGAATCAGTAGATCTCCTGTGTATCTTACACAGATATACCCGTGTCGCTCACCCAGCCAAGGGGGTGAGCAGAAGCAGGCCTGGGGCAAGAGAGGACGCTGAAGGGTCCCCACCCATGCTGGTAACCCCAAAGAACTGAGCATGTCGACCTTGAAGAAATGTATTTTTTCCAAGAATACGTGTATAAGTTAAAGTTCTGTTTCTCAAATTTTCTCGCTGGTACTGATGCCAGCATGCCCCTCCCCCCCCCCCCCCCCCCCAGACTCCGATGGGCGGGATAGATCTGGGTTTTAAACTATATTTTTAGCGAAAACAGGTGATTTTGCAAGAAGATTTGAAGAGAGACTAATCCTTGAGTGCAATTTGGTATCTATTTTACTAACGCCTAATCATTGATCATCTTAACTATTTAGTGAGTAACTGCTTAATCTGACCCTGATTTTCTGCCCAGAGTTGATGAGAATGACTCAGTTACCTGACGCCCCTCCCTCTGACGGAGAGAGAAGCGGTCAGGAGGCGGGCTGGTGGGCCGGTTATTGGTGACGTCGTGCAGATGTCCTGCACCGCTTCCATTTTCACCTTCCGTGAAACTCAGGTCAACAAACATTTGGGTTCCTAAGGCCACAAGGGCTGTCCCCCTTCTTGGTCTGTGAGTGTTCACGGCAGGCAACTCTCTGCCCTTTGAGAGTTCCTGGGTCACTTTTGCACCCATCACTTTTGCAGTGGGGAGAGCAAGAGCTTCTCAGCAGTCTCAGCTGGTCCAGACACACCCGTGCCCCACTGCGTATGGGGACAGAATATGGCCTTCTCGGAGCTCCAGCCTCTGTATTTGTAAAATGGGACAGAACCACCCTCTTTGTCTTTTCTCTTCGTGCTTCTATCCCTTTCCTAATGGAGCTGTTCCCAGTAACCCCAAAGATAAACTGTCGGGACAGACTTCTAAAGGAGCTTGTGTTCCTATCAGGACAGCCCTGAAACAATTCAAACAGCAGGTGTGGTCTAAGTGACATTGGCGTGAGGGCAAAGTATAAAAGCCAAAGAAAAGAGCAACATCTGTGGATTGCAAGTTATTTGATCAACGCTTCGACAAATAAGTGCGAAAGGCAGAAGACCTTGGGTTCTGATTCCTCCTGTACTTGTACGAGTTTTGGCCCGCGAAAGCGTAACCAGGGTGTCTATTTTCAAAATGATCCAAAGTACAGAACAAGGAAAAAAAATAAGCAAACCATTTTTTAAAACATTCCCCTAAGAAGGTAGCTCTTCCTCACACTGATGGTTGCTGATGCTCACGCAAATGCACGGAAGTTCAGGGCGTTCTTGAAATACAGTGTCTGCTCGGCCCCTGTCCCTAACACTCTGTCCAGTGACCCTTGCTGGTCCATAAAATGAAGTCGCACCTCTGGCAGAGGCTCAAGGCGGCAGTCATGCTTCTCTTGGTTGGCCTTTTCTTCTGGCTCCACCCCCATTTTCTCCAGATTCACCCCAGCTCCCCAGGACTGAGAGCTCCGCTCATTAACTCACAACGCCATCACCTGGAAGTGCCCTCGGACCCCCCCCCCACATTTGGCAACTCATCTGTACCTCCCGCAACCCCAAGGGACCAAGACTGTCACCCTCCGACGGGATGGTCAGGTCTGCTGTTCCTTCAAGAACTGTTTCCTGGGGCTGTACCTGCCCGTCCCCCAACACCAAGCTCAACACCTAACAACGCCCTTGGCTTCAGACCTCAATTCTGGAACGTTCCCCATTGCAGCTAAACCCCGCACCTTAATAACACCCTCCTGGACCCTGCCCCTCTCGGCACCTACCACCTGTCAAAGGAGAATATTTATTCCCATCCTGTTTGTCTTTTCGCCCTGATTTGGTGTGTGGCCTCTTCCTTGTTATTAAATAACCAGGATATGTGTTTATTTTGCTCTGGCTGAAGAGTGTTACACATGTAACAAAACAATAAAAGCACCAAAGAGCACCTGTTAACAGTTCTGCCCAACCCGGCTTAACTCTGTTGCCCACATAGTTGGCGGAATGATCACGTCACACAGCTCTACAGCAGCAGCTGGCTCTCCACCCGGATCTCCCTTTATGGATCCTTTTCTGGGGCTCGCACAGAACCAGCCTCCTTCGCTATTACCATGGAACCCTCCATGCATCTTTCCACATTCCCTCCAGTTTCCTCCTTCACCGACGTATTTTATTAGGAAGACCAGTGCCTCAAAGTCTCCATAGGCCAGGAAGGCATCCACGTCTCCATTTTGTAGACAATAAAACACAACTCATTCTGAATTCTAATGGTTAGAAAATGTATCTCGTAGGAAAATAGTTGTGACTGCTGAGGTCAAGGAGCTTCCTGCTACATCACGTTGCCCCAGAGGTGAGCCCGGTGGGAGGACACCTTGGCACCTGCCGTGGCTTGTAAGCCATTGGAGCACAGGACCTGCATCCTACTCCATGAGGACACGGAAGACTTGGAGGAAGGCGAGTGACAGGCAGGTTGCTTCAGGATCTGCATGGATCAGACAGGCCAGGACCAAGCAGAGTCTCATTTAGAGTTGACATGGTCCTGAGACGGCCCCGAGACCAGTTTAAGAACTAATCTCAAGTGAAAAGTTACTACGAAATTATACTTTTAAAATGGATCCAGACAACGTGGACGATACAGACCAGAGCTCCAACTCCAACAGAAAAAGTGGCTCAGGATCACGATAACCCTGTCCCAAAAGAGAATTTGTCCAAAGGAAAACAGGCAAGACAATGCTTGTGAGGATGCTGTTACGGCCTCAAACTCCATGACGTGACTTCGATGAATCGCACACTATCGGGTCTACACACAGCTTCTGTTTCCGAGGTATAACACACACGTTGAGGAATTTGGGGGCTGGCAACTGGCAAAATTCAGTTTTAAATGCCCCCTGAATTCCTCTCATGTTTCCCTGGCTAAGTGGATAGTAGTAATAGACTACGATAATTCTTTATTGGGTTAAAAATGTCCGTTGTTGAGCTCAGCATTGAAACACTCTAAAATATAACTAGGAAGATCGAAAAGGAGGAGACAAGAGAACCACACCGGCATCACATCCTACCCCATCCCTTAGGTCACCGAGGCTTTGTCAGCAAAGCGGCGCCTACAGCAAACTCAGCCCGGTTAGCACAGAAGTACCAAGCACTTCCACCGTTGCGGGAGCCGGAGAAGAGTGAAGGCCTCCTCATGGTGCTTTGCTAAGTTTCTGGAGACGGACTTAGAAAATAAATGAAAAGGAGGTGGGCGTGGAAAACACGCTTCTGATGGTTGTGCAGGTCCCCTGCTCCAGGCTACCCCAGAAAGGAGCATCTTCCAAGCTGACCGCACTGGCTGGCATCATGGGAGGCACTCGCTGAGAACCCTGCCCACGTCCCTGCCCGCGTCCCTGCCCGCGTTACCCAGGGACACTCCGGATCCCTTCGCTCAGCTCCAGCAGGCAGAGCAGCCTCCTCCCGGGCCCACGGGCCCTGTGCGGACCTGCCTCTCTGAGCAGGGCTGTCTGGGGCTGACACGCTGCACTTTTCTTAGCCATTGGATCAGGGAGGCAGAGCAGGTGAGGGCCCGGTGGCCCCTGACGGTGGCTTTCAGACAGCAGCGACGGGGGCCACACCCGCTCAGGTGCGCCTTCCAGCTCTGTTTGTTTCCGGATAGAATGATGACCGCGGCACGTTAATCACCCCAGAACTGGCTTGCACCTCCCAAAGTGGGGACCAGTAAACAGACAAGGGACGAATCTGCCCGCAGTCACCCTGCCAACCGCCCCTGGTCTACCAAAGCTTGACAAAATATGAGCAGGGACGCCCGTGTGAAAGAATGGGAAGGAGTCACGAGCGACGGGCACGCACACCCCCCCTCCTCCTCCTGGCCTGTGTTCCGCCTCCCCCTGGGCACCGTGTCTGCATGCGCTCTCTGGCTGCGCATGGTCTCCCCACCTCAGGACCATTTGAGACATCTGCCCGTAACAGGGACCACCTGAGCAGGAGCGGACAACCTCGTTCTTATCAAAACAGCCAAACAGCATCTATTTTCAGTTTTGTGCGTCATATAGTCTCTGTCAAACTCTATTGTGGTAGAGAAAGGCCCGGATGATACATGAATGAATGGCATGGCTGCGCCGATAAAAGTTTATGAACTGAAAGGCAGGGGGCCAGATTGGCCATGGGCCATGGTTTGCTCACCCCTGTGCGAGAGTCCTGCCTCCCTCTTTATCAAAGCCCACCTGCCCCGTGTCCCAGGTGCTGTGATGTGCTTTCTAAGCCCAGTGATAACGTGACGCCCTTCTTACCTTCCTGGGTGCAGATGCCTCAACCTAGCTCTCTTCCCAGGTGCCACAGGTACACTTATTAAGTTCCTCCGATTGCTCAGTCTGTCTCAAAGGGAGGGCTCCAGTGGTGGCAATTTTTACCTGTTAGAGACCTAAGACTCTCGGTCGCATCTTTTCATCTCTTTTCCCAGTGGTAGGACCTGTCCTGTCATTGGCCACACGAGTGCTTTTCATCTTTTCTTCACCTATGCTACCCTTGACAAGTGGACATGTCATATTATGTTTTAATGTTATTTGAAATTAAAACTGCAACAAACATCTGACCAACAGGTGTAATCCTACTCCGTTTTCAATCCATATACACCCACCCCCTCCCCACCACACCAACCACCCCAGGAAGAGAGAGCCCCTCAATCCTTCCCTGGGCATCACCGCTCTGGGTAGTTGAGATGTTATTCACAGGATCCCAGCATCTTAAATGCTCATAGAGTTTTAAAGTTGGAAGGAATCAGAACACACAGAGGAGAAACCCAGTCTCCCACCTTCACGTCCATTTAAGACGTCTCGAGACTTTCTTTTAGAGGACCTCGTCTGGTCCAAAGGTGCCGACAGAGAAGCGACGGCTGTCGAGGGCAATGAGCGGCCCCTGGCACTTGGGGCCACTTTCAGCATTAACATAACAAGGTGGAAAAATGGCAGTGAGTTTTCTGGATGATTCAAACAACAGCTGTCCCTGTGGTTTTGGAGCTGTGGTTCACTTCTTAATCAAAAGGCATTCGGCCTACAGGAAAGGGGTCCTATAAATCAGAGGAAGTTTCAAGAAGTCAACAAAAGGATTCCGGGCAGGAGGCAGCCAGAACGAGGGAAATCTGATCTGAGTCCGTTTTATTAAGTTAACATTTTTCTACCGGCATTTGTCTTCTCCTCTCTAAAATTCCTCAGTTGACTTTAAGGATAAAGAAGCAAATCTATTGTTGGCAAACCCTAGAGTGTGTAGCCTATGATTCTATTTCTCCCTCGAATATCAGCTTCAAGAGAAAATATAATAAGCCCCAAATTAGCTCCTCTCCATGAGCAATAAATTATAAATAAGTTGAAGTTCACAGCCAGAGACCTTGAGACAACCATGATACAGGCTAAAAAAAAAAAAAAATCACATCTCGAGTTAAAATGTAGAATCCCAGTCTGGCTTTTTACTCAAGGTGGTGGTTGGTTGAATGGCAGTAGGTGTCTAATACTACCTCCTAGAGTCTGAGGAGACAGGCCACACTCCCCTAGCTGCCAGCGTGGTCACCACGATAGCTTTTCTCTGCCTTGGAAGAGAGCAAACTGCTGGTGGTTTTAATGCCAACCACTGGGACTTCCTGCAGCCATGAAAATACATGCACACCATCGCCCCTGAGCTTCCTTTTGGTTATTCCTAGAGCAAGAGAATTCCCTAACAATTTTACACACGCACATGTGCAAGAAACCTGCAAGAATCCTCCCCCTTTGAGACACACTTTACACGACAGCTACGAGGGGGCTTAACATGATCAAATATGAGAGAACATTTCAGTAACTCTCGAATTCAACTGGTTTCGCTTTAAACTTTCAAAGAGAGCTGGGTTTGGGGACGTGGGATCCCCGACCACTAAGAAGTGGAGGGTTTAGCTCTGCAAAGACAGTCACACTGGTTTCACCACATTTTTCCTTTCCCTTGGCTTTTTTGGCTTCTTACCTGGCTGGCCGGAGGCTAGAACCAGTCATGATCTGACAGATGCAGGTAAAAACACAGGCAAGGCCGTTCAGAGTCACTCTGTAAACAGAGGTGGCATGTGGGTAAATAACTAGCAGTATAGTTGCTCCAGGCCAGCTGATGGCTTCCCTGGGGCTTTACGGTCTGGGAGATGGCCTGTCTGACCTGCCCGGAGAGCCACAGGCTGGAAACCACCTCTGTGCCCCCGAGGCCAGCTGTGGACGGCTGCCAATGAGCTGGTTTGGACCCAACATTAACTCGAAAGGACGCAATCAGAGAGAGTAATGCAATTGATTTATAATTAATTACATGACTCATTTATAACAGGTTTTGAGAACTGTAAGCATAAAATTCCACACACTAGAGCAGGAGTGGGCAAACTACGGGCCAGGGGCCATATCCTGTTTGAATAAATAAAGTTTTATTGAAACCCAGCCACGCCCATTTTCTTACATACTGTCCATGGCAGTTTTCTCTCTGCAAGGGAAGAGCTGAGCAGTTGTAAGAGACCAGATGGCCTGAAAAGCCTGAAATATTTACTACCTGGACCTTTACCAAAGAGTTTGCAGACTCCCACACTAGGGAAATCTGTAGAGATCAAATGCTGACATTGACTTATTCCCAGAGTTGATTGTTATATATTAATTCAAAAGCTAAAGTGAAAATTAGATTCACCCTAAACAGCCAACAGTAGTGGAGTGGTTGGGGATATATACTCACCATATGGCAGAGTAGTATATAGCCATCAAAAATTACATTTATAAATCATTTTAATAGCATATAGAAAGATAATATTTTGTTAAGCGAAAAGTGAAGAATATAAAATACATTAGCAGTTAATCTCAACTAAGTCAAAAAATTTTTTTTACTTAAACAAAATAAAACCTAAGCTAAGCAGGGTCGGGCCTGGTTAGTACTTGGATGGGAGGCCACCTAGGAAGACCAGGTGCTGTAGGTGTAAAAAATAAAAATAAACAAAAATAAGGGATTGTACATTGACAAGGTCCTTGCAATCTGTGAGGTCAACCAAGGGTTAACCCGCAAAAAAAAAAAAAAGAAAAGAAAGAAAAAGAAAAAAGAAAAAAAAAAAAAAAGCTTGATGAAAATAATATGCCAAAACTAGCATTTGAGAAGTGGGAATGGGAATCATTTTTTTCTTCATTGTACTTCTAGGGTTCTGTTTTTTTTATTAAAAAGCCATTTCTACGACAAACAGTACCTTGATGAAATGAAGAAGTTTAGTTTAAGATTAAACAAAGAGTTCATTAACTATATATTACAGTGGGATAAGTTGTTTCTGGAATAAAATAATCTCATTGCTGAGCCGCTGGCTGCCAAATTTTTAAAAGAGAGAAAGAGAGGAGGGAGGGGGAAGGGGGTGGGTGTGGGGAGGAAGGGAGAGGGAGGGAGGGAGGAAGGCAGAGGTCCTCGGGATTCTCTGTTTGCTAAAAAAGAACATTTCATTTCATCTCAGTAGAGAGAAAATATTTTTCTGGCAGAAAACTTTCAGGGGCCATCTCCCACGTACACAAGCCAGGACTTCAGTGATGTAAGGAAAGGCATTCGCGGGCTGATTTCTAACTGCTCCTCAGGCTGGAGGCAGACTTGTGGGAAGGGTGAGCAAGACTGGTCCTTCTTGAGATTTTGAAACAAAACAAAACAAAACTCACATGTCCCCAAAACCTCTTATAAATATTAACCAAATATTCATGTGGGGAAAAAAATTACCTGGAATGATTAGTGAAATTTACAGTATCAAGAACTATGCCAGTGTCTCGATGCACATTTATTGCATTTTTTTTTTTTTGCTGTGTTTGTAATTGTGCAGAGCTAGATACAAAACAAAATTGCAAAATCGGAGCTAGAAGAAATGACAGACTGAAGTGTTAAAATATAGATTCTGCTGTTTTTCCCAGACTAAACACTGAAATGCTATATAGCCAAGTGACAGACAGCCTCAGACTACGTGGTGGAGCAGAACTTTTCGTGGGTGTCGGTTTTATCTTCGGTGTACTCCTACACAAAGCTTTTGACCAAAGATGAAGAAGAGAAAGTGAAGGTCTATTAAATTGGATAAAATAACTTCAAAGACAAAGAAAGTAATCTATTCTACAGAAGCCTGTCGACTTCTTTATTCACTCCATCGTCAAGGCTAAGAAACACAGAGTTACATTTCCCTGACATCACAAGAAATCCCTTAAAGTTGCATACAGGCCATTCGTTTTAGCCAAATTAAATTGAGGAATGAGGTTTGATTACTGCTAAAAGCAGAAAGTAGGACAAATTTAGAGACAGTCATACATTACTGAGTTTCTAGAGCCTGGGAAAGAGAGTCTTTGAACTCCGGAAAGAACTACCCAGAATGAAAAACAGAAGGAAGACGTGTCAAAAAGCATTTAGATTGCCAGTCACACCATCAGCACTGCTCACTCCCGAGATCTAACAGGAATGAGGATGCCCTTACCTCCAGCCTAAGTGCAGAATAATCTCTTTACCAGCAAGTTCAAGCACATCAGTGAGTCTCCTGGTCTTGATTTAGATGAAACGGGTACCCAGGAATTCATATCCACTGAGTCCATGAATTAGCAAGTGACAAAAAAATAACCTTTATATACATATATATATATATGTATACACACACACACACACATATACACACACATACACATTTTATTTCCATCTAGCCTCTTTTATACATTGCAAGGAAGTGCACTGATGAATAAAAGGGGATTTAGAAGTTGTTCTATAAAAACATGCAAAGGCACACTTGAAATGAAATCACCTCTTTTAGAGAAATCAAAAGCAGGACAAGTGTTGGGTTAGCAGTCTGGCTTGGGTGAGGACAGAAATGTACTGCTTCGTTTTGTTTTTTACTTAGAGTTTTTGTTACAGATAAATAAAATAAAGATGCTCTCTCATTTTTATATAAGATCAAGAAAACATCAATTCTCCATGTTAGCAAATATTATTGTTTTTATTCAAGGCAGCTTTAGGAAGAAGGTGATAAAGATTATGGATATGCAACCCCACCCCACACAAAGCCACCCCAAGTTATCATCATTAAGATTAGAATACTTTATTTAAAAATACTATATTTTAGCAATGTAAAATGTTTTTAATGGAAAGATGTACTTTAATGTGAAAGAAGGAAAGGAAGGAAGAGAGGCAGGGAAAAAAGGAGAAAAAGAGGAAGGGAAGGAAAAGGTAGACAATTATAAATGTTTAAGACACCACTGATTATAAGATGTATCAAGATTTCAAAAATGTTTAATTCAGTATAGTGTTGGAAGTCCTAGCTAGAGCAATCAGGCAAGAGAAAGAAATAAATAGCATAGAAGTATGGAATAAAGAAGTTAAATTGTCACTTTTTACAGATGACATGATTCTCTAGATTGAAAACCCTAAAGACTCCACTGAAAAACTATTAGAAATAATAAACAAATACGGTAAAGTTTCAGGATTTAAAAATGTTAAGAGGTGGTGGGATGTGTATCTTAGAACTGGTGACGTATGTTGGGTTTTCCAAATGACTGATATTTCACGGTCACCTACACTTCACCAGTTCCTTCAGAAAATTCATGAGTTGAAAATGTATCTCAGATTTTTCAGGGCAAGCAATGGTTATTTACTTACTTACTTACTTACTTTACTTTCTTCAGCTATACAAAAGGAGAATGGTAACCTGTTACCTAAATTGGATGAAGACTAAATGGGTATTTGGTAATTAAACACTCTGGTTAATAAAAAGTTATATTTCTCATATCAAGGGTACCATTTCTCAAACAATCGAAACATAGGATTATATATTTAATACAAAGATGATATTAAACACCATGTATTAACTCTTTAATGATATATCTAGTGCCTCAAGGTCATAGTTATAAACACTGTTGTCCACTACACAATAGAAATGATAAACAATAATTATAAACAATGCATAATTATATATTTAATCATATTTATTAATAATGGTAATAATTAAACATGTAATGATAGAATATTAAGTGTATAATGTTTCATTAGATAATTTAAGGCCTACTCTACCTCTAAAAGGCTCTCATCAGAAAATAGAAATTACAAAGTTGGTGGACCCAAGACCTATCTCACTCAATGTTCCGTTGCCAACAGCAGCCCTGAGAGAGTCATGGTGGGGGGCGTTGCTCCGCCCTAACGTCACCTCAATCACAGAAGCACGGAAGAGATACTTCGGTCGCTCTTGTCATTTCATAACCTAGGTGCTTTTCCAAACACCTCAGAATTCACTTTTTTCTCTTAGCCACACCACAGCATTATAAAGGGAGGGTCTTCGACGACATCCAAGCCAACCTTACTCTCTGCGGCGTCCCTGAAAAACTGCTTCTCAGTCTCATGTCTGGCACAGAGTAAGCGCTCAATAAATAGCTGTTGGATGAGGGATGAAACATTTCTACACCAATATTCAAAGCGGGGCCTCAGCAGCCCCGAAGAGAGGATAAAGAAGCACATCTAAGAAGATCACACCTTGACTTCAAACACTTTGTTTCTATTAACATGGCTTGAAATCATGTCACCTTTAATTCAGCTACAACAGTATTGATTCAAACTGAGTCAACAGAGACCCCAAAGAAGATGTGGCTTTTGTCCTGTATTTGTGGGTTTGGTTTTCTGCACCTAAGAGTAGAATTTTATCTGAGTCTCCTAAGGCAGCCGTCCCCAACCTTTGTGGCATCAGGGACCGGTGCTCCTACGGAATCTAACGCCTCATGATCTGAGGTGGGGCTGAGGCGGTGACGCTAGCGGGAGCGGCTGCGGATACAGATGAAGCTCTCTCCTTCTCTCTCCGGCCCTCTGCTCACCGCCTGCTGTGCAGCCCAGTTCCTAACTGGCCATGGCCCAGGGGTTGGGGACCCCCATCCTAAGGCAAAAGGTGTTCAACTCTCAGCAGCCCAGCACAAAACAACATAATCTCCTGAGGGCAGGACCTTTCTATAGGGTTTACTACTGTATTGCCAGTTCCCACAATAGATACCCAGTGAATATCTGCGGATAATGAACGAACAACTACTGTGTTCCTACTGCATTTCATTCTGTTAGATTTGCTCCATCATTCAAGTTGCTCTGCATTCTTGGGATCTTGAGCCCACCATCAGCTGTTGCAGGGTCCCCCCAAGCAGCCTACTTTCTGAACTGGAGGCCAGCAAACTGCAGGCCACATCCAGCCCCAGCCCAGCACCTTCTTTTGTATGGCCCGTGAGCTAAGAATGGCTTTCACATTTTTAGATGTTTGTGGCGGAAGAGGAGGGAACCCAAAGAAGACTATTTCATGACAAATAAACATGATCTGAAATTCAAATTTTAACATCTAAAAATAAAGTCTTATTGGAACCAGGCACACTCGTTTGTTTACATATTATCCATAGCTCTTCTGAACTACTACACGGTAGAGCAGCTGCAGCAGAGACCAGACAGCCTGAAAAACCAAAGTATTTACTATACGGCCTTTTACAGAATAAGTCTGTGCAACCCCGGTCTGCATGTGCTGTCAATGTCTTCCTCTTAACCATTCTTTAGAATGCAAAACAGAGCAAAGGCAAGGACTGAGGTTTGAGCTGTGTGCACAGTCCGGAGATTCTCTCTGGTGGGGTTCAGCCCGCCAACACCAACCCTCAATATTCCTCAACTCAATATGGATGCTCAGACTGCATTCAGCTCCCACTTGTCCACCATGTCACTTAAAGCAGGGGTCCCCAACCCCTGGGCACCGTGGACTGGTCCATGGCCTATTAGGAACTGGGCTGCAACAACAGGAGGTGAGTGGTGGGCAAGCGAGCGAAGCTTCACCTGTATCCTGCAGCCGCTCCCCAGCGCCAGCATCACCGCCTCAGCTCCGCCTCAGATCATCAGGCTTAGATTCTTGTAGAGCTCACTGGTCCCTGTGCCACAAAGGTTGGGGACCACGCTTAAAGACTCTGTAGGAGGCTGCTGAGACCCGAAGGTAGCGATAACGATGGCTTCGAGAATTTCCTGATGTTGCAGACCTTGCTTCACTAACTCTTCCGTGCAGGGAGTGGGGCCAGGAGACATTCAACCCTGGGCAGGCGAGGTACCTGAGAGCTTATGACCGTCGCATGCAAGAACGCATGCACCTCAGTTCCAACAGCCCATTCGACTGAGCGACGTGAACCCCTGCTCTGTACCCAAACATGTGCCAGGCCTCGGAGAGCGGGGTCCGCCCTCCACGTGGGCTCGCCACACTGCCTGCCTCACCTCCTGCTTGCTGCTTTCTCTCTACGCACAAGCTGCCTCCTTGGCTGGAGTCTTAACCTATTAAAAGAACTGTTTCTGAAGCTAAATGACTTGACAAATTAACATCACCTTTAGTAACAAACCCCCTTTGGATTTCAAGGACAGGGGTGGGGAGGGGGTGGGAAACTCTCTCTACTAAACTACTGAGAGGAGATGAATTGATATTCTGAATCAATTATATTTTATTTCTCTCCAATAATGTATCATTTGGTTTCCATAAAGTTCTGGCCATTGCCTTCTGGAAAAATTCACGGAGCCAACAAGGAAAAGGGAGGAAATGATTAAGAAGAATTTTCTCTCAACGCCACTAATTCGCTGAAACCCCTTCAAAGCTCTGAGCGTGGCCGTGGCGTGTGAGCAGCGCAGGCCTCGATTCTGTCTGGTTGCCGGGCTTTTTCATTCATGCTCTGGCCCCTGCAGCCTGCCGAGGAGGAGCGTAGTGCGGTGCCGGGCGCTGTGTGCAGGTGACCGTTCGTTCTGGATGGCAAGGTCCAAAGGAGCAGGAAGCCTGGGAAGACATCCCATGGTACCCGTTGGCACTGGAGATGGATTTGCCCAGGAATCAACAACAGAATGCTAAGGTGGCGCTTGTTGTCAAATCTTGTTCAGACCACAGACCCAAAGGAGAAGGAAAGAGCCAGTGGAAATGACGCAAGCGGTGGTTAAGAGAGGCTAAGCACTGGCATCGACATGAGACCTGCCTCCCCCAGGAAGCCCTCCCGGATCACTCCACATCTCACAGAGCCCCCTTCGGCAAACCTGCCATAGCTTTTACCTTCTACAATTATTTTCACCCCTAACAGCAGGTTGCTTTGACTTGTGAGCTCTGTCTTGGTTCCTCCCTAGAGTGTAAAGTGTCTGGAGTTGTTCTAGATAAGGTTTTATATTCCTATGTCTCTCGCAGGGTACCTGAACACACATGATAAGTACATAATATTTACCAAAAGAATGAAAATTGGGAACATGGCCATTTTTTTGCCTTCAATAAATCTGAAGTAGGTGTTTTCTAAAGGTGAGGTGCCTTCCAAACAAGACTTAACGTCTGCCTTTCTTGCTTTTACCTGGCAGTTTTTAAAATGCCGTTGACTTAAAATGGAGCTTCTCTCTCTGACGCCTGCATGAGTGATGGCAGCGACAGGCCTCCTGGGCCACCGAGACATTCACACGGCAGAAAGACGCGCAGCGTCGCTTCTAAGCAACAGAGCTCACGCCACCTACACCTCAGCATCCACGAAGGGAGGAGATGAGTTCCTCGGCCACAGCGCTACCCCTTCCTGTGGCCAGCCACCTCACTGGAGCAATAGCACCTGCAATACTGGATGCCAGGGGTCTCTCCCTCAGATGAATATTTAAGAACCATTTTAATCTTCCTTTTTCTACACATAAACAATCGCAAGACTAAATCCTGCACTACATGTGATTTTACAATATGACATTCCAGAAGCTCTATGCAGCACTACTGATAGTAAAATATATATATATTTATATGTAAAATATAATATATATATATATATATGACTATAGTCATATCATGTTCTATTTTATTCCATGTTACTGTATTTCTCTTACTTTGGGATGGTTAGGGACCGGAGCATGAATCTATTAAAGATGATAAAAATTTTTCTGCTATGATGGAATAACTTATAGATCTCAGCAGGCGTGTTTACTAGAAAAGTTGGATAAAACACAAAAATGTCTGTCCAAAGACATCAGGGAACTGCCAGGGCACCCAGGCCTTGAGAAGGCACGTCCCAGGGGGAAGGCGAGCCTGCGGCGGTAAGCCAGAAATTCCCCACACCTCCCTTTTCTCCTTGGAGTATTTGCTAAGAAGCAAAGAGGAAAGGGGCTGCTAAAAGGCAGAGAAACCAGCACAGTTAAGGCAATCAACCTCATAAGCTGGAGGGACAGAACTCGGAGTTGTGTTTCTCAATTTTTTTTACTGAGATATAAGTTACATATGTACAAAGTGAGACTAATACTTGTACTTATCTCTAAGAATCGATGTGACGATTAAATGAATTAACCAGGAGAGAAGCAGGTCAGTGTCTGACCCATGAAAGTGTCTAAGAGTCAACTACTCTGTCACTACTAAATCTATATCAGGCCTAGGAACAGCCAACTGGAACTACCTACCCACCAGGTGTTCATCATCATTATGATTACTGGTGCTTAGAATGATGAATGTAAAAAATTGCAAGCACCTTATGTAATTTCTGAGTTAAGAATGCAATTCCATTCAGCAGAGCTTTAATGTCCTGTCCCTGAATAGTTAGAATCTATATAGGGTGCATATGGTCACTCAGTTGACCAGATCTTTAATTCAACAGAATACCGACTGCCAACCGTTTTGGCCATCGGAGTTCATGGCAGAAAAGAGAAGGCTCGCGTCTCCTCAGTGGCTGGCACTGTGATGCTACATGCGCCACTCAAGAGTCCCAATGTGGATTTAAGTGCTCTCATTAGGAAACCAAGGAAGTTCTACATTGCTAAGGAAATTACTAGAAATATGTCACGTCATTCCCAGGACTACCACAGAATCACAAGCCAACCATGTCAACAAGACTCTTAACTAAACGGCTTCTTCTCAACACGAGATTCGCCTTTCAAAGACATCCTGAATACCTGCCTTCTCTCATAAAACATTATTGCCAACAACTTTTTGCATTTGCTTTTCAATGCCCTCTCTTTAAAAAAAAAAAAACATATTTTTTTCTTCTGTTTAAGCTACTCATCATACTTTCCATTACAGTTTACAATTATTCTTTTGTGTTAACACTTGGTGTATTTTTGACATGTTAAGTACCTGACCTCTTCTCATTATGTTGAACTAACAAATGATTAAATCCTAGAAATGGCCAGTTTTTCAGAGATTAAGTTGAACCATCTAAATTCAGTTGTTTTACACATATGAGCCCACTCAGGCTTGGAAGGTAAATGTTTTTTCCTAATTCTGAGTTATTTTTATACATGATACAGGCAAGCAAAATCTCCTCCTCATTTATATATTATATATTATATTTTTATAGTTGTAAATTGTTCCATTTAATAAAGATCTATAGCTATTTTAAAAGGACGTGTTTTTTGAGATATTTTTTGTGAATTAATGCAGTCTGTTTGTGTTCATTGCTATGTGACTGTTTTATTAAGTGGCTGGTCCACAGTAACAGAAATGTGGGACCATTAACTAAAAGGTTTGACTAAACTGACACAAAAAAAAAAAAACTACTGTTTTCGTTTCCATTATACAGATCAAGAAACTGAATCGCTGAGGGGTAAGACACAGAGCCAGAGAGAAGCAGAGTCAAGATCTGAACCCAGGCGGTCCGACCTCAGAGCTCATGCTCTTAACCAACATACTCGACAGGGCAAACAAACGTAAACAAGTAATTACAGGGTGTGGTCAGGACTATAAAGAAAAAAAAAGCAGGGTGCACAGGGTTAAGTTGTCATAGTTACTAGTACTACAGCTGTCTGAGGGGTCCCTGATCGGCAATCTACTCCAGATGAAACGGGAGGCAAGCAAGAGGAAGAATATTCCAAGAACAGGGGCAGCATGTGTAAAGGCCCTGAGGTCAGTGTGACTCCAGCCTCAAAGGAGTCGTGGTACAAGATCTGATCGGAGAGGCAGGGCAAGGCCAGGTCATGCATGTGACCCCATTAAGGAGGGGGCTGTGTGTGTCCCCAGTGCCTGGCATGGTACCTGACACATAGTAGGTGCTCTGTAAAAGACGGATAAACACTTAAGCTGAGCTACAATTAAACCTATGTAAAGGCTTGATCTTTTTTTTGGTGGGGGCTGAGGATGAGGCAAGAAGACCCGCTCTGTTTCAAACCAGACAGCCAGTTGGCTTCAATTAGCCCACACATCTGCAAGGAGCCATCCTCACGGGAACCAGGATCAACACTGACAGCCAGTCACATAGTCAACATCTGGTTTCCTTCCAGCTCAAAACAAGAACTTTCCATTGCCGCTGGTCACTAGAATCCTTCTAATCCCCAAAGGGCCTCAACAAACCAGGCACGCTAATTGGATCAAGTCAGAAATCAAGGTTCCAATTAGAATGGGCCCCTCTTCTTCACGACAGCCACCAACAGGCGTGTCCGAGAGATGGATTTAACCTGAGGCCAGGAACCCAAAGGATAAGATTTCCCTATTTTTCGAAACCAGTCTGGGGTCCAGTTGGATTTCCATTCAGATACGCCGAGATTGCTACGCGGAAGCCTCCCAGGCCTAACGATGTATTCGTGGCATGCATTTGCACCTGCCCCCACCCAAGGCCAAAACCAAATGCCCTGGGCCCTTCAAATATCTCTCCGCTGACAGTGACCATAAGCCCGCCTTTGGCCAAGTCATACTCCACATCCTTGGCCTTGAACGCCTACAGCTCTCTTGCTCTTGAAGGTTCATTATGATTTTTGTGTCTCTGTCTTGGATTCCCCCCCCGGGCTCCCTCAAAATGCCTGGAATATTCCAGGTCTGGGCATCCAAGGGGCCTGTGGCCCCAGCACCTGGCATCATGTGACGGCCACACAGAAGCACCAACCCTTTCTGACCGCCACCTCGCTCATCGCCTCTCATCACTGTGTCACCGCAACGTGTCCACGGCGACCTTGTGGTTCCGCCAACGGCTCCACGAGAGGAGATCAACACCCACTTTTGGCGCCTTTTCTCTCCTTGTTACCAGAACAGAGGGCGCGGGAAGTTTGGGGGCCGTTGTCCTGATTTGTGAGACTTGTCTCTGAATCTGGTTGTTAACTGCTATGGTAAAACCAAACTTAAACCATCATGGGAGAGCTTCACGCATGCCCTTCGCCGGTGTTCCAGAGGGTTCTTGAAAGGCAGAGAGAGCCGAGGGCCACTCACGGTGCTGGGGGTGTCCCTGGCTGATGTCAGGCCGGCTCAGTAGGGTAAGTAGCGTCCTGAACACAGCTTGTTCGGAACCAAAACAGACCTTGAAAGTGGCCCAGTCTCAGGAAATCAGGTTCGGAATGGTTCACTTTCTGACCCGCTCCATCCATTTAAATGATTCTGCTGCTATTATAAGTTTTTATTTTTTTGCTCACAGGTTCTCATTCGGCCCTTGCCTCCTTCCAATTGCCTCCTCTTTTGCTAACAGAGCTGAGCTGTTGAAAGATGTGTGTGGAGCAATATCTATATGTTATTTTAAATTAGTTCGTCAGGCAGGATCCTTTGTTGTGCCTTTCTTGTTCTCAGGAATTAGGTAAATTGGGCTCAGAAACAGTCTTCAGCACAAAAAGAAATTTTTTAGACCATCTTTTAAATTGCGGTTCTGACGCGGAGAATTTATTGCTTTGATTAGGCGAGCGCAGGCTGTTGGGTCGGCCATGGCCGCTCCTCCTCACGAGAAAAGGCAGAGAAAGCACTGAGGGCTTCGCAGCATTCTTTATCGATTTCCATAACTGATGTCAGAGCATCGCATTTCATCGCTAGGCACTTTAACTCCCACTTTTTTAAAATAAGGATCGTTGGCTTCTTTGTACGAAGAGCCGTTGCCCTCTTTACTGCAATGAAGGATCATTCCTGGTCCCCTAAAAACCCCTAATGACTTAATAGCGTTTAAAACACAACCTACTGGGTCTTTAATTATATCGAGCTACTGTAGTAGGTGAAATTAACTAAATTGCAACTCCTGCAGGCGTGACCTAGGTGGCAATGGGGTGGGTCTCAAACATCTGGCCAGCTTTCTCAGGAATTTATGATGGATGGAGGCATATTAATAAAAAACGGCTGAATCGTGGGGGACTTGATTTTTATATTTATTTTGTGTCCTAGATGTGCAACAACACCTGATCCCTTCTCGGCATGATTATATAAGGGAGAGGGGTTTTTTTTGTTTGTTTTTCTTGGTAAACCTCACATTTGCACATAAAATTCATTTGGACTCCTTTAACGATTTACTTACATAGGGCTCTAACCAGCTAATAAGCCCCATGCTGGTGCAATTAGTAACCAATTCTAAGGCTCCTGTCTGAAAAATGTGAGAAGACCATTTTTAATTCAGGTTTCCCTCCCTGGTGTGTTTCTATAAATGACGGAAGCATAAAAAAAAAAAAAAGAAACATTCAGTTATAATGAATATATTTAAAAGAAAAACATTAGGTTGGGCGCCTGAATATGAAAATATAATAACGGAGCACAGATCCAGCACTTCTGTATCATCTAAGATCATATATGGGATGTAGTATGGCATGAACTGCTTGGAATATAATATATTTAACAAACATGAAATGTACGAATCAAAGAAATTATAAAATACAGAATTCTTTGGGTTGTTTGAATTTTTTTCAAAGATCCAAAGATTGTAAGTATAGTGACATTTGAGGGTTTTTTTTTTTCCCTCCAAATCTTGTCAGACCGAAGGTAATTTTCATTTACTTAAATCCCCAAAGGCTGAATCTCTCATGCCATGGCATTTCATTTCAAATACGTCTTAAACGATCACTCACCTAGGCATGTCTGTGCCCGACAACTTCAGGTAACCAACGAGAAGAACGGAAAAGGAACACTGATGTCTGTCACAGGGAACCTCGAAGTGTCCCCTGAGGCCCAGACACGTCACTGATCTTAGGGTGACTGCAGGTAAACGCTTTCACGTGGCTGCCCCTGAACCCAAGCAGCAGAAGCAAGTGCAAACTGGATGCGTGTATTGCCATCCACGTCACCGCCGTATAAGGTCCAAATACTTCCCTTCCTGCCAACGCGTCAACAGAAACTTTTAGTCTGGATCTTTGTATACAAAATAAAAAGGGTCATGAAAGGATCTCATTCTACAGCTAATTCAAGTTTTTAAAAATTCTGTTTGTCCTCATTATTTGGCTACCACGAGAAAATTTAGGTGGACTTGTCAGGAAAATTATTTCGATACTTGATCCCCTTCGTGCACCAACGGTTTGCAAGGCCGCGAAGAGCCAGGCACGCGCCGGCCGCGGGAATGCCCATGGCTGGCTCCTCTTGAATTTATGTTCTCACGTCCTCTAACAAGAGCAGCAGGTGCGAACACTGTCTCCACGTATAGCTGCAGACTTTATTTTCAGAGGAAGCGTTTGCCTTCCAAACACGACTGGGCTGAATGCGCTCTTATTTCTTTTCTGTCGACCCATCACCTGGCACCACAAGGACACAGGGCACGTTCTGGGCTGGGGGACGTGAGGGGACCAGCGCGCTTACTCTGATTACGTGACTGAGTGATGCCGTCCAGGTCGGCTCCAGGCAACGGCCCCGGAGGTGGAAGACGGCTTTGTCCGCAAGAAAGGATGGCCCCGCTCCACTGCCCGAGACTGGACGCAGCCGCCAGCCGCTCGCTCCGGAGAGAGGGTGATGCGCAGGTCAGTGGAGGGGATTGCTCTGTGCGTGTAATTTCCCCCAGAGAAAGCCCAGCAACGTCATGCTGAATCAGGGGTAAATTTTGCTCAATCCACATACAGGATGTAATGACTGCTGAAATTGTGATTATGTTCCAGAACTGAGGTACAATCAACGGACAGACCCTCTCTGGCCATCCCAACACAAATAAGGGCCAACCCCGCACCTGACAGGGTGGCAGACACCTGTGCAGCAATGCTCGGACGTCAGTGTGAAGAATCACCTGGAAGGCTGGTTGAAAGGGCAGACACTCCAGGCCCAGGAATCAGCTCGGCGGGGCCAGGGGCTCCAGGTGGCTCTCAGTGAGGTGGTCCCCAGACCACACACTGACACAGACGAGGCTTCGGAGATGAAAGATGAATTTGCTTTTATTTGTTTATGTCTGTCTCCCTCCTTTAGACTGTAAGATCCTCTAGGCCAGGGGTCGGCAACTTTTTTCTGTAAAGGGCCAGATAGTAAATATTTTAGGCTTCGCGGGCCAAGAGGCCATATGCTCTGCCATCGGAGCGCGACAGCAGCCTTAGACAACACAAACGAACGAACGAACGAGTGTGGCGATGTTCAGGGCCCGTGCAGAACAGGCGGTGGGGCTGGATCCGGCCAAGGGCCGCCGCGTGCCACCCCTGCTCTAGCGCGAGCCCTGATCTTACCTGTCCTGGGACCTCACACCTGTGCTTGGCATGTGGGACAGGACAGAAAGCCTGCGTGAGTGCGCGTACAGGCTTCGCTCTTGCCTTGGGGATAAGTATTCTGACAGGGAAGGCAGGTGGCCAAACAACGCATCACTGCCACGTGAGGAAGTGGTCTGAGACTCGTGTCCCATGCCCTGTAGGAACATTGAGACGGAGGGAATGTCAGAAATGGGGGCGCCAGATACACCCAATAAAAAAAAAAAAAACAGGACACAAGGTCAGTTTTAAACTTCCGATCAACAGTGACGAAATTGTTTGTGAGACAGGCCGAACAAGTATTTGTTGTTCATCTGAAACTCAGATTTAACTCGGCATCCTACATTTTACCCGACAGGGAACCCGGGGAAATTCAAGGAGAGGAACGGCCGTTGCCAGTGGTTCTTGCTTAAAAGCACAGCATTCTCTCTGCTAACAGATTAGCCACGCGGGTCGGATTTTCCTCATTACAAACTTACTGATTCATAAACACATTCTCACACATACCCTCACACTCACACGGGCACACACTCATGCATGCTCACACACCCACACTCATAAACACTAACTTACACACACTTACTCACTCACATACAGGCACACGCGGTGGCAATGCAGTAGTTTTAACTGAATAGGAAAAAGAACGTTCCATCGGGAAGGCCATTGGTACTGATGAGGGAGACGGGCTCGGGTTCTGCACAGCAGGTGGCAGGCACCCCTGGGCACGCGCTGTGGACACCAGCCTGGGGACCACGCCACGGCAGGGAGGGGAGAGGCCAGCCTGGGGACGCCGACCTGTTTCTGCCCCGGGCCACTTCCCCGTGGGTCACTCTCAACAGGCGGCGCAGTCGCTCTTCCCGTCACTAACGCGTGTGGAGGCGATCGAAGTCCACCGCTGGCCGCCTCCACGTGAGAGAAGTCTGAGACTGGCCGCCACCGGCGTGCGATGCTCTCATCTGGCAGCCCGTGCGGGGCGCGGTCGAGAGGAGAACAGAGTCCAGGATGAGGAAGCACTGGCTCTGCGGGGCATTTCTGGGATATCACTCTACGCGTAGTCCCAGAGATCACGTGACCTGCATGGATCAGACCCCACAGTGGGGACAGAACATGGAGAGGGAAGAGAAGGAGCCAAGGATGGCGCTGGGAAGAACCCCAGCACGGATGGGCTAACCATAGAAACAGGAGAACAAAAGAGATGGAGGCAGACAAGACAGGTCGTTTTCAAAGGAGGTGACGATTTTGTCCTGGACCCTCACCAAGGAGAAGGGATGGGGGTGAAAGGAAAGAGACCCAAGAAAGCCAAACGAGGGTGTTGGCTTGAGCCATCAAGCAGCCATTGGTGATTATCGCAAAGCTCACAGTGTAGCTAGAGGGTTGTGGGGACCCAGGACTTGCTGAGCTGTGCATTTCAGCCCTGTCCTGTTCGACTTTTTGATTCATGCTGTAAATGAGCCCATCACTCCATTTATTTCACAAATACTGTTGAGCCCATACCCTGTGCCAGTCATGCTCCAGACAAAAGCTTAGCAGACCAGTGGATGAGATCAAGCTGGAGGGGCCGAGACGAGTTCTGATGGGGGGAGCTAAAACCACCCGCGTATCTGATAAAGAGAGCCAGGGCCGAGTTAGCATATTGGCAAGCCGAGCTGATTGTTTGGGGCGCCTAATGAATGAGCAAATAATAGCAAATGCTAACTCTGCCTACTTCCAGGAAACTGCCAGTTCGAATTAGAAGAAAGTCCGAATAAGTAATTATTTTTAATGACAAGTAGTTTAATAACTCTCAAGTACTAAAATAATTCATACTTTGCTAACATCACTGCCACATAGAACTCCTTTAGGAAATGCTTTATGAAAACTGTAATCTGATTTGTGGCTAATGTATCAATCGGCTAGCAATAAATTTTGTTTTTATGCTGCTGAAGCCCTTGTCTTCCTCAGTAGACTAAGCATTCTCTTCACAATAGTGTTTACAGTATTAAGTTGCTTTGTGGTCAAGTATCGGGAAAAGAGCAAGAGCTTCTGAGTCAAGCCGACACGGGTTCAAGTCCTGGTCTGGCGGCTGTCCAGAGATATAAATCAGGGGATTACTCAATATTTGAGTCTTAGTTTCCTGCATGGTAAAATGGGTACGAATAATATCTGTCTCAAACAATTACTAAAGTTGAATAACATGGTAACTGGTTCACAACCCATGCCGGGCATTCCCATGATGCATGGTAGGTGTTACTAGTTTCAGACACTACAGCAAGCAACCTCAGCCTTGAGTGCTGGGTGAGGTCCTCCTGAAACTCCAAAGACAGTATTCAATACAGGCCTCTGAGTGATGAAAGAAAAATAAGATGGACAAGGGGCCATAAAACCTACCAGGGGATGGTAGTCAAAGAGAAATGGTGTCGATTACTAGAGCCCTGACTACATGTGCCTGTCACCACCCCCCATACCAGGGGAGCCACCTGGAGCATGGATGGCCCATGTAAGGCACAGCTATTGAATGTCTTGCCAGGACTCACAGTCAAGGTCGTAGGCAGGCCTCTCCCCAGGATATTCTGAGCACTGCCTAGGGAGGCGAGCCCCACCCAGCCTCCTGCCACTGCCAAAGTTCTTCCCCCTTTGAAGGAGCTGGTGAAGGCTCCCAACAGCCAGTCCTCGAGAGCAATGAGGCAGCCTTGGCTCCGGATTCAAATCACAAGGACGAGAGAGCCACCGCCCACAATCATCATGGTACTGAACCTGCCTTACCAAAGACATGCGCATCCCTCCTGGTTAGAAATGGGAAGAGTAAGAAGAAGGAAAAGAAGACATACTTTTTGTTGTTGTTTTTAAAGGAAGGCAGTCGAAGTTCTATTGGACAGGATCTTGGGGGCCTTCTGGCATCAGTCTTTAAATTTTTATTTTTGTAATCACGTCAACATATGCATTAGGAATCTAAAATGTACAGGGGAGGGAGCTAGGCTGGGACAGAGAGAGAGAGAGACAGAGAGAGAGACGGAGAAAGGGAGACAGAGAGACAGAGAGAAGGAAGGAGAGAGAGGGAGGGAGAGAGAGCACGTGAGCACGTGCACTTGAGTGCGTGAGCATAACCTGTACCCTCAAGGGGCTTCCCACCTACCTGGGAGATGGGACGAACCCACGAAGAGAGTGTACCAAGGACCCACAGATAGTGGGCAGGCATGGGTCAGCCATTCTGAGCTTTTGCGTTAATCCAACACCCATCGGGGTGGGAAAAGCAGGCGACAAAATGAGTGGCCCCTCCTCAAACCTGACCAGTACCTGCCTTGTACTAGGTACCAGTGTGATCACTTTGGCCACGATGATTCCTAGTGAGTCCTGGATGCCCCGGAACAAATCCAGGTTGTCACACTCAGAAGCTTCCCACATTTGGAGGCGTCTGTGGGAAGGGTGGGGTGGGGGCCGAGGGATAGTGCCAGCTCATGGGAGCACAATATAAAATTACTATTGCTTCGATTTGCTTTTAGTCCCAAAAGGTATGTTTGTTTTTTATTTTAACCAATGATAGAACTTTTTTTTTTTTTTTTTTTTTTTTTTTTTTTTTTTTTTTTTTTTTTTTTTTTTAGTGAAAGAGGCACAAGTTTCCAAAGGCACAGGAATTATTGCCCTCACTCAGGAACTCTTTGAGGCAGAAAGCGAGCCGTGGTGCCTGCAGGAAGATCTCGGCATTTCACGATTATCGATCGAATGAATGAATAAACAAGTGAGTAAATAAACGTAATGTACAGATTTCAGATATCCTGTGTGTTCAGGTATCCCGGAGAGGGTCACATGGAGAGAGGGGGTCCCGTCTGAATTTGCCTCTGCAGATAACAACCGATGTGGAGGTGACAGGAAGAGCAGGGGTCCCCTCCGAGAGGCCAGTGCATTTGTTCCCAGTCTACAGACAACATCTCAGAGCTGCGTCAGAAGTCCTTGTCCCACAAATGGCAAGAGAAACAG
Organism: Eonycteris spelaea; assembly: GCA_003508835.1. Taxonomy (NCBI): domain Eukaryota; kingdom Metazoa; phylum Chordata; class Mammalia; order Chiroptera; family Pteropodidae; genus Eonycteris; species Eonycteris spelaea. The sequence goes on along the minus strand of PUFA01000004.1, from coordinate 5,667,328 downwards.
AAGAATGGGAAGAACCAAGGAGTCAGAGTTCCCATGTGTAGCTCGGGACAGGGAGATCAGCAGGGGCAGCGAATGTCCTAGCTGGGGACGAATCCAGAATGCAGAGTGTGAAGCAGGACGTCACAGAGAGGAATTCTGCTCCTCGGAGCCCAGGAATGTCACACTTCTCAGTATTGTGGTAACAGAATTTAAAACAAACTCTCTCTTCCACTTAGGGAGTTGGGCCCTGAGCAAAAGCGACGTAGACGGTCATCAGGACCAATGTCTAAACACCACTTGAGCAAGGGCTGTGCTCGGCACATGCGTTCCTGGGTCCTGGAGAGCTCGCGGGCCTCACTGAGTCTGACCGAAGAGGCAGACTCGTTTACAAGGTCCCTGTGTGCAAACGCGGAGCTCAGCGCAGGCCCCCTGTTGGCTGAACGATGCCAACTCTTGACCACCGCCTTGTACCTCCCCCAAGGTGTATGATCTGGAGCAGCTGATGTGGAAGGTACAAGCAGAGGAGAAGCTGGACATGACTTTGGACGCTGCCCAGGCCACGAGGTGGAGAGCTTTGGGCGGGCAAGCAAACGCGTGTGTGAATGACACGTTGACAGAGAGCTGCTGAGGGCGTCGCGCATGACAGAAATGGCCTGACGGGAGAGCAAACGAGAAGTGACCCCCAGACCAGGCTGTGCCTCAGGATACCCAGGGGACTGGTTAAAAAGAGAGAGTCCAGGTTTCGCTGAGGGGCTCTGCTTCTGTGTGGCTGGCGTGGGCCCCACGCGTGCAATTACACACGTGCCACAGGTTGTTCCTCGTACGGCCGGTTCTCTGGCCAGAACCAGGGTGGAGAGAGAGAGGCGGCTCTCACGGGACTGGAGGCAACAGTCTCTCCTTGGGGGTGGGAGGGGCGTGGGGGAGACTGAGCCTGGAGGCCCTGTGAGCCCCTCCCCCTTAATACTCTAGGATCCAAAGCTGTAACCAAATGCTACGCATCCCACAATGCACAGCCAGCCCCACCACAAAGTCGAGCTTCTGCCATCCTCTCTAGGCCTTTCATTAAAAAGTGAAGGAGAGAAGTCAGCCAGCACACGCACGTCTTAGCGTAAAGGTGTTTCATTCACTGTACTCTGGGCTGGACGAGCCCCAGGAGTCGGTGGCACTTGCACAGCAGAGCTGGGGCTCAGTGACCGAGTGACAGGCCAGCGTGGGTCACACGTTTGTTCACAGACCACAGTTGGCCCCCAGAATGCTTAGACATTTTGACTCTGGAAAACTGATGAAAGTGGTTTTGTTTCCCTGCAGACATGGCTAAGAAAAATAGAAATACTCACATGTCAGCAAGACTAGAGGTCATGGTGACTTTGGACGACTTTCTAATCTGTTTGTCAAAGTGCCTCCCTGCCAAGAAAGGTGAAGCCTTAAAAAATACCAAAATGAAACATTTAAAATATTTTTAGTGATGACGACGAAGAAAGTTAACCTGGAGCAAAAAGCATTTTATAAAACATTTGTCAAATAAAGGAAGAAAGTAAGTCCAGGCCTGCAGGATCCCACCAGCGGTTTGCTGAGCAGTGCGGGGGAGCGGAAGTCATGTGACACCAGCTGTGTGTGCGACGCCATTGGCCCCATGGCGCTCCTGCAGGCTGGGAGCTGGCTTCCTGTTTCTCATCACCAAGAAACGGGGTGCCAAGCAAAGAGAATGCTTTGTTGGGTGGGAGGAAGACACTGGATCTTCCTTCCATCCCCTGCCGCCTGTGAACAGCAGAGCCAGAAACGCCACACCCGGTGTCCTGGGTAAGCCCTCCAAGTCAGCGCCTCTCCTCCTGGCTTGCTGATCTGGGGCTGAACCAGTCCCCGTCGTGGGGGTCTGTCCTGTGCAGTGCGGATGCTGAGCAGCTTCTCTGGCCTCTACCCACTAAACACCAGCAGCACCGCTCCCTCCCAGTTATGACAGCCAAAAGTGTCTCCAGACGTTGCCTGGGGGAGGGGGAATCTTCCCCAGTGGAGAACCATTTGTCTAGGGCTGGAGCATTCTGGGCTGCAGTGGTCAAGGAGAATGTTCTGCTTTGGAAATGAGATGGGAAAAATCACTTAACACTAACTGTCCACTACACACACACACACACACACACACACACACACACACACATATTACATATATACTTTTTCTTTTTTTTACTTTCAACAAAAAGACAGTTCAGTTTAGTATGGCAATGAGAATATATAAAATTCAGCCTGGCGATGGGGTTTCTAAGCCTGATTTGGCCTCCCTAGCTTCAAAGATCATGAAACCTCTCATTTGTACTCCACAAAGCAGCAATTTCTCACAAGGATATGTTCCTTTGACTCTCTTTTAAAAGTCAAGTACAGCTTGGCAACCACAGAGTACAGAAAATATAGGCTTTCTGCAAGAAGCAATTATTCAAAACCCAAAGACCAAAAAAAAAAAAAAAAAAGCAAGCCTGTCAAATCATGTCAGTTACAACACATAAGACAACTGGATTCCTTCACTTAGAAGCAATGGAACAATGGGCTGGGTTTGTTTGGACTTGCTGACTCTGATTATTTCTTAGAGGTATAACCCAAGCTGTCTAAAACTGTTGACACTGGGTTACTGACCTTTTAATTTGAAAACAAGAAGGTCCAGGTTTAGCATTTAGGCTTTTACTTGAAATGCTCACCAATCATTACATCCTTAATTAGACCTTGTGCTGGAATGTACCAAAATCTGCCTCCTGTATCACTTCCAGGGACTGCAGAAGCCACAAGAAAACTGAACACTTCAGCAACGGGAAGCTTTTTCTGGGTTGGCATAGGAAAACTCAGTTCATGGAATATAAATCAGCAACCCCACACTCTAATTTCCACCCTTCACATGTAGCGTGATTATACACGTGTGCTGTACAAGCTTCAAGTCAAAACCCGGGGTTTGTTTGCCAGAAGGAAGCCAAACCTTCAATTCCGTGGTTAATGCCACCGAGGGATATAATTACACAGCTAATATCGTCTTTCTACTAAAGAAGAGGAAAGGGTTCGATCCTCATAGCCAGTGTTCATGTGAATTAACCATTTTAGGTTTAATTCCAAGGCTAAGATCAAATCCCTAAGGAATTCATAATCAAACTTTCACGAGTGAAAAGCTAAGCAACTGATAGTAACATTAACATGTTTATAATGTATCTTCTTCAGTGTATTAAATGTCAGCTTCAGAAATGTTCCCCCAAACACTGCCTCCCATGTTATTAAAGGGATTTTGCTTAAAATAAACCAATTTTAATTGTAGCCTTCATGTACACGGCAGAATCAGGGGAGTTCAGGCATTTGGTGAACTGTTGGTTTTCTTCATTGGGTCTTAAGGAATCATCATTAGCATTTTTAACTGAAGGCAGACACAGAAACTATTTCATTAGAAGGCCCAAATGGGATATTTACTGGGAAGTCTGGGGTATGTATTTGCTTTGCAATGCAAAAACTAATTCCTAAAGAGCAAGTTGGGCATTTAGAATTATAGGAAGCTTCATAAATGAATCACATCAGATCTTTCGGTGCACTAATATCCTCCTATGTCACTATCACACAAATAAATGTGCTTAAAAACTGAGAACTGAGAAGATTGTTCAAAATGAGCAGTTTCTTATGAAAAACCACCCCCGTTAAGACATTCTCGGTCTAGCATTTTACTTTCTTACTCTCGGTCATTGCCGTCACACAAGCCGACACTGACATGCCTAAGCATAACTTGATCCACGTGTGAGCCCACAAAAACATGTTTCTCAAAAAGCTAAACATGGAGTTACCATATGACTCAGCAATTGCGCCCCTAGGTGTGTACCCAAGAGAAATAAAAACGTATTTACCTAAGACTTGTACATGAATCATCATCACAGCATTATTCATAGTGGTAGCCGAAAACTGAAGGCAGTCCCAATGTCCATCAACTGACGAGCGAATAAAGAAATCGTGGCCTATCTACATGCTGGAATATTATTCAGCTATAAAAAGGAATAAGTGCCTGATACACGTTACTGTGTGGGTGAACCTCAGAAAAACTTACGCTAAGTGAAAGAAGCCAGTCACGAAAGGCCACCACCTAGTGCGTGGTTCCGTTTACATGAAGTGTCCAAAACAAAATATGGGTTCAAGTGTAAATAATTTCCCAAAATATAAGTGATTCACTCCTATGTAAACTTAGCACCATGCCTAACGTCAATTTTAAATTCACTTCCTCAATTACATCCATTACTTTCTTGTAGCAAAGTGAGACCTGCAAGCATGTTTACCAGACGTACCAAACAAGGCACCGATGTCCAAAACGAATCTTCAAATATTGCAACAAAAAAATTAAAACGAGCTCTTCTTAAAGAGATAACACCATTAACTTCTACCTTCTAAAATGTTTGCTCCAGATTCTAACTACTAGTCCTTAAACTTCTCAACTGAGGACTCTTCTTCAATTACGTGAGAAGAAATGAGATGTTAAGCATTTCAAAGTCTCCCTGAATTATCAAAGAACCAAAAATAAATCCCAAATTGCTTTTGAAGTGTGAAATGTGTTTTTTCCCCCACTCTCGGTTAAAAAAATGACTACAGAAATTGTACTCAGATTTTCCAAGCTATAAATCTCTCTCATGCAAGGACTAGGTAAGGGCATTTTAGCCTTGAAGAACATCTTTGTCAGAGAAACATCACTGAAGGAGTGGGGAGTTGTGATGGCCATCTGTGTGTCTGTCGCCTTGGCTACAGATGTCATTGTTGGAAACCAGAAGTGGTATGTAAGATCATTAACAAAGAAACAAAAGAGAAAGAAACAAACAAAAACTTAGAAAAATGCACACATTCTAATCAAGTCCAACAAAAGCAATATGCATCAAGTCTATTGATTTAAATGCTTTGGCTCAGTGATTCGGTTTTTAGGAATTTATCCTAAAGAAAAGCGAACCACTGCAATGTGATTTATAACAGCAAAAGACTTTCGGCAACCTCAGCATGCAGCAGAAGGGATTGGTTAATTAAATTATGCTGCAGCCTTTTGATGAAATGTTACATCTCCATAAAGATGAACTATAAAAAAGACATGGAAATTGTACTTACAATATAATATTAATGGAGAAGGGATAAAAAATATATGTAGACTATAATAATTAAGCAAGTAAATGTATGTATATGAAAAAGGACTAGAAGGGGTGACATAAAAGTATTATCATTTCAGCATGGCGGGCCAACTCACCTCCCCCATGCTCTCAAACTGCTGAAATGTTATCACTTTCATCTCGAGACAGCAAGGAGTCTGTCTGTAATGGTTAATTCGATGTGCCAACTTGTCTAGATATGGCATCCAGATATTTGGTCAAACATTATTCTAGATGTTTCTGTGAAGGTATTTTTTAGAGGAGAACACTTTCATCAGTAGACTTCGGATAAAGCAGATTACCCTCCGTAAGGTGGTGGAACTCATCCAATCAGTTGAAAGTCTTAACAGTAAAAAGACCGATGTCCCCCTAGCAAGAGGGAAGACAGGTGGCCCTTAGGCTCAAGCTGCAGTATCAGCTCTTCCCTGGGTCTCCAAACTGCCAGCCTACCCTGCATATTTTGGACTTGCCAGTCTCTACAATTGTGTGAGCCAATTCTTTAAAATTAATCTACTTCCTTCTCACCTTCTCTCTCATACACACACACAAGCACATATATACACAGCTATAATATTTATATAGAGAGTGGAAATTGAAGCAATTACTGTGACTTCATATTGAATCAGGAAGTCACTTGTCGATATAAAAGTTGTGATGTCACTGGAGAACATAATGGTCAACTTCATTGGTGTCCTCAGGTGTGCAGCGAAGGATCTTCAGCCAGGTGAACCAGGTATATATATAAATGATACTGTACATACATATTACATATATACACATATAGTACATATATAGCACATATATACATGTGCATTTAGTGCATATACATATATACTTGATGATTATATATAGAAATAAAGAGAGATAGAGAGGGGAAGAAAGAGAAAGAGAGAGGGATCCTGTTGGTTGTTTCTCTGCTGAACCCTGACACAGAGCCCTACTTCCATAAATGTTCCATGTGGTGTCACAGGGCACAAAGCAGACCTTCTGAGAAGGGGGTGAACTACTCTCGGGTGCTGGAATGGAGCCCTAGTAGGCCAGTTTTCAGATCCTAAATTCATGTAAATGAAAATACATGCAAAGTTGTCAAATTTACAAACTCACGGAGCTCCTGTCTCAAATGTGACGGTTTGCAGAATTCAAATGTTTATTAAAAAAATAATTTTGCATCTCCGGCCATGCCACCCTGAACACACCTGATCTGTCTGATCTCAGAAGTTAAGCAGGGTCGGGCCTGGTTAGTCCTTGGATGGGTGACCACCTAGGAAGACCAGGTGCTGTAGGCATAAAAAATAAAATTAAATAATAAATGAATGAATGAATGAATGAATTTTCCATTTCGCTCCACATGCCTGGTGCCCCTGATCTAAGCTCCTTCACTGCACACCTGAGGGCACCAGCGAAGCTGCTTGTTATGCCCCCCAGTGACATTGCGACTTTTATATTACAAGTGACTTACGGATTCAATATGAAGTCACAGCACTTACTTTGATTTTCACTTTCCATACAAACATCTAGATTATAAAAACAGTATGTCCATTGTTTCTCTAATGTGGGATTAATATTTAGTCTGCCATAGACCAGACTGCTGTCTCTTTTAAGTGTCTTTTCTGATGAACCATATTAACCACTAGTATGTTTTTTAAAAATTCTCATTTTCAAGACACATAATAGGTTATGTTTGAGTTACTATTTAATTTTCTGCCCCTATTTTTGGAGAGTCTAATCTTGTAGTTTTATCCAATTCACACATTATTGATATTTAAAAATGTTTGCCCTTAGAAAGGTTTTTCTTCTAATGGGAAAAAAAAAGGTCTGATTTTAATACAACTATTACACACACACACATATACACACACACACATGCACAAAATTGGTTTAAATTAACAGAATGAATTTGAAGTACACTGACTACTATTTTAACACATTTTTGTTGAAATGGATAATTTCTGATTTAAATGATCAAACTGCCTAATTGTTCATTGACCTAAAAGCAGCTTACCAACAGGTATTCAAATCTCGGATCCCAGGAGGGCAGCCCTGCCAGGAAAAGGGCATAATAAAGCCTCATTTGAGGCTTGGGATTTAAATTTAAGCGTCATCTCCTTCAGAGGACTTGTGCTAGCAGAGAGCGCATTAGAGCAGTCTGATTTAAGGTCACATCACACTGATGCTCTGAGGAAGTGGGTCTCTGGATGAATGACATTAGAGAAACCACCAGTGCTCTAACTCCCCAGGAACACAAATCCTGCAACATGGTCCAACAAGACGGAATCATCGTTGCAAAGCGCCAAATATCCATTTCCGACCTCACATCTTGTCTTGCATCACCTCCCTCTCGGGGAGCTGAAGTAAGTGCATTAACCCCCATCAGCTCACCTTCCTTAAGCCACCTCTGCTACTCGGTCAGGGGTTCTTAACCCTCCCTCACTGCTGTCATCTCACTGCATTGCTCTGGGAGACTTTTAGAACACAGATTCCTGAGCCCCGTCTCAGACCGCGTAAATCAGAATAGACAGGGATGAGGCCGGGGTTGATTGTAATATACTGACTGTAATATCCGTCGGGTAAAATGAACACAAAGAGCCACAAGACAGAGGGGCTTTCTGAAGCAGGTCCTGACAATTCGTTGAAACAAAACGTCTCCTCTACAAGGGGCCTGCAAATGAATCCAGGCGCGTGCTTCACTGCCCAGTAACGGAGAGGCGCTGGGCTCCTGAGGTGTATCCACTGTACCCTAAAGGTCCTTTTCTAAAGTGACAAACCTTCCAAAGAATTCTCCAGAGGTTCACGTGCGCAGTTGAAACTATGTTGTATTTTTTGGTTGTTTTTTTTTTTCCTGAAAACACATGTGTCCTTTTGTTTCACGGTCTCACTTGGCACCAAGGACCCAGTTCATTTGCCCATCAGATTAGCTCGAATTACATGCTTTTCCTGCTCCTACAAGCTAATGCAAGAGACCTACAATTAACTGTGGGCTGGTTTAAGCCCTAAATGGAACTAATGTCTGCCCCAACCAAATGCCTCAGGACCCGCTTTTTTCCCCCTATAAATTGCTATTTTTGTAGGCTGTCTTCCAGAAGTTGAGCCCCAAAACAAGTTGGAACTATAAGTCTACTAGAGTCTACTTACAATAATTATTGAATCCTTGCCACTCACACTCTCTCCGAAGGCTTAGCAAAACGCACAGTATCATCCTCGCAGTGGAAGGCAGAATTGCCACGCATAACCTCATCTCACTCAAGTTCACATAACAGCAGAAGTGAGAAGAAGTCACCAACACCTTTGCCTTCCATGGGCAGATATTTATGTCAAGACAGAGGGAGCCATAATATCGCCTATCTTTGTATCTGCAAATGGAAGAGCTGATTCATTTCTAAAGAAAAACAAATCGATTTGGCACTCAAATTGAGAATACCAAGAAGGTTAGAAAACTCCCAATCCATGAGTTCTAAATGGAGGACAGAGACCACGAATGTTTTCTGGCTGGTTAAATTTTGCAAACCTCAGAGAGAGGAAACGATGACTGGATAACAAGCAGGACTCTTACTTATGGGTCTCCATGGAAAAGTGGCAGAACATCGGTGTTACATTACCTTTCCTTCCCACCAGCGATGAGTTACACTATGTCAGCCCCTGAGAGGGACAATCAGATAAAGCCCTACCGAGTGCCTGTGGAATTTGCTGCTCCTGGCATCGGGACTGAAAAAGGCAAGAATGAATTCAGTGGAGCCCATTCCTCCAAGGTGGGAACACAGGGGAGGAAGCACCCAGGTGACCCATCCACAGAGCTGCTGGCTCCTTTTCTCCACAGATCACATTTCCCCCAACTGCTCGCACAAAGGAGCCGACGAGGCCCTCGACAATAGGACCTGGAAGTGGAAAGCAGGGTCCTGAACTTATGACTTCGCTTGCCTGCCTCTGAAGCCACGTCTTCGAGAATGACTCTGATGGAACAAGTTGTATCCATTACTTCACCTGGGAGTCAGACTCTTCGGCTGACATCCTTAATGGTCAAATTAGACCACTATTTCCTTGAGCTCAACTTTCATTCTTGAACAAATCATACTGGTTGGTAAAATGGTGGATTATACTGAGAGAGTCAAGAATTCCATTTGGTGCTAAAGAAACAAACACCTTTGTGCTATTTGAAAAGTATCCATTCTTCTCCTATTTTCTCGAATGAAATGCATCTTCCTAACCACCCTTGCCCAGGAAGCATGGTTTGTGTTCTAAATAATCTTATTGTCTCCTCTGTGATATATGACTATTTTCAAATAAGTGTAGATGATGTCATAACAATAACATACAAATTTATTTAAAGGCATTTCTTAATTTAAAGCAGCTTCTGACATTATGCATTTCAGCAGCATTGGATATTAAATATACAACTACAGTCTGTGAGCACCTGCAGCCTTTCAGACATTATATACAGAATCATCATGTCTGGAATCACTAACCTAGATGACCATCCAAGTTCACTATTGTCTGAAATCACTTTCAGAGCCTCATAATACACTTTTAAGAGGGTTTTTTTCCCCCCATGCAAAATGCTACAGCTTATCATCCTATTCCATATATTGGTAGTGATAAATCATAACACTTGAAATAATGATGACTTGCCCGATGGTGTGGAGGTCATGTGCTGGGGGCTTCTAGTCCCCCAATTCTCCTATTTGTCATTTTGATGAGGTCAAGGTCACTTTTGCCTAAGCAAGAACTTTGGAGTCAAGCTGTGTAGGTTTAAATCCCAGCCCTCGCTCTCCTTGGTTGTGTAGCCTCAGGTGACTGATGCACCCTCTCTCGGTCAGGATCCTCACCTGGAAAATGGACCCACAGCGAGTGCCGTGGGCCACGGAAGGCCTCAGTCCCCAGGCCTTGCCCAATGCTTGCCAACCCTATTGGCTGTTCTTCTTACACATCCCTTCCATCGGCAGGGCTATTGACTGTGCACTCCTTCACAGCCCCTTCCAGAAACATCGCCGAGCCAGGCGCCGCCCAGAGCACTGCCCTGGTGCCACCTCTTCCGAACACTTTTCACATTTCATGTTCTGCTTCTTCTCGCACCTTCCACATTTCCAAGTCCAGGTGCATATCTGTTCACTATACAATGCTGAAGCGTTCTGGATCCTTGTCTATGAGCCCTTCCCCCTCTTGCCCAGGTATAGAGTCCGGAATATGCTCCCAAGTTGCCTGTAAAGATGTAGTTAACCAAAGTCTGCATGTGTGCACGCGCGCGCACACACACACACACACCCATCTAGGTACACATCAGAGACCTGTCAGCAGGTAATTATCTTTCATGCTGATGGCTCTGAATTGCTGGGCGCTTTCCAGCTGCATTCACTCTTCAAGCTTCACTTCCTGCCCTTGCATCTGTTTCTGAAGCCAGGAGCCCTGGGGCAGCAGACCTGCTCAGCACTTCCAGTCTTGCCTCTTCTTGCCCCTATAAAGAATTGCTGCCCTGAGCTATACAATTTCCAGAGCAAACATGAAAGATACTTTACAACCCAGCCCTGTCCAGGAGCAGAATTGAGCTATCTTTCTGTAAAGTCGGTCCAACTGTCGTCCTATTCATCTGTATTTTATTGGCCAAACATTGCTTGTCCAGACACAGCGGGGCTATTTTTACCCAGACTGTCACTTTGCAGAAATGGCAGGAGATGCCACCTGGGCCTGTGTGGTATCCTCTAACGAGGGGGCTGAGGGCTTGGTGAGCTCTGTCACCCATGGGATCCTCCCCACCCCTCTCTTATCTGCTCCATGTTGTGCTCCCTGCACAGAGGAACACCCTGGGGGTGGGTGGAAGGAGAGGTAACCTGGCTGGAATTCCTAGGAAGAGAGAATTATTTCAGTGTGCACTTCCTGGGGGAACAGTAGAAAAGGACAAACTAGAGGATGAAGTTAAGGGGCTCTGCAGAGTTGGCCTGACACCTAGGAAACGCTAGTCGAATTACGTCAAGGTTTTGGTCCCCCAGTATCTGTAGTCCCTCTGCATTCGCGCGATGGTTTAATGCCTCCAAATTTGACCTTGTTACGGGAGCATTGTTCTCATTTAGCACTTTGAAGATAATGTATAATTTTAAAACCAGCGTGTGAGTACATTATAACTATTTTGAAATCCCATATGGTAAAATTCATTCAAAACCCTTTTTTGTGTGTGACTCTCCCACTCTCTCTTCTCCTTCCAGTTCCCCAAATAACCAACCAAATGAGCATTGTTTTTTCATGCTTTCAGCAATCTCTGCTAAAAAGCTGATGTGTGTTCATGACAAATACACCCCTGTGGCTACTTGCAAGAGAAACAAACCCCAGCATGAAAATACCAAGGCTTTCCTCTTTTCTTATGTAAATAAATCTCCAGATGGCTCATTTGTAAGACTGTGTTTACTAATTCTTGTTTTCTTTCTAGACAATCTGTTCCCAGTAACCATTCTATCATTGAAACTGGAGGTAAAGCTTACAATTTTATTTAATGGGAAGTCTATGAGAAGACTTGGTTTATGGGGCTAGAATGGTGCCAATGCCACACACACAACTAACTCTCGGGAAGGACTAGCGATCCTCGTGCCATTGCTATTCTTGTTGGTCAGGAGATACTTTTAATTAGAGTCAGAAGAGATAATTAATTTCAGACTTGTTAAAATATCAGCGCTGGAAGAGACCACAGGCTCATCTAGTCCAGGAATCCAAAGTTGTGCCATGAATACACTTCCGCCCTCTCCCATCTCGTACCCATGGCAGACGTCACCAACCACTCATGGAATCCCCTCCAACTGATCTCAGAAATTATCTCAGTGGCATTTTCGACATGCCTCACCGAGTTACAGTTGACATCTGAGATGATACACATTTGCCATCACTAAGCCCCTTGTTTTATAGATGCAGAGACTGAGACTCAGAAAGAGGGCACCGTCTTATTCAGCATCTCACATCTAGTTAAAAGCACTGGTTCTGAGCCAGGGAAATTCAAACAGGGATCTGTGGTACTAGATGGGCGTGGGGGGGGGGGAATCACATCTTTATTTTCACTACGTGTAACTGTAATTTAGCTTTTTCTTCATTTATGAAGAAAGGCGATAAACCACACTTGGATTAGTATACGTGACTCAGCCACTAACAGCAATCACGGGTATTTTCATGTAACATTGGTTATTGCAGTTCTCAAAATATCACTTTTAAACTGCAGTAGCGATAAGACCTGCAGCTAGAACTTTAATTTTAATGTATCAATTAATAAATGTGTGTATATATATTTATATAATTATATCATAATTTCTAAGAATATTTTGGTAACTATATTTCAATATATTTGGCTTTACATATTTCATTTTCTATATTTAAAGTATTATTCCGAGAAGTCTTCAACAAACTGTCACAAAGGTCTATGGCATAAAAAAAGATTTAAACCCCTGGTAAGAATAAAGCCAAATCTTCTTGACCATATAGTTACCTCCATATTAATGACATTTTTTTATTTAAAAAATTATTCATGCCTACAACTGAGAGAGAGAGAGAGACATCAAGTAAAAATTACAAGTTCCCAAGCTCCACCTCCCCAAGACAACTAGGTTCCTGGTTTGGTATATGACTTCCCAGACCCATACCCTTATTATGTAATAAAAATGGAATCAAATGATTGTGCTATTCTACAGCTGGCTTTTTTTTTTTCACTTGACAAAGTAAAAGAATATGGAATACTATCATAGACATCTTTCCTCATACAGATTTGCCCCATTCTTTTAGTGTCTGAAATATTCTATTACATAAATGCATCCCAATGTGTTTTATAAGCCCCGATAAAGAAGATTCAAAATCCAACGTTTTCTTGGCAAAAGATACCAGAGGGGAAACTTATCAAGATTGGTAAATTTGGATTTAAGTGCTACTAGGGTGCTACTCTGGAATAGTCAATAGTGATGAAGTCAGTGGCTGATGTGATCACTTCTAGAAAGGAAAACAAAAAAACAAACAAAAAAAAAGTCACACAGCCTGCAACTCTCCGGGCTGAGGAAGGGTCCGTCCTGGGGAAGGAGTGCTCTCCTACACAGATGTGGGGTATTCCGGGAGGGTAGCATACTGACTGACCCCTGGGCAGGGCGGCCCAGCACGTGGGCGACATCAGGCTCTGGGTCTGACTGCCTCAGGGGTCACCACTTCGCGGATTGATGATGAGCCTCTGACCACACCCGAGGCCCAGCTGGCTTGGGTGTGCACCTCTGGCGGTGGACCCATCCTCCCCTCGCCCCCTGCCTTCCCGGTCCATTCCTCCCGAGGCTGGCATGGCCTTTCCATAAACCCCCTCCACTGCAGAATCACGACCAACCCTGAGCAAACTCGTCGGTCAGAGTCAGTGAAAACAGCCTGCATGGTGTGCGCCAAACTAGGGTTCAAATAAAACCAGAAAACTCTGGCAAGGCCCGTTTAAGATCAGAGCCCCAAATAAAAGAGAAAATGAAGTAACGAGACAGCAGGGCAGCCCAAGGCACATGGGGAGACCCCAGCTCTCCCCTCCCGTTGGGGCCCCAGCGCAGAAAGCACTGGGCTGTGAGTCGGAGAGGGACCCGGGCCACCTGGCCCAGACAAGCACATTTCCACTGGACCCGTCCTTTCTGCCCTTTTCCCTGCAGGCCCCTCCCACCGAGCCGGCCCAGCCGCAGGACAAAGCCAGACCAGAGGCGGGACCTCCGCCTGGTTTCTCAGCCTCGGCCGCCTCTTCTTCTCTTCGCGCTTCTCCATTTCTCAAAGATTGGGCCGCCACTTTGTCTTCATCCCTAACTCGGGGTAAGAATGTCGTTTCGCCCTCTCGCACAGGCTCCCTTCCCTCCCGTCCCATCTCACCGGCTCCACTCTGCCTTGGGTTTCAACGACTCTGCATTCCCTGGCTTCGCCTCAGCTCTTCTATCAGAACCCATGTGGCTCCAGACCGTTCTACCCCCGGTCAATGCAGAAAATCAAACAAAGCCGGGCTTGTTCCCAGCGTGATAGGCTACGGGTTAGGGAACGGGGGCTTCAAACCTTTTCACGATTTTGTTTTGGCACCAGGACGTCTGTGTTTAATTCTGCGTCTCCTGCCAGACTTGGGGAGCGAAGTGATAATATCAACATGCCGAGAGATGGGGAGAACAACGCCACCACCTTAGCCCTCGCGGGCGGGGCGGGCGGGGGAGGGGCCCCTCACGCACACACGGCGACAAACACGCGCTTACCCTGGCAAACACACCCGCACACACAGCCACGCGTGCACGCACACACACGCATTCATGCGCACACTCACATATCCAGACACGCCTGTGCGTGCACTAACAAATACACGTCCACACACACAGCCATGCACGCACACACACGCGCACTCATCCACACTCACATGGTCACATGCCCACGTTGATTGATACACATACGTCCAGTCACACGCACATTCAGAAATGCATGCACAGACACACAGCCACCTGTGCACGCACAGATACACACCCAACACGAACTCATAGATACAAACATACACTGACACTCCCAGAGTGTGCATGTGCACACACACACAACACACACAGGCACATATTCTCACATACAGGCACATGTGTGTGCACGTGTGCACACACACACATGCACGCAGGAAAAGCAAGCAGAGGAGCGTGCAGGGCGTACAGCAGGGACGGCAGGGACATCAAAGGGCGAGCTGTCCCCGCAGAAGCCCGGCTCCCAGGACCTGAGAAAAAGCAGTTTCTGATCACAAGGCCTCTCCAGGAGGGCCCATTATAAAGTTCAACCAATTAAGCAGACAGTTTCTATGGAGACGTTTACTTTTCTCGGCTCTGAAGTTCAGCAGCTCCTACGTCCTGGCAGATATCACGTGAGTGCACGCTGGTGGCCAATTTGCGGCAAACTGGAGACCCACAGTCTCTTTAGCTGACTCTCCGCAAATAACCAAGTAGTCTTTTCCTTCTACAAGACATGGACATGAGATGCCATCGGCTGACCTGGGGCATGTGACAGATGCCCAGAAGGGGTCGGCAAGGACCCCCAGCAAGGCTGTCGCAGGGACTAAAATTGCCTGCCCCTCCTCCACGCTCACCCCATTCACTCAGCAAACCATCCTGAGGTCCAGCCAGTATCGAAGACACAGGGGGTCACCTGAGTGAGCCAACAGGAGACTCATCCTTCTAGATCCTGCTGGAGGAGGCGGACATTGATGCGACAACCACATGAAAGCCCGCATGAAGAGCTCCAACCCCCACGTGGAGTAAGATTGGGGAAAAACTCTGTCTCGCCCAGCTGTGGGGAGGCTGGGAACCAGGTGACAGTGACATAACTGAGTCTGCCCACAGGAGGGACTCAGTTACGTTCGCCGATTGTTATTACCGCTCAGCTCTCTTAACGCCAAGAATGCTGGAGAGAAGCAGACTCAGGTCTGAAGACCCATGATCATCTCACACACACACGTGTGTGCGTGTGCGTGCAAGCGTGCGTGCATGTGCATGTGTGTGCGTGTGGAGTTGCAGACACCTTTGCATGGTTTTAGCAGGAAACACCAATAAAGGAGAAAGGGCTTGCCAAGAGGAGTAAACAAGATAATGAATCTACAATGCCGACCCCTGTGCCTGGCACCTAGAAGCTTCTGAGAAAAGCAGCCTGAATTGTTTCACATTATCATTCAGGGTCCTAGTTATGCGTGGCCCCAGGTCTCTAGCAAAGAACTTTGTATCCCTCAGAGAGAAAAGAACCTGCAACAAGGCAGGAGAGGGCCCCGATGCCCAGGGGGAGGGCGTGAGGACCAGGGCGAAATGAGCTGGCCCAAATTGGGCTGGATGGTCCAGAAAAAGGTCAGCCAGAACTGACTCGAATCTCCTCTTCTATGTTTCGCTTCAGACTCGTTTCTAACACATTATATAAAAAATATGAAAAGGAAATTATAGTACACGCGTCGAACTATGCTTACAAGACGGGTGGCGTCAAGACGGCCGTGGTCCAAACGAAACCTCCCCCCAGTGGTCAGCGTCTCCCCACTATCGCTGCTGCTCCGGACGCCCTGGGTGGGGAGGGGTGGCCTCTGGTCCCGGGGGCCATGCTAGCCTCTCCCTCCGTGGAGCAGGAGCTCTGCTCTGACCTCCTGAGCTGCCCTGTGTCCTTACAGAGGGGGAGACCTGTCCTAAACCCCAGGCCGCCGGCATCCTCACCAGCAGCGAAGCAGCGGTTTGAAACGTTATCCACTTAAGCATGGAAAACAGTATAATACATTGGTTCTGAATCCTGACCTCCCCCCATTTAAATCTCATTCTGTTATTTACCGGCCGAGGACTTGGGGCAAGTCATGGACCACCGTGAGCCTTGACTTTCTTATCTATAAAATGGGGAGAAGAGTAGGACCCACCCCACACAATTCCATTAAGAATTAAAGGAGACAGCACCTATCAATAGCACACGATGAACTCTTTGTAAATGTCACCTTTTATTTTTTTATACTCCACCTTTTGTCAGGAGCACGAGTGTGTGTGTGTGTGTGTGTGTGTGTGTGTGTGTGTGTGTGATGAATGAGCAGTAGAAGGGAAAATGGATAATAGCCAATTCGAGCATCACATAAGGCCCCCCCTTAACAACACAGGGCAGGCCACCAACCCAGCCCTCACACGTTGTTCCAACAGCCACCCACGAGGACATATCAGTTGTTCAGAAGAAACGCTATATTTCTTACTAGTGATATCAGATAAAAGTTTTCCCCAGGGACACATTTTTTTTTTAATTATAAACATATTCCAGTCAATGCCTTCCAATCAAAATGGAATTCAAACGGTCTCCTGTGATAGTCATTTAAAGCTTATTAATCACTGTAAATTATTTTGACACCCGAGTTAAAAGTCCTCTGTAACGCTTTTAGAATCTCATTTTCATTTAACATTAATAATTAAAGGCCACTAACCGTTAAGTATTAATAAAAGTAAAATTCCCAAAAGGAGCCTCTAGCTAACAAGCTTCAGCTCTGGGCAAGTTATAAGACCCTGAGCAAAACACGGGCCATAATGAAATTTTAACCATGGAAATGTAATCAGCCCAACTGTGATAACGAGAGGGCATCTCTCAGGAAGATAATACATGCTCTCAATAATAAATTTTATGATCATCATTAGCCTATCTCCAGTATTTTATGGCTATTATGGCTATTTAGTGAAAGACTTTGAAATCAAACAACCTTACTGATATACTATATAGTTGTTTGGTGGCTCTATTTGATTATCATGTAAATATCGGGCTCAGGATACACATTGGGGGTGGGGGCAGGGGGTAGTGGCCCTGGTGGTGTTAGAGCACAGGGATGTGAGGGCTGAGACCAAAGACAATCCCTGATGATCAGAGAACAGAGGGAAAGGTCTATGTCATTCTCACGGAGTGTACGTTCCTAAAAAGTCAAGGTCACTTCACCAACTCCCTTCTTCAAGGAAGAGTGAATGTCAGTTGCTCTGATGTTTTTAATCTCACTTAATCATCTACCGGATGTTCCCGAGCCCCAGCCCAGCAGCTCAGCGTCTCAGGAATGGATAGAAGGTGGACCTCACATCCTCTGCGGCTCCATTGCCGAGGCTATACCATGAAGCCACCATGGCCAAATTCATGGATGGACCCGAGAGCAAGGCCCTGGGAGAGGATGGCTGTGCCTAGTTAAGTGCATCCCTCAAATCTGCCAGAATCTCCTAAAAGAGCTTCACAACATTTACCAAACTGCCTTTTCCCTTTTCCCCTTGGATGGTTGAATAGAAATGATAAATATTTCATCTATATTTTAGGAACTAAAACCTATGATTTTACACCTAAAAGCCTGTTGCTTTAGCCCCTTTCTGTCAGAAATCCTACTGACTTATGGAAACACAGGCTATAATTAAGGAAGCTATTGGCCCCGACCTTGACCTCACCTTTGCACAGCAGGGACTTTGGCAGCAGACCCCGCCCCCGCCCCCCACCATGGGAAAATGGCTCCCATTTTCTCGGTGGCATAAAGTTCCTGCGAAAAGCTATTTTAAAACTATTTTGGGTGCCCATCGCAAATTCAAAAAACCCTTCATTCTGGAGGTGCCCCTTGTCTAAAGACTAGGTGTCCAGCATCACAGCTTGATGGCTTCCAACTCAACTCCGCTCCAGCCCTATAAAAGTCCCTGGGAACTTCATCTTCAGGGCCATGTATAGTACTGTGGAGGGGAAAGGGGAGACTCAGACATCCTCTGGCCACATACCTTTATATAGAATAGATGTCAATAATGCACATGGAGCCCAAATTATTGCTGGGCAAGGGAGTAGATTCAGCTGCTCCCTCCGGAAGAAGGAAGATGCTTAGAGGTGCTGATTTCATCTATGAAAGTCTCTGGGCCCATTAATATCACCCTTCCCAGCCACTGAAGTTACTCTTCAGTCAGGATTCCCCAAAGCACAGCTCCGCAAAATATGAAACCCCTAGAGAATACTGACATTCTCCTATTCTGATGGATAGTTCTGTCCGCTGAGATGGGCAGGGAGATCCCTTGAACAACCTGGCTGCGAGCTTTCTGGCTGAGCAGACAACAATGAAAATGAAGAGCAGATGGGCAACCTCATCTGTCAGCAGAAGCGATGACAGGCCAGCCCCAGGCCCCCACCGAGTCACTGAGATGGGACTCCATGGTCATGTGACTGATGTTTTCGCAAACCCGTCAGAACTTATCCATCCAAATGATTGCTGTTCTCAGGGAGATCACCTTAAAAGGAATTATAGTTGCTCTTTTCCTCTAAAATACTTAGAAATCCATCCTTAGAAATTAGTCCATTTCCATGTCAGTCGGTATAAGGAAGGCCTGAAAACTAAATGGGTGGATTAAATAAGGTAGAGCTAAAACATGCCTACCATGGTACTAAGTATATAGGAGGCACTTAATGGATGTTGCCTATTATTATTGTTACCCTTCCAACCTCTTAAGATGTGGTTGGATTCCCTTTCACAGGAAGTATGTATAAGCCCCAGTGTGTAGAGGCTGTCAGTCACCCAAATTATGTCCCATCTCATTCCCATGAGGCACTGGGAGCACATGATGCAAATTAAGGAATAAAACCACAGTCTTGGGTTAAACGTTTCTGTGGTAAAGAATGATGACAAGGCAGGCTTGGATCAATGTCTTCAGGAATGCCATGGAAATTACGAAATTTCTTCTGAGATCTACCCCAGTATACCATGAGGGCAAAGGTTATCATTTGTCCTTTGTCTCTTTATCCCAACACAGTGGGAAGTAGAATTACTATGGCAGAGAGAATGCATAGGGAATAATGAGTAACTCTGTAGATAATCTACTTCCTATCTCCAAACTAGTTTTGCAAGTAACTGAGAAGAAGATTTCAATTGTAGAAACTTAATTCTAGAGCTAGAAATGAGTCTTAGAGTCACAGGAAGCACTGGATTTCAGAACCAGGAGGAGGGTTAATAGTTTTACACCAATGCGCAACGGGAACCCCGAAGCTAAGAGAAACTGAAGTGACATATCTGAGGTCGCTCACCAGTTAGAGAAGGGGCCAGAATCCTTGTTTTCCCATTCCTATCAGGTTTACCCTCTCCCTTTATGGTCTCAGGAACTAAAGCCTAGTGTCGTGAGTGAAAGTGAGATGGTAGAGGCAGGTCTGTTTAATTCTAGGGCAAACCCCAGGAGGCTCCAGAGGGTCCTTCATGGGCCATGCCTTTAAAAAATCCATTTAATGGTTGATTTCGTACTGTCAGACTTGACGTACGTCAAACAAAAATCACTAAGTAAAGTGATGAGAGGAACCAATAATAGGGGAGGCTTCTCCAAGGAAGCTGCCTGCCTTGCACCGGGGATGTCCTTAGAATTTCCCTGCTGAAAGGCCTTTGATTTGACACAGAACAGATAAGAACCACCTTTGAAAAAGGGAAGGATGTTAACCTTTCATCAACGCTTAGGACGGTTCAAATACTGACTGAAGTCAAAAGGACATTTTTCAACTGTCTGCACATATATAATTCGTATGTATTAAGTAATGAATTGTTAGGTAAGAAGGCATTTGTTTCCGTTACATATTGTCGAGCATAGGTACTCCCCTCTTTCCAAAATTTTGTTTTCACCACTTCGCCTTTAAGAAAGACTTACATCAGTACCTGTTTTCGTTCACCAAAATAAATCTGAAGATTTTTGCTTTTGTGAAAAAAAAAATGGCAAAACGTGAAAGTAGCATTCATCATTCGTTCTGCGGAGAGCCTCTGCAGAGGTCGCTGTCACCCTGAGCAGGGAGAGTGGCCCCACCCAGCTCCTTCCCCAGGGAGGAAGGAGCATCGGCATCTCAGCATTGAGCAGCCGCAGCTTAGCGTCTCTGAGCACCTGTGGCATTATCTCCGTTTATTTTGTGCATCCATTAGTAATCCCCAGAACCTGTGAATGTACCTTATTTAAGGAAAGGGTCTTTGCAGATGTAATTAAGTTAAGGATCTCAAGATGGGATCATTCTAGATTCTATGGGTGGGCCCTATATCCAATGACAGATGTCCTTCTTAAAGACAGAAGAGGAGAAGAGACACGGGAGAGGAAAGGCAGAGGTTAAAGTTATGCAGCACTAAACCAAGGAACACCGAGGCAGCAGAGCCAGGAGGAGGCAAGGAAGCCCTCCCCTGCAGACTCCTCAGAGAGAGCGGCCTCACCATCTACCATCTCACCATGCAGAGGGTGGAGAGAATAAATTTCTGTTCTTTCGAGCCACCCGGTGTGTGGTAATTTGTTATGGAGGCCCCAAGAAATGAATACAGAGGGCTGCTGGGAAAGAAGGCTGTGAACCTCCTCCAACACAGCTAGGAAATCACTGTTCTTCTCTTAGCACAGAGTCCCTGGGAGACACTCAGCAATGCCTCATTTATTTATTCATTCGACAAACATTTACGGATCAAGATGTCTCTCTGCCCCCGACTGGCTCATAGTTTCACAGAGAGTATAGACTTGTGCAGAAACGAGAGCAGTGTGAGCAAGCACTGGATGTGACAGAAAGTGCGGGGGGATTGGGGTGGGATGTTCAGCCTCCACAGGTGCCTCCCCCTCCCCCCCCCCCCGCCAAAAAAGCATGCACATCTGTCACCTAAGGTCCCTCCGGGAACAGACGGTTTCTTCAACTCAAGAATATCAGAGTCGTGAGCAATACACCCACGACAGATTCCTCCCCTTCTCTCTCGACCCTCCCTAAATCTGCGCAGGGACGGAGGGTGGGGGTTGGCAGGGAAGACTGTGCAGTGGTCTCTGTGGAGGGGGTAAGGCTCGGATTCTCTCAAAATTCTCTCCCAAGTCTTGGGTGGGGCCACGACTGCCGCTGGCAAACTGGCCAGATGCTCACACCTGCCACTTCACACAGGAGAAGCGGGAGTTCTGACATTTACAGCACATGTGCCCACCGGAAGGGAGGGTCTGCGTGAGAAAGTCCTCCATCTGAGTTCTATCTATCATGGTCCTCGATTAAACATGAGGGCAAACGAGGAAAAACAAAATCCTCCAGAAAACCCACACTTTCCACTTGGTTTTCCTAAAACTGGAAAATAAGAGGCCAGTTATAATCTGCTGAAAATGAACCATTCAAAGAATGTGCAGATTTTTAACATGGAGGATCAAATGTTGCAAACGAAGCGATGAGGATGTTTAATTTAACCAGAAAAGAAAGACCCGCACTGTGGAACAATCAGAACTCAATGCGTCTGTGCTTCTGTGACAGGAAACCACCAAGTTGAACATTGGAAATGTTCATTCAGAAATCCAAAGTCTTGGTTTTTTATGGCTTGGGTCCTTAAAAAATAACGGCGGGGGCCAGACCAGCAGGAGTAGAGACAGAAGGACTGAGACCAGGGAACACATAGATACGATGTGGGTAGATGCCTCCGTGACATCCAGAATCAAGTTCAAGTAGGATCCAGGGTCAGCAACCCCACATGAAATCGCACGACTGGTCAGCGGCCTTTGACTAAAACCAATTCTGGGAAAGAGACGATGTCCCTGGAAATGTTTATAGCATGGACTGGCTCCATCCTTCCCTGCTCTCCACGACAGAGGACTGAATCCATTTTGCTCAATGCAGCATTTTCAGACAGTGTGGGTTTTATGGTTTTTGTGAAACAGGAAGGAAGGAATTGCAAAACCGATTGTAACTGGAAATGCCTTTGTAATTTTAAGATAAATGAAAACTGTTCAGACCAAAGATTGTCCTCCAAGAGCGGAAACCCAAACACATCACTTTCCACCAAAATAGAGGGGGAGGAGCAGAAGGTACTCCAAAAAGACTGAGGTCCAAAACTTAAACCCAATAAACTCAATGGTAGAAATTAAACGAATTATTAGAATCTTACCAACTCTAGAGGCCAAGAGTAAAATAATCTATTGTTCTGTCAAATGTTCATGGGCAAACATCAAATGTGGATTTTAAAAGTTTTCCACTGCCTTGGTGACTGCAGATATTTATGCTGTGGTAAACAGTTCCATCTAAGTATTCCTGTCTCTAGTAACAAAGGCCCAAACGAACAGCAAACCCTTTGTAAATCCCCGCCCCCCCCCAAGGTATGTCCTGGAGCTGTCCGAATCGTTCTTCTACCGCTGTAAGCATAGGTATAAAACCTGAGTCCCCTATATTTTAATTCATCTGCCCAAATGTCCAGATGGGAAATGGCTGGGTAAATATAGAATAACCATTTAATAGAATGGTTATTTAATAGAATAACATGCAGCCCTCTTGAAGACGCATATGAAGACTGCACCGCCATGCAGAGGCTGCTTATTATAGAGTATTAAGTGAAAAAGAAAGGCCAAAAATTGCATATGCGTTACTAGCAAAACCACATGAAGATCCATAGGGAAAAGAATCACACCAAAATGTTAACAGGAACTGTCTTTGAGTGCTAGGACTAGCTATGAGTTTTTTTCCTTTTCTGTTTTCCAAATTTAATAATGTAATTATAATGAAGAACAATGATAGACAGATAAAGAAAAGCTTTTAGAAGCTTCTAGAAAAAAATAAATAATCCTAAATTCTTCTGTTAGATGTCACCTTTCCGGTAAGTATGCCAGGTGAGAAGGTGCATCAGAATCAAAATGAAAACTATTTCTTACCATGAATTCTCCTGTTTGGTTCCCTGGGGAGCAAGTTTGGGGGAAATCGAGTTTGTTTTAGACAATGTGGGACTGAAGTGCCTGTGAGACAGACAGTGGCAATGAGTGACTGAGTCTGTAAGTCTACAAGGAAGAGGATTCCTTTTACTTTAAATATTATGACCAAGGACAAAAATATTTTCAATCTTCAGATAACGGTTCGTTTGACTGCTTTTAATAGATTGAACTGTAATGTAATAAAGAAGTGTGGCCAACCTTTCAAGTCTCATTTCAATGCATTTCGAGTTTATCTTTAAGATTCTGTTTCACTGAAATTCTAGGATTCTAAAGCAAACGCAAATAACCGTACTGAAACAAGATTCTTGCTTGCAGGTAGTAGAAACCAGCGAGAGCTAATCTAAACAAAAAGAGAAATTACTGGAAAGATATGGGAGCACACGGAACTGAAGAAAAAGATGAAATACCAAGTATCCAAGAGGGAAAAATCAGAGAACCTTCAGAAGTCTGAGTGGTGGGAAATAATGACCATCTCTTTAGGGGCAGTTGTCAAGAAAATCCAATCTAGCAGCTTCTATCCTTGTAGTCCATATGCAGATTCCCAGGAGAAAGAATTCTGAATAGCTTAGCTCGATCGTGTGCCCATGTCTTAGCCAAGGGAGGGCAGGTCATCTCAACGGAAAAGTCCCGACATTATTGCGTATAATGTAGGAAGGACGTCGTCACCTCGGAGCCGGAATGGATGGCAGGGCAGGAAGACATCCATCTCATTGGAAACCTGAGGACACGTGTTCCATGCCCAGTGTGTTACACAGATGCGAGGCAGAAAGAAACAAGAGCAAGAGTTCTAAGTGGGTCGACGGAGGCTTCTCTAGGTGAAGGCCACGTGCGTGACCACTGATCCAGGTCCCCCTGCCTGAAAGTGACTTCGAGTGCACACACCGTGCTCAAACTTCAGAGCTTTAGACAATCAACAAGAAATTAATAACAAGGACAGTGACTTTGCAGTTATGTTTATAAGCCTCAAGTTCAAAGTTAAATGAGCCAAATAGTGAGAGGGGAAAACAACCCTAATTCTTTTGAGTTAAATGCCTTGAACAGAGAAATTAACAACAGAACAAGTCCCACTGTGCCATGAGACCATTTTATTGATTTGTTTTCTAACTTCACTTTGAACACAATGAAAGTTGTATGTTTTTCAAATAAAACAAATTTTTTTCCCCTCTCCCAATACTACATAGAAACCCCCAGGGCAAAGTAAAATAAAACCTCGTTATTTCAGATTCCACTCATTCCAAAATTATAATAATTTGGCTCGGGCTGCACTGAAGCCTGCCTTTGTACTCTCTGAGCAGTGGTTTCACTAAACAAATCAATAATACAAACAAGATTGCTAGGAGTCATGTTTAAGCTAGTCAAGGAAGGCTTTCGCCACACTTGACATGCAAATGACAGCTGTTTGTTATAGAGGCATCTTAATAATGTCTTTATGGCAGAGCTTGTAAGCAGCTAGTTCAAATTTCTACAGACCCCTGTATTTCTTCTAAAACCCTTCTATAATTCAAATCTTCCGCTCATTCCAATGTGTTTTCACTCTGTTAGTCTAATCAAGTGATGTTGACCGACCTTGTGTTTAGGTCCAAAAAGGTAAAGAATAAAGAATCTGTTCGCCAACCAGACTTTTAAAATAGTCATGGCTCTTATTTCTACTTCAAAGTGAGGCAACGGTTAAAGAAAAAACACACACACACACAAAAGTGTGTGTGCAAATGCCAGCAAACGTAACTAAATCAACACATGTCTTGAATGGAATACAAAGTAATATAATATTGTCATAAATATTGTAAGTTATTTATAATGTGTTTTAATCTGTAATCTCGTTTGAGCATCACAGAACGTCCGTGGGATGCACACGGCAAACACTGGAAGAGTCCGCCAAATAATGACCGAGCCCCCTTGCATTTCCCAGGCTCCCTCACAGGGGGCGTGTGACTCGCTCATGTGGACTGTGAGCAGAGGTGATGAGTGTCACTTCCAAGTCAAGCAGTTAACCGGCAGTGTGCTTCCTCCCATCGTCCCCTTTCCCTTGTCATGGTGACTTTGGAAGCCCCTTGGCTAGATGGCAAGGATAAAATGAAGAGATCTTAGATGGAAGAGGCACTGAAGACCAGCACGAGATACATGAGAATTAAATCAATGAATTTTGCTCAAGAAAAGAAAAACCTAGGCTTTATGACTAAGCCACAAAGATTTGGGGCTGTGTTGATGACTTTAGTAGAGTTTAGCCCGTTCTGAATAACTCACTAGCTATTATCATTTCCATGTACAGATGAGGAGACCAGACGACAGCAAAGATAATATAACATATTGAAAGTCATATTGATAGCAAGTAGCAGGGCCCAGAATACAACTCAAACCTTTTGATTCCAGTGTTCAGTGTTCCCTCCCCTAAGACTCAAATGCTCAGATGATGCCTGAGTGCATAAATTAGTGACCAGCTAGTATTCGATGACAATCTGTATGATTAACATGCAGTTTTAGAAAAAACAGTCCATTTCTAATTTGTTTGTATAATCCAGGGCCTCTTTGCACCTTCACTTGCAGACACTGGGGAAGAGAGAGGTGCGACACACCACTGAACCCCAGGACATGCAAAGAACCTCTACTGTATTTCATTCTTCTTTATAAAGACTTTTTTTATAAAATGAAAAAAAAAAGTTTTATAGAGGTTAGAGGTGAAACAGCCTTGGGAACTAAAAAAAAAAAAAAAAGTAAGTCCAATTTTTCATTCTGCCAAATTCAAATAAACATTATGTTAAGGACCTGGCAACCCCCACAAACGCAGCAGCACCAGTTAAATAAAAAGCCCATTCTTTTAAGACAAGAAGTGTCAACACAGGCATTTAACGTACGTCAGGTTTCAACAGCAGAGTGCCCCTGTGTATGGTGACAGGCGACATATAGGCTGGGACTAGCTAAGCAGCATCGCCCAAAGTAAATGCGAGGAGAATCTAGAAAACCACTTCTGAACCCCTGACCCAGCTCACACACCATCTCCGGGGCAGATCTCCATGTAAACAGGGGGAATTTAGTCAGGATTTTCAAAGTTCTCTACAAGTCGTCAGTCTGCATAGTAATGCCTCCATCAGTGCCCAGAGGTAATAAAAAGCACTGACTACCAACTTTTCTTGGTGCGAAATATAAATTGGCATAGACTATTCGGAACAACCAACATATGCCTTGTAAAACTACAAAGCTCCTGTGAGAAAACTTACAAACACATCTTTATGAACTTGGATTAGGCAAAGACGATTTAGAGAGGACACAGAAAGCACTCGACATCAAAGAGGAACACAAGTATTGGACAAAGTCAACATTTCACATTTCTGCTTGATAGCCGATGCCGTTGAAATCAACAGGAGAGCCGCCACCTGGGAGGGACCATCTGCGGCACACAGATCTGATAAAGCACTTGATTCTGGAATACGTAAAGAATTCACAGAGCTCAGTAATAAAAAGACCAAAAGCCCAATAAAGAAATGAGCAAAAGATGTGAACATTCACCAAAGAAAATATTCCAACGACCTAATAAGCACATGAAAGGGTATTTAACATCGTTAGTCATCAGGGAAATGTAAATGAAAACTACCATGAAATGCTGTTACATGCCCACCAGAATGACCGAAACGTAAAAAACGGAAATCGTCAGATATCGCACGGCTGTGGAGCTACCAGACCTCTCATACACTGCCGGTGGGAGTGTGCGACGTTATAACCGCTTTCGTTATACAGTTAAATACACGTTATTCGAAGGCCCAGCAGTCTCCGAGGTTTTTATCCAGAAGAAAGGAAAACACGTGTCCACAGAAAGACTTGTTCATACCAGCCGCATTCCTAACAGCTCCATACTGGAAACCACTCAAGTGTCAATCAATAAATGGAGAACGAATAAACAAGTGGTAGTAGATTCATACAGTGGAATACTATGCGGCAATAAAAAACAAACTCAGAGTCATGAAATATATGAATTTCCAGAACATTAGGCTGAGTGAAAGAAGCCATATCAAAACAGAAACATCAGATGATTCCATCGATACGGAGTTTTTTAACATGAGAAAATTAATATTCATATAAAATTAAAATTAATACAGAGTGCTTCTGGAGTGGGATTGCTTGGCAAGCAGTACAAAGATGCTTCGGAAGACTGAAATATTCTAGATCTTGCAAGGGGTGTGGGTTACACAGATACATGTACTTACCAACGCGAATAGAACTAAACACGTAAGCCCGTGGCCCCGTGGGATGGGGCAGCAGCCGCCCGCTCCGTGTCCGGCTCAGGAACGCGTCCCTTTACTGACGTGCTCTCCTCCCCCCACTCACTCCTCCATCCTCACTCCTGCGGTTTCTTAAACAAACCATCGCACGCCTGTCCTCGCCTCAGGCGCTGCTTTCACAACTGAGGCCAGACGGGGCTTGTAAATATACGTGCACAGAAACACGCATCTACGTCCACCCATACTTCCCCGGGTGCCGAAACCTCGTAGAACACAGACCCCGTTTGGCTGGCCGCTTGCCCGGAAGGCCTCCCCTAACGTAAACGAGCGGGATGGGGGGCGGGGGGCGCCGGGCTGCCAGCTCAGTCAGCTCTTGCTGGGACACACGGCCTCGGAGGAAGCGTGAGCAGGCTCATGACCCAGCGTCCACACCCGACCTGCTGCCATTTTACGTAAATAACGAATCCATTCCCCGAGCTGAATTCCGCCTTGGAGCATGGGGTCCCCGGGGTCGTACAGTTACCGATCCCGCTGCCCCTGGCTAATAACTGGACAAGCCATGGGGTAACATAGCTTGCCGGGGACACCCATCTTGTCAAAGGCGAAACTTAAAACATGTGATTTTCGTCACTTTCGAAGGACTTTCTACCATGCGCAGCGAGATGGTGAAGTGTCCAACGCTACAGAGAGGGCACTGGCAGGTGGCAGGACCGGCCGTCTCCGGACGCTTCCCTTGCTGAGGTCCGTGGTCCAGGCGACCGTCGACCCCCACAGAAGGGGGCACTCTTTCTGATTTGTTTATTCATTTATCTGAAACCACCTTGGAAAAAAGGAAGGGAACTCTTGAGGGGCAGAGCAGAACTGGGGGTTTTTACGGCTCACGTATCCCTTCTGCATTCATCTCCTGTATATGGTGGCGGCCACGTGGCTTCAGGAAATCATTGTGAACGAGGAATTTTGTCCTTTGTGTTTCTGGCTTTATCCTAGGAAGTAACTCACTTTTTTTTTTTTTTTTTGGAACTAGTTAGTGAAAGACGTAATGTAAATACGACAAACCCTTCAGTGCAGTTAGTTCATTAAAACCGAACGGCTTGTTGCGACAGGCTTTCAGCTGAATTGCTTAATGTATGTTTTAGAAAACTAGACAAAGTATCTGCCAACATTTAACCAGGGCGGAGGGTTGGAGTGTTGGTTTTCCTCCTCGGGGAAGATTCTAGAAAACGGTAATGGGATGTGAAGACAACTCTTAGAAGCATGTTGATGAAGACTGGAAAAATAAATGAGGAGCTATTAAATCTGCCAGAATTGGGGCCGGGCTCTCCCCGTAGAGACAGACAGGCTCAGCCTCCGTCAAGCACGTTGAGATCGAGGACGTGAAGGATTCATCAGCTTCTGTCCTAACTGCAGACACTGCTCAGCCCCACGCAGTTCTCACCCCGGACACAGGCAGCATCAGAAGCCCCGAGACCCCGACAGCCGTGCAAACTTCCATTTTGGAGCTCCAGTGAGTGTGGAGGACGGGGACAAAATGCGTCCTGACTTTCATTGAGTTTTCAGTAGTTTTCAGGTGACCCTAAAAGTGACCCTGGGTTTCGTTGCTGCAAAGAGGATGCGCATCTCTCCTGGGAGGAAAATGTGCCATTTGGTGCACAAATAATTGCTCACGGCTTCAGTTGCCCAAACTTAAAAAGAACGGTTTATGAGTAACGCGTCTGAGGCCGTCCCTGCGCACACCAGCTGGGTCGTGATTCCTCGTGTTTGCTCATGTCGCCCCTCCGCCATGAAATGCCGCTCCTTGTCTCCAGGTCAGCAATGCCTCATCCCTCATGATACAGCCCCTGGGTTGTCTTCTCTAAGAAATTTTGTACTCAAACTCCTCCTCTTGGAACTAGATTTGTCCCCTTCCTCTTCGGCATTCTCACCGTATTCTGTACATCCTTCCGTCTTACACTACTAGAAAGCAAATTCTTTCGGGGTAGGAGCTGTCTGACTCATCTCTGTGTCTTTCCTGCTTAGCACAATATTGAACACACAGTCTGTTCTGTGACTGAAGAAATGAACACTGTACGTCTACGGCAATTTGATTTCTTTGCTTCAGAAAGTAAGACGATATTGAAGGGTTGCTGCTTTGAAAAACATTTGGAGATATTCAGGGAGAGAGTCGTCTCCAGACTCCAGAATACTGCACACGAAGCCTGGAGAAAGCCATGGAGAGAATACAGTCTGCAAAACCGCCAAGCCCTTCTCCACCTAGGGAGCCGCCTTAATCTGTGAGCATCTCCTCATCCCCCTCCCCATCGCCCGATTAAAATGCACGCCGGATTGCCAGAAACGAAACACAGTTGGTTGAGGAAGGTGGGTGAGGAAGATAAGGAAAAGCCATTTGGATAGCACAGAATGAAGGCTTTTAGAGTCTGGACGTCTCTAACTTATGAGAACATTCCTTCTGGAAGTGTTTTTGAGTGAGAAGTGCACTTTGATCCTAAGCATGGCTTCTCTTGCACCCCTAAGGGGGGTCTGAACCCACAAAGTCCCTGATAACCCACAGACCCAGGACCCCTTATCGGCGTTTCCACTTATTCCTGTCTTCTCCTCAACCAGATGCCCAGGATACAACAAGGCTCATTCAAAACCTGAACATTTGCCTCGAGCAGTGTTCAGAGGCAAAACAGGGAAGGAGTCAGCAAAGAATATAATTTAGAAATACTTTTCCAACCGTGAGAGGAGCGACTACTTATTTCGCACATTAGAACAATGGTTTCTTGCTATTCATCAAAGAGAGAAATCTGAATGAGCCAGACCTCTTCATTACCCACGAGGTCCAACTAACTCCCAAAGACAAAGGGAGCCAATTTCTGAGCAGGCAAAGGGATTCAGGCTGTACACTCCGCAGGGGAGAGAAGGCTAAGTCAGCCGGAAAAAGGTAGAGCCATACAGTTCAGTAAGCAGAGTGCAGACAAGCGTGGATAATTTCAACTCCCGATACAGCTGGACTGACCACTAAACTGTCACCTCACATTGAGCTTGTAACTGAGAAACCACAATTATCCTTTTGAGCACATTTACGAGGAAGCGCAGGGAGCCCAAGGCGTTACGGGTGAGACTATTTAGAACAGGTGGGTTGGGGCAATGAGCGAGGACTGTCACATGTGGTTCCCTGCAGGGACGAGAAACGGAAGCGAGAAAGCGAGCTCATGGCAGCCTGCGCCGTGACAGAAGGAGCAGGGATGGGAAGGCCATTTAAAGGACCTGATAACGGAGGCGAGGAACAATCGCTGGCTTCTTCCCAAGTGCCAACAGCTTCCCGAGACCCTACACTGGTACGTGTTTGAGGACAAAGAGGTAACTTCGAAGTGATGGAAAAGCCTACTTTCCTTTTCTTCTTTTCTCTTGCACTTGAAAGAGTCACCGGCAACTAAATCCGCCTCTCCCCTTCCTTCCCAGTTTCTAAGCTTCGGGCAGTGACACACGGGATTTTATCTGTAGCTCTATCCAATACTGAACTACGGCCTCAGAATATGGTATGTATTCCTGTCATTTGCTGACATGGTTTATCATTAAGATAATGAACCATTTACATTCTACAAATTCCTTTAAAACGTCTCCAAAGAAATAATTCGAGTCTTACTCCCTGTTTTGGAAGCCCCAGACTCCTGTCCCCAGGAACTCCCAAGTTTCGACTGAGAAAGACAATCGAGCCGTAAGATTCTCTGTTACTCTTACCATGCCATGATTTTACTACTTGTTTCCACTAAAAAACACTGGAAAATGAAAAATCCCCACACATTTTATCTTGATCATAGTAC
Organism: Eonycteris spelaea; assembly: GCA_003508835.1. Classification (NCBI taxonomy): domain Eukaryota; kingdom Metazoa; phylum Chordata; class Mammalia; order Chiroptera; family Pteropodidae; genus Eonycteris; species Eonycteris spelaea. The sequence goes on along the minus strand of PUFA01000004.1, from coordinate 5,636,045 downwards.
ATTTTTTTTTTATATGTGGCAATTTTGAAACCGGGGGCTTGATAAACCAGGGCACCAGTTATTTTCCATAACCTGAAGACTTAAGTCCTTCTCGGACATGGCAAAACATTTAGGTGCCAATTTCCACAAATAAAGGCAGACATTAAATGCCTATTAACATCAGACATTGAAAAACTCAGGTGATAAGAGAGGATCTAAATTCTCAGAGTGTAGCCTATGAAATCAGCTGGTTTACAGAAACCGGAGAAATTTCTATTGATGAAGGAAGTGCTAATAAGCGCTGAGTTGGGAAAGCAAGGTGCAGAGGCGGGGGGGGGGAGCCCACAGAATGAAGAAAAGGGGGCGACACCGACCCCAGAATCCTACACACACAATGCCATGACCATGACACTGAGCCTCTTCCTCACCTAAGTGTTCCTACTTGGCTCTCCCAGCGACGTCCACTTACAGGGAGCATGTCCCTGACTTGACAGAAGAGATTAGCAAGCAAATGGGATTGGTTTGTTCTTCGTTCATGCATGCATTCATGTGTTAATTTCTGTTTTGCTGAAACACATCTAGTCCATGAAGTCAGAAATGTCTGTATTCACATTTAAAACAACAACATTCCCTTTCGTCAGATCTTTTCTCCTGGAAATGGGACTCGAGAATTGAAGTATTAAGTCCAGCACGGAATTCCGGCTCCATTTCCTTTTGGCCTCCCTGAGAGCGGTGGCTCTCAGAATGTGCTCGCTGGACCAGCAGCACCAGCATCACCCAGCACCTTGTCAGAACAGCAGATCCCCAGAACGCACCCTGCCCAGGCCTGGCTGAGTCAGAGGCCCAGGGGCTGGGGCCCACAAGGCACATTTTTATAAATTCTCTCAGTAATTCTGGTGTCCACTGAAGTAGGAGAACCACTGCTCTACATCAACAGGCTCCCTTTTGGGGCTATTTCCACCACTTCTAGACTAACTCTCGCCGCAATGAGAACAGGAGAGGCGGGTTCCCTAGATGCACAGAAGGTTTCCCCTTCTGTCTTTCTACTCATTCGATGGGCACCTGTTGGATGTAGAATGATGCTCCTCTAGAAACAGAGTCCGCACCTTGCACTAACTTAAAAACTCCTTTTAGCCATTTCAGGTAACAATCCCCCACGTGGCCTTAACACCCAGAACTCTGGTGAATGTTACAATTGTTTTGCAGACAGGAAGTGACTGCAGCATGAACACTATCCAGAAGTGAGTGGTGATAAACTCTGGCACGGCTACAAAAAAGAAAAACCAGGCTCAGAGATGCAGGAACTCAAAGGATACATTCTGCGCTTGAGAGGAAAAACCCACATCAACTCAAAACAAAACCAGTTCAAATAAACCTCATTCCTTGCCATCTGTAAACAAAGTAAGTTCAAGGGAGAGTCTTTTGGTCCCAACGAGAACCACGGAATAAGATAAGATGTTTTCTCCTTTATTTTAATATGTGGACTGCATCGGCGCCCATTATAAAGGCATTTCAAATATCCATTAATGATTTAATGGACTAAGCCCCATTCTCCCCTGGCGACCATATTGAGTTTATCTGTGCAGAACTTCCTGCTATTATCTTAAGTCTCTGGCAGCTTAATGAAGGCTGTATGTCAGCAAACACTACTTTTTTTTAAATTGGAGGATAAACTTACAAGGAGTAAACGCTCCTTTAGATGTTAGAGGTCACTCATGCCCCAACTTGACTTGAATGTCTGACACAGCTGCTTCTACAAGTCCACGTGGCTACGGCCTGTTAAATCATGTTCACGCACGCCATTCCTCTTCGGGCTTGAAATACAATCTGGTTAATGAATTTACCTTCGGGTACCAGTCAGAACGTACACATGAAAATCCGCACGCCGAATGTCTTCAAATCCATATCATATCAAATTCCTGCAGGAAAGACAGTGGCTTGTTTTTTGTCTTAAAGAGGAATGCTTGCTTCTAGTCTGTGAGACATATCTGAACGGCTAGGCCTGGCTGTGTTCTCCAGGAGCAATAATTGGAATTCTCTGTAACGCAGCTAAACTTCTGATGAGTTCAGGGGAATCAGTGTGTTTGTGTTGGCTTGCTGGGCCTTCGAGCCTCGTAGTCTTAGCCGGCTCAGGCACAGATCGGCAGCCGGAGAAGGCATTAGTCTCCCCCACACAACTACCCGGCAAGTTTCATGGCCAAGTGCAATGCCAGGGAGTTCAAGTGATTACTTGCTTTAGAAAAACAAAAGCCAACAACCCAAGAATTAATGTCCCCAAGGAAAGGTCAATAGGTCTTACAGCCACGATGGATGTAACAAATATTTAAAGAAGGATAATGTAAAAATGTGTTTGCTCATTTTGATTTGTTTCCAATGACTTGGCTTTCAGTCCACTGAGTGGTTCACAAATTTGAACTTGACTTCTGCTGACTTGTGTAGCCACACTGCTTCTCTTTTCCTTCCTTCTATGTACCTCTCAATCATGTTTCACAGTCCCTTCCAAAAGGACCACAAATTACAGCACCGAGATATTCTCAGTCTATCAAGTGACTACATATTAAGGGGTTTTATAAAGCAGGGAACCTGAGCCAAGTTTCTGTACAACGCTGAGGAAAAGTCAGAGCCCTAAAGAGACCGGTCTGGGCCCAGTTCAGTCCTAACCACCAGAGCAGCTCCTGCCCTCCCAAAGCTCGAGGACAATGGGGATGAAGATGAGAACGTCCTTGAATTTAGAACTACAGTGTGTCTCAGCTGGAGGGACCCCAAGTGATCCTCTACTTAGCCCCAAGGAGCAGTGGCTGGACCGCGATGACGGCAAATGTCCAAGATCCTTGAAGAGTGCACAGGGCAGTGGGGCGGGGCATGAGAGGGAGGACACTGGTCCGGGGGATGCTGGCCTCCCCTGCCTCCCACGCACCCAGCTGCGTGCACATGTGCATACATGCTTCAACGGAACCATCAGTGAGCTCCCCGCTAGAGCGAGGACTGTCCTGATGCTTCCCGGGGAACTAATCCCAGTGCCTTCTCTGGACGGAGTGAAGTGTGTGTGGGGGTGGGGCAGGAACCAGATCTGCTCCACAGACTGGTGCTCGTCTCCTCTCCCCACCCCCACCCCCCACCCACATATGCATTCACACGCACTCTGTCTTCGGAAGCCAAGGACACTAGTGCTATTCCCCCATCATTTTTCCATGAAAATTTCTTGGGCACTCCGGCACCATGTCAAGGTCATAGTCTGTGTCTTTGCCACCACACCCACAGGTCTCTCGAAGAGGACAGAATAAGTGACAGCCTTTAACTACAGTTCTTCGTTCAACTCAAGTAACTACCACTGATTGAGGACCTACTATGCCCATGAGGACCTACTATGCCCAGGAGCTCATTTGATCTTTGCAGCTTCTCTATTAGTGTCATAACTCTGCTCTGTGAGGTATTTGCACTATACCACTATTTTATTTTGGGTTTTTTTTTTCTTTGACTTTTGAATTGCAGCAAGAATATGAGTTCCATGCAGAGGTAACTTGCCTGTTTGCAGCTCTATTCTCAGCTCCTAAAATGATGCCTCACGCATGTGAGGCATTTAAAAGTGCTTGCTACGTGGACGAAAGAGTCCTCAGCTCGTAGGTGAGATAACTGAAGCTTAGGGAGGTAAATTAATTTATTCAAGGCCATTCGACTAATTAGAGGTAAAGTTTCCTTTCAAATATAGGTATGTTTTTATAAGTATAATTAGACACAGAGATATGTTCATGATCAAGGGAGCTGGAAACTGTCAAGATCCCCAATTATTCTACCGAGGTCTATGCAGGACAGGTGTGCTTACTAAAGGCCCTGACATCTGTGACCCTGAACTTGTCATAATGAGAAATAGCAAAATTGAAGACTTCTAATAGATGGAGTATTCTCTTTAATGACATGTTTCAGCTGCTCAGAAGACTGGCAATTTGCTGAGAAACAGCATCTACTACTACTGATCTTATTTGAATGACAGAGGCCAAGTCAACACCAAATCTAGAGAAAGAAACATAGGGTTATTCAGATGGTCTGCACACCGTGACAAATCCCACATGCGCCCAAAACAACGAAATGGGTTATTACCCGGAAATCGGCTAAATACTTAGACTTACAACTTTCCACACGAGTGTCACTGTTAGAAATGTTGATATAACCAAAATTGATTACGGAGAGAAATAAAGACTGTTCGGGGAACTATTAATAGGCTTAGATTCATGAACATTTATTGAACGAAGGATATTTTCCAGATGCTCTGTGTCTTCAAGGAACAAAATAATAATGGAAGCTGGAACCTGTCGTGAAGGATGTGGGACCCCAGAGGATGTGGGATCCCCATAAAGGAGAATTCCCACTGGAGGGGGCCAGTGGAGGTGGGAACATATTATGTCCAAGAATTTTCTGAAAATAAGACCAATACACCAAGATAGTTATAACCTGAGCTTAACTAAGCAGGAGTAAGATGAGCTGGCTTATCAGGCATCCCATAATTGTTTCCTTTTTACTTTAGGAAGAGATAACGACTACCTCAAGAGAAAGTCCCCGACATTCAATTGATCTGCTTTGTACCATGTTACAAATAAAATTTAAGGAATCTAACAGACTCTCAATGAAAAAAAAAAAGAATAAATCTTGAGGAGTTATTATCTGGGAAATCTGGACATTGTCTGAGGACCTGGTTGCCTGTAACGACCTACATTTGCCTGGTGGGACTGCCAGGGGATCAGATATCAGACCATAAAGTTGCTAATATAGCTGATGCAGTTTGATGGGAAGGGAAACGTCAATCAATCAGAAAGTCTGTGTAGGCAGAGCGGGGGGTGATGGGAGGTACCTGCTCTAAAGCCCTGATTCTGAAAACAGAAGCTCTGTGAAATTTTCCAGAGGCTAAAATGGGAGGCCAAGTGAAACCAAGTGCCAGAAACAGGTGATGAGCATCAGACTGAACCTCTCTACATTAAGGATGGAGACCACTTGTTTCTGCCAAATTGCAGTAATCTGAAATTTAGTTCTTTCAATGGTGACTTTGAAGTTTAAAGACCTCCCATTTTAAGTTGTGTATATTTGGTGGCACACAAGAAAATACGCATAGATAGAGATGTGTAAATATGGAGTATTTCGCTTTGCTTTCTGGGCTTCGGAGGCAGATGGTTGAATTTATCTTATGCCTTAGTTCATGACCTGTTATCATCATTGATCCAGGAAAGTCTGCACTATTATCTTACTTTATTTACTTATTGCCTTTCGTTTTTTCATTCTCTACTCCCATTTCCACGCTCCCGCCCCAGGCAATAATGTATACGATCCTCAAATTTGTAGGTATCTCTGTAAAACATAGAACTACTTCGTGTGTGGGCATTTAGTTTGCATAAATAGCACTGGGCAATGACCCACACTCTTTTTCATTCAGCACTATGTTTTCAAGTTCTGTACCTATTCTACGAGTGCATCAATTTCGTGGCCTCTAACTGCTGCATAGTGGTTCATGATATCCATCCACCTCACCGTACTGAACTATCCCCTCTCCGACACACAGATAGACTCTATTTCCCCAAGACACGAACAATAAGCACTGAACATTTGAATGTATGTCTTCTTCTAGATTTATGTAAAGCTTTTCTCTGTGATTACCCAGCGGATGAAACTCTGAGCCCCTGCGTAGACTCAGACGTCATCTGAGTAAGCCTGCCACAGTCACCCCCTTGCTGCCTGATCAGTTCCCATTCCCATCAGCCACCCGCCCCACATCCTACTACCCCACATCCCGCCCACCCATGCATTATCCTAGATTAAAATTGTTTTCAATTAAACTGGGAATAAACTATTACCCCATTCTTGTTTTAATTTATATTTCTGTCAATATTACTGGGTTTGAGCATCTCTCTATCATTTCATTAATCATTCTCGGTTTACCCCTTTTATGAATTGCTATTCATATCCTTTGTACATGTGCTTCTATAGACTTTTCTCTCTCTTTCTGGTTTACTGGCAGAGTCCCTTGTATTCTGTATAGTGGTCTCTCATTGGTCTTCGACACTGAGGATGTCTTCTAATACCTCAACTATTAACTTTACGTTGTTTTTTAAAAATAACTGTTTTGTGTGATCAGGACCACCCATCATTCACCCAAGGGTTCGTTCTTTTGAGACCATGTTGGAGGGGGCCCTTCCTTCTCCCCTAGGTCCTGCGTTTTCTCCTTAGTGCTCTACTTTCACGTTTCACGTGTCAGCTTTCCGTGCACCCAGGGTCCACTTCGTCTATGGTGTGAGGTAGGGATCTCGCTTTCTTTCTCTCTGTAGAGTGAGCCAATCTTCTCAACACTTGCTGTTGGGTAGCCTGTCCTCTTGACCTTTTACCTTTATTATAACATACAGACATTATTTCAGTTTCATTGGTTCATTTCTGTTCTTGTACCAAAACACACTTTTTATTTCTATGTTTTTGTACTATGTCTTAATAGCCGCTAATGGAAGTGCGCCTTCTTCCTCTTTTCTCCAACGTGACTTAGCTATTCATGGACCTACATACTTCTGTGTACAGAAAATTTTGTCACATCCCTTTGAAAAAACTAACTGTGATTTTGTTTGGCTCACATTGAAACTATACATTAGTTTGGAGAGAACTGACATCTTAACACTCCATCCATAAGCCTGGAGTAGCTCTCCATTTCATCATTTTTCAGTATTATCCGTGGATATTATGTGTATTCTTTGTTCATTCCTAAATCTTTTAAATTTTTGTTGCTCTTATGAAGACATCTTGTTTTCCATTTTATTTTCTGATTGGTCGCTGGTGACATGGAGAGACATGATTGATTTTCCTGAGTTTATCTGTGTCTGGCAAATTCCCTAAACTCCCTTATTCTAATATTTTTCTGTTGATACTGATAGATTTCTATTTAGATCACAGCATTGCAAATGGCAAGTTAATACCCTCTCTCCCAATCACTAGACTGAGCTTTGTTCTGGTTTGGTTTGATCTCATGGAGCTGGCTGGGACTTTTTATGTTTACAGTGTATGCCCCTACTCTATAGATAGCTTTTTTATTTGTTTAGTCCTCAGTATTTCATAATTTCCCATGATTTCTGTTTTAACCTGAGTTATTTAGGTTCCACATACATGAGCTATTTTTAGTTTTCTTTGACACTGATTTTTCATTTTTATTGCATTTTAATTGGAGAACATATTCTGCAGTAAATAGGATTCTTTGAAAGACATAAGTGTCCTTGGGGGCCTAGAAAATTGTCACTTTTTGTGGATGATCTCATCTCCAAAAAAAAAAAAAAATGTACCTTTTCTGTTTGTTGATCTAGAATTCCATACATATCTATTAGTTTTTGAGATTAATGTGTTATTCGAATGTTTTATAGCTTTGCTTACCTTTGGTCTGCTTAACTTATCAGTTTGGGAGAGCTGTTTAAAATTACTGCCTATTAACTTACCTATTTCGTGTCCTATCACTTGTCATTTTCTATATTTTAAGATGATGTTATCTAGTGCATTTATATTCATTATGACTATGTATTCTTACTCTATTGTTACACGTATAAGTATGTTGCATCTGTCTTTGCCCCTGATGGTTTTTGCCTTTAATTCTATTTAATCAACTATCAATATCGATAGTTCAGTTTTCCTTTGGTTTACATTTGCATAACATAGATTTTATATTTTTGTTATTGGCCTAACCAAATTCTTTCTTTCCCTACTCTCTTATTGACGAAATAGTGCCAGATTTTATGTTTTGTGTTCAAATGGAGTACTTCTGTTTTTTTGATTGGTGAATTAAATTGTGCTTGCTATATGAGAATTATTTCTGCCATATCATTTTTCTTTTTCTGCAATATTTTCTTTTGTTTTTTTCTCCTTTCCTGTCTTCCTTCAAATAGACCAAACTCATTGACTATTTGAAAGTTGTACATTCTATTTTTGTTTTCTGAGAGTTGCTCCTAACTTACTGAGATTCACAATCACATTTTTTCCCCATTCATGTTTAAACTTATCTATACTTACTCCTCGTTCTGAATAAAACGAGTGCCTTGGAATGCCCTTCCCTGCCTCTGTTCTCACCTTCCTCCTCTGGTCCATCATCTCTAGGTTTATTATGTCATAAATTTTAGTTCTGGGTTCTTGTGTCAACGATGGTAGCTCGGGAGACATGCGTCAGTCTCTCTTCCGGAGGTTTATGACTTCAAGATGCTTCTCTAGGCCTTTCACTCTTTACTTAAAGAAACTTGTAAATGTGTACACTAGACAGTGTGGGCTGCTTTCTCCTGGTAAATGTGGTATAGTTGTTGACTCACAGGCAATTAACAAAAATAAACTTTACCACATGAATGAACATCAGATCATCACAAACAACCCTTCAGCCTTGGAACACTTGTGGGTGAGAAGGGAACATTTCATCATTCCCAGGAGACAAGTGATCCCACCTCATCGCCTGACAAAAGCCAAGGGTGCTCCCTGACCCAAGTCCCAGACCACACTCTGCTAAACAGCGGGGCACTTACGTCCACAAGGACTTCTAAGTAGAAGGCGCACAGGAGAATGTACATAAACCACAACATGCCCACAGTATATAACTTCACACATGTATACTGTGATACAGATATAGCTCAACGGTAGTTTTTAAATGTAACACACATTCTGTCTCTCTCTCTCTCCCCCCACCCCACCTCTCGGCAAAACTTTAGTTTCAAAATACAGTAATTAAACCAACTATCCAATATTCATGTTTTAACATTACAGTCAATATCACTGCTAACACTGAGACATAACAGCAAACAAAAGCAATCCTGCTCGAGGAGAACAAATGTCTAAATAAAAGGCTTCTTCTTCTGAGCTGCAATCCACTGGTCTTCGCATCGGCCAGCCTGTTCCGTCCAGTCCTTCACTTCCACATGTTCGTTAAAACCTTTTTTAAATCCTCACATAATTGGAGTTTCCCAGGATTTATAAGCCTTTGGATATAAATGAGATTATATTTAATTAATGCCCAGGCTCTTCCGGCTCCAAAACTTTAGCTGCTTGTCTGCAAGGGATCGGCCCTCTGCGTGGCCTTCCCCCGTGACTTCCGGGCGCTCACGGGACCATCTCGCCTGCCTCCCCACTCCAGCCTCCCTGGCGTGTCACTGCCCACTAAGCCACCGGAAGAAGGCACATCGTTTCTCCTCCTTCACTGCCGGGGTGATGTCCCGCCTACTTCGACAGGACCTCGCTGTAGGCAAATGGAGGACAAGGAGGAACCTCCTCCTCTCTGCTTGGCGGTGCCGTCACCATCGAGGCGCCCACACTGCACTGCTCACCCCCAGAATCCCACAATGCACTTTGTCAAAACGGCTCCTTCAGGTCTTCGTTGACAGCGCCCTCCCCACGGCTCTTGGTTCATGGGGGCAGCTGGGAAACAGAGGGACGTTCACCATGCTCTTCCTATCTCCTCCCAGGGGCAGGTGTACAAAAATCTTCCCGAAACTCTGGTTCCACAGCCCCGTCACACAGCTAGATATGACGTTCTTACAGATAGTAAGCCAGGGGAAAAGCCACGGACGAGGCATCAGACACAACCAGCCCCTGAAGCTCGGTGCAACTTCTGCTCCCTACAAAAAAAATCCTGAATGTTTTGAGATATTCGCTTTATTCAATCAATATTTTTGAGGCCTTGTCATCAAAGTAGGAAAGCATCTCATGAGATATTATTATCAATAATAGCTAAGCCCTGATAATACCTTTTTTCGTTGTTGTTGTATTTCGAAGGTGCAGTGGTCATTAGCAAAGTTCACAGACATTCTGGCCCTCCTCCTCCCAGGCACATGGTGAAACTGTCCTTTCATGCCTGCTGATGTCAGGTATGGCCGTGCGACTCAGCCAATGAAAAGTACGTGGAAATGACGAATGCTACTTCCAGAAACATGTGATGTGATCGCCAGTGTAAGACACTTCGTGGATGTTTTTCTCTGCCATGAAGACCGTGAGAACCCATGTCAAGATACAGCCCCCAGCTCCTGAGCAACGCCAAAGATTAGAGTCATCGCTCACCCTCGTAGGACATGTACCGTGAATAAGACATAAATCTTCGATGCTTCAAGCACTGAGAGTTTTAGAATGTTTGTTACCACAGCATAACCTTGTCCAGCCTAACACAAAGAAGGATGTACGCTAGCAACCTCTTTCGTACTTGTAATTTCAAGGCCATCGCCTTGCACGCCCACAAGGGCAGCACTCACACCGCCTTCCATGGGAACCGTGTGTCCTGCTTTGTGTCCCATGCCATTCGCCCCTGGAACTGAGCAGCGCTTTGCACTGAAGAAACACATCCATACTCTGCATTTTCTGACATGTTTAACTTGTGAAAGGGGGCATTCTTACTGGGGCATCACAGTTTTGTGCTTGGAGAAAGAACACTCTATTACTATATATATATATATATATATATATATATATATATATATAGACACATATATATGTCTATATATATATATACACACGTGTGTGTGTGTGCGTGTGTGTATGTATATATATATATATATATTTAGAAAGATCTTTCTTCGTGGTGCCATTGAAGTGCTGCTCTACTGTGAGGTCCTTGACTAGGGCAAGGGGGTGTAGGGCACCTGCTCCCCAGACGACACCTGGAAATGTGCAGGAGCATTTTTGGTGGCTGTAAGTAGTTTGCTACTGGTATCCAGCACATAGAGGTCAGGGACACTGGGAAACATCAGACAATGCACGGGACAAAGAATCTAAAATGTCGACGGTGCCACTGTGAAGAAACTTTAACGGGGGCCGACGGGGAATACAGTCATCCTTGCATAGATAGTTCTCAGCTTACACTGACCAAATGCTCTCCTTTGTTGGGCATAAAAACGAGAAAAGTTAAAAGACGGGATGAAGTTGAAGGAAGTGAGGCATAACTCTCCACGCCTCAGTGTGGACTTCCTTCCTGAGAACGCATCATGGAAAGGGGCAGAAGTAGCTCGCCGTAGAGAAACCTGGCAAACACCTCAGCCAGGTGGTTGGGTTTAATTTCAGCTGCGTTAAGTTGTTTTGACAGTATGTAACCTTGATACGTGATAAAAGTGGCATGTGACCTCTCCAAACCCACTAATTCCAGACATTTTCATCACTCCACAGAAAATCCCGTGTCCATTCAGCAGTCACTCCGTGGTCCTTCCTCCCTTGGCCCTGGCAGACACTCATCTTTCTGTCTCTGTGGGTTTACCTGGTCCTGGTATTTTATGTAAATGGCATCATTCGAGAGGTGACTTTGTCTTCTGCATCTTTTCGCCTAATGTTTTTGAGGTTCAGGTAGTATGCATCAGTACTTCCTTCCTTTTTGTGACTGAATAATATTCCACTCTGTGGATATATATATAGAGAGAGCACATCCGCTCATCCATTTCGTCAGTTGACAGACATCCAGGATGTGTCTGTCTTCTGGCTACTTCAGGCAGTGCTGCCACGAACATTCGTGTGATTTTGTCTGAACACCTGTTTTTAATTCTTTAGGGTATATAATTAAGAGTGGAACCGGTATGTCATATGATGATTCTGTGTTTACCTTTGGGGGACCGCCAACCTGTGACTACAGTGGCTGCATCATTTTACATTCCCATCGGCAATCCATAAAGGCCCTAATTTCTCCACATCTTTGCCAACACATTTTCTGTTTGTCCAATCACAGCCATCCCCGCGGGTACAAAATGGTATCTCATTGTGGTTTCGATTTTGTAGTTCTTAATGACCGAAGGTATCGAGCATCTTTTCACGTGCTCTTAGGCCATTGGTGAACCTTCTTTGGAGAAATGTTGGTTATTGGTTTTTATATCGATCTTCCCTTCCAGGCTGTGCATTGAACGATAGTGGAGGAACCCTTTCTTCTTCGGATCTTCAGTGTAATGGGAAGCCCCAAGTACATGACCAATGCTCCGGAAAACAAAACAAAACACAACACAACTCTGATTTTAAAAACGGACTGAAGGAAAGAGTGACCTATAGATCTGAGTAAAGAACGGTCTGAAGGAGTCTTTCTCCCCAATGGAAGATGCTGTAAGAACCGGCAGGAAAAGGGCACCTACTGGGGGAAAATGACACAAATGAGGCAGGACCGCAGCGGGGACTTGAAGGACGTGCAGAACGTAATTCTGGGTCCCCGACTCCCCCTTGTCTCTCCTACGACTCATCTGCTTATCAAGGCGATAAACAAATCCTGAAGAGTTATGTCGTGCTAGGAGCCTTGGTAAGCTCCTGTTTGAGTTAGGGGGTGTCTGTCCTAGAGACCTCACACCTGCCTCACATCCCAGTGCCCCCTGGTGCCCCTCACCTGTAGCTGCTCCTAATCACCTGATGTTTCTCTTTCGATTGAGGGAACTGTTTATCATCCCAAGCTAATGGGCCTATAATATGTGGAAATCAGAACAAGATGAGTGGCTCAAAGTACTTTATTGGCTTAAGAGGTTCAGAAAAACATCAGATTTAAACCTGTTGCAGATTTGTTCTCGTCTTGTTTTTCCTTGCCTATGGTCACAATCTGCTCTGCTCCTCACCAATTCTCAAACCGACCCCCACCTCCACCCAGAGTTGGCACTGAAACATTTGCCCCAGCTTTTTTCTTTGATTATTCCATTAAAGAGCTCCAGGAATTTGCAAAAACGTTCGCATTATTTCTTAACTCTTCATTACAATGGTGTTGGACGGTGACCCTCAGTTCATCATTAAAAATTATAATGCATTATGTGCCCATACTTGAGGTTTTTAAAAGGCCTTTTGCACACAGGATCTCATTTATTCTGCTCAAAAACCTGTATGCACTATCACTCCCAGTTTACAGATGAGTGAACTCAGGCAAAAAAAAAAAAAAAAAAAAAAAAGACATCTTGCTTAAGCTCACACTGTCCCTAAGTGATGAAGCCAAGATTTCATCTTAACTCTCTTACTTTTAAAGCTTCTAATATTTCCACTTATCCAAAAGAGAAATTACAGAAATTGTAGCGTGGAAACAAATTATCTATTGTTACCACGATATGATTATTCTCAATGTTATTTTCAAGCAGGTTAGTAAGAGTTAAAATTTGGCGGGCAGAGTTCCCTGCCTTAGTTTCCAATTCTCTTCACATTTTTCATATTTAATTTTTGGACGCCAATTTCTTGGCAAGTGATCCAAACAAAATTTCAAACCTAAGCTGTACCCTTGATGAAATGACTGCTTTTCCAAAAATAGTCCCTGGGCAAACGGTTACACGTTGTGCTCAATGACCAGGGACACAGCTGGCGAAAAGCTCCATATAAAGTTTCTCTGTTTGCTGAGATGGTTTCGTGCTTGGTCCTCATGGATTGCTCTTAATAATTTAGTCACGCACTCCTCTGCAGTATATTGCTTCCATAGCGCTAATTTAAACCATGTCAGTATGCTTGCAATATGACTGACAATAGCCAAATTAAAAAAAAAAATAAGAATCCATTCTTCAAATCGAATGTATACTATTCATCTGTGAACACCATGCTTGAGTTGCTAGTTAAAAAATTTCTCACCCTCTTTTTCTTTCTCTTCTTCTCTCCTTCTCCCTCTCCTCCCCACCCCCTTATTTCTTCTCTCTTCTCTTTCTTCCCTTCCTCCCTCTTATCTCTCCTCTCCTCCACACTCCCCACCCCCGCATGCACACGCACACACACAACCACACACACAATGCCCATTGGACGATTTCCAAGCGTCTAACATACACTTCACTGAAACAGGCTGGATTGGACCACACACACAATAGCAAATTGCCTAAATAAGTCAGATGCATAAGCAACAGCCACTCAAGTGCAGAGAATGTTTAAACTTCAGGGGGAAAAAAATAAATTAAAGCGCAGCCTTTCTTCTGAAGTGATCCCTTATGGAGGCTTCTGCTCTGAATTAGGAGGTGGTGTCAGAGGGGCGACATATCTGGGGCCCACCCTCAACTCTCTTTCTCCAAGACAAGCAAGTGGCTCCCTGGGGAGGCGCAGTCCTAGAAAATAAAGCGTCTCTACCCTGCAAGGGGGTGAAGGATGAGAGCGTGGGCTAAATTGTCCTGCAATTTCCTAGGGTAGCCTTTGAATCCTTTAAGAGAAAGGGATTCAGGTCATGCTTCTTGTAGGTTTTCAAAGCTGACCCGCCCTGCTTGCCTACCTACCAGACGACAGATACCAGGCATGGCCACAGTGTTATTTTAAAAACATAAGCGCACATGTCACGCCATTCTTCCCATTGCAAAGCCCAGACCCTCCCTGTGACCTGCGAGGCCCCCTCATCAGGCACCTGCCCACACCTGAGTCTCGCTCTTGCCACATTTAATTCGTGTGTGTTTCATCCCATCCATCCAAGCCTGTTTCTGCCGCGGGTCTGCCCCCCAGCTGGGCCCGGTGGCTGGAGCTCTTCCTCAAGATCGCAGGTTGCTTTCCTTTGTTTAGGTCTGAGCTTGCATGTCACCTGCTCTGATGGTGCCCGAGCTCTCTGGGGGTAGACTAGATGACAGTTCCCAATTTCCTATTCCTGGTAACAGAATTATTAGACAGCCCCACTTTTGCCAGGTCTTTTCTGTAGGCAGAGCAACTGCTTCTCTCCACTGATATCAGTCACCTGACTTGCTCCGGCCAATGAAATACGGGTGTAGGTGACAGTGGGCCAGGTGCACGCTGAGGCCCTAAGAGCTACCACACGTTTCCACTCACCCACTTGCTCTGCTGAGAAGAATATGCTCAGATTATCACTGGTCCAAGGTGAATGAAAAACCCACAAATAAATGAGGAACCTCAAAATAAATCCTTGTTGTCATAAGGCACTGAGATTTTAATGCTGCTTGTTACACTATAAAAAAGCCAAACCATTATATAATCTAAAACAGCCCCCTCAGGCCTACTATATCACTTTGTTTCCATTATAGTGTTTACATTCCCGACATATATTTTTTATTCATTTCTATTTCCTTCCACTGTATTATAAGTTCCATGAGGGCACTGTATTCCCAGCCTCCAATACAGTGCCTTACACACACTAGGCACTTAAAAAAAATGTTTGCTAAATGAATAAATGAGATCCCAACTCTTACTTTTAGAAGAACGTGTATGTTTTCCAATCTGAAGACTTACGGCCGAAGCTAAGGCCTAAAGCTAAAAATATATATACATAGGTGTGTTGTTGTTGTTAAAGAGATTAACTGACAATATCATATCAATATCAGATGCAAGTTTATCAGAACTCTAGATGTTCCCAAGAAACCAATGAACGGATTATGTCCCAGAACAGGAAAACCCCAACTCGCCTCACTGTGGCACGAAGGCTGAGAATACTATGATAGTGATAATAATGATGAATTTGGTGGTGGCGGCGGTGGTGACAGCAATTCAGGTCAATTACCCCAACCCAGCTGTGGGACTGGCACTACCACCCTCACAACTCGTAGGAGAAACTAGTGTCCACTGACTGCTCCTGGCAAGGAGGCCCCTACTAAATCTACAATGCCAACTACTGTATTGATGGTAGGGGCAAAAGTAGGCAGGTCCTGGCACTCACAAAAGTCACAGACTAGTGGAAGAGAGATCAATAACACATGAATAAAAGTTTTCATTGAAAAGTAGGAAAAGTACATACAAGTAAATACAACTCAACCAAGCAAAGAAGAAATGACAGAGGGTTCTAGACAGAGGGAATAGTATGAAAAGAGCCTCCGGTGTGAAGGGCAAAAAGATGAGCAGCATCTTTGTGGAGTGGAGGAAGCAAGGACACGGGCAGATTAAGACGAGGCTGCAGAGGACAGAAGAGGCCAAACGCGGCAGGCCCTGGAGGCCCAGGCAAGGAATTCCAGTTTTATGCTCAAGAAGCAACAACCGGAGAGTTTTAAGCTGTGGAAGCGCATGATCGGACCTGCCTTCCGAAAGGACCCATCTACGGTGTGATGAATGGGACGCCGAGGACGGTGGTGTCTAGAGTTGCTTGGACTAGACTGGTAGTGGTAGATGTGGAGAGAACGGGGCACGCACCGCAGGGACTTAGGGACTGAAATGGTGCTGGACCGGATAGCAGGTGGAGATGAACTGTGAGCGCCCCATTCCCCAGCCTGTGCCGTGGGGTAGATCACGCGATCTCGCGGAGAAAGGGAACACGAGATGAACGACAGGTTTGGGGAGTGAAAATCAACTGAGACAAGTCGAGTTTGAGTTTTCTTCAAGAGATCCGAGGGAAGATACCGCGCAGACAATCAGACATCCCAGCGACAGTCGGGAAGGGAAGTTGTGACTCACCCACTTCGAGGTGGCGACATAACTGTGGGCAGGAATGAGGTGCTCCGGGGGGCAGGGCAGACAGCGAGGGGACAGAAGGGTCTGGCTCAGTCCTCGCGAAGCTTCACGGGGAGAGTTTTCTCTGACCCTTGAGAACTTCCGTGTCTCCTACGGGACAGGGAGGGCCTAGGACCTGCCAGGCGGCAATGAGGAAGCCGGAGAGATGGCGACAGGAAGGCGGAGGCTGATGGAGGCACAAACGTGTTTCTGAGGGGCCTGCACCCCCACCTGCTCCCAGATCCCCACTACACACACTGGAGACTCCTCTTGATTTGTTTCGAGTTTAAAAAAAAAAAAATGCTACGAATAAATTTTCAAGAGCAATAGAAGCTCTGAATAAGACTAGTTCCTTCAGACCAGGACCAGCCTCCTGTTTAGCTGAAAGCAGGACTTGCTACCTAGAGAAAGACTCCATGAACAAACATAAACTCCTCCTCACCTATTGGAAGACGTTTAACGTGTCCAAATACTGCTACGAATAAGTCATTGATTCAAGTCAAAGTGGCATCAATGGCTGAGATTAGCTCCTACCCTACAACTAGCACACTCATAATCAAAATGTATTTATTGAGGATGTGCCACTCTATTCTCCTGGGGGCATAAGGCTGGGGAGAAGGAGAGCATCTGGAGGTAGGAAGGACCCTGGGAGGAAGACGTATAGAATAAGTTTAGAATTTAGACCATGAAGACCACGTTCAAGTCCCCCAGCATCCACTGGGCTTTGCACTTGACATCTGTGCAGCTTGGGCAAATCTCTTACCTACTCTGCAGAACTTCAACATCCCATCTATAAAGTGGGGTTAATGACACTTTTTCAAAGGGCTGGTATAACATCGAATGGAATAGTAGGCATAAAGTGCCCTGGAAACTGTGAAGGTTAGAATAGGCGGTAACTGTGGAAACAGGGCCACTCGGACTCCAGAATGGGCACAGTGCGGACTGAGTGCTCAGTCCCAGGTCATTTTAGCAGCCACATAATTTAACACGGCACAGCATAGCCTAGCATTAAGCAGCCACTTGGATGGTTTAGACATTAATTCTCAATTCTCTGGTATAAGTCACTCAATAAACAAGTTATCCAACTACGTAGTATCTTGAAAGAATTAAAGAATAAAGACTGTGGAACCAAAAAGACAAGCTTTGATTTCTGGTTTTGCTTATGTGCGGTGTGACCTTGAGCAAGTTGCTTAACTTCTCTGACCCTTAGAGTCCCCCAAAGTAAATGAAGACAACTTACTAAGTCAAGTAGGTCCCTCCCAGTCTCTGTTATCTGTTACTCTGTGCCTTTTCTTCATAGCACTGACCACTACCTGAAATTATCTCATTCATAATGCTGGCTATTAGTTGACTGTCACTGCCAGGTGGACTGTAAGCTTCTTAAGGGAGGAAAACATCAACTGTCCTATATATTCATGGACATATCTCCAGGGACTGATACACAGTAGAAATGCAGTTAAGTATTTGTGGGATGAATGAACAAAGGAATCAGTAAATCACACTGACAGCATTACTCCTATTTTAAGCTAAAACCTGAGCTCAGAGAAATGAAAGACATGCTTAAGGTCATGCTCGGTAGGGGATGAAGAGGAGATTCAAACCAAGGGCTGCTTAATTCTCAAGTCCATAATTTCTCCAGGACACCACCCTGTCTGCCAAGAGAAATCTGGAGCCTGCATGTCTATGAAAGATGGAGCACTCCTTGGAGTAAAACTCCATGCTGCCTTGTGACCTATAAGATCCTGATACTGCAGCCTCTGCCTCCTTTTCTGACCTCGTCTGATACCATGTTCCTCATTCAAGTTGCAGCCACATCGGCCTTGTCTGCGTCCCTCAAACACACAAAGCCTGTTCTCACCCCAGGGCCTTTGCACTTGCTCTTTGCTATAAGTGGAGCACTCTTCCCCCAGACCTTCCTTATCATTCGATATCTCGGTTCAGGTCGAGGAAAAGGCATTCCTGATGTCAGGACAGGAGCCTCTTGTCTCCACTCGCACCTCAGTCATTCTCTAGTCCACCCACCTGTTTTAACATCTTCAGTGTTTCTCAATACCTGAGCTTATCTCACTTTTACACACGTATTGTCTGTACCTCTCCTAGCCCGCCACGGTGGAGCATCGTGAGAGACCGACACAGCAACGACAACAGCCCCGGCACATAGTAGGTGTTCGGTTAATACTTACTGCATGACGGGTATTAACCCTATGACATTATTCAAACCAATTTCTGTTCTAGAGTTAAAAGGAAAAAACATCCTCTTTTAGAAGCAGTCTCTACGTTGAAACTATAATGAATTTATGTAAAAGCCTGTTACGAGGACTCAAATAAAATGGCCTACATTTTATCGTCATTCAAAATTCAGATTACAGTGACGTTTTAGGGGAGAACTCAAGGGAAAGGTAGGGAAGGTTACTTCTAGTAGAGGGGACACAAATGTGAAGCGGGAGAATACAAATTACGCCCAGCAAGCGTTGCCAACGAGCCCGGCCGAGAGATTTCACCATGTGAAACACAACAGCTCGCCGTTCCACCAAGCATTCAACCACCTGGGTCATTTTCTATGCTTCTACTTCGATCAAGACATGAGTACAGAGAAATATTTCTCCACAAAAAAAAATACAACAGTGCTGTGATAAACTATAACCTGGCACTCAGCCTTGGGGGCAGGGAGGCAACTGGGAGTGGTGGGGACTACGGATTTGGGGCGAGCTCAGGCCCAGGGTAGACCCAGAGCTGCTAGATCTTTTGATATTTCCAGAGAAACTAGAAATTCAGATTTTTCTTTTAAAAACCTTTCCTTATGTTGACTCAGAAAATATTTGAAAAGCATATCAACTAAAATGCACAGGAAGAACCAGGGGTCTATAAAATGAGATGCGAAGAAAAGAATTTCTAAGCGCGCTCACTTTCAATCTGAGGGTGCGCACAACTTGGAACTACGATGCACCCAGACCGTGCCCACGGGGCAGCCATGACAATGACCTGCCCGATAACAGAGAGTTGGTAACGAGGATTTTACCAAAACTGGGCAATATGGCATCATACTGATATCCACACGCGAGCTAAACCCAACGGACAATTGTTAGAATTCTCAGTGCAGAAACGTGTCAAAAATTTGTTTTGCGTTTCTAATTGCAGACGTGGAGATTCTGAGACAACCTCCTGATCAAGTCAAGCGCTGTCAGTCTGGCATCGAAAATTTAAACACGATGTGGAATGCCGCAAAGCAAACAATCAACCCCCTTCCTGCCTCCTTAGAAATGGGGTGGCCATTTCTTACATATTCCCCCCCCCCCCCCCGTTTTGCAAGCATGAACTCCACGGAGCAAATGGTTTCTGTTCAACCATCCAATTCAAACACCCTTGTCATTCTTCAGCAAAAGCTTTATTTAGAAGTTCCCAGAGAAATGAAAGTGAGAAAAGCTGGTGCATAAAGGGAATGGATATAAAGAGCCCCATTAATACAGCCGCTCGGCCTGGAAAGTCAACAGAGCCTGATAATGTGTTTTATTTGGACCTGTCCTCTACTGTGCGCTGGCGATAAGGAGGTACTTGAAGTTCGGGCACTCACTGTACTACACGAACTCAGCCCCTTATTGATTCTGGAACAATGCTCCCTTTCAGACCACACCAGCTTAAATGAATAATAACGAGGCGATGCAGGGGAGAAGACGTGGTGCCGCGCTCAGAGAGACGAGGCAGCACAGTGGGGCTTTATTTCAGGTGCTGCCCACTGCCTGGTTGAGTCACGGAGGCCAATTCATGTAACCTCGCCACACCCTCTCTGCCATGCTTGCAAAATAAGGCTGGGGCGCTTGCCTGCAGCCAAATTACGCCTGTACATCTCTCCAAAGAACCCGTAAGACTCGAACTCCGTGTTGTGGAAAGTCTGGCGGCCGGTCCCCGCAGAGCCTGTGCTGCACCAGCGAGGGTTTCAGAATCAGATCAGAAAGGGGGATTCTAGGCACCTAGTCCGAGCTTGGAATCACACCCACCGCCAACCCCAGGCTCCTCTAATGGCTGCGCAGCCTGAGACCCGCCTGCTGCACCGCCGGCTCCCACCTGCCCCTTCCTCTTCCCACGCCAGCCCTGCTACCTCTGCAGTCCCATTCCGGCCTCCCGACTTTGCACTTGCTCTTCCCTGTGCCAGGAATGCCACTCCCGCAGAGTGCCACGAGGTTTAGTTCAATGTCACCTCCACAGTGGTCTTCCCCACCATCCTAGGTAATGTCCCTCCTCCATTACCCCCTCTCGCGTTACCCTCTGCTATTTTCCCCGGAGCCCACGTCACTGTCAAAAATGATTTTCTGGGTTGCCTCATTTTAGTTTCCCCTTCTGGAACGAAAGCTTCATGAGGGTGAGGGCTTTCCCTGTCCTCAAGCATATCCCCAGTGCCTGCAACTGTGCCTGGCAGAATCTCAAATGCCTTCGAAAGTCAGGCGAGTGACGGTGGTGAGGGACAGGGAGTGGGTACGAGGCAAGAGGGAGGAGCCTGGCCTTCTATGATATAAAACTTGGTAAAAGCACTAATTTTTAAATCACGCTGAGGTCAAACAAAACACAGCAGGTGGCCGAACGCCCTCTCTTCCACCAACTGCAGTCTGGACTGGGTTCGTCTTTAAACGCGGCTCCCAAGGTGGAATCCGCTGAGCCCGATGGGGTCCGGCACGCCCAGAGCAGATGTACCCCCCACCAAGATCGAGCACCCTCCTGGTTTGGGGGTTTGGGATTCGTTTTGTTTTGCTTTCAGTAACTATAGCTCAACATTGTCAAATGTCATATTCAACCAAAGACACAGTTGGGCTTGTTTTCCATCTTGCCTCCAAAGCACAATTCCCTTCTTTCAGAAGATGCAACTGGAATTATAAATTTATAATGATAAATAAGAGAGTGAGATTTAGCATAGGAAGAAATCAAGAATAATGGGTTATATAAAAAAATCAGCAATGGAGGAGGTAGGATGTGCTGCCTGGTTTATTTTTCAACGTGATTTCGCCTCTTAAATCCCACCTGGTTTAAGCTAGCAGTAGAAATGTCTGTCCGGAGTCTCGGAGCATGCACTGACTGACTGACACATGCCGCTCAGCAGAAAATCCGCATCAACCGGCATTAAACATTGTGCTACAGGTAACCAGGTGACCTGCAATCGGTTTCATCTCCACGGAGAACTCTGAAATATACTTTTACATTCACTGGGAATAGCAGAACCCCCAAGGATCAAGAAATTCACAGTCCTTCAGCAAATTTAGAGCAGATCTGAATTAGAATATTCTTTTGAGTCTGAAAAATGTTGGCATTTCTCTAACTAGGGGGGAAAAAAATTGAAAAGTGGAAGTTTGTGTGCTCGGGAAGACTGTCTGCTCTGGGTTTTCTGTTCAATCCAAACCGAAAAGTCATGGAAACACATCAGAAGCTGGGCTATATGTTTCGTCCCAATTTCCACTGAGGTTGGGTCCTTTTATGCCAGCGGACCTTTGAAGTCGGGGGGTGTCCTCCAAACGGAGCTAAGCCTCTGAGGTTCCACCACTAACCAGCATAATGCACAAATGAAATTAACTGGAAACTTTGGAGTTCTGTGGTGCACAAATCAGAAATGGAAGTGAAGCAAGAAAAGCCAAACTCACTGAAAATCAAAACCCTGATAACACAAGAGGATCCTTCCATCCTCCCGAACCCTTGGTGGGAAGAAGCTTGAGGGGCAGCTCTTTAATAAGAATGATTTGGGGGCTACCAAGCGCTTTTTAAATGTTGCCAACACTGAGTGATGACTAAAAGCATTTTTGATCTGCAGACTTAAGTCGACCTCAAAGCGATGTCTCTCACCGCCCGCTGTGGCAACTGGTTCTGGGCAGCAAACTTGCCAGTCATTTAAAAAACTCAGAAACTTGGGATGGTGACCAGCACTCACTGACGAAGCCATCAGCCCATTTCGTGCAGCCTAACAGAGATTACCCTACATGGAGACACCCACCCCTTTCCACGATGTTCCTCCACCTGGGATCGAGACTTCAGCAAGAACGCAAAAGCCCTGGCAAAGCTGCTTAGCTTTGGGGATTCCCACAATTCCATTGTTTGGTCCAGTTGGGGAGGTCAGAGGAGGAGAACTGAGAAGGTCACAGGGTTCTGAGCTGCAAAGCCCCCGGCTCCCATTGTTCCCAGCACCAGCGCTCCCCTGGCCCTGCTCCAAAGTGGCCAGTCCCCTGCAGCCCCTGGCCCATCCCTCAGTCTCTGAAAGGCTCAGGCATCTGCTCCACATAATGCTGTGGGAGGGACATCTAGGCTCCCTGAGACAAAGGTCCAAGAGGCTCAATGCCCTCTCCCCAGAACTGAACATCAGACAAGAGCCAGCCTGTCCCAAAGCCCTCATGCCAGTGGAAGACCTTTAAATAAAGTCCTCGGGTGTCTGCATCCTTTTGGACTTGTTTAGTCTAATGGGCTAAACTGTCCCTGATATCTATATTATTGCATTATGCTCTCCAAGGCAGCAGCTTGGAGGGACGCGGAGGAGACACAGGATGGTGATACACTTTACCCTTCCTGCCCAGAGCTACAAATCCTGACACTGGGAAAAGACCATTGAAGGAGGGGGCAGACATTCCCCCCGTCTCCCGTGGCCAGAGAGCTTCATGAGAGAGACGAGGCCTGAGACGTGAATGGCTGAGACCCATCTGACAGGAATGGGAGACGACCCGTTGCAAAACCATAAGACCTTTTCAGAGGGTGCAGGTCGTAAAAAGAGGGCACATTTAGGGGTCTTCTTAGAAGGGGCTTTTTGAAGGTTAATGTTGGCTTTGAGACAGATGCTGCCTCTTGGGTTGAGTTGGGTTTTTTTTGTTTTGTTTTTTTTTTTTAATCTTAAAGTTGGGAATAGATCCTGAAAGCATTTTCAACTTCCACTGTTAACAAGGTATAAACGTATTACTGATTCTCAGGATTCCCCTCCTGGCAAAGAAGTCTTTCTTAGAGAGGAAAATATGTATTTATCACTTGTCAGGTTACAAAAATTCCTGCTGAGTCCAAAAGAAAGGCAGTTTACTGAGTCTGATTCCCCAGAAAACTGAGGGGTGAAGGGGGAGCTCGTTGCAGACCTAATCCAAGGCCTATTACTCTTCAAATCCTACCCACCCATTTCCCTTGGTTGGGGACAGACCCCAAGACAGCGACACTAGGGTAACTCAGAGGGGCTCCCAGGGCTGTGAATGGACATGAGCCTGTGAAGGACCCCCAGGGGCCTTTTATCTGGACCTTGCTGCCTACAGTCAGCCAGCCCGTGAATGGCTCCGGAGGCCGGCTGGCGACAGGACAGCCAGCCGGATGGGTCAGGGAGAGAGGCCCCGAAAGGAGCTCTGCACGTCGGGCTGTGCTGTTTGTGCCGGCGGCCACGGGGCGGCTGAAATTGAAGACAGAGGCCTGCAAATTGGTTACAGAGACACAGTTCAGGAGGAGAAAGCGAGGCAGGATGATCAAAAGCAGGAGGACCCAATCATACCAATGGACACCTCGGCACAACCGTTGTGATGTCTGAGCCACTGCCAGGCACAGAGATATCTGGACAACCTGGCGAGCCGGCCACAGATGGGTTTTTGTTGGTTTGGTTTGTTTTGTTTTGGTGTGGTTTTCAATCAGCCAGTGACAACACTTATTTTTTTTTTGTTTAATTTTACATTGATTCATCTCTTTTAAATTTGGGGGAATCGTCCAGCTAATATAACTTCTTCAAGCCTTTCCAGATTCTTAATATTAGTTCCACATTTTTAATTAATCACAGTCTAGTGCGTCACATATTTGAATTACAGAAGATGAGTACAAAACATGTATTTTATTTTTAATTATCAGAATCTTTGGTGTTCCCCGGAGGGGCGTCTGCTGCCACCCAGAGCCCTTAGCCCTGGTGACGGTCAGGGCTGACCCTGTTCTCAGCCTGGCCAGGCTCTTCCTGGGAACGAGCCACTCAGCCATGTGAGATGAATTAACTGTTTGGGGCAAAGTAACCTGATACTGTTAGTTTCTTCTCACACCAGAGTGGGATTGTCAAATTGGAGCTGAGGGCAAGGCAATGACCCATATAATTTAGAGATGGTGGGGGAGGGAAAAGATGGTTTGGATGTATACTTTACGGCTAAAAACAAACGAGGATTACAGACCACAGCAGAATGGAGCGACTGGAAACGAATGAATTCACACATCCTTCTACTCTGAAAGATAATCATTTCTTTAAGGAAAATAGAATCTGTGGACGGCTGGCATCAGCACTTGAGAATGTTGACTCAGCCTGCTAAATTTAAGGCTGTCATCCATTCCTGGGAAGACAAATGGGTCTCCTCTTTCCTGTGATCACTATTGTCCTTAAAAAGAAGCCAAACAACGAGTCAGTCAGCTCTGGGTTTCATGGGCGACAACGCCATGGACAGCAAATGCGAGGGATGTAGAGAACAGATGTCTCGCTTTGCATTTCCAGGTGCACCAGGTCCTGGGCCGTCTTTACTGATGACCTGCGTATTTTACCGACTCTCCTGGCTGAGCCTGATGCTGCCCTTTTGTCTCTGCTAGGAAGCAGTGACAGAAATGCTCCCCTTTGCCACTGCCTCTCTCCCCACCGACGCGAGCTTGCTGACTTCTTCAAGTCTCGGTACAGTTGTCCCCTTCTTTGAGGGGTCATCCTTGACCAGTTCTACACCACTTCTCCCACCAGAAGGAACCACACCCTCTTCGTTCTCCTATAGCACTTTTCATTAGTAACGGATAAATTACTTTCTCTCTCAGAGACCCAGTTTCTTCATCAGGAGGATGGAGAACATGCCTTACAAAGGTGACGCAAGAAAAATCTATCACGTGGAAGACACAAACACAGTGAATGCGTACATACTGAGTATTTAACAAATGGGTTTTTCTTCCCTGTCTATATCACTATTATCAAATACGTGTTTTATTGTGTTTTTACTTCTTTCCCAATGTTAGTTAGTGTCTTGGGTACAGAGAACAAGTTTCCTATTCATTTCTGTGTGCCAACAATCTAGAAGACTAGAGCATAGTAAGTACAGAATGTCTGAGGAATTAATGAAAGAATAATAATGAGTTACTAATTTATTTGATAAATATTTATGTAGGACCTACTATGTGCCAGACAGTTTTTGAGGTATTGGGGATAGACAGGACAGAGTATGTGTACCCCGATGGAGCGCTGAAGTCTGAGGGACACGTGGGAGAATGAGCAAGGACGACAGATAAGCAAGCATGCGATGACAGTTTCACTTGGGATGCAGGGGCACTACATAGTGCCTGGAGATGGATGGATGGATGAATGGGCGGATGCAGGGATAGATGTGTGGGTAGACTGGGGGATGGACAGATAGAGGGATGGATGGATAAATGAACGGATGAAAGGAAGGATGGACGGAGAGATGGCAAATGAGATGTTTTGAATAAAGTTTTAAATAGTAATCCTATTCGGCCCCAAGCAAAGTAAACCTAAAATCTGGATCTTCACATGCCTCTCACTGGCAATTACTGACACTACTTACACTGCTGCCTTTAAAGACTCACAGCCCATACAAAGGCTTTTTGAAAACAGGACAGTGCCTGGCCTTGACGCCTGCCTGCCTCGCTGGTCTTCTCACGGCCACTCTGGAGCCAGCCCGCCACCCTGCCCTCCCTCGCCGTGGTCTTCAGCCTTCTGAGTGCTCCTGCCCACCCACTCCCCTCACTCAAGAAGCCCTCTTCCCTCTCCTCCAGGACCCCCTCTAGGGGGGTTTGAATAACATGGGTAACACCCCCGCCCCGCCACCACCACCACCAAAAAGAAAACGGTGTTTGGGGTGACATTTCCAGGATGTCGACCTAGCTCTTTCCCACTTGGCTTTAAATCATCAGATGCTGGAGGGGAATTCGCTGCCAGAGAATAGTTTAGTTCTTTCAACTCGCCACAGAATCAGAGCCACAAATAAAACTAGAGTGCTTTGTTTTATTTTTAAATTAAAGAAGTGCCTTTTAAGTCCAAGATCTTTCTCCATGCTCTTAGAACATGTCGTACTTCTCCGTCCATGTAAGGGCTCTTGTTAAGGGGAGAGAGAAGCAAGGACAGCGAGGTGGCTTGACCAAGGAAACAACGTCTTGAGCAGACCCACAAGAGACGATGACACAAGCCCGACTGGACAGGCCTCTCCCACAGCAATGCCAGCTTTCGATTTCTGCCTCGCGACGCTCCATGGTCCAGCTCCACCTGCCTGCCTGTTCTCGTGCGCCTTCGGACCTCTTCCTATCTGGTGTCATGCCTCACTCCAGTCTTTCAGGAACTCTACCTCGCCAAGAGAGAGCCGCGATGACGCCTCCAGCAGCCCGGAATCTCTGCCCACTCACCTCGCGACTCGCATACTTTGCTGTTTGCCCCACACCAAATGCTCTTTCGTCTTTGCCTGTTGACAAGCCATCTACCTTTCAACGGCTCAGTCCCTGGGCATTTCCTCTATGAAATCGTCTTAATTCTCCCCAGCAAGTTAGCATATTTTCCCTTTGAGTAGAATTTGTTGCACTAATTATATAGTGTATGTCTATCGGCTTTTTAGCGCTACTACTCTGTGCCTTCAATGCTCAGTGAGAACTCTGGTGACATATAGTCTTCATACGATGGAGCATAGCATTCTGTAAGGAGGTAGACACTGCACAGTAAATGCTCACTGAATGAATGAATGAATGAATGAATGAGGGTGTGAGTAGCGAGTCATTCTTTGGGAGGGCTCACCTTTGATGGGTTTTCCTCTATCACAAATCTCATAACTATACAAATGAGGAAGTTAATTTCTTTTCCATCTTTGGAGTTTAATTATAAGTCTCTTGAACTAGTTTTGTCTATTAAAACACCTTTCAAAAGTCCCCCAGGCTTTGTTGGTAAGACTAATGGAAATTTCCTTTCCGCTACCACTACCTTCTAATGGAATTTTCTAAAAGTACCTTCTTCATTTTTTCAGACGAAATGTTATTTTATATCAATGACTTTAAACATCCAGAAACACTAATCCTAATACATAACCAAAGCCAAAACTGTCATTAAAAAGTCTTAACTCTCTGAAATAGTGAGAAAAAGAGATTTAATGCCATTTCCCTATAATTAGGAGATTTTTCGATGAGCTAGCTATCTGGCAACTTTTAGAGAGATATGTGAATATATTTTGCTTCTAAAAACTGAGGCCAGGTGAGCTAATCATTAATTTACATTCAGATTTTAATTCCCAGAGACTCTCTCCTGGACAACTTTATAGTCAGTAACTCAATTCCTCACAAAAATGAGTAACTAAAGAAGCAGGGAAAAGTTTTATAAAGATGAACTTCTACAAATAAGTCTATGACATGGGGTCTGGGTTAATCTTTACATTAAACAGAACCCCACCATGTTGAAATGTTGGCATTTCCTGCTCTCTTTAAGAATTTCTAGAGAAAACTAGATCTTGTCCTATTAGAAAATCTCTTTGAAGAAAAATGGAATACTATGAAAAATGGAGTGTTCCAAAATCTACCTGGATAGCTTCTAGAAAAGTAATTGTTATAAAGTAATTGTTATCTACTGAAATCAAAGCTTTGGTCTAGTTTCTTCTGCTTGCGTTCTCAGAGAGCGTGGACCAGATAGAGAGGCCCTGGGATCCCCAATAAGGTCTCTTATCTGGTTCCCTGAGCAGCACAAGGTAGGGTTGTTTTTTCATCATTGAGGTAAAATTCACATAAGATTTACCACCTTAACTACTTTAAAGCACACAATTCAGGGGCATTTAGTATATTCACAAGGTTGTGCCTCCATCTTCTCCACTTAATTCCAAAACATCA
Organism: Eonycteris spelaea; assembly: GCA_003508835.1. Lineage (NCBI taxonomy): Eukaryota > Metazoa > Chordata > Mammalia > Chiroptera > Pteropodidae > Eonycteris > Eonycteris spelaea. The sequence continues at coordinate 5,607,947 of PUFA01000004.1, read as the reverse complement.
TCAGCACCCCTAAAAGAGACCCTCTGTCCATTAGGCATTCATCCCCTGGTCTCTCCCTCCTCCCCTCGCTACAGCCCTCGGCAGCCAGTAACCTACTGTCTATCTCTATAAATTAGCCTATTCTGGACATTTCACACGAAGGGAATCATACGACATACGACTCTTTGTTTCTGCCTTTTCTCACTTGGCATAACATTTCCAAGTTCATCCACATTGTAGTTTGTGTCAATATTTCATTCCTTTTTTTCTGGCTAAATAATATTCCGTGGTGTGGACATACCGCATTTGGTTCATCCACCATGCCAGGTAGTTCTCTTCTGTGATCACTAACAGTGAAAAGGTACCCACATTTTTCGGCATTGGGATTCATTCCCGGTTTGGAAAATTGGGAGACAGGCATAAAAATGATGTCCCCAGGGCAGAAGCAAGCCCACCAAGTGAGGAAATGTGTACTGCCATCTGAGGACAAACAGGGCCAGAGCAGGCCCTCACAAGTCGCTGTTGTGCACCAAAAGCCTAGAGCACGCTTATGCGGCTTGGCCCAGTGATGACACATTTAGAAACTTATCCTCAGGAAATAATCAGATGAAAACAAATGTTATGTTCCAGAGTTTTTATCACATGTGACTCATATTAGCAACAACATCGAAAGTGACGTACACGCCTAACGAAAAGAGAATGACTAAGGAAATTTCGGCCCATCCTTTCCATGGAATAACCTGCAGCTATTAAAACCATAATTCTTAGAGACTCTTCCAGGCCGTAACGCAATGCTCATACTACATAATCAAGCAAAAAATAAAACTTTAATACTATGAAGATTTTTTTTGTTCAAAAACATGTATGTGTGACTGTGCTGATTATACACATGCATGTATAAATAAATATACTCGGCTATGCTAACAGACATCAACTCAGAACAGCAGGATTATGGGCTATTCATTATTTTCTATATTTTCCCTATTCCCATACTGCATTATGAATGACTTCTAGGATTAGGGGAAAAAAGCAACTTTTTTCCCAACAAAGGCCCCAAGGTCCCAACCCCCCCCCCCCCCCCCACTCAGAGATCCCCTGGTGACCTGCCACGTTCTCTTCCATGGCGGTCCACACATGTCGGCAGTAATCCCTCGCCTTCGAGAAGCCATTTTCAAAATAAAATGTGGGCTCAGATCATCCTCATGAAAGATGGTTTCCCCCAAATAGCACCCTTCACTAAGACTTCAAAAGGCCTCCTCTCCCAGCCACGGTCCCTTGCCCCCTCCACATCTCCCTGTGAATGCTCAGCCGACACTGCAGACCTGCGCCTTCCTCCCCGGTCCCCACCCCACGTCCAGACACCACTGCCCGAGGCATCTCTACAGCCTTCGAACTCTGGTTGCCTTTTCTGTCGAACTATTGATGGGATGCTCCCCTAACACCACTTTTGAGTGGAAGAACTTGAGTTTTATGGCCTCAATTAGATTGTAAGCTCTGTAAAGACAGGTTGGAACATTTTCTTAAGGAGAGTAAGTCCTTTAGAAAACCTGATCCAGTCCGTGCGCAGCAAATATTTACTACGTGCTTATCGAATGAAAAAAAGCAGAAAGTTCTTTGCAGCCAACTTTGTGTACTTTAAAAAATCATTTTGGAAGAAAATTTGACAGTAAAATATCCTTTGATCCCATCATCCCATAGACAACTCAGAGACTCAGGGTCAGACTGCCGACTCACTCTTGATTTCTCAGTGATTTCTCCTTCCGTGGTGACCTGGCCAAACTTGCAGTAGATGGACTTGACTTACACCTGAAGGAGATATGTGTGAGACTGCCTTTTATTTCCAGCTTCTCTCTTCAACAATGGTCCCAATGAAGGCCTCTGTCTGAAAACTTTGAGAATCGGCATTTGGTTCCAGGATTTGAACAAGAATATTTTTTTCCTAAAATCCATGTATTTCAAAATAAAGAAATATGTATAGAGATTTATTTACATGACAGGGACTCACAGACGTGAGAAAGTAGATCAAAACAAAACTGAAAGAGGTATGTCGCAAATCTTTCCAGGAGATCAACCTCAGCTCGACTCTTGTTTTTTCTGGGGGTTATTCTTACACAATCCACACTAGTCATAGGATTGCTGAAACAATAAGACAGAAGTCCCCTGCCCACACACTGTGCAAGTGATTGATATTAGCAATAGATTTAGAATTCCTGTTCGGGTTCAGTAGAGAGAGGGATGTTTTTACAAAATTGCCTTAAGGATATTTCATTTCCCAAAGTTGAATCAGAACCTTCACAGGAACCAGAATGATGGGGCCTCCTTCTCCTGGTAGAGGTGGGAAACATTCTCTACGTGAGACCGGCTCACTGCTGACAACTGACTTCCTGTCACCCTGCCTGGCCCATTCTGGCCTTCCCTCCCCTCTCTCTGCATCTTTCCCTCTGGATCCAGCCAAGACCTTCAACAGGTCAAGCTCTCCTTTATATCACAGTCCCTACACGTGCCCGTCTTTAAATCTCAAACTTCTTCTCTCTCCTCCCTGGCCAATTCTGACTTCAAGTTTCAATTTAAATGTCACTTCCTGGGAGGGAGCCTCCTAAATGCCCCCCCAACCCTGACTATCTAAATCGGGGTCCCTAATTTTGCTCTTAGAGCATCCTGTCCTTCATTTAATAGCAGTTATCACAGTTTATAATTATATGTTCATGTGATCGTTGACTTGAAATCTGTCACCCCCACCAAAATGGGAAGTTTGCGAAAGTAAGAGTCTTCCTGCTTTGCTCATCCCAGGAGCTCGCGAGTAGAAGATGCTCAGAAGTATGCACATGGAAGGACCGTTGACAGCCTCCCAGACCCGGCCTCAGACACTCTGGCCAGCTCCTCACTCTCATCTGTCCTCTCGCTTTACCGAGCAGGTGGCTTCTGACTATTTTCACTTCCTAACCTGCACATTTTTAAAAAGGACAAACTTCACCCACGTTACCTGGGCTTTGCGGGACTTAGGTGTGTTGACTGGGAAACGCTGAGACATGCAGAAGGGCTCAGTTATGACTAACGCGCTTTCTAAATTTCCGAAAGAAAAACATGATCCCATGGATGTGATGCCACCTGCATGTGTACGTTGGCACACACGTACTCTCCCCGGTGTCTGGTTATTTCTGGAATTGTATGATTCTTTCGGAAACTCAAATGAGTAGGTAGTGAGTCGAAGGTGGAAATGGTGGCTCCACTGGCAACCGCTAAAACGCATGTGAACGCACCATGAGGAAAGAGACAAGTCAATGCCCTAATTGTACTATAAACGCAAGAATGCTGCCCCAGGGAAGGCTAGACTGAAGCTATTAGAAAGTTAGAAGCTGGTTTTCAAATGTGATTTTTTATGGACGGTTGTGTTTCTAGCCCCTTATGATTCACTAGCTCTCTGGTAAATAATTCCTTTACATCTGCTGCTGACATTTCAATATTCCCTCTGATAATGTTCTCAGGTGTCAACAGACAGAACACTGAAGCTTTGATCTCAATACAGTGATTGTCATCAGTCGCTACACTTTAAGAGATGTTCCCCCATCAACAGACTGGAACATTTACAGGGTGTTTCAAATGTGGTCAGACTCTAAGGCCCCTGCCCAAAAATGGGCCTAAATGGCTTCCACTGAATAATGCCAGGTTCCTGACAAAAAAATAAATAAATAAGCACCCACCCCAACTCATTTGCCTTCTCCCTTGCCTAATCTGTACCCCCATCTCTTTAGGAAAGAGAGAGAGAGAGAGAGAGAGAGAGAGAGAGAGAGAGAGAGAGAGAGAGAGAGAGAGAGAATGAGAATGAATGAATGAGAGAAAGAGAGAGAGAAAGAAAAAAAAGAGATTGCAACGCTGCCAAAATCTTTTAAGGATCATTCCAAGGAACGTCGGACAGCTCTGGCTTTCTAAAAGGATGTATTGTGAAGGCAAGCTCTCATATTTCAGCGACATACGTATATGTCTCACAGAAACCAAGGTTTATGTGTCTCAGGATTTCTCCTTAGTTAACCACAATTGCAGGAAAATGGCACCACATTCATGGAGTTAAATGTGGTAGCAATTACTTTGCTGGCAAAGGAGAAGGAGGGTCTTGATGGCCTCAGTCCTGAGAGTCAGGATTAAATAAACGTGTCTGTTAGAATTACACTGATAGCTTGGAACACTCCATCTATGCTGACTTTGATGCTGCAGCCGCTGCGGGAACCAGCACTTCTCAGAGGAGAGCCCATTCCGACCCGGCCGGAAGGCGTGCGGGACAACTTCGGAATAAAAAATCAGCGTAAAGAAGAAATCAGTGCACGCCCACGTGCGCGCTCACGCACAAACACATGCACACTAATTAAGACTACTCCAAAATCGTCTTGCACTTGTAGATTATTAAATGCTGAATAGATATTGGGAAAGAACTTAAAAATTTGCTTTCCTGTATCGTATTTACTAAAATAGTGCTGTCGCATACTTTAGGAAAGGAAAGCTCTGGGTCGGGTGACCTGAGCATTGTTTAATGGCCAGTGACTTCGCTAATGGCCCGCTACTCTCTTTGGAATTCATAGAACACAAGAATATGACGAGATTCCTGGGCCACTTTCAAATGCAATATGGTCTGCGTTTAAGGTCCCGTTCTAATTGGAACAGAAAATGATTCCTTTTCTATATCTCCCCTGACTAGATCACCTACATACAAATAATTTAGACAAAGAGCTTCCCAAGTTAACAAAATAGAAACAGAAATGTAGGTCCCATTACTTCTACCACTAAAATGTGTCAGCTTTTGAACTAGAACAGAGAGGCTATGTGTAACAGGACACAGAGCAGGAGCAAGTCAGGGAAGAAGCATTTTTCCAGCATGAAACATGGTGGAGAAATCAGAAGTTCTGTTCTTTTCTAATTGGGAACAGCAGAGATACTGAGTTCAAAAATCCAATAATCCCGCAAATTCACCAGCGTGTCTAACAGTTTTGGCCAGCCAAGTCTAAAAAGTAATCCCTGAGAGGAAGGCCCCAAAGGAAACAGATGGGGTGGCAGCAAAGGAAAGAAGTGCATATAGAGCAGGAATGTTTCTTAGAGGAATAAAAATGTCTGACGAGAGAACGCTATTTTTAGATAGATAGGCAGGCAGGTACATGAGTAGGTAGATGAATAGCTGGGTGGATGGATACATGGATAGATAAATAGATGGAAAAACAGATAGACAACCTATCATCTCTTCGATAGATATAAATAGAGCTGAAGATAAAAATGTAAGCTTGATTCGTTTCCATTTCATACCACATTTTGAGAGGTAGAAACATGTTTATCTGTAGATTGACTAGCTCTGGCTCCGAATAGCAATTTTCTACAAATTCCTTTTGAGATCAAGTGGCCATGACTAACTCTCACATTTATAAGATCCAGAAAAATAAAATGAAGACCCTATACCACAAGTCTAAATCTTTAAAAGTTATAGATCACAGTCACGAACTGCTGAATAAAATCCATTTCGTCTTTCCACCTTGACAAATATAATTTCACAGGGACTTGGAAGACCAGCTTCAGACTCAGAACCCTCAGAGTTTCTTGCCAGGATGTTGGGGAAGAACTCGCCCCAGACCTGCCACCTGGGCCTCCTCTCCTGTCACCCCGGGACCACCGCACACCATGGGGGACCCTGCGAGCACCCTGTGGACATCCTAGTCCACGCGTCCCAGAGCGACCCACGTCCTCAGGAACAGTCGTACCCACAGGCCTGGGTTGACCTCTGGCAGCACGGTCCCCCCTCAGGAGGCCATGCTCAGGGAAGACGCCGCCAGGTCCTGGATGAGGTTTGGGTCCTTTTGGGCAGAGACCCCTAGGTGCTTGGACAGTGGCCACGTGGGGCGATGGACCAGGACAGGCTACAGTGCTCCTGCAGATTCTCAGCCCTCGGAGAGAGACAGGCAGGAGGAGCCAGAGCAGGGCCCGTGAGCGCAGGAGGCCGGTACGGGGCCTCTCTCACCCAAATCCAAGAGCAGCGCTTTCAGCGGCCACACGCCTGCGCGGCCGGTGTGGGCTTCAGAGAGCAGGAACAGGAAAGCGAAGGCAGGTGCGAGAAGGTAGCATCTATGTTTGTTATCTTTTGCTGTATAACAAATTACCCCCACATTTAGCAGATAAAAAGAGTAAACATTTATCATGTCAGATTTCTGCATCAGGCATCTGGGAGCAGCTGGCCTGGGGGGGTTCTGGTCAAGGGCTCCATGAGGCTTCAGGCTATTTGCTGGGGCTGCGGTCTCATCTGAAGGCTCAGGGAGGGAGGGATGGAACCCGCCTCCAGGCTCATCCACGGCACTGTTGGCAGGCTTAAGTTCCCCGTACGATTTTGGCTGGAAAACTCCACTCAGCACTGCTGGACGCCTCCATAGATGGCATGAGCGATCTATGCTCCCAGAGCGAGTGATCCAGGAGAGTGAGACCACACCCCAGACGGAAGCCTAGTTTTTCTACAACGACTCTCAGAAGCGTCATACTCTCACTTCTGCCATGTGCTGTTGGTCGTGAAGCGACCAGGGCCGTGCGGGGCGGCGGGGGACTGCCCGCACTGTGCCGGAGGCAGGCACGGGGACAGCGGCTGCTCCACGCTCACGAAACGGGCGTTTGGGCCACCTCAGTAAATCACTCTACGAGAAAGGGCGGGCGGGAGGGAATAAGTAATAAGGAACAGGGATAACTGAGAAACCCACGGGTCCCTCCGTCTCACGCTATTTCCCACACCTAAAAGTTGCCTGAAGGGTCAAGCGGCCCCTTTTTCCACTTCTCTGAAGAAACCGGTGTTCAGTGGTGAGGCTTGGAGGCGGGACGCCTTTCCCTAACCACCCCCGAACCCTCCAAACCACTGCTCGACCCCTGGGCCCAGCTCAGACGTGCCACACTCCTGCCTGCGAACCGTTTCCTGGCTCACCCAGCCCCAGCTGGTCTCTGCCCTCCTGGCTGCCACACCCCTCCGTGGCACTTTTCATATTCTATGGTAATTGTTGGGGTTTGTTTGTTTGTTTGTTTGTTGTTGGTTTGGTTTGGTTTTTGGTTTCGCTCCTTCATTAACCTTGGCCAGCTCCAAGGGTTAAGCCCCTAGTGGCAGTGGCGCCCTCGGAGTACTTTCCAGCTGAACGGAGATCTTACAAACACTGATCTCACTGTGAAGCCTTCGAGCGGGACCTCCGGCCGCCCTGCCCCATGCACGAGCTCCCAGTGCCCGGTTACCCCCGGTTTCCGCAGGCCAGCCCTGCAGAGCGCCCTCCCGTCTGCCCACTGCCTGAGCTCAGGCCCCCTGAGCTAGGTCCAGGCCACATGAAATCACAAAGCCACTGGAAGGGCTCCCGCAGAGGCGGGCACGGCCCCGCCCCAGCACCAGCAGGATTGTAGCCTAAAGACACAACACCAGCTTTTCCTCCGATTCCCTGCAACTCTCATCCCTGGATCACACTGGAGTAAGACTTCGAACTTTCTTGAAGCCACCCAGAAGGCAGGACCACACTGCTCTACGTTCAAGCCAGGCCTGTGTAGCTTGATGTTGTTCGCAGCTACATCACAAAGATTTGAATAATCACACGGAGCATTCTGAAACATTTCTTTTCACTACAGCCTTTAAAAACATATTCGCTTAAAAGCTTTTTGCTCTCGTAAAAGGACAATCTCCCCGCCCCCGGTAAGGCAGCTGCCTGTAACAATACGAGCCATCCCTTCTATAGGAAAAATAGCCGAGACATTTATTGATTCTCTACTTCTCTATTTCATTATGTTCCTAAAATATGTTATAATTTTTAATAAAATCTTGGGCAACGTATGACCACAACTGACTACTTAGCAGTTAGTAAATCATTCCTTATGCCTGAAGGTTGCTCCACGTGAGTGTCAGCTCCGTGGAAATATGACTGTTTTAAGTCAAAGTTAAGATAAAGTGTAAATGTTGCTGCCTCTCCCGCCCCAGCCGAGGGGCAATAAAATGCAGACCTTCTAAGAGCTGTGTCCCGCTGGTTCAGGTTGCAAAGGGTCCACAGTGGCCCACATTCATTACCATCTAATAGCTGCCTGGCCTTTGTCAGGGCTGTCCAGAGTCCAGCCTGAGGTCTGACACCCACATCTGCTGCTGGGGTCTGAACCCCTGCCCTTGGGACCTTCTCGCTGGCTGCCACAGTGCCAGATGCACAGAAAGTCAAACGGCCCATCATCTGACTTAGTCTCAGACTGAAGGGGCCTTGGGTGGAACTGCCTCTCGTTGCAGACAGGAAGGATGAAGCTATTTGTCCCAGGAGAGTAGCCAGGAGGCAGAGGATGGGAGTGCAGACAGCTTGGGCTGGGGTACCAGTCTGGCACCCTGACTCCTCTGTGCCTCAGTTTCCTCATCCACAAAATGGAGATAAATAGTGGTACCTACCACTTAGAGTGGTTGTGAAGATTAAATGAGTCTATATTTGTGACATCCTTAGAACAGAGCCCTGCCTCTTAGAAGTGCTACAGGTGTTTGTAGAGTGAATAAAGAAACATCCTGATAACACTGATTTTGAATTTTTTTTTACTAAAGGCAAAGAATGATTTTGTTACATTGAATCGTATGTAAAAGCCATATGTGTATACTTTATACACACTAGGTATACACATGTCTAGCAAAGATCTTCGTGATCATTAAAATCGGATATACTGTATATGCCTGTACAGTGGTATCTGAGACCTCACCAGTGTAAAGCATGGTTCCTTTAATTACAGTGCTGGCTCAGGCTGCATGCGGCAGCCCCGGACCAGTCCGCCCGGCCCAGAAGTGCACAGGACCCGAGGCTGACTCCGGAAGTCAGGAGTGGTGTAGAGACTCCAAACTGTCCAGCCAGGGAAGTTCTGAGGGGAAGGACCACTTTGCCTGGTGCCCTTGGTCACCCCTGGAGCTCCCAGACACCCCTGACATCCATAGGGCCACTAGGGAGAATGAAAGGAACATTTATCCTACTTCTAAAAAGCTACCATCAAGGTCACAACTGACCACAGAGAGTGTTTGGGTGAGGCTTGAATAGGCCTGGGGTCTGCTAAGCACACGCAGGAACTGCTTTTAGGTCCATGATTCACACCGCTGCTGGGCTTCCACTGATGCCACTGGTGGCGTTTTGTGGATTGCAGTGCTCTGTGTTGCAGACCACCCAACATGAAAATAAACTCAACCACTAATTCTCCCAGCGCACAGCCCAACGGAATGACACCATGAGTTACAGCGGGCAGACCACCCTTCGCCATGCGCAGAGCTGAGAGAGAGAAGAGAGAGAGAGAGAAGAGAGAGAGAGAGAGAGAGAGAGAGAGAGAGAGAGAGAGAGTGTGTGTGTGTGTGTGTGTGTGTGTGTGTGTGTGTGTGTGTGTGTGTGTGTCAAGTCGCACGGTGGTTGATATGCTGCCTCTCCAGACCCACAAAGGCTGTGGACAAGGGCCACTCCTCTGAGGCCACCGTGACCCCCAGTTCGGTATGAGCCTGTCTTCTCAGCTGCAATCCCTCTAGTCAACACTTATTTGGAAGATCATTCGACATCTATTCAATAAACATTTTCTGAGCACCTAGGAAGTCCAAAGTGAAGAAGAAGAAGAAGATAAAGATAAATTTCCTGCTCTAAAAAACGTCCCCAGTTCTAGCTGCTAGAACCTGAGGCCACACCATCTTAAAGAAACACACAAGCAGAAGAAAAGGATGTTTTAAAAAATGGGCCTGAAAGGACAAGAAGAAATTCATTTAGTACTTAAGAATACTTAGTAGTTAAGGAAGAACATTCTAGACAGAGGAAATAGAGTAAACACTCCTCATAGCACACAGTAGGTACTCAAAACATGAATACATGTGAAAAGGCACATTTTTATCACCGGCAGAAGCACCCAGTGTTCCAATGCTTAGAAAACATGGAACATTCATCAAAAATGATAAATCAGCATCTAAAGGAATAACTCATTTAAACTTTAGCAGAAAAGCTTTTTATAGTCATATATACCAGAAGTAAAAACCTAGTTTAGATTCCGCTTTATCATTGTTTCACTATATATTATAAATATCAGTGAAAGCATGTCTTCAGATCCCAGAAAACATTTCATAACCGTCGTATCAGCCAAACGTAGATAAGGCCCACGTGAGAAAACGTCTTTAAATCTCCAATAGACATTTCTTTCAAATAAACTTGATTCGGAGAGTTGGAAGATGGAATTTTTTTTTTTTTTAATATCAGGGAAAAGCCACCTACATCAGGAAAAATGCTAGAACATTCCAGGTGGGAATAAAAGAACAAAGCAGTTCTGTGCCCCACTCCAAAGGAAATAAAGAGTTGGTTTTACCCAGCAGTTTTCATTACAAGAGCTAATAACTCACTGGACCACAAATCTACTTATCCTAAAGGTCAGCGCCTGTCCCTAGCTCGTGTTAGATCAGTGAGTGCTCTGTGAAAGGAAAGTGTAAACTATGGAGTTGGTCACTCCCTGAGACCAACAGTATAACTGTACCACACGGGTCCCCTTGGGCATGCTCACCGGATGTCCTGTGAGGATGGGGAAACTCAGGGAATTTTAACAGGGACTTGGGTTTTTATATGGAGAGAGGGGGAGGGAGACTATTTCAAATAACCTTCATGTAGAGGAGTATGTCTGACCCATGAAGGACAGAGTTGCATGACTCCCCATGTAATAAGGGGCAGAGTCCTCCCTGTGTCCGTGAGAACCAGCCCCATGATCCTTTGCCCCGAATTTGAAATGTACCCCAAACAAAAATTTTTGCGATTCAGAAAGTATCACTTCACTCCTTCTATATTATCCTTGAGTTGTTCACACCGCGTTGCTTCCCTGTTCCGGCCACGCTCTGCCAAAACACACACGGAAGCCTCTTCTCACGGTGCTGCCCGGCCCGGGAGCAGGAAGTTCCAGAAAGCCTTCTTGTGAAATCAAAGCTCCATGTGCAAACCCGAGAGATTTAGATAAATGTCATGTGATGTCTTCAAGCCTTAGGAGTTTCTCGGAAAGCCAGTTTTACATACCGAAGGCTTGTCTGAAGCTGCGAGTCCCATCTCCAGAGGCCGCCTCTGGGCACCGTCCCGAATTCTCTCAACAGCTTCAGGAGAATTCGAGGAAGATCCTAAGCCCACACGGCCGCCTTGACTCACTAGAATCCAACTGACACGCACTCTCGACTTACAGAACGTCCTATAAATTCTGCTTTCATTTGAAAGGGGGCGGGATGAAGGGTTGGGGGTGACAAACAGCATCAGGTCCATAATAAAAGCAGGAGTGCTTCTGAGCACTTAGCCGTGCCCAGCACAATGACATGGCGCGGACTGTCATCGCCCCCTGAGGCAGGATATTCTTCACCATGTTACAAAGGAGCACACGGAAGCTCAAGGCGGTTACAAACAGCTCATCAAAGACACGTAGTGAGTAAGCGGAGGAGCCAGAACTCAAAGCTGTTCATCCAGAGACGGTTCACGTCATTCCGCGCCAGAGGGGTGGCCCGGTTTTACCCAAAAATAAAGCGACTTCTAGGCCTGTCCGGCCTGTGTTGCACTGTCCACATCTACCCAACTGCGACAGGAACTGAAGCCCATGAGGGGCTAAGCCAGCGAAATGTCCTTTTTCTCTCCTTACGTTCATGATGCTGTGCCATCAGGAAAGAGATTCGCAATCCTAAAACAACTTTTCCAGAAAGAGGTAAAGGTCTGAAGGGCCGTGGGTGGACCCTCCGAAGGCTGGATGACCAGAGGCCGTGCACGCCAAGCCCCGTCGCACACGGCGACCCGACTCCATCGTGGACCTTCACGGCAGCCCTCGCCCGTCTCTTCGGGCATTTCCTCATGGGAGAATGTCACGTGCCAGCCAGCACTGAAGGAGGACGTCCCCCTGCCCGTGAGCCCTCCAGCAGAGGCACCTGAGATGGGGCCACCCGCATGTGAGCACATACAGAGGATCTGCAGTTTTATCGCTCCTGAAATGCAAGGCCCAGGCTTCTCGGGCCATCATGTTTATCCCCGGGATCTAGGGTGTGATGTCTGGGTGTCGCTTGTTGGAACTGTGCTGGGCAGTCAGGGAGATGTGGCCCAGCATCCCGGCCAGGAGCATGACTCTCTTCCCAGCAGAATCTCACAATGGGTAGAGAGTACCAAGAGTCAAAACCCACAGAGCTGAAGTGACAGTGGGGCAGGGACAGACGGGGAGGGGGGGGGCCTCTGCTCTCCCTCCCCAGATGCCCCCAGGAACCTGCAGCACAAGATGGGCTGGGGCTGGTACAGAGAGAGAAAGGGTCAGAAACCTATAACAATCGGATAAAATGTTTTTAGCCCGTCTGGAATCTTCAGGCATCTGACTCTTTCTGCATTTGTCTTTACTATTGGTATTTATGTAATGGAAGGCTCACTGGGGACTCTTCATTTATTGGCATTTGTAATATTTGAGAGTCTTCATACATGTGGAGATTGTCTGAGCTTCTGGGAGAGGTGAGCAGACACTCTCCTATCCTCTGGGCTTTCTCAGTGCTCTTAAAAAAAAAAATAACAAACAAACAAAAAAAAACCCAAAGTTTCTAGAGTCCTTAAAAATAGCTCTTTATCTGATACTTAAGGCACTCACACACTCATACTCATTCTCTCTCTCTCTCTCTCTCTCTCACTCACACACACCACACACACACACACACACCACACACACACACACCTGCCAAAAAGGGCCTCAGGCTTCTACTACCTCAGGTGGGTTCCACTATCAGAGGCTGCTACCTGGAGGCATCTCATCCTCTCCCGAGCTGAAAATGGTCTCCTTATAGCTTCCACCCACTTATCCTGGTTTTGCCCTTTGGCACCGTAGTGAATAAAGAAGTTTAGTCCCTCTGCCAGGATGATGGTTTTGGTCTCTGTCTTCCATGATGAAGCCAGCCCAGCTTCATGTGAAGACATTTGTGGTTCAAATGAGACAGAAGGGACAGTTTTATAAATAAACTATGGAGGAAGAAAAACCACTTACTTACCACAAGTCACTCACCCTGTTCCTCCACCGAGCCCTGAATACCAAAAGGTGTGATAGAGTGTCCTAGCTTCTTGTCCTTTAACAGATTGAGTTCCTTTCTAGCCCATCGATGTATTGTTTAAAAGGTTAGGGTGTCAGAGCGAGCAGGAGATCTCATAAAGCCCACTGTACAAGGAGGGATACTGAGGCACAGACACAGAATGCTTTGTCCAAAGTCACACCCCTAGGAGTCAGCAAAGCCAGGAACAGAATTCAGGCCTCCTCTATGCCAGACCAAATCTCTTTTCCATATCACATGCTGCCTTCTCATCAATAAAAATGGCATCGGTCTAGAATCTTACGATGCCGGGTCTGGAGTTTCCCATGTACCTGTGATGACCAGGTTTCCTGAACCCAAAGCAGGGACATGTTGATAAATCTGAGTGAGCCCGGGAGGCAACGCAGAATGTCTGACACCGGAACTCCTCCAAATAGACTGAGATGTGCACTCATTCTTAGGAAGAAGACAATAAACTGTACCTTTCCCACGTACCGCAAGGATTGGCGTAAGAAGTCCTAGAGATAATAAATACAAGGAAATGTGAGATCCACTGTGAAGCAAGAAACCTTTCCCGAATCTGACCGCCCAATAGCTTTTGTCACTCTGTCCTGGTACCCAGAGCAGCCTCCTTGCCTCCATTCATTTTCCCATATTCAGGTCATAGGACTTAATCAAATGCCGGAGCAGGTTTGCAGTCGACCTGATCTGGATTCAAGTCTTGGCTCTGCCTTTTAGGAGCTGTGTAATCTAGAGCAGATCCTTAGTCTGAGACTTCGCTCCTTTGCCTATAAAATGGAAATAATCATTGCTGTTTCTAAGAATTAGACCGGCAAATCCAAAATTCATTGAGAATACGCTGTCATTTCCTTCAATGGACTATTTCCCTACTTAGTTAACAGCCCATACGCGCAAATCACACCAGCATGCTAACAGCCACCTTCATTTCCCCAGCTATTTATTTCTCATGTTAATTCAGGCTCTGCCTTCAGACTGTCTCCCCCTTGGACAGTCAGCACTTTCTGAGTCAGCATAACAGGAATAATAGGGCAGGCAGGAGGGAAATGAAAGAAAAAAATAAATGAGGAAGTGAATTAATGAAAAATTCTCCTCTCCATCCCCCATGCCTGGCACACAGTAGGTACGTAATAAACGTTTCTCGTATTAATGGAATTAAAATTTAAAATTCAATGGGTAGTGCGGAAGGAGGACAGAGGACGGGAGGCAGACGGCCAGAGAGAAGCAGCAGTGATTTAGCGGAGTGTCGCAGGCCAAGTGAGTCAAGCCCAGTACGATGGCTGGGCCAGACGGGAGGGCAGGGACGGGCCCTGGAAGTCTCCTGACTACGAAGATGAAGGTGGCACTGAAAACCCATATGGTGGGCTTCCTGCTTGTGTGACTGACGCAGGCACACGGGGCCTCACGCGCAGTAGGCCCCACGCTTGGTGTAACGCGCTGCTGTTGGCGTCTCGAAATTCTTCATATTTTTTCAGCACAGAGCCCCCCGCCTTGTCATTCTACACCGGACCTTGCAGATTACGTAGATGGTTCTGGATATACAACCGTGCTTTCTCCACTTACCCCAGAAGAACATATATTAATTCGAACAACGCAGATAGTTATACAGCCGAGTCACCCCCCAGACTGAGCAAACTGAGTGAAGTAATCCTCAGAAACGAAGCCGTAACTGTGACAGGAGGAGGGGCCACGGACAAGAACGAAAGCATTCGAATCTGCTTCTCCGGGACAGTCCCCTTGATGCAGGAAACCAGTGGGCACCAGGTGACAACTGAGTTATTCGTTGCAAGCCCGGATAAATCTTTGTCATGGGATAAAACCCACAAGGTCACCTGGTCACATTCCAAGAAGCATTAAAAGGCAGGTCACTCGTGTGACCGGGATCTAAGGAGTTAACTCTTTGACGTAAAGAACAGTAGGGTCTCAGAGAAGTTTTACATTGAACAAAACACACACACACACACACACACACACACACACACACACACATATATACACAACATGACAGCAAGTGGGGCAGCTTTCAAGTCCCTGTGTAAACATCACGGCTGACTTTGGAGTTTTGGAACTCTTACTCCTAAAAAACCTTATATTTTATTTTCAAATGGCATCCCCCCTGCCAAGAAGTTACATTTTTTCCCCCTTCTTTAAATAAGCAGCAAGGGGAATGGCATGATGAACAAATTTTATTTCTCTGGTTCAGCTTTTTCCATCCCGAACGTGGCCTCCGCGAGGCCAGATGGCACCACAGCGATTGCTCGTAAGTCAATACATCTGGCGACATTCCCGAAACGACAAACCTGACGGAGCGACGTCCAGCGCCTGCACAAAGCCTCTTTTCAGAGCGTTTGCCCCGGGACTTGTCTGCTGGAAGCAGAACCTAATGTGTGAAAACAGAACAAAACTGAGCTCTTTCACCGCCCCGCGCTGAAGTTCCATTTTCACTGCTTTTGGTCCGGCGACTCTCTCACTGCCCCGCCCCTGCACCTCTGCCGACGGAAGCCCCGCGCCTTGCCTTCCCCGCCTGACGCCGAGCGCCCGCTCCGGCCTCCACACGCCCACTGCCCCAGAACCGCCCGAGTTCAAAGCAGACGACAATGACCCCATTGGTTTCTGCGCTAAGGGCTTCAAACTCATTTAGGGAATTAGCTGCAGTAAGGACCCGTGAGAGACGTGAGCTTCGGAAGGAACTGGAACCTGCCCCCTCGCCAATCTTTCACCAGCAGAGTTTATGAGTCAGGCCTGTGCGTGACCTCTGACCTCCGGTAGGACAGCAATCTGTTGGGGAGAAGCTAGCATGACCACAAAAACTGATGGGAGATTGGGAGGGAGAGAGGAGGGGGTACGGGAGGTGGGGGAGAGAGAGAGAGGGAGAGAAAGAGAAAGACTGACTGCTGGAATTTAGGAATTTGTAAAAAAAAATCACTTCCCCAATACATCATTCAGGCGGCCCACCCAGTTAAATCGATTTCCAGCACCTTCCTCAGTGAAGTCTCGACCTGATGTGGAGCGGTCATCCGGGTTGCTTCTTTGGCCGACCTTTTCTCATGATGCTATTCAACTAAAGTTCATTGAGTGCCAACTAGGTGTCAGACTCCAGGATGCAGAATTAAGATAGAATGGATTCTACTCTCAGAAGCTACAGTCTAGCGGGAGACAGGTAATAAACAAGAAAACAAAGGGATATACTAGGTCATTGTGGCAGGAATGAGCATAACGAAGTAAATAAACAGAGAGGTTGAGAGAGAGAGCACGCGACGAGGGTGGAAAGGTAGGTGGCTTCAGGTGCACGCGACGAGGGTGGAAAGGTAGGCGGCTTCAGGTGGGAAGATCAGGAAAAGCCTCTGATCTGAACCTAAAGGATAACAAGGAGCCAACCAGCCACACGGAGATCTGAACAAAGCCTTCCGGGCTGAGCCGCTGGCCTCGGGCAGAGACCCTAGGAGGGAGGGCGTCTGGCTCAAAGAACAGAGGGATGGAGTGAGCCAGGGCACAAGCTGGAGGGGCCGTCAAAGAGGAAGCCAAGGGTTTTGCTGTCTGTGGAAAGGGGTTGGTCTTGCCCTACGTTGGTGGTTCTCGGCAGGAATCAGTTTTGTCCCCTAGGGAACATGTGGTAATATCTGGAGACATTTTGGGTTTTCACAACTGTGGGGTAGAGGAAGAGAGGTTAGTGCCACTGGCATCCAGTAAGTAGAGACCAGAAATGTTTAAAATCCTATATTGCACAGGAAAGCCCACGCAACCAGAAAAATCGCCTTGTCCTACATGTTAACAGTGCCGACGTTCAGAACCCCCGCTCTAAGTGTGGCGGAAAAAACAAAGGAAAGATTGAACCAGAGAAGCGTCGTGCTGGTGCACCAAGAAAATTCTAGGCAGCACAATGGGATATGAAACTCTTCACTGATCACCCTGAAATGTTAATTCGTCGAAGAGAACATTTGTTCTCCTTCTGGAAGAAAGCCTATAAACATCTTGGTGCCATATTTGCACTCCCAAAAGTCCCCAAGCACACAGCCGCCACCGAAGACCAAGCTTCCTGGAGCAGTAGCCAGCTTGGCATCGTTCCGTTTCCTGGCCCCACTCGCCATGTTCCTCCGGCAACTGTGGCTTTGCTTCTCAATTCTAGGTGACATTTGAGCTCCACACAGTTTGTCTAAAACTGTTGAGAATGTAAAAGGCAGGATATTCTTTCGCGTTTACGGCTTGGTTCTGGGGGTGGATTCATATGCCCCGGCTCTGAGTAATTCAGTAAGTCACAGGCAGGAAGTCTGTCCCCAGGGTCAAAGGAGAGTTAAAACTTCTGGCCATGGCCAGGCCCATGGATTCCACCCAGTAAAAGAAGGCAAGAGTCAGTATGAGTCAACACTCGCAATGTTTTATTCCTTTCTTTAGGAATGTACAGATTTAGAATCACTCAACCACCGGAACCAATTAATCAATTAAGGTGAAGATAATAAATGGTATTCCCTATTATGCTATGTGAGTTTCCTTCTATGGCTATTAATTTCCTACCAGATCCTTCCAAGCTAACCCTACTCTGCTGTACCTCTCTTCTTCATTTCCTCTGTCATCAAATATAGAAAACGTGTCCTCCATGCACTCGATAATATATTACTATGAAGCTGTTGCTTAATCACTTTATGTTGAATAGTCTATCACCCACAACCAGATTAGAAAGGAGAAACAAGATCTGACTATCTTTGAAGTGTTTTTCATCTAGTTCTGCTCCCCACACCGTCTCCTTTCTTTCAGTTTTGCCGTGAAAGGGTTAAGCTCTTTGTATAGTCCAGATTTGTTTTATTAATATGAAGCACTTCTCTCTTTGAAGTCAAACACTGGAAGAATTTACTAAGGCACATTTAGCATCTTAGCACTAAATGGAAAACACATTCAAAAGTCATAACAGTTGAAGATTTGGATTACAGGTCCGGCAAAATTGAAGCTATGGTGTAAAACTAGGGGTATACACACACACACTGCATGTGACAAAAAGTTAGAATGCTATCTGAAAGTCAAAAATGCAAGACCTGTGATGTCACTGCTCAAATTTTGTTAAATGCGTGTTTCCTCAACTCATTTCCTCCATTTCGCAAAAATATTTAAGGTTGTTTTTGAATGCTACCACACTCTCAGACGAAAGGTCCAAACTATGGCAAAATTATTTTGGAGAACAATTTGTCCCTGCCTAATAAAGTTGAAGATGTGCTTCCTTAAACTTCCCACGCTCCAAGAATGCCACCTCTCTGAACAGTCCCACACGCGAGCATTGCCACGTGCAACGTACCAGGGGGCTCGTTACGGCAGTCACAAGTGGCAACAACGAAAACGTCCCTCAGGAGGCGAACGGGTAAACAAACTTTAGTTTAGTCGTATAACAGAATTCCATTTAGCAATTAAAATGAAGTAGATTTACATATATCAACACCATTTGGATAAAATCTGAAAGCACCAGACTATTGTTTACGGCTACCCATGTAGTGGAAACATAAAAAACAGACATGACAATGACAAACATCAAGCCCAGTAGAGCTGTGGTCTGGAGGCACTGAGTAATAGCAGTGGCGGCATACGTACTCAAAAACAAGTGACATTTACATAATGTGTCAACCCTGAGAGGGTAGACAGAAGACGGCACACCTGTATCTGTGCCATATTCCTTCTTTTTAATGGGCTCTGAAGCTAATTTGATGTTGGTATGTAAGGAACTCTTTTTGTTGTTTTCTGTGTTCTGTTATCTTTTGAAAGGAATAATAAAGTTTTTGAGTGTTTCAATGCTCAAACTAAAGCCAAATTTTGAAAGTTAAATTCTGCTGTTTTACCATCCTAGAGCAAAGAGACTATCTCTGCTGATTATAATTTCTACTTCTCTAATCACCTCAGCTTCATAAATTACCATATTTATCCCAGCCTGTCACTTCTACCTGGAAAGTAATCTAGGAAGCCTAATTATCAATTCTGAAGATGCTCAGCCTACAAGATAAATGATACATGGGAGAGGCATCAGAAAACGCAAACCCTGGATGTCCTGTGACTTTTTAAAACCAGAGTGAGCAAAACTCCCTCCAAAGACATAGAACTGCAGTCCTGACGTGGGGAATAATAATCCTGATCGCAATAGTAATCATCACCACCACCACCACGAGCCCTTGCGGGGCCGGGCCCTGGGACCAGGTGCTTTGCCTCCATCGGGCATGCGAGCCACATGCCAGGTGGGTAAGGTCCTCTAATTACGCCTCTATCATGGGTGGGGAAACTGAGGCATAGAGAGGCTAAATCACTCATCCACGGTCACACAGCTGGTAGTGGTGATGATTGTATCAGGAGATTAGTCACAAAATCCCTCATCCTTTCCATTCACCCCGAGCTGTAATTAAATGGGTTAAACTGCTGACTGGTCCTTTAGCATTTCATCTATCGAGATGCTACAGGAAGTTGGCCAAAGCCCAGGATTTGCGTGCTGGCATCCTGACACCAACCTGTTCGTCCTGCCTGTGCCTGGGGCGCAGCTTCATTTTTCTCACAAAATCTCAGACTTGGGTCTAGATCAGCACAAGGGTCAGGCTGGATGGCTCAGTGCAGAGCAGGGCAGAGGCCGACCCCACTTGTAAGCAGCTGAAGGGAGAGCAGGAACAGAGGGGGAAGGAGTCCCCACTTCTAACCTAGATGACGCCGAGCTGTCATGTCACATGACCCACCAGAAATCCCCAATGAGTAGCCATGTCAAGTCCCACTCTGTCTGGCCTGGAAAACAGTATGAACAGCTATCACATCTTAAGCTATGTCCCAGGCACTGTACCAGATACATGCTTTGCCTCGCCTCCCTCAATCATACAAAAGCCTCTGAGTTCGCCATCATTGTCTCCACGCCACAGATGAAAAACTGCAGCTCAGAGGCTTAAATAATTTGCCGAGACTTGCAGTGGCAGAGCTGGGATTCGAAGCATTTACTCTAATTCCAAGTCCATGCTCCGCCCCTACACCTCACAGCCTCTTCCTTATGCGGTACATGGTTGAACATGGGTCCCCCAAAAGATACGTCCATATCCTGACTCCAGTCCCTGTGAATGTGACCTCAACGGGACATAGTCTTTGCAACTGTAATTAAGTTAAGGATCTCTAGATAAGATCATCCTGGATTTGGGGTGGGCTCTAAATCCAATGACTGATGTCTTTAAAGACAAAGGAAGAGGAGATTTAACAAAGACACAGGAGAGAGGCCTTGTGCAAAGATGCAGACAGAGATCAGCGTTAAGTTGCCACACGGCAAGGAATACCAGGACTCACCAGGAGCTGGGACAGAGACATGGAACAGATTCTCTCTCAGTCTCCGGAAGGAGCTGTCTCTGCCGGTACCTTGAACTTGAACTTCTGGCCTCCAGAACTGTTGTCTTGAGCCGCCAAATTTGTGGCAATTAGTTGTGGCAACCCTAGGAAACTGATACTCGCACTCAACTGTTACAGGACCCGGGACCTTTACAAGTTTCATCACGAATCCTACAGACGGCCACCAAAAGCAACATCAGCTCAACAGTTTCAGCCCAGCTGGCACTGAACAAGAATGCCAATGATGTTGCTCTTTAAAGGCGAGTGAGAACACAATAGCAAGTGTGCATTTCACAAAGAGCTCGCAATTTCTGCACAAGAGAGTTAAAATTTTGCATAGTTTGGGGCTCTGTGTTTAACAGCCAGACATCTGAGGTGTGGGGAGTCTGATTTCCGAGGCCGTCAGCTAAGATGCCTGAGCAACGCATACAGCGCTCTCGTGCCATCTCTCCTGACCAAAAGGGCAGAGGGAAATACAATTACCCGTAAGCACCATGACACCTTTTCCTCACACCGTGTTCTAACATCTTCAGTCATATTTGTAATACTTTCAGATGGCCTTTGAGTCCCAGCAAATTCACATGGCTAAACACCATTGCTTTGTCCTGAGCTCCAACCCGACCAAAAAAAAAAATTGCAAGATGAGTCTGATTTCCATTGTCAGACCAGGTGGCCCACTTGGAATTTGCTCCTCAGAAAACAGTTCAAGTCACCCAAGTTCTGGCTCTGTTGGGGCCTGGGTCATCACCATAACTGTCATCCTCATATGGAATTAGACACTTGGGGCCAGCCTGCACAGGAAAGTCACAGAAATGGGCTCACCAGTGACCACTGTCACTTGTCATAGCAGTAGAGGTTATGTTTTCATACTCCAAACACTCTTTAAATCAGTGTCTTCTGGACATTTTCTCTTAACCTTAATGAGGTGCCAGCCTCTTAAGTGAGAGAAACTTTAATTACGTTCAAACTGCGGACAATGTTTTTGCACCCAAAATAGACTTCGGGTGAGGTGTCTACATGAGAACGTGGTTATCGGAAGATATTCCACTTACATCTCAAAAATCCAGAAACACGATGCTTTTCTCAGAAACGCCCCTTCACTGAAATGAATTCTTCTATATTAAATCTCATATGAATCCTTGTACAAAATGCATATGGCCTTGTAGGATGTTCTACATGCATGAGGACACACCTAGAGGTCCACCTTGTCCGACAGCCATTAGGGTCTGCACAGTTGCTATGAGTTGCCCAAACTAACTCTACTTAATTTTACATACAGCCCAGAACGTTCTATTCCAGGACTCACCCTCATTCCCACACAAATCTATGCTAACTCCATCTTGCAACCATCTAGAATCAAGCAAAAGGGTACGGTTACTGTTCTTGATTTAACCGATTAATGCCGTGAGCTGCAATGGCTGATGGTCCCACTTCCCCAGGGTCTAGAGAAAGGCTGTGGGATTCAGGGTGCCTTAACTTGAGCTTACAGAACTCATGGGGCCTGTGAATGAGGATAGAAAAACAGTAAATCTGTATCTTCCCTAACCTCTAACTGAAATTTATCATTTCCTGTAAATATAAAAGGCAGCAAACCGAGGTAATATTAGTAAGATTAAATGTCAAAAATATTCACATCACATTAAAGTTGCTGCATATCTCAAAATTTCATTTACATTCATCATCACTACTCCAAAATTACATTAATGAGAAAACCTGCTTCTAGTGCTTGTTATTCAACATCTTAATTAAAAGTACGTGTATTATGATATCTTTCACATTTTTTGGTAATTCTATTTTGGTATCATCAGTTTCCCTTATAAACCTATACGTTTTGTTACATGCATTTACGAGCACCGATCTTAGCTGCCAAGGGGGTCCATGGCACAAAAATAGGTGAAGAAGCCCCTCACCAAACAGCCCTGCGCCCAACCTCAGCCGTGCAGGCATCAAGCACCTCTCTTAGCTACTCCTCAGCCCACTGGATTCTCCGCTAAAGTGACCCTGTATTTCTCTCTGGCTACTCCCTCCCTGTCAGATTTGCCACGGACCCTCTATGGAACCCTTCTGACCAGCCAGAAAGACAAGCCACTCCCTCTCTCCAACCCCAACTCTAAAATGACTCTAGCGTTTTGCTTCCTATTGTTTATATCATCAAAAATTTATAATCTACTTTTTTTGTTGTTTTCCAAATACAAAATGTTGTCATTATATTGAATGTGCTTTAAAAAATACTCGCGGCCACCTTTGCGTCACCAAGACCCCATTACTGCCGCCGTCCTTCACTCACTGTCTGCAGGGCCTTCGAAGCCTACCACCCCCACCGGACTCCCTCTCCACCCTCACCCCGCCTAGAATCAAGCGGCCTTTCTCCGTCATAAATGCTCCCTGCGTGAGTCGTCGGCACTCTGCCTCCACCAAGAGGGACGCCACAGTCACCCCACGACTCCATCTCTACCACGTCAGCTATGCCTCCTGCCACCAAAGATCTCGTCACTCTGTGTGCTCACTCTAATACCGCCTGTGGAATAAAGCAGATTGCCCGGGATGGTAGGAAGGCCGTCTGAAGGTCACCAGTGTCACCGTCTGCCTGCTCCCACTTCCCCACATCCACACCCCAGAGTCAAGATTCTGCATCCACTGTTCCTTTTCCTCAGCTGGCCCCACCTGGGTCTCAAGTCCCCCACGCCTACCTGTGAAGGTCACACCTTCCTCCGAGGCCTGCCTCTCCTCTGCCTGACCCAAAAACACTTCCCCGATCTCCTTGGCTGGGATTACACTCTCCTTCCCCCCAAAACTCCTCTAGCCCTTTGGGCTTACCTCCCTTCCAGCACCCGTGAAGTCTGTTTGGCTTTATACAGCAGAATCACAACGGAGGTTAAATAACTTCCATCAGCTTTTCACATCAAACGAAAAGTACACATATGAATTCTCAAGAAAAAGAACAATGAGAATGCAGGGAATTCTCCTGCCGGGCCCCTCACTGGGCATTTTGTCTCTGAGAAAACACAGGGGGACAGACACATCTGCTACCCCCACATGTCTCTTGTCCTGGAGGCATCTCCCCTCTCTGAGAATCACTCTAGCATCTCAAGACCTGCACTTTCAGAATCACGTGGTCCCAAACACAAGCCGACGCCTCCAGCTGGAGCATAGATGAAAGAGTGGTGTCCTACCCTGGTGCTGGACGAAACCCGGGCTGAGCCGGACTTTTTGAAAAGATGCCGAGCTCCACCGTGTTTGGACTCGGCATTTTTTGCCCGTGGACTAGCTTTACAACCTCACCTACTTCTGAGAGGTGGCCCCCTCTCTCGACCATTTGCCTCTTCCCCCAGACTTTGGGCCCCTAGAGCATGGGGATGTGTCACTCATCTCTGTGTCCCCTACAGGACTCAGCACCTTGAAAGTACCTCACGACCGTGGGTACCTCCAGCTGAGCAAAGGGATCAGAGATAGAAACATTGCTCATTGACTAAACTGTAGTATTATTTAACTCACCTTTTCTCAACATAAATACAGACTTCCTAAAAAATACTTTGGATAATATAACATTCTGATCAACGAAATTACCAGTTTTCTAAAATTCCCAAATCCAACGTGGTATTTTTCCCCTGTGGTATAGCAAAAATTACAACTTCTGGATAACTCTGATTAAGCCCGGTATTGAGATCTCATTAGAAGTTTTCAACTTATTATTGAACTAGGTTCTTATCTACCTGCCACCTGCCTTTAAAATGGCATGTCCTCATTTATTTCAGCCCTCTGGTCTAAAAGAAAAGCGAGCCAAATAACAATTACAATGAAATATCACTACATTAATTACAAAAGGAAATGGGCTCTGAACAAAGCGAATGCTGCAGGCAACGAGCTGCCCACTGCGGATCGGACCATTTCAAAGGACGAAATAGAAAATTGAAAAAGATCAATATCGAGGCGAGGCAACGGTGATCTGTAACAGCAATAAATAAAGATGTCTTTCAAGGGCCATTAACCACTAATCACATCTTGGATCAAAACTAGCAGAACAGCTCCTGAGCTGTTTGAAGGGGAGGCCACTGGGTCCATCCTGAAAATCCAGGGGCACACTGATGGATTTGTTTCACGTTGATGAAACCTCCATTGTTTCGGTCACTGGGGACGTGGAGGGTCTTGCAGAGGGGCCTGAGCACGTGCCCAGCGCGGACTGGATCGCCCCCTTCCAGCTTGCGATTACTCAGCTCACAATACCGAGACTCCGTGGAGAGAAACAAGAGGGGCAGGATAGATGTCATTCCTGAAAAGAGGCTACAAGGTATGGATTACACAGCTGAGTTACACCTTGGTATGGAGTAGGATTTCAAGGACTTGAGCCACAGCCCCAGGCCTCCTGGCCAAAGCCTCCCTCAGCTTTTGGAATTTAAAAAACAAAAACACAGTGGGAAAAAAAAAAAGCGTGCCTTTAGGGAAGGGTCCTCCAGCCTCATGGCAACCAACAGTTCTAACAGCTGAAACTATTCAACAAACACATCCACAAATCACTTCCTGGTATGGTCTAACCTTGCCACCCAAGCGTGGTCCATGCATGAGCATCATGGGCCTCACCTGGGAGCCTATTAGAGCTGCAGAATTTCAGCACCCCCTTCCCATGCCCAGACCTACTAAGTCCCAATCGGCATGTTGACAAGATTCCTGCGTCATTTTCAGACACATGAGAATTTGAGACGCAGGATACAGAACAGCTGTTCTTGCAGCCAGCTGCACATGAGACTCACCTGGGAAGTTGGATGGCAGTTCTTTAATACTGATGTCCAGGCTCCAACCCCTGAGATTCTTACCAGACTTGGGCGAGGAGCAGGTGTCAGTTAAAAGAAAAAAAAGAGAAAAGAAAACCAAACCAAACCAAACCAAAACAAAACTACACACACACACACACACACACACACACACACACACACACACACACACGCACACACACGCACACACGCACACACTCGCCTGATAAGTCCGTACCAATATTTGCTGAACGATGCACTCAGTCACCAAAACTCTGCCCCTGCCCGGGTTCCCTAATCTGGTGGAGGTGGAAGCAGAAAAAGATGAAGAGTTTGAGAAAGGCTTAAAAGGACAGTGGCTTTCAAGTGCTGAGATCAAATTTGCTTTCATTTTTAAAAAAAGAAAAACAACATATATTCTTAGATTTATAATGTCAGACTCAGAGACTAAAGGTTAAAAAAAACAAACAAACAAAAACTTTAAATCTCATCCCCTGTCTCAAGACAACAAATCTTCCCTTCATCTCAGTAACTTACCGGCATAGAAGAGAACTCATTTATTCACTGTCTAGGAACAAATCTTATCATCAAAAGCCTAATGTGCCTTCTGATTCAAGTGGTCATGCTCCCTTGGGGCCTAAAGCCATGCTGTGGGGCCTGTCGATGAACGATCATCTGTGGATCATATACGATTGCTCACTGGGTGTGTAAACACGAGATTGTTGTAAGATATAAGTAACTGCATGTGTACTTCCCCGAGCTGGCCAGACTCCTGCATGTGTCCCACAAAACAGTGAGCAGTGTAATCTATTCCTAATTGATGAATTGATGACCTAATCTAGACTGCTGATTGAAACTGAGATTAAACAGGGTTAATCTTGCTACGGGAAAGGGCTTTCTACCTATGACCCAAACCCAATGCAATAAAAGGAAAATTTGACAGATATGGATAATGTTATTTGTTATGCAAAGTCATCTGATAAGCTGGAAGAAAATATTCTAAATATACAACACCAACAAAGGGCTACTATTCATAATTATATAAAGACCTCTTAAAATTTGTGGGGCAAAGGAATAAAACACAATCAGAAAAAAAGACATGAATAGACAATTCACAAAAGAGATCTAACAAATGACCCTCAAACAAATGAAAAACTTAAAACTCATAATTAGAAAAATTCAAACTCTCCTAAGATACCATTTCTCACCTACCAGGCTGGCAAAAATTTGAAAACATGACAATATATCCTCTAGGTGAGGCTGTGGAGAAACAGGCACCCTTGTCCACTTCTGGAGGGGATGCCATTGATATCTGTTAGTAACCGCCTACGCCAAGCCCACATCTAGAAATCCACCTCGAAGATAAACTTTCAACAACATAAAGATGCATTTGGACAAGGTCATTTATTGCAGCATCATTTGTAACTGCAAACTTTTGGAAACTACATACATGCTTTATTGAACAAGCTACGGCACATCCACGCCCCGAATGCAGCTAAGCTTTTTTTTTATGAGCAAGTTCTCTCTGTGGACTGCTTCATGAAGTGAGAAGAACAAAGCGCAAGAGTCCCTGGAGAACGGCACCCATCACACGCAAAAGGAAGGGGGCTTGTGGGTTAGCTTGCTGGAGCTGCTGTCACAAACTGCCGCAAAGGAGGGGGCTTCCGCCACGGAAAGGTGGCGTCTCACAGGTCTGGAGACCGCGAGTGTGAGATCGAGGTGGGTTCCTTCTGAGGACCATGAGAACAATCTGTTCTCCATCAATGATTTGTTACAAAAATAAAATATACAAAGTATGCAAAATGGCTAGCATGGTGCACACGGCATAGGAAATGTATAATAACTAACTATTATTCTCCTGCCATCATGGAGTTCCCAGTGTGGGGGAGGGAGGCGGTACATAAGAATCACCAGTACATGTTGGTGGCTGTTGCCGTCACGATTTTTGTTTTTTAAACCCAAAAACCTGAGCTTAAAAAGTTTTAAATTCACCTCACACCCACTAGTGAATCAGAATCCCTATGTCTAGGGTCAGATCATGTACGTTTTTTGTTTTGAACTCTACAGATTTTTCCAATTAAGATGGAGAAACACGGACTGAATTGACGATCTCATCTGCAACAACCAAAAACCCTAACAAAATACATGAAACAACAGCGGCCATGGCACCAGACAATGAGAAACAGTGATTCCTAGGAAACAGGAAATAAACACGGCGAGCCCTAGAATCGCCTTGAGAGAGTCTGCAGGCTGTGACACAAAGAGGGGAAACTGAGGCAGAGCTTCACAGACTGACACGCAGCTGAAAGTCCGGGAAGACCAAAACAGAGAAAGTTTATAGGACAAAGAGGAGTAAACGGCGCAGAGAGACAACCCCGGAGGTCTCTTGAGGATCCCCTCCAAAGGTTCGGCAGAGGACTAATCCATGCACGTGAAGAAGAAAGCTACCCCAGGCCAGGGAAAGAACCACTCAAAAAAAAATTAGAGGAAATGCTCCCAGGCAGAGTACTAGTAGAGTACTAGTAAAGTACTAGTTCCCACCTGCCACACCAGAAAAACGCATAATCACGGGGCATTTTGTTGAATACTCAGGAATGTATTACCTCAGTAGTGGGGAATAATTAGCCCTAGAATGAGCACTGTTCTGAAATAACCTAACAAATCGTAATTGCAAGATTCAAAAGAATGAAACTGCTTCCAAGTCACTTAACTGCATCCCAGAACAAAGCTCAAGAATATTTACAGAACACAAAAAAACTCATCACCTAATGAGGTAAAAACCACAATGTGAGGCACCCAAGCAAAAATTACTAGGCATGTGAAGAGGCAGGAAAATATGACCCCTGATGAGAAAAATAATCGGCCAATTGAAACTGACCCAGAACTGGCATAGATGTTAGAATTTGCTGACAAATGACACTCGATCCGTTATTATAACCTTTTAAACATATGAAATAGTTAACTAGAGACATGGAAGATATTTTTTAAAGTCCCACATCGAATGTCTATGAATGAAAAGTACACTGGGTGAGATTAATGGCCGATTAAACATTGCAAGAGGAAAAAAAAATAGTCAACCTGAAGACATAACAAGAGAAACCATCCAAAATGAAACACACTGTAAAAAAAAAAAGAAAAAGGAATAAAAATAAATAGCACATCAATATGCTATGGCACAATTTCAAGCCACCTAATACATGGTTAATTGCAGTCCCTGAAGGAAAAGTAGTTAACAGAAAAAATATTTGAAGCAATAGCTAAAAACTTTTCAACTTAATGAAAATTATAAACTCACCACCCAAGAAGCCCAATGAACCCCAAGCAGAAGAACTATGAAAAAAACTAGACTGAGGCACACCATTGTCAAATTGCTCAAAACCAGTGATCAAGAGAAAAATCTTAAAAAACAGCCAGAGAAAAACCCATGTTATGTAGGGAGGATCACAAAAATTAAAATGCCAGTAGATTTATCGTTACAAATGATGCAAGCAAGAAGACATTGACATGACATCCTTAAAGTACTGAAAGAAAACACCTGCCAACCCAGAATTCTGTGTCTGGCAGCAAGTCTTTTGAAAATGAAGGCAGCTGCAAAATAAAAATCATAATATTAGATTATAAACCAAAACATAAATAAATACCCATAAATCCATACTGACATAATCAAACGAATGAATAAGATGTGCAGACTGCACATAGCAACTTCCTTCCAAAGACCACAGAACAGAAAGGTGAGAGGCAACTTTATAGTGAAGAAACCTGAAACACCAGGTTAGCCAGGTGATTAAGGTCCATAGCAACAGTGATAAGTCATGTGGAAATATGTAGCCCTCATATGATGTAATGAAAAATGACACTTTACCCCTGTGCTCTTCCTCCAAAAGCCCCATACCTCTAGTCTAATCATGAGACAAATATCAGAAAAATACCATATTGTGGGACACTCAACAAAATATCTGACCAGTACATCTCAAAACATTCAAGGTCGTAAAGAAAAAGGAAAGTCTGAGAAATTATCACACAGCCAAGAGGAGCCTAAGAAGACATGATTAAATGTAATGTGATATTTTGGAACAGAAAAAGGACTTTACGTAAAAACTACTCAAGGATATACAATAAAGTAAGGACTTTCATAGTGTTGACAAACGTATCACATTTGTAAGACGTCGACCCCTGGGAAACTGAGTGTGGAGTATTCGTGAACTGTTTCTATTATCTTTGCATTTTTCCTATGAGCAAAATCTTTCTAAAATAAAAGTTTATTAAAATAGAATATGAAAGCAAGATAGAAACATTGTCAGATATGTAAAAGTTGAAAGAGCTTATTACCAACAGGTCCACTCTATGACCAAGGTTAAAAGATGTCCTTCAGGCAGAAAGAAAATGACACCAGATGAGAATCTGAATGCACACAAAGAATTCTGAATCATCAGAAAAGGATACTATATGTGTAAACATATAAGACTTTTTATTATCTAAATCTCTTTAGAAGATAATTGACTTTTAATTCCACCAAGCAGCCCCATTCCTCCCAAGTACGTATCACCACGTACCTTTCAGAATGGCTGACATAGAAAGTAGTGTTACCCCCACATGCTGGCAAGAACGTGAAGAAACTGGGTCATTCATATGTTGCTGGTAGAAATGCAAAATGGTGGAGCCATTCTGGAAAACAGTTTGGCAGTTTTACAAAACTAAACATTTGATCTCAGAAAAATAAAAACACATTCACACAGAACCCTGCACACAATTGTTAAAGAAGGAGTATTATTTACAGTGCCTCTTTCCACAAAAACTGGAACCACTCAAATGTCCTTTGATAGGAGGATGGTTGAACAAGCATGGGCCGTCCATACAACGGAATACGACTCAGCAATAAAAAGAACGAATGTTGATTCTCGCGATAACTTAGATGAAAAAGTCAGTCCCCAAAATTTACACACTGTATGAGTTTATTTGTATAACATTTTTGAAAGGACAAAACTTTAGAGATGGAGAACGGATTGGTGGTTGTAAGGAGTTGAGAGTGGATGGTGAGAGGGAGGTAGGTGGGTTTTACTATAAATGTACCATTGAAAGGATTCTTGTGGTGATGGAAATGTTCTGTGTTTCAACGATCCTTGAGGTGACATTTTCCAGAATTGTGTAAGACGTTACTATTGAGGAAAACTGGGTAAGTGGCACCTGGAATTTGCCTGTGTTACTTTCTACGACTGCATATTGACCTACAACTATATCAAAATAATTTTTAAAAATTAAATTTAAATGAATTATAGTCCTAAATGCCAGACCTAAAACTAGAAAACTTCTGGAAAACCTAAAAGAAAGTCTTTGAGTTAGGCAAACAGTTCTAAGAGCAGAAAGCGAAAGCACAATCCATCAAAGAACAAACTGATAAACTGGACTTCACCAAAAATAAAACTGCAGCATTTAAGACATTGTTAATAGAATGAAAAGACAAGTTACAGGCTGGGAGGGAGAAACTCTGCCAAGTCTATATCTAATAAAGAATTTGTATCCAGAATATGTTTTTTTAAAAACCTCAGAACTCAACAACAAAACAGCTCAATTTTTTTTAATGAGCAAAAGATTTAAATAGAAAGTCATCCAAAATGATATACATGCGATTCACATAAAAGATGTATAATATCACCAGTTATTAGAGAATTGCTAGTTCAACCCACAGTGAGATACCACTACCTGTTACGGTGGCTAAAATGAAAAAGACCGACCATACCAAAGGCTGACAAGGATATGGGAGACTGGAACATTCATACTCCACAGGCGGGACTGTCAAATGGTGCAACTACTTTGGAAAACAGCTTAGCAGTTTCCTAAGAAATAAACACACGCCTCCTAAAGGATAAACTATTCTACTCCTCAGCTTTCGCACAAAGGGAGTTATATGCCCACATGAATACTTGCACGTGAATATCTATGACCCCTTTATTCGTAAGAGCCAAAAACTGGCAACAGCCGAAATGTGCGTCAATAGATAAATGAATAAATGATGGTCTATTCACAGTAATAAAAAGTAATGAATGATTGGTGCGTACAACATGATGAATCACACAAAGAATATGTGTTGAAAGGAGCTGGCAAAAAATAGAACAGACAACGGGCTGGGTGATTCCATTTATATAAAATTCTACAAAATGCAAATTAATGCTTACTGAAAGATGAATGATATTATTGCGGGTGGGGAGAGGGGGGCTGAAGGAGTAAGAAGGGGCACAAGGAAACTACTGGGGTGATGGAACGCTGTGATGTTTCGGAGGATGCGTGTGTAGTCGAAACAATCAAATCATACACTTTAAATATGTACGATTTATCATATGTGAATTACAACCCAAAGCTGTTTAAAATAAAGACCCTAGTTTTCTCATTAAACTATTTATGTGAACATATATTTGACTTTTTTTTTGCTAAAAAATAAATATGTCGAACATTTCTCTGTATTTCCACTATGGTGAATATTGACAGATAAAACCCTCAAACAAGTTCTTTGAGGTCCTTGATTTTTAAGAGGCTAAAAAAATTTGAGAACTGCCGTCCTAAGGGATGGAGATTCATCTCCATCTGTCTTTTCATCTTTCTCAGCATCACCAGCACCCAAACAGGACTGGGCACTTGATGGGCACCCAGCAGATATCGGCAGAGCGGCTCGACGACTCTGTCCCACAGCTGTTTAATCATTCTGTCTCCTTCACTGGCTTCACTGAGGAAATGAGGGGAATTCTATCTCCTCTTTGCATGGATGAAAAGATGCTCTTTGAAGCCATTTCCCCAAATCCCAGCCTCTGAGGAGGAGCTGGGGACAGTGGGCCTGATTTCTGGAATGTTCTCTTGCTGCTTGCTCAGGACCATTGATTCTTAAAGCAAAGCCAGACCCTGTGCTCAGGACAACACACAGTGCCATATGCTGGACATGGCAGCTTTAGGGGACAGTGAGACCCCCCCAAAAAAAAACTGAATAAAACATCCTTGAATGCACCATGGCCTGGCAGTCCAAAGACACCCCAGCATCCTCACCTGTCCCCTTTCAGGGAGCAGCTGGCTTCCTTGGCTCCCCCTCAGGCAGAGCCCTGAGCAGATAACTTCACAAGGGTTCCAGGGCGCAGGCTCACCTGGCCCAGGAAAAACAGGAGGAGTGGGCACGCTGCCTCAAGATTGTAACGCGCTCACAGATACACCTGGCGTTAAACAAAGAGAGTTTTCTATTCTACTGGGAGCGCAGCTTGTGACATTTGCTGCTTTTGTCCCACAGGCTAAAAGTGGGGTAGGTACTAGAAACTCCCATTGATGGCCATGGGATCATGTCCTTTAAATTAAGTGGCTCCTGGCCACAGATCCGGGTGGTAAATTATCTGCTGTGGGGAAGAGAAAGACAAAGGGAGGCGACAGCTTCCTGTGGCAGGCGAGGCCTGCTCTCCTCTTGTCCCGGTCTCTTTCCCAGACTATGTCACCATATGCCTGCCTTCAAACCTGCACTCCACACTACAAAGCCACAGGAGTCCCAACAGTACGTACTGACATAAAAATAGACACATAGATCGATGGAATAGATAACCCAGAAATAAACCCTTATGTATACAGTCAATTAATCTAGGATAAAGGAGGCAAGAATATACAATGAGGAAAGGACAGTCTCTTTAATAAAAAGGCGTTGGGGGAACGGAACATGCGAAAGATTGAAACTGGACCACTCTCACACACCATACACAAAAATAAATTCAAAATATATTAAAGACTGAGTGTAAGACATGAAACTATGAAAATCCTAAACAAAAACATAGGCAGTAAGCTCTTTGGCATGGGTCTTACAATATTTTTTGGACCAGCCTCCCCAGGCATGGGCAACGAAAACAAATATAAACAAATGAGATTACATCAAACTAAAGAGCACAGCAAAGAAAACCATCGACAAAATGAAAAGGAAACCTCTTTGCAAATTACACATTCGATAAGGGGTTAACATCCAAAATATATAAAGAACTTACATGGTACTTTAAAAAAAAATAAACAAAGGACTTGAGTAGACATTTTACCAGAGAAGATATACAGATGGCTAACAGGCACATGAAAAGATGTTTAACATCACTAATTGCCAGGAAAATGCAACTCAAAACCACAATGAGATGCCACCTCACACCTGTCAGAATGCTTATTCTCAAAAAGACAAAAAACAACAAGTGCTGTCAAGGATGTAGAGAAAAGAGAACCATCTTACACGGTGAGTGAGACTATAAAACGGTACAACCAGTATGGAAAACAGTGTGGAACTTCCCGAAAAAATTAAAACCAGAAGTACCAATTCCACTTCTGGGTATTTACCTAAAGAAAAGGCAACCACTGCTTCAAAAAGATACATGCGCCCCTGTGTTCATTGCAATGTTATTTACAATAGTTGAGGTACAGGCAACCTGAATGTTCATCGAGATGCACACACACACAATGAAATATTACTCGGCCATAAAAAAGAATGAAATCTTGCCATCTACAACAATGTGGATGGACCTATATTACGCTAAGAAGTAAGTCAGAGAAAGATAAATACTGATGATTCCACTTATATAAGGAATTTTAAAGAACAAACAAAACAGAAACAGAGTCATAGTTACAGGAAGCAAACGGGTGGTTTCTAGAGTGGAGAGGAATTGAGGGGCAGGTGAA
The DNA here is from genome assembly GCA_003508835.1 of Eonycteris spelaea. Taxonomy (NCBI): domain Eukaryota; kingdom Metazoa; phylum Chordata; class Mammalia; order Chiroptera; family Pteropodidae; genus Eonycteris; species Eonycteris spelaea. Next base: position 5,574,173 of record PUFA01000004.1, on the reverse strand, counting down.
ATAGGTAAAGGGATTAAGAGGTACAAAATTTCCAGTTGTAAAACAAATAAGCTATGGGGCTATAAGCTACAGCATGGGGAATACAGTCAATAACATTTAATAACTTTGTATGCTGACAGATGGCAACTAGACTTATCGTAGGGATTATTTCACAATGTATATAAATATTGAATCACTATGAACCTAACAGGATATTGCACGTCAATTACACGTCAATTAAAAAAAACAACAACAACCTGGAGACAGCAACTAATGCCGGGCTCCTGTGCTCCCAATTTCCCAAAGTTTCACCTGTGTAGCCTCTGAAGCCCCAAACGCCCCACCTCCCCCAGCCCTCTTCCCCCCAATTCCCCATCAGCTCCCCACCCTTGCCACAGGCTTAGGTCCTTCCTGGCACCCAGTCTGGACTAGCTGTCCAAGCTGAATTAAGAAGTGTCTTCCCTAGGCCCTGGGGACATAGCCCAGCCTCTCTGTGGCAAGGGAACAGATGTAGGGAAATTTAGCTCCATAAGAACTCATTGTTCTACACCTGGCATGATGGCCAGAGAAAGAAAATCAAAATTAAGGCGTGCTGTAAAAACGGGCCTCTCTCTTCCTCTGCAAACCCAGTCTGCCCTTACTGTGACTCCAGGAAGCAGCAGGGAGGCCGAGGGCCAGCTCTCACCCAGCGAGCTCAGAAAAAATGCCAAGGGCTCCGAGCTGATGAGAACGGACCGAAGCAAAGCGGGGAGGGGGTGGCGAAGGTGCGAGAGCAGATGGAGAAAAACGAGACCAACACGTTACCTTGCAGAAGGCCGCCTGGCTTCAGGGCCGTGGTTCCCGGGGTGTGGTCTCAGACACGCACAGCAGCGACAGCAGCAGCAGCAGCACCCGAAAATCTGTTAGAAACGTAAATTTTCAAACCCCTCTGCAGAGCTGCCGCCTCGGAGTCCAGAGTCCGGGGCCCACCGCCTGCTGGGAACCTGCCCTCCTGCCTAAGTCTGAGCACGGGCGGTGGTTCGCAGCCGTGGCTAACACTGGAATCACCTGGCAGCTGCGAACCCCAGCATAGTGGTGCCTGGCTCTCGCGCGAGAGATTTAATGGGTCTGGGGTACACCCAGGGCGCCAGAATTTCAAGCCTGGCTACGTGTCAGGTACCTGGGGCGCTCCTAAAGCATGCCATTGCTGGCTCTCCCCTTGGATTTAAGGGATCAGAATCTCCAAAGGACTGAACATTTCCATTTCTAAGAAATGCCTTCCACCCATGTGATTGCAATCTATTTACCGCTTTTGAGAATCAGTACTTTCGAGATTCCTCCCAAAAGATTGCTTTTCCTGAGCCTTGCCAAACAGACCTGAACTTCTAACAGAGTTCTGACCCCCATGTAAACTAACATAACCATCATCTGTCAGCCCACAAATGACATCTTGAGCGCCTACTGTGCCCTATCCACTGATCTCTAAAAAATTCAAAACAAGCCGTACGAAGCTCCACGTGGGTCACGTTTTTATAGTGGCAGAGCATGGAGTTGGAGGGGAAAAGAAAGAGAAGAAAAGGGACAGATAAAGAATTAGGGGGTGACTTTTTTAATGCAATGGGGAAAATGAAACGAGGTGAGTCAGTCAAGAATCTCTGTGGAAATACCCAGGGAGGTTTGCCCACAAGAATAATCAGTACGCTTTCCTTCCCACGCCACCCCTGGCCCACTTACTCCTGTGGAGGTTAAACAAACAATTTGTTTTGTCTTTTGAAAAGGGCTGTAGAAATCCATCACCAGGAAAAAAAAAAATGAACTAGCAGTGAGCCAGCTGAGACGCTTCCAATGATGGTAAAAGCCAAAACCAGAGAGCAGGCAAGGATCTGGAGGGGCACGATGATCAACATTAACCTGTGAGTCACCTGCCAACGCCGGGCACAGAGGTGGGAGGGTGAGGCCCGCGCAGCAGCCCTGGGAGCATTGTTCTGGACGGAGTCCCGAGGGCACACCAGCCTCATAAATAGGAGTATTGTAATTACTTGTTTACATGTCACTCTCCTCCACTAGACCATGGGCTCTTGGAGGGCTGGGGCTCCTGTCTTCCAGCCCTTGGCTTCCAGCGTCTGGCACAGCGCGGCTGGCAGGAACCGCCTGGCTGGTGACTCGAGGAGGCATTTTCTGAGGCCTTGTGTAAATAGCCTTCCCTTTCGAAAGGATCGCGAGGGTTACGTAAAACCCCGGCTAAGGGAACGTGTGGAGCAGGGAGCTCCCTCCGCTCCTTGAGGGCCCAGCACTGCACCGTGAGCCGTGGAGCGGGCTCAACAGTGTCCCCCCAAAAATTCACGTCCGCCAGGAACCTCAGGACGGGACCTCATTTGGAAATAGCGTCTTTGCAGGTGAACAAAAGGTAAGGATCAAGATGAGATTATACTGGGTGAGGGTGAGCCCTGGTCCAATGAGGGTGTCCTTGCAAGGAATAGAAAAAGACCCCCAGAGGCCACATGAAGACAGAAGTAGAGATTGGAGTGACAAGCCACAAGCCGAGGCCTGTCCAGGGTCGTGAGGCTTCTAGTCTCCAGAATGGAAGGAGAATACATTTTTTATTGTCCGAAGCCACCACGTGGGTAGCCGTTTGTTAAGGCAGCCACAGGAAACTAGTACGAGCTGCATGTGCATCCGGAGTTTAATGCCCACAGCGACCCCGAGAGGTCGGATCACCATCCCTGGTCGTGAGGACAGGAGGACTGAGAGCAGCGAAGAGTGTCACTCCGGTTGACACAGCCACGAACAGGACTCAAAGAGCCATTGCTCTCTTACCCCCGTGGAAAACAATTCCAAACAAGGGGCAAAGAAACGCCGCAACGTAGCAAGACGGATGGACGGACGGAAAGCAGCCTCGTCGCGGAGCCCCCAGACACCCGCCCAGACTGCGCTGCCCTGACGATCACACACCCCACGTCGCCGACGGACGTGCTTCTCAGGGTGAGTAACGCCGCCTGAGACGTTGCCACAGGACTCGGGGGTTTACACGGAACGCCTCACCTTTCCGACTGCAAAGACCTGGAGAGACGGGGCACGCAATCCAGAGGAACACACGAAAGGGAGAGACGCATATGCTAACCATCGCGTGCTGTTTCTACTTAGAGGAGAAGAAACAGTCGTCTACATTTTTTCTGGAGTAAATGTCTCCTGATTCTGTTTCAAGATGATAGTGAAAAGCTACTAGCATCTGACACCGGCATGTTAAGATCTTAAGAAGGCAAGAACATAATAAGGGAGACATTAAAAAAAAAAAACCACTTCTTCATTCTCATTCTTGTTGGCACTTTCTTTGAAGAGTATTTAAAGCGGCTGGAGCCCTGGAACACGCAGTCTTCCATATCTGGAATTCCTCTTTTTCTTCACATAATCGCAAACACTTAAAATTGCAAGTGACATCCCTACTTGCCCCCGAGGTTGTCTTTAAAGACTTGAAAGCTCCCGAAATATAATGGATGAAAAAAGACAAAATAATCCTGGTTGTCAAAGAACCTGCTTCTTCGTCTCCCTATCTGAGCATGAAATTGGAGAAGTCCCCCTTTAGCAACCAAGATAATGGGGTGGTGGGCCGTCGCCCTGACAGACGCACCGGGAAAAGACTTTTATTTTTAAATGTCCCTTTAAATTGCAATCTGCGTATTCTGGACATTTCCTTCCCCTCACCTTGCATTTTATGTCATTTGCCACCTCTTTCATGGAACCTTCCAGAACAGGGGTTTGGGAAGGGCTTGCCAGATGTAGCAAATGAAAACATAGGCTGTCCACTGAGATTTGAGGTTCACATAAGCAACAACTCATTTCAGCACAAGTATAAGCGGAATAATGCATGGGACACACATACACCTAAAAAATGTATTTCTTGTTGGTCTTAAATTCAGATTTCACTGGGCATCCTCTATTTGTCTTTGCTAAATCTGGCAACCCTAGTCGGGGGTCCAACACACCTGGATTTGCATGCCAGTCCTGCTACTAATCAATATCCAAACAAGGGCAGGTTCGCTAACCTCTCTGAGAGTCAGTCTCCTTGGCTGTATAAGATGGATGATTTCTCACCACCTGCAAGGAAATGCCGCAGCCATCCAAACAGGCCTCCGAGCCTCCCCGTCATCCGTCCTTCCCACTGCTCTCTCCGCAGCATGGCGGCTATGAGATGCTTGTGGAGCTCCTGTGTACCCAGCTTCTCGGACCTCTGTGCTTGTGTTTGTGAGATTACACTCTCCCAGACTGTCTCCCTACCACAGTGCACACATGCACACACACACACCCCACCTCCCTCTCTCTCTCCTACATTTCCGTCCGTTGCTGGGCTCACGTCTGGTAATCCTAAAGGACTTGGCTCTTACATCGATTCCACCAGGAAGTCTCCCCCAACTTCACTCCCCCATCCCCGGTGGGGGTTAGAGATCGCGCCTCCACTCTCCACAGCCCTGGGCTTCCTGCCCGGTTCCCTTTTTATTTTTTCTAACTGTATTTTATCTATCTATCTATCTATCTATCTATCTATCTATCTATCTATCTATTTATATTATGGTGACATTGGTTAACGAATGTTAGTTTCAGGTGTATGACTCAACAGCAAAGTGTGTGTGTGTGTGTGTGTGTGTGTGTGTGTGTGTGTATTGCATTGTGTGATCACCACCCACAGTTAGATGTCTTTCTGTCACCACGTATTTAACCGCGTTGTCCTCTAGTCCACTCCTCTCTTCAGGGGTGTACCTTCCCACTGCACATGGCTCCTGTGAGTCCCCTTTGCTTCACTCAACATCAGCACTCCTGGGCAGGAAACGTCAGTGGCTGGTCCCCACCCCATGGACACACTAGGGGTCTCTGCCTTTACAGACACATGCTCAACTTACAGGCTGTAAAAGTGCTCATTCGACTTCACCTACTTCCCTCATTTTTCTGAATCCTATAAGCCACTAAATGCAAATCGATGCACTATAGACTACACGATGTGCAAGTTCGAAAGAGTTCAGAAATGATTGAGAACTTCAAGATGACGAGGGCAAAGGACTGAACCAAGTGTGGGCCTTTTCGAAGCACAGGGCAGCCACACAGGTCACGAGCCCATAGAACCCAGACTGATTCCATGCTCTCTCGGTTCTGTCCAAATGGGCTGCACGAAGTATCATTCACCTAACACCTGCGTCTCCTGCCTCTACCTCAAGAGTTTCACCAGGAACTCTCTGGGACCTGCCTGTTCGATGGGCCATAATGGAGGTTCTGGCTATCCAAGGATTCGCACGGAATGAGCACTTAAATAGTGTTCGATGATGATTGTGAATAGAGAAACCAACTATTTTGGTCAACAGTTTCAAGTTCTACTGGACAAAAATGAGAACACAGGTACAAATGCAGCAGAAAGGAACAAAGGAACAAACAGAGAGCCTTGGCCAGCTACTTGCATTCAACCAGAACCTACCCAAGGCTCAGGGCAGGAGAAGCAGAACCTGACGTGAGCAGACCTCATCCAATCCATGAAGTCCTGATTAGAGTCAAAGGCCGAGTAAGAGAATTCACACCCTCTGCACGACTGCCCTCCTCCCGGGACACGCCTTCCCCTGCCTTCAGTCTCAGGCTCTACCTAGGACTTCCTCCAGCAGCTCTCCTGAGCCCCGATTTCTCAGCCTCCACAGTCACATGAGCACCAGTAGGGGTGCATACATAGAGATATATATGCAGATATCCATCATCTAGAAACAAGCTCACAGACGCCCCAGAAATCATGTTTAACCAAATGTCTGGCTATCCCCTGGCTCAGTCAAGTTGACATATAAAATTCACCATCAGAGAGAGAAATCACACACTGCGGTAGGTAGAATCCCAAGATGCCCTCCAAATTCCTGCTCCCTATATACATGCCCAGCATAGTCCCCCCCCTTGAGAGTGGGTAGGATCAGTCGCTAGGTGCTGCGGGTGGCCTTTAGGATCCCCGGCGGGAAAGCAGAGACCTCACCACAAGGAGGTGAATCCTACTGACAATCCTGTGAGCTTGAGAGAGAATCCTGAGCTCAGGAAGAGAAGGAGCCTGGTCGACACCCTGAGAGCAGCCTCAAGAGAGGGGGCTGAGCTATGCGGTGCCCAGGATCCTGACCCACAGAAAGACTGGGAGATCACAAGCGGGTGTTGCTGTCTTAAGCTGCTAAATTTGTGGTAATTTATCCCTCAGCAATAGTAAGTCAATACAATGGCAAACTTAACATTTTTCAAGTCAGGGATCCTGAAGAGTCACATTCCCCAAACTTCCGCCTTTTGCAGTCTGTCTTCTCAACTCCCGCCCCATACACCTTCCACCTGGGTGCTGCCCCAGACATTTACAAGGTCTGTGTCAGGCGGATCCCAGATTGCTGCTCGCTTCAATCTTAGCCGCGTCGGCCAGAAAATCAAAGCCTGATGTGCAAGCTATGTGGGTTTTTAACGTAATATAAACAAAGTAGTGCTGTAATAGCTATTAAAGTGGAAAACGTGCTTATTTGTGTTACGTCACTGTCATAACATCACCCTCCCCCCGCCCCAGGTGTGAGTCCCACATTCCAGAAGACACACCATCGCCTTCCGTAGCTGCTGGGAGGGTTTTGAGCCGCTTCCCCAGACACACCCGAGGCCTTCTTACAGCTGTCAAGGGAAGAGGCCTTCATAGTTGTCTGCTAAATTGTGATAAATGGAGCCACAAACAGGGTCACTCCACCCTCCGTCTGTCCTTCCAAGGACTTCCGTCACTCACACAAAATGTCCATCACGGTGGTTCTTGTCACGTCACACACTCACCCCTCCAACAGCTGGAGAGCAAAACCAGAAGCTTCACGCCTGGCACTAATTTGTAATTTTCCAAGGTGTGAATCGTGATGACGTACACAGTGCGGCTGGCAAGGGCCGTAGCAGACCTCTCTGCACGCCTATCTGTTTATGGCTTCAGCGTCTCTACTTATCACATATTAAACTGTCAAGACATATGGCACTGAAAAGGGAGACGATTGCTAATGCTCGTGATGGAATTTAAAAATATGTGCGTGTGTGTGTTTAAAGATGAGAATGTTGGAGAAAGAGATCCTTCTCCAGCAGAAAGCAGACTTTCGAAAGCATCTGAAGCGGCAGAGTGGGCGTTGCCAGTTTCTGCCAGCCAACATTCATTTACCTTCCAATGACAGTCTCCGATGGCTCCTGGAGAAGCCGTCTTTCCCCGCCTCCGGCCTGTGGACTTCCAGGTGCAGTCGACTCTACCTGCACACCCAGACCAGGCAGGTGACTCAGGCCGAAATCAAAGCATCGCATTCCTCCAGGGGACACACAGCCCGGCTAGAGCCAGTGGAAAGAACGCGTCTTTCTGAGGCCTTTGAAGGAACTGGGTTTTTTTCCTGGTGGACGAGAGCCTTAGAGGCCGACGACGACAGCCTCTTTGCCGCCGCGCGGCGCGGGACGTGACGTCAGCTCGGAGGACAGCGGGACTGCGCGATGGGGCGTGGCCGGCGCGCGCGGGCCCCGCCGAGCCGCGTCAAGCCCTGGCGGAAGCTTGCGTGCCCTACCTGTCACTTGCTGGACCAAGAGTTTTCTGTGTCTTTCTTTCTTTTTTTCTTTTCCCAGTGATTTTTTTTTCAGTCATTTGAAATCAATATCCCTTCTTAGGAGAAAGAGTCCCTTCAATTTTTTAAGTAATATTTTGTGGCCTTGTATGGGCTTATCGTTGATTTAGGAATATGGGGTGAATCAAGGTCTCAAGACACGTCGTTCATGAAGGCTGGGGTTAACTCTTCTTTCGGAGAATTTGTCACCTTTCCCCTGTGTTGTTCTTTAATAGTTATTCCTGTAGTAATGCTGTCAGCTACAAGTGACAGCGTACTCAACTAAAAGTGGCTGAAACTATTAGTTTCCCAAAACAAGTTTGCCTTGCCAGGGTTGGTTAAGTAGCTCAGCGATGCCACTGAAGACCCCAGCTCTTTCTGTCCTTCTTCTGCCCTGCCTTCCTCACGTGTCAATGAGTCTCCCCTCATGGTCACAAAATGACTGCTGAAGCACCAAACATCATGTCCTCACACGACAGTGTCCCATCCATGCAAGAAGGCACAGGGTGGGAGCAGAGGCCTTCTCCTCATATCACTCCCCTACCTTTTGTCAAGAAGGAAAATCTTTCCCCAAATTGCTCACTAACCCCATATTATGGGCCAGGACTAGCTTACACGATCCCTCATAAACCACTCAGCAAAGGAGGATGAAATTTTTATGGCTGGCTTCGACCAAGCCTAAGTAGTTTAAACCAGGGGTCCCCAACCCCTGGGCTGTGGACCAGTACTGGTCTGTGGCCTTAGGAACCCGGCCGCATAGCCAGAGGTGAGCGAGCAAAGCTTCACCTGTATTTACAGCCACTCCCCAGCGCTAGCATCACTGCCTCACTCCACCTCAGATCTTCAGGCATTAGATTCTCATAGAAGCACTGGTCCCTGGGGCCAGAATGGTTGGGGATCCCTGCTCTAGCCTTTATCAAGGAAGAAGGGAGACTAGCTCTTGGCAGGCATCTACCACAGAGGTCTCGTTAATTAATTTACCTTCTTGAAACCAAGACTAACATTAGCTCATAGAAGAAAAACACTAGGCAGGTGAATTCCAATTTTACCGAAGCCAAGCTCAGCGTTCGTTTTTGCCCTTAAAATAAGATCAGCATAAGCCGGAGGGAAAGGCACCAATGTTAAAAACTATATTTGGATCCCAAGCTGGAAGAGATGAGCAAAAGTCGGGGGCTGGGCCTGGCCTATGCACAACTTCATCTGCCCCCCGGCAATGAATTCTAAAAATACAGGCCTTTGACAGTCACGTATTTTAAATAGCAAACTCCACATATATAATCTCCACTCTTTCCCTACTACAGCTTTTTTTCATGAGAAGGAAGGAATGACAGATGATACGTTTTGCTATAGCAGAACAAGTGAAGGTGACATTTTGGCTCTCGGAACTGGCATTTCCTAGCTGTGTGGCCTTGGGCGAGCTAGGCCCCTTTTCTGTGTCTTCCGTTTTCTCGTCTGTGATAGGAAGGTGTTAGGACTCTCTACTTCATATGGGAGAGTGGCAAACCGACATGTCAATTTGGCTACTTCCAATTATTAGGTTCTTTTGGGTAAAACTATTAGGTTCTCCAAGAATTACTGTAGATGGGGCTATGGTCTCTTCCCAGTGTCTCTTCTAAGTTACAACAAAAGCTAGTTTCAGACTGAATTCTGCCCCAGAGACAAACATTTATTAGCAAACTGGCACAAAAAATGGTCACAAAAACCTGTTCTGTAAATTTGAGAAGTCTCAGCCGTCCTCCTCTTGGGTGCCGCAATCGCACTGGCATGAAAGGTCAATGTCACTCAAGGTCAATGTCACAATGTTCAAGCCTGGAACGCAGGCAGCAAGAATCCTGCAAAGCACCAGCTGGACTGCGCCAGTTCAGAATCAAGCCTGGGGCACCATTGCAAGGGGCACAGGTGGTTAGACACCTCGTACAGTCTTCCACCTGAACATGCAGTGGGAAGATGCGGGTTTTACGCCGAAGGCCAGTCCCCACACACCTCCCTACACACGAACACAGAATACGCCAGTGGAAAGTAACTTCCCTCATCTGTTACATGATTAACAAAAGTCCCTGGTTTTGCTTGTAGGTCAAGATAGCCAAAGCCTGCAGTAGCTACCTGGGAGAGCATCCTTCGCAATGATGTCTCAAACACTAGCTGATGACCTCAGATGTACCTTAAGTCGAACCACTGGCTGTCCAGACCGTTGTTACAACTATCCAGTCCACACATTCATAGTCTAGACTGAAGTATTTTAAATTATGTTAAGGGCCACAAACAAATATGATCACCAGATAAGGACTACGAAACTGCCAGTACACAGACAGGAATAAAGGAGGGAGGGAGGCAGGACTGAGCCACGCCCCTTCCTGTCCGGCCTCCCAGCCGTCCTGGGATCTGGCGGAGGGCTTCGTCTTCTTGCCCCTTCATGACGTCCTGACCAACAGCTCTGCTTATTCACTCTTCCTCCTCAAAAACCATCTCGAGCTCTCCTTAGCGTCTCATTCAAGACTCTCCTAATTTGCTCTAGCTTTGTCTCTCCAACTCTCTCTCCCACGACCCCACAGGAAGCAGAGAGCTCTCCATGCCTTTCCTTCACTCAGGATGCCCTCCCCACTCCCACTGGAAGTCTGCCTAGCTTTTGGGTGCCGCCTCCTCCATGGAGCCTTCCCCGATCACACAGCCAAGGCAGTGCTGAGAGCACAGGAGCTGAAGGGATGCTGCCTTGAATTAATCCTGGGTTATAACATATACCTCCTGAGAGGCTTTACCTCTCTGGCCTTCCATTTCCTCATCTGTAAAATGGACATGGTAAAAAGACCTAACCCACAGAGCCATTGGGGGTTCATACGAGAGAATGCACGTGAATGCTTAGCACGGTCCCTGGCAAATAGTGAGAGCCCACGACGTGTTGAGTATTATTCAAAACAAGAGTGAATGTTCTCTTCCTTTTCACTTGAGGGAATTGTCACCGCTGGCCCGTGTTCCTTTTCCCTTCTCTCTCTCAACAGACGATACTCTTTGTCATCTTATTGACGTGTGTTTTTCTCAGCTCAGCAGTAGATCAGGGATGAAATGAACATTTAGAAACAAAAATAATCCCAGCGAGTCATCAAGACTCTCATGATCGAAACACATTTTAGACCTTCCTCTCTTTTTAGACCCATCCAATGGAAATATAAACTTCGAAAATTTCCTATGCCCACTTCCAAAAAGCAGCTTTCCTTTCGACCAGCCTGAGGCAGTATAGGCCACGGATGCTGAAACCAGACTGCTCGGGTGCAGATCCAGCCGTTAACCTCTGTGTGCCATGCCCAGTTTCCTCATCTCTAAACTAGAGGTAATAATAGAAGAGGTTGAAATGAGATAATTAGGGCTTGTAAAGCCTTAGCACCCCTGGATAGAGCAGCACAGGGCTCAATAAATTTAGCTGCTATTATTATCCACAGAAACGCTTCTTACACGTTAAGCCAAGTACGACATGCAACGGCGAAGAAAGCTCTAGGGAAGGAGGTGGGTACATGAGGACAAAGTGTCATCTTGACCACAAACTGGCTCTGTGTCCTAAAACGAGTCACCTTGGCCCTCGGTTTCATCACTAATACAAGAAAACTGAAAAAAATGATGTCTAAAGACTACCTAGATCTAAATGTCTATTTCCATGTGTCAAGAACTAAGATTCTAAAGCGGGCCTAAGGTTTTGCCCTACCTGCAGCCAACTTACTAGCCTGCCACGGATTCATGAATGCTGGAAGGGCCAGAGACCAAGAACATTATTGCTCACGGCACAGCAGGCAGTGTGAGCTTCATTTTTATAATGGGCTACAAGTAAAGCTAACTGACCTTCGAGGTAGACATTATCTTTATTTTGTTGGATAGCAAACAAATTATCTTCTGCTCCAGAAGAAAACACCATCTCTCTCTTCCAAGGCTATTCACCAGACAAACACCCTTGAAAACTCAGTCCGGAAGCAAAGCTGTCAGGGTCTCTGATCATAAGAGGCGCAGATACACACCAGAAACCCATGGAGAATATGTCAGTTTCTTCCTATTTCTTCTCAGGCTTGACAGTTCAGTTGAGCTCATTATCCTGCCTCTCAAAACAATTCTTCTTAGCATGTGTGTTTCTCTTCATCCCTTCATCCTTCTCCCCACTTCCCACTATCTCTACCTGCTTGGACTGCGGTGACCTCTCTCCTGAACACGGGTCTCTCTTCCCAACCCACCTTCCTCACACTGCCTTCTAAGGGCACAGCTCTGACTGTGCCCTGCCCCGATCAAAAACTGCCCACGGCTCCCCCACCGCCTTCTGGCCTAAGTTCCAACTCCTTCCAAACACTGCATTCCTTATTAGATAATGAGTACCTTGAGGGGAGGGAAACTGGGTCTTGCTTTACCGGTGCTTAGCAATAAATACCGGTAGAATTAATTACATAACGGGCTTCCTAGCTTTCCAATCCTTTGAGTTGAAAGACCTAAGTGTCCACGAAGCGTGGGATAAATTAGAGGGGAAAAGCAAGTAGGAATAAACCATTAAGCAGCAGATTTTCCTTTTCACAGTTTTTTTTCTTAAGTTTTTCTTACGGGGGGGTATGTGTTTGTATTTGAGACTTTGATTATTTATTCACTCCTTATTTACAGAAACTCGTGTTGAATCAAAATCCACCTTAAACACCCCCAAATTTAGGGCTGCTCCACAGAAGGGTCAAGGGACTCACACTTGGCATCTTCTTTCCCAGGGTTTTGGGTGAGGGGGCAGGAGCTGCTCCTGGGCCCAAAGAACTGAAACCCTACACTCAAAGGTGAGGTGCCTCACAAGTGGACTAAACATAGCATGCTCGTCTGACAAGCATGATTGTACTTTTAGGGATAATGGGGCAGAACATTTTAATTCAGGTCTGGTCTTTTAAAAAATGCAAGACATATGGAGCGCACATAGGAGCTCCAAGGGAAGCAATAGCTGTGCTTTCTGAGCAGTCTTCACCGGCTACAAGGGGGATGACCCCTGACCCTGTTGATCCCGCTACCCGGGGTCAGCTCACACATCATTAAAAAGCGTTCGCTTCAAGTAATGGGCACTTTCCCCTAAAGACTCAATATTCTTTTGCTGTTCGCATCATGTTTTGTTCAGAATCCTCTGGGCTTACTGGAATTCCTCTGAAGCATTCTGGATTCCTCAGGAATCGTTTAAAAACATTAGAATTTTAAATCCCAGTTTCGGGCCAGAGCAGCCTGCATCTGGCTCTCCTCCCCGGCCCTCGTCCTGTGCCACCAACAACAGGCTGGCCCGCCTTCCTGAAGCAGGCGTTAGCTGCCATCCGAGGCAGGACAACCAGGCCAGCTGCTCCCCCACCCCAACCCACCCCCTACCCGCACCCCACATCAAGGCCAGAGATACAACGACGGGGTTGTTTAAGCTGGCTCGTACCAGCTCCTGAGAGAGACCCCATTCTGTGTCTCTCTTCCCAGCTCTGTATTCAGTGATGCCACGTTGGTCCCTCGAAGTCAGCCACAGTGAGAGTATTTATACCGCAGACGTCCGTCGGCAAACGCAACATAAGCTCAGGGCTTCTCTCCGCCCTGTCCCCAGAGCCGGCTGTTAACCATTCGCCAGCATAGCAGTGCGTATTTGACAGCTAACAGCAAGCCTTTTCTTTCATCTGATTCATCAGCACCGATAAAAAGATCTTTGCTTGGCTGCAGTTACAGCAAGCCTTCACGAATTCCAACCAATTAAAGAAGCATGACTTCTGTTGTGAGCTCGGCCGCCTCCCTGTTATTAAGCTCTGTCCTCTAGAACCGTCTCTCGTTTCATCCACGAAGGTGCTTCCTAAGCCTTTCCCCATCAAACCGTGCTATGAAACAAGCTGGTCTTTATTGCTGTCTCTCTCCAGGCCCCCTTGAAATTACATTTTCCAGTCTATAGCCATCTCCTCCGCCCCAAGGAAGCCTGAGAGAGGAACGCCAGGTTTGATCAAGTTTCACTCTGTATTTTCATTTGCAGTCTTGCATGGACGCACATTCAAAAACCACTTTGCTTTCTTCTGCTAACGATCTAAAGGCTTGCTGGTGCCGGGCCCATCGGGTTACAGGCTTGATGAATTCCCAGATTCTGCTGCCCCTGTAGGGAGGCACCCTCTTCTGTGCAAGGCAAGGAAACTGGACAAGCTTTGGTGTGTCCCTACAGCTCTTTGTCTGTACCTGGGACTATGCCAGTCCGGAAACGTGCCTTCTTTCTCGCCACAGAGAAATGGAAGCACCAGGCAGGAAGCAGGCAGGAAATCACCAGTAGTAGCACTACACTGATTGTCATTAGCACCTTGGTCACGCCTTCCCGAGGCCTCGGTCCCACCGTCAGTGAATCCTCAGCCTGTTGGGGGACCACGTCCGTCGGTAACCAGTGCTCACCTGGAAGCAGGAGGTCCCCTTTTGCAGAATGCAGTGCTGACATTCAGCCTTCCACACAGCTGCCCAAAAGCAAAGTGGTCCTTGGTCACCTGTCGTCTCTCTTCACAGCTCCTCACTGGGTTTGATCTCTCCTCGGCATGTTCATAAAGGCTTGAATGTGGGCTTCTTATTAAGAAACTCCTGATGATCTAAACCTTTCACAGCCCATAGGAATGAACTAAGCACGTGGGCTTTGGTCACTGTGACCGGGCAGGTGGGACAGAGAAAAGGGGACAGATTTAAGAGCTGGGGACCACCCACACCCAAAACCACACACAGAAGCAATCTCCTCCAGCACACATGAGACCCACGCCAGTGAACGGTGCCTGTGGCGAGGACGATTTGGACCCCAGCAGGAGGAAATGAAGTGTGCACTTCAGCTCAACAGAAGCGCCTTGTCTCTGCGCTTTGAAGAAAACGCCTCGCCCCGTCTTCTCCAACAGTTTCCCAACGAGACGTCTGTGGCTCAGACTAGCCATGACCTTGCTTCCGACTGGTGGGCAGAAGTGGAGACAGCTGGAATGGAGGGACTGCACAGGCGGCTGGGGGGCGTGCGTACCGGTGTGTGAGCATGCAGGCGCTATGCTCCAAGGCTGAGGCAGGGAGCATGCGGGCGGGCACGACCCAGCAGGGGCCGAGCCGACGGGTGGCTGTGGGAAGAGACAAGGACACTCGCTCCACAGTGAATCATCAGAAGTTCCAACTGCGTCACCACCCGAAAGAGGTTAGAAACCTCTAATGCAGCGAAAGCCACAGCAAAATGATCCTGAGCCTTGCTGGAAACGAGCTTTTCAGTAAAACCTCGTGTACTCGTTTGTCTCTGAACACTATCCAGCCACATTTTTTCCATTCAAAGGCTTTTCAAATCCATTTCCTTTTGCAAACATCTTTTGAATGGGTGTGTCGTGTGGTATTATGCTAGTGGCCATGCTGTGTGTGTGTGTGTGTGTGTGTGTGTGTGTGTGTACATTTAATCGTGGCATTTGCCCTTTTTCTGTGCTTGAAAAAACCTTTTGCAGGCATAAGTACACAGGCCGATCACAATTGGGCAGTCCCAAGGATCAGCTTAGGGCCACACGTACCCGCCCAGCCGTTCTGCGCCTCCAGAAATAAAGAACAGCTCTAAACTCGGCAGTGAGCTTCGGGATAAAAGCAAGGATGGTCTGACCCACAGTACAGACTTAGAACCTCAGTGCCAAGGACATAGAGGAGAGAATATAGAAACTTGGTTTATCGTGCTCATCAGTTGTTATAAAAAAAAAAAAATTAGAGTTCTGATGGCCCCCAAACAATCTGGGCCTAAAATACTCATTATTGCAAAACTATTTAAAAGATGAACCTAGATAACGCAGAGTTCCAGTTTTTAACAGCTTCGGCCAGGGCTGTGGAGACCTTCTGTCCACGGTGGTTACGTCTAGAGTCACTCCCTGTCAGAGCTGAAAGGGACTGCAAACTATTGAGATCACAGTGATGGCCTTGAGGGAAAAGGGAGCAATAATCAGGAGGGGCTCGAAGGTGGCCTCTGGGTGCTGGCATTATCCAATTTCTTAGCCTGGGTGAAGTCAACACACAAATGCCAGCACTTACTCTGTGGAAATTCACATGTTCTGTGCACAGTCCTGTATCTATATTATTGCATTTGTTATTTTTTTTAAGTTTTTTTTTTTAATTGTTCAGGCACATCCCTTCACGTTGCAGAATAGCAGACTTTGGCCCCCACAGCTGACTTAAGGAGCAGACACATGGTAAGAACCGGACATCCTCTTTACCAGTGTAATTCTCTGTCCACCATAATTTAGTACTTAATACACAGCCTGTTATGTTACACAGGCTCATTGCATGCTTCCAAATGGATAGGAAACCATCGCTAAGGACAGTGTCTTAAGCTTCATGTCACTATGGGTCTCTGAGCGCACAGGCACACACAGGGAGCTAAGAGCACGGTGGATGCCATTCATTCACCCTCGGCCTGTGAACCGAGCTGAGCATCCCTCACTCACTCTGATCCATGTGAAGGAGTCATCCTGTTCCAGACAAGACCCTGATCTTGCCCTTGAAGCCGCTCTCCTCTTTCACTGGCCAGTCTCCTGCCCTTGAAATCTGACAGTAGTCCTTTGGTTTGAGAACATACATCCTGCTCTGTCCCCTTCTACATTGGCTCCTCTGGGCATCCTCACTGCCATGGATGAGAAACTACTGGCATTTTTTCCAGATCTCCCCACCCCTGGTCCAGCCAAGACTCATCCACTTCTGTGAGTGGGCATGGATGGAGGTAGAGGGAAAAGAGAGAGAGTTCAGCCAAGTGATGCTAAGCAAGACAACTTCAAAAGCTCCTTAAGTTAAGTGCCCAAGATGCTGGACCACTAGGACATCTTCTAAGGAAACCACATATGGATTATTTAAGAAAGAAAGAAAAGAATGAGGGAGGGATGAGAATGAGGAAAAACTGACTAACTCACGGAATCTTCAACGTGAGCAGGATGCACAGGTGGCTAAAAGTGAGGGGGGACCACACAGGACTGATGACCAGATGACAGTCAGGAACCACTGCCCCTCCCCCCGCCCCAAGGCTTTCCTACTTTGACTTCATGCCCCAAATATCTCTCTCCAACAAGGAAGTGGGGCTAGACGAACTCGAAGTCCCCCTCTTGTTCTCAGGATCTTCTCAACTCAGCTAAGAAAATAAAACGAATAGTGAATACCACAAGCAACCAAGAAAATATGCATTCCCAGAGAAGCCTGCTGTGGGGGCTGCACGCCCCTTCAAGGATGGATTTCTGGAGAGCCAAGAGAGACTTATTCGTTTAAAATGCAGAAGGAAGCTAACTGGTATGAGACTCGGGATGCTCTTGTGTAAACCCTCTGCTCACATTTTGTGTATTTGGGCTTCTTCAACCAGGGCTGCTAGAGTTCTTAAACAGCATCGAAATGTTGATCCTTACATCTCGACGTTTGTATGCATATTCAGCTTTTTTAAGTGGCTCTAGTCCCTTGAAATGTCAGGCTAATAGGCACCAGGAATTCACACCTGACCTCCACAGAGCCAAACACCAAGGGCCCAATTTTGGCCGGGGTCCCAACAGTAAAATTCAGCATCAATATTGACACTCTAGATTACTAATTCCACTTTCTGTTTTCTTAGGAATGAAATCTCCAGACCTTCCATTTCTGAACCTTTGCCCAGTTTGGGAAGCTGAGCCATCAAACTGAACTTTATCTGGTGAGGGTAAACAGGTTTGACTCCAAATACAGCAGTCCTGTGTCCCTATCAAGATTTATTATCTCTTTAAGTCCACGTTTGCTGTGACGCAGTTTTCACAGCCTCCGTTTCACCAGAAACCATGCAGACCCAGACACTGCGGTTTTGACAACGTTGATATTGAGAAGAAATATGTTATTTCTCCAATGTTGCTCTGGAATGAAGTGATCACATGTGAGTCTGTTTCTTATAAATTTAGAGGTTGCTAAGTGTGATGCGAAGCCTTGGCCAGCCCCTCGTTTACCGAAGAGGAAGCATGCTCAATGTCACACCATGTCAGTGGCAAAGGGTAACCAGAACCTCTGTCTAGAGTTGCCCGCTCCACTTAGCACGTGAAATGCAAAGAAGGTGTTTTCCGGAGGGGGTGGGGGAGGGGCATTGCACAGCAGGCGTGTTGATCAGGTCCACCCAGAAGCCCCGTGCAGCATCTTACAGATAGCCCTGTAATGGGGCCACCCTACTCTGTGGGATCGGCACCCACACCCATCCTCCCTCCTTAGATGCTTACGGGAGCTGCGGAAGCTAGAAAGCTAAAAACTGCACTTCCCAGAACCGCCCGGCAACTAGGCGTCCAGTTGCGATTTAGCCTCAGCCAATCAGATGCAAGCAAGTATGATTAGGAAAGCGGAAGTCAGGGAAAGCGACACTTCTGCTGACCCTCGCTGTTGGGAAGCTTGGCCTTGCGGCCATCTAGCTTCTCCACAGCAGTCCTAGCACCTCTGGCTTCGGGGGTGTCGGAAAGCAGAGTGCCGGCCCTGCACTTGCGGGCGTGGGTCAGAGCAGATGTGGCCTGCGGCTGGTGGCAGCAGTGGTGGCCTCTCGTGCAGGGGGGCTTCAGTTCTGCGCTCCAGGTCTGGGACGTGTTCTCAAACGGTCAACCTAGAGTCGGTTTCCCCAGCCTTCTCGACAGTTCTGCAGGCCGCTAGGACCACGTTGGGAAACAAAACGAAACGAAAAGCGGCTTCGTGTTTCAACGACGTGAATTGATTCTCTTCTCTGCACCTGAACTGCGAGTGACGCATCTGGCGAGGAGGCCTGGACGGGAGTAACTGCCAGGCGCTGAGCGTTCTCCACGGACCAGGCACGGAAACTGGCAACCTACATAACCCTCTCAGTCACTCCTTACGGACAGGAGATAAAAGGAAGGTCTAAGAGGTGAAGAACCACCCCAGATTCCGTAACGGCTGGTATCAGAGGAACACACCTGCTTCCCAACCTGGTTTCAGGGTCGTCATTATTTGCTCGAAGTGACAGCACAGGGACTCTGCACCACACTGCCTGCCTGCACTCCTGTTCCCAACTCCGCCACCAACTAGCAAATCACTTTTCTTTGTACCTCGGTTTCCTCACCTGTAAGGTGAGGATAAAATAGTCCATAGCCTATAGGATTGCTGGAAAGATCAAACAAGCTAAAAAAAACACTGGACTAGAGCAAATGTGAGAGAACCCTTAGCTGGTGCGGAAGATTTTCCCCACCAAGAGGGGGAAGTTGGACTTTAAGAAGTGAGTGGAAGCTGGTGTATTGACCCTTCCCAGTCATGCGATGTTCAGAATAGATGTCAGGCTATCAGTACCCTGCCCACATTAACAGATTCAGGTATCTGCTACAGAGGCAGCTGAAGTGTGAATTTAAGACCCTGACCGTGGACTCTCTGGGCCTAGATATCACTGCCAGTTCTGTATCTTTCTACTTTGTGACCTTGCCGTCAGCTCTCTTAAAATCTTTGAGATTTGGGTTTTTTGTTTTTTTTATTTGTAAAAGTGCACATTCCTGTCCAGCTCACAGGTCGTTCCTAGATTAAATGAGAAGGAAAGTCCTGGCACAGCCCTGGGCAGAGCATTGCAGGCATCAGGCTTTTGGTTGAAGTGACAAAGCTCCATTTAACAGAAATCAGCAAAACATGCAATGCGCTGGCTGATGGGTTTGAGGAGGGTTCATACAGAGAGCACAGGAAGCCCAGAGATAAAGCTGGTATCTTTCTTCATCTCCCTCCTCTGCCAGAGTTTCCACATCAGCACATTTTCTCTTGCTACAGAGCAGCTTAGAGCTTTAATCACAGAGAGACACCAGCTTTGATGCTCTCCTCAGCCTATGGTGGCCAACTGCCTCACTTGGCTGGGAGCCGAGAGGTTTCCCAGGGCATGAAATTTTTAGTAGTGAAACTGAAAAGTCCTGGGCAACTTGACTAGCTGGCCATGTTCCTCCACTCCCAAATCCAACAGTAAGGGACTGGCGGCCCAGCGTGAGTCAGGGGCCACCCAATGCCAACTAACCAGTGGCCAGCAGTGCAGGTCACACTGGACCATGTTAGCCCCTGCGATGGCCATATGAATTGGGGGGTAAGGTATCTCCAAGATAATAAGGGAGGGGGACACAGCCGAGAATCCTATAAATGTACCTCGGACCCAGAGTAAAGACTCAATGAAGTGTCCTGTATTCTTTCAATCAACGTGCCTTACGACACCTCATTTCTATATCCCTATAAGACAATGCTAAGGAACTCAGTGGGTCTTGACCCCAGGCGGGGAAAAAACACAATGGATTGGCAATGGAGATTTGGGTTCCAAGAGCGTAAAGTAAAAATGAGGGAGAGTCAAAATACCCACCTACCTCTAAGCCTTGTCAAACCAGGCAACACAGTGAGATGCTCCCTTACGAGGAGTAACCCGAGACCGGAGCCAGCTCGGGAAGAGCAGATTGTCACCTCCCGTCACAAAGTCACATCACTG
This sequence comes from Eonycteris spelaea, assembly GCA_003508835.1. Classification (NCBI taxonomy): domain Eukaryota; kingdom Metazoa; phylum Chordata; class Mammalia; order Chiroptera; family Pteropodidae; genus Eonycteris; species Eonycteris spelaea. Next base: position 5,554,196 of record PUFA01000004.1, on the reverse strand, counting down.
GATGGCAGCGGGTGGACCAGCCCACAATCGAAGAGCTGTTTCTCCCTCACGCAGAGGCGGCAGGCAACGTGGTTTCAGGTGCTGGGAGGGTATGAAATGTGTTTACGTGATGGAGGTCCTTTGACCCGAGAGGGACAAGCAGAAGAGTTCGATAGCACTCACCCTTCCGAAATGAAAAACCATTTAAGAGGACGAAATGGAGAATTTATCCTCTACAAAACAAAGAACCAAAAAAAAAAAAAAAAAAAAAAAATTTTTTTTTCTTTTTTGGTCTTTTCATAAAGAAGAATTTCCAACAGTGATTTTGTATTATTCATCAGAACAAGTCACCAGAGCCAATAATCTATACAAACAGTAGCGGCAGTGAAAAGCCCATTTTGTCTGGCTGAGGGCACATCACGCGTTCCTGCCGAAGCCGTCCTCCGGGCAGCAGGTAACGCGCACGGCAGACAGTCAGAGCGACAGACAGGAAGCTTAAATGGTGAATGCAGATTGAACACAAAAGCGTCACCGAAAATGTTAGTCCTTTCCTTTCTACGGCTGGGGAATCAGGCGTTGTCCCCCAAGCTATTTAACACATGGCTCAGCTGCTGCTTTTAGAGAAAGTTTTGAAGGCAATTTACACCTGAGATTGCCTTTGGCTCTTCACCCCAATTTACCTGAACAGGTAGAAAGGAGGATCCGAGCGACTTTGACCACAGCAAGGGTTTTACCACAAACTGGTTAGCCGGAAGACAATTTTGCCATAAAAAAAGATAAAATCATGACGAATAAAAAACAAACATTCAGAAGGACATAATGCACATTTAAAAAATGAATAAAAAACTTTAAGGACTTTATTTAAAGTATGTGAAGATTCATGGCAATACTGCACAAATACCTGATTTTATTTTGTGGATGGTCCCAAGAACTTGTCTTCGTTCTATAGGAAATGTGAGTTTAACTCAGCGACCGTTTTGAGGGCAAGCTAAGCTTCATATATAACATCGAAATGGGAGTAACTGCAAAACCTTTTCACTGGAGAAATGAAACCGAACCAAAAGTTAAAAACAAAACTGTCAACTACTTAGGTTATCATTTTTGCAGCAAAATTGCTTTATGGCCAATTAGATATGTGATGAAAAGGTTTGCTGCAAAAATGCTTGCAGCAAAGATGTCGATGGTGAAGCTACAGTGAAGACACAGGACACAAGGAAGGAGGTGCCGGCATGTTCCTACCTTCTTCAGCTCCGATCCGCTGGCCCTGTCTGAAACCTGGGCTCTCACTGAGACCACTGCTCCCCACAGCCTCATCGCAAACGAAGCCTGGCCACCTTCCACACCGTGCCGCTGTCTCGAAGCCTGGCCACCTTCCACACCGAGTGCCGCTGTCTCGAAGCCTGGCCACCTTCCACACCGCGTGCCGCTGTCTCACAGACGTCCTTAACCCCCTCGAGAGCCCCAGACCCACCCCCCCGCCCCCCTCCATCCTCAGGTAAACGGGCTTGTTCTCGCTCTCGCCCCTGCCTGTTTTCATCATCAACAGCCCATCTGCCATTCCAGGACTCTCCCTCTCTGCCCTGGAAGGAGGGTCACCGGGCTGCGAACAGCCCTCCTAGCCCTGCCTTCTCAAACCCTTGACTTTGTATCTCCATCTGCCTTTTTCTCGGCTCCCACTCAGCCGCCGGCTGGCTTCGCTGTGGAATGCTGTACCTCTGAAACCCGAATGCAGGCATTCCGCACTCAGACTGGCTTCCTCCCCTACGGCCGCCCTCCCAAGTGATTCCCGCTTCTTCACCCAGCGGACCTCCTATCCCTAGTGACGTCTCCCTGAAACACCCACCTTTCTCCATCTCTTCCTTTCCTTCTATAATCAACTTGGGGTTGATGCTTTAGTCAGACCTTCTCCTATCGACATGCTAAGTTCCTTGTCCCTTCTTTCATCTCTCCCGGGCAACGTTAAACGTCAAATCCACTCTTCTTCTCACGTGCACCCAAACTACTAGCGCTGTCGGGGTCAATGGTACGTCACACACACGGGCCATCATGAAGCCACACTCGCCAGCACTGCCTGGGCTCTCTTTCTGCCTAGCAACCCCCCTTTGTGTCCTGGATCAGTTCAACCTTCCATTGTTCACAATTATTTCAAACTTGCATTCCGCTCAGACTCCCCACCTACTCTCCACCCTCCTCAGCAGGTGACAGGGAAACAAGACACCTGAGGCAGAGGAGAATGTCCTCAGCGTCCACTAAATCTCCGAACCCTCCTGTCCTTCCCATCTCCCCTCCCCCCCTTAGGACCCCATGCCATCAACTCAGCTTAGCACCCAGCACCCACGCTGCAACCTTAACCTCTCTCTCTCTCTCTGGTGACTCTTCTATCAGTATTTAAGCTTCTCAAGTCTCTTGTATCTTAAAACAAACAAGTCCTACCCTCCGCCCCTTGTCACTGCCAGCCACCACATTCACAGCCTCTATCCGTGGCCCAACTTCTTAAAGGGGAATTCGTGTTTCCCAGCCTTCACCTTCAGATCAACTGAATCATAGTTATCCAGAAAGTTTTAAAAATATAGGTCTCAGAAGAGAAAGAAGCAGGTACCAAAGACTACGTACATTGTATGATTTCACTTACGTGAAAGTTCTAGGAAAGGCAGAACTGCAGAAACAGAGCAGATCGGTGGTTGCCCACAGGCATGGGTGAGCGGGGATTGACTGCAGATGGGCACAAGAAAATATTTAGGACGATGGAAGTGTGCTAAACCTGGATTGTGGTGATGTTTGCGCAACTCTCCAAATTTATGAATGCTCGTCAAATCGTAGACTTAAAATGGGTGACTTCTATCATGTGTAAATTACATCACAGTAAAGCCATTTATTTAAACATCTGTATGTGTGTGTGTATATATGTGTGTGTGTATATGTATACACACACACACACACGCACACATAGAATTTTTTTTATTCAGGAAGCAGAAGGAAAAGAAGCCTCAAAATGTCAAGAAGGCATTTTAACATAAACAGGCAAGGCTCAAACAGGCAGTTTGAATGGATCCAAATGGGTCCTTTCTTCATGCTGGATAAAGATTCCCAGATTGGAAGAAAGAGAGTCAGAAAAAAAAGGTAACTTAGATAACAGTGGGTTCCTAAGGAGGAGTCCCAAATCGCCCACAAACTCTAACAACTGTGTTTGGCAGGAAGATGAGAAAACTCAAGAATGGTTTTTGGAGCCCTGGAGTAAAGGGACTTATGCCCCATATTCTCCTGGGTGGGACCCCCAAGGTTGTGTCTAGACTCCAACTAAAAACCTGACTGCACTGTGCCTAGGCGGGCAGCTCGGCCCCCCAGACAGCTCCCTCACCCTGGCATGGTATGAGAGCTGTGTCCCTGGGATGTCTTCAAATGGCACAGAGACACCTGGAGGAGTCTCAGGGAAGGAGATGAAGACCCAGCATCAATGCCCAGCGGGGACAATGGACAGTTCAGCAGATGTCAGCCTAAATAGGTGGCTAGTAAGGGCCTGGCCTCGGCAAATTCATAACCCTGGTGCTCAGAGGCCCTTGAATTTTCAGACCTGACCCCAGGAAAATTTTCCCTGAATTATCAGAGGTTCCGTTTCTGCCATTCTAGGGTTCAAACTAAACATTAAACGGAGAACTTCGCTAAACGGGGGATTCACTCTTTGAACACGTAAGTTGGTGAAGCACTATGCAGAGAACGGGGTGTCGCCCAGAGGCGAGGCGAAGGGCAAGAACGCTGAAGAGGAGACCGCAGGTCCCGGGTCTCCCGCGTGAATCAAAGCCCAGCGCTTTGTTTTTCCTAGATCAACTTAGAAATGACATAGGAGCCTCTTAAAGCCACCAGGAGAGCTGGTTGTCTGTTTCTACGGAGTCAGCGCTTCGCACTCGGTGTGAGGGAATGTGATGGCTGGAAAAGGAATGCGTTATCTGGGAGAGATAAGGCAGAGCCTGAGAACGGAGCACAGAAGGGGGCTGGAGACGGCGTGGAAGGAGACGGCGTGGAAGGAGACAGCGTGGAAGGAGACGGCGTGGAAGGGACAGCGTGGAAGGAGACGGCGTGGAAGGGGACAGCGTGGAAGGGGACGGCGTGGAAGGGGACGGCGTGGAAGGGGACGGCCTGGGCCACAGTGGCGAGTCTCACCCACAGCTCAGGGCTCCACGCCAGGAGGAAGCCCCGACCTAGCACACGCTGGACCGCGAACAGAGGGCCACGCAGGGGCTGAGCAAAAAGCACCAGTCTCGAAGGCAGGGGCCCGACCGTTCCCACCGCCAACGCCAAACAAAATCCTGCGCCCTGCGCAAGTTGGCCTTCAGGGTCCCTGGGCGGCGGGACAGACCCGGGACCAGTTAGGCCAGAGAACACGGAACTCCGGGTGAGTCACTCCTCCTCCCAGCCTCGTGTTCCTCTTTGGAAACTGCAGTGGACGGTGGGGAGAGAGTGACAAGGACAGACGGGGATGATCAATGCAGCTCCTTAAGGCCGAAGTTCTGCTTCCATTGCAGACCCGTCGACAAAGGCCTCGGCCACTTCCGCCCACCTCTGAAGACGAGTGTGTTCTGTCACCCCGGACACACCTCCCTCCGTGTCTGAGACTCGCCAGGGCCCAGAGCTGCGTGCCACACAGGAGTCTGCTCTCCCTCCCGCCCGGCTCAGCCACCCAGGCGTCGGGGCGCTGTGTCTTTTTTTCTTTTCTTTTCTCCCTACACTTTATTGTCAAAGAGTCATGCTGGCAGGGCAGATACTAAAAATACTACCTCTTCCCAGAGAATACATCGATTCAAAGGTCTATTTCTCTATTCTTAGAAAGACAATAGGGGTGAGACGCAGCGCTAAAAATGGACATTTAACCAAAACAATACGAAATCCACCTCCAACGTCCCAGCAGAGGAAAACAACTCCCCCAGAAAATAATTTCCTTTTTTTTTTTTTTTTTTTTTTTGCTTATGAGAAAGCATCAAGGCACACGAATAAACACCCTGGGTCTTGGCAATTCATGAACTCTACCTGCAGAGCCTGCAGCTCTGGGTCCGTCTCCCCCCGGGACGTGGAAAGTCTATAGGGACTCAAGAGTTGTGCCACCAGGCTTCCTGGGTGAGCAGAGGAGCGAGACTTACCACTGGGGACTGAGCCCTGAACGGAACCCCAGCTCGAGCCTCATGTCCCAGCTGGTGGGGGCGCCTCCCTTCTGGGCCCTCCCTCTTCTGCCTTTTCTGGTTCTCTTTCTTTGTCAAAGCTAACCATGTTTTTGTTTCACAAACCTGGACTCTTCCACCAGGAATTTTTTCTCCAGCTGTGGTTTGGACCATTTTTCCTGATTCTCAGGCAACAACCGTACCAAAAATTCACACTAGCACAAGGCTCTTCTTTGGGCAGAGACAATGTAATCATTCCATTCCAGTGGACTCCGTGTGCCTCAGATACTCTGAAATGGTCTAACACCCACTTTATTAACAGTAGGGCTAATTTCTTTTGAAGGGAGTTTAAAGCCACCAGGGCTTCGATTCTGGGGTTAATTGGTCTGTTTGCCTCCATTCGACAGCACCGTCTTGAAAGAACATCTTCAAAGACCGCTGGGGAACTGGCCCCCACCTTGTCTGAAATGCCTGAAATGTCTTTATCAATGCCAAAAACGCAGTGAGGGAAAGGGCTTTTTACTTAATTACTTCTGAAAACTAAAAAGGGGATTCCATGTAGATAGATAATGAGAATTGACACAGTGAAATTAAAATGCCTGTTCAGGCAGAGGAAGCCAGGAGAGCTGAACTTCTAATTGGAGCCATTTAGAAGAGGGTCTGTCCCAACCCCGCCCACTGCACCAGATGCAGTGATGGGTGCTTCCTTTTGTCTCTTAGAGCAGGTTCCAGTTTAAAACCCATGCTGATTGGTTTGCACGGGTTGCTTAGCAACCCATGAGCCAATATTATTTGCTTTTAAAATGCCAACATCTACACAGCATTTGAAGTATGATTTTTAATTCAAACACTTATGCCTGCAGACAGGAGAGAAAATTTATCTTTAAAAAATAAAACAAAATTTATTTCCTTATACAATGCCTCCAACCCCCACCCAAGCAATTCGTGATTTATGGTGCTTTTCACAGCTCCATGTCTAAGTCTGTAGACAGGTCTCAGTTTCTTTTGGGAGGTAGAGATGAGCAGAAAGGGGGAACGAAGTGGGACAGTTCTTCGGGTGTCCAGAAGAAAAGTAGAAAACATGCATTCCATTTTAAATGTAATTAGGAACGCTTCAGAACAGAGGAGAAAATAGTTTGGTCTCCATTTTGTTGAAAATAATGGTTATTATGGATCCAAGTTTCAGCCAACTCAGATAAAAATCAGAATACGTCTCTTGACAACCGTCTCATGATGCGACCTGGGGTCCACATGAAGACATTATTTGCCACATCTGGAGAACCTGACATTACTTCCTTCTCCCATAAAACAACTGAACGACAAGTCCAAAAGGAAATCAGAGCAAAAGCATTGACTGCACGATCCCTAAACGCAGGCGACGTGTTCAGGATCTTGGTCTCTTATCAAACCCAATCTATGCCTGGGACCTATTTTTGGCCTGGCAACTTCCAGTTCCTGCCCCTGTCGAATTTCCAGGTATCGGTATATTTGCATGTCATTTGGGTAGCAATGCACAGAAACCCCCTGAGGGAAATCAGATTTGGAAAGAGAGGGGCAACTCCAGAACAACACCTTTCTTTTTAAAAATCCAAATGCATTGCAAACCGATGCTACCATTCAATGGGCCTCTGCTTGAGTGAGTTCATTAGCCTTCGCTCCTTCCAGTATAGAGAGTTCAAATTACCTGCTGAAAGCAAAGGAAGCCCTAAATCATTTGATGCAAGAAAATATAGCCAAGAGAATCTGAGAAAGGAGAGGAAGGAAGTTCAGATCTTGGTTTAGGGCAGGGTCTCCTTAACTGGCCAACTTCTAAAGGGCTTTAACCAGGAGATCCCCTGGCAGGAAAAAAAAAAAAAGTGCTTTGATAAAACAAAACACACACACACACATCCTCCTTCACCTTTCAGCATAACACCCCAACCCCTTGTGAGATTTTGGCCATTGGTTTTTGCCCAGAGCGTGAGATCTGATTACTGTTATCTCTGCTTGCATAACTACCAATGTTATCATTACTGCTCACTGATAGGGCTCTGTTTCCCAAACAGAAAGGGAGACTGTGTGTACATTTGCCCTCTCACCAGAAAGGCTGGTTTAAAAGAAAAAAGAGAGAGAGAGAGCTTAGAGAACAGAAGAGGGGGTTGGGAGCCGAGAGGGGGAGGCCCAGCTGAATGAGCCTTTCAGAAAGAATTATGTGATAGGTTGTTGTTTGCGTGTATGTGTGTGTGTGTGCGTGCGTGTGTGTGTGTTTAACATGCTGTTGCCAAAGCTAAGAATTGAAAAGTATTCAATGGGCATCATGTCAGAAACACAATGATTTATTTTGCTGGTTCATTTTCAAGCATGAGCTTTCTCCTTATTCCCTGAAATGTGTTTTGGGCCTGAATCTTCAAAATATGGGGAACAGAAGTTATGCAGAGAGCCAGGTCTGATTCAAGATAAACAAGGATTCGATTATAAATATGACAGTGGCATATCCCTGGCCTCCGAAGAGCCTCATCTGTTTGCCCAGACTGCAGACCGTTTCTGCATCCAAAACTGCTCTGGGTAGAAGTGGGGTCCCCTCTGGGGAGCCCTCCCCAGCCAGAAGACATGGGGTACAAGCCCGTCCAGCTCCACAACCATCTACAGTGTCTGAGGGAGGCCTGGTCGTTGAGCTCCCCTGAGACAGAGCTGGTATACACATGGCAGGTTCGAATGTCAGTCCAGGAACATAAGAAATGCTACTTTTTTAATTTTCCTGGTGCCATCCCACACAGCTGAAGCCTCGTCACCAGTAATCCCACTCTTCCTCCAAGATTGCATCAAAGTTCCTGGAAGCTCCTTCAGGCCTGGGTATGGGAGGCAGGCCAAGGAGCAGGGAGGATCTGGTCCTCCCCAGCGTGGCTCCTTCAGAATCGTGCCTAACTTTTTTTTGACAGTGTATTTTTTTTAATTGAGGTCCAATTCACATACCACCCTTTTAAAGTATACAGTTCAGTGGTTTTTAGTAGATTTGCAAAGTTGTGTAACCATCACCACCAATTTCAGAATATGTCATCACATCCGAAGAAACCCACCTGCACCTAATTTTGAATTCATCCTTTTGAATTCTGTTTTCTAAAGAAGGTCCCAAATCGTTTCAGCCTCAGGCCCCATAAACATTAAATCCACCCCTGGATTCAGAGACTTTCTGCAAAGTGACCTCCCTGGCTGCCATTTCTACTCCAGAACCAGACCCCCTGGCTGAAGGGAGCCAAGGTTCTCCCAGGACCCAGATCCCCTCTCCTGCCTGGGAAGCTGGAGTCCCTTCGGTAGGACCCCTTCTCTTCCTTCCTTAGAGTCTCCCCAAGTCCAGAGAACCTGGGGCCTTCTCTCTGTCTATTTCTTGTTTAAAACTCAAAAGGCAAGAATCTGCCTCTTTTGCTCTCTGAATTGTATCTCCCTTCCCTAAGGCTGGGAAGAGAAAGCAGTAGCTACATCATCAAAGATGACAAAAATAACAGAAAATAATGGTGACCAAAAACCCCACCAGGGTTAACTCACCCAGTTACAGCTTTCAGAAGCTTAAAGGTTACTATACCCAGGCACTTCTCAGACAGAGGGGAGCCAATGGTGACACCACGTGACCTTGCAGCCGCCATTCTCCTTGAGAATGATGCCGTCTCGCCAAAAAAGGAGGTGGCTTTATGATCCACCTTTAAAAAGAAAAATGTTGAAAGGCCCAATGGCCCTGTCTCCTTGCCACCACAAGCCGATGAGACAGAGAACCCAGAAACTGCATTCAGTGGTCCAAGGCAGTCGGGGTTGGGTCTACTAGGAAATCGCTCATTTGGGGTTATTTATTTACTTTCTCACTCTCAACCTCAGTCTACCACCTACAAACCACCAAGCCTTGGGGCCAACCCTTTGTGGGATCTCTTCTCCCTTCAGGGCTACACTTGACTTGTGTTTTTATTTGATTTCATCTAATTAAAGCGATTTGGAAATGGATGGGTGCACACAAAAGCCCAGAACCCCTCTAGGGTGGCCTAGACCAGACACTTGAGGGTCACTACTTGCTCCCTTGTTAGAAGACTGGACAGAAGATAGGTCCGGTCCCAGAGCAGGAGCCCGAGGTCAGCACCTTCTATGTCAGAAAGGGCAGACTTCAGGTTGGAGCCATCACGAAGTGCCTGAATGGTGATGACAATGACCGTGACAATGATGATGGCAGCAGTTCTCTTGGCTTTGCTACTTGCTAGGCTGTAGACTGTGCTGAGGAGTTTCCAAACTAGGCTTTATTTACTTCTTATCACCGTTCTATGAGATAGGCGCTGTTATTATCCCCGCTTTACAGATAAGGGAAAAAACGCAACAGAGAGGTTAAAATTGTGAGCGGCAACTCACACAACTAGGTATTGAGAACGCAGCTGTTGTTCCCTGCCTGCCTGCCTGCCTCTCGTCTCGCTTTTAACCACTACTCTACGCGTCCTTAAACAGGTAAAGCCAAGAAGGGGCCACCCTCTGACTCCAGTGCACAGAGAGACCCTTCCCAACCTGGGTCAAACTACCGAAGTGGGTTTGGGCTTCCTTCAGGTCGGGACTGAACTGCTACTGCTTTATTTGGGCAACTGAGGATGTATGACCTCAAAATAAATAAATAAATAAAAACTACCTTAACTATATAGAAGGGAAAACGAATCCCTGCCTCACACCAAATAACCAAATAAATCCCAGCTGGTACAAAGATTAAATAAAAATATAGTGAAATCATACAAAGCATAAGCAAAAAATAAAATATTTTAATATTGCAATGGGAAAGCCTTGTACAAGTAGCCACTTAACTCCAAAATCTTGAAAAAGAAGGGGTAAAACACCTTCTCTGGAGAAGGAGAACAACACCAATAATAAAGCTGAAAGGTAAATAAACAAATTATAGCCACAGGCCTCTTTGGCTTTATAAATATCGCCCGACGTAACAACAACAAGAAAAAGGCCAATAATCCAATAGAAATTTCATAGCAAAGAAATTACAAAAGCTCTTAAAATACATTAAAAGGTACACAACCCTACTTATAATAAAAACATTTAAATGACCCATCCGATTGGCACATTTCTTCAAGGATCAGCAAGGATGTGGGAAAACATCCTCGCCCAGTGCTGGAAGCTGTACATTTCCACTCAGCCTCCAGGAGGACAATTAGGCAATCGATCTTTGATCCCGCAATCCCACTTCTAGTAACTTAGCCTACAAATATGTCCAGAGATGTAGGAAGTGACTAAGTACAAGAATATTTATCATATTTCTTCAGTAGTAAAAGATTGGAAGTAACCCAAATATTTGAGGAGCAAACTGATGAAATAAACTATAGAACAGAATGCTATGCAGATATTTTAAAGGATGCAAAAGAATGAAGTTGGATCCTTACCTCACGCTACATACAAAAATTAGTTCAAAATAGATTACAGGCCTAAAATGTAAGAAGTAAAACAATCTCTTAAAAGAAAACAGAGGGGTAATTTTTTATAATCATGGATTTGGCAATGGATTTTTAGTTACCAAAAAAATGAAAACATTACAAGCCAAAAGAAAAAAAATAGATAAATTGGACTTCACCAACATTAAAAACTTTTGTCTATCAAAGGCTACTATCAAGAAAGTGAAAAGACAACCCACAGAATGGGAGAAAATATTTGCGAATCATGTATCACCTAAGAGTCCAATATACAGAATATATAAAGAACTCAGACAACTCAACAACAACAAAGACAATGAACAACCCAAAACCCAATTGAAAAATCAGCAAGAATCTGAATAGACATTTCTCCAAAAAAGAGCCACAGGTGGCCAATAAGCACATGAAAAGATGTTCAGCATCATTAGTCATCAGAGAAATGCAAATCAAAAACACACGAATCCACTTTACACTCACCAGGATGTCTATGATAACTAAAGAATGGAAGTAACATGTTATTAGCAAGGATGTGGAAAATTTAGGACCTCAAACATTGCTAGTGTGAGTGTGAAATGGTACAGTGTATTTGGAAAACAGTTTGATAGTTCCTAAAAAAGCAAAACATAGAATTACTATATGACCCAGCCATTTCACTCCTAGGTGCATATTCAAGAGAGTGAAAAACAAGTGTTCAAATAAACTTTTATATATAAATGTTCATAGCATCATTATTCTTAATAGCCAAAAAGTGAAACCCAACCCAAATGTCCATCAATGGATGAATGGAGAAACAAAATGTGGTTCATCCAAACAATGGTATACGACTTGGCATTAAAAAGGAGCGAAATACCGATACATGCTACGATGTGCGGGAAACTTAAAATTATGTAAGTGAGAGAAGCCCAATTCAACTGTGTTATGGACTGTATGTCTGCATCCCCCCAAAATTTGTATGTTGAAGCCCTAAACCCCTATGGGATGGTGTTAGAAGGTAGGGTTTGGGGCAGGTGATGAGATTATTAGGTTTAGATAAGGTCTTGGAGGCAGGGCCCATAATGGGATTAGCATCCTTATTAGAAGAGAAAGAAACTCGAGGGTCCCTCCCCAGCATGTGACAACACAGCCGGAAGATAGCCATCTGCAAGTCAGAAAGCAGCCTCCCCACCCCGGCAGACACTGAGTCAGCCAGCACATTAATCGTGGACTTTCCAGCTTCCAGAATAGTAAGAAATAAATTTCTGTTGTTTGAGCCACCAGTCTATGGTATCTTGTTATAGTGGCCCCAAAAGACTAAGACAGTCCCAAAGACGGGCCCAGAAGAGGACAGACGATACACAGTTCTACCCGCCCAGCACCCGTGTGGAGTCAGCATGGACGGGGAGCCCAGCCCTGCCCTCGGTTCCTGGGGGCCCCTCTGGTGTGAGGATTTAACCATGCCAAGTGCCATTTTCCTGTTTAAAGTTCAGTATTTTTTGTTTAGCATGGCCCATAAGTATAAGCCAATTACTTTACCTGGTGCTCAACCGAAAAAAAAAAAAAATGTGATCACTTCCAACACTGGGGGAAAAAATTGGCTGCAAAGAACTTTTTGAGAGGCAGCAAAGTACTGTATTTTATGAGCCTTTTCAGGGATTCTCAAGGATAATTTTGACCATATGTGATTCTTGCTTCATGAAGCGGCTTTAGAGTCTCCCCCTGAGGTGGCTATGACTGCACTGTAATAGCCACAGAGCACGACCAACTTCTGCATGCAGAGTATGAGAACAGAGACACAGGGGCAGTTGGACAGATGCTGCCCAGAATTCCCCCACCATCTCTCCCCATCCCCTCCTACAAGTATGGGCTGATCGCATTCATTACACAGGGAGCTCAGGCGGGAGGCTGCATATGTTCAAAACTTACGACGTTCCTGGTGATTTATGCACGAACCTCATCCAAATTATAATAGCTATAGAAGGTAAGAAATCTTATCTTCATTTTAGTAGTGGGGAAACTGAGGCTCAAAAAGCCTAAGTAATTAACCGAAGGCAAGCCGGAGGGTCGATGATAGTCCACCAATCTACGATCCAAAGCTCTCCCTCCATCTCCTCCACTGGGCTTGCTCTGGTCAATCACACTGATGATCTCAGCTCACCTGCTCCTTCCACCTACACTAATTTACTTCTTCAGTTTACATTCAATTTAGTCCCTTCTACTGAGGCAATTTCTTGCCTGCAAATGCTCACAGGGGCAGGTCTCAAGAGTATGCTTACCCAGAAGCGTGTTACCTTCAGCTTAGGCACACGTGCCCAAGCCAGCCTGGATCCCTGAGACTATGCCATTGCCTCACAGGTCACTTTCACCGGTAGCTCCTTAGCCATTCTGCTAACATTTCTAGTCTCTTTCTAACCCCCTGTTATTTCAAATACTGCTCGCTTCCAAGACTACCTGCAGCTCTTATTTTTCTATCTTTGAGTCCGCTCTGGGGTTTCTAACTCCCCACTACAGATCTCACGTTTTCCTTTATTTTTCTGTCCTTGGAATCTGAAACATCTCCCAATTTCCTACCATCTGCTACCTTAATTAATAGACTGTTTACCTCCCCTGTAAGACCTCGCGGCGAGTCTCCTGGACCCCATCCCTAACTTTGTGCACATTGCAGGCTCTCATTATTCTTGGTTTATAATCCAGCTTTCAATCTATTTGACAGCTCTCATCTCCAAGCCAGCTGAATTACATCTTTCTCATAAGACATAAATATGCTTCTTTGGACCTGGAACAAATTGTATCTATTATAATGTCTCTGTCCACTCCTTTTATAATTTGAAAGACACACAAAAAAAATCAGTTTTTTTTTTTAAATATAATTCACTGGTTCTTTCTCTGCATTAAGTCTCAGGTTTGAATGACTAGGTTCCCTTTTCCACGCAACATGGCATATCTTCCTCCAGCCGCCATTCCCCTCAGCACCCTCACTGGCAGACTTGAACTGCACACAGTGTAACTGTACCCAAACGCACGGCCAAAGATATAAATGAGTAAAGTGAGTGGTTTTACAACCTTAACTGCCAAACTCACCTATAGCTGTAAGTGACTGGTTAGCTGTTCAAAACAGAAAACAACCATCACTGGATATCATTGTTACTACGTGAAAGGTCATTGTTGCAAGTGTATCTTAAAATGCCATCTCCCCTGTTCTTCACAGGTGCAGACAGTATAAAGAAACAGAAAGAAAGTGGAAGAGAGCAAGTTCCCATTTATCAAACAAGCCCTGAGTTCGGGGATGGTTTTATCGACTTGATTTCAGTGATGAGTTCTAAATCTGGCTTCATAGCATCACCTAAAGGTTTTGGACTTCCAGGGCTCACTCCTACATTTTCTAAGTCAGTAGTTTCGGGGTGGGGCTCAGGCATCTGGGTTTTTCAGAAGTGCTATGGGCATGCTTTTGATCACTAAGCGAATCTGGGAAACACCAAATGCTCAAAACAGCCCAGAAATGTCAGTTCTAGCCTTTTTTGTCAGTTATTTTTTGGGTGAGGAAACTAAGGCTCAGAGAACTTACGTAATTTGCCCAATATCACAGACTAGGAAATCATAAACCAAGCAGTAAAGATCAGTCTATAGGATTCCGGAGTTTGTCTTTTTTTCCATGATCCCGCAGAGCCTCCATTTTAATGGGAAACTCAATTTTTTGCTGTTGTAATTGGACATACCACATCATCATTTTTATGAAAATGAATACTTATCCAGCACTGCCGAAAGGCATTTGGTGTACACAAATGTTCATAGCTGCATTATCCACAATAGCCAAATGTGGAAACAACCCAGTGTCCATCAACAGATGAATGGAATATATATAAATGTAGCCATAAAAAGGAATGAAATTCTGATAATATGCTACACTATGGCTGAACCTTGAAAACATTATGCTAAGTGAAATAAGTCAGACACAAAAGTACAATTATTATGATCCCACTTCTATGAAGTGCCTAGAATAGGCAAACTCATAGAGACAGAATGCAGACTAGAGGTCCCCGGGGGTTAGGGGTGGGCAGTTAGCAAATGAGGAGTTGGGATTTAATGGGTAGAGTTTCTGCTGAGGATGATGAAATGGATGGTGGTGATCGTTATGCAACATTGTGAATGTACTTAGTGCCACTGACTTATACACTTAAAAATGGTTAAAATGGTAGACTTTGTTATGTGTATTTCATCAAAATAGGAATGAAGCATACAAAAGACATTTGGAAGCAATGGGGGATTAAGCCATATATTTATGCCCCCAGAGCTTACTGCAAGAGTGAGCTGGTGAAGACTTTCTTCTACTTTCCCCCCGAGTTGAATGAAAAACAGATTTCTGGTTAATTGAGGACTCCAGTTGCCCATGGCCTCACTGTGTTTTACTTTTTGCTCCGTTTTCACAAGAGAAAGAGAGAAGGGGTGCATTTTGGCGTGCAGGGGGTGAAGTTAGCCTGTGTGGTAGGGCAAATTCATTGCCTGCGGCATCGGGAGGTGTGACAACAACTCTGCAACTTTCCTGAGGGCTGTCATAGTCACTTGAACGTTTTTTTTGAACATATGATTTCTCCCTCGTAAGAGGAGAGCGCTGTGGCCGCTGATTTGCTGCCCGCTCCCATTTTTCTAGTAGTATTCTTGTGCTAGCTGAGCATCTGACCCCAGTGGAGCAAAACAGAGCCCTTCTCCTAGACTTTTTAAAACCTCTATGTGCTGGAAAACTCTTCCTCCTCTTTTGGCTACAAGCGCCAAAGATGCAACCCCAAAGGTATGGGCAGCACTGGCCATTCAGGGTGGATAAGCTTCTGAGGTTGTAGGTGGGGGCTGCTGGGACCTTGAGTGGGCAAGACCCTATTCCAACACCTGGTCCTGAGACCCTAGAGCTTCCTGGCCCAGGGGATCACCCTTCGGTTCTAGGACGTACACCTTTATATTTTTGAGAGTGTTTATTTCTTCAACAGATTTCTGGCACCTGCTATACAAGGAGTCCTGACTACTATGGCACATATTTGATTAAATGATTGCTAAAATTTCTTCTTTTAAAAAAATGTTCGCTTTGAGATATAATTGACAAACATTGTATCTATTTAAGGGATACAACTTGATGTTTAACATACGTATATATCATGAAATGATCACCATAATTAGCATATTCATCACCTCGCATTACCTTTGTGTATGTGTAGTGAGAACACTTAAAATCTACCCTCTTAACAAATGCAAGTATACAATGAAGTATTGTTTACTGGTCACTATGCTGCACATTAGATCTCCAGAATTTATTCATCTTCCATAACTGGAAGTTTGTACCCTTTGGCTATCCATCACCTTCTCATTTCCCCCAGCCCTGGCTGCTACCATTCAATGCTGTGTTTCTATGAGTTTGACTGTTTTAGATTCCACAGATAAGGAGGTCATACAGTATTTATCTTTATGCCCAGCTTCACTTAGCATATGTCCTTCAGATTCATCCATCTTGTCAGAAATGGCGAGATGTCCTTTTTCAGGACTGAATAATATTCCTGTGTGTGTGTGTGTGTGTGTGTGTGTGTGTGTGTGTAGTGTGTACATACCATATTTTCTGTCAAAGGATATTCAAAATTTTTTTAAATAAAAAACATTTAAACATTTTAAAAATTATTAATCCTCTGATTCTGAGAAGTCGTTCTCCACTAATTTAACCAAATGAAAAGTTTCCCCTTGTGAATGAGGTATCTCATCTTTGACACATGGCCAACATGGATGATGCTGAAGACCTTGCATAGCTCTGGAACCTCCCGTTCAAAGACAAGATGAGAAGAGGAGATAGACAAGGGAGAATTCGGGAATAATTCAAAATAATTAATTTGTATTTTTAATTCAGCCTGGGGAGTTATTTAAGGGAATCTGCTCCTCTTCTGTGTTCTAGATGACTTACATCTTCAAGGAAAATGTGATCGCACCCTCCAGATCAAAGATACCGCAAAAAGGATGCCTATACAAGAAGATTTTAGGCACGTGAAAATTATGGCTTGCGCGCCTCTGCAGTGAACATCGCAATCTGTTCTTCCTGAGTAAGAAGAGGAGTAAAAATGCCTGCTGCAGGCCCAGCATTTTAGTTCCAGCAGAGGGATTACCAGGTGGAGAAGAAATGCAATGACTGTCTGTTCCCACTCGGCCTATGGCCGTGAGTCTGTTTGATCACGGTGGACATTTTGGTGAAGGACATCCAACCGCCGGGAGGAAAACGAGCAAGCTAATTTAACATCACGGTGAAGTCAAACACCATTAATCCACGCATGGAAGTGAGTCAACTGGCGACCTCCTGAGAGCTCAGGCTTAAATCAAGACTCACTAAAGCAGTGGGAACGGTGCAGGCTTGCAACTCCCTTCGGGTTGTGTTAGAAATACTTTTTTGTCTTCTTTTAATAGTTAACCTGACCCCAGCTCAAGAATCCAAGATACTGAGTAGCCTATTGTGCACCTGGAGAAAACTTTCAAAACCTTAATTACTTATAATCTTAGTTTCAGCAATAATCTCAGCAATGCTGGTATCGCCCTCCTCTTTTACAGCTCCCAGATGCTCCCAACCAACTTATTTATTCTTATCTCCAGCAGGAGACTCTGCTTTTTATGATTTTAAAACATAGGTTGAAAAAAGTCTCCATCTTATCTCGGAGCAGGAGCGGTGTCATTTGCCAGCCCAAATATGCCGCTAAGAGTTTCCCCTGTCACTCAGCTGCCACAGCTGTTTCTTTCAGCCCAGCCAGACTCCTGCTGAGATAAAAATACAACTCATTTAGGTCAATGATTAAATTGAAAGTTATACTATTACCAATTAAGTTTGAGCAGAGAGAAAACCCCCGCCAAAAAAAAAAAATTCTTTGAGAGGGTCGCCATGGTACCTGCCCCCTCACACAGCAGCCCCCCGCCACCCAAAAGCAGAAAGTCGTAGGAGAGCGCTTGTCACGAGGCTCTCTGCTTTCCACCTCAGAACAACTACTTATTATCTCCTAAGCACGTTTTATCTGGGAGCCTGTGTGCTCGTTGGGCTGTAGAAGGAAGCTTCCAGAGTCAAGCACATTTCCTGAGACTGCCAGGCCCAAAGGAGCTGGGGAAGGAGATGCACGGTGGGTGAAGAACTCAAGGAGAACACGTGAAGAATTATTTATGGCGCACGTACTCAGGTGTGAGGAAGACAGGTACACGTCTGAAATCAAAATAGCCAGAGAGGTAGGGAAGGCACATTGCACAGCAGGTCAGGACGAGGGCGAGGTGAGCCAGCGCCCACCCAGTGTCAGGTGCTGAGCCTGCCCTTACCGCGCCTCCTTAAAATCAGCACCTTCGGTGTCTCTCTTGGTCCCAGCCTCATGGTCCCCAGATTGCCAAGCACCAAGGACGGCAATAACAGGTTCTGTTCTCCAGACGGGGCTTGTTTAAAAGAAGACTTCGTGAGGGAGGCATGCCATCATAGCAAGCCAAGGCTTGTCTGCCTGAGCTGGTGGTCGATTAAGGGTTCACACACCTTGGCCAGACACATCTCCTGACCCAGCCCACAATCGTAAAACACTTTCCTGTTGGATTCCCAACCCAAGGACGTCCCAAGTGGCCTGGGCAGAGAGACAGGCCTCCCGCCCACATCTTGCTACAGGAGATTCCAGGCCCAGACACTCAGAATTCTTGCTTCCTTGTGCTTTAGAGAGCTTATTATCCCTGTGAGGATGGGCTGACAGTTCTCAAGTAATTAAACCACACCAAGGAGTCTTTTAGAAGATCCTCTAATTACTAGTCTCACCACCAGAAGAATTACACCCTCCAAATCCTAGTTGATGCTACTGTAGACTTTTGAGAGCTACAGATCATGGGAGAAAGATCCCAAGAGAACCTCTGGTGTGGGGCCATGATGCGGGAGTGGGGACAGTTCCCCAGCATCGTGGCAGCCAGGACAGAGGTTCAAGGGTTCCACTGGACCAGCCCCTACACCAAAGAGAGTACCCAGAGAGGGCCCAGACTGGTGGGGATGTTTTGTTAAGAGTAGTTTTAGCCTTACAGAAACTTGATGGGAAGGTACAGAGTGTCCCACATAACCTCTCACCCTTCCCTCTATTTGTCCCCTATTATTAACATCTTGCATCTGTGCGGTTTACTTGTTAGAACAGATGCACTGACATTAACACATTAATATTAACTAACATCACTGTTCACAGAATTCACTCTTGGGATGTACATTCTATGGGTTTTGACAAATGCATAGTGACCTGTATCCACCATTATAGAACAATACAGAATAGTTTTACTGCCCTAAAAATCCCCTGCACTCACCTCTTTCCCTCTCTGCTCCCCCAAACCGACAGGAATGTATTTTGATTTCCAGTTTGCTAGAGAAAGGTGCATATTTTTCTTTTTTCCTTTGACAACAAGTTGTGGGGATTCGTTCAGATTATAGGGTCATCATAAAGCTGAGCTCGGAAGGTCTCGTGAAGCCAGGTCAAGATCACACGGTGTCTCCTGTGTCTCCTGCACCGTGTGACAATTGTAGGCTGTTTATGGACCATAGCAGCCTCTCGCCAGGAGCCCAGTAGCTGCCTGTGTTCTAACTCCCATCTTACCCAACAAGGATGGGCCTTCGTGAAGTCCAGGTAGTGCTGAAGACAGACAAGGAGTACTCAGAAACTTTGAGAATACAAAGAAAGGCAGAGCTTATCAAAGTACTGGCTCTCAGAGGATTGGCCAGGCACCCTCATGGACTGGACTCCCTGACCTGTCAGGGTCTCATGGGTTCAAAACGATTTTCACAACAGCACTAAAAAGTTATTTTCCTTTTTCACTCTTAGCGTCTCAAAAGTATACAGTGGAGTGTTTCAGAGCCTACATGACTTGTGGTGACACAGCAGAGCAACGGCAGCTATAAGAATCCAGCTGTCTTCTATTAAGGCAGACAATAAAAAGTTTTGCACAATGTAAAATAATGCCACTTTTCACTGTTTTTGCTTTGGAAAATATAATTTCCCTCTATAAAATCATATGTCTTATATGTGATGGGTTTATTACTGTCATTTTATGTGAACTAAATACTGTTATGTTTTTCCCCGTTTTAATTTCTAATAGGCTAAATATTGATAGATAGTACCCACATTAAAAGCTTTTCAGGACCCTCAATTTTTAAGAAGGCAAAGGAGTCCGGAGACGGAAGCATTTGGGATTGCTGATTTATAGCAAAGGATTCAGAGTCAGAAAAAAAAAAACGAGGTTAAAAAACCCAGTTCTGCCATTTGGATGAGTTATTTACCCCTAACCCACCCACTCAAAGCCTTGGCTTCTTTATCTGCAAAATGGTGACAATGTTTACTTCATGGTGGTGGCAAAGATTAATGACCCGCTGCATGAAAGAGTACCCTGTATGCTTCCTGGCATAGCTGAGGCAGTCCACAAACAGCAAGAGAAGAAAAAGGAAGAAAATTCAAAACTCAGTTTCCATTCTCACATACGGCGGGGCCGTTCTGCTGTGCATGATAGAACACTGTATAACTAATGGGGTCTTCTCCCCCTCCCCACCCCACCCCAAGCAATGGCTGGCTGGAGCTGGTGGGCCTCAAAAGACGGGAATTACATGATCAGAAGGAGAGGGCGTTTCTCTTCCGTTCTCACGGGAGAACAGCACAGATGAAGGCTTGTAAGGAGCAGCGAGCAGAGCCTCCCCGTGGGACGCTGAGTGGGCTAGCCAGCCTGCGCGGGCACACACTCGCACACACACACACGTGTCCATACGGAGTGGATACAGATCCGTGAAAGAGACCACATCCGAAATCAAGCTTCTCACGCAATCGTGACATCATTAACAGGACCTCAGTGCATCGCCGCCTAGGAACACACAGTTGCCATCTTCCCTGTTGCTTTTCATCTGCACGAGCTGTCCCGCGAATCCCAGGGCCCACCCAGAGATCTGGACACAACTGGTCAGGGGCAGGGCCCGGCATCTGGGGGTTTCATGCAAACTCCAGACATGCAACCAGAGGACGGCCCTCCAGCCCGCGCTGGGCAGGCGAGAAGGCTGAGAGTTTCTTTCTCGCTCTCACCACACGCCCAGTGCAGGAAGGCAAGGGGACCCTGTTCACTGCAGTCGCCAGGGGAAGCCGGGACCCGTCTCCGTGACCGCTGCAGTGCCACTCTTATCTACCAAGTTCCACACGGCACTTCGACATATCCTTTGTTGTCCAGAGCAAGCCACACACCCTCCCCAACCAACTTCGCGGGAGTGGGAGGTGTGATGCTCCTTCCTGCTAACCTTCTCGGGCTCTGACGACCTGCCGGGGATGGAGCTCAGCAGCTTGCACCTGTCCTCATCTCATCTGACCGCCACGGCAACCTGTGAGGTGGAGTGCGTTGACAGCCCCGCTTTACAAAGAGGCCCGCGAGGCACGGACGGGTTAATTTGCCAGTGTCACCCAGGTAGCTGGAGGTAGGGCTGTGATTTGAATCCAAGCTGTTTGACACACTTACCCACTGGACTCTGTTCATTTCCTGATCTTCGACTAATAATTACTTGAGCAGGACCCATATGGGGGGGATTTGGGGACACAGTAGAGCTCCAGGGAGCCAAAGCCCCTATGCTGGTGGCCCTGCCATGCAGGGGACATGGGTTCTCGTGGAGCTCATCTATATTAGGCACTTTCAGAATTCTAACCCTAAATCTCAAAGCTGGAAAAAAACTAAAGAACCCAAGCCTAAATGCCCTCATCCCACCTCCTTCCCTGTCAGTGGGGGGATCCTATCCCCCCTCCTCCTCCCTGGGGGCCCTGCAGCCTCTCTGTCACTACTTCCTTCCTCCCTGGGGAAAGCCTGGTTTAGCACTTCTTCCTAGCACCGAGGCCTTGGTGTCCCATCCCTGGGCCAGCGGGAACTGGAGCGGCCTCCTTCCTCGTGCCTTTCCCCCTTCATGTCATGGAAAGTGTTACCCTGTTCTCTAATTAAAGGATCGGGTTAGGGAACAACATTTTAAATGCCCCGTCCTGCTCCTGGGGTGAGGCAGAGTCTTTAAAGAAAGGCAAAGTGGCCCGTGTTTCCGGGCACAGCGTCTGCTTCTGCGGCTCTGGGCAGACGCACCCACACTTCCCTGCTGGGCGGCGGGCGCGCCCTGCGGTGACCGCAGCCGGCAGGCGGCCCTCCTGCCCTGCCTGCTCCATGCGTGGGGGAGCACGCACTTAGAAAAGTCAACTGTTTCCTTTGGGCTGTGTGATAACACACGCTCCCCTCTGCTCGCCCCCTCTCCCGGCCCCGGAAAAGGACTGTGGACGCCCTGGAGCATTGTCCGGTCGGTTCAACTTGCCCAGGGCTTTCTGGTTAGATTCTCACTTCATTTTAAGACAAAATAGCCAAAGACCACATGATGCTACTAAACTTTTCTTTTCCTTTTGATCCCTCTTATTCACAAAGACCAGGCCCCGGCACTACGTTTTGAATTATTCCATCTTTTCTCAAATGGACCATATCAAGGGGCCGTGGAGTCATAACAGAGAGTAAGTATGTGCTCGGTACTCAGGCGTACCCAGTACTTTTATTTATCTATATGTATACTCTCTTATTTGATTCTCACTCGCATTCTTCTGGTGAGACAGATGTCAGAATCCTATCCAATTTGCAGAGCAGGAAACTGAGGTTTAGGGAAGTTCAGTAGCTGTCCAGGGTCACACGGCGCTTCCCTGGGAGAGCTGGGCTTGAACTTCAAGTTCAGCCTACCGTGCTCCCATTACCACCACGCGCTTGCCAACTTCTACGTCGACAAAGCGTCATTTCCACTTGCGAAGATTTCGTGACCCCAGCACGGAACTAAGATGTTTGCTCGGCAAGGTGTATAAAATTTCTGGGCAGGTATTGTTTGCGACTTAGCCTAGAAAGTGAAGGTGGGGGGAGGCAAACATGGAGGGGGCCACGTTGAGAGAACACGACTCATCGTTGACCCTGCTGGCTTCAGAGGGGCCTGAGGACCAGCTGCATCTCTGAGCCCGCCCTGGGCACTGTCGTCTGGATCTGCAGAGGGAGGGCTCCCGCCACAGCAACGGTGGACAGGCCTGTGAGCCGGGACTCAGAAGACCAGGGTGAGGATCAGGACAGGTGGAAAGGAAAGCAGGTGAGATGCTGGGCAGAGAGCAGCCAAGGCCCGGGTGAGAACGCCATTGCCAGGGTATTTTAAATTCTTCATTCTTAAAGACTTTGGCCAAGCCAAGCTCAGAAGAACACACGTGACCCAGACGGCACTGTAAACATCCACCTCCCCCATAAGCGGGCACTCCACTGATAACCCAGCCCCCAGCAGCACCTGACGGGCAAGGGGAGAAAGGGATATGACCTGAGCCTTCAGCCACAGGTGTGTGCTCACCCGCACCAACTGCCCCCTGCCTCTTGTGCAGCTTCTGTCCCTTCGAACTTCTAACTTGGCCATTTTTCTCAGGACAAAGATACAAGCCCAACTTGGGTTCGTCAGAGGCCAGAGAGGTGCCCACCTGAGTCCCTGCGGTGAACCCCTTCAGCTTTCTGTTATGACTTTCGTTTCCTTGTCTCGTCCCTATTAGAGGAGGTTTATAAGTCCTGGTGTGTCCACAGCAGGTGCTTAATAAATGGTGGCTGGCCAGAGCAGCGGCTGCGAAGGGACCCTGAGTCTGGTGAGGTTGATGGCACCACCAGGGCGCTCCTGCTCCCCTCTCTAAAGTAGAAGGTGGACTTGGGGCGTCTCTGCGACCAGCTCAGCGCTGACCCTGCAGCTTCTCGTGTTCTGTTGTCCCTCCCCCCACCCCCCACCTCACCCCCAGGACCAGCTCTCAGCAGGCTGAGAGTTTTGCTCAGCTCTCACTCATCTGCTGGCTGTTTCTGCCCCAGAGCTTCAAAGTTTGGAGAGCAGGCAGTGGGTTCTCATAGCTGGTGTGAATGACCCCCTCACTCTCACTCTCTCCTCTCTCTCTCTCTCTCTCTCTCTCTCTCTCTCTCTACACACACACACACACACACATACACACACAGACCCCGCAGTCTGCAGCCCAGCGGGGTGGGGGCTGTGCTCTGAAGGAGGGCCTGGGCCCTTGAGGCTGCTGTTGCCTCGTGATCACGCTGGCCCATTTCTCAAAACCACCTTTCGACCTGACCAGAACAGACCACTGTCTCCAGGTCGATCAACTCCGAAAATGCACCAGGCCTCACAGATACTGGGGAGCAGAAGACCGAGACGCACCCACCACCCGAGGTCGGAAGCCCACCCGGCTCCCGACGGCCGGTGTTGTGTGTGTTTCTGGCGCCCAAGCCATGTCACTGTCTGCCCCTGTCTTTCAGTCACAGCATCCCGACTTCCTTTGGGAAACTTGAATGCCGTCTGTCGAGACTATCGTTCAAGACGCCTTGCCCACCCCGCAAGGCAAGAGGTGGGCGCCGGAGCCCGGCCCACTGCACGGACGTCCCTGGAATCTGAGCCGTGAGCAGAGACAACGGAGCACAAAGCGGCTGGCACCCTTGTTCCAGGGGCGGCACTGGGGGAGACCTGCCATCACCGTCCGCCCAGAGGCCCGGCACCCGCGCTCTGGTTTTTTTCCCTGTCTCTCCCACCCTCTCTCTGATTCTGCCTCTCCTTTTCAATTCTCTGTTCTGTCACCCACACCCAGAAAGCTCTATCTGATTCACGCTCCAAAGCCCAGGGCGAAGGGTGAGAGAACGCACCTTCGATTCTCGTGGGGCAGCAGGGCTGGACCCCTGCCTCTTCCTCAGCATGGCCAGGCCACACGTGAGGCCAGAGCTCCAAGCCTGATCCCCCCGCTGGGCTTCGTGGCCTCGGGCTTGGGACCGACTTCTCTGAACCTCAGTTTCCTCATCTCTGGATTGGGAAAGGTGCCTACCTGGCGGGGCTGGGGTGTGGGCCAGCAGGGGGCTGGGAACCCCCAGGACCTTCAGGGAGGGTAGGTTGTTGTTTTGGTTGTCTTTCGACGAGAATCGCTCCTCGCCTGTCACGCATTAACCCCAGGATGTACTGGAGAGACAAATCAGCCTCTTCCTGATTCACGTACACCGAAATCACAGCATTTTGGGTTGCACCAAACATTAAGCCGCCTAGAAAACCCCTCCTGAGGCCCTTTGGATAAAGGGCTTCTTTTTTCTGACTCGAAACAAGGAGTCATTCGCCAAACTGAAATAGCACATAAACCTTAGAAGCCACAGATTTGAGTGAAATCTAATCTTAGCCAAAAACTGGCAGGAGTGAGGAGGTGTGGGGGAGGGGGAAGATGAGTCAGAGATTCCGCTCTTTGGAGGGGGCAGCCTAATATGGCATTGGGGAGCCACGAGAGACGACTTAGGTATGCCTGGACTCTCAGACTGGAGCCGTGACTCTGGCCAGGAACCAGCTGTGTCTCCCCCCCCCGCCCCCACCTACCCTCACACGCACGCAGAGCAGAACCTTGGGGTGGCAAACCGACACTGGGAACCCATATCGGGTTAGAAGGAGCCAGCCGAGACACCAGCAGCTTGACCCCAGAAATGAGGGCGACCACCTCTCCCCCAGCCTGCCCTGGTTCCTGCGCCAAGGTAGAGACCCGTCCCTTCAGGCAGGACGCGGTCCTCGCTGACCCCAGGGTCTCCTAAGTGCAGCTGATGCTGAGTCTGTGATGTGGCAGGTAAACGTGTGAGTAACAGGGAGGCCGCACCCCACAGACCCTCAGAGCACACGAAACTTATTTTCGTCCCCGGCGTAAAGGACCAGGTTGGGGATTTCTGAATAGTTGTACGACTTCGTGAACACACAGATCCCCCCTCCATGGCGTGCGTGGGGGCAAAGCCAGTTTCCGATCCCGGCTCTCACGAGTCGTGTGACTTTGGGCAAGTCACCTTGTTTCTCGTGCCTGTTTTCTCATTGGCTTGGCGTTTGTGTCTTTAAATCATCTGTAAATTGAATGACACAGGGAAGAGGTTCTTAAAGCAGAGCGTTCTTCGGAGACGTCCTGAGGGCTTGCTTCCCAGTCCGACTCAGGGTCGGATTCAGCGGTCTGGTAGGGCCTAGGAATTCGCATTTCTCACAAGCACCCAGGGATACAGGAGTCCTCGAGGACCTCAAGAGGAGACCAGAGTCTCAGTGTCCTGCATTCCCAGCAAAAGTCCTGTGACTGGGCTGATTGAGGTGTCATGTCCCTCCTGCCCATGGCTTCAGTCAGGGGAACCCGGCACGGACTGTCCTGGCCTGTGGTGTCCATCTCTAGGGCCAGGCGGTGAATCCACTTCTCCAGAACCATGTGGATCCTGAAAGCTGAGAGTGGGGACTGTTGGCGAGGGTCAAGGGACGGAATTGTACTCAAGGGGCAAGCAGCAAACACCTGCCATGGTGTCAGAGCCAAGGCTGGAACCGAGATCAGGGCTACTCCGGAGTCTCTGTCTCTTCCGGCACACCTGGCCACTTCCCTTCTCCTCTATTTAAAGGGTCAATTCTTGGCATCGTTTGCTGACCCGGGCTCCTGTGACCAGATGGAACAGCTCTGGGACGAGTCCTAGTTCAGATCCCCGCCTCTGAAAGAGACTGTCCCTAAACATTCCAGACAGACAACGAATCCCATCCAGATCCTTCCAGGAAGGAAGTGGTCACCTCGGGTCTTCTGACTGCTGCTTCTGGGGAAACTTCAGCCACACGGGTAGTCACGCTGGGTCATTCATGTATAAACCTGCGCCCTGGATGAACGTTCAGGAAACTAGCCTTCTCACCTGGGCTTGCAGACCCGCACAAGGTCTATTTTCTGACCTCGGAGAGACTCCCAAGTAATGAGGGTGACGAGGAAGATGATGGTGAAGGGGTCAGTGTGTCCCTGCTTGAGTTCGGACGTCCCACACTTCCCAGGAGGTGTTTGTTCAGAACAGGATTTCAGGTTTTAGATGATTCGCTCCCAAAGGCAGGCCAGCAATGTATCATCCTTGTCCCCCAAGCTGCCTGGGACTCACCCAGGTCCGGCAGCTGAGGAGAGGAAGAGCACAGAGATCACGCCTTCGGTCCACAGCCTGAGATGGAAATCTTAGGGCCGGAAATGGATCCTGGGTTTCAGTTCCTGCTATGACCTTCACCCCAGATCTATACAGAGGTCGGTCAGAGCACTGAACTGCCACTCATTTACTGGAAAACAGAATACCGCCAAGATTCGGCCAGCCAACAGGTGGCCTGAATTCAATCCAGGTGGTGCGACCTTGGGTAACCCGCACGAGCTCTCCGTGCCAGTCTCATCAGCAAATGGAACCCTAAGACGTGCTTATGCCTTAAAGGTCGTTGGGGGGAAATTAAAATCTGTAACACACTTGAAACGGTACCTCGTGCATGCCAAGCCCTTTATAAATATTAGCTACGATTATTCAATTTACGAGATCGAGGGAGCGTCGCCTACGGGTCTGGGTTGGATACTGTATTAGGTGACAGAGATTTAGAGATCAGTAAAGATGCAGAAGCTTATCTTCAAAGTGTTCATGGTCTAGCAGAAGATAAGACCCGGGAGAAAGACAAACCACGATACATTAGGCAAATATCCTCCCTGAGCTTTGAATAAAGTACTGACTCCACCTGGAAGAGACTGAGAAAGATTTCCAAGGAATGTGATGTTTGACCTGGCCTTTGAACAAGTTTGTCACAGGAAGGTGTCTGGGGGAAGCCCCACTGGATATAGAGAACAGAATGTTGAATTGAGCAAAGGGCCTGGCTGTCCACAGAATGATGGGCTCAGAGTGACAGTAACATCAAGTTCCCAAGACGGAAGTGGTGTACACAGTCCTAGAAAGTTGGGTAGTATGTCACACGTCACACGGCAGACTTTGGACTTTGTCCTGAGACAGCAGGAGCCAATGAAAGTGTTTAAGAAAGAGCATGGAATGGGATGAGATGTGACCTATTTGGGGGGACCGAACTGGTAGCAGAGCGGAGGGTGGCCTGGCTGAGGAGACACTGGTGCAGCCAGGCCAGTCGGATGGCTGAGCCCAGGCAAGAGCTGGTTAAGGACTCAGGCGTGGCCATGGCCATGGGGCAGGGGGTGGGCAGAATCAGGGCCTTTTCAGCACGATGATAGACAGGAAGCGGTTAACCAGATGCTGAAGAAGAGAAGAGGGAGAAATCAAGGCCACATGTGGAGTCCCCCCCAGCTCGGGAGTCTGGGCGGATGGTGTTGTCCATGTCAGGGAGTGCGGGACGTGCAGCCAGCTTGGAGGTTGGCACGAATACAGTGAACAGATACGTACCGGGTGAGTTCAGTTTGCCTTTTCTGTAGGCCACCTCTTCATCCTTAAAGTGTCAGCTAATTCTCGAAAAAAGAAAGTGAATAGGTGGTACCGAGTGGGTTTTCAAAATTTTCCATGAGAACAATCCTATCGAGCCTGGAGCTCTATTTCCTGGTAATTAAAACAACCGAGAGAACCGAGTCAAATCACAAACACCTGCGAGGGCCCAGCCAGGCTCGGAGGGGATGAGACCTCCTCTTCATTCCTAATGGAACCACGTTCACTCCTGTCGTCGGTTAACACGAAGCAACACACTTAAGAGACAGCCACTCTAGGGTCCTGCCAAGGCCCCATGTCAGCACGTCCCCCAAATGGGAGAGACAGACAAAGTCTCCTTTCATGCAACCCTCTCCTCGTAATAAAGAGAGAAAATACCAGTTTTAACCGTGGAAATAAATGTAGAAGATGATGGCTTTCAAATCAAAGGTTGGAAAACGTCATGTGGCAAAATCTAAACCCCCAAACGCAGTCTGGAGAGCCACAAACCACACATATTTGCACTTCAAGAGTGAAAGATCTTTTGAAAGAGTCCTTGAAATAAAGATTCCCAGGTTCCACTTGCGGGGAGGGAGCAATTTGGGTCCAAAACACATCTTTATGGTTGGGTCTGAAAGCCCAGGAAAGTGTTCCTAATGGAAATGCTGACCACCGTCCACACACCACAGCAGCAAGATCTCGGCTTTTTAAGAAAACAAGACTTTCCTTTGCAACTAGGTCAACTGGGAAAAAAAGCAAGAGTTTCTTCTGGAAAGTTTGTGGTTTTCCAATGGAAAACAACTCCATGATGGAATGGGATGTCTTACTGCCTTGCTTTTACCTGACGCCAGGTTAACTGGTTGAGAGAACGGAGAAGCAGAAAAACAGGAACCACCTGTTGTCCAGACAGGTGTGGTCTGAGAACTGGAGGGAATACAGCATCCTTGACCAGCAAGTTCTACTCAGGCATCACAGGCTCAGGCTCCCACTGAGCCCCAGCAGATGCATCGGGGAGCAAGGCTGGCCAGGTGAGGGCTCACGTGCCCGGTCTCAAGGGAACAGAGGCTAATCCACTCCAGCCACTGACTGTGGCTGTGCGACACCAATTTCATCAACATTTCTAAGAGAAGCTGGAAATCTGCACATGTACGTGCAATCTTCTGAGTGTTAACGCTGGGAACCAGTTCCAAAAATCTTAAACACAACTTGGCCAAACACGGCACAGCTCGCTGGCGCCCACCGAGATCCGGGCTCTGTGGGTCTCGGCCTTGTCCAGGCGGAGTTTCGACATGTCAAGAGATGAGGCCTCGTTTGTCATGTAAAGTCGTGATCCTGGAAATTTCTCCGTGTGTCATTGCGCCAGATGCCCGCCCCTCCCCTTCTGCGGGCCTCGATTTCCCCTTGTGAAGAGACGGAGTAGGGCCAGGTGAACTGCAACTGCTCACTTCCCTACAGCCTAGACTTCTATACCCTCGGCTGACAGAAACCATACAACATGAAAGACGCATTTTCTGGAAAGAGGAAGCAGCCTCGAGCTGACAGGGAATTCAGGGAGGCCAAGCCTCGCAGGTGTCGGGTGGTTTCTCATGACAAATCTCCCTCATCTCGGGAAGGAAGGAGAACTGATACCCGAAGGACACCAGAGCTTCAGTGACAGGGTGGCCTGACCCCCGCCGGGGTTGGCGTTGGTGTTCAGACTCAGCCCTGCCCTCTCCGCCAGGCCTGTGAGGCAGCCACCTCGTCCATTCCTTTGTCTGCATTTCGAGGATGAGGAAATGGAGGCTCAGGGGTGGTTAACGTCTCACCCAAAATCCCACACCAAGAAGAAGGCCGAGAGAAACTGAGGCTGGTGTGTGAGGCCGGGCAGCCATTCCTGGGCACTAAAAACCCAAATACTGCAAGAAAAGTGGAGTCCCGGTGACAAGCAGACCATTAGCAGCCTCTCCTGGCAGTCCGCCCCTTCTCCAGCCCGCCATGGCCACATAGGGGGAGCAGGGGAGCCCTGCTTGAGGCCCAAAGACGCCTACCCAGTCCTGAACCCACTCTCCACTGTCCTGAAGGACCTTCCCCAACCAAGCAGCCACCTCCTTCCACGGCGCTCAGCGTGAAAACAGAGCAGGTGCATTACCTGGAAAGAGAGTGGGGGTTTCGCCTTTCTCTTGGACGGCATTTTCTTTCAAACCCCCGATGTGCGAAAAGAACAACGTTGGTCTGTGTCTGAGTGACGTGCAGGCGCCAGGCCTGCCGGGCCGCCCTCAGCCCTGGGGCATCCTGACGGCAAGTGTGCTGTATCCCCGCACCCCGAAAGAATTGGGCTTCCTGTTCTCCAGAACCGTGTACCTTAAGAGGCCCAGCGCGGCCCCGTGTCTGACGTGGGCACAGACCGGCCCCCAAGACTCAGCTCCCTGGTGCCCAAGGCTCAGTGGTGAGCCTGGGTCTGGCCAGAGGCGCCTTCTGCGTGGCCCAACCTGGAGGTTTCTTATTCACACGCATTCTCGCGGTGCCCTTTACACCTGTACCGTGTTTCGCCGCTGCCCAGGTTCTCCCAAAGTTACCTGATGACAGCTGCGTCAGAGAGGAGGGGCCCCTATGTTATAGATGAGAAACTTAGGGCTCAGAGGGACTAGTGACCTGCTCAGGGCCATCTGGCTGGTAGGGACTGAGCTGGGTTTGAAATCTGGCTTCTGGGTACCACTGGGCTGGGCTGCCTGTCCTGCTGTGAACCGTCTCAGCGCCCCGCGAAGGCCAAGGGACTCTTTGTAGTCCCTACAGTGATGCCGGGCCTGGCTTTGAAGTCGATGGCTGCTCAGGAGCCACCCCACTGGCCCAGAGAGACAAGGTTTAGTGCCCACCAGCCCCGGCTGTGATCTGCGGAGAGACCCAGTCCTGTGTCTTCCTGGACAATATCGAGAAAAAGCTTGCGCTCGCTCTCTCTCTCTCTCGCTCTCTCTCTCTCTCTCTCTCTCTCTCTCTCTCTCAGCTTCTGTACAGGCACGGAGGAAAGGCCACGTGAGGACATAGTGAGAAGGCAGGCATCCAGAAGCCAGGAAGAGAACTCTTACCAGAAACCAAATCAGCCAGAACCTTGATCTTGGACTTCTAGCCTCCAGAACTATGAGAAAGAAATCTCTGATGTTTAAGCCACCCAGACTGCGGTATTTCGTTATGGCAGCCTGAGCTAAGACAGCACAAACTCACAAGAAGAGGGAGAAAGAGCGACCTCACTGAGGCTGGCCACCAACCGGGGTGCTTCGCGTCATCCTCACCCCTCAGTTTCCACGCCTAACACCCTCCCCCCAAAATCTCTTCCACCTTCGGAAGGCCACAAAGGATCCCGTTCCCACTCCCCAGAGACCTGGCCGAGGTCCCGGCCGGTCAGATCAGGTAACCAGCTTTTCCTTTAAAACTTCACTTCTGGGGACAGATTTTTGTACTGTTCCCCACCTATCTCTATAGCCACGGTCCACCACAGAATGACCCTCAAGGCTTCCTCGGACCTGGGTCACTCGCCTTCCTCAACCTGTTCCCTCCTCCAGGTCAAGCTCAAGCGTGGGTTAGCGCCTCACCCAAAGCTCAGCCAGCGGGGAAGGCCTGACCCCTGGGCCGTCGCCGGAAGCGCGGGTACGGAGCGAGGAACGACTCGGCGATCTGGGATCGGGCCAGCTGGGGTCTGGATCCCACCTCTGCCTCGTGGCAGCTCCGTGACGGAGAATCTGTGGCGCGACCTCAGGAGAGTGTCGTGAAGATGAAACGAGAGAAGAGGCTGCAAGACCCGCCCCGGCTGATTCCCTTCTCCACAGGGCCAGGCAGGAAATGGGTGGCCCTGGCCCTGTCGCGTCAGTACAGGGCGCACCAGGAGACCCTTAGGTAGAACGGACACTGCCAGCGAATCGTTTCATGAGTACAGGACTTGTCTTCTGCCAACCCCGATTGTAAAATTACTTGAGAGGGCCGCCAAAGTCTCAAACATCCCACTCTCCACTTACATAACAGGGTTGAATAGCATCCCCACCCCCCAAAAAAACTCAACATGTTTGATGTCGTAACCCCTGGACCCTGTGAATGCGAACTTTTTTTTTTTTTTTTTTTTTTTTTAGGGAAAGGGTCTTTGGCAGAGGTCATCAAGCATCTCAGGATGAGACCGTCTTGGGTCATGTGGCGGGTCCCTAAATCCGACGACAAGTGTCTCACCAGAGAGGAGGAGAGACACACAGGGAGGCGAGGAGGCCATGTGAGGACAGAGCCTGGGATCAGAGCCACGCAGCCGCGAGGCAAGGGTTGCCTGGAGCTATGAGAAGCCGGAAGATGCGAAGGCACCTCCTGCCCTGGGACCTCCAGAAGGAGCACAGCCCTGCTGACACCTTGACTGGGGACTCTGGCCTTCGCACGGTGACGGAATACGTTTCTGTTAAGTCACCAGGTTTGCGGTAATTCCTTACAGCAGCCCTAGGGCACGAATATAAGACCCTCTAGGACTATTTTTCCACAGGGAAGGGTGACTGCTACACCCTCCATCCCTAGTGCAGCTGGACCCACCGTGCTCAACCCAGGACTGGCTGGTTTGGTGGAGAGTGGCAGCATGAGCCTAGGTATTGTCCCAGAGGTCACCCCCTTGACAAAGCGACTTTACGAACTTGCTTGGGGACAGGCTTACACAGACCTTTCTGAAGGTACCATCCGCCCTTCCTCTCACCCAATGCCAACTCTACCCAAACAGCCACTCTTCCCCCGGAGACAGGGTGTGGCACACATGTCTAGAATGCACGGTGACCCTGGGCTCTGCCAAGTGTCGAAAAACCCTGCCTCCTGGGAACTGAGTTAAACACTTGGCCGGAGCCTCTCTTTGCGCAAACTCCGACTGTGCTTCGGCTTTGCAGGCTGACGGTGCTCCGTGTTCGTCGCCCGTGGGTTTCCGTCCAGGAGCTGAGGCTGCCGGCGGCCTTGGACGGCTCGGCTTCTGAAGGGAGGGAAAGGGGTGCCGTGTGTTCCTTCCTACCTGTGCGGGTGGGGCGCCGGGGTGGGCAGGAGTGGTTAGAACCTCGGTCTGGTGAACAGCTGGGGAGAAGGGCTTAGAGATGAAATTGCTCAGGCTCATGAGACCTCGTGGCAGCGGCGGGCCAGGGTGGGGTGGCTCGGGGAGTTTCCGATGCTCCCTGTCCAGTCTCCGGCCCCTCAAATGCAACAGCAGCAGCAGTTACGTTTGACAGAGAAGCCGTGCGCTCGCCCGCAAAAGCAGCTCGAAGTCCATTCCTTCATCTCCAAACCGCCTTCCGTGCCAACTGCAGACCCTCGACCCGTGCTACGAAGAAATTCTGGAACTATCCACGCCCAGCCCCCTCCTTTCTGAATAGCTGGTGTGTTCCTCTTTAGATGGGAAGCTGATCAAACAAACGCTCCTTGTAAGATGCACTCGGTCGTGGAACCACTAGAGGAATTCTGAACGTTCTTATTGTTCTGAAAAGCTGTGGGAGCCTCGTCGACAATGCTGCGTGTGCACACACACACACACTCACACACACTCACACGTACAACCACAAATACCTGCCCGGCCGCTGCCCAGGGCCCCTGCTGAGGTTCCCCATGGGTCTACAGGTGCCATGTAAATCAGGCCAGGCCGACAATGTGTACCTTGCAAGGGACATCACTTACATCCTTGTCTTCTCTCTTGCACCCGCCCTGGTCTTTGAAAAGAGGCTAGGCTTTCACCCTAGGGAGCTGCCAGAAGCTCGGCTTCCCCCAAGCAGCTACGCACACCCAGGTTTCTTTCCCAGGGGTCCCCTTCATCTCGTGTCTTCTGCACTTGACTAAACGCACCTGCTTTCGGGTCAGAAAAATAAGGGCTTAGTGCTTCATTTGATTTACACCTCCTTTAGAAGACGAGGGAAAAGTTGAAACCTGATCCAAGCATTTTTATTGTCCGTCTGTATTACCCGTTCACATTGATTGCTTATGTAGATTTTTTTTTTTTTTCCGGATCTGTTTACGTGGGGGAGTTGTATGCTGATTTATGGAGCACGTGGCTCTGTCATTTCAAGCCTTCAGCAATCTGACCTTTAGAGATGATTTTAACTCCAGTTACTGGGAAGCAAATAGAAGTCACGCTGGGGTATGCGTCCAGGTGAACTAAGACAGCTCCAACCAGATCTGTCCTGGGATTGCCTTTGTGTTCCGAGAAGAGTTGGGACAAGGATGTGTGCCTACCATCTCTCTTCCATGAAAACCTTCATGCATGCAAGATCACCGGCGCGATGGAAAATAAACACTGGCCAATCAGATGGCGAAGAGGGCCACCCTGCCCCTGAACTCGGTGTCCCGGCCCTCCCGAGAAATACGGCGTGACAGTACAAAGGTGCCCCTGAGCTGGAAGAGATCGGATTTACTTCCTGCCAAACAAGCATCATTCAAATCCGAATGTCAACTCTCACCTTCCTCTTCTGGAAGAACCCCAGTGTTTACTTAGCCTTTGGTTTGTGGATCTCTGTGGCAACCTTGTTTGGAAGAGCACAGAGCGTGTTGCTACACGGCGCTCCAGGGGAGACACGGTGCCAGCGAGGCCCGTTTAGACCCATCGCGTTGGCCAGTGGCTCCATGGGATCTTCGAACATCCCGCTTAGCCAAAGGGTACTATTTTTCATGACTTTCATCCCCACCTCCAGGCCTCTCTTTCAAGTGGACCCCATTCTTGAAAGCATCACCCAATTTCGGACCTCGTGATCGGCGACTGTCCTTGCCCCCAAGTCAGCTGCATAACAAGCCTGGCGTCCGCCTGGCCCATCATTATCTAAACCAGGATCGGCAAACACTCCCGCAAAGAGCAGCAGAGAGTGAACACGGGCAGCTTTCTCGGGCCACGTGGTCTGTCGCAACTTCTCAACTCTGCCCCTGTAGCCCTGTACACAATGCAGAGCACATAATGGTGCATAATGAGGGAGCGTGCTGTGTTCCAATACGGCTACATTTATGGGCACGGAAATTTGGGTTTTATGTAATTTTCACATGTCCCAAGATATATCTTTCGGAGTTTCTCTCAACTGTTTAAAAATGTCAAAGCCTTTCTCAGCTTGCAGGCGGCACAAAAGCAGGCAGCGGGCCAGCTTTCGTCTGTGGGCCGTTTGTCCATCCCTGACCTACGTACGTGGATGCAGGACAAGCTCTCTCACTAACCACACCCCCAGCCGCAGCTCTTTCGCTGCCCTTTTGTGGTTTAACGTCCTGACTTTGCCTTTTTCGTTCATAGCTCTGGCCGCTACTGGGTGATGGCCAGCAATGAACCAGGACCTTCTGCATTTTGGTTAAATATAAATCCAGTACAAAGCAACCAAAGGGCTAGTCTCATGGGGAATAAAGACGATGCCAGGAAGGAATCCAGGTTCCTGGTTTCCTCTCCCGCTGTGTGAGTGTATGCAAAGATACACTCAGCCTTTTTCCAGAAAGGGCATCGAGTCAAGTCACAGAACAACGCGGAAGGGCAGCCGGCAGACGGCGGGAATTCTCCAGCCGTCTCCTCCCAGCCGGACCTCTGCAGTACGCATGGCAGGGATGAGATGCGCCCGGACTCACCAGGACCCCTCACGACCCTCCCCACGGAGGGGACAGAGTTCACTTCAGCCTCTCCACCTTGTTGAGTAACTTAGGCTAATTTCACAGTTTCCAAATCTGTGAACAATTTCGGCCCCCTGAACCGTCTGCAACCAGAACCCTTGCACACCCCGCATCAGGCCTCCTTCCGTTTTCCCTGTGATGTCCCTTCTGGTCACGATACCCATTTTGATTTGCTTGGAAAAACGTCACATGCAGAGCCAGAGAGGAGCTTCGTCTGCAAACACCCTCCTGAGCTTCTGCTTCGGGCCTGGTCTGCATTTCTGACCATAGCACGTCGACCATTCACCAGCTGGTCGGTACCAGCCTCAAGGTGTGGAAAAGCTCACTTAGGGCATTGCCTGGCAGTGTT
Source organism: Eonycteris spelaea (assembly GCA_003508835.1). NCBI lineage: Eukaryota > Metazoa > Chordata > Mammalia > Chiroptera > Pteropodidae > Eonycteris > Eonycteris spelaea. The sequence continues at coordinate 5,518,479 of PUFA01000004.1, read as the reverse complement.
CAGAGAGCAAAGCTTTGTTTAAAAGGGGGAACATAACAGGTTGAATGTCGTAAACATATCACGATTTTTAGACATTCCGATCGTTATTTTCACTGACTTAAAATGTATTGTTTTTGTTTAAAACAAAATTTGTTTCGTGCCCCTAGAAGAGTTCACAACAGACTAGCAACTTCGCAAATAAACTTCTTTAGTAATAATGAAAAATTTAAAGATACACACACTCATATTTTTCTTTATGTCTGTCTCTTTATCCACATCTATGCGTATGTGTATATCTATATTGACACACAGATGATACAGAAAACAACAGCTAATATTTGAGTGCTGTGCACCAGGCATTGCATCCAGGGCTTCCCAGGTAAAATCTCGCTTAATCCAACAATCGTTTGAGACAGCAATCGTTGGTCACCCCATTTACACACCAAGAAAACAGTTCCATGCTTGTTCTTAATTTACAAATTGTAAACGTTCTCTGCCTCTTTCCAAGTACATCCTGCTGAGTCTTTTGACTTGGAACACAGCCAAGGTCCAGTTAAGTGCCTTCAACCAAGGAGTAAGGAGAAAGAGACTAAAAAGATAACAGCTTCAAAGGAGACAGTGTTCTGAGCCCCAGGAGAAAACAATCACTTACCTGCATATGTACTTTATTTAAGCCTAATTCTGTCACTAAACTGCTACCTACTCTAGAAGTCAGCTTTGCAAATGAGAAGACAGCGACCACCTTTTATTTCAAGGATCCAAGAGGATGGCAAGGCCTCTAATTGGTCAGCACTGATTATCTCATATCTGCTGTCCTCTACAGCGCCTCATGCGACCTCTGAGACAGGACCTGGAGGTACTTTTAAGGAGCCCATCGAAATCTCCGAAAAACCCTCAGGAAAAGAGGTCACCGAACGGGCCCTATTCCAGAATGTCACTTAAGACTGGAAGGTTCCTGCAGTCGCTGCCAGCCAAGTCATCTCAAAGATTCCTGGGGATAAAACGCGAGAGAAGGAAAACTTCGCATCCAACTTTAAAAACATCAAAAAATAAATAACATCAAAACGCCGTCCGGAGAAGCAGGACTTCGATGCGCATACATAAGGAATGGTGCTTAATCAGCTGGGTGGATTGCTCATGCTCACTCGACTTTATCTGGTATAAAGCTGGGGATGATGTGGGCACTCAAGGGTTCCAGCCAGAAAGAATCTCTAGCCCCCTGCCTCATGTGGCAGTGCTTTCTTCTTCTCTCAGCCAAGAGGAAAGAGATGGAACTGATCCATTTCACGGCCCCTGCACTCAGTGAGGCCCCACTGAGGGCTCTTAGCTATCTCGGCCATTTTAAAAGTGCAAAGCCAGGCCAGTTAATTGAAGTTAAGGATCTTATTCTGGAAAATCCAGTAAGGTATTAAGTATCTTTGATCCATGATCTGAATGGCATCACAGCTATTAAATTCTTAGAAAGAATTTCGCACCCACTAGAAGGGCCGTAATGCAAAAATATGGACATGAAACAAAGCATCAGCGAGAACGTGGAGAACCCGGAAGCCTCCTACACAGCTACGGGGGAGTGAAAAATAGGGCGACTTCTTTGGCAGTTTCTCAAAAGGTTAAACACAAAGTTACCACATGACCCAGCAATTCCACTGCTAGATATACACCCACGAGGAATGAAAACTGGTACACGAAAGTTCACAGCAGCACTGTTCCTAATAGACAAAAGGTGGACACACCCCAAAGGTCCATCAAAGAGGAAAAGATAAAATGTGCATATATCCGCACGATGAAATGTAATTTAGCAATAACAAAAGAATGAAATACTGGCACATGGTACAACATGAATAAACCTTTAAAATGATGCTAAGTGAAAGAAGCCAGATGCAAAAGGCCACACATTGTGTGATTCCATTTATGTGAAATGGCTAGAACAGGCAAATCCATAGACAGGAAGCAGACCGGTGGCTGCCAGGGGCGGTGGGGGCGGGGGGGAAATGGGGAGTGATGGCTAATTAGTACAGGGCTTCTTTCTGGAGTGATGCACTGTTCCTGAATTAGACGGTGGTGATGGTAGCACCTTATGAATCTATTTTTAGAATTCGCAAATGTACGAAAATAAATTCCTAGGATGATGACTGGTTATTGAGTACCATCTGCCAGAGCTGAGCTGAGCCCCCACAGGCAGCCCTCGTGGTAAGCCCACGAGGCTGGGGATAACCAGCCGCACAGTTAAGGAAATGAAGGTCCAGATAGAATCTAGGACTTGTGCAGCATCACCCAGCTGCAAGACATAAACAAACCCAATTCTGTCCCGCTGTACCATCATCTTTCTCCTAGACTGTGTAAGGCTGCAGTCTTATTTATTCAGACCATTACCAAGCCATGCGATCCCCAGGAACCTCAGTGCCAGCTCGCAGATCAACTGCTCGTTTCCAGAATTGGTGGTTGGATCCCTGATCCACAGCTACTCAAGCCTGCCAGATGGTTTACTAATTGCATGTTCCCCCTGCCCATGTGTGGGATCAAAGACCTTCCCACAGGGTCCGGTGGGAGGATGGAGAGGCTGATAAGGGTACCTGGTCCCCCGGGAATCCGGACTCACCTGAATGCTCTACTTCTCTGCCCGGCTCCTCTATCCTCCTCCCCATCTTGCCTGAGGCCTCGAGCAGGTGAACTTTCTGAGGTGGCCTCTTGAACGATGCCCCTCCCAGCCGGAGACGCCAGGCCAGGCACGAACTACCCCTTCCTCATCAAGATGCCCCCGTCTCTTGTGTCCTTCACAGCTGAAATGATCTCCTGTCCTGATGACAATCACACTGTGATTCAGCTAATGCTCCCTTAGCTCTGGGGGTGGGGAGAGGGCCACCCCCAGAAAGCTCCAGCATTCCTGTCATGTCCTGCTTATTTCCTGTGGGTCCCATCCTGCTCAGGGACCATACTGTCTTCTTTTCCTTGACGGCAAATCTCTCAATTCTAAAACTAAACTGGCCAACAGCTAGGAGACGATTATAATTGACATGGTCTACTAACAAGCCGTAACCTACCCTTTCAGTATCAAAAGCAAATATGTACCATTGACCTTCAGAGAAGAACTGACAGATGTGAAGCCTGCTTTAAGCGCACCTGCAGGACCAGCCAGGTCCTTCCTCACCCTGACCTAGGAGGTCCATGGGCGAAAATGTCCAGAGCCTGTAGAACCACCATCCTGTACACAGGTAATTAAAGGCTTTCGCTTCTTGTTAAGATCACGTTCTTTGGAGTGGGATTCTAAAAACCCTGCTCCACGGAAAATCGACGGTAGGTAGCACAGGAGACTGGTGAACGTGGAACCGGGATTGCAGGTGACATTTTCTAATGGCCGGTGACACCTTCACGCCACTACTAATAGCCTCGAACACAAGACAGACACCAGAGACGGCACCTGTCAATCACCCCACCAGGTCCTGAGGGCAAGAAGGAAGTTCGGAGAAGTTGGGTGTTTCCGTCTCTCTCCCGGCCGGCGGGCAGACACGACGCTGAGCCACAGACTCGCACTGAACAGGCACAATGCCGTCCCCCTCCAGATTCTTGTGCCGTGGAAATAAGTAAAATTTTTTTACTATTTGTTCAAGTTGTCCTGTTCGCAATTTTGAAGCAGATTCTACGCTGCACATCACACAGAAGCCAGCCTAAAAAAATTTCAAGGTCGCCAGTATCCGGACCTTCTGAGCGGTATCCCCTTCTCCACGCCTCCCCATCTGTGAAGCTCTCTCCCCTCCCCCCAGGTCACCCCACATCTGCTCCTCAGGGAGAAGCTGGGGCCCAGAAAGGTACGATGACTCCCTCACGGCCCAGCAAGCAACAGGGCCAGGGCCTGACCCGACCTCCTGTGATTTCCCACGGGAGCCGCACGTCCCAGAGACGCCCGACTCGGCTGACCCCTCTCTCCAGTCACCGTCTGAAGCGCACGACGGCCTCGCCAGCTCTGCCCTTCCTGCAATCACGCCAGCCAGCGCTGAATCGCCGCCTCCGAGCACAGGACACCATTTGGTGAGACACGAGTATTACGAAAATACGCTGCGTGACATTTATTTCATCTTGTTAACATTAATATCTGTAGAAACATTTTTATTGTCAGTATAAAAATTAACAGGTTTTAATTAAATACTTTCTCCAATTCGGTAACACGTAAAATCAGTGTAATCTGCATTCGCGTTGCGTGGCTCCAGCAAAGTGAGTAGGTGTTTCGAAAGCAAAACACAATACTTTAATACAGAATGAATAACACGGCAACGTTTTGTCTGACGCTGGTATCGGGCCGGGTCTGCTGGTGAGGTCCTGCCAGAATCAGACGGAAGCAATCCCTTAAAAAGATGGAAGTCACCCCCAAACCATCAGCAGAACAATTCAGTGTTTCAATTTTCTGTGATGAGACGTGAAGATCCTAAAAAGCTTCTCTAACGCCAATAAACCTGGAAGCCATTATCAAGGTTCGCTGGAGAGAACACAGGCTAAGCTGATTAAGGTGAAAGTGCAGGGCAGAAGGCCAGCTGCCGGAGGGAATGGTCCATCAGTCCGACGAAGGTCCGTCCTGGAGGAACGGGTTAAGGCATCTTTTTAAGCGAACGCCGGTCCCATCTGTCTTGGGAAGTCCAGTTACATGGGCCCAGGTGACAAAGCTGCACATCAAAACACTTCTCACGAGCCGGTTTTTTTACTATGGGCATGTAGGTGGTTGAAGAACAATCATCTGACAGCAGAGTTTAAACACAAATAAATCAAAACCTCACTTTCCCCAAATTAGTCATTTTCTGTAAATAGTTCTCTTTTCAAAAGAGCTGATAACTAGTTAAGTCTAAGAAATAGATTAACTAGTCCGACGCACCGCCTGCATAGAAATGCCACTTAAATTACAACAACAAAAAGGTATAAATGATTAATTGTTTTGTATATTACCAATTCATTAATAAATTAATGTTATACCATTTTCCCTGAAAGCAAAAGTATTTTTCCACCCCTGCTCGGTGAAAATTAAGAAATTCTGTGTAAGAACAGCGTTTAGCAAATAGTTATTTAAAAAAAAAAAAAAGACCAATTTTCTAGGTGCATTGGGACATCCATTTAAAATCAATACAAAAAATAATTCCTTGTAAATATATAATATATATTTATACATAATTTGAATATATTTACATACATCCAGCACCCTATACTGCAATTGTGCTCTGTAAGTGTGCGCTGACATATATTTTCTCCAATTATTACAAAATTCACAAGCAAGGCAAAACGTCACGTCTGCCTCGAGTCCGGCTGCTCCACAGCCAGCACCCACAGCGGGTCATGGGCACGTGGTGGCCCATGGCAAGTCCACCACCCAGAAACATTCCTCTTCTCCTGGTGAAGATTACAAGTTTCCAACTGCATAAATTCTTTACACATGTGCCGATTGCTTTTCCAATTATTTACTCCTCTGATCCATATATACAAGCAGAGACAGGGCCGCCCTGCTCAGCGGAGCCAGGTGTCTGGCGCTGCTCTGTCTAGGGATGGGAAGGCAAGCTCACTCATGTTTTAACACTGCCGTTTATGTGTGGATACTGAGGAAGGCATGGTTCGTAAGGCATAGGGTCCGGAGAGAAAACAGAGTCATCTCCCGAAGAACAAGAGCTCCTTGTGTCGGGGTAACTAGGTGAGTACTGTTCGAGGGGCTGACTGAGGTCCAAGTATTCCTGAAAGAAGGGAGAGAGACGTTTTATTTCATCTCGGGTCAGGATAACAAGGTGAATACGGTTCGAGAGGCTGACTGAGGTCCAGGTATTCCTGAAGGAAGGGAGAAAAGACTTTTATTTTCAGTGCAGACCCATGACACGTGGCTGTGGGAGTGGGGACAGGACGGGGGCACCCCTTGGAGGTTCGGAGACCCAGCCCACCCTGGCTCCCACAAAGATGTCCTCGAAACTCCAACCCTATTTCCTCTGGGCTGCCCTTTACTTTTCTCTGACAACAGGGAACCCCAAAACCTCGCTGGACTGCGAGTGGTCACGCTGCTTTGCACCCAAACACCCTGCTAGAGCACAGGGTTCAGATTCAGGGCCCGGCACAACGAAATAGCATGAGCTGCAGATTCCTGAGGATCTTTCAAATAGTTGAGACCATGAATATTTATTTTGTGAATTACATCTGACTATTGCAGCCTCTAGGATAATTTAAGGGGAATATGTCTTCATTTGGCGGGTAATTTCACAGATGTGATTCATTACTCTCAGAAGCCCTCTGAGTTGGAAATGTAAACAGGTTCACAGAAGCCTTGGATGTGCTCATGTATACTAAATCCATAATGGAACGTTAAAGGAACGTTGAGGAAAATGGAGGTTATGTTTCAACTTCAAAGGTTTGAAATCCAAAAAGGGCTCTGGCCCTGACAGCATTCCCTGGTGCTGCCCGTGATAACCCCTCCTCTGACTTACGACAGGGTGAGAGGCCCCGGCCTGTGCCTGATGGCCTGGGAGCTAAGAATGGTTTTTTAACATTTTTAAGTGCTTGAGGGGGAAAAAAAAATCAAAAGAATACCTCATGGCCATTTTTTAAAAATTACATAAAATGGCATGAAGTTCACACACAACATAAACATTCAGGTCCATCGAGTTCTCTCGAGGACGCAGACACGTTCATTTACACTGTGGCTGCTTTCTCGGTATGAGGCACAGACGGTTGTTGCAACAGAGACCACGTGGCCCACAAAGCTGAAAATAAGCACTGCCTGGCCCTTTACAGGAAGGTCAGCAGACCCCGCTCCGCAACTAGGAGATTTCTAAACTGGGGAGCTTCTGGGTCACCACTGTCTCAACCGGGCGAGCGCACGGGGGTGGTTCTGCTCGCACCCCCGTAGCCTGTTACTAGGCTATGACACGCGGCTTTGGCAAGGAGGCAGCAAAAAGTGCGGACGACGGCACAGCCAGCCCCCCGCCTTATCAGCAACGGGCCCGCAGAATGCTGGCAACCATACATTTCCAAAGACCCAAAACACCCGCTCTAACTCATCGCCAGGGCTGGCGAGAGCCAGGGTCCCCATCCGAGAATGGGGGATGTGTCGCTCCAGCATCAGCATTAACCACACCACTGGAAACAAACACACCCACCACATCAAAAGGGCGCTTTCTGCTTACAATGATAAAAATGAAATTTTGCCCTAAATGGAACCATTTTCCTCGAGCATATGGGAATGATTTTCAGAAGGAAAAGAAACTTCATTTTTATATCTGTTAGACAATACGGCATTATGCTTTTTTTTAATGTTAGGATGCTAGATGTAAATTGAAGTATGCACGGGCCCCCTTTAAATGTAAACATGTAAATATCCAGCATTGAGCACGGGATAAGATCTTTAAGGTGGAACTTCAGTGTTTCCCAGTTTCTAAATGAGGCCATATATGTTCAGATCTGATGGGCAAAAAAACAGGAATATCAGTGGATTCTGAGTCTAGGGTTAAAGGAACTTATATTAAAAACAACAATTTTGGCAGGAGAAGAAAGTTGGTTTTTTTTTTCCCCCCTTGAACTGTTCCTTTCAACTTCTGAAGGTCAGCTGTATTCATTTAAATGCAATCTCTCCCTTTATCAGCCACAGTCAGACTCGGAAGATACTGTTGCTGGCTTAAGGCTTCATATCACAACATTTGATTATTTTTTTTTATTCACTCTAAAACTATTAAATGTATGATTTTAAAATAAATTCAATGTTTTCTAAAACATTTAGGCAATTTTAGACTGTTTGTTGTCGTTAAGACAGCTGTGGGTTTGCTTGGTTTTTTTCCCCATTTGAAGGAACACTGTTCTGCACCCTCATCGAATGTCCCAGATTCATTCTCTGCTGAGACCACAGTCTTTCCGCAGCCACAGAGTCCCCCTCTGCACACTGAAGCGGCCACTGACATGGCTGAACTCGGACAGTGAGTGACAGAACAGTGCTTGTTTCGTTGGCACAAAATATACACTATTTTATAGAAACTATTTTAACGAGAGAGACAGTTTTGTATAAGTCACTTGTCATAGGAAACTGTGGACATCTGCGTGCCCTCAGATGGAGGCCGCGCGCCACACGCCGCTCCCAGACAGGGTCACGGAGGACGGGGCCACGTGTTAGAGGAAAGCTGGAAGGAAGGGACCTCACTGCATCTGAGCTCATTGGTAAGGGGACACCGGCAGCTGTCACACTCATTCCCAGGGCGCAGAGTCCTACCAGCATGTAAGCACCCTCCGCAAGCGCCTTCCCACACAGACCCAAACGCTGCACGTGGCCATTCCGTTGGCCTCCCCACTCACCTTCACGCATGCCCCCTGGAACCTCCCGCCCCAAAGCCACAGAGAGGGGCGGCCTCCCGTAGGGCCCCTCGGCCCCTGGTTTCGTGATTCAGAACTCTCAAAAGGCAGTCCTGAGAAGAATCAGGATTTGGGAGGAACACCTAGTTTAACTCTGCCTGACCCCGGTGGAAACATGATAAGCTACACCGCAGACCGCAACGGAGGCGGCTGCTCTCTCGAAGTGAAGCCGGTCCCCGGGCGAGGACCACGCACGGGCTTCCGGAAGGGGCTCCTTACCTCGTTGGCTGTGAGAGTGAGGACCCGATCCAAGTCTTCCACCAGCTGCTTGAACGTCGGTCTCTGCGAGGGCACGGCGTGCCAGCAGTCCCTCATCATCATGTACCTGGGGACAACGGGTTTCCTGGTGAGTGGATGCTGTTAAGGGCGAGGTGCACGGCTACGAGCCGGTTTTATTTAACAGGCGAGACGGAGGGAGGCCCGGAATTTATGAAAACGTATCAGAACTTCCCGAGCAATGAAATTAGAGGGTGGTTATGCCGTTCCCAAAATATTCACGGCTCTGTTCCTCTACAAGGACCTACAAAGCCGTCTCCACCTGACATGTCTGAGAAAGGTACCTAGGCCACCAAGAAAAGACATAACTACGCTTGCAGTGTCACAGGGATTTCTCATATCTATACCTGATACTCTGGGTTTTCTTTCAATGTCTTGAGTGGACAAAAGTTCCTCAGTTTAAAAAGAAAAAATGAAGTTTGAAAACCGCAACTTTAAGGTTCTTAAGACTTAATCTGCTGCCACTGGGCTACACTTTAGCTTCCTGAGTAATGCTTGGAGAGGCCTGGGCTCCCGGGCCTTATCTTGGTGATGGGTTTCGACAGGCCTCCTATACTATTAGGAAGAAAGCAATAGGAATAGCAAGGCCCACAATACATGCCTTTATATAATATGCTATAAAATGTGGCCATTCATCAGACGTCCACTGTACACCAAAAAGCACTCACGAGATTACAGACAGAAAATCCCCAGGAAACGATATACAACAGACCGCAGTCCCTGGGACAATCCCTCTTCTTAGTTAATCCTGGTGGGTGGGGGGGGAGGGGAAGGTGGAGGAGAGACCCCTTTGCAAAGCACTGGTTTTGATTTTACTGCACAAGACACCCCCACAAAGTAATTCCACTTACGGCGTGGGGCCGGTTTTCCTAGAAACCAGCTCACTGTTTTTAGTCAGCTCTGGTCCTCTAAAGATGGCACCTGGACACATTTTTAATTCTCTGCACTAAACTGTGAGTCAAAACATAGGTAACCAGGCACTAGTCCCTTCGCTCTGAGGAAATGCGGTCACTGCCAAATGACACTAGCGTGTTCAGTGGTCGCAGGGAGCTGCAGAAGCACCCCCTGTCCACTCGCTGCGCTGGGGCCAGGCCCAACCAGCGGGGAAGGTCGCGTTGGCTCCTGGACCCCACATCCTGCGGGGGTGCGCTAGCCTGCGTGTGAGGGACGGCCAGATGGCTCCTTCTGTCGCTCCGAGGAAAGCCAACAGCAAGGCGCAGCACAGTGGCTCAGTGAGAGCCCCCGAGTCGCCCGCTCTGATTTAGAGCTCCCTCCATACACCTCAGAAAGATGCTCTTTCTTCTGCACAGGCCGTCAGTGCAGCTATCTATCTCGGTCCTGGGGTTGAGCCCAGAAAGCTTCAGCAATTCGTCTTCCTAGAGCTTGTTTAGGAAACAGAAATAAGTCAGGGGTGTTATTGGCGTGGCGCGTCCACCACGGTTCGGGAGAGACAGTGGCCCTTACAGTTCGTTGGTGCAGTTGGCTGGCTTATCCATCCTGTGTCCTTCCTTAAGCAGCTTAAAAAGTTCCTCCACGGGAATCCCTGGGTAGGGCGAGCCCCCGAGAGTGAAGATCTCCCACATCAACACCCCGAAGGACCAGCTGCAAAGAAGGGGTGAAACGGTGTTACTAACCGCAGAAAGCCAGGCCCGCCCACTTCAGACAGTAACTGCGCACTCACGTCTTATGTTCAAAGACAAACGACCTGCGCCCTCCTGCCGTTCATCCTACATGCCCCCTCCTGCCCCAAGGGGCATCTCCAAATGAGGACAACCTGGGATGTCCCAGTGAAATTTTCCATCAACAGACAATAGGCAACTGTACCATCACTTGCCTATTGTCTGTTGACGGTTTTTTAGTGGAGACTTAGGATTGTTGGTGTTTTTTCCTCCCGTTGCTCTAAAATTAGTCGCTTAAATGTGGTGTGGACAATGTGTAGACCTCGACGCCTAAGCTGCACAGCTCTTCGTGCCCCTGTCCACCGCGTCCACTGGCCTCTGTGCCTGGCCCCAGGGCTGGGACCTCCCAGGATGGGCCGCTGACAGAACAGGGCCAGCAAGTTAATTCTGCAAGTTACAGCTGCCCGAGGTGGCCTGGCAGAATCTGAGGGCACAGCGGTTCACGACTCGCTAACGTCGTGAAGGACGCTGGCACCAGCCTGGCATTGGTTAGGATGGACGAGCCCTGTGCCCCAGGCGAGTTTCACACACAACAGAACTGAAAACGTCCCTCAGGGCACAATTTGTACGTGACCCGTGACCCGGCAGAGACCTACGGTGGGACGTTCTGAGCCTCGTTCAGGGGCTCAATCCGCACCGAGACTCCCTCTCTCCTACGCCGCTGAGGCGCCGGGAACCGCCTTCCTGACTCTCTCGGGGTGAGTTTCGGAAATGACCCTGTGCCGTGTGTGCTGAGCCAGAGCGGGAGTGCGACCCAGGCGGCGCTGCCCCGTGGGACCCGTAATGCCGCCCGTGACCGCACGGCCCCGCGCCCGCGCCGGACACCCTCCTGCTCGCAAAAGCACAGCTCTGCGGTTTCTGTTTTTTGTTATTTTGTTTTGTTTTTTTTTGTTTTTTGTTTTTACTTTTTATTTTGGAATTAAGAGACTGTAGAAATCTGGAAAAACAGTAGAGAGATCCTCTGTACTTTTCACCCAGCTTCTTACAACGGTGTAAATTCTTTCAACCAAATCTCCACTTCTAAAATACCAGTTGGAGCCTGACTCTGAGTGTATTTTTAAGTGTTTTATAACAGAGAGAAATATTATACGGTTTTCACTATTTCTATAATCATCCAGGGTGCCAAGACAAGATCAGGATTTTTTCAAAGGAGTAAGCGGGCCCTGCAGGGATGACCTGAGTGTCCCACTCAGCCTCCCCCGCTAAGGATGAACCTGAGATGTCCAGGAGGAAAGTGTCCGGGCTCCTTCATTAAGCAGCGAAGACCATGCCAACGGCCTGGCAAATTAGACAGCAGCTCTGCTCGGGGAGGGGATGGGGCTTCCGCCCTGACAAGGGGGGCTGAGCGGTCCCATGTCCTGTGACTTTAAAGCCAGGCAGATTAGTAACAGAGCACTGGTTGCCAGCCTACCATGAAATCCGTCCTTTCTAAGGCCAGCTCCTGCACCCTCTGCGCATGTGTGAAATGCGGCAGGCGCCAACGAATGAAGAAGGGCGAAGAACGGGCACTATTTTTGCAATTCGATCCAATGCAGAAGCCAGAGAAAAGGGCGTTACTTACACATCGCTCTGATGGGTGTACACTCTATCAAAAAGGGCTTCTGGAGCCATCCACTTGACCGGAAGTCGCCCCTGCAAGTGTCAGAGAAATGAAAAATATACTGAAACCAGTTTACAGGCTCAACCGGGCTCTGCCCTGTTTTAAGAGCTGACGTCCTAATGATTTTCACTGGTCAGTCCCAACTGGGACTCCACATAATGTGTGAGATGCATAGATTTGGGCACATTAAAAAGGGACGTGTGTTTCCTTGGATTCTCGTCATCATCGATCTCCTAGCATGCAGATACACTCTGACCAACATCTAGGCAAAACTGACCCAGACATTCCCAAACCCTAGTCTTTTTGCTAAGAAAGTTCTTGAAAAAGCCTTATAAAGATCCTAGAGGCTGCAGATTATTCTGTATATTCATGTTTCATATATATTAAAAGTTTCTTAAATTATGGCCTGAATTTGCTCATTGAGAAGTTTGTGAAGAGTTAAGGAGAAAGAACAGAAGTGAAGGGCAGAGAAATGAGCCTTCATCAATCAGTGCTTCCATCTGAACACCCATCATCTTTCTTCTGGAACATTCTGCACCACCCTTCCCTTCCTGCCATATCACTGCCATAGACTTACATTTGTGGTCTTTTTGTAATAGTCTATGTTGTTGATATCTCTGGCCAGTCCAAAGTCTGCTATTTTCATCACATTGTTTTCTGTTACCAAAACATTTCTGGCTGCTAAATCTCGATGAATACACTGAAATCAAAAAAAACAAAAAAAAAAAACTCGTTTTAAAATGCTTCGAGAATAAAAAATGCACTCATGTCTTATAACACAGAAAATACATCTTAAGAAAACTGGTATCTCTTTTCTAGTTAAAAATTAAACACCAAGGCCCCAATATTTTCAAAGAGCACAGCCTAAGTCGCCACATCCTCCTTTATTTGCAGCTGACCAACATCAGTGGCCTCCCTCCTCCGAGATCTGTGGTAGATTTTATCCTAAAATCTTTTATCTCAACACCTGATCTTCTGTCCTTTACAGCCAAACTTTCACACGAGCTGGATGAACTCCAAGATCACACGGTCTTCGCCTCCTGGTCACTCCTCAAACATTGTAACCTGGTCCCATCTCGTTCCTCCCAAAGATTGTAAAGAACCTGTCGGACCCAAATGTCCTCTTCTACCACCCGATGTTCCCCTCTCTGCACTTCCAGACACGGTTGATTTCTTGCTCGTTTCTGAGAACAGTCCCCCACTGGGTTCCAGCCCATGCCTTCTCTTAGCTCCCACAATCCCTCTCCCCCACCCTCTTGGATTCCTTGGCCACCCCCCTCTTCCTCTGTCCCCAAGAATTGTCCCATCGATTGTGTATATTTCCATGTAGCCTGACGGCTTCAATTCTTAGACACACACAACAGATTAGCAAATTCCTCTCTCCATCCTGACTTATCTCCGAGGACCTGTTTTCTCATTTGCCACGGGCTGTGGGACATTTCCACTTTGATGGCCCTTGGCACCTCAAATTTGAGGTCCCTACTTCCTTAATTCGTATCCTCTTGGTCTCTCTCGGTCAGCGAGGTATACACCAGAATTCTTTACACACTCCTCCCCAGTTCTGCTGATTTCAAGCCCCAAATGCCTCTCTAATTCGTCCACCCCACTCCATTCCCACTGTTAACTGCTTATGCCAGACCATCATCACCGCCCACTCCCCAAACCCACACACAGCCACACTGCATGCCTGACAGGTCCCCACGCTCCCAAACTCAGCCCTATTTGTACCTTCTGTGCTTCCTGCAAATTGTGTCTCTGAAAGAACTGATCATGTCCTTTCTTGCCTTGTACTATGGCCAGTAACTGTGTATCCATATCCTCAATCCAGTCCTAGCACAACTCCTGGCCCTCACGAAGGGCCAAGCCTATGTCTGCCCCGTACATGGGGGCAAAAAACGCTGGCATGCCACCACAGGGCAGCTGATGTGTGGTCTTGATGCTGACTCTTCGGTCTCCGATAGGTCTAGTGACTATAAGTTCTTTTTTCCTTTCTACAAACGACACACTTTGTAAGCTGCGGTGTTTTAGCTGTATTTTAGTTAGTATACCAAGATTCCATCACGATTCATGGTAATTAGGGCCCCAAATCATCACCCCGTTTTTGGAAAAGGTATAAAGAAGCCAACAACTATCCCTGGCCAACGCTTTTACACAGGTGCCCAGCGTAGGTTAACAATCGTACGGAGTCTCATCAATCCACCCTGACAGGGCGAAGTGGGCCCATTTCACACAGGCACTCTGCAAAATGAACAACTGAAACAGGAGCAAGCCAAACACTCTGAAGAATAAATGAGGAATTCTTCTGCTGCACCCGCCCCTTCTCGGTCCTTGTTCTCATACACATCTGTGGCCCCCTGGATGGGCCAAGATCAGAAAAGAGAAAGCAGGAAACCCCACAACTGTGCCTGAGCCCGGCCAGGATGGAAGCGGGAAACGTGAGAGCCCCCAGAGCCGGCTGGGGAGCCGGCTGGGGTGCGCGCTGTGCTCCTGGTTTTGGAGGCCTCTTCAGGCTGAACTTCCGAACCCTGGGCCAAACTCCTCCGGCAGCTCCCTGCCGACACCGGCTCTGTGCGTCTGGCCGGCGTGTGGTCAGTAGAACCTGACTTCCCATGCGCTGGGCTCCAGCCGCGTGGGCTCAGCTCAGAGACACCACGACAGCGACCTCCACCATCCTCTCTGTAGGACCCAGCACCCCCCCCTGCCTCCCAGGGTGCTAGGGAATGCCAAAGCCCACCCTCTGGACTGAGCAAGAAGAGACCTGGAACCAAAGCCAAGAAAAAGAAAATTAAGTCAAGCCTAATTCCCATCACGTGCAGAGATCCGAGTGGTTCTCCAGCGCAGAGAGCTGGCCGCTCTGCAGAACGAGGGTCCTCTGACTGGTCCTCCATTTCCTTAATAAGTGAGGGTTGATGAGTCGCTAAGGGAAGGAAGACTAACCCCCACCCCTCCCCGTGACCCAGACAGACAGCGTGCTGGGGGCCTGTGCACGCCTCATCGCATTCGGTCACGTGGCGTGCTATGGGATGGAAAAGCTGGGGCTTGCTTTAAAAAAAACCCGCTCAGGTTTAGCACCTCTTCCTCCTCTTCCTCCTCTTCCTCCTCCTCCTCCTCCTCCTCCCCTCCTCCTCCTTGGAGGTTTTAACTGCTTTGGGGATTCCTCTTCTTCCTCTTCTTCCTCTTCTTCCTCCTCTTCCTCCTCTTCCTCTCCTCCTCCCTCCTCCTCCTCCTCCTCCTCCTCCTCGGAGGTTTTAACTGCTTTGGGGATGAGGAGGAGGAGGAGGAGGAGGAGGAGGAGGAGGAGGAGGAAGAGGAAGAGGAAGAGGAAGAGGAAGAAGAAGAAGAAGAAGAAGAAAAGAAGAAGAAGAAGAAGAAAGAAATTAGTGTATTTGAACTAAAAATAGCAAAGCTTTCCTAACGTGTAGAAGCTCGAATACCCCATCACCTATGACTGCGCACAGCAGGGTGCCGCTGCACACGTCCACCCGCAGTTCCTCCCACACCACGAAGCTGCCTGAGGATGGGCACCGGACGCGCCTCTGAATTCCCAGCGCTGAGCCAGAGCCTGACCCAGAAAATGTGCGCAGAGCGGAATTCATAATTATACTCCCTCAGCCACAAGCCAGAGATCTCACCCATCAAGAGTTTGGGGGGGTTGTTTCTGCCCTTTCCTCCCGACCCAGGTCCCTCACGAGCTCGTGGCTACCCACGGCGAGGGCGAGGGCGTGACTCCTTCCGGCTTCGTCACGGATGAGCCCTCCAGCCCTGGAAGCGGGCGCCATCCAGGGGGCCACTCTCAAGGTCTTCACCCACTACCTCGAACCTGCTCTGAATCCTTCCTTGCAGGTGCTGTCGGCAAGGCGTTTTGGGACCCTGCAAAGCCCCAAGGACACACGACTCTGTCCCGTCTACGCTCTGCCTCCCCCACCCACTCCACCCCACACACGTCCGTGAACAAAGCCCTGACACAGGCCATCCCGCTGGTCCTCCCCTCAGTGCGGAGACGGGCGGGCATTAGCAGGGGACAAGGGGGTGGGTGGGGGACCAAGGGTCAGGTCTGGACCAGCCGCTTTACTCTGCAGACCTGTTAAGTCCCCATCACGGAAACGAGGGCAGAGACTCACACACAGCTGGCTCAGGGTTCTCCTGGTGTTTCCCAGCAGTCCTCAGCATCCTCATCCACAAGATGGGGATTTAATCATACCTATTTCAGAGGTGTTCCGAGGTCATGCACGATGTCGTATGTAAAATGCTGGCAGTTAAGGTCTCGAAAAGTGGTAGTGATTAGTAATAATGGCAATTACTGTTATCATACCACTCGTAACAGGGTATTTTCAGTCTGTCCTTCTAGAACGCAATTTATTTGCTGTGTTTTGCAAAGTTCATCTGACTCTTAGTTCTCTCAGCTCTAACACAGGAGGGACCTCAGAGTCCTCGGGGCTGGGGTGCAACGGGGGGGCCGCCACTGGCTCCATCAGCCAGATCAACGCCCATTCTTCTCTCATGCTGAGCAGAAGGACCCCCAGCTGACCACTCACCTTCCCGAAACTCTCCTGTGGCCTCTGTGAACCCCACCCTGGGCTCCTTCCTGCTTTTGAGTCTCCTCAGCCTCCACTGCCATATCCTGCTCTTTTAGACAATCTCGAGATTTGAGCTTTATGGGGGTTCGACTCCAGGCTTCTAGACCCCTCCTCTCAGCCTCATGCACACCACTAACCCCCACACCAGCAAATGACCTCATCCATTCCCATGGCTGGAAACTGTACCTTCTTTTTCTGGCTCCAAATGCACAAGCCAACACTCAGGGCCAAGCTTCAGCCTGTAGCCTCCTGGTCAACATCTGCCCTCATGATTCTCAAGACGTATTCTAAATACACGTTGAAATGTCCAATAACATCTATGCCTGCCATCTTCCCCCGACCACCACCCGATCATCCCCATCCTGGGACGCTGCACCAGCACATGGCTTCTCACGCTGGAAACCCAGGCGTGGTTCTTGACCCTTCGCTCTCTCCTTCCTGTATCTAATCAATCCATCCACTATCCCGAGAGCAAAGACATCCTAAATCAATCTACTTCTTCACTCTCTGGAGCTAATAACCTTCAGCCAAACCACCATCACCTTTCACGGGACTCAGAGCTTCCAACCAGCTGTGCACACAACCCAATAAGGAGCTTCACAGCACAGACCCGATCACATGACGCCCCTCTCCCCCCCCCCGGTGGCTTCCCACGGCGCCAAGAGCGTGGCCGAGTCCTTGCCTGGGTCTGCAGATGTGAAGGAGCTGGCCTGTCTCCAGCCACATCGCGCCCCCTCCTCTCCTCCCGAGAGTCTCTGACAGCAGGTCCCTCTGCGGGAGTGCTCACCAACCACCTTCCTCCCTAACCGCCAAGTCCCCACTGTTCCTGACCCCACATCGTCTGCTTCACCCACAGTGTGCTCAGCTTTTCCACTTATTTGTATCCCATTTACAGGTGATCCCTCCTACTGCCACACATGGCTCATGTTCCAAGAGGTGAAGGACATTCTGGTGACATCATGTGAGAGCCCAACCAAGGGGCACAGACATCCAAATCAGGAAGCCTCAAACATTCATTCAGGATCAAGAAAGTGGCCAGGCCAGCCTTCCTACCCATTTTGTATTAGTAGCAGTGCCCCACTGAGTCCAAAAAACGCTTCCGCGGCCCCACCACACGGGGAGGGCCCGGGCAACCGAGAGCAGAGGGCCAGAGCGGGCCGCGGGCTGCCCTCGCCAGGGTTTCCTCAGGGACACGCACGGCCACAGAGAAGGCGAAAGAGAACGCTGGAGAGCCATGTTCGCCACGCACTCGTTATGCATACTTGCTCTCTCTCCACACCCAGCCTCCCACACACAGGTGTGCACACACACACATTTTATGCTGAGTCAGTTAAAAGTGAGTTGCAGACCTCGCTGTCACTTCGCACCTAAATACCTGAGCATGTATGTGACTCCTACCTTTACAGCAGGCCACGGCCACCATCGCCACGCCCCAGATTGGACCCTGAGCCAGTCACGTTATCCAAAACGCAGTCCGTGCTCAAGTGCCGACTGCTCGTCCACATCCTGGGTCAAAGCTGTCCCCCGCCCACATCCCACCCCAAACGGGGCCCCGTCTGGGCTCCCCCATATACACGTGGCAGCCGCACCCCTCAGGCCTCCTTCAACCTGGAACTGTCTCCCCAGCATTTGCTGCCTTTCGTGACGCTGACGCTTCGGAGCGGCATCTTGTCAAATGTCCCACGTTCTCGATCCGATTGTCTCCTCGTGCCAAAGCCTGTTCAGCTGGCAGACTCCCCCGTGCGTGCACACGCACAAGTGTGCTTTGCTAAAGTCTATTCAGTGAGAGTCTTTACAGGGCGGAAGAAAATCTGAAAAAGTCTTCAGCTCTGGACACCCCCGAAGACAAACAACAAAACAAAACAAACAACACAAACGCAGAGGGTGTGGCAGCTCTGGCCATGCTCCTAGGTGGCCGCTCTGATGTGGCCGCCCCACCCACCCACACGGCGTGATCTGACCTCTGACCGGGGAAGCCTCACTCACCCGTGGAACTGGCACGGCCGTGACCCAGCCCGGCCCCCAGGTGACAGTGGGTCCCTGGCAGCCAGATGCTCTCTCTTCTTTGGGGACCCAAGAATTCCTGTGGCTGCATCACGGCCCAGGGCAGGTAGACTCTGATGCCCCCAACCCCTGCCCAACAAGGCACCTGTGCAACCCTCACCCCACCCACCACCACCCATGTGTGGGAGTCTTGAGTCATCCCAGATGGCCCAGAGGACATCTGGGCACCTATATGACTGCCTTTGGAATAACTCAAATGTTTACAGTCCCGCTGCAAGGGGCATTCTCAGAGTGCAGGGGCTTCACCTCAGGAGACCTGGCCCACGTCTAACTGCAGACGCTCATCCCGCTAAATGAGACACAATAAACCCAAATAATATCCAGGACTCAGTTACCAAAATACCAGCCCCACCTCCCGACCTTTATTTTTAGCATATTTCAAAGTCTAAAATGTAAACACACCACCAAAAGTCTATGTCCAAAACCTCAATAACTAGCAAACAAATAAAGCCCCCAGATCATCAGGATCGATGGCAGTGTGCCCTAAACCAGCGCTTCTCAACCTGAAGGGCTGCATCCTGGGATGGTCACTCCCGACCCTGTCTCAGAGAGAGGACGTCTTCTCGGCTCACCTCTGCAGGGCCACCAAAGGTTTACGAAGGAGCGCTGGTTTTTGACCCTAATGTGAATAATGCGATAAACATTCTCCAGGTTGCATAAGACAGGCAAGGGCTAGATTTGGCAAATGAACACCTCCAATGGCCTGTTTTCTGCAAAGACATCTTTAGCTGGCCTCCACCCAACGAGGCGCACGTGAAGGACTCACTTTTTGGGAAGCCAAGTACTCCATGCCTCGGGCCAGCTGGTAGGTGCATGACACCAAGTCCTTGAAGGTCATCTGCTCCTCGGGAACACGGTTCATGTCGTAGGAGTACTCCATCCCGGGCGGCCTCCGGGCTCGGAGGTACTCACGGAGGTTGCCTTTCGAGGCGTACTCAACTATGACGTAGAGCGGCCCTGCGGGTAGAGGAGACGTGTGCCCTCAGGCAGCGAAGCCAGGATCTGCCCCGGGTTCTCTGATTTAGTGATCACAGCCCAATACTTCTGTTTGACGGTTTTAATTTCAACACACAGAGAAGCGCACACAACACCAGAACACCTGCTTTCTAGTCACCCCGAAATGACAGTCGACACTTGGTCAAGATAGCTTCAAACGTCTTTGAGCGTCCTTCCCCTGCCACTCCGGGTCCCTCACCTGTGCCCTCTCGGAAAGCAATGGGTATCACGAATTTGCTTCTTCCAGTTCAATTTTTCCGTACACACATGTATCGATAAACAGTGTGTTATTCTTAATCACATAAGTGAATGATAGACGACTCTGCGACATTGTTCCATTATACGATATCCTTGTGAAATCCACTCAGGTTGATAAAAAATATATAGATGCTTCCTTTCAACAGCGACACACAGGCATACCTCATTATTGAGCTTTATTTACTTCACTGCACCTCACCTATATTGTGTGTGTGTGTGTGTGTGGTTTTTTTAACAAATGAAAGATTTGTGCGACCCTGTGTGGATCATGTCAGAGCCATTTTCTAACAGCTTTCACTGACTTCATGCCATTCTGGTAATTCTCATATTTCACACTTTTCATTATTATCTTTGTTATGGAAATCTGTGATCCGTAATCTTTGACGCTGCAAATGTCATTGTTTTGGGGTGTCACCAACCACACCCACAGAAGATTGCAAATGTCATCCATAAATGTTGTGTGTGTCTGACTGGCCCCAACTCTCCTCCCTCCTTGGGCCTCTCTATTCCTTAGGACAATATTGAAATTAGGCCAACTAATACCTCTAAAGTGGCTTAGAAGTGTTCAAGAGAAAGGGAGACTCAGTTGATAAGGGCAAACTTCCTTGTTGTCTTATTTTAAGAATTTGCCAGTCACCCCAACCTCCAGCCACCTCCGCCCTGATCAATCAAAAGCCACCACCACTGAAGTGAGACCCTCCTCCAGCAAAAGGATCATGACTCGCTGCAGGCTCAGATGATGGCCAGCATTTTTCAGCAATAACACATTTTTTAGTTAAAGTATGTACATTATTTTTTTAGACATAATGTATTCTACACACTTAACAGACTACTGTATAGTGTGACCATAACATTTATACGTACTGGAAAACCAAAAAATTGGTATGATTTGCTTTATTGCAGTGGTCTGAAACCAAACCCACAGTGTCTACAAGGTAAGCCTACATGTTCCACCACAGAAATGCACCACTGTGTTTATCCATTCCTACAGAATGCTTCCAGATTCTGACCGTCACAAACCGTGCACAATGAACATTCTTGTACGTTCCTTATATGCATGTGCAATCATTTCTCCACAGATGAGGGACTGGCAAACTACAGCCCACGGGCTAAATCCTGCCCACGGCCTGTTTTTATGTCAGTAAACTTTTTTTTTGGCATGCAGCCAGGCCCATTCATTTCTGTATTGGCTATGGCAGAAATTTACACAATGACAGCAGAAGTTAGTAGTCGTCACAAAGCTGAAAGAATTTGCAATCGCCCTTTACAGAAAGTATTCCAATTCCTGGTCTAGACCTACAAGAGAACTTGTCGAGACAGAGGCAGGCATTTTCAGTTTATTATTGTCCAGCTGGTTCCCAAAGTGCCAGCTAACTCTGATGAGAGGAGCAAGGGTCTTTCTCCTCCAAAGGTCAGTACTGTGTCCCTTCACACCTCACTCCTCTATTAAGCCCATCTTGGAAGCCCAGCCATCTGCTGCCCAGAGGAAGACCTGGCTTCCTCAAACCCCATTTTAAGAGAACTTGTCAACCCAAACACAGAACCTTCGTTTGAGAAATTTCTCTCAGCACTCACAAATCAAAACCATGAGGGACGGCCTCTCCCAAACACCCTCCAAACCAAGTGTCCCACAAACAGCAGGATACTCTGGGCCCTCCTGTCCAAAGTCGCCCAGCACCCCCCCCCTTCCCTTCTCCGGTCCTCCAGCTACAGCCACAGAGTCCCCTTTGTATTCAGGGCCAGCCACAGCTTCCTAGGGGATTTTAAAGAGAACTTAAAACATGCACTTGAGGTGCCCCAGGAGTAAATCCAAAACTCCGACCAGTTCCCAAATGACGCTAACGCTGACCCACGGAGAATCTGGATGAAAGCCTTCTTCCTCCTACTCACCATCCTGAGTGCAGGCTCCGAGAATTTATGATGTTTTTGTGTTTTCCAATCATCTTCATCATCTCCATCTCGGACACTAGATCAGACAAGTCCTTCTCCGTGGCATCATCTACGAACATTAGGTAAAATTAAAAATCCGTTAGTTTCTTCTAACCCGTCAGTTATTGCTGTTAGTTGCCAAAAAAACTTAGGTGAAACAGCACGAAATTAAAGGACCAGAGATGACTTGTTCCAAATCATCTCCCTCATTTTACTGGTGAGGGGGGCAAAGGCCCAGACAGGGAACTGCCCTGCTCCATGTCAAATAGTTAATTCGGGGTCAACAGGGTCAAAAGTCAGAACCAGGATGTAGGCCTCTGGCACTAAGGCCAATTATTTTCCAGCAAACCTCACAAATGCGGGGTGTCTAACTCTATCGTGAAATAATCTCGTCCTCTGGCAGATCTAAGGTGCCTCAGAAAACCACAGTGGATTCCACAGTGACTGCAGGTGACGGTGAGACATCTGGAAGAGGAGGAAGACGGGGCATCTCAAACCACTACAGACCAAGTGCTGCCACCTCGAGCCCTCACAGCCCCGAGCGCGCTCACAGATGGGTTCAGCGGGCTCCCCATAATTGTGCACAAAAGTGTGCGTGTGTGCACACGTATTTTGAGTGAGCGGAGGCCCATGCCTTCCATGGGCCTCACAAAAGCAGCTGTGATTGCCATCTTAAAAAAAAAAGTAGTTTTCTAAACCTCTGCTCCACCTCCTTAAGCAAGAACGGCTGAGGTCCTGCATCCGTGGGCTCATCATTAGCCCTAAAAGCGGCAAGACTTTTTCCATGTGCTCCCCTCCCCCTGGCCTTTGAGCTCATTCAATATGGGGAAATCTGGGCGCTCTAGGAGCCATGATGCAAAAAGCTTTTGAGATTCATAAAAGGAAGTGCAACACAATCGACCGAAGTGTAAAATCCACACTGACAGGTACAAAGGAAGGGGCCACACCTGTGGCGTTCTTCCTCCAGTCTCTGAGCGCCACTGGCTATAAAAAAGGCCCCATCACAAGGCTCTGAGGCTCGTGTTCTCCTCCATTCTAACAGGGAAGGTGCGCCTGGGTGTAACAAGACAAACAGAACCCCCTTTCTGCAGTATCCCGTGTACCTCTGAGCGACAGACCTGAAATCAGAGGTCTTGCGGAAAGAGACAGGAAGCCTGGGCCTTTCTCCCCACTCAGCCCTGGTTTGTGGCCAGAGGCTGCCAAGGCCAGTTTGTGCAAGGCACACAGCCACCACACCTGGCATGCAGAAAGGCGAGGGCCCGCAATGCCCAGGCCACGCGGGATGCAAGCAGGGGGTGCCTCCACTGATAGAGCCAACACAGGGGGCTAGAACACACCCCCAAGGTGGGGAGCAGCTCAAAATACCCTGGTCCTCCTCGGAAGCCATCCAGATCAAGAGCTTTAAGAAAAAAAAAAATCAACATCTTGTTGACTATTTCCAGCCTGCTATGTGATGACTAGCCCAGGAGAAATCACCAAAGGTCCAAATCCCTACAAGACATCCAGTACCCCTTATCTGCCCTCTCTGCCCGGATCCACTCAGCTGGGGCTGTGCTTTTCTGAGATCCCCACAACTGTATTTACCATGTGACTGTTCCCCTAACTCCTCGTATACAGGAAGGCCATGGAAGGAAGCACTTAACAGTTACAAGTTCTTCCAGCACCTGGACCCAGGCGCGGTGCAGGGCGGGAAGGTTCACTGAAACGTTCGGCTTCCGGGAACACTGCTTGGCATCTCCATCTCGCAAGAACTGCTTACATCTCGCGGTAACTGTTAACACGTCCCAGGAGGTCCGGCACCAGTGCCAGTCCTGTTAGGACTCTTCTAGCTTTCCACGTGATGCTCTCAGACCAGTGTCATTTCCGCTTCGTTCCTCTCACAAAAGAAGTGTGGCCTCCTCTCCCTGAGCCTTCTTGCTCCCTCCAAAAGTGCCAATTTTCCTTAACTTGTAAATTAAGGTTTGGGTTCAGACACCAGTGTACCAACACTCATCTAAATGAACCAATTATATGTCACTTGGTATTTTCAAAGCACCGTCCTCTACGAAGGAGCCGAAGAATAACTAGGAGGCTACCAGTTTCTGATGAAACTGGCTCTTCTTTTTTATGAGTGCACACAGCTCAAGATAAATAGTCTGTCCAAGACGCTGATTTATACTGAAAACTCCTCAACCCCTAGGTCAACTATGTGCTCTCTGACCCCCTGCCACGATAGAGTTCACATGCCACAAAAGGAACATTCTTGATAAGCCTTTGCCCTTGCCCCACCCCCACCTACCCCCACCCCCCGACCACCCCCTTCCCCACCCCCTCCCCACTCACCTTTCAACATCTTCACTGCCACGGTGACTGCTTCCTTGGGCTTCTCTTTGTCGATTCCCACTGCTTCGGCCATGACCACTTGCCCAAAGCAACCTTCCCCCAGGGGTTTGCCCAGCGTCAGCCTAAATGTGTAAATAGGGGATTAGCACACGGCATCTGGTGAAGGGGTGCAGCGAGGGAAATTCCAGAACTAAATATAAAAATCTTTCAGCAGCTTGCAAAAGTGTAGGGCGTTTATCATATGGAACTAATGAGACACGGGTACACACGCGCTTGAGTATTTTCGTAGTGACGTTTTGGAGAATGTCAATTACTGCGGAACAGCTATTCAATTTCACATTTGTATTCTGGATTTATTTTCTTTACGGAGGGTATCCATGCTAGTGAGGTGGTCAGCTTTCCTAAGTGCTAACAAGGTGGGACTTCTGATCTTGAGCCAAGAGAATATTCATAATTCAGAATGTCTCAAAGAAAATCTTAAAGCTGTTCTTATTTTTATTTTTTTTGTCTCAGTGAAGTGATGTCTTTAAAATCCTTGTATATCATTCAAATACCAGTGGATTTTATGGTCACATTCTAGGGCCAAGTTACATGATATGAAACTTAAACGCATTTCGAGGGCTCTCTCATTTTTCACTAAAGGCAAAAAAAGTTTTTAAAAATTAGGGGGATTTTTTTTGACGTCATAATTTAGAAATCCTTACGAATACCCAAAATTAATAATGAAGAAAATCCAAAGTGAACACAATAAACTACATTCTAAGGTCAGAAGCGCTATACACACATTACTAACAACCATATATTATCCTTGGGCATTCCAGAAAACAACAGAATGAAGTCCTCTTTAGAATATGTGTGAATGTGATTTTTTCACGTAAGCCTAACACAGCAAAGTACTGAGCTGACCTCAGTAAACAGTATTTCTGGTAAGCACACAAGGTTTGCAAAAGCTAAGCAAAGACTGAGGCAACGTTTGCTATGCTGAGGTCACTCCGTTTCTATGCTGAACTAAAATTAAATTTAATATCTTGGTAGAAAATAAACATTTGCATTGGAAAAACGGCTAATTTATGTCCTATCGCCCAGCTACGACAAGCATAACAATCCTTTCTTTGTGTAACGTCTGCCTCCCATCTAATACACGGCTTCTAAATAGCCTTCATTCATTGGAAATCTGCTCCACCTACATTTGTGCAAAATGCTGTTTTGAAACGCTCGGCCCTCAGAGTTTCCACACTGGGGGCATCCTGCGGTGGGAGCTGACTGGCCAGCACAGGCTCCCACTGTTGGCTGCGGAGTCACGAATGGCAAAAACTATGGACTGAACCTAAGGGCCACCATTGCTTACAATAGGATCGCAGCTCCCCCAACTCAGCCCTACACACGCAGGACGGTGCACACCCACCCGCCCCCTGTATAATCGAACTGTGAAGCTGGGAGGGCTCACCAGAAGCACCCTCTCCACTTCCTACAGGTAAAGAACCCATTCTTTGGGTTTTCTCTGGTGCCTCACCAGTAAACAAGCCCCGAATGAATAAGTGAATGAGTAAATGAATGCATGAATGGTCTTCGCACTACAGTACAACAAATAAACTGGAAACTACTTTCATGACACTAATAGGATAATATCTATACAATTATTTGCTGCTTCTAACTTATGGCGCATGTTAATCTCTCTAAATTGGCCACTAGGACACGAAACTGTGTGTGGAGTTGTAGGAATCAAAATGACAATGCCCTGAAAGCTACCTCTCCTCCCAAACAGCTCATCCTATTGTCTCTGGAAAAGCTCACCATTGTAGAACTGCCAAATTTGCATATGAGCTTCTATAGTCAGGAAACACTTCTCTGACAATCTCAGGGTGACACTGCAAATGTCCAGACAAACAGGGCAGCTGAGGGTAGGCAAGTCAAGAGCTCATTCCAACTGACTGGACGCAGATATGGAATCGGCGACCTTCACCTTCCTCTACGCTCAAGTTCTTGGACTCTATCACAAGAGGTACCCAGGAGAGAGGCGATGGCCTTTCAATGACCATCATACTTCATTCGGAAGGTGGGTCTGGGAGTTGGTTCCTGCCTGGCAGACTGAGGACTGGCGCCCCAAGATCTGTCCCACGTACTCCGTGGCCAGCGCCACCATCTCGCTGTGGTTTGTGGTTGGGAGTTCCCAGATCACCGCACGTGAAGGGAAATGACAAGAGGTAAGCTCGCGTGAGCCGAGAACTGTGCTCGGTCAGTCCTAGGAGGTCTGACCTTCATTTTACAGGCAGGACGTTCAGAGCATTAGGTAACTCACACAAGGGGGCCCAGCTACTGGCTGGCAGAGCAAGGATTCAACCCAGCCCAACACAGCCCAAAGTACATGGACTTGAAGCCCAAGCAAGAAACACAGCTCCCAACAATGCCTCCCAACAGAGCCCAGGGCCACACTTTGACTAAATATCCAAATGCAACATATCTATGACATCTAATAAGGAAAATAATACGGACCACAGGAAATTCGAGGTCAGGTGCCATATCTGAAGTGCTTCAGCTGATATTTATTACATTAATAATGACTAAAAACAGAGACACTGAGTAGAAATTCTTAAGATGATTTATATCCTATATCTAATTTCTCAAAAGAAATAAACAACAGAACAGTCATATTCTAGTAACCAGAGTGTGGAATGTCAGATCTGTTTTATAAATGGGATGATTTCACTTTTATTCCATTTGATTGTGTTTGAATTGTCTAGAAAGGTTTTAAAATGCTAACAAGGTTCCATCTTATTTGGGGGCCAGCCATGAATGGCTTAGTAGCTGTTTTAAAAGAACTATTTTTATAAAGAGAGAGAAAGAATCCCTTCTTTCTTTTCTGGAAGTTGGATATCTAGAAATGCCATGTCACTCACTCCCATTGACATCATCAAAGCAAGACCTTTGCAGTTAAGGGTCATAAGAAAATGTCTCTCCAAGACCCCCATTCATACCTAAGTCTCCATTCGGGGCCATGCCCACTAGAAGTACTCACTTATCTCTTGGAAACTCCCATTTTGGGTCTTCTGGTAGTTCATACTCGGACACCCCTGCCAGCATGGGGGTGTCTGCTGTTGAGGACAGGCGTGTTGTTATCCGCACCAGTGGGGTGTTGGAGTTCATGGAGGAGCTGGACTCAGCAGAAACCTGGATACAAAATGCAAAGACACAGATGTGATCCTGGCTCCACCTGAAAAGGCTGGAATCCGGCCAGAGCCCAGCCAGATGGTCAACTCTCAGGAAGGAAGAAAAGGGGGGGCTGGCCGAAGTCACGAATTAAAGGCCAAAACCACCCGGTTCCATGTCCTCTGTCTCCCTGTCTCTGCAGTCCTAGACTTCGCCCAAATTACATGTTCCTAAGACCAGGTTTTCAAACATTTGTAGACAGTGCCTGATCAAAATATGAGTCTTCTTTCTGTCCTAATTCCTCACCACAGTTACTTGAGGACAGAGAGACCGACCCCATGGGCTTAGTTGCTGCCTAAGGTATTACCTGTATTGGAGCCCCAAATAATCGATCTCTGTGCAAACCAGCTCAGATCATGAATCAATGTGCTTATTATGACATAAAGACTTCAGGACAATCAGCTGTTCGATTGTTTTTGTCTTCTGAAATGGAAAGAGTATATCTCCAGGAACTAGCTCTAGGGTTTGAGTGTGAGAAGCATTCCAACAGCGACGCGCGCCTTTCGACCTGAGACCCAGGCACGGGGGCCACGCCTGCTTCTCCCAGTCCTTCTGGAAACTGGTCGATGCCCAGGCCACTCGGTGAAAATCGACTGCCTCTTGTCAAGTTCAGTTTCAGAAGCCAGTGGATTGAATACGTGGGCCAGAGTCAAGGGAAAGAAAAATACACCTTTATTCATTGTCACACAGGCAGGCAGGGCAGCACATTGGGGCTTTGCGGACGCTTCCCACTTACCCCGACCTGCTTCAGCCTGCATCTGATACAGAGGTCGTTTCTAAATAGAACATCTTCCTCATGCTGGATTCTACGAAGGAAAGCACGTGCAGAGCCCACCTGAAGGCCACCTTGAGATTACTGCACAACCCGGTCCACGCACGGCATGGCCGACCACCACCTCACCTGCCAGCCACGAACAAGACTCTGGCCTAAGGCAGTTGGAACAGGGGTGCAACGTGACCCAGCAAAGCAGCCCGCCAGCCCACCTTGGGCCCGTCCCCTGCGTGACAGCCCAGGTCAACCGGCATCCCCAGCTGCAATTACAAAGACTAGGTGCTGATGAACGATCAGGATGAACTTTCAGAAGGCGGAGGCTGGCCCTCCCCACGGGGACCCGCAGACCTGCTTCCCCGGGAATATCCTAGTCAGAAATCCTTGGTTCTCTCCTCCGTAAGCCCAGGCTGCCCTTCCCTGAAAACCTTGAGAAGGTGACGAGTGGATGGGAGGAAAATTGCTTTACAAATAGGAAGCTGGTTCTGGTATTAAAATCAAGAAGCAGGCAATTTTTAAGGCAAAATGTCTACTATCTTTTAAAATGAATACCTTTATGAGCCTCTGAGAAGCCTTTTTGGCAGCGTGAGTTACTGCTAAATTTTATTTATGTAGATACTATGAGCAATGTTTATTCACTATGAGTAACATAAGTAATTAAAAAAAAAAAAGGGAACTGAAGAATCTAATTTTGGAGCTAAGAGAGGCCTCGGGAGAGGTTAGGCTCCAAAAAGCTGGGGTCTCACGCCAAAGTGTCTGGGCCACACAGGCAAATGGTGGCGGCAAGGACGAAAAGACGAAAAAGTGACTGTGGTCCCCTGCCTCCCCACTCGTGACATGGACTAGGCAGGGACCCCGCCCTGCCAATCAGCTTCCAAGGCCCCTCCACAGACCCCAAAGGCCTGTTCTCACTGACCTCGGCTGCCAGGACCACCAGAGGACACCGTCGAGATCTGCCGTCTCCACCGACCACACAGGTGCCAGAGGCCCAGACACAGAGAAGCGCTCGGGTTCAGAAACAGGTTTGGCTGAAGATACGTCCCCAAACCCTAAGGCCCTGTGTCAGGGCCATGTGCTGTGCGTGCAAAAGGAGTCTGGTGTTCTCAAAGGCCAAAAAGTCTTCTGGAAAGTTCTCCCCTGTGAAGAGGCCAAAATCCCCTCTCATTGCTTTGGGACCTTAGTGCTTGAAGATCACAGGCAAGAAGATCTAGAAAGTCAGCAGTGAGACGAGACAGGTCCCATAAGACTGAGGTCTGGCAGTTCCAAAGCCAGGACACCCTCCAGGCCAGCAGCGTGGCCGCCATCACTGGACCCGCGGAATTCCCAGAACATTGGTGCATGGTGCACAGTGGTCAATGGAGAGGAAAAACCCGTGGGGAAAAAAACGGGGGTCCCGGTTCTGGTTGAAGAGCCATGTCTGGGCTTTTGAGCCTTGTCCTCGAAAAACCCCCACCTCCCTTCAGCAAGGCTTGCAGGGTACACCGGAGGACAGCAGCCTCCCACAGCGAGGTGGGGGAACACGGGTGCTTCAAATTTGTGCAGGAAGGATGCACAAGAGACTAAACGATTTTGGGTAGAGAGATTAGGAGCTGAAGGAGGGGATAGCATATGCCCCTTACTTCAGAACTTTCCAGACCATTTGACTTTTACAACCAATGCTTATGTGTCTCTTTCCCTTTTTTTTTTTTTTTAAAGTGAATTCTATAACATTAAAAATAGTTTTTAAAGAATGAGGATCTGAACTGAGGCACATCCCGGGGAGAAGAAAACGAAGAGCATGTGCCTGAAATATACTGACTTCTCAAACAAGCTGAAAACACGAGCCCCTGCTTTTGCCCCTCCCCTCTGCTACCAGGCCGCGCTTTGTGGCATCTCTGCATCCGCCCCCGTGACTGCCCCCGAGCAAGCAGCCGACCCTCGCTGTGCCATTCCTCTGCTCATCATTCATGTGGTGGGACCCTGTGTCGGGTGGCAGCAGCCTGGCCAACTGCACCTATGTGCGGTCTGATGACTGTCGGGGTCCCCACCCCGGTTCCAACACTCACTGACTGTGAGAGCTTCAGCAGGTCGCCGAACCTTCCTACACTGGAGATTCATGATCTGATCACAGGAAACTGAAACGGTTCCCACTGCACAGTCACCTTACTATGAGGATGAAATGGGGTCACGCCTGCACCGCGTTTAGTGCTGAGTCTGGCACTTGCCAAGAGCTCACTTAAGACTTGCTACCAACACCACAATCGTTTTTCTCAGCACCTTTTTAGAATTATTTGCTGCCCAGGTCCAAGGGAGCTTATGACGTCACCTCCCTCTGTGGAACCTGGAGCATGTGGAGCCTCCGGGTGTTCTATATGTGAGATGCTGTCATACTGTGTGCCATGGGAAAGGAAAAAAAACCCGCTGGCCCACAGCCTGACTGCAGAATAGGATCCGCCTTCCTGGTTTGGATGATGAGACCTGCTCACAGCCAGAATGGCCTGAGGATCCAGCGAACAAAAGAACAAACCCAAGAAATAAAGCATCCAGGAGTCAGGGGACAGAGGACCTGGGGACTATGACACATATGGCTCAGAGGCAACTTAAGAACAGAAAACTGAACAGTCAGAAGTTAAGTGCTCTGTGGCTAACCTATGACCCCAAAGAAATCTTCACCCACAAACCGTGCAAAAGTTCACACACACATACATCTTCCGCCACTGTCTGAGGCTCTCACGGGAAAGCTTTTAAAACGGAACACCTTTACCAACGTGTTCTGTCATCATTATTAACATTTTTCAGTCGTGTTTACAAAAAGGATCACTTATGGAAATTTGGTTCAGATTCAGTGTAGAGGCTTCAGATTCGATATAAAAAAAAATCTGGAAAATATTTTTGTAAAAAGCAAGAAAGGGGGAAAAAGGTAAGAAAATGTCAAAAGTATAAGAAACTACAGAATTCAATAGGTCTGTCTATGGAGGTCTATCTTAATTTGACCTACATGCATTTTTACTATGCTTTTAAAATCCCCTCTGGGACTGTGAAGTATGACTGGCTTTCTCTTCACTCCGTTTTGCTCTGAGAGCTAACACGTTTCCAGGGCTTGGCTGGACATCTTGCAGGCGATTCCTGCATGTTTCGAATGCCATGTGTCGCTGGGACATCCTTCCTCCAGACCACGCCCATGGAGGGATCCCACTGCCCACCTTCAAACTCTGGGACGTACTCAGCACGGTCAGATGATCACTTCTTTTTTTTTTTTTTTTTTTGCACAAAATCATCATCTCTATCAGATACTTTTTTTCAATTCCCGGGTTTCCTGTTGACCGAATTTAAAAATATTCTGTGGATGGCGATAACTAAGTTATGTATAAACAATAAATGCTAACACACTAATAAGCTGTCCCCCCACTCCAGGGGCAGGGGCACTTCCTAGTGTGTGTTTTCAGTCTCACCTTCCAGAATCTCTTTACCACGTGCCATAAATCAAGCTGTTAACTCACTGTGCTGTTTGTGTGTATGTCCACAGTACATGTGGGAGATTAAGCAAAGGAAGTGGGGTTTTTTTTTTTTTTGGTCTTTTTTTTTCATTTCTTGTAAAGGGCCACCGTGAAATCGTGTTATCTCCTTGTACGAGATTAGACTGAACAACGACTAGGGACTTCACAGAGAATGGAGCAGGCAAAAGCAAAGATGCCACGCCAGGGCTGACGAAGATCTGTGTGTTGACTCCTGAGCACGGACAAACACCCCCAGACCACAGCTAGACTCTTAGAGACTGTGAATCCACGTTCCCAACCCAGAAGAGAAGGCTCTGGACCTGCCCACCACCGCCCTCCAGCCAAACAAAATGTTCTCACCACCTCAAGCCGTTGGCTGAGATAAAGGTCTAAG
Source organism: Eonycteris spelaea (assembly GCA_003508835.1). Classification (NCBI taxonomy): domain Eukaryota; kingdom Metazoa; phylum Chordata; class Mammalia; order Chiroptera; family Pteropodidae; genus Eonycteris; species Eonycteris spelaea. The sequence goes on along the minus strand of PUFA01000004.1, from coordinate 5,486,598 downwards.
GGTTTGCTCGGGTTTCCCCTCAATAATGCAATGTAGGTAATGAATTAGTTTATCAGACGCTCACTTTTCTCCCTTAGCAAGACTCTGCTCCCAAACATCCTCCCAAGGCTTGGAGAAGACCGATCATCAGAACTATGGCTCGCCAGTCCTGGAGGGGGCTGGTTCTTCTTAGAAAATCACATCAGCCAAAAGCCAGGTCGGATCATAGTCCAACTGTCTGTCGTATCTCTCGAAGGCTGAGAGAACCACCAGATGGGGGCCAGGGAGGACGAGGCGCCCCACAAAAGGGCAGGCTCCAATTAAGCCATCCATGACCGTTCTAACTACCGAATGTTTTCTGGAACCAGTGAGCTTTCATTAGGCCATGTGACTGACCGACCAAACTACGGAAAATGTTCCGAGACCAGGACGTCCAGAGGCGCTTCCAGCCGTGGAACTGCCCTCCACAGAATTCGGTGTGCTTAATCCCCATTAACACACGGCCCCCAGACGGGCTCCTGAATCGCACACGCCTCCACGCTCCCTCATCTGGTTCCTGTGAATGCATCCTTGGGGACGTGCCACCTGCCTCGAAGATATTGTTCTGAAACGTGACCTTGACTCGCCTTGATTTTCCTCTGGTTTTCAATCTACCTGTATCGGTAACTAACGTGAGAAGAAGAATCCCTGCAGCCTCTTCTGAGACGCCGGTGGCGGCGGGAGTGTGCACTGCACACACGTGTGTCTGCCCGCCTATGAGACTGGCACACCCTTCTGGGGAGATGTGCTGCCTCGCGAATGTGCTTCCGGCTCCAGAAAGAACCATCAGATGTACGCACTGGAAAACTGATCCGACAAGCCCAGCAACGATGCCTGCCTCCTGAACAAAACCCCCAGTTCCCTCTGCAGCCCTCATCCACCCTGCTGCTCCGTGCAAAACACAGAGAGCAAAGCCCTCTCTTTAACGTGCAAAGATGCCCCACCCTGGCGAAGGAGTGGGAGCAGATGAGCACGTGGCCAGCATGGTGTCCGAGCCCCAGCCCTGAATGGGGTGGACTCCCGTCAGGGACAGAGGGAGGCCACCAACCACCCTCCTCTCCCCACCAAGAGTTGCTCCCTACCCTCCAAGCTTCAAAGCCCATCGAGGTCTCAAAAAACCTCAGGGTTCATGGGAAATGATCACAAGGAACTACTTTTAGGCGCTGAAGAAAACCTTTTTCAGCCAAAATAAATAAATAAACAAACTGAAATGTCTGTTTTGCACCGGTAAGTCCAGTACAGATTAATAAATGTCAAGAAGGAAAAACTCACAATGGGATCAAGGAAAAAAAAAAAAACAACTCTTGTTCTAAAAACGAGAATCAACTGAGCTGCATGAAATGCTGTATGACACATGTCGGGGGAGGGTCAGGGCCAATGAGGTAACATTCAGACTCCACCACGAAGCTGCTGAGGGCCACCTGTGCCCTGGAGGACGCTGGGTAAGTGCAGCATGAGGAGCGGCCTCACAAATGCCTAGGGACAAGCCAACCTCAAGGTATCTGATTACAGGCTCACCTGTCACCAAGGCAAGGCATCCCTGGCATCCCTGAGGAATTTTCTCTTTCATCAGAATGCCTGCCAGCCTTCCTGGCGATTTCATTCCAGCGACAGCCCAATAACCCACCCTTATCCAGACACCTGATAGGCATCCCCCGCCAAAGGGACGGGGCTTTCTGACCCGGTGCTCCTCGTGCAGAATCACACATCCCGTGGTGACATGTGTGAGGGGCTGAGGTGTACCAACATTCCCCTGAACGAGTTCCTCTCTCAGGGTCATTTCTGCAGGGGACTGGAATTTGCCCACTTGTCTCTGTCTCTCTCAAACTACCTGACCCTACGGAAATACAAAGCAGTTACATTTCACACGAAGCCTCCCACTCAGCAACACTGGTGAAGGTGACGGGCCACGCCTTACATGAGCCTAGGTGAGACCGAGCACTCAGAAAAGTATCATGAACAAAGGAAGCGGGGAGGGAGAAAACAGGAGGAGGAATCTTAACGTTCTCTTCAGCTGCTCTTGGCAGTGTGGGAAAAGTGACCGACTTAGGTGGAGATAAGAAAGGCCAGTCGGCCAATGGCAAACAAGAACGAGATGACTAGGGTTGAGTCAAGGCGATTTTCAAGGCATCTGCCTCCTCTATAGTGAGTAAAAAGAAGAGCATTGTAACAGCTGCAGAAAAAAAAAAAAGATGATGAAATATTACGGGACAATGATCTAGCTATACCAAATCACAGGCTTCCGCCAGAGGGTAGCATTTTTCCCCTATTAGAGAAAAGAAGAAAAAAGAGACGGGAACACCACCCTCTTTCTCAGTTCCCTAAGGCTGGGTTTGTCGAGATGGTGCCTGTAAGAAGGACCCAGAGGCACCTGGAAAGGAAGGTGATGGGGGTGACTAGACCAACCGAGGGCACTGGTTAGGTCAGAGAGTCAACCTTAGGACTGGTGGCCCCCTCGTTGCTTCTACGATAGAATTCTTGGTGGTGGGAGCGACCCAGTAGACGTCTTTATTCCCTCACTCCAAATACAATGTGAGCATTCGCCTGCCTGCGACGCACATTCCAAACGCCGGCCCTCACCCCCCACGGAGAAAGCCCCGCTTGAAACGTGGCTTCAAAGACATCAGCGAGGATCTACTCAGCCCAGAGTGTGGAGCTGGGCTGAAAACAGCCAGATCTGAGCCGAAACTGCTGCTGACCGGCTGGTTCCCAGCCCTCCCTAGAGCCTCGTGCAGAGAATGTTACCGCCACCTTATGTCACGGAGGGGCGAGGCTGGGATCAGCGCAGCGTTTCTCAAAGTCCACTTCGAGTCACCCGAGGACTTGTCTGAAAAGCAGACTCCTGCCCCGCTCAAGACATACTGAACCCCAGTCTCCGGGACTGAGATGAAGAAATCTGCCATTTTAACAAGCATCCTGTAAATTCTACTAAAATACATATGGAATTAGAGCCAGTGCATTAGCTGTTTTTACTTGCTGTTTCAAAAAAACAAAACAAAACAAAACAAAACTTTATTATAACCGAGTTCCAAATATCTTGTAAACATTTTGCATTCACATTTGCCTTCTCTTTCCATCTTCATGATTAGAAAATAAAAAGAGACAACACATTTCCTGTCCCATTCAACTTTGCAGGGCTTTAATTTAAGGCAGAGGTGTAGGCTCTATCTTGCCCCATACCCCCCAAAGCAAAATTAAACCAGGAGGTGCAGACAAGCCACAAGGAACCACCGGAGACCAAGTGCAAGGTTAACAAAAATCTGTTGCCTATTCAATAGAGAAATCGTTCTAGGACTGGCCCCATGGCCACACTTGAGAATGACTAACAATAACATGATGTGTGCCTATAATTCTATTTTAAGAATCAAGAGAGGTCGAGCCAAAATCCAGCTTGGAAAGACATCATGGGCCAGTTTAAATCAAGTCATAGCTCAGATTTACCTCCAGGGCATAGGTTTTTGAGCTTGATTTTGAAAAATAAATCAAAGAGAACTAGAGTCCCTTTCCAACTAGTGGCAAAAGCTGCCTCGAAAAAAAGCTTTAAATCACAGGGGACAAAAGTGGCCTGTGCTTCAAAGAGACCACTGCACCCAGTCTCATCAAAACCACCAGGGCCCCGCCTCCCCGCGTTACGTCCGTCATGCTGATTGCTGAGCCTCACGCCCTTGTGCTTTCTTGACCTGGAACTTGACTTGATTGACCCCATCGATGCACCAGGCCTTGACTCTCCAAGCCCCAAACACTAACTGGATGGCCACTAAGAGGCATGTCAGAACTGCTAGCCCCGTGACACTCACAGAAGTAGCATCGGAGCAGAGGGAGAGAGACCCGAGAGCCGGCTGGGACACGAGCGACGAGTAAATTTCTTCAAACTCTTTATCTACTTTCTGTTACCTGTCTCCGCAGAGGGATGCGCTTGGTCAGCTTATGCACAGCCGGCTGGCTGCTGAAGTCTGGCTTCTTGGTCGTGGTCTTCATTCTGCACACGATGACTGTCACCACCATACAGGCGATTAAGAAGACCCCTATGCAGTAAATGGCTATCTCCAGGTAGTCTGGGGAAGTCGTAATCTCCTTTTCTCTTACGGGAGCTAGGTTGTAGATCACAGGGGAGGAACAGATAAGCAGGCCACAGAGTTAGGACACGAGACGATGCATCCTGGCAGAACTAAAGGAATCAAAAGGCGATAACCATTCCCAAGGATGGGCTTCCCGATGACTCAGAGCGGCAGGGTGGCAGGGCCACGGGCCTGCCATGCTCCTCTCCCAAATGAAGGGGAATGACCGAGGGCGCCTCGCTTTACTGCCAGGGCCCAGGTGGTCACTATCGCTAGCTTCAGTGGACCTCTGCAAGCCAGCGACCGTGATGGATCGGCTGCCACTGAGACAGACAGGCCAGGCTCCGAGACCACATTCTGTTAGCCATTGGGGCAGAACAGGACAGACGACCAGACACGAGACAGAAGGACTGTCTTCCAACATGGTCTTTTGTTTCTGAAGGGACGGTGCCTCAGTCTTACCTGGGTAAGCTCTTCCAAAGGAAGATACGACAGGGTGATTTACCCCAGAGGAACACGGTTCCACATGGCATGACATAAATAGTCATCTAGGAGGCTGGCCCGAAAAAGGGTCACATTTCTTAATATAGTCCAGCATCTCATCCGACTAAATAAACGAATGTTTTTAATATAAAGACTGAGCTGTCTGTCATATAGAATCATTATATCCATACCACAAAACATTTCTAATATTCTTTAATCAAGATCCATTTAAATTGGTATGTTCCTGGTTATACTGATACATCATTACAACTTCTAAAGGAAAAATAGAAGTGGTATGGCATGTGCGTATACATAAAATTACTTGTTACCACGTTCTTGTATCAACTTCCAATAATGTCTGCTTTGGTCCTCAACAGTCAATCTATAAGCAGTGTATTTCCAAATAGTGTTTTTCTCAAAACGCATTCTTAGTTAATGGGCTCGTACTGTCAGGCAAATCGGTTAAGAAGTGCCAATTAGGCACTTGCAGAAGGCAGTACGCAGGTAAAAGCAAGCTCGACGTAACAAGCATCTCGTCATTTCAAAGCAAATACTCACAGAGCAGACTCGCAACCCAAGGAAAATGGATGCAATGCTAGTATTTAAGGTTTACACGTTTTCATCAGAAAAATACTTGCAAGACAGTCAAAACTCTCAGCAGCACAGCACAAAATGAAATGATCCATTTATTTTTACTAGAGAATAACATAAGCATGCAGGCAGGCACCATATTCTAAAAACAAGGAATTAATGACTGGAGTGAAACATCATGAGCTAGCAAACCACAGTCTGCGCAGTTTCCAAGGACATGACGAAGAGGCAGATACATCAAGGCAGACAGTGATTTTCAAGAAAGTGTGAGCAGGATAGAGATATCGGTTAAAGATGCAGACGGCGGCCATCTTTAAGCAACAGGGCTTCCCTGATGTTGATTTCTCTGCAGAGCAGAAGAACATCAAGGCCAAGATGGCAAGAGCATGCATTGCAGGAAAAGCAAACGGACAGTCCATTCTATTGCCACATGCAGCAAGCCACCGATTCCCAAGGTAGGCGCCACACGGCTTCTGTACACGCTACATGCAGAGGTATCCTCCCCAGACACCTCAATGCACGGTGATCTATTTACCCCTCGGTAAAAACAGAAACTGGAATAAGAGTACACGTGGGATTTTAGCAAAATGGAATTTGAAATGAGCCAAAATTACTTTGAATTTTACAAAGTAATTTCGGCTTCAAGAGAAATAGGAATGGGTGAATTTATACACTGACTCAGTGACTCACTAAAAATGGTAAGCTCTGTTTGGGTTTTAAGGATGAAATTCCCCTTGATCGTAAATGCGAGTGGGGGAATCTCATTGTAAGTGAATTTCCAAGGCAACTTTCTTATCCCTAGGGGATGATTTTGAACATGTTTTAAAATCTCTGTGCAAGGATAAAAGGGGCCATTTCTGAGAACAGAAGCTGTGTTAATTTTATGGCAATCAACCACGAAAAGGAAAAAAAAAAAAAAAACCCCATGGAGAGAAAGAGCAGTATATACCTGGCAGAACTGTCAACCATGCAGAGTGAAAGGATATCCCAATAGAATTACCCGCCAAGCACGTATATTCCCCAGCATCCTCAAAAGTTACATTCCGAATATAGAGAACCTCAATTTCTTTGTCCGTGGTGTTAACACCGGCGGCCTAGAAAACAAGGGAAGCGAGAGAAAAGGCTAGACGACACAGGGTGGTTGTGGAGGCGGCCACGGAGCCACGGGGCGTCGCACCGGGGGCTCCGGCGGGCGCTGGCCCCCGGAAGATTCCGAGGGCCGCCCATCCACAAAAGCCCACAACCGAGACACGGAATGACACTGAGCAGCTCACCTCCTCAGGCCCGTCACCACACCAGCTTCACCACCTAGACATGCATGCGATCGAACACATGGAAAAATCGACCCACAGAGATCCGTTCTCTCGGCCATGGCGGGGCCTGGCTTTGGGTGTGGGGTGCTCTTCCGGAAGTAGAGCACCCCCAAAGTCCAAGCCGGGTTCGGGTTCTCTTGGCTGCAGACCCCCACCTCGAGGAGAGTTAAGTTCTGTCTCCATGACTGTGCTGTACACCAAAACACTGCAGATGAGCCCAAGTGGACATCTCACACATCCTTCTGGCCCTGTGGGAACCGGCTCGGCGGGAGGGCCAGCTTGGTCACCAGGCTCTGGTGATTTTTACTCCCGCATAACCATCTCGACTTACATTGAATGAAACAAAATGGAAGAATGCATGATCTTGGGAGCAGAGAAACTGGGCTTTCTTTTTTTTCCTTTTTTCTTTTTTAATCAAACATTTGAATGTAAATCAGGACAAACTAAGAACGTCAACCAGCTGCCTTCAATAGCTTCCGGCAGTACGTGCGTTAGATAGACGACCCCCAAATCGGGGACAGCAAGGTCAAGGGCAGGATCGCAGAAGTAGCAGTTACACGACCAAGGACATGATGCTCTGTTGGACAAATTAATACCATGCCAATAGTTCTCTAGATATTCGGGGCAGAAGGAGGTATGAGTTCTGCCAATGTGCGATGCCACAAATTCAACAGGCAGGCACAGGTGTGTTTAAAATGGTGTTTATGTGCCATAATGATGGGAAATGTGCAGCCCAAACAAGATACACCAGAAGGAATGACTTAAAAACTAGGTGGGGGCGGGGGGGATAATCTTTAGAAGAAATTAGAGCAAGCGCTTTGAACATTGTGGGCATTTTTCCATGGCTGCTGGCATCACACCAGCTGCATCACCGAAGAAAGATTATTATGAATATACCGAGGCCACAGAATCATCCTATAAAGCTGCCTGCAGTCTCCCAAAGCACCAAGTCTTTTCAGCGTCTATATCCAGCCTTCTTAAAAAAAAAAAAACAAAACAAAAAAACAAAACAAAAAAAAACAAAACAAAAAACAAAAACATTGTTACCTTGCTGTTTTGGCAGAACTGTGAGCCAGGCAGACTGGTTGGCCTGCCCTATATAATTGGAGACCTTACATATATACTCCCCAGCATCCGCCTCAGTCACATTGAATAGAGCCAGCACTTCTGCATTGGAACTATTTATCCCCGAGTGCTGGAACAGACACAGGAGAACAATATAACGGCCAACCAGGAAGGACTTTGCACTGTCTAGGGTCCCACCACCAACACGTCGCAAGAGAACATCCTCCGTTACATGTAAACAGCACTACTAAGGGGCTCTGGGTTTAGGAAGAACAAAGTCAGACAACCGGTGGACAGTGGAAGTGACCTGGTGGACGGGGTGAAAGGGTCCGATCGATACCTAACAGGATGGCTAGCAATTCCCCAGGTTGGGCATCTTCCTCCAGCTTTTCCGAGCCTTGGTGTCAGCTGGAGAGGATGCCTCACGGGTTGAGAGTTCTTAGTTCGGCTACCTATGGTTCTACCGGAAGGCTGTTCTTTTTAAGGACATTCTCTATCAGCAACTCGATATGGGAGATACGGTAGGGGGTAGGCTAACAAGTCGTATGGACTTAGCTTCCGCTTGCTAGCACCATCCTGAACAGCAAGCGAGATCTAAAAAATAAAGAGGCCGATGCTGTTAAAACGGGGACTCGCGAGGACCCAGGTAAGAAATCCAAGGAGAACGAAAGTTCCCTTGTTCACCCTTTCACCGGCAGAGCCCATTTTCAAAAGTTTAGTGTCTACATCACATGTGAATGAACGTTAACTGGTTAAGGGCTTTCTTTTCAAAGGAAAATCTAAATTGTTTCTAAAAGGTGGCTACTCAAATTTGATCCTAACATCACATTCAGAGAAAACATCGGCCTAACAGTAAACATTGGTACAACGCCTAGAGTTTACAAAATTCTTCCTGTCTATTACACCCGCTAACTGGCCTGCAGGGGAGATGGTATCATGGTCCCCACTTCTGCAGATGTGCAGCTAAGCCCGAACGTGTTGCCTGAGGTCTCAGGGTAGATAAACAGCTGAACTATTGTGACTCCAACTCTAATAGCCTCGTTACCACCCCAAAGTTCCCTTCCGAAATTTTACTAACAAGCTTCATATTCTAATTCCCGAACACGCTCTGTACTGGCCAATCAAATGACAGAATCATCTTCTCCCAAATTCAACAGGACCTGTGGCCGAACCCATTAAGGAGACTCCAGTTGGGGGCGCCTTCAGATCCAGAAAGTCCTCACCTTCAGAACCTTGAGATAGGGCAGCCCGTCAGGCCCATATTTACTGCCATTCTTCTCCACGTGTTTGATCCACTGGATGTGGGGCTGCGCATCGCTGTAAACCTTGCAGACAAACTCCACGTCGCCCCCGACCACGGTGGAGGCGTTGGCGGGCAGTCCAGCTTGGAGGATGGGCCGGTGTGGCGACCTCTCTGGTGGAGAGAAGGATAGAAAGGGGCAGTGGGGATGGGAGGGGGAGAGACAGATACATAAGCTGTGTCGTCCAGAAGGCCGTTTGTGAGCTCTAGCCCAAAAGGTCTCGAGTCTGCTGCTGACTTCTTTGAAATAACACGCCGCCCGATGAGGAACAAAAACGACTTCCAAGCAGACTGTCGGTGCACGACCCTCAGATAAAGGATACTGATTTAGACAATTGGAAACAAAACCTATCGTATCTCAAGTTATTGGTCGTCCTGGCCACCTAATGAGCAAGGGAGAAGATTTGATTTTGACGAACTGAAAGACAAATGGCGGAGAGATGGGCACCTCTTCACTTAATTCCATTTGGGGTGATATTGACATTCCCCTTGACCACAAGCTCAACCTCAGAGGCAAGTGACAAGACCAACTTTATGGTCACCCTGAAGACCAAAAATGACTCCTACGCACGGTGTCTCCCAATACATCTCCTAGATGCTCTGAAAAGACTTGTATTCCTTGTTTTTAAAAGAAAATAAACTAAAAGCTAAAAGACCAGAGTTATACACGGACTGAATGAACAATGGTTTTATCTCTTTCCGTGGAATTCACTCGATTCACTCATTGTTAATCCGCCCATTTATTTCCTTGATGAATATTAAGGGCGCCTGTGCGCCAAAGGCGCGCTGCACAAGTAAACATCCCTTGGCTTGTTCAGAGGTGACAGTGAAAGCAACATAGACACCAGTTCCCAAATCCTGGTGACATTTCAGACTGCCTTCAAGGAGGCCCTGTACCAGGCAGGCTACCAATGACTTCCCACCACCATTTGCCTTGCCTCTCTCCCTAGGGAGAAAGTTCTCGGCAAAGGATACCCTCCCTTGCCTCGTGCCTGAAAGGTTCCTCTCCAGTTCAGCGGTGGTCTCTGCAGAAATCTTGAAGAGGCAACCGTCTCAAGGTGTGTGAAGTAACTACACACGCGGTCCTCAGGGCTCAAGTGACAGAGCAGCCTGCTGTGTGATCTTGTCCACATGGCACTAGAATTACAAGCTAACTGGAACCTTCCTACCTGGCAGCTGGGTCAAGAGCCACACACATCCAATCATCCTTCCATTCACCAATGTCACCACGTCCCCACAGACCTGCACGTACCAGACCGTCCTCCCTGTCACCCTCCCCACACACTGGGTCCCACCGCCTCTAACCTCCACCTTAAAATATGGCCGAGGGAAATGAGGAAATCCCAAACAGCCCACACACAGATGATGTCTCCCACTGCACCTCGGTGTCCCCACGCACTGGGCTGGGACCGCCACATTAGAGTGATAGATATCTAAGCCTTTCTATATGTGAGCCTTTCAGATTAAAATATCATTTAGTGGAATTTGCTGGACAAGAGCCAGCCCATGTGCAAATTGATTTTACTGCATAAGCCTGTTGCTGGTCTTTAAAAACTTAAAAAAAAAAAAAAAGAGTAAGAAAAAGTGCTAGTGGTTACTCTCAGCCCATTTCATTCCAGAATCTCCCATCATATCACAGGCACCTACGTTTTCACAGAAAAAAGATAAGCATTCTAGAGCCCCCAAAGAAGTCATTCATTTGCCCCAATATATTACCCAGATAGGCTGAGCAAAGGATGCAGAAGTGGAGATTTCTGGTTTCTGTGGGCAGAAAAATCTCAAAGCTCGGGTCGGCCCCTTCAAATATCATCAAGAAACCCTCATGCTTTGGCTGACCTCCTGGTCAGACCTGGCAGCCAGCTGGATGCCACAGAGACCTGCTTACAGCTGGCAGGGACGGTCCCGGCTAGAACCATCCACGTGAGAACACAGTTAAGTCCCCACACACTCTCCCACTCCCAAGAGACATAACAGTGCCAGGGAAGCTGTCCTCTTGCCTGGATACTGACAGCCACGCTCACTAAATATGCCTCTTTGTACCTATCAAACCTTGAGATGGCTTAGTCCATCCCTAGAAAAGCGAATTTTTGGTATCAATTCATCCCCTGGCTCGCTTTTCAAGTTTTGCACGCCTGTTTGTGTGCTCGAAGATAAATATTTACAGTGGGCCTAGATATTTATTCTCAGAAACAAAAGTACTCTAAAATCTGAAATGTCACCAGCCAGATCAACTGAGTTTCGAACCACGTTCTCTTTCTTAAACGTACTTGTTTCTAATAAATCTTTCCACAAGCAAACATTGTGCACATAATACCAAATCACAATGTCCCTCACACAATGGGCACTTTCAGACGGCCTCCGGCAGGGACTTTAGACACTGGGCAACCCTGGCAGGGCCCACTGCAGGGCTGCAGTCTTGTTCTACTTGTGGTCAATGGGCTGCTGGAGCCCCAGTTAGTTATTAAATTATTCCATTGTGATCGGACTATTAAAAAAAAAAGAAAAAATAAACCCTTCGCAATGGTTCAATGTTATTGCATTGGCAAATTACAGCCCACCAAATGTCACCGGCTCGGAGTCTCAAATTCATCCTTTCAAATTTTCTCACCTTATACACAATAACCTCTTAACCACCCCATTCCCCCTCGGCCCTTTCTCACTTTTGGTACAGAAACTGCAGGCGGATCGCTCCGTAATCGAAACCTTACACCATCTTCCAAAACTTATTACAGCTGCCTTCAGTATAAAATGAAACCTTAGAGAATGTTATTTAAAATGTTTTTAAAAAGTCAGTAGGCCTCATGTTTCGTTTCTCCACATCAGGCTTTGATTTCCTTCCCAAGCTTATTCTCTGCTCTGAAACGAGTCAGCAAACGAGGCCTGAAACATCCTGGAGAGGGTCCCGGGTGCCGGCACCTGCAAAGCGGAGCCCTCCTCTCCTCAAATCCTCCAGTGGTCACTCTTCCTGGGTGTCCTCCAGGCCCCCGAGAACGGTGATCAGTTGGAGGGGATGACAGGGCCTGAGCTCCTGTGCTGACTTCTGAAACCCTGGGGTGAAAGCAGGGTGCTGCCAGGGGAGCAGGCTGGGTGGCAGGTCCTGCAGAGACGGGAAGAGCAGGTGGCCCCCGAGGCGGGGCCCAGGAGGAACGGGGCAGTGATGGTGGGCACTGATGAAGACCCTGGCGACAGCTCACATGCTCTCCAAGAACCTCACCGGGCCCTGGGCAGAGCAAACCCCTCGGGTTTGCCACGCTTTGGGCAGCAAGCTAATACAAAAAGAATCAGTTGGAGAATTACCTCCGGATAAGAATAAAGCCCAGAGCTCGCTCATCTCTTATTCTCCTATGCGATAACAGAAATCACATCTTCTCCACCAGAAAGGACTGAATTTTAGGCAAGATTCTCTTACAGCACGTTGGACGCTCTGATAGTATAAAAAACAGATTCTTCTTTTTAAAGGAGATAAATATATGGGAAACAGCAAAACTGATGAGCATCTCACCTGTGTCTGCACTGCAATTTTAAAAGTGCACATTCTGAGTTCAGCAGGCTGCAGATGTACAGTGTGCATGGGCCTTGAAGGGGCTGGGAACCTTTAAAATCAGCATTCGAAGGTCCCAGTGTGAATTCCAAATTAAGACAGAACGGGAAGCCGCCCAAAGGGCGCGGTTGCTGCTGACGGGACAGTTGGCTGCACCCCTGGAATGAGGTTCCACCGAATAAATGCCTAGTAAACACAGACTGAAGTGCTGTAAAAAATATTCTCTCACTCCCTCTTGTCAAGTGCTCCAGATGAGTCTACTTTACCGAAGCAGAAGGCCCAGCTGCCCAGAGTCTGACTACAGAGACCGACTTTCTCTCCGAAGCTGGAAGCCACACAGGACGGTGGGAAGAAAACAGTCTGTTTCATTCCAAGAAGTTAATTGGAGAAAGAGAGAGAGAGAGAGAGAGAGAGAGAGGAGAGAGAGAGAGAGAATACCTGAGTGACAAACAATAACTCTTTCTTAATTGACCACTGAAACTTTATCACATGCCACTCCTCCTCTGGACGTAATGATATGTTTGCTCATGAGAGATCTATGACTTCTGCGAAGGCCATAAAAAACGTCCACGGAGCAGAGGCCCCACGTCTGCTGGCTCAGTAACTACACGCCCCCAGGATCAGAAGGAGAACCAGGTTCTTCAGTGACACCTATAAATTACTCAAGCCCAGAGCGGCCGCTTGCCCAGCGCACATAGATCCTTCTATGTATTTCTCCCCAAAAAGTGAAGCGGGGCTCGCCACAAGGCACCATGTCATAGCTACTGTCTCTGGCAGCAAAACAGCAAGAGACTCAAATCGCACCGAGTGGCCAGGACTGACCTGGTCACAGCCAGTGTCCCGCCCTCGAGCACCTCATTCCCGTAAGGAGCATGGAGAACCCTGCCTGCCCTGCCTTTAAATGAAAATCAAATTTCAATCACCCTTCCTCTAACATGGCAGTTTCTTAGCAACTCCAAGGGGCTGAACAGAGAAAGAACACAGAGATGCGGAAGACACGTGAGAATGCCCAAGAAGTCTTTCTTTCCGAAAGCCCAGCCTTGCTTGTCTTTTTTCTTTTTTTTCTTTCTCAAGAGTAGGCGGTGGTCGCTTTTGTTGCACGAAACCAGTTAGCATGAGGCATGGTGATTAGGGGCAGGCTGATCGGAGCCCTCTGAAGTTTGAGGAGCCCAATAACCTGCTAAAGACCTCACGCGAATTACAATGAGTAGAATGAGTTCATTGCCTTGTCAAGCAAGGCGCTGCCTAATGCACTCAAGCCACATGGGCTCAGGGCAGTTGGGCTCTGAGTCTCGCTTTCCCTAAGGTTTCTCCAGCCTCTTAGAAGCTGGCACAAAAGGAGGTCAGACCCAAAAATCATCCGCAGAAAAAGGTACGGTCAGGATGCAGAAGGAGAAGGAGTAGACACACACTCTCAGAAAGTGTCAAAGTGCCCACCATCGATATTTTTGGCTTGTCATCTCCTAGAACAGACAAATGGACTGGGATGCTGGGACCCTGGATTTTTTTTTTTTTTTAAGGAAAAAACACATTTTTGTAGAAGGTGGCTAGTCTGCTACTCTTTCACCGTCCTAGGCTTAGCCTTCTTTTCCTCCTGCCTGGACCTATGATTCTGGAAAGTCTCGTGGAACTGAGCTGGGAACCCGGCTTTTTCCAAAACATATCTGTTTCTCGGCAGAGAGAGCAAAGTCTGCGGAACGAGCTCGTTTGGGGCGAGCCAAAGGGCCTCCCCTCCAGCGCCGAAGTCCCCCAGTGACTTACGGAGGCTGCGCCATGTGAAATGCTAGAAGCAAAACACGACTAACTCCTTTGTGCTTGCTCGATGAGGTGGAGAAGCAGAGTTAAGGGCCAGTCGGGGCTGGGCGGCCTAGGAAGACCAAGGCAGGTGGAAGCAAAGTGCCTTCCCGAATTAATGTCACAGACTATTACGCGGCTGGGGGTTGAGTGGCTTCCACTGGCTGGGTGTCAATTTAGGTCTCCTGGGGCAAATTCCAGGAGCAGGGCTGTGTGCTATTTACACCCCACATGCTGGCGACACCCTGGGCGCTGCGCCCTCAAACAGTTGAACCGGAACTGAAGACTCTTTGGCGACCACAACATTATGCCAAACTCAGGTTCGAAAAAGCCTCTCCTTTTGTGAAAAGGAGACACGGATGGCTTCGGGATGATGCAAACTTCAGCTGCGAGGGACAGTGGTGACGGTCACGCGACCACGTGACTAGCCTGCTCTGAATGCCACTGACCCAGCACACTCAAAAATGGCTGAAATGCTACATTTCGTAGTAGGTATATTTTTTTTTTATGGAGCATGTATAAAAACAAAAGGGGGGGGCCATGGCAAAGGTGACAACATCACAGAGTAAACAAGATGTGTAACGAGGGCCACGGAAGCCCTGCCTTCCCAATTAGTTAAGTATGTTTATCTTGCCCAAGTTTAGCAGAGGAGAGCTTTTCTCTCTCCTGACACAAAGGCTCTGCCCCAGGTCCCTCCCGGCGCTGTGCTTGGTTTTCACTGATGTAAAACTCAGACGTCAGTCTCCCCGCCAGGCTCCCCACCCCAGGCGATGGGGTAAACACAGCTGAGGGCAGTCATGCTGGGGAGCTCTATCCCAGGGCTCAGCACAGGGGGTGTGACATCTTTCAGGAATGCAAGACTATCAGCTGGTGTCTGCATAAATGAGTGTCCTTCATGGGAAGAATATAATGGAAAGGTTAAAAAAAAAAAAAAAAAAAAAAAACACGGTCCAGGAATTCAACATACCCTCTTGTTACCAAGGCGGAACTCCGAATTAAGAGTATCTTCTCTCAAACGATTTGCAGAAAGGCTAAAAACCAAACTCCTGGGGAGTCCCTAAAGACGGTAGCCTCGGAAAGAAGCTCTTTAGATTGAAAATGTTTCGCTGACATCTATGGAAAATGGGCCCCGGTTAGTCCCCTCTAGAAATTTCTCCTAGAAATATATTCACCTGGATGCCCAGCCAATAGGTATGTGTTAAGCTTATCGCTATAGCCTCTTTGGAATTGGAAAAGGAGAGCTGTACAACAGAGGAATGATTAAACTATACTAGACCCATGACGGACGGACACAGGGGCCACAAACAAGAATGAAGTGGGCCGAGATGGAAAGACGGCCACGTACAAACGCTGACAGGCTTCATCAACTTGTGCCGTTCAAAAGCCCTACTTCTGGAGGAAGTCTAGAAGAATCTATCACGCTAACCTCGCAGAGGCTTTATTTCGCTCCTGGGGCGGTTCAAGCAGAAGCAAAACCATTCAGCCCATCTGAGCAAACAACAACAACAAAAATGCCTCCCGTTGGCTCCAACCACATGAGAAGCTGTGACAATAAAAGCTCGTTTGTTTTCTCAGCGGCCAAACTCGGACGCTGCGAGTGAGGGATTCTAGAGAGTCCCAGCTACAAGCGTCATCTAAAGAGAAGATTCAAAAGAGCCACTCCCTCACAAAAGGCTCCCATCGGAAATCTACTTATCTTCTCACACACCAAGTTGAATAGCACAAGCCAGCCCGTAGCCAAGCTCACGACCTACAAACCATTCAGCGACGGTTTCACGCGCAGAGTAGGTCTATTTCTTTTGACCAGAATGTGAAATGTAAAGGACTAGATCCTTCACCTTTCAGTCTCAGGCCAGAAGATATCTTGAACCCAATAAATGAGGACTTTTCCAAATAAAGGAAAACTTCCAGAATGGCACTGTCTCCAGGATGCCCGTCTTGCAGAGGACACGTTCATCCTGCTCGGATGGGGATCGTGTCTGGGGCCTGATCTGACCTGTTGATTTGGGCCCTTGTTGGGGATGGCTGGAATTCCTACAGGCCTTGTTTGAGAGAATCCTATTAAAGGGGAGGGGGGAAGGGAAGAGGAGAGAGGAAGAGAGAGGGGAGAGGGGAGAGGGAAGGGGAGGGAGGGGAGGGGAAAGGAAGAGTAGGTCTATCAAGTTCCAGGCGCCTTCTCACTGTGGTAGTTTGGGGTCTCTTGTGCGGTGACATGAGAATTCCAAGAGGGCGAAGCCCCTGTCTGATTCAACTAACTGTCACATACGTCATCGTCTAGGCCAAGTACAGGCTGCTCCACAGATAGAGAATTAATCATTACGATACAATAAACAGAGATAATTCCAACTACAGGGCTCTGCTCTGTTTTCTCCTCTCCTCATCTCTCTCTTCTCAGGAGAAACGGAACAACTTCCCCAGAGAAACGCCAAGCCCCCTCCCGCCTCTGTGTCTTCCCCACCGCCCACAGGCATGTGTCCTCACTACAGGGAAAGACAACAGTGACTCTAGAGGCCACCTTTCCGACTCATGTGCCCTCGAAGTTGGCGCTACACCCCTACGACGACATTAGGACATTTCTGCCCGGCCTTCTCCCTGACTACGAAATTAAACCAGATATAAAGGCTGTGACTACAACAGTGGGTGTTCTAAAGGGGCGGAGGGGGGCGGGGCGATGCCAGCACAGTGCTCCGGCGGATGAATCACTCCCAAGGGGAAGGCGATGACGGTATTCGTACACTCACGTCTTAACAGGAGTGAGCATAATACGACCCACGTGGGGTCTTTCGCCTTACAAAGGTGACCGTGAACTGAAGCTGTAGAAATGAGTTTAGAGGGAAACGCTGAAGAATTCTCGCTTTGGAATTTGCAAGATGTTAAGAACCACAAAATTCCGAACCTAAGTCACTCATTCAACTATTTTTCTATTAATTCCATTCAGCACATACTGACAGAAGGCTCACTGAGTTGCGGCTCATTACGGGGCACTGTGACTGCCATCGGGTATTTATCTCCATCTTCACATCGAGCCTACTTGCTCATGCTCTGACAGCAGCAGCTTTCTCTGTCCCCTGCATTATCTCTGGGTACGGCGAAGCGTCCCTCTACACAAAACACTCTAAGACATTAACTTGCCTGTGACGCTTCTGCATCCTCTTTGCCCACACCACAGGCTCAATGTCAAAGATCAGACAAGCGATCAAATATTAGCCTCTGCCCAGCCACCTCAGCCAGGCGCCCTGCCAGAACCTAAAGCAATCAATAAGGCTTCATCCCTCAACTACGGGGCAGAGGGCAATTGGCGGCTCGCAAAGAACAGGGCCGAAGTGCTGATGCTGCAAAGTTCTGACATGCCCCCATCCACGCTGGCGTGTGCCTGCGCCGACCCGGGAGCTGGCAGCCACAGGCGCCACCTGCTCTCAGCTTCTGGCTGGCAGCGGTCCCACAAGAGAGCATGTACGTCTGGTCAGTGCATTGGGGGTGAGGCAGCCGCCCAATGACCGGCTTCTGGCCCCCTGGAATCCCTGTGGTGAACAGGTATGAAAAGTCGCTCTGTAGCAACCGAACGCCCATTAAACAGTAGCCGCCAACGGAAGTTTTGAAATCTGTGGAAGAAAGGAGAGAACTGGCCCCGTCCTTTGACCAGGGCCAGGCGGAGCGAACGCATCTCAGCTCAGGGACACAGCCTAGAGGACGTCTGGGGCCAGCTGATGACAGCAGTGACAACCACGTGGTACGACTGCTCCTCGCCCTCCGAACGCACTCAGATGAAAATGGATCATCGCCCCCACTTTCCAGACAAGAGACCTGAGTCTCGGCGCTTCCCTGATGGGCAAGACCACAGAGCTGGCAAAGGGCGGGGCCAGAATTGGAACCGTGACCCCCACCAGAGCTTCCGGTGCTCATCATACAAGGAGTGGAGGCCCTGGAGGGCGAGGAGGGGGCGGTGGTTCGGAAGAAAAGGGAGACATGGGTGCTGGGCCACGAACACAGCAACGAGACCTCGCTCCCCACTCAGCCCCGGCTCCAGCTCCACGGTTCCACGCTGGCCAAACAAGCCCGTCGGCAAAGGCTTTCGTGGTGACCCATGACCCGGCAGGGCGCCCCAACCCGCTTTCGGCGGAGGGCTTTCTGCCTCCCTGCGGCCGGAGGTCACCACCCGGGAGCCGGCACGCAGAGCCGGCACCCGGAGAAACACCAGTTCTTACTCTGAGGAGCAAGAAACGGACAGGAGCTATTCGACCGCCAGACTGTGGAGGTGGAAAATCAAACGAGGCCCGGCCAGGAAGCCCCGAGGTCAGGACGCGTCGAGGTCAGCTCCCCACGGGGCTCTGTGCAGCCGCGGCCTGGTGAGGACAAGGGACATGCACGAGCACAGCCACTGAGATTGTGCGTGTTAACATCTCCGGATACACGGCAGCGCGTCGTGTAACGCTGCTGCCACCAGGCACCCCTCATCACACGGAGAAACCAAAGCTGTGTCCAGAAGCCGCCGTGTGACAGAAACCAGCACAGAGAGGGGCTTCCGTACGGGGAAACGCGCGAGAAGGACCCCAATTGTGACAGCTTCGGTAATAAACCAACTGACCACGTAAACATTACTTTGTCCCAAAGTCCAAATTCACCCTGGAGGGACTCTAACTTGCCTCCGTCCATGTCCTTCTGCTCCGGGACCACACAGGAGACTCTCTCCCCAGGATGGAGGCTGCCCCAAGCAGTAAGCAAAATTCATGCAATTTCTCCTTTTCTCGCTGGGGCCAGACGGCCGAAAGCTCAGTGCCAGGTGTCAACCCTGCAGTCGGGCTTATCAGTCAGCGACTGGCATGAAAGGCTTCATTCCTCCTGACACACACCTGGGGGTGGTGCGGGGAGTCAGCAGCCGGACGAATTCCTTCGTGCTTTCGGGCTGCGTCCTGTCATGCCCGGGGCCAGTTACAGCAGATCGATGTCAAGGGCTATTCCACAGCACCAATCTGGTCTGTGCCGCGCAGGTCGGGGCTGCTGAGGAGGCCCTGAGCCATCTCCACACAGCCCCAGGGATGCCTGGCCCCTAACAGACACTGTCTGCCACTTACAGTTCTGGTCCCAGGGGAGACATAGATCCTGGAAAGTCAGATTGACAGAGGAGCAAGCACAGCTGTCTTGGCAAATCTAGAGGCACCGCTTCCACCTCCACCGAACTCTGCCCCCGAAATGACCAATGCCAGGTAAGAAGACCCAAGGTTCTCTGGGCATGCAGACCTGGATGCCCCCGAGAGAGTAAAAGTTCGTAATTCAAAGCCAAAGATTCTAGATACATAAAAAGGAGCAACTAGTCTTTCCAACACTTCTCTCTCTCTCCCCATCTCTTTCTCACGTTCTTGTTTTTTGGCAACGAAGGGCTGAACACGGGGGGGGGTAACAGCGGACCCTTTCAGAGCGTCGCTGCAGCAGCCATGCCTGTCCGCGCCCGTCAACTGGACGCGGAGACACCAGCCTGGGGTGCGGAGCGTGAATCCAGGATTTGGGAAACCCCCGATGAAGGCCCCCGCTCTGAAGTTCCTCTCAGTCCTTAGCAAATCACGGACATTCCTGCCCCCACCCCGTCCCTGAACCCAGATGTCCTCGACTGTCAATGGGATGAGAGGTGGAGACGGAGGCCAACTCCAGGACCTTGGGGCCCTCACAGTCCTCGATCCTCTTCTGCAGGCCCAGCAACCGAGTCACCACCCGGACGGCCTTGACGGCGGCATTAACCGAAGGCGGTAACCTCGGCGGGACACGTGGACGGCAGCTCCTGGCCACTTCCGCTGGTCCCCACGTGACTTTCGGCTTGTTTCATAAACTTCGGATTGAGTTGAAGAAGATGCCTCCTAATTCTCAGAAGCACCCGGTTTGGAAGGAAGGACACCAGCTTTTTTTTTTTGCTGGTCACCTAGGTGCCAGTTGGGTGTTTTCATCATTAACCCAAGTGATTACGCGTAACCCTGGCAGTGGGTTGAACTGTGGCCCCCCAAACAAATAAGCCTGTATCCTAACCTGAAAAAGTGACTGTCATTAAGTGAAGGACCTCAAGATCAGTACATTCTAAATTAGGGGGTGCCCCAAATCCAATGCTGGTCTCCTCGTAAGAGAAAGACGGAGGTGGATGTAAGGCACACGCAGGGAGGAAGGCCACAGGAGACAGAAGCAGACACCAGCGTGAGGCGTCTACAAGCCAACGACTGAGGACAGCCAGCAGAGCTGGGAGGAGGTGTCAAGCGGATTCTCCCTCGAGTCTCCAGGAGGGGCCAACCCTGCTTCCACCTTGACTTCAGACTCCTGGCTTCCCGAATGGAGACAGAAAACATCCCGTGGTTTGCGGCCACCCCGCTCATGGTCATTCATTACAGCAGCCCTGAAGCACCGTGACTCACTCATCGTAGGAACGAGTACGAATCTGCATTCCAGTTTTACTGATGAGGAAACAGAGGCTCAGAGGAGCCAGTTAGTAACTGTCCCAATTCACTCAGTGACCCGGCGGGTGGGCTGACAAACCTGCCTGCTCTTTCCACAATGCTAGGCTCCCCCTTTTTCTAACACCAGTGAGTTTCAATTCCTTCCTTTTTCAGAAGCAAAAATCGTGAAACCACAGTTAAATGACTTGTCCTAGGTTGCAGCTTCTCAATCCAGTGCTTCGGCCTCATTCACTGAGGAACTAGGGCCAAACCTTACCACCTCCCAGGGCCAGCTCTCTGGGGGAAAGGGGGTGTTATAACGCCCACAATTACTGAAAAGTGATGCTGCATGCTCATTTCCCCTTGCAAGTGAATGACTGACAAGTAATGGTGTCGATTTTAATGAGGATCAAGCAAGGCTCCTTTAAGGGTTGCCGTCCATGAAAGCACGTCCCTCACACGACAAGGTGTTCGATTCCAGAACACAAGGATGTCTCTTAAATGACACGGTGCTGACATTAAAGTGCTTACAGAAAGCCTGTCCAGGCAAGACTTTCGATGAAACGATCTCGCCTATGTGGATGCTTCGTAATATCTGGACCACAGATCTACGTATCGTAGCAACAAAGATAAAACTTCGGCGAAGGTGAACGAGGACCGGGCTTTGCGTTCGCTGGTACACTCTGATTTTCTGTGCTGGAACTGGGAAGCTGGGATCATACGGTGATAGATTAAACTTGAACCCGTGGGCCACCAGAAATTCATTGTTCAAGCCCAAATCCCTTTGGTCTCCACTTGCTGAGATGTTCAGAATGACTCTCTGCCAGCCCTGTAAGTCAGTCTACATGGGACTCTGTAGCTGACTCGATTCTTATTTTATTAGTGCTGCTCAAAGCAATTACTAGGGTTTTGAGCAAAGATGAGAGTATTTCACACCTCCATCTTTCCTGAAAATGTCTTCTACTCCACTGACTTCTGGCTTCTATTTATAAAGACGGTCCAAGACTTGGAAAATTATTAGGGCTGAGCTTTAACGGATATTCCCAACCAGCATTGTGTCATTATTGGCCCACGCTTAGCTGGGCGAGCTCCCAAATTTGTGACATAATCAGGCCTTTCTCTGCATTACTCCATACACTTGACGCTCCCTCTACATTACACCAGTGAATCATATGCTCTTTTCAACAAGACCGAATGCCAGGGGGATTAACATTAGACAGCAGAATCCCATTATTCAGCAGCCCAACTCAAACCCGAGCCTAAACTCTAAGGGATTTCAGGGCTTCGCAGAGAGGAGCTGCCAGACAGCTCAAAGGGGAGAAGGGGTGAGGGGCTTTTGAGTGCTTTGCATAACAACTCAACCTCAAACCTGCCATGAACAAGAGCCCCTGGCCACAGTGGCCAAGATGTGTCTTCTGATCCCTGGAATCGCCCCAACCAACCTTAACGGATGACTGGTGGACCTATGCGAAGCCATGATGCCCCCAACTGCTATAAGCCCAGTCACTTTATTCCCACAATAAATGACTTATTTTCAGAATTAGGTATTTAGAACTTTTGGCCTCCAATTTCTTCTTTCCTTAAATAGAAACGCTTTCATGTCAAATTCGGGATACACGAGGCCCGAAGTCAAGTCCAAGTCGTGTGCTCTTTGATCAATGGATTTATAGCACACTGATGCCAAAATAAACGTTAACCATTTTCTTCTCAGATTTGAGGGTTACTTTTCTTCGTGTTCGTTTTGTAAAATATCTGTACGTAGTAATTCCCACTAAGAAACATTCCATAAATATCTGTAAGAAAAGAGGACTCTAAAACTCAGTCTCTTATGAACATCCATAGGATCTACATGACACAAAAAACCCATCAAATTCCACCTGAAGACTTCTAAATAACAAAAACAAAATGTTACAAAGACTTTTTTATTCCACTGAATATTTCCACTGAATATTCCACTGAATATTTACTGAATATTTACAAAAACAAAATGTTACAAATACTTTTTTATTCCACTGAATAAATGGAAATAAAGACTACATCATGCTTTCTCAGGCAGAGTTTCTTATGGATTTAATTTACTTCCACTTGGTAGAAAATCAAAATGGGTTTCTGCTTAATTTTCAGTTAACCTAAAACTTCAATTAAACACATCTATGTAATCTGGTTAATCCAGCCCTTGGCACGTTGTTTTTTTTTTTTTAATGGCGCTCTGAACCATTCAAATACCTTGGGGTCTCTCTCTTTAAAGAGTTTATATTTTACTGAAGGAGAAGAAATGCCCACATGTGAACTCATAATACTAGGGACACGTGTATCAGAAGTAACAGAGGAAAGCCTTGTTTATAGACACCCAGTGGGTAGGCGCAAATTTGCAGAAATACAAAGGGTCACATTAGGGCAAAACGAATCAAGGTGCGCTTTGAGTTGAGACCTTAGGAGGAGTCAGGGAGCTGCAGGTGCAGAACGGGCAGACTGGGTAACCCACAGCAGGGACTCAAAGACAGGTGGCAATATTGAGAGTCCAGATAGAGGACAACACAGAGAAAAAATGGCTTCTACAAAAAAAGGTCTTAGTCCAGCATCCCTGCTACAATGAGACATATCCTCCATGGAGTTCCCATATGTTATCAATCCTCCAACAAGATAGAGAAACACCGTTTATCAGTTATGATGAAACCCATCATAATAGGCAAGGCAGGAAGATATGTCTGTTTCTAAAAAAAAAACAAGCTATGCGGTCTTGAGATAATTAAAAGAGCACTTTGATTAAAAGGTACTTATAAGCCCATATACACGGCTTCCTTTTCAAAGGAATAGCTTCTGTGGACAGACCTCGAACTTGCAGTGTCTAGTGACTTCCTTCGGGTGGAAGTGGGGAACCCCTTGGCTCTGACCTCCCTAACTCCAAGGATTGGTCCTCATGATACCTTTCCCTTTACTCTTCAGCCCACATCACACGGTTACCCTTCTTCAGATGATGCTGCCTCTCTTTTAAAAACAACGTTCTCCTCTAGCACATCTGTACCCTTGCCTTGTACACACTAACATTTTTTCAGAGTAATGTCAGCTTCCAGAACACCAGCGCATTTCACACCACGTCCCTTTTATACAAGACACTTGGGAACCAAGAGGTTCATGCAAAACACATAAAACCTGGCTTCTCAGGAAACAGAACCTTGTCGACTGACAGAAGAATCCTTCTCAAATCACAGCTTGCATTTGGAAAGCATGAAAATGAACCGCCTCTCCTTAAACCACAGGGGGAAATAAGACTCACTTTCACCATTTCAAATGAGTCCAGCAACAGCTCGCTGATGGACAGCTGCCACTCTGGGAGAAGCAAACTCACCAACGACATCCAGGTGGTATGTGTGATTGATGGAGCCGTATTCATTCTCCACCACGCAGGTGTAATTTCCTTTGTCGGATGGGACCACGCTTTCCATAATAAGGCTCCAATGCTGGTTCCGTACCTGAAAAGATCAAAGTGGAGGTAGTTACTTCATAATCATAGCACAGACTACCAGGTACCTTGCTTTCTTGATTTAAAAACGAGTTGCGTGAGACAAGGAAGGTAGAAAAGAGAAGAATCAGCTGAATTCTAAATTTTCCTCGTAGGAAGTACTCAGAATGATGACAGAAACAACTTGTCATCACGGTGAATGTCCAGCCAATAGACACTGCCATGTTCGGATACCGACGAGTATGTGGAGTGAGTCTATTACTGTCATAGGTTTGAGGGTTCATCCCAGAGCGGCTGAGTGGCCAGGGAACTTGAACCCTGGCACAGCACTGGTGCTCAGGGAAGGTGAGCCACCAGGCTGCTCTTCCAAGGGAACCCTCAGCCCCCACGGCACCAAGGAGCCATCCAGGGCCAACGCTCACGAGCACTTACTATATGCCAGGCACTGCTCTGAGCATCCCTTCCTGCCTCAGCTAAGCTACTTCTCCCAAGGAGCCCATGAGGCAGGTGCTGAATACTGTTCTAGAAGACTTCAGCTTTAAAAGCCTCTCCTTTCTCTCTCCACAGCCCTCAGAGTCTGGCTGGAAGTCTCGAGAAGATTCAGCTGGGGGCGTAGGTACACGCTTCCCACCTCTCACCAGCTGAATATATGCTGCACGTTTCTGAGAGAGATGCTCAGAACTCCAACGGCCTTTGGGTGACCATCCACCTGCTGACCAACTCCTCGACACTTTCCAAAGGTAAGCGGCACGTGTAAATATAAGTTACTATGAGTCCCACCACGTTCTGTCAACATGCAAACAGCCCAGACTCTAAGGTTCCCACCTTGCTTTTAAAATATTTTAGCAGACTCAAATTGTCAAGCAAGCACGACTTTTCCTTACTAGGACCAAATGCAGATTTCATCTTCTGCATTTGGGGTCAAGGCTTTAATATTTCTCTCTGAATCCAATCATTCTTTAGGGGAAGGCACTCTGGGAGAAATGGAAAGGAAAAAAAAAACAAAGCCAAGGCCTACTAATTTTAACTATCATTTCAGGAATTCAACTGACCTTCTGAATGACCCTCCCCCGAGCGCTCCACGGGTGTTTGCCTTAATCACGTAGAAACCGATAATCCCGGCAGAGCCTTTGCAAGCACACGAGTGAGTCAAGGAACTAAACTAGAGCAGAGGAGAGTTCTCTTCGGAGGGCTGCACGATGAAAACGGGAGGGCAGAGCAGCTGTCCGCTCTGAAGAGCGGCGGCAGCAGCGGTGAGAGATCGGGAGGGCGCGCCACAGCACAACGCGTCATGGCAGGCGTTCGCTTCCCCGCGAGGCGCTACGGCCAACTGCACTGCCTGATGCCAGGTTCAAAAACAAGATCGCGTGCTCATCACCGACCGTCTCACGAAGGGTCACGGGGGTGAGGCGGGACATTTCTTAACGAGAGGACACGCAACGAATGAAGCCCGAGCTCTGGGCAGACGGTCACCGTACTCAGCTGCCGCCTGCCACCGACCCCCCTGTATAACCACGGAGGCTGCTCCCGAGTCGCGCATCATGGCATGGAGCTGATGACAGGCATTCATTCTGTCACAGGTGAAAGGCCCGGAAGGAAAATGAATCTGAAGGCGTCAGACCTATCGTGGAGAAAGTCTATACTCCACACTGCAGGAGACTCACTCCCTGCCCGTGGCAGGGCCACAGACGTGTAGGAGACCCCAAAACAAGAGGTTAGGTCTCCTCGCAGGAGGGCAATGTATGGAAGAGTACAGAAGGAGTATTCTGTGCAGAATGTATAGCAGGAGCATTCTGAAGGAGAAGACTGATGTGGGTGCCAATTTTTCTAGTGCAATTAAAATTCTCTGAATCCCGGGTACGGCCCTGGAGCTGTACTAGCTCCCCGATTTAACTAGAGGCAAGTGGGCCCCCGATGAGACCCTCCCTATCCCCACACTCTCTCGGGGGCGGGGGGAGTATCAGGAATGGGACTGTCCTGGCCCCTGAGGAATCAGTCACGTGGAGGGTAACTTAGGGATGAAGCCATGGGTCTCTCACGTCATCGAGCCCCATAATCCAGCATTTAGCCCTGCTGTAAATATTCAGTTCTTTGAGCCTCTACTCAGATGTCATGCCCATAAGCCCTTAATCATGGCTAGTGCCTGTCTCTGGACCCCATCCCCACTGTCAATGTCTTTCTTGTGCCTGGTTCCAGATTTGACACACGGAGGATTCCAAACGGAGCTGAACCTGAAGCGACAGGGAAGGCCCCGTCTGCTGCGCCCACGACACTAACTCAACCTTGGCCGAGGCGGCTCAGCATACCACTGCCCTTTTCGACCGTAGGGCCTATGGTCAGTCAAGGCCCTCGCTGGCACTGTGGCGATCCACGTGAGATCCCTCCGCAGGGGCACGTGCTCCCGGACAGCCACCCATAGCAGTAAGTGCACGTTTACCAAGCGCGTTCACAATGAGAAACACGGTTGCCCAACAAGCTGTTTCTGCCCCGCCAGAGACCTTGGAACTCAATCGATCCTGCCCCATGCAGCGCTGTTCATGTTTATTCTCCCGTGTCAAGGCTCCGGCATTCGATTCCTTGACGTACCTACCACCAAATGCTATGAGCTGTGGCGTTTTTCAAACGGATGCCCTCAGACGCCACCGACAGTGGGACGGTGTGACACTTTTGTATCCTGCCATGAACAGGGGTTGCTCGATGACAAGCTAAGAGACTGCAAACAGTAACTCCATAAAGGTGGGGAAGAAAGGCACAAAGATTTGGGTGTTGATTTTTTGTTTTTTTTTAAAAAACATTCTGTTTCCATACCACGATTTAGTGTAAACAAAAAGAAACCACCCTTCCAACAAAAATGTAAGATGTCCTCTTCCACGTGTTTTTCCAAATTCCTCAGCTTTTTAGTGCCAGTTAGGTCGAATGCAAATAAACCACCTATGCTTTCACAGAAAAAGGGATGTAAAGACCCAATAAACATATGAAAAGACGTTTAACCTCATTAAGGATGGGGGGGGGTGGGGAATGCCAATCAAAACAATAATGAGACAGTGTTATTCGCCAGCTGATTAACCAAAATTAGAAAGATCGATGTCGCTGAGTATGTGGTGAGGGTGATGGGAAAGAGAAACTCAAGTAGAGAATGGGACATAAAATAATTCCACAGTGACTGTTAAAATTAGCAAAATTTTTTTTTTGACCCAGTTAATTCCACTTCTAGAAATCAAGCCTACACAGAAAATAGCTGGATGAGTTCAAGACAAGCAAACAAGATTGTGGCCTCAAGCACTATTTGTAACAGCAGAAAAACAGCAACCCATTGAGAGAGTCGTTGATAATGTATGGCTTATCTTATGTAAACTGATGTGTATAATTCATGTCAACAGAATAGCATACAGTCATTAAAAAGAATGAGGTATTCCTCTGTTCAGACCTGGTGAGGTATCATTAATCGTCACTGATAAAAGTAGGCTGAATACCAATATGTATATTCATGATATCAATAGGAAACACACACACACACACACACACACACACACACACACACACAATGCACAACCCTACAGATGTATCATACAGGCCTGAATCCATAAGCATGTCTGGATAAACATTGCTAAAATCAGAAAGAAAATGTACTAGATTGTTAGCAATATATTTCCTATAATGGAGTGGTGGGATTATAAATGTTTACTTTTTCCTCATTTTCACTTTTCAAACTTAAACAGAAATCGCACACACACACAAACGAAAACGTGAAATAAACCAGCTCCCTGGGCCTCCCCTCGGCACCAGCTGATCTGCTGCAGAACCACTGCACTTGTCACTGACAGACAGACTGAACTTGTCACTGACAGACTGAACGCGAGAGCCAGGAGAGAACCCTGCACCGACGGACACACGCACAGTTCTCTGTTCGTCCCTGCCCATCGCCAAATCTTTGTGGAATTCATCATTATTTTTCATCTGCCAAGAAACAGAATGAGAGCATGAGGCTTCAAACTCTGCTCACTGAAGACTTCAAAATAGCACTTCTGTACTGAAACAAAACAGAAAGAAGCTAATGGCCTAAACGCTCTTACTTGTAATACAAAAACTGGATTCCACAAACATTCCACACTCTGTCATCACAAAGGCAAAAGGTGGCCCAAACAGGTTTTTGTGGAATTCCTCCGTTACCTAAATCTTCCAAGGTGCAGTTAAACCCCTAGCTACCTTCAGGTGACAACCGGGCATTTGGATTTCCTTTGGGGCATCAAAACACCTATGTGAAAGGTGAAAAAGGTCAAAGACCGAGGCTATAACCTGGATGTTTGGTTTCCCCATTGCAAAAAAAAATCCAAACATTTCCAAATACCCAGGTGTTCGATAACCAGTGAAATAAACATGCAGAAGCTGGACGGGAAGTTTTGCTCTGTGCCAAGTAGATGAATGCTGTGTCCATGTGTGAATAAATACTGCCAAGTCTTCCTTCCACCGGCACCACGGCCCAATTTACCCAGAAAGACGGCAATCCCTTTAACCCTGGTCTTCGTCAAGGTGCTGCATGGATGTGATTCAACAGAGACCGCTGTCATTCAGATGCATAAAACTTATTATCCCACGCCAGACCCCAACCTTCAGCAGGCTCCTGGCGGACGCCAAGCCATCCCCCTCAGGGATGTGTGTGCACAACCTGAACTCACATGTGTCAAGAGCTAGGACACTTCACCATGCAGATGCAGAGGCAACACCTGTTTAATGCTTAAATGCCCCATGGTCCGCTTCTCCGGAGGTGCGGAGAGAACAGGGCTGGGCGAGATTCTCTAGGCAGGGGCAGGAACTCTTCCCTCCACACGGTTAACAGTGGAGGGATCTCTCCAGAGGAGGTAGGAAGTGAATTCCAAATGCAAGGCTGTTCTCCTAGATGCCTGTTCCCAGGTGCTTGGAAAGGGCCAGCAGGTCGTCCTCTGCCTTTGAATTTAACTCTTCAAAAACCAAGACCTTCCTCAGAAAGCTTGTCACGGAATGACCGTATGACCCAGCAATCCCACTCCTAGGTACAAAGGCAAAGGGACTGAAAGCAGGGACTCAGGACGGATGCTTGTGCATTGATGTTCACAGCTCCATCATTATTCGCCAGAGCCCAAAAGTGGAAACAACCCAAGTGTCCATCAGCAGATGAATGGATAACACAACGTGGTCTATCCATAGGTGGAATATTACTCAGCCATAAAAAGGAATGGAGTTCTGATTCACACGACAACCTGGATGAACCCTGAACCTATTGCGTGAAATAAGCCAGATACAAGAGGACAAATATCCAATGATTCCACGTGAGATACCTAGAACAGAGATAGAATGTACAGAGATAGAAAGTAAGTAGGTTAGTGGTTTTCACGGCCTGGGGGAGGAAGAATGAGGAGTTATTGCTTAATGGAGACAGTTTACGTCTGGGGTAATGATAAAGTTTTAAAAATATATGACAAATTTTAAGGTATGTGTATTCTACCATAATTAAAAAAATACCCTCAACTTTGCTCTCAACAGCATACCTTGGGCCATCTGAAGCCATTACTGTCTGTGTTTCTCATTTATCATAACAGTGTCCTCATAAAACACAGACCTGCATTTGAAGAAAACAGTTTAATAAGAGCATGAATATGGAGCAAAACCATCTGAGTCCAAATGGCAGCTCCACCACCTAGGAGTCATGTGACTCACCTCATCTCAAAAAGAGGCAAAATAACAGTGTCACCTCTTTGGGCTGTGCAGGGGACCGAGGGCAGGGTACACAGGAGGCACCTGACACAGTCAAGACACAGGTGAGCAGCCAATACACATTGGCTAATACCAACATACGCCTGCTTCCTCATCACAGGCTGCTTTGATCTGGAATTAAAGCTGAAATGTCTTGGCTGAGAAAAAGCCCAACAAAATACAAAAATATGAATGAGGACCTTACTAGTGATATTTCCAAATAAGCATACTTTGCGGTTAAGCATAACATCGAATCAAGTCTTTAAAATGACATAAGTAACCTAGCAAACGTAAATCTAATTAACCTACCCAACCAAAGCTGTTTTGTTATGATTATAAAAAAAACAGGTTTTTATGCTGTCCTTGCTTCAATCAAAAATACACTTGGAAACCAATGGCCCAGATGCTATGACGCTTCGCTCTGCTGAGTGGCTTGCTTCACGGGAACCAGGATGCCTGGAGCTGAGGGCTCGTCGGCCAGTTCCACAGGACGCTCCATCCTGTGATCTCTCCCGGTTCTTACGCAGTGAGCAAGCGGCATGAAAGATGGTTTTGGAGAACACGCTTCCCCTGCATGCCTAAGTCATTACCTAAGAATGAGCTGGGGATCAAGGGAGTCCATTAATTATCCCAGCCATCCTCTTGCTTTTCGGTATTAAATCGTAATAACTGTTCGGAGCCCTATGAAATATCTAGCTCTCAAGGTAACCTCTTTTATAAGATCCGTGCTGTTGCTTAAGACGAGAAATGGTCGGTGCTACATTAGGGTTACACTACGGAATCAGTTTTTGGAGCTGGAAGGAACCAGACATCCAAGATGATCTACCCAATCGGCTCATCTTAAGGTGACCGGACACACAGAGAGCAAGAACAACTTGCCCACTGTCGAGTCCAGGCACCAGAACAATTAGGGAGATACAGTTATGCCTCAAGCTTTATCACTCTAAATGAATTAATGCTATTCAACAGGCCTTTGCCCACATGCTAAGAAAAACAATAATTTGACTCTTAATCACCGAAGGATGGCTCAGCGTGAGTTCTTTGATAAATGAGCCTGAACTGCAGAATCCCAACGAGCTCTATTGGTCATGTTCATTAAAATGAGCTTTCTGTCCCGTTCCATAATTCTCTTTGATTTTGTTTGGGTTTTCTGTGTTCCCTTCTCCCCTCGCTGGCCACATATGCACGAAACTTCAAAACAAGCTGAAACGCAATGGATGAAGGCCAAGGTGCCCGACGCGTCAACAGGTAGAAAGGGCCAGACAGACTGCTGGGCCACAGGAGTCCTGCCACGGTTTACAGAATGAGATGTATGGAGGGGAAAAAAAAAAATCAAAGAAATAACACGTTTGTTTGCAGAAACTCTCGGGTCTTGCTTTCTGGAAAAATACATCTTGGAAAACTTGACACCTGGCTTTCTGTGTTAAAAAAAAAAAGGGGGGGGGGAGGCCACAGTTGGGGAGGTGGTCATTTAGACAACAGGCCCTCTGCATGTCGATTAGGTCTCCCTCCTTTTGGGGGAGCGCTGAGGAACAGAAACTACAGACTGTACAATACGGTTCCCTCAGGTCAAATGTGCAGAAGCGTGGTCCTCTAAAAGGTCACGTAGGAAAAAAGCTTGTGTAGATAATACAGAAGGGTCAGAGGAAAAACGCACCACCGGTGACCAGGCCGAGGCCCTGGGAGGTGGCCCCAGCCAGGGGTGTGGGCCAGTGCGGGAGGCCTGCGGGAGGGTGTCAGTCCCTTTGACCCCTAGTGACTTCATGACCTGGGCACCTGCGGTGGGTCTTATGCATCATTAGAGTGGCTTATACTCTGGGTAACTACAACTGCCCAGGAGAAGAGAGGTCTCTCTGTCTTGCCCTTTCAAGTTCCAGAAGCCTCGAGGGCTCGAGGAAATTTCCAAAGTGTCCGGTATCTCCCCACACTGAATGTCTAACGCCACCACTGCTCTGGAAACGCCTTACTGCATCCAGCCTGATACCTTTGCATTGGACGGGATGACTCGCCACACCGCCCAGGCCACTCAGGCCCATGGCCACAGCTCATCTCCACAGAAAAAGCCCAGCCGGGCAAGAAATACACCCTCGTCACTGCCAGCCAGCACGCCACGTCCCCAAAGTACAGTACTCTCCCCTCTTGGCCCTTCTGTCTGAAGCAAAATATGCTTTAGATGTGTGTCTCATGCACTCAAATTCCATTCCTCTTGCATTCCAGAAATGGCTCAAACGTGACAGCACAAGAAGACTGTGGTCTTCGGTGCGTCCACGAGGACGGGCTGACGGTATGCGTGACAGGTCCTCACAACGCTTTTGGAGCACCGGTGCCCTTCATTTAGCAGGATGCAGCCTTCAGTAATTAGACCTGAACTGCACCTGTTAAAAATCAAGCAGCATCTTCTCATTAGGCGCCCTTCGCCTTCTGGCTTATTCGCAATCACTAATTCAGATTTGCAAAAAGCTCCTTACCCATAATCATGAGGCTGCTCCTATTTATTTCGAGACCAGGAGTTTCTGGAGGCCCATCGGCCCTTTGTACTTATTTCCCAGGCTGTCTTAAGGGAGGAAATTAGTTAACCACCAGGATTTTGAACCATCGTTCTCCTACTTAAGATGTATTGAAAGAAATCATTGGGGCTGCATCCATTATTTGTTCCGAGAGCGTGTGGTGGTGAGGATGCTCTAGGGGCCACCGTTCCTGCACTTTAATTCTTCCTTCGTCTAGTCATTCTTTGGGGGCGTGGGGGAGGGGAGGAGCCAACCTTCCGATCTCATTGCACCTGGTCTAAGGACTGAACTAAGAACAGAGAGACAAGCCACGCTCCTGCTTCCACCGACGAGACGCTGTGGACGGCAGCTGCGCTCTGCCAACCTCCCCGGCTTGAAAGCGCCCCCCTTCCAGCAGATGTGCCTCACATCTGCTTCACGCACAAACTACCTGACGCTGCTCTCAGAAATTCACTCGCAGGCTTTCCCCTACCATCCTCTGGGCATTGGCTTCTAGATACCAATTTTTTAATGTTTAAAACAAAAGTCGAAAAATTTTTTTTCAGAAGAAAACAATTCTTTCAAGATGAGCGGCTGCGTGTGGTGTTTCGGGAAAGGGCCCCAGGGCACCCGGGTGGAGAGAAGGCCCATTTAGGCACAACAGTGATGGGGCCGGGGCTGGCGTGCCACCTAAAGTGATGTCAGCTGAGTTAAACCCAGTGAGAGACACACCAAAGGAGTCCCTCTGAGTCTCTCCCCACCGCCACCGAGAAACCTTCTCCCGCCTGCTTCGCGAGGACCTGCAGTCGGAGCTGAGCATCCTCTAGCTACCCACTGCACCTGCTCCCTTCCTCAGGGGGCTCCTTGTGGTCCCCATGTCTCCCTAACCGTCATACCCGTGGGTCACCTCCTCTCCTTGTGACCTGCTTCATAACAGAAAGCAGCAAAAGCGGTGGGAGGCACTTCCAGGATTTGGTTACAAAAGGCTGTGGCTTCTGTCTTCCTCACTCTCTCTCCCTGGCTCTTGTCATCTGCTCACGCTCAGGAAGCCAGATGCCATAGGGACTGGCTCATGTGGCAAGGAACCGGGGGTGTGGCTTCCAGCCACCGGCCAGTGAGCAACTGAGGCCCTCGGTGCAACAGCCTGAGAGGTGAGTCTGGAGGCAAATCCTCTCCCGCTCGACCTGATCCAACAGATGAGAACCCCGCCTTTGCTGAACCCCGTTATAGTCCTGACCACGGAAACTGAGATAATAAACGTTGTTGTGTAATGCTACCTCGTCTTGGAGTAATTTGCCACACAGCGATAGGTAACTAATATGCCTGTTCATGTTCTAAATGCACCAAAGAATTTCGTGATGAGGTAGGTCCTCAAAGTTTTCCTCGTACCTAAATCCTTCAAGTTCTCCTTTTCCACACTAAACCATTTGGAGATTCCATCTCTCTCTCCGAGACACCCTTCCTTCAAACTCAGCCCAGAATCCTTTCCTGATCCTTTATCCTTAGTCTCCCAAGGAACCAACATCCCCTCTCCCTGCTCATCTACGGGATAACACGCTCCTTCTGATTTCTTCCATGTCAGCATTCTGATTTCCAGCTTTTCTGGCTGCCTCCCCTGCTGGACCAGGACCTGTGCTTTGCTCAGAGCCTGGGATGGTGCCTGCACAGAGGATGCTCAATCAACATGTGCCGAATGTCAGAGCCAAGGCCTGGACTGTGCTTCAGCACAGTCGGTAATGGGCTCCGCAGAATCCTTGAAGATAAAGGTCAGAGAGGCCGCCTCCGACGTCTGCACAGCATCCCCTCTCCGGGCGAAGTGCGCCGTACTCCTGGCCCTAGCCCACGTCCACCCGCCATTCACACGATCCTTCTCAAATAAAGCAACTGCGCTTACGCCGCTCAAACTCGGCTCCAGTTCTCGTTTTACAGACTATAAAGCATATAGAAAACAGACTCTCAACTTTCGACCCCTTCTGTTATTAAACTCGCTTCGTATTAAACAAAACAATGCAAATGGGGATTGTACTTGAAAATGACACGCAAGTCCGGAGTAACTTTTCTTAAAAGAGCAAACAGGGAAATGATCACTTATCCCAATTACTGATTTTTTTTTTTAATTCCGTCTAGTCCCTGCTAACGTCTGACGACTTACAAAACGAATCAATAAAAAACGTGACGTTCACAGAATATTTCGAAAGCATTCATTCTACCTTATACCCTCCGATGCGATGCTCCTGTTTAAATTCCTTGCCATTTTTCAGCCACCTCATGGTGGGTGTTGGATGGCCCCCAGCTGGACAGCGGAACTTGACGGTGTTGGCTGCAGGCACGGCGTGCAAACGCTTCTCCATCTTCTCTGTGTTGGTCCAGTACGGCGCTCCTGTTTTGGAAAACGACATTAGGCTGTGGTTAGAGAGCTTCACCTCCGTTATTACACTCCTCACAGGTAAGCGCGTTTTATTTTGTATGTGAACGACGTGACGGTGTCAACATCTCCGGGTAATGTTTACATCACGAAAAACTGTTCCAAAGTCTCAGCCAGCTGGCCCAGCGGAAGGTCCCTGCAGATGAAGTGCTTGTTAGTTTATGTCTATTAACAGGGGGGGGGGGGAGCGTTTGTGGCGCCTTCCCTCCCTTGTGCTTAGTGCCAGAATTTAAATTTATGTCGCGTCGTGTTTTAAAATGCCACTTTACACACACAGACGGCACATTCGACAACAGAAGCTGAGTCATCCCAAAATGTATCATTTGAGAGCGTCACACCTATGAAACAATCACACACACACACACACACACACACACACACACACACACACAGTAAGAACAAGCCACACTGACTTATCCATCGGAGCTTTACGTTAAAGGATCATCAGTAGTATAACTTATCATCCTGGAAGGAGGCGTCGTTACCTTCCCGGCACCTTTTATGGCAATCAACAAACCATATCGCGGAATGTATGTTAATTTTTTAAATGGAAAAAGGTTTCTTCTCTCCAGTGGCGCTGGTAAATGCCGTATTCTACCATTCCCAAGCACCTAACAGAAGGCTACCAATAAACGGTTACGAAAAGTTGTGCCCTCTAAACGGCCCTCAAAGTCACAGGTACAAGTGATTTTTTTAAACTCGAGAAAAGAGGTTTTCAAAGTTGCCACATGACGGACGTTTCACCTAAATCAGGGCCACCCCATCCATCTGGAAGACCGCCGTGAATTCTCCGCGCCCGCTCGTAACGCTAATGACCGTTACTGGGGAGTGCTCCGTATTTGCAAACACGGCCCTAAAAGCACTTACACGTTTAGCTCATTGATCCTGACAACGATCCCACAAGAAAGGCTCTGTTAGAAGCCCTGGTTCCAGGTGGGAAAAGTGAGAAGTAACTGCCCAGTACAACGGAGCTAGGAAGAGGGGCAGCCAGGACCGGAGCAGGGGCAGTTTGATGGCAGAGCCACTGTCTTCGCCCTGCTCTGGTCCTCTGCTGGTAAGAGCCAGCTTCTCCAAGGGGCTGGCCTCCATGCCGTTAACCACTGGCGTGTGAGATGTGAGCCCAGCAGCCAGCCTGGGCCAAAGGCACATGGCCTCCCATATGACTTGCGAAGTTCTCATACACATACACACACACACACCCCCCCTCTGTCTTAACACACAGGTAACCAAAACTCCCAGGATTCCCCTAAAAGCATCCATCAACGGGGCCTTGAACATTCTAGAACAGTGAACTTCTAGAAGACCCATCAGAACTGCTCATTTCTGAGGAGGGCTGGACTGAGCGACAGCATACAAACCCCACACACACCAGAGGCAAAAGGGGCCTGGGCAGGGACTCGGACTCTGATTGGGATTTAGATGTCTCGTCCTCCAGTCTGTGGACGGCACCGCTCCGGGGGGCCAACGATCCCCTCCACTGAGCAGCCAGGCTTTCGTGGTAGAGTTAGGAATTAGAATAAGTGCGTCCGAAACTCCGACCCCTATTTGTCACACCCCTGCTCTTGAACCTGCTGTGAGAGCTGAGATTTCTTAACAAGGGGATGCTCTTTATCCTTCCGCTTACCTATACGTCACAGTGGTGGGGTACAGGTGGTGCCTACATAACCCCAGGCAGAGAAAAGTAAGGCAAGACTGGTCAGTCTCGTACGCCAGACAGAAAGGCCGCAAGCGAGGATGGGGGTGGGGGGTGCGGAGGGGAAGGAAGGGGACGCATGCTTTCCTCTGAACCCAGCTGCACCTGCAATGAGAAGGCAGCTCGGCAGCCACTTGGCTCCGGGGGTCAAATGCCCAGAAAGACACTATTCTTTTGAGAGGTTCACCGAGGAGTACTAGACTCCTATTTATCACCAGACTCCTGGGGCCTGAAACGATTTCAGTCATCTTTCACGTTAAAAGGTTCTACTTAGCAAAATCCATCCACAGCCACTAGAAAGAAACCATTAAAAGCACAAAATAAATAATGAGCTTTGTCGCTCCATACAGACATTTACGAACCTGACCCCAATGGAAAGAAAGCACATCTCATGCTGTCAGGTGTCTGGACCTAAGTCATTTGTTTAAGTAAACACAACAACAGCCTATTCATA
The DNA here is from genome assembly GCA_003508835.1 of Eonycteris spelaea. Classification (NCBI taxonomy): domain Eukaryota; kingdom Metazoa; phylum Chordata; class Mammalia; order Chiroptera; family Pteropodidae; genus Eonycteris; species Eonycteris spelaea. The sequence continues at coordinate 5,449,771 of PUFA01000004.1, read as the reverse complement.
TGAATTAGCTAAATATTAACGTAATGGTGTGGTCAGATCGCATCGGTTACAGCTGGGCTGATTCTGAGGAATGACTTCTTTTTTGCATAAAAGAAATCAACAGATATGTGCGTACGTACCATTTAAATGGCCCCTAAAATGTTAACAAGTAGGACTCAGCTGAAGGCACGAGGCAGCTGCTCTGTTCGTCTCTCACTGGGCTGAGCCGTTGGGGACACTGTGACCCACACAGGGATCAGCCCAGATGGCACGGGCCCGTACGGACCTGGCCTGTGGCAATGGCACAATGGCAACCAGCACTTTTGTCCTGGCACCTAAGGAATGACTTCAGGACAAGGGCGAAAGAATTTTGCTGGAATTTCTGGCAGGTAGCCACTTCCCTGGGGTAAAATTTCAACCGTCACGCTTGCACCTATGAGATCTGCTTGTGCAAGACAGACACACGGCCATGCGGCAGGGTATGGGCACCATGCTTCTTGTCTCATGCCTCAGAGACCCAAGGTGGGCGGGGCGCCGTAAAACCGAGTCAACACAGTAGAAGCAGATGACCTATCCCTCGAAACCTGAATTCGCAACATTCTCTCTCCCCGAATACCCAAGTCGTGACTCAGCAGAAAGGGTCACCGCGCCAAACGGTCAAGGTTCCCTGTGTGGCAGTGATGAGCCACCCGCTCCCTACCTTCTCCCCACCCCCACAGCGGCTGGGTGTCACATCATACAAACAAGAGGTGCTTGTGCGACTCGGCCTTCCTTTAAAATGTCAAGCTCACGAAATTTTTAATGAGCAGGATGCTGGAGGGGAGGAATTATTTTAATATTTCATAATGAATGGCTCTTTCTTAAGTAAATCAGTTTTATGTGAAGCCGGAAGAACCTGGAGGGTCTAGAAAAAGAACCACGTTGCAGGAATAGCCCCACTGTGCTTCCTTCATCAGTGGTCTCGTGTCCTCTGCAAACTCTTCGTGTCCTCAGTATTTCCTGCCATTTCTGCAGCCTGGACCCTTCTGGAAGTGCCCAGGCCCAACAAAACCACAATGCAGTGGGTAACAGGCAGGGGCCAGGATCCTAACAAACTCATCTACCTAAGGAGGCCTCGTCCATCCCATTAATGGCTTTCATTTGGACAAGGCGTCTAGTTAAAAAGTTAATAATCTACAAAAGCAAGGGTGACCCTTGCACACAGTAGGTGCTCAGCACGGATGTTTACTGAGCAGCTTTATTTAAAATGAATCTGCAAGCCAAGGCCACACCACGTTGCTGGAAAGACACGTATAAGCATCCACTTTGCATAACCTCAGGGATGTGTGAGGAGTGGGTTTAGGAGAAGGTGTGAGACAAACCTCCAATGGCATAAAACATGAATTACACTAAATCGGGAGCAAACACGTTGACCTAGATGATAAATATGCTCTGCCATTCGCGGATCTTCTGATGTAATATGTAGAAGATGCTCCCTTAGTCATTAGATACTAGTAAATGAGCAGGTTAAGGTAAGCCCTGCTGAAATAAACTGTAAAATCCCAGTACCTTTACTCATTATCATTTACTATACGGAAACAGTTACTGTATATTAGCAATAATGTTAAATAAGCAGAATTGTACTTTAATACAGAAGTCTCTGACGGTGTGGCTGGTTAAGCAGAAATTTATAGCCCTGCAGACACTTCCCTCAACGCGGCCTTTCTTAATCAATCCATCCCACAGTGAAGATTAACCGTTCCTTCTCTGGGCCACCTCTGTTATTGACGTGTGTTCCCATAACTGAAAAATACTCCTTTCAATTTCTGCTGGCCGACAAGAGTGGAGCATCTGGAGGGTATAGTGTGAGGCGTCTTAAGCCTAAGGAATAGGTACTCAAGCGTTTATTGAATGGAGGGAGGGAGGGATGGATGGATGGATGGATGGATGGACGGATGGGTGGACGAATGGATGGACAGACTGACAGACCAGATGGACAACTGTTAAAAGCTTGAGCTATAAAATGAGGGAGTAGAACTGAATGTTCTGATAAGATCTCTCCCAGTTCTAACATTCTTTCCAGGTATCTATATTTTAGGCAGATATTGATTCTGTGAACAAATGGTAGGATTAGAAGATTTATACTGCCCTTGCAATTTAAACTCAATGAGAAACCGTGGACTGCTGCGCCTGTCCCCAACATAATCCCTTACGTATACCAATGCTGACTGACATCTAAGGTTTATGGTCTCCCCTCTCTCTGAAACCAAAAAGAGAGAATCTAGCCCAGCAGTTTAAAGGAAAACATGGAATCATATTACCACTGTACCAAAAATGACCTTGGTGACCATCTGGCCCAATGGCTAATGTGATCAATGTCATCCAGAAAGGTTAAGTGATTTGATCAAGGTCACACGGCCAGAGGCCGAGCTGAGGCTAGACCAAGTCTCTAGCTCCCTGAGCAGTGCTCTTTCAACCACTCCAGGCTGCCCTTTGAACTCTCCCATGGTAATTAAGTCAAAAGTCCAAGATTTATGGGAGCTGTGGACGCTGGTGACTGTCAACTGTATTTTTATTGATGCAAAAATAAAAAAATAGAAAACACAGCCTGTTTCAGCCCCTAGATTAAGTCTCCAAACTCCCTAAAGCCCCACTAAGGCCTCTGTCTTAAGTCTATAATTAGGGCCTTTAAAAATATCACTAATCATGACATTTGAATGCTTTGACCCCTGGGTGGGGGTTGTCTCTAAGAGCTCTATCTCACCCCCAACCCTTCAGAAGACTACAGTTCATCTATTTTTGGTTTTTCATCAACTAAGAGAAAACGAATCTAACAAAATATGGAGATGTGAGTGAGGGTGTGATGATGATGAAGGGTTGCTCTATTTGCGACATCTCATTAAAATAACTTGCTGACCAACGAGGCGTTCGATAAGAAACACATTAAACCCGGCAAGTTACCCACACATGAAATGCCTGAGTCCACTGGGAGACCAGTTGCCCCAAGGGAGTTCCAGCCTTCAAAAGAAAACCCTCTAGTGGTTGGTGATGCTGGTTGGTGATGCTGTTTGAGCGGAAAAGAGGCTCAGAAGGAAGAGATAGTCAGTCCAGGACGGAACCCTTGCTGGCCTCTGTGATAAAACACCCAAACCGATTTATAATGAGGTTTTCATCACAAAGAAATTTCAAAAAACTTTTTGGACGTTCGTGCACTTTGAGTTTTTTTTTCAAAAAAATTTTTTTCTAATTCTTGGGAACTTTCACACAACGAAGAAACCAACATTTACCAACTTAGATAGAATCTACCAAGTAAAACTCCCAATGACAGCGAAGATGACTGCAAACTGTTATCAGCAGGTTAATCAATGAAAGGAGTTTGGAAACTCAGGCCAAAAATTTTCATTTACCATACTTACTTCCAAAAAAAAAAATTGATTGCCTTTCTCCTTGACACAGGCATCTGCCACAGGTCTCAACAGGAATGACACCGAAATAGAAAATTACCTTGTCTCTCTCTTCACGCAATAGAAAGAACCACTCCATCTTGAGCAAGAAAGAATCTTGATATAGCTGTCTCGCTAGCAATTCCCTCTAGTTAAGCAGCCAGCCTGAACCTTTTGTCAATCATGATCTTCCCAAGAACTACGTCTCAAGCTCTTCAGAACCATTAATCACTTAAACACAAGTCGGAGGTATAATAAAAGTCACTCCAACACACGGACATACTTGTCTACGTACTTGCTGCCAGATAACCCATTAAGATACCTAGTACAAAGACTAGTTAAAGTTATACTTTCTTAGCTAAAGTATAAAATCGGAACCTTTGAAAATCCTCAACCTGGATGCATTTCAAAAATTAGCATTTGAAATGGCAACTTTCTGTCTGCAGAAAGTCTGTCTCACTAAAGGGCATATGTAGCAGCATTATTTCCTGGCAGCCAGGCCTATAATGACATCACATGATTGTTCTCAGGAAAACGTCTAGTGTTGGTTAGGTGTGAGGTCATCAGCTAGTCAGCTGCTAAAATATGACCTAAGAATGCCCTTCACACCTGTGATGGGAGAGGCTAACTTAAGAGGGTGCGGAAAGTCAGATCAATCAAATCAGTCCATTAGAGGATTTTTCAAAGCATATGCAATAGGTGCTGTGTTTTGAAACAGCTCTTAGGGTCAATCCGTTTGGAAAACCCTGAAAAAGAATAGAATTAAACGTTTTACTACAGAACATTTCAGAGCATGTATTATGCTGATGACCACTGTAAGTATCCAAGAAAAGGTCACGGTATAAGGTATTTTCCAAATTCATCTCAAAACACAATTTGTTTTTGGCAGAGAATTAGTATGGACTAGGGTTCCAAGGGGTATTCTTTGGGAAACATCAACTTATTCTCTTGATGTAGAGACCAGACCTGAATGTTGCCGTTTTTAATGAGACCCATGAAACATGGGTGTGAGGGTTGTAACTCCACAACCTATTCGTTCACCATCCGAGCTGGTCCCCCACCTCCAGAAGCCGTCTACTGGGAAAGGCGGGTCTGGGATACCACACAATCCTGAATGTGAAGCAAGAGGACAGAACGCGGACACTCAGAACAGAGCCACTCGATCTGCTGTGTAGACGGCGAGCCTGTGTTTGAGCCGGGTCCCACGTGCTCAGGCAAGAGTTAAGATCCACCTGAAGGTTGCCAAACATTCCTATAAAAATCGAAATCAGATCTTAATGTTAATGGATACCAGTTTCATGGCCATAATTCCACACTTCGGCCTGGATTTTTGACTGATTTTGGCCAGTGTATTTGACTACCATGCTTTCTGTGCTCTGTACAGAACCTAAGAAGAACTCTGCACCAGGCAGATAAACTTGCCTTCTGACTGTGTGAACCACCAAAATTAGACAAACAACAATCTAGACTACCAGCAGAGAGAATAACCTGCAATATATTGTTCAAGAAGATACAGAACCAACATCTACCAACCCCCAAAAGAGAAGGAACTTCAGAAAAGCCCAGCAATGTCACTGTCAGCACAGACAGGGTCACTGAAGCATCATTTGTTAACTTCACTGAAGAGGAACTTTTGAGCACACCCAGGGGCATTTCCAGACGATCAGAAGGCACCAAAGGAATCAATTCGGACACGAGGGCGTTTTCCAGGTGGCTGGAAATGCAAAGAATTTGGTGCTTCTACAATTTTCCCTCTTAATCAGGTCAGGCATTTGACACTTGAGGTGGCAAAAAATTGTTTTCAAGGCAACATCCCCTTCCCCGCCTTGCCAATTACCCTGGCCATGGCATTCCTCTGTCCACACAGGCCACAGCTGCTTAATCTCAGCCACCCCAGGCTGCACCTGTGAATCAGACCAGCCTAATCGCACAAGCAGATGGCACCGGCCGAGGAGCCAGCTAAGAACTGCTATCGCTTTAAATCACGTCTAATGTTTCAGAGGCACCAGACAGGGATAGTTCCCGGCAGCAGTATCTCCCCAGTACAGCTAACACCGGCCCTTAATCACTGACAAGCACCCATTTCGGGGCAGAGTTGATGTCATTTGAGAGCTAATTACAAAGAACCCTGCTTGCAAGGTGAAGGCATGGAAATTCATTCCACAGAGCACTCTGCTACCTGGCCTTTCTACGTGGGCACTAGGCTGGAGGGGACTGTGGCAAGGTAAGCCTTCCGAGTCAGGAGAGGGCGCCAGTTCACTCGGCCTACTTGTTATGTAACCTCTACCTTGCTGTTACATCTTATCATTTCCCAAGAATTCGGTACCATGCTATCGGGCCACCAGGACGACACAGATCCCGGCGTGCCAACATGACGGAGCCGATGGCATCCGAGGTCCCAATCAACAGCATGACCCCCATGTGTCTGTGCAAGCATCCTTGCTCACCCCTCATCACCACCCTGCGTATTGGCAGAGGGGCGCTGGGAATCAACACGCGGCAGGCCCACAACTGAATCGCAGGTTTGCCTTTCGCGCGCTGCTTCGTGAATTCCCACCCAATAAAACAGCAAAATGGGGCGGGAGGGGAAGGACTGGGAAAAAAAAAAAAACAGGAACACCTCCTCTCTCCACCTTATCGGGTTGATGGGAGGCCCTGGCTGGGCCGGCGACCAGCCCAGAGCTGGCCCAAAGCTGGCCCTCATCATCACCTCCTCCTCCCCTGCCAGGGCCAAAGAACTAAGGAGTGAATGAAGTCTTCTGATGTACCAGACTTCTATTATGAAAACATAATAACCTCATTAGAAGGCCAGTTCAAATCACAGTGGAAAACACTTTTACCCACCTCATTACCCACCGTTTTACGAGCAAGGTCTCCGACAGTAAACTCCTCTTTGAAGCAGATCCGGGCATGTGAACCCCTAAGCCAAGGGTTCTCACACTTTAGTGTGCGTGAGAATCACCCCCAGAGTTTCTAATTCAGTGGGTCAGGGGGTGGGGCCTGAGAATTTTCATTTCTCATAAGTTCTCAGGTGATGCTGATGTAAGTGATCCAAGCCCCGAGCTTTCTCTTGCCAAAAAAGTGAACACTGCATAAACCAAAATATCTCCCTTGTGTCCTAGCTGTAGCTTCGGAGACAAACCCAGTTCCCCACCTAAGAAACACATTATCCCAGACACCTGACCAGATCAACTTTCTCTTCTTCCTTTAAAAAAGCCCTGGGCCTATCTGAATAATTAACGGTCTCATTATTCAAGCCTTGTTGAAATTTACTAAACTGACGAATATCCTTTTAAGAAAGTGCAGAGCCTAAATCTGAGCCACCAATGCCAGTGACCAACGTAAAAGCCCCCTGGGAACATTCCGGCCATGCTACTGCAAAATGCACCTAACGCTGCATTTTATCTTCTATCGAATAAACACTCACGAGAACTCTTCTGAGCAAATACGAACTCATCCAATCTGCACCCCAGTCGCATCAGGTGTTGTTATTAGTCCCACTTTACAGTTGTCGAAACTGAGACAGAAGTTGAAATCCTTGCCCAGGGCCAACCCAACTCAGACGTGGTGGAGCAGGATTTGAACCCAGGCCGCCAGCTCCTAGCAGCCATGTTCTTACGCACAAAGGAAAGGCCTTCTACGTGTCAATGTTCAGTGTTCACTGCCTTTCAATAAGCGAACGATGCTCCCCGGCCCCCTTTTCCATCTGCAAAGTAAGGGACACTTTCCTCATCTCTGCTCAGCATGCAATGATGTTTTAAAAGCCCAGGTCAACCTCAGCACTACTGACACTTTGGACCAGAGATCACTCCTTGTTATGGGCCTTCCTCTATAGCAGAGGTCCCCAAACCCTGGGCCTCGGATGGGTACAGATCCGTGGCCTGTTAGGACCTGGGCTGCACAGCAGGGAGTGAGCAGCAGGTGAGTGAGCAAAGCTCCATCTGTATCTGCAGCCGCTCCCCGGCACCAGCATCACCGCCTCAGCTCTGCCTCAGGTCCTCAGGCGTTAGATTCTCACAGGAGCTCCGGTCCCTGGTGCCAGAAAGGCTGGGGACCGCTGTTCCACATTGCAGGATGTTTCCGCAACACCCCTGGCTCCACCCACGTGATGCTGCCAGCATCCCCCTGCGGAGACCACCACTGTCCAGGGCTCCCCGCGTGAGGGGGAGAATCGCGGCGGCGAAGCACCCACCGACGGTTCCAGAGAAACCCCGACGCCACGCGGCTCTTCGAGCCTTACGTCTCCGGAGAGTGAGAAATCAAAGGGGGAAAAGGAAACCAAGAGAGGAAAGGCCGTAACTGCTTTCAGGACAGGGCGGCTACGGACAGAAGACAGGACAAGCGGCAGAGAAGGGTGTACAGTCACACTGCTTTATTCTCTCGGCTTCGAGAGTCAGGAGAGGAGACACCGCGGAGGAAGGCGAGGGCCACGACGGGGGAGGGGCGGGACTCCCCGTGCGCTCTCTCCTCTCTGGGACCTTCGGAGGCAGCTGTTACTTACTCTTGTTGTCACTGTTCTCACTGACAAAATCCTCGGAGCCCTCTGTGTCGTCCTCATCATCTCCGGATGAGATGGCATCTGTATTCAAAAGAACACATCCATGGTTGCGTTTTTTGCCAGGCACCAGGCCATCGCCGCCCACTTTCTTCTTGGATGGGGAAGCCAACGCCCAGGAGCCCACGGGAGGAGGAGGCCGGGTTTAGTTTACGACAGTTGTTAACGCCTTACATCTTGTCTCGATGATGACCAGTTGGCCTACCTTCTGATTCCCAATGTTTTCTACTGTCACGATATTTAAACGTTCTATAAACCTGAATGTACAGAATTTAGATTTTAAGCTTTAAACAGCGTTCAAACACCCAGCAAATTTACTGAATGCATAATATCCAAAGTTTTTTTGTTCCCCCGCAACACAACCTTTCAGCGCTCAGGGTCCCCAGAAAAAAACATAGCCCCTGCGCAGCCTTCCAACCGTTTATTAATATTCTGAAAGCAAGACTTTAAATTCAGCCACCAAGGGGGGAGAGGGGGCTGTGCAGACCCCACCCCCGTCACGGCATGGAAGAAACTCAAATTTTAATCAAAGGAATCAGAAATCTTCAGCATCCACATTTTAATCCTATGCTCCGAATACCAAGGATGCCAGTGGTACGGAGAGGAAAAATAGGTTTTTATTCATAAAAAAAAAAAAAAAGCATGCTGTCTTAAAAGAAAAAATGTCCATGAGCATCCTGTCATGTTGAACGACCGGGGCCCCTCTGACACACCAGGTCCCGTGGAAGAACGTCAAACACAGAGCAGTCAACAGACTGAATGAAGCTCTGTGCCTGGCGTGCGATTAGTCATCCCCACCATGATGTCACGTGCCCGATAAAGCTGTACCCAGAAAACAGCAACAGGGAAGAGAGGGCAGAGGGCTCGCGGGCCGACTCACCTGTGACATTCACCATGAAGTAGACAGTCTCACTGTCTACAGTCCTAGCAGCGGTACAAGCATAGAGGCCGGAGTCTCTAGGCGTGGCACCTTCTATCTGCAAGTATTCCCCAATAAGCACTGTCCTATTGCTGGGTCCCAACTGTCCCCATCCTTAGTCCAACTGATCACGGCGGCATCTCTCAACTGGCAACGCAACTCTAGCGAGTCCCCGGGCGCAGCCACGTAAACTTCTGGCTGGGAGATTTGGTATTTGGTTGGTGGCTCTGCAGAAAGGTGGGAGAGAGAAGACGGAGGTGGGGGGAAGGAGGAGAAGGAGAGAACGTCCAACACAGGTCAGTGGCGGCCCCTTCGTGCCAGGAGCGCAGCTCTTGCTGTGCCAACGGCCCCCGGCAGGCACGGGCCTCTCCCCGCAGCCCCAGGAAGCGGCCGTCCTCCGCAGAGCCGGAGGACGCACCCGGCGGCGGCGGCCCACCTAGTGACCGCGAGCCGTAGGGCTTTACACGCAAACCCGAGACCCAGCAGGGAGGGACATGGGACAAGAAAACCTTCAAGCCGGCTGCCCGGCCAGAGCCTGCTTGCAGTGTGACCCCCCCGAAATGCCATTATCGTGACCTCTTTATGTGGAAGGACCTATGTTTTACAAAATGCTTTCTTCGACATGACTGCATGTCTGTGTGTCCACACACACACACACACACACACACACACACACACACACCTCTTTATTTGTGCTGGACTTTGCCTGCTGTCACAACACCAAGCTTCCTGAAATGCCTCCAATTTAAGGGGAACTGAGGGGCCCTTCCACAAAACCGCCCTCTGAGCTTTCACGAGCTCTCAGATCAGAATTTTGCTGGTCCGGAGATTTGATTCTGTGCTGGGTGAGCTGAGGCAAGCTGTTTTACTTAACACAAAAGCCTTAACACCAAAAACAAAGAGCTAAATGCCCCAGACGGCCGAGGGGTGGTCTCTGTGGCGTGTAAATAGGTCCTGAAATGAAACCACCGTACACTGCGCGTTAAAAGCTGGATCCCGCCCTGCCCGGCAGCCCCCGCCACACGTCCTGGGTCCTGCCCTCCCCAGGCCTCTGCCCTCGTCCCCTCAGGATTGCTCCTTCCTACCTCCCCTCCCTGCTACACCCCATTCATCCTCCAGGGCCCACATTCCGCAGGGCGCTCCAGATGAGAGCCTGCCATCATCACGCTGACCCAGAGCGCAGCAGATGCCACCCTCCTCCCACGTCCCCACTTCACCGGCTCCTCGGGCCACACCACCTTCCTGGCGAACATGTCCTGAGGAGACACCGAGATCCTGCAGGGAGGGCTCAGGCCCTGCGGCTCCTTGTGCGTCCCTCCCCTCCCAGGGCCACGCCTGGTGCACGTGGAAGGTGGCCTGTGTGGAACATGGTCACAGTCCCCAAATATGCAGGGCAGGAGGGGACCCAAGAGGACCCAACTTATGCAACCTCTATGAGCAGAAGTGAGAAGAAACCATGAGCCTTTAACAGCCAGAGCCCCTGTCTGGGACCCACGAGGGTCTGTGAAGCCGCTTTCATACCTCACAAAGAGAACTGTGAATGGTGCCCAGAGTCCCGGGTCCAGGACACACAAAGCTCCCCACCTCGGGGACAGCGCCGCATCTGGGCAACATCACCAGGCCATTGTTTTGCCTCTTGAGTATGTTCTGTATAAATCTCCCCAAATACGATTAAAAGAACATCGCCTCGTGTTTCGATTCCACTGCCGAAGGCACAGTGAGGGCTGCAGCCCTCTGGCCGCGGAAGTGCTGGCCACCACCATCCGCGGCCGACACGGGAAGGCCAGTGCCCCCACGGCACACCGGCCGAGAAGGCTGCTGCCCAGGACGTGAACACAGAGATAACCCCACCGGAAGGAAGAAAACGGAAGTCGAATTTAACGTGACCCAACACGCCCCCAAACAAGGAGAGAAAGCCCCAAACGACAGGCAAGTGACGTTTCCAACGTCTGTTTTTCCCATTCAACAAGTATTTGCTGAGCACCTACTATGGGCCACGCTTTATTCTGGATGCTCAGGGAACAAAAACAGTCCCCACCCTTAACAGTCCCTGCAATGAAAGTTGGGGAGCTTTAATTACAGTGGGGGGTGACAGACAATAAATATAAAAATCTACAAAAAATACTAAGTAGGTGAGGTGCTCTTAAATGTCAAGGAAAACACGGCAAAATGGAACGCACAGAGATGGGGGTTAGGGCACCGGGCTGGCAAGCTTCTGCGGCCAGGGCCAACCCCGGCCATCGCCTGTTTTTGTAAACAAAGTTTTACTGGCACACGGCCAAGCTCATTTGTTTGCATAATGAAAACTGGTGTCATTGTCTGGGGCTGTTAACAATGGCAGGGTTGAGTAGTTGCCTGCATGAGACCCTATGGCTTGTGATGCCTAAAATCTTCAGTCTTGACCTTTACAGAAAGTTCCCCAACCCCGCTGCACGGGATGGTCAGGGAAAGCGTCTCTACAGAGGAGAGCAAAGTGACGTCTCCTAGACGCTGGGAACTCAGTTCCTCGGGCCACACCTCAGTCCTCATGCAGCGGAGCTGAGTGACTAACAGATATGCTGAACTCTGACTCCTGAGCAGAAAAGGGAGAGGAAGAGAAATATGGGACAGAGCGGAAGAAAGAGGAATTCGGTTTGACCCCAAATCTCAGGCCGGCTTCCTCTTCCAGCAACCTAGAGTCACAGATTCATAGGACATCAGAACTGATGGGGCCCCAAAAGGCCACCTGGCCCGACTCTCCTTACGGCTGGTTAAAACAAAGATCAGATGTCATTTGGGTCCCCTGTTTCCGATGACTACTTACTGAAACAGCACCCTCAATGTGAGAATAAGTTCACATTGATTAGCCTGGGTCATAAAACAATATTTATTAAGGCCACACACATCCTGGAATCAGCAAGTCACTGAGAATGTCACGGAATCTGCTCTCCTCTGAGCCGGAGTTGGTCATCAAAAGATTACTGAGCAGAGAGGCAGCTGGACATGAGCGACGCCTCCCTCCCTCAGAGGAGAGACGGGGACTTGTGCAGCCACCCCGCTTCAGTCCCCGCTTTCCTAGAAGGAGATGCTATGCCCCTATTTCATGGAGCCGGTGCAATGCTCTGAGACTGTTTAAAAAAAAAAAAAAAAAAAAAGATCAGCAAGACACTTGTAATTATGATGCAGAAAGATCTCTCTCAGCCAAGGGAGAGTTGTGATTTCTCCATTTTTAAAGGAGAGCATTTCACGGAAAATCCTTCCCTTCACCTTTCGTAGGTACACCACAAAGTCATGCTGAAACCAGGGGTGCCTGAGATGCTAGCCCAGTGTCACCAAAAGGACAGCAGCCCTGCGGGCTGGAGGAGGAGGGGCACGGGACGGCGAGGCCTCGAGGGCAGGGACCGCGTCCTGCTGGAGGCTGGACTCAGGGGCTGCCTGACGAACAGGTGCTGCCCTGTCCGAGATAGAGAGGGAGCTGTAAGTTCCCACTCACCGCGGCTCCTGCCTAATCGCCCAGCCTCCGGTTCCCCCTCCACTGACGAGCAAGAAAATGCCCCCAAAACAGACTATTATCTCTAAGGACTCAACTAGCCAACCAATACGAACCTGATCTTCCAAACTATATATAACCTGCTGAGCCCATGAATGCCACTGTCATTTTTCAAGGCTGAAGATACTCGCTATGACCTCGAGGATAATAGAATATTTGGATTTCTACCTCCATAGACAGAAAACGGTTTTACTAATGGGCTCCCATCTCAACAGACCGGTAAGATGACTCCATGGACTATAAGCGGTCTTGATTTCCAGTAAAATCAGGTCAAAACTGTCACCTAGTTTTCCAATTACATGATAGGTATCAAGGGCAGTACAATAACTCCCCAAAATACATCAATACATAACAATGTTCATCCACAAAATGGAGCCGTCCACCTTCGAAGTCTGAAACCAGGACATGCTGCCATGGTACATTCAGAAAGCTTACAGCCACTGCTCCCTCCCGAGTGATCATCACACCAAAGGCTCATCCCAGGTCCACGGCATCCTTGGCGAACCCCAGCAGAACCCAGAGATGTCCCTGCCCGCAACAAGAGAGTTTCAGGTGCGTCCTAGGCAGGAAGGGCAGATAGGTCATTGAAAGCAAGAGAAATTGGGGAAAATCGAGACTCACTGGGGGGAATCACTTGATAAATTATACCAGTGTCTAACCACTACACTGGACACCTGCAACTAATATAAAATAGTATCATTGTCAACTATAACTGAAAATAAACAGACAGACAAATAAAGAAAGAAAGAAACAGGAGAAAGGGAGAAGAGGTTGGGGAGAAACGATACCAAGAAGGGAGAGAGTCGGCGGGCGGGCAAGGGGCACACACGGAAGGGCGGGGCCCAGTGCCACAGGGATCCCCTCCCACAGCCCTGAGCCACTCCGCGGCCCAGCCCACAGGTTCCCACACCAAAGACCTCTCAGGCCAAGGTGCCGAGAACACAGGTGTGCAGCCCGGAAAGCCCACGGCTGGCTGGGGGGGACCTGTCCGGTGCCCACCGTGAGGCTGTCGCGTTTCTCCTCCGTGCGGGCGCCCAGGTGACGTCCCTGCTGCCCACTCCACGTAAACGCACAGCGGTGTTTGCCGCCCACTGCCCTCCGGGAAGCCAGGACCATCTGCCCAGTCCCCGTGATGCCGCGACACCCGTCAGCCTCCCTGACTCCGAGCGTCTTCCACAGGCACAGGCCTCGCCTCGAGTCCACCACGGTGCACGACCTGCTCTGAGGCAGGGCAAGGTGCTCCCTGGGAGATTCGAACGACACCCGTTTGGAGCAACATTAACATTTCCTGGGTGCATCTGTTCTGGTGCTCTGCACACGTCTCCCCCTTCTGATGCAGGGCAGGGGCAACCCCTCGTGAAGCTCCCAGCCCAGCATGACCCGCATCCCTTCTTGCTGGACTGGGAAGGTTCCGGAAGCCACTTTGCTACCCACCAAGTAAATGCTCTCTCAGGGGCTTCTGCAGACAGACAGACGGAAGACGTGTTTCCACCTATCTTTCATGGCACGAATGAAAATCTGAAACGAGCGAAAGCCGGAGCCGTGCACACACTCGCGCTGGCCGTCCTTTGTCACTGCTGCCTGAAAGCTGCCAGGCAAACACGGCGACGAGTTCACCTTCTGGGCGGGCTCGACGCACTCGCTTCTGCTCGCTGCAGACGGCTCCGCTGCGTGCACGTCTAGCTGCACCCAGGTGAACTTGCTGGGAGGAGAAGGGGCCTCTAGCAGATCGGGGTAGGCAGGAGGGGTCACGACCTCAGGCCTTGCTGTGACCTCACGCTGCCATCCCCAACTTCGAGCTGAGCTGCACGGCCTTACTGCCCGGGGAACAAACACAGGGAAGCGCACCCCGCCCGCGTGTGAGGGGAGCCCGAGCAGGGGAGCGCGCGTGACATCCCGAAGCGGCCGCGGGGTACGGGCCTTCATCGCCCGCGTGGAGCGGGACGGTCCACCAATGTCCTCTCGAGACAACCGCAGCGCAGGACAGAGGCGGAACGGTGAGCTATTTCAGGTAACACTCTCTGCTGCCAAGCCAGCGATAGCAGCACTTCAGACTGTCACTGTTTATAATGTTTGCCTATAAACTTCTGCCGTGTGGTTTTTGAAATGGCGCCCAAAGGCAAACAGAGAACAGATGGGAGACCGGCGTCTTGCCCTGTCCAATCGTTTCGGTGGGGGGAACAGACGACACTGAAACTAACTGCTCAGGAAGCAAAAAGCCGTTTGTGCCAACGGGACGGCTGACTAGGTCACATGTCACGAACTGAGCCTCTTCTGGGGTTTCCTGGGGAACGGTGTCTTTTCAAATGTCAGGACGAATCACAGCTAAGAAACAGGCACCCCAGCTTCAAGGATGCAGTAGGGTCACCCCTGGGACATACACAGGCCCCTGAGGTCTGTCCCCCCTCAGAAAGCCAGGGGTGTTCACGCCTTCAACACAGTCCTCCGGAAAGGGGAGGCACAGGAGAAAGAGAGAAATCCAGAAACGGATTCCTCCGGGGAGGAGGAGGGGCGGGAGTGGGGGAGAGAGGCAGAGGCGAGACGGGCAGGTGTGTGTCACTGCACGGACGCCCGCACGGTCCGGGCTGGGGCTGCAGGGATGAGCCTGCCCCTCCTGGCACAGCTCGGGGCTCCCACGGAACTGTGATCGAGCATCTGGGGCGAGAGCAGCGAGCGAGGTGGCCTCGCTCTCCGGCGCCCTCGCTGACATCCTGCGGACAGACATCGCCGCTGCGGGGCCGCCCATGCCTTGAGAGAAGAAACGCACGGAATGAAGCGGCAAACGTCACGGCAGTGTCACAGTACGTGAACACACACGGCAAGTGAGTGGTGGCTGATCCGGCGAACCCGCCCTCCTGGTCTCGAGAGGGCCTGCAGCGGATACGCCACGGTCCCAATAAGACGGTGCCCCTGGCCGATGCCCAATTTTCTGTCCTAGGCATGGAACGCAGAACCTGCGTACACGCCGCACTCCCCGGGGCGTTTTTACGAGCTCGCACGAAGGGAGCCTGGGCAGACACCTGGCATTTCGGCAGCTCTTCCGTGGCTTACCAGCACTGGGGCCCTGGAGGAGAGGAACCCCCACTTTTCCACGGTATAGTTTCGGTCTAGCTGCCATCAAAACGTACCAAGAGAAAAAGATAAAGGTACTGAGGTCCCCGCGATCGGGTCGGAAATGGCTGCCCTGGCGTGCCCTGGCATGGGGACTCTGCAGACACACAGACAACAAAGACGGCCTGTGGCACAGCTGGCTTTTCAGCTCAGACATCCTGAGAGCGTCCCCTTTACAAGAACAGACTTGCAGGAAAGAAGAAAAAAAAAAACACCCTGACATCAAACGGAGGCCTTATAAGGCAGAGGTACGACTTGTTCTGAAGGGAGAGGGAGAGACAAACACGCTGCCTGGGGTGAAAGATGAAGTCCTCTCCCTCGAGAAGCTCCGCCAGCACTAAAGATGGCGGACAAGAAGAGGTCAAGGTCACGGACCCCAGAGAAGCAAAACGAGGGGAGAGGCCACGGCTTTCTCCGTGCAAACGGCTGCCGGTCAGGATGTCTTGTGGACACACACACACACACACAACACACACACACACACACACCAGGACTCAAAACTCCCCTTGTGCCCCGAGGCCATAACCACCGCTCCTAACGGCCTCCACCACGGCAGCCGAACTGGCCCAGCCTGGCTCACATTCCCCGTGGTCGGAGGAGACAATGGCTCACGTTTCCAACATGGTAACCATTACCAATGGCGCAGCTAGGCGCCCCCCTCCCATACTTTCTGTAGGTCTGTCTTTGAGAAATATGAGGAACAGCTCTTTGAGTCTGAAAAGAGAAAATAAAGATGGAGAAACGGCTCCGGGTTGGAGAACGCAGTCACTTAAGAGGGAGGCGCCATGAATTACCCTGTTCTCCGAAAGGGAGAGAGTGGAGCACAAAAAGGGGTGGTGGGTGGGGGTCCCCAGTCAGAATACCTGCAGCAAAGTCCCACATTCACGAGCGTGAACTTGCCATGTGGTCCCCCAGGACACCGGGAAGGGGACCCCATGTGTCCTCTGCACACTCTCCCTGGATGCCGGCAGCTTTCCTGAGCGAGAGCTTCCAACGTGAGCCCTCGTCCGCGGAGCGTTTCCCAAAGACGCAGGCCACTGGGTGATCACGTGCCCAGGAAGCGGAAACGGGCTCTGCGGGTTATGTCGAAGGGGCCCGCAACCCCCGGTCAGATGGTCAATGAGGAGCCTAAGGGCTCGGCCACCTGCACACCCGCCTCCAGGCCCCAAGCCTCCTGCCTCCCGGACACTCGCTCGCCAGACGTGGAGGGGGGGACATGAGCTCGTCCCGGATCTTCAGGGCTCGCTAGGGAACAGTGTTCCGGGGGCCACGTCCCCAACAAGTTGGCCCTGCCGACCTATGGGAGAGGCCACTGGGAGACCTCCCTCAGTGGGAAGGTTCTGCACTCCCTGCGCCATCACAAGGGGCAAGGGGAGTCGGGGTGCTGTAAGGGAGGGGGGCAAAGTGCTGAGCCTCACAAGGAGTTGAAGGCACGAACAGGATTTGCCTGACCGTTCTCAACACCATCGTTTAGGTCCAGAGTGGCCTTGCAGAGTTGTGTCCCCTTTAAAACGAACACACGTCCTCTCTGGTTCTGAAAAATGAACCCCCGACCTTCTGAGCCCCGATGACGGCACTCCCCCTGGGCCGGCCCTCTTCAACGTATGCAGGGGCGAACCACCTTATACAGAGGCTCCTTCAGTTCTCACAGCTGTCCCCCGAGTCCTTCACGGTCCGTGAGCGTTAAGGCTCCAATCTCGTTTCTGTCCCCTCCCTGGTGACTCTTCAGAAAGGCAAGGACAGGCTGGGGATGTCAGAAGTACAGACTTGGAACAGACCAGAGTCCCAACTCTGCCACTTAAAGATCGTGTGGCCCGGGACGAGCCCCTGGGCTTTCTAATCACAGTTTCTTCCCTGCACACCAGGAACAGCACTCAATGGGGCTGTGCACAGAAGGCCCCCGGCACCGCCCCCGCCCCCAGGAGGCCTTCCAGCTGAAATGGTTACTATTCCTCAGCTGCAGGAGGCTCAGCACAGAAGGGAGAAAAGCCCCCCTACCCCTGACCAGGTCTTCAAAACATGGGAAATGGGGATGTTAGAAAGAGGAAACTTCTATTACATTTCTAGAGCTCCGACACATGGTTTACTGCTCACGACCTATAGTGCCACCCTGCCTTGTGCGTGTGTACATACGTGTGTGCACGTGTATGTGTGGGGACCTGCTCTCCCCCCCCCCACCCCCGGAGACCTTCAGGAGCCCACCCCGCTCCTCTGGGCCTTTCCCTACAATCTCTCCTCCTCCGTCTCTGCAGCCTCCCCACCCCCTCCCTGTCAACGCCACGCAAGTCCCTGCTGCAGGTTCATATTTCTACATGCCGGAGGGAATGCATTACCTGGATGTCTACAGAGGCCCTTATCCAAAACAAGCAAGTGACCTTCAACCCCCCTTCTCCTCCTCTGACCTCTTGCTGAATGGAGTCAGCACATGACATGAGCCCAAGCTCAGTCGACTGAGGCCCCTCTCCTCCTCGGAGCCTCTCACCCCATCCCCGAATCCCCTCTGCTCTGAATTCTCTCTGTGAAGCAGCTCTGCAAAGCAGACAAGGGCAGGATCTCACTCCCGCAGGCCCACTCTGAGCCTCTGCCAGCTCTCCAAAACCTCTGCAAGCCCGCCGACCCATCCCCCACAGTCCGCCCCAGGAACCCACCATGGACGCCACACTGGCCTTCTGAAAAGCAGACCTAACGCCACTTAAAGAAAAAAAAAAAAAAAGGCACAGACCACTCAACGCTCTGACAGAGTAAAACGCAGGGAACATCAGCCGCCCTGAGCCTCGGTGGCTCCCAGCCCCAGATCCGTCTCTACCCTCCCCTCACGCCCGAGGCGTGCCTGTCCACACAGGCACCATGCCCTTGACCTGCCACCTGTCTCGCTACGCTGCCCGGCAAGCTCCTGTTCAACCTCCAAAGCCCAGCTCGAATACCTCCCCGTGAAAGTTCCTGGTTCCCACTAAGAGACTGACGACGCCGCTCCCACCTCCGGCCCAGTGCACTCACGGCTGGTATCGGGTGTGCGTGTACTTCTCCTACCTGCCACCCTCCCACCCCCCCCCATTCCAACAGAGAGCTTGCTAAGCAGGGGGTCAGCCCGGCTCTTCAGACTCCGCTCTGGGCAGAGCCCCTGGGCAGTCTGGGAAAACGCAGCTTCCCGGCACCGCTGCCGAAGTTTCTGGGTCAGTAGGAAAGGGGTAGGAGGGGCTCAGGTTCTAGATTCCAAGAGCCACACTGTGAGCTCCGGTGTCCCAGGACGAGAGTTTGTGATGAACCGTGTCAACTTGGGCGGCGACGTCACGAGCCCTGGTTCATAGAACAGGGGACCACCTACGGGCTAGCCTGTGGCCGGTCAAGGTCACCTCAAGGACAAAACCAGAGGCTGCCTGGGAAGGCCTCTGCGAAGCCTAAAGCGGGGATACATCTGGGGGAAAGCAGCCCTTGCCTCAGCTGGCCCCCCGCCTGTGGCCCAGCGCTGGCCTGGGTCCCCGTTTGCCGGCTGTAGGTTAATACCAACTGATCAGCAGACTGGTTTTTTTGCCCCAACAACATGGGAACCTCAACTTTGCATTCCACTGACTTTAAAACAGGGTTTTCTTTCAAATCAACAAACCTGTCACATCAAATATATGTAAGTTGACTGAGGTGGGGATTTCAAGAATGTTCCCAAAGGGAACCAAACACCCAAGGATTTTGTGAGTCGTCGTTATCCACACCACTTACAAACCCTGTTTGTTTTCCTCAGTAAGGGAAGGCGCCTAACTTGGTAACACATGGTCGACTACTATTCACCCATCCAACAAGCTGCAGATACCTGATGTGTGTATGTGGGGGCACAGGAGCCCCCTCAGAACTCCCCTGAGAACAGGATCCCAGCCAGCCTCGGGGTGGCTTCTCACAGCCCCGGCATGCTGGGAAGAACCCCGAACACCAAAGGGGAGAGCCCTCCAGCTCACAAGCTGGAAGACCTGGGTTCCAGGGACTGGGTTCTCAGCCTGAGCTCCAGAGAGCACGCCCCAAAGCCAGCAGTGCGACTACACTCCAGGAACAAGTTCTCAGGGACAGTCACCTTTTCACATGTAGTGCTGCTTGCTACCAGCTCACCCCCCACCGCCGATAATGACATAGTCCATAAATGATGCACACGCTGCACACACATTTGCCCTGTGAGTCCCTTGAAGGTCAGATCGTTGTCCCCAAGCCCATGGAACAGGCCCCTTTTCAGTAAGAACTTTCTGAATATATAACTACTTTTAAATGTCCCAGGGACAAAAGAAAAAAAAAAAGGAAAGTTGGTGGGGGTATAAGAGTTATTCCAGGAGGCCAGGGCTGCCTCCTGCTTTCTCACTGAGAACGTTGGGGTGCATTGTTCAGCAAGTTTACTTAAAGGGCTCGGCCTTTCTTCTCTCAGCAGGACCCCAGTTCCAACACTCGTTCAGAGCCTGCAGATGTGTCCCCACTGGCTCCCCCAGCAGCATCCCGGCCATTTGCAAATGAAGGAACAGCAGCTGGACGCTGAGAAGCAGATGGCCCCCCTCATTTGAATGGGTTTGATCTGGCAGCTCAGGCCTCAGTGAGCTCCATGAGGCGCTGGCGCTCAGGCTGAAGGTGCGCAGATTTGTAACCCGAGGGGTCTTCAGCAAACAGTTGGAATGACCTCTAGGACAGGCTGCCCTAAATCGCTGTCCAGGGAGGGGGGCACAGTCCCCCCCCCACCTTTGCCCCGCAGGACCCAGAAAGGCAGGTCAAAACCACAGGGCCAATACCACAGGGATCACTTTACTCCCTATTTGCAGAGCAAAGTTCCGCCTAGGGGAATCCCATGCCAGAGGACTGAAACCACATTAATTCAGGAAATTCCAAATTAAGATAGGCGCCTGTGGTTAACCTTTCTCCCCTGCCCTGAGCCGCACATGAGCATCGAGGTACATCTCTGAAGGGTCCCTATATCTCAGAGCCCCTTTCAAAACCCTGCAGGGCAGGTGACCAGGAAGGGCCGTGCAAGGCCCCCAAGCGTCTCTGGCTTCCAGTGGACAGGGCATGCCTGGCCTTTCTTAACCCGAGACTGTGTACCCCTCTCCAGGGAGAACTGTGTCCCAGTAGAGTCCTCTAAGAGGGGAGCTGAATCAGCATCTGCCTACCCAGCTCAGGTGCACCTGGCCTCCCTGGCCACCCTGCCCTGGGGTCACCTCCTCGCCTCGGCGCTGGCCTGGCCTGTAAATGCAGCCCCAGCAGAGAGGCGGTCAAGGAGCAGGCTGAAATGACCCGTATGGGTGCGGGCTGGGTCTGCCCATGACCACCTCCCCACCTGCCCTGCCTTTAAGGTGGACACCTCTCAGTAACTAGTGACAGCGGGCAGCAGAGAGGCCACGCCCTGGACAATTTCCAGCCTGGGAACGGAGTAACTGCGCCGGCACGTCCGCCTGGCGCCCACTAGGACCGACGCGGTGTGTTTGCTGAGGAGGTGGGTGCCCGTCCCCTGGGAGACCAGCCTCAGGACACTGCACAGCTGGAGTTCCCAGAAGACTCTCGCCATGGCGCCCACGCCCACCAGCCTGGCCTGGCCCACTTCTCCAGTCTCCTCTGACACCCCACGGGGTCACTCCAGCACACTGCCCTCCTTGGGGTCCCCCGAGTCCCTCTGAGACACACACTATGTTCTTCCTTCATTGTCCCTTCACCTTGGATTGGAACTGGCCCTCACTTTTTGCAGTTATGTGACAAATTACTTGTCTCCCCTAGTCGGCTTGGGACTTGGGACTGTTTCCCGCTTGCCATTCTTTCCCCAGAACCTGGCACGTAGTAGGGCCTCAACAAACTTACTTGGGGGCATGAACCCCAAGAAGCCACAGCAGTTATCCTGTGACCGGAAACGCACCTCGGCCAAGCTCTGGACGGTCCCGTGACACCAGGCTTCCGAGGCGCAGAGGCAAAGCTGCCTGAGCCTCCTGCCGGCCACACCTGCTACCACCTCACACCACACCTTTCCCGACGCTGGTGACCCCCGGACGTGCTGCGCCCCCCGTGCCAGCGACCGGCGCGGAGTCCAGGGACACGCCGGCCTCCGCTCGCCCCCGCATGCAGCCAGCACACCACTCAGAGCTCACTCGTTTCAACCACCACATTAACTCTGCTTCAAACACGGGCTCTCGTCCCCGGCCTCTTTTCTCCCGGGGACACCTTTCCGAAGGCCGCTGCTGCCCTTTCGCCGTGGGAGGTTTTCCCTTTTCTTCTTTCCCCGTCTCCGACGTTAGAAGGGCCAGTCAGGGCTTGACATTTGTCACTTCCCGGACCAGAGACTGCAGAAACACCAGGTACGTGAGCCTGCGCGGATGGACCTCGACCTGATCATAAACCAGAAATGCTGGGAAGAAAAGCTTGAAATAGCGTGAAAAGTGACAACCAAAGAGACTAACACTGAAGAGGACCAGGGCACACTGCCAGAGGCATTTGGAACTACGAAAAACTGGGAATGGCTTGCCCCTGCTCCACTGAGGTGGCTTATGAGCTGAATGGACAAATACCAGGCTTCCCCATCCCGAACTCCCCCGCGTGACTTAGCCCGGGTCACAAACTGGCACTCGGCACGGTCCCCCTTCCTGTCTCTTGGGACACAGCAGAGGGGATTAGCTTCATTCCACTAAGAGGCCTTTCTGGAAGAATCACAAAATGGTAATTATTGAAATGATTGTATTGCCCGTGATTTTTCTTCAAATAAGCTTAGGTGAGTCATGTGGCTACGTGGGGAAGAACGAGAGATCTGGGAGAGGAGAGGGCCCACGCGCTATTCCACAGAAGGCCCCCTGCTCAGGCAAGAGGCGAGTCAACTGGGAAAGTGTTGTTGCACCACGAAATTCACCCGAAGGCCTGGGCCCACCCTCACCAACGGGGGGGGTCTTTGAGGACTCATTTCAGCTCCAAAAGTCTCAGTTACCCCATCCGTAAAATGCGACAAGTCGGCTGGTTAGAGGTAATACCTGTCAGCACAGCGTCCACACACGGCACGCACTGAGGACTTATTGTGGCATCGTCCTCACCCTCTCAAAGGATGGTTAAAAGAACATGAGCCCATCTACACTGACCTCCCCACTATCATGCCTCCCCCGCACCCCAGTCTGCCTGTCCTATCACGTAACCCCAGCCCCATCCCCTGGGTATTGGGTCCCGGAGCAATTTTTTCCATGCAGACTGGGAGCCCCGGCTCCCTGCGCACCCAGGAAAGCCCAGCAGGCTGACAGGAGAGTCACCACAAGCCAAAGTGGCAGGGGTGATCGTGACGTGCTGTAGGGCCCCCCGTCATGGGCTGAGACAAAAGCAGCACACGCTACACCCCCTCAGCCCCAACCAGTCCCACGACCTTCTCTCCAACGGTCTTCACAGGGCCTAAGGACAATCCGTTCATTGGAAGCCTCAAACGGGAAACCCTTCCCTCGCCAAAATATATTGCTCCTCAAAGAAGTACATGGCCCGCTATTATTACATTAGCTGCAACTGCCTTTCTTCAAGAAGGAAAAAAAAAAAAAAAAAGCCAACCCTGAACCATTTGGACTGCAAACGGCGAGATGATCACATTTCCAAAGTCCAGACACGCCAATGCCCAAGAGGATAAAAAGGGTCACGATCATCGCAAGGTCTAGAGCCCCTTTCTGTTTTAATTCATGTAAATGTTGCTCCTCGAATTTATCAGTGTGTACTGTAGGGTAAACATCCTTGAAATGTCGGTTTTAATTCCTGTATCTGGTGTCTACCTAGACAAACAGGTGGGGGGGTGGAAATGATCATTTACGGAGCACCCACCACAGGTCAGGGACTAAGTAGGCCTTTACACCCCATCTGCATTTAATCTCCACATCCCCCCTTCCAGATAGATATTATCAGCCCCATTTTAGATTCAGAAAGGAAGGCTCACAGAGGCTATCTATTGTCCAAGGTCACAGCACCAGTAGATAGTGGAGAGATTCAACCCCTACTGGCCCCTAGCTCCAAAGGCCAAGTTCCTTCTGTGAGTTTATGTCCCCAGAAAGCACATCACATGCCATTCAAAATGACTGTATTCATTTATATTTTTCATGCAGAATTTAGGCTAATTTTTAAAGGGATTCTTGGTCTTTTTAAGAGTTGAGTGATTTTAAATTTGAGACATTTATAACATTTAGGATATATATTCAATTGTGCATCCACCTGAGTCAGCTAAGAATGCAACACATTTTGGTGGAAATCCAGGAGATTTAATGGACAGGAAGGAGGTGCTTAAAGGGATCCACACTCCTTTGGGGCAATCTCACAGTCAACTAACAATATGGGTTTTCAAAAAGTTTAAATCCTAAACTTGTCACTACAAAGATCTTCATTTCTTGGCACCTCCCCATGCCCAAAACGCAAAATTGGCCTTTTCTACATCTTGCTATTTTTAAAACATGCCAACAGTCACGTATGGAAAACCTTAACAGTAAACAGTCATGTGTCAAAAGAGGCCACATACAGAAACCTAGAAGTTCTAGTGTTAGAAAATACATCATGACAATGTACTCGGTTTAGGAATATCAGAACTCAGAATGAGTTCCTTCTTTTAAGAAAGGTGCTGTATAAGTCATACAAATAAATACGTCCCTTTGCCTCATTCCTGAATCTATCAGTATTTCTGTATAAGCTATTTTTCGACTTCTTCATAAAACACGTTCACCATAACCTGAGATTCTGTATATGTCTGCAACCCAGTCAGACATGACTTCAAATGTACCATTCTTCAGTTGGACAAGGGGTTAAAGGAAGGAGTATGCCACAGCTTGGCTCCCTGACTCAGCGCAGGCAAAAAGAATCTGAAATTTTTGATATTCAGTTCACGCGAAGTGGCAAAAGTCCAGAACGGGGTGTAGTCGCTTATAATATTCCAAAGTGGAATAAATGACAACGGCTCACGCCCAACACGTTAAAACTCAGTCATGGTGCAAGTTTCCCCAAACCAAAACTACTGAACACCTAAAGTGTGCCTGGTACTGACAGGCACTCTTCCAAGATGACTGTGATCTGCCCCCAAAATTAAATATCCTTTTCCATAAATGGTAAAAGCTTGAAGTTATACAACGGAAGCCAGTGAAAGCCTGCAACCAACATATCCTGCTGATGTGGCTACCATTTTGGGTGTTCTAGCATGCCCTAAAAAGGGATAGCAGCAGATCAGAGCAAGGAAAAACAGAAAGCCTTGGGAAAAGTGTGACCTTTGTTAATTTCAGGTGCCATCTCCAAGACACGCTGAACCATCACAGAGAAGAGGCCAGCAGCTGGTTCAACCAGGCTTCTTTAAAGAACCTGGCCTCGGGCTCCCTCCTATACCTTCTCCTCACATTCCCTAACCCAAAAAGGCCAGAGCTGTACCTGGGTGGGTCTACCTGGGTAAGCAGGAGGAAGTGGCCAGTGTTTGGACACTCTGCGGCTACCAGAGAGCCTTAAGGCTTCCCACAAAGATAAACATTTCCCCCGAAATGGAACATAAATTATACATAGCCTTAAAAACTCAAGTTTAACAGCCGCTGTCAAGTCGAAGTTGAGTTCTTAGGGGTTTGCTCATTGTGGATAGAATGATCAGAAACCCACCTCTTTGGCTAAGGCCAAACTTTCAGCCCTTATGTATCAATCAGACCCAATGTTCAGCCACATAGAGCCTTCAACACCATCACCATTAATTAAGAGAAATGACACTAAGAAGGTAAGGCAGAGACAAGGACTCGGGGTAAGGGTGGACGTTAGCAATATCAAGCATTTCAATGCTAGGAACGCTGGAAAAGCTGAGCCATCTCAACATCCCACCAGGACATATAGCAAAAGAATATAAAGAATGCAAACCTAAGTCTAAAGTCACCTCTCAAGGAGAACGCATTAAGAAAGATCATGGACGGCTCAGCACAGCCACATAAAACCCGCCGGATCAGAACCCTTTGTGGGACAGCCTGCAAAACTCTCGAACATAATTTCTGAATCACCTACCATGACAAATCACCTTGCTAAGATCAGAGCAGCACAGCTAGAGGCGCCCACCAGATGTATTCCCTACCTAGTCTAACAGGTTGGCACCCCAAAATCGATTTCCCACATTTTCCTTTAAAGGCCAAAATTAGACAGCTTAAACGGAAATGCAAAATTAAGCCAGACTCTGATGAAAGAGGGTGGTAGCCCGTCACCAATTACCCTGGATAAGTAAACACCCAAACAACAGACTACAAGCTGGAAGGCTACTAGATACATTTTACTGAGAATGTGAACATTAAACAAAACTCTTCCTGTTTAAATACCACTCCAGTTATTTCATAACCATGTAATTATTCATTAAGTCTAAGATTGGAAACATTTTATATTGGATTTCTCTGCTTCTCTGAATTCTCACCCTCAACTGGGTCAGAAAGACTCGAACAAATCTTCAGTTACGGCCCGGTGGGCGGCTCGTCATATAGGAGGTACTCAATGTTTTAACTGGTTTAAAAAAAAAAAAAAAAACAGGCAACGCATGTACGCACACACACACGCACACACGCGCACACACACCCCCCAAATTCAGGTCAGAAGGAGCCAGTAAGACATTATACAAATACTGATTCTCTGGGCTTGCCAAATTTTTGCTCTAGAAGTAATATTAAACACAGCTCTTTGTCTATGAATTGTGAAATACTTTATATACTAATAAAGAATGTGTACTTCATTGTGTATTTAACTGCATAAGCCTGCATTTGGTTTAATTGACCAAGAATAAGTCCTTGTTCTTCGGCTAACTATCAAGTTACAGTCAACTCTTAAATATTAACACTCATACTGAGGAACAAAGATGCAGATAATACAAAACAGAAGATTATTTTAAATCATTCACTCTTGGTATGCGGATATATTCTTTTTTCTTTTCTTTTAACTTGCAATTAAATGCGTATGGCTGATATCATGGCATTTACAGTGCTTCTAAGAAAGCCGTAAACCATACTGCAGTGATCTTAGGGAGGACTCCGAGTGGACCCCTCACTCAGCCTCTCTGCTGTTGAACTTTGCACCAATTCACATTGGTCCAGGCAGGAAAGCTTAGAAGGTTGTGAAAATATTGGCTTAAAAAAAGAAGAAGAAAGAGAGAGAGAGAAAGCTCATGTAAACTACTTTCTTCCCAAGTTACTGCTTTTTCAGAATCACACTTTGTGGAGGGTGGGAAAGTAATTAAGGGTTTGGGGTTAGAAAAGCCCTTTTATTTTAGCTCCTACTGGGCTGGTGTAAACAAAGATGTAGGTTAGTGTCAACAATGACTTAATTAACCAGAGTAGGTGACAAAGTCAGGAAGAACTTGAAAGTAAGAGGTGCCTCCTCCCCAGTGTAATCGAGCTTGACTATACCTTAAATAATTAGAATATTAATCAACAGAACAGTACTTGGCAGGGAGGACTGCCCTCCACTGAGTCAATAACTGAGTTTGCACCCTTCGTCTGGTCCCCTACTATAATGAATGACCAACTGAAAATATCCATTTTTAATCTGGAAAAGTAACAGTTAAAATCTTCTAGACACTGTTGTCTTAAGTCAGTTTAGGAGACCCAACCCTACTGTTTCCACTTCCCAAAGTGTCCGGAAGAGGAATGATGGATGATTGACAGATGCTATGATGACATATGATATGACACTGTACAAAGCCGAGATGATTGGAAAAGGATCCTCCAGCATTAGGGCTCATGCTCCTTCCCGGAACTCAGTCGCATTTTTCTCTGGACACGTTTTCCTCTGGTCCAGCCCAACAGACATTATCTAAACTGAGCTTCCAAATTAGCAAACCACAAAGGCCTTGTACAAGAGAAGGTCAAGGTTGAACTTGTTGTTAATCAAAGCTATAGTTATAAGTACCCAAGGAGGACAGACAGGTCTTGAGAGACACACGACAGGGTCAGCCGTCTCTCTCTCTCTCCCCTCCCCACCCATCCTACCCCCATTCGCAAGGCTACAGCGCACACCAGAGCTGCCTTCGTCAGCCTGCTCCCAGCCGTTAAACACTCCTTTCTCGTCTATAATTAGATTTCCTTCCTAATAACCTCCGACACCAAAGCAGAACTTCCTGCGATGGAGGAACTCACCTTGGGGCTCCGATGGGTCGCTGATATTAAGCTAAGAGACGAGCCAAGCGCAGAACCCGGGGAGGGCAAGCAGGCCCGCCTGGACACGCAGGGAGCCTCCTCCATCAGACAGAGACTTTCTTCTCAACGGTCTCCAAAAGCCTGGACGTTTCCTAACACCGTGGCAACTGACAGGGCCGGCCCACCGGACCGGGCAAACACACAGGCCCCGCTCTCTGGGAATTATGATAACGTGTCCCGGAGCGTTATCAGATGCCAGGCCCCGAGCTAACTGCTCTTTCCGCCCGGACACGTTGAAATCTCCTAGCAATGGTTTGAGGTAGGTCATCGGAAGGCTTCTGAGGATATTAATGTTCCTTTAACATTACTAAAGATCACTTTATCAAATACAACAGATAAACGATAACGTCACAGAAGATAACAGAAAAGAGAACCTGAGGTCCAGGAGTTCGTATGCTTTTTTTTTTTTTTTTTTTTTTTTTTTTTAGCCTCTCACAACCCTGGACACCAAACCTCAGAAAAACTAAACCCAGAAAAATGCACAGGACACTGGCAAAATATTACCTACAAGTTCAGAGAGTTCATGGACCTCCCTTTGCTGCATCCTCAGATGGCAGGATGGGAAGACCCCACTTTCAACAATACTCACTTTGCTGGGAACAAATTTTCACACAAAGAACCACTGGGCGGGACTCCACCCCTGCCCACTTCTCCCTCACCTCCTTCTTCCTGCATGTACGCACATATTTTAAACTTTCTTCGACGATTAAACACGATAAAAGAAGTCCTCCAGGACCATTTCACGCTTTATGTTGAAATAAACTCCCAGTAATGCTGCCCCGAAAGTCTAAATGAAACATGACAGCGTTTCCCTACCCTGGGCCAGTGCTGGGCCCTCGCCGCTGAAGACGCACTCCAGGGAAAAGCGGCAATTAGAGACACATCCGTTGTAATTATTAGCGAAATTAAAGAAGTACAGGCACAACTTCCAGAAACCGGGAACCTGTTCCCACCCATTAAGCCCTCTGAACACGCGTCACCACTGCAAGTGACATTTGTGCCTGTGTCACGCACAGCGCAGGTCACGAGGAGGACGTCCCATAAGCATCTCAGCTAGAGCCTGACCCCAGCGCTTAACAGATTCGCTTCCCGGAGACATGGAAGCCACTGGGAAGGGCACCACAACTGTTCATTATAAAACCTCCATCCCCTGAGTTAGAAAACGGGCGCCGGTCTCTCTCACTGCGTCAGGTAATAAACGCCTCCGCTGGAGAACCACTCGCCCCTACTTATCCTTTCGTGACTCAGGCACAGAGGGACAGGGGAATCTTACCGGAAGCCCCTCTCTCGGCATGCTCATCTCCCACGGGAACACAGTCCTCCCTCCCCATATTGTCCTGAAGGGGCTTTCCTGTCCCCTTCGAGACAGCTAAGCTGGCCCCAGACCACTCGGGACCGCGGGCCCCCAAAGTTAAGCGGGGACCAGCCGGGCTCCCGGCACACAGATTCATTAAGTGGCGACGAGTGCTGGGATCTGCCGTTTTATTCTCAGATTACTGCTCAAAAAATAAGTCAGCCACCAATATTCCCGACTGATGAACAGACTCCAATGCTGTGTCAGGTTAGGGTCCTGGCCACAGTCGTCACAGAAGAACCTGGGAAAAAAGATCCCAAATCTGCCCGGCTGAGTAATTCGGCCTCCTCATTTAATGCTCACAACTGGCCTCGGGCCTTTAAAATTAAATTTCCAAAGCTGAAACACCCTGTTAGATCTGGACGTTCCCACAGGTGTGGAGACGACGCTCAGGTACATTTGCTTTCAAATTTACCTGAAATAGAATTTGCCACTGTGACCTAATGCTTAAGCATTATGAATTACAATGCTT
Source organism: Eonycteris spelaea (assembly GCA_003508835.1). Taxonomy (NCBI): domain Eukaryota; kingdom Metazoa; phylum Chordata; class Mammalia; order Chiroptera; family Pteropodidae; genus Eonycteris; species Eonycteris spelaea. Next base: position 5,420,287 of record PUFA01000004.1, on the reverse strand, counting down.
TAAAAAAAAAAAAAAAAAAAGTCACGCTTCTCTGTGCTGAACTTCAGAAGCTTCTTTTTCTCCTTAGACAATGAAAATAAAACGTCAGCATTTCAGATGTTGGCAATTTCCCTTAGTGGCTCCTTTTGTCAAGAAACAGCGAATTCTTCGCACTGTAAGCCAGACACTCTCTCCAGTGTGAATCCTACCGCGGAAGCTCGTAGCATTCATCACAGGCTCCCCCTTCCAGCCTCCCTCACCCAGCACAGAGAAACGCACACACCAAGAGCCCACCAAACTATACCGCTCTGCCTACAGTTCTGACAGCGAAGAACCTTCTCGTACTCTCTGATTTGTGGGAAGATGGCAGACCACTCCCCCTCGCTCTCAGAGACTCATCTCCCAGGCCAGGGCCAGCTGGTTCTAAAACAGGCCTTGATGTGCGTGCCACTTCCCCCCCAGACAAGTCCCCGAACAGACTTGGTACCCTGAAAGTAAATTCGACAGCTTACCTTCCGGCTCTAACGTGGTATCCTTCACTAAATTGGAGGGCCGGGCCAGGGACGAGGTTGCCATGGTGACCACAACCAGGCAGACGAAGCGGCCCCAGCTGACCATGGTTACGGTGCCAATGCCCCGTCCTCTTCCATATCTCCATGTGGATGTTAATCCCATCTGCACACTTCCTCTACGCGCATGGACTGCCGGCAACGCCTTCAGCCTGCGGTGGGCTCCGGAGCCTCGGGGACGCTGCAGCCCCTGCAGCCTCTAGAGGAAAGAGAGTCGGCCGGTCAGTGAAATCCTCCCCCGCGCCAGTGCCGGAAACCCAAGTGGGCTCAGACCGCCGTCCGCTTCTCCACCATGCGCACGCTGTTCTTTTTCATGATCTGCAAATGCCTGTCTCGCCTCACCTCAGAGCCCCCGGTGTTTCTGCCAGACAGGTCCACAGGACACGAGCGGCTGCTCTTTGAAAAAGCATACTTTTTAAGAAACAGACAAAAGAGCTACAGGCCACGGATCGTCGCGGCCACTTCGGTTAGGCAAAGCATACTCCCTTCTATCCAACGTCACCTTTACCGCCCTCAAAGAGAAAAAGCCACGTGACCTTAAGTTTCAAGGGCAACTAGAAAAGCAAGTTAACACGCTCAGGTTGGCAGAGCCAGCTTCGTTAACTCCTCTAAGGCCAGGGGAGCTTTAGAAAGCTGAACCCTGGAGGCGGCTGCGTACAGACTAATTTCTGCGGGGGGCTGGCGCTGGGTGGAGGGGTGCTCCGCCCTCCCTGGAGTGCTCAGGAAGACGGGAGAGCCGCGAAATAAAAAGAAGCCCAGGAAAGCTACCAAAAAATTCCCACCAGTTCACACTTGTCAAGATTCATTTTCAAATGCAGGAACGGACTGCAGTCTTTCAGCGGGCCCCCACTTACGAAGAATGAACAGACTGCAATGCATTCAAAGGAGCTGATCCAAAGAGATTTGAACCAAGCCTGAATTCCCTTCCACTGTGACTGATGGCAGCCCAGGCCTGGTAAATGTCTTCAACTCAGGCAGAGTGGGTTAAGAAACGGAGCCGCCGAGAACTCTGGTGAATAACGCAGGACTTTATTAGTGATGATGCTATGTAAATGACTGTCATGCTGTGTGATTGGGCCAATAACTTTCAGTATGCTAATCTATTGGCTAAAACTTCAGAGTGGAAATTGTATAAGGGGGCGCTCAACTTACTATTCTGTTCACCCATTTGATCTGAAGGCAAAGAGAATTTTCCAAGCTCAAAATACTCAAAGAACTACGTTTGTTCAGTACCCTCATTCACCAAGAGTACAAGCCAAAATGCACAAACTTGATGGAGAATTTGATTAAAACAATCAGATTCTGTGAACGACACGAACAAACCACAATTTTTAAGACTGGGGATGGGGAGTGAGATCTTGAACATAAAAATCTCTCAAACCCTGTTTTGCTTGCCGACTTGATGTTTCAAATTATGATGTTGGATTTCAATACTGCCTGTGCCTCCCCAAAACTACATCCGAGAAACTGCTCCTTTTAGCCTTGACTGAGACTAAAATGGGTAAGGGAAAGAGGGTGTACCATTTCCAAAGGAATTAAAAAAAAAAAATCTCTGCTTCAAAGACAGTACATGTGAAATCGTGTAATTCACAGCAAAAGCAAACACACCCTGTGTTTTCAGAGAGCTTGAAGGATTTTTTCCACTCTTCTTTCCTCTTAAAGTTAAAAGCTTTAAAAGATAATTCCGTATCTATTTCTACATACACGTGGGAGGAAAGTACACAAACATTCTCACAGATTTACTAAGCATTTCCAGAATGCATGGGAATTTTCTGCCTCTAACACAACTTCATGAACAATCTGAAGTCCCAGCAGCCTGCACCCCAAGCTGTGTCCCCGGCCACCTCACCCTCCTGTCTCAGCCCAGAGGAGCCTCGTTCACTCTAAGCAGCGGAAGGTAGACGGACAGTGACTTCAGTTCAATCTTGTCCCATCAGACTGCACCAAAAACGTGAATTACAACCATCTCCAGGTCCAGGCCCCCCGGCAACCGCCTCCCCACGTCTCTTGGAAAGCAGAGGCGTAAGGTGGCCGGTCTGCACAACTCCTCACCAGAGTGGACAAAAGCCTGGAGGGACCTCCTAGGCAGGATAATTAGGTCCCGAGGCTTGGTGTTGGGAACACAGGCCCAGCATGCTGCTGGCGGCCACAATCCCAGCTTCCTGCCTTCAATACCATAATCCTTCCTGGAGTCTGAGCCTCAGTGAAAGCCCCAGCGTGTTTATGTTTTCCCCTTGAAAGGGAACTCTCTTCTCTGCCTGGCCGTGGGAGGAGCTGTCACCCTCACTGTGATGGATGGCTCTTCATGACCACCCGCTCCCCTGGACCATTTTCACCTGACACAAGCCTGGCCCCAAAGACAGTCAAAGTGACAAGCGAGAAAGCCTGGCTGGAGAGTGGTCCCCATACCAGATCTTTGCTGGACTCCTCGATTTTCCGAACATTCCCAAACTCCCCAAGCTCTGTAATGGCAAGCGACACAGTGCACCCCCCCCCACCGCGCCCTAACTGAGCGTCCACCTCTACGTGGCTGTCTGTCCACGCTGGCTCACCCACGCTGGGCACCCCAGCGCTTTGTTCCTCATAGATTCCACATCAGGAAAGTCAACAGCACCGGAGAAGTGGCCCGGGAGGTAGGGGCGCCGACCTGTCTCCTGTCTTGAAGTCTCCCTGCTGCTCCCCGCTTCCCCAGAACTAGATAAAGGCCCGAGCTAACAAGGGGTCAACTCTGGGGAGGAGGGGGAATTCCTCACCAAACTGAAATCTCAAAAAAATGCAAAATGCAGGCTGACGGAGAACCACAAATCCCGACCTGCACAGGCTTGCAAGCTGATGCGAACTTGCAGCCGGTCGGTCGGGGAGACTCCTCGCCACCACCAACCCGGTTTCATTGTAGCATTTCTTTCATTTGTTTGCCTGGAATATCCTGTTTTTCTTCCCCCCGTCTCGGGGCGCTAAAGAGCTCAAATAAATCTGCATTTTAATTGACATTCCAAGGAAAGGGAGAGGGGCGCCTGATTGCTTTTCTATTCAAACTAAACAGGCTTTTCAGATGAAAATGAGTCGAGGCCAGAGGAAGATTTACAGGGATTTGGGACCAAGGGGACAATGGGGTTTTAAATGTTGATAGCGTTTCACACCAACAAACATAATGGGTGCCCCGAGTGTGAAAGCAGGGTTCCCTTTAAGGGCAGGTTTTATTGAATTGGCCGAGAAGGGAGGCCGGGAGAAGAGTCTGCAGAGGAGCGGGCTGCGAGAGCAGCGGCGGAGGCTCGTCGCCCCGCGACGGGACCCCAGAGCCGGCCCTCTGGCCGCGTGGGTCGGAGCCAGCGCCGCGCGGGGCCCTCGGCGGATCCCCGGCGCAGCCGGCCGCCGAAAGAATGAGCGCGCAAGTCGGCACTCGCCTGCGTTTTCGACACCGCGGAACGGCGGCAGGCGGCGAACGAGGAAAAGTCGGTCCAGGTCGCCCCCTAGCCCCAGGTGCGCTGCGCGCCCTCCAGCGCCGACCGCGGCTCTGGGCGCGGGCGCCCGGCCCTGGGACCTTAGAACCCAAGCAGCCCCCTCCGCAGAAGTGCCACCGCCCGAGATCGCGAACCCTACGACGCTGTCGCCCGCCCCACCCAGCGGCTCCCTCCCGGGGAAGGGTCCTGCACCCGGGCCTGGAAGGGGCAGGGCGGGCGGTCCCCGGGCCCTGGGACGAGGGACCCCGAAGATGACCCTCTGAGCCCCAGACCTGCGGGGCTGCGCCACCCGCGGGGCCCGCCTGCCGGCTCTGGGGTCGGGGCATCGCGCCCGGCGCCCGCCGGAGTTTGACAGGGAGGGGGCGACAGCGCCAGAGGCAGATGTCAGCATCTGGATGGGGGTGAGAGAGGCAGAACTTCCCCCCAACACCCGCCGCCAGCGCGCAGCCTGCTCCCCCATCACCTATACAGCCCAAGACGGAGGGCAGGGGGCAGCTCGGGCGCCAGTCCCCGCTCCTTCCGCCCGGGAGACCGCGCGCCCGGCGTCCCGAGCTCTCAGGGCGCCCACTCTCCCCGCTGGCGAGGCTCCCCGAGGCGCCCGACACGGCGATTACCTTGAATGGCAACGCTCCCCGCGATCGGTTGTCCCCGCGCCCGGCGCGGGTCGGGACGAGCCAAGAGACGAGCTCCGGGGAAACTCCAAAGAAAACCAGAAGTGGTCCCGGGGTCCCCGCCGGCGCCGAGGCTCCGAGGCTTCACGCGCACTCCAGGCTGCGGGGGAGCGCGGGCATGACGCCCGCAGGCTGCCCTCGGATTTGGGGAGCGAGAGGAAGAAAGGACTCAGGCTTGGCGTTTCCTCCACCCAACTTTGCTCGCAACTTGCGAACGCTCAGAGCGCGCAGGGAAGCTGCGGCCTCGGGGCGCCCGGGCCCCGCCAGCCTGGAGAGGAGTCGCCGCGCCGGGCCAGCTACGCCGCGCGCACACCCCGCGGCGCCCCAGCTTTGTGGCGGCCGCGATCGCTCGCTCGCTCGCTCGCCCGCTCGCTCGGCTCTCCGCGGGGCTCTCCGCTGCCACCGCCCGCGCCGCCGCCGCCGCCACCGCCCCCTCCCGGCGGGTCACGCCCCCGCTGAAACCCGAGCCGTTTCCTGGACGGCGGCGCCCGCTCTGCCAATCAGCGCCGCGCGCCGGGCCGCCCCGACTCCGCTCGGCTCCGCGCGCCGGCGAGAGGCCCGGCCACCATCGGCACGGAGCGATGCGGCAGCATCCTCCGCGGTGGCCGCCGCCGTCCCGCGCCGCCGCCCCCTGCCATCCCGGGGGAGTTAGAATGACCAACGGTTTGCCGGGTGATTGCGTTACGTTGTTTTATTTCAAGTCAGAAAACAAATGACAGAATGACTGCCCTACCCCTAAAGAGACTTTAAAATGAATCTAAATGGTATTGGAGGGAGAAATGTAATGCAACTGAAAACTTTGGGAGGAGAAGAAGCCCCTCGGAAATGTTTGCAGGACGTTGCACTTCTCTGTTCAAATAATAGCAATGAGAGAAGAAACGAATATTTATGGGGACGCTGCTTTGGGTAGGGCGCACTGATGAGGTTATTCTTTTTAATTGGCACAACCACCTGCAGACCAACAGTCCCGGAGTCTGATGAGGAAACCGAGGATGAGAGCGGTTGAGTAATTTGTCTAGGGCCACACAGCTGGTTACCCGCAGAGCCTGACTTTGAATCTGACTTAGAACAAGTCAAAAACTGCAACGACAAAAATGGTTTAGTACGATGTATTTGGGTTAATAAAAGCAAATTCAAGAGAGTCTAAAAACGCACCTCTGCTATAAATGGCCATATGACCTTGAGCAAATCAATTTCCCTCTGAGTCAGATTCTTCAACTGAACTCCAAGCTGTAACCGGTTAAATTTCATATTTTCCATTACTTTTTCACTAGGCTGTATCCATGGGATAATTGATTTTTTAATATACTTTCTATCCCTCTTCACTCATCCAGCTCCTAAGGAGTCCTGCTTAGGTTCAAGACGGTATAGATAAAACCTTAATTATTTTTCCTTAGAAAAGGCCATTAAACCCCGTAGTGCTGTAAAATACTTTGGAGGCCTGAAGATAGGTGGAGCAGTGAGAACGGAACGGACCTGGGAAATCGCCGTTTTCTGCACCTAGAAATGCACTTGCTCGCCGGGCACTGACATCACACACTTCGTACCATTTACCAAAATGTTTTTTCAAGGTGCCGCATCATTAGAAAAAAAATCATTTTCTCATAATACACCGTAGAAGACGTTTATGTAAATGATCTAAAAGCCAAGAATAACAAATCCATTGAAACACTTCAAATGGCTATAAAAAAAAAAAGCATGTGTTTGAAATTTGACAGCGAAAATGATGGTCTGATTTTCAAGCAGAAATATCAGTCTACATGCTCGGGGGAGGGATATGCTTTTGGTCGTGTCTTCTAATCTGCGTCAGTAGGTCAGTCTTAGAACCTTTCAATGAACTGACACCTCAGCCAGATGACCCTCAGCCATCCGCTCCCCGCGGGGTTGTCCTGAACATACCGATACCGTTTCAAGTTCTCAGACGTGGGGGTCACAAAAAGAGATGTGAATGTCCGCCTGCTCAGAGTGGAGGTGGCACTTACATCTTTATGTTCCCCGCCAATGGGAAACTCAAGTGGCTCAGGACAGCTTCCTTTCCCATCCTGCGACATATCCATCAGCCATTGAAAACACTGTTAACACATTCTCACATAAATTACTGGGGCAGGAAGCTGTTGTCCCTAGCCCCAGTCATCAGGAGCTTTATGTGCGCACCGAGCAGAAAGGAAGCCTTCCACTGAAAATGACAAATAAGGACATCTACTTTAATGTCTGGTCGCCGTTTGCAGAATTTATTCTTTATAGGGATGAAAAGACACCCATCCATCAAAAGCCCTGTTCCCTTCACAGTGTTCATTTTTAAACGCTCAAAGCCCTCAGGCCCGCAGCAGCAAAGTCTTCGGTTTTGAGAAAAGCAAAAGCATGTTTGGAATTTTATATATATAAACCAATTCTGTCATCATATTTAGGCCTCAAGTGACCTAAGAAGGTCCAGAAAAGCTTTCACACCAATGAGGCTTCTGAATGAGAAAATAATCTCCTCACAGTTTCTTTCTCTCCTTTCTTCAAGTGGCTGGAACCCCTTTGTCAATGGCCTCCCGTGAATGGTGTTGCTAATAAGCGTATTAATGAGCTTGCACGGCCGAGTGTGAATAGGTAAATAAGCCCCAATCTGTTGAGGTTCAGGGCCGGGGGCAGAAAAGCCAGCGAGAACTGAAGGTGACAGTTTGAACTGAACTCCGAATGCCAGCACCAGGGCTCAGCTGAAAGCACAGCCAGACAAGGCCACGTTCACAAACGCCTTTTCTTTACAATTCCCCCTTTACAACATGTCGTGAGTAGTCACCCTTTTAAAAAAAAAAAAAAAAAAGCCCTCGAGACGCCCTTTTTTTTTCACTCTAGGAATGATACATCAGTGGATGAAAGAAAAATGAGGACACCAGAAGTTTCCAGGAGCAAGTTGTGCCACTGGCCCACTCGTTCTGGGGGAGAAAAGCGAAGGGGGTGGGCACCCTCGCTACTGTGCGCCCTCTCCCTTTAAAGATTTAGAATTTCTCTTTGAGTATCTTGGTTTGTTAATGGGTGGCTGCGCCTTCACCGCACAGAGAAGTTAAATGAATAAAGGCAATTTAAGTGCCAATGAGTACGTCTCATGGGGTTCTAAGCTCTCTGCAAAACTGTGTTTCGCTCTTTAAGGCTTGCTCAATAATGTCCGAAGCATAAAAAAAGCATTCGGAAGGAGAAACGTAGACTCTCCAAGGACTCCTGGGATGAGGGGCGGGGGTCTGGGTCCCATCTTCAGGTTGCTTATGGCATTAAACTGAAGCAAAATCATGGATCCCAGCACTGAACGTCATCAACGAATCTAACACAGAACTGAATCCCAAAGCCAAGGGTTCCCTGAAACACGAAGGGGCTTAAATTCCAACGGGCACAGTGTGGCAATCGGCACCCCAGGGCTGTGTGATCTTGAGGAAGTTACTTAGGCTCTCTGGGTCTTCTATTTTCTCCAGCGTAAAATGAAGAAAGTACTAGTACCTATCTCGTAGATATTTAATAGGATCACTAAGAGGATTGAGTGAATGAAGGTGTGACGAGACATTTTTTATTCAGATGCTCCTCATGATTCTAGAAAAACTGGCACATGGGAATTGCAATGTGTTTCCTCTGATTATTACCAGCTGTTCTTATGATTCGCACCTCCTGGGACTATTGAAAGGCTTGAAGTGTTTCAGTGAAGAGCCTAGAACCCACTAACACCACCTGGATGTTATAGTGGACTTGGTTTTAACAGAGTCCGGGCATTCTGATTTCCCTGTCCGCGCACCCCTCTGCCCCAGCTGAATGGCCACACTGTGCCTACACAAGACCCACCTGAGATGAAATGTGGCCTGGGCAGTGAGCCTGAGTCTGCAAACGCCCACAAATGGAAGGTAAGGAGTGCTTACTGGTACTCACCACTCCCCAGCCGTAGTCCCTGGGGGCAGCAAAGGAGACAGGGTGATGCCGGCAGAAGGCACTCTTAGCACTGGTCAACAATTTAGCCCCAAAGAAAGAGCTTCTTTTAAAGCATGAGGAGCACCTGAAGAAAAATCGCCATTCTGCTCCACTCTTTACAGGTGATTGGGTTTCCAAGGGGCTCGACGGATGGGGAGAAGTCTCCCCAAGGAGACTGGACCCACAGGTAAGGAAGTGCGTGTTACACCATCACTCTGAACCCGCGTTTTACAAGGAAGTGGGGTGCAGAGAGGAGAACTGATGGGCTCAAGGCTACCCCGCCCAGTTGATGGTGGGCAAACCGGAAGCCTGGCCTCCTGATCAGGCTGGGGCTCATGCCAGTGGTCACCAGAGTCACCCCTCTATGCCAGGTGATGGCTCACTCTAGGTGACTCGACTCAGTGTAGAACTGAAATATTTTGAATAGAATTCACTGCTTCCCAAAATGTTAACATTTCCAGTGAACAGTTATCCACTTACCATGGGTTCGGCCCACTTCTTTCTCCAACTGCCCCAAAAGAATTTGTGTTTTCAAGAACCTTCAAGTTCAGGTACATAAGACTGGTAGCCACCTCTTTTGAGCACCTGCAGTTTCATTGGCTAAATTTGCATCGTCTTCAAAATAGGGGAAGACGTAAAGGCTGACATTGGTGGTTTATAAAGTGATTCTTAGTGATATAAAAAAAACGGAAATGAAAAATTCTGAAGAATTGCTAAAACTGGAGAAATTAAGGCTGAAAAATCTGCCGCACATTTGCTATTTACAACTGTCTACCCGGGTCTGGACAACGGAGCGGACGGGCAGCTGGGAACCTCGCCCGCATTCTGGTGCTAGAAAAGTGAAACTCATAATAAAAGATAGTGGGAGGGGGAGAATTGGGGAAATTTTGCTTTGACCTCAACACTGCCCCATGGTAGCCTGCAGCCCCTTCCCCAGCATTGCAAGCTCCTGCCTAGCATGCCAATCTTAACATGTGAACTGGTCAGTCCGCTGGGTGCCCAAACCAGCCAGATGTGATGTCACAGGGTATTGACGAGCAACACTGTGCGGTGGAAACGGGGCCAGGACAGGGCACCCAAGACCTGGGTTTTCATCCCGACATGGTTAAGAACTAGCAATGAGATTGCGGGGAAGTCACTGAACGTGCCCCTCCCCCCCACCTCGGCCTCGCCCTCTTTTGCATAATTGGGGTCTCCCACATCTAGCTTAACATATAAATTTATCTATGATCTCCAGCCCCTCTGAACATTCCCTGAGTCCAGAGAAACAGAGAAGTTGTCACTTGGCCATCACCCAAGAGTGACCGGCTTACAGGAAGTCCACTTTAAAGTATTTTGAAACCACAGTCAAGGAACTCTGCTGTTGACCCCTGTCCACCGGAAAAGTCCTCTAATCCCCGGCCTATTGCTGCTTAAGGGTAATTTATGGCATGTCATTGCTTGGCTGCAAGACTCTGTGCCTCCCACCAGCTCCCAGCCTGCACTCGACCACGGTCCCCACCACGGCAATGTCTCCTAGCGGACTGCAGAGAGAACACGCAGGTGGCTTCGGGCCTTGTGCGCAAATCAGGGCGAGATTAACAATGCTGTCCCACTGCCCGCCTTCTGCCTCCCCGCCACCCACACCCACCATAGTCTGGCAGCCACTCGCCAATGGGATTATTTCAAATTAAATTCATTACAATGAAATAAAACACACTCCAGCTCTTCAGCAGCACCGCCGTGTTCTTTGTAGTGATGACTGCCACATGTGGCTCAGACCAGCAAATCGGGCAGCACGAGTGTCACAGCTAGTTGTCCCTGCGGCAGAGAGCAGTTTCGGGCTTCACTGGAGCTAAGACTCCTCCAAGAATCTTAGCCAGGGGAGTCCCAGGAGCTGCTCCTGCCTTTCCGCCCCCAGACACCCACGTATTCTCTGTGTCGTGCCACTGCAGGGTTTAGGGACGGAATTCTGCTCCGCAGCCTGAGAAGCGTGCCGGACATGCCCCGGACGGGTCTGTGTCGGACAAGCGCAGTCCTGCTGACTGAAGGAAAGAGGTTTGGTGCCTGCAGCATCACCTCCTGCTTCTGGGGCCTGTGTGAAGCAGCCCTGGTCCCGGCAAAAGCCGTGGGCCCGAAGTTCCTCCGAGCGAGGATGGCAGCTCCCTCGAGTCCCCTGGAACCCACAGTTGGGCACGCACAACCCTGAAACAGAGGAAGAAAGGCCGGATGAACCTAAGAAGCGATGCCCTTGGAGAAAGCCCGGTTGAAATTACCCTTGGACAACAGCTTTGGGGAAGAAGGGTTAATTGGGGACCACTAAATTATAACAGCCAGAGAAGCTCCACCCGTCTCTCCCAGCTCTGGACCTCAGGGCCTGGCAGGCTGCCTGGCTGGTCCTGGGCAGTTTACTGAGCCGCCTTTGTGGCTAACAGGCCCTCAGTAGATACTTGCTAATTGATGGTGACTGTAATTTAGCCTCTTTGGGGGTTTCCTAATTAAGGCTTCTGGGTATATTTGCATAGGGTTTTGCACCTAGTCAATGAGGTAGGTATATTTCGGTTTAGAGAATGAAAGCCATTTTACAGCAAGGCCAACAACCTGGCCATTACCTTCTCTTACAATGACCTATCTCCACGGTGCATTCCTCCGGCTTTTATCTTGATTTCTGCGTTTGATTTGTTACACGATTTCCCGAGGGTGTGTGTCTGCTTTGTCCACACGTGAAAAGAAGTGCACTTTAATAAGCCAAAGGGGAGAAAAACGATGCTGCCGGGATGCCGGTAAACTCAGGGAAGGAGACGGAGAATACAGAGCAGGGCGCTTCATAAAACCACAAACCCAGTAACCCGTTTAGAGTCCCAGAGTTCTCGTATTCTGTCCCCAGGCTGGGGGGAAAGGCCATCGAAGGGGAAGCAATTTCTTTAACAGATTTCTAAGAGCTCCGCTGCGCAAAAATTAACTTTTCCGCGGGGGTTAGATGCCGGCATGGCGCCCGGACCCGCCGCCCCGGGAGCAGGTGGCTCCAGGTGAGGGAGGTCCCCAAGGGCTCCCTTTGTTCTCCGGGCTGCGCGCGGCGGGCGCCAGCGCCCCCGTGTGGCCGCAGGCGCCCGGTGCGCACACAGGGGGGATGGGTAGGCGGCCGGCGAAGGCGTGGGAAGGCTGGGCGGAATCAATGAGCGAGGCGACTCCTGGAGGAGGGGGCGCTCTCACCTGCGCCGGGCCTCAGCCTGAAGTTACTCGAGCTGTACAGGTGAGGAGCCATCGGTGCCGAGGGTGTTTGCAGCAGGAAGCTTGGGGCTTGCTGAAGCACAGCTGGGACAGCGTGTCTTGCCCTGCTAGGGTTTCATGGCAAATGATCAATACATTCTGGCCGGTATTCTTCCAGACTAGAGGGATTCAGACCTCCCTCTCTGTAGTCCTCATTTCCTACTAGTTCTCTTTACGGTGTGACCCTGGGCAGGTTACTCAGCCTGGACCTCCGAGTCCTAATTTGTAGGCTGTAAACATTGGATGTAACAGTGTTCAATAGTCTCCTCTAATAGTCTTGATTCCGGGGGCAGCCCAAGCTGTCTAGGGCAGCGTATTTTCTCACTTTCTTCTAAAGGTTTTCTCAAGATCATGTAGAAAATCATTCCAGTGTCAGCTCATCATGACCATCACATCAGCAGATTCTTCATTCTCTCCAACTGAGACATCCTTCTGCCCCATCCTCTGGGGACAAGGACATCCATTTTCTTTGTAAAAATCTCGTGTGTGTCAAAACAGGAAACATTTTTTAGCCTTATGTCCTCCAAAAAAAGACAGGACACCACTTCAGAACACGGCTGGGTAAGGGTGCCAAATCTAGCTAATAAAAATACAGGACACCAGTAAAACTAGAATTTCAGATAAACAAGTAATTGTTTTTTAGCACAAATATTCCCCAATATTGCATGAACAAATATTGCATAAGACATATTTGCATTTAAAAAATTATTCATTGTTTGCCTGAAATTCAGATTGAAATGTGTGTTCTATATTTTATATGGCAGCCCTATGCTGGGTCGAAACCAGTCCCACAGGCAGGCTAGTTGGGTGAGGTCTGGGAAGCGTGGCTTCTTCTTGGAGAGCGACGGGCACTAACGGCCTTCTTGTTTCACCTGGAGCAACACCAGAAAAGCTGTCGTTAAATGAGGGGGGCAGGCCGGACGGGGCTACGTTTTTGGGGTGTCCGTATGGGCCTACTTCAAAGTGACTGGTTTATATATTGACAGAGCTTTGGAATGTTTGGTGGCAATGATAGTAATTCCTACAAAACCATGTTTCCTATTGAACGAAGTCGTAACCACGGCGCTGGCTCAGTGCTGCGGGGGCGGCGCGGTGTTTGGTCATCCGTGTGTGTAGGAAATGCTGGCTACAGGCAGTTCCCTGGCCAGCTTGCCAGAGTGGATGATCTCCAAATAAGGCACCGGACTCTCACCATGAGCCGGGCAAAGCAGTCACTACAAGCGGGTACTCGGTCGCCAGCCTCTGGTGCCTACGCTGGAGACGAACCTGCCCACCATCCATTTCTCAAAGCCCAGTGACCACGTCCCGAGAAATTGTGTCTCATCAGCCTTCCTGGTTCCTGCCTTCCTACCTAACGGGATCTAGGCGGGACTGGCCACAAAGCCTGGCAATGGCCCTCTCGGCCACTGGGGTTCCTCACCCGATCCCTACCACCCTGTGGGGACTGGGTCAATGGACACAACACAGCTCCGGCCCAGATGGAGGCAGACAAACCCCCTGTGACAAAGAGGCCCTTGCGTAGCCAGTCTACTTCTCCGGCTGCTCTCCGGTGCCGGCCCCCGCCACGCTCCCTGGCTCTGGCTGTCGGCTCTGGCTCTCGCTCCAGCCTGCTGGGTTCCCGGCTATTCCGCGAGGCCCCACCAGTGTCAGCCATCTGCCATTGGTACCGCCCACCCACTCGCCCAGGAGATCGCGAAGCCCCGCTGCCCGCCTCTCCTGTCCCCTCTGCCAGCCCCTGTCACATCACATCAAACGACACTCTCTGTATCCGGACTCACTTTACCTGTCGTCTCCCTTCGCCACAGACCCCTGCAGCGTCAGGCGGGGAAGCCGTGGACATTGGTCTCGGTCCATTCCCACGCCGGCTTCTCCACAGAGCAGCTCGCTGAGCTCGGGCGAGGTTCCTTACCCGCTCTGTGCCCCCCCTTGCTACATCTGTGTTACACACGGTGTATTATTTTCCACTGCTGCTGTAACAAAATGCTACCAACTTAGTGTCTCGAAACAACACAAGTTTGTCGCCGTTTCTATAGTTCAGAAGTCTGGGTGGGCTCAGCTGAAATCCGGGTGTCGGCTGAGCTGCGTTCCTTCCTAGAGACGCTGGTGAAGACGCTGCTTCCAGGTTCATGCAGGTCGTTGGCAGGATTTGGCCCTTGTGGCTGCAGAGCGCGGGGCCCGCTTCCTGGCTGCCCGTCAGCCAGAGCCCCTCTCGGGCCGCTCCCATCATCTGCAAAGCCAGTGGCAACGCATCAGGACACTCACACTCTGAATCTCTGACTCCCTGCTGTATCTCTTCTGCTTCTAGCCGGAGAAGGTTCTCTGCTTTTAAGGGCTTATGTGTTGAGATTGGGTCTCCTCCAGGGATCGCCCTATTTTAATGTCCATACCTTTAATTTCATCCGCAAAGTCCTTGTTCCAGATTCTGGAGCTTAGAGGACGGACATCTCGGCTTGGGGGCGTTGTTCTGCCTCCCGCAGATGGCGTGAAGATGGTGCAGGGTGAAGTAAGGCTCATTGGTTCTGGAAGCTGCTATAACCGAGGACAAACGAGGTGACTTAAAACAACAGGAATGTACTGTCTCACAGTTCGGGAGTCTCAAATCAAGGTGTCAGCAGGGCCACCCCCCTGAAACCTCAGCGGGGGACCTCTTCTTCCCCCGGCTGGTCCTTGGCGTCCCTTCGCCTGTGGCTGCATCACTCCGCTCTGCCTCGGCCATCGCATGGCCTTCTCCCTGTATCTGTGTCCAGAGGGTCCGTTTCTTACAAGGCCACCTGTCATGCTGAATGAGGGTCCACCCTCACAACCTCGTCTTCACTTAGTCCATCTGCAAATGTCCTCGTTCCGAATAAAGCCACATTCAGATCCCGGGGCTAGGACTCGAACGTATGTTTTGGAGGGACATGATTCCACGCAAAACACGAGGCCATGCCAGGAAAGCACCTAGCAGGGGCCTGACTTCGGGCCGGTGCTTAATCGTCCTTGCACGAGTGTCGTGTCATACGCTCTTGGTCACTGTGGCATGGGCCAGGCTCCCAGTGAGTGTGTGGTAGAGCGTGGGAAACCGCGCCCCTTCCGTCCTGCCTTGCTGACTGTTTCCTTGCCATCTTGAACTCAGCTTCACCTCCAGCCCCTTGCTCACGCTCCCCTTTTCCTGCGATGGTCTCTCCCTTCGCGCGGGCTATTCAAATTCACATCTTGGCCACTCTTCAAGCCCCACCTGTTCTAGAAGGCTGCCCCTCAGGCTGCGCCCATTGGCAGGTTGGAGTGATTAAAGATGGAGAATGGAGAGGCTACAGTGCCCTGGAAATCCTGCTGCTAGCTGGCTCTCAAAAGAACCTTCTTATTAGGAAGCGCAGATGTACAACTCGACCCTGCCTGGGAGAAATGAAGATAACTGACTCAGTGGCTGGAAGGTTCAGAAGAATAGTAAATTCCAGGCAAGAAACTGTACCCCCTCCCTATTCTGGGCTGCTAATCTAGCCTGTAAACGTGGCCTGCTCTTCCTAGAAAGAAAAAACAACCAAACATTCTTGCCAAGTTAGCCTTCCGAGGGTCACAATTCTTTCGGGGTCTGTGTGACAGACAAGGGTCAATTACCACCCTTGCATAGTCATTGCAATTATGTCGGCCTGCCTTACGATGGAAAGGAGGAAGGGTTTGATAGATTCCGTCAGGCCCAGGAAGCTCGCTCCACGTTTAATAGACGAGAAGACGCACACGCCCAGGCAGCCCCCAGCCCCAGGCAGAGCTTCGCGGAGAGCGAAGGCCTCATTCTGAGACGACTTCCAAGCATGACAGCATCCTGACCTCTCCTCATTTCCGGAAACATTCTTTAGCTCACTTCCCCCAGCCCAGATGGGAACAGAGCTGGGGGACAAGGGACAGCTTTCGCTGCCGGGGGAATGGGACAGACAGGCGGTCTCGTTTTGGGTTAAAAGCTTCTCCAGAAGGAAGACCATTCCCCCAAAGATGCTGCCCCTCGTGGCTCTCACCTTTGGGGTGAGAGTCCCCCCAGGGGCCGGGCCGATCATCTTTGCATTGCCAGGGTCTAGCACGGGGCCTGGCAAAGATGAATATCGGTTTGTTAAGTAAAGACCTGAAAGTGACTTGAAGCCACCAGACACGGTTCTGGCAGCTGCTCCCACTTGCAGCCAAGACTTGGTGTGAGCGCCACTGGGTCCCAGCATGCAGGCTCCCCACCTCCCACAGGCATTCACCCCAAGCCTGGCCAAGGGCCGGGCGTGCAAGCGAACGAAGGTGCCTTTTGTCTGCAGAGCATGAGACCCACAGGTCAGAGCCGAGAGCCCGAGCAGCAGAGAGTGTGTGTGGCGGTGGGGGGGGTGGGATTTGCAGCTGTTTATACAATGTATATCTGGTAGATAAATAGACTTCATTTTCCAGGGCTGCCCATCTCTAAACATGCAGAAATATACACTCGCTCTGAAAAGCTTAAAAAAAAAAAAAAAAAGAATATGGTGCTGTTTGACTCTTCCTAGCATCAAGGCCCTGAGTCCCAGGCTACTCACCTTTCCGCTGGGTAATAACTCTAGTTTATGGGTCCCCTCCTGGGGGCCTGTGCGTAAACGTTCGGCTCGGAGGAAATGCTCCCCGTTAGGAAGTGGGGGAGGGGAGGCTCCGAGAAGCACATCCTCCCAGTACAGGCGCCTCCGGCAAAACACAGGCGGGACCACGGCACTCGCCAAGTGACTCTTCAAATGATCCAGGAGGTGGCCGCCAGCATCCCTGCGGCTGGTCTCCACTCGGCCTACAGCACGTGAACCCAGGTAAGCCAGGTGAGAAGCCACCAGAGACTTTTGAGCTGGGACTGCTTCTTCATCGTGCCCGAAGCACCTTACGCAGGTACCTGCCTCCCTCCCCTGCCTCTGCCTTCTCATGCCAGCGTGAGGTTGAGATCGCCAGGCGACACTGACTGGCACCAGGAACGTCACTGCCTGCGGAACGAAAGGTGAATGACAAGGTCTACAAAGGCCCCTTGGGTGCTAACATTAAAGAATTCACCAACCGGCTGCAGTTTTCGTAGGAAATTTATGTCCTGACCAAACACTGCATTTTATCAGAAATTCCCAGCCTTCGGAAATCTGATTAGCGAGCCCATCTTTGGGTTTCTCGGTGACTCATTGTTACGTAAAGCGTCCCAAAACACAGTGGCTCCACACAAGGGACGGTGGTTACCCTCAAGGTCATGAAGGTCGACTGGGCTCAGCTCGGGCGCCTTCTGCTCTACGGTGGCGTCCCAGAGAGCGCAGGCATCTGGGCTCCACTGGCTGCAATGACGACTCTCTCATTCACTCACGGGCCAGCAATCTGTACTGTCATCTGGGGGCTCAGGCGGGCTGTCCGCAGAAGCCCCACGGTGTCCCTCTAGGCGGCCACTCCATGAGGCTTGCGCTCCCAGCAGCACAGCACTGGGCTCCGAGTGAGCAGGCGAGAGCAGCATCTGCAGGTGTGCTAAGGCCCGGCCTTGGAGGGCACACGCATCACTCCTGTCACCTCCCACCCAGCGCGGCCAGTCAGGCCAGCCAGATCCCCGGGGAGTGGACAGAGACTTCAGCCCTTCCCGGGACGAGTGGCAGAGACTTCGCAGCCACCTTTCATCCACCGCAGGTGGCCACAGGGGGGAGAAGACACTCCACTTTGGCCATGTCATTAAGGTGCTAAAGACACCAGTCTGCGGGCTGAGGACTCACGACAGCCTGGGTGGGAGGGTCAGACACACAGCTGTCCTGGATTGACATTGAACTGTGCAGGGGGAGGCCAATGGCTGGAGGCACCGAGTCACGAAACGGGGACCTCTCCCTCTTTCCCTCACTCAGTAGGCGAGAGATGGCAGGGGAGCGTGGCCCAGCTCCGAAAGCCCAGGTCCTGGCCTAACCACTTTTAGTTTTTCTCCCTTTCAGTTTGGACGTTCCTGATGCAAACAGTAAGGCCTCACGGGTGGCAAACGCCTACTTTATTCTACTGGTGACATCAGATGACAAAACTCTCTTCCTCCAGCACCTTTTAATCCTAAACTCCGAACACACCTTCCAACATGTGTGTTCTGTGTCTGAGTACCAGTGTGTGGCCTGTTAGGAACCAGGCCGCACAGCAGGAGGTGAGCAGTAGGGCGTGGCGAAGCTTCACCTGTATCTGCAGCTGCTCCCCAGCACCAGCATCACCGCCTCAGCTCCACCTCAAGTCATCAGGCGTTAGATCCTCACAGGAGCACAAGTCCCTGGGGCCAGAAAGGCTGGGGACAGGCTGCTCTACGTGACAATGAGCTAAATAAAGTGGAGCTTAAGCCTGGGTTTAATTCAGCTATAGTACGTTTAAATCTACATGGATAAGGAGCACCCAGGCGAGCGGCATGTACCTACCTGCCTGTGTGTTTTCATTCGTCTCTCCCACCCTGCCTGATTCCACATACACAGACTGCAGATGTCACGTTGGCCCGACAGGCTGGGCCTGAGGACCCCCTGCACCCCCAGCAGCCCCACCCAATCGATTCCTAGGAAAAGCAGAGGGGACGGATGTGGGTGTCAGAAATAGCTTTAAATGCCTCCCAAGTGAGTAATGTGAAAACCAGGCCAGATTTCCAGAAAGCCGTGTTCTCACCCATACGGCAGCGCCAGAGGCCGCGAAGGGGCGCCGGAAGCCACCGAGCCCAAGCGTCTCCTCTCACCACGGCGACGGCGGTGCGGCCGGTCAGCTACCTCAACGCACTTGCCTTCGTTCTTTTGCGAGGGGTTCCCCGAGCGAATTTAAAATCCACGCGGAACAGGAACCACGGTGGGTCTTCACGTCACGGCCCATCTGGACGGTAATGGAGCATTTGATAAAAAGGCGTCAGGTGGGCAAACACGCAATGAACGACCAAGAAACTGCAGACAGTTCCGCCGATGTGTATATTGTTTATTCAGCCACTCGGTCAACAGTTCTGGAGCACCTGGGATGCCAGCGACAGCAGCCAACAGGAGAGAGATGCCCCTGTCAGCTGGGAACACAGGTGTTCAAAAAGGAATGACGAGTGAGAAGAGAGCCTCACCACAAGAGCGGATTGTTATTCATTCCGCGTGTCGACAAAAATTCACACTGTTGATTCTGCAGCTATACACCAAAGCCCTGTCTGAAAAAAGCAACACATTACAAACGAATGATCTGAGCACTAACGCTGTCTGCTGCTGAGTTTTGATTGACAGGGTCTGGTTCCCTACATAGTGAAATGACCCAGCCACCAAATACCACGCAAAGGTTTGTCTAAATTTCACACCAGTAAATGGACACTTGACCCCAGAGAAAAAAAGCCACCCCTTTGTGACTCGCCCCTGAGCCCACCAATCGAGTGACTGTTTCAGGCTAATACAACAAAAGCACCACACGTACTTAGGCCAGCCTCCGGTGGCCCAGCAGGCAGCCCCGCCCCCGGGAACACCGGGTGGGGGACCTTGCGTGGAGTATGACAGTGTCCCCCTGATCTGGAACTGTGGGACTGTGGACGCCCCACTTACACGTCATCAAAGATGGGTTTCTGCACCAGGTTTTATTTACAAGTGTTTCTTTGACACACGTGACAACGACCCCGCGGGGTAACTGAAGGCTCCTCCTGGCAAGCCGGCTCCCGCTCCGGTCGAGCCGTGCATCGTCCCACATTCTACTCCGGGCAGTTTTGCGTTTCGTGACAAATAACTGCACGGGTGAGGGAGGCCGACGAGAGCTGCCTTTAAGAAACTCCAGCAGAGAACGGCCAACGCATCGGCCTCTCGTCTTCCATCCTCTCTCTCCACAGTCATTCATTCGTGCATGCATGCATTCATTCGTTCACTCATGCAAGCCACGGCCACCCCGCTAATATTTTTTACGTGCCTGCCTTGTGTGGGGCTCTGGGCAAGGGCACTGGGGATCCAGCACTGGATGAGACAATCCTTGTTTCCTCCATAAAATTTACATCCTGGAGACAGGCAACGAACACATAACTAAACGAGACAATTACAGATTGCAACGGAGTGAAAAGAAAATTAAGCAACGGAAATCAAGAGCATCCCTATGGCTTTGGAGCCCCAGCCTTCTGCGGGCGGGTGGGCGGCCATGGTCTACAGGAGGTCCCGCGCACGCTTGGCAGGCAGAGACCTGTGGGCCTCGTGAAAATGCAGAGTATGAATCAGTAGTTCGGGGCTGGGGCCGGAGGTGCTGTGAGTCTGGCCAGCTTTGCATCATCAGATGCTGCTGCTCCAGGGACCCCGGAACACGGAGCACGCCCTGGTCCCCCACCCAACAGCTCGTCCTTCAGCAGCACCCCACCCCCGCAGAGAACTCGGAGGGGTCTCAAGCAGGTGCCGGGGTCTTTGGGGGAACTTACGCTAATAAATCTACTTTTGTCTAGGAAAATAAACGTTGTTCTAGCTGAGTGTGTGGTGTGGATGGACAGCGGACTGACGGAAGGTGGATTTACGATGGACTCGGTGGTGTAGACTGAAGCCGTGAGACGCGTCTCTGCACCTGAGTCTCTGATCACTGGACTCAGCCCTGGGGGTGCTGTGGAAAGAGCACTCAAGCCCCAGGTACCTCACTAACAAACATCTAACCTCCTGGCCCAGGTGGGCCAGCTATGCACCCGCCAGTAACATGCAGCCCGTTCTGATCAGAGAAAACACACATCGTTAACAGAATGGGCAGGCAGACCCAGAAGCCTGGGAGAGTTTGCCCAGCCTTGAGACAGACGGACAAGGACCCTTCGCTGGGGGTTTGAAGGAGGCGTTGAGAGCCCACTGTGGCGTGTATTCAAAGCAGCAGAAACAAATCTGCAGTTAAGAGACAGAAAAGCCTTGCAGAGACGTCATGTTAAATCGTGTCTAGAATAGTGCCTGACACCCAGGGGCTCCCCTTACATGACTGGAGGTCACCACACACCTACTCCCCCACTCTCTACCCTCACCTTCCTACAGGATGCCTTATTTTTTTCCTCGATCTCCAAGTCCCCGTGTGGAGCAATCCAGTTGTACCTGAAAAGGCTGTGCTGTCTCTTTAAGCCCCTGGGAGGGATACCTGATTTTCTTTGGCATCAGGATTGGGTATCTCTGGGAATCTGACCCACATCTGCAGATGATAAAGAACAATTATCAAGCAGAAACATGTCCCGCGCCAAACACACCTACTTAATTGGCGCTTTACTTAAGCTAATGTTTCACATTATTTGGGCCTCCCCAAAGCATCGCGTTAAAAAGGCAAAGCGCATTTATTGCAAGATTCCTTGAGGTCTGGATGTGCCTCGCACACGCCACACGTGCACCGAGGCCTCCCGTGCGTGCCATGGGCACGGGCCTAATTAATGGCGCTTTTACTTATTAGCGATAACCAACTTCACATGCAGGGCTTTTGAAGTTGTTTCTGGAAACCTCTTCCGAACCACAGGACTAGAATAGAATGACGGGCACTCTATAAATATTTGTTGAGTGACGGCACAGCGCCGAGGCAGTGAAGCATGGTGGCTGAGAGGAATCGAGACGTTGGCTTCAGACAGATCCGGGGTTTCGGTCCGAGTCTCTGTTCTGTCACTATTTGCACGACCTGAAGTACGTTCTCTAAGCTGACGTGGTTAAAGTAAAATCCTCAGATGAAATCATATTGATAAAGCACATTATATCGCAAGTAGTCGCTGAAAAATGTTCACGATTGAAAGTGACCGTATACACACTGTTGCCCAAACAGGGACACGTTGGGAGCAAATAGGGCACTGTCATTAAGTACACCAGCACAGCAGGCTTCGACCAAGACTGTCCCAGGCAGTGGGGCCCGGCGGGCACCCTCGCTATGACGGTTTAAGACACATGAAGCTCGTGTGCCCTGGGGAGGTTAAGAGCGCCCTGAAGTCGGGTTGCCTGTTAGCACACAGGTCCAGGGGCCCACTGCAAGCGCCAAGCTCCCTGTCCTCAGCACCACGAGTTCTGCCCGGAGGCGCTGTGCGAACACGGCCTCTGTCACCCCTGGCTCTGCCAGGTCCCGTTTTGCAAAAGGATGAGAGTGAAACTCGGAGCCGTGAAGAAACTTGCCCGAGGCCCACCACGGGACGCGCAGGTGCCGAGGTGGAAGGTGGTTTCCCAGACTCTTTTCCACTGAGGCTTCAAGACGTCCCCTGCGGTTCCTAACAGCACGGTGGTGGCGGTTAGCATGCCCGCGTGTGGGGGAGGCCGACTTCCTTTGCGCTCACCCGCCTGTGCGTTTGCTTCAGGGCTCGCCGGGTCATCCTGACCTACCGTGCAGGCTGAGGAGCTGAACGGAATTCCCTGCCCCGCGGCTCGCTGGCTCGAGCTCACGCCTCCGCCGTCACGTAACTGCCGGCTCACACGCTTGTCCCCAGACGGGTCCCGCAGGCAGCGCTGGGCGCCCGGCCGGGAGCCGCCTCTCAAACGCAGGCTTGCCGGCCGCCCCTGCTCCTTCTCGGGATCGGTCGCATGGCCCACTGTCCGGCAGAAACGAACCGCGATCCAGCTTTCCCCGCCCAGACGTGGACATCTCAGGAAGGGCCCAAACGTCCCTGCTGAAGGTCCTACCTCCAGGGAGAAAGGAGTGGCAGTCATCCTACTAAGTAACGGGGCCTAGCTTATGCCTAGGAGGTTCCTCATCCGGGTCTTTTTTCCTCATGCACATTTTCACGTTTACGTCCTGGGGAATCACTCTTTATCTCACACTCGTGATGGGGCCGGCTCCTCCCGATTCATAGAAGCCAGCTGTGTGCGTCTCTTGCCAAGGCTAAGTCCACGGAGTTCACAGGGATACCTTGAACTTGGCCATGGGGGGAGTGTGCACACCACAGGAATTGGCAAATGCTATATATCACAGCTGTTTTTTTTTTTTTTTCCTCTTGGAGAACCAGTTGTTAAACATTGGCCGGCACACCACTGCACGTGGGGCACAGACCTGACTGATCGCACACGTCCTGTGCTCTTTATCCATTCGGCCCTCCCAGCTTCTACCCGTTCCCTGGATTCCTCTGCCCTTCCCTGGCAATCGTGGGCAGTCAGCACGCCGCTGTTACGGAAGGTACGAGCACCGTCCAGAACAGCATCTTTTACAACCAAGTTTCTTCCCCAAAATGAATCCATTTAGCATGCCGCTTGCAAGATCTGAAAGAATTTCTTTCAGATCTATGCCTTACCATGACTTCACTTGCTCAAAACTTATTATCCAGTTCCTCTCCACTCCCCCTTCCCACGTCCCAAACAAAGTGTGATCATCGCTTTTTAATTCCCAGCACACCCCGGGGCTTGTCAGCGTCCACATATGGACCAAGTTTCTTTCAAACAGGCTACAGTTTCGCTGCTCTCACTTCAGGCCGTAAGGATCTGACTGGGGGTGGCAGGCATATTCCGCTTCCAAGCGAGGCTGACAGAGCCCTCGGCTAAAATCCTCTGCTTTGGAGGAAGGCTGATTTGCAGAATGGTGTTGTGACATGTGCAAAGGGTTGGCCACAGACCGTGGCCGACCCCTGGGGCTGGAGCGTGAGCCGCTGTTTCCGCAGCACACGTGGTGACGTTTAGCAAGCCCGTTGCAAGTGTGCAAGGCTCATCTTCACACTGTCTTCCTCTGGGTCTGTTTCCATGCACGAAGGCCCTCTGGGTAACGATGTATAAAGGCTGGGCTTCAACCGGCTCCCTCCACGAACCTTTCTTTAGGACGGTTTTAAAAAGCAGAGATAGAGATTTTTACCCTGTAGAGAAGTCTTACATAACTCCGCTGCTCCCCCTTGCCTGATCCGACTGTCAGAAACGACTGTCTGGGGTCCTGAATGTGTTTCCATAAGAAATGTATTAAGCCTCTTAAAGCAATGAACTGATCAGTCCGCGTTAATTCGACTATAACACAATTATTTTGGAAACAAAATGCAGAGATTGGAAAAGCTTACTAAAAATAGTAAGTCACTGCATTGGAGGAGTTGGTTTTCAGACAATTAATTACGCGGCAGTAATATTCACAATCATCTCTAAAGGAAACTATTTGCTCCTAGTTCTAGAAGAAATCAAGCACGCACCTCACCGATAACTTCCTGTTCTGAACTCATCGTGCGGGGCCGGTTCGGGCTGATCGTTCCTTAGTCTTGCAGAGGAGGCGCCGGCTGGGACTATGGGAGGCAGAAGCCATATTTCGGCCACCTGGGTATCAACCAGGAGGAAGCATTCAAGCACGCTTCTGCAGATGTTGGCTCCCTTCAGGGAGAAGGAAAACCTCCGTAGCCACCCAAGTTCCCCTGCTTGTCACTGAGCAAAGCCTTAAGAGAATACACAAGCAGAGAGCCGCCGATTCCAGGAATGAACGTGTGTGAAAACTCGGGGGTCCAAGGTGGACACATTTATGCAGATCAGAAGCGTCGCCACAGTTCTCCGCCATCGCCCGGTACCGACGCTTCCTTACGTGGACGGCTTGCGTTGATCCAGTGCTTGCTGCTTGCCAGGTGTCCTAAGTGCTCCATGTGGGCACATCCGCCCTTCATTATCGTGGTGACGTGTACGTAAGTTATATGAGACACTTTAAGCGTACGATTCGGTTCTTCCACACTGTCGTGCATCCAGCACCACCGTCCCCCGCCTGCAGTCTCCCATCTCCCCAAACTGCGACGCCATACAAATGAAACACACACTCCCAGATCTCACGCCCACCCCCAGCCCCTGGCAACCACCCGTCTGTCTCTACAAATGGGACCATTCCAGGTGCCTCGTCTAAGTGGAATCACACGGTATTTATTCTTCTGTGTCTGGCTTAGTTCACGTAGCATAATGTGAATTTCATACAATGTTTACCTGTCATAAAATACTCTTCTTCTTTTGACTTTTTCAATGATTTAAAAGTGGAAAAAAACTTTTTTCCCTCACCAGCTGTAGAAAAGCTACATTTGACCCGTGGGCCATGGTTTGTCACCCTTAATCGAGAAAAGGTTTTCATACATGCAAGTCCAACCTTCTGCTCTTTACGAACGCTTAAACTAAGGCGCAGAGAGTCCAAGTGACCTGCCCACGGTAACACAGCTATGAAGTGGCCTTACTCAGATCCCAAGCTGGGAATCAACACCCCAACCCCCAACTTTGGTTTGGGAACAAAGAAGTAGATCAGATCCCTGAGGTTATCACTGAAAATGGTTCCATGCTGGGTGGTTCAGGTGGAAGTCACATTGCTGCTGGTGAACACACAGAGGCGTCTCTCCCAGCTCCCATCCTGGACATGGGCCGGCAACGCATTAGACACTCACTCTACTTTGGAAAAACTGTCAAGTCCGCACTTGTCCCCCGACTGTCGTTCAAGTCACACACGCTGGGCCAGACAGTGAACAGTCAGCTTTATTCACTCAAACCTCCCTTTCACTGGAACGTGCATTACTTTTATGTGTGGTGACTTCACCAGATGCTTAAAAGACGCATTTTGAAGAATAACAAACACTCCTCTGTTCCCTTCTGGTGGCCGAGGGGGTCTCGGCAAGCCCAGCCTTCTTCTGGCTTCCTTCTCCCCCGTTGGCTGGGGCTTGCATGCTTTTCCTCGCTTTTCTTCAGGCGGCTGCTGGTGGCGGGACCCCAGGCAGGACCACCAGGGGGGGCCCTCTGGGAGGGAGGGCGTGGCCTGCCCCACTACGCACCGCGACACAGTGACACAGTGACACAGCAACAGGGTGCTCGGTGCTCGGTGCTCGCGAATCGTCTGAGTCGGGCTGGGAACACAGTCAGTCCATCAGCCTGCGCTTCAAGGTCGGGGAGGCTGACAAGAGCAAGCCGAGCTCATATGAAGGAAACACAGAGCTCAGATTCATTTTCAACAGCTGGAAACAGAGGCCACGAGGCAGGGGCAGAGGTGCTACCGTCTTCCTCTGTGTCTTTCAGGGGGTCCCTCACGTGTCCCTTTACCACTTCCCACCCAAAGAGTTGGGGCGTCAAGTCTCTAAACGGTCCCTGGAGGCCTGGCCTTGCCTCTGTGATTGTGGGGTACCCTTTCCTTTGTGATACGATAAAGCGGATTCTCAGAGGAACGTGTGCCCCCGGCCCTCCACTTAAACAAAACAAAGGTTTCCCGTTTTCATTTAACTATGGCCTCGCCTTTGATTGATAATCTTGGCTGGTCCCGTGGAAATTGATAAGGAAGTGCCGCTGTGAGCTCCTGCCTGGAGTTCTGTCCTCAGGAAAGACGACAGATAAACCCAACTTTGGATCAGTTTTTCATAATGCGTCATCGAGGATCCTTTTTTATAAAACACCTTATCTCGCAACAGTGAATGGCTGGGAAAAACTTATTTTTTCAGTGACCCCAGCTAATTATAACTTCCAAATCGGATGAGCTACATGAGCAGCCAACATTTGGGAGGACAAATGAGCCACCATCATTGTCATCATAAAGAGGGAGAAGCAGCAGCTACTGCTGATTTGACACTAGAAAGTGGACATGGGCACACAATCCGCAAGGCATTCACTCTGCAGGACGCTTGTGCAGGCCGCGTGCTGCGCTGGTCACTCGAGGGGATTCAGAGGGGACACAAGCCCTCGGAGGGGTTGCACGCAGGAAGAACACAGTACCCGGACGTTACTAATCCCAGCACAAAGCGAAGCCCACAGAAGAGCAGGCAGGTAACGTGCCGTGGCGGAAGGTTGCATCTCGCGGGTGTCAGTCATCAGAGCCCTTTCTGGATTCTGACCACCCTGGTCCTGGACCTGAGTGTTGTCTGCTCCTCGTGACCAAGCTTCCTAAAGGCCACTTTCAGCAGGAAGGACCCAGCTCGTTCCCTTGGCCTAGGGCTCTCAGCCGACTCCCCAGTTTTCCCACACCTGGCGCATTGCCTCGCCCCACTCAGGTGTCCCGGGGTGGACGCATCCCCTGGGCGCCACGCCCAAACCGCAGTGGACCGGAGAGCGAGGCTGGAGGGGGACATTTGTGAGGCCAAGTGCGTGAGCTTTTCCACTTTCCTTGTGATTAAATAGAAACACTGTATATTACACTCTATACATCCCTAATGTTTTCAAGGAGAATTCGGAAAAATTTTGTGGCAGAAATAAAAAGTCTGCACAAAGATCATAACAAAAATTGAATGTCAAACCAGAAAAAGATTTCTAAAATATATATTAAAGAGTTACTATCTTTACAACATAAGCAACTATTCCAAAACAAGAAGAAATAGATGCCCAATTTTTTTTAATGGCAAAAAATATGAAGAGATGGTTCTTAAAAACAAAATGAAATTACCGATAAGTATTAAAAAATACAACCTCCCTAGTAGTCAAAGATTTTCACATTACAGCAACTTTCAGACACAATTTTTCACCTATAAGAAGGTCAAGGAAATCAAAGAGATGCCATTTTTAGCGAGCCATTTACTCCTGGGGGGACTGAGATTTGGTCATTCTTCCTAAACGGCAGTTTCTGATAAATGCCAAACATCTTTTGAAACTGTGTTTAGGTTTTTGTCCCTGCAGCCTTACAGGGAAAGGCGTTGGGGGATGCACAAAAACTTACTTATAAAGCACATTCAATGTGTTACGATTATAAGGCTGAAAGACAGGAAACCATCTAAATAGCCAAGAGTGAATGAACTAAAAATAAAGAGCCAAATGATAAAACAGCACATAACCATTAAACTTTAGGGAAAAATTTAAGGACATGGAAAGATGTCCACAGTAAATGAAGTGAAGAAAAGCACATTGCAAAACAGTGTGGTACTGTAACTTTTTGTTTTAAAAAAATTTCAACTGGTATTTATATGGAAAAGCATCTGGAAATATAATGTATGCTAAGGTGTTAATGGAAGTTGTGAAGTTGTTTCTGAATAGGTGGAATTGTGCAGGGTTTTTTTTCTGTTTATTTATATTATCTGATTTTCCGCAATGCTCATGTATTTTTATAACGAAAAAGGTTATTTTAATAATAAAAACACACACAGAAACAGGGCTAGGAATAATATTTGCAGCAAAGAAGAAACATATTGGAGACAGCAAAGGTAGAAAAAGCACATACAAAACACATATGAAATGGAAAATTATATAAGACGTTTCAGCAAAGACTATATATTGCTAGTTAATAAAGATAGGGGAAAACGGTCAGCACTGTTAGAATGAAAGAAATGCAGAATTAATACATGAAAGGGAATATTTCCCCAGTTTCCAATTAATTAAAGCATTCAAGTTTTTAAAAATCATACCCATTTTTCATTGAAAAGTGTTACACATGAAAAGAGTTTCATCAACATGAAATTTCAAAGACACACCTCAAACTCCAACTCCCAGAAATTGGTGAAGGTCATTCTGAATTTCCATAAGCATAGAAGGATGAGTAGAAATAATTTTATAGCATTTTTAAAAATATAGATTATATAATTGTGTGTATTCTATAACTAATTATGTATGTTGATGTTATAATAGGAATGTTAGAAATATGTAACTATGTATATATAACTATTTTGATCCTTTTTCTGTTCAGTTTCCTCAGTGCCTACAATACTGCCTGGCACACAGGGGCTCAAAATAAATATCTGTTGAGTAAATGAACCGAATGGTGTCATAATGTCGTTTTAAAACAAAAAGAATTTTATTTTAATTTTATGGAAGGTGAAAAAGCTGAAGGAATTTCTTAACTTTGAGTAAATGTTTGCTGTTCATTGACTTCCCAAAAGACATGTTAGTTCTTATAGATTTGTACACAGTTTTAAAACATGGTGATTAAAAGTCGCAAAGGGATTAGTGATTAACCTTTTTTTTCCAAATTTTTGTTTTAATTTTGATTTTTTTTTTAATCTTAAAAGAAATTAGAAATGTGAACTCATGTCCCCACTCCCTGCGTTTTGTTAAGTGTGTTACAGTCCCAAGTTTGTCATTGAATTCACCTTTTTAACTGGCTGAGCTCCTTCCCAGAAGAGCGTGTGGCTGCGGGGACCCTGAGTCCTTTCCTGCTCCAGCGTCTGCCTGCTCCCCTTTTGCTTAAATGACTACTCACGCAGGCTTGATGTTTTTGGATTTTGCTTTTTTTCCTTCGGAACATTCTAAACATTGCCCCATTGTCTTCTCTTAATGAGTCCGGGACACCTGACTTTTTCCCCTTGTGGGCTTCTTCTGCCTGAATGTCTAAGAAGTCTTTGTTTATCCTCCAAGTTCAATATCTTATCCAGGATACAGCTTAACGCCAGGACTCACGTACCATTTCTTTCCTGATGCCCTTTTGATCTAAAGGTTGGTACTTTATTTCTGATGATTTATCTCTGAGCTATGTTTCCCCATTTCATTTGCCGGCCCCTTATTCATAGATATGAGTTATCATTATACCGGATCATCTTTATTATTCTCTCTTGCTATCGTCTCCTCTAACCTAACCTTCGCCTTCTTCCTGTGTATTTCCCAGAATAATTTCATCAATTCGTTTTTGTCAATAATTTGATTTTTCAGTGGTATCTTAATTATTTCTTCTGATGTATCATCTTCAATATTATTTTTTGAACTCAGGGTGTTTCTTTTGCTCTGAAATCTTTTAAAACCTTATTCTATCGTAGTATATCATCTCCCTTGTGGGTCTCATTTTACCAAACTCAATATGATTAAGTTCTTCTGTTATCCAAAACGTTCATAGATAGTTCCTGGAGTACGTTTCCATCCAGCACAAGCCATTCATTCATTCATTCATTCATGTGTATGGCCCCTTTCTTTAGCTTGCTGTTGTTGCTTGCTACCGTGTGT
The DNA here is from genome assembly GCA_003508835.1 of Eonycteris spelaea. NCBI lineage: Eukaryota > Metazoa > Chordata > Mammalia > Chiroptera > Pteropodidae > Eonycteris > Eonycteris spelaea. The sequence goes on along the minus strand of PUFA01000004.1, from coordinate 5,390,735 downwards.
TCGCCATACCATTCCTTTATCTCATGCAAGTTTATTGAGTGCGACTCTGTACACATCTATTTAATCCACACAGTGAGGGAATTTACCTCGACCCCCGCTTTCCACATTATCTGGGGCTCACGGTCTTGCAGGCTATAGTGTGGTAGTGGGTTTTACTCAGCTCTCCGTGTGTCTACAGTCTAGGGACACAGAGATGGGGCCAGGGAAGGTGATGGGGTGAGGAGCATGGCCAGCGAACTTCTCCTGGGAGTCTGGACTCTGCTGTCCCTTTTGGGGTACCACCGAACATCAGAAACCAAGGTTCAATCCATCCAGCCAAGGCCCTATTGCACTTACGTGGTTTCTGGCTCCCTCCACAATGGCAAGCCTTGGCGACTCCTCCCCTGCCCTAAGGTTTCAAGGTGACATTTAGGGCCTTCCAACCTCAAGGGATCTTTTCGCACGGCTGCCTCCTCTGCCCTTCTCTTCTAGAGATTCTGTTTCTCTCTAAAATGAAGAGTATTCGTAAAACTGCGGAATTTCATCAACCCCCCCCCTTTCTCTTCTTGGGAAGATAGGTTTGGACTCAGAGCTGCACTGTGTCCGAACTTTCTGGTTCTTCACAAGGTCACGACTCTTCTAGACACAAAGGTGATTCCTCGCTTGGTTACTATTTGCATTTATTTGCATTTGTCTTGCTTTTTAAATGTGTCTGTTTACTAATTTACTTCATCAGGAATTAGGGAGGTGTGTATATCCGTCTATTTTCTCCAGCTAGAAATCACTCCCTGCCCTCGTCAGCAGGATATACAGAACGTGGCTTTTCTGATGATTCGGGGCGTCTCTGGGTTCACGATGGCTGTAGCTCCGGGGTTGATGACGTTGCCGTGGGAGGCAGAGAAGCGAGGATCCTGCGACAGGACCCGATCTCGGATGCTGGCGGTTTCTTGCTCTGGCCTCAAACACCTGAAACTAGCCTGTAAAGCGCACGCCCCTCTGACTAGCGGGCAAAAGTGTACTTCATCACACCAAATTCCACGGGGGTCAAGAGAAAGAGATGTCATCTGAGGGGTTTTCTCATCGCCCCGACTCCTCATTTCGCTACTGCTTTCGGGGTCATTCGATGCATCACCGCATTGCAGAGTGATCGGCGCTGCTGGCATCGCTGAGCCGAACGCCAGAAGCACCACAGCGCTCCCCTGTCCGCGTGCCCCCTCTCCTCCCTGCCACGGCACTAGCAGGCACGTCCCCCATTTTTAGACTGTGATGGAGGCTCAGTTAGGGTTTCTTGGTCATCAGCAACAGAGAACAATTCTGGCTACATTAAGCAGAAAAGAATGTGTGGGGAATTATGGGGTACCCCACATTTTCAAAAGAAAGAGTATTCAATTCTAGAAAAGAGGGACCAAGGCATTTTGAGGACACAGAGGACACAGGGGACAGTTCCTTCTCGGCACTGCTGTTACAATAATTGAGCTCCAACCACCTTCGTCCTGATGTCGTTCTATTCAAGACTTAAATTCATGAAGGGAGAGGGTCTGCTTGGCCGGGCCCCTGACTCCACAAGAGCAGAACACCTCAGGGAGATAGTTCTCCAAAGCAACTCCAAGTTTCTGCTAGACACAGGACAGGCAGAGTCCTCAGCTGCTTCTGCAAACGTCACGCCAGAAGATGAGGTGTCTGCCCCTGGCACAGCAACACGCCCTCACATTCCCTTAGGAAAACATTGAACTTTTCATGAAATGTGAGACCCACACAAACCCAATAAAAATTGCACCTTCGGTATGACATTATGGGATGGGTCCATTTTTCTCAGAAGCTTCTACGCCATGGTAACATTTTACAGTCTGAAGCACATACTCCGGAGTTCAGTTGAAAGTAGGGAGGTGGCTTGGAGGGGAGACGTAAGTTTCAAAGCCACTAACCTTGCCTCTGTAAGGGTAAATGCAAAACCACAGTTTAGCATTGGAGTAGCTTGTCGAAGCTCAGATAAGCCAAAAGTTCTGTAGAAGAAAGAACCGGTGAGCAAAATTTAATTGAGAAGCAAAACAGGTGATCACCAGGGGTGGGGGGAAAAATCCCGGGTGCCGATCTGGGGGGGGGCCTTGCTACTCCAAGGGTGGTCCTCAGACGAGCAGCATCCCTATCGCTTGAGGACTTCGTGACAATGCAGACCCTCGGGTCCCGCCCCAGACCTACGGAGTCAGAATCTGCATTCTAACGAGACCCTCGGGTGAGTTCTGCGCGCATGAAAGATTGAGAAGCACAGAGTCAGGGCACAAACTCTTAAGACAAACAGCCTGTGTTAGCAAGTAGTTGATGTGAGCAGACTCTGGGAGAGGAAGTTACAGACTGAAACGGTGGGGTTAGACAATCCCCATTTTGCTGTCCTGTAGGACATGACAGACCTTGACGGTGCTCGCTGGTGGCTGATGGCTGCTACGGCAGATGACACGAAGCTGTGTCATCCCTCGCCCAGGCTGACGCCTCCTGAGCCCATGGGACGCTCTTCACATCATTGAAACTGAGTCACCAGACGGCCTGCATGACGGGATGGCACCCACGAACGAGTCTCTCCAGGAAATGAAACCTGAATGGAATTCCACCTCTGGTTCTAAGCCCCAGTTTAAAAGAAACATAAGAGACAGAAAAACACGTTAAATGACAGCAGCAAGATATAAAGAACAAAATCCGGAGTATTTTATGAGTAAACGGAATGGGAAATGTAAGTGGGAAACTGTTATGGATCAGAACAGACTAAAAACATCACCCGAATGCGTGTTGGGGGGCTGCACCCCGATTCAAACACACCAACTGCAAAAAGACAGTTTGGGGCAATTAGGGAAAACTGAACACGGACCAAGTATTAGGTGATACACAGCAATCATTTTGGGGGTGTGATAACAGTATATGGTCATATAAAAGAGGAAAAGTCCTTACCTGTTACATACACTTAATAAGGTACTTACGGGCAACATGATACGATACCCAGGATTAAACCATCCCAGAAAAACACCACCACACGTGCTGTGAAAGCTAAGAAAGAAAGAGAAAACGAGATGGCAGAATGTCGATCATTCTTCAAAGGAGCAACGGAGGTTCATCAGGCGACTTTCTCCATTTCTGTATATGTTTGACGTGTGCGAAGTAAAATGTTCAAAAAGGAAAACAAACCTCCCTGGGCTCCCGTCTCAGCTACGACACTTCCTGGGAAAGTGACTGATCGAGGGAAAGTTACCGAACCTCTCTGGGCCTCAGTGACCTCCTCTATAAATAAGAATAGTAACATTCCTGTTTCGTGGGCTGGTTGGGAGGATTCAGGAGGCCATACTTGTGACGCACATGCAAAAATATCAGGCACATAGTAAACACTCAAGAAACCTCCACCACCAGTTCGGTAGTTAGGTACTAGCTCAGGTTCGGCAGAGCGACAGGTCATGATTACACATCTCTGAAAGCCCAGGGTCAATAAAACCCTTTAAAGACAAAGGCCTTACCTTACCGGAACATGGGCAAATATAAAAACTGTCACCTTGCCCTGATTCTGCTTGAAAACACAGGGGCTGGAACCTTTGTCCACAAGAGAATACGCTTTGTCTAAACACACCGATTCTCCGCAGTTGCAAAACTCTGTCCCTTAGCCCATGCCCCGAAATTAGTTGCCTGAAGAATCCACAGAATGCTTCTAGAAGGTCGTCTCATGCTGACGATTTTTCTCTAATGAGCTTTCACGGATGCTATGTCTCGGTTTTTAGAGCTGGAATGTCCTTTCTGAAAAAGAGGCCACCGCCCGCAGCCCTGGACACGAGGCTCGAGCCACAGACTCGCCTGGAAGGCGTGGTAAAACACATACTGCTCACTGCTTACATGCCCGGGGCTTTACATGCCTGCATCCTTCAAGGAGCCTCAGCTTTTGCACCTGTAAAACGGGCATAAAAACATCTCTCCTTGGCTGCTCCTTCACGGAGTAACCGAGTCAGCACGCCTACAAAGCATTCCCTCCGGGGGACAATCTCAGTGACAGCTACTTCCTTCTCAGAGAGGAGTTCTCCCATCCCGCAGCCTCTGCCCACCTGACCTCTCGCTCTCAGAAGAAACCCCTCCTCTCGTTCCCACTGGCCTTCACTCCGGTGCCTCCTTTTCCTATTCCCCACTAACCAAGGAGGGACCTGTGGGGCCAGCGTCACGTCCCGGCCCCTCCGCCCGGCGGTCTCCCCGAATCCCTGCACACTGACAACTGCCCGGGCAGCCGCTCGGCCCTCTGCCCTGAGTTCAAAGAACAGGAGCTTTTAAGGATGCTTCGACCCGGTTGCTTCCACCACTGACCGCTTGCTCCGCGCACACACTTTAAAGTCTCCAGGTGAGACCCTGTCCCGTCTCATCCTACGAGGTCTGTCTCATCTTGATGCCTTTTCCAGAAACAGTCCTGTTCCCCTTGAAGAAAAGGGGAAGAACAAAATCTATGATTTCTGGCTCTCCACTGCCTTCCTAGAGGATGTCGTTGCCCCATAAATTACTGGGGAGACACTAGGGCCCAAGGCCTGGTGGCTGCTGAGGGCCCAGGGCTGGGGGGACAGAGAGCAGACGGCCAGCATGGCTTGGGCAGTGAAAAGCTGGCCACTCATTCCTCGCATTCTCTTGGGATTAGGGTGCATATTCTCTTCTGTTTTTGGAATATTCCTGATGCTTAGTGTACCCCATATAGTCTCAGCAACGTGCCCATCCTCCGGGAGACACTGGAGCACCATCTGGGAGACCAGATGGTGCAGGTTCTGGTCCGGGTGGCCCCAGGAGGGGCATTAGCCCCCTCCCTGTCCCCTGCAGCATGGTGCAACCCATGTGGCAGTAATGTGACACCCAAAGTCACACCGAAAGTTGACAGATGACTGAGAGCAGAGCCTAAGGCAAAGCAAAGCCCAAACTCCCACCCTCTGTCCCCCCACCCCACCCCAGAGCTGCGCACTTGACCCGCACACCAGTGGGCTCCGTGCCACCAGCAGCCTGGCCATGCCCATGGGGAAAGAGAGGCGGCCTCAGGCTCCGACCAGCAGATTTCGCGGACGACGAAGGCGCCTTCTGCTCCAGGTCACGGGCCGTGCGCACGGCAAGGCCACAGCTGCTCTCGTCAGCCAGGCTGGTGGCGGCTGCCAGGACTCCCTCTCCTCACGTCATGCAGGATTATGGCTTTTCTACCCAAGGAGCGATGGAGAAGCCATCAGGGATTTTCTAGAAGCTCCGTGAAGGCTGGCCAGCACAACACCAGCTCAGGCGAGGGCGCGGAGCACCAGGGCCTGGCTACCCTCCTCGTGGTCGTGGGACGGGCAGCCTCGCCTCACCTGGCAGCTTGTCAGAAGCCCAGTTTCAGGCTCGCCCAGATTTGACTAATCAGCCTCTACATCTTGATGTCGGCAGGTGATTCGCAAGCCTATTAAAGTTCAAGAAACACTAGCTTGGGAAGCTTATTGCATTTCAACCAAACCATCCGAGGAGCAGGATGGCACTGGAGAAGCTGGCTCTTTCCCCAAAGTCACTGGGAACAGGAAGTGGGCAGGGGACTGCGCAGGAAGTGCTGGCTCTGCCCCTGGGTGCACAGCCCGGCTCCGCTTTGCGTCTGGGCCAGGCAAGGAGGCGGGGAACGCTGCGTCTCATGGCCAGGTGACCGCAGGTGGTGATCCTTAGTTCCACGCAAGACAAGCCCACGGTTCCCCGTTCAAAGCCAAGCAAGGAAACGGGAAAATTCATCCCGCAGACAGGCAAGCCAGCTACATTTTTGTACTGCTTCTTCCGATGCTCTAAATTACAATGTTAATTATTGTCACTATTATCACAGTATTCACCCCCGAAAACTTACCGCAGGGCGGGAAGGGCGGCGAGGCCTCGGGCTTGGCTTCTTGGCTCACTTATCGTTCGTATAACCTTGGGCGGGACATTTAATGTCCCTAAGCCTCAGTTTCCCCTCTATAGAATGGGGTAATATCGTTGCTTCCGGCGCTATGTGTGAGAGCAGATTTGCCGTAATAACTGTAGAAGAAAGCCCACAAGAGGTCGGTCCCCAGCACTGCCGGGGGCCCCGAGAAGCCATTCGGCCCATCCCCCAGCCTCCTGAAGTGCATGGCCTTGCCAGGCTATGGGACTGTGACTCATCCACTTATTCAAAACGTGTCTGGGGGTGCCAATTCCGGGCCAGGCGCTCCTGGAGGTGCTGCAGAAATAGAACACAACGAGGAAAAGCTCTAACCTCGCGGAACGTCCCTTCCGATCGCAGGGGGAAGCACAGGGTGCAGGTGCAAACGTGGGGCCTCATCGTACATACGCGCTCTCGCTCACACCGTCATCGGGCCGACATGCAGGAGTGACCTGCAATTAAAGAGGACAGGCCGCACTGCGGGCGACACAGGGTGGTGACGATGGGAACCTGCACATAGTCTCATCTGAGCAAGAAGGCCACTCGATCCGCCTGCCCATCTCGCCAAAGCCACTCTTTTGAGGCCAGGTTGGTCCCTCGGACTGTCGTTTACAAATGCAGAGGCTCCAGGAAACTGGAGCGGTAGCCTTGGTGCGACCTAGTTTATCAGACAAAGGGTCGACCCCAGAAAGTGGGAGGTGGCGGTAGGTAAGAAGCAGGTGTACGCCAGGCGCACAGAGGAGGCGAGCAGAGAACGGGCAGCTGGGGCCGGGTCGTGTCCATCCTGGGCCATGGGCTCACAGAGGCAGAGCCCCTGCTGGGTCCCTAGGAGAGCAGAGGTGCTCGGCCTGGGGAGGAAGAAGGGCGCACCCAAAGCCGTGGCCCGTCTCCCCCCCAGACCTGAAGCCGCAGCCTCAGGGCAAGGAAGAGCCCTGATGAGGCCACCATGACCTGAGAGAGAGAGAGAGAGAGAGAGAGAGGACATTAAGTCAGTGACTCCAGAGATGCATCGGCCCAAATGAGATCAGATCAGCCAGATAACTAGTGCAGTAAACAGATCTTTGGCCCAAGCACCAAGCCATTCATCCACCCAGCAAGGCCGTGAGGGCGCTGGGACTCAGGACAGGTAAGTTTCGATGAGGGGAGGGGAGCGGAGGGGGAAGCGGAACAGGCAAGGGCTGATCTGAAGACAAGGGGTGTGAGGTGCTAGAGTAGGGGTACTCCAGAGAGGAGAACATGAGGGCTCAGGGCCCTGGGGTGGCAGGGGGTGGGGAGCAGTAGATGCCTGCTGGACAGGCTGGGAAGGTGCAAATTGCAAGCGTAGAAGGGAAGTGGGAGAAGGTGAAGGGTGGGCGGGGGAAGGAGGGAGAAGACGTGAAGGAGGGAAGGAAGGGAAGAAAAGGGGGCATGAGTGGAGTCCAGAGAAGTGGGGGTGCTGCTCGTGGGCCCGGCAGCAGCCTGTGCCAGCCCAGTGCTGTCCGGCTTGGTCCTTGACCTCCTCAGCCTGCCTACAGCCCATCAATGCCTCTTTTGTGATTCAGGTGCAAGCCCCAGCCCGTCCTCTGCTGCCGCTGGAGAGCCGAGGCCTCGCATCTGGTACCCCGGGCGGCAGGGCGTAGGGCAAGGAGGCGGCCTCTCCCACTGGCACCAGAAGCTGCCAACAACCGACCGATCACTGCCCCTTTGTGTGGGAACAATGGGCCCCCACACTCCCCCCTGCCCCCCTAACAACCCCCCGCAGCCAGGAAGAGGAAGTCTCAGGACAATGACCTCCCTTCCCCCACTTCCTGGTCTGCAAGGAAACGTAGGGATGGAAGGAAGCCTCGTGGTGGGGAGCCTCAGTGACCCAGGGAGGCCCGTTCTCACCTGCGAGTTGTCATCACCTCTGAAACTGCACCTGCCGTCACCTCCTTACCCCACAGGACCCGTTTCCCAGCCCTGCCCACTACCCCGCCCCCGCAGCCCCCTCGTCTCCACACCCCCTCCCTCGGCCCTGTCCCGACGCCCCATGACCTCCAGCCATGCACCTGTCCTCCCCCTGCCTTCCCTCTCTCCAGGCTTGTTCCACCCCAGGCTTTTCTCCGCCAGCAGCCAACGTGGCCTCACTAACAGTGACACGTGGACCAGCCAGCCTGGGCCACCGTAACAAGTACCACGGCAGGGTGGGCAGGGGCTGAAACAACAGAAATGTATTCTCTCACAGCTCCCGGAGGCTAGATGTCCAAGATCAAGGTGTCCGCAGGTGTGCTTTCTCCCGAGGCCTCTCTCCTGGGCTTGCAAGGTGGCGCCTTTACCCTGTGTCCTCCACGTGAGCACATCCCTGGTGTCTTTTCCTCTTCTTATAGGGACACCAGTCCTATTGGCAACCCTGCCCCTCCCATGAGCTCTTTTAATCTTAATTTCCTCTTTAAAGGCCCTATCTCAAATACAGTCATATTGAGAGTGACAGCTTCAACATGGGCACTTTGGGGAGACACGGTTCAGTCATAACAACATCTCTCTACATCACTGGCAGCTCCCGTCACCTCCCCAAGGCTTCTGAGCATAACCTATAAGCATCCCCACACCACAGCCCTAGGGGACACCTCAGCCTGACTCCTGGTCCACGTTCCTCAGAACTCACCACTGCTGGACACTACAGCGTACGCTTATTTGTTGTCTGTGGTCTACTGAAATGCAAGCTCCTTGGAAACAGAGGATCCCGGTCCTTGGAACAAGGCCTGAAACCCAGGAGGCGTTCGATAAATATCAGTGGCAGGAAGGAAGGGATCGCCCACTACTTCCCCTACTGCACTTTGCCCTCCCCTCCCCCCTGAAACTCAGAGCTCCGCTCATGCTGTGCCCTGGGTCTAGAGCGCACTTCCAGCCCCTCGTTTGTTCGGACAAGTGTAACTTCTCTCCAGCATTCAGGTCAAGGGATTCTCCTGCAGGTGCTTGCTCTGCAGCCTCAGTGTGAGCCCAGGACCTCGGTACAGCCATCGGATTTGCCCTACTGCATTGAAACCACCTGCTTATACATGGCTGTTTCATGTACTAGAGCCTCCTCACGACAGGGCTGTGTCTTTCCCACCTCGTTATTGCTGGCGCCGGGCGCAGAGCCTCCCTTTGCAAAGCAGCGGCAGACATTTCCGACGGGCACGACGCTTAGCTATCACGCCGCGTCTGATCTAAAACCTCCATCCCTCAATCATGTGTTTCTCCATCAAATGATTATTGAGCACCTACTGCAGAGTGTCTTCACCCTGGTCCGTGAATTCAGGAAGTCTGGGAGCTCACCTGGGGGGGGGGGAAATGACACCTTTAATCTTACCTGAGATTCAGCGTTTCCGTCAGTGATGACCACAGGCCCCGAAGCACAGCAGTATCCCCAGTACCCACGACTTCCGTCGCCAATAGAAATCCCCGCTATTTTCAGATCGTATCGTAACTGTTGCAGACATTGCAAAATAACATTTACCCTCATCATTACCTCCAGATGTGCTCATTGCAGTGGGTCTTATACCCATACAAAGTTTCGTTATTTAATGTATTAAGAGGAGCATAAACATTGTTATACTGCCTTGTTAGTATTTTGACAACCATTTCCATTATCGTTCCGTATACGTGGTTTCCTTTGTCATCTGATGCATTTTATTGTGCGCACTTTCCCAGATGGCGAGGAGGCCCCGCGTCCCGGGCCAGCCCGCCTCCAGGATCTGGGTCTCCGACAACGAACAGGACCAGACGGTCCCCTGCCCCACAGAGCTGCGCTCCAGGGGGCGAGACGGAATAAACACTCGCACAAAGGAATACATGGTAGAGCCACATCGGACCACGACTGTGAAGCAAACATGCAGGACAAAGGGCCGGAGGAGGGGCTGTCCCGATGCCGTGGGCGGGACAGGCTCACAGAGGGCGGGGTGTCTGCGCAGACCTGACTGACCCAAGGTGAGCGGTGTAGAGAGCTGGGGGATGAGTGGTCTGGGCGGAGGCGAGGCGACATGCAAAGGCCCTGAGGTGGGCCCGAGGGGACACAGGGCTCTCCGGCTGGATGAGGCTGGAGAAGGGTGGCTGGCTGGGCGAGTCCCGCAGGACTCCGTGAGCTGGGGGCAGAGCCATGGGGGCCACTGCAGCCGTGACGGGGAGAAGCAGAGATGCTCCCCAGTCTGATGCATGGCTGAGAGGATCACTTCGCTGCCACAGGGTGATGGAAACAGGGACCAGTGAAGAAGCCATTATTCTCGCCCGGCCAGAAACGATGGCGTCTGGGACCAGCGCGAGAGGTGGAGAGGGGATGAAACGCGGTCGGATTGGGAATATGTTTGAACATAGAGACAACTGGGCTTCCGATGGGCTGGAGGGAGCAGCCATGGGGAGGAGGGCTGAACAAGCAGAATCGAGGCAACTCCCTGGCTTGGGGCCTTCGCGACTGGGTAGATAGCGGTGCCAATGGAGCAGCCCGGGAGAGGAAATAGGGTGGGCCCCGGGGGCTCTGCCCCACCACTCCCAGGGGAAACGCCAATCCTGTCACTGGCTTAAACCCCGCACCACCCGGGCGCGACCTCCACATCCATCCCCATCCCGCTGTCCCTTAGTCACATGCTTGCACCAGCCAAGTCCGTCTGCTTACCGTACCCCTCGTACGCGCTCACCGTCTCCACTCCACCCTCATCCTGACGCCCAGGCTTCTAGCTCCCATACCAGGCCCAGGTAAAACCCACCTCTTCCATGCAGGCTTCCTGCTAGTCCTCATTCTTCTGAAACCCTGCGCTAATGTGTCCTCTCGTTCGGTGCTCTGCGCACCCCTGCCGCCACTTGACTTTCTTCATCCTCCTCGAGGGGCCGTCAGTCCCTCAGGGCTCGGCCAGGATGCTCAGGAGAGTGCAGTGCACACAGAAGGCGGCCCAGGGTGAGTCTCCCGCATCTCAGATGCTGATCGCAGTTAATCCGTTGAGTCTTTGCATCTGCCAACAGCTGGGGCCTCGTTTTGAAAGTCTTTGCTCGTCGTCTCTCACTTGAGCGTTACTTAAAAACACTGATTGTTATGTGAAGCGATATTTTAAAGATCTGCGAAGTTCTGAAATTCTTCTAAGGACCATCCAGAGCCATTTCAATCAGAAAGCTCTGACTGGGGCTCCTTAGTCGCCCGGATAGATGCAAAACCAACGTATGGCTTGGTTGGAAACGCTTACCTCGTTTTCAGGCCACGCTGTAAGGCGAAATGGGGGCGTCTCCTCCCACAGCTGCGGCCCCCACGTCTACGGTCTCCCGTGGGTGAGCGCAGGATGGCGGAGCTCCGTGTTTCTGGAACTGCTGGCTCAGTCCCCTCTCTCCGCCGCAGCACCCCGTTCTGGCGCTCGGTCCCGTGCAGCAGTACTTGATCGCAATGCGCCTCGGTGTCCCATAAGTACTGCGGCGTGCCTTGCTCTCTCGGCAGGGGTGTTTCTAACTGCCTGCCAGATTGGAGACGTGTGGCTGGCCCTCAACCACCTCCGCTGTTTTTAGGGCAAAACACAACCCGAAGAACTGGAGCTCCTTCAAGAGAACCTGTAAGTTCAAAACTACATCCCGAATCACCGGAAACGAATTTAATGTTGTATGCCAAGTCTAATGTAAACAATAAAAATGCAAAATTGAAGAAAAGAGAACTTTCAAAAAAAAACAAACCCGACATTCTGATTATATAAGAAAAATAAGCGTCCACCCCGCTCCGAGGCTGCTTTGCACGCACAGATGCGGCGTGGAACTCAAGCAGCCTTCCAGGATTATGGGTGGGATGATATCACAGCCGCTCCGCAGTTATGGTAAACTGAGGCATGCTCTCACCTGGTGGCCTGAAATACCTGGTGTTTGGGGCGGGGCAGTTGCAAACAACGCTGGCTTGCCCCCTTCTTCAATTTACTCAAACTCTAGCCCAGGAGGTGAGGGATTTACCAGCCCCTGCTGCCGTGTGCCACGTGGAGGACAGACAGCTGCCCGCCTCCGGTCCAGCGACGACAACGCGGACATGAGAAAGGACCCCGGGGCCGGGATGGAAGCCATGTTTCGCGCTCACCACGGTGGCTCTGACAGGCCCCTCGGACTCTCCGCTTCTGTCAAGTGGCGTCAGCACCAGCTTCCAGAGACGTCGGAACCGACTTGGAATCCCGGCTGGGCGCTAAGCCACGTTTTCACTTGGACACGTGAATTACCTCTCTGACCCCCTCAGTTTCCTCATGTGGGAAACAGGGAGACTGCTTTCAGGACTGGTCTGAGAAAAAATGGAGAGTTGTTAATTCTTTCTGTGGCTCTGCGGCCACCAGGCTGTGCCAGCCCCCCGCTCCATTGACTACGGGGCTCATTTGCTCCTCGCCTCTGCTCCTCCAAGGCCTCGGGGGGCGCTGGGTAGGCAGCCAAATCCCCACCTGTGGTCCAGAAACAGCGAGTGTGCGAACAGACCGGGGAGGTGCCGAGGCCGGTAACACACATTATAGCTTACCCTTAATTCCATTCTTTGTATCTGCATTTTTCTCTCTGCATAAAAATGTTTCTTACTAGAGTGCCCTAATTTTAGGGGGGAAATGGTTCTTAATATTAAGCCATGGATAGAAGAGTGAGCCTGATGAACCTTACCGACATTCTAGCCTTCCAGAATGCGTGTCGGTCACGCTCCTGGAAGAGCAGTGATCCACCTGGCCGGCATCACCCAGAATCCAGACACGTTGCTACGACCTTCTGGATCAATGAAGTGGATTCAGCTGAAAGGCCGTTAAAGTCATGAGGCCATGCCAGGTTTTACCTGTAGACGTGATATCAGTCATAATGTCAACTTGCCATCTGTAAAGAGGCGTCTACGTGTTTTAATTCAGTCAACCAGACCAACAGTTGAACCTCAACTACTGGACCTTGAGCAACGAAACCCCTCTATGTCTTGCTGTCACCATCTGGGGCTGTCGTCTACTTCACAGGGTTTCCGTGAAGTTTATTTCATCAACCCTAAGGTACATCATTACTGAACCATAGTAACTAAGGGCAGGGGGCGGGGCATTATCAATTAGACCATGACACAAACACTTTCTCACCGCTTATCCACAGGGGTTGGCCAACTATTGACCTGCCATCTATTTTATATGGCCCATGAGCTAACGATGGTTTTATATCTATAAATATTTCCAAAAAAACAATAAAATAAAATTTTGTGGCACATTACATGAAAAATTCAAATTTTCAATCCGTAAATATTATAGGATATTTAGGCATGTGTAGGAAGACATAGGCTGTCTTATGCCCATTCACTTACAGACCGTCTTTGGCTGCTCTGTGTTACAGCCACAGAGGTGACTAGCTGAGACAGAGGCTAGACCATCTGACCCACAATATTTACTGTCTGACCCTTTACAGAAAAATGTTGCCAATTCCTGGTTTCGAATATTTAGTACTTATTAAGAGAACTTTTCTAAACTTATTTATACAGAGTTATTTCTTATTAAAAATGGGAAATAAACTGATTTAAATTGACTGAAATATTCCTAAACCCTCTTCTCATTTGGAACCCTGTTCTTCTCAATAATCTCTGCCCACAAGTTGTCTTTACTGTTTCTTATACAATCCTGCCCTGTGGGAGGCACAGCATTTCTTAAAATCCTCACTCTGGTAGTAAGTGCTTTTCTCAAAGAACGCTCCCCTATCCTGGGACTTTTGTCCATGCTGCTGACGCTATAAGCACTGATGTTCACGCACAGGTAGTCCATCCACAGCTGACCCGCGACTGACAGCCAGGATAAAGCCATTGCTGATCTTTTTTTTAATGTTAAAACATGCATGTGTTGGGGGAGCATGCTCGTTCACGTATAAATGACCCAAGGCTTGGCTCACTGCCTGGCCTGGGGATAGTCAATACACGTGAGGTTCCCCTCCGTCTGCCCTCAGCCCACTCACCACCCCCACGTCCTGTTCACAAGGAAAAGCCGATGAGGTTCCCTGACTACGGGCAACAGGAATCAGATCCGATTGCATTAAGATGTGATTTGGAAGGATGGAGGTGAAAGAACTGAAGAGAAGGCTGAAGATTTGAGTCTTGGAAAAGACGGGAACCAGATCAGCAAAGGATCCTGACTTCACGGTCTCACCTGAGTCCATCTTTTCAGACCCGATGTGGGTCAGAGAGAGGCAAAGCAGCCTTGAGGAGGGACCCTGACTCGGGCTGTGCGTGGAAGGATAAGAAGAATCACCATTGGGTGCATGCTCTTTCGGGGTGCCTTGACCTCCTGCTGAGGGTGCTCACGGGAGCTTGCAAAACCACTTCTCACTCTCTTTGCCACAGGAAGAGAGACCTCACTTAGTAAATTCAAATGATGACGACAGGTAGGCTGGCCACCTTCCACATATGTCTAGTGCAAGGTAGGAACCAACGTGGGATGAACGACTTGGGCGCAGAAGCTGTAAACTGTCAGTAAATAGACTATGTACACCCAGCATTACGGGGCTCCATGCAGAGCCCTTGGGGAAGCAAAGAAACCCTCCTCTTGGAAGCCGCTCGTACCCAGGAAAGACAGCAGCTGTCCTTCTGGACTCGGCTCGGGGTCTCTTCTGTGTGAAGCCACCCCCCCCACCATGCTCCAAAGGTGCTTGTACTTCCCTCATTTTTCACATTGCACCATTTCTGCGGACTGACCTGGCTCCTCCACAGTATTGTCAGGGTTCCCAGAGAACGGGCAAGAAGCATATAGATATATGGAGATTTATTCTGTGGAGTTGGCTCATATAGTTATGGAGACAGGCAGTCTAAAATCTGCAGAGTGGGCCTCAGGCAGGAGACCCAGGGAAAAACTGATGTGCATTTCAAGTCTGAAGTTCAAGTCTGCTGCCAGAACGCTGCCCTGGCGAGGCAGTCTTTTGCACTATTCAGGCCTTCGACCGATTGGGGGAGGCCCACCCACATTGTGAAGGACAATCTGCTTTATCCCAAGTCCCCCAATTTAAATACAAATCTCATCAAAAAAAGAAAAAAGCTCTCATGAAACATCCAAAATAATGTTTGACCACACATCTGGGCACTGTGGCCCGACCAAGTCGACAAAAAATGAACCATCACTCTCATTGTGTTGTGGAGGCTTCTCTGAGGACAGGAACTAGAAGAATTTCCGCTTTGTTGCTCTGGTAACGATGGCTAAATACATGGTAGTTAAAAATGATGAATGACAAACAATAGATCAGTGATTACCAGAGGGGGGAAGGGGGGTCAAATACGTGGTAATAGAAAGAAATCTAACTATGAGAGGTGAACACAGTGTAAATATATATGCCTTAGTGTTAAAATGTACAGCTGAAACTTACTGGATTTCATTAACCAATGTCACCATAAAATTAATTAATTATTTAATTGCTTAATTATTTAAACAATGATGAATGAGAAGCAGCATGTGCTGGATGGCAGACCAGGGCTTTGGACATCTGCTTCCAGGGTAAAGGGCAGGGAGCAGTTCCTAGGGGAGAGATTTCTTTACAGGGGAGCTGCCCTGGACTGTGAAGGAGCGTGGGGATTTCAGGAGGTAGAACACGTCCACCCCGCTGGGAGGAATGCATGCACTCGACAGCTATTTATTGGGTGCCCACCTGTGTGCTGTGTACACAGGACCTGTGGGGAGGCTGTCGGGCAGAGTGGTGGGAGATATGGGCACAGGGTGGAGGCCAGTTTCTGGAAGGTCTTAGTGTAGGCTGGAAAAAGTCCCCAGTTTTTATAAACAGAATCCTGTCCAAAGCTTTGGAAGATCTGTTTGGCGATTCTGGCCTCTGTTTTTCACAAGCAGGGGCGGCCGGTTCACTGGGACGGCCTCCCGGGGCTGGTCTCATGGGCTCTCCAGACGGTTCTTAACTTTAGACTTGACTTAAGAGCCTCGATGAGGGGTGTGTGGATACCCACTCCCACCACAGCCGCTGAGGAAGCAACGGGCTGAGGGTGAGCCCAGGAAGCCCTCCTTCCGGGGCAGAAGGTGCTGTGCTGGAGGCCCGGCGGGCGCCAGCCTGCTTGGTGGGATGAACAGCCCAGAATTTCCGCAGAGAGAGCCAAGTGTGGAAGCGGTGCTCAAAGCGCCTTCCAACCGTTGGGCAGCCAGGGAGCACAGTGCCAGGTGCAACACGGGCAGAGTGACCCAGAGGCGCACGGGGATCAACACGCGGCTTGGGGGGCCTGGCCGCAGGTCAGCAGCAACACGGGTGGAGGCGATGGCGGGAAGGGACCAGTGGGGTTCCGGGGGAAGAGAAAACCCTCATCCGCTGCGTTCACGCACTGTGCCGCTTGTACAGGCCGAGAGAAAGAGGCTCCAGCTCCCTTCCCTGAGAACACAGCATCTTTGTGCCACTTCCAGAGTCACGCTGTCTGACAGGGAGCACAGGCACCTTCGCCTGGTGTCCCGGGGGAAACTTATTTTCCAGGGTAAAGTTGTTTCTATGGTACAATTCAGTTGAGAAGTGACCCTTCAGGTGTATGATTGAACGGGTGTATCTATTTACGAACAGATGGATGGATGGATGGATGGATGGATGGATGGATGGATGGATGGATGGATGGGTGGGTGGATGGATGGGATGGATGGGTGGGTGGGTGTTTGGATGGATGGATGCTGGAATGAATGGTCAAGCTCTGACCTTTCCTGAACAGTAGATCAGGGGAAGGGCAGTGACAAGTACTGTCAGTCCTAGGAGGGGTCCTGACCTAGTTACGTGACTGACCAAAGTCATGAGAGGTTGTTAGCAGAGGAAAGAGACCCTAATATTCTTGAATTCTAGAATCAACCCTTTGCCATGCTTCCAACCTAAAGACAGATGCTCCCCTCAGGACCTCCTACTGGCATTACCGAAGGCCTCCCTGCCACTGTATCCAGGACCAGCCTACCCTTCTTTGTTCAGCCCAAGCACCACCCCCTCTGTGAAGCTTAACCGATCACCCTCCTCGTATGGCCACCCACAGTAGCATTTAGGTCTGTGGCACTTTTCTGAACTTCCACTTAGCATGTACAACATTGTCACCTTTATTCTATCTACCTGCACATAAGTTTTATTTCCTCTGCTAAACAGGGGCCCTGTCGTCTGTCCCTTAGCATCTCGCCAGGAACCAATCGCATGCCCTGTTGCCTGCCACCCAACAAATCTTTGTGACTGAGCTGCAGGACCCTGAAATTGGGTCATCTACAATTAATGACAACACTTAAAAAATATATTTATTTCTCATTAGTCATCCTTGCTGTCTCAGTTTTCAGCAAAATTTAGAGCGTAAAAGCCAACGTAACACCTGCTCCCAAATGATTCGCAGAGTCACAACAGCAACCAAGACTGGGCACTGACCACATGCAAACAAAAGATAAAAGAAATAAAAGGTAATCACCGAGAGCACAACGATAGTGTGTACGAGTGGGAAAGCATTTGCAGAAATACCATCTCAGTGGTCGCAGAGCGCTGGATAGAAACTCACACTGGGGCATCAAGGGGCCGAGTCCTGTGGCTAGTAACCGGGATGGCAGGGAGGCCTGAGAACAGTCCTGTTCTTGCTAGCTCTGCACATTTTGGCATCGAAATGTCCCCACCAAGGGTTTGCCCCTGGGAAGGTTGGCAAAGAGCCAGGTGACTCTCACCTGGAGATCTTCTCAGCTTATGGTGCTTCTCAAGGGCTGGGGAGGGCCCCCAAACCTGTGGAGAAGAGGGTGCTTGATGGGTTAACATCTGACCCAGAGAGAAAGCAAGAGAAAGCAAAGGAGGGCGGGTGAGAGAGAACATCCTCCAAATCTCCCCCGATGGCTCCCAGATCTCCCAGCCAGGTGCCCACCCCGACCCAGGCCTCCCTCCCTTGGGGACAGGCAGCCAACTCTCCAAAGAACAACCAGGACAGGAGATGGCAGCTGGCCCACAGATGGGCGCTGGAAAGCCTGCCCATAGGAGGCTGAGGATGGGAGGACATTTGTTTGGGATGTGGGGCCCAGATGGGCTGGGGTGGAGGGCGGAGAGGACAGTGAGGCAAGATAAGAAGATGCTGTGATTTAACTGGAAAGGGAGGGTCGGGGAGTGTTAGATCTTGCCCATCGCAGCTGCAGAAGCCACCTTTCCTTCGGCAGGCACTATGTGCATATGCTCTCCAGGCACGAAACAGCATGGCGCGGCCTCGATTGGTCCGTGACTACCTTATCCAATGTGGCAGCCACTAGTCACATGTGGCTGTTGAGCACTTGAAATGTGGCTCGTCCAGACGCGTACCATCAATGCGTTAGATTTCAAAGGGCTAGTATGAAAAAAGAGAGAATGTATACTATCTCATCACCTTTGTATTGATTACATATGGAAACAAGACTATTTGCTTGGGTGGGTACCAGGGACCCAAGCATGATATTTTCCTTGGTCAGGGCTGATCGATACCCTTATTCCCCACCTCCCCCTCTGATTTCCAATAATTCTGTTCAAGAAATGCTAGAGGTGCAGGATACCACTGAGGGCGTGAAGATGTTCTCAGAACACTGCTGCCTATTAGGATCGCCAGCTGAGCTCTTAAAACTCCTCCTCCCGCTGTGCCCACACTACGTCAGAACCTCTGGGAGTGGGCCCCAGGCATCAGTGTTCTCCTAAAGCCCCCAGGGGGTTCTAATGTGCACTCGGGTTGAGAACCATGCAGGCAGAGAGGATGCCGCAGAAATCCCAGGGCAAGCACAGACCCCAGGACGGGAGGACAGCCGAGAGCACAGAGAGTTTCTGGGTCACCTGGAGCTCCAGGAGCTGAGGCCCGGGGAGGGATGACCTTGGGAAAGGCAGATAGAGTCAGATGCTACGGATCCTCGAAAACCAGGATGCAGGACTGGGGAGCCTTGGAGAGGCTCTGAGTGAGGGAGCTGTGTGATCAAAAGATGAGTTAGAAGTGGCTGATCTGATGACAGAGTTGTTGGGACAAGCAGAGGGCCGGGCGGGTGGAAGGCACACAGACAGCATCCACTCGCTGCTGTGGCCGTGAAGGCTCCGCCCGGCCTGGCTCTCCCATGACGGCCGCCCCCAGAGGGTGGCCCTGCCCACAGCAAGCATTTGTCGAATGAACCAAATCGTGGCGGTTTCTGAGATGCTGCTCATAGTCTGCTCCCACCTGGCCGCCAGCGGAGCAGGGGAGGCAAGGGCAGGGCGTTAACCTCAGTTTGCCCGAAGTTCTGGGTCTTTTTCCACCATGAAGAAGCGCTTGAAGGCGCTGCCGCTGCCCGGTCTGTGCTGGTCAGCTCGGGGTCCACCGTGGCTCTGAAGAGCGGACTTACAACGGACCCTCGCCCTCCAAGCTGGGCCTGCTCACCCTCTCCCCCAGTCCTTGCTGACTGACACGGAACAGCTCCTCATCCCGCCATAAAATAGCCCATCAGAGTCTCCTGTGCAGAACGTTTGCAGCCGTGAAGGCGTGAAGCAGCTAAGAGGCCTCCTGGCTTCCGATTGCTCAGTTAGAAATGCATCTTCTAAGAAAAAGGCGTCGGTGGGTCTCTAAATGTTGCTGTCCCTCTGCCCTGGGGTGAGTAAGGCCCACCGAAAACATACCGGGGGCCACTGGGCTGCCTCGGCTTCCAAACCCCTGGTGGCTCCGGGCTGGCCTGAACAAGGAAATGCCAAGTACCTGGGTTAATACGACCTTTAATGAAAACTGGCTCCTGTGACCCTTGGGCTGGGTTCAAAGAAATATCTATTAATTGTGACTCTTTCGCTAAAACCACCACACCCCTCTGCAGCAGGCTGTCTGCCAAAGAGGCATTTATCATGTCTTGCATTCCCTGGGAACACCTGGTTTTCTTTCAGAAGGAGCTGAGCCTTTCCCACCGAAGCCGGCCTTTCTGCCAAGCTGACTGTGATCTGCCTGCCAGGTCCCCGGTGCCCGAGCAGAAACCAGTTCCGGACGCTCATGGGAAGAGAAGCCTTGCTGAGCATGCTACCACTGCCTGCCTCTCCTGCCTCAGCTAGCCGGGCTTCTGGCTTTCTCTTCTCTGTCCCTTTAATGCCCGGTTGCTGCAGCAGAGAATGGTCAGGCCCCAGAGGAGGAGCTGAACTGTACCCCGCTAAGCCATAGATAAGAGTTCAGGAGTCACTGGGGGGAACCGGACTGGCCCACTGACACAGGGACAGAGGTGGTCTGCGACTCTGCATGCTACCAGTGCCAGACACCTAGCAGTAGACGGTGCCAGCTTGTCCCAGGTGTAAGATGCACCTGATAGGCAACCATCAGATGCACAGGTTTGTATCACCCTTGTCCCGGGGGAACGAATTCAAAGGCAGATAGACATGCTTTAGGGCATTTTCCTTGAAGAGAATTACATAGAGAGTGGATGCTTCTCAATTTATAGATGGAGAAAGAGCTTGAAGAGTTTTATGTGGTCATTGCATTTACACACTGCAAAGAGCCCCCTGGCCATCCCAACCAACACCTACCCGCACAGAGACTTACGTGCTGCAGAATGGGTCCTTCGGTTTCAATGCGCGTGCCCTTTTTCCTGCTGCACCCATTCAGCTGACCTCTGGGGCGGGGGGGGGGGTCAGTTATGCTCACCACTGCAGGGCACAGTGTCTGAAAGACAGCAGTTGCTCAATAACCATTTTTGAAGGAATGAGAGAGAAGACAGAGTCGTTATTCTCGAGGGACCCACAGACCAGTGAGGAAGGGGCACGTAAGCAAACCACAGCAACAAAGCCCGGACAGTGATGGAGGGGGTGATGGCCGCAGCCTCCAGGAGGAGACAGGATAGGCTGTCCCGGGGAGGGGACAGGTGGTGGGTGTTGAAGGTACTACAGTTAAACGTCCAGACTCCTCCCCAGTTTTAGCCATTCTATTAAACATTTGCACCCTTTTTCTCAAACGCCTCCCACACTGTAAAAGCCTCGGGCCTCAGGGATCGGTCCCACAAAACATGTCCAGGGCAGGAAGGGCTGCCTCACAGAACCTTCGAGACAGGGGTTCCTTCAGTTCTAATATGGAAGATTACGGCTGTCCCACATGTGACTTCGATCATTAAAGTCACTGTATCATGATTCTGTCCCCATTCAAACAGATTCTCTGAAAGGCCCATCCAAGCTTATGTCTACACCGTACTGGTCAGAACTGGGACACGTGGCTGCCCCTAGCTGCAAGGGAGCCTGGGACTATAGTTTATTAGCTGGGCTTGTGCCTCCTTGGACAAAACCAGAGAACGAGCTGTGTCAGCTCCTCACGCCCGTGGTGTCTGATGGGTCCCCTGCCCGTTTCCCATTTAGATCTGCTCATTCCCTGAGCAATGTGGGAGCTGTCCTAGAGGGAGAGGTGGCTGGTGGCTGAGAACTGAAGCCTGGACCACTCAGGAACATCCAGAGACAGAGGGAAGGGCATCCTAGGGAGAACAGCATGGAGGTGGGCAGGAACGGGTCAGGGCGGGACCTGCCCAGGGATCCGTATGGTTCCAGCACAGGGTCATGAGACAGAAGGTGGAACAAATCGGGAGGCCTCGCCCTCCGCGAACCCTTCTCCGGGAACAGAGAGCCGAGGGTGTCCAGAGCCAGCCTGCCCTGGCCTCTTACGCCACAGTTTGCTTGAAAACTACCTTTCTTGCATGACTAAGCCTGACAACTCATTCACCCTCCTAGCTATTCACTGTATACAGCGAGAGGGCACACCCTGGCTTCGCTCACTATGAAATTCCTTCTGAAGGTGCATTTGGGAGGCAGAGAGGGAATATTCTATGGAAACAGTCTCTCTCTCCTGCCGGCCTCTCTCTCTACACATGTGTGCACACACACACACACACGGACACACATACACACTTGGGACACACACATGCATGCACATACCTACACATAAGTGTGCGCACACGCACACGCACATGCACGTGCACACTCTGGGTGACTTTGAGAGCAGAGGGTGCCCTTACCAGCCGGGACGCGATGGCCTGCAGACTGACCACCCGCTCCTGCCAGTGTCCTCGGAGCTGAGCCATCTGCAGGAATTTAGCACAGAAGGGTGGTGAGTTAAGAGACACAGAACACAGCCAGCAGGGCAGGAACGGACGCCTGACGCCATCTCCCCACCCCGGCCCGGGCCACCCTGGCTCAGGGCGGGCCAGAGCGAGGTAAGCGCTCGGCCCGGCAGAGTCAGGAGAGAGCGAAGATGAAAGCTTTGGATCTCCTCCCCGTGGCTGATGCCAGCCCGTGGTGGGCAGGCGAGGTAAGACGCACGTCTAAAAGGGGGAGAAGTGGTGCCAGCGGCAGGCAGGTCTGGGCCAGAGGCACGCACCCACAGTCTCTTGCCCTGGGCTCCTAGGGTGTCCCAGGGGGCTAGGAGCCTGTGGCAGAAACAGCCCCTCAGTCCAGGGACATGCCCCAGGCCAGGCTGAGTGAAACCTTGAGTCACCATGGGACTTGGGGGAGTCAGAAAGCCTCCAGGACATGGCCCAAGACGGAGGCTGGTGCAGGGGCCCTGTCCCTCCTCCCTGGGAGCTGCTGGCTTCCCTCCCCAAGCGGGCTGCAGGAGAAGGGAGGAATTCACAAGCTGCTTTGGAAGGGCACCAGGAAGCCCGAAGGTTGAAAACAGGCCCGGCTTTATGGGGACCTCTTAACTTTCATAGGACAGCCGAGCTCCCAGCCTGCTCCTGCAAAAACAGGTCTTAGGGAGCGGCGGGATCTGAGCCTCGAGCCGCGGGCTTCGCACCACCGTTAATTCGACAGTTTTGCAGTCACAGGCCACGTGAAGCTGCCCCTTGGAATGACATCACTGGCGAGGGGGACTGCGATTGTAGAGAAATCGGACGTTCTGCCTGGCTGAGTTCATCAGAATGCCCGTCTTCCAAGGTCAAGGCCACTCTTAGGCTCACCAGCCTGAGCAGCTCTCCCTAGCCCCATGGAAGGCTCTACAGCAGGAAAGTTCCTTACGGCCCGGGTTCAAACCCCAACCGCTGCTGTGTGACCGCGGACTACTCAGTGACCTCTCTGTGCCTCGGTTTCCTCATCTGTAAAACAGGAGGAACAACAGCACTGACCTCACAGGAGCCGTGCGGATCAAAGGAAGTAATGCATTCAGCGTGCTTCTCATGCCGCCTGCCACGTGGCGGGTCCTCAAGAACCCCAGCAGCTGTTTCTGTTAGTATTATGCGAGGGCCTTCAAGGGACGCCCAGGCCAATGGAAAGAAGTTTCCTCCACGGAACGCCGGCCGCCAGTTGTACAGTCCTGCCAGAGGTCACTCCTCCCCGCTCCTCTGAGAACTGTCTTCTAACCTAGAGGGGTTCTGCCAACCTCCTCAAGCCCTGGTCAACACGGGCCCTGAGCCGTGAGTCTGCAGGGTTAGGGACTGTGAATGGCCCGTCCGGGTGATCCCTCAGCCTGGAGATCCAAAAGAGCCGAGGGCGCAGACTCACCAGGAAACGCACAGGAAACTACGCGCAAACGGTTGTGCGTAAACACACGCTCGTGGACAACGGCAAAAAGGAACATCACGCTTTCGAGCCTGCCAGAGACCATCCTTCACCCTCCAGACTGGCGGACGCACAACGGCTGGCGACAGCCTGCGTGTCCGTTATCAGGAGGCGGGTCGGGGCCGTTGCGGTCCAGTGCTGCTGGGCGGAGACCGAGCCTGCGCTTCACGGCCCCCTTCCAGCTGGGTAACCCCGAAACAAGGAGCCACAGCAAGTGTCCAAACCCGAGGCTCCTCCCCGCCGCTGCTGGCCGACTTCTCGGGGCCTCGGCCTCTGCACCCGTGAAACAGGTGTAGAAACATCTTCCCCACAAGAGTGTGCGAGTTAAACAGCGTGATGTTAAAAAAAATTAAAATTAAAAAAATAGACAATGAGCAGTGCCTGGCACCTGATAGAGGCTGAGCGACGCTGTACGTTTACTAAGTGATTAGCCTTGCGGTTAAGAGCGGTGACCTTGAAGCCAGACGGCGCAGGTTCGAACCCGCTCGTGGCTGACTCAGCTTTCGCTGCTCTGGGCCTCGTTTCCCCATCTGTAAAATGGGTTTGCGGTGAGGATTCGCCATGCGCTGGGGCGTAGTTGGGTGTCACCTGACGTGGCGTTGCTGCCTGCTCACAGCCTCGGACAGGGTCGCAGCCTGGCGCCTGCTGCTCGCCCGAAGGCGCAGCGGCCCTCGCCGCCTCTCCCCACGTCCTAAGGGAAGCTGCACTGCTTGGATTACGGCCCTGCTACTGCTCCCCACAGATTCCTCAGGCCTGTATTAACCCCGAGTGTCCCCTGGTCCAGGGGGACGTGGCCAGCCCTCCAGCGTCCTGTGTCCACCAGGACACAGGGGCATGTTGAACAAGGCCTGATGACTAGCTAAGGGCAGTCCCAGATGCAGGGCCCTGGTGGGTACCCCCCTGTCAGGTGAATCCTGCGGCCCCTGTACTCAGGGTGCTTACGGCCCAAGACGGGGGACCTCTCGGGGAGCGGGTGGGGAGCCTAACCTTCACCCCCCACGCACAGCTCGGACTGGAGGCCAGAACCGGAAGCGTGGAAAGCTGCGGGGCCATCTCTGCCATGGAATCACAAACCACAGAACGGGCCAGAGATCAGGGTGGAGGAATCTCATGATCAATTAATCAAAGAACCCAGAAAAGGCAAAGACAGGGAGACGGGCTGCAAGTGGAGAAGAGAGTGGGCTGCTGGCATGGGGGATGCCCCGCTGGAGTTCCTTTGGCTAGAGAGTTACTCTGGCCCCTCGAAGAAATGGGGATGCAGTCACAGGGACTTGGGGTGTCAGGCTGGCTTTCCAAGACAATAGCAAGCACTGAACTCTGAGGACTCGTCTGAGGGCAGTGGGAAAGCGGGAATGCCCCAGGATGTGAGCGCGGCACCCCCCAATCCCCAGCCACACCCCCTTGACCTCTGGGGTGGAGGAGGGCTAACCCAGAAGTGACTGACGAATCGCCTCTGTGACAAATCACCTCCGAATGCCGAGGCATCCTCGTCCAGCCTGATCCGCACAGGACTGAATGTGCCTGAGGTTGATGGGTAAGTGCAGCAGGCTCCCTGTGGAGGCCAAAGAAGCAGCTTAAAATGTCCCAACTCCAGAGCAGAAAAGAGAACCCCCAGTCTAGGGAAAAGGGGGCCAGTGCCAAGAGGGGCTCACAGCCTCTGAAAGAGGCAGGCACAGCCCCGAAACTGACGAGAGATCCCCCCTAGAAGTCAGCCGCTGGTGAGTGAGCCCAGGGAGACACACAGCAAGGAGCTACAGTTCTCTGGCTTCTTAAACAATGGCATTTTAAGAAGCTTTTTCTTTGAAATAATTATAGATCCACAGGAAGTTGCAAAAATAGTGCCAAGAGGGCCTTGCCCAGCGCCCCCACGATAACATCTTGCGTCACTAAAGTACAACATCAAAACCAGGAAACTGACCGGGGGACAATCTACAGGCCCGATTCAGATTCAAACAATGGCACGTTAGTCACCTCTGGAAACGGCTCTCAGAGATGGTGTTACCAGGAACATTTCTGCTGCTCTTAGAGATGATTCCACGCTCACGTTTATGGGATCAAGGAAGTTCAAGAAATCTCTCCTCCCTGCTGCTGTCTAGTCCCATGAGAGGCCCCTGAGGCAGGCGGACCCCTCTCGCGTACCCTGGGTTCCACCCGAAGCCGCAGACGGCAGGCTGACAGAGGGATGGGGTAGGTGACGACAGGGCCAGGCGGCAGGGCTGCTCTTGCCCGTCCGCTCCTGGACTGTCCCAGGCCTTGCACGACACACGAACGGGGGAACGGGCTGCTGACCCTCATGAAGACTGGGCTCCCTGCCCTGTGAGGACGCGTCCTTGCAGTCTGTGCATCTCCTGCAGAGTGGCTTGTGCAGGTAACTCAGCCCACCTCGAGGGATTATTGGGAGGACTCCATAAAGCGATATTTGTAAAGAGCTTGGAACAGCCTGGCATGTAATAAATCTACACGCTTGTTTAAAAAAATTAATAACGAAAATCAAAGTAAACGAGATACCTGCCTATGACTTTTCAGGAGCACTAAGCTAGTGCTAAGGTTTTCCCAGACAGTCTGGGGTGCTTGAGGCTTCGGGGCAGCCCAGAAGTCTTTGACAGGGCATTTAATTTATAGGGGGATGCTTTGCACGTGTAAAATTGATTTGAGATGCAAATAAACTGGAGTTGATTGGAGATTATTAACCACATGCCCTGAATAGTGATTGTATTTGAGAACCATCAACCCTACCACCTGCCTTGTGGGCCAGGAGCAGTTTTTCGCCCTGGGCTTGGGCCCTGCCCTCCCTCTGGTGGGATTAGCAAGACCAAACCATGCCAGGGCTATACAGTCACCACAGGCAATGTCCGCCAGGCTGGGGGTGAGTCTGCATGTTTATGCAACGCCTCCTTGTTTCCAGTTAGAAGCCCCACAGGGCCCGAGAAAGACACAAGCAGAATGTTACTGGGGACTTTCTGACAGCGAAATGAGCATCCCTTTTAGTGGCCCTCACAGGACAATCAGCCAGAACGCTGATCCCTGGTTGGGAGGGCACACCTGCTGACTGGGCTGAGCCTCTGCCAGGCTACCCCCGCGCTTGGGGCCCTTCAAAGGAATCCAGAAAAGCTAGAAATTCCCCCCAATCTCCCTCCCACACACACAGCAGCTGGGGCAGGAAAACAGGAGGCTAAACAGCTTATGTGCTCAACGGAGCTCAGCTCAGTCAGATTCCGCAACGGAATCTGGCAAATCCACAGTTCTCTGTCTTACTTTACTAGTTGAAAAGGAAAGCTGAGTTTTATTATTATTATTATTATTATTATTATTATTATTATTGTGCTAAAATAGATGTACCATTTTAAATATACTATTCGGCCGGCGGCTTACATCCATGATGCTGCACCAGCATCACCCTTGCTACCTAATGTTTGTCGTCACCTCAAACAGAAACTCTGCACCCACCGCGCGGTAACTCCCTGCACCACCTCCCGCCAGCCCCCTGATCTCCAGGCTGCTTTCCGCGTCTCTGAACGGACCTACTCTAGATACTTCACCCAGGTGAAGCCATGCAATACTTGTCCGTGTGCGTCTGGTTTATTCCAATGAGCGTCATATTTCCAAAACCCACCCACTCGGTAGCACGTAGCCGGTGCTTCCTTTTGAGACTGAATAACATTCCGCCCTATGGTGGACCCCGCCGCGTCATCCATTCCTCCGTCGATGGACAATAGGTTGTTTCCACCTTTGGCTGCTGTGAATAATGCTGCGGATGTGAACGCGGACGGACGAGGATCTGTCTGCGTCCCTGTCATCATTTCCTTTGGGTAGCTGCCTGGGAGTGGGATTGCTGGTTACGTGGTAAGGAAACCTACGATTTCTCGCCAAAGCTTTGCTCTCTTGGCTAAGGCCCGTCCAGCCCCCCTGGACAGGAGCCGTGTGGGCCATGTGTCATGTGGAGCTCAAGCACAGGAATGACCGCTGCCTTTGTTATAGTAAGTGGCACATGTGACCGCAGGGTGACTGAGAAAAGTGACAAAGTGAGGCAGGAAGTGAAGACGCACACCAAGTGGGAAGCCTCAGGCACAGAAAATCTCACCCCGGCGCTTGCAGGGGGGGAGCATAAAGGGGACACAGGGGAGGGTCCTCTGCCATGGACACATATTTTCTTTAGAAGTTACTAATATTTGTTTTAAAATGATTATTATCCCACCAGCACCATCTGACCCTTTTTTATTCCCCATGAGTTTAGGACAGCCTTTTTCACCAAATTCACTCATTTGTGCACCCCTCCATGAGACAGGTGGGTAGGGTCCATTTCTGTCTGTCACTGAGCAGAGACACTGGCACTTCCGGGAAAAAGCGGGTCCTCCAGATACTTGGGGATGGTGACATTGCCTTCGCGTATACGGTGAAGATTAAATTAGTCGATTAATTAGAAGCACCGAGGACAGTGCCCGCATGTGCGTGTTCCATGAATATCCTTATCCCAAGAATGAAAATCATTCAAGGGATCACAAAGAAACGGTTAGACCCTGTTTTCAGGGAGCTCCTAGTCTGGGAAAGATGGTGACAGGGAGAAAATCCAGAGATGTCCTAAATTAAATTATAGCAGGCCCGGAGAATGGAGGCAAGAGACAAAAAAGGGTTAATCTGTTAACAACTGCAGTGCAAAACCAACAAAAGACTGCTCACACCCCCGAGTGAATGTTGGAAGTATTCAATGAACGTCCAGGTGGCTGTTTCTGAGATTCTCTGAAAAGAAGAGCGTCGCCTGGTGCTGTCCGACCCAGGAGGCTCTGCCCAGGCTCTGCCAGCACCCAGCACCGTCTGCCCGTCCACGTCCAAGATGTCCAACCCAGGAGGCTCTGCTTCCTGTTCAGTTTGCCCCAGCGGTTCAGACTGCTGTGTGGCTCGGCTGCGTCTCCCCCAGGATGAGCCGTGCTTCGCCGTCTCCTCCCCTCTGTTTGCAGCTAATGTGAATCCTTTCAGAAGGCTTCCACCTTTCTCCCCCCCCCCGATGTATAAAAACGCTTGCAAAATTCCAGGAGGGCGGACACGTCTGTCTCTCCTACCTAGTCCTGCTGTTGGTGGTCTAGACGCCATGCTCTAAGACCAGTCTTCCTTCTTTCTAGCAATGGCCTCATAAAAGCTTTCATTTAAAAAGATGTTCAGGTGTATGGCCATGCCACCTGAACAAGCCCGATCCCATCTGATCTCAGACGCTAAGCAGGGTTGGGCCTGGTTAGTACTTGGGTGCGAGACCACCTAGGAAGACCAGGTGCTGAAGGCATAAAAAATAAAAAAATAAGGGATTGTAAGCTGGCAAGGTCCTGGCAGTCTGTGAGGTTAACCAAGGGTCACCTCACCTGAAAAAAATAAATAATAAATAAATAAATATTCCAAATTAATTTTGTTTGACAATGATTTCTGGCCAAGAGTTGAGGAAGATTTTGTGACTTGTAGGAGCTGCAGTGTTGAGGTGGGGTTTCGGGGGTTTGCAGACAGAGATAGAAGCCAGCATCGAGCACTGACTAAGAAGTCCTAGGGCCGGGGTTCGGAAGAGTGTGTCAGCCCATGTCACAGCCCTGGTGATCACGGGCATGCGCGTCAGAGAGACCGGGAGCTGGTCGGGCATGCAGGATCCCCAGCTCTGTTCCCAGAGAGCCTGGCTCGGTAGGTGTGCAGCGGGGCTGGGAAGCGGCCATTTCAACCAGCCCTGCAGGGGTCCCTGGTGCAGGCGGTTCCCAGGTCTGCTTGGGGCAGGGATGGGGTGGGGGGGAGTTACTGGACAGAATGCGGGGGAGCAAGGCAGGAGGAATCAAAGTCTGATGAGTCAAGACCTCAGAAGGTCTTGAACCAGAGTGAAGGTGGGGGTAGGAACAGAAGTTCAAGTGACTGCTGATGGGTACGAGCTTCTTTGAGGGGTGATTAACATGTTCTGGACCTAAATCATAGGAATGGCTGCATGGCCTTGTGCATGCACTAAATGCCACTGAATTGTACAGTTGAAACGGTTAAGGTGAGAAATTTTATAACATACTATTTTATCACTATAAAATTATGAAAGGTAGCTGACCCTATATTCCCATGGATCCATCTTCTAATGAGTAAAAGGTGACTTTCCCCCCACCGCAGCATGGAATACGTAGTCGGTGGTCCCAATCAAACAGAGTCACAGTGTGTTCTGAAGGTAGGTGTGCAGGACCTCTGCAGGGGACTTCTGCAAAGAAAAAAAAAATCAAGAGAAATCGAGCCTAAGGTGTAAAGGGTACGCTGAAGTGCACATGCACAGCCTCTTCCAGCACACACGACGGTGACGAGAAGGAGGTCCGGCACCAGAGTGGGTTCGCTCTCTTATTTGTACTGGCAGGAGAGAGCAGGAGGTGGAAGGAAAAATAGCAGACTGTGGGGCCTTCTGAGCGGAGCCAGCCCCGGTTTGCAGCAGGGAACAGAATCCTGGGCGACGGAGGCCAGCCCCCAAGCCTCCGGGATGTGGCTTTCAGAGCTTAGCCTCGCCACCGCCCATAAGTCTCCGGGGCCATGTTCCCTCTCCTTTGAAGGGAGCAGAGCCGCAGAGCCCGGCCCAAACCAAGATGTAAGACCGAGGAAACCAAGCGAACAGCCTGGCCAGCTCCCGTGGCAGATGCTCAAGTGCCCACGGAGCCAAGATAAACAAGCGGGGGCTTTCACAGCAATCTCTACAAGCCACGGGCACCCAGCACCCCGTTCCTGGGCCCGCCCGAAGGTGTGCGAACTCGACCCACCGCCCGCATAGACGCCACTCCCCGCCACCCCCCATTCCCAGGGGTGGGCTTCTTAGGAAGGAATTGTCACAATGAACAACAGTTTAGCTGCTGGCCCTGCGGGGCAAGAATGCTAGAAAGCTCTGCTGGGTAGGAAGGACTAGTGTTTTCTTTTTCTTTCCTCACTGTAGGTTACCAGGGCGGACTTTGATCCCGTTCTCACTCCGCCATCCCCGAGAAAGGAAAAGCCAAGGAGAGCCGGCGAAGCCAGGAACCTGCCATGAGTCGTGCAGAGTCAGCAGAAAGCGTCCACATCGCTGGATATGGAAAGAAACTGTTGCCTGCGACTTACTGAGCCTTTCCAGAAAGTTACACGTGAAGCACCATGTTGCCTCGATGTTCTGCTTTGGCTCCGGAAACCTGCAGAAACCGTGGCTGTGCCTTCATTTCAGAGGTTCTCAAGCACTCCTGAAACGGCTTCGTTTAACCCAAATTCATTCATTCATTCATTCATTCATTCATTCAATGTTCCTTGACTATGTTCTCTGTGTGTAGAATTGGCCCCTGTGTAGTGGGGGCCCAAACCCAGCACCAGGCTCAGTGCCACACGAATAGAAGACACTGAAGAAATGTCTGCTGCATGAATGCATGCATGCATGCATGAATGAATGAGCCTTTGTCTTTAAGAAATTCACAATCCAGTGCAGATGGCAAAACAGCTCCAGGAAAAGTTAATTATATGGAACAACATCGTCAGGGGGAGCTAAGGCTTCAGAGGCGAAGCGCGCCTGCACGGTGCCGGCTTGCGGACAGGACGCCGGTGGTTGATGGGAGAAAGTCTTAATGGGAACGTTTGGCTTCAAAGGAGTTGAAAAATAAGAACGTGGGAGAGGGATGAGACAGGGCCTGGGAGGATGCAAATAAGCACAGCACGCTGGGGAGGGAATACGCAGCACTTTCTGGAAGAACAGGTGCCGAGAAGGACCGCGGGAGATGGAACGAGGAAGGTGGCGGGGACACGAGCGGACATCATCCTGCGGGTGCGGGGCATCGCGGCAGGCTTTGCTTGTACGAGACATGAAAATCGGGCTGTAGATAGATGACGCTGATGTGCTACGCCGGATGAACTGGAAAGAGAAGGAAGTTGGAGGTAGGAAGCCAGTTGGAACGGGCGGGTCTCAGACCCCTCCGAGAACTGTTAGCCCACTGCCCACCAAGGGAACTCTCCATGCACAGAGAACCGGGCATCTGATCTCCAGGGGCGGTTTGCAGCCCGAAACCCCACCCCTGGACGCTTGCTCTGAGTCAAGCCCAAGCAGCTCGGGGAGCAGCCCCCGCGGCGGCGGTGGCCGCCCTGGTCCAAACTGTCCAGACGTGCTCAAACAGAAACGGCGCGGCTCGAAGCTGACGCCGCGGAAGGACCTTTGCTGTGCGACCATGCGAGTCGCCTGCCATACGGACCTGCTGCAGAGGGCGCCCTCCGCGGGGAGCCCAGGAAACGCGTGGTCGTCTACTAAACGGCGGAGTGCGGTGAGGGGTGCGTGTTTGAAAAAGCAAGGCTCCTGATCACATTGCCTTCATGTTATTAAATCAGGGCCACTCTAGGCACGTGCTATTTCTCAAAAGTGATACATATTTCAGGGGGAATTGTTTTTGTTTCCCTGAAGAGCCAAAAAAAAAAATCTATGTGGACCCCAGGTTACTGACGCCATTGAGGGACCAGTGTGGGATGCCCAGACGTTAATTAGTGCAAAAGGATTCATCCTGACAAGAAGAGTGAAAGGGTTTAAAGTCACATGGTTCATATACAAGCCCACAAAATACGTGATAAGAGAAGACCAATAACCCAGAATTATGCCCAGTTTTTGATCTTTGATTTTTTTTTTTCTTCTTTTTTCTGTTTCAGAGCCTTGGGGCATATTATCTCATAGGAAAGAAAAATTCGTACAGAGTTTCAATCCATCAGCAAGAATCTATTTGGGTTTCATCTCCCATGAGAGCCTGT
This sequence comes from Eonycteris spelaea, assembly GCA_003508835.1. NCBI lineage: Eukaryota > Metazoa > Chordata > Mammalia > Chiroptera > Pteropodidae > Eonycteris > Eonycteris spelaea. Next base: position 5,358,721 of record PUFA01000004.1, on the reverse strand, counting down.
GGGGGTCTTGCCCCGCCTGGATGGCTAGAGAAGGAAGCGAGTTGTCAGGGACACGCCTGGGGGTCACAGCAAATGAGCAAGCGAGAGAACTTCAGGGCCTCCGAACTCTGAGGAGAGGAGGCCGTCACCAGCTCCCAGCCATGTCACAGGGAATCAGGACAACGCTTGAAGGGGAAGATGTAAAGACAGCTCTTCAGAGAAAGTCCCCTTTGATAGAGTGCGCACACGATGTGCTCTAACAGCTGGTTTGCCCAGCTGCTTTCTCACACGAGGTATTCGGCCAGCCATGCGTGGTATAGGAGAAAGCCCAGGAGGCCTTTGAAGTTGGGTGTGTTTCTTGGGGTGGCTTAGATGTTTCCGGGTGACCGATTTCCACATATCCATCTTCTGGTTCTAACTTCGCCTCCGCCAGACCAGCGGCATCGGCTCTACCTCGTTGTTCATTAACTAGGAGGAATGCACGTCGGGTTTTTAGGGGCTTTCAAGAACTCTGCCATTGTCACGGAGCTGATTTATGGCCCCGCTTTTACAGCTCCAACTTGGTTTGATCTGCCCACAGCAGCGGAGGAAGGCGCTGCTTACTCCGTGAATCCCAAACGAGGCACAAAGGAAGGAAAACCTCGGCCACCATGAGGGCCTCCGCTGTCTCTCCCAGCTCGAGAGTCCTGGATAAAACACGGCCAGCGAACCTGGGGTCTGAGGAGGCAGACACCTCGGGAGGGTCTCTCTCCTTCGTGCATACCGTGCCCGGGCATTCCCCGTGCATGCATCGCTGGAGGAGTCTGAGGAGAAGCCACGGGTGGTAACGCAGCATTCCGCCCTCTAAGCCAATGGAGTACGACGGTCGACAGGCGTGTGGTTACTGGGAGGATCATCCGAATGTGATACATTCTTAAAAAAAAAAAAAAAAATTGAAACACGCTTCTCCCCAACAGGAGGAGGTCACTTGACACTTGCTCATCAATATTTTCTTCTCATGCTGCCTGATACCAATATTTCCTCTGTTCACTTTCTTAACCAATATTTGCAAAAGGAAAAAGAAACATGACCTGATTCTGAGCAGGGAGAGGAGCGTGTCTCATTATCTGTACAGGATGCTTCCGGGTAAAAAGTCAAAAGTCCAAGTGTGGAAATCAAGTGGGTATAAGTTTCAGAGGTGTCCTGAATCTACGTGGGGGGTCGGCTAGGACTGCACAGGAGGGGGCTGTGCGACACCCACCCTGCTTCCCACACCACGTACGCCTTTTATCCCATAACTAAAAGGACTGGACTTTTCAAAGGCATCCTAAGGAGTCTTGCTTATCCCTTTACTCCAACCGAGGGAGCTGACGAGACAAGAGCTTCTTCTACTACTCAGCACGACCACTCACCATGATCACGGTCTTCTGCTTCTTCCTATTATTAAACATTTACGCTGGAAACCTTTACATTGATAAGCGTACGTGTGCATCTCCTAGCTCGATCTGTTGGCATCATGAGAAACGGCTTCCTCCTCTTTTACGTTTTAATTTTTACTTTTAATTTTTTTAACTGTTTCATTTAAAAAAAATTTTTTTTTCCAAGCACAGCATCAATCCCGACTTCCGGCCCTGAAGGAAAAGCCATGGGTCCCACACAGAGGGCTTCTTCCAGGACCATCAGCCCCCTCCGTCTTAGCCGCATGTCAGGAACAGCACTCTTGACAAGGGCCTTCACCTCGGGGCATGAAAGCCCCAAAGGACGGCTCTCGCAGGTGAGACCGGCCTGAGCCGGCCGTGCGCGGACGTGGACGGGGCAGTGCCCCGGACGCCACTGAGCCGCAGGGACATGCACGCAGACCCCAGTTCCGCTGACGTTCCCGCAGAGGCTGTGGACCCCCTGCTATTTTAGATTTCTAAAATAAATAGCCCTGAGGAGAAAACTGGCTTTCCATCCACACGCAGAAACTTAATTCTAACTTCCATGAAGGCGAGTATTAACCAGTGGTCCCTTTCCGGTAGGAAGGGCTTCCAGAGGCAGGGCCCTTGGCTACGACTCGAGCTCACGTGTTTCTAGAACGGTCCGCTGTGCGCGTCGGAGAGCGTGCGTTTCAAAGAGCGAAAATAACACTGCACGTCAAAGTACCTTTTACTTCCCTCTCGAGCTCTCATTCAAAACAATTCTTTCCAGATCCAGTCGTCTGCAATAAGGGAAGCACTGAGGTGGAAAGTCCCGATGCTCCACGTGGGGAAGCATCTGGCCACCAGTCCGGCAGGGGACGATCCCAGGCCGGCACGCTGGCACTGAGTTCCGATTGGGAGTGGCGGGCCCTAAAAGCGGACCGCAAGACGATGGGCCGGAAAGCGGCTCTGAGCATGGCTGGGGATGCTCAGCGGCTCTGTGCGCGGCCGGGATGCTCAGCGGCTCTGTACGCGGCCGGGATGCTCAGCGGCTCTGTGCGCAGCCGGGATGCTCATCCAAATGAAACAACCACTCGGAGCAGAGTTCGAAGCAGGGGATCCGGCTGAGGTGGGCGGGTTTTCGCGGCGTCTACAGTGCATCTGCGGGAAAGGGCGCGGGCATTTGTAAGGAGGCCGCAGCGGGACACAGTCTCCCTCAGCTGTTATTTTCCTGCAACAATCCCCTACTTGCAGTTTTAAAAACATCCCCGCACGGCTGAAAGCGAATGTCCGTATAATCTCATTGATTCTTTTGCCTTTGTCAAAAATGTTGTTCTTCTAGAGAAGGCCGGCTTTTTGTACGGTGTTCCCCATATTGCTCTCTCCCTTTGCCCCTTTTAAAAAATGGCAAAAGCGATGTCTATTCCATTATCAAAGGTCCTCGGTCTAGGCTAAACCTCTAAAACAACGTACCCTGAATGGGTTTGAAACGTCGCTCAGCCAACAGAGGGTTCGTATAGGACACCTGGATGTGATGAGCACGGTGCCCAACAGGGCAGAAGAAAGCCCTGATTCGCAGAACGCACGCCCACCTTGCTTCTTCCCCTAACGCCCACCTTGCTTCTTCCCCTAATGCCCACCTTGCTTCTTCCCCTAACGCCAACCAGGACGGGCAGAAAGACTCCGCTGGTGAAGCCAAGGGCTAGGAACCTCACGACTTGCATTCTGATTGGTGGCCTTTCTTATGAGCTTGGACAAGTTAATGGGCATCTTTGGGTCCTGACTTAACTTCTCTGTAAAATGGAAGCTTCAGAAGTGTCGGTCACAGAATGAAATGCCCACATCACACTTCTTTATAAATCCAGGCCAAGTTTAGGAACTTGTGAGAATTATTTCTTTGTTTCCCAAACTGCTCGGCTCCAACCCGCCTGCCCCATCCTCCTCCGCCTTTGCAGGAAGCCCCGGTCCCATCGCCCTGGTCCCATCTTTGAGGTTCACAGCGGGCCTCCCTTGTCCTTCTTCCCCTCCGTCCTCATCCTCCCAGGCTGGGGACACACCTTCGAATATCTGACTAACTTGCATCTGGTGTATGACCACACTGGTCCTGCCTTGGCATGGCCATGTCACGACTAAGAAACGACGAAGCCAGACTGCTTATCACGGATCCTCTGCCTCAGTTTCTCCCTTTGTAAAGATGTAATAACCCCCTTTGTGTGTGTGTGTGTGTGTGTGTGTGTGTGTGTGTGTGCAAGCAGATGCGGCCATGTCTACACATTGGTTCTGGATTCCTTAGAAGATGCTAGGCTCTGGCTTATTTTTTACGTTTCTTATTACATGTGTCATTTTAGAAGAAAAGTAGGAGTAATGAGAACAATAAAATTGGGGGTGACATTATAAGGAAAATGATACCAATTACTGCATACCCAGATCATAACTCCGAAAGAGCGCAGAGGACAGGAATTAAGGTGATGAAGCTTTTAAAGGCTCCCAAGTACAACTCTTTTTAAAACCACTATCTTTCAAAACCAGCATAATGATCTTTCCATCAACTTCAAACGGCCTTCAGGAAACCCACGTAGAAAGGCTTGCAGTTCCTCAGCGGTGAGGAGCGGAGACTCCTTTAGAAAATTAATAGAAAGTGGACGAGTCATTACACGTAGCCATCCTGTTGCTACAATAAATTATGACATTGTTGAAGAAGGCTTTTATAAAATTAGACACCTCAGGAACAAGAGAAAATGAAACCCTGTCTCATTTATGGGAAGGATCAGTGGCAATTGAAATAACTACATCCTGGGAGAGGATTAAATTCTAACCTTTCAAAAAAAAAAAAAGGGGGGATGTTGAAATGAAAAAGCCCATCTAAGATGGTGGTTCGTGCTGGAGCCTGAACTCGCCCAGGAGATGCGTGCTGCCTGCCTGTTCCTGCAGGTCCCAACAAGAGGATGTCTTTCTTATCCACCTGCTTGTCTCACATCAAGGCTGGATGACAGCTACTAGGGAGCTCAGAGCAGGGAGGAGCGTAGCGGTTTGAACTAGTTTAAAATGACACAGGTAGCTTCCCTAGCACACATTTTGATAGGTTCATGGCTCCCCTTACAGATAACTGAGGGAAGGTATCTTTGGTATAATTTAAATGCATTAAGGAGCATACCAACCATCTTGATCTAATTAAATTCCCAAGAAAACATCTATTCTGATCGTCTCCCCAGACCACTGAGCATCGGGTAACACTGGCTCGTTGGAATTTGGTTTATATGTTGGTCTTGTCTACAGACTAGAGGGACCGTTCCTTCTGAAATGCTTTGATTTCTGATGTTCCCTCTTGTTCGAAAGAACCCTGGCTGAAGCATCTGCCTTTTGCATCCATTGCATGCAATAGGTACTTGACCACGAGGCCCACAAAACAGCTTAGAAAACGCCTGAGGACTCTTTCCTTAATGCGTCCGCGTCATTTCTCTTAAAGCATGCAGGAAGCCTTCTGCTTCTTCGCTGCTCTTCAGGTGAGGAAGTGCAGTGGAGAAGGCCCAAATCCAGAAACCGCAGCCGCCGAAGAGCTGGTGCTTTTCTGGGAGGAGGAGCTGGAAGAGACCTTCAAGGCACCTGAGTCGGGCCCCTCGTTTTGTGGACAAAATGAGAGGCACTGAGAGGGCCTGCAGGTGCCCGATCAGAGCGCATTGCTCCCTCCCTGGACTCCTTGGAGGTTTCTGTCCCTCCGGCCACTCATCTGGAGCTGCAGCCGCCAGTTCCAATGGCAGCCGCCATCCCTGAACTGACGGAGGGGCCACACGGGGGAGAACTACAACCTTTGTCGCAGGAGCCCCAGGGCCTTTGGGGCTTAGCATCTTTAGACGCAGGAGGACCAAGCAGCCATCTCGCAGGGCACAATCACGCAGAGCTTCTGCTTCGCAGGCTGACTCGTGCCATGCTGAGCGCCTTCATCTTCCTGGCCTTTGCCCGAGGGCCCACATTCTCCATGCAGCCAGCTTCCTGAGATTGGTAGGAATTAGATGCCTGGACTGAGAGTGGGCGTGAGGGAAAATGCTACCCTTTGGGGCTTTGGGTCATAGCAAGACCGATGAGCAAAGGGAAGACAGATGTCTTGATATGCTCTGAATCGGAGAACTGCTCCCATGTCAAGAATGACCCTGCCCCCATGCCTGCCACATTAGGGCAGAGTACAAGGAAGCAGGTTGGGTAGATGGGCTGCTCACAGACACCCTGGTACAACAGCCCATTCAGGTGGATTTCTGAGGGTCACGAGAAAAACCTGCATTCCCGTGAACGTGAATGGACCGCCATTGGAGCTGGAAAAAAAAAAAATAGGCTGCACCAGACACAGGTTCTCTTAAAAATGGTTGGGTGCCCTTAATTAAAGCACGAACAAAGGCAGCAGCAATGATCCTTGTGTGTTCCTCAGTGCCAAATTTATAAACACACCACCCTGAGCCATTAACAGGCACTGCCACATGCTCCAGTGCAGCTGTCCCCAACCTTCGTGCCACCAGGGACCAGTGCTCCTATGAGAATCAAATGCCTGATGACCTGAGCCGGAGCTGAGGCGGTGATGCTGGCGCTGGGGAGCGGCTGTGGATACAGATGGAGCTTTGCTCATTCACCTGCCGCTCACCTCCTGCTGTGCAGCCCGGGTCCTAACAGACCCAGGACTGGTCCTGGTCCATGGCCCCGGAATTAGGGACCTCTGCTCTAGAAAGACTTTCTTCTTCATCACCTCTAAGTTGAGCTGAGAACCTTGTGTAAGTTTTGAAAGTGTTCACAGGTTTGAAAAGTGAGAGGAGACTTTTAACCCGAGTTGGTCATTTTTTGCCCAACAGAGAGTTCAATTCTCAGGCTCGGAAATCGTCGGAACTCCGCCACCCCGCTGGGTGACCGGGCATTCCTTACGCTCTCTCACCTGCCGGCCCCTTCTGCATCAAACGTGGACCGTCACGTGGATTACGCGGAGCGCCTCCCCCGGGGCCTGCACGGAGACTCCAGGGTTGTTATTCTTACCGGTTCTGCACGCACGGGGTTGAGGGTGGCATGAGGCCCGGGGCGGAGGTCACCGGATTCCCCTGAGGGCATCGGAAATTATCGCCTCGGAGGCGGGCATTGCTGTGAAATTTTTATTCAAGGGGAAACTGAGGTCCAAACAGCACGGAGGGTTACCCAAGGCCGCAGTGCGAAGAAGGGGCTGGATAACAGGTGCCTTTTAATTGCTAGTCCTGGGGACGGCATCCCTGTTGAGGCAGATCCGCCGAGAAGGAGCGGAGGGGGAGGAGGGAGGGCAGATGGCAGAGGTCAGAGGGCAGAGGGCAGAGGACAGCCATTTCAAGGACGAGGCTGCCGTCCTCAATGTCATTCCCTCTGAGTCGTGAGAATGAGGAAACTGTCGATATTGTTACTGACGCCAAATTTTAATGACATGAACTCCAGTTTGGCTCGAATGTACAGATACAGTTCAGGAAAGTATTTCTTTCTCCTTAAGAATGGACATCCATCCAGACTATCTCTTGTGTCTCTTCTTAATAATAGAACTGATTTTCAGCTGGGCAAGAGGTCACTGAGAACAGAAACTATAGCCCCCTGGTTCTCTCGTAACCAGGTAGAGCTATAAATTAACTTCTGGCCAATAGGATGTTAGAGAAGGTGCAGTGTGCGGCTTTTCCCCTTTTCCAGCTCCCTGGGAGGCGACCGCGGTGGCTGGAGCTTCAGCAGCTACTTTGGACTATGAGGTGCAGGCTAAGGTTGGCAGAGAGGTAAGCTCAAAGGGGCCAAGATGATCATGGGCCACTATCTCAGTCCATAATGCCTGTGCCTGGACCTTTAGAGCAGAAAGAAATAAACTCCTCTCTCACACAAGCCCACATTACTTTGGGTTTTCTGTCACTCACAGCCAAATCGAATCCTGCCCCACCTGTCTACACATCCTCCACCCAACCCCCTCCAACCTCCTTACCCCTCGTCTCCTATGTGATTACCGACCTCTGTGTCGCCTTTTTTTAGGCGCACTAGCTACGCGCCTTTATTTCAAGACGTCACACCCCGGAACCAGAGCGCAGATGGGACCCGCAAGGCAGTGACGCCCTCCCTGACCCTGCGTGCGCCACGGTCAGCGTCCTCGGAGGGTTTAGCGGCGTTAGAGGAAAGCACCGTCGTAGGCATGGCGATGAACAAGCACGTGGCGTCCGCCCACTACGACGACGACCCCTGGGTGCAGGAGCGTGCGCCCTCTCGGCTCGGAGTCTGCCTTGGGCCCTGCAAACTAAGTGAACGGACTGGAGCCGCGAAGAATACTCGCCGTGGCCGCGCGGAGCCCGCCGCCTCAGCCGCGCAGCTGAGACGCCCGGGTCCCGCGCCGGCGCGTTGAATCCCCTCCGTGCGGCGACTGGGGGATCCTGATGCTCGTCAGACGTCTTGAAAGGGGTCTCCTCTTCACCCAGATGCTCGGCACTGTACAGAAAGCACTCACTTGCTGTTTGTGCCACCCCCTGAGAAGGAAAGGAAGGACACTGACGGGCCAGGCAATTTCACGGGCGGGGCTGGAACCCCCGGCTTCGTGCCACCTTCGCCCTTCCCGGGGCCTCCTGCAAACCGGCCATGGAACGGCGCGTCTGTGAAAGGCACGAACCTATCTGCGTGCCCCTTTGGTTTGGTATTACTGGGAAAAAAAAGATAAAGTCTGTACTTTATGCAAACATCCAGGCGCTTTTATGTTAGCAAACAGTTTTGCCCCTCATCCGTCCCTGAAAAAAACCTCACTGTCTCATTCGTGGGGATGGGCTGCTTGGCCCTCACCCCGCTATCCGCCTAGATTTTCCTCTTAAGTACTGCCAAGGAGGTGCTCGCAATTTTCCAAAATGTAACCCTGACAGTCACCAAAGTAAACTAAATAATAAAAAATTAAAAGCAGAGCTGAAAACATTCCGAGAGCCGTGACCGTTTATCGTGAGCTCACTTCCTCAGAAGAAACAAGCGCACAAACAGCGGCCTGAGCACACACACTCCCTCCACCACCTTTCAGACATCCGTGTGTGTGCGTGCGTGTGTGTGCGTGTGTGTGTGTGTGTGAGAGAGAGAGAGAGAGAGAGAGAGAGAGAGAGAGAGAGAGAGAGAGATGCTCTCTTCCTTTTGTTGTTAACAATCTCAAAGAGTGCTTTAAAAACAAAAACGCTTTCCTGGAAGCCATCACAAGTCTTACCTTGGACTCAAAATTCTTTTCCAGTTCAGATCTTACACTCACGGTGACCCATCCGAGGACGGCGCACACGCCCCAGAGAGCGGAGTCTGGGACCCCGTGGAGGAAGTGACCAGGCTGATGACAGGGCAAGAAGACGAGGCCTGGGGGGGAAGGCCGGAGGCGCGCGGGCCTGACCCGGGCTGGAAGGACAGAGAGGAGGAAAGCCGAAGAGCAGCCCACGGGCCGCGAGGGTCTCTCCCGCAGGGCGCGTCTGGTGCGTCCCCTACCTTGGGAGAAGACGTTGGCGAGAGACGATCCGGAGCGACACAGGAGACGACGATGCAGGCACCATGTCCTCACCAACGGAGTCCTCGGTCAAGGGACAGGCACGGGGAGGAGGGGGCGGCTGCTCGTTCCCTGCGCATCTCTGCCCACTCGCCTGGGCACAGAGCCGAGCCACGCCGAGGGTCTCGTGCGGCGTTTCCGCTTGTGATGTGGCAACGAAAACCAGTCCCCCCCCAACCACACGGCACGTCCCGCCTCGCCTCCGGGTGGGCGGCTGCTTTCGGGGTGACGTTTGTGACATCTCTGAAAGCACGGGGACGGGTGCTGAAGGAGCACCCAGCGTTACTTACGTCCCGACGCCCGGGGGTTGCCCAAGCCCTGGGCTTCGAGCGCCGTGGTGCCAGCAGCAGGCGACTTGACGGAGGCGCAGCCCGCGCCTGAGCGCGCGCCTCTCGGTGGGAAACAAAGCGCGTTGGGTAAACTCGAGCAACGCGCTACGTGCAGGGGAGAATAATCCACTTATTCCAACGTCCTCCTGAAAACGGTTGCTTGGAAAAGGTCCATACAGGCCTGTCAACCCAAGAGAGCCAAGGCAGTTGCCAGGCCCTGTAAACGGTGGCTTCTGTCCCCTTGATCCGAGTCATACACACGGTTTGGGGTGTCAGTGTAAACGGGGCCGCTAACGCACAGTAACGGCTGACGCTGTCACCAACGCATGCAAGCGAGGAAATTCACAGTTACGATTCCCATTGCCACCGTGAGCCAGCCACATCACGTGACCTGTTTGTCGCTGCACTGCCAAATGCCGTGTTAACGTTTATGGTCTCCGTTACATACGTGTGATGCGAAAAGGTTACAGCCGGAGAGGGAGTCGTAATTCGGGATTTTATGATAGGTATGACTTAAAAGTGAGTCTAAAATGGCTACTCTTTTTCTTTTGGGGTTCTGTTGTTGTTCTGGTTGAGTCTGTTTTTCGTTGACTTGGATTCTCAGAACCGTCTGGCGGATTCTTTATTTCAATACAGAGATTGATTATATACTTCTATTAAAAAAAAATATATCCATTAAGCCTATGATGGGAAGAGGGGCTGCGGAGATACAGAGGTAACGAAACACCTTTCCTGTTCTCCATTGCTCCATCTAGTTGAGAAGGCCCTATATATACAAATAATCTTAACACATAGTAGGGCCACGGAAGCCACAGGAAGCGCAGAAGCAAGTACTTGATGGAGAGGAGAAAGGGAAAGGAATTAAAATATATTAACCTTACACTACCTACCAATGTACTAAGCAGCTTATGGACATTTAATAAGAAAGACGTCTCATTTTACAGACATGTATACTGAGGCTCACATAGCTCCTGGGTAGTAGAAGCAGGGTCTGAACTTAGGTTCGAATAGCTCGAAGCTCACACTCTTTTCTACCAACTCGAGCAGGATTTTCTAGCATCCCAACCTAGCTCTTGAAGAATATGTAGGTTCTAGTTTTGAAATCCTTGTTTGATTTTCCCTTCTTAATAAAGCAAAATACATTTGATATTAAAAACTCAGGAAACGGGAAGTGGAAGAGAGAAAAAAAGTACATGCAGGAAAATTGCCACTCTGAATATTTTAGTGTCTTTCCTTTGAAGTATTTTTTCTGAATGAGGGCTTGTTTGTTTATTGTTTATCCCACAAAGCACTATTCTTTTACATGAATGTTTCACGGTTTTTCCTCCTCATTTATTGTAAACCATTCCGGAGGGGAGAGGACAACAGGTGAGTGGGAGGTAAGAGGAGAGGTTTGCGGGGTGGCAGGCCCAGCAGAGACGCCCTGGACGCCCAGCGCACCACAGAGCTGGACCGACGCGCCCGAGAGGGTGGGCCCCGAGCGGCGCTCTCTGAACGCCTGGCTTCGGAGCTAGGACTTTGTTCTCTGAGCCAACTATCTGCACACTCTGCATACAGATGGCAGCCAATAAGTGTTAAAGGCGCCTGAACGGGAAGACGCGGAAGGCTTCTGATGGAGGCACGGCACAATCACGGCTGTGCTTTGGGGCCATTATTCAGGCAGCTGTTCCAGGTGGGGTGCCAGGGGGCAGGTGGGCTCCTAGCACATCCGCGATGGAAGGTCTGGGAAGTCTGAGAGAAGGAGGGTCTGGGATGGGGGAGGCGGAAGAAAGAACGTGGATGAGTGAGACACAGACATTCTCCATGAAGCTGTGCAAACAGTGTGACCCCAAACTCCTTCAAAGGCAGGAGGCCAGCGAAAGCTCTGGGTTGTCAGGGCTAAAAATAAAATTGAAATGTTTCCTGTTTGGTTTTTAGATTCTCTTTTGAGACCCATTTCAGGTAAGACAAAATGACATTACTATCCTGAGACCAATTTGCAATCTATTTCACTAACCTTGTGTGTTTCTATCACCTCTAATGTATAGGCTAAGCATCTACATGACCGCGCCCTGGCACAGAATTCTCTTTTCTTCCTCCCTGAAGCTGGGGGCGGAAGTGGCAGGTGACCCTGACATTGAGGCTGGACTTCACAAGTGGTGGGAGTGAGAGCACAGTGAACCGCAGCCCTGGGGGTACGTGGCTGGCAGGCACCCCCGTGTGGCTGTGTGACCTGCATCACGTCGCGCACGTGCGTTAAAGTTACTTATTCCCGTATCTCACTCCTCTCGGAGACCACGCGTTGCTTCAGAGCAGAGCAGAAACCATGTGCTGCCTTTGTATTCTAAGCACCTGGCGGGCAGAGCAAGCACCTGATACAAAGGGGTCTTGAATGAAGGCATCGACCGCAAGAAATTGCGTGGGTGTGACATTATGTAGACGTGCACATACACGTATGTGGTGCATGTACGTATCTACTCACCTATGCATGAGTATATGGAGATGTGTGTATATATTCATGTGGCATACCTATTCATCCATTCAAGTCTACTTTCCTCTAGTCTGGCTGTACTGCCCCCACTCCTGACCATACGCGGCTTAAGAAAGGGATCTTGGCTACCCATTACTGTGCGCTCTTACTAACAGGTAGGCCTGGCTTCACGCAAATATTCTGAAAGAAAGTCCCGACAAGTCAGATTTTTCTGCATTAAATCCGATTCTAAATGTACCAGAGAAGTCTCTTATTTGATGTCTACTTCACGCGTACCTTTTGCAAAATCGTCAACCTTAAATGATCTCTGTCTTCAAGTCCACGTTGGGTACATCAGGTGTGCTTAAAATTGGGCATGCCTCCGCCCTTCCACTTCCGACTCTGTCCGTCCCCCAGGGCCAACAAGGCGAGGGTGTCCCTTGCTCGCTTGCGCAGGGCGGCAAAGGATCCACGTGAGGGTGTTCCCGGGCCCTCAGCCACTGGGGTCCTCGGTGCATAATGAGAACGAGTATCATTTGGATGATATTAAGCACAGAAGTTTTACAAAACAATGCAAATAATTCGACGTCTGTTCCATTAAACCCGCCAACAACACATCACATTGAAGCAGGGTGGTAAGACCAGGACAGCGGGAGACGAGAGGCACTGGGAGGGAGACGGCAGGCGCGTGGGGGTCTTCGGTTTGGGACCGCAGCATCTGTTTTCCTCCAGAGAGAAAGGGAGGGAGATTTCGGCCTGTGGCCGAGGCTGTCTGGGCAGGACCTCCGTACCTACTTGCGGCACGCGCTGTGGACGTCTCTAGTAGACCTGGAAAGGATTTTGGGGGAGAATCTGCACTTTGCTAGGGGTGTCATAACAAAACGCCACAGACGAGGCGGCTTAACGCACGGAAGTGGAGTTTCCCACAGTCCCGGAGGCTGGAAGGCTAAATCGAGGTGTTGGCAGGTTTGGTCTCTCCTGAGGCCCCTCTCCTAGGCTCACGCGCAGATGGCTGCCTTCTCGTGTCCTGTGCACATGCATCTCTGGTGTCCTTTTGTGCGTCTGTCTTATGAGGACACAGGTGAGATTGGACTAGGCCCACTCTAATGGCCTCATTTGAATTTCACCTCTTCGAGGCCTTATATCCAAATATAGTCACATGCTGAGATGCTGGCAATTAAGGCTTCCACATATAAAAGTTTTGGGGGGGGGTGGGGGAACACTTCAGCCCATAACACGGGAAGTATGCTCCGCAGCCCTGAACACAACATCCTATCCAAGTTATACAGAGACTGAGGACCAGGAGAAGAAACACCTGCCTCCAGTTCTCTCTTCCCGATAATAGCCAACTGGTCAGGAAAAAAAGATCTGCTCCTCCCGTGTCCCTTGCCCAGGAGCAGGGCTGTGAGCCTGAGACCTGTCTCTAAGATACGGAACGTCCTCCCCGGGAGCAAAGCGGCTCCCCTCACCCCATGTAATGAATTCTCCACGCTGGAGCCATTCCCTGCTGCAGACTCCCACTGCCTTCCCCTCCACCCACCTCTGGCCCTCAGCGGGCACAGTCAAGCCCAGGTTGACGCTGACGGGCGATTATGCAGACCCATGAATTCATAATTCAGAATAAACCCATCAAAACATTTGTTCTTACTTTTAACCCCATTGATCCCCAAGTGGAAACGTTAAGACACAAGAGATAAATATGGCAGACAAAAGTGTTCCCACAGCCTTTAGCCCCTTAAACATTCTAATCTCATTGAGGATATTTATGCCTGGCCAAACACTGCCGCTGGGGGCTGGGCTCCCGCCGGCTGCCCCCGGCAGCGAGGCCGGCTTTGTAGAGACCAGCTGCCTGTTGCTATGGAGATTTGGTTACGGAAGGGCTACGCAGGGCACCTAACTCCAGCTCTTTTTAACCAAACCACATGCTTATTAAAAGAAAGGAGAAAGTTTCCATTAAAAAATCTGGGCTGATTACATTTGGAAACTTAATAACATGTCTTGACTCAAATAACTCCCACTGAACTGAACCCCAGCGGGACTTAAGAGTTCACCAAGGGAACAAATATTGCTGATGAAACTTGGCATCTTAACCCCGTTTAACATTTTAATTAAGAAGGGAAAATTCGGTGTCACTTGCTTTTCTTCGGTTTCCAGGAGCGGCAGGGGACATGCTTGAGAATTCCTCTAAGAGTACAGCGGTGGCGGAAAGAAATACATTAGCTAATTAGGGATGATGCACAACATCTATATACAAGATATATACGCTGCTTTTTTGTTTTATTGGCCAACTTTTCTACTGCCCCACTCTTTCCAGACGGGATCCCTCAGAAGAGGATGCGATAGTACCTTTCTTCCTCTTCCTTAAAAAAAACAAAACAAACAAAAAAAACGGGTGCTTGAGAGCTAAATTGTTGCTTGAGTCTTTTACTCCGCACAGCTAGAGAAAGACAAGGACACAGGCACATGCTGTACAGCCCTGTTTTTGGGAAATGCCCAGAATTTCGCTTTAGAAATTTAACTTTAAAAACTTTTCCCCAAACCCTCGTTTCATAACCATCAAAAACTCATCATCTTTATTAGCATCTCCTTTTTTTTTTCTTGCCAGGCCGGCACCCTGGGGAAAGTTTCTTAGGATGGCCCGGGTTACCCCGAAAATATTATTGTCACTGTTTTGCAAATGAGCTTGTGAAAGGGAGTTTAAAACAGCACCCAGGCCCAGGGCTTCGGTCAGGCACTCCCGCCCACGCGCGCTCCGCGGGGCTACCGGTTTGGCCAAAAGCTGAAATAAGAAAAAGTAGTCCAATCGGTTTCTCCAGAGGATGCGCAGAGATTTTCAGTATCTTTCCAAACTCAAAAAGGAGCTGGCAGAGACCTTTGCTTCGTTTTATTTTGCTTGGCTTTGGAACACTCAATCAACTCTCGCCGGGAGTTTTTTGTTACTTTTAAGCCCGCTCCTTCTTTTGACGGCGCTTCTTCTTCACCCCAGCTCTGTGCTGCCCAGAGCTCACGTCCTGGGAACGCTCCCTGCCCGGTCGTCCTGCGGTCTCCCGCGGGCCCCCAGGGAAAGCAGCACCCAGCAGCCCCCCCCCACCTCTTGGGGCCCCAAAGGGATGGGGAACAACTGAACTATGTGTTAATTGCGTTAAGGCGCTTTCGCTAATGAAATAGTGGCATTCTCCATAGCAACGGTGATTAAAAGACGCAGAACGGCGGGGCCTCCAGGGCCTGTCTGTCTGGGAGGTGACTGCCACTTTACAGAACAATCCGGTGCAGAGAGAAGTTTATTGTGCACATTCTGCCTGAGCTGACTGCTCAGGTCACACTCCCCAAAGCCGCTTTCAGGCCGACGTGAGGGAGGGAGCCCGAGGTGTTTGCTGCCTGGATAGCGGGTGGGGGATGAGAACTGGAGCTTGGGGGGGGCGGGGGGCGGGGGGGGGCTGAAGTCGGCTCTAGCTCCGTTCAGGGGATAGGGAGGAAAAACCCAAAGTTTGCAGCTTGAATGTTAGTTGGTCTTAAAGAAGCCCATGCTTCATTTAAACATCTTTAAAAATGCTCGCTGAGATGCCAGAGGGGGTAAGGTAAATTCCCTTTCCATTTTTGGCATTTTTCTAAAGCACACGATTCCTGTTTATTCACTGTAGGGTGAGTGATTTTTGAAGTTGGGGGCGAGGGGTAAACATTATCTGGACGAAAACACTGACGGACTGCGGGATCTCAGACGGACGGCTGGGAGGCATCTGTTCGTCTGCCTCGTCTGTCTTCCTTTTCAGGCCGGTCCCTTTTCTCCTCTCTTCCCCACAGGTAATCAAAGGCACAGCAGCTCAGAACGCACAAACATGCTGAGACCAACACGGGTTTGCACAGGGTCCCACTTCTGACGCAGGCACAGAGAAGGGAATGACGACAGCTCCCTGGAGACGGAGCCCCTGAGCCAAAAGTTGGAGGCCCCAGGGATAAAGGCACATTGTGGACTATGAGAAGAAACGAAATACATTGTGATTTAAACATCCAAACCTCTAAACCAAAGTCTGGACATGACAGAATAGCTTTTTAAATGTACCCCGTTTGAGAGCATCGGCCCTGGAGGCTGGAGGCCTGTGTTGGCACACGGGCTCGCTCTGCACCTCAGGTGTGCGACCTCAGGTAAGTTACTGAATCTCTTGCAGCCTCCGTTTCTCCCCTTGGGAAACAGAGATGAGAATTATGTAAAGCATTACTTCCTGGCACAAGGTCGATGCTCAAAACTGTCACAAGCACTGCTGTATTATTACAGGTAAGGCTCCATCCACCATGATCGCTGAGCAGTCCGTGGTTCCACGAAGGGCTCTTCTTTACCTTCCTCTAATCTCCCTCATACCTCTGGGCTATTCTGATGAGGCCTGGTCGTGCCTAGCTGGAGGGATCAAAGCCCCTGCACCAGGCACTGCCAGGTCAAGCAGAAAAGCAGAAAGGGCCAGTTGCTGGGACAAACGACTGAGAAATCAAACTTAAAAACCTGTTGGGGACCGGAAAAGTTGTAGGCTTCGGGGCTGGAGCAGGAAGAAGGGCCACAGTCGCTGGCCTGGGGCCACAGGCCAGGGCCTCTCTGCAGAGCTGGACGTGCAGAGCAGGGCGGCCTCCGCAGCACCCAGCAGACAAAGACAGCCTCTCAGGGATGCTCGCTTCTCCTTTTATTAAGAAAATGGAAAAGATAACGTCCTTAAAAGGCCTCGAAGTGCTTACATTTCTCTAGAAAATAAAGTGCTATTTATACTGGCATAAAGTATAATTATTCACACTTTTAAAAGTGTTTGAAGAAAACTGGATGAAGTCCACAGATCTAAATATTTATAATGCCAAGAAATCTGTGTGCTACTGTGATTTGTTTTCTACTTAGAAAAATAACTCATTTTTATATTATGATGCTAGAATACTATTACTCAGACTTTCTAATCCTCAGGGAAAACTCCAAAATGGAAACAAAAGCTAATATACAAATTACTTTGGGCAAAGAGGCTTCTAATTACACTTTGTATGCTGGCCTACTTCTGGGTATTTAATATGAATATGCAACAGCCTCCAAAGATATTTACCGATATAACTGGAGGAGCAGCAAAGACAGAAAGAGGAAGATGACATCTGTTGTGAGACCAGGCCATCCTGAAGGCAGATGGTCCTTCCTATGTGGTCATCTGTACCCATAAAGTGTGCTACTTCAGTGTGCTCCAAGGACAACAGCATCTCCTTCACCTGGGAGTTGGTTGGAGATTCAAAATTTCAACACCCCACCCGCCCACCCACCCATCCATGTCTACTGAGCCAGAATCTTCACTTTAACAGATCCCTAGCTGGGGCTCGGGGAATTAATGGTCCACACAGGGTTTGCACATAGCAGAGTGACAAGGCTCATAGTCACCCAGTTATAGACTACATTTCCCAGCCTCCTTGTGTGCCGGGTGTGGCCATATGACTCAATTCTGGCCATTGGCAGGCGATCAGTAGTGATTGTCCAACTTCCAGGGACTGACCTTAAAGGGCAGGAGGCTGCCTCCTCCCTGGCCCCGTCCGTTTCGTGCCAGCTGGATGTGAGCCTCATGGCAAGAGATGGAGCCATCGTCTTAGATCACAAAATGGCATCGCCATGCTGAGGATGGCAGTGCAAAGCAGAGGCCTAGACACCCGATAGTCACGCAATTTATCACACCCGTCACCTCCCCATCACTGCAATACAGCGTTATTTCTTGTCTTTTATGATACCACCTTAGTTGTAATCTCTATATGTGTTATTTCTCATTAAGACTGAGCTTTTTGTAGACAGGCAAAATCTTACTGACTTTTATACTTTTTACATCGTCTAGTTCTATGTCTTGCCTATAACAGGTACACGAAATGCTCAGCTAAATGAATGAGCAAACAAAGGAATGAATGAATGAATGAATGATTTATTATCAAGAAGTACCTACTGACCTACCACTGGCCAAAGATGATACTCTAAGAGTTTCAATAAGGATAATAATTTCAATGGAATTAAAACTCATTGAATATGTTCAAATATGTCAAATATGTTTAAATCCATGAGACCTTTATATATTATACATACGCTCCTAATTGGCCACCTTCGGAGAAAAAGAAACAATTTATTATCATAAAAACTGGTAAATAAAAGGAAAAAAAACCTACCACTTATTCATTTCCTGTGTGACCGGTACCATAAGAGTAACCAAGTAGTAGATGAAGAGAATTTCCTCATAACCTTATTCTAGGAAATGAATACATGATAGAGTATCACCACTGTGCAAACCCTCCCCTGATGAATTAGTGGACCTAGGCACAGAGCATGAACGGCTGCTAACAGCACAGAAGCGGAAACAAGAAGACTTCATATTGCCTCCTGGGTTGAGCCTGAGTCTTACGAAGCTCCTGGATCCAGCTGCCAGGATGCAGGAACGTGGGGCACAGAGGGACAGGTCGCACTACACGTGCGCAGCTGGCAAAAATCCTGACTTCAGGAAACTACCGACGGTCAAATGAGTCGTGTTCTTCAATTGTTAAAAAAAAAGAATGAATGAATGAATGAACGTTGGAGGAAATCTGTAGATTAAAGGAAGTAATGGGCAGGTATTCTAAACCACGGCATAGGACGGCAAGGAAGCAAATACCGTAAAAGTGGAAATGGCAGTCGTTTTGGGGGAGGAAGATGCTCGTGACGGGGACAGGAAACAGGAAGGGCCAGGGTAACTGGTCAAGTGATATTTCTTGATCTGCGAGGGATTTAGAGAAGCGTTTACTTTATTATTGGTTATTGAGCTATGTTTTTAAAGGTGTACTCGTAAGTGACTTCCCATTCATGGGGATCATGCTGAGGCGTCATGATTGTCACTCCATGGCTGTGCAGCCTATGGAAAGGACACCAAATTGGCCATGTTCTCTCGGCAAATCTCAAACCAGGAGAAAGAAGAACGTTTAAGGTTGAACAGAGCCAGTCCAGCCCTTTCATTTTACAAATGGGAACACTTGCGTTCAGAACTCCTAAGTCACATGTCATCCATACCCTGTATTTCCTGTCGGACCCAGGCTCTCTTCCCCCTGTGGTCCATCCTGCTTGGCCATACTGTCTCTGTCTTACCATAAGAATTAAAATATGAAAACATCTTGGTTTTCCTGCTTCTTTCTTCACTCAACTCTGCCAGGATACTCATTCATGATCAAAGAACCCGATTCGATATCAGTTTAAGATAATATTCATTTACCTTTACTGAGCTTTACTATATAAGGACCAAATCTTCTTTGAAAAAGAACTGAAATAAAAAATAATGCATGTACGTGGTGAAAAGTCCAAACAGTAAAAAAGAGAAAAATATATAAGATGAAAATTAAAGCTTGTTTCCAGTTTCTCGTTTCTCCATTCTCAAATCATAACTATTACAGCTCCATGTGCACCTCCAGAAAACAATTTATGCAAGTGCAGCATATATATGTGCAGTCCTTAGAATTATTTTTACAAAATTGCACACTATCTACAGACTTTGCATTTTTCACGTAATGTATTTTGAGAAAATTTCTATTTTAGCACATATAGCTCACCTCATAATGGACTAATATTCCATTATATAGCTGCTCCATAATTTATTTAACCAGCTTTTTGATACTCATTTAGATTCTTGCAATTTTGTGCTACCACAAACATGCTGAAGTGAATATCCTGGCACAGACTGTTGTATAATTTTGCACGTCTGTGCATGGGGTAGATTTCTTAGCAATGGAATTGCGGTTAGAAGAATATGTGCATTTTGGATTTTGAGAGATTATCACCAAAATACTCTCCACATTTTTGCAATGTTTTTTGCTCCTCACGATAATCTATTCAGTGCCCATTTCTCCAAATCATTCATAACACTGATTATCACATGGTTACATTTTTGACAATCTAATCGTGAAAAATTGTACCTCACTGATAGTTTGACTTGTATTTCTTCACTTGTGAGTGAAGCTGCTTACATTTCATGTGCTTATTGGTAACTATTATTTTTTCTGTGAATTACATGTTCAAATCCTTTGTACATTGTTTTTCTATCAGGCTTACATTTTTTTCTTAAAGGAATCAGAAACATAGAACACTGACTTAGCTGCCCACAAGGATACTGTCCTTTCTTATTATTACCAAAGGATTAACCGCATATGGCGTAGCGTTAACTTCTGTATTTTGTGATTTGTTTACTCTGAAATGCTTACTGTTACACAGTGTGGTCAGGTCACATACGAAAGAACTAGTCATTACACTTTATCAATTTTCAGAATAATTTCTGACATTTTGTTAGCCATAAAATTTAATCTCTTTCCTAATACAATAATTTTGTCATTATGCATTTTTATTTAAGCTCAGCCCCTCCCAAATCTAGCAAAAGATGATCATATGAGCACTTTCTACTACTTCGCACATTCATTAAAAATATATCATAAACAAACCACACCCTCTGAGACCCTATTTTCCTATCCATACAAGGAGGGGATTGAACTCAATGTCCCCAAAACTGCAGTTCCTTGTAAACCTAACTTCCTATGAAGCCATGCCTGCAACCAGAACTCAAGCCCAATTAGTTTAGGCCTAAAACAAAGCCCAGCTTCATGGAAGGAGAGTAATGTTTAACATGATAATCTGACAACAGGTGACCAAAGATTCTTGTCATTAGTCTTATGGTGATGGGACACGTAAGAAAGACACTGGACTCCACGTGACCTTCACAGTTTCCAAAACCTTCTTTGCAGCCATAGGCTGTAGCCACTCACACTCCAGAATTATTCCTTTTTTTTTTTTTGCTGAATCCTAAGTGAGATCCTAATTCCCTGTGTGCGTGTAATTGCCCCAAATACCAACTGAAAGTCTAAATCACACAAGCAAGTTCCCACATAGTGTGCTCTTAAACTGAAGAACCATTTTCAGGAAATACATTGTTGGCGATAGTGTTAGTACTTTTATTAAGAGACTATTGCATGTGCTGCAGGATAAAGCAAATGAGTTGGTATCACTGGGAACTGGAATTTTTCAATGTAGAGAAAAAAGATGTAGGTAGATGTAAGATTGAACTGGCTAAGTAAAATCTCAAGAGTTCTAAATTTGAATTGAAAATGTCATCATGAAGTCATGATGCAGTTTATTGGGGGCGGGGGGGTGCGGTAAGTATTTCCTAAGTCTGTCTTTTATAAAGGCTTAAGATAATCCCCAGCCCATTAGTAATGCGGCTTCTGAGCATTCCTTTGTAGCCTCCAAGCATGATTTCTCAGTAAAAGGAACTAGGACTCCTTAGAGAAGTGGCTGGTTCCAGGAGTGAACAGAAATTTGCAAGAGGAGCTTGGAACAACTCGCCAAAGGCAAAGAGGCTATTGAGGACTCCTATCGGCATCCTGTGAAGAGGCCACAGCAGTAAACTTGAAAAGGCTCCCGTTGCCCAAAGGTAGGATAATCGAGCAATCAATTTAGGGTAATAACTGCAGTGGATTAAAACCCAATCAACTCTCGTTTAAATCCATGCATTCATAAGATATTTTTTAAAAAAACAAAAAACAACTAATTGGTTACCTTTGGAATATGCTAGGAGACCAAGTCTTTCTTTTGAAAATTTCTAAATAAAGAGTAAGAACAAAGCACTTGGCCTGGCTTTCCTATATGAACTGTACTTTGAGGTTGAATAGTTGAGAAAGGTAAGTTACCATTATGAATAACAAGTTAAAATTAGAGCATCTCCATCTCAACCCCAAGTAAATAATGGATCTAGGCAATGATCACTAATGGCTGCTAATATCAAACAAAAGAATAAACAGACATTTTTTAAAATTATTATTTATTATTATTTTATGCCTACAGAACGTGGCCTTCCTAGGTGGTCTCCCATCTAAGTACTAACCAGGCCCAACCCTGCTTAGCTTCCAAGATCAGACATTGGGCTTATTCAGGGTGGCATGGCCACAGACCATGGACTATGGCTCCACTGGGTGTGAACCCAGGACCTTCTGTGTGTAAAGCAGACGTGCTAACCACTACACTATGGAACCATGTCCTCAACCAGACATTTTTGACTCTTTTTGGAAGAACACGCTATCACCTATGAAGGAGTCTTATGAAAAAATTTGAACCTGGCTTTAATTAAGCCTTGAGATCTAACTAGCAATTTACAAGAAGTACAGGGGAAAGAGATCACATTAAATGACACCATGGGGGGTGTAATCACCCAAACCTGGACTTCTGGAAACGCTGCAGAGCCAAGTTTCTTCAATGAATAACTTCTAAGAAGGAAAACAAAATGTGCAGAGGGGATTTATAGATTAAGATGAACTTAAGAGACATATTAACTGATTGTAATGTCGGGCCCTAATCTGAACAAACAATCTGTAAAACCATTTACAATTGAGGAAATTGAACACTGAACTGATATTTAATGGTATTAAAGAATTACTGATGAAGGCAGAAATGGAGATGTGATGAGGAATGCTAGTGGTTTTATGGTTATTTTAAGACCTTTAAATCTTTTAAAAATACACACCGCCATATTTATTAATGAAGTGATATTAAAATCAGTTTTATTCAAAATAATTCAGGATGGGGAGGGGAGTTGAGGCAAGGGGAACAGATAAAACACCGAACATGATAGTTGAGGCTGTGTGATAGGTACATGGGGCGGGGGGTGCTCATGAAATGATTCTAATTTATATGTTTGAAATTTTCCATACGACAAAACAAATTTTTAATGGAAAAACCAGCCGGTCCACGGATGCTAGTCTCTACTTTCTGATCTGACGCGGAACCACCATGACCCCGCGGACACCTTTCAACAATCCTGGTAAGCTAACGCCGCCTGCAACTTCAGTCCCACCTGCGAAAGGCTGACATTCCTGCAGGTGATGGGCTCTCGCCACGCCCTCCTGTACGAAAGCCTCTTTGACTTAAAGAAATACACCCTGACCAAAGACGCCCTGGGGAGTACCCCTCTACACACACCACTCACACACCCCTCTAGGACAGGGGTGGGAAATGAGGGTATTTTAATGACAATTATTGAAGTCCAACTCCCTCCATTCTATCATCAAACTCTGAAAACTCAACATTCCCTCCTTTGGGAGTCTTCATCCCTAGAGAGAGGGATGCTTGTTTCCCAGAGTAACAGCGGACAGTATTTTCAAGAGGTTTAATTCAGCCTTCACCTTGGATGTGTCACCGAGGTGTGGTGGCACACACCGCGATCATCAGAGGCTCCCCTTCCACCCTCAGACTATGGACTTTTCTTCCGACCGGTCACTGTATTCCCTCATATTACTGTTCGGCTTCTTGTAAGTTGCTTGGTTAAACAGACAGAGAATAGTGATGCAACAGTCATTTTAGCCTACAAACAAGACATTGTCCCTATTGCTAAAATGCTTGTATCAGAACTCCTCCCTGCTTCCGCAGAGGGACACTTTCTTAGTGACTGCTGCTTCTGTGAGGCTGTACCCTTTAAACAGTTTGCAACATAGAATCAAAAGGACATTCTCATTTATCATAGGCTATTTTCAATTATTATAGAGTAATATGATATATCGATACCATAAAGTCATATATACATTCACTTAAAGGGTAAATTATAATTGACTCATATAGGCTGGAAACAAGTTCATTGTGTTCTCCAATTCTTTGTAATCGCCAGCTTCTTTTTCTACTGGAAAATGGGACAGAGGAGGATGGCTGACTTGCTTAATTGGCGGGCAAACATGCATGAGCCCACAGCAGCTAAATGCACTCAACAAGTGGTCCTAGACTGGAAAATACATAACTATGGAAGACGTTATTGGTAAAATTGGTAAAATTAGATATATTTTAGGTAATAGCATTGTACCCGTGTTTAATATTCTCATTCTGATCATTGTATTGTGATTATTATTTGGGGAGGGGAAGGCAAAATAATAACAACTGAACCTGGGTAAAAGGTATGCAGTGGTTCTTTGTACCATTTTTTGCAATTTTTCCATAAGCCTGAAATTATTTTAAAAATACAGGATTTCAAGTCACGAAGACAAATCTGAGAGCCAGGCCCGCGGGCACTAGAACCCAGCACTTCCGCGTGGAAATCCCCGCGTGGAAGTCCGGCACTGCCTGTGAACCACACGGAGCGTGCAAGCCCTGGAGGGGAATGCATCACGCGCATCACGCCCCGCCCCGAGGGACCAGGGATCCCTCGTCAGTGCGGGGTGGCATCAGAAACTGGAGCCGGCAGCACTGTCTTAGGCCAGGCGCCTGGGGACTCTCATTACCAAAACAAAATAACAGCCATCGGAACAAAACAAATATGCTGTACGGTTTAATCTTTATTTTTATTGGATTTGGTAGGAGCCGTAAGGTCTGGAACAGTGGGCCTTTTGGGGAACTTCTTATTTATTAAAATGGCCTGGACACTGGCTCCTATTATTCTTTCCCTCCCTTTGAAATGGGAATGGAAAGTCTGGTAAATGGGCGGGGGCAAGGTCCAGGTTCGCGTAACTAGCTGCTCTCATACGTACGTTTCCTTTCGCGCTCCAATACCAAACTGTCCTGTGATTTACCGTCTTGAGATGCTCGGTTCTCAGCTACCGCTGCTGGCTGACAGCGCTGGGCCAAGCAGAACACATGATCTTTGGTCACACCAATAAACGGAGCAAAGTTTCTCTTGGAAAGCTTTGTCTAGAACCTGATAGATATCGTAAATTTACCACATGAATCTGATTCACCTTTCTTAGAAGAGAGGTGGATTTCTGCCCTTAGAATTTACATTTTGTTATTCGGCAAGCTCCACACGGTGTTCTACACACTGAGATGCATCTTCACGCAACAACGGCACAACGGATGGCCAGGCTGCTATGTCCTCGCGTAAGCGTAATTTTAAAAATTTGTTTACAAATTTAATTGTGGTAAAATACACAGAAAATTCACCATCTTAACCAATTTCAACGGTACAGTTCAGTAGCGTTAGGCTTATTCACATCGCCGTGCAAATCAGTGTCCAGAAGTTTTCTGAAGCTACGTACCCACGAAACAATTCCCCCTTTCCCACTGCCCCTAGCTCCTGACAACCACGGCTGACCCTCTGCTCCATGAATATGACTACTCTAGATATGTAGGTGGAATCAAACGGTATTCGTCTTTTTGTGACTGGCTTATTATCTAGCACACGTCCTCAAGTCTCACTCACGTTGTAGCACGCGTCAGAACTTCCTTCCTTCCTTTTTAAAGGCTGAATAATACTCCATTGTGTGTATTCACATTTTGTTCTCCCATTCATGTGTGGACAGACACCTGGGCGGCCCTCGCCCCCTGCCGATCGTGAATAATGCTGCCATGAAGACAGGCGTGCGAATCTCTCTCGGAGAGCGCACTTTCCATTCCTTTGGATAGATGCCCAGAGGTACAATTGATGCATGGTACGGTCATTCTGTTCCTCGGTTTTTGAAGAACCATCACGCTGTTTTGCACAGGTGCACCATTTCACATTCCCAGCGACAGTGCACGAGGGTTCCAATCTCTCTGCACCCTCACCAACACCGGCCATTTTCTCTCTTTTGGTAGTAGCCATTCCAGTGGGTCTGAGGTTAAAATGTTGAGTTGAGTGTTTGATGGTACAATAAAAGGCTCACCCAGTCAAAGAAGTATCAGGAATCAATGAACAGGGACACAGGGCATTATCTTATCTTAGGAAGAAATGTCCTTTGCCCGTTATGCCCTGGCCGGATTAGAGAGAAAAGGCTGGAGCTGCCCAGCCTGGCACGTTCACAGTTTCATTCGCCTCCCACACACCTTCCTGTCACTGCGCCGCGAGGGCCCTCCCTGACCACGCTCTCCAAAGCGGCCCTGTGCACGGCTGAGCACAGCCCCACCCGCCTCCGTGTTCGTGTATTTGCACGCCGTCATCCTCTCTCCCACTGCCCATGTGACAGCCGGTGACCATGAAGGTATCTGTCAGTCTGGTAATGTACGAAACCACAAACCCGTACCTCCCCACCCCACACCCGCCCGTCCATTGGTCTCAAATGAACACACACACAAGCGGGCGGCGTGAAGGGTGCATGCCTTGCGGATAATCCCCAGTCGCGGTGTGCTAAAAAGCAAGCAGACGGGCGTTCTTCTAAGGGTATACAGAAAAACTCGTTTGTGCACGTCAAACTTACAACTCTTCTTTCTGGGTTATTTCCATTTTCGTCACGTGTTAAGAGCTTGCCAAGGTCCACGTGATCCCCTTTGGGCTGGTGTCTCGGAAATGCTTCTTCAATATCCCCGCCGAGTGCTGTGACACTCAGTCTGAGCGGCAGGGCCCGCCCGGGGGCTCGGACACCAGGTCTCCGTGTCCACACGACACCAGCACGCCTTCTCGGGAGGCTTTCTCAAATGGGTCCGGTGTCCGGCTGGCTTTCTGAGAGTAACAGGCACCAGTGCTATGGGCCTGGTGGTGCTGACTTTCTCACGCCTTAAGGATTGCCGAAGGAAGGAGTAACGTGGATGCTGCACACACGTGCTAATTAGGAGCTGACGCCTGGTCTGGACCTTGCAGACTCGAGCCTGTGGGGCTGGAAGGGGCTGGGCACGACCGCTGAGGGAAAAGGCCAGCGGAGATCGAGGTATCGGCCACGCCGAGATGGAGCTTACGGAGGGAAGAGGTGGAGAGAAAAGGCTGAAAAATGAGGCGGGACACGCCAGGCGGGGCAGCTGGGACTTCATTCAGCAGGTGATGCGTTGCTGTCTCACGTTGGCACGGGAGAGGGACTGAGCGGATACGGGGTGCGTCAGGGAGATTAAACCGGTTGGGGGGGGTGGGGGTGTCGCTGGGGGCAGACTGGTTGACAGGCTTTTGCAATAATCCACATAAAAGGTACTGAGGGTTGGCACTCGTCCAATGAGGCCAGAAAAATGGCAGCATAACGCATGAGAGACAGAGGCTGTGTCGGGCCTGGGGACTGGGCAGCTGAATCATTAATCGATAATAAAATGCCACATACACACAGTTCTCTCCCTCGCAACTGCCTCTGTTGCATAAGAATTGATCCAGAGACAACTCAAATCTGAAAATGTCAAAGATAGGCGAATTGGGACACAGAATTTGTATCAAAAACATTGGCCAAATGGACCAAAAGGTAGGTTTACCTTTCCCCGTATATTTACTCAGAATTGAAAAAAAAGAAAGGCAAGGAGGTTTGTTTCTGCCCCCTGGTGGCTTTTGGGGAAATTTCACTGAAAGGGCAGAAAACGAAAGGGGATCAAAGTCTCCACTTCGCACTCAAGGTCAGCTGAGCAAACACCACTCTGAATGATAATCAAGACATTTCAGACTTTTCCCACTCTCTGCCTGAGGTTGGCCAGTGGCTGTCAGGCCACCGCCAGTGTCCTCTGCTGAGGGCGCAGGTGGCCCTGCCCACTTCCCAGCCGGCCAGGAGAGCCGAAGCAGAGACGGAGTGGAGCAGAGCTGGCCATGGGCTCTGGGAGCCGCCGCTGGACCACGGGCTGTGAGCACAGCGCTTCTGACAACGCCCAGCAAACAGCCCCGCTGGCCTCCACGCCACGTTCTGCTGCCCGGGGCTGGGCACACAGCGCCACACACAGCAGAACTCACTTTTAATCAGGCTGGAGAACATCAGGACGAATATGTAAATCTTTCTTTTTTTTTTGTGAAAAGCTACATACAAATCTATTACCCAGTCTCATCTTCCACCTCAGCCCCTCGCCCCCCCCCCGCACACCCCGCCTCCAGGCAGCGGTCCACGCTCTTACCTAATGTCACTGCTTTTCCGCTCTTACCTAATGTCACTGCTTTTCCGTTCTAAAAGCTGTGCTTTTGATTTCCTGACCCATTTGATAATGCTCTTCTGCTCACGGGTGACTCCGTGAAGAGCCAGTTTTAAGATGCAATGCCTCCTCTAGAATATGCTTCATGCAGAATGATGCATGAGGAGGAGGAAGAAAAGCAGGCGCCCTGGGTGGGTGGGGGGCAGATGAAAGGGCCCCCCGCCACCAGCCACCATCGGTTAGCTGTAGCTGGCCCTGAGGGCCTGCGGCCTGCTGGGGGAGCAATCAGCCGGCCCAGAAATGCCGCTGGGTTTCAGATACCCTGTTGTTAGTTTTGTCTCACACAAAACAAACAGAAATGCGCGTAATTGTATCAGACCTCAAAACCCGTTTTATTCCCCCATTATACCAAGGAAAGGCTGAATGGCGGCGCCCCTGGAGGGAGGCTCCTACGATGATTGTTTTCCCGAGAGAAAGGCAGCCGTTAGAAAGTTCTCGCCCTCCGAAGATTAGTGTCTCGCTTGTGGACCAGCTTTTAAAATGGACTCTAATTCCATGCTCCAACCTCATGACCCTGTTCCGAGACTGTAAACCTGCAGGTAACTGGAATTCACCCGGCAGCAGCCTTTTTATGGCTTTAATAAGTCTGAATGGAAACATTTAAATGCATTATACAAACTCCTGTATTGGAGCATGCCGAATGGACGTCAACTGCGTCCTTGACAACTCAGCATTGTCACCACCGATGTCAGCTGTGACCGCCCCGAAACTGGGCGCTCAGGGGCTGCCCAGCTGCTGAGCGTTCTATGCCTTGAATTAGCAGCGTTTGCTTTTTCTTTTTTTTTTTTTTCCTTTTAACATTTTGTTAAAACTTGACTTTCTTTCTGCTGACATCTGCTTTGGGCTGGAGAAGAGGGGAGTGGCGAGACGCCGGCCATCTCCGTGGGCGACGCTCACCGACCCCCACCGGCGGGGCCCCACATGCCCGAGTCACCTCTCCTGAGGGGAAGCTGAGGCCCTCGCCCAAGGTCACACAATTAGTAAGTGATCCCGGGACGCGGGGCCCCTCAGGCTTGCCCAGAGCCCAGGTGCCCCCCACTGTTTTTGAACCTGAGGCTGACAGAAGGGTCTGGCTGCCAGAGGAAGAGGCCTGACGTCAGCAGGCCCCACCCCACAGCCCGTCTTCCCTCTTGGGGTCCAGGCCACCCGCACAGCTGTCCAGGACGCAGTGACGGATGCTGACGTGCCCTCCCTCAGCGAGAACGGGGACATGGGGTCCGCCCTTCCACGCGTACACGTCATTTCCAGTTCGCGGTACCCTTTTGCTTTGGCACCAAAGATGTCTTCGTATGCCACACGGCCCAAGTGGCTTTCCCATGAGTCGGGCATGAGCTTTTCATGCCTGGACTCAGGCCCATTTTAGCTGCTAAGAGGTGAGCATGTTTCTCTTTTTTTTTAAGGCCACTTTTTGATATTCCACTTATGTTCCAGATGGCGAAGTGGCTAGATAAGCCGCCTGCCGATAAGTGAGGCCCAAGATCATCACCACTCACCGATAATGCTGACATCTCACAGTTCCTGTATCTTCTTCACAAAGGCAATAAAGGGGTTCTAGAGATGAAGAGCTGCTCGTTGTACTAAGTTCAAACAGCTCTCCAGATTTTTCCCCCTCTAAACGTGGATCCTTTATTTCCACACTTTCCTGACAGACTCTTTGGTGACATTGTCAGAAACAGTAATTACCTCCAGCGTGAACCACCAGCTGCTGTGGACGCAGAACTCAGTCCACGCCGTGGGCCACGCGCTGATGTTTTTCTGGCCTTCTTAGTAAAACAGCACATGGAACAGCATTAAGTGAATCCCAACGTGACTCTGAAGAGCGGGCAGACAGCCAGGGAGACTGGAGACGGTAGTTCTAAAGTTCTGTAGACGGTGTCCCTCCCCCAGTGCAGCGCTCCCAGTGGCCCCTGAACGTCACCAGAGCCCCCTGGGGCTCAGTCTCTCTCTCTCTCCCCCCCACCAGCTCTGCTCACCGGTGTCTGCACCAGCTTCGGTGACGCAAGCCGAAACTAACGTCTCCCTCGCTGAATCACCTGTTTCTGGAGAAGGTGCGTAAGCTCCCCACGTGGAAGGCAGCGACACGCAGTTTGGGTTGGAAGTAGGCAGTACTAGAAAAAACAAGTTACCGAAATCACCCTTAAAAATGCAAACAAGGAATAAAAGATCTTTTAAAAGCAGAGGTACAAATCAATCGTTTATCTTCCGGACTGACGCAGGAGGCGACCACCAGCTGCGTCTGAAACAGTGCGATGCTATGACGAGGAATTACTTTTCCCACTCTGCCTTGGCGAAGTCAGGTCACTACACATTTCTGGGTAGACTTTCTTTGGGAGATGCATTTAAATCCTTTTATTGCTAAAGATTCCGAAATTTTTTCTGTTGATATATTTTTTTCTATTCGATGAAAATAAACACGTCACTAGGACTAGAAACCTGAAAGAAAATTCAAGATGCAATATAAAAATGGAAATCAGGGCAGGAATCCCGTGTAAATACTTCTGAATTAATCTTTTAGTCATTCCAATCGCTCTTTTAAGAAACCTTTTCTCTGTACACAGTTCAGCTGTCAGTCATAACGGCACGGCAGTTATCTAGGGAAAACGACAGCCCCATGGAGATGAGATACCGCAAATTCACACGTACGCACAGCTGCACTTTGAGCAGGGACGGGTCTAGATGGCACAGTGGAAATTATGAGCAGCCAGAAAGTGTCAAAATGCGTTGCCCCAAACGTTGCCATAACCCCGCAGTTCTGCCACAGAGAAACCTAAAAAAGTACTGACCACCACCACGTCTAAATGTTTTAAAACCACCTCATTGCGGCGCGTCCAAACAGGACGTGCTGTGCTACTGGCGGTGTCCTGTAGCTGCACTGCCCAACGTGGCAGCGCTCGTGGGGCGCATCGCGTCCCCCCGAAAGGATACGGGGAGCCCTAACCCCAGGCGTCTGTGAATGTGACTTGGCTTGGAATTAGGGTCTTTGCAGATGTGTTAAGATGAGTTCATGCCGGATCAGCATGGGCCCTTCTAAGATGAGAGGGCACAGAGCAACGCACACGCAGAGGGAGGACCTCGGCCACGCGAGCACAGAGGCAGAAGTCGGGAATGATGCAGTGGCCAGGCAGCAACCACCACGGGTTACCGGCCACCGCCAGGAGGACCCGGCAAGGCCAGGCTCTGCCCCGGACGCCTCAGAGGGAACATGGCTGGCTCTACCAGTGCCTGAATTTCGCACTTTCAGCCTCCAGAACTGAGAGACTAAATTCCTGTTGTTTTAAGCCACCCAGGTTCTGGTGATTCCTCACAGCGACCCTCGGAAATTAAGACAGTGGCCATGGGCCACGTGGTGGCTGCTGAGATTTGACATGTGGCTCACGAGGCTGAGGAACTGAATTTTAATTTTAAATTTTAACTAGACACATGTAGCCAATCACGACGTTATTGGATAGGGCTGCTTTATCAGTTTTAATGACTTCTACACAGTCTTATAAATCCAAGTCCCTTATCAAGTTGATTCTCTGAATTAAAACAGAATCAATCATGTGGTTACTAGCGAGCTTTACTCAACCACACTGTGTGTATAACACACACATACATACATACATACGTATTTTCTTTAATAGCCAATAAAATAACATCAGTGACAGTTAGCTTCCAAATTACAGTCCCTCTCTCAGTACATTAAAATACACAGGAAAAGTGCATGGAACTGTCCACAAGCAACTGAACTAAGAGTCTTAAGCTCTGAATTCACAAACCTAAAATGCTGTTCTGTTTCACGCCCCAAAGTTCCATTAGTTAAGAGATGCTATTCAGACTCACTGAATACTGAATTAACAAGTGTCACGAATTGCACTTCATGAAGTATTCATGAGTTCCCAGTTAACGCTAATTAATTTTTTAAAAAGGCTTACGTTAAATGATTATAAGACCCTGCACGTACTGGACAAAAGTATGAAAAATTAAGGTTCAGGGGAAAACATGATCCAAAAATACAGTTGAATTATGCGAGTTAGGAGCAGAACATTTAGCTTTTTGGTATATGGCTCTAGTTTGTGAACATTTAAATAAATAAAATTTAAAAACCACTTCTTGCAAACCAGCTTTAATCAAACTGTAAGGAGCAAAGAGACGATATTTGCGCTGGTCATTTACTGCCTGCTTTTATGCACGTCAGATGTGCGAGGATGTTTCTCCTCCAAAGTGGCTGAAACATTTACTTTTGAGTGACATATTAAAGGGAGATGATTAACAACCACGAATGCCACATAACATTTTTTTTTTTTTTTAGAACACTTCTATTCGAAATCACTTCTTCATATTGCAGGTGAAGAGATGTGATGAAGAAACCAGGCTATAAAAATTTGCAAGCTATTTTGAAGCTCAAAAAGAAAAAAACTGGGCATGCAAAACATATTCAGCAACTTTAATTTTTGATCTAATTCAAATAGTTAACAGGAAATGTTTTTCTGGATAGGACTGAATTAAAGATAGCAACTGTGACAACCAACTGGATACAAAAAATGCCATTTCACTTAAAATCTCAAAATATTTTTTAAAGTAAAAATACATTCTTAAAGGTAACAAAACAATAATAGTGGTGTGGTTACCTACTCTTTCCAATATTCCCATTTTAAAGACTTCTGTTCTACAGTCAATGAATCAGAAGGTTGTTTTAAATAACCTTAAGCTTTTAAGACAAACATTTTCTAACTGGAAATTTTAGAGGTGTGCAAAGTGTAAAAATAGTAGTATAAATCTCAACTAAATATAGAAAATATTTAGCCGTGGGACAGTGAAAGGAAAGGCACAAAATTTTAAGAGCTATACATTTTCTAAACCTTCAAGGAGAAAATTCCTACTGTCAAGAGCAACCAGGAAATGAGAAGAACATTACCAAATTTTACAAAGAACTGATAAAAACTATTAATGCCAGTCAATTACAACTCCTATTACCTATAAGAAGGGGCTAACGTCTTAAGCCTCCTTTCTCAAAATAGGCAACGTGGAATATTATGTATCCATTAAAATTATATCCTTCCATATGTATTTGCATTTTCACAATATATTAAGATGTTTGAAGGTATTAAATAGATAAACAATTATGGAATAATATACATGGCGCAATTCCATTTTTATTTAAAAACAAAACATATACATATATGTGGGTAGAAAAAAATTTGAATGGATATAAACCAAAATATGAATGCTAGTAGTAGTGATTATAAATGACTTTTATTTTCTTTGGCACACTTTTCTATATTGCCTAAATGTTCTTTGGTGAACACTGTCCATTTCAAATAAAAACAACAAAACTATTTCCATTCCAGGAAAAAAAGTCAGCGGGACTTACAACTAATATTTCAATCACATGGAAAACAGGATTTATTTGATCATAAACCTACCAGGATTCTCTTTACTGTAAAAAGGCAAACACCTGTAGATGTACTGCATAAATATGCTGTAAACTATTATAAACAATTAAAGCACACTTTGTTTCATGAGATACTTATGAAAATTTCTCTGTAAACTAAACTTCCTAAGAGAAATTATATTTGAGTGTGTTACTTAAATCATATTTCAAATCCTTTTAGGTTTGTTCCCTAATTTATCTTGTGAAAATCCAGACTTTTTGCTTAAGGTGAGATTTTACTTATATTTAGCTCTGAGAAAGGAATCCATCGTGCTTTAAGTAACTAAATGATCTGGAATTCTACTTACTGAAAATTAAGTATTACGATTCATACAGCCAATGTTTTACCTCTGTTTTCTGCAATCTCACTACAGGTAACATGTATTCAGGAATTTAAATGATGAAAACATACGTCTTTTAAGTACTGACCAGCAAGAGCCACTGCAGATAGAAACAGCTTTATTTTTTCCATTTGAGCTTTATCGAATGAACTGTTTAAATAGCACACACAAGAGCAAAAGGTACCACGTGCAGACAAACTTGTCTTGTCTTACAGTCACTGGTTTTCTTTTGGAAAAGAATACAAATTCGAACAACTTCTAATTTAAACATTGCCCAATTGTTTCCATTTTATTTCCCTTTGCTTTAAAGTTAGCATCAATAGACACATTTTAGGTAACGGGTCATCAGATTCTTTCTCATCTTTATTCACACTGAAATAATATAAAGCCTATAAAATCAAACCATATATTGTTCCAAAGTCTGAAAAGGTTCATTTACATAATAGACCCCTATATGTTGAGAAACCACACACAACTGATATTATGCAAGTTACAAAAATAATAGGATAAACTGTTTGAAAGTAAACAATAATTTCTTATCTAAATAATTTTAATCAAATGAATATATTTATCTGATAATAGCCTCTCTCTTTTAGAATATAAAAAAGTGCTCATATTACACTTTTAAAAATAAGGTAATGAAATTCTCATCATAACCAAAATAATTTAAATAAAGACGGTAGCATGGGGACTCTCTAGTATATTCTGATCCCCAAAACAGCAAAGCAAGTACTTATTTGACATCAGTAAACGATTACAGCACTAAGATTATAAATGCAAAGCTTCCAGCCTTGAAAAGATATAAACTGTCTTTGAAAGGTTCTCATGTGTCTTTCTCTAGATGAAAGCCACTAACATAAAGTCAGATTTCTCAGCCAGATTGCTTGTCAACTGACAAAGCCAGGTCACTCTCTTTGACTGTCCTTTTTTTAGCCCACTGTCAATATTCACTTAGCTAGGACTCAGAAGAATAATTTGTCTTTTGAAAAAATTTTGCTTATTGGGATCAAAACAGGACTCTCAAAAAAAAAAAAAAACCCACACAGAAATAGCAACTGAGCAGGAGAATCTCTGCACCCGACTCTTTGGCGCTCTGCCGGAGCAGACCTAGAAAGCCGCCCTTGAGGCCAGCATTGCAGCCCCCAGACAGGGATGATTAATCATCTTCCTCTGAAGGGACCCTTTACTGAATTCTGCAGGAAGAAACCGCAGTTGTGGTAAGATTCATTTTCTCCTCACTTGAGACTCCAGGGGAGATCTTCACGGCCACCACCCTACATGCTAATCACTGAGATGAAAGGAGGTGTAAGACGCGGCTGAGGTCAGCCTGGACGACCAAATGTCAAGGGGACCGAGCACTGGCCCCTTGCCGACTTCAGCAACACCGAGACTACTCACGACACTTCTGAAATCCTACCTTGAGGTTTCTTCCTAATTGCAGATGTCCATAACTGATTGTTGAGCAAATAGAACAGCATGTAGAGCATAATTGTATTTCCATCAAAATTACATATGTATGAGTGTGTGAGTGTGTGTGTGTACGGCAATTCTCTGGTATGGCAGGATTTCGGATTATTTTTACTTTCTTATTTATATTTTTCTTAATGTTTGAAATTGCTCACAGTATCATTTTTGTAATCATAAAAAATTAAACGATCTTCATTTTAGAGGGGAAAAGAAAAAAATATTCTACCAATTCCGAAGGCAATTCCAAATAAAAGTCCATCAAAGGCTCTTGGGAGAGACTATTCTGAAGGACAAAATTCCAGAAGCATGTACAATCCACGCTATTGGAGAAAGTGGCTCTGTTCACTACTCTAACCCCAGTCAGCAAAGCACCGGCACACGGCGGGGGCTGTACACCCATTCTGAATGAACATGTACGGTTTATTTGGATTGGATGCTCGGTTTCTACATGTTTGACTTTTAAAACCATTGTTTTCTAACATTTGATTTAAATTCGGTGCATTCAGAAGAAGTTTAAAATCCCCAGTGGAACTAAAACTACTAAGTTTTAGAATACGGGTTTTAAAAAGATCAATCACACAAAATAGGCGA
Source organism: Eonycteris spelaea (assembly GCA_003508835.1). Classification (NCBI taxonomy): domain Eukaryota; kingdom Metazoa; phylum Chordata; class Mammalia; order Chiroptera; family Pteropodidae; genus Eonycteris; species Eonycteris spelaea. The sequence goes on along the minus strand of PUFA01000004.1, from coordinate 5,323,434 downwards.
ACGGGCAAAACGGGGGCTGAAAAGGATCCGACGGCTCAGCCGCCGGCAACGGAAGGTGGGGATCGGCTGGGAAAGAGCGCGAGAGGGCGACCCAGCCCCGCCCTCCGCACAGCTCGACCGTGACTGTGAACTAACGGGTCTGACTCGCTCCCTGCCGCCCAGCGCAGTGGGCATGGGACATCTGCTGAATGCGCAAGGGACCAAACCGAAGGAAGTGGGAGGGAAAGGGGGCTGCCCCTGCTTCCAGTTACGAGCGGAACATCTCCTCTGTGACATCCGGACCGTTGGGCAAGCCATGGATTCTTCAGGTCAGAATGATTCCTAATCAAATGTGGCTTGTAGTATAGCTGTATGACTGATCAGATATTAACTACTCTTAATCGATACCCAATGACAGGTGTCCTGAGTTGTAAGGAATAAAAAACTAGTGCACGTTTACTTCTGATGAGGATTAGGTGAAGGCAGGAGTCAACATTTTTCTTAAAAAGCTCCATTTCTTAGAGTTTTAGAAATAGAGCAGATATTATAACTAGGATAAACATATATTTTATTGGCTACGCTGGGATGCTCAGAGTAAAACGGAGCACTAGCAATAATTATTCTAGGCAAAAAAAAAAAAAAATCATGCCAAGACAGCAGACACGAAGAAGAGAATCGTCCTGGGTAAACAGACACCCGATGCCAACACACCCTTCTTTTACCATTTGCGTTTTATTTTCCTGAATTCTCTACTGAACTACACAGCAGTCGGCAGTAACCGAATATTGAACACTGAGTAATAAACAGCACAGTTTTGCTCTCTTGAGAAGACATTTTCTAAGTGATGAAATAGACTTTCTACCTTCATTCCCACACTTAAGGTTTTTTAGCATAAACTCATGTTTTAACTGGATTTGAGGAAAGTGTCTTGATTTCTCTAACAGAACAAAAAAAGTACGACTGTAATTAAATTACTTAAGATTCGCTTATTAATTTTACTTTCCAAAATATTAACAGTAAGAAAAGCTTACCATTTCTTGGTCATAAAACCAACTTCCAAAATGATAAACCCCCAGTATAAGGCTCGGTTGTAACATTTTAAAAATCTTCATATTAACCATGAGATGCTCACAAATACATTGCCACAAAGTGTTTTAGAAAAGCCATATAACAGTCAAAATAAAAACTCTAGAGTCAAACTTGTGGGTGGTTCCGGGACTCCCGGAGCGATGCGTCTGGCCGGCGCCCCTCAGCTCTGAAGAGCAGCATGCGCTCGGCGCAGGCCTGCCCCACCAGGCTGGCGTACTGCAGCACGCTGGCCTCCTCGCTCGGGTCTCTGCGCTGCTTCCTGTACACCCCGTACGGCAGGACGGCTTTCCTGTGAAGCACCTGCAGTCGGTCAGGCTCCTCACTGCGGCCTTCGTCCACTGCGGCAACAAAAGACACTGATTAGAAAGCAGCACTCTTCATTTTCTAAGTTACAAATGCTTATTTGAAATATTAAAATTCTCTATTAAGGTGTTCCCTCTAAAACTGGGAAGTCACACGCGAAAGAATGAAACCAGACTGGTATCTGACACCATACGCCAAAGTACCTCAAAAGAGATTTAAGACTTGACTATAAGACCTGAAACAGTAAAATACACGGAGGAGCACATAGGCACTGAACTTACAGACCTCGGTCTCAGAGGGGTTTCTGTGAACTTGACCCCAAAGCCAGGGCAGTAAAAGCAAAAATAACTGAATGGGACTACATCAAACTACAAAGCTTCTGCACAGCAAAAGAAGCCGCCAACGAACCAAAAAGGTGACCAAGCCAATGCGAGATGTTGCCAATGATGCTTCTCATAAGGGACCAATATGCAAAATACAGAAAAAACTCATAAAACTCAGCAACAAAAGAGCAAACAATCTAACTAAAAATGGGCAGAGGACCTGAACAGACGCTTGTCCCAAGAAGACGGACAGAAGACGGTCAACCGATACATGAAACGATACTGACCTCACTAGCGATCAGGGAAATGCAAACCGAACACACAATGAGGAACCGCCCTGCACCTGTCAGGAGGGCCGTTCGCGATCAGACAAGGAGCAACAGGAGCTGAAGAAGATGCAGAGACAAGGGGGCCCCCTGCCCCGCCGGCGAGATCGCACACTGGCGCAGCTACGATGGCAAACACATGGAGGTTCCTCAAAAAACTAAGACGAGAGCTACCACCCGCCCCAGCAATCTCTCTTCTGGGTTCTCGACCCCCCAAAATGGAAAACACTTATTGATAAAGATATGTGTACCCTTGTAGTGAGGTTCACTGCAGCACTAGTCACGGTGGCCAAGACAGGGAAACAACCTACGTGTCCTTCCACAGACGGACGGATCTAGAAGGTGCGGCACATGTAGACACTGGAATATTACTCAGTCATAACAGTGATGAAATATTGCCACTTTCTACAACACTGGATGAATCTTGAGAGTATCATGCCAAGTGAAGTAAGTCGGATGCAAAAGGACAAAAACTGAATGATTTCACTGACACATGAAAAATAAAACAGAAAATAACAAGTGAACAAAGAAAACAAACAAACTGAGACACACAGTATCGTGGTTGTGGAGGGGAAGGGAGGTGGGCATGAGGAGGGTAAAGAAGGCCAAACGTTTGGTGACAGAGGGAGACGACTCTGGATGGTGAGCAACGCAATATACAGATGATGCATTACAGAACCATACCCCCCGAAACTTGCATGCTATTAACCGACGGCACCCCCACAATATAATTAAATAAAAGGCGTCCTCTTTGAGCAGGATGTCCACACGAGGCTGAGCGGCACTACACCTCTGACACCTGCCGAGGGGGACAGATCCCATTCTAGGGCCTGTCTCAGGTAGCGCACCTCAACCGCCCGTGAGTGGGAGAGTCAGGCCATTCTAAAACGGACTGCGCTCCACACCGCTTAGAAATTTGTAATGGGGGATGCCGGCTGATCATGCGCACTTAGCCCCCCAAAAGTTATACACCGTCAGAGAAGACCACGTCCTGCCAGTGAGAACTCAGGCTGAGAAGGCATAGGGGACGAGGAGAGTGGGGACACCAAGGACGCCAAGAACGTGCGAGCCAGGGGGTCCTCACCTCGCAGAACCAGATTTTCACTTCATCCAGGACGTATTGGCAGGAGAGGGGCCCCCCTCAAGGCTGCTGTCCCCGGGCCCCTGCCCTCAGCTCCACGGCCCGCCTTCTGCTCCGCTCTGTGCTGCAGGAGGCCAGGGCCGCGGCAGACCGAAGCCAGGGCGTCTCACCCCAAACCTCCCTTTCTCCTCCCCGGCTCTCTGCTCCTGAAGCTGTCAAGGTCCCCGCTTCTACTGGTGGCCCTGGCCCCTGGGCCCGCTCTTCTCCGCACTGAGGGGTGCGGGTGGCTTCCTGCTGTGGCTGATCGCTAGGTCACCCTCTGCCTTACGCGGCTCCCGGCAACACCACTGCCTGCGACCACCAGCCCCCTGCGTTGACTGTTCTCTGCTGTAAATTCTTTGGCGTTCCTGGTTGGATACACCAACTTCAAAATATGTGCTTTCCTACAAATGACTTTATCCAGCTGAAGCAGAAAGCAATGTTGAACATTTACTAGGTCACCATGTCCCTTAACTAGGGTAAGAGACAAGCAAAGGAAAACAGGGCAAGCAACCTGGTTCCTGCTGTCGATCTCGAACACTTAATGTACGCACACCAACAACAGACAACTACCCTGTTGCATGGCTGTCAACACCACCAGCAGGGAACGGCGGACCGAGTGTGCTGACAGTCTACTCCAGACGGAAAGCTAGTAACCGCCCCTGAGAACAGCTACGGGGAGACGCGAGAGCATCAGCCAAACTGCACGAAACCTAAATCTAAAGCCCTGGATTTTTAAAAACCGGAATTTAAAGTATGTCTGTATTTAACTATGTAGAAGGATGTTTAACAGTTTAAACCTTTATCCTAAAATATTTTAGGACAGACATCCTTGGGGATTCGAATGAATGGAACACTCTAACAAACAAAAACGTAAGACTTGATGTGCCATCACCTTATTTTATCTAGAACGAAATGCCACCCTCTAATTTTTATTCTTTCCTAGTATGACATATAAAAATAAAAATAGAAGATTAGGGAAAAAACCCCACCATTATGTATAATCTATTGTCTATAACAAACTATTTTAAAGTGTATCCCTCCTATGGACTAGGAAACTCTGTACTGTTTCATTTATTAAACTTATACAGTTAACCCTTGAACAACTGGGGTTAGAGGCACCACCCTACCATAGTCCAAAATTCACATATAACTCTTGACCCCTCCAAAACGTAATAGCCTTCTTTCGACCAGAAGCCTTAAATAACATGAACAGTTGAATTATCACATATTTTGTATGTTATATGCATTATATACTGTATTCTTACAATAAAGATAAAAATGTTAAGAAAATCATAAGAGAAAACATTTACAGTGCTATACTGTATCTATCGATACCATAAGTTTACATCATCTGTTTACAAGATGTTTTATGATATAAAACACTGTAAATGTTATATACGGGCTACTCACACCAGGCATCCAAAATGAAAAGATAATGTGAAAAAGAAATTCATATTTATTTACAGGTATAATGTGTCATGCACTGATAACTAAGCAGCATTATGACTGCTTTATGGCGGCCTAGCCTAGGCTATCCACTAATAAATGAATCATTATAGAACCTTTATGGCATAGAGTCTTACAGCCATATTCAGAACGCAGTATTGGAAACACTGGCACATTTTTTAAAAACCTACTTACCTGTGATGATAGGTTGATACTGTAGCTGCCCCAATTACCGGAGAGAGAGGCACGCACACTACACAGGAATGCAATTCTTTGCAAGCAAAGTCATAAAACAGTACGGCACCGAGCACGTTATTAATTTCGCATTAGCTGTCACTCACCGTACGTCAGGAGAGGCTATCCGCTCCCACACGCGTCTTGCACACGATGAGCTCTCAGGCGATGACGACAACACAAAAGCCCCTCATGCGGCTCCTGCCACGCTGGTGTTAGACTTCCACACGAAGACACACACAGGCACGGCTAGTCACTGCTCGGCCAGCGGCAGTGGGTCAGCACGAGGGTCTGCGCGCTGGGCGCACTGAGGAGGGCTTGGTCTTGCTGTCCCTGGCGGATGGGGTTGGGGGCGGGGGGAGGCAGGCACCCCCGGTGAACTTTGCAGAAATAGGGTCATTTCTGTCTGACTTCTGTGCTTTTTATGTTTCTGCGCAGTACCGACCCTTCTACTTTTTGCTTTAATCACAAGCAGTTCTGAACACTCAGACCCCGTCCGCCAGAGTCTAAGGTCAGCCTCTGCTCCGACACCGCTTCTTCTCATCTCATCCATCCTTCTCATCCTCACCATCCCCAGCCACCGGTTCGGAAGCACCAGCCATGTTCGCCTCCACCGAGTCGCCTTCCGTGAATTCCTCCAGTGTGGTGTCTATGAGCTCCTGAATTTCTCCAAGATCCGTATCTTGAAACCCCCTCCCCCACCCTTTTTTTGCCTTATCCAGTATCTCTTTCGTGATTTCCTTCACTGGCTCTGCCATAAACCCTGTGAAGTCACACACAACATCTGGACCTGGTTTCCTCCAGCAGGGATTTACGGTCGGGGCTTGACGGCCTCCACAGCGATGGCATCTGTCGTGGTGTGCTGCCTCCGGCCCTTCGCGACGTTCCATCAGGGTTCTCCTCCAGTGTGCACGACCCTCTCCAGAACGCCTACCCTGGGTGACGAGCCGTAAAGGTCCTCATGAGCCTGAGCCAGAGGCTGCATTAGAGACACTGTCTCCGGGGGCAAGGTGACCAAGTCAGCGCTTTCGGTGCTGAACTCATGGGGGTCTGGGTGGCCAGGGGCACCATCCAACATCAGAACCTTAAAAGGCAGCCAGTCCCTCACTGGCCAGGTACCTCCTGATTTCAGAAATGAAGCATCAGTGGAACAAATCCAGAAGGAGGATCCTCCCTGTCCAGGCTTCTTGTTATACTACCAGCGTCTGGCAGGTGCCTGTCTTTTCTCTTCAAGGCTCGGGAGCCAGCAGCTTCATAGAGGAGGCCGTCCTGATCACACACTCGGCTGCATCTGCACAAAACAGCAGAGTGAGACTAACCTTCCTGCCTTCGAGCCTGGTGCTTGCTTCTCTTCCTTACCAATCAATGTCCTTTGTGGCTCTTGCCCCCGGCCCCGCGGAACAGGGCACTTTTGTCTGCATTAAAAGCCTGCTCAGGCAGACATCCTTTCTCAATGATTTTCTTCATGTCGTCTGGGAACTTGTCTGCTGCCTCTTGGTCAGTAGAAGTTGCTACTTGTTATCTCTTCTTCATTTTTTAAGCCAAATCTCTTTCTAACATGACCAAACCATCCTTTGCTGGCATTAAATTCTCCAACTTTAGACCCTTCTCCTACCATTTGCTTTACGTTGCCACATGACGATGTCTTTTTCTTGAACCATATTAGAGTCCAAAGAGTCAGCCTTTCCTAGAGCAATCCTGAGCCCACATAAAAGCTACATTTTCAGTATGTGATAAAAAGGTATTTTGCAAGAAGTGCAAGGTTTTTGCACCTGCTGGTGTAGCTGCAATGATAACTTCACAAATTTCCTGCCCCCCCCTTCCCGCCCCATGGTCCTTATACTGGATTCATTCATCTTGAAGTGGGTAACTGCAGCTGTGGACCTCATCTCCACAACGTACCAAGCGACTCAACTTGTAACGTCACGACTTTTCTGTTTCTTGGGAGCACGTCAAGCATTACTGCTGGTGGCAATTCGTGTCAGTCCCATGGTGTTAACTCAGGGCAGCACACTGAACACGATGAGAAATACTTGAGAGCCGCAAGTTCACTTTGTACTTTGACACACAATTTACCAGAGACACACACTGCGCGGATGATTAGCATCACGTGGCTTTTTAAGCAGTAACTCACGACACCTGAGCTCACCATGAGCCAACGGGAGGCGGCCATGACATCAGTACAGTAGTATCGCATGAGATTATTAGTTAATTTTACGCAGTTATGATTTAATAATGCATCTTTACATTTGTTTACATTTTTCTTGAAAGCAAAAGGTGCTACCACATACAGTCTGTGTGTAAGTTTGATAAATTTTAACAATATTTTTGTAATAGATTTGTGTGCATTTTAAGGCAGTAAATGACAAAATAGACAAGTATCTATATAGATTTTATGCATTCATATATTTTTCTTAATTTCTTTCTATTTCTAGGCTATATGGTTTATCTGCAAGTTTTTCAAATTGTCACAAATCTCTAAAAAATTTTCTGATATATTTATTGAAAAATATCCACATATAAGTGGACCCACACAGTTCAAACCCATGTTGTTCAAGGGTCAAATGTCCTTCATTTTTATTTATTAAGATTGGAGAAAGGCTTTAAAATTATACGCAAATCAAGTTTTTGGCCAACACTACAAGTTTCAAACACCGAATTCCAAATTGGCTTGTGATGCTACTGATGTCCACATATATCTGAGTCACCTGAAATTTCTAAATTAATTTAGAGCATTTTCAGAGGCTTACAGCACAGAAATTAATCAAGTTCAAATTTTCTTTTTATTCTAAATACTTGTGAAACCTTTGTATCGGGATCAAAGTAATCAAATGTACAACACACTTAAGTAGGTTATCAACCAGCTAGTCACATAACTGCAAAGTGGCAAGAGTGATTTTCAAAACACTCTCCTCTTCTCTCCTTCTTAACACATCCTTGCCATTGCAGATGTAAGTATGTCTGGTCTCAGCGCGCAAACACTTGGGAAGTTCATGAGGTCGTTCCTGTTCTTTAATTTTACAAATAACGTGGTACTGAGTCTATCATCAACTCATGATTATGCTGAGATTTAACTGAAACTTTTCATTAATTTATTGAAACATGAATTAGTTTTCTTAATGACCCATATTCTTAAGTTTCCCATTATCACACGAGGACTTTTATTTTTTAAACAGGCACAGAGATTAAAAAGTAGCACTAAAGCATTCTCTCTTCCACCTAAGAAAACTTAAATTGCAATTCAAACTAGGAATGTAAATTTAGAATTCTGCCTACCCAAAGATACCAAATTATCAATCTAAAATTGCTAGTGCTTTAGAAAAAAGGAAAGAGCTCAGCAAGCCATACAGTAAGAAATCAAAGGAAAGATACACTATAAAAATTTTAACACTTGGTATTTCAATAACTTAACTAAACAAAATTTCTGGGAATTAGTCATCTATGAAATTACTGAATATTCGACAATAAGCATATGGATTTTATTTTATATCTTTTAAAATTATAAAACTGTTTGCTACAAAACTCAAATAATAGAAATAAAGAGAAATTAATGTCGACTCCCCCATAACATAATCCTTTTTCCCATCTCTCCTTATTGCCCCACCAGACTTCCATCCAAGTTACCAGTGTTTAACAATTTCATAAGATGCATTTAAATATTTAAATACAGTATTTTGAATCACATTCTTGCCATACCTTAAATTAAGGCCAGAAAATCAAATCAATCACCCTTTCAAATGGGTATATTGTATTAAGTTCAGAAACCACTGATTATTATAGATAAAATAATACATTCTATTTTCATGGCTTAGCAGCCTGCAGTTTTATAATCATTAGTTACATTCACAATGAAGGTGGACTCTGATTCTTAGCACACTCTACACAATAATTAATTTTAAAACCAACTTAAAAGTTAAACAAAAAAAAATTCTACCAGAGACTTAAAAATACTGAAAATAAATTAGTTATGATTTATTTACTAAAGTAAAAAAATACTTCCTAAATCCTCACAAAACCCTCTGTAATCATCTCATGTCATAGCTTGCTTGATGAACGTCTCTGCCTGTAGACAAAAATCCACATGGCTAGACCCAGAGAGCACAGCAGGCCTCCTCCTGAGAGGGCCTACAGATGACAGAAAAATAAGCCATTCTGAGACTAAAGCCCCTTTGCCATCTCAGCTAAGGGAAGCTGCCAGCTCATCGAGATGACTAGGCGGTGTCTGCCAATGAGAACTCCCATTTCCCCTTTCTCTGACATATCACAATTAATTTCATAAAGTAAAAACCAAAGGCAATCCTGCAAACATTCTTCTCTGACATAAGTGTCTGATCACTAGTGATACAAATATGCTGTCAACTCTATGATGTTTTAACCTTCAGGGGAAACTCTGGTGGGAAACAGCTGCTTGATTTTTCCCCAACTTTTGATTCACAGGAGATGAACTGTACGTTACAGGTACTTTCAAAGGAAAAACCATCTAGAGACCAAAGCTTTGCTTCTTCTTATGGGGATTTAACTCATTCGTTATTATTATGGAGACTTTATAACTTCTGGGCTTTCCAGAAATAATGAAGTGGTCTATTTTCTTAGCTTCATTATTTATTGCTATAGCCTTAAATAAACATGAAAATAAATTACATACTTCACAGTTTCTCATGAAGACAGCTGTATGAATGGCAGACACAGTAATGTTAAGGAAGCTAAATATACTTGGGCAAAAGTGGGATATGACAAGAATTTGAAATTTTGAAACAAATGCATGATAAAACTAAACTCTGCAGTCAAGCTCGACTCTGAAAGATGGAAAGTCAAATACGATTTAGAATATTTCACAGAAGGCATTAACAAGTGTTTTGATCACATGGGGAGGGAGAATGGGGGAGACAGGGAGAAACTGTGAAGGGAGCTTCAGTACGAGACAGCAAACGGTTGGCAGGGGATGCGTAACGGTTACGACAAACATAACTGAGCTCAATCGGCTAATTCTTCAAGACCATTTTCTTCAGGAATCCATCAGGAAGAAGCACCATTTTCCTATTCTATAAGGAATATTTTTGCAAGTCATCTCAGAATATTTTTTGGTAAAAAAAAAAAAACAAACCTAAAAAAATAAATCTAAATTTAGCTCATTTGTAAGCTATCATTTAATAACATTTTATTGACATACATTCTCCTACCACACAATTCATCCATTTAAAGTGTACAAATCTATGGGTTTTAATGTATACACTGTTGTGCAATCACTACAACAATTTTAGATAACTTTCAGCATCCCACAGAGAAACCCCTTCCCTATTTTCAGTTACACCCCATTTCCTCCCAACTTCCTGAGCCCTAAGCAACACCACCCTACTTTCTATCTCTATGGAATCATATGATATGTGACTTTTGTTACTGAGTTCTTTCACTCAGCCCAATGTTTTCAAGATTCATCCATAATGTAGTATGTATCAGAACTTCATTCCTTTTTATTGCCAAATGATATACCATTGTATGAATATATTGCTTTCTCTTTAATCATTCAGCAGTTGATGACATCTGGGGTATTTATACTTTTAAACGATTATGAATAATGTAACAAACCTTCATGTACAAGTTTTTGTGTTTTCACTTCTCTTGGATATATATACTCTATGCTGAACCCACCAAGGAACCGCCAGACTGTTTTTGAAGTGGTGCACCATTTCAGACGCCCACCACGGCAAGACAGTTCGAATTTCTTCACCTCATCAACGCTACTTATCATGTCTTTTTGATTACAGCCACCCCAGTGTGAAGTGGCATCTTACTGTGGTTTTGATTTGTATTTCCCTGACAATTAATGATGTTGAGTCTCTTTCCATGCTTACTGGCCATTCATATATATATCCTCTGTGAAAAAACATCTGTTCAAATCATTTGCCCATTTTCAAACTGGGCTGTCTTTTATTGAGGTGTAAGAGTTCTTTATATATTCTAGATACTAGATCCTTATCAGATATATGATTGCAAACGCATTCTCCCATTATCTGGACCGAGTTTTTACTTTTGTTGATGGCATCTTTAGAAGTATAAAACTTAAATTTTGATGAAGTCTAATTTATGTTTTTCTTTTGTTGCTTGTGCTTTTGGTGCCATATCAGAAACCACTGCTAATCCAAGGTCATGAAATTTATTCTTTATTACTTTTTAAAAAGAGTTTTATGGTTTTAGCTCTTACATTTAGTCCCAATCCATTCTGACTTAGCTTGTGTACACAGGGTGAAATAGGGAACCAATCTAATTCTCTGCACGTGGATATCCAGTTTATCCAGGACCATTTGTTGAAAAGATTATTCCTCCCCCACTGAATATCTCAGTATCGTTTTTGAAAACCAACTGACCATAAGTATTAGATATTTTTGGACTCTCAAATCTAGTCTAATATGTCTATTGTCTATATACCTGAGCAGTCTTAACTTTATTAGTCTTTTCTAGGATTGTTTGGGCTAATTTGGCTTTTAAAATTTTCACGTGAATTTTATGATCAACTGTTAATTTCTGCAAAGAAGCCAGTCTGCATTTTAATAGGGATTGCATTTAATCTGTAGTTCAATTTGAGTATTGTCATCTTAACAATACTAAATCCTTTAATCCATAAACATGCAAGATTTTTACATATACTTAGGTCTTCTATAATTTCTTTTAATATTTTGCATTTTCAGAATATAAATTTTATACTGATGTTAGAGCTATTCCTAACAATTCTATTCTTTTTGATGCTACTATAAATAGTTAACTTAATTTTATTTTTAGACTGCTCACTGTAAGTATATCAAAATAAAATTAATTTTTGTATACTGATCTCTTACCCAGCAGCCTTGCTGAACCTGTCTAGCAGTTCTGATAGTTACTTAGCACTTTAGGATTTTCTACATACAAGATAATGCTACCTCCAAATCAAGGTAGGCTTCTTTTTCAATTTGGATGCTTTTAATTTCATTTTCTTGTCAAACTGCCCTGGCAAAAACATTATTTTTTGAGGAAAAAAAAAAACTATGTGTTTTTGTTAAATTTGTGATATGATGTTGACCACAAAAACAAACGAAACAAAAACACAACTCTGGGCTCCCAGAAACCACGTAACAAAACATAAGACATAACTCACCGAGATCATTCTAACCGGAAAGAACTTCAGATTCATTCTAATATCATGGTCATTTGGGATCTAAATCCTATAAAAGGTCAGCAGAGGAAAGCAGGGAAGGCCAGCCCCAGAGTTGCTTGCACACTAACCACGCTGACTCTACCTCCAGCCTCAGCACACCGCGGAGAGGACCTGTCGGCACTGGTTACCCGAGTGAAATGCTGCGAGAAACCCTCTTCTGACGACGAAGACAGCCGCAGTGCCTCGAACTGCTGCCCGAGGCGCTCTGGCCCTTACACGCTCTCAGACCCTCCGCACTTCACCATCGACGTTTACCCCGCAGACGGCCACACTGAAGAACGGACCACAACATGATGACAGACACGTGAATGCAAACACGCGAAACGCGCCGTGACAGACGTCCTCACAGAGACGCGGAGCTGGTCTGGTCTGCAAGGCTGCGTGGTGTGCGGGGCGCGGGCTGGGGCCGCAGCCACGGCGGCTGATGGCTCCAAGGACTCGGCCACTTCTGGCCGGCGTGGCTGAGATCAGTTAAACACAGGGAACTGACCATACGAATGACTACACTGAGAGAAGTGGGAGCCGGCTTGCTTTCTCAGAGAAGGGCGGTACGAGTGTGAGAGGGAGAAGACGCAACTAATTCTGCTGCTAGATTACAGCTGGTAGCATTGGTGGAAATCATGGTTTTATACGTCGCACGGGCATGAAGATACACAAGTAGATATGTGTGAGTGTGTGAGTGTGTGTGTGCGCAAGCACATGTATTTCCAAATCTGTCTGCTACGAGGTCTTGGAAGCAATGCAGCCTCAGTGCCAATGAACACACTTACTGCCCAGGTCTTGTTTTCCAAATATTACTCTACAAAAAAGAGCTCAGGCTCCTTGGAGAAGCGCCTAGTTAGGAGCTGGCTCAGGGAAAGTACAAGATGAGCCTGGAATAGTGTGTGCCAGAAGGTAAGTAAATGCTCAAAGAATAATGGGACATGTCAAAAGAATACAGGAGTCACCTTGAAAAGGTTCCTACTGGCCAAATCAGAGACAATTTGAGCATTCAAAATAAATGCTGAGAGTAATGGGTTATATAATACACTGACTGAAACAGAATTCCACGTGTCCACACTGATATAAACAGGGAGAAGGGACTGCTCCTTCTTACGGTAGAATGCCAGCTAACAAACATACAAGGAATGATGGCATTAGAAAATCATCATTTAGCTACCGTCTTGGTAATACATAATCTGAACAACTAGTAGATATGTCTGATAAAATATAATATTTACATTGTCTCAAAGTATCTTTCTATAAAATATTTAGTATTAACTTACAAAAATAGTTATTAACTTTACAATGAAGACACTTGGAATATATTACTTTACCTAGTAATACACATTCGAGTCTCCAGCAGTGAGACAAACTGACAGTGTCTCCTCAGGTAATTCAATCAGAACACAGCATCGCTTCTAAGACATTCTTGCTAAAACTATATTACCCAAATGAAATTATAAAGAAACATCTGATGAAATTAAGGAATATCCTGCAAAGTAACTGGACTGTATTCTTCAAAACATAAAGTCACGAAAGACAAGGACATACTAAGGAACTGCTCCAGACAGGACATAATAAAGGAAATACATGGTCCATCAACTCTGGATCAGAAAGAAGGGAAAAGGTGTGTGTGTGTGTGTGTGTGTGTGTGTGTGTGTGTGTGTGTGTGTGTGTGTGTGTGTGTGTGTGTGTGTGTGTGTGAGAGAGAGAGAGAGAGAGAGAGAGAGAGAGAGAGAGAGAGAGAGAGAGAGAGAGAGAGAGAGAGAGAGAGAGAGAGGCACACACAGACAGGAAGGGAGTGAGGGAGGACATTACTGAGAAAAATCTGTGACGTTGGAATAGGGTCTGTGGTTAGATGGTAGTAATACATCAATACTTCTTCCCTGGTTTTGATGGCTGTACTATGGTTACGTAGGAAAGTGTCCTTGTTTTCAGGTGATACACACTGAAATATTTAAAATAATAGCACAATATATCTGCAACTTATGTGCAATTGGTTCAGTGAAAAACAGACTTGAAAGAGAAAATATTAAGGCAAATGTGGTAACATTAACCAAGAAAGCTTGGTGAAGGGTATGAAGGTCTTTGTATTATTCTTATAGTTTTTCTGTAAACTTGAAATTATTTCAAAATAAAATGTTAACAAATAGTAAACTATTTTCTCCAGTCTCCCTTCAGTTTCCCTCGTGCTTCTGTGTTTCTGGAACCCGAGCATTACCCTCATACTTCTATCATTGTTAAATTTTGCTCTGACATAATTCCTATCACTCCAGCCTACTGAGGCATTTTCATATTGTCTCTTTTCTTCTGACATGTTAGAGATCCTTACCAGCTTCACAGAATGTAGAAATTTAGATATCAAGATAATAATAAAAAATCTTAAGTAGAGTCCCAAAAAAAAGGCCACGGAAAAGGTAATATTAAATACAAGTCAGTATTTAACATGGATAACTGATCATTCTTATTATCAAACACACTGAATCAGTTCATCTTAGGATCTACGATGTTCAGTTGGTTTGACAAATTAGGTTTTTTTAATCAATAGCTTTAAATTCTCCCATATGGACAGCTCCCGAAAACTATTACCGTGATATAACAGGTAATCTCATTGGTAATGTCACCGAAAATTCCATTTCCAATAAAAGCTAGCCACAATTCTAATTTCCAAATAGTGAATTTGGCATTGGGACGACTTTGATGTGAAGGGAATTAAACTAGAGAAATATAAAAGTGCCTTTAAGCAGTAAAACCTCTGAGAATGTCCTGTGGACAAAATCAAATTAGAAATTATAGTATTCACCTGAGAGGCATATACGAATTCACTTTTCTTTGCTAAAGATCTCAGTCCAGAAATCTAGTCTCTTCCCCATTCTTGGCCTCGGCCTACTTTGCATATAATCTCTGCAGATTACCATATCTCCGGTAGTCAACTTTTCTCTTTGGTAGTTTCTTTCCACTAACTTTCCCAAAGTCTAAGACTGCCATCTGGCACCAACAAACCAAATTCTCTGTGACCGCCTACTTATCCTCCAGTTACCTTACTCCACTTTCCTCTCCTTCTTTAATGAGTATTTATTTGGTGGCCTTTCCTCACCGCCTCCCACACACTCCATAATCTAGTTCAATGTGTATCTTGGCTCAGTCACCTTCGCTCTATTCCTAAGGTCAAAGGGTCTCCTTGTTCTTTAATACAATGACCACATTTCAGTCTGCATCACTCTCGGCAAAATGTAAACTCAGAAGATCACTTCCTCCTCCTCCAACCCACTCTGCCTCGGGGTTTCCTGATGCCACTTGTCCTAGCTGCCCCTAGCCCCCGCGCACTTCTGTCCATGACCATCACGCACGGAGGGAGTTGCAGAGTTCTGTTCCGGGTCATCTTCTCTCCTTGCTCTACCCTTTCTCCTTAAGAAATTTCATCCCCATCTGTGGGTTCAATTGCCACCTTTAAGCCTGACCTCCAAACCCTCAGGTCCAGCCTGAATCTTTCCCCTGAGCTTCAGGAGACCTGACAACACTGTGCGGCTGAGGGCAGGATGCCCGAGCATACGACTTGCCCTTCGGAGGACAAGTTCACATTATCTTGGTTCAAGCAATCCTACTTTGAGGAATCTGTCCTACAGAGAGAGATAGATTGTACGCAAAAAGATATACATTTAGAAGTATGTTGTAGTATTACTTAGATTGTACGCAAAAAGATATACATTTAGAAGTATGTTGTAGTATTACTTTTAATAGCACAAAAAAGAAAATCTAAATGTCCATCAATGGGGGGCAGTTAGTATATATTGTAGCATACAACCAATAAAACAGAACATTCTCAACCATGTAATTCAGCAATTGTACTTCTGGGTATTTACCCAAAGAAGCTGAAAAGTTACGTCCACACGAAACCCTGCAGACATGTTTATAGTAGCTTCATTAATAACTGCCGAAATGCGGAAGCAATCAAGATGCTGGCGAATGAATAAACAAATTGCGGTACATTCATACAATGATTACTCGGTGGTGAAAAGAGATGAATTATCAAGCTATGAAGACAGGGAGAACCTTAAACGCATGTCAACTAGGGAAAAGGCTGCCGCCACGCCCACGATTTCCGATCACGGTCACACTGCGCAGCTGCCGTCTGCTCAGCGACACACCTCATATGGATGCTGCGTCCACCAAAACTATAACGGAGCTGAAAAATGCCTGTCACCAGGCACACCCCGGAGCCTTCCTGACATCGTGGCACGACCACACTACTCACGGGCCGGGGTCGGTGACGGGTGTAAACAAGCCCACTGCACCGCCAGCCGTGCCCAAAGCGGAGCACGCACAGCTACGCACAGCACGTAATGCTCGACAGTGGTAAACGCTCCTGCTCCTGGCTTGCATCGTCTCTATGCTTTTATCATTACAGTGTATTCTTTGTACCTATAAAAAACCTTGCTGTAAACACAGTGTATCGAGTTACTTCGGCAGCAGCCTCATACATCTGTTCGCCGGGTCTCTTGACGGCACCATTTTCTCTTGGGCTTGATTAATCTTGTGCTGTTTTTGCACAGTTCTGAAGCCCAGGGGCAGGCAACAGGCTTCACCAGATAGCCATGTGGCCTAGGTGCAGAGTAGGCTCTACGATGGTTGCGAAATGACAAAACTGCCTAAGGACGCATTTCTCAAAATGTATCCCATTCACAAGTGTGCCTGACTGTACATAACATTCTGGGAAGGCAAAGTTGGAACAGTAAAAAGACCAGGTGTTGCCAGGGGGTTGAGGGGTGCAAGATGGATGAACAGGTGAAGCGCAGGGGCTGTGAGGCCATGAAACGATTGTTTGATACGACAGTGGTAGACACGTGTCAACATATATTTGTTAAACCCACAGAATGGACCCTAATGTACACTATGGACTTTAGTTAATAATAATAGATCAATACTGGCTTATCACTTATAATGAATGTATCTCACCACTGTGAGATGTTCGTGACGGGACACAATGGGTGGGAGGGCTTATGGACGTTCTCTGTTCTTCCCGTTCAATTTTTCTGTAGACTGAAAACTGCTCAAAACAGTCTACTGATAAGAATTTTTTAAAAGTACGATATTAACGACAGGGAAAATTGGGTGCGGGGTATAAGAGAATGCTCTACACTATCTTTGCAATTCTTCTGTAAACCTGCAACCAATTCTAAAATATAGTTTATTTTTAAAAAGGAAGAAACTGATTACGTAATATTTTCAAGATATCCTAATTTTAATGTAAAAAACCACGGAATATTTTAGAATGATTTTTATATCAATTATGCTTAAATAAATGATAACTAACAATTATATCCATAGAAAAGGGCCCAAAGCCCCCTTCCCAAGCTTCCACAGCGCTCACTTAACCCCGCGGAGCCAGCGGTGTGGGTGAGTGAGCTCACGCTCGGAGACGTGTTGTGGGATTTTCACTTTCCACATCGGATTTTGAATAATGAGCATACAAACAATCACACTTCTAGTAAAAATAATTTTTAAATAAAAGTTTTCTAGAGAGTTCCAGTGTTGGCAAGTAACTACGAAGCCCCCGGCACAAGTGGGTGTCATTACAGAGCAGCTGTTACCTCTGCTGCACAATCAGGATTCCCACTGCGGGTCAGGAGGCTGTCTTTAACGAGCGCGCCCACGGGTGTGCTGCCTTCACCACCCTCTGCAGCGGGCTCGGCTGGCGGAGCATGCGGGCTGGGGCGCTGCCCACCCTGCGCCCCTGGGCTCATCCTTGCTTGGAAACAGACAAGGGAGCTCAGCACTGTGTCCCTCCTCGTCCCTTCATCCACGTCGCCCACCCCTCCTCCCTGCCTCAGGCACCCACAAATCTGTTCTCTATATCTATGAGCTCAAGGGTTTGTTTCTGTTTGTTAGATTTCATACAGAAGGAAGATCTCACAGTATTTGTCTTTCTCTGTCTGGCTTATTTTGCTCAGCAAAATGCCCTCAAAGTCCATCCATGTTGCAAATGGCAAGATTTCATTCTTTTTTATGGCTGAATAATATGCTACTGTGTATATAAATCCCATCTTCTTTATCCATTCATTCACCGACAGATGCCAGGTTGTTCCCATTACTGTAAACAATGCTGCCATGGCCGTGGGGGAGTATGTATCTTTCCAAGTTAGTGTTTTCCTTTTCTTTGGATAATATTCAGCAGTGAAACTGCTGGATCACATGGTAGTTTTCTGAGGGACCTCCTTACTGTTTTCCACAGTGGCTACACCAATTTACGCTCCCACCAACCGTTTCCTTTTCTCCACATCCTCGCTAACACTTAACACTTGTCTTTCTGACAACAGCCTTTCTATGTGAAGTGACAGCTCCTTGTGATTCTGGTTTGCACCCTGGCAATCAGTGATGCTGAGCATCTTTCCAGGTACCTGTTGGCCATCTATGTGCCTTCTTTGGAAACAGATCTTCTACCATTTCTAAATTGGGTTCTTTTTTGCTATTGAGTTGTATAAGTTCTTTTACATTTTGGATATTAACTCCTTTTCATAGATATGATTTGCAAATATTTTCTCCCATTCAATAGGTTGTTTACCCCTCAGCTTTATTAAGGTATAACTGACAAATAAAAATTAGAAATCTATATTAAGGTATACAATATATTTTGATATATGTATACATTGTGAAATTATCACCACAATCAAGCTAATGAACACATTCATCAAAAACAGCGTTTAATATAGAAAAACTCTATCATAAGAACAATATCTTGGTTGCTCCTTACTGTTCTATATGTGGACACCTTCCCCACCTGACTGTACACTGGCTGAGGGTGGGAACCACGTCCCACATGTCTTTGAACTTGGAGCTTAGACACATTCCCTTGGCCTGGGAGACACAAAGGCCCGTCAGGCGCAGTGCCACGTGGCACCCAGTAAGGATTCGTGGTTCGTGGTGTTGATCTTAAGCTCAGGCTCTTCAGAGACGCAGCTTCAAAGAAACTATGCAGCTTCTATCAACTTTTTTGTTAATTAGTACCACATGTTTATTACTCAATGTCTGAATTCTCAAATCATTCTTGGATTATTTTCCTTCATTTTTGAATGTGACATAAATGTTGAAATTAATCAGGTCACAAGAGCTTTAAATTGTGCTCTGTGTCAATCCATCTTTAGAAAAAGAATGGTACCTGAAATCTTCATGAACTCCTGTTAATTAACCACAATGAAATGCAGGGAAATGATGCTACTGCCAACCACCCATCAAAAACACCCCGGGCTTATCTGGAATGGAAGGCTGTCTCATGCCTCACATCCTGAACCAGCCTCTGTCTGCTTCTCCAGAGAGGCTGAGCTCTCCAGAAACAAAGACACTGTGTGGAGAATACCCAAGCTCCAGATCTTTCAGTAACTGGCAAAAGCTCCACTGATGATTTGTATGGAGAGAGGAATGTGGGCCCAAACCCGACAGTGAATCACAGCCAGTATCAACTGCTGGCGCGGAATTACACACACTTTTGAGAAGCCCAAGAACTACATATCGCTTTACTGCTGCTCAAAAGCCCTGAGGTTACTGGTCCCTCATCTGATGCACATAATCACCTGAGTGTTTTGAGTCCATTATCTTTGGGTACTAGATTGGAACCTGCACCCCAGTTCCACGAAGCAAACACCCCTCACCGAGGACACAAACAAAAAGCACTGAACCAGATAAGCGTTTCCATGTTTCTTCTGGTGTATTACTCTCTTGCTGAGAGGAAGGAATGTTTTAACCTCTTCTAGCTACTCGGGTTTTAGTGTTTTTGCTTTAATCTTTACTAGACCCTCCTACCCCTTTTTCATGCCACCAGTCCAGTGGAATGTTCCATGTGCCTCCAGAGTTTCTGCTGTGCTTTCGTTAGTTCGCAATGGCTAATGATGGAATCAATCCATTTGTTGTTATCTGCTGGCTCACCTCTCCCCAAACGACACGTGCTTGCTCTTGGTTTTCAATTTCATTTCATTACACCGCACTAAAAATGTCTACTTTGAAGCAAAATGTTTTACCAATGGAAACATGTGGGGACACAATAACAGGAACATTAAAACCCCTTTCTTGTTGTTAGAGGCCGCCGCTATCACGCAAGCTGACTGGCAAGACAACCAAGGCAGGTCAGGCAAAACTACCGCTGACACACAGGACCTCTGGGCAACGACGACCAAAGAAACGGCTTTGTCCCAGGCCACTCCTGGACCCTCTCCTATGTCCCCATCGGCACTGACGGACTCTGACCCTGGACCCTCTCCTATGTCCCCCATCGGCACTGACGGACTCTGACTCCGAAAGCAAGCCCTTGTCTTCGTGTTGCTTGGCTATACAGTTTACCCACAAGTCCCTAGAAGCTGAAACTTTCTAAATTTTTTTAATTTAAAATAAATCTGTAAGAACTCTTCCCATACCCAAGTACTTCTTCATAAGTCTTGATCCCATTATAGAACTTTCCAGGGCAACAACACAGGAGTACAGGCACGAACGCCGCTTAAGAGCAGTGCTGCTCGGTCCTTTTAATCCAAACACGTTTGTTATGTGTTTTAAAATTTCAGCGACCCGTTTAATGTTGTTGAAAATTAAGTGACTGTGATAAAAACAAATAAAGAAGTATTACAAAGCATCTGTTTTTAAATCTACACACACTTTTCTCTCCTTGAAAATCACAATTTGTTTTCAAAAGTACTTTCGAAACTGTGTAGTGACAAAAGAAGTGGCTGCCGTTTATAATTTAGAGCCAGGAATATGCTTCCAAAGCATACTCCAGCTCCTCTGGCAAATTTAAAAAGTGAAAATAAACTAAATGGTTCCTTCTGCTTTTTCTTGCCTTCCTGAATACAGTTTGAGTGCTCATGTTCAAAATCCTAGTTTTTATAGACAATATAATGGGTGGCTGATCAGCTGCACTGCAAAACACCTTTTGTTTTATCAAGGGATTCACAATAATGGATTAAACAATAGGGTGTTGTTTAAAAGACAACAAAAATATAGTCCAAATTATAATCACTAGATTCTACATGATTTTTCTGAAAATATTAGTTTAAAGGACAAAAATTATACAAGTTTAGTCAACTAGTTCAAATACATTTTTACAATTAGTCAGTGTATCACAGTATCTAGTCTCCTCTCTCCCCATAACTTCTAACTTTAACTAACATGAAAAAAATATTTTTGGTTAATTCAGAGATCTGAGGAATTACCTGCCATTACTTTAAAACGAAGATCAAATCTCCCATAAGAGCAATGACTTTCTCTGGATTGATAAACCTGCTTTGGATTCTCAAGATGGCCGGGGAGACAAATGCTGGTGGAATAGTTCAAACAGCACTGGTTACTAGAGGGAAGGGGGCCAAATAGATGGGGACAGAAAAAGACTAGACTTTGAGCGGTGAACGCACAATGCAATTTACAGATGATGTATTACAGAACTGTCCATTTGCAACCTATATAATTTTATTAACCGATATTACCCCAATATAACAAAACTTAAAAAAATTTTATAGCACTAGCATTATTGCAGAGCTCTACTGAGCACTTTCACTGTGTCCTTTCAAAGGCAACTGTCACAACTTTACAACCTACTCTTTGGCGGGGAGAATGATCTTCTTTAAGAAAGGAACTTAACTAATATTTAAATGTGAAATTAGGCTCAAACAACTGCATGAAGCTTCTCTGCTGTTGTCTGGTCAAATAAATTGGGCAACTTGACATTTGAGAGCTAAAAAAACTAAAAGAGAAAAACACATTATATTCATTTAAATTTTCCCTAGCATACTCAAATAATATTTAGAATAAAACATTTTTTAAAAAGCATCTTTGCATAATAAAAATCAATGGGCACGGTATGTCATTCCAGAGGTTGTTCAAGGAGATAAGCCTGCAGGTCACATTTTTCTCAAAAGTCAAATAAACCTGGAGAATCCAGACACCTGGTAGACAAAGAGTTATGTTACAAACAAACAAACAAAAAATCAAAGAGAAATTTTTAAAACAAGGCATATGACTGCTTAGCTTGTTAAAATATACGTGATAAACTGATACTGTATGGATTTTGTTGAGTTTGGGATACTTTTCAGTTATCTATCTAGTTAGGGACATAATCTTTGAAATACTTGATCAATAAACTTATAAAATGAGACCGAGAAAATGTAATCAGTAGCACTAATCTTGACCAAGATTGATAGTAGACCCCTTTATAAAAAGAACATAAAAATCTAAGCTACAACCCCAGGTTTCAATCTAATGTAGCAAAGAAGAGGAAAAGAACCAATTGTCATCTCACCAATTTAGAAGTGACATTTCTTACCCAAAGCCAAAGCCCACATATATGTGATACATAAGAATAAAATACACCGTGAAAACCATGTGCGAAACAGATATCTTGGTTACCAGTGTCATTACAATGAGAGAGAGGAGCGGACCGTTGGCAACAGCCAAGGGAAGCTCAGAAACGTACGAATGCGGTTACCCAGTACAGTAAGTCCTCGCTCAATGTCATCGGCAGGCTCTTGGAAACTGCAACTCTAAGCGATGTGACACACAACGAAACCAACTTCACCACAGGCTAATTGATATGAACAAGAGGTAAGTTCCCACAGCACATTTCTGGTCACAAAGACATGGCCAAACTTCTACATAAAGACCCAAGATGCCTCTGACATGAAACACTGAAATAAATGTGAGCTACGCATGCATTTAAGAAAGATTAATAAAAACAAGTAAGATCATTCTTTTCCAACTCACTTATTCCAGTTCAGGGCCACAGGTAGCCAGAGTCTCTCCCAGCATCACACAGTGAGACCAACCCTGGACCACTCAGACTGGGTGAATTCAGACAAGCCAATCCACCTAATGCGCACACCTTTGGGACGTGGGAGGAAACTGGAGTCCCCGAGGAAGCCCACGCAGGCGTGGAGAGGACGTGCAAACTGCACAGAGGCAGTGGCCCTGGACAGGAATCAATTTTTTTTCTCACCAACATTATAACGGAATGATATTACTCCAGGACCTACTGTACAATTTATGACTTGGCTACAGTCAGTTCTTGCCTATAGCCAAAACTTTCCTCAGGCTTTTGATAAGTGAGCCCATTATTTATTTCAAACACCCAAATTTCATCAAATACTCTCACGATATCTGCCCTGAAGCCCTCCACTGAAGCTGTCGAGGGTTGTATGGCCAGTTAAGACAGTAACCTGGCTGTGTCGGCAGAGTCCCTTGTCTGGCCTCAGCTCCCCAGGGCAGGAACTGGATGGGCCCATGACATACACACAACACCCACCAGATGGCAAAGGGCTCACGGTCACCACCACGGTGGGACGTCAGCTCAGTAATCTGTATAGGTCCTTCCATGACAGGAAGACTCTAAACACCCTCCCCCATCTCAACCCCTTTCTGGTTCTTAGCCACTGTTTGTCTCACGAATTCCGATTCAGACGGAAGAGCAATGGAGTTCACTGTGAGGATGAAATAAGATGATGCAGGATAAGCACTTGGTACAATGCTTAGACCAACAATTATTAATCACAGCAATTACTGCTGCCGCTACTCCATCTACCAAGGCGGAAGCAGTGGCAGAGCTGGATGAGATCCAGTCCCCCACCTGTCCCCACCCCGTCTCTCAGCTCTCCCAGACGAGTGTTCTTCTAATTGTAGGTGGTAGTGGTGATGCGAGCAATGTCATGGATCGTGACCAGCATCTCTTAAAAAATAAAAAACGACGACAAATTCAGAAACACTAGAGTGCATCCCACGAGGGAGGATGAGTACTGTTCAGCACACTGTTTCAGCTGTTCGTGTGTCTGTAGCAGGTAACATGAAAATGTGCACCGTGTCACAGTGTAGAATGCATTTCTTACAGGGGACCACAGTCGAGAGTTTGGAAAACACTGTCTTAAACTACTTAAAACTACTTGCCTCCCCTGACACTAAAACATTAAAGATCTGATCACAATAGTGAGGATGAGAGAGTGAATGAAGGGTCTGGTGCGGTGAAATTTGGCGCAGTGATGTAAGATAACATAAGTGCTTCAGAATCACATATCTGACATTTGTTAACGCGTCCTAGGTTTTCAGCAGTTTGATCCTCACAGAAAGTCAAAGTCTTAAAGCATATACAACCTTAACTTGATGGAATCTGAATTTCCAACCTCACAGATAACGACACTGAGGCTGAGAAGCTCGTGACCTGCCTAAAGTCACAAAGCTCGTGTGCGGCTGGGTTGGAACCTTTGTCCTTAGTTTTCCGGTTTAAACCACAAAATAATGTTACTTGATGTTCATGCTGCAGTTGCCTGCTATTAAATAACAGTAACGATTAAGTATTAAGTATAAATAAAGTTAATAGCCTGATTTCAGAGGTTGTGAATGAACAGTTACAGAATGCTATAAAGATACCTAAAATTCAACTGTTGGTTTGAGTTATCTTTAAAATAGCACAGTGCAGGATTCTAGCAAGTCCAAAGATGTGTAGAGTGAGACGGGAACCGATGACCTACCTTAAGAACTAAACGCAATGCAAATGCCAGTCAAGGCATAATCTTTGGGGCTTACAGGATGCAAACTTCAGCGAGCAGACCTAGTCACTAGGTGAGTGAAAACTTGGTCATGGGCTATGTGACCACCTCTTTGAGACATGGAGTCATACACAAGGCACTGTAAATAGGCTTCAGTGTGTCTTTCAAACTGGAAAAACTAAATTGAGAAGGAAAATGTTTGAGAATAAATACCATGGCATTAATAATGGTATCAAGGAATTCTATTTCTGTATCTATAATGTCTGACGGAACTGAACCATTAGAATAACAACAGATCATACTCATAACTTCATTTGTCATCTTAACAATATTAAGTCCGCAGTTCATGAACATGGTCGATCTCCCCATTGATTAGGTCTCCAAGGAACGCTTTGTAGTTTCCAGTGTGGTGGTCTGGATAAATATATTTCTAAGAACTATATGCTCTCTTATGCTACTGTGAGTAGACTTAAAAAATTTATTTTCCAACTGTTTGCTGCTAGTATGTAAAAATAACCTGACTTTTGTATATTACCTGTGCCTTCTATGACCTTGCTAAAATTCACTTATTAGCTGCAGTAGCTGTTTAGCAGACTTTCGGAAATTTTCTCAGGAAACAATAATTTCTGTCTCCAACAGGAAATATGTAATTAAATAACTGATTTAGACTTGTGAGTTCATAACTGGTAAAAATTTAAGTTCATTACATCTATAAAATTATTAGATTTATAAGAGTACTTTGTTGGACAATCGAATTAAAAGAGAAATTGAGTACACTCCATTTATAAAAGAAGCTTAAAATTTTCAAAGAAATTTCATTAGTATTTTGTAAATGCAATCAAACATTATTCAAAAACCCCTTAAAATTATGGCAAGATTGTACATTGAAAATAAGATGTCTCTTTAACGGACGGTTACTTTAATCAACTGAATAATAATTACTGAAATTCAAGTGAACCTTGGAGTTACCTTTCAGGCAAACACAAATCATGCTCATGAGCACCAAAACCTTAACGTTCGGTAGTTAACACCCACGTGCCCATGAATATGGAAACCTAACATATATGTATATATCTTTAAAAGTCGAGACAAACCAGGGTTTTTAACACTGTGGGTTGTGATCTTTAGTGGGTTGTAAAATCAATTTATGGGTCAAGACAGCCATTTTCTCTTTGACAGACTAGTAAAGGACACGGAGTGCATCGCACAGAGGATAAAAGTATTTCACGAACCTGGGTCTAACTTTAGGTGCACGCACAGCACTTCCGTTGCGCAGGCCAGCTCTCTCTGAACCTAGTTACTTCACACACAAAGGCACGGTCGGAGCGGGACTGGCTTCTCCTGGGGCAAATGCAACAGAAACTACGGAAGTGCGGGGGAAATGCCAGGGAACCACGCCAGCGAGAAAGCAGAAGGGGGTGGAGAGAGAAGAAAAGAACCGAATGAAACAACATAGAGCGACACAGATGGAGCCCCAGGAGTTTCGGGGGATCGGACCAGGAAACGCCGTGTAGACTGTCAGTGACAACAGCAAAGAGTTAAGGTGCCCTGGACATCCTCTCGCCTGGGGAAAGGCTGAAAGCACTGAGCCAAAACCAGGTGTCGTTATTTTTCAATAATTTAAATTCAATGTCCTTAACTAGAAATTTATGACTCAGTTACATTAAAGACAAATCAGGAAATTTCTTGCAAACATTTCAGAGCACGTACAGAAAAGAGAGTTCACATCCAGACTAGTGTGTGGTAAGTTTACACTACTGCGATTACAAGAAGAAATAGAAATAAAGGTTATTCTAATTCGCTCCTTATTTTAAATAAATTACTGAAAATAAGTAATTATAGAAATTATAGGGAAATATTATTATTAAAATTATTTTTAAATCTCAGATTAAAAACAAATACTAGCTGTGATTTTTACAATAAATAATATCTGGTGGGCCAATGATGAAACATTCAATTAAGTTCTAAGGATAACCTGAGGTTACATGGGGAAAACATATGATGTGCTTACGAAACAGTATACGGTCAATAAACTGTTAATTTTTTGTAAATCTGGAACTAAAGGATTTTACTACTAACAATAAATACAAGATTAGTCCAACATTAAGAGTCAAAGCAAATCATAGATTATCAAGGCTCTAAAACCAACCCCAGACATCTGGTTTACTCTCTCAATGACGCTTGTAAAATATTGACAGTAGACACACTGCCTTGTTACGTAAGTGGTGGCATCTCCCGAATGGCTAAACTAATGGTCAAGCAGCTCACCTTACTAAAGTAAAACACCACCACAAAGTAATAGTAAAAACAACAAAAGCGCAAAGCATTAATTCTTGTTCCATTTTTTAAAAAATATACACAGATATATGCACAAAAAAATCAGGAGAGCATAAAAATATTAATGATGATTATTGCTGTGTGATGAGCGTATACGTCATTTTAATTTTCCTCTTAGTAACAGTTAGATGCATTTGGACAAATTTTCTACTAATATTCCCAGTAAATATTTTTTAAATAATTTAAACAAAAAACATAAGATGAAACTGTGATGTAGAATTTAAAAATCTATACATATCTATCAATTTAAAAGCAATCTAACAGGCTTTTACTTAAAATCACTTGAGAAATTTCTGATATCTTTTCTCTAGAGTAGGCAGAGGTCCTGAATTGAAAAACAAAAGACCTACTTATGAACAAAATGCTTGCTTTAGAATATTACTAGTTATTTCAGTTTACCAGCCACACTTCCCACAGTGCCTTACCCAGTAAATACAATAGTTTGCATCGTTACGCAGACTTCCTAGTTGAGAAATAACCATAGAACCCAAACCTCCAAAATGTGCGTGAGCACGTGCATTTGGGGGGAGGGTGGGCTTGAGGGCAGAGAAGAACGGGATTTCTAGAGGCTTACAGCAGTTCAGAATGGGGAAAATGGAACTCCTCTTCCAAGTGGCCATTGATGCACCTTGTAGCTCAACTTTGTTTCACAGAGTCCTGTGCTGATCAGCTGTTAACTACTGAGCGCTAGCTGAGAGAAGAAACTAGATGCAGTGAAAAAAGCATCACCTGACTAACAATACTGCCCATATTAAGCTCTGTATTTTCTGAGTCAGAGTTTGGGTCAGAGAAGAGAACAGTTTCTCACAGATTCCATTAAATCTCAAATGACCATGTTTCACAGCATGCACGATACATTCCAGCATGGAACTGAATTTTAATTTCCTAAAACCACAGGATGTAAGTCTGATTTCAAATAGAGTCTGGACTGTGATATTCAATACTGATAAAAAGTGTAGTGTTCTCTTGAAAGTTCCAAAATTCAGCTCATGGAAAAGGATCTTCATTTTTTTCTGTTAAAAATGAGACGACAGGCCCAAAATGGAGTCACTTATGCTAAGCCACGCACCAGCAAACCTAGACTTAATACCTAACTTACTTACAGTTTCAGCCTAACCCAGAATGGAATCAGTCTAGAGTTACCTGGTAAGCCCTAGTGAGGCCATCTGCCTGGCAGACCCCTGCCATCTCCTAAAGAAGGTGACCTTGCCACAAACAATAAGCTCTTTGCTGGTATTACCTCCTTGTCCTGCCTACTCTGCTTATACAGTCTTCCACTTTGTACAGCGCTTCAGAGTTCCTTTCTACTTGCTAGACGGGATGCTGCCCAATCATGAATCGTCAAATAAAGCCAGTTAAAACTTTAAAATTTACTCAGTTGAATTTTGTTGTTTTTAACACTTCGAAGCACTATTTTCAAAGAAATTTACCCTTTGATTTTTGTAGATGAATTCTTAACCATGAATATTAAGAGTGAAAGGTACTACCATCAGAAATGTACTTAGGAGGTTACAGGAGAAGAACATGCTAGTATTCATCACTCACTGGGTATAATACACACTTGACAACAGTCAATATGAGGCTTTAAATTTTCTTTGCCATGAATGCTCATTAGTCCTTACTTTAGAAAATAAATTAAAAATCTATT
Organism: Eonycteris spelaea; assembly: GCA_003508835.1. Classification (NCBI taxonomy): domain Eukaryota; kingdom Metazoa; phylum Chordata; class Mammalia; order Chiroptera; family Pteropodidae; genus Eonycteris; species Eonycteris spelaea. The sequence continues at coordinate 5,294,946 of PUFA01000004.1, read as the reverse complement.
AACATGAATCTTTACTTGAATGTCCATTCAGTACATGGAAATTACTCAGATACCTTTTCAACTTTATAAAACAGAGAGAGCCTGTGATTGTTTTAACATCCAAGAAAAGAAAAAAGAAGATGAAATTACGTGAGTTTGGGAGTCAGAAACCAATTTAGATTATATTATTATTCAGTTGGAAGAACGTATAAGGATAAATTTTTATAAGGGACATGAAATAATGCAGCGAGATATTCAGAAGTTTTCAGCATAAGGCACTAGTTCTGACCTGACCTTGAGAAAAGCTAAAAGGAGAAATACCTTTTGAGGAGAGGATGAGTAAGTATATGCTTTCCTCTAAATTACTATTTCCTCTGGCTTTGAACCTGACTCCAAAACCAATTGTCAAATTCAATATGTTTGTGTTAAGCAACTTATCCTTTTGATCAATGAGGTGTAACTTCACTTAGAACGAAATGATGAGATTCTGATCAATAATTTAAGGTGCGGGAAACCTAAATATCTAGAAATTCTCAGCGAGCCTGGCCCATGAGTCAGCTGGGCCCCTACGGCCACTTCATCAGATTCTAAGGCATCATAATGTGTGAGAAGTGCCGACTTGATTTCATCACAGCTGAAGGTAACAAAATATGACGGTATGTGAACCATTTTTTAATAAGAAAAAATGTTGATTTATGGGAGGAAAAAGAGACATCTTAGAACAGAAGAAATTACTGCATTTCTTTCCTGGCCCCCTTTGTCTTCCAATTTGATTTTTCCATTTGCTCCCTCCTCCCTAGCCTCTGCCAGTTCTCTTTCCTTCTTTTCCCCCAAATTCAGACTGCAGGTGGCTAGCAGAAAAATGTTTGTATTCTTAAGAAGTGTTCATCGGCGTCTCCTGGTGAGGACTCAGGTCAACGAGGCGCCAATCAGAGCACCCAGGAGCCTCAGCCTGGGGCAGGCAGCTGAACGCGACCATCCCAAGAGCACGGGGAGCATCACAGCCCTTGCCTGAGTGACAAAGCCGCAGCAGAGCGGTGAGGATGACAAAGGCTACGTGTGCGGAGGAGGACCTCTGTAAACTGCCAGTGGTACCCAGGCCAAGGGAGGTGAACAGACCTGCGCACTTGTTTAGAGAGAGGGATGAGAGCAAATGAAAACAAATGCCAACAAAAGCCTGTGGCATATGGGGTTGTAGCACCCTAATTTGTGTAACAATCGCCAACACAATAATAATAGGGGGTTTGTCTCAGCATGTTCATCTTGTTTCAATCCTCGTTACAGCTCAATATGGTAGGTTCTATCATTATTTTAATCTTGAAGGCCAAGAATCTGAGGCCAGGGAGACTATTAAATTGCTGAAGGGCACAAGGTTTACCAGCTGATGATGGAGCCAGGATCAAAAGGTGGAAGTCTAATTCAGGGCTGTGCTTTAGTGTCTGTACAGACAGCTAGTGCACATTGTACCCAAAGGGAAACGACCAGAAAATATTGTCAGAAAACTCATCAGAGCCTGTTGGCTCCAACCCCTGAAATCACTTTACAACTAACTCAGTCCAAATGGTCAACATTTCTATCTTATTGGCTAAAGAATCTAGTGAACAATTTTTATGTACTGTGACAGCTCTAAAAGTAATGGATAATAGTGTCAGCCCTCAAAGAATGATGTAAAAACTAGTCTAATGAGAGAAGCTTGATCAGTAAGTAGCACAAGCACGACTAATAAAAAATGGTACAAATTACGTAAAATCATTTAGTGAAAATTTGCAGAAATATCAAAGTTAGATAAAATTCAAAATGCAGAAATGAGGTTTCTGCATTTATTTGCAAAACTGTGTTGTGTGCATGTGGTCCCTTTCTCTCTCTCTCTCCCCCCCCCCCAATACTTAAAGAGTTACCCTGACCATGTAAGGAGCCACAGCCACATGAATTCTAAAAACAAGCCAGCGACTTCCAGCCAAGCTCCGCTCCAAACGTACCTGCTTCCGGGTCCTGGTTGAAGCGGCAGTACTTGGAGTTCTCGAGAGAAGGCAGGCACTGCTCGATGGGTACCCAGACATACGTCTCAGGACACAACAAATCGGAAGGCCTATAATGACCCTAAAGAGACATGAAGAAAAAAAGGCACAAGCATTACTGACATAGGAACTTCCTAGTTACAAGGCTCCAGAGCTCCAGGAAAGGTTTTAATCACAAATTTAAATGAAGTTAACCAGAAAACAGTTTTCCTATAAATACCAAATGACTCTATTAGCAACTCTTTCCCATCTCAAGAATGCACATTTGATTCAAAAGCTCTTCCAAAGTAACACATCACCATCTGGGATGCCTGCATTGCTCTGGAAGATGTAAGTTTTTACTCTTTTGGAAGAAATATTTAACATATGATTCTTGCTGAGTTGACTGCCCAGAATACACAGATTTAAAATCAAGTTGTCTTTTAAATGCTAGTTAATAACAAAAGGGAATTTCTTTCCACATATGAGAGCATTATAATATACATACATGAAGTGAAATGACTTTCCAAAATGAAACTTCACTATCCTTAGTCACAATTTTTTAAATTGTGGACTCAGTAGACAATATTCATTCCATTCTAATATAATAAAAAGTAATATCTTGTCAACATACTTCCATGAGCAATCTATACTAATAAATGTGAAGAGAAGTTTAAAAAATATTACAGAAATTTCAGAGAATCATCTGATAATAACCCTCTAAAGTTTCTTCACTCTACTTAGAAAAAAAAATGATTTATATATTTATAAGCCAATTATGTGCCCCAAATCTAAAACAAAGACTATACAATAGATGCTGAAGGAAAAAAATCACCTAATTACCCTTCACCTAAGGGTAATTCGGTAGACAACTAACAAAGGATGGTACAAATTATGTGAAATCATTTAGTGAAAATTTTCAGAAATATCAAAGTTAGATAAAATTCAAAATGACTTGTCTCTAAATTTTAAAATTCAAAATTCATTATAGAGATTAAAATCTAACATGGTTTTTCAATTTTTTTTACTAAAACACAGTATATCATAACCTACCTAGTAAACATACATGAAACTATAAGCCAGAAACAAACGTTTACTACCAAATGCTTACCCGTTATATAATCCTTTATTTTCTATTCTACTTTATTTCATTTTTTTTTTAAAACAATGCTCTTAAACCACCAAAACGGCTTTTCGCAAACGGCAAACGGACGGCGACCTTAAAGCCTGAAAACCGCCCCCCAGCGCAAAGCCCAGGCCAAGAACGCTGCTGCGGGGCTGAGTGCTGTTCCAGCACCTGCCACGGGAGGCGCACTCTGCAGCCAGCCCGCTCCGTGCCAGCGGCCACGCGAAGCATCACTGGGATGCAGACGAGCGCGTGTCCTCCCGGTGGCCAAAGCATTCAGAAGTCCGTGAGCGAAGGAAGACACAGAGGAAAATGTGCTCACATGAATTCTTGCTTGAGAGGCTGGCAGAGAGTTCAAGGAGGATGGAGTTTTATCGGGGACTTTACAGACTGACTGACCGGACCAAATCTAGGGCAGGGCGAGAAGAAATGAGAACAATCTAGATGAAGGTTACTTCATGGAAAAAAGGCAGGGCTGGGCCTAGTAGACTCTGTGGAACAGGAAATAGCGGGGCACTGCGGAAAGGCGGCTGGAATCAGATTCTGTGGAGCCTCGAATAGCATGTTTTGGACTTTATTCTAGATGAAATGAGAATGCTTGTGGCTGAGAGAGACACTGTGACAGGATGAAGACCAGAAGCCAGGCCTATGGCTGATTTTCTGGAGTATTTACGGAAGTGCTGATGCCTGACTGCCCTAGAGCAGTGCAGGTCACTGCCGGGGGCAGCGCCAGGTGGTCCGCAGACTCATCTATCACTAAAATTCATAACGCAGGATTATTTAAATGAATCATTTACGCTGGAAGTATAATAAAGCCAGGTGTTCCACTGACGTCATCTTATCAAAAGCAATGCCATTTTCTCCATTAATTCAGAAACTGCTGTATTGGGGGAAAGGGACAGAATTGTTTGAAGCGGTCCATATTATCAACAAATCGGAACAACTAACTACACAGCAGTCTAAATCGGTGGTTCTAAATCCCCCCCCTTTCGGTTATAGATCATTCTGACAATCTGATAAGGGTTAAAAAGGCTAAATACAAAAGCTAAAGATACAAACTTCTGGGGAGAATAAAGGAGTAAATTTTCTTGGTGTATACAAAGATTTCTTAGTACACAAAAAGTATTAACCATTAAAAAAAAAGATGAACTGGACTTCATCAAAATAACATAATGTCTTCAAAAATGATTAGGAGAATAAGCCAAAGACTTATTGAAAATATTAACAAAACATATATTAGAAAACGGATTTATATCCAAAACATGTAAAGAATTTAACAACTCGATAATAATCAACAATCCAATTGTTTAAAAAAAGCAAAAGACAAACACTTTGCCAAACATATATGACTAGCTAATAAGCACCTGGAAAGATATCCAACATCAGTTACCAGAAATGCAAATTAAAACCATATAAGATACCACATAATATCCACTAGAATGGCTGAATTCATGAAAAAAACTGGAAAACAGGTTTTGGCACAGATATGGACTATATAGAACCTGGAAATTGCTGGTTTAAAATACTATAGCTATGTGGGGAAAAATAAATATTCTCGTATATATATCATCTGTGATTATGTCTAGGATAAATCTATTAAATTGAAATTGTTGTGTATAAGCATTTTAAGTTTTATAGCACAAAATTATTTTCTAAAGAAGTCATGCCATTTTACATTTCCATCAGCAATGTTATACATCAAGTGCTGATTTCCCCACATTCCTACCAACACAGTGTACTATCAAAACTTTTGATTTTTGCCAGCCTGAGACATGGCAGTTCACTGTTGTATTAATTTACATTATGTATCTTTCCATATGTTTAAAAGAATTTATACTTCCTTTTCCATAAAGTTGGCCCATTGTGTTGTTAGATTTCTGGTCTTTTCTTACTAATTAAAAAATTATATAGTAAGAAAATTAACCCTTAGTTTGTAAAATATGTTGGATATTCCTAGTTTATCTGTATTTTGACTCTACATGCCATGTTCTTTTGCCAAGTGGAAATCTGGTAAGTGGTAAGATTTATCATTTTTTTTAAATGGCCTCTGGGTTTTCCAATATAATTAAAAAGGCCACTATCACTCAAAGATTATAAAAAGATTTTCATGTTTTTTTCTAGTGCTTTTATGGTTTCATAATTTTACATTTACATTTATGCTCCATCTGGAATTTATTTTGGTGTAAGGTAGGATCCAACCTAATTTCTTTCAGATGTTTACCAAATGGTCTCAACATCATTTTTTAAATAACCGTCATTTCCCCCACTGATTTAAAATGTCTTTTTAATAACTTACTAAATTTCCACATATACTTATATCTCTTTCTGTTGTTATACTGATCTGGCTACTCATGTATCAGTGCCACATAGTTTTAACTATTAAAGCTTTATACTATATTTGAGTACCTAGTGGGTCTAAAACCCCTCACCGCTTTTTATTGGTCGAATTTTCCGGTTCTTCTTGCTTAGTCTAGAATTCTGTATTTCGCATACAAAAATATTACCAATATGAACAAAGAAACAGTAATAAAATTAGAATGACATTTCATCTCTATTGTAATGGCAGAACATAACGAGAATCCCAAGAATATCTAGTAAAAAGAAAATATATGTATCATCTTAAGTTAAACAAACAAAAAAACCCAAAACATACAAATGACACCATTTTCTAATTTAAGGTAGAACTGAGTTCTGACCGGCTAACATGCACAGATCAAATATTTGGTGGGGGGAGGGGAGGAGCAAACAGCATCCACTTTGATTCTTGAAGGTTAAAACAGACATATTTCATACAGATATGCAGATCCATAGACAACCGCAAGGACCCAATACCTGGATTTAACAGTGACGCTAACGAATCAAACACTTCCAGTCAATCCTCACTACAGGACAGGTACTAGATGCTGGAAACAAACAGAACAGTGAGTGCCTCTAGATCATTCACGTCTACTGGGAGTGACAGCTCTGGATGTTGTACGCCTAAGAAAACACCCATGTGATCATGTACCACTGCCCAAAGTTCCTAAATTGTCACAATGTTCTTTTAAGGTAATGCTTACTCCTAACAATGGGTCAGATATTCTATTTTTTACTCCTTAAATAGTTTATCTCATGGAAAAGCCATAAATGTACACATTTTTAAACTCCTATTCATCATCAAAATTAGATTTTTAGATTAGATTAAAACATTATTTTTCTCCTGAGTATATCTTATTTCAGTGCTTCAAATATTCCTTCAAGCCGTCGAAAATGCAGAGTTTTATGTAATAAACCACTGGGAAATGTTCTGCTTTCTAAACGGAGCTGGTGGAGAGTTAAGTGACTGAAGTGCTTAAAGCTCAACTTAAAGTCGCCACCACACAAACGAAAACACAGTCGTGAGGCACCCTGCCTCTTCAGCCAGTGTAAGGAAAGGAGAGCTGTCTGTATTAAAAATGTAATTCCTTAAGGACTTGGACATACCTTCCCATGTTTGGAGGAAAAAATGTTTAATCAACCTCTAAGTACATTCACTCATACTGGAGCACTGAGGTAAAAGCAGATTAGTTCTTTCCTGGGGTGCTGGACATTTTGTAAATAAGAAGTCTAAGTTTCCACAGATTTCTTAATTACTCAAAACTTAGAAAATATAAGCAGTCTGGGCTTAACTCACAACTTTTTGGAGCTTCTTTCAATCTGACCTACAATTCTAGAAGATAAACTCTAGATTCCTACCACGCCATCTCCAAATAACAACCCAACAAGGACAGCCCCAGCGAACCCCTACTATGCAGGGTGCTGTCTGCAGGACAGGGTGACATGGTTCAAGGTAAGATGCCTAGAAAAGTAAAAGTTATCTTCTAAAAAGCCTAAAGACAGAGAATGTATACTTCTCATTATTAATTTCTAGTGAGGGATAATCATGCCATTCAAAGTCCTCAGAGGGAACGAAGCTTAGCAAACTGAGATGCAGAACATCGCCAAGCGTCCTAACTTCTGTGGCTGTTGACGAACTGTCTTAGAACTGGAGAGCAAAACAAAAACAAGCTAAGTGCCTCTGGATTTTGAATTGCATAGAAGATGGATGTTCTGCTCAGTGTTTGACTGTGGCATTCAATGGTTTTATTTTTTTTAAAGAAAACCACATAGACTATCTGTAAAACCCGAATTATATAGCACCTCCCCCCCCCCAAGAACGAGAACAAACTAAAATACGGTCATAATATTTCAATAAACTTTACTAGGCTGTCACAGAATGAAATTCAAGGAAATGCCACAGTTAAATCTAAAACGCTAGGGGGAAAACCCCAGCTAAATACATTTCCTGCTCTATTTCTATTAAAATTAACAGCTTCTTCTGGAAGAGATCATACAGTTTTGGTTTTTGGTCAATGGAATGAACGGGCATTTTTTCACTTGTATGCTTTAGACCGTAATTTGAAGAACATTATCCATCCTATTGATCTAATTGTCTGCCCTAAAAAAGAATCACGAAAATGATATGGAGAATATCCTGGTTTAGCAAAATATGATAGTCAAAATTCAGCCTAAAAATTTCATTTTGGTAGCTAGAGGTTAAAAATACCCCTCGATTATTTCATGAGTGCAGTGAACACAGGTATCTAAAGTGCCTATTAAAAAAAGGGTGAGCATCTGGAAATTTTTGATTTCACAATCGTTAACAATTTCAGTAAGGATATTTTAAAATAAAATGACATCCTTTATTTCTAATGAAAATACAACTAACAAAACTAAGCAACTTCCCTCAGTTAAAGTACAACGAGTTAGAAATCTGGATTTTCAAAGGCAAAGGTCAGTAGCTGGAGGAGGGGCAAAAAAGGGTTCAAGCAAACCTTGGCAATTTACTTTTTTGGTAACCTTTTTAAGAGATGTAATTCACATACCATAAATTTACCCTTTTAAAGGGTACCATTCAGTTGCGTTTAGGATATTCGCAGGTTGTGCGAGCGATACCACCGCGTAATTCCGCACCGTTTTCCTCATTCTGGAGAGCCGGCCTGCGCCCACCCCGCAGCAGCACCCTACACCCCCTCGCTCGCCAGGCCCCGGCGACCACCCTGCAATCCAGGTCAATGAAACACTTGCTGACATCGCCAACTTCCTATGTGAGCAGAGCAAAAGCCAGAGCGTGGCACAGCCCGTGAGGCCCTGAGTGACACGGCCCGTCCCCCTTCTGGCCTGCCTTCTAAGACACTCCCCCCGCCCCCGCCATCATCCACCCCGCCACACTGGCTGCCTCGTTGCTCCTGGAACCGCTGGCCTGTTCCCACCTCATGGCTTCTCGCCCACTCTTCTCTCTTCTGGTCTTACAGATATTCCCAAGGCCCACTCTGTCATCTGCTCTTAAGTTTCTGCTCAAATGTCATCTTCTCAATGAAGCCTACCTACTGTTTTTCTTCAATAGGACTTATCACCTTCTAACACTCTATTGACTTTCTTATTCGTTGTACAGGAAAACCCTTGCTACAACGTAGAAATCAGGGTGGTTTTAGTCTGATTTCTTCCCTGACGTACCCCAAAGCCGGCTCAGTAAATAACTGCTAGATGAGTGAACGGTGAGTCCAGGACACGCCACCCACGAGCTTCCTATTCCTTCTCTAAACACTGTGGGTGTTATTTTATTTCGCTCTCATGGCACACACGAACTAATCGGAATTTGCTGAACTCATATTTATGATGCAACTCCACCATATTTTTATTGTATAAGAATAGTACCCAACCTTTAGGAATTCAGTAAATTACCACCGAATACTAAAAAAATATAAAGACGTTATCATGACAGGATGTAGAAGAGTTATTGAATTTTTTTTTAAAGAAATGGAACAAAAAATCATCAGATTTGTATGGAAGCAGAAAAGACCGAATTGCCAAAGCCATCCTGAGAAAAACGAATGAGGCTGGAGGCATCACTCTGCCCCGACTTCAAATTATATTACAAAGCGACAGTAATCAGAACGGCATGATTTTGGCAGAAAAATAGACACACGGAGCAGTGGAACAGAATCGAGAGTCCAGATATGAACCCATATTTATATGGGCAAATAATTTTTGACAAAACTGCCAAAAACATACAGTGGAGAAAGGAAAGTCTCTTCAATAAGTGGTGCTGGGAAAACTGGGAATGAAACTAGACTGTTGTCTATCACCACACACAAAATTAACTCAGAAGGAGTAAGGACCTGAATATAAGACCTGAAACAATAAAATGCATAGAAGAAAATATAGGAACTAAACTCAAGGACCTTGGGCGTAAAGAGGATTTTCTGAATTTGACCTCAAAGGTAAGGAAAGTAAAGCAAAAATAAATGCATGGGACTACATCAAACTAAAAAGCTTCTGCTCAGCAAAAGAAACCGTCAATAAGGTAAAGAGACGACCATCCGAATGGGAAAATACACTCGCAAACAACACCTCCAAAAAGGCGGGGAGGAGGTAGTTTTGCTCCAGCGACTCGCAGGTACTGGCAGACGCTGGTAGACGCAGGGCGGTGGGCACAAGCGGCCAGGGAAGCACAAGGGCGCCGCGGCAGGAGACCAGCACGCCACGACGCCGAGAAGAGCAGCAAGAACCACAGGCCAGGTGCTGGTGGAGCACGGAGGTGAAACCCCAGCCTTCTCTAGGGTCCTCTGAGAGTCCCTTCTGCAAAACACGAGACTTCAACGCGGAGCAGCACCGTGTTTGAAAAAGAAATTAGCCGCCTACCAAAAGCAAATACAGCTCCAAGACCTACATAGCTGTCCCCCTCCTGGGCTCCCAAATACAGGACCATAAAAACGTCACCACACAGGAAATGAAATGAGAAACAACTGTTTCAGCTCCACAGATCAGTATGTGGTCCTTGTCTACAGTGCGTAGACGTTTCGAAAATAAATGCATCTTTAGCTTTACATTTAAAACGTTAATGTCAGGTGAGTTATAAAGAGTAGCTCCATCTTCTCTCTGAACAAATGCCAATTTCCATAAATTCCAATTTAGTTCCAGTAGTATCTTTCTTCTTAATACAGAACGATATATGGGAAGCAACTTTCAAGTTCATGAATGGATCGGATCCTTTTGTAACCTAGTATGAGCTGGAGAAATACTATGAAACCCATGGTTTTAAAATGATGTTCTGGGTTTTTTTATCTTATTATATCTTCCTAGATTACCGAGAAGTAAATCTTATGCAACTGATTGTACAACTGATAAAAAAGAAAGAAAAGATTATTTACATTATAATGGAAAATTTCCTAATAACAATTCTAAAGAAGGCACTGAATTAATAATCACCCTTTTTCAAAGAAATTCAGTTTTAAAAGGTCCACTCTTTGATTATAGTAAATCCAGAAATACATGACTTTTAATTTTGAAAGAGATTTAACATCTTTTTAAAATCTTTTTATTTTTTGGCCTTTATAAAAAGACATATGTGAACTCCTACGTCTTCAGGACTACATATGTTTGCAAATCTGACATGTAAGAATTCTCTTTGAATGTTACATTTTTCTGTAGAAGTTGAAATAATAACATGCAAATGAGAAGTTATTTAATTAAAGTTAAAGAATTTGAGACTGTTACTTTTCTCAGGGAAAAAAAAAAAGAAAATCAGAGAAAAGTGAGGAAAGGCTCCCACATGATATTCGCCCGAGCTCGCAGTCTTGGCTTTTAACCGGAAACATCTGGGGATGGGCTTGGCCGGTCTCAATAAAGCCACCAATTCACACCCTGCCATTTTGAGGGTATTTTGTTTTTACAGTTTTCAAATTAAAACCAAACGGAGTTTCCTTTGAACTCTGGTCCTGAAGCAAAGATCTTTATGAGATTTCTCTCTCAAGAATACTTTATAAATATTTTGAGAAATACGAAGGATTTCGTGAACATTTGAGAAAAGGATAAAGCAGCGGTTTGTTTTGAAAGTTCTGGTTAAATTAAAATGTAAGGACACTAAAAAGACAGTATTATTTACACACACACACACACACACACACACACACACACACACACACACACACACACACCGTGACACACTAGTACTGAACAAAAGGGAAAGATTAGCTAGACATTTAAGTCTTTTATCAGATAAAGTGATATCAGTATCCCATTTTTCCACAATAAACCTACCGATTTTACTAAAGCCAACTGCTTAAAAGAGCTCTAATACTACATAAACAAAAATAGTTCAAAACAATCCATTAGAGTGGGCTGTGCCTCAAGAAAGCAAGTAGGAATAAGGGCTTATTAAATCCAGTCTTTCCCCTGAAAGACAAAACCAGTGGAATCCCATGCGCGAAGTGCAACGGCAGACCCCTTGCTCCCAGATTTCATTACATAAACAGAGAGTGACTTATCGGGCCCCAAGAGAGCGCCTGAGCAGTAACTCTAGCTGCTCTGTTTGCAGAAACTGTGTTTGGATTGTGCCATGCCCGGTTGGCGAGGTGAGCCGAGACCAGGGAGACAAAGGGCCTAAACATCTGAATCCATTTGTGCTCCCCAAATCCTGAGAGCCAACAGATGTGCTCCATGTGCGGCTAGGCTAAACTTTAAAAACCTAAAAATGCCATATTTTTCCCACTGACTAACAAAAGTGATGGTATTCTGTGTTTCTTTAATTAAAATCCAAGGGTTCGCAAAGACTCTGGACTTACTCTAAAGCTTCCTTAAGACCGGGCTATTTATTTTACTATTAGCAAATAACAGAGAATAAAGATTCTAATTCAGTTTTAATCACAATCTTTGCTTTTATTTTGGAAACTCTGGGTTAATCTCTTTTCTTTTAGAAAATACAAAGAAAGCTTGTGAAGAAAAGATTCAGGGAGTCAACTTACAGTCCAAATTTAATTTCAAACTGAAGGGTCATAAGTTGAAAAGGATGAAGAGAAAAAAAAGAAATGAAAAAAGGAACAGAATGAAAGATAAAGAAAATAAAAGAGAAAATGAAAAGTGAAATCTAGAGTGTCTTTAATATCTGTTAAAGATTAAACATTTAAATGAATATTCGTGTACGTGTGTACGTGTGTATATTAAATATGGCTTTCACCATATCGGCAAGAAGAGTCAGTTGAGGGGTTTGCTTTTTTAGGTTATTACATGGAAAACAGCACTTAGAATCACCGGCCCTGTCACTACCGTAATGAAACCGCCCTTACCTGGGCAGTGGGGGGCTGGTTCCGCGTTCTCCCTCGTGAACCCATCTTCCTGCCGCCATCAGAGAGAACTCACTGTGTACATTCTCTATTTAAACCCCTTTCTGGCTCCCCAATATCTAAAACAGGATGACCCGTTTTTTAAGTAAAAAAAATTATAAGACGGAGATGTAATTTTAGTTACAGCTGATGAGAAATTATACAAGAATAAAAAGCCACTATAAATTTGTTAATGCTTTTAAACTGTTTAGCTATTACTAATCACAATAAACCTATATATGTTTGTAAAATAACAATACTGTACTCACGTCATTTCTTAGGCTATATCCACAATGTGCATGTGGAGTCACAGAGCTCTTGCTCCTTGGTTTAAACATCTCAGTGTCCTGCGTGTGTGACGCAAGCCTACCTTGTTGCCCCCAGCACACACCCCGGGGTCCCCACTGAAGCCTGGGCTGTTCTCCCCGAGCTGACTACTCATTCGGTCTAAACGCCTACGGCACTTCCGAACCCAAACTAAATGCTGCCTGCTCTTCCTTTACCAAGCTTCCTTGGACCCTGCTTCACCCCCCACCAACTGCCCCCTGCGCTCCCGTTCCTACAAGCCAACAGGCGATTATTAATGCCAAGCACCTGCGAGGCTTAGTGCTAAGTCACGGGCAGGCCACGATGAGCACGACGCTGCTCGTTTCCGTTCTCAGGGACCTCTAGCAGAAGGGGGGGCAACTTCAAGGAAATAATCGTACGGAAACGTATCATTACACAGTATGGCAACTGCTATGAAGGAAACGCGCCTCGGACAGAAGAGGGAACGCGTCGCTAGCAGGACGGTGAGGGTGGCGCGTCCGGGGGAGAGCGGGGTCCACGGAGATCCGTTCCAGGCCTCAGGCCGGTCTGTGCGGACTGTGTGCTCACGTGCCAGCGCCCCGGCCCGCCCCCACAGTCCCCGCGCGGGAGCCGCCCCGGCGCTGGGGCACGTCGTTCCTTTGCGTTCCCTGCGCTTACATGGAACTGCGTGTGGATTAAGTTCTTGAGAAGTAATTACTGAGTATTCATTGAATTTAACTAAATTTTGTCAAATTGTATTCCTTAAAAATCGAGAACCAGGAAATTTTAAAACTAGAAAGTAAGGCCTTAGACCTCCCTCGGTAGAACCCGATTTCATTTTAATCTTTAAAAAAGGGTTGCGGGAGACAGAAAAGTTAGGATACTTAAGGCCAACTATGGGGCAAAGCCAGATTGGAAGCTTAACTCTCAATATTTTTTTCTCTGTTAAAATTCCCAAGCTAAAACCAGACATTGAAGTATGAACACCTAACGTGTACCAGCAATGTCCTGTATCATTATGAGCTCGCAGGTTCCTGTTTGTGAAGATTTGCCTCATTAGAATTACTCAGGATCTGGACCTTTAGAAACATACCACTGGTTTATTTTGCAACATTCTTTTTTAAGTTGATATGCCTTGAGTCAAACAAACCTTCAAAACAGTTCATAATAATACACAGCTTTAATAAAGTCATTAAGCTGTCTCTGATTGATCATGTCTCCAACTAAAGCTATTATATTTTTCCAGTAAACATTTTTCAATGCCTGAAAACCTTAATCGTAAAAGTCTGCTTCATTACACCCCTGAGAGAAATAAGAAGTTAGCTATAACCTCATATTTATCCCAGGGGTGTGATCTTTAGTAATCATTCCTTTTTTTCTGCCTGATGGAAAATTCATCACAAATGACTTAAATGCTTCAGGTTTAAGGACAACCTTTCCCCCCTCAACTGTGCAGCAGCAGGAGTTCTGGTAGAATATACATCCTATGCCCTCGAAGACCATCGGCACTGTGTGTTTCTGCAATGAAGGACTCAGTGGAAGGTTAATGTAACAGTTTTCAGGAGTATCTATACTTTGTGACCTCAAAACATACTTAACAGATTATTTCCTTCCTTTCTAAAAGATCAGTTGTGTAATTATGAAGAACACAACCACTTTTAACTTGAAGTTATTCATAGGGTGGGCAAATAAAGTCCATTCACAGAATTTTAGATAAATTTTTGTGAAGAATTTATCGTTACAGACACCAAATAATCTTGGATGACAGTTTGAGAAACCTTACTTACTTATTTCATCTAACACATCCAGCCTAAAATATCATGTTGGTCCAAAATCGTTAACCATGTCTTAGAATAGAATCGAGAATTATAAAGATTCCCAGGATCATAGAAATCATTAATGTCTCTGTAAATGTTACAATTTTATCCGTTTTTTAGCTCATTACAAAATCACATATGCTCCAAACACAAAAAAAATTTTGTGACGTAAGGGTTTTTAGTATTTTCACATATGGTTTAAAAGGCCATAATTTTCCATTTGCATGAACATAAATGGAAAGTTATCAGTGGCTAAACCATTAAAATAAATGGTATCTATCTTTGACTTTACACACACAAAAAACATTATCCTAAAATGTTAAGGAGCCAATCATCACCTTTCCATTCCATAACAGTTTGGAGAAATCAAAATAGCATAATTATCTTGTCAGTCTGTCATGTAAGAACTCTCTAGAAATAGTATAAATAAAATTGAAGCTGAAATCTATAACTTTCAGATGTGGAAAGTATAATCTTGACAAGTTTCTATTATGGAGAGCCTGAAATTATGGCATTTGTATGGTATGGCTGTGAACCTAAGAATGTGAGTATTGCGTGTGTTTGGAAGCTATGGATCTACAGGTCATCTTTGGGCTTCTGATACAGCATCCAAACAACACAGTGTGGTACACAGCACGAACTCTAGGAATACTCTTCTTTATCATCATGAGCTCACAGGTTTCAATCCACTGCATTATCCTTCATGATGCTCAAACTGTTCGTATTTTGGCCAGTGGGAATCCATCTAAGTTGGCTCCTGAGACCGTCTGACATAATTCCAGTATTTTATGATAGCTCCCATGCTTGCTAACTTCATTTTATCTTCACAGAGCTATGTATTAAAGGAGTTTTAACTGTTCTCAAACGTCACTGTGTTTCTGATTAATGGAACTGAAAATCCATCACTAAGTAAATGAAGCCGTACCGGCCACCTAACGTCAGTCTCGGGGGACAGTGCAGTCTGAGCGTCGAGGCTCGTCCTACACCAGCAGTGCGAGGCGCTCAAGAGACACTGGGACTCTCACACAGGACGCAGTTAGATGTGCGCTTCCCGGAGCGCGTCAGCGAAACCCCTGGCCTTGACTGAGGCATGTGAAAAGCATCCAAAAATAAGAATAAATCAAACGTTCTGGGAGCAAACAGGGAAGTTATTTTTCAAATCAGTCCTCAGTAAAAGAAATAAACTGTTTAATTTTTTTCTTCCATTAACTTGAAGCCACTAATTTTTAGTTAAGATTATTCTACATATAATTAAATACTTTAGTATTAGTAAAAAGTAACAATAAGCTAATATTTATTGAGCTGTTTGTGAGCTGGGCAACAGACTGCTTTCACCTGTTACCTCACTCACCTTCACGATCCTCCTGGGAGGAGCAGTGATTATCACTCTCATTTTACCAATAAAGACATTGTGGCTTAGAAAGTCCATGTACATTAAAAAAGGCATGAAAGATTTGAACTCAATGCTTCTGTCTATGGAAGCACAATCTAACTGATTTCTCCTGATGAAATGGTAATTAATCTTTAAATTCTATAATGAAATTTATATCTAACATTCAATAACATTACATTAAGGGGTGCACAAATATTTAAATTTAAATGCCTTGCAAACAATTGGAATTATGACACGTTTTTAAAATCCTCATGTTCAGAAGAAATTTGTGAAAAGAAAAAGATTCTACCACTGGATAAAAAGTTGGGGTCAGGACAGGTGCGCCTCAAAGTACGACCTGAGAGCTTACTAAGTACAAAGGGGAAAAGCAGCTCTGATGGTGGAGAAATCTGGACCAAGTGAGCTGACCTGGCATCGCCTCGAATGAGACGAACTGGCTTTAAGGGACTCCAGACACGATGTTACCTGGGTAGTATGCTGACCAAAAGTTTTACCTGAATAAAATTATGAAGAAATAATCAGACAAATTCACACTGAGACACTGAACTCTTCGAAAATGTCAATGTTGTGAAACCAAAAACAGCAAAGTTACGGTTCTAGGTTAAGTGTTTTAAAACGCACTCAACTAAATGAACTATGTAATCTTTGATAAGATCCCAGATGGGGGGGGGGGTAAAATGAATTATTGGGACACCTGGAGAAGCTGAACACTGACTGGATAGTTGAGTGTATTCGCGGAGAATACTACAGTCTTTAAGAGTGGTGATGCTATTATAAAGCATGAGGGCATCCTTGTTTCTAGGAGATCCATGCTGCAGTACTTAGGGTGAAATGTCATGATCTCTGAAACTAATTTTCAAATGATTTAGCAGAAAAAAGCGAGCACACACACATACATAAAGTTGTAGAGGTATTCATACCAAGAGATAAAACAAATGTGGCAAGATGTTGGTAATCGGTGACTCCAGGTGAACATATATCAGTGGTCACTGTACTATGCTTTTAACTTTTCTGTAAGTTTGAAATTTTCAAAATTTGATGTGGGGGTGGGATCAGATTCAATAAATACATACTTCTCCCTACCATGCATGTGTGCTCCCACAGTATTCTGTTCCTTTTTCTAGAAGTTACCACATTTGCTCTTACAAGAGTTTTGTGAATGTTTAGCCTGTTCCAGAGCTCCCTGAAGACAGGGCCTATGTCTGATTCATCAGCACCAGCAGAGTGACTTAGTGACTGCGCATCCTCAAAGTGCCTCGCTCGGAGTATGCCTAGGAAACACTGGATGAATTAAATATTTGCTTTTTCCAAGATACCACCAGGTAGGTAACAATAAATGTTTTTTTAACAATACTAAAACACAACGGAGTTATTTCATGACTGATACACTATACAATATAATCCTTTAAACTTAGAATAATTCTTAAACTGTTAAGTATCTGGAAAGTTAAATAAAGAAGGAAAAGTAAACAAAGTAATCAAACGATCACCATTAAGTTTCGTCTGTAAACCACTATGGAACAACTCATGGTTTACTACCTCACATAGCGAAAGTTTAAATTTACGCAGGTAAAAATCCATTTTAAGGTCAGTATCCTAAGTTGGTAATATGTATTCTAGCGACAGCAGCCCAAGTTTACCACTGAACTTCACATAGTCAACTGTCCCGACATTTGGGTTTTGTGATTATGGGGAACGGCTACAACGTGCCAGATGAAGATGGTAATGTCGTTTACTGAGACGTGTACCAGCCGCTGAGCAGACGAGGAACGCAGGCCAGCGTCGCTCTGCAGAGCGCGGTCCACAAACGGCCAGGAGCCCAGTTTGGACCGCTGCTCGTTTACATACGGCCCACGACCTAAGAATGGTTTTTACATTTTTTAATGGCTGAAAATAAATCAAAAGAAGAAGAATACTTTGTGACATGTAAAAACTATATGACGGTCAGATTTCAATGTCCACAAGTAAACATTTACTGGAATGCAGCCATGCCCTTTTGCTGACATACATTCTCTATGGCTGCTTCTGCTGCAACAGCAGACCATATGGCCTGGAAACCTAAAATATTTACTATCTGGCCCTTTACAGAAGGACTGTCAGGGAAAGAAACTTCAATTTCCAGTGGACAATGAGGACCCGTGAGTATGTTTATCTTGTGACATTCACGAGGCTCTATCCTTCTGTGCCCTTTTCTGTATTTACAGTAAGCCTTAAGATTTTTTTAAAAACCTTCCAATTATTGCAAACCTACGGATATACGATATGAAAGGGCTAACAGTCCCATAATGTATCCCATTTTTTTTAAAGCCATTGTCAGACGAGGGTTTGATTTGTGACAAGGGGTCCAGAATATGAATGGACAGACATGGAAACCAGAGATCAACCTGAGCAAGTCATTTAGAGACGGTTCCAGAAAACCAAAAGCAGCCCAGCAAGTGGTCAGTAACAGAGGATCCAACTCAAGGAACAGACATGCCCGCACAGGCTGGGTTCACAGCAAGAGTCCAGGACCCAGGAGACTGGAAAGCGGACGGGTTAATACGGCTGATTCAACACTTAACCGTGGGAGCGAGCGCAGGAGACAGGCGTCAGCGGCTCTCCACTCCGGCTAGCGTGCCAAGGCTGGAGGCTTGCAATCTACACGGCAGTATTCACTTGTTCAAACTATTTAATTACAATTTGCTTGAGTATCTTCAACTGTAAATATTATAGAACAATTGAGAGCAAAAGCCACCTTATCCAAAGTGAACAAGACTAGTGGGGAATTAACTAAAAAAGCTGATAACAGTGCATGTGTTGGAAAAATCACACCTAAAATTCATACCTAAAATTCTTTAGATTAAAATGTATAACTGCCAATTAGCCTTCCTTGACTTAGTACCAAGGCTATTCTTTGAAGCTACAGCACTGTGACTTTCAGTTACTGGTTCCTAAATGTGAAGGGAGAACTTAGATACTGAGAAAATTGTAGAATCTTTCCAGATTTTTATGGATTTTATTTGTTTACCCCAAACTCTTGGTTATCTCACTCAACTAATTTGGTAATTTTATGACTCACCTTTGAGCATTCAAATTAAGTTTAATGCAAATAACTATTTTTTAAAACATCATCAGTTCACTTGACATTTAAATGATATCATCATAACAAGTGAAACTGGCATAAAAAATGATGAAAACAGACATGCGTGTATATTAAAGTGTAATCTACCAGCCACAAGCATTCAGACTGTGGCAAGCATCACTAGGTAAGTTTTACGGATGCATGGCTGGCATTAACAGATACACTGAACACAAAAGGAACAGATTCTAGTCCCTGGGGAGGGAGAAGCCAGCCAGAGCACCAGCTACTAAACCAGGTCACGACGCTGACCTACTGCACCACACGCAGTTCCAGGGTTATGTGCCAGGGGCTGGGGCGACAGTGAAAAGGTTCATCTTCAGGAAGTCTAAGTGATGCTACTTAGAGGTTAAAAGAAAAAAGTAGAATAAAGCTAGGACAAAGCCACTGTTGCACTGTAGATGGCCTAAGAAGAAATAAAGTTAAAGAAAAAAGGAACAAAAATGGCAAAAGACAATTATGTTTTCATATTGTTTGAAATAACTGATTTTTCCTGCCAAACTGTCCTCTTAAGAGAAATAAATTTAAATGGAGAATTTTTATTTCCTTTATTACAAAAGGGCCCAACGTCGCTGAGTTATTCAATTTTCCTTATAACCCTCTTGAGAACTTGCAAACTAAAGTTGGGAAGTACTGAAAGAACAAAAGTAACCTTTTAGTACTTCAACTGAAGTTAAAATAGCCACAGGAGATCATCACTACAGTCCTAAAAGGCAGTATAAAATGTATCAGTACCTAACTAAATCCAAAAAACTGAAGGAACAGGAGGATAAACTTACATTTTATCCGTTTATAAAAAGAACTAAAGGTAGTCAAGTAAATTTTTAGTGTAAAATTTTAAGGGAAACAGAAAAATTAAAATAGAAAATCAACTAGTTTATTTTTCTGAAAACAGGAAGTAGCCTTTGTTATAGTCTCCTGTGTATTTGTACCAGTCTAATTTTAAGTAGCTTCTTCTAGGTCATATTCCTCTGCTCTCTTCAAAAGAAAACCTCCCAAGTGAATAGACATACAATAGAGATGGATTCCTTACATTTCGTTTGACTGTGCAAAAGAACTAATAATGTGATGATATCTCAAAAACATACAAAAAAAATTTGCCATGCGCTTTATAACAAAAAGTGGAAAGAACTTAAATGTACAGTAATAGCTTGATAAATTACGGTACATCATTATATTACAACATTTACAGTCGCGTAAAATCGGGGGCACACTAAAGATTTAAGAAAAACAGGAAAACACTCATGAAACAAGTGGAAAAAGGTAGAAAAGAAAACGCGTCTAGCATCTGATGACAAATGCGAGGAAGAGAGACGCACGTGTTATTTACAGAAGCCTAAAGAAATACAGTAAATACCAACAGTGATTAGCCCGTGGCAAGAGAACTGTACAGTTTCTTTCTTAATACTTTTATTTATTCACCTTCTACAAGAGGCATTTTTAAAATTAAAAAAAAACAAAAACGAAAAAGGAGTGGAGGGAGGGCGAAAGGAAGGAGGAAACAATCCTTCCAAGGAAGGCGGGGCTACGGCTGCGCCTGCCAGTCAACCGCTGGACCAGTTCTCACAACCCCAGAAGTAACAGAAATTCAGACAGGGAAGGAGATGCTAGATGTCTCGTCAGAAATATTTACTTTCCTTGTGAAAATGTGGCATGTCTGGTCTTCAAGCAAGTCCACGACATTAAATAAAATGCAGTAGTCCCTTTGTCCCTTGGCACTAGTAATCCAGAATATCATTTTCCCTTTCAAGTGAGAAATGAAACACACACGTGCACGCGCGTAACACGCACACAGTGGCCACCACTGGTACAGCATCAAGAGGCTTCAGTTGCTCAAGCATGCCACCAAAAACAGCCACCGGCTCTGCACACGCACATGTAACTGCTTCATCAGCATCCAATGTGCGATACGTGTCCAGGACTTTAAATGGGAAAACGAGAAGATGCACGTCTTAGCAGAGATGAGGCATGGGCTCTCGAGGACTGGGAGGGCTCAGGGTGGACCCATAGGAAGGCCCTTGGAGTGGAAGTCTCCCCCCGCAAGCAGCCAGAGCTGCAGGCGAGGGCTTCAGTCCACTGGACGCAAAGCCTCCAGCATTAACCCTTCTGTGTTCCAGGCCTGCATCTACGTAGTGGTGAAAATAACACCTTGTCTAGCATCATTACGAGGATCACTGAACTAACAATTACCAAACGTTTACATACAAAGTGCACCTACCTGGCACATGGTAAGCAAAGTGTTCCGGAGGAAAAAATCACACAATAAACTTACTTTCAAATGATTAAAAAAAATAATATGCCTGTGTCTGTGTAAGTGTATAAACACACACATTCACATAATCTGTGTATGGGGGGCGGGGGGGGGTGAGAACGAACAAGAGACAGCAGATGGTGTAAAACTTTCCCAAGAGGTGAATCTGAGTGAAGGGCATATTGTACCAGTATTCTCTGTATCATTTTTATTCCTGCAACTTTTTCTGAAAGCTTGGAAATACTTCCAAATAAACGGTTAAGTAAAAAAGTGTACAATTTGACTATGAATTACAATACAGCAATATGGAACCGAGCCCTCTGGTTTGGCCGTCTCACTCAGAATTCTAACGAGGGCCGGGTGCGGGAACGGCAAGGGAGCCAAAGGAGAGCCGAACCTTTACTCCTCGCTCAGAAAACGAGCAAAAGTGCCCGCCCGACTCTCATCTGCGACTTGCCCCGCAGACCAGCCGACGAGTTTAACAAAGCCTACGGAATGAGTTTATGAGATTTAATCTGAGTAAAGCATTAAAAATACTTAGCACCTCTCTAGATTCTCCCTTCTACGATTCTGTCTCCAAAAATATGAAAAATGTCTCATCCTTCTCACGATGAGCCAGGAGCAGTGCAGCCACACGGGACTGTTCTGGAATACTGGGGCCTGACTACAGAGAGGGCAGAAATCTCTCTTCCATGAGCTTTGCTCCGAATTCTTAACTGAATATGTCGCTACGGGCTGTGTGACTCTATGACACTGGAAGCATATAAGCCGCCCCCAAAGAGTCCTTTATAATTTTACCTCAGTTCACCCAACTGACAGGAAGAAAACTAAAAAGTCAAAGAAAATCAATAAATAACAAAGGAAGAAAGAGATCTAAAAACAGAAGGCTTTATTTTCCTCAGTCCCCCTCTGTTTATGATTCCTGGTACATGGTGGCTGTCAGCAGTTTAAAACTTTTCCAACATTGAAATCAAAAGAAATCCAGCTAGTTAGTTTAAGTGAGTTACACATTTCTGATTTTCATTGTTTTCAACTTATTAGTTTGTCCTCTAAGAAAATCATTAATGAAAAGAACGAAAGCTTTATTGGGGAGTTAGAAAAAATTACACATACATTTCCTACTGATTTTCTATGACAATGCCTTTCCCTTCCTTCTCTTCCATCCTTCTCCCTAATTTGGTTTTTAAAACAAGTTCAAAGCTCAAGTATGCAAAGAGAAGTAGCAAGCCCTGAAAAAATTACTGTTTAAATTACACTAAATTTGGAAAGTTCCAAGTAACAAAGCAACTATGACATACCATAGGAAAAACAACGAATGCCACCAAGGCCCTGGTCCCAGCTTTCAGCGGTCTGGGCCGAGGTGGCCCTCTCCCCGCCGCTAAGGCCCACGGGTCCCATCTCTTTCACACCAACGAAGATCTGTCTGTCATGGTTTTATTTTTCAAAATTCTCAGGGGAGAAAATTCTCAACCTTAGTCATCTGCTCCAGTATTTTAAAACTTCGGGTACCGTTCTCTGCCCTTGGCCCCACTGATGCTTAAGTCAATGACTTAATGTGCATTTATCTCACTAAAGACTGCATCGAGCCCAGACGCCAACGGGGCCCATCGGCCGCTCGTCCGAACCCCGTCACGACTGCAAGGGCAGCAGATCGCAGAGGACGGGGGGCTCCCTGATGGGAAGACGGACGAGCACACGTGACGCAGGCTTCGTCACGTCCTGCTCACGCAGACGACGTCGCCGTCCTTCCCGCTTCCTCCCCGCCTCGGCCGAGCGCGTCACTGGCGTGGACACGCCACACGGGGGCGACCGCGGCCTGGGCGCTGGGGGAACAGCGCGGCTGCCGCCCGGACGCGTCCACGCTGCGGGCAGACGAGTTCAGCAGTCTGGCCCTTGGGCTGAAGGGACGAAGACGTTCACCCAGGTGACCCAGTACGCGGCCGGTGCCTCACGGTGGAAGGGAACAAACATTTTTAGGGAGACACATAAGAACATGAGGGCAGGAACATCAGCCCGGCAGGGTCAGGCTCCGGAGGATTCCAGGCCATCCAGGGCAGGAAACTCGGCAGAGGAAGGCTGGCAGGTAACATCGATGCTCAGGAACTGGAAGCAGCTGACGAGAGGCATCTCGCCCCTCGGCGGCGGGGGGCCCGGCCTCCCTTTCATCTGCTCTTCCCCGCCTCGCTGCTGCTCCCATCTCACCACTCTCTCATCCTGATCGCTTTTGATTCACAGACTCCTTTGAAAACCACATGAAAGAAATCCATAGACGCTCCTCGAGATCAATGTACATGTGCACAGAAGTCTGCCCACAATCCAAACTTTATGGACCGACATTTGTGCAGCCCTAATCTAACTCTCACGTGTCGTCGCTGTTTTTCTGGGTGGCTCCTCTCTATAACTAACCCCATAACTACTGATTCTCCCTACAGACTACAATCCAAACTTCCTTAAGAGAGAAGAGCTGATTGGTTTGGTCCCTCGCTATTCAGTGGGCAAAGCTTTAATGTTGAGCTTTATCCGACAGTAAATCTATCCTAGACTGACCTCCTTTGGGTCAGGGCCCGATACCTAGCCCAGTGAACGGTGATTCATATGGCGGGGTCACATGGCACTAAGTATGGTGACCTAAACGTGCAGGCCGTGTTTCCTGTGGCAGAGAACACGCATTCCTTAGAAAGGGCTCCGGCATGGCGGACAGCTGAGTGCAAGGACTTCTTCTCTGTACAGGACAAACATAACGGAAAAGAATGGGAGGGAACTTAAACCACCGCACGGGTCGCAAACGAAAGTTATGTCTATTACGCATATGTGGCTAAAAAAGGGTGGTAAAGTGGGGCAAGATACGCTCCATGGAATCGTATTTTATAAGCGTGAAATGGCCTGGTAGGAAACAATGCAAGCGCACCCCGAGGGGCAAACGGACATCCAGGAGGAGCAGGCGCCCCCGGAGCCCGAGTGCCGGACTGCGTGCGACGCCGCCGATTCCCCAGCAAACTATTCTCACGTAGAATGTGGCTGAGAATGGACGCGGGATGAAAGGGAGTGAGGTGACGGCCGCGAGGTTCCCCCAGCGGTGGACACCAGGCTCCCCCTGCTTCTCGGCGCTGTCCTTTTCGACCGACCGCTGAACATCCAAGATGATGATGCTACTCGCGGTGGCTTCCCTTTAATGACTGCCACAAACTCGGACCATGAGGCTTCTGAAAGCGTCAAGTACGAAAATCTTACAGTTGCCCTGTTTTTATAGAATGGAGATCTAAGAACCAAAAGAACAAGTATAGATATAAGAAGGGAAGAAGATCTGAACTATGATGGAGCGTCCTGGAGGGGCGAGGGAAAGGTGGGAACTGGCTTCATTCCGACTCCACTGTGGACCACTGGGCAAGGAAAACAGTTAACCACAGAGTTAACCACAGTGTGCTCTTTCAAACAGCTTAGTTTCAGCCGTGCTAGGTCGAAGCACGTGAGCACAGGCTGTGCCAAACTTCTCTCCCGGCGAAGCTGAAAACGAGTCCAACCTCCCATCCTAAACTGTAGATGCCAGCACTGTGCCCTCTGTGCTAAAAAAGGTGAACTGAATTTAGCGGCTAGGGCAAGAGTAATTCAATTCGCTTGGTTACTATGAAGCTGTCCAAGTGTCTTTTTATTTCTGCAAAGCAAGGAAAACAGAATGATTTCTAAATACTAAAGACAGACCCTACCATGCACATCAGAACTAGAAAAAAAAGCATCGCATTTTAGAAACTTTACCCTATCTGCTGTGGCAGCCCCTCTAAAAGGCCGCAAGCACAGCCAGGTGCACCACACTGCAGAGAAACACTAAATTACCTTTCCATTGACAGGGAGGCCGCACGTAAGCCTCCCAAAGAAAATGTGAGACGGTCCTGGGGTCATCAGTGAGTTTCCGGCCACACAGGGTCGTGAAGGAGACGTTAGGAACTTCTCTCTGGTGTGTCATACAGGATGCTTTATTTCAACATTGTTATGGTAAGCCCAAAATTAATCTTTCTGACAGTTCGTTCTGACAGCAGTAGTCAAATTCCCCCATGGTAACCTGGCAACTGCAAAGCCCTATGGACTTGGTAGCGAGTGGGGAACCCTTCAAACGGGGTTTCTCGAACTTCAGCACTACTGACGTTTCTCTGTCCCTGGGGGCTGACCTGTGTGTTGTAGGATGTTTAGTCTACCTACTAGACACCAGCAGTACACACACCCTCCCGCCCTCCCCAAGGCTCCAGTCGTGAAAATCAAAAGGGTCTCAAGGTATGGGTGGGGGTGGGAATGGAGGCAAAACTGCCCGATCGAGAACCACTGTTTTCAGGCAAGAAGGAAGAAGAACTCGGATGGGAAGCCCTTCACTGCCCCACTTCGGCTGACGTGTTAAGACAATGAAACAAGTTAATGTCAGTCGAAATAGTGTTTAGACTATACATTTACATTATATGCAGTTATCAAAATTTATAATCGTACTCCCTAGAAAAGTATGTGTATTACATCCTATTATTTCAGGGGTTTACATAAAATGAACTTTACTCAATTAGATACATTTCTAAATCAATGTATTTCCAAATAAACCTTTAATTCAAATATAAACTACACAGAACATTATTCAGGACTATCACTTCAGAATCACAAATGTTCCAAATTATTTGCCATGCTTTTACAATCTGAAGAAAAATGCAAATGCGAGAGCATCTTCACTGCTCATCGATGCCGCAAACGTAACTTTCTCACCACTCTTAGATCACTACTGCCAAAACCTAAAAGATCCATCCTGCAGAAATGCCAAGTGATGCCACTTTATTTGGCATAGATAACGCACTTTCCCTCTAACCAATGATTACTCATTTTTCTCACATCTCCATCCTTCCAAAGATTTACTGAATATTTACTATAAATCAGGAATTGCTGTTAACATAAGTAATAAATGAGCTCAAACTCTGTCTCGAGAAGCGCAGAGTCTAGAGACAGACGGGAAACCGAGTATTCGCAGTGCCGTGGAGCCACTGGTGGACAGCAGCATGTCATCTGCAACGAGCCCGCCCTGTCTGGGGGAGGCAGCCAGGTCTGGCAGTGGGAGCCAACCCACGGTGAGTCCTGCAAGGTCGTAAGGAATAAAGGAAGGCTACCTTAGTTTTAGTCTGTGGGTAGTGGAGGTCTTTGAGAAGCATGATACAGTGGCCAGAAGCCATAGAGGAAAAGATTTAACAAACTGGCTTACGTCATAAAAAAATTTAAGCTCCTGTATAATTAAACAAACATATGTACCATAAGTAATAACCTAAGGTAAATGACAAAATGGGATATGACTGGCAAATACTAAATGATGTCATAACGATTAATAAAGAGCTCTTCGCGGTATTTTCATCATTCTCTTTACGAAATTTCCACAAAACTTATCATCCTGTTTAAAGAGATTTTTTTTAACTTATTTGGAAGAAGTGTGATAGCACAAGTGACTTATTTGCACACCCTTCAGGACATAAATCAGCCATTCCCTGAAGAACAGACAGCCAGTATCATTCTACAGGGAAAAAACTCAAGTTAAACGGATAATCTGCTCATCTAATGGAATCGCTAAGTCTGAAAAACAGAAAGCTGGGACATTTTCCTATAATACAAATATGACACAAATAATTTAATCGAAATATTTATTGGACTGGTATGTGCAGGGCGGTGTTCTTTAAGAAACTAAAAGTCATTATCCATCTGGGGAAAAAATTTATTCTTGACCACTACAAAAATCAATTTCAAACAGATTATCAAATTGTAAAAGGTAATTGGACTATATTAAAATTAGGAATTTCTGCTCACCAAAAGATACCAATAAGAGACTGAAGAGAGAAGCAGTGAGTGGAAGAATATAACTGTAAAACATTTATGCAACAAAGGACAGATACCCAGAAGGTATAAAGAATGCCTACAAATAACAGACATAGACAACCGAACAAATAAACAGGCGCAAAACACTTGACCACTCTGCAAACGGTCAATAGACATAGGACACGGTACTCAATGTTGTCAGTCAACAGCAAAATGCAAAGTGAAATCAACGTGCCCCCACCCTCGCGAGGCACCTGTCAGAGCGGGAAGCAACGGGAGCCGTCTCCTGCTGCCAGTGGGAGCACGAATTAGACAACCACCTGAAAATGATGGAACGTATGCACCGCACCTGCATATTCACATGTCCCACTATCTGCCAATTCCACACCTAGGTCTCGCCCATCAGAAATGGATGAGCGTGTTCACCAAAACAACACGAAACACAATGTTCACCGCGGCACTGACATTAGCGCAAACCTAGAAGCAGGCCGCCCACACAACAGGCGTGTCAGTGACGAGACGAGCCCACCACTGCCGCACACGACCACACGGGAGGACCTCACGAGCACACTGCGCAGTGCAGCAAGTCATCACGGAGCGGCTCCGCGGACGTGGAGTCGAACGGGCCAGGTCAGTCGCGACGGCTGTCTCCAGGGGTGAGGTGAGGCCACGGGGGGGAACGCGGCCCACGGGGGCTGCATGTGTCTCTCCAACTGGGTGCCTGCTGCACAGGTCTCAGCCCTTTGTGAAAATCTTCCAAGCTGCACACTTAAGAACAGTGCACTTTCTACATACACGTCACACTTCAAAAACAAGTCTACTTACAAAGAAGAACAAAAACAAAAACCTGCATGTGGGTAGGAGAGAAAAGTCAGGGAAAGTAGCAACTGCACTACTGAGGGGACTTTTAAATCTCTCCTAAGCCCAATGTTTCAATTAGCACAACGGGCGAGGAAGGCCGGTTCCCGGCTCGGCGCTCACCGCCTCCCTCACGTCCCGGCCTTACTCGTGCACGAGGGGCCCGCCTTCCACGTGCTCTGCGTGTCGACTGGGGGACAGGGACAGGTAAGACGTGGTTAGCTCAAGGAAGCGACACGCAGGGAGCATGGACCGTGTGTCTGACCACGCTCCTCTTGCCTGGACGCCGAGCGTGATGTTTTCACACCTGCAACTAGAGGGCAAGGGGAGCGGAGGTCAAGCCCTGGGAAGTGACGAGCGCGCACAGGATCCGAGGCGGCCTCTGGCTGGGTCCGGGGGGAGTGCGCCGGGCGGGGCTGGAGTGGGAGACACAGAGAATGGCTTCGCTGCAGGAAGGTGCGTGAGCCTGGTCTGGAAAGGAAGCCACGACCTGCCGTGGCAGGGGGACAGGGGAATGGCCGTTCAGATGGGAGAGACAGCACAAGGCACGGAGGGAGAGAAGATCGCGAGGACATAAACTAGTGCCTGGCAGGCAGAGAACGAGGCTGGAGAGGAGAACGTTCTCCTTCAGGTCAGGGCAGAGCTCGGACGTTAACATTTTTCTAAAAGCCACAAAGATGATTGGTGGTTTCAAAGGTTAGGAATCATGCAGCATACCAAGCTCTCTATTTCACTGTGAAAAGAGGTGAGGAGGAGGATGGGAAAAATAAGGCACAGAATTAAACATGCTTTTGCTTTCTAGTTAACATTTACCTTTAATTAACATGCAGGTATTTTAGGATTCTCCAAAATTAGAGTTATATACACCTCATCATAAATCTGATAAACAGTGCCATTTATATGCATTTCAATTCTTCAAACTCTCATTCATGTTGCTAAAATTAAAATGTAACTTAATGCAAACTCTGGGCAAATTAACCATATTGAGCTTCAACTTTCTCATCTGTAATGGGAAGCTTAGAACACAAGACCCTTCGGGAACTGCTTTCGACTCCCATGTGGCAAAATTTAACATGTGACAATTTTAGAAACAAGAATTTGTGATGAGCACGTGAATTCTTTTACCTCCCACTACCAGCAGGCGGTATCAAAAACCCTTACTAAAATTATTCTGTGGTTACTTTTTCCTACTCGCTATGTCTAATTCATTGGGCATTTAACATCAAGAAAAAATAGATACTGAACTAAAACTGCAGTGTTGTGTGCTGTGCTGTGCTGTGGGTAACTTATGAGATCATCCGTATTTCTTTCAGACCAGCAAAGTCACTATCACGTGCACCCAAATGCATCTCCCCGGGCTGCAAGACTAGCACAACGACATTGCCAATTCGTCTGGTCAGGAAACGCTGAAAGGCTTGAAAACTTGGGGATTTCGGTAGCTCGTGATTTTGCAGATGCAGCTCTGTAAGCTCCACTTTTTTTGTAGATGCTTTTATGACAGTAATGCCAACTGCCCTCTTTTAGGCAAACTCCTGCAGAATTCCAGGGTTTGACCACAAGCACGCTGAGGCCCAGAGTTTAAGAATGATTCATCACAGATGAATTAGCCTTTTGTTTCTTTTCTGACATTTCCAACCCTTTCTGCTGTTTCAACTATCTGATGTCTGGCCTCGTCACGATAGCAAAGCCAACTGTTTGAAATCACTGCTGACTCTGGCCTGCTTGCAGGTCTGGATAAAGCGTTCGGTCAGAACACCTCCACCGGATCACGGAGTGGCCTGACAGCGCACTCCCAAACTTTCATGAAGAAGTTTTAAGTTACACCTCACACCATTTCTATATATACCATTTTCACTTTCAAAGGAAATAGTATTCTATTTACATGCAAATATTAAACATTTTGAAAGCATACAAAATTAACTGAAAAAGGTCTAAAAAACAAACTACCAAGAGTCAGTTTTTAAAAGTATATATAACAATAACAATAACATATAAACTGCGTAACATCTAAAATAAATATAAGCCAACAGCTCACTTAAAAAAAATATGCTGGTTATTAGGCAGAAAGACAAAAACCCACCCGGTCGGTGTGCGCCCTCTGCAGTGCCGGGTGCTGCAGGCAGCTCTGCCCCCAGCATAAGCGGGAGCTGCCCTGGGGTAATTCCACCCCCTGCAAGTGACGGGCTCAGGCGTAGACAAGAGGCACAACTCTGACAAATGAAACGCGTGACGTGGGGCCGGAGGCTTCTTGGCAAGCTTTTCCTTGATCTTAGAAAGAGAGATACAGACCACACTTCTCACGCATCGGAATAACTACTGTCAAAACAAACAAAACCAGAAAACACAGTGTTGGCGAGGATGTGGGGAAATGAGAACCCATGCGCACTGCTGGTGGGAGTGTAAAATAGAGCCCCTACGGAAAACGGTATGGCGGCTTCCAAACGATTACAAATAAAATTACCACATGATACAGCAATTGTACTTCTGGTATACCGACAAAAGAACTGAAAACAGGGACCTGAACAGGTATTTGTACACCCGTGATTACAGCAGCACTACTTACAACAGCCAAAAGGTGGGAGCACCCAAAGTGTCCGCCAGCGGATGACTGCATAAATGAAATGGGGCGTACACAGAGACCATCATTCGGCCTTTAAAAAGGGAATTCTGACATCCGCTACAACATGGGTGGACCTTGCGGACATGACACTAAGTGAAAAAAGCCAGTGACAAAAAGATTGAGACTGTATGATCCCACTTACATGAGGCACCTGGCGAGGCCAGTCACGGAGACAGCAAGTAGAATGGTGGCTGCCAGGGTGGGTGTGAGGAGCTACTATTTACTGGGCAGAGGTCCAGTTTTGTAAGATGAAAAGTTTTGGAAATGAATTAACACCTATGAACGGTACACGTAAAAATGGTTAAGACGGCAAATTTTATGTGTATCTTACCCAATTAAGAATAATGTAAAAAAGAAGAGACACAGGAGAGGACATTATTTCCTGATTCTAGCCACTACCGATGGCCTGCGATGCCTGAACGGGCAGTGACCGCCTTGGAACTACAAGAGGAGCAGCTCGAGAACACGGGCGTCACTGACGGCCCGGACACGGCCCACCCCACCCACCAGCAGGACAACTCCCCGGCCAGGAGAAATTCTTCCAGGTTAAAAGCATAATTTCCATTCATGTCAGCCAGCTCCTGAGTCCCCATACTGACAAGTGATTTGTGCTAAAACAGCACAAGTCCCATCAAATGGCCACAATTATTACAACACTTAATGTGAGCAGATAACAACGTACTGAGACGATTTCCTTCCATTAATGACCCTTTTCCAGCTCTCACCTCACTCTTTTGTGACTTTCCCGTGTCTTTGAGCTGAGACTATAGCCCCAGATAAAACATATCTGGTGATGTAACGTTTATGTAAATCAACCTTTATTTAACACAGACATACCCAGGCAGCAGCAAAACCAAAAGAATTCAGTGAAAATGCATTTTAGGAGCATGAAGCCCAAGGCTGTAACTGCTCTAAACCCACACACCACGAGCGCTGAGAGGCGAGCTAACTGCTCCGCACGCCGGCTGTGGACTAAGGCGGCCACGCGGCAATCTTCATCTTGCAGTGCTCACCATGAGCAAGACTAGCAAAATCGAAATTTGTCACCATGTTAGGAAATGCCTTGTAGGCTCTAGTGAGGGTATAAAATGCCTATAAGGACGAATTCTCACAAGCCTAGTGGGCACTTCTCTAGACATGACTGCATACGGAAATCGGGTGACTTTGCCAAAATTCTCACGTTGAGCCATTGGAAACAGCTCAGCTCAGCTCAATTCAGGCATGAGTCTGCACAGCTTAACACAGAATGGCCTCCCTGCACACAGAAATCTACATCTGTCCCCAGTGAATTCTATCCTACGCCACGTGTTTCAGTCATCCACTGCTGAGTAACAAGCCACCCCCAAAATTAGTGGTTTCAAACAACTAATTAAAACAATAATTATAACTCCTCATGAGTCTGTGAGTTGGCTACAGCCCCAGATGGCTGCAGGCCTCCCAGGTGGCCTCCCTCTCCAGCAGGGGGACTGGACCTTGTACATGATGGCCGGCTCCAAAGGCAGAGGAAGAGGAAGCTGCCAGCCCTCCTAAGGCCTGGGCCTGAAGTCCATGGCATCCTACTAGTCAGTCAAGTCACAAAGCCAGTCGAACCTGGGGCGAGGGAAAGACTCTACCTCTGCAGCATGGGACGGCATGCACATACAGGGTCTGAGGATGGCCACCCCGGACATCGTCCTCCCTACACATAAAGACGGACTCGTCATTTCAGCATGCCTTTACGATGGCTCGTTACAGTAAAAGAGGAGGTAAACGCAGCCCCTACGTGTCTCTCAGACCTGCTGTTAAATACTTCCATTTGCTCTACATCACACAATAAACGTATTTTCATTAGGAGACTGTCACTTTAACATGTCTAACTCTGCAGAGGAGGTCCGGACCGTTAAGGTCACTGGGTGCATCACGACGACCTGCACACCCGAGGCCGCGCCCCCGTCAGGGCGGAGCCCGCAGGCGCAGCGCTTACGAAGGGCCCGGTCAAGCGCGGCTGCGCCTTCTCGGGTATGAAAGTGCTGCTACTTTCAATACATTCCTTTTTTCCTTAATACCAGGTAGAAAACATTTTTGTAGATTTTCCCATGTAGATTTTTAAGTGTGGAAAAAATATGACATTATTAGAAAAATATGACATTATTAGTGCTTTAAACAGTCATGCTCTAAAGAAAAATTTTAACTATCATCATAGTTGTATGCTAAATTTACCTTCATTCAATCCTAAAGTGAGAGATTTTAAAATAGTGTGTTCTTTTTCTGTGCGTTACCCCTTTGCTGGTCTCTAGTGCTACAAATTTGCAGAACTGTCTCTCCCAAGAAGACAGAATATGAATACAACATACTGGAAAATTGTAAGTTTTGTGTGAATGGTTACATCAAGGCCCCTCCCTTCCCATTCTGGGCCGCAACCTGATTTTGTAGGTTTCGATAGTGTTTCCCAATTCCCGACAAAGATTAATTTTCAGGATATGGAAATAAGAAATCAGGATTTCTGAAATCCTAAGTTATTCTTAAAATACCTTCAATATTCTTTATACTCTTTATTCATTAATATGAATTAATCTTAAAACTTGGTCAATAAGAAAGAAAAATCAAGTTTAGTAGTATTAAAAAAGAATTTTAGCCTATAGAGAAAATTAAAACACTGGAAAAAGCCAGCAAAGATTACTAGGTACCATTTCCAACAACCTAACATTGGACTACATGATACAAAATCTTAAGTTAAAATTAATAATTTATAAACTTATTTTGTTTCCGAAACTTCTCAGAATACCACTCATATATATATTCTGTACATAAACTGACTGCTGTTTCTATTTACACTGTTATTTACATTATTAATCGTAGACGGGGCCACACACACACTTGTAAACATGCCTACAGCTACACATAAGCCACGATTAGACTGTGATTCCACACTCCTGTCCTCTTCCCACGAATGTCACTTTCTCCTTTTTTCGACTTTATGTTGGGTCCCTTCAAACCAGCAACACTTCTGTGTTGATTTTTTAGCTTTAAGTCTTATGGGAGAATTATAACACTTTCCTCTAATTTCCTGACTTCTGAATTGATTTTCCTCAGGAGTCTTTTGAAAAAACATGTACATTTACCCAGAAGAGCTGGGATTTCTAGATATTCAGTAGACTACTGCAGATTAACCTGCATTAAACAAACATTAGGTGCCCAAGTGTCAGGCACTATTCAAGCCAGAGTCTATGAAAAGTCTAAGACACATTTAAAAATAATTCATGATTTACATCAGAAACGTATAAGCAAGTTAAATTAATATAAGAAATTGTGAAGGCACTAATTTTCATAACTTGAATCTATAGCAGACACGTGTACAAACAAAATCAACTTTACCTTGTATTTCATCTTGGGACATGAATGAATGTAGAAACCCATATAGTAATAGCTGAGTTGCGATGTTTTTTCATGAAGTTGCCTAGTGAAAGCAATTTCTCTGCCAAAAGAAGAATAAAGATGAAGATACAGTTAAATCTAGTTCAATTTTCAAATTACTATGTAATGATGACAAGTATTGGATAAAATCTGATACTAAGCTATCAAAAAAAATCCAAGTGCTGAAAGAAAAATGGTTTTAAAAATACTGTAAAGTTTTTATTAAAAAGGCCAAAAAAAAAGCATCTGAGTTCAGGTTTTACACTTTCTTGGGCATAAGAGTTCATCTAAATTTCAAAGAACATAAAATTAAAGAGATCTATTTAATATGGTTTCTTGTTATTATTCATTAATCAGATCAGGTAACGTGACCAAAAACTTTACCTTCACACTGGGACCTACAAGCCCTGCTCCATCTGCCCCCTAACCAACACAACACAGTCCCTGCAGGACACAGTCTGCATCTGATCCCAAATCCTAGCCTCTAGGGCCTTTTTTTTTCTTCCAACCACCTCAGGGCATGTGGACTAGCTCCCCTTTACCTAAATTTCTACTCTCAGATTTTTATGTAGTTGGTTCCTTTTCGTCTTTCTTGGCTCCTCAAATGTCACCTGTTCAGAGAGGGCCTCATGCCTACCATGATTTTATTTTTGTCACAGCACACAGGAGTAGCTAAAATTATGTTGTCAGTTTCTAATTTACCTAGTCTGTTTTGACAAAGCTAAGAACCACATCTGTCGTGTTCACTTCTGTGGATGGTGCCAGGACACACAGATTGGGCTCAAGTAAACTTCCACTAAATAAATTAATTACATTTCTAAAAATTTATCTTAAAAAAAAAAAAAAAAGAAAAGAAATGCCATGCTCGAGATCTTCAACTCAAACCTTTTTTAAACCCGCAGACTAGATTACATTAAAGTGTACATTTATCAGATGACGGCTTAAGAAACTGAAGAAATGGGGGGAAACTACATTAAAATCCGTAATGGAACCAGCTGCTTATAACCGTCTCTCCCAATTCTGCTCTGAGACGCTGCTCTCCGGCTGCCTTGCTCTCTGCAATGCGTAGTCTCAAGGACACTAAGAGGAAGTGGCAAGGCTGCAGTGCGGTGGCCCCATCCCACTCCTTAATGCACTCTGGCTCGCTCCTCTGCTACTTCCTCGAAGCTCTCCAGCTCCAGAATTTTCAAGAGATAAACCAAACAAGAACTCCTTCTAATTTTGTTGGGAATTGATTATTTACTATCTCAAATGCAGTAGGATTTCTATGTTTCTTAGTTATCGAGACATGAAATGATATTGCATACATAAGATGAAATTTATTATGTAGGAATAAATATCACTTGATATTTATCTGAGGAGTCTACACAAATAAATAGCTACACATTGTCAAGTGAAAGATACAAAATTAAAACATGAAAATGGCAATCGTTTCCAAGTATTAACTAATTAACTAATTATAGAAAACACTCTAGAGTTATAAAATGAGAATGCTTCAAGTTATCAGTTCCATTTTCAGTGATACCATCAAGAGTCATGAATATGTTTAGTTCTATACAAAAACGCAATGAAATACATAAGAAAAATAAAGACTGTTAGAGATCAGCTGTGGACACTGTATAACTGTGAATTTGCTGTGACTTGTCATTAAGAGACAGACTGGGTTGAAAACACCAAGATGGAGAACGTCTTTATATTGTGGGTCATTGAAACACACAAAAAGAATCAATTATGGACCAGATTTTATAAAAGTCAAATGGGGGTTAAAGAAAAATAGCAACTCTTCTACTTTCATAATTCAAAAAAGCACATACACAATAGAAAATATAATCTCCAAGTATTTTTTACCGTGATGTGAAAACATCATGCAGAGGGACTGCGAAAAGTAAAGGGAAAAAAACGACACAATGATAAAGGGGGAGACCTGACCTCCCAGACAAGAGAAAAACTATGCACAATGCTCCCATCCGCCCCATCACATATACACGCAAATAAGCAGGAAAACAAATAGAATCAAATGCTTTCATGGAATAAGCCCCATCCCTTTACCATTAGGATAGCCTAAAAGCGTTTGTGCTGTGCTGCAGGTATTCATGGCCATAAACATAAAAGGAAAAGCATCCTTTGATGAGGGTCCGAGTCGAGCAGAGTCAGGGAGTCCCTGGTTCTGTTCTACATGCTGTATATAACTGCATCTTTCTTCCAACAGGCTCACACTGCTCTAATTCATTTATACCTGATTCATTTAACGTTTATGAAAAAGATACATACAACAGTGTTGACAAAAAACATATAAAGAGTAAAACATTTAAGGAACATTAAGTGGTTCTGACAGGGGAGCTTAAATAAACGCATGAGGTAAACAACAAAAACTCCCACACAGAGGAATCACTTCTCCAATGTATTAGACTAGATGGATAAAGCTAGGGAATTACCATCAGACACTGGCCTCAAGTCTAAAAGTGGTATTTCCAAATATCACATTATAAGACTACTAAAATAGCAACAAATCATTATGTACTATAGAATAGGACTTCCACTATTATATGAAGAAATAAAATCAAATGAGGAATTACTGGAAGTTCTATGTGACCCATTACAACTGTTGAAAGCAATCTTACCGTAGTGCAGAGTAGACACCCAAAGACAAAAATGAATAATCAGGATCGTAGTACAAATATACAGACGATACACAGTACGGAAGGATGTCAATCACCCCCACAGCAATGATCTTCCCATCAAGCCAATACTGCTGGTGAAAGGAGCCATAACCACAATCTGGTCCATTAGGGGGATTCTCTGCCTATGAAAAAGTGGGCACACAAACATGAACAGTTTGTCATTTTTCCCTTTTATTAGAAAAGCTTAATAATTAATCTATTATACTTTTATTTTACTCAGGTTAGCAAGTCCTAATATTTCCTCCTTGCTGCCATCATCTTCTGTAGCCACACCCTACAAAACATTTTACTTGCAGAAACACTGACCAAACAAAAGAATGAAAAAGAGAAATCAACTGAAATTTTCAACTTGTTTTAGCATCTGCCGGTAGGCAACAGAGTTTACAGGATAAGTAAATATTAAACTTTATATTTTGTGTTCCACGCAAACACTGGGAAGGAATGGTGTATGAGAAAAGATGGAAGAATATAAAAGAAGAGGATTTGGTGAGAACAGAACTGTCCCCATACTGCCAGTCAGGCCTGCTCGGTGACCACCCCGGTGACCACCCCCGCACTGATAAGGGATCTGATCCCATTACTTTTTCCTAATAAGAGTTCTTTTTTTCCTAGCCAAAGGAAAAAGTTACTTCCTAATCATTATCTTTATATAATGACAATCTCACAGAAGATATTTAGAGATTTCAAAGTATAACCATTTTTTGGTAAATAGTTAAGTGATATTTCTCATTTTAAAATTTAATATGATTTTAACTGTAACTTAATGAATGAAAACTATGAAGCAGCATAAAAAACCCATCTAAAAGGATGTTAGAGATGAACAATTTAAGTGAACAAATACAACAAAACATGTATCATTTTCACCTACTTAAAATCCCAGAGAATGTATGTGGACAAAATCTGGATAGAATAAAGAAAATGGAAAAAAGTAGGTCTGCTAATACCAGAACTAGAAAAAAACTATTACAAGGTGGACAATCCAAGATCAATATCTGTCATGAATACAGATGCAAAAATATTCACTGAAATATTAGCAAATAAAATCCAACAATGTATAAATAGTACATATGCCATAACAAAGTGGAATTTATTCCAGGTATGCAAGGCTAGTTCAACATTAGAAGAGCAAGTTAAAAAAAAAAAAAAAGCTATTAACGTATACCACCATGACAAGCTAAAAGAAAAATCACATGATCATATTAATTAATGTAGAAAATACATTTGACAAAATCCAACACCCATTCATACTGCCCAAACCTAGAACAGAGGGAAACTTCCATCAACATAATAAAGAAAATATACGAAAATTCTACAGCTACCATTACATTACACTTAATTAAAGAATCTGGATGCTGTTTCTCTTAAGATCAGGAACAAGGCAATGATAGATATTCCCTCTTATTACTCTTATAAACAACATAGTGGAACTCCTACCTAGTGTAAATAAGGTAAGAAAAGGAACTTAAAGGTATACATACACATTGAGAAAGAAAAACTACAACTGTCTGTTCAAAATGACATGTAGAAAATCCCAAAGAAACAACACAAAAAAGCTGTAATAAGCAATTATAGCAGGGTCACAGGCTACAAGGTTAATAAATAAAAGTCAACCGCTTTCCTATATACCAGCAATGACTGTAATTGGAAATTAAAAACAAGATACCATTTATAAAACCACCAACAAAATTACATGATGTAAATAAATGGGAAAATATTACATGTGCATAGAAGACTCAATATTGTTTAAATATCCATTCTTCCCAAATTGACCTACAGATTTAATGCAATTCCACTCAAAATCCAACCAAACTATTTTGTGGACATACAAAATTGATTCTAATGCTTATATGGAAAGGCGCATGACCCAGAACAGCCAACACAATATCGAAGGACAACAAAGCGAGACGATGCGTACTGCCCAAGATCGACGCTTACCATACGGTACGACAGACAAGTCGTGTGATACTCGTGAAAGAAGAGACAGAACGCTGGACCAGAATAAGGAGCCCGGACAGGGATCCACAGAAACAGTCAGCTGACCTTCGACAAAGGAGCAACGAGAGTTCAACAGGGAAAGTGGCGGCCTCACAACGAACGGCGCTGTAACTACGCTGTAAGGACAA
The DNA here is from genome assembly GCA_003508835.1 of Eonycteris spelaea. Taxonomy (NCBI): domain Eukaryota; kingdom Metazoa; phylum Chordata; class Mammalia; order Chiroptera; family Pteropodidae; genus Eonycteris; species Eonycteris spelaea. The sequence continues at coordinate 5,256,315 of PUFA01000004.1, read as the reverse complement.
GACATCCAAATGCAAAACAAAAGCGAGATCTAGACAAAGACCCTAAATCCTGCAATCGGAATTAACGCAAAACAGATCACAGGCCTAAACACCAGAGACGAAGCTATGAAACTTCTAGATGACAGCATACAAGAAAATCTGAGCGACCTTGGGTTTGGGGATGGCTTTAGCTGCAACACCAAGAGCACAGTCCATGAAGGAAATGTGTAAGCTGGACTTCATCAAAATGAGAAGCTTCCACTCTGTGAAACACGGGTAAAAGAATAAAAAAAATCAAGCCACTGGGGAAAATCTCACAAAATACATACCCGATAAAGGACCAGTATGCAAAAATACAAAGACTCTTAAAATTCAACAACAAGAAAACAAACAACCCAATTTTAAGATGGGCGAAATATCTGAGCAGGCGCCTCACCAAAGATGTGCAACTGGCAAATAAGCGTATGAAAAGCTGCTCAGCATCACCTGTTGTTAGGGAACTGAAATGAAGAAAACCAGGAGGAAGCATACAAAACTGCGAGAGTGGCTGAAATTCCAAACCCTGAAGCGCAGACGCTGGCAAGGACGACAGGAGCGACAGGCACCCTCATTCCTTGATGGTGGAAATACACAATGGTACAGACTCTTTAGAGGACAGCAGGGGAGTTTCTCACAAAGCTAAACATAGTCTTAAGCTACAAAACAGCAATCAGCCACTTTTTTTTTTTTTTCAAGAATTTATCCAACTGGTTTGAAAACTTAGGTCACAAAAAAACCCAAAGCCCTGCATGAAATGTTTATAATACTTTTATTCTTAACTGACAAAAACTGGAAGCAACCAAGATATTCTTTAATGGGTAATAAATTGTGATACATCCATACAATGGAATATTATTCTTTAATAAAAAAATAATCTAGCAAGCTACACACACACACACACACACACACACACACACACACACACACACACACACACACACACTGGAGAAATCTTAGATGTATATTGCTAAGAGAAAAGAGCCAGTCTGAAAATGCTACATAATACTGTATGATTTCAATTATAGTAACTGAATTTTAATTCTGTAAAAGGCAAAACTACAGAAACAGTAAAAAGATGAGTGGCTGCCATGAATTTGGAGGAATCAAGGAAGGGATGAAGAGATGAAGCACAGGGGACTTTTAGAATGAAACTATTCTGTATACCATAGACATATATTTGTCAAAACTCACAGAACTTTATATCACAGGAGTGAACCTTAATGTATGCAAATTAAAAGAAAATCATTTAGGAAGTTATGGGATCCCAGGAAGGAATGCAGACAGTGACAAGGGAATCTGGGTTACAAATGTACATAACAACCTTACTGGAAGAGGCTGGGGAGGGGACAGGTGCTGACCTAAGTGATCTCTGGGGTCTGTAAGAATGACGGCAACAGGAAATCTATCTGTACCTAAGCGTTGTAGGTCACGTGACACAGCTGCTCCCCACAAGCACTACAGGTTGACAACCCTGATACTGATCCAGGTGTATACTGGAACTGAACGATTAGGTCAGTGTAGGGAGGACGACAGGAGCCAGATTTCTCACTGCGAGAGTGGGAATTCAGATAAGAAAGGGGAAGAAGCTACATAATGGATTAGAACTGGAGACTTGAGTAAGAACTCACGTTCGGCTTAATACAGTTACACACAGAAATATTTATGGGTATGTATATACCACACGTATGTTCACACGAGGGTCAGTACACACACACACATTTCTTTGTTCTGTCAGATAAGAAGGCCTAAAAGATGTGACACTCCAGCAGCAGGCAGCACACCTAGCACCATGCCTCAGTTTCTCCATTCTGCAATAAAAGGAACGAGGGCTCTCTGGAAAAATGGCTGATTCCAGGACTGGAGCAGGAAACATAAAAGACAAGCCTGAAGTATCCGGTAGTGCCCGAAAGAAAGCACTCAAAAAACAAACCCACATTGATGGGCGTATCAAAGGGGCACAGTCGTCAAGTGAAAGTGCGCCCAAGGGCCAAAGGCACAATAACTTGGCCAATGAAATAAAGTAGTACTGGGTTATAACCCAGAATAAATATTCAAGTCCATATTGATATATGTGATTGAATAAGTTAATAACTGAAGAAGACAATTCTCCTACGCACAAGAACTTCAAAAGTTTATGTATATAGCTCCCCTAAAGGCAGGGGAGCATAAGTCCTTACTACAAAAGTGTGGGCTGCACACAATGACTCCCTTCCAAAGAGTAATGTATGGGAAGAAAAAAGTAACCGTACAGGCGATCAAGGTCAACAACAAAAAGTAAGAGAGGATTTACTAAGGTGAAAGCAGTATCAATGATTTCTAAACCTGCCATTGCTGTAGTTCTGCCAATAAACACATCTTTAAACTTTCAAGCGCTTCCATCGACTGCAATAATAAATTATGCCAAACCCAGGTTTTAGCATTCACTGTCACATACAGCTGTGCTCTTTTAAAAAGGTCATTATCACTTTCTCTTGAAACAGATACAGTTTGAAGAGTACAACAGGTAAACAAACAGAAGCATTAACCAAAAGGAAACAGGAAAGGATGTTAACTTGTTATAATTACGACACCTGAATTGACACCAATACTCTAAAATAGCATATAGTCTTGAAGCATCATCACCTGTTTCAGAAACTAGAGTGTTCCACCTATGTAATAAGAAACAAATGCCTATCTATTATGGAATTTTATGAAAACCACCTTTAAATGTAAGCCCATAGGCTCCTAGGAATGCAGCCCCTGGCTTTAAAAACAAGTGTGCAGGAGGACAGCCACTGCAGTGACATGGAGACAGGATAAGCTGGCAGTTCATGACATGTAAGATGGGAGCCTGCCAAATGTCGGAAAACCTCCAGGTCAAAAGCTAATTAGATGACTCCGAAATGAATCTGAATTCTTCCATGATTTCAGCTCAGTACATCATCCTAGGTCCTTAAATCTAAAATGTGTATTCATTCATTCATTCATTCATTCATTCATTTAAAAATATTTACTGAGGACATTGTAAGTATGGACTCAATAAGCATTCTCAGGAAAGAATCAATACATTCTCTTAACCCTAACTATAAATCAGCCCTAGTTGTTGCACCAGCTTGAAATGTTTTTCAAAACTGCAATTACCGTTTCAGTTTCCACTTTTCATCCTTCCCCTTATTCCTGGGCCTCCTCCCATTTAGCAACCTGCTCCATTTACCTCACTGGCTCGTCCTCCTGCGAGTCCAGTCAGGACCAGCTTGCCCTGCCGGAGGCACTATTCCCACCTCTCGAGGCAAGTCAGGGGCCTTCCCCATCCGCAAAGTGCTGTACATAGATACGAGCCGCCTTAAAATTACTTAAGAATACTACTATCTACTCTGACCCTCATCATGTCACAGATGAAGAAACCTAAAACCAGAAATCAATTAAGCAATGCGATGACCATGAAACCACAGAGTTATAAACCGACTCACAAACCGGCATCCTAGCCCCTAGGTCAATGCTATGTTTATGTTATTATAAGAAAATCAGCCAATCACATTTAAATAAACTCATTTTTGAATCTCCTTAGTATATCCACGGCAGTAAGCAAGCAACATGAAAAACAGAGTATTTCAATGCATGGTTAAACTTTCCCCTTAAAACTTGCTTTGCTGTACTCCTTTCCTTTCCAATGTTTTCTGGCAAAATATAAATGATTTCCTTTTCTCCCTTGGGACCCTCAATGACCAAAAACAAAAACAAAAACAAAACAAAACAAAACAAAACAACCACACCACATTTAAAAAATGGAAGATGACCCGAGAAAAAGGCAGATAAGGAGCTATTTTCCTGAGAGTACAGCTGGCTGTCTCAGCACTATTGGTTAATAATGATGATCTGTCTGCTATTTTCAGTTTGGTTAGTAAGTCAATCAAAACTCAAGTTTTTCAACAGGTACTCAGCAGCTGTGGGAAATGGGTCAGAGGCAAACCTGAAATATTGATTCTCTCAGATCCCTTGCAGACGGAGCAGCCAGAGCGCCCCCCACCCAGATCACTTACTCCCTGGCTGGGAAATACGGGAAAAATTCAGTGCCTACCCTGTTTCCAATAGCATAAACGGAACATGTTTGATGTCAGTCTATGAACACGCACACGCACGTGTGCGCGCACACACACACACACATATACTCTCTCTCTCTCTCTCAACCTACTGAATCAGTTCTAGCTTTCCAGTTGACATAAAACTGCCATAATATGATTTATTTCCCTCAAATGCAATCCTTTAATTCAAATTATTTAACATTTAAAACGTGGACAGAACACGGGAGCTGGAGGGACAAAGTAAAGGAGTAGAACAGAAAGAACAATAACCAAATCTGTGAACACAGCAGCATCAGCAGAACTCCCTGAGTCATTCACTGACGCTCCCAAAACCCAGACTCCTGTGCCTGATCACGCCACCTGCTTCAGTAAGCTATTATCTGGATTATCTGTTGATTACAAATGTGTTCATGAGTAGCGACTAGAAACTACCTTGATTGCAAATTTGTATATTTAACTGTCAGCAAATACAGACTGGTCACTCGCCCACTAGGTCAGAAGAGCCACATCTTATGACAGTCCCTGCTCTCAATCCTCCAGGGGGCTCAGTCCCCGGGCATTAGAGAGGTCGCTCCAGGTCACTAGCTATTCTCTATTTACCACCCTGAGAAGCCTACTTCAATACTTGAGATTGCTGCCTATTTCTTCAACCTGTTGGTTAAGGCCTTTTAATTGTTAACACTCTTCGTCCGTCACTTACAAACACAGAAGGTCATACGAGCACCACCTCACGACACAGGCACCACGTAAACCAGCAGCCGTCCAGCTCCGCGGTCTCAAACCCTCCACACTCAGAAGCCGTACGGAGGACCCCCAAGAGCTTTTGCTTGTTGGAGCAAATCTGCAGATATTTACTGTATTAGATATTAATACTGAGCTTTGAAAAATGTTAACTTACTTAAAAATAACAATAAACGCATTACATGTTAACATGTTTTGTTTAAAAACAACTATTTTCCAGAACTCCCAAAAAATTTAGTGAGAAAAATGGCACTGATTCATATATCTGCAAATTTCTTTAATGTAGGGCTAAACGGAGGTGTTTTCCTACCTGCATTTAACGTGTTGCCAGCATGTAGCCTCTGGAAAATATCCCCATGTACTCGCATAAGAGACTGAGGGTGAAAAGGCTAACAAAATGATTTTGAGCTTGAGGATCCCTCAAAAAGGCCTCAGGACCACCAGGGCCTGCAAGGACACTTCTGAAAACCGCTCATGTAAATGCACTTTTAAAATAGAGGCAAAAGAGTCTCTAAACTGTCCGCGCACACAGAAAGGAAGCGGACTAAATGGTCCAGGATTTGGCGTCAAATATTTGAATTTGAGCCCTAATTCCACCATACACTTCCTGGCTATTTTACTTGACCAAGGCAATAATTTAACTCCTTTAAAAAGTATCATTTCTGCATTTTTAAAACAGGAATCATACTACGAGTCACCCCCAAAGGTAGTTGTGAGAAACATGGCAACGTACACATAAAGCAGCCCTCTGCGGACTGAGCGAAGAGGGTCAGTGGTAGCTTTCTTTTGGTTTTAAGGGGTCTGAACGGCACAGCCTAAAAGATTATGTCTATGAAAAACTGTCAGCAGCTCAGTGAACAGCAGTTACTTAAACAAACGGCCGTGAGCTTTAATTTCCTCATACACAAGTCAGTGATGTGATTAGCGTTATTTAATAGTTGCCTTTCTCGTGCCTGCAGTGTCTACAGTTTTGGGGTATGTGAAAGAATTAATAAGGAAAGTTACTTTTCAGAAGTCCCTCAAGGTCAAGGATTTAGCTGCTAATAGGGAAAACCTAATAAAGCTCACCACTAGCTATACAAAAGAAGCAACGTCTGGAATACTGGGGGAGGACGGCATGGCTTCTGAGATTAACGCGCTCCGCAGTAGAAGACCATAGCGGGGCGCCGCGGAGCAACGCCATCAAGGTTAACAGGCGGTGGGTTCAGGCTTCCAGGCCACCCGCTCCGCAAATGAGATGGGTGTTCATTCACCCTGATAAAGCACGCTCGCCGCCTGCCCCACCTGCCTCCCCGAACCTCCGTCAAGCTTAAAACGAACCCTGAAAAGACTCAGAACAGACACGGGTGGCGAGGCGGGGTGCGGTACAGTCATACCCCAGGCACCAGGGGCAGCACTGGGGGGACCCAGGTGCGGGTCGAAGCCAGGAACGGGGAAGGCTTCTGCGGCTTTCAGAGAGCAGAGTGCATTCTCCCTTCTGAGGCATCTCAAAGCACCTCCCCTGTATCACAACTACCCACACAAACATTTCCTGTACGACGACCCGTGTCCCGAATTTTTTTTAAACAGCTGATGGAGGCCCCCAAAGGTAATCATTTTAAGCACCTGATGAGAAGTTACTGTTTTACAATAACTTGTTTTGCCTTTTGTTAAAGCTTCATGAAAGACTGCCCTAAACTTTGGGTTCATTTTAAAAACAGACCCAAAAGTGTGCTAAACCACTACAGCACCAAAATCTACATCATATCTTTTAAAACAAAAGCGAATACTAAATCTGAAAATTTAAATAAACCTATAAATAAGAAGTAAATAAGTTTAATGTGGAAAATGCAAATAGCAACACTCATGGTTAACATATCACATAGTTTTGTGTAAGTGATTTAAAAATCAAATGCAACCAATTCCTAATTTTCTGGCGGACAATCAGTACACTGAAGAACCAAGTTAAACAAAACGATAAAATCAACTAGCTACAGTACATTCATTTGAGGAGCTATTATGTAGTAATTTAAAACTATTTTACCAAGACTTTTTAATAACATAAACATTTCTCCAAATTCAGTAAAAATATAACACTATAAGATGGGATGTATAATCCCAATCATGTGAAAAATGACTGGGTGTCTTTCAGTGCAGTTCTGGGCTTGACGTCCTAGTGACTGGATTATTTTACGATTTAGTTGAGGCAGAGGTTAAATTTACAGATTTCTGCCCAGTGAAACAAATCACCCACAAGGTTACAGTTTAATGCCCTGTAAGAGAATAACCAGTTGTTTTCATCTAACAGCAATTTCATCTCGACTCTATTAAACTGCTGTGTACATACATATATATGTGTGTATGCATGTGTGTGTACGTATTATACATACATACACACACATATCAGCATTCTCTCAAATGCTCCTTGTACCAATTTTAATGTCTTCTGACAGGTTCCTGCATCGATTAATGAGTCAAACAGAATTTGACATGTGTTCATGCTCTATTTGCATGAAGGTCATGATTTTACCTTTTTGAAAATTATAGTTTAACGGTGTGGAGGTCACCCACCGAGGGGCTCAAGTGAACTCGCCATGTGGAGCTAAGTTAACTTAGAAGCCACCGTCACAATGTTAAGCTTAGCATGTCCTCTTATCTTTTCTTGATTTTCAAAGAGATGCCCATACAGCAAGAGCTCTACCTTTGCTTTTTTTCTATTAAATTTGTGTTTTTGTTTTGTTTCCAGTTCTCCTACAACTGGTACGTTTCCCCACTAGTGGCAGCAATGGGTGGGTTTTGTTTACGATCTCTGTTGGACAGATGATGGAGATCTAGTCTGTGCTGAACGAGAAAGGACAGAAAATCTGGTTTATCAGATTTACTAAATAGGAGAACAGCTCTTTGAGGTCTAAACCCATGAGCTCTGTGTTTACTTGTGATCTGCAGCTGAGGTCGTAGAACTAGTGCTAAGAGCTCTCTGTCTGTGAATTTGTAATTCAGAGAAGTCTTCGCTCTCCTATGTGAAATATTCTCTGCCTCTAGAGGTTATTAATAAACCACACTATTCCGTCTTTTAGAGGAGCTCTGTAAAATTTATTTCTAGAAATAAGCATTTATATAAACCAAATATTCTCCCAATTCACAGAAAAGAAACTCCTCACAGAAACTTCCAGCTCAGAACCATGTTTAAGATAAATCAACTGATTTAATAATTTTGGTTTAAGAAAAAAAAAGACTGTCTTCTCTCAAATTTATTAGTATTAAGTATATGAGTGGGTTTTTAAAAATAATATCAGTTTTTTAATGAAGAGGTTTACTAATTTAAAGTTAATATTCTTATATAATGCTTAAATTTTGAAAAATATAAATTTGTGTTCAACTAAACTGAATTATAATTGTGACATTTAAAAATCTTTTAAATTTTGTTAAAATATATGTAATAAATTACCATTTTAAATATTTTTGAGTGTACATTTCAGTGGCAGTAAACAGATTCACATTCTGAGCTTTCTGTCACCATATATTTGATCCCCTTTACCCTCTTCGCCCAGTACTCGACTTTCTGTCTCTATGAATCCGACTACTCCTGGCACTTCCGATAACTGGAATAAGTATTTACGCCCTTTTCTTACTGGCTTATTTCACCGAGCATGATGTCCTTAAGGTTCACTCATGCTCTAACATGTGCCAGAATGTTTTTCCTTTGTAAGGCTGAATAATATCCCATCGTATGTATATACCACATTTTGTTTATCCATTTGCATGCCAACAGACACCTGGGTTGCTGCAACCTTCTGGCTCCTGCAAACGATGCTCCCATGAACGCCGGTGTTCAGTATCTACAGTGTCTACCTGAGTCCCCACTCTGGATTCCGTTGTGAATGCACCCGAAGGGGAAGCGCTGGATCACGTGGCAGTTCTATTTTTAATCTTCTGAGGAACCACAACGCTTTTCCACAGAGGCTGCACCATTCACACGTCCACCAGCAAAGCACAGCGATTCCAGTTTCTGCGTCCACGTCGACGTTCACCGTTTTCTGTTTTTTTGATACTAGCCACCTTAACAGGCGTGAAGGTGGTAGTTCACTGTGGTTTTGATCTACATTTCTCTAATGATTAGTAATGCTGAGCAACTGATATTTTTATTTATCACGGTTTATGATGGCTTAAACATAATTTCAAAGATTCTTACATAATTTCAAAATGTGAATTAATGTAAATCTAGAAATGTAATGAATAACCTTTGGATGTCTATGTAGTTTCTAAGTAAGAATGAACACTAAAACGATAAGCATAATTTTAAGTTTATATACTTTTCCTCATTTACATATGCTACAGAATGGCCGTATCTTTGGGTCATGTCAACAAACATGTTCACCTTTGCCACTGTGAGAAGGTGTAAAAAGGATGTTTAAGAAAGTTGTGATGGGTGTATTGATGCACTTTCTCAGTCTGTTAAAATGCTTATACATGGCAAGCAGTTCTCAGTTACCTACCTCTCAGTTCTATGAACAGAAGTTATTACTTTATTAAAAAGATATAATTAATGTTGATAGTTGAGATCATATTAAGGGGAAAAAATAAGAAATACGTGCATATTGCCAGGTAATAGGATAACACTTTCATTTACAACGTGAGCAGAACTGCGCTAAGTAAAGCATCAGCTTGCTCAAGAACCTACGAAAGCACAGTGAAAGACGAAACCTGAGGCGCTGTAGGTTGCGGAAGTGTATTTGCCTGATTTATAATACTTGAGTTTGAAAAAAAGCTACCAAAAATGTTAACATGTTGACTAAATTCACTCAGCTCTGTGGGACCTCTTCATCTGAGAATCTCTTTGTGAGAGAGCAAGGGTCAGGGTGATTAAGGGACACAAAGCCAATTTAGGAAAATGCTAAGAAGAACCAAACCTGGAATTCCCAACTTCCAGTTCAGGGTTTTTCTCCCTGGACACAGCTTCTATGGTACATCAGGCTAAAACCCAATCACAATATAGTAAGTAACATGTTCTAGTCGACATAATGAATTAAGATACTTCTTCAGCAATTTACTAAACCAAGGACGAATCAAGAAATTCTCAATAACATACTTCTTAGAAACGGAAATGCTTCAAAGGAAGCAAAAAAGTGTGCCCTAATATTTACAACTAAAAACTAGAAGTACTGTAATGACAAAAGTTTGAACTTCACAAAGCCTCAGTAATTGAGGAAAGATTTACGGTACATGTTTTTACTAAGTGTGATAGGAATAAGAAAGGACTTTATTTCTGCAGTTTTACTACAGAAGAAACAGATAAAAACTGAGATGTTAATATGTTAATTGCTTACTTTGAAATTTCCTTATATTTTAAATCCTAATTATCCAACAAAAAGACTTTCAGTAATGCATTAATCAAAATGCTCACATGGAAAAGTAAAGAATCCCAAACTTCTCATTTCCACAGATGAGTTAATATTTATTGAACACCGCAAGGGTCATTTCAGAATCAAGAGTTACTATCTTAATGTGAGCTCTTACTTAATGTCAGTTCAATTTGAGACTCCTGCTTTTCCAATCTTTCTTACTGGAGGAGGGAGGATTGGTCCACTGTGACAACCCAAACTGACATTTTTATTTAGAACTCAATGACTGCCAACATCAAACAGGCTGGCATTCCCATGGAAACTAATCCACCCCAGGATTTACCATTCAAACATTTTCTGAAGCATTCATGCACATCTAATGGGTAATGAAAATCGTCAAGGCAGATGAGCCTAATTGTGAACACAGTTGAAAGATCCCTGCAGTAAGGCTGAATACCACTACTCACTAGAAGAAGACTGATCTGGCACAAAGATATTTTAAATTTGGCCTTAAAGATGCCTGAAAAAATCAAAGCCCATGTAGAAAAATTTTGAGCAAGGAAATTGATGGCATTTTTCTATTTAATGTTTGGTTTTCTATTCTAGTGTACTCTCTTTATTCTCAGAAAAATTTTTGAAATTTTTGTCATGTAAATTTCCAGGGAAAGACCTCCAGTTAATATAACTTCACCATGAAATACAAAGTTCTATCTATAGCCATGACACCCTGAATGTGCCCGATCTCGTCTGATCTCGGAAGCTAAGCAGGGTTAAGCCTGGTTAGTACCTGGTTAGTACCTAGGAAGACCAGGAGCTGTAGGCATAAAAAAAAATTAAAAAAAATTTTATATATAATATATAAATAAATATATAAATATATATATATATATATATATATATAAGTTTCAACGTCCACTAGTTCAACAATCATGTGATAGCCAGAAACCAATCAGAAGTAAGTTCATTCATCTCCTCAACCAGCATTTTCTGAGTGACTCTGTGGGACCAAGGAATACCACTTCAACTACCACACAAAAGATGTTCACGCACTACTTACTGAAGTGAACTGAAGGCAAAGAGCAACATCTTCAGTTCAACTGACTCTTTGTCAGCGGCCTTGGTAGCAGCCCTAGCCCAGCGAGAACTGCCCAACAAGCCCTAGGACATACTGGAGGGGACAGCAATCAAATGACAATCCCAAATGACTTGGGGGATTTGGTTCCAGAACTCTACCTGGCGCCTCTGGCGAACACTACCTTGCGCAGTTGACCTCTGCTTCTACAGGATGGGCTCGGCCCGAAAACCACATGACTCTCTCCCAACTCATTAACTAGGAAAAAAGCAATCCTCACTCGCAGTCCCGCCTTGGCCCTGCGGACCAAGCCACAGCCTGGCTTTCTACTTCTGGTTATTTAGCACCAATGGCAGCGTGACAACTCTCCTCCAAGAAGAGCTAGCCCCGCTTTCGACACCTCTGCCCGACCCGGGCCTGGCTCCTTGGCCACAGCTGGCCGTCCCACGCCCCACACCAAGTGGGTAAGGCCGCCCCAGGGCACCAGCTCAGGCCTGCTCTCTGCACAGCTGATGCTCGGCGTTCTCCTTGCTCAGCGGAATTGTTTGAACTCCCTCCCCAAGTTAAGCAGCTCAACCTTCTCCCACCTCTGCAAGCTCCCTTCATTTCCGCAGCACCCAGTTTGGGTGACGGCCATTCCCTCTTCCAAATTCTGGCCTCCAGAAATATCCTGATATCTACCAGAGCCCCCCAAGCAATGACAGTTCTTTTGCTGAAAGACTGAAACGATGGTTTAGGTTCCTAGGGTCCCTTTTTTCCCCTAACAGTGACACGAATGCTACCACTTGCTACAAAGCCAGTGACTATGGTAGACCCCACCCCTGCTACCTGAGGCTTGTAATCTGTGCACAAACTCACACACACACACACACACACACACACACAGCCAAAAAGGCGCATATTAATTTTCCCAGGCTATCACAGTGCTCCAAGTGAGAAGCAAAGAAGTTCCCAACTCTAAAAGAGGCTTGGAAAGGTGGTTTTACAAGCTATCAAAAATTAATGGCTGGCATCAGTTCACGTCAAGAGTTCTGACTGAAGAGTTAACATTTAGGTACCAGCTTAAACACATCCCGTCGTGCGCAGCACTCTCAGTGGACACTGCGACTGTGAAGGCCCACGGCGCGAGCAGAGCCGCAGCGGGAGCCAGGCTGAGTCAGGTCTCCGCCGTTTGGGAAATTAAAGAATGAAGGAATGACGTACGCTTAAAAAAAGTTTTACTGAGGTATACTATAGATATGACAAAATTCACCCACTTTAAGTGTAGAATTCTATGATTTTTTAGCAAATTTATGGAACTGTGAAACTATCAGCACAATCCAATTTGGGAACGGTTCTGTGATTCCCCGAAATTCCCGCCAGCCCACCTGCGGTCAGTCCTCCTCGTCTCCCTCCAACCCCAGGCGACCGCCTCTGCTTTCTGACTGTAAATGTCCTGTTAGGATGCTTTCTATAAATGGAAACACAACATATGGTCTCCTGCGCCTGCCTGGCTTCTTTCACTGAGCATAATATTTTAAAGGTTTATCCCGTAGCATGTGGCATGGTTTGTTCTTTTTCGCTGGCATAATGAGGACACATCACAAGGTGCTTACCCATTCACCAACTGATGGTCACTGAAATTATTTCCAGCTTGTGGCCATTCTAAATAACGCTACCATGAACATTCCATGTAAGTCTGTTTGGATGTGTACTTGCATTTCGCCTGGATGCATTCCTAGGAGTAGAACGAACTTCTGGGTCACAAAGTAACCTTACCTTTAAAATCCTGAGGAACTACAAACTGTGGCTAGACCATTTTACATTCCTACCAGCAGTGTATGAGGGTTCCAATTTCTCCACATCTTGCCAACACTTGTTACTATCTTTCGATTATAGCCATTCCAGTAGGTTTATAGCAGTACCTCGTTGTGGTTTTAATTTGCATTTCTCTAATGATGTGAGCATCTTTTCATGTGCTTGCTTAGCCATCTATATGTTTTCTCTAGTGAAATATATATAAGCAAGTCTTTGGCCCATTTCTTAACTAGGTTGTTTGTCTTATTATTGTTAAGCTATGAGATCTTTTTGTTACTGATTCCAATTTAATTAGATTTTGATCAGAGATCGTTTTAATCCTTTTCAATTACTGAGGTCTGTGTACATGGTACAGCATATGGTATGTCTTAGTGAATGCTCCCTGTGTATGTGAAAAAGTATGTACTTTGTTGTTGTTGGGTACATTGTTCGACAGATGTCCACTAAGTGAAACTGTGTGGCGGTGTAATTTAAATCTTCTACAGTCCTTCTAATTTTCTAATTGTTCTACCAGTTATGGAGAAAGTTGTCCTAAAGTGCCCAGCCATGACTGTGGATCGGACGATTTCAGATCCATTATTTTTGCTTCATGCACTCTGAGCTTGTGATTAAGTATATCGCGTTCCATTACCATGTCTTCACATGATGAGCTGACCATTTAATCATTACTAAACAGCCTTTGCCTGAAGTCTACTTTGCAGATGTGGATACAGCTACTCCCGTTTCTTATGTTCTGAACACTAAAGATATAGAACATTTCCACAGAGCAGAGTGTTGGTTTAGATCATTTGTATTTAATGTGATGATAAATATGGGGAGATTTAAGTGGACCATCTTGTTATTTTCTATTTGTCTCACTTGTTCTGTGTTCACCTTTTCTTCTTTTTCCTGCCTTTTAAAAACGTGTTAACTTTGCTATTATCTTCACTATTGGCTTATTAACTGTATCTCTTTGTTTTTGTTTTTTAAGGATGCTCCAGGGCTGTGGTTTTCAACAGGGAGCCAATTTTCCCACTAAGGACACTGGCAAAGTCTGGAGGCATTTTGTTTCAACTCCAGGGGGGTGGGCACTACTGGCATCTATTGGGAAGAAGCCAGAAACATTGCCCAGCATCACACAATGCACAGGACAGCACCCACGAACAAGATTTCACGACTCAAAATGTCAACAGTGCCAAAGCTGAGAAACCTTGCTCTAGTGTTTACAAAATACCTCTCGAACTTCTCACTGTCTTCCTTCAAATGTTATTATGTCACTGCATGTAACTAAGGTCCTTCTGGCAGTATCATTCCATTTCTTCTTTCCTAGCTTGTTACTGTTGCCACATATGAACCAGTAGCTATAATATCGAGTTTAACGACCTCTCCAGGCTCAATTTTCTTCATAAAATTGGGACGATCTACCTAACAGACATTCTGTGAGAATTAAAACAATGTAAGCAAAGAGCTTAGCACAGTACCCATACACTACAGGTGCTAACTTCTCCAAAACTTAATTTCTGTTACTGAGGATTGTAATTGCTACGAAGTGCACAAACAGGACAGATATGAAGAGAAATCTAAGTGACCCACATTCACACGTGTTTAACTTTTCTTACAAATGCCTCTCCTGTAGCTCTCTGCCTCCAAAATGACAATGCAACCGCACCCCACTAGACTGGCTGGCAAAGTCTGACTCGGGAGAGAATTTCAAGAATCTTTTAGCCTCTGATATATAATCCCTTTTATTTACCTACATTTAATTGAAGACATCTGTGAGTGGTGCCACACAAAATGTAATTCAGACTTAGAAATGTCAATAAAAATGTGCGTGAGGGAGAGGTCCTAGCAGGGGACTGCACATCGGCTCTACGGAGCCCCACGAAATTAGGAATATAATGGAAATACGCTGCCCGACTTGACGAGGTGATAAAAGCTCTCTTCCCATAAAGCTTAATGAGCTCTATTAGTCTTTAGCTCACAGTAATGTAAAAGGGTCAGCCCCCACAGAGGGAAGTAACTGACTCTCCACACATGCCTCTATTCAAGTGACAGCAGATCGAATTACTGATGTAATTACTATAACCTGACAATTTCGTTGGATTCATGTGGCAGTTAACTGTGTAGGACTTACAACAAAGGGACACGGTTCCTTCATAATTTTTGTGTATGTGTGAATAGTAAATTTTGTGAAATTTAAAGTCTCCTTCATCGTCAACTCCAAGTTTCATGTATTTTATTGTCTTAACTAGAATTATGTTTCTTTCATTCAAAATTAGGGAAGGCATTTGGGTAGTTAACTCTATTTATAATTTTCCTTTTCCAGCTAAACTTAAGTTAATGGCAAAATTAAACATTAAGGGACTTCCACCATTCTCCTGCCTTGGCTTACTTTGGCTCTCGGGCTCTGTGTGGGGGCAAAGGAACAAAGTCTTGAGTTCAGTGCTGCTGGAAGCGTCGGGGAGACGCCTCTAAGCTATCAGGCATCTCCCCGGCTAGAAAAATATCAACAGAAAGCCCTCAAGGATTCCCCAAATACTTCGAGAAACGAAAAGTACACCGATCACCTTTAATTTTGATTTTTTTACTCTCCCATATCCATAAGTCCAATAAGAAATAGATCGATTTAGTCGACGTAAAATACAACTCCAGATCATTAAGTGGATCAGAGAGAAAATTACAGCAAGCACCACTAAGCTTCGATCATACCTTCCCTCCTACTTTTCACTAAAGATTTAAAACTTCACACACACGTTCTCAGTATTAACCAGAGTGGCAAGACGTAATTCAAGACGTGGCACGACTCTAGGCGTATGATGAGTACACACCACGCCCTATCGGCACCTGGGAGAACGAGAAGGTGAAGACAGCATCTGGAGCAGCTACAATCCAGCTGGGAAGTAGACTGCCAACCACACTGCAACGTCAGTATCAGCCTTGGTGCCTTTAGCTGAGTCCTGCCAAACTGTGGGTTGAAGCCTGCTACTCTCAGCCTCAGCCTCACCCGACTTGCTCATTCATTCATTCAGCAACTATTTGCTCAGTGCCTCCCATGTACTACGTACTATCCTAAGAATGGAATAGGGAGGCAAGAAAAAGAGGCTCCTCTCTCACTGACCTTACATTTGAGAATCTGGAAGTGAGAATCTGGACGATTGACAAACCTTTGCCGTTGCTTAGTAACCTCTTCAAACTGCTACTTGCCCGAGTGAGGTGGACGTCAAGCTCCAGCCCCTCAATTTACTCCCTGTGCAGGTAAGAACCTAGCCTAACTGCCTTCTGCTCACAACTCGTATTCTTCATCATGCCTCTAAGCTTTTGCTAAAATGAGAATCCGGACTCAAACATTATCAACATTACCTCTTAGCTAAGTTCCCGCCAGTCCCTTCTTCTTTTGAAGACTAGACCATACATCAGCTGACTGTTCCACATCATCCGGAGACTTCCCCTGGTGTGCGTCACAGTCAGACACCGGCTGCAGGAAGCATCACCAGAAACCTGCCACGCTACCTCTTCTCCCCAGTGCAGCTCCTCACCGAAGAGCAAAGGGGAAGACGACGTAACATTTTATAGTTAATGTTAACATCTTGTGTATTTCCTTCCTAATTTCTGTATGCTTAACTATTTTTCTAAATTTAGATCTGTGCGCATAATTTTGCACCCTGTTTTTATCTTAATCTAGCAAAAGTATTGTTCATGGATATGTACTCATGAACACATACACATAATCCCTATTTTAATGGCCGTAGGGTGTTTTATCGCATGCCTGGCTGTACCATGACTTATCTGACATGTCCTACTTGGACGCTTAGGTTATTTATAAATTTATAAATTTTCTGCATCATAAATAATGCTGTAATAAACATACTTATGCAAGTTTTTGTCCCATCTTTGTTTCTCTAGCAGTGATTCTTAGACTAGAATTACTCAACTACAAGATATAAATTTACATAAGCTCTTTAATGTACGTGACCAAACTGATTTCTATAAAGGATAAGGCTTAATAACATCTCATCACATCTTCCTAAGCATTCACTTAAAAAAAAAAAAAAAAAGATATCCTGATAGGTAAAAAAGCTGGGAAGTATACTACTGTTTTTTAAAACCGTATTTCTCTGATTACCCATAAAGTTAAACCTTTAAAACATACTTATTACCATTTATAGTTTATCTTATCAACAACTACCTGATAAAATCCAACCAAATATTATGCAGAATAGGACATTTTAAAAATTGGTTCTAAGAGATCATTATACTAAGTATAATAACCTCTTTATCACTTTCCATAAATTGCCTTTTAACTATGTTTTCATGAACAAATTATGGATTTTTTACAGAATGAAATCTAATGTTTCCATCCTTTCCTCTGACACTTCTCATTCTTCTAAGCCTGAAAAGTGCTTCGTCCACTAAAGATTATATAATTTATACTGTCAAGTTTTTTATTGTTTTTTGTTTTTGCTTTTATACTAAACTACAAAATTCTGTGTGACAGGCACTGAGCTCAGTGTTCGCCTCACATTACCTCATTTCATTTAATAACCCTGTGTTATCTCCATTTTTAGACTGATCAAAAGATGAATGACTTGTTCACGGGATTCCCAAGTATCTCTCATTCCAGAGCCCAGAACCCTTCCACCGCATAGTGTTGTTTCTCACTGGATCCCGGACGTTAAGAAACCGTAACCAATCTGGGCGGTCCCAGCCACTCTAGTGCCATCAGTTCCCCCTGGCAATCACTCAGACTGGCCACCAGGAGTGTTCAATGCGCCGGGCTGAGCTAAACCACACAGGAGCTTCAATAATCACATGAACACAATGGTCCAGAAGCACAAAGGAACAAATGCCTCTGTGTGGAGAGGTCTGAGAGGGTCTCGCCAGGGACATAGTATCGAGGCTCATCCTAAGAAGGATATGATTCAAACAAGCTGGGAATCGGGGAAGGGAACACAAAGTGACATAAACAGCAGAGGCAAAAGAAAGGACAAGTGAAAGGCAGGAAAGAGAGTGCTACTGTGTGGGGTTGAAGTACAGCCTGAGGGAACAGAAAACATTAACTAAGATTTGAATTGCACTTTATACCTGCTCCCCTGTCCGCGGCTTCATTTGAGAGGTAAGAATTATGATACGCATCTTAAAAAACACTGAGGCTCAGGGAAGCTGTGGTTTGCCCACGTGGCTAATAAGTGAAGACAAGATCTTAAACCCATGTGCGGTTCTAAGTCCAATCACCTCTCCACACAGCCCGCTGCCTCCCTTTCCTACGTCTTTCTCAAAGCCTCACCCCCTACCAGTTATTCCTTATCAGCTCACGATGATTTCTGTTCTATGAAGATCTAACCGTTTTTCTTTATCTCACAATTTTATCACTGAGTCTCAGTTCTACATTGCAGAATCATTATGAGGATTAAATGAGAGAGAGAACGAAGCGCCCAGAATAGTGCCTATTACAGGAAAAGTTCAGTTCAAAGGTAAGTCCTTTGCTCTTCCCTAATCAACTCATGGATTTTAAAAAGCTCTCGAACCAAATGAAACTTCCTTGACGGCGGCCTCTGCCTCTGACTTCTCCAGCTCTCTTTTAACACCGGGGCAGTTAGGAGAGAATAAGGCTGCTAAACAGTTATGGGAGTAGGAAATACAACAAGGCTCTTTAAATAAAGAACTGATTTCACTCTACTTATTAAAAAAGAAAATATATTCAAAAAGAGCAATGACCTTCACCTGTTATGAAGGTTAACAGCTCAAAAACTTACAGGAATTTTTATCAAAAAAGGTCTATATTCATCTCGTTACTGTTACTGAAGAATGCATATGTAACAACAAAATGATCATTCCTAAGTGTATCAAATAAATGCCTAACAAAAGATACCAATAGTGATGTTCAACCAGCAATTCCAGTATTAAGGTCAGTGAATAAACTTACCTCCAGAGGTGAGCTGCAAAGGAATCTTGTGAACTGCAGAATCACATTTGAATAGAATCAGTTTCATCCAATAAACGGGCAGAAAAAGAAAAAAAGGAAAAATTATTATACAATTTTTCAATACAAGCACCTAAGTAAACCTAAAAGTCTGTATAAAATTAATGCTTTCATACATCACATAACTTGTCCAGAATAAAATTCGATCTAGCCCATAAGTAGGTATCCGACTCTTTGAAATAATTTTAATAAACATTTTAAAAATCTGTATAAAAACGAATAAAGCACAAATTAATCCTAAACTATTACATTTTTAAAAGTTTTATCTCGCAACCCCTGTATAATAAAATGTCCTCTAAGAAGGGAATCAGCAATCTCTGGACCATAAATGTCGCTGCCAAAGCTAAGTAAATGGTGAGTGAAGAAAAAGATATAAACTAAACTAAAAGAAAAGAGAGAAAGTCAAGAGCAAGAGAAGAGGCTGGGGCCAGAGCGAAAGCAAGCCGGTTACTTCCTCCGCGACCTGGGCCGTCGCGTTTACCCTGTCCTGCCCTTTCCCTTGTCCTCAGCCCCACGTGCGTATCTTTCTCTCTGCTCTTTCTCTGACACACATGGAGGCCTACAGAATTCCATCTGAAACTATGTATGCTGTCTCTCTGCATTTAAATAAAGAAACATAAATTGGCGGTGGGGGGCATGAACAAACAACTAAATAAATTGCAGGTTAGCTCTGAAACTGTGGACTGTCACAGAACTTCATACATATTCATGATTATAATTCATGTTTTCTTACATGTTATTTACAAAATCAACATTTCAAATCCTTTGAGATTTACTATAATGATAAAATACCTAAGTAGTACAAACTCTTGATCTTTCCAAATGCAAATTTACTACAAAAATGGCAATGGCAAGCCTGTTTCCAAGCACTTTCGAACTTCCTCTCCACAACAAAGCTAGCTAGGACTCACAGGGAATACAAATAATGTGAATCTCTTTTAGAGACACACAAGAAATATTTCTCAATGAAATTACGACGTCTAGGATTTCCTTCAAAATCACTGGGGGGTCACAAGGGAAGTAATGGGGTGAGTGTGTCAGCTAAAACAAGACTGGCCATTATATGATAATTAGTGGGGACAAGAGATGAATATATGAGAATTCATTATACAATTCTCTCTACTGCGTGAATGTTTAAAGTTTTCCACAATAAAGTTTAAAAAAGATAGCAGACACTTCCTCCCCAAATACTAAAGTGAAGACATTCCTAAAATATTACTAGTACACACCAAAGCCACATAATTAACTAGTATCATCTAGGCTATAGATAGGGTGTACTAAAATACAGAGACTATAAGAATTTTTTCTTAAATAAGAACAATATGCAATGCAATTATATAAACTGTTAAGAGAACTTTCTGAAAGTGCAAGATATATCAAAATTTTAAGTTTTCATAAAGCTGATAGGGAACAAATAACTTTGTTGAAATTTATATGCAACTTTTGTGGCCTTGGATTCTTTTTATAGTAGCCAAAGTAAGACCTTTCCTTCCAAGAGTAAAGAGTTGAAAGACTAGCCATTTTTAACAGTGGAGAAAAATAAGGCGTGATGAATTTTTTATTTTTAAAATGAGAAATATGCTATTGTGGGGTGTCCGTTAATATGTTACACATATTAAACTTTAGAATTTAGAAGTGGTTCTGGTTTGGTAATTACGTCACTTTACTCTTTTATTTCTGTGTGTGTGTGTTTACTTTTACTGTATATTTTTCTAAACCGTTAGGCACGATTTTCTGGGGGTGTTCAGACTACCACAATACATGTCAGCAGAGAATGTGCTGCAAATTCTGAACATTTAAATTTGGTTTGTTTGAGTTGCTGGCCTTCTTTGTTTTTGAAGTCAGCATTCTTCATTTGTATTAACTGTACTTTTATTTTGTCTCTATCCTCTGCGAAATCCAGTTTTCTTTTTCTCCCTCCTCCCCAACTCTACATTCACAGATGAACCAAATGATCTGGAAAGGTACCCTGATGAAAAGATCAGGATGGGAGCTCTGAACACTTGTCAGTGTTTTCCCTAAAATTAAAAAAAAAAAAAAGAAAGAAAGAAAGAAACAACTAAGGAATTTCTTTCCTCTCCCCCCGCCCCCAGCATCTCTTGTGCTGCACCAGCAGAAAGAGCTTTGGTTAGTTTTGTGAAATGCAGTATCTAACCCCTTTTTCTCTGGGAAAAAGAAACTGCAACGACTTGACGTTGAGAACGTGGATGCGCCTCACTCACACACACCCCTCCTCAGGCTGCAGAGAATCTCTCGCCCTCTTAGCTGCACGCATTCAGTGCCGCGTAGCAAACATACACCAGAGGTGGGTTTGAGACCCAGGCTCAGACCAGAAGTCACTTTAAATAACAATAAAGAGAAGCATATGAATATACTCTCCAAGAAAACTGATGTCTCCTTGAAGCTCCAATAATGTACATAGATCTTTGTCAGGTGTACGTGTAACATCCTCATCACAGCTTTTTCAAAATAGATCTACATATTCTTATCCTGCTTGACTGAAGCTGCCAAGTCGTGAAATATATAAATAAAAGTTCTCAGTCCCCAAAAGAATAAAAACAGAATAAATTACAAGATACACATGAAAAGGCCCCAAAATGCTGCTCCTCAATTAGTGTACCAGAAAAACTCATTGCTAGTTCCTTTCAGTTAAATATTTAAATTCTTTCATAATGAAATTACATATATTATATTCAGTACAAATGATAATACTTTGAAAAAGAACAACTATAAAAAATCAAAAGTAATGCAAAATATGTTTTGTACATACACTGAAATTGATAGTAGAAATAGACACCTTTTAACAAATACCACCATGATATCTAATAGGTATAAAAAATTGCTCAATTTTGCTGTGAATCTAAAATTTCTTGAAAAGGTCTATTTTAACAATAACAATAACAAAGACTATGACTATCACTGGCAGCCCACAGCAGGACCATTTTTCTAACACAGTCATACTCATATCGCTATTCAAAACATATTGTGTCATGGATATAGTTAGCTAACAGGTCTAAGAGAAAGATCCTATTCTAGTTATTTAGGCATAATGTTGACAAAAAAATTAACATATTTTACAAAATATCTTACTGATTTTACAAACAGGAATACACTTCATTCTAGAAACTGTAGGTAAACACAACCATTGTCTCTATGATCTATTTTAAAGATTGCTTCTAAGAAATACCTTGATTTAATATAGCTGAAAACAGAACAACCTGCCTGACATCTGGCTTTTCAAATTTAAATATGTAAGTTTCTTGTCAATAACATTATCAATAACATTATCAATCTGATTCACTTGATAAAATACATAAAATTTTGTCAACTGTTCGGTCTACTCTTGAATTCTTTTAAACATAAAGATTACGTTCAAAAAAAAGATTATGGTCTATATTTAGAATCCAGGCAAAAAGGCAGCATTTCAAAAATCTCTTTGGCCTTCTAAAAAGAGAGACACAGAGATCTGAGTCCTCATTCCCATCTACCCCGGACCTTGCTTCTCTCCTGAGAGACCCTTCCCCCCCCCACTGCCTCTCTATTCCTTCCCCCCCCCCCCCGACTGCCTCTCTATTCCCTTCCCCCCACTCCCCCCCGACTGCCTTCTCTATTCCCTTCCACCACACCCACCGACTGCCTCTCTATTCCCTTCCCCACCACCCCGACTGCCTCTCTATTCCCTTCCCCCACCCCCCCGACTGCCTCTCTATTCCCTTCCCCACCCCCCCCCACTGCCTCTCTATTCCCTTCCCCCCCCCCCCCGACTGCCTCTCTATTCCCTTCCCCACCACCCCACCGACTGCCTCTCTATTTGCCCTTCTGGCCTGTCTCATAACATGTGCTCATTCCCTCTGGAGAAGGACTTAATGCTCAACAAAACCTTCTAAAGTTTTCCAAGCACACAAAATTGAAGTTACACCTCCTGTCAGTTATGATTTAGTAAATTTTTTCCCCCAGACTTTTTATTAACCATGCCAGTTATCTGGGGGGGAAGATGCAATAAAAAGGAGAGAAGAATACACAATAGTAATTTGTCAAACTATTCCAGTAAAACTATACTCGACCATCTATCTTTGGAATATAAAATAGTCAACGGATAAGTAATTAAAGCTATGTTCCTGAAAGGCCTTTTCTATTTAATAAGGAACCATGTTAAATTCCTTTAAAGAAAAAGAAACAGTGAACAGTAATTTTTACAAGACAAGTCACAATTTTTTTCTAAACCAAGGAAAATCGGTGAGGTGTACCTATTTAAGTAGAATTCCAAGTCTTTTTTAGCCCCTCTTTAATCCCGCCCCCCATTTCCCCCGACCTATGGATGCTGCCATTTCCCCTTAAGAACTGGATCTCTGCGGGCCGGGCGTCTCCCCCTACGCCTGCGCGCGTGCACCCGTGGCTCCACCTGGGGTGCAAACCCAGGACTTTCTGCATGGAAAGCAGACGTGCTAACCACGACACTGTGGAGCCCCCCGGAGAATTCCAAGCCTTTAACTGCTCATACAGATTATCCGAAATTTCCTTGTATAAACAAAAACACTTCCGGTGGTCCTATTTCAGTGGCCTTTCACCCTAGTACATGCTACTTACTATCTTACAAATTGTCAGAGACAAATCTATTTTAGGCACTAATCTAATAAAATAATTATTTAAAATTTTGTAATTATCAATCTAATCATACCTCAGTGCAAAATACTAAGTTTTTTCTATCAGGAATTTGGAAGCTTTTCATTCAGCTGAGTCTAACTTATGCTAAGTCAGATAATTCTTTAGATCTCCTTGCCATGCCCCTATAATTTCTGGTACATATTTATACTATTTAAATTGACTGTTTTAAGGCAATGCAAGACTAAGTTTTGTGTTAAGAACGTGTCTCTCATAAATCTAAAATTCTTAGAAATTAATTTTATTCCACGAAAGAAACAAAGTTTCATTATTTCATATTTCGCTGCAGAAAAATAAGAACTTCAAAAGTGGCCTAAAAACATAGCTAACACTCATTTTAAAAAGTCGTCAACAGAATGACAATTAAATCTGTACTTACAAGGCAGGGAGTCAAAACTAAGGTTTGAGAACTAAGATCCTGTTTATCCTAGTTTTAGTGGGATTAAAAAGAGCAGGTTCGGATACTTTCTTAACTTCATTATCCTCATTCCCACCTGCCAGCAGGTAGCTAAAGGACCCACGGCCTGTCCCCGCCTCCTCGGTTACAGCCAGATGTCAGACTTGACCAGACGCTGAGCTTCGTTTTAAAAGACAGCAGCAAAATCTTATTTACATTCTAACATATTTAAACCTAGGTCTTCCAAGCCATTAATCTCCATTTTTTTTGCTTATGGAAAGAACAGTGATTTAAAAGTTAGCCTAGAATCTCACTAGCTCTTGTTACTTGAGCAACAAGTAAATTACTTGGGCCTTAGTTTTCTACCTGTAAAATGATTTCAGCCTAACATTCACCAATCTGCATCCTGGGGCACACCAAGTTCCAGAGACACTCTCTAAAATGATTCCATGGCCAAATAAGTTTGGGAAATGCTGCATACTATACTGCTGTCTCACCCTCCCTTCCTGATCCTATAGCATTTACATGGCACACTGAGAAAGGCTCTGAGAATTCCTGCAGTTAAAAACAAAAAACTCTAGACGATGGTAAGTTCTAAGTACCAAAAGCACAGCATTGCGATCGCACACAACTCTGTACTCTATTCTAGAAACTGCTAAGGGAGTAGGTCTTCAATGTCCTCACGGGAGAGATGGCACTTATGTGTACATGGAGGTGTTGGCTAAGAGTGCGGGTAACCCCACTGCAGCACGTGTGGGTCATATCAATGTGTCACACACCTCAAAGCTACATAACATTACACGTCAATTAAATCTCAATAAAGGTAGAGAAACAGCAGCAGAAACCCTTCAACTTCATTTAATCTATTGCTTTCCATCTTCATTTAATCTAGTTACATGACCAGCGAGTTTTGTTCGTTTTTTGGTTTGTTTTTAATTTCATGCAACATTTATACATTCCACAGAACTAATATTCCAGAAAACTCACCCTAGAAACACTGGCCCCTGTGAGTTCTCATTTCCCCCAACCTACACTGAATAGAAATGTTCACGGAAAATACTCCGTATGGCTGTTCAGCGCCAGAAAACTCTAATACAAACTATCAAAGAATCAGTGACCCTTTTTTCCTCCCTTTTAAGATCTATGGTTCCTACCCAATAATATCAGTCAAGGGGATCCTTGCAAGATTTAGTACTTTGGTTTGATGAATGGGCTCATGCTCAAATCAACACGATGGAAGGAACTATAACAAAAATGCCTCTTGAAAGAGTCTAATATCTACCCAGAATCACAAAAGCCCATAATACTAACACACAGGGCTATCTGTAAATGTTTTACTCTAAGTGTCGATCCCACATTTTACTAATACATATCCTAATTAGTGAGCTACTTCCATCCATATTCTTTAATTTCTAAGAGCAATAGGGCTTTGGGCTATAATCAAATTATTCACTAATACCTCACGAGTTCCTCATTATGACAGTTCTATGTTTTACAAAAGTAGCTTTATATCTATTAACACAAAAGATTATACATTTGAACTTATTAAAAACTCATTATTTACTACCTCCAACTTTAGTATTTGTTTCTAAAATTAAAAGGTTACATTTGCAATATAAATCTACAAATACAGGTAAAGATATAGTAATTCTATAGCTTGAAGAGCTATACTCAAAGACAATGGCATCTAAAAGAATCCTGCTGCTCTTCGACATCGCCAGCAGCAAACAAAAGCGCCATAAATACAGTTCACGTCACATGCAAAGAAAAAGAAGTTCTTGGCAAAGTCACCAAAAGGACAGACACCCACCGAAGAAAGAGTCACGTGCTGGAGACTTCGTGTGCTGAGCCCAGAACCACCCTCTTCTCACGGGAGAACCCTTCTTCCCCAGGACCCTAACCACCTAAAGACCTGCTTGTTCACAACATTAAGGGAGGACTTGTGCACAAAATATTACTATATCTCATAAAAGTGTGGGGAAATTATAAAAGTGTGTGTAAGGGAAAATGTATCTTTGTTTTGAGTCAACATTGGGACCAAAGTTTTATGTAAATAAGAGAACCCTTTAAATCTGTTGCTTTCATAATCTGTAAACTGAGTGCTCAGAAATGCATCAGAACGGAAGTTTTAAAAAACTGCATTTTCTTTTTACCTTTCTGGGTTCTCTTTTTGGTGGCCTTTTGTGGTCCTTTTGGTCCCTTTGTGTTGGTTATTGTGCTGGGACCATGTGCCTCCTTAGGGCATACTCTGTCTTTCTAAAATATATTTTTAACAAAACTATTAAATCTCAAAAAATAAAAAAATAAAATACAAAATAAAAACTGCATTATTCTGAAAATAATATTTTCCTAGTATCAGTATAGGTATTTCCAGATTGGGAAACAATATTTAGTACATATACTGAAAGAACTCATAACCAGAGAACAGAGGAAAAAAAACTCTCACAATCAATAAAGAGAAAGACATGAGAGCCCAATTTTTAAAAGTGGGACAAACTCTTAACAGAAACTCTGCAAAAATGAGTATATTCAAACAGCCAAAAAATTTATGAAAAGGTGCTCACTTAGTTATTGGCAAAAGGCAACATAAACCCCAATATGATACAACAATGTACCGAGACCGTGAGACGGGCCACGAGGCCTCTCATACCGCACAACCAGCATGGCACACGGGCCATGTGCACAAACGATGTTCGCCCACGAGTGAGCAGTGTAACTCCCTGGTAGGCAGATGTATACCCGAGAGAAGTGAGTGTCATGTTCATCAAAAAACATATACGAAAACGTTCATAGCAGCTTTATTCTTAATTGTCAAAAACTGGAACAAGCCACGTGCCCATCGACAGCTGCACGGACTAAGCAAGCGAGCAGTGCCCACACGGTGGATGCCACGCAGGGCTCGCCCTGGAGATGAATGTGTGAGAGAGAGAAGGCTGAGTTAAAAAAAAAAAAAAAAAGAGAGACACAGAAGAGTATATGACACTTGATTACATTCACATGAAGCTCGAGAACATCCAGACTACGGCGACAGAAGTCAGAACAGCGGCCGCCCCTCGGCGGGTCACTGAGCAGGAAGGGGCAGGAGGGAGCCTTCCAGCTGGGAATGTGCTCTCAGTCTGGGGGTGATGTATGCACATAAAACCTCAACAACTGTGCACCTACAATTTATACACCTAATTGTATATAAATTTTAAAAATAATTTCAGAAAAGGGAACATTAAGAACTATTGAGTTCCTCCTGGAGATTTTCCCTTAAACATCATTGAAACCACAGAATTTACAGTTAGAGGTTATCTTGGCAATTATCTAGTCCAACTTTTTATTTTACATCTTGATAAACTAAGTCCCAGAAAGGTTACATGACTTTACAATAATATTTAGCAAAACTAGGGTTAGAACCTAGGAACTGGTGCCAACCTACGGTTCCCGTCATCATACCAAGGGCTAAATACCGCCGCTGATCAGAACTCACTAGAAGGCAGGGAGAGGCAGAGGCACTACCCACTCTGCGTTGTAAAACGATACTAAACTGTGGTGACAAACAGGTGTTCCACAAGAAAACAAAGTACTAACAAGTCTATGACAAATTCAGCTAACAAAGGACAAAAGGAATGAGGGGATTAAAAAAAAAATGTTCACAAGCGACACAGACAGGGAGGTGCCCCTTGCCTTGTGCCCCAGCCGCGCCAGGGTCCCCGCTGTTCTGTGAACAGGTCCCGCACGCGCGCATCACCCTGAGGAGCTCCTGCCGATGCGCACGCGCACTTCGTCCCGGTGTCGCCAGGGAGCCGCTGCCGTCAGCGCCCCCTCCCGACACCCTGGTCCAACATCGCCAGCACGACTCTACCCCTCACCTCTTTCACTCCCTGTTAGCGCACGTCCCGGTCGCTATGCTGCGTGCTGTATCGCACACTTCCTCACTAGCTTCTGTCCTGTTCACTGGGCTGCACCCCCACTATCTAAAGTAATGCCTGGCACGGAGGAGGAACTCAACAAATATTTGCTGTTTAAATGCCTACGAATTAATCGATTCGTAAACAAATAAATGTTCACACTCTTTTCTTTTACCCTGTCTCCTCATGGCCCCCTGGCTACTTTGCAGAAGTGGGTCATCTGGAAAAGGAGAGGTGCGGCAGAGAAGCGGTCACCAGGAACCACGAGCTGGTGTCACTGCAGAAGCAACCCGTGGCCCTCTTGTTACATCTTGTTAGGAACACTGTCAGTCCTTTAATTTCCTGCAGGTAAACTTGGCAGAGACTGAGGACAAAACTAGGTTATCATTTAAATGACACTAAAAGAATTCAAATTGACCTTGAAAAAGTGGGGGTCCTCCAAAATCTGAATGACATGAATTAGGGATAAGCTGAAAATGCCAAAAACCTAGACATAAAAATTAGAAGAAAACCACAAGACAAAGTTTATTTCAAAAGCCCTTTGTTCAAAATACTTCAAAATACAAAATAGAATATCTTACCAACAACTATTAAAAACTAAAACCTGATTATATTAACAATGGTTATTGATACTGCTTGCATACTTAATCAGACCAACTGGCTCCAGCAAGATCAAATATCTCCACGTGATGACGGCTTCATTTATTTCCAGTAACTTTTAATAATATTAGTATTTTAACATTTTTAACATTAATGCAAACTTACAAAAAGAAGTTCCTTAATGTATTTTAAAATTTATTTTACTTGTTAGCTAAAATGTACAACAGACCAGGACTTATTCATCTCTGCATCCCTAAAATCTCCCACAGAGACTGGAACATGCCAGGAATTATATGTTTATACGGCTGGTTGAATAGAAGAATCCCAGCCAAAGAGAAAGAAACGTGGGAGCCATTCTAAGTATAAAATTTTGAACTATTTCTAGAATGACTGTCACAGAAAAGCTTGTGTGTACGTGTGTATTATATTTACAGACCTACACAAATATATTCCCTACTTTCACACATCCTTAAAAGAAGAATTATGCTCTGGATAAATAATCGTGTATATAATTTTTTATTTTTACAATTAACTAGAAGAAATCCAACTACTTTTTAATCCTGCAAACAGTTACCTAAAATTATTTGGCATATTAAATGAATGACCACAGCAAAAACACAAATTTTCCTTGTTTAGATCAGTCATCAATAGGTAGTATTGTTCACTTGTCGAGGCATTACTAGGAGGTCATAAAACTCGAAGCTCCTCAGATTTAATGGGAAACGCAGACCTAAAACACAACTAGAGACAAACGGCGTTCACAAGGTTATTCCCATCACATGAGCTTCGCACTCACTAAAACGCAGTTAACCCGCTGTAGGTAAATTTCTCAATGCTCAGAAAACTAAAAGCAGCTTTTACTTATTTCAGAAAAACAACTGTCACAAGAGCTTTTGACATCATTTGAATTGTCCCTTGCGTCGCATCACAAGTTTCAAGAACACTATTTTCTTTTGAGCAGTTTTCCGTTTGGCGACGAGTTCTCTCTCCAGCTGTTTCTTAAGAACAGTCAACTCAGCTGCTCATTCATTCAGCGAGCGCTCCCGGGGCCTCTGCCATCCCGGGCGCTCTGCTTGCAGTGTGTGCTTCTCCCGACTCTGGCACAGGATTTTTGTAAGTCACTGTAATAGCACAAAGTATACTACAGATTATGGGTGTCCAATGAAGCTAATTTTTCAAAAAGCGAGATCTGCTCTAAGAATAAGCAAGAAGCTCAATCACCAGGTAAATAACCAGAAACATCCATCATCCCTTTGTCTCCAGTTCTAAGTAAAGCAGTTAAGAACTACATGTGTCTTCACCAAATAATACCTTTTATGGGATTTGTGACTGAAATTTAGAAACTAAAATTACAAACTTATGAACCAAACTGAACAGTTTTGAGTATTATTACTTTTCCCCTTTGAAAGGACTAATTCTAACTGAATATTAAAATTTAAAACACATGACACCTTTTAACTGGATGGCTAGAAGTATCACTAATTTGCCCTCAGTGTCTCTGATGATTGCTAATGGGTTAGCATCATGTGCGCCCAAACCAAAGCAACCAAAGTTTGTTCAATGACTACTTAGCCAAGCACCTTTACCTTTATTTAATCCTCACGACAAACCCCAATGTACTGTTATTCCCTGCCCTTGTTTACGAATGAGGAACCTGAGCTGAAGAAAGCTGAACAAAAAGGAACTTGCTCAAAGCCACTCAGGTAATACAGGTGGGGAAGCTGAGACTTAAGGCAGGAATATGTGATCAGACCTCACACTGTCACCACTGATGCCACTCGGCCTTCGTGTTATCTATATTCTTACCCACAATGTATGGAACTAAGAGCGTAACAAGCACTGTGTGGCAGTACCGGTATCATCGTCACGCCATTCAACCTCAGTAATTCATCACTGTGCACGTCTCTCCTCATGCAGGTGGTTAATCAAGAATCGACACCCATTTCATGCCAAACATTCCATTTGACACCTAGCATTCCACTTCATTCTCTCATTCCTCGGCTTTTGGAAAACAACGTAAGTATGTACACATTAACTATAATAGTTATGTTATACTTGTATTAAGTTGTAACTTACCTAGAAGTCAATTATCAAGCTACTCTAGAATTTCAGACATTCAAATCAGAGATAAAACCCCCAAAGAAAGCAATACAAGTCACAGTGAAAATCAAAAAGGCATTTCCCAGTGCTTATGTCCCCAGCTCACAGCAGAGTCCCTCAAGTTCCTTTGGCCATTTTCCCCCGACTGTTACTTCACTAGCAATAAACTTGGCGTTCTAGTTTCCAAGACACTTACGAACACTTCCATGCCTCCCTTACACCTGGCTCTACCTTCCCGCTGACCCGACACTGTCATTTACTCACTTATCATGCTTCCTGTTTAATGCTTGTCTCTGACTCTCCCTCCCCTTAGAAAGTGAGCTCCACAGGAGCGAGGGATCCTTATCTCATTTCCTCGTTTGCTAACTGTGCCAAATGCCTCTCAAACAGTACCTGGCACATACTATGTGCTCAATAAATATTTTAAGACACACATTAAGAAACCACAAATCAGAAATGGAAAGAATGTTAAAACTAGACAAACTAACACAGCAAGAATTGACAGCAAAACAGAAAGGAGAAAAGATTAAAACAGAGTTACTTTAGAGGGAAAAGTAGTCATCTGAGGGCATGTGGCACATGGAAATAAAAGACAGGACATTACTCACGAACAAATCCTGCTCAGCGCTCAGTTTGAGAAGGTGGGAAAGAATGCAATACATTTGGGAAAAACTGTCATTTTACATGATTTCAGTACATGAAGTTTTAGCAATAAAGATGTTTCAATTATCTGGAAAATTTGTTTTTGGTGAACTTTCATTCACTGATATCAGTTATTCTATATGAATTCTTTAGGCTCACTGTAACTTCTTATGGCAATACATGGTCCAGTGTAAAAAGCACTGAAATTTGTAGACATTACTCTGCCACTAGCCACCCAAGTTATCTTGGACAAATTACTTTAATTCTCAACAATCACTAAGATCCTTTTGTCTCTAATGTTGTATAATGGTATGATTTTCTGATGATACAAGTTTTTAGAAATTATTGACCAAAATAAACTTTAAGAAAAAATGTTTCCCAGTGCTAGCTTTAAATCAGCCCCTTTGCAGTTCCCCCAAATTACCATTATGCTGGGGATACACAGTGACTCTGCTCTAGTTTATTTAAATAAATGATTCAAAAGCTTTGGGATTGAACTACTCAGTCTTACAACACACCCTAAGACAGATTACAATACAAAAGTGCCCTGACTTAGGGGTTGCTCATAAAAGTGGCTTTTTTAATTGAATTGCACAAATAATTTCCTAAGCCCTCTACTTTGTACAAACAAGTTAGCCCTGGCCTCAAACATGAAAAAAAATTTTCGAAATGTTCAGAGCTTGCCTTCATTCAAATTCTGTTAATTATATGACAAGAATTCATAAAATAGCACATGCCTGCCTGGTTTGTTTGTATAACTAAAGGAAAGTGTCAGTCTGATACAGTGACTAATTTTCTAAACATAAGTTATTATTTTCAGATACACAGAGTAACACTATTAAGAAGGAAAAATGAAGCTGAAAGCTTCTACAAGTTAAGTTCGGGAAAATACTGAAATCTTTAACAAGAATCATTTGTTAAGTATCATATGCAATGCCTCAATGGCAAAGGAAAAGCATTTCTCCATATCTCACAGCCTGTGGATACATAGCTTACACACCCCACATAGGACCAGGACTGAGTCAGGGTCAAGGCGCAAACCTAGAAAGGGGGCCGGGGCCCCCACCTGTGGTTGGAGTGAGACCACAACCCAGGGATCTATTATCTCCTTGGATTTCTCCCTAAGGTCAGAATGGACCCATCGTGACTTCCCCCCCTTTCAAAGGCTGCCACGTTTGCTGTCTAACCATGTATGCCTGAACACAAAACTACTTTTCCCGAAGTAAGCATCCACCAGAAGTGAGGAGCTCCTTACATCTGAGTCTCTCACAGCAAGTTCTCTGAATTTAGGAAATAGCGCTTTCCATGAAATAACCTTAATCACTGTTATTAAATTTAAATGAAATCACCTGATAGAATCAGAAAAAAGTACAGTAAAAATGGCAATTTCAGGAAAATGTCTTTAGATAATCCGACAAACAAAAAGTTGGGAAATAAGGCTGTGCTGCCAGCACTGAGGCTGAGTGACAGGTGCGCTGTACTCTTACCCACCCATGACTGCGAAATTTTGCTGGAAATTTCCAATGTTAAAGTTTTTTAAAAATAAAGTAAAAATATATCATTCAGATTTAGTTATTAATCCTGACTATGACTTTGAAATACTTGAACTTCTTTCAAAAAAAAAGCTTTTAACCTATAACTACTCTAAAAAACCAGTTTGTTAACCTTTTTCTCTTTAAGCGTTTTAAAGATTCCTTTAAAAACTAAACGTAACACTGTGAACATCATGATTACCTACAGGCGAGCAGAGAAAGCCTGGCCTGACGTTACTCAGCTGGGCATCTGTGGCCTGGGAGGGCACTTCCACCAGCTTGGGCAGCGGGCGCAGCGGGCTGCTGTGCTGATCAGAACGAATGTGAACACAATGGGCTCCTCAGTCCACGCCGGATGTGGCTCCAGTGCCAACTACGACACTAGCAGGTGACAAACTATTTCACCTTCAATGACTGTTTTCTTGTTCCTAACGTGTGCACGTGTGACAGAGCGGAAGGAAAAATGAAAACGTGGAACAGGGGTGACCATGAGCCTGAGAACCCCACTCTGTCTAATTGGACAGGGAGTGGTATGCCAGCAAAAGGAAATCCTTCTGCGGTCAGATCTTTAATAGAAGCTCATTAAAAGCAGGCAGGCGTCCTGCTTTTGCAGATAACAAAGCATGGGGCAAACAGTTCGAGAAGGGTTCTAGTCAACACAAGAGGAGAATGAAGTCATCCAATGCGGGTGGCTGTCCAACCCTTCACCCCAGCCCCGAGGGTCACAGGCAAGGAAAGGCGCGGGTACATAACAATGATGCCACAAGCAAGCCCTCCCTGCTTGACACTGGATATACCCCAACACACGACCACAAAGTGACTGATAAGCAAAGCACTCAAGACGAGCTTGCTTTCTGTCCTCCCCAACTACACTTCAGGTAAAAGACTCAACCTCACAACAGAAGGAGAGATAGGAATATACATCCCTAAAACTTAAATCGAATTTCCTTTCATCCTATAACAACACAACTGTGATACATGTACACACATATATCACGAAATCACATCACATGCTTGTCCTACACAGGGGAAAGAGGGGCGCACCATTAGCCTACTTCTGCTGTGCGAATGGAACACTTCTCATGGACCAGGTGGACGAGGTCTGATTTCTTAATTAAATCACCATCTTGCAGTCCCTCCCACCTTCCCATAACTACTGATTCAGGCAAAGAACATCAAAAGATGCTAAAATGATTAGATGATAGGTTGTTGGGGGAAAAAAGTTATTCAATATCTCAACCACATAATCCCACAGATTACTTTTTAAACAGTAAGGGTATAATGTGCCTTTACGATGGAAAAATCTAATTACAAAAGTGAAAATGTCACTGAATAAAGAGATCTGATGGCTGCCATCCAATCAAGTGAGCAGACCTAGCATCACAAATAAGGGACGAGGTGGGGCGGGGGGGGGGACAATTAAGGGACAAGCTGACATTATGTGCTGTCTGACATGATAGAACTGGACAAAAAAGCTGGCACAACCCTAGAAAAACTGTTTGGCAGTCTCTAAAAGGCTGGACATCTGCATACCCCAGACACAGCAATTCTGCCTAGACAGACACCCAACAGAAAAGAACCCATGTGTCTGCCAAGACACGTCCAAAGATGTACACGGGTGGCTCTCTTCACAGCAGCCTCCAACCAGGAGCTACTCAAACTCTCATCAACAGCAGAAGCTGATGAATTACGGTATATTCATAAGGGGAACACCACACAGCAGACTGAACAATCTACAACGTGCGAGAACATGTATGAACTGCACTAACAGTGCTGCGTGAAAGAAACCACAAGAGAGTACACAAACACGATTCTAGTCACACAGAGCATAGAATGGGCAGAGCTTCCCCAGTCTTGCGTGTCAAGAGAGCACTGGCAGTGACTGGGGAAGGAGGAGGGGGGACTTCCAGAGGCCGGTAGTCGTCGACTTCTTGATCTGAGAGCCAGTTTCGAGAGTCGTTCAATTCATAAAAATTCATGTATCTGAACACTTACGTGTAGTTTTGTATATAAAAATATATTTTATAAAGTTTTCTTTTTTAGTACACATAACCTACGCCTAAAAACATTAAAGCTGCATCTAATCCCTAGGAAACACTGAACCCAAATATAAGGCAGTCTAAAGACAACTGGGCTAGACTCTTGAGAAATATCAGTCAAAAGAAAAAAAAAAAAGACTAAAGAAAGTTAACAAACCATCTTATAAATATAACATAAACATAATAGTTCATGCAATGCATGAAACTCCACTGGATACTATATATTTTTAAATGCTATAAAAAGTATTTTTGGTATAATTGGAAACATCTGAATATGAATTCTGCTATTAACAGAGTTTGTTAATTTTTTAAGAATGATAAACACTGTGGTTATGTAGAATGTACTTTTTCTTAGGAGAAGCGTGCTTAGTATTTACAGGTGATGTGTTATCCACAGCTTCCTACCAAATGGTTTCAGTAAAAAAAGAAAGATAAAGAGAATGTGACAAACTTAACAACTGATGAAATTTGGTGAACATCTATAGGTGTTCATTGTACTCTTTCAGCTTTTCTGTTCAAAAATTTCAAGTTTCAAAGTAAAACATTGAGGAAAAAGAAGTCAGTATCACAAAAAAATAAAACAGAAGCTGTTCTAGAGGTAAAAAATATAAAATAACAACTAAATCTAATACATGACCCTAGATTAGATGCTAATTTTTTAAAAATGAGAAAACAGACATATGACATAAATACAAACATAAATATACTACATGATATCTATAAATTACTGTTAATTTTCTTATGTGTAAGAATGATAGTCCATTTTGAAAAGCACATCTTATTTTCAGAGATGGCAGCTAAAGAATTTAGGAGTAAAATGTCAGACTGTGCACTGAAAAATAAAATGATTCAGACACCAAAAAGATAAAGCACACGGGGAAACACTAGCCACTGTCGCACTAGGTGATGAGGGTACAGGCCATCAGCACACTATTCTTTCCATGTTCCTGTATGTTTGAAAGTCTATAATGAAACTTGGAAAACAATTTAGTGCTTCGAAAGTGTGAGGCGACTACTGGAGCTCTGCCCACGGTCTGTTTTTCAAATTGTTTAAAAGAGCGGAGATCAATTTTAATTATTCCACAGAACAAATGGCACTTAATAAACATTATTAGATAATCGTACGTTCCACACTATCGACAAAATTTCTGCTAAAAATCCCATGTTTATATCATATGGAATTACTGGTATTTTCAAAAACAAAGATTCTTAAATGCAGGTTTCATAGTGTATTACCCAAAGGTAGGTCACAAATTATTCTCGTTTTCATTTATATTGTATTATTTTCTGAGAATCCATCTACCTGCATGATTGAAAATAGTAACAGAAACAAACATGCTAATTTATGAAGTCCTATACAAACCCACCATCTTCAATTATATGCTACTTTTCTAAAGATGTTATTAAAAGAACTGACTTCCTATTTTGGATATCATAGCAATCTATATTTATTTATCTTCTCATCAAATCTCTCAAAAAATAACCTCCTTTTCGGGATGTTTAAATGATTATTTAACGGTTAGCCAGAGTCAAAATGGATTTTATGCACTGAAATGGTTGCTTCAAGTCCTCAAGTTAGTACACTGACTTATTTAAATTTAAATGTTTTATGAGAGCAAAAAATGTATTTTCTTAAACATAATTAAATTAGTTTTGCCTATTATATTAATAAAACCACACCGCAGTGAGCCACTGCGTGGAGGCCCGGAAGCAAGTCAGGAAACTGCTACACTTTTCAAGAAAAGTGCTTTTGGCTTTTCTTTCTGCTTCTGAGCAAGGAACACAGGCCATTTACTCGTGTAGAAAACCGTCATCACGTACAAGGAAGCCACTCTTGTTCTCCGTGACAGGAATTAGGTTCCTTCAATACAAAATCCTCGGAAACGCTTAGCTCGCCTCCATTCCCAACTCCACGGCCGCCCTTCTTCACGCCCAGCCCCAAGTTCTCGTCGCTCCCACCTCCTCGGCATCTGCTGCACCCTCTTCCCACCGTCGCTCACTTTGAGCTCCACCATGCACCTTGCCTGGCTCTGCCTATGGTCTCATTTCTGAATACAAACCTCCCACACAGCTCCGCGCCAAAGGGACATTTGGCCCCAGGGAGGATCCCGGAAGGCCCAACAGCGTGGGGACCACCCTACTCCTTTCAACCCATTTCCCATTTGTCCCGAGGGTCCTCATGGCAGCGCTCACAACTGCAGCCATCGCCCAAGATGATGCACGAATTAGAGCCCCGAACCCACCCCCAAAGTCTGCCGCGACACACCTCGCTTTCATTACCATTTTCGCCTCACTCTAGTATATCAGTAGTCCCTGGAAACAAATGACATTTCATTTACAGCACGCTGGTTTTCGTGGTGGTGTTCAAGAATCGCTGAAAAGATCAAACCCTAGAAAACGTGCATTCCTATGCACGTCAGCAGCTCTCGAACAGTTGATAGCCGAAGAGTCATTTGATGAATCTAATTTATGTTAGGATTAGAGACAAGTTGTTTAGAGATTACTCCAAGAAGTTTTCACATTTTATTTTCACATTGAGAACCAGTCAGATTTGCTTCGGCCTCAAAGAGCATGTTCGCGGGCAGCGAACTGCACTTTTTTTCCTAAACAAGAAATGGGTTAAAACACGCATTGAGATAAAGACCCCCACTCGACCCAGCACCTGGAAGCCTGTAACAACAACTACTGACAAAAATACAAAAACTTCCATGCACACGTGTACTCACTGCAACACTGTGCAAGCGTGAAAGGCTGGAAATAGACAAACGGCCATCGATAAACGTCTGAAAAACAACTGATGGAAGACGACGAGAGGGAATGGAGGTCTCTCCACGGGACTGCTGCGCGGTGACCTCTGAGACATACACAGGCTGCACCACCCTCTGGCAGGGAGGGGTGGGCCGTGTGCACGTCCGTGTGAGAGTTCGTGTACGTGACACGGTATGCAGGGCAAACGCACATACATACACACGCCGACATGAAACACACGCGGAAACAGCTCACGCGCACACACAGAAACCACAGGTATGTTCCTTGTATTTTAAAACAGAATCGATAGAAGAAACAAAATTAATTCCAACACGAACGATTCCGTTCCTTTAAAAACCACTATCGAAAATGAGGGAAATTTGTTCCAAATTAAAAGATGTTTCAGAGCACGTCAACCAAGTGTGATTTATAGACCTTACATGAATCCTGAGTCAAACTAACTATAAAAAGACATTTTTAGGACAACTTAAGAAAATCAAACATGAACTGGGTATTAGATAATTATTAAATTTGCTGAGGGTGGTTATGGTATTGTAATTATACATTTTTGAAAGTTTTTAATTTAGAGATTTCTCTTTTTAAAAAAAAAATACTGTTTTCTTATTATATAAAGAAATTAGGTCATTTGCCTTATAGAATTGTCCGTAGTATCATTTTAACATATTCCTTTATCCCTCTTATTTTTTGTGAACTGATTGATTATTGTACCTAGAAGCTGATAGATTCAGGTTCAATTTCATAAGAATGTTCCACACGTGGCACCTTATTCTTCTTATATATTGTCCTTCTACAGCAGAATGCTCCTCTCCCTCTGGCCTGACAAACTCTCATCACTGCACACCTGGCTCAGATGTCACCTCTTTCAGAAAAGCCTCCGTACCTTGCAGTCCCACACTCTGCTGGCTTTCCATGCTAACCCAACAGCTAACTCTACCAGCACTGTCTTGCTTACCTGCCTATCTCCCCAATTACACTGCGAACGTCTTAGGCACTGGGCCAAGTCTGCAGGGACGAACGCCACAGAGGCCTGAAGCCTAAAGGAGAGAGTCCTGGCAAAGTGATCTTTATTTTACTGGTAAACATATCGGATCCGGTCAGCACGTTCCGGCCCAACCATCACCCCTGGTAAGCAAGTCGGCATGCAGCCAGAACCTCCGCAGTGGGAGGAAGGAGTGCTGTTCAGGAAGAAGTGGGACTCCCTGAGGACATCAAAGGGCACCTCCTGCACCTGGCAGGACCTTAGGACCTGTCGGTGCAATCGTCCAGGGCTTCATGTCTCAATGGGGGACTGATGGAAGCACTTCTCAAATGGCAGCATGCGCACGAACAGCCTGGAAACCAAGTCTGAAATGCAGATTCTGGTTCAGGAGGTCTGAGCGGTGGTCTGTGCGCCACGCTTTAACCAGCAAGGCTCTGGGAGACCGGAAGTCAGCCCTCTCGGAAACGTGCGGCAGTAACTCCTTCCTTGTAACCACTGTTTAAACTAATGTCATGAAAAAAAAGAAAACCAAACAAATCAAAACTTTAATTCTTCTGCATCCATTAGCATCTTTCTTCCAACACACCACTGTCCCACCATAACAACTGTGCAATGTCTTATTCTTCTAAATATCTCCAGCCTACAGGTTGGGAAGATAGCAGACTAGGAAAAAGCAGGGTCCGTCTCCTCCCAGGTCCTCAGTGAAATTACAACCAATTATAAAATAATCAACGTGGAGAATCACCTGAAGTCCAGCTAATCATAACACCTACATCTGATAATATAAAGGAGCCATATCGAAGCCGATGTATCTCCTCGGGCAAGGGACACAAAAGAAAAAATAAACAAATAGGGCTACATCAAACTAAAAAGGTTTTGTACAGCAAAGGAAACTATCAACAAAGCAAAAAGAAAACTATTGGGAGAAGGTATTCGCTAATGATACATCTGATAAGGGGTTAATATCCAAAATATAAAGAACTTATATAACTCAAAAAACAAACAATCCAATTAAAAAATGTGCAGAAGATCTAAAGATACTTCTCCAAAGAAGAAATACAGATGGCTAACAGATATATGAAAAGATGCTCAAGGTCACTAACCATCAGAGAAAAGCAAATTAAAACCACAATGAGGTATCACCTCACACCTGTCAGAATGGCTACCATCGACAAGTCAAAAAACAGTGATGGGGAGGATGCAGAGAAAAGGGAACGCTCACACATTGTAAATTGGTACAGCCGCGATGGAAAACAGTATGGAGGTTTCTCAAAACATTAAAAGTACATATACCTTTGGACCCAGGAACTGCACTTCTAGGTATTTTTTCAAAGAAAACCAAAACAGTCGTTCGTAAAGATCTGTGCACTCCACTGTTCACAGCACCACAATGTACAATAGCCAAGGTACGGAACAGCCTGAATGCCCATCGACAGACGACTGGATAAAGAAACTATGGTCCACATATACAATGGAATATTACTCGGCCATCAAAGAAAACGAAATCCTACCATTTGCAGCAACTTGGATGGACCTAGAGGTTATTATGATGAGTGAAATAAATCAGAGAAAGATAAATACCATATGATTTCATTTATATGTAGAATCTAAGGAAGAAAAAGAACAAACTAATCAAAAACAGACTCACAAATATAGTGGATAATTTGGTGTCAGACAGAGGGGTGAAGGTTTGGGGGATGGGAGAATGAGTTGAAGGGTTAAAAAAGTACAAATTAGTTGATAGTTGGTCACGGGGATGGGGAGCACAGCATAGGGAATGCACTTAGCATTAACATGATGGCTAAGTGGAGGGGCAGGGGAGGGAGGGAGCAATTGGAGGGATCGTTTTATGAACTACATAGATGTCTAACCAATGTACTGTATACTTAAAACGAATTTAAACAAATTAAAAATAAATATCTCCAGTCTAAAAAATATGGCTCTCAATAAATGCTCATTAAATGATGCTCTATATAATCTCAACATATTTAATTCTTTCTCACTTGCTTCTGGTTAAGATATGTTTGTTGACTGGTCGGTCCTTCTCATTTGATTATCGATTTCTTGAAGCCAGAGACTCTTCCCTTTGTGCTGTGGCACAAAGGCTGGCATATGACAAGCACTCAGTGGTGTCTGCTGACCGAACCCCGTGACTTAAGACAAACACGCTACATCTGGGGTCCTGGGCAAATCACTGAAAAAGAACACATCCTTTACTCTGAGGATTTAAAATGCTCTCAATATGACTCATTCTCAAAACACTCCGTAATCCACACTTAGAATAGAAAGTAATATACCCTCCACTTAACAGATAAAAAAACAGCATAAGAAAGTTACATTACGCTTCTTCATAGACAATATCATCAACACAGGAAAACATTTAACAAAAGGTACCTCAGTCTTCCCACATTCATCGGGCGGATCCTGGTGTATGGCCATTTGATACTTGACATATAAAGAAAATGACTGGCTGAAGGACGACTTGAACTCTGGGTCCTCAAAGGAGACAGGTACTAACCTCACCTTCAGAGCAAGGAAAATACAAGCAAATGCTATTGAAACATCTCCACCTGCCGACATGCTTCTGAAGGTGAGGCCAGAGTAAGATCTCGCAAATCCATTCCAAAGCTCAGCACTGGGACTGTCACCAAATGAATGAACCCTGGACCCTGGACCAGGCCGACAGGCACAGCCTGGAGCACTGACCTGCACTAACGCTGATGCAAATTTAACCCAGAAGGAACGAAGCAGTTCGTTTCTCTTTTCCTTTGGTTTTTTCTCTACCCAACTAAAGTGGTTTTCTGCGTGCCTTAGAGTCAATAATTATAATTCATTGATATGAGTGATAATGCTAATGATAATGGTCACTATTTTGGTCACCACTACATATAAAGTATTTTAAGCTTTTTCTCCTCCCAGATTTTCCCTGGGTACTCTGATCTGTAAAATCATGAGCACTGAGGATTTCTGCTGAAGCACTGTGCTACCTAGTTTTCCAGTTCCGCCCGTTGTGTATGGGCAGCACAGCAAAACAGTAAGTCAGCTGTTACAGACCCTTCTGACACATGACTTTCGAATGGAGATAAAGCATATTAACCATTAACCGGGCGAAGTATGCCTACCATAAAAAGTAAAGGTTATTTTGCTTTTTCCTAATATATTTCCTTAGAGCTCTATTCATCACTTTTAATAAATGCATCTAAACATAGTGACTTTAAGTAAAAATAATTCATTTTGCTTATTACTTTTCCACTTTGCAATTAGACATGATTGGCACTTAATGTGACCCTAGTAAAATTTGCACTTTCAGAATGTCCTCTGATCCATTGTCCTAAGTCTTTGCAGATAGGCTGCAAATTGGATATAAATAAAATGCACCAAAAATAAACCAAAGATTCATACAGTGATATCAAATGGAGGGAAAGTTCCATTTGCACAGAAAAATTACACTTGGCCTGCTGACCTGGCTCACAGTTGGTTTATCAGGTGGCTGCTTGTGGATAACCATCTGGTAACGTTTATAGACCTGGAAGGACTCCAGCATTGTGGCTTTGAACTGAGAACTTGGTGGAGATGATCTCACCACCCTCACCTTCAGAAGGAGTTAAAAACAATTTTCATTAATACATTTATTTATTCCATGGAATATGCATTAATAGTTATTCCCACCCAAAGAGAACCAAAAATATTAACACAAATATTAAAGCATAAACATATATTTTAATATTAAAAAATCAACCCGTTAGTAAACAAAGCAATTTCTCCAAATGACACTCATTAAGAAGGCAGAGGATCTTGTCCAAATCCTAAGACTAGTCAGATTCTATGACTGAGTTATGTGAGCTGGGCTCTATCATAAAATGATAGACTACTTATGGCACTTGAGACACAAACACAAATACATTACTCTTTAATCTTAGTTTTATGCAACCACTTGAGTATCTCAGTCAGAAAGACTAATAATGAATATATATTTTTGGACACTAGTTCACGTGTTATTTCTAACACTAAACTTACAACTTTTTTAATAAGCATAAGAACTTCCTATTTCATAGCATAATTAAGAATGAAAACTCTAAAGTCAAGATTTCCTTTACTCAAATCTTAATGTCACATCTTGGTTGAGTATATAAATTAACCTCTCTGTGCCTTAGATTACTCTTATATAAAATGAAAATGAGTTAAAAACTATA
Organism: Eonycteris spelaea; assembly: GCA_003508835.1. Taxonomy (NCBI): domain Eukaryota; kingdom Metazoa; phylum Chordata; class Mammalia; order Chiroptera; family Pteropodidae; genus Eonycteris; species Eonycteris spelaea. The sequence continues at coordinate 5,213,540 of PUFA01000004.1, read as the reverse complement.
ATCGCGCAGTTTAAAATTGTTAAAATTTAAAAACAATTAATTACTTACTAACCCAGTTAAAATGTGTTAGTAAAAAATGAAAAAGAAAATCAAATGGAATAAAAACAGAACACTGGAAACTTCGTGTCTGCCTTGAGAGGTAACTCTCCCGTGAAGAAAGAGTGACACCTAGTGGACAAGAAATCTCTATCCGTCCGGGTGTGGTCACCTCCCAAAGCAAAGGCACCCACTGCAGGACTGTCACGGTGGGCATGCCCCGTGCCCGGAATACATCATTATTTATGATCGAAAGGTAAAAGACCCCTCATCAACTATTTTAAGGAGCATTAACTTTAACTGTGTCAAAGTTAATTTTTAATATCAAGTCGAAGTGATAAGTGATGTTCTTAAATGACATCAAGCTATTAATTCAAAGGCTGACCAGTTACTATTCAAGTATGAGAACATGATCAAATCATTATGGCTTATGTTTCAGAAAAGAAATTTACAAATGCCAAACAAATACTGAAAAATCTAGACTGAATCTGGAATGTAAGTCAGTTTGGGAAAAATAATAGGAATATTCTCAAAGTATTCATATGATGCCCAAATCGGTTTGGGGAATTAATGAAAGATGTTTACAGTAGTACAATTTTTTTTAGTTAATTTCTACCTGATGGCTTGCATATGTAATATTATCTGCTGCCCTGATCAAAATCAGATTAGAACAGAAAAAAAACAGTGATTTGCCTAATATGATCTTTTACTATCTAAACCAAAACTGCCCAAATTGAATTTAAATAGTATTTTTTTCTTTTTCACTTTTAACTATTAAATTTCAATCAAGAGATACCAAAATCCAGAGTACCTTACACATAATAACATGCTAAAACTGCAATTGTTTTCACAAATTTAGTCAAACTATCCATTTTTTTAATCTTAAAAAAAAAGTTTCTCTCAAGTAGCAGTGATTTAGTATATACAAACGCTACTCCATCTCAACTCACTTTAATTTTGCATTATTTAAACAGCAACGCATTAACGAATTAGTATAACCTCAAATGGAAATAAATATATAAGGTACTCAACAGAAAACAAAAAATAAAACAAACCCAAAATACATATATCCTTCAAAGTACCTCCAACTTGTGTGATGCATTCTCTGGTAAAGATTCAAAAATTAAATCCTCAAGTGACTTGGGCTGGTTGGATCTAGCCTTGGGTGGGAACAAAGACCGTGGTTCACCCTGACCCTGGAAGCCCTGGAGTTCTCCAGCTGGGTTCTGCTGCATGAGTTTTAACCTTTTCCTTTCTTTCCGGATTTCCTTTGCTTTTCGACATGGAGGCTTACTCAAATCTGCCCCTTTGCCTAAAAAAAAAAAAAAAAAAAAAAAAATTAAATATTAGACCAATCACATTTGGCTCTAGAAATGTTTTTTCAAAAGTCTCAAAGATTCTACAGAATAAATCCAAAGAGTTAGCTTTGGGGTACGCCAGGTTTCAGAGGACCCTGGGGTGGAGCTCTCCGCTGATCTTAAAATTCTACCTCAGAAACAAGAACTGCCCAAGGATGTAAACGAGCACGGAACTTTTCCGGCAGTTCTTGGTGTTGAAAGTCTCTCTCTTTTTAAAATACATTCACTTCTTCTCTGCCTCTGTAAACAGAAAGAACACCATCAAGTGTCTTCTGTTTCAGGGCACTGCTGTCTCCAGCCACATTTCTGAGGGACAGGTTCCTGAAAGCACTGGTGACACGCATATGTGCTTAGCTTCGGACTGTAAATGAGTACCAATCCCAGCGCATCCTCTGGCAGACTTCATCATGGAAAACACGCTTGCTTAGTTGAAAGTATTTGTGTCTCTCTCCACCTGAGGAGTCATTAGTTAGCTCTAGTTAATCACAGTACTGTCTTAACTAAAAGAGCAAATATCAAGGCCTTTTAAAATATAAAAATGTTAATATTATAAACCACGCATTTTAGTGAGTACCCTTCAGTCTAGTAAGTCATCCTCAAAGAATCTATCCTGAGTAAATCATAAGACATACAGACACACCGACCCTGTATCCAGAGATTCAAACCACTCGAGAATCCTCCATTAGTCCCATCTGTTTGGAATAGAGGTCACTGGATCTGTATAGCTTCTAATTAAGTCCAAGGGAATACACTTTTAATATTTTTAAAAATAAATTGGAAATGCAGGTTTCAAAGAAAATCTAAATTAGTCCTATATGTTTTATTTAGAAAAGGTTTCACAGTCTTAGAGATATTGTAAAAACCCCCAAAATTTAATGTTTCGGTAATGACCTGCTGGAGGTAAGGCTGGTAGTCATTCTAAGACTGCGTGCAAGGTAGGATAAAGCGAACGGGCAGCTGTGATACTCTTGTCTAATTCTATCACCCCCAAAGTCCTAGAGAACTAGGTTTCTCAATGCGGAAGACAGATGATACAAGTGTGAAAGAAAGTGACAAAAAAACAAAAAGGTAAAAATACTGTAGTACTGAATTTAAACTGGAAGTGTCAATATGACCTCAAGGTCCCTTAAGCCTGTTCACTGGAAAGGCCTAGAAAACAACGACCAAGCCAGTAGCAATGACAGCGTCTAGACTAGTCTGTGATCTCCAAATTCCATTTCCCACTAAAACCAACCAGGACTCCTTGGAGAAATGGCTGCACAAGACGATCCAGGAGCATCATGTCACACCTGATAGCAAGGACAGAGTCAAAAAAGACTGCCCAGGCCGCACCAACAGGACCCAGAAGCCAACTAAGGGAAGCTCTCACGAGAGCAAAGAATTATAACACAGCAAATGTGTTTAGATCGATGAATTCACAATGACACTCCCTCAAAAATGAACTGAACTGGCCGCTGCAAGAAGATGTTACTTTGAAGAATGGAAAATAAAAGAATTTGTCCCGCCTCAAGCAGATGAGGGGACAGTTCTCTTTGCAGAAGGATTCCAGCTGTAAATGAAGAATGGATGATAGACTATCTAATGAATTTAATGCCTTGAGCATCCATGGCTACCAACACTAACAAGAAGAGAGGAACCCAGACATTAAACGTCTCCTGAAAGAACACCCGCCGCTCAAGAAGCCTTACCCATCCCCAAATAAGCAATGCGAACCCAAATCTGATTAAGGTTTATTCCCCTCCAAAAAGTGAAATAGCAATTAAATGCTGAACTCTGACTAAGGCTCTAAAGTAACCACCAACCAATTCACGGTGGGGAACATGCAAAGCCGCACTGTGGACGTTTCTGGTCAGACGCAGAGGGCAGAGGCAGCAAACCGGCGGACCGCCCAGTTTCTCTAACAAATGAACCGCAGTAAAAACGCGGGAGCGGATGCAAGCACATGTTTAAAAATTAGAGATTTAAACACTGAATAGCCAGTGACATGAAGAAATTGTATTTAGGTGTAACAACAGCATCATGGATGTAATTTTTAAAGTTATCCTTTAGAGGTACATTCCGAAATTCAGGATGATATAACGTCTGGAATATGCGTCAACCTAATACCGGACAGGGGACCAGTTACGAGAATAGGTGAAACGAGAGCGGTCATCAGGAGTCGATTACTGTTTCAAATGCATGGAAGTTCATTATGGTATTTAGTCTATATTTTCTATTTGAAATGCTCCAAAGTGGCTTTCTAAATCTGATACACCGTAATTTTTATAACAAAAAAATTAAAAATAAAAGAACCGACTCTATTGCCTAAGACGCTAAAAGTGAAAAAAATTATCTAAATCATTCAAAATATTTGATTAGACTATTCGTGTTAGAATGAAATCTCAGACCAACATCAATGTAAACGCCATGGAAGCTTTACACCAAAAAAAAAAAAAAAAAGCAAACAGAAAGCTTTCTGCACTGTAACACATGTAACGCATGACAACAGAACCTAAAATAGTCCTAAAATCTCTCCCTTGGATCATTTTGTATAAATAAAGAATTCAAACACTAAAACATAATAACCACCCAAACTGACATTCTATAATTTTTAAAAGAATCATAAGCATACACATGCATGTGCACACACATACACATGTAATAAACCCACTTACCATTGAATAAAATTTTTAAACCTAATTCTTTTAGAAGTAAAAATATTTTTAAAATCTTACCTTATTAAAGGTGAAGTTAAATATCAGAATCTGAACATTTTTAAACTAAAATTTATTTTGACTATAAAAATGTTTAGCACATCTTTTCACTGACAATAATTTGGTCCTCAAATCTTTTGGGCCCTAGTTTTAGGAAAAAATGGAACTCTTTTAAAATATCTGTATTTGGGGATAATAAGGCTATTATTTCAGGCTTTTTAAACATTGCAGTTTTTAAAAAGATATAATTTGTCATCTAAATCCAGAGAATAAGTTGTATAAAACAGGGATCCATTTTACAGATCTCGAGTAATTCATTTTTTGTAGCTGATGAGAGGGCCCAGGGCTAAGGTCCCAAGCACAAAGAAAATCACTTAATATGACTTTAATAACAAACTTCACTACCTGGCTTAGGAACTGTAAGTACTCCAATTGAGTGTGATGGTTCACCAGAGCCCAACTTTGCTTCTATATTTTGTGACTGAATTAATTCATTAGATTCTGCTTTCTTTGAGCTTTTTCCTTTCTTCCTCTCTTCACTCTTTAAGCTCTCTTTGAGGTCATCACTGAGCGTTTTCAGGTCACACTGTATATCCAATTTATTGATTAATGCAACATCACCAGCAACAGCGTCCTCCATGGTAGGCTCCATAGGCTCATCTACAAATTAGAAAAAAATCAAAGTCCATCAGCCAGACCATCTCACATAATTAAGATAAAGAAAAAAAACGCCCCTTTAATACAATGTGACAGAAACCACTGTGTGTTCACCAAATCTATTCTCCTGTGTCCCAACGTGACAGAGCAGCACTTCAGACAGCGGCACCTAAGCAGGGGAATGCACTGCCAGGCCCTTCGCCAAGCCCCATCCACGCTCCTGCCCATGAAACATAACCACGATGAGACGTCCTATTTTGCCTCACTTGTTTTAAAGGAAATCTGTGACTCTGAACGTCCACCCTTACTCCCTCCCCTCAACTGGCTGGATCAATAAAACCAAAGCGACCTTGGAAATCACACGCTGAGCAGAGTCCAGAATGGCGGGGCGGGGAAGCAGAGCTGCGGGCCCACCAGGAACACCCGCAGCGGACTGCTGTGCGAGGAGAGAAACGGACTTGTATCCCTGGTCTAGTCCGTGCGCTTTAGTGTCTCTTTGTTAAAGCTGTTTGGCCTTTGCCCTAACGAGTATATCACTAGGAATTAAGTTGCAAACATAAATAATTCAGAAGACTACAACAAGTCAAATAAAGAACCAAGCATAAAAGCTACATAAAAAGACGGACAACCACAAATTTACGAACAGACAGTATCCTCAAAGCTTAACAGAATATTAATTTTTGAAACCCCAAACATGATTTCAGCCACTGAAAAAAAGTTTAAATTAACTAACCAACAAACGCTACTTAACCTTTACGGTTATATATCAATAAAATGCTGACACTCCCGATGCTCCAACTGTCCCTGAGCCTCTATGACCCGGGCCTCCAGGCCTCCTCATTGTCCCAGCTCGGCCAAGTCTGCTCCAAGTCGTCTTGATCCTGGTCTGTTACGGACAGGGCATGAGGGCACTGTCTTGGCTGGCTACTGTCTCTCCAGTGCTTAGAACAGGGACTGGGCCCTGGTAGGCGTTCAAAACACGCATAGGTTAAGCGCTGCCTACAGCAGAAGCGAGCAAAACCAAAGAACGGATGGCATTCCCAACTTTGTGCTCAGGTATTAGGCGCTGCCTGAAGCTTTTTAAAAAAGTAGCAATACTGAAAAAATTGAAAATGCGAAGTATCTGTAACCAAAGCTAATTAAATGTTAGTAATTATCTTTTAGGAAATTCACTTACAATTCAAAATTTATCAGGCATGTAAGAAACTGAATCTCAAGCAGTATGATTTACTCAAGTAAGCGTTACTCTCAAACACAGAAAACCTGAACTTCACTCAGTAGTAAAAGTGATTGTGCAACCGTGTGTAAATTACATATAAGTATCTGTATCCCCAGAGACAATACCACTTTCTGTTTACTTCTTAAGGATATTATTAGGATCAAGTAAGGTAAGAGTTACCAAAGCACTGTGAAAACTAATATTTCAATAAACTCCAGGACAACCCATCTTTAAAACAATCCTTAATCTTCTCCCCAAGCTAGACTCTCCCTGGCACGTGTTCCCCATATCCTTGATTTGGGGCCAACAAATCAAGGTAACAGCAGCTGCAGTTCTAACAGTAACCACCATCATCAGAGTCATAGGGTCTGACTGCAGCAAGGACTCCTTCCCCCACCTAACTTAGAAAGTGACTGAGAGTGAGAGCTTGGGAAGACACTTTAAAGTAGTTTTTAGACCTCCCCTTCTCATCTTACCCTCACAGTTTCCTCTGGAAATTTCCCCTTTAGCCAGAAATTTCAACATTTTTTTCAGAACCTTCTTATGAGATTTTGATGGCTGGAACTGTAAAGGTCGGCACCTAGGAAAACAAAATAGATAATAAATGAACTCAAACTCGGACGAAGTAAATTCAGCTACGGGTAGAATCCACTACAATGAGGCAAAGCTCATGCCTGGGTTTTCTGGAAAAGACAGAGTTTAATGTAGCCTCTAACTCAACCCAAATCTTATGCAAACGACAGTTAAGGATTGAAAAAGAAGAAAAAGAAAAAGACATAAAACACTAGAAAAAAGAAAGTGGAAATGGAAGCTGGAAAGCAGATGTACAAGTGGTAACTGACTCACCAAAGTTGAATCCTAAACCAACAGTGAGAAAAGCCAAAGATATCCAATTGAGACTGGCAATACCTGACAGACACCTGAGGAGATATGCAAGAAGGGAGTCTAAAAATAAGAGGATCCCCTAAAAGTTTTGGATGTAGTTAGATGTCAGACAGCCTCCCGACTCTGCAAAGATGACGCCCTATACAACGCAGCAGAAAACTGCATTTTTAGGAAGGAGTGAAAAAGAGCCTCTCACATGAGGGATACAAGCACAGTTGAAAGTAACGGAACTGTACGGAAACCGGAAGCTTAAGTCAAAGTCCACATGCTGAATGTTGAGGCCTCAAACCCACTTCCCCTACTTAGCCCCAGAATACCCACAGACACCTTCTCTCCAGAACGTAATCAGACCTAAATATACTGACATGAGAGATTCCCCAACAGACAGTCCAGCCAGATCGCCCTACTCAAAAGCCACAGGAAGCCCGCCCAAGTACACAGAATCTCCAATGGGACACTGGAAAATTAGAATCACCAAGCACGTGAGGAGGGTCTATTACAGGACAGGTGCCAAAAAAAAAACTGAAGTAACTTCGAGGAAGGATAAAGAGTATGCAGGAAGAAAAGAACCTAAAAAAAATAGTCACAAAAATATCCTGAGAGCGCTCTTATTTTCTTGAGCTATTACAGCCATACAATAGCATGTTACAAAAAAGAAAAGGGAAAACAGTCTAAGCACAGAAACCCTCAGAAGTAAAAAGAGAAAAAATTAAAAATTAAATAGATGACTTAGAAAATAAAGTTGAGGAAATCGCCTAAAAGAGTCAGCAAAAAGAGATGAAAAACTGAAAAGAACCAGAGGACCAGTCTAAAAGGTCCAACATCTGAATAAAAACAGAAGAAATAAAAACACAGACGGGAAAAGATCTACAAAATAATACAAAGAAAATTCCTTAACTGAAGGATACAACCAATGGGAGGAGCTCACAGATAAGAAGGGCCCCTCACGTCTATATGCAATGAATGAAAACAGACACCCCACCAAACATACTGTGACATATCAGAACACTAAAGACAAAAAAACTTCCAAAGAGAAAACACTTTTAGACAACAGATCTAGAATCAGAATATCACTGGACTTCTCAACAGCAATAGGACAATGGAGCAAAGCCTTCGAAATCCTAAATGAAAATTATTTCCAATCTACACTTCTATACTCAGGCAAACAAACTATAAGTTTGAGTAGTAAATTAAAACATTTCAGACATACAAAGGCTCGAAGTTTACCTCTCATGCACTTTTTCTCAGGAAACTATTAGAAAATGTGCTTCACTAAAAGAAATAATTCAAGAAAAAGGCAGAGGAGACAGGAGACAGGGATCCAACCCAGAGCCAAAGAGAATCCCCAAGATGACAGTAAAGAGATCCCAGGATGACAGTGATGCGTCAGGTGTAGAGATGACCTGTCCAGATCAGAGATGGCCAGAAAATTCCACAAAAGCAGCAGCTAAACACACTGAGGAAATTTACACAACTGGGGATCGTTCCTAAATAAACGAGATGCATCGAAGATACGAGAACGAAAAGATAGTTGTCAACTCCAGAGAGAGCAGAAAAGAAAAAGTAATCCCAGAATGCCATAGGGCTTAGCTGTAAAGCACACTTACACAGTCACGATACGGCGACATTCACCCAAAATTACAGTATTTGTAAGATGGAGAGTTGAGGGTGAGGACAAAAAGGAGCCTGAATATGACAGCGGAATAGGAATGAAATAAAGGTAAATCCTTATCTTTCAAAGAGAGAAGACCAACAATAATGGACCAGAAAAAAAATAAAATCAAGTAATATAATTATATAAGCCTGTTAGAGAGAAAAGCCAAAAAACTCAGCTTAAAGATTTGAAAGTGACTGCACTGGGAAACAAAAAATGTACAGGAGTTCAGGGGGTTGCTATCTTGCAAAATAAGCTTTACGGGACTATTTGATTCCTTAAATTATTAGCATATATAATTCTGATAAAAATAAAATTTTTTAAAAATGCAGCCCTAGGAAGCTCATCCTCGTTTACACTCACACCTAACAAGAGGCCAGGCCGTAGGCTGTGACCGCCGTGCCTTTACTTCAGGTCGCATTATAACTACTGCAGTAAGTAAGGTAAAATAACCAAGAGAGTAACCATGCAAAATGAGCTCCTAAGATCAACATATATAAATAACGAAGTTGTGCAGAGAAGAACAACTCAAAAAATGTGTGATTTCCATGCAAAATTATAAAATGCAAAAAAAAAAAAAATCACATTTTATAATTACTTTGTTTTGCATTGTTAACTAAATCCCTTTTCATAAAAACAATTTGCCTGGGACTGTGCTTTGCAGGTGATGACATATTTTACAATAAATTACATGTGCTTTATTTTTTTAACTCACAGCAAATGGACTTTTCTGGGTAGAAATTCTCAGGGTTCAGGCCAATCAACTTCAGACTTATTTGGACAAAATCGTGGCCGCCATGCAAAAATAAATTGCTATCTGTAAGAAAATGACCTCTGCCTTTGAAGACGTCACTGCTTCATAAGCAATAAGGCTGAAAGAGGACGGCACAGCTACTCTCTGACACTGTGTTCTTTACATAATAAATGCGACGGTGGCAGCAAACCAGGCATCCATCTTTCCTCTGTACTGTCCCAGTCCTATCACCAGGTAGGTAAGAGAAAGGATTCGTGGAGCTCTGGGATCATTCCAAAATTAGTACGTAAAGTGTTACACATTTTTGTCCCTGTGCCCCCTCCCTTGTTCGGTTTTGTTACAGAGAGGGTCTATAACGTCATCAAATCCTCAAAACAGTCCACAATTCCAAAACAAATGAAGATCAGCTAAGGCAGACAGCTGTGAGGACCAGCCAAAAAATGATGGATACAACTGTGTTTGCTTTTTTTATTTAGAGCAGTGGTCCCCAATCTTTCTGGCACCAGGGACCAGTGCTCCTATGAGGCTCCAACACCTGACGACCTGCGGTGGAGCTGAGGTGGTGATGCTGGCGCTGGGAGCGGCTGCAAATACAGATGAAGCTTCGCTCTCTTACCCACCACTCACCTTCTACTGTGCAGTCTGGTTCCTAATAGGCCAAGAACCGGTACTGTTCTGTGACCCAGGGGTCGGGGACCCTGATTTAGAGTATATATACACACTGAAACGGAAGACAAGTGCTTCAGAATATCATTATACTTTGCCTATTTTCTCTTAGAAGAAGGGGAAGAGAGGAGGAGGAGGGCCTTTCTAACCAAAGAAGGGAAAATCCTTCCGTGTTAGGGTAGGGTGGAGGAAGCAGAGGGCAAACCCAAAAGATTATGAGAAATTAATCAAATGCTTTGTAGGAAAAGACTTTTTAATTTAAAATTTCAAAAGAAGAAAACTACTCTGAATATACACATCAGATTACATCTTGGCCCTCCTCCTCTTCTTTCTACAGCAGGGTCTCTGAGCCCTGGGCTGCGGACCGGTACCTGTACGTGGCCTGTCAGGAACCGGGCCGCACAGCAGGAGGTGAGCAGCAAGTGAGCGAAGCTTCATCTGTACTTGCAGCCGCCCCCAGCGCCAGCATCACCGCCTCAGCTCCAACTCAGATCAAGTGTTAAGAGTCTCATAGGAGCACCGGTCCCTGGTGCCAGAAGGGCTGGGGACGGCTGTTCTACAGGATCCTGTAGCATTATTTGAATGTAAGGACTGTGCCAAGTAACATGATAGAACATGGAAAACCCTAAGCTAAAACCTATAAAAATTTTATATCTGAAAGTAATGCATTTCCCAATATTTGATGGTATCACTCATTGCCAAATAAAGGGTTTTTTTATATCATATTCATATATGGACCAATTAAACATTACTAAAAGCTACTGATGGGCATGTGACTATAACATCAGTATGGAAAAAAACATAATTCATTTGCTTTTCCTTATAAAGATGTCTATGAATAAAATGAACATTTAAAAAAGCAAGATCCACTAAAAATTATATACAATCTTCATATTATAGATCCTCTATCCAGATTCTTACCTTATTGTGTACTGAGGACAACATGTTTGATTCATGACAGGTTTGTACACATATTTCCCGCTTCTAAAATTATAAAATAATTTTGTTAATTTCTTACACATTTCTCATATGTACCAAAGTAGATGAGTATAGGAGCACAAAAATTAGGGTAAAAATCCAATCAATAGTTTAAAAACACATTTAGATTTACTCTTCCCAAGCTAAATAATCTTGCCACGTGGGTACACCAAGGACCAGAGGCCAGCTTTTCCTTTGCTAAACCTGCACCTACATACCCCGAGGTTAATCACCTCATCTGAGACCCCTTTCACGCCTGACCTACCACCAATCCTGACACCACGGGTGAGCAGAGAAAACTGCCTGGGATGCTGTGTGATGATCTATGCTGCTATGACATCCACGCTCGGGGGTTCCGAATGCGCCAACACAAAGTCTCCCCAAACCAACTGTGCTTCCTGGGTCTCTGTTAATGGCAGAACCATGACATGGGCTGAATTTTGTCCCCTGAATTCATATGTTGAAGCTCTAATTGCCAGCACCTCAAAATGTGGCTTTATGTGGAAATAAGGCCTTGAAGGAGGTGCTTAAGTTAAAATGAAGCTGCTAGAATGAGCCCTAGTCCAATCTCTGGTGTCCTTTAAAGAAAATTGGACAAAGAGACAAGAGGCGCCGGGGATGTGCCCACAAAGAGAAAGGACTACGTGAGGACACACAGCAAGAAGGCAGCCACATGCAAGGCCAAGAGGGAGGCCTCGGAATAAACCAAAGCTGTGGAAACCTTGATTGTGGACTTCCAGTCTCCAGGACTATGAGGAAACAAATTCCTGTTGTTTAGGCTGTCCTATCTGTGGTATTTTCTTAGGGCGGCCCCAACGATCACACGCGGGTTCAGTTCCCAAGCCAGGAACCGGAGGTCGTCTTCGACTCCTTCCACTCATGCGCCTCTCTCCCCTGTCAGCAAGCTTTCTACCTCTAAAACGTATCTTAAATCTGTCCCCTCATATCTATTGCCTTGCTAGTGACAGAGACAGCAGTCCTCACCATCTCATATCCCTGGAACAGGTCTTCTTGCCTCAAGGATCACCTCCTCAAACACTCTCTGCTATCAACAGTCATTTCCAAAAGACGAATTCTATCACATTCCTCTGTCGTAAAAGCCCTCAGCGGTTCCCCGCTGCCTTTAACAAGGTTCCTTACTACGGCATAGAAGTCCTTCAACATCTGACCTATATCTGCCTTTTTGGGACTCATTAATAAGTTTAAGTAAAGTTGTGAAGCTTCATTTGCTGTGCTCAATCCTACATCTCCTGGGGACTACTGGCACAGGGCACTTAACACTGTTTGCATTCACGTAAGAAATTCACCTAATAATTCCTTTAAAATCATCTACATAAGTTACTATCAAAAAACTTAGTCGTCAAAGGCAACGTGTGGACTTTAACAATCCAGATCATATAAACCAATTATTAAATAAAAAAGACATTTTGAGACAAACAGAAAATCTAATCACAATTAGGTAACAGGTGATATTAAAGAATTATTAATTTTGTTAAGTATAAAAATGGCATTGTGGACGTTATAAAGGAAAAAAGAATCCTTGTCTCTTAGAAACACGTACTTATTACAGGTATATTGACATGATACCTGAAGTTTGCTTTAAATTACTTAATGGGGAGAGAGGTGGGAGTACCTTAGCCCATTTGGGCTGTTACCACAAAATGCCATAGACTGAGTGGTTTTAAGTATCAGAAATTTATTCCCCATAGTCTTGGAGGCTAAATGTCCAAGATCCAGGCACCAGCCGCCATGGAGTCTCGTGAAGACAAGCCTCCTGGTTGCTCTTTTCATTGTGTCCTCACAAGGCAGAAGGGCAAAGCAGCTCTCTGCAGTCTCTTTTATAAGGGCACTAATCCCATTCATGAGGGCTCCGTCTTTGTCACCTAATCACCTCCCAAAGGCGCCACCTCCAGATAACATCATAATGGGAGTTAGGATTTAACTTAAGAATTTGGGTGGAACAGCAACATTCAGCTATTGCAGGAAGCAAGGAGAACGGATGAAACAAGATTGGCAAAACGTTCGGTCGATGCTTGGTGACAGGTGCCGGGGATTCATTATAATGTACTCGCTACAGTTGTATACGGTTGAAGTTTTCCAAAAAAAAAACAGCTTCAAAAAGAGAACAAAATCACTATACAAAAGAATTAAAATTTCTTAAACCTCTTTCCAACAACGGGAAAACATTTTAAAGGCAAACAATATTCTTTTCAATTCTAAGAACCTGAGTAACGAGAGCAGCATCTTTGTAGTAAGGAGCTTTACCTCCGCCAGCCGCGGTCTATGAGATCCTGATAATCCTGCACGGTCATGGTATGTGCCCACATGCCTGAAAAGATAAGGAACGTGTTAGCGACAGCAAGCTGAACTTCTTACTTTTTCTTAATTCAAAGCATTATTTTAATGTGAACACAGAAGCAAAAACATCTAGCTTATACTGGAGAAACAAAAGTTTGTACATACTTCATACTTGTTAGTTTGACATAATACATAACATAAATAAAAATTATGATATATTTATCTTAATTTTTAAAAAGCAAGCACATCACTGATTACATTTAATTCAGGACTGGTCAACAGTCTCTATGACATCATAAATTTAGATCCTCACTGCAAGCAGATTACATCACACCTTTAAATCATAATATCTCCAATAATTTAAGAAGCTGGCCTCTTCAGAAGAATTAGAAAGCTAACGTTTTCTTGTGCACTTAAATTCTCCTGATTTTTATACGTTTTACGTATATACAGAGAATAGTCTTGATCATTAAAAACAGGACAAATGTGCACAGCAATATTCCTTTGAAGTAAAAGAGTAACCCAGGTTCTATGTCATCATCATGATGGAATTACACAACCATAAAAAAAATGAAGACTATGAGAAAACACTAAAAGGAATATTTGAATTAATGTTAAAAGAAAAATGAATTTTTTCTTGCAAACAGTAAACTGCATCAGAGGTAAAGGCAGCGGCAGGCTCCACAGAGCAGGATGGGGCAGATGGGGCAGAATACAGTGAAAAAAGCTTGGGCACTGGAGCCCAACGGAACTGCCCAGAAGCCTGGGGCGGGGTGGGGCTCATCCATGCCAAGAGCTACTCTACCAGGCTCAATTTCATCATCTGTAAACAAGGAATAAGAAAACCTACCAACCCAATTGGTGGGGTGCCCTACTGTAAAGATTATTATTAGAATTAAAATAAGATGACAAAAATGTAGTTATCGCTATAGGTGAAAAGGTTGAAGCAGGTTTCCTTCAAAGAACTTTAGACACAGGACGTCTATATTAATCAATTTTCTCTTACTAAAACTAATGGAAAATAAGAATGAATTTTAGACATATTTAACACAACCTATTATATAAATATTATAATCACAACACTAAAATTCTGAAAAGGACATGAGAGGAATCTAGAATACCCTAAGGCCTACTACCAGTCAGAGTTTACTGTGCTTCTCCTGAGTATTTTTTTGCTCCCAGGGTTGGAATCATGTCGGGTCATTTGCATCCTGTTTATTTTCACGGTTTAACCAACCCTAGACTCTAAACATTTTTGCACTTAGCTCATCTTCATATTCTTCACTCCTAGTGACTGCATTACATTCTACTCCTTCTCACCCACAAGAAACACCTAATAAACACTTTTAATTAATGAGTAAAAAGACACACTATAATAATAGCCCAAAGCATGCCCCTGGGGGGCATTTATGTTTTTAAAATGGAAACTATCTAAATTTACATCTTCGAGGATATCTCATTTTCCACAATGCTGGATTATTCTTTAAAATATGATCCTACATTTGCCAATGTTTACAAATAAAATAAATGAAATAAACGATGTTTTGTTTACGAACAACAAATCTGAAAGAAACCTGAGCCATGATGGAAGAGAAAGGGGAAAAAAAAACCGGTAGGCTGGCCTCATCGTCGTCATTGAGATGGGTGGAGGAATGACATGGCATATAAACACCTGGTAAAAATTTCAAAAACAGCGCAAACAAGCCCCCTCCCTCACCAGTAGCGACTACGGTCACCAGTTTCTTGCATATTCTTCCAGAGACATTGTATTCGGATGCCCATGCACATGTGTGCACACACACCGTTTTCTACGCAAATGTCACCACCTGACACTCTGTCCTGCGCCCTGCGTTTTGCACTTACTTATGGAGATGCTCCCACATCTGCATCCGCACGTAAAGTCTGCCTGCCCCAGCCCTCGCTGACTACACTCTACGGTGCTCCCTGGCACAGCCTGCCATCATCTATTTACCCGTCTCCTACTGGTGATGGGCATCTGTTCCCACACTCTGAGGTACTGAGAGATAATCACTATTTCGCATGTCCGAGCACCTGTGTGAAGAATAAACACCTAAAAACTTCCCTGCTCAATCAGCTGAGGTCCGTTTTAAGTTAAAACAGCCGCGGCCCCTCCGGTGGCAGCTGCGTTCCGCACTTCCTCCAAGAGACAGGGGCCAGGCGGGGACTCCAGCCGCCGTGGGTCGCTCGAGCCGACCGGCCCGAGTGGGACAGCCACGACCCCCGAAGACTCCGGCCAGCCGCGGAGCCCCCAAGATCGCGACGCCCTCCCCGGCGGCCCGCGGCCAGCTCACCATTGGAGCGACTTCCCGACTCGTTCTTGCAATAGCCACAGCGGTAAAAGTCCTCGCCCTGGAAATACTCACGATGCTGGACGACAGAGCGGCCAGGAAGCCATGGCCCCGGCCCTCCAAACGCGACGTAGCCGAGCCCAGCGCTGCCGCCGCCGCCGCCACCCCACAATGCACCGCGCCGCCAGAGGCGCACGCGAAGCCGCACGGGCGCCGGCGGGTCGGGCCCGCCGCAGCCCCTCGGCGCTGACGCTGCCCGCGCCATCTTGGCCCAGGGCAGCTTTCCGCTATTTCCGTTCCTTCTTGGGAGAGGGAACTCCATCTTCGGTGAGGATGAGACGGGGTGTGAAAGGAATCGGTCTGGGAAGAAACGAGTGGGAAGGGGAAGCGGGAGTACAGGGAGCCGAGCCGGTGGGCTCCCCTGCGGGGGGTTGGCCGGGGCGCGGCGGGCGGTGCGGGGTGTGGACGCGAGGCGGCCGCGCCTAGCCCCGTGGACGGGGACACTCACCGCAGGACACCTTGCCCTCCTCGGATTCGCAGTAGCCGCAGTGGTAGCCGGCCTTGAGGCCCTTGTACTCCACCACCGAAGCCATGGCCGCCGCCGGGGACGCGCGGGCCGGCCACGCCTCTCGGCGGCCTGGGGCCGACCTGCGGAGAGCGCGGGGGCCCGCCGCGGGGAGGACGGCGGAGCGAGGCCCGGCCGGTGCGCCCCGGCTCCCCGGCCTGGCCCCCGGAGCGGCGCCTCGGGCCCCGTCGGTGTCGGGGCGTCCCGAACGTTGGCAGGGACGTTAGCGTGGGTGGCAGTTATGAAACCGGGTCCCTTCGCCTCCTCCATCGCCGATCCTTCCCACCACTTCGCGTTGTCAGCCGCCTTTTACAGATAAGGAGACTGAGGCACGGAGGTTGTGATCACTCGGAAGTTATTTCCTGCCGGTCTCAGTAGAAGTTACCATCTCTGGCTGTCACTGACCACCCTGTAGTCAGCTCAAGCTTCTTCCAAACCAGCAAGCACTCGCTTAAGCACACATGCACACATCCAGTGAATGGCTCGGGTAGTTGAACACTTAACGCTTTTAAAGGAAACTGTCAGACTTTTGAACAGTTTCCTCACAGCCTTACAGATTTGTGATCAGACTTTTGAAATTTTGTCAATCTGTTAAGTGGAAAAGTTTTCTAAGGATATTTCTATTTTAATTTTATGTTATTTTTAAGTGCACTGAGTATCTTGTCGATATATTTGAGACTATATGTGAACACCGTTCATAACTTTTGGCCATTATTCTTTATCAGTTTCTAAGCTTTTAGGTTATTTATCTCCGGTATGAGTTGAAAATTATTTTTTTTTCCAGTTTTTTTGACTGCTTATAATTTTCATTGCCAAAAATATTAAAATTTTTGTATAATTGGAAAATAAAGGAAACTGTCAGAGCCAGCAGTGTAAGCCCAACGCCACCATGTCTTACAGCTTTTAGAGAAGTTAGAAATCAGATTTTTTTTTTAAAGTACACATTTTTAAACACCTACAGCACCTGGTCTTCCTACGTGGTCTCCCGTCCAAGTACTAACCAGGCCTGACCCTGCTTAGCTTCCAAGATCAGAAGAGATCAGTCACGGTCATGGTGACATGGCCATACGCTAAAGTACAATTTTTAAATGTTGATTTAAAAATAACTTTTTTTTTTAATTGTGCAGGACAAACAAAACATATGGGCTGAATTCAGCCCATGAGTCTCCAACCTGCAGCCACTGTTTTAAAGAGGATTTCCTGGAGAGTAACAGTCTGAGGCAAAGTACATGTGCACAGATAGACTGTCCTTAGTCAACAATAAAGCTAATTATCTTTTTGCAATGATTAAAAAAGTGAAGTGGTGAAACTTGAGGAAACGTAAATTTTGAGGTCAGTTTCAACATTCTTGATCCCCAAATCCACTGTGCTGGATATGTCCCTAGTTAAATTGAACTGGTTTAGTAGTGGCAGTGACCTATTATATGCTAAGCATCACTCACGCCTTACGTAATGGGGTGGGGGGGGAACCCTAAAGCATAGCTATGTTGCATGCAGCAAGTTTTCAGGGTCGCTCTGGGCTTCTCTAGCTCCAACTCTTTGAAGGCTTTGCAGATCTCAGTATCTTGTTCGTAAGACAGGTTTCACCCATTTTGTTCATTATGACAAACTGGATTATTCCTTGTCCTTTCTGGGATAGGCTCTCATTTCAAATGAAAGTGAGGGCCTGTTAAATGAAACAGCAGGATGCCATGCTCAGTTCAAGTCTTCTTGTCTTGTCCCACTTCACTTCTGTTCCTTTGAAGACCCGACTTTATCCCAGGCCCTAGACCAACCTTAGCCAGGGCACTCCAGAACATACCAGCCTTGAACAATGAGAATGTCCAAAGTCCTAGGCATATGTTTTAAAACTCATTTCATCCTTACAGCAACTTCACAATATAGAAAACAAAGACCATAGAGGCTAAATAACTTGCCCAAGGTCATACAATTAGTTAAAAACATAGGGGAAAAGGGTGATAAAAAATATATATATTGGAGAGGAAAAGAGAGCAACAAATACTACTAGGTCTGAACTAATGTAGGGCTGTGATTCGTAGCTGTCTGTGTTGATGATCAGAAACAGTTTTCATCTTCTAGCCCAAATGAGAAGAATAACACAAAGCTTCATTTAGTTACCTCCTTTTTTGAGGGGGGAGCAATTTCAAATGTCCTTTTATTTACAAAATTGCCAGCAAAGGCAGTTATCTTTGTTATTCGAGTTATATCAGTAATAATTTTAAGCGTCAGTTGTCTAGATAATACCAGTTAAAAGACTGTCAAACAGGATTTAAAAAAATAAGACTCAATTATATGTTATCTACCAAAAAACTCACTTTAAATATAAAAACATTAGATTAAAAGTAAAGAGACAAAGAAAGATGTATTGTTAACACTAATCAAAAGAAAGCTGGAGTAAACTACATTAATTTCAGACAAAGTAATCTTGAGAGCAAGGAAAATTAGGGATAAGAAGACTTTGCATAATGATAAAGGGGTCAGTTCTCCGAGAAGATGTCTTTTTTGTGTATGCACCAAGCACAGTAGCAAAATATCTGAGGCAAAAACATAGAACGGGAAAAAGAAATAGATGAATCTACAATTAGAGTTCAGTACCCCTCTATCAATAATTGACATTCAGCAGGCATTAAGTCAGGACATAATTGAACTCAACAATACCATCTATCAACAGGATCTGATATCCACAGAACACTTCTTCCAACAGCAGCAGACTACACATTAGTTCATGTGGAACATTCACCAAAATAAACCACATTCCGGGTCATAAACACCTTAACAAATTTAAGAGAATAAGTATGCATTCAGACCATAATGGAATAAAACTAGAAATCAATAATAGGTAGCTGGAGAATTCCAAAACACTTGGAGAGTAAACAACACACTTCTGAATGACACGGGTCAAAGAAGTTTCAAGAGAAATTTAGAAATTTTTTGAACTAATCATGAAAATACAACTTTCTTAAAGTGTGAAATGCAGCAAAAGAAGTATTTAGAGGGAAATTTATAGCACTGAATGCATGTATTGGAAACAAGATCTCAAATTGATATACTAAGTTACCTCAGGAGACTAGAAAAAGAAGAGCAAATTAAATGCAAAATAAGCAGAAAGAAGAAATAACAAAAATTAAAGCAAAAATAAATGAATACAGGAAATCAATAAAATCAACAAAACCAAAAGCTGGTTCTTAGAAAAAAATCAATAAAATTGATAAAACTCTAGTGAAAACTAGAGTAAACAATTGCCAATATCAGAAATGAGTGAAGGATCATCACTACTGATCCCATGGTTAGTAAAAGGATAATAAAGGATATTTGGTTAGGAAGCAAATGGAGATTAAAATGTGAATTGAAATTTAATTGAATGTTTGGTAAGAAATAGAAAACACTGTCATGGCTTGGCGTTTGAAATTCTTTGTTTTTAAGCATAAAATATTTCTGAAAATGAAATAAAACATTGGGGGGGGGCTACAGTTTCAAGAAGTCATACAAATAGCATATTTTGGAAGGGACAGGTTTTATTCCTAATAAGAAGCCAAGTTGTGATTAATCACTATATTTTTAAAAACTAGAGACATCTTAATAGGCTACATGAAGACTCTGTTTGGACAGATGAAGTTTCCATTATGGCGAAGAGTATCTTGAAGTGAATATGTGGAATCGTTATCGTTAATTTGTGCTTCAATGCTGGTGTATTTTCTGCTTGTCTTTAATGACCAGTTATGAACGAAATTAAATAATGTGACAAGTATATTAAATAGTGGTAAAGCACAAAACCTTCACAGCAGCAACAGTATTTAGCTGAGTGACACGCCAGCTAAGTGAAGATGAGACCACGTGACTGGGCCTTCGGCATACTTGTCAGACCTCCACCAGCTACTGAGTGTGTGCTCCAAGGTTTTCCATGATTCCGTTTCCATGGAAGACAGGCAATGTATATTTTTTTTTAAAAAAAAGAAAAAGACACTTCTGTTGCCTTGAAAGATGCTTTCTCCAACTGCACCGAGATGAGATGCCTGTGTCTGTACATCACAACCCCTCTGCCTTGTCTCTGGCCATTCAGTCCAGCTCACAATGAAGTTCCCTGGCAACCAGATGATGTCTTCGCCTTCCACCTCACAGCAGTCTCAATCTAGGATAGTGATGACACAAAAAGCTTGTGACTGCTACTGGTTGCCCTCGGAAGCAGCACAAGGAAGGCATCCTGAAGGCTCAATAGTAGATAGCTGAAAGTGTGAAAGAGGGCCAGAAACTTTGTTGGGTGGAAAACAGTATTTTGCAGAAGAGAAAACCAGAGATTAGAGAGGGGAGAACAGCTCAGGAGAGCAGACACAGAAAGAGAGCGTGAAGAGCAACAATGTTTTCCTGAAGTTGGAGTTTGATAAGGCAAGGGCTGAAAAAAATGACACAAAAGAGAAACAGTATGAGGCCACAAGAACAGTGGAAGTGACCAAAGGCACCGCAAGGAGAGGATGCAGTGGGGTCTACAGAAGGACCGACCTGCAGTGCAGACCCCACCCGCACACCCTCCCTTGGTGACAGACTCAGAATGGTTGGCTCTGAGTCCGGAAGAACAGTAGGTATTACTTTCCTCCCATTTGAAGTACAGGCAGAATATTCATCTATCTGGGAACAAGTGTGGCACAGGAATGGAACTTATGTGCTCCTGAGTCACGCAGGCACAAATTCTGCTTCTGAAACTAGCCGTGGGACCTTGGGCAAATCACTGAACCTCTCTTGGCCTCAGTCCACTCTGCCATGATTTGGGGGAAGATGAGTACCTACCCCATAGATTGGAAGATTAACTAAAAGAATCCATTTAAGTTCTGAGCACAATGCCTAGTGTAAACGCTCTAACAGTTGCTACTGAAATACAAGAACCTCCTAGGAAAAAAATATGAAAGCAGATATGTGTCTTCTTAAGAAATTAGCTTTACTTATAAGGCAAATGTAGGTTTTTTTTCTAGTTTTTTGTTATCAAATCCTTCTCTTTTCACTGTTAAGTCAGAGAAACAATATTTATAAACCAGATTGCTAAACATAGAACCTGTCTGCTTACTAAGCAGGTAAAGAAATAACAGATCTTGAGTATGCCTAAAATGTGACTCTGCTCTATCATAAATGACAATCTTTTTCATTAAGTTAAAAAAAACTTTCTTGCTATCAAACTTTTACTATCTAAGTAAACCTTTGATAAGAATCTTGAAATGTTACAGTTGGATAGCTGCTGTAAATTAATGATAGCTATAAATTTATTGTTAATAACTTTATGCTAACAACTTAAAATGGACTTACTAACTTTGAAAACTTATTTTCCCATCAAAGGTAAGTTCCTTGTTCCACCAACAATTATACACAAACAGTGCTTTGTGGAATTTGAAATAGCAACTCAGCCTCCCCTCTCCAGTTAAAATAAAGGTACTTCTGACGGTCCCAACTTCAAACAATGTGACTCTTTGTTTATGCTTTTATTAGAGAGCATTCCTTCCTTGCTTCAAGGAAAAGTACAAGAAATTAAACGTATTGCAGTCCTTATCGACAGAGAAATGCCTTTCGCATTATTTTATATATATATATATATAAAGTCAGTCCCAAATCAACTCCCTAATACAATTCATACCAGAGCATGCTCCCTGAAACCCTCCTACAAATCCTAGCATCATGTCTCTTTTTGATCTTGTAGATTGGCCTGGGCCCAAAACACTCAAGACCCTCGGATTGCAGTAGGTTCCCAGTCCCCACTAGAAAAGAAGATTAAGGTGAGGAAATACATTCACCATGAACTTTGGAACCGGTAATACAACCACAAAGGGCTTATCACCAGCATTGCAAGGGAGAGAGCTCTGCCTTTATGGTCTAGTTCAGTGGTTGGTTTACCTCGCAGCGTGGTGCTGGCGGGGTGGCCCTGAACAGCAAACACGGCCTGAGCCCCCACAGGGCTTGGCCTAGTGAGGGGTGTGGACATGAAACAGACCATTACCACAGATCGTGCTTAGTGGCATGAAAGGGTGGGATTTTATTTGAACGAGTATGTGGAAGATCTTAGGAAGGGACATTAAAGCTGGAACCTAGAAGCTACATACGGAAGTACCACAGTCAGAGCTGCCGTAGTGTATGTTTCTGGAGCATTAAAGGACGAGCACATGAAAATACTCAGGCAGGAAAGAGAATATGGTTTTTGAGGAACAGAAAAGTCAGTGTGAGTACAGCAGAGTGAGCAAGCAGTCGGGCTTACAAGGCCGTTTGGAGAGGCATCAGCCACCAGGTCGCTGTGCCATACTGGGATCTGGGATTTTCTAAAAGCAGCAGGACCCCAACCCAGGCCTCTCTGCAGGAAAGTGACGGGCTCAGATTTGTGTGATTCAAAGGCACTCTGGTCTGATGGGGCCGAGCGCAGAAGGAAAGGAGTATGGATTCAGCGAAGCCAGTGAGGCTGCTACCCTAAGGTGTGGGCATTTTGAAGTTAGAAATGACAGGACTGAGAAGGGGGAAATTGAAGAGAACGCTTCGGAGGAAGAGTCAGATGTCAAGGACAGTGCCTCAGTCTGAAGCCGACAGGCGGGCCCAGTGCAGGCCTCGTGCCTTGACTGTCCTGCTCGCCCCTTATTCCCACTCTCTGGAGCAGCGCCTGACTTGTGGAAGGTCACCTGGTTGAATGACTGAGGCTGTCCATGTCCAAGGAGGCCTAAACGTGACTCTGCTCTCTTAAGTGACAATTTCTCTGCTGTTGTCCTGCGTTACATTTAAAAGATAGAACCAGCAAAGCAGGTGGTGGAGTGACCATAAAGTAGGAGGGGAATGAGGGGCTGGTCAGTCATTGGGGATATTCAGCTAACAGCCTGGAAACCGGAAGAAAATAAAGTATTTCAAAGAGGATAGAGTGATCACTTCTGTTGCATGCTGCTGACAGGTCAGGTGTGGCAGGCACAGAGATGGGAGCACTGAATTTGTCAATGTGGCGATCCCTCGTGCCCCAGACGAGGGCAGTCTCAGAGAAGTGGTGGGGTCGAAATCCAGCTGAAGAGGATTGAGGGGAAAACGTGAGGTGAGGACGTGGAGAGGGGTTATAGGTAACTGCTTCAAGTTACACTGTGAAGGGGAGCAGAACAGGCAGCAGAAGCTACAGAGAGATGCAGTAACCAACGTTTTCCTCTTCCGAAGACTATAGCCTGAAGCATATTTTTATGCCGATGGAGTGATCCGGTGGCAGGAACATTTTGATGAAGCAGGAAAGGGAATTTGATCATTGCGCACTGAAGTTCTTAAAGCTCAACAAGCGTGGGTGGCAGAGCTGGCTTTTGGTCAAGGGCAGTTTTCACCATCAAGGCAGGTAGGCAGAGTCCGGGATGGCTGCCTGACAGTGGGAAGAGGGGGTGCTCCTGAGCGACTGCTGCTGTTTCCTAAAGGAGGTTTAAGGCAAATCTTCAACTAGGAAGGAACACTGGGGAAGGGAGTATAGATTTGAAAAGGACGTGAAACAGTTAAGAGACCCTAATGGGACATGGTGTAGGAGGCCAGGCAGGGCTAACAGTCAACTGAGATCTGAGCCAGGACTGTAATAAAGGGCATCCAACTTAAAAACTAATACTTCCTTCAACAAGAGTTTAGGTGGTGTCCATTCTTCAGAAGTGAGGAGACTGTTAGCCCAAAAGTTTCAACAGGAGAATGAAACACTTCATAAACTTAAGGCCACATCTTTTGACTTCTGGTTTGCTAAAACAGAAGAATACTACAGTCAGCGACATCAAAAAATGATGCAGGAAGAGGAATGGGAAGACAAAATGGTTCCCAGATGGGATATTAACGTAAAGGAAGAGGAGACAAGACCACAAAGTGAAAGAACACAAGATGCTAAAAAATGGGACTATCTAGTGTCCGAGAGAGAGCTGAAGCAGATCGAGAAACACATACACCGAGCTGAACAAGCTAGAGGCCTCAGAGGCCACGAGTGTCGACTCATTCCTCAGAGAATTCCAAGGGAAGGACTTTTCACCAATCCATCACACTGGAGAAGGATGAGAAGGCTGAAACTATCCAGAAAACACCCAAAGCTAAAACCAAAATGCACAAGGTGGAGTGGACAAAGGAACAGATAAAGAGACATCAAGACCGGATGATTCGAGGGAGAGAACTCACAAAGCAAAGAAATGATCAGCAAGGTGCTCAGAAACTCGACACCCAGGCTCCTCCTCTCCTAAAATCTCAAGCGCAGAAAGAGGAAGTAAAGGAATTTGAACAGGTCACTGCCTATCCAATTGTCCAGCCTCACCCTGACGCACTTATAGAAGTGACAATTCTCAGGGAGAAGTCAAAAGAAGAGGGTAAAATTAAAAAACCACTTCGAAGGGAGCTCTTGTGTATACCACCATTTTTGAAAAGTCAACTAGAGAAAAATAAAGTTAAAAATTATTTTCTAGATTATATTTTTTATGCTAGCATACTTTCATAGCTGTTAGTACAGTAAAATCCTACACCCTAATTGTTTCTAAGTCTATCAAACTGAAAAAAAAGTTAAGCCACAAGCACCATTTTATATCTCACAGTTCTGTATCGGGAATTCAGGCAGAGCTCAGCAAAGCAAGTTTCTGCCCTATATGGTCCCACTGGAGCCACTTGGGGACATTCAGGTGATGGCTGGGCTAGTCTGGAGGGTCCAAGACCACTTGCACTATATGCCCTTGCAGCACAGGCTAGAAGGCTGGGCTTCGCTCGGCTGGTCCCTTCCCCCTTTTCTCCTCCCCATGTGGTTCCAGGTCATGTAGTAGTTGAATTTCTTACATGGTGACTGAGGATCTGAGAGGACTGCAAACACTGCAAGGCTTTTTGTGAGCCAGCCTCAGAAATCCCAGAACATCACTTCTGCCGTATTCTATTGCTCAAAGAAGTCACCAAGACCAGCCCAAATTCAAAGGGAAGAGGAAACAGACTTCCTCTTAAAAAAATCTACAGCCTCTCCAAAACTCTGAAGTCTATCACACACCTCTACCCTTAGATACACTAAAAACTGAACAAGTATCTTTATAAACAAAGAATACAACGATTTCAGTTTGAGTTGATCTTGACTAAAGAGGCCTTGCAGAGGTAAATATAACAGAGGATGTAAAAGCCTGTTAAAATTATTATGCAGATGACATATTGTCTTGCATTCTACTATTCACTTGAAATTGAATGGCATATCATGACCCTAGGCCTAAGCCCTAACCTTGTCAGAGATCCAGACTCTAGGATATAGCCCCTCAGGGGGAAGAGAACATAGAAGAAATAAAACAGGGCATGTCCCATTCTCTAGTATAAAAAGCTCTGCTGAGAATATGGGCTAGAGAATAGGGTAGCAGTTTATGGGCAATGTGGAATCTAGGAATGAACCCCGGATGGCAGCTCCTCAGAGGGCAGAACAGTTAGGAGAAAAGCCTGGCTCGTATTCAGCACCGGTGCCTACCTCCTGCCGGCCACCAGCAGCACAGAAGGGTAACTCCACACGAAAAGACACACAAATAAACCATGTGCAGGACACAGGCAAGAACACGGTGCTCCTAAAACACCAAGCTCTGGGGGGAAAGAAAGGTGTTGGGGATAGGACATGAGTTTGATTTTTAAAAGATAATATGCAGTAGTCTTGTTTTTATTATTATTATTTTCTGCGTGTAAAGCAGACGTGCTAACCGCTACACTATGGAACCACGTCCTTGTTCTTTTTCAATTCAGAAGCTGAAAGAAGAAAACGTAGCCCATAATCGGCCTGTCTCGATCACTTCTGGTGATAATTTTTTAAAATAATGAAAAAGTCCATGGTTAGAAAACCCAAAGGTACCAGAAAGGTACCAGCTTTTCCGCCTTGGTTTGAAAAAGGTAACCACTTCAATCTCTTACATAATTAGTGTCTGAAACAAGTAAACAAAGGGGAAGAGGAAGGCAACGCCCAAACACGCACACTTGAAAAATTATGTTAAGAACACACGTGGGATTTCATTTATGGGAAATGTCCAAATTGGCAAATTTGCGGGGATAGAAATAGGCAAATTTATAGACAAAGTAGGTCAGTGGTTGGTTAAGGCTAAGGGGTGGAGGTTAGGTGAGGAAGGGTGAGTGACTGCTAATGGGAACAAGAATGTTCTAAAAATAGATTATAATGGTTGCAGTGATTCACAACCCTGTAAGTAGACCAAAAAAAAAAAAGAAATATACTTTAGATGGGTGAGTATGGTATGTGAATTATATCTCAAAAAGCTGATTAACAAAAATGAAAGAGATAGCTAGAGTTTAGATAGGGGGGAGTAAGCTTAGAAAAGTAGCCAAAGAGACCGATCCTGCAAGGTTTTGAACATCACTGCAGAGCTCAGGTTTTTTTAAATCTTAAAGGGAGTGGAGAGTCTCTGAAAAACTGACGTTTTTTGAAGAAGTGGGAGAAATTTGAAAGATCTATGGGAAGCAGGGGACACCTGATGGGAATCTGGCAGAAACCTGGGCAAGATGAGAGGCAAGAGACAGGATGAGAATTAGTGACTGATTAAGGTAGGGATTGTGGGGAGTAAAAAAGAAAATAATTCATAGCTTTCTTTCTGAGGAAATAAAGTAGTAAAAGTACCAATACAGGGACTATAGGGAGAAAAAATTGGGGAGCTATTTTATACATGTTTAAAACAGCCCATATGCTGTCTAAGAAGCCATTAGTTCCATGTATCTGTAGCTTTTTAGAGTAGTCAAATAAAATTTGGGGAATGTTCAGGATATAGATGTAGTATAAACCAGGATAGTAAGACGGTGGAAAGGGAAGCAGGGACAGCATCAGCCGTAAGGATGCATGGTTTTCATGAAGTAAACTTTCTAGTGTCAGATGCACAGCATTTATCCATTAGATTTAACCATTTGGAAAGGCACGTCACTAAACCTGGCATGAAACAGCCTCGGTAGGCTGGTAGGCTGACCGGTCGGAAAGGAGGTGCTGCACTGCCACGGTTTAAGGACTGACAGAATGGGAGAGCGCAAGTGGTTCTTATTTAAAAAGAGACAGGACAGTAACTTGAGATGGGTGACAATAACTTAATTTTAAGAAGAGAGATGAGCCTAATTGAAGGGAAAGCACTAGATATGGAGAGGGGGGTGACAGGTAGAGCAGAGACCCACAGAGACAGGAGGAGCCAGGATCCAGAGCCTTCCGAAGAAGAGACACCTCTACCTCTGACATCAAAGGGCAAGAATGAGAAAGGAGAGATGTGGAAAGTTGGAGAATGGGGAAAGAAACCAACTAGGGACTCAGAAAACATCAAGAACGGACCTGAATGCCCCGAAGGTCAGAAGCACAAGAGCAGCATCACTCCATGGGGCGGGGTCCTTGCTGGCGGCCAGCAGCCGCTGTGAACAAACAGGGCGCTGGTGGGTGAGATCAGGGTTGGTTTGCTGGGGAAGGAGTCCAGCCTGGCCTGAACTGAATAGCTTCTTGTGTGTAAATCACAGGCTGAATCATATGACATTGCTGACATCTGACCATGTTTTACCTATGAAAACAATTTCATATGTACAACCTCTTATTTGATGAGTAGCTATCTTTACAGATGAAGAACCATAATGATCTACAGGCCATTAACAGCCTACTAAAACTTTCAATGAGACAGGACTAGAGAAAGAAACCCTCCCAATAACAGAAAATAAAGAGTAACTACAATTATTTGTGAATATGGCCGTGAATTTCCTTTAATCAAAGACAACCATGACAAATTCATTAACTATCAAAAGCTACATTTTACTAAAAGCAATCTGTCTTTAAAAATGTTTAATCATACAATATATACAATACATGCTGCTTTCCTTTTTGGATTTCACTATCCACTTGGGTCCTAAAAAAAAGGGAAAAAATAGCTAGTTAACAGTTTATAAATCGAAAGTTAGTTCACTATACATAAATGAAATTAACAACTAGCCTCTCCTCAGTGGGTGGGGCCCATGTTAACCCACATTTGTGTCTTGTGTCCACCCTCCCCTCTCCCTCAGTTGTCCTGGAACAAAAGAAGCTCCATTAAATGAGGCACATTAGGAAGAAGTTACAGTAAGTACTAAAAAGCCAATTTTAACCTTCGAGATCAGAGAATAGGGCTAGGAGAAAAAAAACTTTAGCCATTATCTAATTCAAAATCCCCATTTTATAGGCAGATTTATGGAAAAGGAAAATGATGCTGGGCGAGATTAAGAGACTAGCCCAACATCTTAAGGTAAGAGCAGAGTCGGCCGGATCCAGGCCTCCCGATTCCCGCCCACAGCGGCCTGCAGCAGGACGCCAGGTCAGACCCAGACTTCCTTCTAGCTCTGTTCTCCTTCGTAAAAACGAAGACTGACTTCTAACCAATTCAAATTCCAGAGATGCCCACTTACTAACTTCATTCCCACGTAATCCTCCTCTTCTGCTCTGTACACATAAAATAAGGGAATCTAATGGGACAATGAACAAAACTGATAGGAGGATTTGATATTCCAATCATCCTATTTATCAGTTGGCTTTGTTGGGGGCGGGCAGCTAAACCAAGAGCAAACTCCCGCTCCGCCACTATCAACTGCCTCATGAGAACAGCAAAGGAATGAGTCCAAAGGAGGGAGCTTGCAGCCATCAGGTCCCTGTCTCTCTCACCAGCACGCACAGTTCCAAGAACGGGCACTAGGGGGAGGCAGAACCCAAAGTCTACTGGGATGCGACAAAAGTAGCAATGGTTTGGAAAGCCAAGTAAAGTTAATAAAACGTGCAGCCCTCGCATAGGAAACGTTACCTGCAGCTGCCGTCAAACACTTAGCCTCTGCTGGCTCTGGCCTGACGTAATCACAGGCTCTGAGATCTCGAAGGTCTTCACAATCTCCTGGCAGAGAACAAAGCACATTTGGGCACTGGGTGTACAGCGGTGAGGCCGGACGACCCAGACACCCAGCCGCAGTGTGCAGAGCTATACCTCCCAGTCGCGGTAACTCAAAGCTATGATTCCTTGATTTCTGACTTGGGTGTTCTGGTCGATGCCCTCACTTTCTTCATTAATATTGACAGGCTCTGTTTGAAAGACAGTTTTCAAAGGTTATCCAAACAGTAGAGGTTATCTGAACAAAAACTGACAAATGAGAATGAAACCAGTCTCGGGAAATCACTTATCATATTAAACACATATTAGGATTTCATGCATCGGTGAGTTGTATTATTACAGTAGCAAAGAATGACATTTGCTTCCATTAAAAAAAAAAAAGTAGTAGAGTAACACATTCCAATCATTTGAAAACTTCTACATATCTATGTACCAACCAGAGCTAAGCCCTAGTGCGTTCATATGAAATCAGTAACATATAAGCGCAATAAAAGTACTTCATTCTCTACAGGAGACCTTGCAAGGAAGAGAATAGTGAAGAATATGTGAAATTATTCAACTAAGAATTAAACATTCTCTCATCAGGAGAAAAAAATAGAAGGAAAGCACAAAAAAACTGTAATTACAAACATTCTAAATTAAAATTTGAGAGAAATATCATTTCTTATTAAACTTTACACCAGATATCAATCAAATATATAGATGAATCCATCAGTTTTAAACTATGGCCATATTTTCAGTTGAGCAAGATAGAGCATTATAAGTTTGTTACCTAAACAAAACTCCTTTACGTTTAATAAAATACATTTCATAAACTCTAGTACGAAACAGATTTTCTCTAGAACTGATTTTTCTGAACATAGTATCATTACCTATAATTGGCAGTCGATCTTGGTCAAGTTTTATCCTTGCAAAACCATCCTAAAACACAAAAATGACATTAGAAGAAGACTAAAACTTAGATCCCAAGCCTATAACCGTTGGATGAAAAAACTTAATTAGAAAATTCTGTCTCAGACAATGAAAACATGTCATAACAATAGTGAAGAGGTTACAATGACAAGACTTTGGCGTCTTTCTGTGGATGGGCTCTCTCTCAGGCTTCCAATGGCTTCTGTGCCCAGACACTGCTCCATCCTGAGGGCCTCTTAAATAAAACCGTAACTGTCTTGCCTCTTTAACTGATTTATATATATTTGTGAATATTCCACATTCTATTATGCATTATTCTGTCATTTACCATTGATAAAATATGCCTATTACCATTTCTAGGAAAATAACTTTGATCACTCAATATTTTTGTCTAAAGTTAAGAACAAATTCATCTTACAGGTGCAGGAAAGCAGCATGATGTAAGACTTAAGTCAATCTAAAGTAAATTTCCATAGTACATTTTTTTTAATCGCCTACAGCACCCGTATTCCTAGGTGGTCTCCCATCCACGTACTAACCAGCCCAACCATGCTTAGCTTCGAGATCAGACAGGATCGGGCTTGTTCAGGGTGGCATGGCCGTAGAATGATCTTGTATTTTGAAATAACCTCAAACTTAGAGTTACAAGATTACTGTAAAAACTCCTATATATCCTTTATCCAACATCACCAATTGTTCAAGTTTTGCCACATTTACTTTATCACTATCTCTATATATTATATTATTAATTTTTATGAGTGATAGACAACTTGTCCCTAATACTTCAGTGTGTTTTTCTTGAAAACAAAGGTATCTTCTTATACAATAAGTATTAAATTCAGGAAATTTAACATTTATGCCATACTGTTATCTGAGCTATAGTTTCATGTTCAATTTTTGCCATTTCTTTCACTAAATAATTTATAAAGTGTAAAAAGGGAAACAAATTGTGACTTGTTTCTTGTATTAGCTAGTTTCCTCTGCCTGCAGGTCAGTTTAATACTTTGCTACAATGGGCTAACATGCATACTGGTTAAAACAAAAATCTTTGCCAGCTTCCACCTATAGCTTTTATTATTTATCCTTTAAAAAGAATGTAAAGCAATTAGAGAAACAAATCTTACCCTGATAATGAAGGAGACATGAAAGATGTTTTCCACCGTCCGGGGGAAAGAGTGTGGATCAACCACAAAGTCAAAGAAGGATATAGGAGTATCAGCTATGGAGACAAGAGGAAAAAATTCTTTAAGGCAAGAAAATGAGTTTTACTTATTGATAAGACCAACACTCCCTAGCGTTAGCCAGAGAAAAGAAACAGGTACTCGCTGTGGGAGTATAAATCGATACAACCCTTCTGGAGGACAATTTGGCATAGCTATTAAACATATGAATGCCCAGAACTGGAAGCCCTCCTCTAACAAGCTGTCCTACAGAAATATACATACATGCACAAAGTTGCGTGCCGAGATTTTTCACTTCTGTGGTTTACTTAAGAGTAAAATGTTATAAAGAACTTACTCATCCACTTACAGAAAATTCGTTAAATGTATTTATGATACAGGCACACAGTGGGGATCACTGAAAAGAATAAAGGGGAACCTATATGTACTGATATGGAAAAATGCATGGAAAAGTCATGTTGCAGAAGAATGTGTTTATTATGATTAATTTTGAAAAAAATCCGAACTACTTATATGCATATTTAAATGACTGACATAAATGTAAGATAATCTGAAAATATAACCATCATGTTTTACAGTTGGCTACCTTGGGGGGGGTGAGGAAAGGTGGGATAAGTGCTTGACATCTTTTCTCAGTTTTATTTTTTAACAAAAAAAGCCATTTTCTAAAAATAAAGTTATTTCACCAACGTTCTCACATGGAACTTCTAAAGGGGAGCAGTCTCATAAAATACATATGCCAAAAGAATCGAAAGGATTCAACATATTTTCCTGAAAATATCTTTTTATTTTTTTATTATTTTTATGCCTACAGCAGCTGGTCTTCCTAGGTGGTCTCCCATCCAAGTACTAACCAAGCACGACCCTGCTTAGCTTCCAAGATTGGACCTTGGGCTTGTTCCAGGCTGGCATGGCCGTAGAACACGGGCCGGGGCTCTACAGGGGCGTGAACCCAGGACCTTCTGCATGTAAAGCAGACATGCTAACCGCTACACTATGGAACCACGTCCTGAAAATACGTTTTAAATAAAAATACCTTCTCATTGAAAGTGGCACATGTCTAACTAGTGCCACTATAAATCGCTTTATTTTGAACTTGGTATCACACTTACGATCTTCTCGAAAATAGGTTTGCAGTAATCCCAAGATCCTTTCTACTTCTTTTTCCGTTGCTTCTTGATGAGATTCTTCCATTCTTTTTAACTGAAAATACAGAGTCATCATCAAGCTGACTGACCTATCTGCCTGCCTGTTAACATTTTCTGCTCTCTTGCACATCCAAACTCCTCTAAATGTCTTGCTATTAGGGATTGCTAGCAGTTTTTAATCCCCACCTTAAAATATAGTTTGAAAAAATTCTACTTTCAGTAATTTATGTTTTACAGAGGTAACATTACCAAATCAACCATTTTCATGTTGAACATAAAATAGCAAAATACAAAAAGGGCACTTCAGAACGGGAGCTCTCAACTAGGAGTGATTTTACCCACCCCCACCTCCACCCCGGGGACATATGCCAATATTTGGTTGTCACAACAGGGGAATATTTGGAGAGGAAAGATGCTATTGGCATCCAGGGGAAAGAGGCCAAGGGTGTTGCTAAACATCCTGTAATACACAAGACAGCCTCTCACAACACAGAGTCATCCAGCCCCAAATGCTGGTGGTGCTGAGGTTGAGAATCCCTGGTTTAGAACTGATCCAAACTACAGAAATGAGTTAAAATCAAGACAAATGGCCAATCCAATAAAAAGTCTAAAGGCTTAAATGATTAGTTAAGTGACCAAACCTGACTCAAGGCCCTAAAGCTTAGAAAAGATGGCCAAGCTGCACGTATGTTGTATAAGTAAGTGACTGTTTTAACTTTAGGTGTTTTAAAAAGCAACATTTATAGAAACAAACCTCGGCAGGCATCTCCCGCTGCTCTTCTATCATTTGAACTTTTCTGGGACGATCAATTCGTGGCTTTGGCACAGGGCATTCTCCTTGTATTGAACCCAACCTAATGAAAAATACACTTTTATGTCTTGTTTTGTTTTCTAAACAAACAAATTTCACTAAGTGAAAGCTGTTCCCATGGTACAGTCAAATTTGGACATCAGTGATATTCTAGCCGACATCAGACCAAGCCTCTTGCCAGGTTTGTGACATCCTTTCTGCTCTCTTTGTTTCTAAAAGAAGTCTTAGGAGCTTTACTCAAATACCATCATATTTTGCTCTGAACAGTAAGCCAGTAAATATGCTTTTGGTCTTCCACCTACCCTACTGTTTATATTTCTGCAAAGCCAACTTCAGAAATCAGAGGAAGGACAAACACTTGGGGTAGGGGAAGTTAAAAGCCTTTGGAAGAGATGTGCCAGTGGAGGCTCACAGCCTGCAATCCCAGAACACACGTGTCTTAGAATAGGACTGACAAAGGCCATTGGGACTCCTTTCCCTATTGAACTTCCTTCACTGCCCAAAAAAAGCCCTCCTGCAGACTTAAGCTTCAGTAATAGCTGTATCATGTAGAGACCAAGCACTAAGAACTTAGACCCATGTGGTCTCTATGCTTGAAGAGAGCAAAGTATACAGCACAGACAAGACAGACATATATTCACGCACAGAGATTCCAACATAACATAGGAGACCCTGTGTGCTCTGTCAGAGTGCTACACGCATGCTGTGAGGGCATTTGGGCAGAGCTGTCTACCCAGACATGCAAGTAATGCGGTTGGGGAACATGATCCTACCCTGATACTCCTGTTTGGAGAAGTTACAGAGGCTTCCTAGTGGGATATATAAACCTTACCAGATGGAAAGATGGGGGAGAGGACATTGCGGGCCAAAGGGACATCAAGTCCAGGGGCACAAAGGTGTAAGGAATTCACTGCAGCTGGAAGCCAGGCTGGACGATGAGATAAAGTGTAGGTCACATCACCAAAGGCTAGCCTTAGGGTCTAGATTTATGACTGAACCTAGAACTCAACAGTTTGGGAGTTTATCTATAATGAAGTTTGATCTTTAAGCTGTAATACGTACAGTGGTTCTGGGCACCTGAGTTACCCCAAGGCTTGTTAAAAAAAGGTGCCTTGTACACCTGCAGTCTCAGGAAGCTCAGAAGGGCGAATCAGAAGAGACAAATGCCCAAGAGCTACACCACCTAAGGAAGACACAACTTGGGTGGTGACCCCAGAGCAGCGATCCCCAACCTCTCTGCTACCAGGGGCCAGTGCTCCTACGAGAATCTAATACCCAATGATCTGAGGCGGAGCTGAGGCAGTGATGCTGGCGCTGGGGAGCGGCTGCAGGTACAGGTGAGGCTTCGCTCGCTCGCCCGCCACCCACCTTCTACTGTGCGGCCTGGTTTCTAACAGGCCACGGCCCGGTACCAGTCCACGGCCCAGGAGTTGGAAACCCCTGCACTAGAAAAAGTATCTCCTGGGAACAAAAGCAATGTTTTTGAACACTGTCTCGCAAAAGAACCAGGAAGACTGTGCTTAAGTTTCCCCACAGGACTGAGCTAGTAAATTAGGAAAGAAACCAATTTCATTTGAGTATAAGAAAACTTTTCAAAATTGGAGTTGTTTCCAAAAAATGAACTGGGCGGTTTATGTGACAGAGACCCAAGCAGTCTTCAAATACAGGTTAGGGATTATCCAACAGGGAATTGTATAATAAACGGCACTTTACATATATTGTTAGAATCCTAAGATACCCTTCATAGGCGCGATCATCTTTCCATAATGGCTTTACAGATGGAAAAACACGGCTGGACTCTGTGCCACAGAACCAGAGTACCGCATACGGTAAAGCGACGGGGCCAGCTGAGCGCTCCCACCAGGAGGCTCCAGCCCAGAGCCGGCCCTGATGAGCTTAAGCGGGACCAGGTCCCATCCACATAAAGTTCAGAGTCTCCAAACAATGGCATCATGATCGTCACCTCTACAATGTCAAATAATTTTTGTCCCTACAATAAAAAACAAGGTTTACAAATGGCTGGTCTGTCGGATTTTTAAAATAATCTTACAGAAAGTGGAATGTATGGGTTTTATTAAAGGTGTTTTCTGCTGTTTTGCCTGATATTTTCCAGGAGTCATAGACTATGAGTTCAAAATCAGAACCATCTTCATCACGGATGAGTTCTTCAGCTTCGAGCGGATTTACACCCATGTGGGTCAGCTGCAAAAATGGAGGGAAACAAAAGACCCCAGTTAAGCCGCAAGCGGTTATTCACCACATCCCACAATCTGCACTGCTAAACTTTAAGAGGCCAGAGGCAAAGTCAGTTTGTGTCCGAACACGTTGGCTAAATTTCTTATTATAAAGATAATTTATATGTAAATTACTATTTTAAAAGGTACCTCTTTTGGCAGAGGACGATCCTCAATGCACTTAGAACCTTCAGTGAGAAAGTGAGACAATGTAGGCCAATGGGTGCCAAACGGTGATACGCTCCCCAGGGTTCTTTTGGCATTATCTGGAGACATTTTTGGGAAGGTGCAACTAGCCATCTAGTGGGTGGAGGCCAGGATGCTGCTCCACATCCTACAGTACAGTACACAGTACAGCCCCCGCGACAAAGACTTACCCAGCCCCCAATGTCCACAGTGCCAAGACTGAGGAATCGTGCTCCAGCCCACGACAGGCTGCGGGGTTTGGGTATGCCTAAAGAATTAAGCCCGCTGCGAATTTCTGGATCACAGGTAGTTCATTTGTAAAATATCGGTAAAGCTGTACTAGCATAAAAATATGAAATCGCATCCCAGATCGAAGTCTCCAAAAACAGAACAGGAAAGTTTAGCTGGCATGCGGATTTTCATTTTTACAAGCTCCCATGGCCTGTATTCAGCGTGTGTCGGCATATCCAGAGCCCTGGCTACAGCCAGCAGGGACCACTCATCTGAAACCGCCTTCGTGGGAAGAGCTGGCAGAAGCCTGCTAATTCTCTTATCTCAAACACCTTACAGAAAATGTATTATATTCAGTTTGCTCTTATGAAAGTACTTTTATTATAAAATGATAAAATGCCTAGAAGTTATCAAATTAAAATAGTAATATTGTGTAGAAATGATAATCAAAAAGCCCTCAAGAGAGCTTAACCCTATCAAAGGCAATCCATTTTTTTAAAAAAAAAGCTGCGAGAGGCCAACCAGAGAGCTACGGTCAGCTCCCCTCCATGTTCCTCTGTCCCGTCTACCACCACCTGCTTGCCGGATGACGTCTCAATTTTTGTCCAGTCAAATCTACCTATCTTGTCTTTACCGCCTCTATATTTATATATTTATATATATATATATGTTTATATATTATACTTGTAAAGTTCTTTCCCACACAAACACTAGACAGCTATTATTTAAGATTTTATAAAGAATGATTTCAGACTTCTAGAATTTATTTTGATATGTTAAAGTACAGAGCTTACCCTGATAAAAAAAAGGAATTTTTAAAAAGATAACCCAACATAGGGCCATTTTATTGGGCCACACATTACTGTGCATTTTTAAAAATGCATTATACTTCAAAATAAAAAAGTTTTAAAAAGTTTGAAATGTAAATAAGTTAAATTTTACATTTAAAAAGAAAATAAGGTTTTAAAAACAACAGAAACCTCAGACCTTTACGAAATAATTAATTTATCTGGTCAGATCCCATAGTACTAAATCATTTGAATAACCACATAACAAACATCCAGTCAGAAATGCCAACGTCCTGGCAGAAATGCTAGGACAGAGGTTGGCTCGGGGTTGAATCAGAAAAAAAGACAACAGAGTATAAGATACAAGGTCGGTTTCCCTGTGCTTTTTTGGGTAAATCAATCAAGGAAAAGTTTCAAAATTTCAGGTAACAACCATTCAAACGTATTAAGAGGCAAAGAAAAGTGAATAAACAACAATCAAACCCCGCAAAAAGCAAAACCTCAATCATATTTATACGGTTCTGAAACATTCTCAAAGACAAACCAAAACACGCCCCTCCACGCCCCTCCACCGGAAGGACTCAGCTCCAGCTGAGCTGCTACCTGCAGTGTGGGTTTCTGCCGTCCCCTGGGCAAAGGTCCCAGGTCACTGAGAGTGAGCAGAACACTTATGAACTTATAGGTAACTAAGGAAAAAAGGCAGCCGTTTATAAATAAACAAGGCCCCAGAGTCCGAGAATGCTAGAGATTTGCACACTGCTCTAAGCCCCTGACCTAGATTCCCACCACATAGCTCTCTACTGGCATCTGTTTAATTTGGTAAGATCTCTGAAGAAATCTGAGAGACAAAATGTTTAAAAAGTGTAAACAAAGTGAAAACCATTTGCATATGGATATAAGCAAAGTAGTTATACAACGTGACAGAAGAAACATTTTTTATTAAGATTCTGTAGCTTTGAACTTACTAGAGTTTCAACATATCTTAACATATCAAACGAGTTCAGATCAGAACGCAGTTGCTTGGCTTTTTCTTTGCCCAAATCTGAAGCCAAAACAAGAAAGTGGGCATCCAGGACTGCTTCTCTTGCTCGAGACACTATTCAAAAAAAGAAAAATCCACAAATCACAAAATATACATTACCACAGGTATTTCCCCTAAATTTCCAACTAGCTAGTCAGCAATTCCCACTAGACGAAAAAAATCTCAAAACATACCTACGTCTCTCTAAAAGCTGGCTCTCCTGCCCAACTCACCAAGATCTGGAATCAAAGCTGACAGGTCTTCCTAAAAGCCAGCTCTGCCTCCAATTCTCCTACTCCTGGGAATCAAACCATAATCTCTTAAAAACTCCGGTTTAACCTCTATTATCTCTGTCGCTGGCTTTTCTCTTTGAC
This sequence comes from Eonycteris spelaea, assembly GCA_003508835.1. Classification (NCBI taxonomy): domain Eukaryota; kingdom Metazoa; phylum Chordata; class Mammalia; order Chiroptera; family Pteropodidae; genus Eonycteris; species Eonycteris spelaea. The sequence goes on along the minus strand of PUFA01000004.1, from coordinate 5,175,749 downwards.
TCCAGTAACCCATCCTAGCCATTATTACATCTGTGCTGATCCAAGTCAAACTGAGCGCTCACTATGTGCAAGGCACTGGGCTTGGCGCCGTTTGCTGACCAGCAACGAACAGGTAAGCTGTCAAGGAGCCTCAGCTGAAATGATGGGTAGGTGCTGGGCAGGCAGCAGGAGGTCCCTAAGCACCACAAAAACAGTCTGGAGGGAGCAGGGCAGTGACCTCGAAGGATGGGGGATCCCAAAAGGTTTGACACAGGACATGGGATTTAAGATTTAAATAAAAAGAGGCAAGAAGGCAGGGAAGGGCCCACTGGCGGAACCAGCAGTACTTGCTGGGGTATGGTCCTCGGACCCCTTAGGAAACAGGCAGTGTCTGGGACACATGCAAAGGTTAAATGAAAAGGAAGCCAGGAAGAGATAAACGCAGCTAAGTTCAAACTCAGGAATGCCTCTCAATGCCTGGCTTGTGCCCCCAGGCCATTTCACTTGGCTCACTGATTTTCTGAACACCCCTCAGGCTGGTGAACTTGTGGACCCCAGCTCTTGGTTTTATAAGTCATTTTCCCCCCTTGGTTTTATTTCAGGAGAGTCACTGCAAAAGTGACCGTGAGAGAGAGAACAAAGCAAAGGCGGATGCGGGTTCCAGGGCTGTCTGGGTCTCCCCGGCCCATTAGCCTCCCAGCATGCGAGTAAAGTGCTAATCTCTGCGGGGGATGGTTTTAAGGCCTCCAAGGAGTTCAAACTGAGACCATCAAACCAGTGATGCTAAGGAATTCTGTGTTTGCTGACCAACTCTGTAGGCCCAGGTGAGTGGATCATCTTGCCTTAAAGAGGGGACCCAGGCGGCACATCCACAGGCGAGGCGATGATGTGAGGATCAGGAACTAGTAAGATGCACAGAAGTATCAAGGGAGCAAATGAGTCAAGAGCAACCTTGGGGAGACCGACTGTGGGTCCAGCCTCGGGAGAGAAGAAAAAGCGACAGAGGGTGGAGGAAGGACTCAACCAGGAGAGAGGCTGGTTCCGGAAGGTTTTCGTGAGATTAAGCAAATTGGCAGATCAGGGCGGGGCATGGTAAGGAGGTGTGGTCAGAGCAAGACAGAAACATCTGAGCATGAAGACAAAAAAAAAAAAGCTAAAAGGACACAACATTAAAATCATTAACCAAACTAGAGACCGACTCGAAATAAATATTCTGGTCTCCAAAGAACAGGCCGAACTGTGGGGTCACGCGGCACAAGTTCTGTTGACTCTTCTTTTACGGCTGCCTGTGTCCGAACCCTCCCTGCCACAGAAGAGAAGGGCCTGGAGGGAAAGGGGGCTGGGAACTCGTCCTAGGTCACATTAGGGAGCACCGCAACCTGTCCTCTGTCACTGAGCACATTGCTGCTACCACATTGCTGCTGCTTTGAAGTCCAGCAATGACTATTTTTTAAAGCCTCAAGGTCGCTCTGTCTCTCTCTCTCACGCACGCACCCTAGAGACCAGCAGGTCCACGTGTAGACACGGCCACCCCCACCAGTTACAGTGGACCGCCAGCAAGATGCTGAGGAGAGGACCTCAGGAGGAGGACAGGAAAAGAAACAGGATGTCAGACGCCAGCTCAGTCCTTTAATTCACCCATTCAATAAATGGATGTGTGTACCCAGGGGCCGGACACAGCGGTAAATACGGCAGGAAGATCGAAGGCAACACATGGAAAGTTCCCAAGCAACAACCACCTGAGCCACTTGTAAAAAGGTTGCTGGCCTGCTGCCAGGATGTCCTGTGCCGCCCTGGGGATATGCTTAAGGAATGGAAAGGGCGCCACAGAAGTGGTATCTCTGCGACAGTGAGAAGGGCTCCGAAACTGGTGAAGCGCTACTGTCAATGTGGGAATTGTCTGATGTCAAAAACTGCGCGCGCGCTCTCTCTCTCTCTATAAAACTAATTAAAATGACCCTGAAACGTATAACAAAAAGCTTCCATTTTTAAAATAACAAATTACCTTCGTTAAACAGAGTGTTGGCCTCTTCAAGGACCTCTGTTAATTTGTCGCTGGCATTCAGTATATCCTCCCGGTTTTCTATTTTAAAAAAACACAAGCTTGAGGAAATGTGCTCATGTTCACTAGCAAGTGGTTGAAAAGGGGTCACCAGCAGAAAAGCCACGCCCAGCCCCTGGGCAATTATTTCAAACATCTTTAGCGTTTTAACCAAAAGGCAGGTTAAGAGAAAGGTGACGGTCCCCTTTAAATAACTTGAATCTTAAAAGGCGACCGCCTCCATCTAACCTTCACCCAAAAGGCTCGACTCTGCAGCCCGTGAGGGGCGCTCCTTACAGTGGTCCTCCAACTTCGCAAGGGGCACGCGAGCCCCTGCACGGCCCCACAACAGCCTGGCGGGCAAACCCCCCAGTTTCAGATTGATTTGCATTTGTGACAGTTCTCAAGTGACGCTACCGCTGCTGAGCTGGCGAGCACACCGGGGAACCGCTCCAGTGCAAGAAAAGGAGCCTGGGGTCTGCGCCCCGTCTCTCCCCTCTTCTTGGCCGTCTGGGCTCAGGCGAGTGACGGCCGGCGACTGGCCTCCAGCTGTGCCGTCCTGCCCCGCGGGGACCTGCGTGCCCCCGCCAAGGTCGTGCAGCTCGATCGGCATGACGGATGTGGGAGCCCTTGGCGCGCCACCCCCGGCGCGGCCGAGCCCCCGGCGCCGCGGAGCCGCCGGGCTGCGCAGGGCCTGCGTCCCGCACCTGCCCCCGCGCGGCCCGCGACCCGCCTTACGCTGCACGGAGTTGATGAGCGCCCGGTACTGATGGCGGATCTGGCGGCACAGGCCGTGGTCGGGCTCCTCTTCCAAGCTCGCCGGGTCCACCATCTCGTCCCCGGAATCCGACGGCTCTTCCTCCTCCAAGCTCGGGCGCTCCGGGGCCTCCCTGCGCTCGGGCGCGGCGCCGCGGCGGGACCCGGACGACAGCGGCGACCGCGAACGCGAGCGGGAGCGGGTGCGATCCCGGTGCGGGTCGCGGCCCCGGCCCCGGCCCCGGCCCTCGGGCCGGCGACCGCTGCTGTCTCCGGACATCGCGCCAATTCTCCGTGCAACTTCGGCACGGCGGAAGTTCGCGCCAGAAACTGAAACCCCTGCTCGGCGCGAGCGCCTGCTCCCGGCGGAACGCGGCTCCCGGGCGGCGCGAGCGCACAGCGACGCCTGTGGCGGGAGGCCGGCGGCGGGGCGCAGGGGCTAGAGCGCCCCCGCACGGCGCCGCGGGCGCCGCAGGTCCCCGACGCGAGCCTGCCGCCGCCCTGACTCTGATCGCTAAGATCCCAGCTCCGCTGGCTAGAACCTTGGGTGTCTGGTACCCCGTGCCACCCCACTAGGCCTTAACCCTCCCAGGGTCTCTCTGGCGCCCGAGCACACAGCCACGGGCTGGCAACGTGCTGGGCACGCAGCGCCCGTTACACTCTCTGTTAACCATCTCTTCCAACTGCGTCTGCTCCGTGACAGTTTATGGCTATGGTTGACTCTCAAGCTAAGAGTCTAAGATACCTTAGTCAGGGGCCGAGAAAGATGGCACGGTATTCAGTATAGCTGTAACGATAAATGTATGAACTTCATTCCAGGTATTTCGGGTTATATTATAAATGTTGTTTTCCCGAAGTTCTCCTTGGTGCTGAGAACACATCTCAAAGGAGCAATATTATAAGTTGAGTTACTACACACGCTTACACAAATGTCATTTCGCGCCTCATGTGTACTATTCATTGCTGCCAACGGCGGACACCTCCCTCCACCCCTACCTGCTTGGATTTCAGGAAAGTTATGCCCTGGTGCCTGCTTCGTGGGATGAATGCAGTGTGATTGGCCTAAATGAGTCATGGTACGCTGATCTCCCTTCCCCAGTGACTGCACTAGGGACAGGCACGTGATCCAAGTCTGGTCAGTGAGGCGTGAGGGGGCTTCCTAACTAGATGAAACTCAAGTCTCCAGAAGAGAAAGTCTGTGTCCTCACCCCTAATCTTCTCTGAGATGCCGCCATGAGGACATAGTACCAGGCGTGATGGCAGCCATCTACTGTTGGCAAGGTGACAAGCATGAAGAAAGACCAGAACGCTGAAGGCATAGAAGGAAGGATGGGCATGGCTGAACCGCTGCATGAACCGCCTGCCTCCCACCTCCCGGTAAGTAAGCTATGAATACCCTGTGCTTCAAGCCTATGAATTGCTTTGTAGTTGCTACTTGCAGCTCAATGCATTGGAACTAAAACCAAATCTTAGCATCCTTCTAGGTGGAAATTATTCCAAGCTCCAGACCAAAGGACCTGGAACATTGCATTTCATTCAACAAGCTCTTGGTGTGCGTACAGACGCCCTACAAAGCACAGCGGTCCCAAAGATGGCTCAGAGGCTGGCCTTTGCCTTCCAGGGTCTCACCAGGAGACGAACGTGTAGCTGATCCTAAAATTCATATGGAGAGGCAAGGAAGGGGCCCAGAATAGCCAAAACAATCTTGAAAAAGGACAAAGTTGGCAGGAAACTCACTTCTCAATTCCAAAACTTACTGCAGAGCTATAGTAATTAAGGCTGTGTGATACTGCCTCCTCCTTAGCATAAGGAGACATATAGATCAATGGAACAAATTAAAAGTTCAGAAATAAACCCATACAACAATGGTCATTGGTTTTCTACAAAGATTCCGAGACAATTCAATGAGGAAACAATAGCCTTTGCAACAAATGGCGGTGCGACAATTGGATATTGACATGAAGAAAATGAAGTTGGGCCTCTCCCTCACACTATATACAAAAATTAACTCAAAACTGGTTAGACCTAAATGCAAGAGCTAATACTACGAAACTCTTAAAATAAAACATAAGAAAAACTCTTTGTGACTTTGGATTACCTGATGGTTTCTTAGATATCAAAAGCAAGCACAAGCTACTGTAAAAAGAATAAATTGGACATCAGGTTGTGGCACTTTGTCATAGCAGCCGTGGGAAACTATCACAGGTACTCGGGAGGAGCCACAGTAGGAAGACATCAGTGCTCCTGGACCTAAAAGATCAGAGGGAGAAGGCAGTGTACCAGAGTCCCATGAAGGCTGAGCAGTGGAGAAAACCACCAGACAAGAGGTGCGGTCCATGAGGGATGGAAAAGAGGAAGCACTAAGAGAAGAGGAAGTGGAGGCTGAAATACCCTGGTCCCTCTTTCCTAACATCTCCTTCTCTGCTTTTACCTCCCATTAGGTGAGGCCCACAGGAAGCCAGAGGGCAAGAGGACCTGTGTGATGCAGTCCATGGATCAGTCTCTGGGCAGAGTGGGGCCATGAAACATGCAGATGGATTTGAGGTAGGTATGGGGACGAATGGTGGATAACCAGCACGGTTGGTAAAGGGTGTTTCCGGGTCTATTTAGCTAGGTCTAATAGAAACCCCACTGCAGTGCCTTAACCAAAATAGTTACAATATTTCTTGTGAAACTGGAAGTCTAGAAGTAGGCATTTGGGATTGGGGCATTGGCTTAATTGCCTCAACATAGACGTGGCACTGCTGCTCATAGTCTATTGGCCAGAGCTGGTCACATGGGCTCAACCTAACTGCAAGACAGTCTGGGGAAACTTATTTTTCTGTTTCCGTTTCCCATTCTTCTTCTTTACTGTTGGAGCTCACTTTCTACCACAGAGGCCAGAAAACAAAACAAAACAAAACAAACAAACAAGCCCCAGACACTCACCATTTTTCCCTCCTTTCCCTGTATCTATGCCATGGAATGTGGCCCTATCTTGACCACGGCCCTAAAGAGAAGTCTATTAGGGTCTTCTAAGAAACATTTTCTCCACAATAAAAATAGACACCAATAAAAATAGGCACAATAAAAATAGAGGAAATGCTCCTCTTTAATTAAATATTGTCATGTCCACATATGTTGCTCAGAAAATGGCAGCCATCTTGTGACCATGTGAGGACAAATGAACAAATTGACATTACGAGGCAGCAAGAACCCAAGTCCTTGATGATGTAGCCAAGCTGCTGAACCAGCACTGTCACTACCTCCCTCTGGGCATCTTGTTAGGGGTGGTAATGACTGTCATTGCTTAAACCACTTTTCATCAGATGCTCTGGTATTTGTAGAAAAGCAATAATGCATTTCTTTCCTACTCAAGCTGACTTGGCTTAGATTTTCTAGTACCAAAAAAAAAAAGAAAAAAGAAAGAAAGAAAGAAAGAAAGAAAGAAAGAAAGAAAGAAAGAAAGAATCTTAACTCGTGCAACCAGATGGATCCAGAAAGTAGGCAGTTCCCATAACAAGAAAAGACTGATTAACATGGGTGGTCATGCACAGTAATCAGGAACAGAGTGTTGTCGCAAGATGATGAAGCGCGAGCGAGAACAGAGTGATGAAAGGAGCTGATGATGAGTAGACCCTTTTCCCGGGAGCTGAAGCCTCTGGATCACCCTCCTAATGAACATGACATGACAATGAGGAACTGCAAAGCGAAGCATCACCCGAAGGGGGATATCTGGTCACCAGGACTTAATGAACACCAGGCAGAGAGGAGAGATACAGGAGGAGAGTCTGAGGTAGGGCAGAGTTGGAGAGCATGGGTCTTCTGGTGTCATGGAGTTTAAGCCAGGCTGTAGCTGGTTACCAGCTCTTGCGAATCGAATGGGGAAACATGTAAAATATCAAATGGGAAACAAAGTTTGTAGTAGTTCTGACATCATCGCCTCTAGGGAAGACAGCCAACTGCAGGTGGGATCCTTCTGGTGAGATCTGATTTGGTGCTAGGAATTCTGGACTTGAGGGCCCACGTATGTCCAATCACGTATGAGTTAGAGCATCAACAGCACGTTTATTATGGCTACCATCAGAGATATGTCCCTTGGTGTAGTTTGATATTCGATATGTCTCTTGGTTAGATCTCAGTACTCTTCATCTGCCAGGCTTCTGGGAAAGGCGGGAAGTTAGTAAAAACTTTCAACACCCCACTTCTCTGGTAGCTACTGCTGTGCTAGTGATGACATAAATCTTTGTTGGAAATCTGCCTCTTTACTGGGTCCTTCATTTATTAATAAGTGATTATCAAGTTCCTACTATGTGCTATGCCACATGCTAGGTCCTGGAGATACTAAGTACTAAAGACAACAGACAAGGCCCTGCACTCAGGGAGCTTACAGTTTTGGGAGAAAGTTAGACATGAAGCTAATGAAAACAAAGATGACCACATAATGGCCACTGTGTTAAGAGCTAGGAAGGAAACGATTGGCAACGAGGCAAGAATTTTGACCCAGATGGCAAAGTCGGGCCATTCGGGAAGGAGCACAGGATGAGAGTCTGGGGGCAGAGCACCGTGTTTAGAAACTGTTTCATTCACACATGAAAAATAATCGCGAATATTTCAGACTAGACACTCCGAAGAGTTTCCTGCTACAAAACAAACAGATACCGTACATGCCACAGCGTGCAGGGCCCTGCTGGACTCAGACAATAAAGGAATTTCCTGCAGGAACATAAAAGGAAGCTTAAAGTGGTGAGAGGGGACGTGCTGGGAACTCCAGGTGGGGAGCTGTTGACATGCCATGTGGACGAGCACCCGCTGCCGCTGCGGGGGAGCTCAGAGGTGGCCGGGCGTGCGGGGCTGGGCATCAGCAGGTCCGTTACACAGACTCTTCGGTGTGAAGGCTTCATGTGCCCGTTAGGTGCCAGGCTCTGCAGAGTGAGTGAGCAAGACAGGCAAGATCTCTGCTGTCACAGGCGACACCAGACAGCAAAAGAGACAGTAAACAAGGCACAGGTAAATAATTTCAGATCGTGGGAATATGGAAAAAATTAAAAAGCGTGCCGTGGTAAGGAATTATTTGGGGTTACTTTGGCTGGAGTGGTCAGAGGAGCCCTCTCGGAAAGCTGACATTTCAATGAAGAACCGGATAATAATGAGAAGGAGCCAGCCATGCACTGTTCTATGGGGAAGAACTTTCCAGATCTAGAGACTTCTCTTTTTCCCGAACCTCTACCTCAAGTCTAGACACTGGTCCAAAAGCTTTCGAGAGAACACTAAGCCCAGGACTGGGACGTGGCTACCTTCATGGTCAAGGCCTCTGGGTTAAGGTGCCCAAGACACAGGATGAGGCAAGAGGGACAGCACGCACATCTCAGCTCTTCCCTCCTGGGCACAGACAGCAAAGGAAGCACCTGCTTTGAGGCAGTTTGGCCAGAGAGCAGAGGGTTGCTTATATTCAGACACACGACATAAACCCAGAGGAAGGCACGTGTGCCGCTCACCTGTGGCGAGCATGGGGTGAAGAGAGAGCGAGAGATGGTTAAATCTGTACGGCTTCAGTGACGTGTTGACTTTCAGTCTGCACTGTCAAACGCCAAGTACAAATTGTTAATCGAAAAGGACAAATATTTTCAAGACATAAGTGTCTTAAGTCCTACCCCCGCCACACACACACAGGTCCCTGTGTTTTTTTTTTTTTTTTTTTTTTTTGGAAAAGAACAGCCACGTTAGTAAACAGCACTCGTATCAGAAACAGCAGCTGGCCAGTGAGACTTCGGCACCCGAAGTGATTTTGTGATTTCTGGCTGGCAGAAAATGAATAAAAAATGGTTGTCAGCTCAGGGAAACTTTAACATGCTTCAGCCCGTGCTTCACACCATCCTCCAAAACTTTCTTCCATTTGCTTTTCTTCCATTTAAAAAAACAAAAACAAAAACAAAAAACAACAAAAAAATTAAAAGAATTTATAGATAAAGAAATAAAAAGAGCCACAAATTAAAGTGTTTTTTTTCTGATCTCATGTCACAGAATGTGTTAATATGATCGTGCTATGTGTTTATCACCCCACACTAGACTGGCCTCAGTAACGCTTCTCAAACTTTAATGTGCCTTTGAATCACCTGGGGTGGGGAGGTTGTTAAAATTACAGATTTTGATTCTGGGAGGGGCCTCTAATCCTTCATTCCCACCTCCCAGGGGATGCTGGGTGCTGACTGTGGTCGATGCTTTGAACTGCCCTTGGGAAGTGCAGGACAATTTAAATGTGTTTGCTCACCTTTGAAGGCCAGAGTGGGATCTTTTTTACTATTATTATTGAGCTATGATTCACTTACCATGAAATTCACAGTTTTAAAGTGTGCCAATCTGCGGTTTTATTTTGCTCACAGATCTGTGCCGCCATCACCACCATCAATTTTAGAACATTTTCATCACCCCAGGAAAAAAAAAACCCTTACTCTATTAGCAGTCACTTCCTGTTACCCCAACTCCCCCACAGCCCCTGGCAACCACAAACTTATTTTGTTTCTGACTATTCTCGACATTTTTACATCAATGGAATTCGTGCAATATGTCGTCTTTTGTGTCAGGCTCCTTACACCTAGCATAATGTCCTCGCAGTTCTCCCATGTCATAGCATGTGTTGGTACGTCTTTCCTTTTCATGGCTAAATAATATTCCCTTTATAGATATACCGCCGTTTGTTTATCCATTCATCGATTGGTGAACATTTGAGTTGCTTCCACGTCTTTGCCATCATGAATGATACCTTGGCATTTTTCAGGAGTGCAAAGGGGTCCCTCATCGTGTGTCACGATCACTTGTTCATCCAGGGGGGGTTACTGGTACCTAGCCCGCAATGTCTGCTTTCGGCAGAGTTGAGAGCTGTGCCGGACTGGGAAGGGAAGGGCGGTGGTGTCTGGGAAGTGGCTGTGTCTGCCCAGCGAAGCCACCAGCCTTTAGTTACATGTTTTCCCAATGCCGATTTCTGACTCCTCACCACGTGTAGTTTACAGTTTGGTCAGGTGGTCTGACAGCAATACTATCACCTTAAAAAAAAAAAAAAAGCTATTTATTTTCAAAGAATTTGAAAACTTAGAGAAGTGGTAAGAAGAACACAAACAACTCCCATCTCCCCGTGGTTAATGTTCCATTTGACCTTCCTCCCGCTCTGGCTATAGATCTTCATTCCTATCCTTTATTTGAGATCAAGTTGCAGACATGATGCCCGTCTTCCCTCAACATGCCCGCCCACCCCGAGGGCTCCTTCCCACGTCACCACAGCACAACATCCCTAACAGGAACCGAACACTCTACAACACTGTCTCCCCGGCCTCCCTCTCCATTAAGATTTCGCCAGCCGAAGGGAAGGAAGCAGGATTGGGCAGAGGGAGAAGTTGGATATAGAATTTTAAGGTGAAAATAATTTTCTCATCAGGAATTAAAAGGCATCGTTCCATTGTCTGCTCGAAATGGATTCTGATTCAACAGTCACTCGACCAACATTTCAGGTCCTGCGAGACGCGGAAAATACGATGTTAAATATGACCAGGCCTCTGCTCTCATGGGGGAGGCAGATAATAAACAAAAACAACAAGGAATAAGACTTGGTAACGATGAGCGCTGTGAAGATTTTAAATAAGGCGAAGGGTAGAAATGCTGACTAGGAAGTGCTATTTCAGATATGAGGGGCGGGGACACTTCCTCTGAGGAGGTGACATTTGAGATGAGACTTGAATCACGAGAAGTCATGAGTCATCCAAGGATACAGGGAAATGGTATTCCAGTCAGAGGCAATGACCAAGAAAAGCCTTTGAGGTTATAATGAGTCTGGCACATTTAAGAACCTTCCAGAAGGCACGGGTAGCTGGCCTTGTGGTACACGAGGGAAAGAGTGCTGGATTCTGAATCTCGTTACTATGTTCTGTTTTTAGAAACATTTGGGAACGGTGGTGGTTGATTGAAGAGGGCTGTGAATCCTTTGTCACTCCTCCCGCTGAAGTGGGGGATCTATGTCTCCTCCTCTTTGATCTGGGCCCGGCATCTGTCTGACCAATAGAATGCAGAGGAAGTAACGCTGTGCCCGTTTTTACACACAGACCTGAAGAGACGGGCACATTCTACTTCCTATCTGTGGAAACATTTGCTCTTGGGACCCATTCGCCATGCTGTCAGGAAGCTCAGACACATGGAGAGGCCATGTGTAGGCCACAGATGAGCTTCTAGCCAGTCTGCGTCACCAGCCAGCCCTCAGAGCCCAGCCTCATTCGGCCTCCCCACGGAGCCTTCGGGTGACTCCGGGTTTAGTGTTTATCTGACTGCAGCCACATGAAGGCACTGCCCACAATAAAATGGCCTCGTTGAGCCCAGCTCACCCACAGAACAGTGAGAGATTTTTAAGTTACTGTGCCGGGTACCCACTGGGCCTTTTCAGTCTGGAGATGCACCTCCTTGAACGTTGGGCAACATTCTTATATTACTTCTTCCTTCCGCTTTTTGGTTCAATGTCTGCATCTCGCGTTAATCAGAGGTGGGAGTTCGTGGATCAATTCTCTAAGCCTCTACTATTTTTCCATATTTTATATCTTTTTTCAGTTCTATTTTTCTTTTGAGATATTTTATTGTTCGCCTTCAACCTGCTATTGAATTTTTAATTTCAGAATATATAGGAGGTTTGGTCCTTGTTTGTGATTTTGCTTTTCCTCTGGTTGGTAGGCCTAGGGGTGGGGTGGGACGAGGTGAAGGGTTAGGCTCTGCTTATACCGAGTTTTAATTTTCAGCCCCAGTTCTGCTCCCTCCGCGGCTCCGGTGCTTCCGAGCCTGTCCTGGGTCTGCAGGGGAGACGGAGCCTCCCTCGGGCTGAAGGCCACCGACCCCCTCCCACCCCAGCCCAGGGCTGAGGCTCCTTCGCTGTGACTCCCTGATGACCAGACCTCCATCCACTGCCCGTTATCCAGCAGAACTGCATCAGTCTTTTGTCGGAGGATGTGTTACCCTGAGTTTGTTTTGTTATTGTCCCAATAAACTTAAAACAGCAACAACAGCATAAAGCAAATTCCCCTCGCTAGCATTTTCATGAAGTCTCTTTTAAAAAGGTGTTAAATTTGTATGTTGTTAGCCTCCTTAATGGGGGTTTCTTTTTCACCGTGTGCAGAAAGAACCCCAAACGTTATCTTTTTAGTTTTAGAAATCTACCTGTTTACTCTCATACTAAACATTACTCTTTTCCTCTCAGAACTGCTACATGATCGTCAGTTCTCAGCATTACCTGGCCTAGGTTTGGTGTTCTCTGTGTTCTCCGCCACATGCTGGTGATTTTCAGCGAGGTTCTATTTATGTAAATTGAATTGGGCAAATACGCACTGTGGAATAGAAGTATTAATAAAACCTCGCCTTGAGAGCAAATTTTGAAATATTTCAAAGCTTCTCAAATGAAAAAAAAAAATTGCTTTGTTAATTAATTGGCGTTTTGGTCAAGACTCATTTCAAGGCTGACGGACGAACGTGCGACAAAAGTGGCCCTTACTCTGCGTGTCCCACGGTGACGCCCCCTCGGCTGATGAACACACGTCGGCAGTTTCTGTCAGGATGGTGGGAACCACACTGTTGGTAGGCATTGAATTTTGGCCTGTGATTTCCCCGTAAAAAGATTTTTATATCTCAAGGCAGTCCACCCAAGCATTATGCATGGATGCTAATGAGAGAACAAACAAACAAAACAAAAACAACTTCTGGATTAATAAACTGAGAAAGACGTTCGATGTGGCAGACAGCCGTGAAGGGGACCAAAACAGAGCACCATGACCTGCCAGACGGTTCATGGAGAAGGAGGGACGCTGTGCAATACGAGAGATGATGCGGAGAAAGAGAAAAATAGCCCTGAGGGGGACATAAGCCGCCCTGGCTGTAGGTACAGGCCCCCTGCAAGTGTTCCCTTCGCTCTGATGCTCGTTCCCATGAGAAAATTTGACTTAAATTATTTGAGCATTGAACTATGCAAGAACTTCAGGAAAACATTATAAAATGTGATTGCCTTGAAAAAATTGATTTGTGAATAAGGGTTGTCTGCTTTTAAAGGGTTTTTATGGATATTGTCTTGCTTAGGCCATGCTGGTCTGTGGGAAGGTGGGGTGTGGAACCATTTTACCGGATGAAATCGAGGCGCAATTGACTCAAGTCACGGCTGGAAAGGAGTGAATCGGGACTGAAAATCCAGACTTTTCAATTCAAAACTTGTGGGTAGGTCCTTTGCTACGATAGAATTTCAGTTATTGCAAAACTCTGTCTCCTTAAAAAATCTCTTTTCCCAACCCAGTTAAAATCTTAAATATGCAAAAATATAATAATAATAAGTTGTGATTAATGGAATTCAGTGCTCTGAAAACTAATTTTGAAAACAGATTACCTTTTAAGTTTTCTTTGAACAATTACTATTCACGAGAGATGAAACTTTTAGAACAGAAAAAAGAAATTCCTGCGAAGACAACCTCCCTCTTTCCCTGACCCCCAGTCTCCACCCCTCCCAGGAGGCAGCCACTGTCACCAGTTCTTAGGTACATTTCCAGTAAGAGTCATTCATTTATATACCATAATATGACTTTTTAGAGCATTGACATACGTAATGTAGTACACACACGTGAATTTATACCTTTTTTTTCACACAAAACGGTAGCATATTATACACACTGTTCTGTACCTTAATTTTTTTTCACTTGGTAATGTATCTTGGAGAGTTTTCAGTGCTGGCCCATAAAGAGCCCGACATCCTTTCAAATAGTTGCTTAGTTTTCAATTTTATGGTTGCACATTTAATTCGTTAAATGCCGATGGAATTTTAGGCAGCTTTGCCATTTAGAATGAGCCTAACGATCATTGCTCATTCTCCCGTTCTCAAGGGAACAGAGTGACATTTTCGAAAAGGACAACTTGATTTTAAGAGGTTGGTAGAAGCTGACAACAACCTGCCCCTGTTTATCAGAAGCACTTCTAATTTTACAGCTTTTTATTTTTTTAAGGCTGCTTTGTTTTGAGAAGTAGCTGGTCCTCCTCGACATTTAGAACTTTCCCCTAGTAAATTGCAGCCCAAGGCAGCTGAAACTGGCTCTGTATCCCAAATAAACTCCGAGTGAAAAAACAGAGCGGAGGCAGGCTCCCGGTACCTGCAAGCTCTCCGCCCTCTGGAATCCTCCCTCTGGGCTGCAGAGCCTTCTGGAAAGCTGCCGCCGGGCCTGGGTCAGATTGCTTACACGCCGCTGCCTCCCAGGCCAGCGTTCCCAACCTTAAGCCAGTGCACATTTATAGAACACTTCCATGTGATCCCGGGGGAAGGCAGGCCGCGCGGGCAGAGGGCAGAGCCGAAAGTCGAAACTTCGGGAGGAGAGGGCTTTTCCACCCTCTCTGCTGCCCACGCTCACAGAACACTGGGTAAGTCAGTCTCAGATTGGTGGTTTTTTGCCTTTGAGCTATGCACGGCTTTGAACTGGTTCGGCTACTCAAGATTGGAGGGATAAGTGCATTTCTTTCTTTTTTTTCCTTATAAAGGGAAATTAAAGGCCTGTCTGTGCTTCTTAACCCCGCACAGCGCCTCCTAAATTAACTATGTGTGTATATATATATATATATATATAATTATTTTTTTCTTTCCAATAAGTTACCAGCTACTTTTGGTAGGATATGGCCCCATCAATCTAGACCTTGGTCCGTTCTTTTGTAAAATAAGGGTTTGGCTAGATGATTACTGAAATTTCTCTAGCCTCTGTTATGATTCTGCTCATTGCAAATTAGATTTCCAAGTATTTGTGATTCTGTGAAATGATGACTTAAGACCACCCCCAAGACGCTAATTCACCAAGACTTGATGGGACACGGTTATTTTGGAACTCCCGACGGTGTTGACTTTGACATTGTTTGCACGGCGTTTCTCTAGACTCACACAGGTATCTTTTCAGACTGTTTCCGAAGCCACGGCTGCCAACTTGAGCTGCCAATGGGAGCTCAACAAAAACCGTGTTTCTCAGTTGGACTTGGTGTCAGTTAATAGCCGAACCGTCAGGTCTCAGTGAAGGAAGGCCGAATCCTAAGCCTCCTGAGAGAATCCTGCAGCTCCGTCACACGCACTGGAGTGTGAGTTGTTTCTGTGTGTGTGTGTGTGTGTGTCCTATTTCGTAACATGTTCAATGAAACAGAAATGCACAGACTGAAATTCTTTATTCCATGTACAGCCCTTGCCATCCAGTGTGTAATGTCTGCGTATGTGTGTGTATTAGAGGCAAAAACTCCACCCAGTTTTAGCCCCGGCTTCCAAATTAGCCCGGAGACCTTCCTCGTGAATACCTGTTGGTTATTTGGGGTTTTCCTGCTCTTGGAACCAGCTGAGAGTACCTGTTGCTTTCCTCGGCTTCTTCCTGCACAGAAGGACCTATGGCTGTTGGTGCTTGAGGTTCAGGGGAAATCATATTATCTAGTTTTGTCGTAACTGTGCCTAGGTTTTCAGTTTTTCTATCTGGTCGCTCTGTCTGTTTACATGAGGGGATTTGGGGGATGTAAGAACTCGGCTACCACCATCTTCCCAGAATTCCGCTTGTCAGGTTTTTCATTGCAATCAGGGAAACCAGCTCCCTTCTGCATAGCTCTAATGGGCCGTGATCAGGGACTGGCCCCGAAGCAAAGGGAATGGGGAGGAAGGGGACACGAAAGAGACACCAGGAAGGAAGCATCCAGAGGGCTTGGTGAGTGTATATTGGAGAGACAAGAGGCATGAAACGGAGGACTGGGAGGAGATAACCGTTCATTCCTTCCGTTCATTGAGCAAACATTTAAGCAGCCCCGTGTACCAGACCCTGGGAATGAAGGCTTAGCTGTTCAGCACGCTCCCGGAATCTGGGTCCTCATGGAGCTCCTGGCCAGGGCAGAGTTAGCTACCATGCAAGCTAGCACCAAGCCATGCAGAATTACCCCGAGGGTCCCAGGGTATGTGACTGAGAGAACACAGCCCACTCTAAAGAAATGGGAAAGTCAAGAGAGGGGTTGGCCTGAGGAGGAGAGATCACAAATTTCCACTTCAAGAGGTTGAGTGGCTGTGAGTTATCTAAGTAGAGATATCCATCCGAGAGTGAGAAATGCGGTTGGGTTTGGAGGGAGAAGTCAGGGCTGGCACTTAGGTTTACAGCCTTCTGCCTGGGCTCATCAGAGAAAGTTATGAGAACTGAGGGAATCTTCTTAGGAGAAGACCAGACTGGAAGACCAAACCCTGGATCTCATTAAATGGCCTTAGACGGTGGGAGGAGCAACGGAGAAGGACGAAGAGATCAGGATTTTGTAGCACCTCATTAAACAGATCGCAGTTTGCGGGAAGTGGGGGTGACAGTGTCAGGTGCAGAAGGAGGATGAGGACTGAGCAAAGGCCAGAGTCTGGCGCAACTTTTGAGGGTGTTCTCTGTCAGGGAATGTTCTATTACAAGAAACAGGAATCCACTCAAAAGGGGGCAATAGTTGAGAAGACGTAGCCCTGGGCTGTAGCAACTCCTCACCCTGTCTCAGCTCCCTCCTGCTTCGCTCTGGTCTGAGGGTGGGCCGGTCTCCTCAGCTGGGCTCCGAGTCCGCTGCACCCTCAGGTCGGCATGCACAGGCTCTGGTTGCTCTGGCACTGATCCCGGACCCCATTCCACTTCGCCTTGTGGCCTCCCTTGATTGCCTCCCAAGGCCTCAATCAAGTATCAAGAGAGAGATTCCGATTGGCCCAGCTTAAGCCAGAGCCGACCCCTAATCCAATTAGCAGGGTCTAGGAGGTGGCTTGGTGTGGTGAGCCAAGACCTCTCAGTCGGGACAGTGGGCGGTGTGGGGAGAATAAAGGATGGACGGTTTTCAGAGGAGAGGACAAGGGCGGGCCCTCGAAAGTGTGAAAGCTGGGTTACAACAAGGGGTGCTACTAACCTCATGAGGGTGTGTACTTAATTAGCCATTGATGCCCTGGGGTGGGGCCGGGAGGTTGGAGACAGCACTGGGTGGCTAATAAGGAAGGGAGAGAGAGCCAGGACAAGTGCAGTTGGCTAGAGTGTGGAGTACTGGCCAGATGAAAAGCAAACTCCCTGTGATGCTGACCATGGTCCAATGCTCTGACTTTTAAGGAGACCACAAGCCCAGGGGAGATTTATCCATCTCACTGCAGGAAGTCCCAACCCAAAGGCTGGGGAAAAAAGACGCTCTTCAGTAGAATTGCCCGCTCTTTGGTGAGCCAGCAAGGGAACAGCCCAGCACTGCCCAAGAAGCCAGCATAGGAAGACTACGCCTGGTGGGCTTGCCTTGTCCTAGGGTTCTTCATTCGGCTGTGTTTGGAAGAGGTGCGTATTGACGTGTTTTATAACCCCAGCCTGCCGTGGCAAGTTCCGCGTGTGTTTCAGCCTTGTGAAATGCTGTGTATGACAGGAGCAGCTTGAGACAGTCACCACCTGGCCAACGTTTCACCAATGTTGCGATCGAGAGTGTTCGAAATTGACGTGGTGGAGAGAGTCATAGTGATGAGTGAGTGCCCTGCGTTTGTGACCTAAAAAGGGGAAATTCTGCTCCACTCTCCAGTCAGGCAACAGCCAGGGCAGAGCCCAGTGCCAGACTCGGTGCCAAAAGAATTATAAAGAGATTAAACCCAGCAACAACAGCTGATGTTGTTCGAGCAAAGAGACCTAGCTAACTCTATGGAGTCAAGCTGCTTACGTCTGGTAAAGTTCAGGAATGGCTAGGATTAGTTGTGTCTCGGTGTTCTGGGGGCTCCAAAGAAAGAACCAGCCTCTTCCAAGGACTGGCCCTCCTCAGATAGCTGCCTGTGATTCTTATCAAATCCCGAGTTGCAAGATTTTGGCGATGAAAGAGTCTTTCTTTCTGGTTGTGTTTGTTACGTGGGAAAGGACGCGAAGCTGGAGTGAGTGATCATTTCTAAGTGGGGCCAAGTTTTCATTTTGAGGGGACATATTTTCATAGGCGACTCTGGGAGCTTAAAAAGCATGGTTCCGTATTTACTTTTGCTCATGCAAAAAACCATTCCCGTGAACATGCTTCTGCCGAAACTCATAATGAGGTTCGAGTTAGGATCTGACAAAGTTATTTTGCGTCTCAAATTTCATAGCAAACCGATGAGACAACCAGACCTTGCATCGCGGTCGGTCACAAGATCATCCGCTCATGTGTTCCAGTTCTTTGAAGAGCACTTGGTGATACTGTTTGCTTTGCGCGGTGGAAGTTTCACTTTTGGCATTTGTTGGGAGTGCTTTCCTTTACTGCCCAGGACTGCATTGCTTTTACAAATGCTTCCTCCTCGTTTAGCATTAAGAAAAAGAATTCATGTTGACTTACATCCATCAACAGGTAAGGGGAAATGATCCAATTATAGAGGCCATCCTTGGAGAAGCAACTAGGTAGAGAAGAAACAATGCCCACAGGCAATCAGCCATGCGTACCAGAGCTTCTTGTCAGATGGGCAGATGCTAGTAGTAGCGAACTCGGGAAGTTATCCTATAGATTAATAGTATGCCATGACGAAGTCACCGCTTGAGCTAACGCTGACCTGGAAGTTATCCTTTGGGAGATGTGTTCATACGTGGTGAGATTATCCCTCAGGTCGACTTTCTGGAAGCCAGGTAATAGTGGTCAGACACATAGTACTAAGAACCAAAACCAAAATAGATGGAAGAGAAGGTCTGAACGAGGACTTGGGAAGCAACATTCGGGCTTCAGAGGTCCATTGGAGGCACTGGGTCCCACACCTGAAGTTGAACAAGGACATTCCATTTGGAAAATGCAAATCAAAAGGAGCCCAAATTATTGCCTTGATGCCGTATTAGGAAGAGATGATCTAATTCTAAACACACCGCTGACAGGCAGAGATTGGCTCGGCCAGGGTTAGCTAGGGAACTGGAGGGCACCCAGTCACAAATGAAGGACGGAGACCTCTTTTCCTCCTTGTCA
Organism: Eonycteris spelaea; assembly: GCA_003508835.1. NCBI lineage: Eukaryota > Metazoa > Chordata > Mammalia > Chiroptera > Pteropodidae > Eonycteris > Eonycteris spelaea. The sequence goes on along the minus strand of PUFA01000004.1, from coordinate 5,157,043 downwards.
GTCTCCCTCCTTTCCTTCCTTCCCTTTCTATTATGGAATTTTCAAGCATGCACCAAGGTAGAATATTACAACATTCTTTATATGCCTGTACTGGTTTTAACAACTATTTACATACAGCCAATCTTATCTCATTTATTGCTTCACTTCCCATTAATGTCTGCCCCCTCCCTAAATTTCCATATGGTTTTAAAGCAAATCATGTTATCATTCAGTCAGTAATATAGAAGTATATATCTCCAAAAAATGAGGACTCTTTTTACATGTGTACAACCATAATAATATGATCATACCTAAACACACACACACACACACACACACACACACAGAGTAATTCCTTAAAAATCCTGTCAGTATTCAAGTATCCCTGATTGTCATATATATATATATATATATTTTTAAGTTGGCTTATTTCAACCAGCATCCAAACAAAAACCACAAGTGGCTTTGAATTATTGTATCTCTTAAGGCACTTTTCCACTCCCCTTACCAGAGTTCTCTCTCTCTCTCCTATATCTATATCTATATCTATATCTATATCTATATCTATATCTATATCTATATCTATCTATCTATCTATCTATCTATCTATCTATCTATCTATCTATACACCCTTTAGAAAATTCCTTTGTCTTCCACCATATATGTATCTACTTTTCCTGTAAATTCTTTTTGTCGTGGTTATAAGAGTAATTTTTTAAGTCCTTGTCTGCTAATTCCAGCTTCTGGGTCATCTGCATATCTGTGCATATTCGCCCTCTTGACCACCAGTCATACTTTCCTGCTTCTTTACATATCTAGTTGTTATTGTATCCTGGATGTTGTAGTGATACATTGTAGATACTGGATTCTCTCTCTTCCTTTGAATAGCATTGTACTTTTTCTATCAGGCAGTTAGTTAAGTTACTGGAGGATGCCTTGATCCTGTGAAAGCTTCATGTTAGAACTTGCTGAAGTAGGTCTGTTTTGATTTAGCCCAATACCTAGAGCATAACCCTTAGTCCTGGGATTCAGTCCTTATTCTTACGGTTTCAATGAGAAGCTTGGGGTATTTAGCAAGCCCTCTAACTTGATTGGACTTGAGCTCCAACCTGCATTCTTGGAAACTGCTCCTCAAATATTTCAGCTTTGAGCTGTTGCATTTCCCTGGGGTCCTTGGTGCTCACCCTGAGTGGGTGCATGTTTAGAATCAGCCAGGGACTTGAGGGGAACCGTGCACAGACCTTGGGCTCCCCCTTTGTGGTTCTTTATGAGATTTCCCCTCCTACTTCCTTAATTTTTAAAAGATAAATTTAAAATAAAAACTTGTGTGAAGAACAGAGGTTTTAAAAAGCTGTTTTCTATTCTACATAATAAAATTGCCTGATGTTAGTCGAAACTTTCCCTAAGGCCTAATAATTGCATTTGCAAAGTCTTATTATGTCACATGGAAGGCGAATATCTTTGGTTTCTTTGTTCAGCTCTAGCATATGGCCCATGCTCATTGATATCTTCGGCTCTGGTATAATTGGCACTGAGAGCCCATCTCCACTCAAAGGCTCTGTCATACTGTCTTCATTGAAACAGCTTCCCCACCCCTCATTACATCCTCCCTTTGACCTCCCCTTAGCCCACAGTCCCCAATTATATTGATACTGTATTTGATTTCCAAAAATGACAGCAGAGTTCAACTTTTGGATTCAATCCGATGTCTGAATTTTTGTGGGTTTCAGCAGCTTGTTTTCATAAGGAATATGGTTTTGCTAATCTCCCGTCTGCGGAGAAGCACTTTATGGAAATTTTGAGTAAGGGGAACCTCATATTTGAATATGTCGTATCTGTTTTAGCAGGAGAAAAAGAGACCCTTCATTACAAATCAACATGCAGCTTTATGTTCCCATTTTGTGCTAAGAGGCTATAACATGGGAATGCTCAGAGCCTCGTTCTCAGAGAACCATAGGGCAGTGGCACTCAGTCTGGCATAGACCAAGGTAACACCAGTGCCCACCAGTCAAGGAGTCATGCCTGTAAATTGTCAATCCACCACCGGAGAGGGATGTGATCCGTCCATCAGTCTTCCCTCATGTGGCATCCTTTACGATTCAATGAACAGATAGCCACCAGAGTGGGGTACAGGCTGTAGGAAGGAAAAGTTAAATGGACCCTCTGGGGAGACTCTTATCAATTAGCTTTTGCCGTATAACGAACCACCTCAAAACTTGGTGGTTTAAAGCAACAACCCTTTATTTAGCTTTTGACTCTATGGACTGGCAGTTGGGCTGAGCTCAGCTGCTCCTCTGGGTGGTCTCATGGTCTCGGCGGGATCCCTCTTGTGTCTGTGGTCCGCTGCATGCTGGCTAGCTGATGGCTACTGCTCATCAGCCATGTAGATGAGAAAGCACGTTGATTCAATGTAGTCCCAGAACAAGACAAATTTAGGTTGGGCCTTGAGTAAAGGTCTATGGCCCAGTCGAAAATGATGGTGCATAAAGTCAGTTAGATCATCCTGTTGGACCTTGGGCCTCACCACTGACCATTGCCCAGCACGTGCCTAGTGGTGTCATCGTTGTCCAGAGCCCTGGGGTAGTGTCTCACAGACTCACGGGTGGGTCTGATTATGGAGCCATAGAAATAACTTTCTGATGAGCCAATACAGCTCTCTCCAGAGGCGAAGCCTTGGTAAGTAGTGAGTTTCCCATCACTGAAAGTATTCGAGTAGACCCCGAGATCCCATGATTGTCCCCAGGTGCTAGCAGAGGTTCAAAACAAGGAACGCATCGCCACCAGAGGCATCTGGACTCTGTTCCCAAAGAGCCGGATTCCAGCTGATGAACTAGACCCTCTCAGACCTGTCTCAAACATCCGGGGACTGATCGATGATGGAGATGCCAGGCCACACGGAGCTGAACAGCTCCCCTGACACAGGAAGCCTCGACGCTTCTTCCAGCCTCCCCCGCCCCAACCGCACCGCGCTCGCTCACCCAGCCCTCTGCCTGCGCGCCACTCTGACTGCTTGTGCCGGCACAGTCCCTGACCCCGCTGCTGGTCCTGCCACCCTGACCATGCCCACCTCGCTCTGCATCCTTCTTCACCATCCCGGACAGAGACAAGCTGTGAACAATGAGATACATGTTTTTAAACAGCTAAAACTTGGAAACAATAGAGAATCCACTGCAGCTGTGAAATATGTTGTAAACATGGGGACGTGTTCTTGGCCTGTTACTATGAAATGAAAACGAAAAGCAGTTTCAAGAAAAGCACGAAGCGCATGCATGATCCCCAATCTCGGTTCTGTGGGTTTTACTTAAGACTGTACAGATGCTTACCCAGATGTCAACTGGGGTGTCCCTGCCCCGTTAGACTCAAGCCAAAGTCCATGCCTAGTGGGTCTCAAAGTCCACCCCGAGGTTTCTGTGAATTCCCCAGGGCTTTTATGTCTGGGCAACTCTGCCTTCGGGTTTCTACTTCCTGTTGTCTCCGTTCCATTTGGTAGTGACCCAGATATGACCCAGATATGAATAAAGCATGGCTCCTTCTCCCAGTCCCGATCCCCCACCCCCTGCTGAAAACGAATGCTCACAAAGCATTCGTGAATGTTGTGTGAAGATGTGGAGAGTTGGGGGTCGGGGGAGAAGGCTTTACGTGACAACAGAAGAAAACGACTTTGAAGTGAGATTAGACATTCTCGTTACTCAAATGTGTGCGGTCACCCATTTCAGGGGGAAGTCCCACTGACCCTTCACCGCTGTCATTCTCTGCCCCACAGCAGTGCCCGGGTTCATCCCCCGATCTCCCTACCCCATTCCTTTCTCTGCTCTCACGTCCTCTTCTCTGACCTTCCGCCTCAAAACGAACTGTGCTGACGCTCATGTCACGTGGGAAGCAAAGCGACATCTCATTTCACTGGGCTTCAGCTCCTGCCAACCCTCGACGCCTACACAGATTATACCAAGCCCTTTGCCCAAGCAAGGACGTTCCTCCCCCAAAGGAATCCGGGTGCCCGTCTCATGAATAAGCCCGGGCTTGTCTGTTGGAGGGTGAAGGACTGCAGAGAGGCTGCAGCCGACGGCCGGAGCGCTCGGCCCGGGCCCGTGGTTCCGGCTCTCTGGCATGACGTGCGTGATCTGCGAAACGAGGGCGTTAGGTTGGCTCGTGCCCCCCCGCAGGAGGCCAGTGGCTCCCTGGTGTCCAGACCGGCTGCAGGGGTGCCAGGCTTTGGATTCTCTCAGCTCTTGAGGCGGCCAGCTGGGGCCGGGGCAGGGAATGAGACCACGGCAGCCTTGTCCGCGTCCCAAGTCAGAGGCTGTCGAAAGGTGATCACGCGTGTGCCAAGATGTGAAACGTGTGGGAGGCCGTGCTAGCACGAGAGCCCTAGTCCCTCCCAGTCGTGACAGCCCCGTGACAGAGGCTGACACCTGAGTGACGGAAGCCTCGTTTGTGAGTGGGGGATCATTTGTTATTGGTGGGGGTGGTGAATCCTAAACAACCTCTTATTAAAGTTAGAACTGATGGCGTGAGCTCACTTTACTCGTTTATTTGAACGCTTATTGGGTGCCAATGCAGAGAGTCCTGACGCAGGGGAAAGAGTTTGGGTTTGGATCCAGCTCTGCCGGGGTAGCAGTCAGAGTCGAGTCCCAGTTCTATCAACAAAGAGAATTTAACTCAACGTGACAAGGTAGCGACTGCAGGAGGCAGTTATTACCCTCAAGGTGGGTTGGGGGCGGGACACAGAAGAGACGTTGGAATTCTTAAAACGGATGTTGGAATTCTTGGAAGGGAGCTTCACAGAAGGGGCCTCGGGGTTCGGTAGGAGGGGCCTCCCGGGGCCGGTGTCCCCGGCTGGTGTCCCCCGGGGCCGGTGTCCCCGGGGCTGGTGTCCCCCGGGGCAGTGTCCCCCGGGGCTAGCTCTGAGATGGGAAAACTGCCAACTGGATCCCACTGCCTGCGGTTGGTGGACACGCTCCCAGAAACAGGAAACGGATGGGAAGGGGCGAGCGGTCCTTCCTGCTTCTTCCTCGGCCTCTGTCCCCCAGGGCACAACCTCCCAAGTTGCAGCTGGCAAAGCACAAAGGGGGGGGGTGCAGAGTCCCCCAGCAGCTGACTGTCGTGGGCGAGGGGCTGAGAGACCGAGGCCGGCCCGGCCTCACACCAGCAGAGGACCTGGGCGTGCCAGTCTTGCCTCTGACCTCTGGGGCATGAGAGCCGGTGACCTCTAAGTTCCTTCTAAGTTCTTCACATTCGACAAGCCTGGATGCGTCACATCAACTTTCTAGGTGGCCTCAGAGGTGGGGGAGGGAAGAGGACGGGGTGGGGGGGCGAAGGGGAGAGTGTGAAGGAAGAGCTGTCACTTCACTCAAACGCGCAGCAGCCAGGTCCTCGGGACTCCTGGACGTCCCGTCAGAGCAGAAAGCAGGCAACGTCTCTTAATTAATCCCTTTCCCAGGCTACGGCTGTTTGTTTGTGTTGAAAACAAGAACATGATAACAAGAGCTATAAGTAGCTCTGTGCTCAGCTGTGCGAGGCAGCGAGAACTGAACTGGCCACTGGAGGGAGAAGCTGAGGTCTCTGCCTGCCTAGGATGAGGGCTGGGGCCATCTCCAGACCAGCAACTGGCTGAGGTCACTGAGTTTGTCAAAGACCCAAAGGACAGCAGCAGACTCAGGTGACCCTGAGCTCACCTTCAATGAGCCATCATTATCTGGACTCCTCTGCTCAGTGCCTCCCACATCCTTGGCTGATATGGGACCTGACTGGCTGGCACCTGCTGTGGCCGGAGGGCGATGTCACGGCAGGATAGCTGGGTCTCTGTCATCTGACCCTGCTGGTCTGGTCTTGTCTGAAGGCCACTCTGGAGCCTGTGGAGGCCTGGTCGGGGGAGGGAGCCCGACCGCTGGAAGCAAACCCGTCTGAGGCTAGTTCTGGTCTCAGCCTTGCTTGCTGTGAGACGATGGGTGAATCTTTCCCCCCTCTAGGCCTCAGTTCCTCTTCTGCGAAAGGGAGGGTCAGAAAGATGATCTCCAAGATCCCCCGAGCACTCGCGACCCCAATTACTCAATGTGGGAGAAAGATCCAAATTTATTAAGTCTTTAAAACAGATAGATACATTTCTATCACACACAAGAAAGTTTTTACAATCGAGAAAAGAAAACCCCGAAGAGAAAACTCGGTGTGACTGATATATCAACAAATCCCAGGCGGCTGTTCTCACGGGACGGTGGGAGGTGCGTTGCAAAACCTCGGAGGCTCCGTGTTATCGATGAAACAGGGCCTGTGGGATCTTGCCTCTATTCCCCAGCTCCCTGCACCCCCGCCCCCAGCCCAACACCCGGCACGGAAACAGGGCATCAGCCTGGCCTGGAGATCAAAGTCGGTTCTGAGCCGTGTCTTCCACCCACGGGCAGCTTCTGTACGGTTTCGCTGGTTGTCACGTTTCCATGCCCCAACACTTTCAGACTCAGTCCTAGGCCCCCTTTCCTCAGTTAGGGCCATGCTTCTGGCTGCCCAGGTCGCCTGGGCTGGCCCAGCCACGACGGTCAATCACCCCAAAATAGACCCGCTACCTGATTCCCATCTGTGTGAGGGGGAGCCCGTCGTCTGGTCCCCTCCAAACCATCTGTACTTGCCAACTGCTAGAAAACCCATGCTCTTTGACAGCTCTAAATGCCCCAGAGACAAAGGCGGCCGGTTACCTCTGAACCCTTTACGACACCTTCCAAGGCGGCCGCATCGCACCTCTCATCCCATGCAGGCTCTGGGGTGCGCCCGGCTCTGTCTTTCCTCTGACTCTCTGCTGGTCTGCGGCCGCACTGCTTACTCGCTCTGGGCTTCAGTTGTTCATTCATAAAAAAAGAAACTAGCTACCCCCATAGCTCGGCTGTAAGTATTCAAAAGAACATAGAAAAAGAGCTTGATATTTATGGAATGGCTAAACATGTGAATTCATACATCAAGGACCGTCCTGGTTTACACTCAGGACCTTTTGTGGCTATGATGATGTAACACCAGCCCACCAGCTGAAAATAACGTTCTCTCAAACGACTGTCTTTCAAAGTGAATTTTATATTTTAATCTACAGGAGATGAGGTTGAGATTTAGCTGGCTGTTTAGACTCGGTACATAGAAAAGTGGGTAAAAGAAACCTTCGTAAATTCAGTCTTGTTTGTGGCAAGGTAGCCTGAATTAATTAGAAGCCTAAAGCATGAATCATTTTTGAAGAGCGGTTTCATTTCCCTAAAAAGCCCACTGCCAATAATACTATAATAGTCAACAGTTTATCTAGTGCTTAATCTCTTCCAAGAGCTTTATAGCAGTTAACTCACCACAGCCACGTGATTCCCACTTACGAGATAACAAAACTGAGCACGGAGAAGTTAAAGAAATCGCCAGGTTATGCATCAGGCCAGTGGAGTCGGCGCCTTCACTGTGGCACCAGCCCTGGGGTCTGGTGCATAATCACGGCCCCGTCCTCTGAAGGACACGTACAGCTGAGCCACGTACAGGCGCGTTTTGCCACCTGGGGCGGGGGGGCGGGAATAGAAGCCTGGTCAGTGGCTCGGTGTCCAGCTGGGAGGAAGGCCGCATGAAGACGGGGAAGCTGATCGGCCGCCGACACGTGTGGACAGCGGTAAGTGTGGAGGCGAGTGTCGGGGCCTCGCGGAGAGGGGGCCACGGCTAAGGAAGGTGGGTGCTGTGAACACAGTGCCCGGATCCGGGCAACCTACCACAGTGAGAGACAGAGCACTAGCTCCTGAAATGGGGGCTGAAAAGCCCGAATGTTCATGTGCTGTCTCCTCCAGCGGAAGTGACAGCTTCTCTGGTGGCCAGTGGTGGCCAGGGCAGCAGTGGCAGGATAGGTGACGCCCACAGCCTCCAGTAGCATGGTCGTGGGCCAGGGGCCAGGGGCCAGCAGTGGCAGTAACAGTGAGGCTGTGAGTCGACAGGGTGGTTCGCGGAGGGAATCCATTCTGCCAAAACGCTCACGAGGGAAAACTGAATACTGAACATTCCCCACCTTCGAAGTCCTGTGGGTCTCTGCCAGTCTGGCTGGCCACCCTCTCTCTCTCCCTCCTTCTCCTCTCCCCTCAGGAGCGAGCCCCCACTACAGCCCTTTCTGTCGGGGCCTTGGGGCCTTCGCTATGTTTGCCCACCTGTTACAGATTTGCCTGGGGCCTCTTTCTGTTCTCGAATGGTTCATCCAAGATATTCTGCTTAAAGGTTCTCTTCCCTAGAAAAGTCCTCCTGTCATTTGGGGGCGGGGAGGGGGTGAGGCTGGGGGTGGGGAAGGGGAAGCAAATGCTCTTGTTTCTCCTCCTTCCCATCCTTAATTGTACAGAAACGTGGTGTGAATCAACACAAAAGCAACAGTTTTCAAACGTTTTTCTTTGCTAGTAGAACTTTTTTTTTCAAAAAAATCTCCATGCAGATCCCCAAGGTGTGAAACATTTAAAAATTTTAAAACTTGAAATGAAATGCACATAATGTAAAATTAACTATCCTGACGCGAGCAATTCAGTGGCGTTTAATAGACTCACAATGTCGTGCAGCCGCCACCTGTAAATAAAACCCCGAGCCCATCAAGAAGTCGCTCCCCGTTTCCCCAGCCCCCGGCAGCCATCGGTCTGATTTCTGTCTCTGGATTTGCCTATTCTGGACATTTCATATCAATGGAATTACACGCTAGCTGACCTTTTGTGTCTGGTTTCCTTCACTTAGCATGACATTTTTGAGGTTCACGTGAGTGGTAGCACGTGTCAGGGCTGTATTCCTTTTTTAGGGCTGAATAATATTCCACGGTGCGGTTAGACACAATTTGCTTATCCATTCATCTGTTGAAACACATTTCTGCTCTGTTCAGAACCAGAAGTGGGACACTGAGCGGCCCCCCACCCTTCACACCCAGCTTGCACCTCCAACAGCGCCTGACACTCCCCTGAGCTTGGTGAGAAACCCTTTGCTGAAACACTAATTTGTTTCCTGGGAGGGGTCGCACCTTGGGGCAGGGTAAGGGGCTTGTAGAAGCTTCCATTTGAAAGAAGGGCAGTGCCACTACAAAAAGAGAAAAGAAAAGGAAAGAAAGAAACTGTATTCATGCAAAAGAGTGGCTGATGTAATAGGAATCTTGGGAGGTGGAAGGTTGCTGGGCAAAGGGTCTTTGAGCTGCTGCCCTTGGGTCCCGCCCAAGGGCCTCAGGGTGTCCTCTGGGCAGGTGGGCAGGTCTGCCCCTCAGCAATGAGACCGAGCCTGCTGCTTTTATGACTTCACTTGCTGAAGGGCAGCCACGCCTCTGTAAGTACATTCTGCCCGCTCCATGCCATAAACAGGTGCCAGACTGTGGGCGTCACCTTCCACAAGTTTTCTTTGTCTTTCCGCATTATTTACAGTGGAAATTTCCCAGGTGCCAATGGAAACCCTCTGAGCATTTGGGTCCTTTCTAGAAAGAAAGATTTGTCCCCTGCTCTACTGCGCCCTGCTGCCTGTGCGGACCGTCCTGCTCCCTGAGGTGCGGCCAATCAGATCACGGGGCCGGTTTTAGTTGGGGTAAGCCCTCTCTGAAAGGAGCCCGCTCCTGTAATAATGGAGAAAATCCTCTCTGTGAAAGGCCCTGGACGCAGTGGGCTGGGAAGTGCTGATGGCTCGTTTGTGTAATCACAGCGGCTCTGCTCAGCCGGGGGTGCCGCTGCCCAGGTATGAAGCACAGCTGGTTTGTGTCAGTGTTGGGGGTGGAGACAGCTGCTCGTTCAGCTGGCCGAGGTGGGTCAGCGCCTCTGCTCAGACCTCACCTGCTTCTGAATGGGGAAGCAGCGAAAGTTCACCTGCCGAGAAGCAGACTCTTCCGTGGGCTGCAGCCTCCAAACTCACAGACCTTCCCGGATGTAAGTAGACGGCAAAGCTGTCTGTCCTTGCCTTGCTGCTGGGACAGCCCGAGGGGGTGGCAGTTCTCGAGGTCACCAGGAGAGAGTTAGACACAGCCAGGCCTTCCCTCTGTGGTTCTGAAATTCACATTGAGCCGGGAGTCATTTTGCCATGTTCTTTAGTCTATTGACCTGTTTTAAAAGGTGGTTCAGATGTTCTGATTGTCAATAAAATTGTTGAATTCGATTGGGTGAATGAGTTTCAAAAATTAATATTACAATGAACCATACGAATTTCCAACTGCCAGTGGTTTAACCTGGTTGGTACAAGGAAGTTACTATAATTGATGGGGTGTAAGGATTGTAACATTCAATTTTATTTCCTAATGAGGCATAGTTTTCCAAGTGAACACAAATGAAGATTTTTACCTTCTATCAGTGAGCATATAATTTTTTCTGTTCATCTTATAAACAGCAAATGGCAAGAAGGGATTAAGGAATTGTACGTGTCCTTTTGATTAAAGGGTTTGAAGTGAGAGAATTGGTCACTACAGTGATGTCATTCAATTTTTTCCCAGCTTGGGGATATTTTAAGTTTCCCCAATCAAAATACTTATATATGTATTTTTTTTATTGACAAAGCACATGGCAGCTACTCAGTTAATGTTAGTTGAATGGATAAGCAAATCAATAGACATATTTATTTTATTTTTTTTTTGAGATGCTATTCTATTTATTTTTAATTGAAGAAATGATTTAAATTTTTCACCCCTGTTTACTCCCCACCCCACCCCCACCACAACTCGTCTATAGTCCATGTCCATGAGTCTCTGTTTGTCCTGTTAGTTTGTTGCTTTTAGGTTTATATCCCACATATAAGTGATATCATGGGATTTTCAACTTTTTCTGTCTGGCTTATTTCGCTTAGCATGATTATCTTGCGTTCCATCCACGTTGTTGCAAAGGGCAGTATTTCATCTCTTCTATGGCTGAGTCATATTCCATTGTATGTATGTGCCACAGCTTCTTTAGCCAATCCTCTCTCGTAGACGTTTTCTGAGGAAATACGTGATGACAGTGAAACCGCCAAGGAGAAACCTCGAATGGGAAGACAGGAGAGTTCTGAGTCCCTTTGGGTCCTCTTAAACCGGCCTTGGGCCAGCCCCTGCCTTCTCCAGCCTGCTTCCCCAGTGGGTTAGACGGGGAATCTCTAAGGTCTAAAAGTCGATGGCTTTTAAAGTTCTCTGTGACTTCGTTTCTCCACCTAGAAGAAGCGAAGGTAATAATAGTTCCAGTCCCCCTTACGTTATGGGTCTCATGGAAGTCACCGGATAATGCTAGATGTCCTGCGTTTCTCTGGATTGTGTACGAAGTATCCTCATGACGATGATGACTGATAAACACTGTCCCTAACGGAGCCCGTGAAACGGTTCTAGTTCCCGGCCGCATGCCGCTTCACGTGACAACTTATTCCTCGTCTGGCCCCCACTCCCCATTTTCCTCAGCGAGAAACCATCTCGCCTCCCCCAAAATATGTACAGAAGTGAAACTGATTTGAGGAAACAAGTGTTTAGAGTAAAAAATATAAAAACCATATGTTGTTGACGAGAAGTGGATTTCACGCCTCCTAACGTTCGACACCGAGGCCTGCTGTCACCGACGGTGGGACACCAGCCACCCTGCTCTCCCAAACTGCACACAATCGGAAGCAGAAAACGTCCCGACCGCAGCCTCCACCGGCACCCTGGGCGAACGACCCCCTTGTCACTCGTTTGTGTATACACGTGTCTGTGTACATTGGCGGGAACCCAGAGACGCGTAACAAACTCGTTTTTCAGAAGTGTCTGCCAACCCCGGGGTGGGGAATAAAAACACCAGCCTGTGACTGGGAAAGAGTCTGGGTGGTACTTCACGAAAGAAAACCCTTCCAAAGCAATTTTCCATGATGTGACTGCCGAGATAAACATTTCCCCTCATCTGGCTGTTGAGAGTCTGGGTTGCCAAGCAGACAGAAAAAGCCTCAGACCGTCAGTTTCACAGATGTGAATACCCTTCTGTTTCTTCCAGTTGCCTCTGGTAAAATCCCAAGGGACGCGGGGCACTCCGAATCGCCATGGGCAATGAGAACAGCACCTCGGACCACCAGGTGGGTATCAGGGAGCTTCTCTCACAACATGCTGGGCAATCTAGACTTTCCAGAATCTCCTCTCCAACCAGGAGAGGAAGCTAAAACAGAAATCGTGCCTCCGTACCTGAGGGCATATGGGTATCTGTGTAGGCATTGTAAACTTGATTTTCAGGACGACCTTATGAAAGCTAGCCCTGATTTTATAAAACGTAAAACCTGTTTTTATTTTTGTTCTGTGCTTTCAAAATTGACATAATTTGAGAGTCCGGCACATTTTCCTGGGCCTCCTGCCCCACAATCAACTTACATGGGTGCAGCACAGGAGATTAAAATCAAACCTTTTCCACTCCTCCCAAAACGAATTATGGCGCTTTTAAAAGCGATTTTGAAATCTACCAGCGTTGAGCACAAGGTGAACTATCGTTTTCGTAGGTTTTTACAATTGAGGAGTGTACTCTTAACTGCCTAAGGGTGCATGAGGCTGGGATATTAATATATATTTAAATGTTATCATTATCCATTGTAAGTTTGAGAGTTTTAATCCGATGTCCTGACGAACAAAATCAAGGAGATACTCTCCCATTTATGTCGCATCCAGCGGAAATTGTGGATTAATGGTACTGCGTTCTTGGAATGAGAAAATTGGATGTAAAATCCAGCACAATGCAGTTCGCTCTCCCTCTGCCTTTGTCTTCCCTGCAACCCTTTCTCCAGCAGGAAAACAGGAGCATTAAAAGAAAAGTTGGCAAACCCCAGTCTTCAGGGGCAGGGGAGCAGTAACCGTGTTAAATGGGTGTGACACAGGAGGGTGGGGGGGACGGGGCAGACAGGAGGGTTCCTGTGTCAAGGACGCAGCCACTGTCCGCTCCAGCTGCCGCCAGGCGGGAAGGCGGGTCCCCTGTCCCAAGACCTTCCCAGTCCTTCAAGGGGAGTCAGAAGCCCATATTTATTTCTATGAAACCTTTAATTGTTTATAATGACACTTTTTATTTTGAGGCAATGGTAGATGTGCATGATGTTCTAAGAAATCGTCCCTTTCCCCCTCCCCTTTTGCCTATGTCCCCCACAAAGGTCACATCTTGTAAACTGTGGTGCCACAACCCAGATGCTGGCATTGATGAGGGTGAGACATGGGGCATTCCCATCACTGGGAGGGGCCCTCCTGCTGTGTCCTAGCCACGCGCACCTCCCTCTCAGCCCCCATTCCTACCCCCCAGCGACTTCTAATCTGTTCTCTATCTCTACAATGTTAACCTTCTGAGAATAATGTCACATAAATGGGATCGTATGGTGTGTGACCTTTGGGAAGTGGCTTTTTTCACTCAGCGTAATTTCCTCGAGATCCATCCAGGTTGCTGCGCGTGTGGATAGTTCATCCCGTTTTTATTGCTGAGTGGTAGTCATGCTAGAGACGCACCGTACGTCGTTCAGCTAGTCACTCATCGAGGGACATCTGGGTCGTTTCCAGTTTGGGGCTATTACACATAAAGGTGCGATGAACATTCATATATAGATTTTTTTTTTTATGAACATGTGTTTTCATTTCTCTGAGATAAATGCTCAAGAGTGCAATTGCTGGGTCGTATGGTAGTTGCCTGTTTTGTTTCACAAGGAACTGCCAAACTGTTTTCTAGAATCACTGTACCGTTTTACATCCCCCCCCCGCTCCGTGTATGAGTGATCCAATTTCCCCTGGCCATCGTGTGGTGCTGCCACTACTTGGTACTGCCATTCTGATGTGTGTGTCGTGACAGCTCATTGTGGCTATTTTAATTTGCATTTCCTGATAAGAGATGATGCTGAACATCTTTAATGTGCTTATTGCCATCCGCATATATATATTTTTTCATCTGTATATTTCCTTTGGTGAAGTATCTGTTCATGTTTTTGCCTGTTTTCTTATTTTTCCCCCATTTTCTAATTTTTTTTTTTTTTTTTACTGTTGAGTTTTTAGATTCTCGAGACGGTCTCGATACTTCTCCCTTGTCAGATTCTCCAATTCTCCCATCTTGTCTTTTCATCCTCTTAAAAGGGTCTTTTACAGAACAAAAATTTTGATGAGATACGGTTGATCAGTTTTTCCTTTTATAGATAGTGCTTTTGGTGCCGAATCTAAGAGTTCTTGTCTAGCCCTACAGCCTAAAATTTTTCCCTGTGGTTTTTTTTTCCCTAAAAATTGTATAGGCTTACATTTTATATTTAAATCCGTAATCCGTTTTGAGTTGGTTTTTGTGTGTGCGAGCTGTGAGATTTAGGTTGAGGTCCATTATTTTTTCGTGTTTGTGTTTTGCTGTGCTTTGCCTAGGAATGGCCCTTTCGCCAGATCATGTGTTGAAAACACCATCCTTCTTCCATCGAACTGCTTTTCTACCTTTGGCAAAATTAGTTGGTTATACTTATGTGAGTCTATTTCTGGATTCCTTTCTTTATTCCGTCGATCGATGTGTCTATTCTTCCGCCGACGCCAGGCAGCCTTGATTGCTGCTGCTGTGTACTAAGTCTTAAAATCAGGTAGGTTGATGTCCTTCCCCATTATTATTTTTCACAATCGCTTTAGCTATTCTGGGAACTATGGCTGGCTGTACATATACATGTTAGAAGAAGCTTCGTCTATGTCTACAAAATTCCTTCCAGGGATTTTGGTAGGAATCGTACTAAACCTATAGATCAACTTGGGGAGAACTGATGTCTTTCACCATGTTGAATCATCCAGCCCATGAACACATAGCGTGTCTCTCCGTTTATTTAGTTCTCTTCGATTTCTTTTGTCATCATTTCATAATCTTCAGTATATGTATCCTGCATATGTTTTAAGTTTACGCTTCAGTATTTCTATTCTCTGCAGTGGTTATAAACGGTATTATGTTTTTAATTTTGGTTTCCACCTGTTCATTGTTAATGTTTGTGTGTTGATCGTGTATCCTATGACCTCGCTGAACTCACTTGTTAGGTCCAGACCTCTCTTAAAAAATAGATTCTTTGGGATTTTCTATGTAGACAATCATGGTATTTGCAAATAGGGAGAGTTATATTTCTTCTCCTCAATTCTGTAGGCCTTCTATTTATGTTTCTTGCCTAATCACGGTGGCTAGGAATTCTGAGACTATGCTAATTAAGGGTCATCAGAATGGGCATCCTTGTCTTGTTCCCAGTCTTGGGGAGAACACTTTTTCACTTTTTCACTTTTAAGTAAGATATCAGCTGCAGGGATTTTTTTTTTTTGTAAATTCTCTTTATCAAGTTGAGGAAGTTCCTCTCTGTTTCTGGTTTGCCAAGGAGCTTTAGCATGAATGTGTACTAGGTATTTTCAAATGCTTTTTCTGTATCAATCAATGTAATCATACAATCTTTCTTTGGCCTGTTGGTATGATAGATTACACTGATTAATTTTTGAGTGTGAACTATTCTTGCATACCTGGAATAAATCCCACTTGGTGCAAAATTATTTTTAAACATTGTTAGATTTGATTTGTTAAAATTTTGTTGAGAATTTTTGTGTTTAGATTCATGAGAAATGTTGCTGTGTGGTTTAATTTTTTTGTCTGGTGTTGGTATCAGGGTGATACTGGTCTCATAAAATGGGTTAGGAAATGCTCTCTCCTCTTCTATTTTCTTCTGGAAGAGATCGTATAAAGAAATCTTACAACTTTTAAAATGTCAGCAATTTAAATAATTTTTAAACACTCTGTGTGCAAAATATATATATATATATAATCAGGACATGAGCCAACCCCAGCCAGTAGGAATATATATAATATTATATATTATATATTATATATATTCCTACTGGCTGGGGTTGGCTCATGTCCTGATTCTTTGTAACTTCTACTTAAAGGAATGTTCCATCTCGTGTTTTAGAGTGGCAAAGGGCATGGCCATTGGTTGAGTGCCTTCCATGTGCAGACACAGTACAGGGCACTAGACTCGTATTCTGGCCTTTATTCCTGCTCATTAACAAACCAAGCAGCTCAAGTTCAACACCTTCCCTAAGGACTTACAGATATGTTTGGGCCTCAACCCCTCTGCAGGCCCCACTGTTGGCTACAAACAGGGGAGAGCACTGATTTTGCCCTCCCAGAGAACATTTGGCGGTTTCTGAAGATATTTTTGTGCCATAGCTCCAGGGTGGAGATGTTACCGGTACCTAGTTGGTTGAGGTCAGAGATGCTGCTAAATGTTCTCACTGCACAATACTTATCCATCCCTAAATGTCAAGGTGCTCAGATTAAGAAACCCCAGAATAGAGGAACATTTTTCTTACCTGCTTTAGAACTCCTAGGGGCAGTGGGTAAATTTCTCAATCTAAGGTGAATTTCTACCTGAATACAGACAAAGTTTAAAGTAGCTTACATTTTTCTCTCTATTATATTTATTAAATCGTGCTGTCCAGAATCGAAGACTGGTTTATTTAGGGTAGACTCATAGAAATGGAATTGCTGCATCAAATGAAGGGTAAATATTTTTGAAAGGCTCTTGCTTTATACCTATTCCTATACCTATACCTAGTCCCCAAATGCTTTTCTAAACGGTGCTGCTAAATTCATGAGGGTACGAGGGCCCTTCTCCCTGTATCCGTGCAAGCAATGAATATTTTAGTTGTTTCCAATATTTGCTGATTAGAAAAGTAAAAATGCTCGAAGCCTTAAAAAACCCTCATTTTTCACCTATTCCCCCACTTCTTACCTCCTGCCAGCTGCCAGCCTTATCACCCTCCTCGTCCCTGCCCTCCTGGTGCAGACAAGAGGTTTACTCAGCACTCCATGTTTGCACATCCCCGACTTCAGCAGGCTTGACTTGCTGGGCATCATGGGGTTGCCTTTAGGATCCCAGGTTCAGAGCAAGGTCTTCCTTCCACAGAGAAATGAGTGGAATGAAGCGCGGGTATGTTTGGCTGAGGACTCAGGGGTGTCCCATGGGGCTGGGGCTCTAGAACCATCTTTTCATTGTCTCATGGATCTCTACCTTGATGCCCCCTAGTCATCCCAAGTTCCTCAAACCTGAACTCAGCTTCGTTCCCTGACCCTCTCCTCCTCCTGTGTCCGCCCTCCTGGGGAGCCATGATCTACCCCACCATCCAAGGCAGAAATCTGGGCTTACCTCCGACTCCCCCTACTCCCATTCTCCACATTGGATAAATCACTCTATGATTTAGTAATTAATAAACTGACGAATGGTGTAGCCAGTTAGCCTTCTGACTTTCTGTTTAATTAGGACTATGTTTTGGTTGGGAGAGACAGAAGCCCATCTCCAATGACAATAAGCAGAAAAGGCTTGTTTGGCTTGTAGAAATAAGAAGCCCACAGCGAGGGTCACGCACCATTAGTCACTGAGTCCAGGGGTTCCAAAGATGATGCTGGAGATTCTCTTCTCTGGAACGTGTCCTGCTTCCTCCATGACGCCTTAGTGCTCAGAGAGGGGCCCCCAGCCCCACCGACAGCTCCTGCCTTCCACGCTCCTTCCAGCCGACGATCCAGCCTGCTGGTCAGCCTCCTCTAAGGAACCAGACTGGCCGCGATTGTGTCCGGTGCCTTCCCTGGGATCAGTCACTGTGTCCTGGAATATGGGACACAGAGATCAGCCAGTCAAGCACCCACCCGTGCAGGAGAACGGGGCCGGACTGATAACTGCCCATCAATAACATCACGAAACACTTTCTCAAAAGACAAAAACGTAGCATGTATTCATTGTGTTATTTTTGTCTAATAGTTTTTCTCCTCTCCTTCCCTACCGTCGCACCCCTATCACCTCACACCCAGATCACGGCAAACACCCCCAAACTAGTTTCTCTGTCTCCACACTCCGCCACGCCCCTTCTCAACCCCCAGTCCTCTCTGTGAAGACACACTTCCGTGGGTCCCTGCATGCTCCTTACAAATCAAATCTTAGAAATATGAGTCTGAAGGACTCGTATTTTCACAGACTAAGGACCAGGCACCAAAGTCCAGCATGTCACCAGGGCAAAGGATGAGGGACAGGCCTGCCCAGGCGGGCTCTTGCTTTCTTTGTGCACCCTCCTCTGTTGTCTGATTTCCCCGGTGGCCTTGGGCAGGGTGGGAGCACACCCAGCAGGTTAGGCCTGGGAATAGAAACTGCCAAAACTGTCACCGTGTTCCTAGGATCCTGTTCACTGTGGCCTGTCCTAACGGCGAGACCCCTTTGCTTTCAGCAAGAGGACTCCGGCCTGCACAACGTTATCCTGTGGCCTCCAAACCCTGGGCCTCCGCAGGTACTGGGAAGTGTGCTGTGCTCTGCATGGTCTGCTTTTCAGCCCCCTTCCCGACGCCCAGACGGCGGCAGACTTTTGGTGTGGCGTGTTCGTTTGTATTTTTAGGGTTTCCCTCCTCCTCCTTTCATTGCCTCCTCCCGTCCACCTTAAATAAGTTGAAAAACACAGTCGAATCTGCAGTACACGTTCAGGTTTACAAAAATAACATTTCGGTGTGGCTACCCAAGAACCGGCCAGGTTGATATGCTGTGAGATGCTGAGCGAGGCTTTTCTCAAGGTAAGGCAGATGTGGGAGCCCGGGGGCCAGCGCTAACCCTTCCGAACTCTGCTGCTTTGATTTCCTTTGTCCTGGGGTGAGCCTGGGTACAGGGTGGTGGCCCCATCTTTGCTGGCGGGCAAACCGATTTGTCGTAAAAAAGGTTGAATTCAGGATCATCTGTGAGTGTCATTACGGACCAGCACAGCTGTTGGAGTCCCATAGCTTGACCTCTGCCCAAAGTGTTCACCGTTGACCGGGGAGGAAGGGAGACTGGGGGCTGGGGGGTGTGCGCCCTCTCTATCCTGAAGAGGTCGCCGAGGTCGGTGTGTCTCGTGGAGGGGTCAGGACAGGCAGTGAGACGCTGCCGGCCCTGAAATCCTGTTGCACGCAGCCAGCTGCAATGTTAGTCACCCAGTGCCACGCACCTCGCTTTGTGCCAAGAGCCACTCACCATAACTGTGTGTCGTGCCAGGTGGGGACTAGACTCATCGGGGGATCACGTCATAAATTATATAAATGTCTAACCACTGTGCCGTACGCCTGAAACTAACGTAAAATCACACCGAATGTCAGCTGTAATTGAAAACGGAAAGAGCCACTTTGTCCCCGAGGGTGGCTGCCAGGTAGGTCCGCTTGGGGCTTGTGTCTCTGCATTTCACACCAAGCGGTGATGTTTGAGGCGGTGAAACAAGCGTCCGTGTAGAGCCTGGGGAAGCCTCCTACCCATGTGACGTCATCGGCTTCTCGCCCTTCTCCCGGGAGGTGGGCAGGCCCCGGCTCATCGCCCTGGTTTTCTAGACAAGAAACAGGCTTAGAAGATGAATCGCAGGTCATTTGGAGGAGCGAGCGTGATGACCTTGGTGTCTGGAGGGTCGGTCGCCAGGAGTGGCCGGGCCAGCGGTTTTCAAACCGGGTTCTTTTGTCCAACTTGGGGCTTTTCACAGCACTTTGCAGCAGAGCTGAAGGTCTCAGTGACAGACTTCCACGTCCTGAGGTGGCTGCGGGGTTTCCTGTACTTGAGGAAGAGTTATAATGGAGCTTTTTGTGGTTATTCTAAAACAACAACAACAACTTCTGAAAAGCAATCCATTGTCCGGATGTTTCTGTAGTTAGAGTCCCGGGAAAACAAAACAAAACAAAACAAAACATTTTCAATGATAGAAACGATGGTCAGCGCTGTAAAGCAAGAAGACAGGTGCAGAGACGCCTGAGCTGGCCCTGGGTGTCAGGGAAGGCTGTCCCCAGGAGCTGCAGGCTGAGCGGGACATGAATGGGGCGGGGAGGAATGAGCAGGTCACTGTCACTGTGCGCACCTCCCCCAGCCCGAGCCTCACAGGGGTGGCCTCCCTGATCCTGGCTCAGTGTCTGAGAAGCAGCCCGGGGCTGCGGTTCATTCCTGAAGGTGACCTCAGCCCTGGTGGCCTCAGGTTGTGGAGTTGGTTGACCTCCAAGGAACAGAGTGCCAAGGACGGGAGACCCTGTGCTGCCTGAGCTGTCTCTGGAATGTAGATCACCCAGAAGTGTGACTGAGCACGTTTCCGCAGGCCGAGGCCGGGGGTGGCTCTGGCCCCGTGTGATCATCATTTCGATGACACACAGAAGGAAGTACGTGCAGGTGTTGCTTAGGGCACCGAGTTTGACGTGGGGTCGTGTCTTAGATTCTGAGGAACCCAACATCACAACCGCATTAGACTAGTGCAGCATCTTCTAATCTCCTCCTGGCAGCGGGCGGGCGTCTGGGATGATTTAACCACGTTTAACGAGAAAGGAATAGAGGGAAGACACAACGGAACAGCGGGAACTCGATGTTTGTCAGAATGGAGGCCTCCTTCACTGTGATGTCGGATCTCCAGCCCAAAGGTGGGCGCTCAATTTCCTCGAATGATTATAAAGTTGTGTTCTGACTGTGTGGCTCCGGGTTTTAGCCGGATGCGTCTCCTGAAGAATCTGATTAACTTCTCTGGCGTTACTCTGAGAAAGCCATTGGGGCTCTTCGGGAATAAGTTTTGAATCCGTGTCTTCTTTGCAGTGATAATAACTCGCCGATACGAGCGTCGACCACGGTCTCGCCCTGTGCTACGCGCTTCTCGTGTATCATTTTACGTAACTTTCCAAGCAATACGATAATCACATGACCCTTATTTTCCAGATATGGTACTGGAGCGGTAGGGCCTGAAGTCTTATCGCTAAATAAGTGGTGAAGCGCGACTCTTAACCAAGGCGCATGGGTCCTGTACCCTCACTCTTGAGTCAGTCCTCATGCTGTGCAGCATGCAAATGAGCGGCTGTAGGGATTCTAGAGGGGGCATTTCAGGTATGATCCAGTAAAAATCACAGGACGTTACAGGCCAGCCTGATAAACCCGACTCTGAATACAGGGACTCTTCCATTTATACACCTCTTTTGTTTTTTTGTTTTTGTTTGTTTGTTGTTTGTTTGTTTGTTTGTTTTTTGCCATCCTGACAAAAGGCGATCCTGTCACCCACCGAGGCAGGCAGGCCGGGGATTGTGGCCCTTGTTTTGTAGACGGAGAAACGGTCTCCGAAAGGTGAAGTGACTTGGGTTTTCTGAACGGGTCCAACCCTCTGCAAATTACATTCTTCTAAAACATTAAACACAGGCATTAACCTCGGGCAGTTCTCTGAAGTCTCAGAGGTTTCCCTTTTCACGCAGACTGAGGACGTCAGACCACGTCCAGCTGGCCTGGCGAGGTTCCTGGGTCCTTTTAGGACAACTCCCACCATCTGACCCAGATGCTTGTGGGGAAGGGGAAGAGAGATCATTTCCTGAATGTGTGGCTCTCGTGCATGCACTATACTGTAAGTTACACGAGGATGGGAATCATGTCTTATTTTTCTAATTGAATTTTTATTTGAGAATATTTTCAGGTTTACAGCGAACTTGCAAAGATAGTACTTACTCTTCCCCCAGCTTCTCCCAAAGACAACATCTTCCACTATGTCTTTTTAATCTTCCATGCCACCCATAGCCCAGACTCAGCCCTTCCTCGACATGAGGCAGACTCTTCAAAACCCCACTGCAATCTCGGTTCTTCCGTTTTGAAATGGAAGAGTGGTGATTCAAACCCAGCTCTCTCCGACTCCAAAGCGTCTTCATTTTTCAGCCATATCACATCAGAAAACGCCCGTTGGGGGAAGCCTACAAGGTCACCCTGGTGGCCTTCCCCCTTGCTTCCATCTTTCATTTCCACTGGAGGTGAAGAAATGGTTGGGACGATCCAGCAGAACTGGTCTGCACATTTGCCTTCCCGCGACAGGGAAGCTGGGCGCCCGCACAGGACCTGTGTCCCTCCTCCATATTTGGAGGCCTGGCGAGTGCTTCTGAAATCTGATTCTGACGCCGCCGTGGGGATGACCTTTGGTCTACTTCCCAGCGTTCACCTGCAGTCCCGCAGCTACCAAGAAGTTCGTTCAAAGAGGGCAAGATGCTCCGGCCATGATTCAACCGTGTTAATTAAGCTCCCTATTGGCATGGCCGGTCTAGAGAGATGCAGTACATTTAAGAGGTGATGTCAGGAATTTTTTTGTTTTGTTTTGTTTTTAATGGTGAAACACTTTAGCTTTGGATGAAGTCTATTTTCCAGAACTGGCAAGTCGCCGTGACTGTTTGAAGATAGCTGTAACATAGACACAGGGCTCAGAGTATTCCAGAGCCAGAGAACGGCTGTGTGTTTACTCAAGCAGCTGGCAGCAAAGGGAAGATTTGAAGAAGCAGCCTGACAAGTCAGCTCGTCCTGTGGAGGATTGCCAATTTTTTTTTCCCCCAGCCGGCTCTTTGGGAGTGAAAGGGGTAATTTTAGAAATGCATGCTGTCTCGCAGTGATGCCTGTTGATGCAACAGACCCCTAGGGCTCCTGTAAGCAACAGGAGTGGGGTGGGGGCGCGAAGACACGGTGGGCGATACGGCCCAGGCGAGGGCCGCGAGGGCGGAGTGCGGTCTCCCCGTTTGCAGAAATGGCTGCCTCGCGAATGGGGGAATGATCTATTTCTCAAACATTCACCAGATATTTATGAAGCGCCTCTCTCCGCCAAGTGCTATTCTCGGCCTCGACTCTAGGCGCCCATTGCACGTTATTCATACATGTCCAGTTGTTTTAGTTATTTGGAGCACGGCAGGAAGATGGCAGGGGTCACGGGCAGCTGTTCCCACTGTCTGGCGAGGCAGCATAGATAGACGTCCGAAGCACGGGCTCCAGACCCGAACCCTGGATCCAACACCACTCCCAAGCTGTGTGGCCTTGGGCAAGTGGCTTAACCTCTCTGTGCTAAGCGATCGTGTGTGTGTGTGTGTGTGTGTGTGTGTGTGTGTACGTGTGTGTACGCAAAGCAGGGTTGTTGTCAGGATTGAATGAGTTTAAATATGTAAAGCACAAAAAAGCACAGCACTTGGCAACCAAGGATTATTTCTAGTCGTGTTTGCTGTTATTGTCACAGCGCGAGAAGCGCTGTGCAGGTGTGAGTGTTGTTGTTATTGTGGAGAGGGCACTGGACTTGGAGGCAGGCGACCCCGGCCGAGCCACTTCGCCCTCCGTTTCTCATCTGGAAAATGGGGAACGTTACTTCACCTGCCTGTTCAGCTCACAGGGGTTTGGTGGATGTCAGAGTGCTTTGAGGAGTGCAGTGTGTCACCCCTCCCCACCCCTCACCCCCTCCCCCTGGTGAATAGTGTGTTAGCTTTAGGCTTTATTCTAACTCATCCGCATATGTTTGTGTTGGAGGGGGCTTGTATTCTTGCAGATTAGCTTTCTGTTAGGAGGAGGGGTGGGGCTCAAAGGGGAGAAAGGTCTGCCCTTTTTTCTTCTTCCCAGATGAATCCCAGGCCCTTGTCACGTTCCCTTTGACTGAGGGAGTATAGCATGTGGTCCCTTTTCCCCCCTTTAGTTAAGCAGAGATCTGTCTCCTCACTCCATCTTGTCTGCATCTGTCTGGGTTGTGAGACGTGGCGATGTCTTTTCAGAATTACTTCACAGTAACCTTGATCGTGGAATAAAGGGCCGGGGATTTATCTGTTAAATTATTTGCAGAATAATTCACTGCAGATAACGTGGTGATTGAAAGGGAAGCCTGGCTGTAGAAGGTATTTGGAGCTGACGCTTGCAAGACAGTGAGTCACATAGGAATTGGGTTATGATTTAAAAACTCAGGACCTGGATATGAAACTGTCACTCACTCTGTATGTGATTCTTGAGTTACCACAGCAAACATTTTAAATCAAAGGTAGCGAGCGGTATTATACAGATGAAGAACCATCCTCAGACGAGTCAGGAACACTTTGGAGTTTGAAGTTACGGTGATTTAAAGTTTGTACTGTCTTGGTAGTGTCCTATACGGGTGAGTGTCATCCTGGATTCACAGATCAGGAGACTGAGGCCCAGAGGACAGGGCGTGGGCTTTGGTCACAAGGCGTGGTTCCGACCGCAGGGAGGTCAAGCCGGCCTGGCTCAGCGGTCCCTCCTAGGTGAGGTTCAGCCTCAGCTCTCTCTGCCTCCTTCGACACCTGTGCATTGCAGGGGTCGAACGGAGACGCCTTTTCCCGGCCCTGGGTCCATCCAGACTCTACTGCTGTGTGATCTTGACCAAAATACTTAACCTCTCAAAGCCTCAGCTCTAGGCGAGGACATAAATAAGGTTGTTGTGAAGATTCGGTGATATGGTTTATGGAAAGCTACTGGCCCAGTGCCTGGCACTTAGTAAGTGCTCAGTAAACAGAGGCTATTATTATTATGTTGTTGTTGTTGTTGTTGTTGTTGTTGTTGTTGTTATTTACCCCCACATTCTGTTCTAGCAAAAGTGAGAGGAGATTTTCTAACTGAGATGTATGGGCCGCTAAGAGTGGAGGCATCTTTTATATTTTACCTTTGGGCACAATTGAGTGAAAAGGGCAGCCAGCCACTCAGAGAAATGCACCAGACGGGGAAAGATCTCATCTGGGCATTTTTCTACCTGCGGGCTGCCCTCTTCCGTGATAGCTAGAAACAGGCTGCTAGGAACTCTGCATTCATACTCCACAGAACCGCCCCCCAGATCTTCAACCCTCTGGTCCTCTGGGGAGTCCTGTGGAAGGACCTGGCTTGACCCGCGTCTTACACGAACCCCGATGCGCAGGTGTATAGGATACCATGACTGGCACTTCCACGAGAACCTCAGGGATGAAGATTTGGGTGGAAGAATTCTTTAGAATAAGACAGATCTGCCCCCTGGGAAGGGTCTGTTTCCGGTTAGGGGCCAGCGCCTTTGGGAAGACAAAAGAAAAGACAACCCCGGCTTTGGGAAGCAGCTTGCAGTTTATAAAGCCCTTTCCTTCATCTCCGATCTGCCTATCACATTTAAATTTCGCTTTCAAACATCCCTTTCTGTCCTGTGATCTGAAGTTTTGACTGGACTTGAGTATATTTTTCATCTGGGTTTTAAAAATCAGCTAAGCAGCAGACAAGCTCATTGTGGGGGGTAAAAAAAAAGAAGGTCCCCAACTCTCGGAGTAGTTAGGACCTCCGATGGGTGGCCCTAAGTCGCCGAAGGCCCCCTTTGTCTTCCTCGGTTTCCTTGCTTCCCTTTTTCCTTTTCCTTCCTTCCTTCCTTTCTCTTTCTTTCTTTCTTTCTTTCTTTCTTTCTTTCTTTCTTTCTTTCTTTCTTTCTTTCTTTCTTTCTTTCTCTCTCTCTCTCTCTCTCTCTCTCTCTCTCTCTGTCTTTTTTTTCTTTCTTTTCTTTCTGTCTGTCTGTCTGTCTTTCTGTCTGTCTGTCTGTCTTTATTTTTTTCTTTTCTTTTTTTTTGTCAAGTTTCCAGCTGAATTCTGGTGTGAAAACCGCGATCGGGGGCAGGGGGAGGAACATGTGTTTTCCTCTCGGACTTGCCACAAACAAATTGGATACTTTGAGAGCGTCGATTAAATGTCCCCGCTTTCACCAGGGAGCAGATGACCCCGCACTGCGGTGCCCCCAGTGCGGGTTTCTTCCTGTGACAGTAATCCCACTCCACTGGAATCACCGAGGCAGCTGCGTTTCTTCCCCATCGCATGAGGGCAGGGGTCACGTGCTTTGCTCATCATTTTGCCTCCAGGCGGAGCTCCGTGCCAGCACGGGGCATGGGCTCGGGTGGATGCTAAGGCAAACGAACATCTTACTCCTTGAAATGCTGCGGGCCGTGGCCCGTTGATAAATATTTTTGTGTTTTCAGAGACTCCTATTTGATTTTCTTTCCAATTCTCTTTCTTCTGACGCAGAGGACTTCGTCGGCTCAGAGTCCAGGATCCCTGCCACCACTTGGGAACACGGAGAATACAAAAAAGAAGCCAGAGACGGCCAGGAGCACTGACCATGGGGACTTGCCCAGGTAGGCGCCAAGTTCAGAGGCCTGACACGGCCCACAGCGTGGCCAGCTCACTGCCTGCTCGGTGTTGGCTTTGCTTCATTTGCTTTGAAAATTTTACCCGAACACCTGTGACATGTTCTTCAGTGGCGAGAGGTTACAAACAGTGGTTCATAGACCTTTTGCCCAGATCTGCATGATCGGAAAATTAATGTTTTTCTGCCCAAAGATGAAATTAGTAATTATAGACTTCCATTCTGGCAATATCCCGGGTTGTTTATCTTTATCATCAGAACTTTAAAAAAGATCAAGGCTACCAAGGGGCCCATCAGGGCATCTTATCCGTGGCCAAGCTGGGGTCTGTTGTGGGGAAGAAAGAGACTTTCCTCTCCCTTCCTAAGTTCTTTTGGCTGGTCTAACAATTAAATCAACGTGAGACAGATTTACAAGAGAAGATAACCAAATTGAATTACAGATGTACACACAGAAACCCCCCGCACGTGAGAGGATCAGAGACCCCCACATACCTGAGAGGTTCAGAGATAGAAGGGTAGAATGAGTTACACAGATGGCATCCTGAGCTAAGGAATGAGGTGAGAGGCCTGGGCTTCTGAGGGGAAGAAGGTCATCGCAGGATGATAAGAAGCGCAGATGTTGGGTAATTAGATGTTTGCTCTGCCCTCTAGATCGGTCATAAAAAGTTATCCCTGGTAATAACTCTTGTTATGGGCAAAGCCCTCAATTTAAATTCTTCTAGGTTGTTAAGGGAGGGGTAGGGTAGGGGCAGACGTATCTCTTTAGCCCGAAGGGTCTTGATTGCCTTTAGCTCAAAATAATCCACATGCCAAACCGGCTCATCTTGGGAGGCCTGTTCTGAACCCCTTCACTGTAGGCACCACATGATCAGACAGGATTCATAAAACTTACTAAAGTGACCAACGCCCTTAGTCCCAGGGAGGCTGGTGGATAGAGTCCAGACTTCAATGAGGCCGCACTGTTGCAGTGGGACTGGTCAGTGGCTCCTCACTGACCCACGGTCAGGTCTGGATTTCCCCGCTGTGGCTGTTGGGAAGATGCCCCATAGATTCTTCCCCTGTGTTCAGCACCCACAGGTTTGGGGGCATTCACAGCAGAGGGCCCACAGATATGAACGTGAACGTCCAGTCCCCAGAAAGGACGTGGGCCAGGAACACTGGAGGCAATTAATAATTGCCAGCGCATTGAGCGCATGCTCTGGTTGGACAAACCCTCCTGAACTATTGTGGCCCAGCTTCCGGGAGGCAGAGTTACAGGCCCTCAAGGGATGAATGACTAGGAGCTCCAAGGAACAACAGACCGTGAAGGGTTGAGTCCCCAGGGCTTTGCAATAGCTTCTCATCTTAAGAGTTTAAGCAACATTTGCTACTTTGACTTTTAACTATGGAAGATCATGGGTAAGTAAGAGCTACCCCTCGTGGCAGGAATTTCCATATCCGGCGGGCATTTGCTGGGTGGCCCTGGCTGTGCCGTTTCCAGAGGAGACACTTTGAACCTCTCGGAACAAACGTCGGATTTCTTTAGGGAACTGGGGATCGGATGGGGAAGGATCGCAGGGTGTGCCTTGAGCAGCACCTTCGACCTCTGTTCCGCTTCCACAAACTTCATATCAGGTAACTGGACAGAGGTTTTAATATTTAGTTCTGACGAGACCAGATGACTGGTGCGAACTGAGCATGAAACGGATGGGCGGATTCACCTTTTCTGGAATTCTACACAGGGGACGTCACTGCTGGCCGAGACCCGAGGTCCAGCTGTTCCCTCCCCATCTTTGTGAGGTTCCGGGGTCTCTTAAGAGGCTTGGAAGTTGTGTGGGGCCTGTGTGTCACAGCTGGCCTGAAGAGCAAGGGCTCAAAGGTCTTTTGTTTCTTGTTCCTCAGCTTTAGTCAATTATTATTTTTCCCTCAAGAACTGCCTCTCGCCAGCATGCAAATTAAGCATAAAAGCGGTGCCTTCCTAGAGTGAGCGCAAAGGGGCAACTTCCTGCTCACAATTAAAAACATGATTCTCCTCCACAAATGTAAGAATGTGTATCGTGCCCGGCCCTGGGCTAACTAACTCAGGAACTGTGAGGAGGTGTCAGGGCTCCAGCTCTCCAGGGTGACGACGCATCTGTTGGGGAGTCAGGAGGTTTCTAGGAAGAGAGGATGAACACGGGGTTCCCCCATGAGCTATTTCACGGGGGCAGGCCACCCTAGCATCCACGGTAATGACGACAATAGCATTTAACGTTTATTTTGCAGATGGGCAGCAGATACTATGCCAAATGCTCTACATGCTCAAAATAAAATATTCGTTTCGTTCAACCGATTCATTTCGGATTCTGAGTCCTTGCTCTGCCAGGCTAGTAGGAATGCCCATGTCCGCCATCCTTGAGCCCCTGTCTCTCGACCCGGTTGGTATGTTAGGGCCATCACCCGTCTCCTCCCCCTCACCACTGAGATGCCCACTGGTCCAGCCCACGCCGTCCATCAGGCCCTGTGGCTGCCCTCCTGCCACACGTGGCACATGGGACTCTTTGGTAGGGCCAGGAACCCTATGGCCATTCATTCCCTTGGCTACTGGATGCTCACTCCCCGCCGTGCTCATTTCCTGTGCCCCACCCCCACCCGAGCCGGGGACTCGGTCAGGAAGCAGGAGGGACTCTCAGCCGTTCCCCACTTTCTAAGACTTTTTCCTGCTCTCTTCTCCTCATCCTCAAATTACATTCGCATTCTCCTCTTGCCTCATCGCCTCATCGTACAGCCAGCATTTTCTTTTCAAAGAATATATTACAGATTTTTACAAAAGATGGGAGGAGCCATTGACCTCAAAATGTTTCTGGTTTTGCTTGTGAAAACTCAAGAGAGAAAACACAGAAAGGACTGCGGTGGCTCCCGCCGAACCTGGGGTTGGGGGAGAATGTAGGCAGAAAGGCATGCGTCAATATTGCCAATGGCTGTCCCTCTGCACAGGCGCGATCGCCACTCTACAGATGGGATACCCAGGCTTGGGGTCCCTTCACCTGTGCTTACTGGTAGAAAGTCCATTGTTTCCCCCTTGGAGGCTCCTCCTTCTGAACTACGCAAGAATGGGGTTTGTTTAAGGACTCCTCAAAGAGGGGTAAATTCTTCATCCGAATAGGGCGTCCCATCAGTTCAACTGCCTTGCTTTCTGGTTGCCACACGGTGTCGCTGTTGTAACTTAGCCCTGCAATGGCCAAAGCCCGGTAGAGGTTGGGCGGTGCCTCCCGTGCCTATTCGTGCGCGTGATCCCACCCTCCTGGGACGACGCTTACCCCGCAGGATGTACCTCCAACTGCTGAGCATCGTGCACCCCCGGGCACAGCAGCCCTGGATACCTGAGTCTGGACTGATTCCAGGTCCACCGCCCATGGGGACCCCCTTTTCTTACAGGGTACTGACAACGGGCAGCCTTGTCCTTAGAAAAACCCCCCAAATCCAATGAGTGTTCTTATCCTGCCGACCTTCCCTAGCGATTGGAGTTATTAGGTTGCATCAGAGGAAATTGTAGGTAAACAGTTAAGGGATAGTAGCGATTCCTGTGCTTGAACTTAGCGCTTGCTCATTCTTCCTTGGAAGGCTACAGGCAGTATTTCAGAGATGACTGCCTTTTCTCAGGGAATGACCCTAAGTGACCCTTTGTCACTGAAGGCGGGGCGTAGAGTCTTGACCGTCATCCATCACTGCTCACCAGCAGGCAGGCATCAGGACCGCCTGCCAGGCCGGTTGAAACACAGCTTGCTGGGCCTCTCCCGAGATTCGGACTGGGCAGGCCTAGGGCAAGGCCTGAGAGTTAGCAGTTCTAACACGGTCCCGGGTGACATGGATGCCACTGGTCCGGGGACCAAGCTCGAGAACTGCTGTGTTATGCCGCACAGCCGGCGGGCGGGGACACAGGCTCAGAGCTGTTGGCGTTTAGAAGAAGCCTTCTCTGATGGCCATGGGACAAAGAGAGGGGAGTCTCCTGGCAAGGGTGGGGGGACTTAAACTAAAGCGGACAGTTCTAAGGCCATTCCAGGTAGGGGCAGAATTCCTGAGCCGGATTTCTCTATGGCTCAGCAGGAAGTGAGCCCAGGCCACATGGCGGATGTTCACGGAAAGCAAGCTTGGAGAAGTGGGGCCCGTTTGAGAACTTGGAGGTCAGGTGAGAGGTTGAGAGTTATCCCGTGGGGAACAGGAAGTGGGGAGATGCTCTGCAGGTGGGTTGTTTGTACCTAAACAAAGGCTTAGGCATGTGAGGAAAGAGCGCAGAGGTGAATTTAGGGGCTCACTGGTGGTGGGGGGAGGCTGGAAGGGCAGTAAGGGATGGCCTTGCATAGAGGGGTGGTGGCCAGGAAACAGTCCCCAGGCGGAACCCACGGACCCTGGTGAGTTTCAGTCATTTACACACGCTGTTCTCAGGTCAGTTCGTGGTCATGCTCTTACATCTGTGACTTCGTGACTCTGTTTGAGAGCGAGGGGCCAGGTCGGGGTGGGGCAAAGGATGGTAAATGAACCCAGACAGGCAGTGTTTTCCAGTCTCCCAGGTCATACGACGTACCCGGCTCTCGGTTAAGTGTACAGATGGCTAGGCTCCATCAGCACTAGGTGTGAAGCCTGATAGCTGTGTGTTTCATAAGAACCCTGGGGGATTCTCATGAACAGGGAGACCTGTGACATGGTGACCTTTCGTCAGGTCTACCTTATCTCTAGTGAAAATACTCTATTTCCAGACCTCCTCCCTTCAAGAGTCTGGCCCAGCAGATCTGAGGTGAGATGCAAGAGTCTATTTGTAATAAGAAGCCCACGTGATTCTTAGGATAAAGTTTGGGAAACACTGTCCCGGGGTTACACTCAAGCCAATAACGGTAGCTAACTTGTTTTTCCTTCTGTGCATTTTTAAATCAAGGCTCAACTTCGGGGTAATTAACGTGCATCAAACCTCTGCCTCTTCACATCTCTCCTTAAGTTTTTTTTCTTTCAATAAATATCTACTGGGGATCCATTCTGGGCCTGACGCTGTGCCGGACACAGGGGACGTGTTGCCAGCAGGAGCCCGGGGGTCTCCGCTCTCGTGCGTAAGTAGGTTGTAGCGAGGAAGTCAGACACGGAGCAGAAGGAGGACAGGCACCTTGAGGTGTTGTGATAGGCACTTTGAGGTGATATCAGTGATAGGCAGTCACAGAGAAGGGAGCCGTGGGGATTGGACCCGTGGTCCTCAAAGTGAGCGGCCTCGTTAGAAATGCAGAGTCCTGGGCCCCGCCTCGGACTCACTGCATCGGAAACTTCAGGGGTGCGCCCAGATTTCGGTGTTCTAACAAGCCCTGCAGGTGATCCCGATGCACCCCAACGCCCTGCAGGTGATCCTGATGTACCCCGATGTCTGAGAAGCACCGATGGTCAGAACGAGGTGATGTTAGAGCTGAGTGCCAAATGATGGTAATGAGCCAGAGTGAGGAGGAGATCCAGGCTGGGAACAAGTCAGGCACAGGGCCTAAGGTGGGAATGAATTTGGTGTGTCAGAGAAACAGGAGACTGATGAGTACTGAGAGGTGGTGGAGTGGGGGCAGGGCAGGGGCAAGATCTGCCAGGCTGGGACCTAGCCACTGGATTAACTTACTGCAATAAAAGTGTCCCGCCCCCCCCCCCCCAAAAAAAAGAAAGGCCATGGAGAGAAATTCAGATTTAGGTGACATGAAGTGATTTTGGTTCTAACAGGACATCTGGTGGCTGTATGGAGAATGCAAGGTGTGAGGCTGGGGGCCAGGGGGCCGGAGAAGAGGCCCCTGCGGGATGCGGGCGGGACGTAGGGAGCCTGGAGCCAGCCAGGGCTTTTCTCAGCTTGACGTTCTCCCCACCCCACCAGACCTAGGTTTGTAGATATTTTATTCCTAATCGCCCACCCCCTCTAAGAAATTCAGTGCCGCAGATATATTGTATCGGTTTACATTTTGTTGTCTTCGGAGGACCACAAACCATCGTAATATCTCAGGTTTTTCGCTTCCCAAGAGCCGATTTCCACCCCTCCGGGGATGATACTGGCCCCTGAGAATGCACGGACCGAGGCGATAACAGTGAGATAGAGAACCACGCTCAGCTTTCAATATTTTGGCTGTTTTAGAGCTGGAGGACTTGCTGATAGATTTAGAAGGAAGGAAAGAAGAATCGAGAAAGATTCTGAAAATTCTGGCTTGAGCAATTGAGTAAATGGGCTGTTTGCTGAGGGGCGAAACACTAGTCAGGCATATTGCTGAGTTCCAGGGTCACAGACCCAGGGTCCAGGAGGAAATCCTATTGGTACCAGGGGAATGTGGCAAGACGGTGCCAAATATCACAAAACCTGTCTCACTGCGGGAAACTTAGGGTGGCCACCACCTTTGGTAGAGAAGCAGGGTTCTCTCAAAGTGTAGGGGGCGGCTCAGTTCCTGCTATACACCTGTGACATGGTGATTTGTAAGAAATAAGTATTTGGTCTTTGTCCCTGTTCCTGGCTCAGAGCTCCTAAAACCCTTGGAATTATCCAACTGGTGAGAGCCAGGAAGGCATCTTTTGTTATGTTAATGAGCTGACCTAAGGCTGGTTGCCAGGGCGGCCAATCTTGTGATTGGAGGGTTGGAACCTTCAGCCCCAACCCCAGACCTCTGGGCTGAGCGTAGGGGTTTGGAGGTTGAATTGATTACCGATGGCCAAGGATTTTAATCAGGCCTATGTAATGAAGCCTCCATTAAAAACCCCCAAAGAGGAGGGTTTGGAGAGCTTCCGGGTTGGTGAGCAGGTGGAGGTGCCGGAGGGCGGGCGTGGCTCCAGAAAGGGCACGAAGCTCTGTGTCCTTTTCCATACCCGGCCCCGTGCGTCTCTTCCATCTGGCTGTTCCTTAGTTATATCGTTTTAGAATAAGCTGGCAATCTCAGAAGCAAAACATTTCCCTGAGTTCTGTGAGCCACTCTAGGAAATGTACTGAACCCAAGGAGGGGTCTGCGGGAACCTCTGAGTTTTAGCCAGTTGGTCAATGGTACAGATGACAACCTGAACTTGTGATTGACATCTGAAGTGTGTGTGTGGTGTGTGTGTGTGTGTGTGTTCGGGGTGCAATCTTGTGGGACTGAGCCCTCAACCTGTGGGATCTGACACTGTTCTCCAGGTAGAGAGTGTCAGAGTCGAATTATAGGACACCCAGCTGGTGGCAGAATTGCTAAGTGTGGGGAGAAAAACGCCCACACATTGGAGTTGTTGGTACAGAATCTTAACACCCGACACCTTGAACGCCTGACCATACCTCATCCTTTTTGTGAGGGCGAGGGGGAGAGGTGTCTTAATCCATTTAAACAACATGGACCCATTAACAAAACAGGCCACGCTCTTAGGAGCTTTTAGGCCGGAGATACAAAGATGAGGGGGACACGTTGACCCAGTTGTAGAGACAGGCAAGTAAACCAATAATTCTAGAATAAGCTAAATGCGTAGGCAGGCTCTGTGGGAGCACAGGGCAGGAGGGTGGCCGGATCCGCTGGAGGAAGCGTTCTCCAGACTGGTCGACCTTGCAGCTGCGTCTTCAAAACTGAGCAGAAGTCAGGGCTTGTGGGGGAAACAAGACGGTGACAGGCAGAGGGAACAACTTTAAAAATTATAGATTTGCAGGAAACAATTCAGGAAGGACTCGACTTACCCAGACTCCCAAATGGGAAATTTCAGAACTTCTTCAAATTTGGGAGATAGGAGACGTAGTCTATTTATTAAACTCAACCTCTTGGCTTTTTCAAAAATACACTTAGAACAAAAAATCCATGGTGTTTGGGTAGCAGCAGCTTAGGGAAGAAAGTAAAATGGTTAAAAAAACAAACATGAAATCGTGGACTTCAAATGAAAGGCAAGGTGTTCATGTGCCTCACCTCCACTGTCATTCATGGGCTAAATCTGCCTGAGGCTGGGCACCGAACCCAGGACAGAAACCATCCCTTCACCCAGCAGCTCGGTGTGGGTGAATATGGTGACCTGAGGGGCCGGCTGTGGGAGGGAACCCAGGCCCAGAGAGGTCAAGGAACCTGCCCCAGGTCACACGGGCAGGACAGGCCACAGTGTAGCTAGAATCCAGCTTGGTTTGATGCCACCCGAGGCCAGGCTCAGAGTCATCCTGAGCTCTCACAGGTGTCTGAAAATACCTGTGTCATGGTCTCCATAACTAGAAAGCACCCCTCACCACCACCCCCAGTCCTGAAAAGTTAATTTCCCTCTAAACAAAGTCAGATCTCAGACCCAGAAAAAAGAAAGATCAAAAAGATCGATGTGTTTTAGGAGGAGAGAGCGGCTGGGGCCAGCTCTTAATGACCTGAGCCCTGAGTGTTCTAAGCACAAACATTTGCTTCCTCCCAAAGAAACTTTTGTGAAGACCCGGATCTATTCACAAGTTCCTGCCAAGGCAGGGTGTGTCCCCAGAGCTGGGCTCCCAGCCTCCCCGTCCTGTCCTGCTTCTGACTCATTATTTATCTGTGGCAGGAAGTAAACACCGAGAGGGGAGCAGGAGGGAGTGAAGGAGTGAGCTCCCAGACTCTGGCACTGGGCTGGAGAAGGAGGTCATGTGCCGAATTAGGTGTGTGTCTGCTTTCTGCCCGTCTGCTTTCAACAAAGCATTTAAGAAGAGGAGTAATTTTCCATTAAATGAGACAATACCCACTTATCGTCACAGCTTGGAAAAGAGCAGAAAAAAGGAAAGTAGAGGGGGAAAGAATCACCAATTCTCCCACCATCTACAGACAACTGCTCTTAAATAGTAATGTGTTTCCCTCAGACTTTTCTTTTTTCTAGTTCTTTCTTTCTTGTGAGATAAGCTATTTGTGTCTATACATATTATATATCTTTATAAAACATTCCTGTAATACATATTGTACTATATGATGTTACATTGTAAAATGTATATGATGAATAGACTATTACATAATTAATAGGCTTTAAATAATTAATAGACTATTTTTTAGAGCAGTTCAGGTTTACAGAAAAATGAATAGTCCAGAGAGTTGCCACATAGTCCTCCCTCCTCCAAATACAGCTTCCTGTATTAAGATTTTGCATCCGCGTGATGCATTTGTTACCACTAATGATCCAGTACTGATACATTATTATTAACTAAAAGTTATAGTTTGCATGAAGGTTTACGCTTTGTGATGTGCGTCATTACAATACCATATGGGGAGTTTCACTGTCTTACAACTCTCCCGTGCTCTGCCTGTTGGTACCTCCCTCCCTCCCCTACCAACGCCTGGCAACTGCTGATCTTTTTACTGTCTCCATGGTTTTTTTTTTTCTATTACCTTTTTTTATTGATATAAGATACAGACTGTAAGATTATAAATCCGAGAGCTTGAGGTATGTTTACACTTCCGTACACCTGTGTAATCACGCTCAGATCTAGACGCGGATCATTTCCATCATCCCAGACCATCGTCTCCCAGTCAATAGCCCCGCCTGAGAACAAGAAATATTCTGACTTCTACTGCCATGAAGTGGTTTTGTCAGTTTCTGAACTTCATAGAATTGGGATTAAACAGTATATGTACTTTGCTATCCGATTTCTTTTATACACTGCTCCTTGTTGTTTTTTTGAAATTATTTTTTATTAAGGTAAAAAACTACATAGTATAAAATATACCATCTTAACCAATTCTAAGTACAGTTTAGTAGTGTTAAGTATAGTCACATTGTTGTACAACCAATAGTTCTGTAGTTTCTTAAGGTAGAAGCTGAGGTCATGACTCGAGACCTTATTTTTAAATCTTTTTTAACATAGATGTTTTAGCTTCTTAAAAGTCACTCTAAGTCCTGCATCTGACACATTTTGATATTTGTGTCTTCATTTCCATTTGGTTCAAATACTTTCGAATTTTCTTTTTAATATCTTCTTTGACTCATGGGGCTATTTAGAAGTATATTATCCAGTTTCCAAATAGTTGGAGATTTTCCAGGTATCTTTCTATGATTGATATCTAATTTAATTCTCTTGTTTTCAGATAATATGCTTTGAACAATTTGAATCTTTTTGAAGTTATTGAGGCTTTTTTATGCATAGAATGTGGTCTGTTTTGTACGTGTTCCATCTGCACCCAAAAAGAACGTATCTTCTGCCGCTATTGGATAGTGTTTAATAAATGTCAATTAGGTCACGTTGGTTGATAGTGTTTCGGTCTTCCGCATCCATACTGATACTCTATCAATGTGTTCAGTTGATTATTGAGAAAGGGATGTGGAACTATATCAAGTTATAGTTGTGAATTTGTTCATTTCTCCTTTATCCATTTTTCTTCATCTATTTTGAGACCCTGTTGTTAGATGAACTTTTAGGCTGTTCGTGTCCTTGTGATGAATCACACCCTTGTCATTGTAATGACCTTCTTTATGCCTGGTGCTGTCTTTGCTCTGGAATCGACTTCCTCTGACATAATATGACATGACACAACAGCTGTCTTTTGATCCGTGTTTTCATGGTTTATTCCCTGCGCCCCTCTCAGTCTTTTACTTTTAACTGGTTTGTGCTTTTTAAGCATCATAATTCGAAGCACTTTTCTTGCAGATAGTATATGGTTGGATGTTGCTTTTTCAATCTATTCGGAATATCTCTGCATTTTAACCAGACTGTTTATAACATCTACGTTTAATGTGATTATTAATATGGTCGGATTAAATCTATAGCTTGTTGTTTTTTTCTCTGTTCACCTCTTTTTTATTCCCTATTTCCTCTTTTTTTTTTTTGGTTACCTTTTGGAAAAATTCATCATATTTATGATTCTACTTTATCTCCCTTTTGACTTATTAGCTACAACTGTTTGTGTTATTTTAGATGGTTGCTTTAGAATAAATAATGTACATCTTTAATGTATCACAATCTATTGTCGAGTGATAGTATATCATTTCATTTATAATAGAAGTGTCGTACAACAGTGTACCAACATTTCTTCCCATTTGGACTTTGTGCAATTGTTGTCACACATTTCTTTTCTACATGTGTTAGAAATCTCACAATTTGTTATTTTTGCCTCACATAGCCAATCACTTCTTAAAAGATTTAAATAATAAGGAAAAACGCTTTATATTTACCTGCATAATTACTATTTCTGGTGTTCTTTATTTTTTTTGCATCAGTTCTGATTGCCATTTGGTATTATTTTCTTTCGGCTTGAAGGGTTTCCTTCAACATTTCCTGAAGTATAAGTCTGCTGGTGATTGATTCTTTGTGAATATCTGAAAAAAAATCTTTATTTCACCTGTGTTTTGGAAAGACATCTTCACTGGGCAAAGAGTTCTCGATAGGCAGGTTTTGTTTTTCTTTTACGATGTTGAAGATATTGCCCCACTGTATTTCTAGCTTGCGTTTTTCCAGCCCCCCCCCCAAAAACCAAGATATTGCCCTTATTTTCATTTTCATTCTTTTCTTTTTACTTTTGACTGTTTCAATATTTTTCTTTTTCTTTTTTTCTTACTGGTTTTAAACAATTTGGTTTATGACAGGCCTTGATGTAATTTCTTCTTGTTTCTTGTGCTTAGATTTAGATTCTTGGATCTGTGGGTTTCTAGTTTACATCATATTTGGAAAATTTTCAGCCATTATTTCCTCAAATAGTTTTTTAATCCCTTCCTCCTTTGGGGACTGTAATGACACATATATTCAGTTGCCTAAAGTTGTCCACAGCTCACTAATGCTCTGTTCTTTTTTGTTTTTTTAGTCTTTTTTTTTTTCTCTGTGTTTCATTTTGGAGTGTTTCTGTTGCTATGTCTTTAAGTTCACTAATCTTTTTTCTCTGTAATGACTAATCTATTATTAATCCCACCCAGTGTATTTTTCATTTTAGACATTGACGTTTTCATCTCTAGACATTGGATTTGGGTCTTTTTTTATACCTTCCATGTTTGTGCTTAACATGCTCAGTCTTTCTCAGCCTCCTGAACATGTGGAATATAGTTAAACAATAGTTTTTTTTTTAAAAAAAAGTCCTTGTGTACTAATTCTATCATCTGCATAATTTCTGGATTGGTTTTGCATAATTGAGTTTTCTTTTCATTGTGGGTTGTATTTTCCTGCTTCTTCACATGCCAGACACGGGACTTTATGCTTTTGGACTCTGGATATTTTTGAATTTCTATAAATATTCTCGAACTTCGTTCTGGGATGCAGTTATTTGGAACAGCCTAGTCCTTTTGGGTTTTGCTTTAAAGTTTGCGAGTGGAGCCAGAGCAGTGCATAGCGAGGTTAATCCTCTCCACTCTTGAGGCCAGACTCTTCTTCTCTTACAAATGCCCCATGAATTATGAGGTCTGGCTGGTGGGGTTGGGAACTGCTCCTAGCCCTGCGCTAGCTTCGAGAATTCTTCCCTATAAACCGTTTTTGGTGGTTTGCTCCTAGACTCGGGTGTTTTCCATGCAGACACATGCCGACCAGTGCTTGGCACCACTTCGAGTTCTCTCTTCGTCCAGGTTTCTTTCTCTTCTTCTCTCTTCCTTGGGAACTCTGGCTGCCTGGGTCTCCCTGGATGCCCAGCTCCATCTCCCCAAGTCAGGGGACTGCCAGGTTCCGCCTGGGTCCTCCCTCCCTGAGCCACTTCTTCCAGGCTTTGCACTGGGCCATAGCAGGGCCCACTCTGCTGCTTTCTGTCTCTGGGGATCTCTGGCCTTTATTTCCCAGGTCCCCTGTAGAAGCCAGTCCCCCATAAGTTCCACCCCTGTTGCAGTTCATAATTTTTTATATGACACTTTTCAACCAGGCTTTCTGAAAACATCGAAAAGCCTGCATATCAAATTTCTATTGCTGGTTTTCCATGGAATGCAGCAGAATACCTGGCATTTATTTTGGGACAGGTGAGAAGACCCTTCTAGAAAAAAAAATAATAATAATACGGAGAAGATGCCATAGGCAAGAGTTGTTTTCCTTTTCAAGAGCAGCTTGTATCACAGACACTTGCAGTCTCTTGTCTTTTATGAGCTCAAATGCCAACCTTGACAGCAGTTAATCTTCCCATACTCATCACTGCAGCTGTGTTAGCGCTGGGAGGAGGTTGGGATCATTTTTTATGTCTTTAACGTTGAACCGCTCGGCCCTCTGGTAATGTTGACTCATTTGCTCCCCCTCCCCATCCCACCCCCATGTAGGTCAGTGGGATTAAAGAAAGGCATGCCTCAGGGAAATAGACTGGTGACTGGGACTTATTCTAAAAAGAAACCTTTAATCACATTTACTAGCTTGGGACACATCTGCTCGGTCTCACACAGGTGACACTGGTGACATCTTACTGTTCGGAGGATGGACCAAATTTTCTGGAAGATTTTTTAGTCATCAGGGGAAGATTCCATTATGTTCCCCGTATTGTACTGTGTGACTAAGGCAGGAAAACGATTTTAGTACAGGCTAGGAGTGTCCTCAAGAAGGAGACAACAAGTATGCCAACTGTGATTGAAAAAGCGCATTAAATTGTGCACTGCAAATACGAGCAACAAGTTGTCTGTTATAGTTCAGTAAAGCCAGGAAATAAAGGGGGCCACAAATTTTTTTTTTTTAAAAAAGGATATAACAAATATATGTTTACCACTATTTCTTAGTTCTTGGCATCAAAATGAAAGAGAAATGCTCCTATAATCCAAGCACACAAGCAAAGCTGTCATTTGCATTTTCCCATAGATAACTAGAAGGCTTTAACTTAAAATTAAGGAAATATTAATGCTCAGGTAAACATTCTATCAAATTCCTTGATTTGGTCTTACTAGAGTTTTAAAGATCTTTCTTTAGAACAAAGAGGGATGTCTTCTCTAACGGAATAGTTTTGTATTTGGTATTTGATCGTTAAGAAATGTCCACGTGACCAGAAGTAATTATGTGCGACATGCATTTAATTGAGCTGGTGTCCTGTTGGGACAGTGTCCACATACATTCGAAGGGCACTGACAGACGGGAGCGAGACACCGCGAGATGCGGGGGGCACTTGTGGCAACGCCAGAAGCACCTTCCAGCAACCAGTCTGGGAACCACGAAACTGGGCCATTCTGCTGCCTCGGAGGACCCCGCGGGAGGGTTGCTGAACACTGTTTAGAAGACAGTTTTTAAGTTTTCTGTGGATTTCAGGTGCCTGTTCTCTTACCCACTACGCTCAAAAGCTCATGTGGCAAAGTGTAACCCGAATATTAAGGATACTTTGGGGTCACACACCCTTCTCCCCAGTATTCTTGAGGGGCTCCCACTGTTTTCCTTTCATCTATTGCTCAGGTTGTTCAGGCATCGTGGCCTTTGCCTTTTCTATCTTAGAATGAATGCAGAAAAGAGTTAGAACTGGATTAAAAATACCAAGCTAAGTGTGACTGGCTGCCAAGGTCAGCGGGTCTGTGCAGGGGGCATTGTTGGGACTGGTTAGGGCCGTGCTCTGGGTGGGACCTAATCTGCTAGGACCCCGGTTCCCAGGGGCTCTGTGACCCAGGCTTCAGTCCTGAACCTCTCTGGGACTTATTTCTTCATGTATGTGATCAAAGAGATTGCTGGTGCTCCGCTTATGCTGAATAAACCAAAGGCCGGACAACTGTGTGGATTTAATGCGAGTAACTGAATTAAATTAACTGAAAAGTACCGAGCATGGGCCTGACCTTAGAACATGCTTGGTACGTGGCACCGCTCCGTCTTGACAATCTTCCTTTCCAGTGTTGCTCATTGTAGCGCCCGGAGGTGCAGGGCCATGCCTGTTTTTCCCTCAACTGGCCTCCTTCCTCTAAGCATTCCCAGTCAGCCGGTGTGTGTCTTAAACATGCATTCAGGAACCCCTGTGGGGTGATCAGCGAGGAGAGTGGGGAGGGCCTTTTTGTCTCCATTGTCTACCCAAATCTCGATGCAGCTAATCACCCCTCCTCCCAGGTCCATGCCCCATGAGTCTCCCTTCCCTGTGCTGGGGGTATCTGGTCCACCCCCTAGGGGGTCGGGCGCCCCCAACCTCAACACGAAGGCAGCACCCCCGGGGGTCTGAAAGCTTTCCGTTGAGAGCCCAGCCCCCGGGAGCTCGCCTTTGAATTCTGAACAGAACCTCCATCCCACACACTTCAACTCAAATCTGGAAGCATAAAAGGACATTATGTAAGCCGAGATTAATGCAGAGCCCTCCACAGATCAGTTCTTAAGAGTTTTCCTGCCCTTAGGCGAATCTGCTCCCAGTGAGTGGCTTTCATCCGGCTTTAAAAATCGCTTCTGATAGGTCATCAAAGAGATTGCTGATGCTCAGCTTATGCTGAATAAACCAAAGGCCGGATTCTTGTTTTGGGGGAGTGCGCGCCTCACACGCAGTTTGACGTTTGTTCTTGGTTGCTCTGTGATAAGACCCGCGAGTTTTTAAGGTGACCAGATCAAGTGAATTTATCATCTTGTCCCCGGATGATAATGACTTCAGTCAGCCTGAAGCAAAGACGCACACTCCCCTAAACTGGCCACTCCTGCTGGAGATGGGGACGAGGAAGTGGCTTCGTGTTTGAGCGGGGAGGGGGCAGTGTTCTGAGCTCCTAGAGCAAGCCGACCTAACAGGAGTGCTTCATTTCAGAATTACACACCATTAATCTCATCAACTACTGAAGGCTTTGACCCCTAGTTAATGGATGGGACACAATTAAATGTCAAGTGTTCCTTGAAAGGAAAATGGCCAGATGTGGAGTACAGAGTTGCTGGTTCTGAAACAATTTGAGCCAACATCCTTGTAGCTTTTGATCCCTCTTGAGCTTGTGCTTTCCAGAAGGCCAGGCCCAACCCCTTACTGCATCCCAAGTGGTCCCCACACGCCAGCCAGTGCTGGGTCAGGGCCCAGGGCCCTTTGTGGGCACTTCTGCCTTTGTGACCACTTAGGAATTAGAGGGATTCATATAACTTTCCCTCTTATCTTCTCTTCTTTGCCCTTGGCAGCTGCACTTTGGGGTCAGAAAATGATAATTCGGCTGAGATAGTAGCCAGCTCTCTCTTGGGTCCATCTGAAATCTTTCCATGCCTCAGACATGCCCTTCTCATGTCGTGTTCAGGGGCAGGCGCTGAACGAGGATGACCGACTGGTGGGGCAATGTAGCGTTACACACCTCCTTCAAGGACGTTGCGTGACGTCACGTGCACGTCATGGTGAGGGGCTTGTGGAAGGCTGGAATGAAGAGCCCCTTGCCTCCTGTCTCCGTCCGTTTCGGCTGCTATCACAAAAACACCACGGGCTTAAACGACGCACATTTGTCACAGTCCTGGAGGCTGGACGTTCAACATCAAGGCATTAGCAGGTTCCATGGCAGGTGAGAGCCAGCTCCCTGGTTCCCAGATGGTTATCTTCTCCTGTGTCCTCACATGGTAGAAGGGGTGAGGGTCTCTCTGGGGTCCCTTTTACAAGGACACTAATCCCTGTTCACGAGGGCTCCACCCTTGTGAGCGCATCACCTCCCAAAGGCCCCACCTCCTAAAACCATTGCTTGGGGATTAGGGTTCAGCCTACGAATTCGAGGACACAAACCGTTCAGCCTCCCTCTTCCGACGTTTTTGTTCTTGGGGGCAGCATGGAGTGCATAAGAAGACCGTGGCCCATCAGGTCCAAGCTTAACCTCTCTGTTCTCCACATTCTCATCTGTAAAATGGCAGCAGACTCCCCTGCAGCAAATATAAACGAGGCAACGCACAGAGCCTTGATGTCCGATGAATCACACCCATCACTATCTTCCCAACTTTGCATTTTGGCTTCTGAAACGTCAAAAACGTGGAGAGGATAGTACAAGAAGCATCCTCATACCTATTGTACTGGTCTGCTCGGCTGCCGTGAGAGGATGCCATAGCTTGGGGGCAGCGATGGAAACTTATCCTCCCACAGTTCCAGAGGCTGGAATTCCAAGCTCAGGGTACGGCAGGGCCGGCTTCTGGTGAGACCTTCCTCTCGGCTTGTAGACAGCAACTTCTCGCTGTGTCCGTTCATGGTATAGGGCTTTCTGTGTCTCTTCCTCTTACAGGCACACCCGTCCTGTGGAACTAGGACTCGTATGACCTCGTTTAATCTTAATCACCTCCTTAAAGGCCCTGCCTCCAGATGCAGTCATAGTGGTGTTAGGGGAGTGGGGCGGGGAGGATCCGATTCGGTCCATAACGTGTTTCTACACTTTAGCAGGCACGTACTTCACCTTCCCACTGTACGCATCCCTCATATATGAATGCATACGCATTGCCTTGCATGGAAAGCTATAACTTTGGTGCTGAATGTGTAGGGATTTTTTTTCCCGCTGCTCACATCCAAAACACACAGGTCTGTGCATGTGTGAAAGGGCGTGCATGTAGCAAAGGGTCATGAGAAGATCCCACGTTTTCCTTTGCTGTTTTCCTCTCTATGGTAACTTTAAAGAAAATGGTAAAAACCTTTAAAAAAAAAATAAACAATACTTCTGTTACCTTTCCACATTTTCAAAATTTTGTATTGGAAATGGATTATTTTTCAATTTTAAAAATGCACTTAATTCAAACTATATAGAACTGAGAAATACGGTCCACGTAGAGCATGTGATAGGCTATTTTGCAATCACTGGATAGTTGTTATCTGTAGCGGGTCCGTAATTCTGAGCCCCGTTCCCCCACGTTTCCTGCACGCTTCTGGGTTTTTCTTCCCACGTTGTCCAGCTAAAGTGTATTCAAGACAAATACGGGTGTAATTCAGCTCCCGAGAGGTGCGTACAGGTTGCACGTAGAAATTCCAGCCAAATAGAATTGACTTTTGGGTTATGCCTCTCATGGTGCCACCTGTTGAATGTGAAGAATCAAGTTAGCTATTATCAATCATCT
Source organism: Eonycteris spelaea (assembly GCA_003508835.1). Classification (NCBI taxonomy): domain Eukaryota; kingdom Metazoa; phylum Chordata; class Mammalia; order Chiroptera; family Pteropodidae; genus Eonycteris; species Eonycteris spelaea. The sequence goes on along the minus strand of PUFA01000004.1, from coordinate 5,113,466 downwards.
CTCTTTACTTCAAAGCACAAATGTCGAAGGATCACTTGTGCCGTTTCCCTAAGGATCCCCAGGAGTGTTTGGGACCTCCTTGTAAATGACACAAACTGGTTCAAACCCTCTATAATTATATTAAACTTATTTTAAAACTTTCTGAGTTTCTTGTGCTTTATACCATGGTGAGTTAGTGTCCACGTTTCCTATTCAGTACTGACCAGCATGAATGTTTGAGATTCCCTGTGTTGATTTTTTGGAGAAAGTGATGTGTAATTCAGGGAGGGATGGGCCTGGAGTGGGCGAAGGGTCTTTTCCTGGGGGGAATGAGCCGCATGGGGATGGTGTGTTTAGTGGCCTTCGTGGGGGAGGGTTGGGGCGACTCTGCCTGTGATGTGGCTCTGTCCTTGGCGCCCAGGAGAACTGATGACGCATTCCATGTTCTCATTGTTGGCAGCGTCGGGCACGAGGGCTCCTGTTCCACTTCTGACGCCGCTGCCCGCTCGGATCCACGCATCGTGCCCCAGAGGTGACTGAACCCAGGAAGCACCCAGATAAAGCCGGGAGCTCAGAAGGCTCTCCACTGCCCAGCCCACCAGCGCCCTGGGCGGAGCCCTCAGCCACCCTGCCCTTTGCTGAGGGCCCCCCGGAAGCTTGCTCAGCAAGCCCAGCAGCAGCACCCGAAGCCTGGCCCCCTATTCAGCCCCCTACTCAGCACGTCGGGAGGAAACTTTCTCCAGAAACCCTCGGGGACACCCTGACAGCGTTTGTGCCTCGGGGGACAGTGTGGTTGCCATTGTCCCCAGTGCTGGAAGACAGAAAGACCTGAAGGAAGAGGGACAGGAATCTGCTTCCTCCAGTCCCACTGACCAGTCGCCAGGAGCTTCCCCAGCACCTCCCAGAATGCCGATGAAGGGGCAGCTGTGTGAGGAGGACGGCCCGCCTGGTGGTTTCACGTCCCAGGGGAAGGAGGCTGCAGCTGGCCTCTCCCCGCCAGAGTCTGGACAGGAAGTGGCTTCTGTACAAGTGACCCCTAGGAGCCCTCCTGCAGCCCAGTCAGGCAAGGCGCATTCGGCTGGCCTAGAGGAGTCCCCCCCAAAGCCAGAGACCCCAACCCCACACGATACAGCCCCTAGAGCCTCAGACAGAGGAAGTTGCCCCGTAGAGTTGCCAATTCAGCATTTAGCCCCTGACTCAGAATTCTTGGGGCCTGCTGTACGGCTGGGAGCGATTCAGGGGCCACCCGCAAAGCTGAGGCAATCGCTGCTTCCTGGGAGAGCTGCCCAGAGCAAAAGGGGGCTCAGCTGCCACTCGCAGAGCTGCCCCAGGGCCCCCCACATCCTGCCCCGGTACAGGGAGGCAGGGGCTTTTGGACGGAGACTCTGGACACCAGCGATGCTCAGTGTCCCTCACAGGCAGGGACACGAGGAACGAGCACAGTGAAGCTGTCTGCGAGGCAGGAGGCAGCCAGCCCACAGGGGCTCAGCTCGTGGGCGCCGGGGAACCGCGTCCGGATTCCAGCCCCTCCTCGGCCAGTCGCTCAGGCCTCGGCTGCTGCAGAAGACCCCGGCAGGCTGACTGGAGAGGTGGTTTCTGGGGCTGAGATGCCTGTTCTTAAAGCTCCGGCCGCAGAGCTGGCAGACGCAGGGCTGGTGGGACAGGAGAAACGTGCATCTGACATCGGAGGTGAGGGACAGCGTGCAGAAGGGAGCCCCGGAGAGGGTGCTGCCCGTCTGCCCCAGGACGAGAGGGGAGAGCTCTGGGACAAGGGGCAAAGCCATGAAGTCCAGCAAGGGGTGCTGCCCCCTCCTCCCAGGGCATCAGACGAAAGCCAGAAGGTCACCAGGGCCAAAGGACAAAGCGAAGGCCCCTGACCATCCAGGTGTGGCTCTGGAGGAAAGCGGACTACCTGGGGCTGACCCTACACGACAGGAAGAAGCCCCGGAGCCACTTGAGGGTGCAGAGATGGGGGACCCATGGGAAGAGCAGCACCAGGCCTCCGGCTGTAAGCCCAACCCAGAGATGAAGAAAGGTGAGACGTCAGAGGTAACCAGTGACAGCGATGTGGGGAGCAAAGTCCTTCCAAGCACGGCCTCTGCACAGCCTCTCAGAGCCGGGACTCCTGGGCAGACCGACAGGCCTGGTCTCCGTCAGATGCTGCAGCTCACAGCCCAGTGGCCTGCGGGTGCTGGGACAGGACCGTGAGGTCCCCGCATCAGGCTCACTGCATCAGCTCCGTGAGCAGGATCCCGTCCTGACCTCTGGGCCGGATGGAGCTGGCGAACACACTGTTCCTGCAGGAGCTGTCTGGGAGGGGCTAGGACCTCCGTCCACATGTCTCGACACCCTTCAGGACGTGGGGGGACTGGAAAGAATGGCCTCCCTTCCTGCTTTAGAATCTGAGAAATCAGACTTCCTGTCAACTCCTGCCGCAGAGGCTGTCCCCGAAGCCCAGGAGGTGGAGAGCACGTCTGAAATAAAGACGAGGAGCCACCTGTCTGGGGAGAGGTCTGGCAGCTGTGATGGGGAGGACTTGCTGACATCCCCCCGCCCCCGTGGGCTGGGGCGTGATGCAGCTGGACAGGAAGTCCAAGCCGAGGGGCCACATCCCCCTGAGGGGGAGAGCTTGGCAGTGGACTGTGGGCTCACGACACTCAGCCCAGAGCAAGATCAGCAGGGAAACCTGTCCTGCCCAGGGGACAGCCAGATACGTGAAGCCGCCCTTGAGGGGCCCTCAATATCTTCTGGGGACCATCTCCAGCCTTCCCAGTCAGACCCAGAGGCATCGGTCCTCGATACGCTCAGGGAGAAGGCCCAGCCACGTGAGAATGAGAAAGAGGCCGCTCCAGGTGTGAAGAACCCAGGTACAGGTCCTCCCCAAATCCACATGCCCGTGGAACCTCGAGAGGACGTGCGCTTGCCCGCTGGCGGAGGTGAGGCGCAGGCTTCAGGATCAGCACTTCAGAGCGAGTGCCGCGAAGGCAGTCTGTCTGACGCTCCAAGTTCAGCTCCCAAGGTCACAGCTCCGGAGAGTCCTGTGACAGAGCAGTCGGCGGCGTCAGCGCCCGTAAGACTGGAGCTGCCTGCGCTGGGGGAGAAGGGGCAGAAGGGGGCACGCCCTGGCCGCCAGCCCTCCGCGGTCTCGCCTCCTGAGGCAGCCGCCTTACAAGACTCAGGCAGAAAGAGCTGCTGCGCTGGGCAGGGGCCGAACAAGCCCGGACAGGAGCCGGCCGGCGCGCTGAAAGCCGGCAGCCAGCGTGAAGAAGCATGTCCTGGGGAAGCAGGTGTTTCTGAAGCAGCTGACGCCCGGCCCCCACTCCAGGGCTTGGGTAAGACAAAAAAGGCAAGTGGGAACACAGTGGTGGCCCCACCTTGCCGGCCTGACTCAGTAGCTCTCCTGGATGCAGCTCACAGCCTGCCGGCCCCAGCGCCTGCCAGCCCCGGCGTCACACCCACTCAGGATGCTCAGGAGAGAGAGGCGTGTGATGAAAGCCAGGAAGGCAGGCAGCAACCCGTGCCGGCCCCGCAGAAGGGAATGGAGTGCCCAGCCGCCTCGGCTGTAGAGGCCCAGAAGCTTCTTGGAAGTTTCCCATCAGCCAAGAGCAAGATGAGGAAGGTGTGGCTGCCGATACTCGTGGGGATGCTGCTGAAGGCAACCCGGGGGTGCAGCGGACTCCAGAGGAGCCGGGAGAAGCGCCTTGAGCGGTGGCTTCCTTCAGGCTGATCAGGGCCCCTCCCCTGGGGAGCCGGCTCCCGCCTCTGCCCCCGGTGAGCCCAGCCAAGCTGACCAGCCTTCGGCCAGCTGCCAGGAGGCCTTGCCGCAGGCAGGAGAGCCGGGTGGGGTCCCCAGGAGCATGGCCGATCTTTCTGCAGCCCAGGTGGCCCCTGACCCAAAGAGGCTCCTGCCGTCTGGGCCACCAGAAGAGGCTGCTCCTGACGCTCCCGACACTCCTTATCTGCATATTGACGGTGCAGCCAGGAGAGGGGCAGGAGACCGAGGCGCGAAGGAGGTTTCCCCCCACGGCCCCAGGGGTCCTGCTGAAAGCACTTGTTCCTCGGGGCAGCCCTTGCTTGGCTCGGAAGATGCCGGCTCCAGGAAGCTGCCTGCTGGCGGGCCCCTGGAGTCAGGAGCCGCAGGTGGGGACGTCTCTGCGGTGCGAGCCAGCAGCGAAAGCCCCAATGCTGGGAGCTTTGAGGGGCCCGTGGACTCCGTGCCCTACCTGGACAGGACGCCGCTTCTGGCCAGCGGTAAGCAGACGACAGAGGAGCAGGAGGTGGTGAGAGCTGCCGAGGCAGATGCCCAGGCCTGTGAGATCACCGGTGCCGGCCGAGGAGGAGGGCACGGCGGGCGAGGCAGCCCGGGAGGTGGAGAGCACCGGGCAGAGGATGGCAGGACCCCCCCAGGATCCCGGGGAGGCGCATCGCTGGCGCGGACTCCGGCGCCGGCCGGCCAGCGTGATCGCCGGGCTCCCTGACTTCAGGGAGCACATCACCAAGATCTTCGAGAAGTCTGTGCTCGGGGCACTCACTGCCGACCGGCCCCAGCGTGCACGGGAGAAAAGGCAGGAGCGGGGAGGAGTGTGACAGGCAAGGACCCCGCGGTGCTCTTAACCCAGAGAAGCTTCCAGATGGGACTCAAGGAGTGGCTGCAGCCCCGCTCGCTGCCCCTCCCGCTGGACTCTGCGTGGATTCCAAGGAGAAGAACCAGGAGTTGGCTGGAGAGGCTGAGATTTCCCATCTGGGTTCCCGGGACCCAGCTCCAGAGAAGCTGCTGGGGCTGGTGGGGCCGGTCCCAAAGCAGAACCTGCCAGGTGCCTGCGTGGGGAAGAAGGTGACTGGCATCCCGCAGGTGCTGAAGGACAGCGAGAAGCCAGAGGAGGCGGGAGAAGCTGGGGTGGGGGGCGGAGGCCAGGCCCACGCCCAGCAGGGAAGTGGCGGGCGGAATCAGCATCCAGCCTTTCTTCCCAGGCCGCTTCTCCAGAGGCTCCCATGGAGAAAGCTGCTGGCTTGCAGGTGGCTCTCCCGAGCCCCGAGCAAGGGGACTTGGCTCAAGGTAACAGAATTCCTTCTGGAAGACAGCACCAGGAAACATCCACCGGTGACAGGCCTCCAGAGGCGCGGGTGACATGCCGGTGTCCACCTCTGCCCCGGGAGCATCTTCTCCCCATGCGGATGCTCGGTTGTGGCCGAGGCTGTCAGTGAGCCCCGGGCCCCCGATACACGTGGGGGTGAGGGGAGGCCTGGAGGTGCTGCTGGGATCCTGGAAACGCAAAATGCCCTGAGCGACCAGAGCGCCCCTGAGCCAGCCGTTGGAGAAGCGGCAGACTCTCCTCCGGAGCCAGCTTGGTGGCAGGTGCCGCTGGGGAAATAGAAAGGGACGTCACTTTGAACCCAGCTGAGACAGGGACACATCTGTCCGGTGACCTGCCGGAAACAGGTACTACGAGGATGTTGGCTGCCCTGGCTCCTGCCTCCGCACTGCCAGGGACCTGTGGGGACCCAGGCTGCTCTCAGGGGGCTCCAGGGATGGAGGCTGCAGCCGCCCCGTGCGGGGACAGCCCAGCGGGGGACCAGCAGCCTGAGCAGCAGCCCCCGCCTGAGTTCCCCACACCTGCTGGGGACGGGAAAGTGTGTGTCTCCTCACCTCCAGAACCTGATGAAACTCGGGACCCGACGCTGCAGAACCTGGCTGCAAACGCGGCCCACGCTGAAAGGTACTTACAAAAATAAATTCTGTGGGAATGTGGGGCCAGCTTCAAAAGTGATTCTCACCCCCGTTTCTGTAAGTGATCGCACAGGAGGGCGGTTGTTAAGAAGCTACGTTTTCCATATCCGATTGTTTACATTTACCTGCTTATAATCTCGGGATGTGCTGAGAATCTAAAAAATGTGAGGGTAATGGGTGGAGGCGGGGGAGCTGCCTGTTTAACGTGTCTTACGCCTTTTCTTGTGTTCTTTAATCCATCCAAAACCGTTTGAAAAACCCAAAGTGTTGACTGGCTGGCAGCACTCTGTTGAGTTATAGGTTATAGTCAATCATATGTTTTTCCGGAGTCCAGATACATCTGCTTTTGAATTCGGATTTATTTATGCAGAGAGACCTAAATGATTCAAAAGTATCTCAAAGCCATCGACTGCCTGAAACTAAGGTTTTCCTAGGGATTTTGGCATAGTAGTCATGTAAAGCTTAAATTGGGAAGTGGGCTTGTCAAATAAGATATAAAAGAAGTGCCCATCTTAGCATCTATTACCTTCTTTACACTCTCCCAGAAAGTGCCCTGGGCCTGGCCCATCCACCTTACCTTCAGTTCCTGAGGAGGATGCTCCAAATGTCACCGGTGAGGTCATTTCTGATGAGGCCAGAAGTACGGGAGGAGCAGAAAGGTAAGTGGAAAGGTAAACAGCCTTTGGAGAGCCATGATGGCCTCCCTCAGCAGAGAGACACACTGGACGTTTTGCAAAGGAGAGTACCGCTCACACGAGAGTCCTTCTGTCAGAAAGTGGCAAATAGCCATTCCCAAGTCTTCATATGGGCAAAGAAGGGCCTGGGGTGACTGAAGGCTCCCTTGTGGTAAAAGGCATTGAGTGGAGTTACTTTCCTATCTGAGCTTATAAAAACCCCAAACAGACAGCTTTATTGAGATGTAATTCACATACCATATAATACGCTTGTTTAAAGTATACAATTCAATGGCTTTTTGGTATATTCACAGACATGTGCAACCATCACTACGATCAATTTTAGAACATTGTTAACCCCCCAAGGAAATCCTGCACCCCTTAGATATCGCACCCAACTCCCCAGCCTCCTGAGCCCTTGACAACCACTAATATAGTTTATTGCCTTTTGAGGCAAATGAGCTCAACACAGATTTAACCTCTGAAGCAGGGATGTCTAATCGCCAACAGCAGTCACACTCCATAGGGATCTCACAATGGGAGGGGGACAAATGACAGATGTAACTGTGAATCCCAGACCTTCGCACTTGCAGGGGGCCTGCCTGTTCTTTCTAAGCGAAATGCCACCGATGGTTACGCAAAAGCTGGTGCCCGGAAGTTTTGTCCTTTTGGAGAAATGGAGATATTGTGGACAGACTCATTGTGAACAGGCTTTGCAGCATCCTTAGACCTTTGTCTGTTCCGGACTCGGTGTGCGTGTGTGCACACGCGCGTGTGTGCACACATGCTGCATGTATGAGCAGGGCAGGGTTGGACTTTAAATTGGTACCTGTGACTGGCCGGCCAGTGCATCCTCCCAAACAGCTGCAGGCATTTTATAAATGACTCGACGCATGTTTTGCATACGCTGAAAGAATGCACGATCACCTGTTTGTCCAGTCTGAGCTCTTCCCCTGACACCCAGCTGCCTTTCCTGCCCTAGGAAGGCAGCTCTCCTAAGTCTGGGCCGGCGAGAGGCAGGCGCATTCTGCTGAGACAGATGCAGTTTTAATCTGCACTGGACGTTTGTCTCTGCTGCTGACTTAGCACATAATTCCCTACAGCCCGTGCTGGGATGTATTTTGACATTCCCAGTTGAAGTGTAGGAAAAAATATCTGTCTAACCAGGAGAAACTCCCTCTCCCCACGAATGATATATGAGCTCCTTTAATGCCCCTGGATGCTTCATCACCTTCTCGGAAATCTCAAGGCCAGACATATAGTAGTTTAAGAAGTGTTTCGTAGCATGTCACTTTAATCACTTTAAAATTTGAAATTATGATTTCTAAATCAATATTAGGGAATTGGTAAGGTGTAGAAAAGTATAAAGGAAAAGAGAAAGATTCATGACCACACCACCTAACAATTACTGTTATTTATCGTTTTTGTGTATTTTTACCTCCCGTTTTTCCTCTTTAAAGAGTCACAGAGTTGTCTTTCCCCACCCCCACCATAAGAACTCTTTGCAAACAAATCTGAGTGGCTCAAGTTGTGTGACTTATCAGTCTACCGAGCAGTGGACATTCACGTCGTGACCGGCGTTCCTGTTCGCTCCGCTCTGGTCGAGGGTCCTTCGGGTGGCAGGTTGGAGACTCTCCAGAGCTGGGGTGTCCCAGCACGCAGCCACTCATCACATATAGTGGGGATATGCCCTAAGCTTAAAATACACACCACACGTTGAAGATTCAGTATGGAAAAAAGAATATAAAATACATCATTAATAATTTCTATGTTGATTGTAGGTTAAAATAATATTTTGCACATATCGGGTGGGAGTATATTATTGAAATGTATTTGACATTTCTTTTTCCTGTTTTTTATGTGACTACCCCAAAATTTTAAATTACACACGGGGCTTTCGCGTACCTGGCTTGCATTTGTGGCTTGAGGTCTGTTTCTGTTTGGATCACTCGGCTCCATGGCCCGCTTTGTCCTGGTCTTTGAAGGGAAGGAGGATGAGGAGGGCTGGCCTTTCCTGCACTTGGGGCTCTTGGGGAAAAAGTTTTCCTACCCTCCCATTGGTCAAGGATTTCTGGGAAGGATTCTGATTGGACCCTCCCTCCAGCTGGCCAGGAGGAGTGACTTCTGCCTCCCCTCCTTTGAGGGGAATTAAAGAGGTGGCAACATCTGAGCCAGTAGGCTCTAACAGATCCCAGCTTACGCTTAGTAGATAATCAAAGGTCTCCAGAAGGATACAGGCCATCTCTGTCCAATAGAAATGTGACAGGAACCACAGATGTGATCTGGAATCTTCTAGTAGCCATGTTAAAAAAAAAAAAAAACTAAACAAAATTAAAATATAAAATTAATTTTGATGCTATATTTTATTTAACCAGTATATCACAAATGCTATCATTTCAACATGTAATTACGCGAAAATTACTAAGGTGGTATTCTACATTCTGGTTTTCATAGTGAGTCTTTGAAGTCTGGTGCGTGTTTTCTGCTCACAGCACATCTCAGTTGGGACCAGCCTCATTCCCAGCATCAGCAGCTGAATGTGGCAAGTGGCTGCCCTGTTGGACACCCCAGCCCCTCACAGAGCTGTGACCATGACAGACAGTGACTCGGAAGGGCAAGCCTTCCCATGGGGACTCCAAAGACTCATGTCTCTGCTCAGTAACCTCATTCCTATCAGTTGAACACAAATGTTGGGAATTCTTTTTTGCCTTGAAGAGAGGTTGGTACCTCTGGTGAACTGGTTTACCATGACAGAGCTGCTGTGGGCTGGCGGGTCTGAGAAGGTCTGGCCGAGGCCAGGGAATAAGTGTCCTGGGAGCAGCGGTGTCACATGGAGAGGTGAAATTCAGCAGCAGTGTGGGAGGAGGTGGTGGCCTCACTTCAGCAGATGCTACCAGGAGCTGGGGTGGTGGTGCTGGAAGTCAGAGCAGGGGCTCTGAGTCCCACCCTGGCTTGGCCCCTCACTGCTTACATACAGAACCTCCGTTTGTCCGTCTGTAGAATGGGGATGACAACTGTACCTGCCTCACTGGGTCACCACGAGGTCTCACCAAGATAACTGACTCAAGTGCAATGCCCACAGGTTCTGGGCTCAGAGGCTCTCCGGTTCCCGATGACGGTTCTGCGGGGGACTTTGCCCATGCGGAACCGATTGGCCACCCTTTCTCCTGAGCTTCCGACGTGGCCGTCTTTCTCTCCCAGTACTGAATTCTTTGTCTGCTGAGGTACCTTAATGGGAGAGGAGAGTGGGTCCTTTCTTACCCGCTACTGTGTAGCCCACAGTGATCTGCTCCAACTTAAAACATTCTGAGATTGTGTTTTATAGTAAAACCTCGTGGGTATCTTTCATGGTGTAGTGTAGTGTATTGTATTTCAACATAAAAATAATGCTTTGAGCTGCCATGAGACGAACGAAGCAAATCAAAACCAAATTTTCTGCACCCTTGGTTGGTTCTGCTGAATCCATTGAATTTTGAAGAATCTGCTGATGTGGATAGTGCTGATACCACTGATGAGATTCAATATCTAAACATGTCTCCTTTCTATCATGCTGACAGGATAGTTTGATAACTCAGTCTCGTACACATGTAGATCCAGGGAGCACACGTGTTTACTGCTTTATTTCTCAACAATTTTTTTTTTTTAGGCGAGGCAACCCTTGGTTGACCTCACAGATTGCAAAGACCTTGTCGGCTTACAATTCCCTATTTTTAAATTTTTGATGCCTACAGCACCTGGTCTTCCTAGGTGGTCTCCCATCCAAGTACTAACCAGGCCTGACCCTGGTTAGCTTCCTAGATCAGACAAGATCAGGCTTGTTTGGGGTGGCATGGCTTTGACTGTATTTCTCAACTTTTGAAATCAATTTGGCCCTGCTGGTGGATGTGCCATGGTGATCCTGTGGCTTTGTTTACTTCTGGCCACCACCCCACATGCAAGGGGCACCCATCTCCGAAAAGCAGGGGTTGATAAATGGCTTGGCTCTGAGTGTCTGCACATTGTGCGGTCTCTCCCTGGGGAAGAGTCTGGGACCCACAGACTCACTTTGTTTTCATAGTGTTCTACAGAGATGCATAGATTGATTTTGACTTTGTACACACGACTCTCTTCTACGTGGATGGAAAGTCTAGAGCTTGGCGCAGTGCTTACACACCACGGATGCTCAGGCATGTAGCTCTGGGTCCACCTTGGGCATCGCCGAGCTGGCGTTTGCTGAATATTTATTTAACGGCCTTTTTCTTTTCCATTTGGAAAGATGGTTGGGAAGGTATCATTTTCAATTAGCAGTGCATTCTGAGGGAAGTAAATGATTCCCAGATGCTTAGGGTCTTTGTGTGGACCTGGGCTAAGTCATGAGGGACACTTGGGTTGAGAAGTTGAGGGAGTTCAGGGAGGGAGAACAGAGGGACAGCTGGCATCTGGCCGAGGACATGCTGGACAGTCCTGGAAGCAACGCCCTCCCTCCCACGGGTTCTTCCCACTTGGTCTCTGCTGCTTCCTTCTCGCCTCCTCCTCCTCCTTCCCAAATTACCAGCTGTGACACCATGCTTTCAAGTTTAAGAATAAGGTTTTGAAGACGGCTACAGCTGTACAAACTAAAGAAAAGGAAAAAAAGCGTTCAAGCCTAGTTCTCTTAGCAGATAAAGCCAGGACAACAGATTCCGCCCTCCCCCCTCCCCCACGCAACCCCCCCACCCTCGAGATCCCTCTGGGTCTGCTTTTATATTTCATTGCTTTTCGTGTTTTAAACTCCCTTTTGAGAAATACTGGTTATTACAGAGCTATGATTCTGACATCCATTTGGAGTCATTTTCCTTCCCAAATGGCAGGCAGCAGAGTAAGACAGACCCGTTCACATCCCAGCGGCCTCCCGCTGGCTGTGTGGCCTCCGATAAACTGCTTAACTTTCCAGTCATTAGTTTCCATATCTGTAAAATGGGAACAATACTGACTCCCTATTAGGGTTGGAGTTAGGATAAAATTGGAAAGTTTCCAAAGCATCTGGTATAATGCCTGGTGTGTGGTAAGTGCATGATAAAAATGGTAACTACTATTACAATTTTAAACATTGATTCAAAAGCATCCTGGCAACTCAGCAAAGGGAGAAAATGCCCAAGGCCCCAAATGAAGTGGTCACAGACCCTGCGAGAATAGAGTGACGTGAGCCTGGATGGGAGTGATTCTAGCTGTTTGACCTCCCTGCCGACATCCGCTGTCATTGGGGGGTCCCACTAAGGCTGCTTGGCTAGGAAGGAGTTTGTTACATGGTTCAAAGCTACTTAGGAACTAAATACAAATGACTTCAAATTGTATCATTATCAATAGCTTCAATCATTGTGAACCATCATATACAGAAGTCAAAGGAACTTTTAAAATGTAGCCTTTATATTCTGGAGATTTTGTGTTCCATAATTTTCTTAAGAGGTGAATCTGTCCCTGGGAAGCACCCGGCCACTTCGAAAGCTGGTCGATGAGGCACCCACAGAAAGGGTGGCACCCTGCTTGGAGGCAGGGGCTGAGTGCCTGCTTCCAGGTGCCTGCAAGGGCATGCCCGGCCTCGGTTTCCGGCTCTGTTGAGTTTCTGAGCACTGTGCCCCACGGCCTCTCGCACAGGGCATCTGGACACAGGGGCCAGCGTCACGGCAAGGTGGTGATTTTCCAAATGAATGTGTCCGAACTGACCTGGCTTCCCTTTCTGGAACCTCTTATTACTGCCACTGGCCGAAGCCACTGTGTAGCCCTGGCTTCAGGTTTGTTTCAGCAGCAAGGTTTGAGAAGTGGATATTTTCAACTCGAGCTGGCTGGAGGTGGAAGGAACCTGGGCATTCTTGTTTTAAGTCTCAGAATAGGCAAGGGATGTGGCATGTAACTGACAGCAGAGCTAGGACTGAGTTCCGGCCCTGATGGCCCCTGACAGCCCCTGATAGCATGTCATCCCCCTGGTGCCTGAGCTGAGCTGAAGACCCTGCCACAGGGGAGGGGGCTGTTCTTCCCAGCTACGCCAGCCACCCCAAACCTGCTTTAGGCTTTTGAGAGACCATAGAATTCTGAGTGCTCCTGAGGGACAAGCCTCAAAGTCCACAGACCTCAAGTTCCAGCTCAAGTTCTAGCTCTGTGACCTTGGGGCATCACCTTCGGAACTGGCTTTCTCACCTGTAAAATGGGGACGCATAGTACCTAGAATTCAAGTAGCATTTTTTTTTTTTTTAGAGCATCTGACACAAAATAAGTCCCCTTGCACTCTCCTTCTTCTGGGCCAAAGTACTTCCACATCCAACATCTTGTCTCATCTCATCTCACCTTCATAGGGTACTTGTTTGCAGAGGCGAAAAACGGAGGCTCAGACAGGTGATGAGTCTTCTCAAGGTCAGAGAGCAGTAAGAAGCTGGAGCTGGCGCTTGAACCTTCTTCTGGAAGATTTTCAGATATCAAAGTCATGTTTGGGTCCCCTGATCATTAACTGATTAGCCTGGTGGAATCTCGGGGAAGTTACTCTCTAAAGACAGTGCTGGGCCTCTAGAAACTTCTACAGTGTTGGACAATACTCTGTATCTCCGTTATCTAGTGTGACCTACCACTAGCAACGTGCCCACTGAGCACCTGAAATGAGGCCACTTGGAAATTCCAGGGTCAGTTTCAAGGCGACGGTGGTTTTCGTGCCACTGAGGAATGAACTGTGAATTTTTTATTTAACCCTGATTAATTAAAATAGAAATCGAAATAGTCACAGGGAGCTAGTGGCTTCTGCATGGGCAGCCCAGCTCCAAGACGGAGTTTTTTCGCACGTACCCGAGAGATTAATGGTGGCCGCCAGCCTCGAGGTTCTGTGTGTGACGCCTTGCAAGGGCTCAGGCACCTGGTGCTCACAGAGTGCGAGGTTCTTGCTCGCGCCCTGGCCTGCTTGTGGGAGAGCCAGGTGGCTGCGCTGCGCAATGAAGACCCAGTGTCAAGCAGCACTGGTCAGTAGGGGGCGTCTCTCCAGCACCGCGGACAGGGAGGCTACCATTGACCACTGGAGGCCTTGGCTTAGCTGGTGCAACCTCATACCAGGCCTGGTGAAGAGGCCTCTGCCCAAAACCCCACCCCGCGGCTCACCCAGTCAATGGGCTCCAAAGCTGCACTTACCGAAGAACCCTCCCGGCAAAACATCCTTACTGGCGCACCTACAAGGGGGCCCCGCCCACCCTGGGCGGAGGTTTATTTTGGTCCCCTGCAGAGACTGGTTTTCTAATTGTCATCTCTGCACGTGCCATTCTGAGGAACTGGCGGGGCGGGAAAGAGGCTTAGGCGGGCCGTGCGGTGTCAGCAGGCTTCAGCTAACTGCCTCTCGGTCCCCTCTTTCTTCCCGCGGCCTGTTAAGTTGTCCGGCGTTAAATATTTTAGCAGCCAGCTGATTCAGACGAGACTGCGAAAGTGTTTCTCTGTTTCCAGGAAAGGCACTCGCACAGGTCTGATTACTGATACTTTGAATGTCCTCTCTCTTTGCAAGGCGTCCAGAAGGTGTTAGGGAAGAAGCTCAGGGGAGGGGTGCAGGGTGGGCCGAGAGAGGACCAGGGCACAGCAGGCTCCGGTCAGCGCTGAGTTCTCAGGCCAGGAGCTTCCGCAGGTGGAGGGACGCAGGGCTCCTGGCGCCACCCCAGGTGAGCAAGGAGGGCCGGAAGAGGAGGGACCGGAAGCGAGGCTGAGGATGCTATCAAGCCACAGGAAGGGCGAGTTAGGAGGCTGAAGTTCAAATCCCACCCACAACTCCTGGGGCCATGTTGGGTGGTCACGCAGCTGCTCCAGCCCTTGGAGTCTTCACAGGTAAATGGGCCACCGATGTCTCCTGGAGTTTAAAGGGGATTCGAGGAGACAAAATATATCATAGTTGCGCAAAGCCAGCTTTCAGTGGCCCCGTAATTGTGACTGTTACAGTTCTGGGGCCTGTCAGCCCTTAGCCCTTGGGCAAGGGCTCTAAGCTGCGGTGAATCCTTCAGGCAGCTGGGTCCCCACCACACCCAGCAGGTGTGCACCTTGGCGGGTGCTTCGGCCAGAGGCCAAGGTCTCTCCCGTTAGGGCAGGGCTGAGACCCAGCATCTAGGATACTCAGCATAGGCTCTTCAGTGGAAAGAGGGGTGGGTAAATTGGTAGGTGGGCTGGCAGGTGGGTTGACACACTGCAGGTGAGTAACACAGGTGGTTTGTCGACCCCCAGCCTCATGCTCACACACTCACCTCAGAGGGCTCAGGTGGCTCACAACTCCTGTCCACTCACTCTGTGCCTTCTCCAAGGGCTGCACTTCCTTTCCCTCCCCAGGGAAAGGAAGTATCTTCTGCTGCAGAATCAGGAGTTGGGGCTCACGATACTGAATTCTCTGTCTAGAAACGTGTGCTGAGATACATATTGGTGGCCGTCTCTATAGAGAGTGGGTCTCAGCCTCTGGCCACGAGGAAAAGTCAGGATCTTGTTTCTCTGGGAATGTTAGACTTGAGAGGATGGGTCTTGGTTACCCGGCACCCGATACCCTGCGTGGCGCCCAGTGGGCACTCCATAGACACTTGTTGAATAATTTAACCCAACGTACTATCAGGTGAGTGGGAGGCTTCCTGTCCTAGAGAACTAGGTCAGACAGGACTTTGGAGGCAGATGGCCTGGTCTAACTTTCAGCTCTGCCAGTAGACTTTTCAATTTCGAGCAAATGCCTGAGACACTCTAAGCCTCCGCTCCCTTACCTGTATAATGCTGGGATCCACCACGTGGAGGTATTATGGAGGTGACATAAAAATAGAATGTGTAAAACTTAGCCTCATGACTGCCTGGCATGCAGTAAATACTTAATATCAGAGGTAATTATTTTTATTGTTACTATCATTATTATCAGTACTATCATCATTTGAATTATGCTAATGCTGTTATTAAAGGTAAATTACTGGTAAACATGTGGGCTTTACATGTGGACTTTTGAAATCTGCTGAAGTTCATCTGCATCTGCCCTGGGTTCTTTGGACTTTATTGCTAACCTCTAAAGCTACCCCCTATCCCATAGCCACCAGCCTACCCACGAGGGTGGCCTCAGTGTTGCAATATTGTATTTGATACAAGGTTAAACCATCCAGCACAATGGGGAATGCATTCCCTCCCTTGGGAAAGCTAGGGCTTTGGGGTTAACCTCTTGCCAAGAGTGGCTGCAAAGAGGCTGAAACCTAACATTTGTGGGAAAAAGGGAACGCCTGTGTGGGTGAGCCCGGCTGGGCCGCCGCAGCGGAACGCAAGCTCTGAGTGCATCTTATGGGACAAGCTGCCCTGGCTCTCTGGCATGACGTTATGAGCTGCTAGACCATCCCAAAGCTCCTAGAGGAAGGGCAGGGCTGAAAGTTGTCTGGCTGCCTGATGGCCAGACACCATGGCACAATAGCTGGAGGAGGAGACCCTTTCTGGCACGTGACCTAGCAGCTAGTATTTAAATGCACATGGCCAGAATTGGCAGAAAGTGAGAATTTCAGGAGGGGAGCGTGCCAAGGCTGGGCTTGAACCTCCGCTTAGGCCAGCCCCTGTCCGGGCCACCTGTGAGGGATGTCTGAGGCAGACGCGCCTCTGGCTCCTGAGACCTGGTAGCAGGGGTGCTCACTCTGAGACGAGTCCCCCTCCTGCCTCGCTCAGGCACTCACAGTCTTAAAATACCAACCAGAAGGGCCTTCAGAACCTTCACCCTCCTCATTCTGCAGATGAGAAACCTGAGACCCAGAGAGGCTATGCGACATCCTTAAGGCCCCACAGCTTGTCGGGGCAACTGGTCTGAGTCATATTGACGCGTTTCTTCTGGCTCAAGACCAGCTCTCTTTCCAGCGAGCCCACTGGCCCTCCGGTGAGCGAGCAAGCATCACCTTTGCTGTGCACCGCAGGCACGCCAGGTGAGCCTGGTATGAACTGAAGTTACAGATTGGTGGTGGTGGTGGTGGTCGTGGTTGGAGGTAGTAACATTGTCTTTGAGTCGTGTCTGAGGAAGTGGCATATTGCAGGCAGGCCTGCTCCAGCTTTTTTTTTTTTTTTTTTTGCAAAGTGATTTAAGCTGCAGCCTCTGGGCCCAGCTAGCCCTGGCTTTCCTTTGCTCGCGGCTGACAGCATTTGCAGTAGGATTGCAGGAAAAGTGCTATGAAAAGCTAGCTGGCAAGCAGATGATCTAATTCAGCATGATTTGGGGAGTGTGTGGATCTGGATGGGAGAATAGTCTCAGATGAGAGTTAACCCAGAGGAAGTTCTGCTAAAACTTGAGTTTTATCTCCGTCTAGCTGAGTGGGTCTCTCTGAGCTATTTATGAAACTCTCAGAGGATACAACAATTTGTTTCAAGTTTCTTTCCAAACAGTCGGGCATGCATCCTTGGAAGATAAAACATTCTAATGATCATTGCAGAGTTTTTGTTTTTGCATGAAGATGGGAAGTTATCTGTTGGAAACCACCACCCCTGTTGAATTGATGTTTATAGCTCTTATTTGCTTCATGTTTTATTTTCAGTGTATTGCTTCATGTTTTATTTTCAGTGGAGAGTAATTATTCTGTAGACAAGCCTACATAGGGGAAAAATTTTCTTTCCAGGAACCCTCCTTGCATTTTGCATTTGGGGACTAAAACTGACCTGACTATGAGAATTGTCAAGCTTTCCTGCTTCTTGGGGTCCTGAAAAGCCACTGGCTCACAAGTCCAGCAAGGGCATTCTATGTCTTTTCTTTGAAATCCCTTTTCCTTTGGTATAAAAATGTGCAAAAAGGTCTTAAGCGCAGAAGCAAGTCCAGACTTTAAAGGCATTGGAAGCAGGAGCTTCCATGTGGCTGAGGGGTGCTGGCCGCTCACATGCCCTTGTCCTGACCCCTCTGCCCCCGACCCACCCCTGCCCCATTTGCTGGCCCTCTCAGAGACCACATTCTTGTTCAAGAGACCATAACGGCTCAGGCAAACGTGCCTGTGAGGCTTTCTCAACCCTCCAGTCCCCAGGAGACCCTCACCCTGCTCAAGTATCCAGAGGACTTTCTGTAAACTGACCACACTTTTAAGACAGAGGCAGATGTATTTCTTTGTCATATAGGATTTCATCCTTTGCAGAAGAGTTTGGGTGTTTCGAGCTGGATAGACCTGTGTTCAAATCTGTGACTTATTCACTCTAGGACCTTGGTCATTGCTTAACTGCTTGAGGCCTCAGTTTCCTCATCTGTAAAGTGGGTGTGGAATTAGTACTTACCTGGTGAGAATTTACTATGGTAGTGGGTGGGAAGTGCTAGCTCAGGTCTCGCACGGGCAGTGCTCAATGCATGTCTGTTTGCCATTTGAGAGTGAGCCCTCTAGGGCAGAGCCTGTACCTGGTCCGTCCTGTTCCTTAGCACAACGGGCTGCACGGAGTAGGACCCAACAGCTGTTTGTCGAATGGTTGTGTCTTGTCTTGTGGATGGAGTGTGTGTCTTTTTGGTATTTCCCTTAAAGGGGAAATAATCTGTTGGCCAGTTTAGTTTAAGAACACAACAAAATCCTTCTGGTTAAAATCATTCACACGTTATTTATTCATTATTCATTCACTCAAACCGAGGGCCTCTTACATCAAGGTGCTGTCTGGGTGCTCCAGGCAGGGGTTTTCATCCTCAACACTAGCGACATTTTGGTAATTGTTGGGAGGGCTGTTCTGCACATAGTAGGGTATTTAGCGGTACCAGATGCCGGTAGCGTACCCCAAATCATCGACAATCAAAAATGCCCAGATACTGCCAAATGCCCTCTGTTGGTCAGACTGCCCTGGAGAGCCACTATTCTAAGGCACGCTAGCCAGATGTGGTTGCTTAGGCAGCAGCCACAGCACACCTGGAAGCCTGGTGAACAGGCAGAATCCGGGTCTCACCCCCGACCTGCCTACTCGAAGTCAGCATTTAAACAAGATGCTCACTGACTTGTCACGTATTAGAGTGCCTGAAGCTGCGACGTTCTCAGGCCACCCTTAGAGTAGCAGGGATCTGGGGCACTGTTCCCAACCTTGATTGCACACCAAATCTCCGAGGGATCTCCAAAAAATAGTGATGCTTGGGTGCCCTCCCAGAGGTTCTGATTTTTGATATGGGGTCTGGCCCGGGCATTGGGAACTTTTAAAAATTCCCTGTCGTGTGGCAGAGTTTGAGAACCACTGGTCTGAGGAATGCAGAAGCATTTCAAACGAAGACTCGGCCTTTAGATGGTGATTTGTCTGGTGGGGAGATGAGACATCTGTGTGCTCATTATCATTGTGAGGAACTGAGCCCTGCAACCAGCCTCTACTCCACAAACCCCCCGCCAGAACATAAAACTACTTTGGCTGTTTCAGCAAATGTTTTGTTTTTCGATCATCGCCCTGATGTCATGACAGGCATTTGACTATGATTCCTGGAGAAGATTGTCTTTCAGCCCAGGAAAGGGTACAGCAGGCAGAGTCAAAGACTTAAAATTAGGATTAGGCCAAGTTCAAATACAGGCCCAGCCAGCACGTGTCTGAGTGATGCAGGCCAGTGTGTGAAGTGGGCTTGTGTGCATTCAGGGAAAACCCCAAGACCATGTCTAGAAATTCTGGATGAGGCTGAGCAGTCATGTGGAAATCTGCTCCCACACATTTCCTGCGTGTATTTTGGGTTCAGGCAGACAATTCATCTTAGCATGGGCGGAAGTAATGGCTGGATTTTTTGAAGGCCCGAATCCCACCTACATATTTCTCTCTTCCCTTACAACTAAGCTTTGCTGGGCTGTAGTTTGGGAATGTACCTCTCAGCCTGGACAGCCCTTCATGGAATGTGAGGACTTAGCTCAGAAGCCCAAAGCAGTGATTTCTTCTAGAAAAAAAAAAACAACTTCCTAGAATTTCACTAGTGAATAGGTCTTATTAGTGCAAGGGCTGAATTCCCATGTGAGCGCCAGGCACTGATCCTGGGCTCCTCATGGCATATTTCTCTGCTGACGTGTTCAGAGTACATAAAAATAACCCAGAGTTTAGCCCTTGGTCACTGCGGACTGGCTGGGAGTTTCGTCCATCGTCACACGGCCTGTGTGCAAACATGGCTCTTCTTGGTATGATGCTGAGCCAAAGATGTCCCCACCCCAAGTCTGTGTCCTCCTTTGTCAGCTAAGGACAATAGCAGTGCCCATCACGTAGGCTCAGATGATGATTAGGTGAGAGAAGAGATGTTATAGCCACTGAGCAGAGTACCAACTGGGTAGTAAATGCTCACGAATGTCAGCTAGTATCAGAGTGGTCATTTAAACAAGTTTTTCAATCGCTTTTTTTTTTTTTTTTAATCCGATTATTAAGGGGGGAAGGCAGAGTGCATGCTGTCACGTGGATGGTATTTTGCAAATGCTTCAAAGATGGCAGAGGGCAGAATCATTTTCCAGGTGAAGATGCCCTTTCGACTTGGGCTTCTGGTGGTGGGTTAAGCCCCAAGATGCTTGCTGGAGAATAAGGGCCTCGAGGAGGTGGGAGGGCCGGGGTGGTAGGTTGGGGGGGTGGCTGGCTCCCGGGGAGGAAACGTCTGCCAGGAGAGGGAAAGGATGACTGGTGATGAGCACTGGGCTGAGAGCGGGCACAGTGGGGACACCGGCCACACAGCCGCCGAGGTGGGCATGGGGCGAGGCTTGGCTTTCTGCCCTTGAGAAAAACACGCTTTGTTTCAAGAGACAGCACACAGGCATCAAAAGATCCAAACAGCGCATGGCCCTCGCTTGCTCTTAGAGCCGGGGCCACTGGTATTTATGTAGAGGGTGTTCTCCGTGAGGTGAGGGTTTTAGCTCCTGTTCGCTCCCGTCTCCAAGCACCTGGGAGCACCGGACATGTTGTAGGTGCTCAAGAACTGTTTCTTGAATTATTTAACCATATACCTCCTTGTTACAACATGTTCCTAGATATGTTCAGGAAGAGATTGAACTCCCACTGCCTGGCACATTCTATTTCTCTTGTTCGGGTTCACCTCTCTCTCTCTCTCTCTCTCTCTCTCTCTCTCTCTCTCTCTCTCTCTCTCTCTCTCTCTCTCTCTCTTTATTAGCTCAGTGTTTCACTAATGTCAGTTACTCCTGTACCACTTAGAAGACTTTTACCGTATCTGTATACTGCTTGTGTTATTATCTACATAGTATCCTTCTTTACATTGCTTCATTTTTATTTCAGTGTATTACTTTAGTTTGGGCCTAGGTAATGTCTGTGAAGTTATGGGTTTAGGGTGCTCATTACGTATTTTTCCTAATATACTTGTACTACATCGCTATGAAAATGCGCTAATATGAGAAACCTTAATTCCCTCTTCCAAGGCTGATTAAGCATTCCTTTTCTACCTCTGTCATGTGTCAGCTGGTCCCTAATCCGATGATAGGGATGGGCACAGGGATCACCAGGCATCGACTTTGCCCAGTGCCAACAACATCGTAGGTACTCAGGCAGTGATTCCGAATGACTGAATGAAACCCCTTGAGCCTAGGGAAGTTTATGCTGTCCGGCCACGTGTGGGTGCCCTGACTGGATGTCTTATGATTCTCTGAGGACAGCATGTCATAATTTAGGGCCCCAGTGTTCCTAAGCTTCACTTGGGTGCTCATCAAGCAGTCGGAGATGTTCCTAAGCTTCCACTTGGGTGCCCATCATTTAGACTCCTCCTCCCAGCGAGGTGTGAGTGTGTCCTTCGTCTGTCCTTCAGTATCACATACTCCCCATCAGTTCACCAGCCAGCCTTTCAGATTTCCAGTTGCTGACCTTGTTCCCCAGATTTCTTCATGTATAACACTGTGGCGTTGACCGTCCAGGGAGGGGCCCTTGGTCCATGGGGCAGAAGCAGGTCAAAGAGAAGGAATAGAGTTGGCTGGAATTAAGGTTTCCATTTCGAGTCCTGAAATAACTTCTACCAATACATATGCGTCCATGGCGGTTTTTTCTGCCCAATGCCCGCTGCGCCTGGTGTCTGCCGGTGTTCTCGGTTCCACACTCCTCCTTCCTGCCTCTCTAGCGTAGTTTGCCTTTCTAGGTAGGGTCCTGTCTTACACGTTTTTATACCCCCATGGGCATTTGGAATAGTGATTGCAGTTGCTCGGTGAATAGTTGATTAGTTCACGGTTATTTATGTGTCAAGAAAACTTGGGCACAGGCCTCTGGCCTGGCTTCCCATTTTCATGTGGCTTGTCACTTCTCAGCCAAAGCAGAAGATTCGTGCCACAGTAGTAAAGGAAGCTACAGACACACAGCCACGTGTGGCTTGGTGGCAAGGCCAAGGGCATTTTGTAGGCACCGATTTTCCTTTTGTATTCCAGAAGCCTTTCTTGGCAGAGGATATTTCATTAGCTTTGCGGTTTTTCATCCCTTTCTGTAGCCTTAGGTCTAGATAGCCTTAGGCCATCACAGTTGAGTCTTTTCAGGTGGTTTTTGGCTGAAAGTAACAGAAAAAAAAAAATTCAAAAATAAGTCCATCATCTCATTGGGCAGGAAGTCCAGAGGTAGGGCACTTCCGAGCTGAGTAATTCATCCCCGCCTCTGCCCATATTGAGTGTGTCGACGATGTCCTCTTCATCAGTTCAAGCTGACAGGAGAGATGCCATCTTGTCCCCTAAAGAGTGAAGCAAACGTCTCCAGAAGCCCAGCTGCCTTCCTTTTCTGTTTCATTGGCGAAGAGTGCGTCACCAGACCATAATCAAGCTAATTATTCGAACATAAGTGAGGACGTGGGTAAGGAGCGGAACGGCAGTTTTGTGGACGACCAATGACTCTAGCTGCAAAAGTTCAGGTTCACAGTTTCTTCACGTGCGGTTTGGAAAGCATCTCCATCGGAACTGTCGTTGCTAAAGGTGCTTGCTACAAGGCTTCATCCTGAGCCCCTTCCCTGACCTGAACCAGGACCTCTGGGAGCATTGTGACAGTGACCCAGTGAATCTTACGTGCACCGCGTTTCAGACCCCTGGGTCTGGAGTTTGTGGTCGTCTCTCTTC
Source organism: Eonycteris spelaea (assembly GCA_003508835.1). Classification (NCBI taxonomy): domain Eukaryota; kingdom Metazoa; phylum Chordata; class Mammalia; order Chiroptera; family Pteropodidae; genus Eonycteris; species Eonycteris spelaea. The sequence continues at coordinate 5,091,138 of PUFA01000004.1, read as the reverse complement.
GGACTTGCAGGTTGTAGGTGAGCATTCAGCAGGCAGGGCTGGTGCTTCCAGGGATCCTTTTGAGGCTGAGGGAGCGAAAGGAATCAGCCCATTTCTTTTCTTACAGTTCTATAGGTAAAGCATCGGCCATGGGCCTCACTGGGCTGAAATGGCAAGAGTGCTCCTTCAGAATTGCCCTTCCCAGTCCTCTGGGCGATTCAAACGGAAATAGTAACTGATGCAATGATGATATCTGGGATTTGCTTCAAAATAACCCGGGTAGCAGAGGTAAGCGAGAATGTGGATAAAATAGAATTGGCCATGATTTGACAGTATCGAAACTGAGCAACATAACAGGTTCATTATACTGTTCTCTCGACTCAAGTTTTCAAAATCTCCTCCCAGACGCCTGCTCTGTCACTATGCAGCCTTTGACCTGAGTATGTCTCTCCTCTCTTGGGTCCAATTCTAGGATTGCAGCGGCACAAATCCTTTTCTATAAAGCAGTGTTCGCACATTGTTTTCCCCTTTCCCTCCAAAAGAACCTTTTCTCCAAACACAATCTCATGTGGAACCCGAAGGTGTGACAGGTGAAGGTGGAGCAGCTCTGGTTGCAGGTGCTATGCGTGCTTTCCGGGCAGCCTTTACGATGATTCAGAAGCCCTACGACTCTGGAGAAGATAGTTTAACAGCTGTCGCGCTAGGGCCTTGCCGAAAGCACTCACACAGGCTACATTTCTGCAGAGGCCTTGGCCCTGTACTTAGACCCGAGAAGTCATTAAAGATTCAGCCATGGATGCAGTTACTAAGGCACATCCTTCCTGCCTGTGATTCGATCTTGTTCTGGAGGTTTGTACCTTCTGTATCCCAAGACAGAAGGTACAAACTGTCTTCCTCTGTACGAGCATTGTGTTGTACCCCTGATCTGGAGCAGAAGGGCAATGAAAATAGATTAGAGCTTCAGGCTTCCTGTGTTGGCTGGCTGAGAGTTGGTGGTGTGAGTATGTCCCTGTCGTATTGTGGGATTTGAATCTCATCCCCTATGAAGTTGGGAGCCCTCAACTTTGCCTTCTAACGAGTGTGTTCTGCACTGGGCCATGACTGTATATGCTGGCTGCCCGATATCACTGCATTGTTTGCGCTTGACGATACCTTGGAGAGGTGCTGGGATTAAGCCTTCCTCAGCAAGAGCATTTCTCCTACAGTGAATTGTCATAGACTCTGGAGACATTCATGGCATTCGAGATAGTTTTCATTAAATCCTTCAGAGGGGAGATTAAATCACCGTAATAAGCTGTATTAGTTTCCTATTGCTATAGTAATAAATGGCCACACAATTAGTGGCTTAAGACAATACAAATTTATTTTCTTACAGTTCTGTGGGTAAAATGTCTGACATGGGGCTCACTGAGCTAAATTCAAGGTGTCATTAGGGCTGTGTTCCTTTCCGGAAGCCTGAGGGAAAAATTCGTTTCCCTGCTTTTCCAACTGCTAGAGGCTGCCCACGTCTGTTGGCTCGTGGTCCCGTCCACCACCTTCAAAGCCAGCCACACAGCATCTTCAAATCTCTCTGACTCTGCTTCCATTGTCTCTTCTCTTTCTCCGACTTTTTCCTCTTTTCCTTTCTAAGCATTCTTGTGATTCCATGGGGCCCACCTGCATAATCTAGGATAATCTCCCTGTTTTAAGGTCAGGTAATTAGCAACCTTAATTTCATCTATAATCTTAATTCCGCTTTGCCATCAGGGATTAAGATGGGGATTTTCAGGGGTGGGGGATGGGCATCAATCTGCTGACCACACCAGTTGGTTCCGAAGCACAGTGGTGCCTTCCCGTGTCTCAGAGGATGTGCCATGGGGAGGGGCTGTTTCATATGGAAGAGATGGCTCCTCAATTCTTCTTAGCTCTTTGCCTAATTGGAATGCTTGAGCTTAAAAGGTGGTGAGTGGGGTATGTTTTTCACACCAGCTGCTGGTATACAGGTAAACAATTAGCCAATTTGAATGGCACCTATTAGGTTTTTGGAATAAGTACATTAAGACTAAGAAATGTGACTCTGAGAAGCATAGCGGGTTTTTATTTTTTTTTAATAGAAGGCCATAAAAGTCTACTTTATTGTAGAGAATTCTCAGTTGGGGCCATGAAGCCTTGGGCATCTGTTTCTTTAAGGGGAGGAAAGGAAGCATTGAGTCATTTGTGAGAGTCTCTTGCCCTTTGGTCCCATGTACATAAAACATAGCGATGCTTTCTTGACTCAACTTAAAATAGGAAGCGGGTGTCCACATATAGCCACAGACTCTTCTGATTGGGCCTTAGCAGAAATTTCCAGAGAAAAGGCGATATGTTGCAATGCTGGGCAGGTAAGCACCACTTCTGGCTGTGAGTACGATGTGAGCGAACGAGTTGATTCTGGGCCATGCAAGGGGGGGGGTGGGAACAATACAAAAACAGACAACTCACAAATAAGAAACACATCCTCGCTGGAAATAGGGCAGCGGGAAGTGTTTTGCATTTAGTCTCTGCCTACTTAAGAGGGTGCAGCGGCTCAGGAGAAGGCCCGTCAACAAGTTTTGGGAAATACAGAGCACAGAGCCCTCAAAAAATCTGGGGTTCAACAGCGTTGGGTCTCAACAGGTGAAGAATTGAGTTCCACGAAAAAGCGAGGCCTCATTTCATCCCCACCTTTACGGGGCCGGCCTCTGCTCCCCCACCCCCGCGGCCCCGCGGACCGCAGAGCCGCGTGCAGCTCCCTGGCTGAACTTGGCCTTCTCAGTAACTTCGCGCGCCAGTGCCTTCCCAGCGTTGCCATGCGGGGTAGACAGCACCGTGGAAAAAAAACTAAGACCTGTAACAAGTTGTCATGACTCAGGCTCCCGCAGGAAGTGTGCAGCGCGTTCGGGAGCACGGGCCGGCCGCGGGCCGTGCGTCCCCTGCTCGCGCTGCGGCCGCGTGGGCCCCTGGGCGCGCCGGGGTGCGCATTCCTGGGCCGGGCGGAGAGCGCAGCTGGCGGCGCCCCGAGCGCCGGGAGCGGGGGAGGAGCCTGGCCCGGCCGCCGCGCGCTCCCAGCCATTGGCCTTTTGTGCTGCAACTTTGCCCGAGCCCTCCAGGGAGCTGCGCCGCCCCCGCGCCCGCCCGCCCCGCGCCGCCCGGCGCCCCGGGAAGGCGTGCGTCCCGGGTTCGGACCCGGCTGTGCGGACTGCGCGTGCGGCTGTCTGGCTCGGAAAAGGCAGCCGCTCCGGGGGTCTTTGGCAGCTGCGTCCCCGAAGGAAGGCGGCTCCGTGCGGGCCGTGCCCGATCGCCGCGGGCCGGTAAGTGCTGGGCAGCGCGGCGCAGGCGGGAGGGGGGCGGGGGGTGCGCCCCGGGTGGGGCGCCCCCAGGACCTTGGCGCCGCACAAAGACGTGCTGGGAGTGGAAGCCCAAGCTCGTTTCATTCTCCCCCACCCCCGCCCTGCCCCGGACTGTTAGGGAGAGAAAAGTGGCTAACTGCACATTTGTGTCTGTCTGTCCCGGAGGCTCGTCCTGTGGGGTGAGACGGGTGGCGGTCTGCTCCGGGGGTCGGGGTGCACGCCCGCCCGCGGCGGGGATCCGTATTCACGGTCGAGGTCCCTGCCTGCAGTTAGGGTCCGCGCGGTGGCTGGGGTCCCACCCACTGTTGGGGGTCCTCGCCGGGGATGGGATCTGTGCCTGTGGCCCGGCTCCACGCCACCCACGCTGGGCTCCTTCCGAATTCGTGTGGTCCCACCCGGGCGCGTGGGGGCACCCCGGGTGGGCCACAGCGGCGCGCGGATCTGCCATCCAACTGCGCTGGATATCCTTCGAGTTCAGGACTTTTAAATTCTCCAGCAGTTACGTCAGCGGGGCCGGGCGCACTTCGGGGCTGGGGCGCCCCACGTGACTCGCCCGAGCGTCCCTGTGGCGTCCTTGGCTCCCGCTCCCCAGGAGGAGTCGTCTTCGGCCTTCGGACGGACGGACGTCCGGGAAACGCGACCGCAGACGCGCTGTGACCCACCGCGCGGCTCGGCTCGGCGCGCTTCCTGCAGGAGCTGTTTCGGGGTGTTCCCGCGCCGTCCTCAGTGCCGGTCTTTCCTTAAAACAGCAGCGTCATCGTCATCGTCGTCACGTCATTGTTTTCTTCCACCTCTGTCACACGCTAGGACAGGAAGATGTGGTCGCGGGTTAAAACACAACAGCAACAGACGTGAAAAAAGTGTGTCTCCCCAGGCCTGGAGGGACTGGGCAGGTGGAAATGGAAGAGGGGTTCAGGGAAGGGCAGCCAGGGGGCTTGGGTAGTGCTGGGAGTGCGCGCGCCTCTCCACACGTGTGTGCATGTGCAGGCAGGACCGTCCCAAGCCCCTTCTGTCACAGTGCATGGAAAATCAAGGGTCCTAGTACAGTGTCCTGTCTATTCTTTTTTGGGGAGGGAGGGAAGGAAGGTGAGCTCTGCTGGGGGTGGAGACCTGTTCTGTGTCTCTGGGATTCCCTGTTGACGCCACATTTCCAAAGCCATTTTCATTGTACTTGAAAATGGCTTTGGAAATGTCGGGGGCCGCGTTCTGAGGCTGGGTTGTCATCGTTTCATCCCTTCACAATCTCTGGGTACTTGGAAGGGGTGCGTTTTGACTGACAGTCCATGCAACAGGGAGGATTTTGCTGGGGGTTGTGGAGTGCGGTGCCTCCCAGAGCGTTCGGCTCTCCCACTCTGAGGTCAGGCTGCGGGCTCCTGGGAGAATGGGGCCAGTCGTGCTGGACAGTGGAGCGAGTGGAGTCCCGTGGGGCCCCTTCTCACAGGCGCCGCCTGGGCGTGGACACTCCTGTCCCCAGAGCTGGAGCGGGAAGTAGGTCAGGGACCGCTCTCCTTGTGCAGATCACGGCCACCTCTCAGCTCTCCAGAGCCTCTTGGGCTCCTTTATTGTCGTTAGTCACTCGTCAGAAGTTACTTCCTGAGCCTCAGGTAGGACCAGGCACTGTGGAGTATGTGACCCATGCTCAGGTTTCCCGCCTGTGGAAATCCCCGGAGGAATGAATTAGGTCCTGGGCCCTCTGTCCTGCTAGGTTTGGGCGCTGAAAATATTTTAGCCGGAAGGAAACTTAAAGACCAGGGTTTCCTTTTACAGGTGTGAAAAGGGAGACGCAGAGAAGTCCAGGGTCTCGGCCAGCGTCACTGGAAGGCGGGACTCAAACCCAGGACTCCATACGTGCCGTCTGGTGTTCTCTTGGTTAAGTCCTGAGACTAAGCGGCCTTTTTGGTTCCATCCTGCTTTGCTGGTTGTTTACATTTGTTGTTTCTATGGAGACGGACACTGCTGGGGGAGGACTTGTCTGGCCTGCAGTACTGCTCCACGGGCGTGATGTGGGGAGGTGGATGCATGGTGGTTGGAGTGAGTAAGACACAGCCCCTGCTTCCAAGTAGGGGTGTGTGTGTGTGTGTGCGCGCGTGCACACGTGTGTTTCTGTGTGATATAACTGCGCCTACATTGGGCAGTCTTTATGGTGAGAATGCCCCAGCAGGGGACATCTGGAGATGTACAAGGACGTTTTGGTTGTCCCAATGACCAGAGAGGGCACAGTTGGCATCTAGCTGGAGAGAACCGGAGAGGCTGAGCATAGGACAGTCCTGCACAACCAAGAACTGCCTCACCCAAAATGCCAGTGGCACCCCAGGAGAGGAGAGGGCACTGCAAGGGTTCGAGGAACTGGAAGAGACCAGTTCCAACTGAGAAGATGAACATGGCGGTTTGTGGGCTTGCCAGGCCCCAGGCCACAGGTACTGATGAGCCTGGGGGGCTGAGGGCTGGGTCAAGAGCCCGTGTGTGTGTGTGTGTGTGTGTGTGTGTGTGTGTGTGTTTTCTGCTGGGACTCAATTGCACAGCCAAAAGCAAGTGGTTCTGGGGGAGCCTGTGGTTTGGTTTTGCAGACCATGGACCTTGTGCAGACGATCAGAAGGTTTAGGAAGCTGGTGACGGAGTCACGGACTAGTCTTGGCCAGGAGAGCAAACCTAAGAAGAAGGCTGAAGGGTTGGGTGCCCTGTTCCCTCCCGCCCGGCCTGTGGCCGAAGCATGTGAAATCTGCCTTGCTGTCTGGGGTTTGTGTGCCTCTTGCCCACTGAGGTCACAGTCCTTTGTTTAAACCTCAATAATCATTTCCACAGCAACTCCCTGTGATGACAGAACAGCCCAAGGATTATGAAATCATTTGGGAAAAACCAAAGGCATGTAAAAGGCCTGGGGAAGCACAGGTTTGTAGGGAGACGCCTCTCAGTATAAGAGGGGCAGGTAGAGGATTCAGGGGAACCACAGAGCAATTATCTGCAGCAGAGCCTTCGTTTCTTTGTTGATCCCCCCATCCCCCAGTCCACTCCGGTCTGTGGTCTCAGTCTGTTATTTAGCAAATGTGCTCAGTGCTGCCAGTTAAGAGAAAGCGAATTCCCAAGATCGATTTCCCTGGGCTGGGGAGAGGCCGGGTAGAGAAAGCTCCACGCGAGCATACTTGGCAAACTGTGAAGTGCTGTGCAAACGGAACGTCGCATCCGTATTTTTCACCTCGTTACGATTAGAGGGGTTTATTTAGGGGAAGGAGATTTTCTAACGCTTCCTATGGCTTCGTATGGTTATTTCTAAATGGAAGCGGGGAGGTGCGCCGGTCAGTGTCGTTCTCCTTGATTTAGAAGCTGGTTGTCTAGTGTCCATCCTTCGTTCTGTCACCCTCCCTTTTTATTGGTCATATATCCTGCCCCCAGAAAACAAGTAAAACTAAAAGAACAGGAAACTCACAGCAGTCCTGCTCACAGAGCAGATGTCGGGGGGGGGAACAGAAAGAGAAAGCGGTTGCTTCCCCGGCACCTGTGCATACAGGTTGGCGACTTACGGTCCCTCTGATTCTGTACATTGTGCGGCCACGGGGACCCCTGAAGTCCAGGAGCTATCCCCAGGTCCGTATCACGTTGCGCGTGTACAGCTCCTGGCCAGCATTCTCTGGTTTGGTTTCCCATCATGACAGTTATGGGGGCACGTTCTGTGCTGGGAAGGGGTGGTCAGAAGGTGGCTCATGTTGGCGTCAGGAGCTTGCGTCCCCTGCTTTTCTTGCTAGGACACCCCTCCCTCCAACCTCCGGCTCCCCGTGGCTGCCTGCTGTCTGGTTGCCTGCTTCACACGCGACAGGAAAAGGTCCCGTGTTACCTTGCACCCCTTTTACTGAGCTGGCTCACCTGTGAGTTACCTGGTCCAGGACCCGGTATGGGGCAGCTCCCGGATCACCTTGTGGCCAGCCCTGGGCCAGGTGCTCTCCTCGAGGGCCGACAAGGCCCTGCCTCATTTCTCCTGGCATCCGTGCGCCCAGGGCCGTTTGGCAGAACCTGTCCCCAGAAGTCCCTTCTGGGGTCAGCGCCTGTCTGCGTCGGTTCCGGTTCCCCCCTGGAGCTGCAGGCACAAGCCTTTGCTCCTTGTGTGAGGTCTAGAAAAATTTGGCTCCAAAACATGAAAAGCGCGGCTCATAATTGAAACCGACAAACGTTCGATTTCAAGTGTCCGTGAAACATCACATGTCACCCTTCTTGCTGGAACTCGGACACCTCTTTGGCGCCACCGGGCTTGCCTCCCTGGGGCTCCGCCTCTTCCAGCGCCCTCATCCCAGGGAAGCCCGCCTGCCTCCCCGACTCTGGGCTGAGGCTGCAGCAGGAACAAGGTTGAAAAGGGCCCTTTTGCGGGGGACACGATTCCGTTGCCTCTTCCTTTTCCCTGGGGGCCTCCACCCCTCAGAGGGCTGAACCGGGGACAGGGCCCCTTGGAGGAGGGCCCAGGGAGACAGCGTGAGTTTCTCTCATGAGGACAAGGTCTGTGGCAGAGGCCTGGGTCCTTGCCACTGTGTTTCTTTGCCAAGTTTCTGAATTCCTTGCATCTCAGTCTCCTATTCTGTGAAATAAGTTGTCTGCCATCTACATGGGGGTGAGGCAGCATTTGGCAAAACTCTAGGATACTATACAAATATAAGTAGCTATGTATTTTTTAATTCCTTTTTTTCCCTAAACCGAAGCCTAAATCTTTAAATTGCCGGGCTTTCTTACCTGGGAGTGGAAAATCTCTCTCTGTTCTCCCTGGCACGGATCTCTCAGACGAGCCGCTGTACCCAGAGTGCCGTGGGAGCCGTCCTTTTGTTCTTAGCTCCAGCCAGGCCCAGGGCACACACGCCATGGGGTTGCCTGGATCCCATGCTCTCGGACGTGCATTCAAATTCTGCCGTCCTTCACCCCTCCCTAAGGGCTGGGTGAGCAAGGGTGTGCAAAGCTCTTTACACAATGCCTGGTAGATACAAGCACCCAACAATGTTAGCTGCTCTTGTGATTATCATTTATTGCCATTACTAGTACTTTTATTGTAATTATTCAGATTTGTTCCAGTATTTAGTGTGTGTTAAATATTACCATCAGTAATAAAATCAGACTGCTTGAGACCTTGGTCAGTGTCCCCTCCCTGTGCAGGATCTCGACTTCCTCCTCCACTTCCGGGAGCAGTGGATGTCTCTGCTGCTAGGAATCTGTTTATCCACCTGGCCCGACCCCGTACCTGGCCCGCTTGTCCCACTCATCATGTGCCGATCGAGAAAGCATGAGTTGTCCCCCATAGTGAGCGGAAAAGCAAAGCATTTTGGGGGAGGTGCCAGGGCCACAGAGCCGGACACCTGGTGAGCACACCTTGGCAGGTAGAAGCAGAGCCGGGTGTATCTGCCCCTCACGCCAGAGGACGTATGTAGGTTTTGTCTCACAATGCCAATGGGGGAGGGGAGGGATCCGAGAAGGATGCGCACGTGGGCTGTGGCTTCTGATCTTTGCCAGCTGGGTCATGCCCAGCTCGTCACCAGCCAGCAACTCCCGAAGATGCAAGATCCCAGAAGATTTTATTTTGCTGAGTTATCGCAGGCTTCACCTTTTTAAAAAACAAACAAGGAGAGAGCCGCGTGGGGCTCGGTTTCAGCCGTGCTGCTGAGCGCTGTGCTAGTGTTTCTACAGTGTGGCGTGCTGGGTGCCTGCCCTGAGCTTGGGGCCCGCCTGCTCGTTTTAAGAGTAATATGGTATTACTCAGTCTGTATTAGAAAAAAGTAGGAGTAGCTCGTCAAAACCACAGACTCACAGATGTTATTACTTAGAACTATGTACGTTCATTTAAATTGAACTGAGTTCATTGAAAGATCAGCATTAGGTAAATGATAGCACAGGAGGCTTTAAGGTATTATGTGTGAGGTATGTAGTTAATATGGCTTTCCAACAAATTAGATGTTCAGACCCCAGATCATCTTTGATTGTTCCCCACGTCCCTTCCCTCCCACACCGGTGTTGGGTGGACGTCATCAAGCCTCTTGCATGCCTGACCCCAGATCCTCCGTTCCGTCATGGAGAACCCCAACTGAGCTCTGTAGGTACCGACATGCCTTCACTCAAGAATTTTTCGTTTGTTCCTGAAAAGAATTTCCAGCTTACAGAAAAGTTGCAGGAGCGGTACGAAGAATTCCCTTATTCCCCTTGCACAAATTCCTCAATTGTTCACATCTCACTATATATATGCGTTGTCATCCCCTCTGTATATATACATATATATCCATTACCATTACTCTTTTTATGAATCATCTGAGAGCAAGTTGCAGACAGGAAGCTGTGTCCCTCCAAACAAAACAAGGCAAAACACTCCATTTCCCCACACGAGGACACAGCCCCACGCCAGGACGGCCATCCACTGGGAAAATCACTATGATATATCACTGCTCCACCCGGTCTCCAGAACCCATTCAGAATTACCAGCACTGTCTCTTGTTCTATCCGATTCGGGATCCAGTTCGGAAGCACATGTCACACTCTCTGTGTACACACCTGCGGACTCCCCAGTCTGGAAAGGCTCCTCCGTCTCCCTCTGCCTTTCGTAACCTTTAAGGGTACAGCTCTTTCATTCTGGAAGAATCCTCAACCTGTGTCCCTCTGAAGTTTCCTCTCGACCAGACTCTGGCTGTCTGTGTTGGTCAGGAGTCTACAGAAGCGGTCACCTCCTGGAGTGCAGGGCGAGGCTCGTCCCACCCCGGGAGATGATCATCGTGGTCAACACCTGGCCAAGTTGATCCTCCATCGTGAAGTCATCGTTTTCCCTTTGTAATCCATCAGTATTGGCTGGGAAGACACTCCACACCAGGGTCCTTTGCGTCTTTAAACCTTTTTCATGCACTTTTTAGCACCCTTCGGTGGCTCCTGCCTGAATTCACCACCACCCCGATGGCTCTTACATGGTGATTTTCTGTTTTCATCACTCCTACGTAGACTAGTTGGCATCGTGCTATATGTAAGAAGGAGCTTTCGCTTCTCCCTTATTTATGCATTTGGTCATGTGTTTATATCTAAACTCATGGATCATTGCTTTTCTCAATGGGTTATAATCCATTAGTATCTGGTATATTTTTATGCCCAATTAAGTCCCAGATTTGGCAATGGCAGCCTCTTTTGGTGGGGTTCTTGTGTCCTTTTTGACATGACTCTTCTCAGCAGACATAGGTAGGAAATAAATATGTGTACACACACACACACACACACACAGTATCGAGTTCTGTGTTTATCCGATACCTCTAATTGCAACCCAGCCCTGAGAGCCCTTTGGAGCTCAGTCGGCTTTTGCAGAAGCAAATCCTTCTGTGACGAGAACCTGGCTCCCATGACCCTTGATGTGGTCGTTTTTCTGCTAATCTCCCTGTAGGTGATGATTTCCCTGGGACACCAGCCTCCTCGGTGCCCCTGCAACCCCTGCCCTTGTCCTTGTCCTGTGCACTTTCCTTGTCCTGTCTGAGGGAGGGAGAGGAAGCTGGTAGCTTTCCCACCGAACCATCTGGGGCAGCTTTCCCTCCCCCGGAAGACCCTCGCACACATCGGTCTGTTGAAGCACTTGACTTGCCCTCCCTGCCCCCACAGCCCCACCAGACCAGGGGCCTTCCCAGGTCACCCCAGCTGGAAAGAAGCCCACTTTCCTATGGCAGTTTCTCTTGTTCCCGCCCTTCAAAGTTCTTGCTTTTTAAACTTTGAGCTTGCCTAGTTCTTGATTAGTCAGCCCTGGAAGGTGTGATTCCATTAAACAACAACAACAACAACAAACTACTGATATATGATTGACATATAAAAGCTGCAATATTGCATGTATGCAATTTGATGAGTTTGGGCATGAGTATATACACTTGTGAAATCATTCCTACCATCAGGTTATAAAATACCTATCACCTTCCAAAGTTTCCTCCTGCCCCCATCATCATCATCATCATCATCATCACTTTTGATCCTGTTTTGTTCTTCCTGGTCCTGGCCTGGAGCTCTTCCCATGGCGTGGGCCCTATGTGTAGAGCTGAAGGTGTTGGCTTTTTAGACTGGAATGTGAATGGCTTCCTCTCTGCCTCAGTCTCTGGAGGGGGGTGACTCATGGCCCTTTGGAGAAGCACTTGTTGATGCAGGCTGCTCCCCCGCTGACACATTCCAGCGGAAAATCAACCCTTTGCTGGCCTGCCTGCATCTACAGTGGGCCGGCCCCAGCAGCTGGTGGCGGCAGCTGGTGGTTAAAATCTCTGACAGATTTTTTTTTTTTGCCCTCTGAAAAATATTTCAGTCACTCTGGCCCCAGTGCCACCGCTAGTAGAATTTAGAAGCCATTTATAGCCTCTAACAGTTGGTCCAAGAAGAGCAGTTTTCTCTGATGAGCCCCTCCACATGCCCACGTGCCCAGGAATTCGCTCTGCCCTGGGCTTCTGGATGGAGCTGAATCCCAAGGAAGTAAGACAGAAAGGCCCAGGGCGGATGGTCCAATGCGAATTTGACAATTTATATTTATTATTATTATTATTATTATTATATTATTATTATTTAGCAATTCTGTGTCATTCAAGCTAATGTATCTATGTGCACCTATGACATTTATTTTTTTAATTATTATACTTATGTCGTACGGGAGGTTTATAAAGCTTTATCAGAGCTCATTGACGCATGGTTCAGATGCTGTTCTTACACCCTCAGCCGTGTTCCTTAGTCCGCAGTACAGCAGAAGCAGAGCACTTGGAGGGCGTCAGTAAGAGTCGGATGAGTCGGTGAGCAGAGGTACTGGCCGCCAGCCCGCGAGGGAGGGACGAGACTGAGTGGGAAGGGTCCCGGTGATCGCGCAGCCTGGCGCCGTCACTTCTGCAGATGGAAAAGCTGAAAGCTCCGAGAAGCCCCCTGCCGAGATCCCAAGGTGCGGCCAGTCTAGGATCCAGGCCTCTGCATGGATCATCGTTGTTGTTTTTTTTAGGGCCATAGCATATGTCCTCACTTGCAGCACAGTTGCTCAAGTTGCTGATTATGTGTCATAGAGGACATTTTAATTATCTCCCAAGATGCCCTGTTCAGAAAAATCAAGGGCTGCCCAGTAATGCTTGGAAAAATAATTCCATCCCAAAGAGTTAAAAATGCCATCGCATGGAGTATTGCGGGCAGAGACCTGATCCGAAAAGTTCTCCGCTGGGACCTTCATGGTCCCGGGCGTGCTCCATGAGCGAGGCGTGGCTGAGTTCTGTCCGGGGGTGAGGCTGACCAGCCGAGGTCTGCACAGCGGGAAATTCTGAATACAGAAGTTGGGAGGTGGGGGGTAGGGACAGCGTTTCTGGATCTCATCTCTTAAAGCTCAGAGTTATGAACTGAAGTTGTTAACTGGCACTTACGCGTTTCCTTAAATGCATTTTCTTATTTATTTTGCTTATAAAACCCGTACGTGTTCGACACGGAACTAGAAAATAGATTCAGTGAAGAAGAAAAAACACTCGTGTTTTCACTCCTGAAAGATGATTGTCACGAACAGCTCGGGGCATGCCCTTCCGTGTCGCCTGGTGCTCTTCCCCTGCTCTCTTTCTGTGTGTATTTACACATACATGTACACACAGACATGTGTGCACGCACATGTATGTACATCGACACACAGACATATAATCTGCATCACGCTGCCAGTCGTTTTTGACCTATTTTTAGTTAATAATGGACATATTTACCTTGAGAGGCATAGAGATCTACCTTATTATTTTTTTTTAATAACTGCAAATGAGTTCCTTCTGTGGCAGTGCCTTAATTTGATTAACTGTCCCCTATTGTTGGACATCTGCGTTGTTTCCAGTTTTTGTTTTTTGTCTTTTTTTTGTCTTTTAGCTGTTATGATCACAGTTGTGATCAACATTTTTGCTCACACCTTTAATCACCTCCTTAGAATCAATTCTTGGACGTGGAATGGCTGTGTCGAAGGAAACGAAGTCTTTTATGGCTTTTAACGTGTGTTGCCAAACTCCCGGGCGATGTTTTTCCACTCAGGCTTTATGGCTGGAAAATCGTTACTGCGTGTAGTTTAGGATTCTCCGAACTGCGATCCAACGAAGACATCCAGAATTCCTGCCACCTTTCCCCCCTCCAAGCTTGCTCCTTCCTTCACTTCACCTCTCCTTGGGTGTGGTCGTAGGGCTGTAGGATCAGGTTCTGTGGGGTTTGGGAGGCTGGGTGGGAACTGGAGGAAGAAGGAAACAGCAGAAGTTACAGGGGAATCAACAGTGAAGTGTGGGCACACACATGGGCTAGGCCAGTCGTGTTGAGAATATAGCTCTGGGATATTCAGCCTGGGCCTCCCCGCCTCTCATTCATCTCAAGGCCAAGGGAGTTCTTTGTGGCTGAGCATTTGCTAGAAGCCTTGGGCTCATTCTTCAGCTAACAAATCCCAGGACCTCACTCAACCTGGCCTTGAGATCACTCCTGTCTACCCCTCCCCTTTCGAGTGTTCCTTATGTGCGGGCTAGTCACAGTGGGCTTGTTGCCTTTCTCCAGAATGCCAAACTCCTTGCTGATTCAGGGCTCTCGGGGATGTGGCTCCCTGTACCAGAGGGCACGCTCCCTTTTTCTCACTCTTCAGCCTCTGAGATACAGCCTCATGCGGTGGTTAAGAACATGTGTCCTGGACTCAGGCTTCGTTTAATGTCCTGGTTCTGCCTCTTACCTGCTGTGCAACTTCGGACAAGTCACTCAGCCTCTCTGTGCCTTCCCACATCCGTAAAATCGGGATAATGATAGTACCCACTCCACAGCGTTGCTGTGAGGGTCATGTTTGGTGATATCTGTGAGCACGTGGACTACTAGTTCCTGGCACACACCAGTTAGTGTCAGGAAACATTTGCTGTGTTGAGCTGGCCAGCTGGGCTCCACGTACCACTTCACAAGGAAGTTCCCCCTGACCGCACTCTGGGCCAGGGTCTCCTCATTTATGCTCTCGTAGCCATCGGTACCGTCCCTTCTTAGCAGTTACTACGATATTGTTACTAAGTAAACATGGATTTTAAAAAATGTCTGAGTCTCGCCTATGACCATGAACTCCATAAGGGCACGGACCCCCCCTTTTTCCATTAGAGTTGACATTTAGTATCATTTTATATTGGTTTCAGGTGTGCAGCATAGTGGCGCGATACTTACAGAATTTACGAAGCGGTCCCCCCGATGAGTCTCGTCCCCACCTGGCACCACACGTAGTTAGCACGATGGTATTCGCCATGTCCCCTGTGCTGCTCTTCACCCCGCCCCCCTCCCCGCCCCCCCCCGTGACTGTGTTGCCAGCCACCAACTTGTCCTCCCCTCTTTCTTGGTCAGAACACAGAGCTGGTAGTCAGTCAATAGCCGCTCAAGAAGTGACTATAACTGTCCTGCGACTTACTGCCACAGAGCTGAGGCCATCAGAGTGAAGCGCATGGCCCTCCCAGGTGAACAGTGTAACTGATGGCGATAGGGGTTTCCTGCAAGGTGAGCTGATGCGCGTGGCCAGTGGCCGTGGCCAGTGACCTGTGTCTCTCTCAGCCTCCACGGGCAGCCTGCCCTTGGAGGTGGCAATCTAGGGCAGACTTCGTACTCAGTGAGGGACCAGAGTTGTTTTTATTTCCAACGTAGTGTAGCCCAAAACTTTGGAAAATACGATTAAATTTGGAAGATTCCTAGAACAAAACTCAGGGCCAGAGTTTCTTGGCCTTGGCGCTGCTGCCATTTTGGGCCAGTGGTATTTTGCTGGGGGGCCGTCCTGCGCATTGTGGGGTCTTTAGCAGCATCCCTGGCTTCTACCCACTCGCTAGATGCCAAGTGGCACCCTTCCCCTCCTGTTGTGACAACCAAAACTGTCTCCAGACATCGCCACGTGGCCCCTGGAGGCAAAAATCGCCCCTGGTTGAGAACCATTGATGGAGACTACAGAAGACAAGCCCCGATTTTGATTATTAGATTCAGCAGACATGGAATCACTATCAAATCGCTCTAAAGCTTTCTGGACTCTTACTCCAGGTTCCTGTGCTTTCTCACCGTGGAGTGGTGACAAACCCCTCCTGGCCGGCACTGTCCGTGGACTACGCTTGGAGCCGCGCTAGACCCTTCATTTGTAGAAAGGGAAACTGAGGCCCTGCTCAGGGTCCAGATGAAACGTGCCGTTAAACGTGCTTTAAAGAGCATTTCTGAGCCTTGGTGTTTTTTTTTTCTTCTCTCCCCAGTTCACCTGTAGGAGATGACGTCATCCAGCCAGCTGCCCTCGGAGCCCTGAAGGACCCAGTCTTAGCTGCCTCGTCCCACCACGGCGATGTTCTAGCCAGGTCTCCACAGATCTGACAGCCCAGAGGTATGGTGGGGGCTGGGCCTGGGGTCGGTGCTGGGATCCCAGGACCCGATCTCTGAGGCTGCCGGCCCCCGCTTTAATTGTGGGCGGTTCTACTCCCCTGCATAGGGTCTGCAAGCGTCTCCCTCACAGGGCTGGGCGGCTTCTTCCGGCCTCAGGAATGATCTGAAGCCCCCCATTTTAGAGGTTTGCTCCCTTCAAGAGCTCCTCTGGACAGCAGCAGTCCTCCAGGAGAGAGGGCGTGCTGTTTATACCTTCTCGGGGAATGGCTCAGTGGGCTGCCTCTGGCCTCCGGGACACGGAGCTGGTTAGCTGCTTGTTGTCTCTGTCCTGGGCGGTGGTCTAGGAGAAGAGCCAGCAGCACAGTGGGGAGAGGGACCGGGGCCTTGCGCCTTTCTGGGACACCGGCCTGGCCAGAGAGGGCGGCTTCTCCTGCCTCCCCCTCACCAGTCCGCCCTCCCTCACGCTGCACGTCTGTCCCACGCCGGCCCCGTGCGCGTCGTGCGAAGCCCGATCCGGGGTTGCCCTCCCCCCGCAGCCTCGGCACTTTATTTATTTGTTTACTTATTTTATTTTTAAACAAATTTTTTATGGTGACATTGGGTAACGAAATCCAATACGTACAGGGACTATAGCGGCACTTACTTTATTTAAATCAGGCTTGCTCACAGTCAGCCCAGGGCTCAGCTCAGACGCCTCTACACACACACACACACACACACACACACACACACACACACACGTCCATCTATCAACCTGTCGATCTACTACCTATCTACCTACCTATCTACCTGTCTCTCTCCTTCCTACCATCTGTCTGTCCGTCCGTCCGTCCATCCACTCACACGATTTAATTTTATCGGTGGACAGCCGCTTTGCCAGACAGCGCATGGCCTTGGGAAAATCGTGGTGCATAGGGCTCACAGCCCAGCATCCCCTCCTCCAGGAAGCCTTCTCCCCACGCTGAAAAAGGACCCTCTCTCTGAGTTCCCACAGCCACCTGTGTCCCCCTGTGTCACTGCCCTTCACAGATACCAAGAAATTATCCGCTTTAAGTCCGTCTCCTCTGGGGGAGGAGCTGGATCAGTTGCAACCCCTGGACCCACAGCACCCAGCCTGGCGTGGGGCCAGCCCCTGGGGATGGCCACGGACTTGAACTGGATTAGCGAGGAGGGTGGGGCTGGCCTCCATCTCCACCTGCCTGCGGCCAGTGTGTGCTGCCCCCCACCCGCCCCCAGGTGCCCCTCTTAGGGCGCAGGTGGGCAGTGACAGGCAAGCTGGGATGGCATCCAGGGGCCTCTTCATAAACTGGGAGGAGGTTTCCCTGGAGGAGACACAGGAGGGTGGGATTGATGTAGGAGGAAGCCCCAGGCGAGAGACAGATGTTTTAAGACAGCTGTGCATCAACGTGGAGTTCTGAATGCCGCCTTTGCAGGTGGGAGTTAGCCATCGTTCTCACTCGTGTGTGAGTATAACGTTTTAAAGGAGGTCTCCTGGTTGGGGAACGAGGTCCTCGGCACCCAAGGAGGGTGCAGAATGCCAGTGAGAAGTTGGGCGTGGCCATTTGGCCCCTGAGCCCCGTTTTAGCAAGGCCTCGGGACCGCTGGCTGTAGCCGGCGGGGCGCATGCTCCTTTGGTCTGGCAGGGGGACCGAGATCACGTTCATCCATGCTCCCATTTTATAGGCAAGGCACACAGAGGGCAAGGGGAGCGCTCTCTGAGCAGAGACGCAGGGCGACTTGGATGGATGGCTCTCAGGAGACCTGAAGTCCAGTCGGTGGTGTCATCATTGGTGCTTTGAAAGTCCCCTCGCAGACCCGAGACCGTGTTTTAGATGACTTGTTGCTTCTCACAGCGGGCCAGTGATGCCTGCTCTTAACGCTCCCGTTGATGGCCCTTCCTGTGCTCCAGACAGCCGCTGAGTGCTTCTCCGTAAATCCTCACAGCACCCCTAGAGGTGCGGGGTCCTGTTGTGATGGCTGTTTTAGAGATGAGCAGATGGAGGCTCAGAGACGTGAACGTGCTCGAGGGCACAGATCTGGGCAGTGGCAGGGCTGGGATCCGAAGCCGGGCCAGGGGGCTGCCACACCTGTGTTCTGAACTTCTCCCCTGGCTGGGGCTGGAGCCAGGTTTCCTCATGCCCCCGCTCCGGGGTCCCGCCTACATCACCGGCCTCTCTCACGACCAAGAAAGGCAGTGAATGAAGAAGTCGAGTCACCCGTGACCAAGCGTGATCACGTGGTGCAGGAAGGACCCAGTGGCTAAGTACAGATTATATCGGGGCTGAGAACTTGGCCAGCTCTCTGGCTTTTTTTTCCTAGTCGAAAGATTCAAGTAGATCTCAGTGCCAACCGTGCAATTTTGGCGCCTTGCCCGCGTTAATGAACAATTGTCCTGAGTTGTATTGTTTTGTCTTTGCTGGAATTGGTGGGAAAGAAGCAGTTCTGACAGGAACAGGGGTTGGTCTGGCTTTGGTTACCAACTGCCTCCACAAAATATGGTCCACCTGCCTTATACAGATGCCATATTTGTGAAATTGCCTAGTCACTAGGATTTATTTGTAAGCCCAAGATCCATTCTCGTGGCTTTTTCGTGGTCATTCATGGACGTGTACAGAACAGCAGAAAATATGCGTCACCCGACCTGCATGCTCCCGCCTGAGATGGAGCGAGGCCAGGCTCTGTCTGCTTGTGGCAGCTCTCATAATGTAAGCAAGTCCTTTCAAGGTATGTTCAGTGCCATGTTTCTTTTTGTAATTTTGCGCGTTTTGTCGATTTTGCCATTTAAAATGGCCCCCAAGTGTACTGCTGAAGTACTGTCTGGTATTTCTAAGCACACGAAGGCTGGGATGTGCCTTAGGGGGAAGATACTGGGGTGGGATAAGCTTTGTTCGGCCATAGTCGTGATGTTGGCCACGGATTAGATGTTAACAAATCAACAATATGTACTGTAGTCCCCTCTTATCCTTGGCTTGTCTTTCCACACCTTCAGTTCCCTGCAGTCAACTGCAGTCTGAAAATATTAAGTGGAAAATTCCAGAAATAAACAATAAGTTCTAAATTGCCCAGGACATGAATCATCCATTTGTCCATTTCCCCGTGCTGTTTACACTTCCTGCCCATTAGTTACTTAGTAACCATCTTGGTTATAGGATCGACTGTTGATGTATCTTAGTGCTTATGTTTTATTAACTCTTATTTTACTTAAGCGTGAGAGTAGTGATGCTGGCAATTAGGCTATGCCAAAGAGAAGCCAGAAAGTGTATGTATGCATGGGAAAAAATACAGAATGTGTAGGGTTCGGTACTATCCGTGGTTTTAGGCATCCACTGGGGGCCTTGGAATGCATCCCCCATGGATAAGGCGGACTACTGTATTAGATAAGGTGTCTTTAAACAGAAACACAATAAAACAAGGTTATGTACTGATTGGTTGACGAAAATGGTGACCAGAGGCTGGCAGGAACCTAGCCCTGTATTTCCCCTGGGAGCGATGGTTCAGTATTTGCTAATTCAGTGTCTGTGGTGACGTTACGTTGTAACGAGAATCAGCTGTACCTAACCTTGCCGCTCAGTTGGAGTAACTGAGGAGGGCGTTGGGAGTGTGTAGCAGTGGCCTTTCAAACCTCCGCAAGGCCTCTCCCCATTCCACCAGTCGTCATCCATTTGTGCTCCAGACTGGGTGGTTTTTCAACAGAAATTTATTGCTCATAGTTCTGAAGCTGGACGTCTGTGATCAAGGCGCCAGGGTGGTCAGTGAGGGCCCTCTTCCAGCTGCAGAGGCCTTTCTGTGTCCTCATATGGCAGAAGCCCCCCCCCCCACGCCCGAGCTCTGTGGGAGTCTCTCTTAGAAGGGCACTAATCCCATTCATGAGGGCTCCACCCTCATGACCTAATCACCCCCAGATGCCCCGCCTCCTAACACCATCGCCTTGAATGTTATGACTCCACCTTGTGAGTTTGAGGGCGGCACATTCAGACTGCAGCACCCCCAAGGGTCCCCTCCACTTCCTGTTAAAGACAGGAGAGGAGAGTGTGAGATTAAGGGGAGGGGAGGAGAAGGAAACTGGACAGGGAGGAGGCTGTAACAGCCCTCTCTACAGAAACAGAGTTGGTACGTTAAACTGAAATTAAATTTTTAAAAATGCGTTTAAAACATTAGTAAAAATAAAAAGTGGGACTGGAGCATTCGCTTTAAGCCACCCCGGGAGGAAAGCAGAGCAGGCTTCTCTCTCTCCTTCCCTGCCGCCCGCTAATTCTTTGGCGCTGTCTCCTTCCCTTTCAAGAACTCTTTCAGGATAGGAGAGAAGAGAGAAGGCCCCCGTCTCTGAGGCCCTTCTCAAACAAAGCAGAAGGGATTTTGACCGCCACTTCGCTTTGACTAAAGCCCCTGTAGGACATCAAAACTTGCTTCCTCCTCAGGGGGAGCCCCTGAGCCCACTTGAAGTGGCTGAGCTTCTGTTTTGCTTTGGGCATCCCTGGATGGTGCAGAGAGCTGAGCCCACACCTTCGAGAACATTCTACAAATGACGAGATTGCCCATGGCTGCTTAAACTTGCATCTGTTCAACATTTCCTTTTTTTTTTTTTTTTTGAAAGCAGCAGACTTATTTTTCAAATGAAACTTTCCAGTTGTACCACTATTTATTAAACAATGAATCGGGGACATTCTGGATACATCGGGGACCTCCTGTGCCTTTCCCACAGTCGGGAATCCAAATGGCTCTATGCAGACCCGAGGACCCCATGGACTCACGTCTGTGAGAGTTAGACTTTGGCAAACATCAGAATAACGTGGTTACAGCTTAGATGGCTGCTCCCCGCCACCCGGAGTGTCTGATTCAGGAGGTCCCGACACTTGGCATCACTGACCGGTTCCCAGGTCACGCCGCTGCTGTTGGTCTGGGGTCCACACTCAGGGAACTGGTAAGGCGGTCTTGTCCACCTGCTTTTCTCCTCACCTGTCTGACTATTAACAGCCCCTCGGGGTCGGAGACACCTGTCCCAGCAGCTGGTGGCAGAGGGCTAGCTCCTGCTCAGCCGCACAGCCTTGCGAGAGTTTCCAAATTCAGAGACGGAGTTTTAGAATTTTTCGAAGCTGAAAGCACAGGGAATTCATCCTGACTTACAGCTTCTGTTTTTCCCTCTTGCTCCAGATCCTGTGGTTGATTCTGATTTCATCCGTTTGCACAGGACGATTTTTGTCTTTCAGCTACGGGTGGGTTCAAACTATCTCACGAAGGTTAGGTGAACCTTTCTTTGAGCAAGCGCCTATTAAAAACTGAACAATTATGGGAGTTGTTATGGTTTTAATTTAGGAAAGGGATCACCCACCAGTCTTCTCTAACAGAATTCCTTTGTACCATTTAAAAGGTACACCTTCATGAGACAAATGTATGTAACCAGTACCCACCCAGCCTGCTGAGTAAATTGGGGTGCACCTGTATATCTGGTCAGAACCTTTGAGTTTCCAATGTCCACCTGGCTACCGTTAGGTTAAAGCACATGAGTTGCTATATTTGCAGTTGTCAAATATTGACGATTTCATGTGGTCACATTAACACACAGGATTTTGTTTTCCTTTTGGTTTTTCTTGGTTCCTGAATTACTTTAATCTGTGTAGGTAGATTTTTGACTTTCTGAGTAAAGAAATAAATCTTGTCTGTCTGACTGAGATCAGTTTTTTTGGCCGTCTGTCCAGCCATCTCTGCATTCTCTGTCACCAGGGCCCGTCAGGAATCTTGCGCCTGGAGGACCCAAGAGCTGCTGGTGACGGGGACAGTGGGGGCGTTAGTGACCTCGCTCGTCAATCCAGAGCAAAGCCTCTTGTGTAGTTCGGGCAGGTGTTTATGGCTTTCCCGTTAGCAAACATTTTCCTTTCTGACTGATTTGCTTGGGCCGACTCTGTGAGGGGAAGGAGGGTCACAGCATTCTGAGGAAGGACTGACAGGCCAGTTCAGGGTAAACCGTGTGGAGCCTGTCTGGGGGCAGTTCAAATTCTCACGTGGGCCGAAGTTCACATGCTGGTTTATCTCACTGGCCACTTGAAATAGCTCGATGCGTCTGCCTTGGAGTTTCCAGCCAATTTGCAAGCCCCTCTGGGCACCTTCCGATCTTGGCTTTGTTGCTGTCCGGTGGCTGGGCGTCTCAGAGGTGCAGGCTGTATCTGTCAACCATCGCTAGGCTCATTTGATCAGATCCCGGGCCTCCGTTGGGCTGACTGTCCAATGCTCTGGTCGGCCAAGCTTCGTTCTCCAAACCAGTCATTTCACAGCGCTTTCCATCTGAGCCGTCTCTGGCCTGGCGCTTGGCCTGTGACGTGATCATGTGCACTTGGGGATTCAAGGAGAAAAAATCGAGAGGCCTGTGAGGGAGGCTATTGTGCTAATACCTTCCAGATGGTGATACGAAACAAGAGATAAGACGCTGTCGCCCATCTGGCCCGGCAGGACGCGACGTGTTCGGCCTGTATCTCGAGGGCCGTTATCACCCTTCCATGACAGCCAGGGTCACTTTGCTGTTTGTCCTTGGACAAGGGCTTCATTTGGCACCTCCAGCCGATCTCTGAAATGAAATTTGCCCTCAGTTCAGCGGGGGCTCTGCCAAGAAGCCCTCAAAAGCCCCGAACAGGGAATCACAAGACAGCAGTCGCTGACAGCGTCTCGGGGCAGCCGGGCGTGCCGGGCCGCGGGGCCAAAGGCGAGCCCTGAAGAACGCCCCCTGCTTCTCAGGTCCTATGTGGCTGGAAACTGCACCAGGATGGTTAGTGGGACTCGTCGCCATTTGTGAGGACCTTGGCAAGGTACTGAATCGGGGATGGTAACCTCTGACCCCTGAGTGGTGGTCCTTAGGGATCTATGTGATCGTGGCCAGCTGGGCCCCGCAGGAAAGACTGCCTGCCTTGTCTGCTACACGTATGGTGGTTGATGTGCCTTCTTGGTCAACTCTACTTGTAAAAAAATAAAGGAAGCAAGCTTAAGTTAAATCATTTTCTCTGTCTTCCAAAAATATAGACACCCTACGTGAATTTGTATTCAGCCTTCTTGTTATTTCAGGAAGGTTTGGAAAACCTTGATGAACTCCTTAAATGGGAAAAGGGATCTGGACTTCTATAACTAGAAGATCCTCCTACCCTCCCCCGGCCCACTTTCTAGGGGAGGAGATCAAGGGAAAGAGGACGTAAATGCTTGCAGAGGACAAGGGAGGACAGATGTGTGGAACCCCATCTCAGTGCTCTCCCTGTGCTGGGGTTGGCAGCTGTTGCAATTCCCGTGAGGGCTGGGGGTGGTGCTGGGCATCGGAAAGAGCCCACCTCTCTCCCTGAAAACAATGTCTTAAGGCGAGTCACTGCCGGTCAGGGGAGGCTCGAGCAGAGGCCCAAGCCGAGACGGGAGTCCGCTGTCCTTCCCCGCTTCTCACGTCTGCTCTGGCAGCTCAGGGGCCTCAGAGGGCCCCTGGAAGCGCCTCCTCGGGGTCGAGGACCAGAGCTGGCTTCATGGTGCGCAGCTCAGGCAGTCACCCAGGGCCCTGCGCTCACAAGGGCCCTGTGCTTGGTTTGACACTCTGCTGTCACCGTCGCGACATTCTTAACACTTTGGGAATATGGGGCTCTGCGTGTTTACTTTGCATTCCATGTTGTCTGCAAATTACCTGGCCGGTCCTGCCTCAGAGGGCTGGACTCTGGGGTTCCAAGAAGGCAGGACAGTTGTCCCACTGTCCTGTTGGTGGCGCGCCCAGGAGGCCAGTGGTGGAAAGGAAGGGGCTCCCATGGGCTGTGAGCACTTTCCATATGTCAGGCTCTGTGCTGGGGGCTGGAGAGACCACAGTGATGGAGAGAAGGACGCATTCGCAGAAAACGAGATGCTCAGAGGTCAGACCCAGTCCAGTCCGTGCAGGGTGGGCATGGTTCCCCCACGGGGTGGGGGCCTCCCTGGTTTGAGGGGCACTTCAGGAGCAGGGCGGGGCTGAGAGAGGCAGGTGGGGTTCAGGGCGGAGTCTGCTTGTGCAGAGACCTAGGGGTGGAAACTGCCAGGAGGGTTGGGGTGGGGTGGGGCCGGGGACTGGCATGGTGGGGTGCGAACAGGGAGAGGAGAGAGAGGACAAGCCTGGGAGGGGACAGACATGGGTTGCGGGAGCCCGCGGGCTGGGGAGCTTCACCTGCGTTCCAAGGGCAGGAAGTTTTAGGCAAGGCAAGGGCCTGATGAGAACGCAGGCTGGGTCATTCGGTGTCCGTGTGGGTTGGAGGTGCAGGGACAAGAGGGGAGGCGGCCTGTCAGCACAGGATGTGCAGGTGTCCTGCTCAGAGAGGCTGCAGGCTCGGGCCAGCAGAGGTGGGCACACAGGGAGGATCCCGGAAGGCGGAGGGCGGTGACTCAGCAGGAGACAGAACCGGGAGAATCAAGGACGGTCCTGACTTCCCGTGCTGGGGCCTGGCCGGCTGATGGGAGCATCGCACTGAGGCAACCTGGGAGGCAGGCGGGTTGGGAGCGACGAGAAGGAAGTTGGAGCCAGGAGGTATCTCTGGGGCTCTGTGTGTCAGGGCTTCAGTCGGGAGTCCCTGAGCCCTGTGGGGGCCTGGCCAGCCCAGCCGCTGGGGAGGAGCTTGCAGCAGGCTGGAGGTCAGGAGGGAGGGGAGCGTCATTCTTAACAGAGCTGTTGAGTCATTGGTTTGGTGCCTTGGCTGAGGGAGCAGGCCGGTGCGGGAAGGGTGGGGCCCTGGGGGCTGGGCCAACAGTGGAAGGGTGGAGGGAGCAGGCGTCACCGTCTCTGGACGGGAGGAGGCTGCAGAGCCCGGGGGCGCCCGAGGACATTCTCAGGGATGGGGGGCTGCGTGCGACATGGGGGCGTCCTCTTTGGTGGAGTATGATTGTCGTGGTGCTCCAGCCTGCAGAGCTGGCCTTGTCTGGAGGCCCGGATCCAAGGCAGCCCTCTGCCAGGGTGTTCAGAGACAGAAATCTGGCCTTGCACGTGGACAGCCCCCGAAGTCAGGGAACCACCAACCAGACCACCCTCCTGTAGTTCGCATTAATGGATTCAAGTCTCCCCGGGGCGTGCGGAGCAAGGAGCCCGGCCCGTGTTGCTTCTGCGGGAATCTAAGTGTTAGACTAGTAGCCGAGTGAGTGAATGGCGCTTTCGCTCCTTACGGCTGTGAATAAAGGTAGGATTCCGCGTGTGAAAATGGTTCTTTCAAGCAGCGTAAAAGCCCCCAATCGTTCGCCTCATCCTTTTGAGTCATTCCTTTACAAAAAAAAAAAATTATTGTAGCCACTGTCCAGATTATTACAGGTAACGGTTCAAACGACCGGGGTGTCGGTCCGTCTGTGAACCCACTTCGCCGTTTTGCTGGGTTCTGCCCGAGCACTGGTTGTCACTTCTGTTCCCTGGCGGGCTGGCCTTGCTCCGGGCTTACTCGGGGTCATTATTCTCTGCTTTCTGTTTTCCTCCCCGTTTCTGTGGGGCCCCGGGGGAGAAGGCTGCATGGCTTCCAGCCCGGCCTCTGCGCCCAGCACCCAGCTCGATCCGGCCAGTCCGGACATCCCACCGCTCCCTCGGCCTCTGTTTTGAGTGCCCACTGTGGCGGGGCGGGGGGCAGGGGGCTGGCTGGATGTTGGGATGGAGGGGTGAGATGACAGATGCAGCCCTGTCCTCGAGGAACTCACGGTCCAGTCTCCCTAGTCGTCTTCAGGTCCTTGTCACCGAGGCTGAGTGTGGGCTTCCAGGTGTGTACTGGGGGAGTCCGTTAGAAAGTGGACACGTAGCGGCGAAGGCTCTGGCGCCTCGTTTACGTTCTGGCTCTGCCGCCTGCTCGCTTCGTGACCTTGGCCGAGTGACCTTACCTCTGCGAGCCTCCGTTTCTTATCTGGAAAGTGAGGATGACAACATTCGCCTCAAAGTGTGGTTGGGAGAGTTACCTGAGGCCATATGTGTAAAGCGCTTAGTGTGGGACCGGGCACCCAGCGCTGGGCATTCAGGACTGGGCACCCAATGCAGGGCACTCAGGGTGACACCCAGAGCAGGGCACCCAGGACCTGGCACCCCACTGGGACGAGCTGCTGCTGTTTTGTAGCTGTTGGGTGGCGAGGGAGGTCTGTCAGGCTGCAGCAACACAGGTGAGGGCGAGGGTGTCAGAGGGGGGTCGAGTCCGAGGGGAGCCCTGCAGGACGTGCGAGCTGAGATGGGGTTTGGGGCAAGACTGAGGAGCCTTCCAGCGTGCTGGGTGTGGGGCGCCCCTGGCAGCTGTCCTCCAGGCCAGGAGGATGACCTTGGAGGCAGAGTCAGAGAACGTGGAAATCAGCAGAAGCTCGTGGACACAGATGCCCCAGCGTCCTGCATTTCCGCAGTCTGGGGGCTTCCTGCAGGCTCCCCTCTGGACAGCAGCGTGGACAGCAGGAGAGAGGCTGGGGGGGGGTGGGCAGCCCACCTTGAGAACCGTTCCCAGGCTTTATTTGTGTGTGTGTGGGGGGGGCATTGCTAGCCTTGCTTTTTGCCAAAGGGGGAAATGGCACCCTATTGTGAGTTTCGCGCCTTGTGCCTTTTGGCTTCTGAGGGTGTGTGTGCAGGTGGCTGTCCTTCCTGCCCTACATCCTGCAGGGGCCTCCCTGCTCACTGGGCGTTTCCCTGGCTGTCCAGCAGGCGGTGCTCACCCATCGAATGAAGGACAGCCCTCTGTCTAGAAACTCTCCTCCACCAGGAGAAGGTTCCTTGATTACCCATCAGCCTTTTCGCCTTAACTTTTCTCACCCTGGGATTTTTGGGGCAAACCTCAGGGAGTTTACAGAGTTGTCGTTTAGTTCCTAACTCAGAGTATCATTGCCTGTAAAAGAATTATTAGAAATGATTATACAACAGCCCCCTCCTCGAACGAAAATCAAACAGGACGCCCCGCAGAGACTCCTGAATACCCAGCTGCCTCTGTCAGAGAATCCCCAGGTTTGCGGGAGCCTCCGAGGCGGGAATTCACTGGGTGTGAGGGGCATGCCTCCCTCTCCGTCTCAGCGGAGGTCCCCCGGGAACCGTGGGGGCCCAGGGAGGCAGTGTGCTGGGTCTTTAAATAGCCATTCCGTGCGGGTGGGTGGCTGGGGTGGGGCGTGGGGGCCTCATGAATGTGCCATTAGTGAGCTCAGTTCCCCTGGGAATAATTCTCCCTTTGTGTCCCCAGCACCTCCCCAGCGGCTCCCCAGGCGGATCCCCTGCCCCGGCCCCAGAACATGCGTCTTTGCCTTCGGCCTCAGCTGGTGATGCAGGAGAAGCTTCCGCCGGCTCCTGCAGGCTCCGGCTAAGGGCTTGAGCAGGTATGGTACAAAGCTTTCTTTTTTCCACAGCTACTGCCCCTGGAGAGGAGGGGATGGCTGGTATCTGCTTTGTAGGCCTCGGGGTGAGCTGACTTTGGGATAGCACCCACAAGGGGTTGACATTTGGACCCATTATGCCGTGTCTGTGATCTGAAGTTTCTCTTGCTCACAAGCTTGCCGTGTAACGATGGGATGCCCTGTGTGGGCAAGTTTGTCAGCAGGGTTCTCCAGAGAAACAGAGCCAGTCGGTTGTTTGTATAGATGTATATATAAAGAGAGAGAGAGAGAGAGAGAGAGAGGAATTGGTTTTAAGAAACTGGCTCATGCAGATATGGGGATGGGCAAGTTCAAAATCCGCAGGGCAGGTGGACGACAGGCTGCAGAGCCAGGAAAGGGCGATGCTGCGGGCAGAGTTTCCTCTTCCTCAGGGAACTTCAGACTTTTCCGTCCTCTGCTGATCGCATGAGGCCCACCCACACTGTGGAGGGTGCTCTGCTTTACTCAGTCTGCTGATTTGAATGTTAATCGCATCTACGAAAAATACCCTCAAAGCAGCAGCTACCCTGGTGCTTGCTACAGTGGCCTAGCCAAGTTGACACACAAAATTAACCATCACGGCAAGTATACGGAACGCCTGTGTAAACAGGTGGTTCTGATTAGAAATCATTCTGCTTCGCTATGTACATCCCCTAAGGAGCCGTCTTGGCTTTTTTTACGTGATGAGCTAAATACACCGGGGTGTCAGAAGGGCAAGCCTGTGGCCCCAGCGAGCAGGGGAGGCACAGGGGTGCCAAAACCAAGCAGTGACTGTAAGGGGGTGGGGGAGGGGCAACGTGGGAGATGAGGCACATTTATAAATACCCGCTGTGTCTAACTAAGGCAAACCAAGGGCGTCTCCCCAAACACCCATCAATGCTCCTTCCCAGAGTGCTCGTGGTATCTCAGCACTAGGAGGCAGGCTCCCTCCCACAGGTTTCTACCCTTGGCCCAAGGAAATTTTAAAAATTACTCAAATATTCTGCCTTTTAGTTTCATGTACGTTAAACATACATTACCGTAAGACTGAGAAACCCCACTTTTAGGTATTTACAGTGAAAAATGAAAAGATATATTCACCTAAAAAAAACCTCTGTGTTGATAGCAGCTTTATTTATAACACCCCAAAATTGAAATCACCCAAATGCCCACCAACTGGTGAATGAATAAACAAATCGTGGTGATCCGTCCTGTCAAAGACTGCTCAGTAATAAAAAAGGAACAAACTACTGTTTATGCAATGAAATAGATGACTCTTAGATGCATTGTGCTACATGACAAAGGCCAGACTTGACAAGTTACATTCCGTATGATTTCATTTATATGATATTCTGGGAAAAGCAAAAAACTATAAGGAATGGAAAACATACCAGTAGTTGCCAGGGGCCGGTTGGGAGTGGGACTTGACTGCAGAAGGCCATGAGGCTCTTCAAGGGCACTATGTTTTGATGGTCACCATGGACATGGTTTTGTGTGTCAAAATCATGAAACTATATACCTATAAAGGATGAATGTTACTGTGCGTAAGTTATATTTGATTTTACAAAAGAGAACCAAGCTTATCCAAGGGCTAAAATAGATTTTTGATGAACTTAATCTCTATCTCACACACACACACACACACACACACACACACACAGCCCTCCAGACCTTTCCATGAGGCAGATAGTCGGGGGGGTCGGAGAGCTTCTCTGATATTCCCTGGCACCAGGAGTTGCAAGTGACGCCTGTCTGCTCAGGGTGCTTCTTTCTGAGGTCACCTGGGCTGCAGGTGATAAACTTCCCACACAGGTGCATGATCATCTTGCGCTTGCTGTTTGGTCCCTGGCGCCAACTCTGTTGGCGTGGCTTCTGCATCACGTTTATTTACGCATCGAAACGGTCAGTGGCATGAACGTGGGGTTACTCTGGGCCAGAGACAGGCCCCCCCACCCTTGTGGGTTGGACAGCTCCCTGGAGAAGACAGACACAGAGCCACAGTCGGGCGTGGGACGGAAGAGGGGTGCAGCATGGGAGTGGATGGAGCCTACAACCCCGCCAGTCCTGGTGACTGGGGACAGCTTCCCGGGGAAGCCGGGAGCTGAGGGCTGAGTGGGCTCACCTACGCATGGGCTGGGGAGAGAACAGGGGAAGGGACAGAGTGTGTAGAAACCCGGAGGAAAGAGAAGGGAGTGAAAGCGGAGGTGCCCGAGCCTGGAGAGGGGGAAGGGGGTGGCATGGTGGGCGGGGGCCGGGACCAGCGCCCAGGGCGGGGCACACAGTCACGTTAAGGATCGTTTCTTCCCCTTGGTAGAATTTGTTTTATTAATAGACTTCTTTTTAGAACAGTTTTAGCTTTACGAAAACATTGAAACAGTAGTATACGAAGTTCCCCTTACCCAAGTCTCCCTGAGTATCGACGTCTTAGCCACTCTGGGGTGCGTTTGGTACAATTGATGAATCAGGATCGATACCCGATGATTAACGGAAGTCCACAGTTTATTTGGATTTCCTTATTGTTCCTTTAATGTCCTTTTTCTGTCCCAGGACACCATCAAGGACACCACGTCATTTAGTCATCATGTTTCCATAGGCTTCTCCTGGCTATGACAGTTTCCGAGACCTTCCTTATGTTTGGTGACCTGGACAGTTGTAAGGAGGTATTCTGTGGAATGGCCCTCAGCTGGGATTTGTCTGATGTTTTTGTCCTGATTCGACTGGAATCGTGGGTTTGGGGAGGAAGATCACAGATGTGAGTGCCACTTTTCATCACATCGTAGCCAAGGTCCATCCTGTTGCCATGGTCTGTCTGTGCCTGTCGGACATTGTCCTTGATCGCTTGGCCGAGGCCGTGTGCGTCAGGCGCCTCCCCGTCAGCCTGCTGGCTTGGCCCCTTCTCCACACCTCCGCACCTCCTCCCCTCCTCCCGAAGCGTGGCTATGTCCAGCCCCTGCCCACACAGTAGGGAGTCCCGCTCCCTCTGGAGGGGCGGAGCATCGACATGAGTTATTTGTGATGCTTCTGCACAGGGGATTGGTCCTCTCCCTCCTTTATTAATTAATTTGCTTGTGTATATCAGAGCGGATCATGGGTGTCTTTTATGCCTCGAGTATCATCCAACGCTACTTTATTTTGTCGCTTGAATTGCCCCAGCTTTGGCCATTGGCTGTTGACTTTAGGGCTTTATTTTAAGAGCCCAGAAGCCCAGAGGCAGGACAGAGCTGTGGTCAGGTTCACGTTTGTAACGGATCTCTCTGACTGCCCGGCAGTTCAGCAGCGGTTCCGGGACTGAGCACGGGCCCCCACGCCGGGACGCGGAGCTTCGGGAGGGACAGCTGTGGTTTGAGGAGCTTGAGTACACCCTCGGCTGCACCTTCGGGTGTTGTCAGCTCTGCGGCCATGGCTTGGATCCAGGGATCCAAATCAGTCTTGTCTTTCCCCCTCTAGTGGTTCCCTGGAGGTTTTCAAAGCAAGTTTCAAAAATACACAGATGACAGGTTCATTGCGCTGAAATAGAGTGGTTATCGCCAAGCCTGGGCAGAGTCTGGAGTCCCATCCGTCCGCATCTCCAGCCAGGTTTTCTTGTGAGCCGGCCCGCCTTCTGTGTGTTTTCCCCGTGCACAGCGGTGACTGTGGTCCCTGTCACATCTGTGGCTTTGTCGTCCCCTATGGCTTCGGAGAGGAGCAGCGGGGCGGACCTGGTGTCTTGACAAAGAAAGAACCGGGGGCAACATCTTATTACGGAATCGGAATCGACAGATGTTCTGCTCTTGCAAACATGCTGGCTGACTTCCCGCTGCCTCCTCCTGCTTCTAATGGCTGCTGTGGAAATGATGCCACAATCCCATGTCGCTAGTGCAAATGGCTTTTCTCCAGGAGTTTTCACACCCCATCCACTGCCCTGTGCCATCGGTAATCATTAGGCTGCAGCCTTGGGGAGAACAGATGTGACTTTGAGAGAGGCCATGGAGAGCCGAGAGCGCTTCCTCTGCTTCCCAGCTCTGCTTGAAGCAAAGAGCTTATCCCTTATCCTGGGAGAGACACTGTCCACGCTTGGCAGTGGCCACGCTTCCCACAGGCCTCCCGTCCCCCTAGCCCAGTCCTGCGGCCCCTGCACTCCTCCCTGGCCTGCCAGGGCTGTTGGGACAGCATCGTGCAGTGACTGTTTGAGCTCTAAGAGGCTGAAGCCGGGCAGGGAATCTGATGATAAGGCATTTCCAGGAACGCAAGTCAAAAGCCCTCACTCGGGCCAAGGCAGCCTCGGCTGACCGCGGGGTGCTGGATCCCGGGGGTCAGGAGGAGGGCTCATGGCAAAGAGTCTGGTGTGTTGGCCCATGGGTCGGGTGAGACGTGAACCTGGGCAGCTGTCATCCCTGTTCAAAGGGGACACCCCACTCAGCCAGCTGGGGACACTGTCCCTTAGGAATAGATAACTTGGAAACCTGGCCAAGGGCCGCTTGGATCGACCTGGAAAAAATGAGATGGAGGAAAAGATGAGAAGCAGCTGAGCTTGTGCTGGGAGGAAGCTGGCTCCATGGCGCTGAAGCAGGAGGCTCAGGGGACACGGTCCTGAGAAACTGCACCCTGAATGCGGCGTGGGGGTGGGGCGGAGGCGGCTGGCCTTGGCTCTCCAGGGTTCGGGCGAGCGTCCCCCAGCCCCTGCCCACTGCGGGCAGCCCAGAATTGCCCCCGTCTCTCTCCCAACATGCCTCCCAGGTGTGAGGACCTTTCCCGGGCAGGAGCAGGCATGGGACGACCACTTTCCCGGCCGATGGCGCCCTTTTGCCTGCCCCCGAAAAGTCCCGCACAGCCTCGCACTCTGCCACTCACAGCTCGGCGGTTAATTTTGTAGGTGGAGTCGGGACCATCCTTTCTGTCATAAAGACACTGGGGTTGGTGACGCTGACGCAGTCTGGTGACTCGCTGCTCTGAGAGGACGGGGTCGAATCCGGCTTCTTATGGACAGCGGCCATGTCCCATTTCAGTCATTCTCCTGCCTGGAAGACCCACTTCCTACAGGGCAGACCGGGCCTGGACATGGTGCACAGTGTCACCATCCTGGCCAGTCAAGCAGAGGCCACCCGGGCTGGGTCTCCTGCCCTTGGTCAGTCTCAGGGATGGGAAGTGGTGTCGGGCAACCGCTGAGCGTCCAATGTGTGCTGCTGGCGGGGCGTGTCTGTGAGCTTCTCCTTGCCAGCGTCAGCCTGAGGAGCGCAGGGAGGCTGTCACTGTCGGGAAGTCCGCAGAAGGTGGCCTCCTCCACCTGGGAGGAGCAGGTATGGAGAGGGCGGGGCCAGGGTGGGGTCCGCCTTGTGGTCCTTCTCCTTCTCTAGGAGGAGGAGAGGGAGGAGCAGGGAGGCCAGGCTCTGGCCCTGCTCACTGGGGCCCCACTGGGAGAAGCTGCAGGGCTCCAGCATGTAACCCTGCCTGGGCCGCAGTCCCGGGAATCCGACCTGCAGTGGGGTTCAGGGAGGCGCAGATGGTGCCGTGGAGCTTTGAGGAGCCAGCAAAGGCATGGCTGGACGTGCCCAGCACAGCGCCTGGTTGTGGAATGTTCCGGAGCCCTGAGGCCCTGGAGTTTGCCCTTCATTCCCAGTTGCCTCTTTATAATTTTAGATTTTGCACTTCGGGAGGGTGCTTTCCTTCCAAACAGGTGTGTGCCTTCGTGCCCTCAGACTCAGTGGCATCAGGAGCAGGCGTGGTCACAGATGGGAACTAGACCCCAGACCAAGGGAGGAGCGGGGACTCCTGCAGCCAGACCAAGGAATTTAATGGGACCCACAAAGTGAAGAAGAGCTCATGCCCCTTTTTAAGCATGGGAGAGTCAGGACCGAGTTCAGTCTGGGGGACTATCCCTGGTGGCCAGGGGTCGGGGGCCACTGGAGATTGTTCTCGCGGTCCAGGTGAGGTGATGGGGGCCTGAATGAGGGTGGCAGCTGTGGGGTGGAGGGGGTCCGAGTCCGGCTTTCTGGCATGCATTCATTCACTCGTGAACGTCCACTGAGCTTCTGCTCTGGACAGGCTTGAAATTGGTGCTGGGGGGCACAGTGGTGACCCCCCCACAGACACACACTGGGCCACACCTTTCTGAGGGGGCTCTGCAGGAATTGCTATTCTCAGACTGGGCTGTGATTCTGGCCACGGTCTCCCAGGACAGGTCACCCTGGACCTTGGGCTCTACACCAGCCTTTGCTCCCCTTGGCCAAGGCTGGGCTCGGGGCAGAAGGAAGGGGCGTAGTGTCCCAGGCAGCACGAAGCTCCTGGCGTTTTCTCCTGGCCGAGAGGCAAAGGATGGTCAGCTCCTTGGGGACGACCGGCCCGCCGTGTGCCCCTCGTCGGTGCCCCTGCTCCTGGTTCTGCAAACCCGTCTTAGCGAGCCTCGTGCCTGCAGCATCACAGGGGCCTGCAGCCTTTCTCAGGTTTAGAGAACGGGGTTCCTCCCCCTCCCTCTTTTCCTCTTCTCCCCCCCACTTTATAGATGGGAGGACTGGGGCACGGTGAAGTCACGGCTTCCGGAACAAAGCTGTGGTGGGAGCCGTCTGGGTCAGGTCGTCTCAGCTCTTGATGAGGCGCTCTGGGCTTGGTGCCCCCGGAGACCGCACGGCAGTGAAGCCGGGACCCCGCGTCTTCCCCAGGACAAAGGATTTCCTGCTTTCGCACAGAACACACAGCCACGTGCACCGGGCGCTTGCTGTGTGCCTGGTGCGGCCGGGCGGAGAAGCTGCGTGTGGGGCCTCGTGTGAGCCGTGCAGCTTGCTGGCGAGGAGGCCCTGTTGCTACGTCCATGGCACAGACGCGAAAACCGAGGAACCCGGGGGTCAAGGAACTTCCTAGGGTCAGTTTAACAGTTCAGGTTAGAGAAAAATTTCCCCTAGTATCCATCGATCTTTGTGACTTTTAGGTATCTGAAGAACGGGTTTAATTCAAACTTCATTCCTGGGAACCCAGCCTGCCCTCCCCCCACAGAATGACACACAGGAAAACCGTGCCTGCCCCCGGGGAGGCCGCGGCGGGCAGGGACGCGGGAGAGCGCGGCCTGGGCTCCGGCCGCGATGCCGGTGGGTTGCCCTGGGCCTGGGATTACTTCGCAGATTCTCCCGAAGCTCTGGCTTCATTTAGAAAGAATTTTGGTTTCTGCCTCCCTCCTCGGTGTCTCTGAGTACAGGTCTGTCCACACGTCTGTCCATCCATATGTCCACACACACACGTCTATGTGGCTGGCACTGGGCGAAGCGTCGGGCATTCTTTGGGGCATGAGGAAGCCACGGCTTCACCCTCCAGGCACTGACCAGACCCAAACCTTTGCTTTCTTAGGTGAAATTGGTTGCTGGAGGTGCTGGGGTGGCGGCAGTGGGGGCGGGGGGGGGGCTGCCTTACTTTGAAGGGGTCAGAACAGGCCCTTGGGAGAGACTGATTGTTTTCACATGGACAAATAAATTCCTAAACATCTGAGTACTTAGGGAAAATAATCCCTTTCCTCGGATATAGTTATAAGCTAATCGCATCCCGTGATGAGAGGGCAGGGTGCACAGGGAATTACATGGAGCAGGGACCCTGGGATGGTTACGACAGGAGGGAAATATGTTGAGGGCTCGGTAGTGCACAAGTGCACACACCTACACACGCACTCTCATTCACTCACTCTGCCCTCAGACATTATGCTAATTACGCTGTCAGTAGATGCTCACGGGAGCTATTTCTGGCCCAACTGCTCTGGATTTCTGTTCTATCCCAGAGCCTCGAGTCAGCAGTCCCGGGCCTCAGCACCTGGTTCTCACGGCTCCACTCACAAGTAGGGCAGCCCCACGTCAGGCTGTGCGCTGCTAGTTAGGCACGGCGAGTGGTTCGTTCTAGACAGGCGGACAGCCGGCTTGCCTACGTGAACAGGATAGGATGCTGCTCCTGGGGACCCAGCCTCTCTGCTTACAACACGCAAGGACCAGAGGTTTGGAGCTTGAGTGTGCTTGTTAGCATTTTCATCTTGAAAGCGGTTCTACCCTGAACGGCCCCCTTGGGGCTGCCGAGGGGACCTTCTCCCACTACAGACGGGCGGACCCTACAGTTCTCCGACCTCTTCGTCCAGTCTGGCTTCAGAAACCAGCCTGGCAGCTGGTTTATACATGGAGACCCCACGTATTCCTTAAAAGGTCCTATTCCTCATACAAAATAGCCTTTAAAGCCAGTAAGCTTAAGCTCTACAGGGACCCAGTGGATTAAGACATCAGCATCCAAGCCCAGTGCAACACTTAAGTTCTTTCAGCAAGGACTGAAACATTTTTCCAATGCTTCTGTACTTCTTGGAAATGATTCCCCAAGAAGAACAGTGAATAACACTGGTTGTATTTTTTTTGAGCCCAAACAGAAGCAGTTACCTGGCCCACGTGAGTCAGTCGGTTCCGTCTTCCCAGGTTTGAATGACTCTTGATTTTTTTTTTCTAAGTACGAGCTTGAACTTTGGAGGTTAGAGTTTTATGTGGCCAAATGTCTACCTCGGGCCACCCTGTTTGGTTTTTACCTATGATCTTAAAGCTAGTAATACAACTAGTTACAGGAAGGAGGTCTTGGATTATCTGAAGAAACTTGTGCCTTGAGAAAGGCCGTTTAAAACGAATTCACTTAATGAATCAGAATATTATGGTCCCTAGTGGGAAAAATGTTTAACTGGAACTTTACCTTGGAAAAAAAAAAAAAAGAAATGAAACTTATGAAGAGGATTTGCTTCAAATTTAACAAAATGTAGACTTTAACGATAACCACATGTTAATGCAGAATAAGCAAAGAATTTCTGCCAAATTTTTGGAGTCGCGTATTCTCTCCACTTCACATCGGCTCTTGCAGCCAGGGCAGAGTCACGTTTCCCTAAATCTATAAATGAGGACGTAAACAGTTTCCTGAAGGCCCCTCTGATTCTTCCGTCCTCACGTCCTCTCCTCCCCCTCCTCCTCGTGAATTTCTCTCCTTCGGTGGCTCACAGGTCGCCATTTCTCAAGGGCTTCAGGCAGCCCAGGATCAGCTGACGTCATGGTGGCCTGCACCTCCTTTAGGTCCGTCGTCTCACTCTGCAGTTAGTTACCGGGCTTCGTACATCTGCCCCAACAGTCAACAAAAGACAGCTGGCAAGGGCTTGTGAAGCCAGGAGGCGTCCTTGCTTGAGGGAGGACCAGGCTGTAAGTGGTTGTGTTGTTAAAGAACCTCTTCTAATGCTGACCTCTGCTTCCCCGGAGTGAGATCTTGTTACCATGGGGACGTGGATGGTGGGGACCATCGCTGCGGATGGGGCAACTAGAAATATGTCCTCTGGGGACTTTCGTTGTTTCCTGATTATGTTGATTGCTGAGCAGAGTCGCATTGGTGCAAAGGCACCAATGTTGTCAAAGGCACCACCGACCACATACACTGTGTCCTGGTGGAGGACACAGAAGAGAATGTGTTGAGACTATCAGTCATAAAAAAAGACCTGCTCGCCCATGGAATGTCCTTTTAATTTTTTTAATCTGCTGGGTTTTATGAATTGTATAGTGAATCATGATTATTTCCCTTTTTGCTTTGTTTTTTGGGAAACTTAGAGCCTCCTCCAATAAGGGCCTAGGTGGGTATTTCCAAGCTAATGTCATCCTTTTGGACTTTTACCTACATTTTCTACCTGAGTTTCTTCTCTGCTCGCTTGAATTGCAGCTTCCATCCTTTTTGAAATTAGATGGGAGATATATATATATATATATGTAAAATTTTTTTTGTGTGTTTTCTCAAGAGTATCTCCTACGATTTCCACCTCAGGTGAGATGGATTAATTTGGTGAAGAGAGATTTTGAGGCTCCATCTTGGATGCGGTGTGTGTAGCACTGATTTCCCCTTCACATGTGATGAGGCTCTCGACACTAATGTGTAACTTTTGCACAGTCTTGGGTTTTCAGAGTCAGCCGCCCTGCTTCCCTCCCTCCCTCTCTCTTTCCCTCCCTTTCTTTAGTCCTTCCCTCTTAAAGGAATCAAAGGTGAACATTTTATCCTGAATTCTTAATTTTAAAAATAAAAGGAAGTCTCAGCTCTCTTTACTGACTTGTTTCTAGATCGTTTGGGGTTGCCTGCCTGGGTCTAACAGTAAAATTCTCCGCCCTCAGCTTCTATCATAACTGAATTGAAGGGATCTTTCCCCGCGAAGAGTGGCCTTTGGAGCTGTCGTTGCTTGAAAAGAACTTTGAAAGGTCTTCTGTAACTATGGTGAAGGGGGGAGGAAGACATACAGCAGCCCTTTTCAAGGAGAGAGCGAGAGAACCTTCTGGAAAAGATGGGGTTTTACCTGAGCTTGTGCTTCAGCTCAGGAAAACCACTGAGACTCCCAAGGGTGAGCACCCGGGATTTGGGGTTGGAGCGTAGGAGATGAGGGGAAGACCTAAGGCCCAGGAAACGAAGGAATCTAGTCATCTTCTACCTTTGTATTCATCACAAGATTGCGAAATTGCCAGAACCTGTTTTCACGTCCTCGGGTTTCATGTGCACGTGTTTTTGGCTGCGTGTAGGGTACATAGCCTGGCTGGAGAGCTGAGATCCCAGACACAGACACACAGGTAAAGCAAGACTCGAATGAGGCGAGAAAGTGCCAAGACTTGAGTCTGCCAGTGGCTCAGAGCACAGGAAGAAGTCTGTGGGCTGGGAGAGACTGACTGTACCCGGGAGCTGGGACTGGACGCAGGGGAGGAAACAAGAGAGCTGGAGAAGCTGGTGGGAGGGGCCCCCTGAGCACGAGGTCACAGAGCGTCCCCTGGCCCGGCGTGAATGCAGGAAGGAGTGACAGGCAGGACCAAGGCCGGACACAGAATTGGACTTTTGCCCGAAGCCAGGGACAGCTTTGGGGAGCAAGGTTGAGTGACCTGAAACCCAGGTCTTCAGAAACCCAGGAAAGAGGGTCCCAGATCTGGGCCGTTCTTGACCCTCAGCCAGGGCCTGTTCGCCGGTTGGCTTTGTCCGTCTGAAGCTCACGTTTACGTGTGGTTGCTGAACCCAGGCCACATGCGAGGCCCGAAATCAAAACAGTTCCCACTCTTGCATCTTAGGAAAGGCGGTGAGCCAGCCTCTCCGTGTGTGGCTATTCAGGAAGCGCTCAGTTTGGAGTCGTGTGATGTGGGGCTGGACTTTGGGGGCCTTAGATGGTGGAGCAAGTTGCAAGAGGGCACGATAGCCCCCTCCAAGCCTGGAGCCTGTCGAAAGTTTGGGTCCCTAAAGACAAGGTCCGCGTGGCTTTGTCCACCCCCCCCCCACACTTGCACCGTGGTATGTCGGCTGGTGGCAAAGGCCTTTGCCTCGAAGCAGGACCTTGCCCAGGTCTGTTCTCCATCTGTATTTACTTTCTTCGTGCTCTCCAGATGGATTTTTCTGTGATCTGACCTACTTTCTTTTAGCTTGTGCGCCTGGGCTAATTAGCAATGCAGGGGTCTCTTGCTTGTGTTTGGTGAGCATCGCTGCTATGGCAACCGGAGACTCCCCGAGGCGGGAGGCAAAGATAGAGCCGCTCAGATTTGTTTTTTCTGGGGTGTCAGAGGTTCTTCAGATTACTCACCCCTCTTGACTGTGCCTCAGTCCCTTGGACTTCAGTGGGATTTAAGAGTCTGTAGCACATAGTTTATCATTTGGTTTCAGGGACTTGGCAGGTTTGCTGATCTTTCTGGTGTGTGTCAGTGAGTAACTTGAGAATAGACTTAGCTTATTCCGTATTTATAGGCCAGGCACATGGTAAGCACATTAATATATGTTGAATTGCTGAGTGTTTTCGAGACCCGATGGTGCCTTCCTTGATTTATCCAGGTTTTTAGGGTGCCCTGGGGACATTCGATGGAGCTTTGGCAGTGGACTTAGCCTACCTTCAGGGTTCTAGCATGTGTGTGCAGTGGTCAGAGGGGCTGTTTGAATTCGGGGTCTCATGAGGGCCATGGTTAGAAGCACGGGCGTCACCGGTTGATCTAGGAAGGAAGTGCTGTAGCAGCCTCTGCGCCTCACCAGGTGGCCAGGGTGGAGGCTGGAAGTGGGGTGGGAATGAAGAGGTGGTAAGGAAGAGGGGAGCAGCTGGCTTCGTGACGGTCTCAGTAAGCAAGGGGAGTGACAGGGGAGTAACAGAACAGTCTGTGGTCTCAGCTCCTGTTAAAGGCCGGCCCCAGTGGGCGCTCATTGCGGGTCGGAGTACATGAGGGAATGAGTGATGGCAATGCTACCTGCTTCCATGTTAATAATCTTAGAAGGAGCCTGTGCTTTCTTATTGTGTACACCCTTGTGATTTAACCTTTGTGGAACGATTTGGGGTGGGGAGAGGGAGGGAGGAGGGGGAGGAGGCAGCAAACAGGCAGGCACAGCGTAGGGTGTCCTCTGTGTTATCTGCGGTGGTGATAAGCGTGGGTGGGGGGCAGTGCTCTCATGGTCAGGCTCTGCAGTGCTCGCGCTGGGTTAAACGGCCCCGGACTGCTGCTGTTCCTTTTGCTTTCCCTCGGTCTGACTTTAATAGTTTTTCTAACGTTTCCCTTTGTGTTAGCCGCTTTTCTTGGTCTTATCTCTTAAACAGGCCGTCTTGGTCAGCTGAGGCTGCTGTAACAAAAATGACGCGGACTGGGTGGCTTCAACAAAAGCATTTATTTCTCACAGTGCCAGAGGCCGGTTGTCCGAGATCGGGGTGCTGGCGGGGGCGGGTTCTTGGCGAGTGCCGTCATCCTGCTTTGCACATGGCCACCTTCTTGCTGTGTCCTCGCATGGCAGGGAGAGGTGTTACATGTCTCTCTTTTAAAAGGACATTCATCTCCTCATGAGAGGACCCTCGTGACCTAAGCTAACCCCTAGGTACCTCCCCAAAGCCCCACCTCCAAATAGCATGGCGTCAGGTGTTAGGGCATAACACACGAATTTGGGGGGGGACCACATTCAGTCCACAGCACGACCCTTTTCCTCTCCCATCACCCCCCCACACACACACATACACACGCGTGTGCACTTTCGTTTCACAGTGGGCTGCATTACTAGGTGACCCCGCTTGTTTGACATCATGGGCAAAGGAAGTACCTGATGGCTAAGTGGGGGTCTGAGAGGTTCTTTCATCGGGACACGGGCACAGACTAGGGATGTGTGGATTTCAGTTGCGTCCACTTCGGTGGTACCCGATGGTACTTGTCGCTTCCTGGTCCTTGATTGTGCTTTAGGTACCAATGCGATGGTGCCAGCCTACCGCAGGAAGTGCCATTCCTGATTGGTCTGAGGGGCTCTAAACAAGAGCACCTCACATGAGTGCCTTATTTCCTTTGTGGTCCTGAGAAGAAAATGTTTCTTACCAAGAAGGAAAGAAACTCAGTCCCGCCTGAGCGCCGATGAGGGTCTTGGCCGCGTGGACTTTCATGTGTGTTATTTGACTTCCCAGTACCCTGCAGAGTAGATGCTTTCTCTCCATCGTCAGCTCAGGAAGCAGAGGCTCATTCTGCTTACATGGTTATCTCACACAGTGAACGAGGGCGGAGGCAGGATTTGAACTCCTATCTCAGTCCAAAGCCCTCTCTTGTTATTGTAGCAAACCCTTACCTCCTCCGAAGGGAGAGCCTGTGCTTCTGCGTGAAAAAATTGTTCCAGCGTGGTTCCTCCCCTCACCCCCACCATGTATTTTCTTAGTGACGAGCCTGGCCGTGGGCCCTACCTTTGGCACCCAGGGAAAAAGGGTCACTTTTCTCAAAAAAAATTAAGTCTAGGTGAGTGCTTCTGAAATTTTTGGCTCAGTTCAGTAAGGTTCTGTGGACTCCCAGCCGCCCATGGGGCCCAAGAGGTCTGCTTTCTGACGGAGAAATGAATGAACCCTTGGGGTGCTGAGAACAATGACAGGGTGACCAGGCCATAGGATCCTTGTCACCAGATGACAGCCAGAGCTGACGGTGAGTGATGGCTTCCAGGAGGAAGTCTCATCGGGCTGCCCCTTGACAGTTACCTTCCCAGTGAAACTGACACCGTCATTAACTATTTACAAATAAATGGGAAAGTAAACCTTCCCAGTGTTTCCTGGAGATTTCATGTTGTGCCCTGGGAAACCATTTCGGTTTGCTGACTTTTGTTTGACACTGATCTTCCATGCAGCGGAGGAGAGTGGGCACACCTGAAGCTCTAGAACAATCCTCAGAAGTACCTGTCCAGGCATCCTGGCCCACAGTTTTAGAAAACAGTGTATCGGTGGAAATTTCAAAATGTTTTGAGCATTTTAGTTTTCATTTTATTTTCCTTTTGGCCACAGTTTAGGTACACTCAGGCCTACTACACAATAGGGTGGAGGAAGGCCGGGCAAGTGTAGACGTTTTCAACTTCCCCGCGAGAGGATCCACTTTAATTTGGTCGTGACTCTGTGTTGGAGCTCAGAAAGCGGGAGAGGACGCCAGGTTCCCAGGTGTGCCCCGCACCTTCTGAACCTAGGAGAGGATGAAGTCCTCCAGCCTCCGTGAGAAGGCCCAGAAGCCCAAGCCCGGAGGATGTCTGAGCCAGCCAGAAGCCGGGTGGGCGGGGGTGGGGGTGTCTGGCTAGCTGGGCTCGTTGCCCCAGCAGGGGAATGGGGGTGGGTGCCCTGTGAGGGGGGTGTCACGGACATTCCTACAGGCTCAGGCTGTGTTCAGAATCACGGAGATGGGCCCTTTGATTGCATGTGACCACGAGCTGCCTTTTCCTATACACCCCTGTTGTAACATTAGGGCCCTGAGGTGGTCTCTCAGTTTGCTTGGCCTCCCTCTCTGTGGGGAACCCATCTGGTGGCTTGAGGTGGGGTTGCAGACCCTGAAGCGGGCCCTGTGCCCCTTTCTCCCCAGCTTGCCCCAAACCCCCTCCAGCTCCCCAGTTGTGTGAGCAAAGGTGCCCTCCGAGCCCCGGCCCCCTGGTTCAGGCCTCAGCTGTTTCCAGGGCTTGGCCACTGACCTCCCCGCAGTGGGAACCTGTGAACATCTTGCATGTTTCCCACCGCGATCCACTGTTTACCTGCACCTCCAGCCAGCCTCCTGCCATGCCCCTGACCCCGGGGCGGGAGAGTTCGTTTCCTTCCTCCTGGAGGGACAATCCGTGGGTTGAGATTGAGAAGAGCCCCCACTACTCGGTCAGCCCGGGCCAGACAGCCACGCCCCTCCCTCTGGGGGCCTAGGCTCCCCAGCCCGCAGACATTTGCATTTCAAAGCCACACAATGCCGGCGGTCGGGGCGCGGCTGGGGGAGGCGGTGTGGGTGCAGAGGGAGGGTCTTCGCCCTCCCTCTCCCCCCCCCCATTTCCGGAGCCAGAGATGGAGCTTTGTGAAGATGCTGGCGTCGAGGCTGCTCGGTGATGATGACATCACCATGTCACACACAGGAGCCGGGCTGTGGGGGCGGGGGTGGGGGCGGGGGGACGGGCTCAGAGCAGATCCTTTCAGACCACACCGGCGCTCGCGCTCACTCGCACTCGCGTGCGCTTGCCACATTCGCGCACACGTTAGGCGCGCGCCGGCCCCGTTCACGCGCACTTCCGCGGAGCTCGCTCCCGGGGCTCCGGATCGGGCCCGAGCCGCAGCTCACTGCCGCCGCGGCCACCACCACGGATGCCAGCGGCTGCTCCGCTCTGCAGTGCAGCAGCCGCGGCCGCCGGCCGGCCCGCCCCGGGCTCCCGGGTGCAGGAAGCGCGCCAGGACCGCTGGCCCTGCTCGCGGCTAGCCCGCTCGCCGGCGTGCAGCGAGGATGGGAGGGTCGCAGTCCCTGCAGCCAGTCCCAGCCTGTGACCTGAGCCAGGAGGCTTCCGAGGCAATGTAAGTGCGCCCCCGGTCACCCTGAGCTCCCCCCGGGGAGGAGAGGCTGCTTGGGCTTTGTTAGTGTCGCGGCTCCTGGTGCCTTGTGCAGCCTGGAGCTGGGGCTGGCCGGGTGTCTCCACAGCCTTGCATGGCTTTACCTGGTGGCCGCTCCTAGCATTTTGGTTTCCTCTCTGGAATGGACATCTGGCAGCTCCAGGACACTTCGCCGGGGCGGAATGACCCCCTGGAATTCCGTTTCTGGTGTTCAGCCGTCCTGTGCAGGGTGGGGGCTTCTCCTGCCATCAGCATCTTAGCTATGCACCCCTGCCCCCCTCCGCGCGCACAGCGCTATTTCCTGCAAGGAAACGGCTGGGCATCCGCAAGAGCCTCTTGAGAAGAACCCTGGAGTGTGGCAGGCAGCTCGGGGCCCCTGAGACAGACGGGCTCAGGGGCAGCCACTCACAGGGCCGGCAGCTGGCATGCAGCGTGGGTGGTGGACACGCAGTCAGGGTCGCCCAGGCGTCCACATACTCACTCTGGTGAGCACTGTCGAGGACAAGGCCTCTTGCTATTCTTAGTAAAGCCAGAGGAACAGCCTTGTCATTGGTCCGTTGGTCAAGGCAGGATTTGACTGTACATCGATCCAGGAATCCTCTCTTTTTCCAAACCCCAGAGCTAACGTGCTCAGGAGTGGCCTTTACCCTGGATGGGTGTTCACGAGAATTGCCGTTTCTATACGGGCGTCTCCATTACCTACTCACCCAGGCATGTCTGGAGAGGGGGGCTTGGTGACTAGATCTGGCGGTCCGTGATCCAGCTGGTCAGGCTCTGTGCACAGGGTCCGTGGTCCAGCTGGTCAGGCTCGTGTGCACAGTGAGCGTCCACAGTCCACTCTGACCAGCTCTCCTTTCCCAAAGAGAAGAACGTGTTTCAGAGAAGAGCATTTTCTGGGGATTTAGGTGGGGAGGAGGTGGGGGTAGTAAACCGGTCAGTTCAGGAGAGCTCTTGTGGTGTAGATTAAAAGGTAGCAGCGACTGACCGGGCTGTGCGCTGTAGTAGGGACGGGGGTGCCATGTGGGGCTCCCTCCCTCATCCCCACGCCTGGGCTTCAATGGGGAGCTGGCTCAGCGTGGTGATGTAATGCTAGGCTGAGCCTCATGGCTTTCTGGGCTCCGGCTCTTCAGCAGCAAACCTCACTCAGGAGCAGGTGTGCACTCATCATTTGTCTTCATCCCGGTAGCTCCAGAGAGCATCGTCATACGCTGGAGGCAGGTCATCCTGGAGGATTTTTTTTTTAGCGCCGTGAGCCTATGCTTGTCCTGGTTTTCGTCCACGTGTAGTATTGTTAGATGCATGGAAATACGTACTACCAGGCAGGACTCACGCCTTCGCAGAAAGGGACAGTTTCAACCTCTTTTTTTTTTTTTTTTTTAAGTCCCTAAGCTGGAAATCAGTTAATCAGGCACTGGTTAGTTAGCTGTCAGGGCTCATACCTGTCAAAGAGCTCAAGAGACTTTGGAAAGATATCGTGACTGCATGTTTGGGAAAATGCTGCTTCTCAGCTGGTGGAAATTCAGCTCACCAGTCCCTAGCATCCCTGCCCTCTTTCCCAGTGGAGGTAATAAATGAACAGTATTCTTCCGGATGAAGCCTGAGTTTGGAGAGATTCTGTTAGGTACACTGCCTTTTTGGATAAAGTCCCCTAAGATTCTGCCCTGTGGGAGTAGTAGGATTTAAATAAAACCCCAGGCTGATTGGCCGCATGGTGATAGGAGCTTATCAAATGTTGCGTAGCTGAGTTGGTCCTTATGTACCCGCAGGGAGGCCTCTCTCCCTGCCAGTGTTACTTCAG
Source organism: Eonycteris spelaea (assembly GCA_003508835.1). NCBI lineage: Eukaryota > Metazoa > Chordata > Mammalia > Chiroptera > Pteropodidae > Eonycteris > Eonycteris spelaea. The sequence goes on along the minus strand of PUFA01000004.1, from coordinate 5,046,596 downwards.
AAACATCTCTAAGTAAATATATTGTCTTTAAGGTGGTATATTTACTCATTCACAAAATCCCACCTCCTCCCCCACATTTTTGTTTTTAAAAAAAATGGACAGAGAGGAAGTGCTTGAGGCTGGTGCCCTTCCTAGCAACCATTCGTCTCTAAAAGCTCCTTTCTGCTTTCTGAATAACTGGGCTTGCTTTTCTACTATAGACCTGCTCATTTCCAGTTTGGAGGTTTAAAAAAAGTGTATTAAAAGAGCACCCCTTTTCTGCACGGGCTCGAGTCTTTAGGAGCAGCACGTGTTTCCGTGTGCCTGAAAACGCATGCACGTGACTAATACACGAGAGAGTGTAGCGTGGTCTGTGGCAGGAAGGACACTTCCACCGTAAGACGATGCTGTCCGGGCTGCGGGGACGGGGAGACCAGCTCCGTACACACCTGCTACAAGGCGCAGTCCGTGACAGGTGCGGTCGAGAGTGGATGTTTCCTTTTCCCCATTGGTCCCCTGTGAAGGGTGGGTAAGGAGGGCCCGGGCCCCCTTTGCCTTAGAGTGAAACCAGAGGGCAGCGAAGGCAGGGATGATTTGGGAACGCCTGTAGGAATTTTTTTTTTTTTCCTAGGATTTCGTTCCTTCCGATCTCAGGTTTGGGGTGCTTTCGGGAGCTTTGGTAGCCCCGGCTGATAGCTCTGTTCCGTACATGGTGTGGTAGGGTAAGGAGGGAGAAAGAGGGGGAGTCCTGGGTCTCCTCTTTAGGGAGTAGCAGCTGGGAGGCATGGGCTTAGGAGTTGGGACAAGGGATGGAGGTTCAAGCATTGATCAGTCCCTCGCAACTCCCAGGGTGGCCCACAGACAGCGTCAGCGTCCCCCAGGGGCCCCGATTAGAAACCCAGATTCTCAGGCTCCAGCCCAGACCAGCTGAATCAGAATCACCATTTTTAACCAGTGACTTGTAAAGATGCCCATGTGCTTTATAGAAGAAAAGTTCGCAAAGCCCTGAGCTAGGTCAGTCTCTCTATCCTGGTCCAAGAGAAACCACTGGCCACTTCTCGAGCTGCTTCTTTGCTGCCTGAGAAAGGAGTTCTAGGGGTGACAGTAGCCATCGTTCCCAGCTCGAGGAGGGACGTTGCAGGGAGAGAAGCATTCCGGTGCAGAATATACTTCTCAGCGTGGGCGACTGGGAGCTACACGCAGGAAGGGGACAGGAAGTGCTCAAGTAATGTGGCCTCATCTGTTGATTAGTCCCTCTGTTCCCACCTTCCTTCCGCCGCAGCCCGCTGTGGCTCAGTTTCTGCTAAGCGAAGCAGCATCGGGTACTTCGTCCTGTGGCGGTGGAGACCCTTGTTCCAGGGGCTCCCTCAGCTTCCTGCAAAGTCCCACTTCCCAGCCACCGAGAGGCAGCGGGGGGGGGGGGGCATTGTCATCTGAGTAGAAGGGGTGGCTCTGTTGGCGAGTTCGGCCTTGCTTCAGCTCTGGCAGCACTCACGTCCTGGGCTCTAGACAAGCAGCCGCAGATAGGGAAACCCACACCCCCGGAGACCCGTGCGGATCAAGACAGAATGGCCAGGCGGGAGGGAGAAAGGAAGGATGAAGCAGCAGACCCTGGTGATGGATGAGACCGGAGAGGGCGGGCCGAACACAGTGGTTTAAGAGCTTGGGTGACTGGCAGAAGGATGGGGCATTTGCCACGACAGGAACACTGGGTGCGGAGCGCATTCGCGGGAGAGTTTATAAATGTGGCCTGGGGTTTGAGAAGCAGGTGGGATCGGAGGTGTAGCTGAGGGGCCAGGACCGGGGAAGACTCTGGAGCCCCACCTCACTAGACGAGGTGGTTCCCATGGGGGCAGGGGCCCCCCGATGATCCGAGGTCGCAGACGGGAACGTGGAGGTTTGGCCGCTTTCATCCTCGCGTGGCTCCTGACTCTCTCTCTCCGTCTGGGAGCTGTTGAGAGGTTCCCGTGACCAATGTTGTCCCACCTGCCGCATAGGATTTCTCAGGGGCGAGCCGCCACGTCTGTAAAGCCTGTGAGGAGGCGAATGCTCCAGTCAGCAGCAGAACGGGGGACGCCGTGCCTGAGCGCGACCGGCGTTTTAGTCCCTCGGACGGCCAGAAAGGGCCTCTGGGGCTGCTGGCAGGGCTCTCTCTTTCGGCCTCTTCAGGTCTCTTTCGGAGCCTTGTTTTCTGGAGGCAGCTCCTGGCCAAGTCATTGCGCTTCGGTGGCGGTGTTCCTGACGTGGGCTGCTCGTTCCCGAAGCAGGTTTCACGCTGGACGTCGTCGTTGGACAAAATTAGTAGAGCTGTCCCTCCCCCCCCCCACATATGATAGTGATAATAATATACTGAATAAGCTATAAAGTTTCCTGTAGAATGGAAGTTGCCTGAGTCTCAAAGGGACTTCTTGGGGGCTGTCTTCGTTTAAGCTGCTGTAACAAAATACCGTAGCTTTTAACATGGCCTAAATGACAGACATTTCTCTCTCATAGTTCCGGAGGCTGGGAAGTCCAAGGTCACTGTGTTGGCAGATCTGGTGTCTGGTGACCGCCCACTTCCTGGTTTGTAGATGGCCATATCTTCTTATGTCCTTGCATGGGGGTGTGGTGGGGAGAGAGAGAGAGTGAGGCAAGGTCTTTCCTCCTCATCCCATTCGGAGGGCTCCACCCGTGACCTAATTACATTGGGGGTCAGTTTTCACGTACAGCTTTCGAGGGGACACAAGCGGAGAGTCCATAGCAGGTGCTTTTTTCTTGGCTGTCATTCCTAGCTATGTCCGACACGGCCCCTGTGACCAGGTGCCCGTGTCCAGAGGATCCTGGCCTTTACTTCCTGCTCTACGGGACTTACCGGCAGGTTTTCTCTAAGGTGGGCTGAAGGCAAGAGCATTCGAGGCGCTCAGGTAGCTAGCTACCAGTTGTCCAAAGGGTCATGCCATCTCCGCTGGGGCGCTGGGGTGGGACATTTGCTGACGGTAGGTGGGGAGCAGCTGGGACCGGGGTGCTGATTGAGTGACCGTGGGCAAGTGTTACATGCAGGTCAGTGGCTTCTGGGCCGGTCTTTTCCCAGGGACCCTTCTGCCCCTTCCTCATGTTTCTTTCTACTATCTACAGCCTGTTTCTGTGTCTGTAGTTTTGGTTGCCTAGGAACCACTTTAGCCTGAAATGTGATTGGCTGTTCTTGACAGATGGATTGCCCGAGCCGGCCAGCGTTCCAGAGTAAGCAAAGGATGTTGAACAATTCCATCCGTTCCCCCTACGATGAATGATGAGGCCTTAGGTATTGTAAACAGTTTTTCCATGAAAACCAATTGTGCGTGGACTGATGCTTTTGTTTGCGGTTGGACAGGCGTCTGGGGGAGACTGGCTGGCCACAAAGAACTGACTCGGTCAGAAGTGCTCACACACGTCCATCCTGCGTTGGACGCAGTAACCGGGATGACGCTGGTTCTGTTCATATTTGCGAATTCCCTTCAGCGGTTGTTTCTGCAGAGCAGGTGTGTGCCATGTGCATCCCCACCGTGGGAGCAGCTCAGTGCTCAGCGTCCACGCTGGGCGGAGAAAGCCCTTGTCTCAGCCTTGCTGAGTAGACTTCGGTGTTTTGCATTAGAGAAATGTTCTGGCCGTCAATCCTGTGACGCAGGCACTTCCGCCCCCATCTTATAGATTAGGAAACTGAGGCTTCTGACGGCTCAAACCAAGAGGGCAGTGTGCTTTCTCTGTCAAGGTCTGGGTGGCACATATTTTAGACTTTGGAGACCATGTGGTCTTTGTCACAACCACTCGACTCTGCTTTTAGGGGACGACAGGTGCCACAGACCATGAGGAAACCAGAGTTCTAGTACAACTCCATTTACAAAAGTAGGTGGCGGGCTGCAGTTTGCTGAGCCCTGGTCACACAGCTGGGGTCGCCTTCCCTCACGACCTCATGGCCGTTCCTCAAACACGGGTCCCCAAGTCTTTGGCCTGCGCCGCCTTCTTTGTCTCTCTGTTCTCTTTCTCCACGACGTCTCACCTGTGCTCAGGGTTTCAACGTATGTTATTTAGTGCACAGAAGGGTCCCGTTTTATCTTTTCCTCTCATCCGAGCACCATACTAATCCAGCCGCTTACTTCTTATCTCCTCTTGGGTTTCTGATGGGAGCTCAGGCTTAATGTCTCCCAAACAGAGGAACTGATGACCCTTCTCCTCTCAAAAACGAAACAATGTACGCGCAAACCAAGCCAGTCCCCACCACTGTCCCCCGTCTCGGCACGCGATAGCTCATCCACCCAGCTGCTCCCGCCGGAAACCTTTCAGGTAAATGCTGTCTTCCCCTTTTCCGTCGCCTCCCTTTTCCCTGGAACAGTCCAGGTCATGATCCTTCCATTGCTGAGCCTCGGCCGGGGCCTGCGGTTCTGCCCCCTCGTCCCCTCGTCTGCGGCTCTCTGGCCACACTGGTATCTGTCCGTTCTTGGAAGGTGTGATAATGCTCACCTGCCTCGGAGGCTGTGTACGTGCTGTCAGCTGTCCAGGAAGAACTCTGCCCGCGCCGTCCCGTAGAACCTTCTGCGAGGATGAGGAGGCTCTCTCCAGTCTGTACCATCCATTGTGGAAGCTGCTAGCCACGTGTGGCTGTTGAGCGCTTGAAGTGTGGGTAGTGCATCCAGGAAACCGAATTTTAAATGCCGCTGAATTTTAGTTCAAATAGCCGTGTACGACAAGTGGCAATTGCATCGGACATGGCAGTCATTTCCTTGAGTTCTTCTTCGCAATGCTCAGCGCAATCTGGAATTGTTTGCTTGGTCTCTTTCAACGGTTCGCGTTCGAATGTAAGCAACAGGCGGGCATTCTGCCTGTTTCTGCCTGTTTCTGCCTGTGTCCCAGCGCCTAGCACAGGGCCTGGCACGTAGTAGGTACTCAGTAAATAATGCGTTGGCTGAACGTGTGCGTGGACAAATGAATGACCGTCTTACCAGCCAAAAGGGTCATAGGCATGTTCCCCATGCTGGGTGGGCTCTGCTGAAGCCCTGCAGTTGAGGACTTGGAGGGGCGGGGAGAGGCTGGGCTGGATCTCGGGCATTTAGATGCTGGGGCCTGACTCAAGGACCTGACCCACCGCCACAGAGGCCACCGCTTCGGCTCTCCACCTGCTCCTTGCCACTGTGTGGTGTCACAGGCTCCTGCCCGTGTTGCTGGTGCCACCGGTTAAAGGAAGCCGACCCTGCCTAGGTGCTCTTGGGAGCTTCCCAAGAAAGAATGCATTGCAGGCTGCAGCTGACGAGCAGGTCTCTTGGGTGACAGAGCCTCACCCTGTCTCACACACCGCTCTGACGAGCAGGTCTCTCGGGTGACAGTTAGAGCCTCACCCTGTCTCACACACCGCAGCCCTGCTCTCTCCCCTTCTCCCCTCCCAGACTGTTTGCTCTTCTGAGCTCTGAGACTGGGAAGTCGGGCCTCGGGCACAGAGCTCCCTGGCTGTGCAGAGAGTGAGCGCTGGGGTGCTGGACTTCCCGCAGGCTCTGTACCTGCCCACACGCCTCACAGGGAAGAGCACGTTCCCTCTGGGTCTGCTGCTTCTATGTTTCTTCTGCTTTCTCCTTAAATGGAAGAAGTGGCAGCTCCTGGCTCTGGGCTGAGGGTGGGGGCGGGTGAGTGGAGGCAGGGGTGGGGGCCGCCCCTCTGCCCAGGGTTTGGTTTGCTCCAGCCCTGCTAAGAGGCAAATGGAAGTAGTTCTGTGTCCTGAGGGGCAGATGGTAGTCACTGTATGTCCTTGGGGGCTCAGGCCAGCTGCTGGGCCACTTTGCTGTCAGCATCTCGGTTTCACTTACACCAAGGTGTTCGTGGGGTTTCAGAGCCTGAGTTGTTAGAGCTGGAAACATCAGGACCTTCGAAAATCACAGACGGGCCTTCTTCTTAACAGAAAGTTGTTTTAAATCCCATAAGCACATCATTTGTCAAATACTATTCAGGCCTTTCCCCGCTAGTCATTATTCAGAGTGAGTCAGGTAGTCATTTTATCTTTTCTCTTTAAATTTCAATTTGCTGAAAATTACATTTTTATATGGACTCTGTCATTTCGTAAGCTAAAATCAGAGGCATTCTCCCAGGGCAGTGAAATAGCTTAGACTGCAAATCTCTCTCCCCTGAGGAAAGAGAGCAGATGGTTTATTTGAGGACAAAAATGACCCATAGCGGGTCCTTGGTCCAGGTCCTCCCTGGACCAAGGTCTTTGCCCTGAAGTGTCGTCGTCTTTTCTGATTCTTCCCATCTCCTCAGATGTTCTAGAGCTCGGTTTCCAGGGAGGTGGCTGTTGACACTGTTGTCCCTAAGTGGGAAGTGGCTGAAGATGTGCCATTTGTCTGGGTCAACGTTTGTTCCACTCACTGGCTGGTGGAGGTCCCACACAAGAGCTGCCGACTCTTTTGGGGTGGCCCCCCTGGGAAGGAACTGTGTTTTCTACGGCTTGAGTGGGGACCAGGTCTGGGGCCCTCTGGGACTTCACAGAAGCAATCTGCACCCAAGGGGGCTCAGGCTTCCGAGCGAGACTCCTTTTTGTCACTCCTCAGGGCCCTGGTTAGAAGTCGCTAACTGAAGAAGTTCACTGTTCTACATTAGAGGAATGGCCTGGAGAGGTCTGGAAGTATTTCCCTCCAGGAAGAGGGCGGGAGGCTGGTTTTACTTTAGGAAAACATCTGCACCCATGTAGGTCCTGCGTAGAATTTCCTGGCCCACCCTCGAGGATCCTGTGACTGGTCATTTTCTTTCATGCCCCAGGAGAGGAAAAAATGGCCTCGAGGACAGTTTCCTGGAGGGCAGGGGGCAGGGCTGGGGGACAGAGGGGTCACCACTCAGCATCAGTCTCTAGGGCACTCTGCTCTTGGGGGAGAAGGAAAAGGCAGAAGCGCCCAGAGGGTGTGTGAGAGGCAGCTGGTGTGTGGTGGGCGGGGGCGGGCCGGGGGTCAGGCCATCCCTGTGGCGTCCCTGCCTGAGCAGGTCTCTTCCTTAGGGCTTTGCCGTGGCCCTAGCTAGGCACCTGCTGTTGCCAGTGAAAAAAATTCAAACTGACTTAATGAAAAGAGGAAATAATGTTTCCTATGACTGACAGGGAGGATTTTTCCAGGGGTAATTGTGAGGTGGCTTTAGAAAAAGGAACCAGCCCCCCCCAAAAAAAAGAAAGAAAACTTGGGGGTATTCCTGAAAAACCTAACGCCAGGAGAGTTTGTGGCTTTTAGAGTCACCTTTGATCTACAACAGATGACTGACTCACTCCCCTGCTTCCAGGGACTGCCTTTCTCCAACCTGCGGCCTCTAGAGGGCTTTTGTTTACCTGCTGGGGAGTTCCGTGTGCAGCCTCGGGTGCTGTCTGCACGACCTAGAGCCAAGCTGGGGACCTGACGGGACAGAGATCAGAGCGGCGGTCTGGGCCCTGGTCTTCGGTTGGTCTGCGACCTGCCTCTCAGCAGCTCAGCCGGTGCCACCTGCCCTCATGGCATTGTCGCAGGAGGCGAGCCGGCCCCGGGGACAGCCCCTGGGCCGTTTGGCACCTGTAGTCAGTATCCGTAGGTACCAGGGCAAAGCTGGAGAGAAGCGACCGGGGCACAGGGCAGGAAAGGGGCAGGAGGAGTGTAGTCAGGCGTCCTGGAAGCTTCCGGCAGCGTTTTCCCAGGAGCCCTGTGGCTCGTGGTTCTGGACAGCAGACAGCGGTGGGGTCGGCGGGGAGGAGTGGCGGGTGAGGAGGGAAAGGCGCGCTCTGGCGGGCGGGGGGGCCTCGCGGTGCCATCGGTGGGGGCGCGTGGAGGAGCAGGACCCCGGACATAAAGACGTGGTTGTTCTCGACGTCCCTGGTGTCCCCTGTCCAGCCGTTCTCGTAACGGAGGAGGGAAGAAAGTGTCTGAGCCCACTCTGTGGCCCACACGCCTCTCCCAGGCGCAGGCTCATCACCCAGCCCGACTGCCTGGTCTCGGCGCTGCCCCCAGACTCCGGGGCCGCCGCAGGATTGAGGCTTGGCCCTGTGGTCACCAGCTGCCTGCTCCCAGACGCAGGACAGTGGGCGAGGGGCTGAGCGGAGGCTGCAGCGGGCCGAGCCCTCACACCCGCGTTTCTCCTCTCACCGGTGTCTGCCCTCCCACCTGAGTGTGTCCCTGTTGCCCTGCGCGCACGTTCCTCCCCCTGACTCGAAGCCCTCGGTTTCCCCCTTGTCTTTCTGACAGGCGAAACGGGTCCATGTCTGTGACCTGTGTGTTTTGCATGGACTAGCGATTAAGGGTGTGCCCGGTGACCTGGCCCCACCCTTCCCGCGATGAAGAGGGGACAGGGTGCCCCGATCAGCATGACCCAGCCCATCTCCACTGTGAGAAACAGTGCAGGGTTGGCAAACACCATCTTAGACGATGCCAGAGGCCGCGGCCCTGGCTCGGGGCAAAGCCCGTCCTCGTCTCCCGGGCCCGTGGCATTGCTGGCTCTCCCTGCGTCAGCACCGCCAGCTTTCGGAGCCTCGGTTCTGACCTCGGTGCAATGGGGTTGACACCCCATCCCCCTCTCTGTTGCAGAAGGATTCTGCACCAGGGAAAGAGAATGCATGCTGGTTTGGGGGACTCTGGAGAAGAAAAGATACGTAAAATATTCGGGGAAGAACTATGCTTTGCTGTTTTTTTTTTTTTTTAAATACAGCATAATTCCTAGGGAACTCTGGTGAAGAAAACCCTGAAATGCTGATACACTGTGCAGAAGGATTTATCACTGTCCCTCGGAATTGTTTCCAAGAGCAAGAAAATCCCTCAGAGTAGGAAAGAAGGCGCTAAACCTCAGAAGCCTGCCTGCCTGGATGGGCCCCCTGAATAAGGCAGTTTCTGTTCCTTGTGCTTAGTCTCCCAGGCTTACAGGTTATATTTCCACCTGTGTGCAAAATATTTATGTCATATTGTATTATGTTATATGGTCATGTTATGTTATTTATGTAATTTCCCACCTCTCCCCACTCAGGGCTTGAGCACCTGGCCCAGGGTGTGGAAGGGAACCGGACGTGTGGGGGTGATCGGTTACAGGCTTTCTTGGAGACCGGATGACTTGCCCAAATTTTAGGGGCCCCGGAAAACACCTCTCCCACACCCAGATGTAATCTTTTTTTGGTATAAACGTTTTTTGGTAAAAATGTTAGATGATTTAGAGCAGTTGAGTTGTCAGGTAGACCGGGCCAAGGTAGCAGAATGGTGGCTGCACATGGAGAATTGGGGGCTGCGCCCTGTGCACCTTGGGGGCTGAGGCGATGCAGCCGGGTGCCCCCCAGCCTGCAGGAAGCTTACAGTCTACTGCGGGAGCTGATACCGGGCACCGAAACCAGGCATGTGGGGGTGTTGAGGGCACTGGGATGAAGACTTGAGCATTCAGTGGGGTGAAGCGGTGGAGAGAACAGGACAGGAGGGCTGCATGGAGGAAGCAGCACTTCTGTCAAGCCTAGAAAGGCGAGCAGGTATCTGCTAGGCAGGAAAGCACACCAGGCGGAGGGAACAGTAAAGCACGTGCAGAGGGGCCGGAAGAAGGCCCGGAGGCCGGTGACGCAGGGCAGGACGTGGAGTTTGGCTTGCGTGCTGGGCACACAGGGGTCCGGAGTGGGAGGGGGGACCAGGGAAGGAGCAGGGGCCCGATCTTGGAAGGCCCTCTGCCCAGGAGTTTGGACCGTAGCGGGGGCCTTGATGGAATTAAAAGGGGAGTCTTGTGATCCGATTCGAGTTTGTGTTCCGGGGGGAAAAAGCCCATCTCTGTCCTTTGTTTCTTTTTGTCTCGCTCTGTGTCACACGCGTTGACTTTCTGTCATCTGGGTTTCCAGATTTGCAGCCTGAGAGATGGGGCGGCCTCGCGCCTTTAGCGTGTGGGTCCTCGTCAGAAGTAAAGCTTAGTTTCGTTTTAGTGTTGTTTGGAAATCAGCTTTCCTGAAAATTTCTCCCTGTTTGGTAAAGAACTCCAGTTTCTCTTCCCCGTATGGATAATGGTTTGGGGCCAAAGAGGCTGCTCTGCAGGGGAGTTGTCTGGAAGAGGCTGCTCCATAAGGGACGAGGTGACATGTGCCCTGTGCCCACAGCTCGTCTTACCCTAGGGGAAATACATGTCATTTTACTTACTATCCCACTGTATGTGCAGACAAAAGTAGATTGTTTTTGCTGGACACGTGTGGCCTCGTAGACAGCCGTACTGATCAGAGCAGCTGGAAGGGCCAGATGTGCATGAGATTGGCTGCAGCGAGTCCGCACACAGCAGGGCAGCAGGAATGAGAACATGTCAGGTGAAGCATTCTCGTTTTGGAAGGAGCCGTGGAGGGGTCTGGAGCAGAGAGAAAGGCAACCGCGTTTTGGAGACGCGATTCAAGGTGCAATGAGATGCCTGTGCACAGGGCCATGGACATTGTCACGATGGCCCGGGAGCGACAGCCTCCCCCCCCCCCCCCCCCGGCCGTGAAAGGTGTTCTAAGCAGCCAGGACGAATGGAACTGGGAGCAGAGGGGGCCCAGGCCTGTCCTGGGTTGTGGCTGCACACAGATGGGACTGTTCTGCTGCAGGAAGGAGGGAGTCGGGGAGTGACCGGGTGCCAGCGTCGGGCATGGCTCTTCCAGTTCCCCCAGGGTTCCTCGAAAGCTCCAGATGCTGGAGACAGCCAGGGTACTGTGACTTCTCCGAGGAGACGAAGGAGCAGCGTTTCAGGTCTTTGAGAGGCCCCCAAGCCCCGTGTTTACTGTGGGTCCCCCTGTCAGGGCAGGTCCGCATTTGCTCTTGTCTGGGACCCAGACAGAGCTGAGGAGGAGAGTGACGTGCACAGTGGCGGGATGGGTGCGCTCACATCTGGACGTCCCTCAGAGGAGCATCCGCTATCGGCTGAGTCAGGGGTTGGTGCCCAGGGAGGCCCTTGCTCTGGGTGACACATACCCTCCTCCCCTTCTCTCTCTCCTGCCCTTCGTGCTGAGGCATTGCTCCCAAGTCGTGGGATGAAAATAGTGTCTGAGGGAAATCCAGAGTCGTGGGCCTCTGTCTCGAAACGGTGCTTAGAAGTGTCCGATCGTTTTTCTGTATCGGAGTACGTTTGCATTCACTGGCAAAAATAATTGGAAATATTTCTGGAATGCTCTTTTGCCATCACTGGTGTCTTTGTTGTAAGGTTTCTGCTGACTGCAATTTAGAGGCCGTGGAATGATGAGGTGGTTGGTGGATTTTCGTTGAGTTCGGTCTTCAGCGGGCCAGTTCTCTCAGTGGTCCTGGGGATGGGTCACTGTTACCGGAGCCAAGCAGATGTGGTCCTCTGGTGCGGGCTGTGGAAGGAAGTGCCGTGTGGAAATGTCAAGAGTCAGCGCTTTCTTTTCTTGAGTTTTGGGCAAAGTTTATCGGATTCTCCATTCGTGCTAGAGCACATGTGCTGACCAGTACCCGCTGACCCAGCTGCATAAGCTAAAACTTAGGTGACATCCTTGATTCTATCCTTTTCTTATTTCTAATGCTCCATTCAGCAACAAGCTGTGACAAATAGAGAAGAGATCAGCCCCTGATATTTAGTTGAACTTAAACATTAAGATTCCAGCTGAAACCAGAAGCAAGACTTTTAAATAGCAGAAACCTGAAGGAGATGGAAAACTTTGAGCTTCTGATGCAAGAGATTTGAGAAACAAATCACAAAGCTGGCCTTTCACATCCTGCCCTGCAAACGAGAGAGAAGGCTCGAGCACTTTTGGAAGTCAGAGGGCTCGAAAGGATGACAAATCGAAATGGTCAGATTTCTATCTGTTCTGCTTCCTTCATCAGAAAATCGAGCAGTTTGTTGGCAAGAAGGTCAATCTGAGTATTTTAACTCAGATTGGGTTAAGGGACTGTCCCGTGCCCCTTAACCTTGATTCAGTTTGCCTTTTTCGTGTGGGAAACTGTATCCGTTCGTTGGAGCTTTGTTATGTGTAACTGAAATCTGGGGTTACTTATCAGCCTTCTCGTATTTAAACCACTGATCATGGCTCTGATATTTGTGTTGTTATTAAATCGTCTGGGGGAAAAGGTGATTCAGAGTCTCTCGGAGTCGAGAAAAACTGTTTTCTTCCTTGTATCAGTTATAGTGCAAGTAAAAATAAATGCTGCTTTCAGCCAAAACCTTCTGAAAGCACACTTGGAATCTCATCTCTCCCCCTGACAGCCCGTCTCCTTAGCCTCCCACATGTGTCTCGGGTTGGGCCACTTCTCACCTTCTCAGATGCTGCTGCTCAAGTCCGAGGTTCGTCTTCTTTCATCCGGACTCTATAATCTCCTCACTGATCCAATGACCCCATCCCCACCCCACCCCGCCGCCCCCTCTCAGCCCTGCTGCTGTTCTCAGGTCAGAACGACCTTGTAACAGCCTAAATCAGGTGAGTCCTCACCTGGAGTCAGAGCCCCCACTGGCACCCCAGCTCCTCCTGCAGACTTTCCCTCCTCGTCCATTCGCTCTCCCTGGGGCCTGATGCCCGTGCCCTCGGCCAGCTCCTGCCCACCTCTGGGCTCCGCATCATGCAGTTCTGTCTGTCTGGAGCTTCCTCTCTGTGGCTGTGACGACTGGCTTCTTCCTCATGGCTTGTCCCCAAGAAGCCTTCCTTCCAGGGAACATGAGAGAGACAAACTCCAAGTGCATCTGGGAACCTAAAACAAGCCATGTCAGCACTTCCCCTGTTTTGCCGACTGTGATTTCTCTGTGAGTGGCTGTGACTTAATTCAGTAAACAGTCGAGTGACGTTTATCGCTTATTTACAAGTCCTCGCCCACAGCCATTTTAGCAGGACCCATCTGTGTGTGTCTGTGTCTATTGTGGGGGCTGGGTGCGTGGGAAGAACAAGAAAATCACATGCTTTTCACTTTGCTCTATAACCGCGTGAATCATGGGTCCAGCTGTCCCCTGACGAAGGGACTGGAAAGAAAATAGGAGTGTGCTTTCTGTTTCTCCGGTGGTGTTAAGGTGCAGGACAGACACAACAGTCTGGGCTGTGGGTTTGGACACGTGAGGGCCCGGAGGGAGCACACGCCTCACCGATGCCCGGCACTGTGCACGTCCCTTGAAAGGTGTTGAGTCGGTTCTCGGAGCAGCCCCGTGTTGTCGTGGGTGCCGACCGTGCCAGTGTGCAGACGAGGCGGCCGAGGCCTGGGGGCGGGGGCTGGGGACCGGACCTGTGGATGCTCGCTTTTGTACTCGGTGAATGTCGCACTGTCTTCTTCTACAAGCCTGTCGGAATCGTGTGATTCCGCATCATACACGGAGAAGGTGCTCGAATTCGAACGGTCAGTTCAGAGTTTTGGATGAGCGGGTCACATCGCAACACCGTGTGTGTGAGGACAGTGTGAGAATCCACGCCGCGGGCAGGCGGGGCCTGCGGGCAGAGGCGGGGCCGGGATGCACGTCTGGATGGCACGTCTTCCCTCTGGGAGCCAACGGGTCCCAAGTCGTTCTGTTCCTGCCTGTCACGTTCTGTCCTGCCTGTCACGTAATGTAAAGAGGTTGAAAGGGAGGGGACACAAGATTTAAGACCCCCCACCCCCACCCCCGTTCACGTACAGAAGCACCGTTTGCAGTTGGTGGTAGAAAATGAGCTTCTAAACAACTTCAGACTTTTTACTAAAGTGTCTAGCCAGCCCACCCAGGTTCAGGGCTGCATGTTTTATTTCCACGTGCAAAATCACGACAGGGACTCCTGGGGACACACGATGGCCCACACGCCGTCATTTATTCAGCAGAGTCGGGGAAGACGTTTTCCGGAGGGTTCGTCTTTGATCAGGATCGCAGCTGTGGGAGGTGTGGTGTGGCATTGACTCCGGGAGTAACTTGTTCTCAGATAAGTGAAATGGGACAGAAACTAAAGCCACTCAGAAAGCGTGTTCCCCCTCCGCGGGCCACAGCTTCAAGGTTACCTGGACATGAAGGCGTCCCCAAGGTCAGCGTTCTCTGCTGGAGGGTGCGAGGCCGAGATTAAAACCCAGCTGCTCGGGTCTCACAAGATGCTCATGATGCTTCCTGGCCCGCTCAGGTACCAGCAAGCTGGTGGGAGTCCACACGCGGACTGTGTGTGGGTTTGTGAAAAACGGCGACCTCTCAGTGTGCTCTCTGCCCTGAGGGGAAACGTGGCCTCCCCTCCCTGGAGTGTGTGGGCCGTGCACCCCGGACGGAACGAGGGAGTGGAGCTCAGTGTGACTCACGTGCTCCAGGACGCACGTCCATCCTTGGACGGCCCAGAGGGACAGGACACTGTGTGTAGCTTCCGGATTCTCTTTCCTGCCCCAAAGAGAAGACTTAGTTCGCCATCAAATGACATTTCCCCAAAATGTCTAACTCTCGGAGGCCAAGGGCACAGCGGGACCTGCAGTAATGGGGGCTTTATTCTCACAGTTACTATCCCTGCTTATTGGACCGACAGTCCAAGAACCTGGGAGGTCAGGTGACTTGTCTAAGGCCTCACAGTTGCGGTGAGGGATCTAGCCGGGAGGAATTCTGTGGTAGGCATTTGTTGCTTGTGGATGAACTACCGTTCACCCCACCGACCGGCTGGCTTTTGGGGGAATTCCGTCTCCCCCATATGCCTCATAAGAGATGGGCATAGATGACCCAAGATGACCCAATTAGATGCTCCTCCGTATCTCGTTACACCTGTTTCCTCAGCCACTGTAGCTGTTCGGTAAAGCCATTTTTGCTTTAGTTACCCAGAGTCAGTTCCCATGTCTTGCAGTTGTATTCATGTACAGCGGGCCGTCACAGGTCTGTGGTCCCCTCAGTCTGTGCTCTTTCTCCTTCGTGCCACCTCTCACTGGGGTGCAGCCTAACCTGGAGGCGGTCAGCGTGCCGATGACCTTTGCCCCTTTGAACCCTGCTGACATTTCAAGGTAGCCACCAAGTGACAGCTACTGGAATCTGAAAATGGAACCTGCCTCATGAACCTGACAGACGCTAGGCACTGGGAGTCTTGTGATAATGTGACATCATCTGCTTGGATTGTCCCTAGGGTGTCAGCCTGGAAAATTCTAGCAGCCCGGCTTGCCAGCGCTAGTAACTTTTGTTCATGGAAGATACAGCCTGTGACCATGGGTTCCTCAGTCACCCAATAGTCCAGGAAGGACCTTGGCCTTTAAAGGGGTGTATTAAAGCCACGTTCACCCTTTACCTAAATATCAAGGAACAGTATTGCCGAGCAAACTCCTTTTCTACATGCAGGACAGGCGAGTTAAAGTAAAAGACCCATTGTAGTTAGCCTGAAAAAAAATCACCTGTCTATCTGGTCAGTTGTTTTAGGGGGGAGGGGTGGGGGTGGGGGGTGTGGGGTGTGTGTGTGTGTGTGTGTGTGTGTGTGTGTGTGTACAGACTTTCTTGACAAGCCTGTATCTAAAGTGGAATATTTTGATGAATAGAATTTTGTTCAAAAATTATCCACTCACGACTCCATCAAACTCGTACTCAGGTGAGGTAAAGAGATGAATGAGACCGCGTGATCTGCTGAGCGCTCGGTTTCCTTTCGGGAAGGTCTGTCTCTCTTCAGGGATGGCAGATGGTCTTCTGGGCCGATTCAGGGCATTGGGCCAGCACGGTTGCCTTTCTCTGGGTTGCACCTTCAAGGGAGGGAGGTGGGAGGAGAGCCTCCATTCTGCCCTGGGCAGTGTACTTGCTCTCCTTGCTCCGGTGAGGGTACGGGGGGTGGGGGTGGGGGGCACCCTCCACGAGGAGCTCACAGAGTGGGGCTTAGATCACCAGAAGCCCCTCCCCTACCTCCAGAGGGTCTGCGTTGTGTCCTTACACTCTCGTCATCCGGTGGCCACAAGGACTTCTGTCCCCAGGATCAGCTTCATGTGGGGAGCTGCGAACTGCCGTTCTGCGGATGGGCTCTAGACATGGATCCGCAGGTGGAAGGGGGGCCCCTCCCCTTTAGCAGTGCGTGAGAGCAACTGCTTCTTGCTAACCTGGTAGCATTTCAGTGTGGTAACTTTGTATTGCCGGGGTGGGAGGGGCACTGTGCTTAGAATGAAGGCTCTTACTTGGAGCCACTGTTGAATGCAGGGAGGCCTGGTTCTGTGGACGCTCCGCCCCATCGGGCCTGTGACCTTGGGAAGTCACTCGAGCGCTCCCAGCCTCAGTGCCCTCGACTGTTTAAAAAGTCGGGATGAGTGTGTTAGAATCAGAAATGATCTCTAGATTTTCTTCCAGCTTCAAAGTTGGAAAATGCTGTGATTTCTGAAATTTCCTATCCCAAGCCCTTGAATTACCTCCAGTAAAACTTGAGCAAATGTAAGCATTTAATGATATGCTAGAAAAGTATATCGATAGTATCTCTGTTAAAAGATACCCATGTTTTATTTATATGTACACATTCACATTTGCATTCGCATATATATGTATGTGCGTATATATTACATTGTACTAACTTTACTACATTACACTGGCTATGTATATATACTAAATATTATGCTAAGTTTATTATATGTTATACTACATAACAATGTATCTGTATGTGGGGCTGATCTTACTATTTTGTTGTTGTAATTCACAGAAGTAAAACATGAACATGTCCAAACCAAACCAAAACCACAGGTTAACAAGCTTGAGAAACAATTTCCGTCAAGTGCTCCGTCTTGACACAGAGCGTCACCTATGGAAGGGAGGGACTCAGTTCCCCACTGTGTGGTTTTCAAATTGTGCTCGGTGGGATTTCAGAGCTCCTTCTCTGAAGTCCAAGAAATTGTTTTTTTAAAAAAAAATTTAAAGCTTGACCGACACCCATCTGGGGAGCGTGGCAGGTGGGGGCTTCAGTGGCTGACACAGCCAGTCCGCACGTGGAATCACACGTTTCCATCTCTCCTTCTCTCCACCACTTCCCGCGGTGTGGCGTCGGTATCACCAGCATATTGCCTTGTGCTGAGAGGTTAATTTGGATTTGCATAGTTATGTAGCTCTCCTGCACTGTCTGCCTTATTAAAGAATAAGATCAGAGGGCAGGCTGTTTAAAGCAGGTGCCGTTTGCATCACTCACCTGTCTGTATCGGACTTCCTTGGTAACGTGCTCCCAGGAGGGAAGTCAGCAGGTGTAATGCTGCAGTTGGCATCCCAGCCCTCAGTGTCAGGTTCCCAAGTTCATTAAAATACCCTAATTGTTCTCGATGATAAACTTCATAATAAGAATATATTATAAGCTGAGCTTATACTACTTTTCTCTATGCATAGGAATGTTCATGTAAGGTTCATTTGGAAAAATAGTTCTGTTGCTAAAAATGTTCGGAAGCCACTGCTGTCGTTAAAAAGGCTCATTTCAGAGGCAGGCAGTTTCAGGTTTGAGCCCTGCTTACCAGCCAGATGGCTTCTTAGACTGTAGTTGTGCCATCTGTAAAATGGGCTTAATCCAGTGCCCGACACATAACAAAAAGTCTCACATCTGATAGCTATGAGGATGCTTTTCATGCTGGGAATTGAAGTCAGCGTATTTCATATCTGACCATTAAGGGCAATCACACTTTACATTATAGCAATACACGCACTTTATCATATTTTCATGCGTTTGCATATTTACTTACACGGAGAACATAGCATATCCTGGTTCTTCTGCTTCATCTTTGTGGCAAATTAATTTCCTTTTCTTTGATTTTTGAAAGCGCACGGGACCTTAATAGAATAATTTCTCGTACTTTAGTTTTTCGTTATAGGAAAAAAAAACATCAGACAGCTGGTGGGAACTGCTTTTATGCAGCGGGACTGTGAAAATGCTGCCTTATTTTATGTACAGGCTCTTTGTGGGTGGACTGCAGAAATCCCTGCTCTTGGAAATGTTTTTGAGCCCCCTGGGAAGCTGAAGAGGGAGAAAAGAGCTAATTAAAAAAGCTGCCATCCGCCTCCTCTAATTAACTTGCTCCCGCTCCTGGGAGAGGGCGTGGAAATACGAAACCGCACAGGCAGCGCCGCCGGAAGGGAATGCCGTTCTCGCCGTCCGTGGCAGCCCTGACGTGTTGACGCGGAATAGTTCATAGTAAACAGGCAGGGAACCACAAAGGGACGTGGTGCCCTCTGTCTCCGCACGCACTGCCTCCCGTGCAAGGCGGGGCGAATGGGGGGTCCCTCCGAGCAGGTGTGCAGGCTGGCCAGCTGCAGCCGCGGGACCTCATTGGAATTCAGCAGCGTGAACCCCGGAGCATCCGGCCCTCCCTGTTGCCTGCTTGTGCTGCCGAGAAAGAGCAGGGGCCCTTTGTGCTCGAAAGCCACACACCACCAGGGCCCAGGGGTGCAGGAACCACACGGAGAGCTCACAGTCTCTCTCTCCTCCGTGTATCCTTGCTGGACTCCGGAGACGCTCGCAGCATCCGTGGCCGGTGGTGCAGCTCGCTGAGATTTTTGTGCCATCTTGACGAGAGTTAGATCCCAGCGAGACCAGCAAGGGGATTAGGAGGGGAATTTGGAGGACAGAGACCTATTCTTCAGCAGAGATGGCTTTTACTGCCTGGAGGATGTGGCCCCCAGTTGAATGGGCCCAGTGGATGTGGACGGCAGTGACCAGCGGTGGGGAGTCCCGTCTGCTGGTCCTTCCAGGAAGCCCTGGAAAGAGGCAAGTGGGCTCCGTGTGTGTCGGCAGCGCGGCCCCCGATGCGGGCAGCGCTGGAGGCCAGGGGCCTCACCAGGCAGATCCAAACTCGCGTTTCTCTTTGATGTTCAGTTGTGTAACTTCCTCGTGTCTTTCATACTGGTGCACACACTGCCAAACTTCAGGTACTTGATCTGTTGTCGTCCACACGGGGATCTTAAATGCTCGCCCTAGACAGAAATCAAGCTCTTGATTATTGTGTGTTGGTGAAAAGTCAGTAAGCCCCTGTCGTGTTTGTGTGAATTAAGTGTTGACTCATGAAAGTTGACCGTGTGCGGCTTTGGCTCATGGGATCCCATTGCAAGCAGCTCTCATGTTTCTGTTCATCTCTTTGGGTCCCTGGGAGGCTCTGTGGCTGGTTGGAGGAGCCAGGTGCCCTGGAGGTGTGGGAGTGGTGGGGGGGGGCTGTCCTCTGGCATGAATGAAGTGAACCGTTGACAAACAAGCTGTAAAAACAACATCAATGCAGCTTCTTCTGAAGGCAGACTCGCCCGTGGCTCCTTTTTTCAGCCGCGGCTGACTGGAGGAATTGGTTGGTTCCTGGTCTCTCTGCTGGCTGGCAGGTGGTCTTTAGAAGGTGCTGGCCTCTGCAGAGGTTTTCGGTCCTTTGACCTCTGTGGGAGCTCAGCAGCCTGAGCAGTTCAGGCTCCATACTCATCTGGCACATCACCCCTGATTATACATCTTCACCCAGACCTGCCCCCTGGGTCACTTGTGCCAGCAGCAATCCCAAGTATCCACCCTCTTGATAATTACCTCCCTTGCTGCAAATGAATAAATGGCATTTTGGTCCACTTAAAACATTCTGAGCGATGGAAATCAGCCCGGGTGATGCTTCTTGCACTCTGGCATCCTTAGAGCGAGCTGGGGCCAGGACCATGGCCAGCGGGGCCTCCTGAGCACGTGAGGAGCTGCCCTGCGGCCAAAAAACACATGCCCGGCTCAGCAATTTGGGGAGACCTCATTCTCTCTGTCTTAAATTGCGTCCCCAGCGAAGCAGTGTGATGGAGAAGGGCTGTCGGCTCTGGGTTTTCGTGATCTCAGGACAAGGCTTTAGTTTGATGGGTGGCCTCCCCTTATTCCAGGGTGGGAAGTCCTCTGGATGGGATTTGGGTCCATTTCTCTGAGTGGAGAGTCTTCCTTGAGAGAGAGCAGACTTTCCTGCAGACCGGAGAGGGCCATTTTCACACTGTCGTGGTCAGCTGGCTGTGCTTTGTGTCTCCCTCTGGTACATGCTCCAGCTCACTGGCTTTCCTGCATTCATTCATTCATTCATTCATTCATTCAACAGATGTTTATTCACCGCATCCTGGGATAGGCTCAGGGGTGCTGTGGCTCCCCGGCTGCCGTCATGGCCTTTTCAGTTCAGTAGAAGAGAGAGAATAAATCTGTAGTCCCAGGGATGAGAAGCCCTGGGAAGGGGGAGCGGTGGAGAGGATGGTGGGGTGGGGATGGGAGATGCTGAATGAGGTTGAGTGTCACCGAGTGGGGATTCTGTGGGGGTGTGGGGACCACGGCGTGGAAGGGTATTCCTGGGAATGCCTCCACATCAGTTTGTCTGAGTTGATGCCAGGGGCCACGTGCCAGTGTTGATCAGAAGATTCCGCTGTGTTCGTATTTGCCACCAAAGCCGAAATACATATTTTAAGTAGAGCTGAGTTCAAAGAATATATCGTTCGGACACAAAGCTGATAATGAGATTTGCTCTGAAATGACTTTCCTCGCCTCTCTCCTGGGAGGGTTTGATTGGCAGCAAGCCCGATCCCCCTGGGGGATCGGGAGGGAGGGCCAGTGCTACTCAGCAGTGTTCGTCCCCCACCCCGCCTGACCTGTTTCTCCCCCATCTCTCTCTGTCAGGAGTTCTGACTCTGAAGAAGCTTTTGAGACCCCGGAGTCCACGACCCCTGTCAAAGCTCCACCAGCCCCACCCCCACCACCCCCAGAGGTCACTCCAGAGCCGGAGGTCAGCGCACCGCCTCCCCCCGAAGAACCAGGTAAGCAAGGGTCAGGCAGCCCCCGGGGAGACGCTGCTGGCGGCGGGCGCCCACCCCGGGGTGCTGTCGCTGGAGCTCCTCCGCCTGGGGCCTCGTGGCTATGAGCTGTGTTTTATGTGAGTGAGAACTGAGGGTGAGCGGATACAGCGGTGTTGTGTTGTGTTCCTTTGCAAAAGTTTGGGGGGTGGGGGGCTTCTGGGAAAACCACTCACGTAGCTCCAAGTCCCTTTCGCTTGGCACCCGGAATTGGGTTTGAACAGGGCACGTGGGTCTCGGAAGTTCCCGGTGCCTTCTTGCAATCTAATATTTGGTCCCTTGCTCCTGTAAGGACACTGGTTCTGGACGGCACCTGTGAATCTGCATTTTTATTGTAAACCATGGCTCCCATGGGCTCAGGGAAGGAAGGATTTATTAAATGGGAAAGAGGAGGACACGGCTGACAGCTGGGTGCACACATGGCTGGCCCGTTCATTCCTCGTTAACCTCAGCTTACCTGCTTTCTTACCACGTACCCACATCTTTTTTCCCCTAGTGTGCCTTCAAATGCAGACCTTTCTGTACCTTTCAGATGTGCCGATGACAAGGGGTTGGGCGGGGGATGGGACAGATCTCATTTCCCAACCACCAGCCTGCCCACCTGGCTGGTGTTCTCCGCCTGCACCCTCCGGTTACCCCGGCGTGGGTGGGACCCCTCTATCATGACAGAACCCCCGTGAGGCCTGGAGGGAGTGGGGACTGCCAGAAATGGCCCCGTAGGCTGGTCAGGAGGCCAGGACGACACTGTCCTCAGCCCTGGGCAGCCTGCTCTGGGCCGTGCACTGTAGAGATGCCCCCTCTGGCCATCCTCCAGCCTCAGCCCTCTCTCTGTGAGGAATCTGCAGGGCCAGACTCCTATACCACACAGTGGACACGTGGAGGCAGCCACTTCCTGGGCCCGCCCAGTCCCCGTCTCCTGGCCCGTCTCCTAGGGCTGACTGCCCATGTCTGCACACCTCAGCTGCGGCATAACCAAGGGGCCTGCAGGTGGGGTGTTGACACACCTGTGCTCGAGGCCACCCCAGGTGAGGGATGGAGCACAGTGGTAGGAGGAGGAGCAGGCCGAGGGCCAGGCCTCCATTTGTACTCCTGTCCTGACCAGGAGCCAGGTGGACTGTAAAATAGAATAACATTTTGACCTTGATTTTTCTTTTTTTTAAAGAAAGAAATGGGCAGAATTCTTTTTCACCTGCCCTGGCTTCAAGAGGGCTGTTTTAGAAAAAGGAGACACTCTGGGCTTTATTCCTAAGGGAACATGTCCCCTGGTGCTGGGGGACGAGGGGGAGGACCACTTTTTAGGGAGAGCAGATGTCTCCGCTGGCATCTGATGAATGCAGTTTTCATATTCTTCATATTCTTCCCTTCTTGACAGCTCATCAGTCATATCTGATTATGCACAGCCGATCTAAGCTCTGGGATGTGAGGATCCGGCTGTTAGAATTTATTTGATTTCGAGGTGGAAAAGCAGCCACAGGGCCACTTACATTTCTGAGCCTTTGGCATCCTCACTTTCTTTGATATGTTAGAGCAGCGGTCCCCAGCCAACCTTTTAGGCCCCGGGGACCTGCGCTTCCATGAGAGTCTGATGCCCCATGATCTGAGGTGGAGCTGAGGCGGTGATGCCAGTGCTGGGGAGTGGATGAAGCTTCACTCCTCACCGCTCACCTCCTGCTGTGCGGCCCGGTTGCTGACATGCCACAGACTGGTACCGGTCCACGGCCCAGGGGTTGGGGACCCTTGTATTAGAGCATCTAAAAATTCATGTCTTATAATATTGTATTTAAAAAAAAAATCACCCTGAAGTTTAATGGAAAGTGCATGACAAACAGTTTGTAACCCCTAAACGGGCAACTAAGAGTAAGCTACCTTTTTTTGTGGGTATAATTAGTTCATGCCTACCAATGTGTGGGATACTTTAGAAAAGAATTTGGAAGACTCACGACTGCACGTGTCCGTGTGTGGTCCATCCCAAGGCGCCAAGGAGTGTGCGCAGGAAGTCCCCTGCCAGGACCCCTGGGACTTCCAGTCACGTGTCCCGACTGCCCTGGAAGTGTTCGCCACCTCCGTTCCTTCCTTTGGCCTGTCCTCGCTCCTTCCGCCTGACTTGTTTTTCAGCAAAGCAAAGAGCAGCCTCCAGTTTTAAAAACAAGTGCTGGCTCCGCCCTCGCCTCGTCCTTGGATGGCAGTTTGAGAATGAGCATCACAGGGGAGTCAGACGGAGGCCCCGCCGGGAAGGGGCTGGAGAAGTTATCGCCCTGAGGCCCAGCCCCACGGAGCCTGTGGTGACTCGGGCTGGAGTCTTTGAAAACGACAGCGAGGCCAAATGCATGCCCGTGACACAGTTAGGACTCTCGCGGTTGGGATGCTTTGCTTACAGCCCTCTTCCGTCTCGGGCTGTACCAATATCCGTTGCGAAGCAGCACTTGTTAGGAAAGTCCGCTGCTCCGTTCTGCAGACAGCGTGGGACGTGCCAGGTGTGAGGAGGCCTCTGCACTGGAGGTGGCTGGGGGAGGAGAAGGCTTCCTTCTGAGAGCCACCGGACAAAAGGGCAAGAGAGGAAAAGCTACTGTGTGATTTTCCTCTGCACACGTGTCTGGGACGTTGCTAAAGGGACCGAAAGAACCACGTGCAGCACTAAACACGACCTTTGGCAGTGAATAAAGCCATGGATTTTCTTCCTGGAAACCTACATTTTATCATCGGTCTCGCCTCATCTGGGGTGCTACCAGCATGTTTGCGCTCCGTGGGGCAGAGGGTGGCGAGACGCTGGGTGGGGTTCACCTTGCATCTGCCCTGGCTGGGCTGCGCCAGGACGCCCGTTTTCCAAGCTCAGTCTTCTTTCCTGTAACGCGAAGAGGGTGACCCGCAAGTCCCCCGAGGTCCTTCCCCCTCTCGTCACCCACGGCCCCGTGAACAGAACGCTCCACTGCTCGAACAGGGCCCGTGTTAGGAGAACTCAAACCGGCCACCGAGGGACGTCATTAAATGTCACGTAGTTAAAGACCAGTTCTCGTCGTAGCATCTGCCACGTGCCAGGCCTGCGCTAGGTTCTCTATGTGTTTTATCTCCAGCTCAGGGAAGAGAATACCATCATGCCTTGCAGTCGATGGTTATTCGTGCTCTGAGAAGAGGCAAAGCTACGCGTCCCGTGTGGAAGATGATTTGCCCTCATATACTGGTCTCGGTAAACTGAGTCTGGTCTGTGAGTGCAGGGGTGTCCTGTGTTGACGTGGGCCCTCTGGGCTCGTGGATCCCTGCCCAGGGGGAGCCCGTGTAGGTGGGAGCAGGGCCAGGGGGAGGGGAGAGAGGTACCATTACACCTGACAGCAGGTGCCAGTTAGAAACCGTCCAGCAAGGCGAAGAGGTGTGGCCTTTGGAGACAGTAGAGTGACATCAGTTGGGTGTCATTAGTTGCCTTTTATGAACTGTCTCTTCCCCCGAATGCCCTCGTATTTGCAAATGGGGATTTTATGGCCTAGCCCTGGTGGTTATGGATTATACTGTGTCCCCCAAATTTCTATGTCGACACCCTGACCCCTAATGCGACTGTTTGAAGGTGGGACCTTTAAGGAGGTGAGTACGAGGAAATGAGATCATAGGGTGCGGCCCTAATCCAGTAGGACTGGCGCCCCCTAAGAGGAGGAGGAGGACATACTAGGGTGAGCTCACGCAAAGAGGCCTTGTGAGGACACGGAGAGAAGACCGCCATCTGCGAGGCAAGGAGAGAGGCCTCGGGAGACTCCAGGCCCGTCAGCGCCTCGACCGTGGACTGCTTGCCTCCAGAGCTGTGTAAAAGTAAATGTCCGTTGTTTCAGGCCCGGCCACTCTGGTATGGTGGCCCAAGCAGACTGGGGGTGCAGCTGGGGACCTGCGATGAGCCTTTGCTATGATGGTCCAACAAGGACGTCAGTGTCATCATCAGACCAAGCCAGGACCTGGAGCCGGCGCAGGCATTGCCCGGGTTGACCCTGCTGGGGTGCCCGAGGTGAGGGACGTCCTTACCGCTCTCTGTCCACGGCACACCCCGCTGCGGCTGACGTGTAGGGGGCACCCAGATTATCCGCGGAACGAACGAGCGAATTCTTCTGCAGATGTGGACATTCCGAAGCCCAGCGGGTATCCTGGGAACCCCGCCGGACCACACCTGCTTCAGCGAATCCTGGCTGCACGTGCCAGTACCTTTTTCCCTAAGAACTGCCTGACCCCAGGGTCCTGCGAAGAGCCCGTGGAAGGGCCTCCCGGCCCCATGATGGGCCCTGGGAATGACCCGCTCTGGTCGCCCCACAGTAAGACTGCAGTTCCCAACCAGGCACAGTTTTGCCCTCCAAGAAGACACTGGACAATTTCCAAAGACATTTTTGGATGTTACAACTGGGGTAGGGGGTGCTCTTGGCATCCAGCGGGTAGAGGCCAAGCAGCTGCTAAATATCCTACGATGATCAGGACAGCCCCACGTCAAAGAACTAACCGTGCCAAAGTGACCACAGCGCCGCGGTTTCCTGGGCCGTGATGATTTAATCAGAATGTCAGCTCTAACTGGGAAAGCTGGGTTAAGCAGACGGGGGGTGGGGGGCCTTGCTTCTGGGGAAAAGAGTGAGCAGATGGTTAGGCTGACTCTGCTGACCGTTGCATGATTCGGGGAGCACGGCTGACATCTGAAGGGCCTCAAGGCCTTCCTCGGGCTGCTGGGGGCGGGCTGAGGCTCTTCCTCACTCCTTCGCGGCCTGGTCCTCTAGGTCCCCTGTCCTTCGTGCCCTCTGTAATGCGTGACCAGGGAAGGAAGACCAGGCAACTGCCGACGGGAGGATGGGGTGCTTGAGGGTGGCGAGTCCTGGAGGAGATGGGGAGGGGTTGATTTTAGAATGAAGAGGGGTGGAGACACCCCTCCTTCTGAAAAGAGCAGGAAGCAAGAGTGTTTCAGGGTGTTGGAGGAGTCCCATGGAGGAGTCACTTGGCAGACTCAGAGCAGAGCTAAGAGGCTTCAGTCAAATGCTCCCCATCTTGTAGGACGCTGCTCCAAGTAGGGCCTTGGGTGGCATTGGGTGCAGAATTGCGGGGAAGGTTTGAAACCACAGCCAGCTGATAGATGTGCTTCTGGAAGGTGCTTTCAGTCCAGAGAGATTTATCGAGCCCGCAAGAGAAAGCGCAGCAAGTCTGAAGGGACACAAAGGTAAATCAGAACGGCTCCCGAATGCAAGAAGCTTGACGTTTCCTTATGCTGTCGCCTCTCAGGCAGCACTTCATCTCCTGGGTCCTCCGCCAAGGGCTCCAAGAGAGGGATTGGCTTGTGAGCCAAGCTGGGTAAGCACCGTGCGAAGTCCTCGCCACCTGGGGCTTTGGAGTGGTGAGAGCATGAGCCGCTCTGAGAAAATCCACAGTGAGAAGCCAGTTCTGGTGTAAGGGAGCCTTTCGCAAACCTCGTCTGTTTGTCGGGATGAGGGACGGGGCTGCCAGATGTAGCAAACAACAATGTAGGCTCCCTGGCTGAATGTAGAATCTCAGATAAACGAAGAATCAGGACGTGGGACATGTTTATACTAAAAAAATGGATTCATTTCTCTGAGGCTCAGATTTGAACCAGGCGTCCTCTCTGTTACTGGCAGCCACGGCAGTGGACAGGGCGTGGGTGCTGGGCGCATAGCGCCTGCCCCCTGGACGTGTCGCGTGTGCCAGCCCTTCCATTCCTTCCCCACAGACCCCGCTGCAGGGTTTGTCCCCCTTTGTCTCGTGACGCGCTTGTGGTTTTCTGGTCATCATGGTCTGGCTTCCTTGACCGCCCAAGACAGTTCTGAACCCAGAGATGCAGGAGAAGCTCCACCCGGTTCCAGCGGAGCCCAGAGTAGCCAAGCCAAGGCCAGGCTGGTCGGGTCCCCATGGGGCAGTGCGGCCACGAGGTGACGGAGCATCTCTTGACCAGCATTTGGAGTATCCGCAGCTTGTTGGAAAACAGGGAGCAGCCTCCTTGGCCGGCAATGGCCGGGGGCGGCAAGGGGGGTGGTGAGCGGGTGGAGATGCTGAGAGGAAGCAGCAAAGAGACGGGAAGAGAGCCGACCCGGGGAAGGGCTGGGGAGGGAAGCGCAGCAGACAGAACTGGGGGGAGAAGCGACAGGGGGTGCCCGCCACAGCACAGGTGGCAGGCGGGACAAGCTCAGTTCCGTTGTGATCGCCTGGGGGCCTTTCCCCAAACCGCGTTCCTCACGGCCTCTGAGCAGGGGACACAGGCTTGATGGCGGTAGCTAGCGGCTGCTGGTTTCGGAAGGCCGACGGCGCCGCCCGGGCGTTAGTCCCGCCTCCCTCGGCTGCTCCTTTCCTTTAGCCTCACCGGCCTCGGATAGTTTCGTGACGGGCCCGGCACGCTTCTACCCCAGGGCCTTTGCACTACTGCGCCCTGTGTCTAGAGTGCTTCCCGGGACGGCCTCCTGGTGCACACCTTTACCTGGTTTCCCGTCTTTGTTTCAAGCTCTCCTCCTAGGAGGGCTTTGCCCGACCACCTGCGTTAAAAATTGCAACGCCCCTACCCTGGCTTTGTTTTTCTCCGTAGCTCGTATCTGATCGTCTGTTTTCCTTGTTTATTGGTGCCTCGGCTGTCATGTCCCGAAGACTGTGACGTGCAGGAGGGCGAGGCTGTTGTCAGTTTCGTTGAGTGTTGAATCCCCAGCACCCGGAGCGGTGCCTGGTCCTGACCGGGCCCGTGGCCGATGTGTTTGCTGGCCGAGCGGTCGGTCCGAGCTGCTCCTCCGACAGCCGCCGTCCCTGCCACTTTGTGGATGAGGGAACGGAGGGTGAGCCCGTCCAGGGTTTGGAGCCCGTCCTGGGCTGGAGCAGGGCCTGTGCCCAGGCAGTGAGCCGGCTCTGGCGGGCCGGGTTGGCCAGTGGGCTCTGCTTAGATCCGGCCCGACCCGAGGAACGCCCCAGAGCGTCCTGCGCCCCAGTGACCGATGTGCCTCCGTTTCCAGGATGCGCTGCTGAGGCGGTGCCCGTCCCCGATGGCCCGCGCAGCGGCTCGGCGGAGGGCAGCCCTTCCCGTCCTCCGCACACTCCGCCTCCGCCGTCTTCGACGAAGACAAGCCGATAGCCAGCAGCGGGGCCTACAACCTGGACTTCGACAGCATCGAGCTGGTCGACAGTTTCCAGGCCTCGGAGCCTCGCGCCTCGGACCCTAAGCACCAGGAATGCAAAGCGAACGCCCGGAGGAAGTCCACCGACTCGGTCCCCGTGTCCAAGTCCACGCTGTCCCGCTCGCTCAGCCTGCAGGCCGGTGACTTCGATGGTGCTTCCTGCTCGGGCACCAGCGAGGCCGTGGCCCCGGCCCCCGACGCACAGCGCGGGTTCCGGCAGCGCCTCCAACACCCTCAAGCGAACTAAAAAACCGAGGCCTCCTTCCTTAAAAAAGAAACAGACCGCCAAGAAGCCCTGTGACACCCCTCCGGTGAGAGAGACGCCGCACGAGCCGGTCGACGAGGGCGTCGTCTCCAGCGAGGAGACTCTGGGGCCCGAGGCAAACACGGAACCGGCCCAGCCGGAAGGTTCCGGACCAGCCTTCTCGGAGGAGGCACCCCTAGAACCTGCTGCTGTGCCCAAGGCCGCCTGCCCTCCGGACGCAGAGGGTGCGGACGGGGCCATCCCCCCGTCTTCCGGAGGTGGCAGAGTACAGAACTCACCCCCCGTGAGGAGGGAAGCGCTGCCTCCTGTCTCGGCCCCGGAGACGGTGGGGGTGACTGCCTCAGAAAGCGGGGGGCAGGAGGACTCCCCGGCCAAAGGGCTCTCAGTGAGGCTGGAGTTTGACTATTCTGAGGACAGGGGTAGTTGGGACAGCCAGCAGGAAAACCCCCCTCCCACCAAAAAGATAGGCAGAAAGCCGGCGGCCAAAATGCCCCTCAGGAGGCCAAAGATGAAAAAAACTCCCGAAAAGCTCGACAACACTCCTGCCTCACCACCAGGTCCCCGCTGAGCCCAATGACATCCCCATCGCCAAAGGTTCCTACACCTTTGACATTGACAAGTGGGATGACCCCAATTTTAACCCTTTTTCTTCCACCTCGAAAATGCAGGAGTCTCCCAAACTGCCCCAACAGTCATACAACTTTGACCCAGACGCCTGTGACGAGTCCATTGACCCCTTTAAGACGTCCTCTAAGACCCCCAGCTCACCTTCTAAATCCCCAGCCTCCTTTGAGATCCCAGCCAGTGCCATGGACGCCAACGGAGTGGACGGGGACGGGCTGGCCAAGCCCGTCAAGAAGAAGAAGACGCCGCTGAAGACGTAAGTCCCGGGGAGCGGGGGCCGGGCGTCGGCATCAGCCGCAGTCACCGGCCCGACAGGCTCGGGCTGCCGTCCCCCCCCCCGCGGTTGCCGTGGTGGTGCCATGTGTGGGGCGGGACACCCGGTTTCCTTCTCAGCGCCCCCCGCAGTGCTGACTCTTCCGCATCCACACATCCCTTTGCATCTGGAGCCCTTGATCGTTTGTCTCACTGAGTCAGGGGTCTGAAGCGTTACTCTTAGGCGAAGAGCTGACATTCAGCTCCAGGGCCGTGTGGGACATCCCGTAGAAGGGGGGAGCAGGCTGGTAGAGACCTGGTCACCGGCCCTGCTGGGGCCTTACCCTTTTCTCTTTAGCACGTGAATTGCTTTTGGGAGCGGCCTAGAAGCTAGGAGATAGATCCCTTTAAAATAGTGTTGAAATTTGTAGCGTTTGTTTCCGCCTGTTAATGAGATTAGTCCAGGAGGCAAATGCCGTAGGCTCTGGGAGGCCTGGTCCCTTCCTTGCACCCCAACCAGCCCAGAAGAAACACCCCCGTTTGTCTCCATCCCTCTCTGTCGCTGTCTTTGGCAGAGTAGGGTCCAGAGGTCCTGTAGGTCCAGAAGAACTGGGACCTGAAAGCGAGAGGCCATCCCCGAGTCCCCATGAGGCCGTCAGTAATCTGTCCCGTTGTCCACAAACAGTTGCCAAGTGGATGACCCTTGAATGCTACATGTCCTTGAGTCCAGCATTCATTCCAAGGCCCAGCCCGAGCTTGGATGGCTGTAGGTCCATGCCCAGGACTTTGGCCCAAACTCGGTGTGGTTTGGTACTTGGAGCCTTTGTCCTCGCTCCCTTGTGAAGCATTGTCAATAATTTCACAAGGCCGTGGAGACCAGTCTTCCAGCAGCAACTCAGCAGAGCACACCACAGCTGATGGCCGATGAGCCGAACTGAGCCGGCCTGGCACTGATGGATTAGAGATGGGGTGACCTGTTTACCTCCCATTTCTGGCTCCCTCTAGCATCTGACATTCGGGAAGAACCCAGGGCTTCCTGCAAAGAGGTTCTCTAAGCAGGGTTTGGCGGTAGAACACCTTGGCTGGTGGTGGGCAGCGGGCAGTCCCGGCCAAAAATGTGGGCTTTTCTTAGATCGGTTACCCAGCCAGGCTTTTCCCAGACGCTCCATAGAACCTGCGATGGGAACTTTATTTTAAGCCTCAGACCAGAGGAGTCTGACATGCCCCGGCTGCAAAGCCGCGTGCTCCCTGCATTGCAATAAGAGCCGGCCTGGAGCCGCCACCTTCTCCTTCTCCACGCAGCTCGGCTGTGCTCTGTTCTGGCCTCACAGCCAGCAGAAGTCGAGGACGCTAGTCCGTCTCGCAGCCTCGCTTCCAGTGCAGGGGACAGAGCTCTGTGGGCACCAGCGCTGTACGGGATAATTGGGACCGAGAGAGGGGAAGGCTTTCTCCAACGGCCCTCTCCAGAAAGCTGGGGTACGGCCCGCACTCCCAGGCGGAACCTGCAGGGAGCGGTTGTTGTAGCCCAACCCGTGAATCGCCAGCCCGTCGTCCGCAGATTTATCTTTTTTGTCAGTTCCTTCTGTCTGTCTCTCTCTCTCTTTTGTCTTCGTGTCTTAGGATGGTTGAAGATGTGATGTCTGTATGTTCTCTGTTGTAAGTAAATTTAAGGGAATCTGCCTGCTGCGCTCACTGTGTCCTTTTTGTTGGTTTGTTTTCCATGCCTTTTATTTTTGCTTCCACGCTCTTTTTCTTTTCTCTCCATGGCTGCTGCTTACATGTTTCCGTGGCGGGCCCGGACGTGGTGGGGCGCGGGGCGTCCCGTAGCAGAGGGTGTTTTTGTTTCGTGGTGATGAGCGTGACGTGAAACTGCTTGGCTGTGAACACGTGATCATCCGACATCTGCCCGCGCGTCAGGGATGGGACTTTCCTTCCCCTGGCACATTGGCTGTCTTCCTCGAAACCCATACATTTACTTTTTTTTTTTTTTAAACGTTCATTCTGTTCTTTCATTTACATCGGGACTCCTGGGCGATCGCTTTCTAAGTTCTGTGGCTTCACGGGAAAATGACCATCCAATCCGACCCAGGCAGTGGCTGCTGTCACTGGCCTTGCTAACGTGTGAGAGCTATCCCAAAGTGAGACTCTCGCGGGAGCCCCCCCTGAAATGCAAGGGTGGCTCTGAGTGGAGCACACGGCTGTGAGAGCCATCACCAGGCTGCTCCGGCCTGCGTCCTTGGTCACCCAGGACCAGACCGTGGGTATCCGCATGCTATCTGTGAGTCACCCCGCTGGACGTCGGCGGGAACAGAGCAGACCGCCTCTGCCTCTGCTGCTTTGCCTCCCCAGCCAGGAAGGATCTTGTGGGCAGCTCCCCGGGGCCCAAGGACAAGCACCCGCTCTGTCTCCCTGTTCTCACAAGGCCTGGTCCTAGGCATCCAGCAGCCCTGGGGGAGGGTCGAGTCTCTCAGGCTCTCTTCTGCCCAAGGGATTTCTTTAATGTTTTCGAGCCTATATATAAAAACACATAGTTAATATATTTATATGCATGAATAAATATGTGCTTCCTGCTGTGACTGCACTGTTCATAGGGCAAATGCCGGAAGTGCTGTAGGTAACCCTTTACAGTACTGTTTTCACGACAATGCCATTGTTGGAGTGTTTTATTTGAGAGGACACGAGGAGGGAACTTGAGTGCCACATCGCTCTGTCCTCGTAGTTACCTTTTAGAGCAGGGGCGGGCACTGGGTTCTGAGGTAAAGGGCTTCCCCGGCCACAAACCCTTGTTTTGCTGAGGACAGGACCATACCACAGAGGGGCCTGAGACCAGAAGGCCGGGGCCCGTCTGCAGGTGGAGAAGCCTCCATTCTGACCGTGGACACACCCCTGACCTCCCAATGGACTCAGTGGAACCATCCACGCTAAAAGTGCCTTTTGGCCCCTTCGGGAGTCTGGGCTGATGTTTCCTTGGCCTCATATCCTCACTGCCCCCAGTTGTTGATATGAAGGAGAAGGAAAGGGAGAAGAGAGTCGTGAATCATACCTGTTAACCATAGTTAAGAAAAGACTTAGAAAAACAAAAAAAAATCATCTTATCCCTGTCAAGTGTTCTAGAGATGTATTGTCAGGGTTCAAGACGGTAAGTCCTACGTCACCTCTGGCCCTGCCTTTAGTCAGAGCCCCCACCCCCCGCACCCCGAGAAGCTCAGAGGTGCAGGAATTCCTTAAGCACAGAGTTCCTGTGAGTAGGAAGGAGTCTGCCAACTCTCTGAAGACCCAGAACTTTCCTTCTTTCTCTGCACAGCTCCAAGAGTTGTTTATGAAACAAGGTGTCAGCTTCCCTGTCTGTAAATCCTGCACCTCGGTCCCCTCCCTCCAGCTCGATTGGGTCCGACACTCCTTGATTGGCATCAGGGTGCATGAATCTGCTCACCCCAAATTTACTTTTTAAAAGAAGTAAAACAGGAACGTCTGGTTAAATTTAGCGACGTTTTCTGGGTCAGCCCTCCAAAATGGCATCTCTTTGACGATTTCCCGCGTGATGGTTCTTTCCCTCGGGGGCAACGATGATCCTTGTTAAGAGTCGGAATGACTCGTCGGCCTGGCCTCTGCTTGGTGCTGGCGTGGGGCTGTGGGGCGGAGGGGGTGGTGCGGCCCGGGCGGATACTCAGCAGAGGCGGTGGCTTCGGTCTGCTCTGTGTGCTCTGCGGTGTTCGGGTCCTCTGTCTGTTGTGTTTACATTTTCCATTTTGTTTCCAGTGACACATTTAGGGTGAAAAAGTCGCCAAAACGGTCTCCTCTCTCTGATCCACCTTCTCAGGTATACTGTTCCCTTGATATTTATGGTTTTGTTCCTCACCCGGGAGTTAAGGCCGATGTGTTTTTGTTCCCCGCTAGTCAGCAGAGTGTTGCCTCCTACATGGAGGACCGTCCCTCGGTGTTTGCAGGGCACCGGTTCGATCCCTGCATTGTGGGGGAGATCGGCGTGTGTCCCGAGCGCAGGAAGGTGTTCAGGCAAAGTGTCAGTTGGACATTTCTGGAGGAATCGGTGGGAATTGTGCCAGTCCCTTCTGACCAGGTAGCTTGCTGAGAACGCAGATGGATGTGACCTTGAGGAAGTCTGTTGGGATAAATGAATATGCAGTCAGAAAAGACGGAATGTATGTCCAGAGCCCTGGGTTATGTGGCCCAAGTCAGAGTGGGAGAGATGAAGGCCGTCGGTCCCCGACGTGATGGAGCGCGGACTCTTCTGCCACCACGGGGGTCCTCGTCTCCCTCATGCCAGTTTCGCCACCAACTGTAAACCGTTTCTGCTCCCCTGGTACCAGACCAGGGGAGGTTACCCTTGGCATGTACATCCGGCCATTCAGGGTCATAAAATAAACCAACCTTCCATCCACTGCCTGAGCTAGTGAAGCCCCCGCCAGCCAACCCTGGCCAGGGAGGGGGCTGCAGAAAGGGGTACCCGGCCCCAGGAGAGGGGTGTTGGGTCCCAGTTCTGCTCCGCCCTGATGTTTCTGGGTGCGTCCCTCGCCCCGCTTAGCTGGAGATACGACCCCCTTCCTCTGGGTCCGACAGGCATGAGGCTTGCCGGGTGATGGTGGTGGTTTGGGGGCACTGTGTGGACATAGCAGTATTTGCAGACATAAAAGCGCCAGTAGTGAAAGTGTCCTTTTTCTCCAAATGAACGCGCAGGAACGTCTCAAATAACCGAGACGCAAATTTGCCGTTTTTGACCCCCATCGTCACGCCCCTGAAACAAGCCGTCAGAAAAAGGAAGTTTGTAGAGGCAGTCATTTGTGTTTCCTCGGGGCCGTTCCGAGCATGTGAGGACTTGCGGGGGTTTGGACAGGGACCCGTCCCGACGCGCGGGCCCCCGACTCACGGGTGGGCGGAATGTCGGACGCGGGGCTGGATGAGAAGAGAGACGGCTCCCCTTTTCCTCACAGGACCCCACTCCAGCGGCGACACCGGAGACGCCGCCGGTGATCTCCGCCGTGGTCCACGCCACCGACGAGGAGAAGCTGGCGGTCACCAACCAGAAGTGGACGTGCATGACAGTGGACCTGGAGTCCGACAAGCAGGACTACCCGCAGCCCTCCGACCTGTCCACCTTTGTAAACGAGACCAAATTCAACTCACCCACAGAGGGTAAGCAACTCGGTGGCCAGCCAGACCCCCACCCCGCCTTGGAGACTCCTGCCCCTGGGGAGCAAAAGGCCAGGAAAGGAACTCCCAAGCCAGGTAATGGTGCCATCAGGGGCTGTCTCGCAGGGTGCTGTGTGCCGAGGCTGCGTTTGAAATGGTCTGAGGCCTGAAAGCAGCGGCACCGTGACCCCGGGACACCGCTCAGAGCCGGCACTGCGCCCCCTGACTCCCGGCCCGAAGCCCACTCGAGCTTTGCTCGTTCTAGGCTGTGTGGCTTATGTCCCTTGGTGATCTTGAAACACGCAGCTCCAGGGAGCATCATTCAAGGCAAATGCTCAGTGTGGGTCGGCCTCCTCGGGGGCGGCCGGGTGCCACCACTGTTTGTGGGCCTCCCAGCGTGGCCCACCTTCTCCAGCCCCAAACCCAGGTCCACCCAGGCTGGCTAACAGGAGGGCAGAGTCCCCGGTCTGAGTGGCCCGCAGGCAGGTTGCTTGGCTCGTGAACATCTCCCATCCCCTCACGTGTGTTCACGGTGCACTTTCTGCCTCTGCTTCTGCGGCTCGGAAAAATCCACATGCCTTAAGTCAGCACAGGGTAACCAGGTGAATCAAGATGTTTTAGAAAAATGATTCCACTAACCCCGGTTTTTCTGCATTTGTACATTGGCGCTCGAGCATCCTTTCTTGTTAAGAAAGCAGATGGAGGCACACCGAGAGCTTTTCATCCGAGGGGTGAATCGTTTCCCTGATTTGATGGTCCCCCCAGCGTTCCCAACCTGCCCCCACACACCGCCCTCCCCCATCACCACCACGAGGCCTGGGGCCAGGCATTGGGCCATTGTTCCAGCCCGATGGGAACTGAGTGGCAATTCTAAGCTTCCCTTTCAAGACGTTGGTTTCCAAACATTTTTAAAAATTGAGTAGCTGTCCATACGGACGATCAAACGTGAAAACCTCATCTCTGCTGTGCTGCTAAATACCATGGAACCATGGTCTGGGAAATCTGGGTGCGGTGGGCGTGTGCTGGGGGTGCAGGTGATTTTAACTGTCGCTCAGACGGCGTGTGCTGGGGGTGCAGGTGATTTTTAACTGTCGCTCAGACGCTTCCTCTGGAGCCTCTTCTGTAATCAGGGCCTCTCGGTGGTTCACTCTGGGCCCGTGAGGTCTCTGAATGGTACCAGAGTGAGATCCAGTTCACGTGCTGGGGGATTTTTGGATGCTTCTCACTCCAGTTTAAAGATGAAAAAGACGATCTAAATTAGGTGTCTTTGGACTTTGGGGTGTTTATATTTTTGGCAGACTGGAGCCTTTTGGTTGGCTGTCTGGTTGGCCCTCTCTGGCTTAGGGTTTGGGAGGCTTAACAGTGACCATCTCACTTCAGCCTGACCCCAGAGAATGGATCCCTGGCCTCAGCCTCTCTTCACTCTTGGTTTTCCTCTGCACACACACCTGAGCCACGAGTCCTGCCATTTTTCCCAGGGGACACCGACACTCAGCTGCCTCTGCCGCTGGCCCCAGGCTGGAATGCACCCCTTCCCTGTCTCCCACGCTTGTCCTGCCCCCTCCCAGCCTCTCCCGGGACCCCTTTGCTCTTCCTGCGTGAGTGCTTAGTCTGGGCTGCTCCGAGGTCCCTTAACCCATAATGATGACGCACGTGGGTCTCTTGCTTCCTTACTAGACTGTGTGATTCCTACAGGTGAGACCTCCATCCGATCCGTCTTGGTGTCCCTGCAGCTTCCTGAACACAGTAGGGGGTAAAGACAGGTTCGTGAGAGGAAGGAAATACCAGGCCAGGCAGGCGCAGACCATAGTGCCGACACAGCCCGTCTGCAGCTTCTAACAGGCACCGCCTGTGCAAGGGGGATTTGGAGGGTGGGAGGGGTTCGGCGTCCCAGGAGCTGCAGGGGGCTCGAGCACCCACAGTGGACCTGACATTTTGGTAGCACCTGTGGTGGCTGCTGGTTCACATCTCTTGAAGCTTGACAAGAGACTTGTAAATGGCAGAGAACGTTTGGAATCCAACCTGGGCTTGGCATCGTAGATAAGAATCAAAAGGCGTACCCTCTGGGGGCATGTGCGTATTTGGTTGTATCATCAGGAACCAAATACACACATATTTTTTTTAAATAGAAAATAGGATTTTGATAGAGTCTTTGAAGCTAGTTGGCATCTCATTCAACGGTAACATCTGTTTCTTCATCTTTAAACTTCGAACTGAAACAGTTCACTAGCTCAGCGATATTTCATAATTGTCTTCTGCAAAAAAAATTCAATGACTAGGTAAATCTACATGTTTGGAACAAAATTCTGTTAAACCTACCTCCTTAGAAAATGGCTGTGAAGATTTGGGAAGCCCCGACCATAAACAGGTGGCAGGAAACTGGTGGCCATTCTGGGGGGTACTGATCCCGCGTTCACTCTCCAACACGCCCGGCTCCCTCCGGCCACTGGATGTAGAAACTGGATACAGAGCGCTCTTTTCAGGCCATCCTTCCTCTTAGTGAGGTCAAGTCCAACATCAGCCGACACCCACCCAGGTGCTGACCTGATCACCGGGAAGAAATTGGCCACGGCCACAGCGGTGACTGGGGCTCTTAGGCTGACGTCACAGATCACAGGAAAGAATTACTGGTGACCGTTTGAACACCTAGTCACTGCTACCTGAATTCTCCCAACTCACGGTGGTGAGGCAGGAGCTGTCCCAGGCGGAGCACTCACTCTCGGCCCCGCTGACGGTTTTATATATATACATGATTTCATTTCCTCCGCCAGCTCTGGAGAGTGGATTTCTACACGTCCCCACTTAAGAGCGAGGGAGCGGAGGCTTTGAGCTGGTAAGACTTGCTGAGTCTCTACTGGCCTGACCCGTAGAGAACCGGGTCTGCCTGACTCTGTCCCACCCACTCCTCGTGGGAGCATGGTCCCAGCTTCCTTTCGTCATCTGTAGGACGCGAGGGTGTTGAACTGATCACACGTTCCTTCCAGCATCCACGAGACCTTCAGGTTGTCTCAGTATTTTGAAAAACCTGAGTGGTTTTTAGAAAGATGCCCAGCTTATTAAAATTGCACATGTGGGAGCAGTTTTAGAGTCACAAATCTCGATGGCCTTCGATGGTCACCCAGTTCCCCCGTCTCCCTTAAAGCACAGCTACATCTGCCCTTCCTTGCAGCCTCTGGCAGGGGCAGGCTCCATTCTCATCACACTGTAGACATTTAGAAGAGTGACAGCAAGGGAGTCGGAAGCAGTATTTGCGTCCCCTTCCAGAGGGCTCTTCTTCCGTAATCACTTAGGTTAAAACTTCTAGAAATACATAGCAATGAGCAATAATATACCTGGTCCCAACCTGTTGCATTTGCATAGCCTGTTCTAGGGCTCGATCTTACGTCGTTTCACGTTATCTTGCAAAATGTAGGCACTTTGAGCTCTACTTTACAGACAAGTCTGTAGATGGGAAGAAGTCAGTGAACTGGCTTTCCCGATCCTGACAATGATGATCTGGACCACGGCATCCTTCTGGCCTCTGCCCAGGACTCTCCCCAGTCCCCCAGCAAAGCCGTGGCAGTTAGAGCAGGTGGAAAACAGCAGTCGGGTCCTCTCGCCGTGCATTGTCCCATCTGAAATAGTTACCAGAAGAGGTTCAGGGATGAGGGGACCTATTAAAAGTAGCTCTGGGTCTCCTCGGCTTGACACGGCGCAGGCTTTAGCAAGCAGCCTCTTCTTAGATGTGAAGACGCTCTGCCCCTTGGCAGAACGGGCCTTACCCTTCCTGGCTGGCCAGCTATGTGTGGCATGGTGTGAAATGGGGCTGAAAGTGGACACGTCTTCCCCTCCAAGGCCACCCTTTGAGGCCTAGCATGTAAAGCAGATGAGTAGATTTTGAAAATCATATTCAGTAAAATATTTTTTCAGAATATCAGAGGTCACCCTGACGACAAGAAGAGGCATGTGTTTTCCTTCACGTCTGGTCCAGACTGTTTGGTGTGTTATAAATGGGTAGAAGTGTCAGGGCATGTTCCGGGATACCCCCACGGGTCCCTCACTCACCGGGGTCGACATTCTCCTGCCTCCTGTCACCATGACGGGCACAGATGGAGAGGACCGCCCCCCCACACACACACTATGGTTCTGTCCTGTGCTGCCTCTGAAGGGGGGCGTGGGGGACGCTGGGCAGGGGGAAAGGTAAGACCGAAGGCAGATAAGTGAGCTTGGTGACCTAAAACTCACCCGGATCAGCTTCCAGGAAAATGGCTAAGGTTCAGGGCGGGACACTTGATTGCAGCAAGCTGGTAACCAGAGCTAGGCACTGCCCTAGGGCCATGCGTCCTGGGGAATCTCCGTGGTGGCCCTGAACTTTTGGGGTGCATCCTGGGAGCTCTGTGCTGTCACAGGGTGTGCTGGGGGTTCTGTTAAATAATTTAGGGTTAAATCATGCCTCGGCAATAATAATGCTGCCTTGGAGAAGGAGACAGCTAATTCACTGTTATCTTAACTTAAACAGCCGTGAATACGACAATAAAATGATCGTTCTGGGGTCCTACACCCAGAAAGTGAGAAATTGGGAACAGGCTCTAAGAACACCATGTCCTTCTCTGTCCTCTGCCTACCCGTCCTGTGTAAGTCGAGGTGGGCCAGAAGTCTTCAGGAAGGAGCTACTATGTCGGGCCGAGCAGACCCAGGTACCGGTTCACGTTAGGGCTGCAGGGTCTGAGCTCCCGGCCAGCAGCCTGTGGTTTGCCTCGAGTCCCTGTTCTTCCTGAGTGACGCACAAGTCAGGGCATCAGCCTTCAGGATGCATGAGGTCTTCCTGGCCACTGATCCACAAAACCAAGCTCACGGCCCCCAGCAGGGCAAGTCCCCTTGGAGGACGTGTTCGCCTCACCGGGACGGTGCAGAGACTCTTGAAAATGTGTCCCCGTCTTGAAGCGCTGGAGCCCGTTCAGCAGCGACCACACACACTTGGCAGGTTTTGAGAGAGTCTTCCGTGGAGTGTCTCATTTTAAAGCTCCTATTAAGGAATCATTTTTGAAGCGATGGCTTCACTGATACATAGAGAGATGACACTTTTAAACCAGAGCTGCTATTTATGTTTATTTTTATGTAAAAAAAAATTAAGGCCATAGGCTTTACGGATTGCCACTGACTCGTGCCCAGCTGGCTTCTGAGCCAGTCACATGTCACCTCTTGGTTTTTTTTTTAAGCAGAAAAGAGGCAGTGTGGCAGCTGCAGACTGTGCCTTCTTTGATCTCGTTCACCACATCCACCGTGCCCAGCACGGTTTGAGACACATAGTAGGTGCTCAGAACCATCCACTGGGCAGGGGGCTCAGTCAAGTGGCAGAGCTGGGTTTCCACACAGAACTGCCCAGGTCACTGAGGGGGGCAGTGGGTTTCTAGTCTCCAGCGAGAGGATCTGGAGTTTTCTTTGCAGCCTGAAGTCTTAGTCAGTTTGAAATACGTCATTTCTGTACCCAGTTGGACTTTCATCAGTCTTTGCATCTGAAAAATGGATTGGGACCAGCCCTGTGAGGCGCCGGCAGAATCCGGGAAGCTGTTCAGGTGCCTTGCAAGCTTCTCTTACAGGCGACATGGGAGGAACCCTGTCTGTTCTTCCCTCGCCTCAGGGTGTGACCGCAGGTAAATCCCCAGAGAGGGACAACTGAGGGTCCAGTTCCAAAATGTCCCTGGGACGCAACAAGGTTCCACGTGTTGCACGTGAGACTTCCAGAGAAAAGTAACGCCCAAAGCGTGTACACTCTGATTTGAAAACTCGATGCCACATGCTCAGATTGGTCCCCAGTCAGTCAAACCTGGTCTTTACGCTTAATTGCCTTGGAACTCTGTCAGAAGCTTCTTTGTGGCATGAGGTTTGCCATTTGTCTGCAGACAGTCACGCCGAGCCTCCCCCTTCAGTCCTGTGGGAAATCTCTCTAGTCAGGGGACATTCTCAAAAAGCTAAGTCTTATTCCGGGCACCACCCTCCCCAGACCAGACCTTCCCGTGTTGTTCTCTGGGACTAACGCCTCTCCTTTTGTTTCTTTTGCAGAGTTGGATTACAGGAACTCCTATGAAATTGAATATATGGAGAAAATCGGCCCCCCTTACCTGTAAGTTCTGTCCCTCGCCGATCAGGGGACTGGCTGGCTTTCCCACCCTGCCTTTGTGGTGGAAGCACAGCATACGCCTCCTCCCGGGGTCAAAGTGTCCCTGGGAAATCAGACCTCAGATCAAGGGCCCTCCGTGCCCACAGTATCCTGGGTGCACAGTGAGGGTGAGTGGGGGTTGGGGGCGTGCGAGGGTGGTACACAGTCCACTTCAGGTGGCCTTTTCCTGGAGGAAATGGTAGAATACAGTTAGGTGTCACGCAGAATCATTTCCCTAGACTGAGAAAGATCTAGTCAGAGATTTCTTTTAAAAGGTGGGAGAGACGCCATAGAAAGAAAGGAAGGAAGGAAGGAAGGAAGGAAGGAAGGAAGGAAGGAAGGAAGGAAGGAAAGAAAGAAAGAAAGAGGTGGGGGAGTGCTTTGCTTGTTTTTAAAGTATACTCTTTCCTGTCGTCTTCAAATTAATTGCTGTGTGTAACTGAAGGTTGTCGCCATGCAAGAAGCACCCCCCCCGCCCCCCACCACTGCATTTTAAGTGGTTGTGACGGTCAGCTGTCTCCCTGGCTTCATATCTGCTGCCATGGGGCATTTGGTTCCAAGCGTGACCTCCACGCGGCGCCGGCGTCCGGCCGCACCCGCAGAGGTGTGGAGGTGCCAGGAGGAGGCTTTGCCGTGACACCGAGTGGCCCGCACGTGCCGCCCTCGTATTTATTTCTCTTTCTCCGCATCGTTGCGGGCGCTACGGGTGCGGCTTCGCCAGCCAGCCTCGATGGTGGGGCTCGTTTTGCTGGGTCCCCATGCTCGTCCCCGCCCCTTGGTGGTTGGCAACGCCCGGACTGAGCTCTTGCCTGCCTCTCTTTGTCCTCAGCGGTAGGCGTGACTGCTCCCCCAGAGAGGGTGGCCAGCAGCACCCCTCGCTCCGGCTGCACACAGCTGTACGCGCTCCCTGCACCCCTCGTCCCCCCCATCCGCCTGCCTCCCTCCCGGCCAGCTCCGGTCTCCTCCTCTCTTCCAGGAGGCTCAAAAACAAAACAAAACAAAACAAAAACGAAGGCTTTTCCCTGATAAGCCGTTCGCTGCTCTTGAAAGTGCTCTGGTTGTCATCTGTGTAGCATGTTCAGGCCAGCCGTAGCCCAGCTGACGTGTGACTCTGATCCCTGCAGCAGGACGACGACACCCCGAAGAAGCAGGCCTTGTACCTTATGTTCGACACTTCTCAGGAGAGCCCGGTCAAGTCGCTGCCCGCCCGGACGTCGGAGTCGCCGACGCCGTGTTCAGGGTACGCCTTTGATGATGAGAGGGGTTGAGGAGCAGGCCACGGGTCCCCGAGCCCCTGAGCGCCTGACTTTGTTTCGTCTGCATGTGTCAGGCCACTCCATTCTGTCTCCGATGCCCACACGGATGTCAAGGCAGAGGGCGTGTTACTCACAGTCCTCAGGACCCAGGTGAAATCCTTGAACAGCTCCATGTGTGAGCCCCGCCCTCATCGCCCGCACAGCACACAGCTTTGTTTTTTAATTTATCCCATGGGGAGGCAGTGTGCCCAAGCAGTCAGAACCTGCGTTCCACCCGAGCCGGGCTGGCTTTGTGACACGATGCAGGTCACGTGACCCCCAACCCCCGTGCTGCAGCCTCCTTATGTGTAAACTGAGGGTGATGGTCGAGCTGGGCCTGTCGGGGTTGTATGAAGGTAGAACGAGGCCCTCAGTCTTGCGGGCTCCCCCGGCTGTGGGATGGGGATGGGGTACCTGTCCTCCAAAGCCATCGGGAGGATTGTACTGAGATGCTATAAGGAAAGCACTTGTCACGGGGCCTGGCGTACACGAAGTGCCTGATAAATGCTGATCCCTAGTATCGACGTGAGTGTGAGCGTTCGTCAGTCATGTTCCGAGCTGTGTGCTGCTGGGCCGGGTGTGGGTGGGCCGTCGCGCTGAGACTGGGGCCTTCACGTCCGCTCCTCCCTGCCCCGGCACTGGGCGCAAGTGAAAGCTCTCACTCTGATGTCCCAGAGTCACTCCAGAACCTGCCACAAGTGGCAAGGATGACAGTGATGTCCTCACAACAGTGGTGGGGCCATGTGGTAGGCCCCATGTTTAGTGCTTCATGTGCGGGCAGCATCTCACTTGACCTTCACAGAGAGGTATGTTGTCTCCATATTGCAGAAAAGGCCACTGAGACACAGAACCCTGCGGCACACAACCAAGCATCTGGCAGTTTGCTCCACTCCACAGCTCTTGCCTCTTGTCCAGTGGCATCTGTGCTTCTTGACCCTCCTTGCCAGTAGGCCTTGGGACAGAGCTGACTCCTACCCCTCAGGCTGCCTAGTCTGCATGCCCCATGGCCACCCAAGCCCTACCCCACTTCCTTCTAGGAATGCAGCCCTGCAAGTCCAGGATCCCTTGGGATGAGTTGGGTCATCAGGGCCCATCCCAGTGGGATTTCCAGTGAGAACACTAAAGATGCCCTTTGCTTCCTCAGGTCAAGTTTTGAGGAGACGGAAGCCCTTGTGAATGCTGGAGCAAAGATCCAGCATCCTGTCGCACGAGGGCTGGCCCCCAGCCAAGAGCCACACTTGCAGGTGCCAGAGAAGTCCTCCCAGAAGGAGCTGGAGGCCATGGCCTTGGGCGCCGCTTCAGAGGCGATCGAAATTGTAAGTAGGATCGGAGGGGCCCACGATCACTGGGGCCGGGGCCCCTGGCCAGCTGGGTCCGCTCACCAAGGGAGCCAAGCCTTGAAAGCAACAGCCACCTGGCACCCCACGCCCCAGACCACAGAAGCCAGCCTAGGAAGCATCCCCCCACCACTGCGATGAGAGAAAGGCTCTGTTCTCACCAGCGCGGTTGTGGAATTCTCACCTAAGCGCTTCATTTGCCTTCAAGGTGATGTAGTTTCTTTCCACGTTTAGCCCCTTAGGGCTGGACAGTTGCTTTGAAGCTATCAGTGGAGCTGTCATCGGTCTGTCCCTTGCTTCTCCTTCCGCAAGGGCAGAGAAAGAGCAGAGGACACTCTCCTCTCGGGGAGCAGTTGGTTTTCCTGGGCCTTGGTGATGGGAAATCCCTCCTGCTTATGGACCAGATCAGACGCCTCTCACCTCAGAGCAAATAGACCCAGGCCGAAGCCTCGCCCACCATCTCCAACCCCTTGCACGTTTAAAATGGACCATCTTCTAGGTGGATTTGTTTTCATTTCTTTTTCCTCTCTCCTACCAATCCCTGAGGGGGCTTGAGACTGTTGATTTAGTGTGTTTCTTGTCTGTCCCATATTAGTTAACCATTTTCCTTATGCATCAGATATTGAGCACCTACTGTGTGTCTGCCATTCGGAGACTGGAAAAATAATAGTGTGCAAAAAGAGTCTAGATGTGACTCAAACAGTCTCAAATAGATACTACGAAAGACTTGTGCATGGTTTACCTTCTACAGAGTTGGCTCTTGATTTTGAAGCCTTCTGATCTATTAGGAGACCCTTTTTTGTTAGAAATCATCTTTCCATGATTTAGAAAACGACTTTATCAAAACCTGACTTCCTTTGATATTTATACTCGGAGGTATTTTTTCAATGACTTATGTTTTTGCAAAACCCATCAACTAGCTTGTCTCCCACCCACCGAGATTTTGAAATAAACAAGCAAATGGTAACTCTCCTCCCACCCACTGGTGAGGG
The DNA here is from genome assembly GCA_003508835.1 of Eonycteris spelaea. Taxonomy (NCBI): domain Eukaryota; kingdom Metazoa; phylum Chordata; class Mammalia; order Chiroptera; family Pteropodidae; genus Eonycteris; species Eonycteris spelaea. The sequence continues at coordinate 5,002,837 of PUFA01000004.1, read as the reverse complement.
GCTGAGAGTGGCGGGGGTTGGGGAGGGGGTCGGGCCGACCACTCTCAAGATGCCCGTTGTCCGCAGGTGGGAATCAGTCCCAAGGAAAGGGAGGGACAGTGTTGACCCCTCTGGTCCTCTCTTTAGCCTTCGGGTAGCAATGTCCAGCAGATAGATGCGTGGTCCTTGCTTGGAGCCGATATCACTCTGTTCTCCTCTATCTTTCCTCCGTGTGCTCCTCCGCCGGCCTTCAGACAGCTCCCGAGGGCTCCTTTGCCGCTGCTGACGCCCTGCTCAGCAGGCTGGCCCATCCCGCCTCTCTCTGTGGTGCACTTGACTATCTGGAACCCGACTTAGCAGAAAAGAACCCCCCAGTATTTGCTCAGAAGCTTCAGGTTTGTAGCCCACGTGTGACCTTTGGGGGTCAAAACCTCAGTAGAGAATGAACCTCTGAACCCCAAATGCAATGGGCGGGATTTCGTCAAGAATTGCCAAGAATGTTCCAGATGAAATAACTTCCCCCCTCCAAGACTGATATATGGTGTTCTTTATCCATGACACCACAATGATATAAATGATAGAAAGTGTGATTGTGTATGGAATAGACCATTGGTACTTCAATTTGGAAATTGGGCTTGGTCATTTTTCAGGAGTTTTGACAGCCCCAAAAGCAGTTTCTGTGATTTATTCACGAAACCGAGGATATTAATTAGATCACCATCGAGCCGAGCTGTTTATGAATCCGAGGCTCCCAGACTCCCACTGAGAAACATCTGGACTCGGGCCTGCATCTGGAACCAAAACAATTACCTACACTGTGCTTTAAATTTGACAACTTAATTTGCTGTCCTCTCGACGGGGACATTCGGAGCAGACCTAGAGATGCGCACATCCCCTCGTGGAAATCGCCGGCCAGCTTCACAGGAAGCAAGCAAAAGGGGAGACAGGAAACAGTACAGTAAAAATTTCGATTTTTATAGTCATTTCATATTCAAAGGCATACTGTTTCCTGACGGACATTCCAAAGGGCAATTTTATGGGGGGAAAGAAAGGAAATTAAATAAATGGTTTCATGATCTGCTGAGGTGTCACTTGTGAAAGAAAGCCAGAGCGTGTGTGCCCCCCGAGTATCTGTCATGACACATTCATGGGGCCATTCATCTCTCGGATGTGGAAAGTTTTACGTCCTGTCTCGGTGCATCCCTCCCCCCCCCACCCCGCGGCTGCTCACACCCGTCCCCCTGGCAGGAGGAGCTAGAGTTTGCCATCATGCGGATAGAAGCCCTGGAGCTGGCCAGGCATATCGCCCTGGCCTCCCGCGGCCGCCAGGACGCCAAGGTACCGGTTTGCTGCTGCCGTGCCCCGCCCTCCAGAATGTTGTGTGGTCCGGAAGCTTCTTTTGCTAACCATCGGCCAGGCGGGCATCGTCCGTGTTGGGCACAGCATAACCTTCCAAAAAAGCTAAAAGCGTTAACTCTCGCTCGCATACATGCACACTGAGCACATGTCTGGGTCTGGGATCTGTTTAGCTCGGGAACTGAGGGAACTGACAGGATGGCACAGCTGTCGAGTGGATGAAACAGGAGAAACTGACGCCCACCCGTGGGGTAAGGAAGGCTCGGATATGATTGCAAAGTGAGCCGTCAAGCCGGCTAATACTAGCTAAGCCGGACCAACGAATCATCACCACCGTTGAGGTGTTGTATTTCTTTCTACAGTGGGCTTTTCTACTACTGAACAATAATAATTTGCAACTTTTTATATTTTTACAAGTGAATATCTAACTGTGCTAAGACTGGACCCTAATCCAGAATAAATAGTAAGTGAAAGCAAGACCTTCCTGAGATGTCAGGTGACCCTGAGGCCAGGGCCAAAGGGTCACAGCAAAGCCATCCTTTAAAGGGCAGATAGTAAATATTTTAGGTTTGTGGGCCATCTGGTCTCTGTGACAACTCCTTAGTTCTGTCACCTTAGCTCAGAAGCAGCCGCAGACAGTGCATTAGCGGGTGGCCATGGCAGTGTTCCAGTAAAACCCTTTTTACAGCAAAGGACTGCAGCCATTCCCCCAACACCACAATTTGCCAGCCCCACAGCTGGAGGGGAGCATGATACTGATGGGACGTGCAGAAAATGTTTTTGCCTGGCTTTCCAAGTTTGGATATTTTTTCCTAACAATTTGAATGAGTTGCCGATGACGTGTGAAACGGTGTGTGGCCCTGTGAGGTTCAGCTCACCCCTCGGGGCTGACAGGTGAACCAGGGTTTCTAAGGAGGCAGGTCATTCCCACCCTCCACACCCCACCCCGAGGTGGGCAGCCCAGCGCACCTGGCGCGCCAGACCAGGGCTGGAGTCCTCTGACCTTGAGCGGTTGGCGAGCCAGCCCGAGCCTGTTGCTCCATCTGTGAGAGGAAACTGCCAGTGGCAGGTACACAGGTGCTGAGAACACGGCATGCGACGTGTGGGAAGCAGCACCGAGCCTGGCACACGGCAGGTGCGCCGTGAAGGTGGTTAGCCAACCCTCCCCTTTGCGTCCGTTACCTGATCCGACGCTCACAGCATCCCTGCTCAGTACGCGGGGCCGGGTCCCATGCTCCTGATGGGGAAACGGAGCCACGGAACCAGCCCGAGACCGGACGGTGATTCCCCAGCTGGCGGGAGCTCGATTTCAAACCTCCAGTGGAGCCCCTTGCCTTCTGTCTCGAGGGACAGCTCTCTCGGCAGAGGCCGCGGTGGCTCCTGTCTCTTGGCCTTGGGACGTGATCAGGAGTTGGTGTGCTGCTCCTGCCCTGGGGGCCCCCCACATGTGGTTTCTCTGGAGCTGGAGCTGGGGGAGGGATCCCGGCGACACCACCTAGTGAGAGAAGGTTGTCCCTCTGGGTGTCCAGACTAGGCGTCTTGGGACCCAGGACAAGGACAAGAGTGTAAATCTGGATTGCTGGTGTCCTTGTTCTTGCTGCCAACTCATAAACTGGGGCGACATTTCCATGAAAGTGAGGTCTTTAGAAAGCATTTACCAGTGAGGATTGCCCCCCCCCACCCCACCCCCAGTTAGATTTATTTCTTGATATTCTCGGGCTGTAGCTTAAAGGCAGAATAAATTGCTTAAAGTTAGGCCACTAAAAATCCAGTATAAGGTCCTGTCCAGACATTTGAGGTAGAATTGAGCACATGCCTGATAAGCAGTTTTAGTTCAGACTGAGTACGAAGGGGTTCCAGGGTGCCCCACCGCCCTGCCTGCTCCCCGCAAACGCGTCAGAGATGGCGACTGACAAATATCGGCCGGTGGCTGACTTCCTGTCCGTTACAGACTGTTCTCAGACCGTGTGTCCTGATTTTGATGCAGGAAATATTGTCCCACGCATCTACTGAGCGTGGGTGGGAGAGGCAGCCCAGCCGCCTCCTCGCCTCCTCGCGTGTTTCGGAGGAGCTGAGGAAACACCCCATGGGGTGGGTCGCCTTGGAGTGGAAGGACCGGTTTTCCCTGCCACAGTGATCTGTCTGTACCGCTTTTGCGAAGGCGTCTGTCATCTGTCGTCTGGTGACCTTGGCCCAGGGAAGGATGTCCTTCCCTGTAGCTGACCCTTGTTCACGTAGCCACACTTGACCCCGCTGGGAACCGCTGACGTCTAGAAAGAAAACAGCAGCCAAATCTCTGCCTGTGTATTTCGGCTGCAGGTGACATGGCCCCGTCATTTTGGCAGTAGGGGCCTAAACAGTCACTGTCACCAACACAAACGTGAAATCACTTGGAATGAAAACAAAATCCTCCCAAGGGGAGGAAAAGAAGCATGGATTGTGCTGGGGGTGACTCCTGGTGGCCCTCGGCCTGCGTTTCCCTTCGGACCGAGAGCCAGCCCAGCCCAGCCTTTGTGGGGTGGCAGCGGGGTCCCCTCTGCCTTGGTCAGGAAACATGACCGATGAGGAAAGGCCTTCGGGTCTGGGGTGTCCACTGTAGCTCCTTCCTGCATCCCTCACACACGCTCCTGGCCGGACCGCATCGGGCCGTGTCCTCCTGCGGGGAGTCCCAGCAGGACCACAGGCTATGCGGTGTGCCAGCCCTGAATTTAACTCCGAACCAGGAGAGGCAGGACCTAAACGTCCCATCTGTACGGCTTGCGCAGGGGTGCGGTGCGTGCGGGGGTCGATTTCATGTGTGGATGTGACAGGTACTGGTGGTGATGCCTAAAGCCATTGCCCCACTTTGGTGACAGGGACCTAATATAAAGAACGAAGGATCTGTTGGGGTGACTTGGGAACAGGCACATGTAAGTGGCAAGCTCAAGGGCGAGGCGGGGCGGGGGGAGTCGTAGAAACAGGCACCACTGCGAGGGAGGGGTGCGAATCCCCGGTGCCGATCCCCCTGAGGCCCGGCCCATCAGGGTGGGCACCCGGGCCTCACGGCAGTGGGAGGAACAGTCAGGTCTGAGCGCCCTGTCCTCTCGGTCAGCGGCCCACATCGTAGGCGCCTCGTCGCACACCATGTCCAGAAACCACCACCTGTCCCCAGCGTTGAACAGCACGATGCCTGCAAGCCACAAGGACAGCCTGCAGGGCGGTGACGGAGGGCTGGTGCGTGGGTTTCGCTGGCTTGCCAGTTTTGAGACCGTGCGGTCGTTGCCTGCAGCCTGTGTTGAGGACCGAGGCCCTGCCGTGACTCGGTGGGAAGGAGCGGCCGGCCGGAGGCGGGAGGCGCCTCCCGCGGGGTGCCTTCCTCCATCTGTCCTGAGCTTGAGAACTGCCTGTTGTCAAGTTTGATGGGGCGGCACTGGCCTGAGGGCGCTGTCTTGCCCAGCCCGGGTGCCACGTGGCCCAGACGCCCCCCAGGGGCCCAGCCGTTGGCCTCCCTTCGTGACCTTGACGCAGCTTGCTGGGGTCTCCCCACCCGACCTCGACTCAAGTCCCCACTCTCGTGCCTTCCTCTTAGACTGCTCTTCCTGGCCCGGCTCCCAGGGACAGGGGTCCTGCCTCGTCCTGGAAGTGGCGGCTTTCCCTAAGGGTTGGCACCGTGGCCACAAGGAGCACTGTGGCCTGGGGGAGTGACGGGGGGACCCCAGGCGTGAGGTCTGTCGATCTGACCTGGGGTGACAGTCCCCAGGGGTCCTCTCGGGAGCCAAGATTTGAGGTCATGGGTTGAGGGGTTGGAAACTGGGCCCCAAGGCCCCCTGCTCTCTGAGTCCTGGCCATTTCACGTTTTGATTCGTGATTCTAGTGGCTTTTTGGCTCCTCTAAAGTAGCAAGTGGAGGATTATGTGACAGAAACAAAGCTTAATCTAAATCTGATCTTAAAATAGCAGCCAGAGACAAACCTATTAATTTCAGATAAAAGCAAGTCCTGGCTGTGAGCGAAAACCCAGGCATGTACGGCGAGTCGTCCTACCACACAGATCCCCGGGTCGTCATTCAAACGGGATTCCGAAGTCATCTGCTCCTTTATTGAAAACAGCAGGTGGCCGGGATGAAAAGTGCTGTGGAATCACTGTTTACGGCAGTAACCCTTTGCGTTTACTTAGAAAGCTCATTATTGTATTCATTTTTCATTCCCTTCCTTGTTCTACAAAGGACTTTGGGCAGCTTCAAGATCATTAATTCCTCCTGCACTGCCCATATTTAGTTTCTGCCCAATATGATAAAAAGTTAGTTTTAGTCATTTTCCCTTGTGCTTCAGAGAGCTGGTTTATTTGGGGTCCAAATTGAATCTCAGCCTGGGAAACCTTTGCCAAATCGCTCAGACCCTGATTTTTTCCCATCTTCAGAAGGTCGAGGATGAGTTAGATGGTATCTACTCTTCTTTCCATTTTGAAATTCTACTCTAGTTTCTTTTCAAAGAACAGATTATTTTACTTAAAAAGTGATAGGAGCCATTTTCTGTTTAAGTCCTCTTTAGAATTATGTGTTTATGAACTTTATCCGTAAGTATAGATTTGAGTCGACGCCTGAGTGTAATTTTCCATTTACTCCCTGAGAAGTTTCCCACACGACAGCTAGGACCTTGAAAACATTTCAAACTGCAGAGATTGACCCGTGCATGGGAGAAGCTTTCTCCGGCGGTCGGTGGCATCTCTCTCCTGAGAGGTCAGTCCGCTCGCTCCTCAGGGCTGCCAACTTGTGTTCTGGTCACATGTCCTGAAACAGAGGCTTCTTTAGGACCTGGAAAGATCATTGCATCCTGTTTGGCACGTGAGCACGTCCCTAGGGTCTGGTTACTCCCCTCGCGGACCAGTGGTTGTCATCCGGGCCCCACGTCAGCGGTACCCAAGTACTCAAAGCCAGGCAGGGGACAATGAAACCCCAGCAACAGACGCTCACTTCTAGGACACCTTACACCATCAAGCTCATCCTGCATGTGTACCACTCACTAACTGGGCCTAACTCGGGAACCTCCAGTCCTATGCATTAAACGTGCACCTGAGTCTTCTAAGCTGTCTCAAGGTCATTTTCCTTGGCACTGTGGCGGAGGGAGCATGCCTGTTCCGTGACTGGAGAGAGAAATTCTGCTCAACTACCTACCTTCAGGCGCACCCGCCTCTCGGTCACTGTTGGTTCTTTAATCGTATGTGCTGCCATCGCCCAGATGAGTCCTCACCATTCGTGGCCCAGATCTTTCTACCACGCCATGGAGACCTGTTCGCAGCTCAGTTTCTTCTCATAGATTTCCCAAGCAAGAAGCAGGCCACCATCGTATCTCAGCCAGTTGGGCCCTAGTGACCAGGGTGCAGGTTGGCCGTGGCAACCACCACAGTGCCAGGAGGTTGATGAATAGGACTGAGAGTGTGATTGGTTTGGCGTTTCTTTTTCCGTAGAGGTAGACTGACAGCCCTGGCTGCGCTGGTTGACGATGCTTCTAACACCGACCGCATTCCAAGTGTGTTGGAAATTGCTGAGCATTTTGTGCAAAGGGGGGAAGAGGAGCCCCAGACTTCTCCTCCCGTCCCAGGAGGCTAGTGACTGTTGTCTGCACTCAAACCAGTGTCAGTCGCGGGGCATAGGGAATCACGCCACTTGAGGGTCTTATCAGCCAATGCAGATACTGTCGTGGATCCAGTGTTCAGTTTTTCCCTTGACACAACAGACTGAAGGGGACAGCTCCAGCATAACTCACACCTTGGGCATCCAGAAACTAGGTTGGCTGACAGCCATGGTAAGCCGTGAGCATTGTGACTCGTACCCTCTCAAACGGAGCACAACAAATGCCCCCCCCAAATTGAAATGTGGACAGTCTTAGAAAAAGATCAGATCTGCCATTATTCAAAACGAAGCCAATGGGGACTAGGAGGCAACATCGTTCACGTCAGGTTTTTATTTTGGAAGCGGAGCCTGCCGGAGAAGGACCTTGGCTCTTCCATGCTGTGCCTGCACGCCTCCGTGTCTGATAAATGGCCATGATAAGCAGGCACCAGACACGCTCGACTCCAAGGGCCGGGGGTTGGGGAGCCCCCTGCCATTAGCCCCTTTTTCCGCCTCTACAGGTGCAAAATGATCGATTTCCATAGATCGTATCCGCCATCCCCCCATTCTTGAGTCTTAGCATTTTCTCATACTTTTGGATGTTCTCTGTTTCAAACCCATACAACCGCCCCATTCATGCGAGGATGAATACAATCCTCTCTGTTGTACCATGGACGGTAACTTGTTTGTTTTTTTTTTTAATTAACCCTTCCACAGAGAGAAGCTGCTCACCCAGCAGATGTCCCCATCTCCAAAACAGCCCTGTATTCCCGCATCGGGACGGCGAAGTGGAGAAACCCACAGGCCTTCTGCTCCCGCAGCCCGACCTAGACTCGGCGCTGCAGATCGCCAGAGCAGAGGTACCGTGGCGGGCGGGCGCCCCGGGGGAGGCCCGCCGCGGCGTCTGCCACATGGGAGTACAGAGATCACACCACACCCGTCTTTGGACTCAGACCACTGCGGGCAGAGACGGGTGGCAGACTGTGTGTTTTGATCTTCCGAGGCGGGCGCGGTGTCGCACGAGCCTTTATGGCCTTATTTGATTTGTAACAAAAAGCACGCGCCTCGGAGTCGTTCCCCGTGGCATCGGGCATCGTGAAGGTCTTGCTTCCCGGCTGGCTTCTGTGTCCTGCCCAGGGCGGTGCTCTGAATGCAGTTATTGTTTGGTGGGGGAAGTTTTAATTCCACGTCGATTCACTGTTGTCTGGTCTCGGTCTGTTAATCTCTCAGATCTGAATTCCCTCGTTCGGGGGCTTAACCTTCCTCTTCTTCTCCTTGACACTAGATTATAACCAAGGAGAGGGAGGTCTCCGAGTGGAAAGACAAATACGAAGAAAGCCGGCGGGAAGTGATGGAAATGAGGTCAGTGGTGGAGCTGGGGCTTCGGGTACCTGTGGTTTGTAAAGCTGGACCTGGTGTGGCCGTGCTCAGTCCTTCTCAACAGTGATCTGTGCTTTATCGCCAAGGTTCATGTTTTCACAAGTGTTCTCAATCTATTGCTGTGATTAAATATGCGCATGAGTTAAATAATGCAATAAATAAATGTACAGTGGAAATTGACTCTCCTTTCTCCTCAGCCTTCAGTTCCAGATCCCTCAGTTGACCTCTGTGTCCTGTTCCTCGTGAATCCTTCCAGGAATTTTCTATTTCTGATGGCAAAGGTGTGCCTGTATCTATAGGCTCCTTTTATCTTCAGGAATGGAAAGTGGAAATATCCATGGTCCTTAACTCTTTTCTCACTTAGCATGGACGGGTTTTTAACGTATTATCTCTGTCTCGTTATTTATTGCTCAAGAGTCCTCATAGGGTTATAACATAATTAACTTCTCTGATCTCAGTGGATAAACATGCAGTCTCCCGAATTTTGCTTGAAACATTTATTTTCATTCAATGCATTTGTAACAAACGTACGGTAGCCGCTGTGTATTAAGTGCCTGCCGCATGCTTTTGGCCGGAGACACACAGTGTCTGTCTGTCCCCTCCCCGCCTCCCTGGACCTCTAGAAGGGACTGTCAGCTCTGTGTGACAGCAGCAGGTTCAGAGAGGTTAGGTGACTCGCCCACGGTCCTGGAGCTTCTAGTTAGAAGAACATGAATTTTTCTGACTCCAAAACCCAAAATCTTCCTACCGTATCCAGCGGCCCGGCTCCCTCGTTCTCACTTCCGATGTCCTTTTCCCCTATATTTCCCTTTTCCTTTTATCATGTTCTTAGAAACTAAGAAACTGTCTTTGGGGCTAGAACTTACCCTTGGGATGTGGTTTTTAAAGCTATATTGCCAGTGGCGTTTTTAAAGCCACTTCTGCCCACACCTTCACCCTGACCATCCTCGCTTAGTCGGCACGGTCCGGTTCCTGCTGCGGCCAGGTCTGAGAACCGCTGCGGGGAGTGGGGAGGGACACGGTTCCGTCCTTCACACCCCTGCCTTTCAGCAGCACGAGCTGGACTGACTCGGGTTTTCCAGTCACGAGAGACGATGTGGATTAGAGCACCGTCATTTTAACAAGGCAGAAGATCGGGCACCATGTCGAAAATCCATAATTGGCTTCATTTTTAAGTCTCAAAGTTTGGGAGTAAAGGAATGGATGATTTTTTTTTTAATGGTTGAAGAATTCGTACGTTTATAGTGCACTTAATTGTAATGACAGGTGCTAGGTTATTACCAAAATCAAATGCATTTCCTGACTGCCATTTTAAGTAGCAGGCAGACAGTTTAGGTAATCACGGCTCCTGTTTTCTCAGTCGAATAGTATTTCCTGAAAATTCCCCTGTTCCTTCTTCCTGCTGATGCACTTTGGGATCACTGCTGGAGGGTTATCGTGGTGTCATGTTTTGCATTCAAACTGAGGTCCTGCCATTGCATTTCAGATCAATCGATCTGTCTGTCATCCACCTGTCTATTTAAATGAGGGGATGGGAGAAGGAACAGGGTGGCTTTAGTTGTTCCCTGCCCGAAGGCTCCAGGGGGTGCTCTTTACTTGCTGGTGTGGGAGGGTTTCAGGGTCACCAGCTGGCTGTACTGGTATACTGATGGCCCAGATGTCAGCCCTGTCACTCGCTGGAGCCAGACTGAGGAAGAATCAAGCACTGCTTCCCAGCTGCATCTGGGCCTGTCACTTAACTCTGTGCCTGACTTTTGTCATCTGTGAAAGAGGAGTAAATCCCAGTGCCCAGAGGTGGCAGAGCGTAAGGGCTGTGAACAAGACTCTTGAGTCCAGTGTCCGGACTTGAAGCCTAGCCCTGCCACTTAGTGGTCCCGGGGTCCTGGGAAGGTTCCTGAATGACCCTGTGCCCCGATATTTCCATCAGCCATTCTGGGGACAGTGAGGGCACCGCCTCTTGGGGTCATCGTGAGGATGAGATGAAAATACAGCTCACCTGAAGCAGCTTGCGGCTTCCGGCCCCCCAGCACGTCTGAGAGGGCACGTTGCTCGCCTGCTGTGGTCCAGCCTCTGTCCTCAGTGGTGATGGGTTTGGATGGGGCAGCCACAAAGATCCATCTCCGATTTCTGGTTCTGGGTTACTGGGAGGTGTTGTTTATTCCCAGAAAACCTGAAGTCCTTCTGTGCAAGATTCAGAAAGAACCCAGTGGGCTCATGTCATGGTCACTTTTCTTACTGTGGGTCTGTGTTGGGGCGAGGCACTGACCGGGGGCCACTGTTGAGAAGCCAGGCACAGATGCCCCGCAGCTACGAGGCCTTCAGACTTTGCAGGATGCACTCTGCTTTTATTATCCCTTTTAGCTTCATGTAACTTCCCCCACAGCCCTGAAAGTCAGGGTCTAGGGTCATCCTCGCTGTGCTGGGGAGTAAGCTAAGCCCCTAGCGTTCATTACTGACATAGTCCAAGTCACGCAGCCAGGAGAGGCAAGGTCAGCTGTAACTCAGGGCACTGGGTGTGTTGGTGGTTAGCAGCTCTTGGTTCTCTTGCAGAGAATAATTATTGAATATTGTAGGTGAAACCTCCATTATCCAAGTCTCCTTCAAAAGGTTCTTTCCAGAAGATTGACTGTGGTGGGGGGAAGCTTTTTTCTTCCACCTGGGACAGCAGTGAGGCATTCTCACAAGCAGGGGACCTTAGTGCTTTTGTGCAGCTATGGTTTATTGAGGCTACCCAGGATGTGCTATTCTACTCCGCTCCCCAGCCTTGACCCCATCAAACACAGGTGACTGAGGAGTGGCCCTGGGCCTTGAGAAGCTTCCTGTCATGTACTCCAATGCCAGATGAATGAGTTGTTTTGGAAGAAGATTCAGATAAAATGTTAAGGCGTTCTAAGGAGAAATCAGGGAGGGCTTCCTGGAGGACATAACATCTGAATTGGACCTTTGAGAATCAGATAGACTGTGGGAGGTGGAAATAGAGAGGGGACGTGAATGGCACGGCAAGGGCCTGGAGGTGAGAAAGCCCCGAGCAAACAGGAAATCATTTGTTTTCACTGAACCACTGTGTTCGTGGGATGGCTGAGGGACATTGGGCCCAGGTGGCAGAGGGCCTCGTTTGTCCGGCTTACGGTTTGGCCTCCTGTTTCTTATCAGTGGGCAGTGGAGTGACACTGAGGGTTGGCACCAGGGAGTGGTGTCCAGGGTGATCCAGTAGGAAAATGAACCTATCTGGATGTGGAAGTGGGAGCAACTGTGACAAATAAGACTTGTCCCCTGTACGTTGGTCAGGATGACGATGTCCAGCACGTGGGCCTTGTGTGGAATTAAAAACTGTTTTGTGGTCATGGTTCCCACACATGTTCACTTCTCTTACAGGAAAATAGTGGCCGAGTATGAGAAGACCATCGCTCAGATGATAGGTGAGTGTCCTGCCCGTCGGGGGCTCAGGCCTGCTTGCGGGTTCTAAACTGCGGAGGGCTGTGAAGGTAGACTCAGGGCATGCTCCCCTTAGAGCGTGAGGTCCTTCGCGGGGCGAGGGGAGGCAGCACTCCAGAGCAGAGAGCCCGGGGGCCTCCTGGAAAACATCTGCTAGAAGGTCCCTCAGCATTCTCCATGCCCACGGGAGTCACCTCAGTGGGCATCATGTGACCCAGCCAGGACTGCCCACCTCCTGAAGAAAGAGATTGTGTTGGTTCCTGGAATGTTTGGGGGAGAGACTAGGAATCGAATCCCTAAACCCTAAAGTAGTATAAACTCAAGCGACACAATATTCTCCTCAGCCTCTATACCTGGTCCAGGGCAAAGGTGGTAGAGCGTGTGGCCGTCCAGCTACCCCCCCCCTGCTTCCCCTGTGACGTGGCGGTCCCTGTCACCTGATCACAGTGCTCTCTCCCCGAGGCTGGTCACTGCCTCGGAGCCCGTCTCGACACAGCATCCTGGCATCAGGGCCGCAGGCCGCTTGGGCGCGCAGTAAAACCAGGCCTCGAGTGCCGAGTTACACACGCCTGCGTCTTTTTTTTTTTTTTTTTTTTGTAATGAAAAGGGTTTCGCAGAAGTTCCAAGCTCACGTTGTTTTTCTTATACTAATGATCATGATGCAAAAATGATGTTATGACTCTCAGGGGAGCGGGGTTTTTGCTGGCCTGCTTATTTATTCGCTCAGGTCCGTGCACCAGTTTTGAATAAAAATCTCGTGCTCCTAAGAATATATGAAGTAAAAAACCCCGCTCTCTGCAAACCAGAGTTTCTGCGTCCAAGGTTGAAACTGTGCTAGGAGATGACCCGTCTCTTTCAAGCATGTAGATGTGTGTCGCACCACACCTCTGGCTTCTCCCAAGATAAATACGAGAGCAGCCTTGGGAATGCTGAAGAGGCTGACAGTGGTTTTCCATTCAAAGCCCCCTTAAATTTGATTTATTATAATAAAGGCTCCGGGGGAAGCCCATTTGGGTGTTTCTAAGGATTAGCCTCACCGTGTCTGCTCTTTATCAAATGAAACCTCTTTATTAAATTGGTATAAGAATTTATGAATACGTATGGATGAGATTAAAAAAAAAAAAAAGCTCTTGGGATTGAAACTGCTGGTGAACGTGGCCGGGGTGAAGGATTTATGTCTTCCAATATACGGCGTTTGGCAAGCCGAGCACAGCCTTCTGGCCCCCTGCAGCCTGGGGAGGTGAAAACGCCACTCAGACCGACAGCGGCTCCTCTGGAGATGTCCTTCCATATCTCAGAGTCATATGTTTTCATTTTTGCTCTTGGTGATGACGTTTAGGCCCGGGTCGAAATGGGGGTAACAGGCCAGGAGCCCGGGCCACTCAGAGGAGGTTGCCCAGAGCCATCTTGCATTGCTTGGCTGGCAATTTTGATACAAGACATCCCCTCTGGAAAACCAAAAGAGTTACGAATCTCTCTCGTTGCACCAGTGGCCTGTCCTCGACGCGAGAGAAAGCTTATTCAACTCTGGTGCTTTCCTCACAGCCTGGTGGCTGGCGAGAGTAGAGAGAAGCGCAGTTTCAGTTCCAGACCGTCTGTGTGGGAGGAACCCTGACGGCCACACTCGTCCAGCCCTGTCCCCCAGCACTCCAAGCCTCTCCTCCCCCGCCCCCACCCAGGGGAGCTGGGATCAGGCGGAGGGTCCCTCGCTTTAAGAGCTGGGAAACCTGCCCCTTTTGAACGTTTCCATTTTAGGGTGTTGGGAGGTCTCCCAGTGCGCTCCGCGAGACCCCTGCAGCCCCTGGCGGGGAGCAGCGTGGTCCCTCGGGGTGGCGTCTCACCGTGCGCCCGTCCCTCATTCCCCATCCTCGCTCACCGTCCGCTTTTCCCGAGTTTGTTCTCATCAAAAAGGGGCGCCTCAGTGGTTGCCATCCGTCCATCGTTACTGCAGGCCATGGGTCAGGGCCACCATAGACGTTGAGGTCCTCGTGTCCTCGTAGGAGAGTGACCGAGGACTGCAGCACGGCTGGGACCCGCTGCGGCTGTGGGCGGGATGTGCCTTCCGTGCGGGTGAGCCACACGTCTCTCCGTGTGTGGAAGGAACGGCCGTGTTTCTCATCTGGGTTCATTTTCCCTCACCTAACCAGCATTCCTTGTGGAAGGGGAAACTGAGGCCCAGAGAGCTGGGCAGTTCAGGACCAGCGTGACTAGCTTAGCGTCTCGAAGTTAAGACCTGGTCCCACGCACCGCACGCAGCCCTTCCCGGCTCGGCGGCTTCTCTTGAACCACCACACACGCGTCACGGCAACACGACATCTGCCCTGCCGTCCCTGTCCGGTCTCGTCACGTGCTCCTAAAGAGGTGGTTTTACGTTCAAGTAGTGAATGTTTAGAATTCAGCGCAGAAAGAGACCTCTGTGCTTTCTGCCTTGCGGGTTGGTGCGAATTGAGTTTTTTTTTTTTTCCTGCTTTCTAACAACTGCCCTGATTATCTGTTTTGCTTCCATTTTCTGTTGCTTCTTGCCCTTTGCTTGCAAAACAAACAGGCAAGCCCGGTAAGTAAATGCTTTTCACCTAATTTGACACCTGCCCATTGCAACCTTTGTTTGTTTGTTTGTTTGTTTACTTTTCTCTTTTTGTTACTTTTGCTTTTGTGTATTGGCTGCATCCCCACACGGTTTAATGATGGTTTGCTTGGAAAAGCCAGAAAATCTTCACGATACCATTTTGTGGTTGAGTCTGGAGCATCCTGGGTTTGGGGCCGATTTCCTGATTTGAAGAACCTAACTGCATTTGTAATTTACAACAAGATTTGTGTGAGGCACTGTCGCCTTCTCGGCCTCCCGGGAGCGGGGAAACTCTGCTGGTACGAGGGTTGTGTGGGGAGGAATGGAAACCTGAGGCGGACCGAGTCTCAGAGCCAGGAAATCAGATGAACGCCGTTTGATGAATGACCCCTTTCCAAGCCAAGCGAAATGTGTACATGACCTCAAACCAGCCCGGAACGTGCATTGTACGACGTGCTGAGAACTGAGGAAGCAGCTAACACTCAGAGGGTGAAAGGCATCCGATCGCTGGCGAGACGTGGAAACGCCCCTCCCGTCAGGAGTCGGGATGTGGCGAGCAGGTTGCCGGCAGTTCTGTCCTTGCTGCACGTTACACTCCCCTTCATGGGTCCCTGCGACACGGCAGCTCGCCAGTTTGGGGGTGCTAGTGGTGCTGTTGATGACGGGTCAGCAAACTAGGTTCTCACTATGTGTTCAAGGCTTTTTATACATTTTCTTGTTCACTCTTCCCCAAAGGCCATGAGACAAGCACTGTGATCCCTCGTTCAGATGAGGAGGCTGGGGCTCAGGGGTTAGACACCCTGTCCCAGGCCACCCAGCTAGGAACAGCAGAGCAAGAACTTGAGCCCAGGCACTTGGACTCTGGCTCTGGGTCCTTCAGCTCTACCCTGCTGCGGGACCCTGAGAGGCAGGCTTGGAGGGACAGCGGGCAGTTTCAAGGCTGCAGTTCCCCGGGCACGGCCCCCTGGACCAGCTGCCTCAGCATCACTGGGGAACGTGTCATGGATGCAAATTCTTGGCCCCACCCAGACTTACTGAATTGGGGTGCAGCAGTCTGTGCTTGAACAAAGCCCTCTGGTTTGGATGCATGCTCCCATGGGAAGACCTTTTATTTTGCAGATGAGGCCTTAGGACCCCCAGAGTCAGAACCTGTGAGCGAGTTATGTCAGGGCCGGAGCTGACACCAGGGAGGGGCCCCTGTGCACCCTCTTCCCTCCACACGGCACACACAGAGGCACCCGGCTGTGGGGCACAGCAAGATGCCGACCTGGGGGAAGGCACCTAAAGCAGCCTCTCCCTGCTTTTGCGGGAGCCTCTTCCTTCTAGGTCTGTGACTCAAAAGCCCGAGCAGAGATGTCGCTCTGAGCACGGCTCTGGGTTCGGGTCTGGCTCTGCCGCTTCCTCAGTGAACAAGCGACTTAGCTTCTCTAACCCTGGCGCCCGCCATGAAATGCAGATCACAGACCTGCCTCGGGTTGTTTCCAGGCGCCCCTCGTGTTGAGCGTCCCATGAGCCAGCCACTGTCGTTCCCGGGGCAGAGCAGTGACAAAACTGACTCAGAACCCTGCCCTGGTGGGGCGTGCGTCCTGGGGGAGATGGGCCGCCAGCAGACATGTGTGCGTGCACACGTCTGATCTGAGGATAGGGAGTGGGGAGGGGGTGTCTCCCACGGATGCTCAGAGAAGGCACCTCTGGGGAGGTGACCTAGGGGCCGGGGGAAGCTCTGGGGCACACGCTCCCGGCAGAGGGCACAGCCGCGCTGAGCCCCGGGGCACGGGGGCCGTGACGGCGAGCACAGAGGGCAGAGGCGAAGCGTGCGGGTGTTTGGGGTTTTCCTCCCAGGCGCCTGGGGGGCTCTGGGCAGGAGTGAGGTGACCCAGTTTAGAGCTTCTGGGAACCGAGTCTGGCTGCGGGCGCAGGCGTGGGAGCATCGGATGAGAAGTCGGCACGGCGTCTCGCACGTGGACGAGCACGGCGTGCACAGAGCTGTGCTGTCGTGACTGTCGTCATTTCTAGACTCCACCCACCCTATGGCAGCCGCCCTCGGAGGCCTTTCGGGCAGCAGGCAGCCCCCGCCCCGGTGACCTGGGGCTGACAGAGGGCCAGGTGCACAGAGGCCTTTCCCTCGGAGCTCAGAGTAGGGACTTCTCTCTTCCGCATTCCCTGCTGTCACCAAACCCCCAGACACCATGATAAAAGGTCCGTCGCCCACCTGCAGAGGAATCAGGTCGGCATGCAGGCGATACAGCACCGTGCAGGCAAGGGGCCGTGTCCCACAGCTGGTCAGAGAAAGCCTCACCCATGAACGTGAGGGGTGTTCAAGGCGTTTGGGCCGAGTGTTAGCACGCGATGGCCCAGAGGTGGGTTGAGGACAGAGCAGTCCCTGGCACCAGGACCAGCCACCCTGAACGGGGCCAGAATTGAGTCCTTTTGTACATAACGAGAAACTCACCTGGAGAGAAATAGCTCCACTTTTCAGAATTAAGACACCTGCTCTATCAGAGAAAATACCCCTTTCCGTGCGGAGCAGAGTTTTGGGGGTAATGATGACGCGGACTTCAGGTTAATGGGGTGTTTTAACGATGAAGAAACCATTTTCTTTTCCAGTGGCCATCCCTTTTCCAGGAAGGCCAGCCCTCACAGGCCAGGCTACAGGACCTTTTAACCTTGCCCAACACAAAACTCAGTAGCGATGTTTTCTTTTTTACCTGTAGATCTCTCTGTTTGCAGTCAACAACCAGATGGTCTCTCTGGGGTCCGCAGTGTAGACTTTTACGGGGCTGCACTCATCAGACGAAAGAATAGTAGCTGTCGCCCATCCCACCTGCTACTGCACAGGCCTGGGTTTGAGATTCAGGGGCCGTGGAGTCTGTTGCTTTAGCGGCAGAGTCCGGGTGGGCTTTGGGCGAAGGTCTCCCGAGTCTGAGATGCCCATCGGTTAGACTGAGGCCTTGCTGACCCTGAGACCAGGCTCAGGTTCCGTGGGCTCCATGGCTTTGTTTCTGTCTCTTCTGCCAGAGGATGAGCAGAGAGAGAAGTCGGTCTCGCACCAAACGGTCCAGCAGCTGGTCCTGGAGAAGGAGCAAGCCCTAGCGGACCTGAACTCCGTGGAGAAGTCTCTGGCTGACCTCTTCAGGAGATACGAGAAGATGAAGGAGGTTCTGGAGGGCTTCCGCAAGGTCTGTCTGTGCTCGGGATGGGTGGGGCGGGAGAAGGCGGATCAGGTGGGGAGAGGTGGTGGGATTTCCGGAAGGCCGTCCTTGCAGGCCGGGGAGTCAGACTTGGTCTTCTGAGGTCACACCCTCACCATAGAGTTCTTGGGTCCCAGCACTTGTCGGCGTTTCTTCTATGGGCGCGACCCCTGTCCTCTGTCATGTCAGAATGAAGAGGTGCTGAAGAAGTGTGCGCAGGAGTACCTGTCCCGGGTGAAGAAGGAGGAGCAGAGGTACCAGGCCCTGAAGGTGCACGCGGAGGAGAAGCTGGACAGGTAACGCGGCCGGGGCCGCTCCCACGGCAGGCGGGGCCTCCGGCAGCACCCCCGGCATTGGGTCGGTTTTTCAGGACAATTCAGTACAGTCGGTGATGCGTGCACGCTCCGTGATCACGCACGTCGGTAAGCGAAGGGTGCACATTGTAATTTCTAGGGCGCCCACTCAAAGCACCTCGGCATTTTGACAGTGAGGGTTCGGAATAGGGGCTCTTGTGGGCCCCTGTGCTGGGCCTTTGTTGGTGGGAGCTGGAGCCTGACAGTTCCCCCGGCACAGAGCCGGGAGGGAGAAGATGGGGGGCATCCGCAGAGGAGGAGGATCATTTCCAAACTTCACCTCACCCCCATTCCCGCAGGGCCAACGCCGAGATCGCCCAGGTCCGGGGCAAGGCCCAGCAGGAGCAGGCTGCCTACCAGGCCAGCCTGCGGAAGGAGCAGCTGCGCGTGGACGCTCTGGAAAGGACGCTGGAGCAGAAGGTAAGAGGCCCAGGCGGTGGCTTCCAGACAGGCAGGCAGGCAGGGCTGGCCGGACGCTCAGATGACCTGAGGCCGGGCTCCGCAGAGGCCCTCCCGGGACGAGTCTTTGCTTCGTGAGCATAGCCCTGCCCTCCCTCTGAAGAGCAAGCTTAATGCCCGCCCCGAGACCGGCCTCCTTTCTGCCTTTCCCAGCTGCTCACTGGGTGTTTGTTGCCCTTTTCCTCCTCAGCATTCGTTTATTGGTCCCGTGCGTGTTAAGCCCCTGCCGTGGGCCCGGCGCGGTACGTTCGCGCCAGTGTTTAGCACGCGTGCTGGTGAGAGGGTAGGCGCAGAGGTGACTGGCTGGTGCGGAGGACGAGCTGTGTGCTCGTCTGTCCACGGGTGGGCGGAGGCTCCTGCTGCAGTCCCTCGGCGCGTTCCCAGGTTTTTTGATTTCCGTCGGGTGCTCGGTCAGCTGTATGCAGTGTCTCCGTGGGCGTCCACGCGAGAAGCCCCTTGTGTGTAGGAGCCCGTCTGAGTCTGCGTGGGGTGCGTGCGGGCCAGGCAGGCCCCTCCCTGGGTGTGGTTTCAAGACCTGCAACCCAATACTGCTTGACTTACTGAGCCTTAGGGTTCCCCAGGATAGCCATCAGAGAGCCCAGTGGCCCGGGCTAGCAGCACGTCTCATGCACCGGGGCCTCGATGGGCCGTTGTGGGGGGTCCTTTGCAGGCAGGTGGCATCAGGCGTCTGGCACGTCTCCCAGATGGCCTCAGATTGGGCCCCCTCCTGTGCCCACACCCAGCCGGGTTCCAGTGGGGCTGGCTAGGGTCCCAAGGACAGCTGGGCCAAGCAGTGCTGATCCCTGCAGTGGCAGATCCGGCCTCTCTTCACCCGTGCAGTGTCAGGAAAGACCTCTGGGACAGGAGCCTCGGGCCCTTGCCCCCACCCTGCCGCCCGTCATGGCCCAGGGCAGGCCTCGCGCTTCGCTCGGTGTCGGGGTTTGTAACGTTGGGAGACTAAACCAGATGCTAGACGATCCGCTCTCGCACTGAGGATTATGCGGCTCTAGTAACGGAGTGAATTTCCCTGAGGTTCGGGGCTACGCGCTCGCTCAGCCTCCAGCTGCCTCTGCCCCACAGTCCGCCGGGTCCTGCTTACCCAGGCTGCTCACGCCACCAGGTCATTTCACAGCCTTTCCCTTTTCCTCTTGGGGTGGGAAAGACAAATGGCCACCGAGAGGTTTAGTAGTAGAGACCTGTATTTTCACAGAAGAAGGAGCCTGGACCGTGCTGTGTGTGTTTAGCCACCTGCCTTCCGGGCTCCGACTGTGGCTCTGTTAGTGACCACAGGGGCGAGCAGGGCGCTCAGAGCCATCAAACGCCCGCACATGCTCGCGCACTCAGTCCTCCCCGAGCATCGCTGTGGTCTTAGTGTCGAGTGGGTGTTTCTTTTTATCCTTCGAATGCTGACAATCCACACATGGCACATTCGGTGACTCTTGAAAAGTGGAATATATTCCTTTAAATGAAAGACCACATTCCCCGGTTATTTGGGGTGTTAAGGGAGCCGTAGAGTAAATGTTTCTAGGGAGACATGTAACAGTTTGGTTGTCTGAGATTCCTCCCTCCCGCTCCCATCAGGATTTGATGGCGTTTACGCTGCATCAGTTTGATGCGGTCTAGGTAAGCAGAGGGTAAAACGTGAACCAGGAGAGGTGTTTTCAAGGCACCTGGACTGCTCAGACTGAGCAGCTGCAAAATGAAGGTGACGCTAAGTGTTTCGGCAAACTAAAAGACAAGGAAGAAATTGGGTCGCACGGTGCTGGATAACGGAAAAGATTCAAACGTATGGGGAAATGTAATTTTGTCCTAAAAGAAAACTCGAGAGGAATGACACTTCTTCCCTACAGCGATAGAGAGGGGGCAGTCTCTATTTTTAAAAGATTCAGAGGTGTTGATTTCCCCAGGCTGTTCTTTAGGAAGGTGTTGGGCGCTTCGCCCAGTCAGCACTTCCTAAGGGGTTTTGCCCAGTGAGCTGAGCTCCATCATGGGGCAGTGCGCTAGGCGGTGGGGCTGAGCATGGAGAACAGGAGCCGGCAGCTAATGGGTCTGCTAGGGCCTCTCAGCAGCCATCAGTCACTGGACGTTGGGTTGATGAGTAGAACAGCTGAGCTGTGTGGGAGCCAGGCCGGCCTGGGTTTGCGTTCCCTGCTCACCACATCTGACCAGCGCGAGGCTTAACTCCTCCGAGCCTCCCAGTCTTCTCACTGAGCCGTGGTGACGTCCAGGGCTTCCATGGAGGGACTATCGTGAGAACGGAGCGAGACCACAGTGCCCGGGGTGGGCTGAGCATGGTGGAAAGCACTCCCGGCGGCAGCTGCGATATCACCGTTAGCAGCCCGGCAGGAGAGGCGGGGACAGCAGCGTCAGGATTAGGGGTCTGCGCCGCGTTCCTGCAGAGCCCCCACCTTCCAGCGGGCCTGTCAGCACCTCTGAGAGCAGAGCCTCTCAAAGCCGTGAACTCGCCACAGGAGGCAGGCTGAGGCGGTGTTCCAGGCGGGGCTCTCTGCTGGCGGGGGCTGGGGGATGCAGGACTCCAGCGAGCCCTGAATTTCCTCTCCACTGAGGAGCCGGGATTCTTCCCAGGCCCTGGCACAGTGGTGAGTGGCAGCAGGAGCCCAACCCAGAAACAGGACATGTGGCTCCAGGCTGGAACCTGTCCCAGACGGTTCTGAGTTTCTGAGGAGGGGCCTCAGTACAGCCTCAGGGGACAGGCTTGAGGTGACGATCCAGATTCACCTTCCGTGGGGACTTGGAGGGAAAGCTGGCTGCAAAACGTCCCCAGGACCCCCAAAAGATCTAGCCCCCGGAGAGAGGGCCATTCGGGGTGGGCGTTTGAGCCGGCTCAGCGTCAGGTCAGCATCTAGCCCATCGGAGAGCAAAGCCCCACGGCCGAGATGGAGGCATCGACCCACTGGATCCCTGTTCCTAGAGGGGGGACAGGGTCGTCGGAGCATCGGAGTGGGGCGCACGTGTGGCTCCCCTAGATGGGGCTTCAGAGGACAGGCGAGGCGTGACGTGGGGCGCACCTGAAGCCATCGCTGCCTGTCCCCTGCCCTCCCCACGACCCCTCGTGTCAGGGCGCTGCCTCATCAGGCATCCTCCGAGTAATGCCAGCGATCCCTGTTCGGGTAGAATGGCTTAACCCCTCCTGGTGGCATATCTCAAAAAAGCCCCCGAAGGGCTCACACCAGCCCAGCCCTCAGTGTCCACATCCTTCAGGGGCCAGTCAAAGGAAGAGAACCAATACTCGTTAGGCCTTTATCGTGTGCTGGTCCCTGTGGAGCTTTACGTTAACTCAGACAGGTGTGATCACCCGCATTGTCGGGGTAAGGCAACCGGGGCTCAGAGAGGTGGTGTAACTTGCCCCACATCACACAGCTAGAGCGGGGATGTGTATAGATTGTTCGGCTCCAAGCCATTTCTCAGGGGAACCAAGAGGTCCGGAGACCCCCGGGCCCCTAAAAATCCAATGGCCATTCCGATTGACTTGACTTCAGACAACCAAGAGATTTCGGCAACCTCTCTCTCTCTCTTTTTTTTTTTTTGTCTTCACTTGCAGAATAAAGAGATAGAAGAACTCACCAAGATTTGTGACGAGCTGATTGCCAAAATGGGGAAAAGCTAACTCTGAACCAAACGTTTGGACTTGGCCGCTGTGTGCAATATGAGCGTCAGCACACCGCTGCCCTTCCGGTTCTGCGGACAGGTCCCGTTGTCACGTTTTTGTGTGCACTGCTGTATTTCCTTTCTAAATAACGTTGATTTGATTGTATGCAGTACTAAGGAGACTATCAGGATTTCTTGCTATTGGTTTGCATTTTTCCCAGTTATCATTCATAGCAAGTTGACCTCAGAGTTCCTGCATCAGGGAGATTGTCTGATTCTCTAATAAAAGACAAATCGCTGACCTTGGCCTTGCCCTTTGTACATGAGTTCCCAGGGTGAGCGGCTTTTGGGTTTAATATGACCATGTACAGCTTACACAGGGACTCTTGCCTTAAGGAGTGTAAACTTGATCTGCATTTGCTGATTTGTTTAAAAAAAAAAAAAAGAAAGAAAGAAAATGCATGTTTCAAATAAAATTCTCTATTGTAAATAAATTTTTTTTCTTTGGATCTTGGCAATATGTGTGGTTGTGATTTATTTTCTAGGAAGGGTTGAGTCTTTTCTTGCCTTTGTTAAATCCTATCAGATTTGGCTTTTCTCTCTTCTCTGTCTGGGCTCACTCCTCGGTGCACAGATCTAAACATTTCCTTCGTCATCGTGGTTGTGTTTGTAAGTGGAAACTAATGGGAAATATTGACTTACTACTTAAATAATTAAGTGAATGTATTGAATTAGCTTGGATTTTGTTTTTAAGAAGTCTGTTTGACTTTTAGGGGGCAAAATCTAGTTTCCTTTATTGGCTCAGGGAAGTAGCAGGCTGTCATTCTTCCTTCCTGTTCCCTCACCGTGTGCAGAGCAACCCTGCAATATCCATTTCCCTCTAAAGGAACAGGAAAGGACGATCAATTACCGGTGGGAGACAGGTTGTTAAGCCACTTGTGAGATTAAACTAGGTATGTGTGCCTGTCGTTAGTTAGATTCCTTGATTGCCCCTGATGCTCAGGGACCCCCAGCTGCAGGGTGGGCATATGGGGAGGGGGAGGGGCTGAGAAGGTGTCTTTGCTTCTCAGGACTGCCATACCAAATCACTACAAACTTACCAGCATCAAGCAACATAAATTTACCCTCTCATGCTTCTGGAGGCCTGAAGTCCAAGATCGACGTGTCGGTGGGGTCCATTCCCTCTGGAGGCTCTGAGGGAGCCCGTGCCAACGTCCCTCCCAGCTGCTGGTGGTGGCCGGGTTCCTCGGCCTGTGGCCGCGTCACTCCAGTCTCTGCCTCTGTCTTCAGGTGGCTTTCTCCTCTCTGTGTCTCCGACCTCTCTCCTTTCTCATTAGGACACCAGTCACCCCGAATCCAGGACGATCTCATCTTAAGATCCTCAGTTACATCTGCAAAGACCCTCTTTCCAAATCAGGTCACGTTCGTAGGTAGCGGAAGTTAGGATGTGGATGTATCTTTTGGGGGACCATGTGTGGTGTGCGGTATGAGCTTAAAAAGCAGACTGAGACTTTGGGGAGCCAGGGACAGTGGCTATGGGCTGCTGCCCTCGTGTGGGCCACCCCCAGCCCCAAGCAGGGCAGGCCTAGGCAGCCCCTGCTGTGTGTGGAGGGGAGGGGAAGGTAAGAGGGTCTCTTCTGTAACTTACAAGGCGGGTGAAGCTTGGCAGTGCCAGGCAGCACAAGGAGAGAAAGACAGTTGTCCACCTGTACCCTTGGGCTCCATCAGGCAGAGCTGCCTCTCCAGAAGAGGCACTCAGCCTCTAGTGCCACTGTCACCTCACGGCCAGCACTCTAAGCCGGGACAGGGCTGCCTTGTCCCAGTGCCCAGCAACATCTGCTCAGTGCGGCCTCCTGTTACACCTCAGGGACCATCCAGGTGCTCCACCCCTCATCCAGGCGTCTCACCCCATCCCCGTCTCTCAACAGCCCAGCTCCTGTCTCCCGGAAGCTTATTATCAC
Organism: Eonycteris spelaea; assembly: GCA_003508835.1. Classification (NCBI taxonomy): domain Eukaryota; kingdom Metazoa; phylum Chordata; class Mammalia; order Chiroptera; family Pteropodidae; genus Eonycteris; species Eonycteris spelaea. The sequence goes on along the minus strand of PUFA01000004.1, from coordinate 4,978,959 downwards.
TCAAGTGCTGATCTAAAATGTAGGTAAGAAGAAAAACCCACCCATAATCCTCAAACCAAGAGACGATAACTGTCAATGCGTTTGTTTCTTTTTCTATACTTTTCTGTTTGATGTCTTGTTCAGGGTGGAAAATTTTCAAATGGCCAACTTCTGCTAATGTTAACCAGGGCGTAGTTCTAGGAGATATCCTGTGCAAAGATATGCTAATGGCCACCTCTGCTTCTGTAAACCTGCTTGCTTGTTTGAAGTGGTTTTAGGCTTTATACGCTACCTCCCCTGGAAGCCCGGGACTGATCTCTAACCCTGTGTGGTAGAGTCAGTCGCTGGCCGGCTCATTGAGGCTCACAATTCATCTCAATTGGCTCCATGGGTCTTAGCTTTGAGTGAACCACAACAGTCTGAAATTTTTCTTTATACAAGTGGAATTATTTGGCGTTGTGTGGTTCCACACTAGTTACGGCTGTCTGTGTGCTATGTTGTAAGCTTTTTTTTAGCCCAATACTCTAATGTGGCCATTGTGTTATGATGAACATTTATATTGACAGATATAGCTCTCTGCCATCGTTTTGAATGGTTGCATGTGTTCTGGGGTACCACATGTATTTGACCACTGGCCTGCCAGCGGACATTTATATCACGTCCAGTGTTTTGCTACCATTATTCATGAGTGAGGAAATGAGTAGCCTTGTGCATGCACGTTTATGAACATGAGTCTCTCCATAGGCTAAATTCCTAAAGTGGGTAACCCAGGTGAACGGTGTCACTGTATTGACTCCAGCCAAAGGCCACCAGGAGCACACCTGTGATTGAACAAGGTGCGTTTATTGCTCATTGCAGTGATGGGTGATGCCACTAGGGGGAGCCGGAGGTGTGTCTGTAGGGGGGTTCTGAAGAGGCTTGTATGAGATTCCGGCTTGGGTCAGATACTCTGGGGAGGGCTTAAGGAAGCAGTACGAAGCTCTGCTCTGTACCGGATGCCGTCGGCATGGAGACAGTCCTCAGGTTGCGTATCTCAGTAAATCCCACCTGGAAGGAGAAGGCTAGACAAAGGTAAAGCTGTACGTGTTTGTATGTGTGTGTGTGTGTGTGTGTGTGTGTGTGTGTGTGTGTGTGTGTGTGTGTGACATCTATTTAATCTATTATTTATCTATCTAATCCCACACACACACACACACACGTACCCTTTGGGGCATAGGAACTGGTCCCTCAGCTTCAGTCACTGTCTGCTGCCTCTCAGCCCAGCCTAGCTTGGGACATGCTGGCCCCAAGCCTGGCCTCAGTCCCCCCGCATGCCTGGCCACCTCGCTACATCTGCCCGCGGGGCCACTGTGCAGCGTGTCCGGCCTCCAAGTCCCCTGTGGGTCGGGGTCAGCCACTTTTTCTCCTCCGTTCACTTTGTATAATGCCACATACGCTCATAAACGTCCACCCTTGCGATGGCTGCTAAGGACCAGTCTAGTTGCTTTGCTGAGTGGGCAGAGCACAGAACGCCAGCCCCTGACCGGTCACCCAGAGCTCCCCTGGCAGCGGCGCCATAACCTTCGAGATTCTCAGCGTCTCTCAGGAACTTGGGTTTGCCAGGTCCACAGAAATCGTGAACTTCTAACTTTTTTTTTTTTCCAGCTCAGCCTTTCCTTGGGGCTCTCAAGGTAAAGGTGGTTTTATCTCCACACCAAGATTGCTTCAGGAAGACAGGAGGGGAGGCGGGGAGGGAGACAGAAGAGAGGGTAGTAGTCACTGATGGACGTGGGGGACACATGGGAGCACCTAGGGAGGTTTCTTTGTTTTTGAGTTCGGGCTCAGCGCCTCAGGCGTAAGATCCGAAGGGCCTGAGGCCACCTCTCCATTCCACAGGCTCCTGACTCAGGGGAGCAATCAAGGCTTTGCATGGGGCAGGTGAAGGCGGTGACAGGACCAGAGTGAGGATAAATTTATGTTGCTTGACGCTGCCCGGCTTTGGGCCCACGTCCCTTGCATTTAATCCTTGGCCCTGGTAGATACTGAGGTTGCTTAGCGAAGCCCATCTGCTTTCCAGTACATTCCACTTGGAAGACTGAGCCGGGCGTGCCAGGTGCTCCGAGGGGGCGGGGTGGAGGTGCTCGTGCACCCAGGCTTGCCGGCAGGAGAAGGGTGTCTACATTCAAGCGCCCGCTGGGGCTCCCTCGGGCTTGGCGCGCTAGCTTGCAATCTGGTAGTGGGAGCTATTTTTCTTCCATTTTACAAGAAGGAAACGGAAGCTCAGACAAGTTAGAAACCTGCAGACTTGCCCGAGGTACTCAGCCAGGCGATGAGGCAGCCAGCGTTGGGGCCCAGGTCTTCAGCGCCTGCGAGGTGCCTTGCATTCCCCAGGCCGACAGCTGCCTCTGCACGGAAGTCCAAGCAGCAGGTGGTGGGGAGGGAGGGCATCGGCGGGCAGGAAGGTGTCATAGCGCCTGCTGTCCCTACCTCCATTCCTGAGCTGGTCTGACTGGGGCCCTGCCTTGCGTCTGGCCGGCACCCCGGTTGTTTCTGTGGACGAGAAAAGCCTGCTCTTTGGTGCTTGGGAGCGGCAGGGTGTCGGGAGCCACACAAAGACAAAAAGATGGCCACGGTTCATGAGGTTCCTGCTTCACTTCCTGGAGATTAGCTGCAAGCCCGCGCGCGCCAACAATGAAGCCCGCGCGCGCCAAAAGATACTCTTCTCTCCCCCTCCTTCCCCATTATCATATACCAATCAGAATGTAACTCACTGCGCACCCCTGCTACGCAGCCAATCCCCTGCCTACAAGTATCCTATAGCCCACTCCGCCCCTGAACACCGGTGTATATCTACCCCCGTCTTACAATAAAATTTGAAGGCTTGATCAGAGTATTGTCTTGCCTTCGCTCTTCTCTCGCCCCCATTTTCTTTCAGGTCGGATCCTCCTCGTCCCCACAAATAACTAGGTCCCGCGGGTCGGGACAAGTGGCGCCCAACGTGGGGCTCGAGGCTCGGATCCTTCGCAGGCGGACCCCCGAGTAAGATATCGTCTGGCCAGACCCCTTTTTTGATGATGCAATAGGAGACGCCTTTCGCCGCTCACGGGAGGTCGTCGTCCCTGGTGAGTACCGGCCGCCTTACAAGAAAATGGGAACTAGATTAAGTAAAGAAGCGGTCTTCATAAGAGACCTAAAAAGTTCACTTAGGGAGAGAGGAGTTCGAGTTAAAAAGAAAGACTTGGTAAAGTTTTTTATTTTTGTTGATGAAGTCTGTCCGTGGTTTATTGTTAATGGCCCCTTACTACTACAAAATTAAATGCAGCCATAGAGTTAGTGCAGGAACAGCTGGCTGCTGGACATATTGAACCTTCTACATCCCCTTGGAACACTCCAATCTTTGTAATCCAAAAGAAATCAGGCAAATGGCGGCTCTTACAAGACCTCAGGGCGGTCAATAAGACTATGGTCCCTATGGGCGCATTACAACCTGGAATTCCCTCTCCAATAGCCATCCCTAAAGGGTATGTCAAATTAGTTATTGATCTAAAAGATTGCTTTTTCTCCATACCTTTACATCCTGATGATTGCAAACGTTTTGCCTTTAGTTTACCCATTACCAATTGTGTAGGGCCTTCTCCTCGGTTTCAATGGAGAGTCCTCCCACAAGGAATGGCCAACAGCCCTACTCTTTGCCAAAAATTTGTAGCCCAGACTATAGACCCCTTTAGGTTGCTCTTCCCCACTTTGTATATTATCCATTATATGGATGATATTCTTCTTGCCGGTCCTGACCAGCAACAGCTCTATGCGGCCAGTCAGCAACTAGTCACTGCCCTCCGAGATCGAGGACTACACATTTCCCCAGAAAAAGTCCAGGTCCACCCCCCTCAACTATTTTTAGGCTTTGAATTATTTTCTAATAAAATCCTCACTCAAAAAATTCAGCTAAAGAGAAGCTCCTTAAACACTCTTAATGATTTTCAGCGTCTGCTAGGAGACATCAATTGGCTTAGACCTTATTTAAAACTGACCACCGGAGAGTTAAAGCCCTTGTTTGATGTCCTACGCGGAGATCCTGATCCCTCCTCCCCCGCTCGCTTTCACCAGAAGCACAAAGGGCGTTAACCATTGTAGAGCGGGCTATTTCTGAACAGACCATTAGCTACTTCTCTCCACATTTAAGTTTGTGGCTGCTCATTTTTCCCACTCCCTTCTCCCCTACAGGAGTCCTTTGGCAAAACCATCCACTATTTTGGGTTCATTTGCCAGCCTCCCCCCTAGAGTCTTAGCTACCTATCCTCAATTAGTTGCTGCCCTCTTACGTTTAGGCCGAGAGGCAGCCCTCAAGTTGTTCGGGAGAGACCCTGAAGTTATAACCCTCCCATACAACACGTCTCAGTTACAATGGCTTATTCAACATGATGATGATTGGGCAATCAGCTGCACCTCCTTCCAGGGGACAATAGACAATCATTACCCTGCGGACAGATTAGTCCAGTTCCTTCAAAAGACCCCGGTTGTCTTTCCCAAAAGGACTAAAACCACACCAATTGCTGGGGCCGTAATGGTGTTCTCTGATGGGTCCTCCTCCGGTATAGCCGCTTCAGCATTAATGGGCAGATTACTCGAATACAGACAGACCTCTCCTCTGCACAGCTTGTTGAATTAACTGCAATAATCAAGGTTTTTGAGCTTTTAATAGATGCCCCCTTTAACCTTTACACTGATAGTGCCTATGTAGCCACCTCTGTTCCCCTATTAGAGACAGTGCCTTACATACGTCCCTCTACAAATGCTTCCCCCCTATTCGCAAAATTACAAAAACTAATTCTAAACCGCGGTGCCCCTTTTTTCATCGGGCACATACGCGCTCACTCTGGCCTTCCGGGGCCGCTTGCCAAAGGCAATGACAGGGTTGATCTGGCAACTCAATTAGTAGCCTCTGTCACGTCAGACTCACCCTTGGTTGCAGCCCAACGGGCTCATGAACTACATCATCTCAATGCTCACACTCTTAGACTCAAATTTTCAATCACCCGAGAACAGGCCCGCCAAATAGTTCGGCAATGTCAAGGATGCCTAACTCTCCTCCCAGAGCCTCATACCGGAATCAACCCCCGGGGGTTAGTCCCAGGAGAGATATGGCAAATGGATGTCACTCATTACCCTCCCTTTGGTAAATTAAAATATATTCATGTGTCTATTGACACCTGCAGTGGTTTTCTATGTGCATCCTTGCAAACGGGAGAGGCAACTAAAAACGTTATTACCCATGTTCTCTCATGCCTGGCATATCTGCCACAACCTAAAGTTTTAAAAACTGACAATGGCCCTGGATACGCCAGCTCTAGCTTTAAACAGTTCTGTGCACAGTTAGGTATTAAGCACATAACGGGAATTCCTTATAATCCCCAAGGCCAAGGTATTGTTGAAAGAGCCCACTTAACTCTTAAAAACATGTTATTCAAACTTCAGTCGGGGGGAGAAGCACTCTACCCGAAAACAGGTAATGCAAAGACACTCCTAAATCATGCACTATTTGTTCTCAATTTTCTTACCCATGACTCCGCGGGTAAAACCGCTGCTGATCGCCTTTGGCATCCCTCCACGGCAGATAACTATGCACAGGCTATGTGGAAAGATCCGATGACCAACACATGGCACGGGCCTGACCCTGTACTCATATGGGGGAAAGGACATGCTTGTATATATGATGCTAAGGTACAAAATGCCCGATGGCTCCCAGATAGACTCATTAAACCCCTAGACACAAATAAAAGCAAAAACAATAATAATTCCAATCCAGGGCATATTAACCCCTGAGAAGCCTTCCCTTTTTGTTTATTTTCAGGAGGCAAAAATGAAGACATGCACGCTACTGATCCTCGTCATGGCCCTTCGCCCCGTTTGGACCCATCAAATTCTCAATTTCACCTGGACAATCATCAATGAAGCCGGAGATGTCGCCTTTTCCATCTCCTCTCTGACAGTCACTACCCCCTGGCTCACACTTACTCCAGACTTATGTCGCTTGGCTGCAGGGGCGTCCCCCGGCTGGGGATTACCAGATAAGTATCTTCCCCTCCCCGAGGCACCCCAGGCACCGGAGCCTAGAGACCAGTTCCATAGTCCTGCAGGTTGCAACACAGCTCGTAGGAGAACCTTTCTCAGAGAATCTGACTTCTATGTTTGCCCAGGGGGGCATAGAGATAGGGCTCTCAATTATCGATGCGGCTACAGGGAGTCCTTTTTCTGCGCCTCTTGGGGCTGTGAGACCACAGGCGACGCCTCCTGGCAACCCAGCTCCACTTGGGACTATATTTCTGTAAAAAAGGGATGGCACAATTCTAAACGTAATGACACCCCTACCCCTGAGTGTCAAAATAGCCAAAATACAAAAGGATGGTGCGCACCGCTCTCCATTGCCTTTACTGACAAGGGAAAAAGGGCCCCTATTGATGGATGGCTCAGGGGACATGAATGGGGGCTAAGGCTTTATATTTCAGGAACTGACCCTGGGCTCACTTTTAAAATCAAATTACTTCGATCCATTCCAAACGCCAACAAGCACGTTATCCTTGGCCCTATTGCCCCTAAGACAAAAGACCCAAAACCTTCTAACCCTTCCCCCCTGTCTGCTAGTACTGTTTTCCAGGCTTTGCTCCCCCCGGTTTTACCCTCTACAGGCGAAATCCTTAAAGGCCTGGCTAATGTGACTGCAGAATCCCTTAACTCCACTGGATATAGCGAGTGCTGGTTATGTTTCTCCCCCGTTCCCCCGTTTTACGAAGGGATAGCAGTTTTAGTCAATACCTCAGCAGACCTCATACTTACCAATGACTCCAGCAAGACTCGCTGGTCAGATCCCTTCCGTTTTTCAGAGACCTCTCCGGGTCTCACGTTGGCTCAGCTTTCGGGAATAGGCCTCTGTATACATAGCCCCCTCTTGCGTCTACCCCCTCAGCTAGTACCCATTTGTAACAGCTCCTTCTCACCCCCGCTGTCCTATGAATATCTTGTCGCACCCAACGGTACTTATTTTGCTTGCTCCTTTGGCATAACGCCCTCCGTTAACCCGCGCTTACTAATATCTAACAATGAATATTGTGTTTTAGTCATGCTCATGCCCAAAATTTCCATACATCCCACCGAAGACCTCCTTCCATATTACTCGGGCTCTGCTCGTACTAAGCGTGAGCCGGTAACCGCCATTACCTTATCTGTATTATTAGGATTGGGAGCAGCTGGGGCCGGAACAGGCATTGCCTCCATAATTACTTCTAAACAACAATATTATGCTCTTAGTCAGGCTATTGATAAAGACATACAAAATCTGCAAGAGGGTTTAGACAGCCTGAAGGAATCTGTTGTCTCTCTCTCAGAGGTAGTGCTCCAAAATCGCCGAGGGTTAGACCTCCTCTTCTTGAAAGAAGGAGGCCTCTGCGCTGCTCTTAAAGAAGAATGTTGCTTTTATAAAGACAAAACAGGATTAGTACAAGATAGCATCGATAAAGTTAAGAAAAACCTAGAGGCCAGGCAAAAACAAAGAGAAAAAGATGAGGCCTGGTACAAAAACTGGACCTCTGCCACCCCTTGGCTAACTACTCTGATCCCCACCATCCTTGGACCCTTGGCAGGATTCTTCCTTTTAGTGTCTCTTGGCCCCTGGGCCTTAAGAAAACTGACAGTTTTTATTCGAGAGCAGGTTGACCAGCTCGTCAAGCCAGCGGTTGCTGTTCATTATCACAGACTTACAGCCTGTGATGAAGAGTCTTGCATCGAGCCAACCAATGCTCCAGGTCTCCGGTTCTCAACTTTACAGGCGCCTCGACCGTGGTACCATCGATTTTGGCGCCGTACTTAATATGGCTCATATGCTGGTCCGCCAGAACCAGGCATACCCCTAAGTATATGAGGGTATGGGCATCGAGATGAGTGTGAGACCAGGTACCGCAAGGGAGGGGTCTCTCTACAAAGAGCCTTTCTGGTCCTCCCTGAGAATATGCCTGGTTTGCACAGAGGTTGGTATCCATGACTATATAAGGCCATTACTTTTCAAAAATCATTTTCGCTCTGCCTCTCCTCCCCAAAAGATACCAAGAGCGTCTGCAGGATATCCAATCCTGCGGGAGGAACCAGGCCTCTATTCCCTCACTCGATTAAGGCCCACCTTTCTAAAATAAATAGAAAGGGAGGAGATGTCGGGAGCCACACAAAGAAAAAAGATGGCCACGGTTCATGAGGTTCCTGCTTCACTTCCTGGAGATTAGCTGCAAGCCGCGCGCGCCAACAATGAAGCCCGCGCGCCAAAAGATACTCTTCTCTCCCCTCCTTCCCCATTATCATATACCAATCAGAATGTAGCTGCCACCCCTGCTACGCGGCCAATCCCCTGCCTACATGTATCCTATAGCCCACTCCGCCCCTGAACACCGTGTATATATACCCCGTCTCACAATAAAATTTGAAGGCTTGATCAGAGTATTGTCTTGCCTTCGCTCTTCTCTCGCCCCCATTTTCTTTCAGGTCGGATCCTCCTCGTCCCCACAAATAACTAGGTCCGCGGGTCGGGACAGCAGGGGCTCGCCCAGGTGAGCGTTGTTAGGCCACTGTGCGTGTGTGGCTTTGCTCGTAGTCAGCGGTCCCATGGCGCCGCCCCAGGCTGGTGGCGCCCAGCCAGGCTTTTGAGTTCCCTGGTCCGGAACAGCAATGGCAGAATCTGGAGAAGTCACAGTTCTGGTTTACAGGTTTCTTAGGGCCTGGGAAACGCAACTTGGAGATCAAAAGGGATCGGGCCAGGCAAAACCCAGACTCTTCGGCCCCTAGGAGCCCTGGGAGATCGGCCCCTGAACCCCTTCCGGCCTCCCTTCCCCCCACATCCCACCCCGGGGAGCCGACTGCATGGTCATCTCTTCAGTAGGCCCTGACCTCTCCAGTCCCGTCTGGCACAGGCTGTGCCCTCTACCTGGGACACGCTCCCTGCCACCCCATCACCCCATCTCAGCTCACCTTCTCTTCCCTTAGCGCTCATCCTTGCTTTACTTCCTCCAGGGGACCCTCCTGGGACCTCCACGCCTGGGCATTGTTTCAAAATGTAGGTTTTATTATTACTCAGATAGGGCAAGGCTAACAGATTTGGAGACAGTTGCCACTGAAAAGATATTTTGTTACAGTTTCTAAGAGGAGGAGCCACCCAGGGCCACACGGGGAAGCACCAGTGATGAGCAGAAGCCTCTTTGGGGGTTTCTGCAGGAAGGAGCAGGTGAGGCAGGGTAAGCAGGCTTAGGGTTGGCTAGACGAGATCATTGCAGCAGGCTCTGGGGCATAGGGGCTGACTGTAGTTTGGTACCTGGCCCTGGGGTGATTCAGGTAGGGGGACAGAGGGATAGTGGCCCCGAGGGAGAGAGCCCCATAAAAGAGGAGGTTGGGATGTGGACCCCAGATTGGTTGGTATGTAGATGGAAGGCTCACCTGTATGCGACTCCTTTACTATCTCTACGAACTGGCCAGTGCTGAGGGATGTGTCCCTCCAGAGTCCTCAAGGCCCCACGGCATCAAAGCATCAGAAGAACAAGATACTTAATACACTCAGTTGTTCCTCCCACAAGTTTCCGTAGCTCACTGGTCCAGCACCCTGTGTGCTGTGAGCTCAGAGGGGCAGGAGTTAAAAAATTAAAAAAGGTGACTTTTTTAGGGAAGCGCACGAGTGCCTTGTTAAAAATAGTTATGTGGTTAATTTAATAACTATTAGAAATCAACCAGCAAATATATTTCATTGATAAAATAAACTTACATGAAAAACATAGCAAGTAACAAAAAAATTGTCAGTGAAGAGGGAAGCCCATGCTTCAAGAGACGCGTCAGGGAAATCACATCGCAGGGGAAGTGAGGACATGAAATCTCACATCTCACAGGCCCTCACCTGCCACCTCAGACCCTGTGGGGAGGGAGGGATGGAGCCAAGGCCAGGCAGGCATCTGCCATAGGAACTCGGGAGTGTGGTACCCTGGGCCATGTCCCTCAAGTGGCCACGAGAGGGCGCCCATGGGCCTGTTCCCAGCTGTGCCTCAGAAATGGTCCCTGAGGGACCCCAGCTGGCCCGGCGTGGACACGTTGGTCCAGGACAATGGATTTCAACCCCTTCATTTGAACTCTGACATGGGGCTCTACGTTCCAGGGACAGGTGGCTGGGGAAAGTTGGGTGGAGGGGACGGAGCAACAAAGTGGGAGCGAATCTGTCCGTTTGAGCAAAGACATCTGCTGAGATGCGACTGTGCCCCACACAGCAGCAGACACACACGCGCACGCACACATGCGTGACCACGTGTGCACACGCAGACGCGCACACGCAGTGCTCAGCCTCGTGCCAAAGCAGAGCGGTGAGTAGGTACTGCTACATCCGATTATCCAAGGAGACGTTGCTGAGCCCTTGGTCCTGAGGGCTGCATTTGGTCGTGGGCTCTGTGGGGACGCATGGTGGCTGAGCTGCCACAGTCCACCCCACGGTAACCAGCTCCTCTGCAAGGCAGGGTGTGGGTGTCAGGAGAGTAGAACCCAGACCTGAGGGTGAGGGCGGGGGGCGCATTCAGAGGCACCGCCCATTTACAGGGTGTTCGTAGTTTCTGGAGCGGAGTTGCAGGTGGGCAGAGCAGCCGCTTTCCTGTCCCGCCCTACGATTCACGGGAGAAGCCGCATAGGAAGCCCCGGAGGGAGGCTGTCCTCAGCTCCGTCGAGCTGTACTGACTCCAGGGACTTCGGTGCCCCCATAGGTGGGGGGTCCAGGACTTCGATGAACCACGTTCCTCAGTGTCATAGTTGGGAAGGATCCGAGAACCCTCCGGACCAGTCTCCCCCTTTTCCAGAATGACACTGCTCCTCCCCTGAGGAGGGGGCAGGAAGTGTGTGGCCCCCCAGTGGCTGGTGTCTGTGAGACCCGCATCTCCTGCAGCCCCCAGCTCTGCGCCTGGAACAGGAAGTGCTCAGAACCTTTCCTGACGTTGCCACGGTGCCCACAACACCCCGAGGACACCAGAGGCGCGCGCCCCTGCCAAAGCGCCTTGGCCCCTAAAAGGAAAAACGCGAGCCCCAGATGGCATGAGCGCGCTGAGGAGTCCGCCTCGGGGGTGACCGGCCCCCAGCGATTCCGCAATCCGGAGACCCCTGCAATGCGCCGGCCTCCCTCCGGCCAGCTGCCCCTGTAAGCGCCCGTGGCGGCGAGCGAGGGGGCTTCAGCGTGGTAAGTGTGGCGAGGAGGGACTTTTCCTCTGCTTGAAAATAGTTTCCATCCCTAGTGACCGGCTTGGTGGGGAGGGGCTTGGTTCCAGTCTGGGAGGCGTTGGGGGTCTGGAGCCCCAGTAGCAAATTGTGTGATCGGCCTACCTAGAGCCCTCTGGTCCCCCCCTTGGGACAGGGTGAAGAATCACAGGTTGTCTCTCATTTTACTTTACCCGAGCCACGTTCCCAGCACAAAAACAGAGAGTCGCCGGTCTGCTGCTGTGCTTTAGAAGTTGAATATTCTCTTGATCGGGCAACGCGCACTCAAGGCTTTACTCGTTGTTACTTTTGTGGCTACACGTAGATCCTTTAGGCCGGTCTCCTCCATAATGTTTTGAATAGACCCTTTGGAAATTTCTTTGAAAATTCGAACTTGACCCGTTTTTCTTCTAGGTGCTTCTTCCCCTGCCGTGTAATCTCCACTATCATTCATGAAAATGTTGAATCCAGTAAGTAGATCAGCTCCCCAAGGGGCAGCGGAAGCACCTGGTTACAGGTGCATCCCTGAGTTTCCAGGCGGGGAGGGTCCCGCACCACGGGGACCTCGAGCTTTGCGGGCTGACGCTGGGAAGCGGAGTCAGAATCCTGCGGTCTGAGCCCCCTTCGTTCACGTCTCCCACTTCGCAGGACTGTGTTGAGAGTCACATCACACAGTTCCCAACCACCCTCCATATTCCAGGCCCCGGACTGAGGCATGGCTCCCATTTTATCATTTTAACTCACCGCCACCGTCAGCATCCTCATCCTCATCATCATCGTTATTATTCCCATTTCGCATGTGAGGACCAGGAGGCTCAAAAATATTAAATGGCTTGCCCAAGGTCACACACCTACTTAGTGGCAATAATGAGATTTGAACTCGGACCCTCCTTATCATGGCCCCTCGTCTCCCCACCACAGTGCTGGCGCCCAGCATGGCTTAGGATCAGTCACACCCATTCCTCTGGGTCCGTCCTTGTGCATGTTTCCTGGCTAGCTTTGCTTCATCCTCATCCAGGCGTCATATTCTACTGCCCCTTAAGGAAATCACTGAAAAAAAAAAAACGTCTAAAAGTCCTTGCGCAGAGACCCAGCTGTTGCACGCGTGGGCGTAGACCCAAAACCATGCAGCACAGATGTTCAAACAGCAACTCGAACACAAGTGCTCATAGCAGCTCTGGGTGGAAACAGCCAAAAGGTGGAAAGGCCCCGCGTGTCCCCCAGCTGCTGAAGGCTAAACAAAGCGTGGCCCGTCCGCACGGCCATGAAAGGGAGTGAAATTCGACACCTGCTACAATATGAGCGAACCTGAAGACGTGATGCTAAGTGAAAGAAGCCACACTTCGAGCCCCACACATTGCATAATTCCATTTATATAAAATATCCACAAGAGGAAATTTGCAGAGACGGAAAGCAGATTAATGGCTTTTAGGAGCTGGGGTGGGGAGACTTGGGAGTGATGGCTTCATGAGGATGAGGTTTCCTTCGGGGATAATGAAAATGTTCTGAACTAGGTGGTGAGATGATATATACTAAATGCCACTAGATCTACACTGTAAAAGGGAGAAAATGGTGAATTTTATCTTTTGTGTTTTGTGCATTTTGCCACATAAAAATAAAACCATTCGCTACCCAGGTTCCCCCCAGCTTGGCATCTCTCTGAATCAGTCACCCGTTAGGACAAGGACTTAGGGAACAGTTTCTCGAAGCGTAACCCCATCTCTGCTTGTGGGTGCTTCCGAGCTAACTGCAAAAAAACAGCCTTTCTCCCTGACCTTGGCCTCTGCACCGACTACCCTAGGCCCTAAATTCCAAATTACTTTGTGGCTTGAAATCCTCTGTCTACTGAATATATTTGCTTTGAGAAGATGGCTCATGAGACGTACGGGCCATGTTTGAAAACTAACGTCTTGATTTTCTTTCTGCTGTGCGGTTTGGGAAACCTGACGTTTTTGTGAGGTTGAAAAAAGACTCTCTTTCTTCCCGAACAGCACAGCATTCGGCTGGAACGCCGGATAGCTGGCTCAACCAACCGGTGGCGTTTTCCCAAAGAGCCTTTCTCCCAGGACCTGCTGGCGCTGTCCCAGATGTGCAAGGCCATGAGCATAGACTTCGATGAGGCCCTGAAGGACCCAGAGAGGTGGGGAGACCAACGGCCCACGGCGCGGGGCGCCTGCTGGGGGCGAATCGCGTTTCGGGGCAGCGCCCCATGGTCGAGCCCCCTGATTGGGCAGATGGCCCGTCACCGGGCACATCTGCGAGCAAGGCTGCCTTTGGGATCGTCCTTTAGGGATGCACAGGGTCAGTGTGACCACTTCCTCTGAGAATGTCTGCGGGTGGTGCTAGAAGTCCAGAGAGAGACTGACCATTTTATTGTTCCCTAGATTTTCCTTTGCATTGGGAATTTTGGCCCCTAACAGGATTCTGTTATAAGTTTATCAGCTGGTTTGTTGACAAACAAAACTTCGCTAGTCCTGGCTCAGTGCCGGCAGCACGATCGTGAATGCACACGTCCACACGTCCACGCGGTCACCGGCTCCTTCAGTGGGAAGCTGGCCCCACCCCTCACCCCCAAAGCTCTGAGCAAGGCCCCGAGCAGCAGGCCTAGAGCCTCACATCTCCGTGTTACGAGTTCCTTCTTGCCTCTCCCGGGGGCCCAGAGCTGGACCCCATTGCAGAAGGGACACCTCACTTCCCTGGTGCTTTAGCCCTTACCCGATGCCACTGTCCTCCCTGGGCTGGCAGCACCTGCCTCGTGAGCACACGGTCCAGTCTACCCTTGCGTGGCCAGTGTCCCTGGGCATTGCTTGCTGCAGAAAAGCCACTGGCTCTGTGTTTGCTGAGCAAGCAGCCAACTCTTCCCTCTCCAGACCCCTGGCCAGCCCTGCTCCATCGCCCCTCCCCCCCACCCCCCACCCCACACACACACACAGGCAACTGACTGTGGGGCATACATTCGAATAAATCAAAATCCATCTGCATTTGGGGTCTAAATTCTCTGATGCCCCTACCTTAGAAAAGTTGCCTGCTGTGAATTGCTGTTTCTGGCCTTAGCTATTGATCACCTTAAACTATCCTGAGTTTATTTTGTACTTAGGGTTTTGCCTCAGCGCCTGGGCCAGGCTGGGGAGGCGGGCGCAGGCGCTGGGCCCGGGAGCGGAGGCAGACCGATCCGGAAAACTGACGAGGGTGGCTGGGCAGCGGGAGTAGAGGTCTCTGGGGGCCGGCCTGTAGCATCGCTGAGCTAAGCCAGGGCTGGCGGGGGTGGCCGGAGGGCTGGGGCACAGAAACCTGGCGAGGATGGCAGTTGTGCTAGGCTTTAGGACTAATAAAGCGGTCCATCGGACAGGATTAGAATTCCTTCTCCTCTGTGACCTTTAGTCAGTGGTGTAACCACGCTGAGCCTCGGTTTCCTCATCTGTGACGTGTGATAGCAGCATGTCCCTGGAGGTGTTATCATGAGGATTAAATCAGGCAGTACGTGGGAAATGCTTTGCCCGTTTCTGGCAAATAGTAGATGCTCAATAAATAGAGCTGTTGTCTTAGCTTAGATATTTAGCTATCGATCTGAGTTTGGGGGTGTCATCCCTGTGCTTGGCCGGCCGGCAAACCACCCCCATATTCCAGTCTGCCTCTTAGCACCTTCCCCAGATCGAAGCACCTTTCCTGCAGCACGGCCGACCTGCCTCCCCACCTTGGCGGTGCTGGGACGCTGTGGATCCAGAGACAGGCTAAGGCTGGTAGGCACTCCGAGTGGGCTCATCACGTGTGTGTCTGGCAGTCAGCTGACCCGGGCTCCGCTCGGCAAGCATCTCAGGCTCTGCCTTCTTCCGTGGGCCAGCCTGGGCGTACCCTCGTCCTGGGGATGGCGGAGGGCGAGAGCGATAGCTCAGCTGCACACATGCTTTTCAAACCTTCAGCTGCGTCACATCCGCGAACATCCCTTTAGCCAGACAAGTCGCATGGCCGAACTCAAAGCCAAGGGCAGGAAACCAAAGCGGAGGTTTGCAGTTAACAAGCCAACGCCCTTTGGATGGTTTGCCGAAGGACGTCCATACGTCCCTAAGAAATCCACAGAATTTCCTTCTTTCCCCTCTTGTTGCTCCACCACGGGTCATTCCTGGGGAGAGCGAGCCCCCAGCCTCACAGCGAATCCCCAACGTCCTTACGTGCCACTACATCACAGGCCATTTGGTCCGTAGCATGAAGAGAACAACTCACAGACGCCATTTATTCCATTAACTTTTCCGCGGGTCTTAACCCGAACCCAGCCCTTAGAATCACAGCACCTGCGTGATAAATGGCACAGCTGGGCCAGCAGCCACGACACCTGGAGTGACCAAGGCGATGTGCTCGCTCCTCTCGTCTGGCACCTCCCAGCTCAGCTGATGACACTGGTGTTTGTGAGGGCAGCTGAGCTCATGGGCATTGCCCCATAGTTTCCAGGATCACTGCTTCTTTCTGAGATCACGGTCTGAACTCCTGACCTTGGCCAGCTTTTCCCAGACTGTGACCTCAACCACCAGGGCCATTGAGTCTGGCTTAGGTCAGCTCCCCTGCTCCTGTTGAGTAAACAACTCAGGCTCTCACCGCCTTCCTGGGGCTGAGTCACTCAGAAGGGGTGTCACATGGTCGATATTATTCTGGACACAGGTTCCCTCACCCAAGCCTGGCCCACGAGGCTCCTGGGGTCATTGAAAACAGCATGGCAAAGATGACACTGACCAGCTGTGGCCATCACGTAGCCCTTGACTGGTTGGCTTTTGGGGGGTGACTGTCTTCAAGCTGCGAAAATGTGACTCAGACTTTGTTTCATTTCCTTGCTCAGCGGGATGAATCAGTGTTTACAGAAAAGCACCTTATCTTTGCAAATCAGTCATTGAACAGGTGTTTTTTGAGCCCTTGAACGATGGCTGTGCTAGGCTTACAGCAGTAAATAGACCCCACATCTGCCTTTATGGGAAGCAGAGGATGTATGAGTAAATGGATGACTCCGAGACACTGTAGACAGAGTTTGAACGGGGGTAGTGCCCGGGCAGGCAGCAGGGAGAGCTGCCAGCCCAGCCTGCCCGAGAAAGCAACAACTCAGCTGATTCGGACGGACGAGTGGGAGATGGTCAAGTGCAAAGGCGAGAAGGACCCTCTGGGCAGAGGGAGCTGTGCGTCCAGGGGAAGGGGAACAAGATGGTGGGTTAGGCTGCTAAGGGGGGCCGGAGGGGGAGGGGAC
The DNA here is from genome assembly GCA_003508835.1 of Eonycteris spelaea. Classification (NCBI taxonomy): domain Eukaryota; kingdom Metazoa; phylum Chordata; class Mammalia; order Chiroptera; family Pteropodidae; genus Eonycteris; species Eonycteris spelaea. The sequence continues at coordinate 4,962,521 of PUFA01000004.1, read as the reverse complement.
GAGAACACAGGCGCACGCAGGGACTTGGGGGCCATGCTAAGGAACTGGATCTCCCCCCCCCACCCAGAGCCCTGGGGGACACTGAAGAATCTCAGCCAAAGCCAGGCCAGACCAGATATGCACCTCAGGTGGTCCCTCGGGCTGCAGGGTGGGGTGAACATCCAAAGGGGGCCCGCTGGGGACTGGAGACGGCCAGTGCTGGCGGAGAGAGATGCTGGCTCGGAGGACGGTCCTAGCAACAAGGGCAAAGAGCGATGGATGCAGACGATCTTTCGTCAGACCTAGGCACGTGATGGGATGTGACAGCGCTCAGTGTGCTGTCCTGGGCCTCGGAGGGCTGGTGGAGGCATCTCCTGACACAGGGAACCCTGGCGGAGGAGCAGGCTTGGTCCGGGGTAGATGCCAAGTTGAGTTTTCAGTCACATCGAGACTGGGGAGTGCGTGACCCCCGGACAGCGTGTCCCAGACATCCCCAGAAATCCCAGAATCCGCTCTTCCTTGCTCTAGTAGATATTTATCAAGCACCTACTATGTGCTAGACGTTGGTTTAGACGCTCACTCACAGAGGTGCCATGCAGGCAGCCACACGTGGCCTCAGATACCTCCCTCAGGCCTCTACCCACAAACCGAACTCGGGAGCAACGTTTCGAGGCAGCCGTCAGACCGAGATTGCAGCTTACCAGCTCGGCAGACAAATGGCGATCGGAGGTCACTGCCCCCAAGGGCGAGACATGATCACGTTGATCAACGGGTGCTTTCGGGGCGCTTCCTCTGACAGGGGTGATACAGCTCCAGCTGGAGAACAAAATATTAACTCTTGGATCTTTCGTTTGTGTTTTCCCTTGAGGTTATGCATTCTGAAAAGTCAGAAGGGTTTCTCTGAGAGTTTGAAGAACAAGGCCCTCCAAAGTGGGGATACCGGTGAGTTCTTGCTGCCAGTGGATTCCACCAGAACGTTGCTGACCTCAGGGCATCTTGTGGTCTCCTTTGGGAGGACACCAGCCCACAGTCACTGCCCACTGCACAGAGCCTGCAAATATTTGCCAGATGCAGGATGAATGGCACCAAGCTGGGCAAACACGTTTTCCCAGGCTAATAACGGTCATGGGACAGGCAGGGGTGTGGATTTGACACGGAGGTTTTGAATCGGAAGACTGAACAGAAGCCCTTTCGAGCACGGGGCAGGTGTTCCTCTCAGCTCTAACGAGTCAAGAGGGCTTTCCTGAGTTATAATCAAGAACCAGACTAGGTCTGTCCAGCAGAGAGAGGCTCACTGAGCCTCAAAGCAGCCTAGACAGGTCAGTTCCCTAAAGGAGTGATGTTGGACGGTCAGAGCCAGCCTTCTTCCCAGGAGGCACTGAGTGAGTCCTTGTTGCCTGTCAGCTCTGGCTGACGGGGGCCTGAGTAGCCTGAGGCCATCTCCTGGCCCCGGAGAAGAGGCCTGGGACTGGTCGTGATGCCCACCGTGCATATGCCGTCCTGTAAGTACGAGTGGATGGCCAGTGAGGGACGCGCTTTATCCACGGGTCTCCTCCTGGCTAAAACCACCCCAGCGGGGTGGGATCCTTTCAAACTCAGCAAAACAGGACCGTCACCTGAGGGGACTGACCGAAGATCTGAGATTGAACCCAGGTCCTGAATCCCAGCACCAAACACTATCACAGAGCTGGCGAATAACAACTACAATAATAATAGTGGGAGAGGAAACAGGCACCCAGGGGCACATAGTCAAAACAGGAAAAAAGTAGCTGGAGCTAGTGGCCCTCAAGGTCCGTGTCCGGCACTGAGATTTCGGGGTTTGGGGGTCACCTGGAGCACCACCAGCTCTGTGCTAAGGGGCGTCCAGCTGGCACAGCCCTCTTGGCTGCCGCATCTCATGCCTCACCTGGCCTGGCGTCCCTGGAGTCCATCTGCCCCCTCCTATCAGCCTCTTCCTTGTAGTCGTCTGGACTGTTCGTGGGTGAGGCCCTCCCTCGCATAAAGTCCTGTCCCGTTTGCAAAGAGCCTCCATCACCTCTCACATCCTGCTCTCCTTTCACACCTGTGAGCTGGTTCTCATGGTCTTTATTCCCTCAAGGGAAATGAGGCTCACAGAACTCTGCTCCCTGGTGATGGGCCTTTTGATGGTTCTTGCTTTTCAGGATGGTAATAATTAGGCATCAATAGCCCAGTAGTTTTCCACAGGGAGCTGGGCACTGATTTTGCACCCCTGGGGACTTTGAGAAGTGTCTGGAGACACATTTGATTGTCACTACCCCGGGGGACTGGGGCTGCTGGGGAGAGTCCAGGGGTTCTGCCAAACATCCCCCAGCACACAGGACAGTCCCCACCAAGGACAATTATCCAGCCCGAAGTGTCAACAGTGCCAAGGCTGAGAAATGGGGGAAGGCAAGGCGAGGCCCTCAGAAGTGTCCCAGCCAGCACCCCCCGAGTTGGAGGGCAGCCCATGAGCCCCCGAAGTCCTGCAGCTTTGGCCGGCCACCCTCTTGGTTGTTTATCGCGTCCTGTGTGACCTGTGGGTCCGCCTGTCGCATCCCCCTGGGAGCCAGTAGGCTCCCTGAGGCCCGCGCTGTCATCTCCCCGTCACTTCGTTTCTGGAAGGCCTAGCGCGGCCCCCTGCCCACTGTCGTCTGCTCAGCGACCGTGGCAGGACGGGGGAGCCCGGGAGGAAGGCCTGCGGCTTCAGGAACATGTGCTCCTCAGCCATTGGCTCCGCTTCGTCTTCTCCCCTCAGTTGTGATTCTCGAATGCCTGGGCCTCAAGTGGGAGCTCCACCTGCCCCAGCTGTTCCAGTCCGCGACCTTGACCAAGCTTTACCTGGCGGCCCTGGGAGAGGAGACCTCAGACCCCGTGAAGGAGCTCGAGAAGCTGTTGCAAGGTACGGTCTCACCGGCAAGGGGCACGCAGCCCCGGCACCCTCTGCTTCCAGAGACTCCGGCTCGGCGTTCGGTGTGGGGACCACGGTCACTCCGCGGTGACCCAGGGCATGGCCTTAGCATGGGGGTCAACCTCGGTCTCCCCAGCTGTAAAGCGGGGTGCTAGTTCTTGCCGGAAACCGGGGGTGCTTGGGACGGTCCCGTGACGGGCCTGACACGTGGGCGCTCTCGGCAAACGTGTTATTATCCCCCACAACTACCCGGCAAGGTCCGCCAGCCAAGACGGACACTCAGCCCACTTCTGCGAGGGGAGGTTGTGGGTCGTGCTGAGTCTACCGATGGCCACAGTAGTGACGTCAGCGGCTCGTTGGGCCCTGAGTTTGCTGCTTAGAGGCTTACGCGTGTTCATCGATTTGATTTTTCTTTTCCTCCCTGTTTTCTTAACATCACCTCACCCCAAAATAAGTGTTCGGGCCACGTCCTGCTTTCTTTCCTTCCTTTTTTAACCCTCATGCCCCCAGCCTTCCGTTATCTGTCCATCTGTCCCTCTCCGGTAGCCTCACCAGCCTCTTCTCTAAGTACAGAGAGTGGCGACCTCTCGGAACAATCACGGCTTCCATGTTCTTGATGGCGTCTGCGTTGCTGTCCTGGGGTTAGCAGCAGGGGACGTTTCTGACCATGCCCGGGCGGCGGGCCCTATGGAGACGCAGCCCCGTGCGGGCCACACGGTGCTGTCCCAGCTGCTCACGCCTTCCGCCAAGCATCCAGGGTCAGCTGTGGTTCGGCAGGGCCCGTTTATGCTCCGGGAGGATGTCCAGGAAGGAAAGGGCACTCTTCCACTAAAATCGAACCACTCTGGCCTCTGAGCACCTCAGAAGCACGTGGCCAGATTATCATGACTCATAAGCAGGTGCCATGGAAAAGCCAAGGCCTCGTCCTACCAGGCTTTGAAATTTTATTTAAAATGGAGGAATGTTGAACTTCTGTCTTCTACCTACTCTGACCTAGCTGATAATATTCCTCTCTTCTTCCTTCCTTCCTTCCTTCTTCCTTCCTTCCTTCTTCCTTCTTCCTTCTTCCTTCTTCCTTCCTTCCTTCTTCCTTCCTTCCTCCCTTTTTCCTTCTTTCCTTCCTTCCTTCCTTCCTTCTTCCTTCCTTCCTTCTTCCTTCTTCCTCCCTTCCTTCCTTGCACAAATTTTGAGTATTTAACTGATGCATTATACTAAGAACTTAATCACTCACGATGACGATAGAGCATGACAATAGCTCGGTACATAATGATACTAACCGCCACCTCTCCTGAGTGCCTACTATGTGTCAGGCACTCACGTGCATCCTCTCATTTATCGCTCCCAGTGCGGGTGACTGACGGAACGGAACATGTGGATGGGGGGCCATGCAATAACCCAGGGCAGGAAAACAGAGCCAGGAGCCAGGCCCTGCACTTAGTAGGTACTCGACAAGCATTTGCCAAATGAGCGCCTGAACAGAGCCAGGTGCCGTGAGCGTGGCGGGGAAAGGCTCGGCAGCCTTGCTTGCCTGAGGAAAACGGGTCTCTGTTCTCTCTCTTTCCCTCTGCAGTCTTTGCAGTCGCAAAGTGTGACAGACTTTCTTGCTCCTGACTCATGTCAGTTTCCGTTGCCCAGAAACCTTGAGCTCGCTGGGCTTTGTGATGCCGGTAATGGAATCCATGCATCCTATTCATTTGGCAAACGTTTACGGAGCCCTAGTGTGTGCGGGACTGGGCTTGTTCCGAGGATGGAGTGGCAAGCAAACCGTCCAGTGCGTCTGCCCAACAGATAAACCCAGCAGGCGGTGTGATGGCAGGCGGCGAGTCCAGGAGGGAAACAAAAGCCCGTTTGGGGGTTGGGCGTGCTACCTGATCCGTGGGGTCAGAGAGGCTCCTGATAGGGGAGGGAGGGAGCCTCAAGACTCTCGCGTGGAACAAAGTATGGGAGGGCAGGTTTGGGGCCCAGCGGGAAGGTCCTGGGGCCACCGGAGGGGCTTTGGCTTTGGTCCTGAGGCCTTGAGATGCTGCGGGGGACCTGTTGGGACTTGCGCTCTAGAATGGCCCCGAGTGGATAGGGGAGACTGGCGGGGGCGGGAGCAGGCTGTGCCTTCCCCTCCTCCTGGAAGCCTTTGGCGGTGACACCCCTCTCTGGAGACCTGTGGGGCAAAGTTTTCGAGCCGCTGGGTAGACGCCTCCATCCCACATTCATCCTTCAGCAGGTGGTCACTGTGCTCCTGCTCGGGCCAGGTACGGGCCAGGTGTGAGCCAGGTGCTCAGGGCGAAGGGAAGTCTGGGTCCCAGCCCTTCTCCTCAAACCGCTCACGGCCAGTGAGGAAAAGCGGGGAGCAAAGAGGAGAGGAAAGGGGCGGGTCTAGCGCTACTTAAGATGCAGCGCGAGCATCTGCTTCCTCGTTCCCACGACCACGGTGGCCGTGTAAGGTCACTGGGGAAGCTGACCGGGGGGCACACGGGAACGCTACCATTTTTGTCACTTCGTGTGAGTCTTCAACTCCTTCCGAAGGAGTCATCACTTCAAAAAAAACGCATCCACTAAACAAGCAAACAAACAAACAAACAAACAAAAACATGCGTGCCAGGGTCCAGGTCGTGTGAAGGCAATGGACCCGACGCTGTGTCTCGCACAATTTGCGGTGGATTCGCACCCTCACACCCTTACCCCACTTCCTCCACTAGCGCCGGCGCCCAGGAAGATCAAAGAAAGGCCCCCCGTAAAGAAGATGATCATTTCCTTGAAGATCAACGACCCCCTGGTCACTAAAGTTGGTAACGTACACCTCTCCTCCTCCTCAGAGAAGGCCATTGGACAGATGGCCCACCCAGATGCTAAACACGAAACACGAAGCACGGCAAACAAGGGGCACGCTGCTCAGTGCTCCCTTCCCACGAGCAGCTCTGCCGGGTCCGCAGAGCAGGGGCGGGACGGCTGGGCCGCTCGGGAAAATGCTGCTGCCATTGCTGCTCGTCCTCGTCCTGGGAAAGACATCAGAGATGCAGAGGGGGAAGGAAGTCATGAGCTTCTCAGTCGGACCCAGGGAAAATGTAGCTGCCCTCCGGGGTCGCTGGGCTCACCCTTGCCCCCCACAAGCACTTGACCCGCACTCGACCCACCGCTTCCTGCCCAGGCCCCTCCGTGGCCGGCTTCCAACAGCAGAGGCCTGTCTTGGGGGGCTCCTTTGGGCTCACCCCCTCCCTAGCCCATCCTGGGCACCTAGGGACATACACTTCTGTGTTCATGTGATATATGTGTTGTCACATGCCGTTACGGTCTGTAAATCAGCACGTCAGGCAATGATCCCTTAAGCCCTGGTGAGGCTGGTTGTCCTCGGACCACACCAGTCCCCACACAGCTTGGGGTGAGGCAGAGCTGGGAGTGAGCCGCGTCCCTCTGCTCCCAACTCAGAGCTCAGACCCTAAAGTCCCCGCGTCTCCTGGCTCCTCCCAGGAGTCCTTGAGCTTTTCGAAGACTGCAGAGTGCGAGGAAAATCTGCCGTACGTTATATGTCATCTCCAGAGAAAAAAAGCCGCCCCTACACGCACACAGCGCTCTGCGCATTGGGCATCACCTCCCTGCACAGGCCGGGGCTCCAGGTTAAGAGAGAACCGCGGGCCCCGGACGCCAAGGACGGGCTCGCGGGAGCATGCTTTGGGCAGGAGCTCTGATGCTGCGGCTCCATCCAGTCCTTCTGCAAGGCTGGGAGCCTGTGTGGTGTCTCTAATGCACCTGTGGCCACCCAACCAGCAGACATTAGAGCATCCAGCAGCGGCGGGGGCCGGTGCCTGCGAGTGAGGGACGCGGGTGCAGAGCCCCGTGCTGACGGCTCTGTCTCGGTGCTGCCCCCCGCCCCCAGCCTTCGCCACAGCCCTGAAGAACCTCTACGTGAGCCAGGCAGAGGTGAACATGGAGGAGGTGCTGGGCGTGCTGGCTTCTGCTCACACTCTCCAGTTCAGCAGCCTGTTTCAAAGGTAAGGGGTCTCGGTGGGGTGCAGCCAGGGCCAGCCCTGGGAGAGATCGGAAGGGGGTCCCCCGATCCATTTCATGGAACTTTCCTCTTCTGGGGGCCAGGACATCCGGGGTTTCTTTGCGCAGAGCACGGCTTTGCGTCTACGAAGGAACCAAACACCGTTTCACACCGACACGTCCTCTTCCCAGCAGCACACTCGTTCCGATCCAGGATTCCTGACTCACCGGAATGAAATCCAAACGCGGGGGATCCGACACCCATGTGCAAAGTGTCTTCTCAGCACGCGAACCGTGCCTATCAATTCCGCCAGTGTTTATCTTTGATAAAAAAGTCTGTTCACTTAGTTCACACACACCACAGCTGGCGATTTGAAGACAAGCTGACTTTTCCCCTCACTGTCAGGGCTCACTTTTCCCACTCATTTCCAAGAGAGAGAGACTCGTTTTTTCTTATAAATACTATCTTTGTTTTGACACACGTGACACGTGGTCACTGCAGATCTTTGGGAGAGAGAAAAGTGCCGGGATCAGAGTCAAAACTGCCCATCCGTCCGGGCCTTCGGATCCCACTGGCCCACCTGGGGAAAAGCAACGGAAGTCTCTGTTCCTCGGAGGGCGCTCCTCCCGCCAGCCGGGGCCTCCTGGCGCTGAGTGCAGACCTGGGGGGGCTGCCCCCTCTCTGAAAGCAGCCTGGGGGCGGGGGGCTTGGGAACAGCTCCTGTCCTGTCTCTGCAGGTGTGTGGCCATGATGATGAAGGGACTCGAGCCGAGAAACATCAAAGACTTCTACCTGACCGGCCGCAAGGTGAGGACAGCCCGGACAGGGCAGGTAGCACCCGGGGGACATGTGAGAGCACCCAAACTCTGGGCGTTCACACACCAGGCCCAGCTCCCCCCAAAATCTGCCCAAAGGCACCGACGTGAGGGTGAAGTGTTTTGTTTTGCCCAGTGAACGAGTTTGAAAAACCATGTTGAAAACGATATTTTAAGACTTCAATAAGTAGAAAACTTTGATCTTGGAGTCAGGGGGTGGGGGAAGGGCACGTCACAGCCTTTCCTGCCAAAATAGCAGACAAGCTTCCGGGATATTCTTGTTGGAGTCGAGTGAAATTTGTCCTACCTGGGCCCAGTCAGTGTGTCCGTGCTGGGAACAGACGATGTGCTCTAACTCAGAAAACCGAGACCCAAGGAAGGGAGCCACCCAGCCAGGGTGACATGGCGTAGCGTGGCTGTGCTGGGCTCGAACCGCAGGCCTCCTGATTCCGCCTCCCTCCGTGAGGCCACCATTGTCCCGAATGGACACGCACACCAGAATGGACAGGCTTGACCGCGACGTTGGTTCACACACAATCAGTGTGTCACGATGCTCTTCTAACTGGCTTCTAGAAGGTTCTAAATGCCGGCTTTGTCAAAGACCATTCACGGTCCTCCCCTTCAGTCCACTGGTCATCAGAGAGTCACGTGGTGGTGGCATCTTTGCATTCCGACCAGCATTTCTCAGGCACTCTGGTCTGGAGAGGCCCGTAGCCCTGAAGACAGGGGAAGTGTGCTAAGACCCTGTCGAGCTCCCTGGCCCTGGGAGATCTTTGCCACTTCCGCGGAGCTTTCGTTTTGGGGTATGTGCCTGAGAACCCCACGTGGGGTTCACCCTGCGCAGTCATCAGTCACTGGCTGCAGGCCAGGGACTTCAGCGTGCGCGCCCTGTGGTCAGACCACCAGGGTTTGCACCCGGCTCTGACACTCATGTGACCACAGGTAAAAGCAGGAATCTTGGAGCCTCAGTTTCTCCCTGAGAAAATAGGAATAATAATGAACCTACCTCACAGGGTTGGAGTGAGGATTGATTTAAATCCAACTAGTGCAGCGCCCTGAGCAGGGCAAGGTATTATCTGCTGCAGTTTACGTATCTTGAAGAAAAAAGGTTTGAGCACGTCTGCAGCGAGCGTGACACTCCTGAGAGCATGCTTGTCGGCTCGTCGCAGTCCAGCAGAGGGCGCTCGAAGTTCAGGGATTCCTTTCTCAATCGGCTTTCCTTGCCTTCTCAGTACAAGGAGGAACAGCTCATCACCGCCTGCGAGAAGTGGCTGGAAGTGAACTTGGTCCCTGTGATGGGGACGCAGATCCACCTCCGGAAAATCCCAAAGGAGCTGCTCCACAAAGTACTAAAGTCCCCAGGTCAGAGCCAGTTCTGGGGTGTGTGCGTGTTCGTGTGCGTGTGTGTGCGTGCGCATGTATGTGTGCACGTGTGTGTGTGCATGTGTGCGTGTGTGTGCGCTGACTGGGGTGTGTGTGCATGCATGCATGTGTGCGTGTGTGTGTGCGCTGACTGGGGGTGTGTGTGCATGCGTACATGTGTGTGCGCTGACTGGGATGTGTGTGCATGCTTGCATGTGTGCGTGTGTGTGTGTGTGTGCGTGCATGTGTGTGCTGAGCGTTGGGCTTGGTGGGGTCTGGGGTCACAGGGCTGCCGTGGGGAAGGGAGGTGCTCCAGCAGAGGCAGCACCCACACCCCTGCTGGACATACCCAGTGTGCAGCACCTCCTCCACCCCAAACCTCCTCCTCTCATGGACAGCCGGGCCTTGGGTGGAGGCCAAAACTGGGGTGCTGTGCGTGGGGACAGGGCGGGGGCACCCTCCACGCTGTTCATCATGGTAAGGTCCCTCTGGGTGCCCGCCGTCTCATTACTCACCCGGTAATTCATTAAATAATTGCCTAAGTATTTTTTTAAAAATCCTGCCAACATTAATATACATTCATGATGGAAACTTTGGGGAACAGGGAAAAAACAGAAGAAGGAAAATAAATCAGTTTATTTTTCCTAAATCAGTTTCTATCTCCAGCCCCGACTCCTCTTGTGACCAGCTCTGGACCCAGACATCCAGTGGCCTGTGTGACCTCTGCCAGTTAAGGACCAAACCCAACCCTTGGTGGCCCTGCCCTGTTACTGCCCCCTCCCCTCGCCCCCAGTGTCCCCAGCCGCTCGAGCCAGCAGCTTGGGGGTGCCCTGGACACCAGGTCACGCTCACTCCCCCAGCGCCGGAGATCAACTTCCAGAGGGCACCAGCCACGGGGGGCCTCTCTCCATGGACACCTGCTGGAGGCCAAACCCCCTGTCTCATCGGGGTCCCCCAGGGACCTCTGACCCAGGGTCTTGCATCCGCTCTCGACTCCCTTCCGCACATCTCCAGCCAAAGGGCCTTTGGCGCTGCCTCCTTCTCACACGCCCTGGGGCAGCAGGGGCGCTTCCTGGGACCCCGGCCCCATTGAGCTCCCTGCCACCTACGGGTCCTCTGTGCCTTGGCCCCTTCCCACCTGAAGTGGCCATCCGCAGCCGGCTGCTTCTTGGCCTTCCAGCGCTGCCGGACACCTCCCCAGCTTGGCCTTTGAGATTATTTCCAATGTTCGACCATATAAATAGCTCCTTGGGGCATTAAATTAAATTCCTAGAAGTGAAATGACTACGTCAAAAGGAATTTCTGTTTGCTTTTATTAGTGTTTTTAAATAATTTCAAACAAAAATTACAGGGACAGGACAAAGAACACGTGCGCACCCTTCGCCCTGCTTTGTTCGCTCTGCTGTTTGCTTCATCGTTTGTATCTATCTGTTTATCTACACACATTTTCTCCCCCTGAATCCTTAGAGGGCAAGAAACATACACTTGCCCTATAAGGGTTCAGAACCTCAATGTTTATTGCTTAATATTATTGCTTAATAAAAAGAATGTCTTAAAATACAATCACAAAGCAACTATTAACTTCAGGAAATTTGACATTGGCTTAACGTCATTGACCCAATACTGTCCTTTATACCATTTTTTTTTTTTGGTACCATTTAGGGTCATATACTGCATTGCCTTGCCATGTCTCTTTGGGATTCTCTAAAAGACTTTTGATACCAACTGCCGGGTTGCCACAATGGTGTTCTTTTGGGGTGGATTTCAAAAGTGAGAACTAAATTCTATGAAACATTTTAATGGTCTGTTAGAAAAGAGATCTTTACTCGTGCTTGTGTGTGAGAAAATCTCCGATTTCCGAAATTCGATCTAGAAAGAATTATTTCCCCTGTTGGTTCCGATGTACTGAGCAGCTTGCGATGCCTTCAGGATACAGAGAAATGAAGTCAGTGGAACAGTGTTTGAGTAGACCTTGGGACATGGGTCCCAGAAGTGGCCCCCGGACCCCAGGTGCGCTGCCGGGGCCATCCCCCACCGGTACGTTCCCGCGCCCCCCCCCCCCCCCCCACGGAGCAAGAGTTACACAACTAACTGGTGAAGCGAAGATAAACACCTCATCCATCAGACTTTTCATAACACTGCCTCTCCCTTGGGGAGCCTGAGCCGCCCCTCCCTGGCAAAGGGGGAAAAAAAATAACTGACCGCAGCCAGGACGTTAAGCATGGCACCGGCGTCAGAAAACACGCTGGGCAGGAAAAGAAATCAAGACCATTACGTGTCCAGCGTCTAGACGCACAAGTGTGGAGCAACATGACTGATGTGGAAACTGGGTCCTGCCCCTGCAGCCCCTCCCCACGAGCTGTCTGCACGGACGTCTTCCCGGCTCTCCTGGTGCCAGGAGGCAAGAGCTCTGTGTGGACCGGACATGTCATCAGTCCGTGTGTCCTGGAGTGACCAGGCCAACAGCTCCCCGACTCACACTTTCCGAAGCGAAACCTCCCGGCCGGCCGTGTGGGTGTGCAGGGGCCACCTGCTTCAACGCCGGAGGGAGGGAGCCAGCAGAGGGCGCAGGAGGAGGGGCTCGGGCCACACCCAGTGGCAGGTGCAAGTGCTGGAAATGTACCTAATACTCGGGCCCCACGGACCACGTGACTGAGAACTGACCTTTGGGCACGTTGAGATTTATCGACCACTTCTGGGGTGCGCCGTGCTGTGTGTGGTATCTCGTTCGGTCCCCACAACCCCAGGCAGTAGGTAAAATTACTGTCCCTAAGATAAGAGGGACAATAAACGGCTGGGCTGGGCTCCGACCCACGCTCTGCCCCAAGGTCCAGGCTCCCACCATCACCGACCCGTCATGCCCTCATGCGTGGTGGGGGCTGGGGTTTCCCAGCAGGGCTGGAGTGTCCCGGGAAGTCACGTGGCCTTAGAGCAGCTGTGTGGAAATGTCGGCACCCCCGCCCCGGTCAGGGATGGAATGTCCCTTGGTCCCACTGAGCGTAGACTGCGGCCTGTCCCCTCGGCTTGTGGTCATGGTGTTTGGTCTCTCAGCCTCGACAAACAACATCCATCTGTCAGCAGATGGTTCGGCCTCGGGCGCCGCTCACCTTCCCCTCCTGAAGTCCCTTTGACCTCATCTTCCTCCGGGTTTCGCTTTCCAGCTTGTAAACAACCTGGGATAAAATACACACAGTTTCCCCGACCTCCTGGGCCTCCGGTCTTCATTCATTTGCCTGGGCCTTTGGTTTCCCGTTAACTTTCCTCTTAGAGGTCACCGCTGGGTTCCCCTGCTCTAACTGTAATGTTTGAAAGCTTCATGCTGAGTTCTGCTTTCCTGGAAGCTTGAGCCCTCACAGGGTCATCTAGTTCCTATTTGCATGGATAGGAGGGGACCACATCCTTCTGTGTGTCTGCCTCTCCGTCTGTGATTCAAGGATCTTGAGGGCTCAGGACTTCCCTGGAAGAGCCACCCCTGTCCTCCACGGCCTGCCTGTCTCACAGCTTTTCCTCCAGTGTCTGAGACACCAGTGGGCATCCCTCGAATTAGTAGTTCCTTAAGCTGATGCTTCTCCGGGCTAATAACAAAAACACCCCCAATTGTATATACATAACAAAGGCACTTAGAACAGCCTGGACGTTCATCTTTGGGGGGGGGCGCGTTGGGGTCTCTGCCAGGTATCGAGCACTTGTGTACGGAGCACTCGGAGTGGGTTAGCAGGTCTGGCTCCTGCAGCAACCCAGTAAGCGTGGTCTGTTTGTTACCTGCATTTTGACCCGTGCGATGGAGATACCAGGAAATACAGGACTGGCCTGAGCTCACCACGAGCAGCACAGAAGTTGGGGTTCAGGCCTGAGTGGCCTGCAGACCCGTCATTACCAGCCCATGGCGCGCTCTGCTCCAGGCTTCTCTTCCTGATTGATGGTCAAGATCAATAAGGATATCAATGCTCTTATTTTTTATTGGCAAAAATGACAAACGTAGCGGGATAATACAAAAACCCCATCGGACCCACCTCCCAAATGAGCAAACGGCAACATTTTTGTCGTAAGGGAAGAAATGAAACATTACCGGTAAAGCGGAAGTCCCCTGTGTCCCCTCCCAGCCATATTCCTGGTCCGTTCAGCCTCCCTCCCTGAAGACAACGCAGCCACTGCGTGTGAACACAATCCACGAGCTTACACCCTTACTACACACGTGCACGTCCACACACAATGTGCCCTTGTTTTGCACAGGTTTGACTTTCAAATAAATGTCCTCCCAGTGATCGTAATGTTTGATAACTTCATTCACGAACACCGTGTCAGTGAATGACGTGGAGAGATGTGTTCCCTCCACGTGGACGCCGACATGCCTGATCAGTATTTTTACTTCAATTGCACAGACTTCCACTGAGTGGACAGACATTCGGCGGAATTGTTTCGTTCCCTTCCTAAGGGCCTTCTGTTTTAGTTTGCGTGGATTCACTCATCACAATGCTGCGATGAGCATCCTTATGCATATTTTCTCGTTCATGGCTTCCTTTAGGGCCTGTATTCAAAAGGAGGCCTTTGTTATGTATATACAATTGTCTCAAAAAAAAAAAAAAAAGGACGACAGTGTCTCGTGGGAAACATTTTTTCTTACAAAGAACAGACGCTGGTTACACCCCAAGAGCTCCTAGCGAGCACCGGTAAGCGCACTTAGAACAGCCTGGACGTTCATCTTTGGGGGGGGCGCGTTGGGGTCTCTGCCAGTTCCGTCTTGCTTAAGGCCATCAGAGCTCCTCGGCATTCGGATGTGTTCCCGGTGGCTGTTTCATGAAGAAACGAATGCTCTAGGGTCCTAATACTGGGCCTAGAGACAGAGGACTTCATGTCAACGATTACCCTTCAACATAAAAATAAAACCGGGATCCGCTTCGTGACGCTCCCATCCCTCATCGCTGCCACCCGTCTTTGGGAAGGTCGCTAAGAACCTTCTAGGCTTGGGGACTTCCAGCATGGATTCTGCCCCCAAAGTCACCTTGCTCCCCAGCACAGTGGTGGTTGAAGTCCTGTCAAAGTTCGTTGTGGGACATCGCACCAAGTGACGTCGCCCCTCCTGCCTTGACCGTCATTGCCCAGACAGTGACAAATTCGATGCTGTCTGGCCATGGTCAGAGCCCGTGTATCTGTAGGTGGCCTAAAATCAACTAAGAGGAAAGAGACAGTTCTCGGTGTCCACAAATAGAATGAGAGGTGGGTGGGTGACATTTCCATTGCCCTTTGGAATCATGGCTTAGCTGGGGTTTCCACCCACCACAGCCACTTAGTGGTGGGTGAAAAGGCTGTGATGTATTTTGAAGCCAGGCAGCCATCTCCACGGGTCAGAAGTGGAAACACTGAAATGGCTTCTTAGATAATGAGTCTCCAGAGGCTGTTCGAGGAGCTGTCTGGGAAACGTCCCTACTTCACACGTGGAGAGCGGTAGCCGCTCTCCCTCATCCCCGTTTCTTGATGAGAGGCCTCGTGCTGCTGCGGGCAAAGCCTGGACCAGGACCCGGCCCTGCCACTCGGGAGTTAGAGCCGCCATCCGCCGAGCACGTTATGCGTGCCAGGGGCGCTGCGCCATGCCATCCGTAGGTGTGCGGTCAGCTCAGTAACGGTCCCCAAAGATGTCCCCATCCCAACCCCTGGAACCTGTGAACGTGTTAGGTCACGTGGCCGAAGGGGACTCACAGTCACGGATGAAAGTGAGGTTACTAACTGGATGACCTGAAGATTCGGCCGTGATCCTGGATGATCAGGCGGGCCCGATGGAATCACGAAGTTCCTGAAGCGTGAAAGAGAGACGCGAAGAGTCAGGGTCACAGAGAGGTTTGGGGACGCTGTGCCGCTGGTTTGAAAATGGGGGAAGCGGGACAAGCCAAGGAGCGTGGGCGGGCCCTGGGAGCTGGGAAGGGCAGGGGGCGGCTCTCTGAACGAGCCCCCAGCAGGCACGCAGCCCTGTTCACGCCTCGAGTGTGGCCCGGTAAGCTCCGCTGTGCACTTCTGACCTCCAGAACTGTAAGAGAACGTGATCGTATTATTCAGCCTCCGGGTTCACGGCCGCGGGAATGGGAGACTCGTACAGTGTGTCACCGCAAGTGGCCTTCACCACTGTCCTCTGAGCGGCCATTGTCGTCACTGTTTCATGGATGGGTTGGCGGCCGCGGGACCTCTCAGCCTCCTGAGGGACAGTTCCCAGTCTGGGGCCAAGCCCACCTCTGCCCAGGTCTGACCCCCCCAGACTTGTGCGACTTCGGATAAGTGATTCATGTTTCGGCCCTCGGTCAGGGCTGGAACTGCAAATGACAAGAGAGCCACTTGGCGCAGGTGCCGAATGGAAGGGGGCCCCCCAAAAACCTTAGTCGTCGAGAATAGGTATGTTTCCGGAGAATATTTCAAAATACAAACGTGGAAGACCGTGGTGGACAAGACAGGCGTTTTAGGTAAACGCGGGCCCATCCACCCCAGCTTCGCAGGACTGGGGCATGGAATGCAACAACAGTGGGTGGACACGGCCGGGGGCTGCCCGTCTGCCATCAAAGTGGTGGCACGAAGTGGTGGCGACTGTTTTCCTGTTATTTTTCGGCAGCACGGCGGGTGGGTGAAAAGCACACGCTTCAGTGTGAGGCCGCGGAGGTCCACACCCCAGCTCTGCCTTTCACCAGCTGAGTGACTTTCAGCACGTCACGTGACATCGCTTCGTGTGCGTGTGTGCGTGTGTGTGTGTGTGTGCGCATGTGCACATGTGTGTGCGTGCATGTGGCTACCTTACAGACTCAGGCGGTGTTGCCTCTTTCCTAATCTCACTTCTAACTGTTCGTTTCATTATCAACGGTTCGGTTTTTCCTGTTCCTAAAAGGTCCTCTCCATCTTCTCTTTTGACCAGGCTGTTTACTTTTAGCGAGTTTCACCTCCTGAAAACACTGCTTTTGTGGGTCTACTTGCAACTAAACCACAGAATTCAGACGATTCCAGCATACGAGACCGTGATGGCATTTTTTAACAGGTAACACAGCTTAGTGTTAAGTGATGAAATGTACATACACTGTGGTTTTTATTTTTATTTTTTGCTTGTAATGTCAGGAGGAAATGTCAGTGATACTATTTTTCATAGCATCATTCAGAGTGCACAGAATGCAGTTTTCTTTATGGGGCCTACGACTGTGATACCGTTGACCAACTAGATGCTTGAAAAGTGAATGATATGTAGGTGTTTAATATGAGATAATCATGTTCTGTGCCCAATTAAAGACATGATACAAAAGTTGCTTCTTTTATGCAGGAAAATTACCATACTGCATTGAGCTTAAAACTTCATATTTACAATGTACCTGAATTAGACCAGGTCATTCTCATTGATAATTCACTAGATAACACATAAAATTCTGAATTTTCTGGACAAATGAGAAAGCATTTACATATACAAAGGTTTCATAGATTTTAATCTCGTTTCTTATACTCTAAACTTATAAAGTCTAAAAGTTGTGTATCTCAACATTTAAGTGAAAAATAACAGTTACAATATAATAACGGGCTCCCTTTAATTCTGCTAACTAAATGCAGTAATTCCGACAAGCGCTTTCTATTTGCAATCTCACTGAATCTGCATAATACCCAGGGGCTGGAGTCATTATTCCCATTTTCCATAGGAGGGAACGGAGGCAGAGATGGAATGCCTTAGCAGAGGTCATGCAACTGATAAAGGGTGCAGTCTCACTTGAACCCAGACCCTCTGAATCCCAGGACGCTCCCCTGCCCGTCCCTAGGACGACAGAGAGGATCCTCTCCTTGCCGGTCCGGCTGGTTTGGTGGCAGCCCCCTGGGCACGGTGTTCGGAAAGATCCAGAGCCTGCGTCTAGGCTCGGTGGTGGTGGTAGCTAATTACTTCTGCTACAGCCTTGTGGTGCATGTCTTCCCATCCCTGTGTCCGCCTCGGCCTGGGAGCACTTTCTGTCTATCAGAAGTGCCCCCATGAGCCCAATCAGTCGGGGCAGCATGGGGCCAGCAGGGTGGGGGTGAGTGTGAAAGCAATCGTTGATGGGCTCCCCTTGGCGCCTCCTGAGCCTCTATTAAAACCGTGTGAAATATGCTCACGTCCCCCAAGCTGGCTGTGGAGTGTGGTGGCCCTGTAGCCAGAGACGGTCCCAGATGGCCCTCGGAAGCTCTGCCGTAGACAGGAAGTGACTGGCGGCAACGCCTTCAATGTCGGGCGATGCTTCTGTCCCCCGCGTCAGCAGGAATGGGGGCCTCCAAGCAGGACAAGGATGTTCAAGGAAGCAAGAGGCTCCATTTCTTCCACGCGTGTGCGTTTAGCAGATAACCACGTCTTCCACGTCTTCATCGGCATGTGGACCCGCGTAAGCCAGGTTTCGCTTGCATCATTCTGAAGCACTTGATCTTTTTTCTGGAACATCTGTGAGCCATGTCAACCAGAGAGACCATTTGTTTTCCTGTCTCATTAGTTGGGGAAAGTGATATTCAGCGCCAGAATGATATGTACTTTGCTTCGTTTCTATATACTTTGCTTCGGACCCAAGTGTTTACATCCTTTCTCCCCTACGCTTTCAACAATAACCCTGGAGACACTTTTTCCTGCGGGTCACACACAGCAGGAAACGCGCTCTCGGGCTGCAGGTTAGCTCTCAGACCGAGAGTGTGCTGGGGCCAGGAGATGGGACGTGAGCTAGAATGCGGGCGATGCGTGGGGACCGTGTTTTTAAGGTGGGAGGAGCAAGCGGGAACGAGAGGGCTGACGTGTTTGGTCCCCTCCCCTGAAAGGGGGGTTTCCTCGGCCTTCCTGGGCTGGGGTCTCGAAGGCGCCCCTCACAGGTGTGCGTTTCTCACCTGGCAGCCCCTCCATTTCCTCTCGAACCGAAGCTAATTCCATTTTGACCGCCAGCCTCGCCCCTCCACGTGGCATTTCCGCGAGCCCCCGGCGCTGCCCAGTTTCCTGCGTTGGAAACCATCTGCGTATTTCCAGAACATCTCACTGTCCCCACCCAGGCATGCTGACAACGTCTCCTACCCGGGCCCCAGGTTCAGTGAGCACACGGCTCCCTCCCTGGCTCCATCTCCCCTCCCTGCAGCAGGTTTTGTGACCTTCAGGAGGAAAGACGGGACAGTCTGGACCTCAGACGCCCTTGGGCTGTAGCAGCCCGTCCTCTCCTGACTTTGAGGACCGCGTGGCTTCTGTGTAGGATTGCGGGTGATCCTTCCCTCATCCCAGCTCACTCGTCTGCTCCAGACCGGTGGTACCGATAACGGGCACCCTCGTCAATGGCCCCTACCTCCCAAATGGTGTCCCTGAGTCCCCAGGCTCCTCAGCCTAATGCTCCTGCTTCCCCCGCCATCTGCGCTGCCGGCTCTTCTCCGCCTCTCTGCCCAGGGCCTTCTGGACCCCTTGGTGCGTGTACATGTCCTGCCTCCCCAGGGACATCATGAGCAGCTTACAGGAAGCTGGCTCTGTGCTGGACACATGATAGCATGTGAAGTAATGAGGTTCCATCGGACATTTTCATGTGGGTCGATTATCCTCAGAGAAGTGGATCTCAGTGTGCTGGTGCGAGATTCGGAGAACAGTATGTCTGCAGCAACCGGAAGTCATAGGGACCACAGACAAATTTCCATTTTTGTTGATAGGTGGTGCCTGTTTGGTGCACTAGACTGGGAAGCGTCCTAAGGCTTTCTCTAGGCGCGGCGAGAAATAACGTCTCGGTGGGTAGGTTATTGACATCCGCCCGGGTGCGGGAGCAGGCACTGGCGGCCCCGTGTTCCCTGTTTGACATTCCTTCCTGAGGACTCCCAGGGCTGATCAGCAGCAGTGCAGGGCCTTGAAGCTGGTGGCCCGAGGCCAGGGCTGCAAGAAGGCACCTGAGCTCCCAGGGGTGGAGAAGGGAGCCCGCAGGAAGTCACGGGGCAGAATTGCGTCACAAGAAAAGGTGATCTACACAGTTCAGTGAAGCCAAGGAGGTTGGCTAATCTATGGCCGCTGACAGGGACGTGCGAGGAGCATTTCAAGGTCGGACGGAGGGGTGGGAGACAAGGTACACAGGCTTGGGAATGAGAAACGAGAAGCTGTCTGTTTGGACCAATGTGTAAAGTTGCCTCTATTGATGAAATAATTTAAATGACAGGACGGTTTTCGAGCTATGTCCAGAACGGGGGAGCAGCAGCCAGAGTGGACATTTTCAGGCCATAACAATATGGGAACTTCCAAAATGGGAGTGTATTTCCATAATGTAGAGGCAGAGGGACAAGCTGCACAAATATTAGATAACCAGCCCTGTGACCCACAAGGAATGAGGGGTGTGGCCCCCACTGGCTCAGCATCGGAAAAGGGTTTAGAGCAGTAATTGAGTAAAACAAATCAAATGCCCCTTTTCCTGGCTGTCTTAGCGGCATCCAGAAACACACTAAGGGTTTGAAGAGTTGACTCTTCCTGCGAATAAATCCAAGCCTTTTCTACTCTCCTGTTCTCTTTTATCATTGATTTTTTTTTCCAA
The DNA here is from genome assembly GCA_003508835.1 of Eonycteris spelaea. Classification (NCBI taxonomy): domain Eukaryota; kingdom Metazoa; phylum Chordata; class Mammalia; order Chiroptera; family Pteropodidae; genus Eonycteris; species Eonycteris spelaea. The sequence continues at coordinate 4,942,970 of PUFA01000004.1, read as the reverse complement.
TCATTCATTCAATTAATGTTTTTTGAACATGTACCGTGTACCAGGGAAAGTCGAAGGGGCAGTTTCTCTACCTGGCCAGGTGTTCAGGAGCATCTTCAGCTTATTTTCATTGCCATCCAAGTACATCAGCACAGGAAGTAAACACACACGTACACACATATACACACCCACACACATATACACACCCCTCGGCACCCACAGCCTGTTTTCCTGGCAGTGGTTATTTTAGAAAAACAAACAGGCTGTCCAGAATTAAATTTAAGATTTCCTTGTAGGGGGAAAAAAAAAAGCAAAGCTGTTGCCTTGGTCTGTGGAGGAAATGTCATCACTTCATTCCACTTAGCAGTCTGAGAAGTCCAGGAACACTATAAAAACTCATCAACTGGAGAAGAGCCAGAGGCAGGCAAATTTTCACTTTTTTAAGAGTATTGTTAATGAAAGTATAAAGGGTATACAGAAAAGCACACCAACCTTACGCAAACAGCAGTGAATTTCCACGAGTGCACCCGCCTGTTTAAACAGCACCCTGACCAAGGAGCAGAGCTTGACCAGCCCCCTCACGAGATGCCCTATCTCAGCCACTGCCTGTCTCAGAGGTCTCAGAGGTGAGAGCGAGTCATTAACAGACCTTCGGGTCTGGCCCCCCGTTGATTTATTCGTGATTAAATGGGTCCCTCTCAGACACACAACGCTGAGTTCCAGTGAGGGGCTCACAGCCACGCTGGAAGGCGGTCATCGAAAGTAGTGGAGCCAATTTCCATGCGATGCCGACTTCTAGATTTCCCCGACCCTTGCAGGTGTCTCCCCTATCCTGTGCCCTGTCCAGGTCTGACCTTGCCTTTATGGAGCTGGCCAAGGACTCCTCCAGGAAGCCTTCCAGCATCTCACCTACACAGGGAATGGTTTCCTCTTCTGAGCTTCTCTCTGCACAGAGAACAAGGACATGCATGGGCTGTGTAGTGTGCACCAGCCTGACAAACCCAGTCCCCCCTTCCCCCATATACGGTGCGAGGGGAGCCACCCTTGGTGCCGGAACCTGCTGGTGTCTCAAGGGGAACACTCTACAATGCCGTGTGCCAGGCTGGGCAGAGGCCACGTGTCCCTTGTGATTAATGGATGGCATTTGCAGATGCGGCCACAGAGTCATCATGAAACTAGGCACCTTGGCATCACAACTCTGATCTCTTTACCAGAACATTCATTTTGTAATACCCCATGAGTCATGGGCATAAGGACCATAAAATTGTTTTCTCTCCAGATCACTCCCCCAGCCCTAGGCGGGGAGGCTGATGTATTTGAGGACAGTGCGGTTTCTCATGGCTTGACTTTTGTGTTTCTTGCTGCCTCATTTGTTCTCTGGCTCTGACCAGCACTGCCCCAACCCCCTTTAGTTTGGCTCCCTAGAATCTGATTCTCCCTTCTTTTCGAGGTTCCCTAATATCATCAATTCCTATTCCTTACGCACTTGGCACTTCCCTCATGCGGCTTCTTGACTTTCTACCCATACTGGGCAGCCTCAGGTCGTTGGCTTCCACAGGACGTGGAGACATGGAAGGAACGCAGGCGTTAAAGTGTCTGGATGCAGGAGACGCTTCAGAGGGCAGGGCAGTTACCCTTAGACGGGATTTCTAGACCCAGCTCTGCCGTTGGGCGAAGGCGGGCCCATCTTCAATTTCATAGTCAGGATGACGTGGAACTAACTGGGTCTTGAAAATGTCTGATAGGGTGTGGCCTGACACATGAGCCTGGAGCAGCAGACAGGGACCCCATGAGCATGGGAAAGTCAGCACGGAATAGCCTGGTCTGTGTGTGCGTGCATGCGTGTGTGTGTATGTTAGACTCTGACAGCCCTGAGGCTGAGTCCAACTCTGCCATTTATCGGCTGTAAGACTTAGGGCAAGAACCTAACCTTTCGGCACGATGATTAACAACTCCTGCTTATCAGGACCAGTGCATCGGTGCACTCTGACTCAGAGAAAAGTCCAGCACAGCTCTCGAAGCAGTGACCTTTCCTGGTTCTTGGGTTTTAGAAGATGCCTGGGTCTTCCATACTGAGCTACAGAACAAAACCATATTCCTTCCTTATCATGAGTTGTTGCCCCCAATGTGTATTTTTTTTTAAACTTCACCTGAAAATGTATTAGTTCAGATATTTTCACATAAAAGGTTTAACCCTAAGTAATTTTTCACCCTAATTCTTTTTCATCATGGTAAAAGATCCATAACGTAAAATTGACCATCTCGACCATTTTTACGGATACGGTTCGACGGCATTAACTACATCCACATTGCTGGGTGACCCTCACCACCATCCACCTCCAGGACCTTCATCTTCCTAAACTGAAACACTGCACCCCTTAAACGACAACGCCCCGCGCCCCGCTTCCGGCCCCTGGTAACCAGCACTCTGCTTTCTGTCTCTGTGACTCTGACTCCTCTAGGTACTTCAGGTCAGTGGGATCACACAGTATTTGTCCTTTCGTGCCTGGCTTATTTCACTTCGCAGAAAGCCCCCAGGTTTCATCCAGGTCGTAGCAGGGGTCAGAATTCCCAGGTGCATCCGGTGGTCTCCAACTTTTGATGGTTTTGACTTAGGATTTTTCAACCTCACAACAGTGTGATGGCGGTTCGCATTCAGCAGGAACCTTTCTTTGAACTTTGAGTTTCGATCCTCTCCCTGGCTAATGATGTGCAGTGCGATGCTCTTGTTGGGCTGGGTGAGGGCAGAGAGGTGATCTCATCCAGCTGTAGCTAATGGGAGTGTTCTGAGCCCTAATGGGAGTGTTCTGAGCCCTAATGGGAGTGTTCTGAGCCCGTTTTTAGTGGTCTCTCGGCTAAGCTAACCATGGGTTAGGTGGATTAAATGCATTTTCCACTTAACAGTATTTTACGCTTACGTAGCTTACATAGCCTCATCGTGCGTCGGGGGGCATCTGTGTTTTAAGGCTAACGTTTGCAGGGCTGGGGCTGATGGAGGCCTGAGTCTGAGACTGTGCAGAAAGGGTGGACAGTGGAGGAAGCAGGAAGGTTGTGACTCAGAGCATCCCTCCACTTGCAGTCCGTGTGGTGGGAGGAGTCTTGCCCTGGGCACTGCCTTTTCAGGGCCTCTGTCCTTTCAGGAGGAATTTGTCCCCAGGGCCTGAGAGCAGGATCCAAGGCCAACCCGGATGTGTCTTTTAGTATGAAGGACCTGCCAAGAGTCCTCTCTTAAGGGGCCATGCCCCAAGGTTTCTCTGTGAACTTTAGGAGGCAGAGACCACGGCCTGACGTTTGTCCCAAAAAAAGTCAGTGCTCAATCCAAAGGGGATTTTTACAGACAGAGCTCAGTGCCAGGGGAAGCAATGCCAGCCTTTGATTCTGCTGGCAAAGCCGCGCAGAGAGGTCCCCCGACTTAGCAGCCGGCCCCCTCCCACTTTAGGTGACTTTGGGTGAATGCACTCATCATGGGTGGAGCAGACGTCTGTGCACCCAGACAGTTGGGAGGAGCCAGGTGTGATGGCAAGCACACTGGGCTGGACTCGGGAGCCCTGGGTGGAGACTGGTTCCATCACAGTCGACCTTGCTGGGCTCTAGGGCCAGGGCTGCACTGACTGGTTCAAGAGGGTGGACCAAGCCCCTCGGATGCTCGGCGATGTTAGAAAATCAGCAGTGGGGGCCACCGTTTTCTTCCTCTGAGGTGGCCCTTGGTCGGGTGGTTTAGAGAGGGGCAGTGATACTGAATGCCACCAATGGCAATTCCATGACCTTGACCAGCTTGAGTCCAGATCACTTTTCCTGGCATGAGAGGGCAGTGGCGGTAATCATGGGGTACCGAGGAGTCACTGGGTCTCAGCAGCTGTGCCAGGCTCCTCATGAGCATCGTCGCCTTGACTCCTCTCAAATACCCGGGCAGACACATGTGGCTACTGTCCCCACTTGACAGAGGAGACTGATGTTGATGGAGACTCAGCCCCATGACTGATGGCCAGAGGGCCCGGGCCTGGAGCTTGGTCTATCTAATGCCAGGGCCCAAGCTCAGGGACCTGAAGCATGCAGGGCTGGGCGATAGAAGAGCTGACCCGTGAGTTCTCCAAGTCAGACACCATCAGTGCCACTTCGCTGTGGCCCAGAGGGCTCGTAAAGGCCAATCACGCGTCTTGGGCTCTTCCTGAATCCTCGGGGAGAGGAGTTCCATCCGGTGAGGTCCTGGCTGGTGGTCCATCGGGTCAGAGCACCTCTCACAGGCTCCCTCCTATTCACCCAGTAGCCTCCCCACCCAGGTGCAGAGCTGGTGCCTGGGGACTTCTGAGCTGGAGGAGAAACCCTTTCTCTCCTGGGCTGAAACTGTGTATAACCTGCAGCTTTGCAAACTCACTCCTCAGGGGCAGCCTGCTAGCCTGTCCCACCTACCCTGCCGAACGGAGGGCCGGTCCCAGAATCACCAGCACTACTCCTGAAAGCATCAGCCTTCCTTTACTCACGCTGGTCTGTCCCCTCCCAGAGACAGGCCCCTAATAAACCAGAGACCGTCCTTCTAATAAATAATCATTGATTTAAATCAACTCATTTGCCTCTGCACCCCTCTCCCCCTCCCGTAACTCCTAAGCACCCCTAAAGCTGTCTCTGGGGACCACTGACGTGCAGAGGAATCGGAGAAACCCAGGAATCCCCAGATCTTACGAAAACAAATGGTCTCTGGGCAGGTCCACAGTCACCCCCAGCAGAGGCGGGACACATACGCGGGGCCAGCGGTGTGTCCAGTCTGGCCGGGACAGAGTGTGATGTGGACATCACTCTTGATTCATGGAAAAATAATCTAAAAGTGCCCCTGGCTGGTCTCCCACAGGATCTGCCTTGAGGGAATGACTTTGAGTTTCCAAAGGGACTTGGAAAAATTATTCTCCGTTGTCCCCATATGTGAAAAGTGACCATGTTAAGAAGCAACTTGTTTCTCACCCAGCGCCAGGGGCGAGGGGAAGGGGGGTGTCTGCTCGAGGGGAACCGGGTCTCCTCCCAGCCCTGACCTTCGGCCATGTGGAAACTCACTGGGGCTTGCACCAACACGACTGTGGCAGACCCGGTTGTGAAACCGGCCGCCGAAGCCACTTACTCCCCAGAAGGGCCTCCACAGTGCCTTCGTTGGCCACGTATTCAAAAGGCAGCATGTGTAGCGGAGGCGTCAGCCGTCCCGGGTTCAAGTCCTGCCTGAGCCACTGTCTTTTCATCCGTAAAGTGGAGCCATGATACTTGCCGTTGGGGTTTATGAGATTCAAGTGAGACGCTGTGTCTCCAAACCTCTGTAAAGTAGCATGTGTCCATCGGGGATTTAATAAGCACTGGTGGGGTGTCCGCTGCGTACAGGGCTCGGCAATAGCCGGCGAGGGGAGCAGAACCACGGCTCTCACTGCAATCCCCGGAGTCGATCCCCAGAGTCGATCCCCAGAGTCGATCCCCAGAGCCGTCCCTCGCAAAGGTTGTCCAGCCGCTTCCCGCTTCCGTCCCCTCCCCCATCCAGAGGGAACCAGGCGCCGTCTTCGCCTGGCCGGTGGAAGCACTGGTCCTTCAGACGTGGCTTTCGCTAGCCCTCCCTAGCTCCTTCTAGAAACGAGTGTCCTGAAGGCCTTCTATTCCTCTTTGTGCCTCTGCTAAGCTTCCCCAAGAAGTGTTCCTTTCTGGAGCGAGATGTGGGACACGGCTTGATGTCACTCTTCCTTTGCCTGCGTCTACACGGCGTCACCAAAGGTAAGCCGCAGCCCCTGCGAGTGTGCCCACGGAAGGCTGTCGGGGACCCGGCCCACCAGATGTTCCCCAGGGGATCAGCAGCTGAGAGCTGATATTGTCACTTCCGAGCTGTGCAACTTTGGGGAAGTCACTGCCCGGTCTCCGTTTATTTGTCCGTCAAATGGCTCTAAGCAGAGCTTCTGTGAAGTGTGATGGGTGGGAGGGGCCTGTCGGTTTTGAAGGAGCACACAGCTGCCAGAGGCTGCATTATTGCCCTCTCCTCATGTGCCCCGCCTCTCAGAGCAACGTCCCTCTCGTCACTCGTCACTCGTTTGCTGGTTCGGGAGAAAAGTCTGGGGTTGTGTTCCAGACTCGACCTCCCCCAACCTCATACTCTGGACCCAGGGGGAAAGTGACTTGGAAAGAACAGGAAAATACTGGAGAGTGGGTTTTGGGACAGCCCAGCAGGCCACCCAGTAGATCTTTGCATCTAAAAGGGCATTCGAGAACTTTTCCAAAGCCATTTCCAGTTATCCAGATAGACCTAGTAGCTCTAAAACCCAGGGACAGATGGTGGAGCCCAAGCAACTTTGTTCAAGTTGCTCCTAGACACTCCAAAGACACTGATCATCTGATCCCAACCTGCCCTCCTGGGGCAGCATTGCAGGGGTGGGGGCTGGGAAGCTTTGGGGGAGGTGCTCATAACGTCCTGTTTGGGCCCCACACACCTCTGGTTCCCCGGGCCCTACTGTTCTCAGCTTCTGACTTCCTCCTTTTCCTCTCTGCGATTCTCTTAGGAATAAAATCCATAAACCTGTTCCCTTTGTGTTTCTTCCAAGGCAAGGATCTGGAGGAGTTAAAGCACATTAACTTCTTCCCCACGTCCTGGCTGGTCCGGGTTAAAGCCAACCATTACCACGCAGTGAGTGGCCCGCTCAGCAAGGAAACAGTTAGCAACACTATTGCCTTTCTGACTTTGCTTCTTCGGAGATGTGTTTTGTATTTGAAACCTCTGGGCCTTTGAGGTGGAGCTATCTGGATTCTCCCCCAGGGGAAGCGGGGCAGCCAAGCCTGGGAAGGGGAGGCGGGCGGGGGCCCAGCCTTGGAAAGGCCAGAACTGCTGACCTGGAGAGTTAGATGGGGTTGGGGAGCACCGGCCACACCGCCCTCCCACACCACCCTCCCGACCATGTCCCTGTCAGACACAAATGTCACATGCTTATCACTGAAACAATGTTTTTAATGCAGAGAAATTGAAAGAAAGAATCTCATACCCTCGAACCCACCACCCAAAGACAACTACTGCTAACATCTCATTGCAGTTTATTGCCTTTCACCCTTTTCTTTTAAATATACTTGATTAAACGGGCTTCCTAACACCATCTTTAGCGGCTGCAAACTCTCCCGCCAGAAGGATAGTCTATAACCAGTGCTACTTTGCCATTCCTTCGCTGCAGAAAATTTACAGTGTTTCTGCTTGTTAGCTATTATGAATGACTGTATGGAGAACAGATGTGTACATCATGGTTTATTTTACTCTACATGGAATTATTTTCTTATAGAAGATTTTCAAGAGTAGAAGATACTGGCCCCAATTATTCTTGATTTGTGGTAACAAGTTTGGGACCAAATACTCTCCCCCAGGGATAAATGAGTGTGCCTCGTTTAGTACACGTCCAGCAACGTGGCCTTTTCGTTTCAGACCACGCTTGTTCATTGAGAAGCGAACAACAGCATCTCATTTTGGATCATGCTTTTCTTTGATTCCTGGTCACGAGGAATATTTTTCCATGTGGCGTTTCTCCCTTTGTGAATTGTCGGTGCAAACTGTCGTGCTTCTCTGTGTTTCCAGTTTTGCATTTTTAGCAATGAAGTGGGGCAGTGTTTGAGTTGTGACGACTTATGAGTCACCAGTTAAAATTCATTTCGGCTCAACAAATACCTATTGTAATGTGCAGAGCACGGAGCTCAGTGGCCCCGCACCAGATAAGGGCTCCGTGGAACCGTGTTCCTCCACCGTGGAACTCCGAACAGCGCTGTCACACAGCGCGGGGAGCGGGGGACGACCTCTGGGCCCCGACACCTCAGGAAGTCCCCACTGCCCTCTTCATGTCCTTCCGACCCTGCCCACTTCCTTCCTCCGGCCCCCAGTTGCCAGGGTCACCCTCCTGAAATCTCAGCCCCTGCGTGGAGCCGGCCACCCCGTGCTCCGGGCTGCAGGGCTGAGATGGTGCCCCGCCTCCTGGTCAGCACGCTTCCCCAGGGAACGTCTCTGCTTCTCAGAAAAGCATCCTCGGAAAGCAACGCACACGGCATCTGGCACCAAGGAGGATTTCAATGAGCCCAGCAGACCGGCCAAGTGGCTGAGAGCAGGGTCCCTGGGCAGACTGTCTGTCGAGCACAGGGGGGTCGTGTGGACCAGGGGGCCGGTGTGAGGACGATGCCGGGGGTCAGGCTGCCAGTAAGCTGTGCGTGTTTCCCTTCAGCTGGAGAACGGGGGTGACATGACCTACCTGAGCGACCTTGCCACCCAGGCCGTGAGATTCGGGCTGATGTTCAACCAGGTACTGATCATGGGGTCTGAGAAAGGGGAGGAGCTGTCCCGCCTGCCCTTGGCTAGGGACCTTCGTAGGGTCACTTTGTACCTCTGGCAGGAAGGCCAGGGCAGAAGAGGTAGCCACAGGCATGTCTTCTCCATCCTAAGAAATTATCAAGACAGGGCCGGACTGGCCGCTCAGAAACCTGCTGCACACACCCACGTTCTCCCCGTTGTTCTGGTTTCCCGGGGATGGGGGCACTTCCCTGGGACACAGGACTTCCCATTCTAAAAGCAGGAAAGGCAAACTGGGGTGAGCGGGTCATTCTTTTCCCCACAAACATCAAGAGACGCCCACTGCCTGATGAGAGAAACCACTCCGAGCCTGGGTTTGCAGTTTCGAGGCTGAACCTCCTCTGGTGGCAGCGCTGATGAGCTCCAGAACCAAATCTACAGTGGGTCGGGGAGCTCGGCCGCACGGCGTCTGGTGACTCGGTCACCACGGGAGCGTCTGGGCCGGTGGCTACCCCGCCTTCCCTGTGATGGGCACGATTCGCCAGGAAATCACTGATTTCCTCCAACATCTTTAAAGCCAGCCCAGTAGTGATTTCAAAAAGAATTCATGTTTCAGGGTCCTGGGGCCCTGAATCTATCATCAGAGACTCTGCCTGGGTCAGGCCTGGATGGGCTGGGTCCGCCCCTTGCTTGCAGAGACAGACTGCAGACCACAGGGGCAGGACACCTGGCGATGCCATGAGCATGGAGTGTCTCTTAGGCCTGTCACATTGGAGCAAAATACTTTCCTTCCAAGTCTACAGGTGACAGGTCATCTCAGATGACCTAACTCATTGTTTCCCCAATATTGTCACTGACCCCTAAACTGTAGGACTTGTGAAGTCACCATAATTTAGCTTTCCCTATGCTTCCTAGGCTAAAATTGTTTTAAATCAGTTGCCGAATTAGTCACTTTTGTTGTAACTAGAACTTATTTTGCTATGTCTTCCTGCTTTTCAATGCCAATGATTTTTCCCCCGTCTCTTTGTTGTTTATCTTTCCCAATTTAGGAATACACAACTCATTCAAAAATGATTGCTATATATGGATTCTTCTTTGAGATAAAGGGAATCAAAAATGACACTACCTCTTATAGTTTTTACATGCAGGTAAGCAGGACAAGACACAGGAGAGGTGTGTCTCTGAAGCAGCCTTTTAGATTTAGAGCCAATTCACACTGAATTAACAATCGTCGGTTAATCATTAGTTAATGACTAACGTGGAATGGGTTGTAAGGCTGGTGCTAATCGTGGTCATAGATGTGATGTCACTTGATTTTTGTGAGGTTGCTGTTGTCAACCGGTTGATCAGACGAGGATCTCAAAACTCAGCGTCTTCTCGTTCACGTGGCCTCTCTTGGCAAAGCCAGGGTTAATTCTAGACCCTGACTCGACGTGTGGGGCTCAGTCCATCTTCAGTTCCTACACGATGGGTGATGCTTTGCAGATGGCCGTTCTTCACGGAGGCCACCGTTAGTGCCCACAGGGGAGAAGGAACGGTCTCGTTTCAAGTGGCAAAGCAGGGTGGCAGACAGGACATCAGGGAAGTCAGGAGGGTAAATGGCTCTGCCTCCATGCTCCTGCTGGACTTTTAGGAGAGGCAGGAGGGGGCTGTGTTCAAGAGCGGGGAGTCTGAAGTCACACGGCCCAGTGAGCCGTACGATCTTGGCAAGCCCACGAATCTCCCTGTGTCCGGTTTCCTGACCTTCACGCTGGGGAAGGTAAGAGGACCAACCTCACTCGGGAGGATTCACAAGTTAATTTGTGGGAAGGGCTTGAAACAGGGCCTGACTCGTAAAGCTCTCCCTAGCGATGACCTTGACCATGACGACTATGGTGACAGGCCACGATGTTCCACTTAAGGTTTGCTTTGTAAGTCTCAAGATTTCACGCTCCTTGAGAAAGCATTATTAATTTTTTATTATCACCACTAATCGCAATATTTGGAACATAAGGGAGGTACATTCATATCATAAATGGATAAATGCATACATGCGTAAGTGAAGAGACCTGAAGCCGAGGCCCCACTTTGCCACCCCCGATGACGTGCCCTTGAGCAAGCCACGTCTCTTCCGTGGGTCAGTCCTTGGTCCTCAGTGACTAAACATTTCCCTACGTAATGGATTTTACTGGACGGAAGAGATGTTTTATGTAACCGGTCAAAATGCTCATCTGAATACTACGTTAGTGTTAAAATTCTGGCAAAGTGATAGCGAAGACCTTCTGATTCAGCAAGCCTGGCATAATGGTGTCTCTCTGGGTTGGCCAAACCCCAGTCCATTGGCCAGGGGTTTGCCTATGGTCGGGGCTCAAATGCCAACTGACTCCGCAGCAGTGGCTGGCACTCAGGACATGCGCCCTGGGGAAATGCTCCCTGCCTCGTTCGACGGGAGGGTCGACGTGCCAGGAGCCAGGTTTCGCTCACTCTGGGTCAGCCCAGTGTCAGTTCCGTCTAAGGAGGATTGCCTGCCTTGCAGAGAATAAGGCACACGGACGCGGACGCCTCGCTCTGCGAGCACGGTCTCATCAGCCTGCGGGCGGAACGCTTGGTCAAGTACGAGATCACAGCGCAGACCCTGGTGGGCGGCAGGTGGCAGGAGTTCAGGACCAACGAAATCATGCAGAAGTTCCGGCTGGTCAAGCTGTCCTGCAAGAGCCACGTGAGTCTCTGTCTTTGTCTTTTCTCTTTCCTTGTGTTTTCGCTCTTTCTCTCCTGGACCCTTTTTTGGGAATCCCTGGCTTCGTATCTCTGGTGATCTGCAGGAGAAGCGTGCTCAGTTTCTTAAGGATCATCACAGCCCCAAATGATGCTAAAGAGAAACCTCCTGGAATGAAGCCAGGGATACTGGAACAGGTGCCCCAACTCAGACTGATGTGGGTCGCACCAGATGCTGGTGTGACCAGGGTGTCGCTCCGAAGGAAGAAAGGTTTGATGAAGTGTGTTTGCTGTCACCACCTCCACTCTTGCCTGGATGTCACCCGTCACTTCTACCAAAACCCACGGCCCGATCCACCTGCCTCCGTGGGCCATGCCGGCATCCAGATGGATTCGGTACCCGGCCTGGCTCCTGATGGCTGCATTCCAAAAATTGCCGGAGAACCTGTCTGGAATTCCTAGGCAGTCTGGGGCCTCCCATGCTGCCCCATGGGGAATGGGAAGTGGCCTTCAACCAGAGGGTGCTTCTCAGTCCTGGCCGCACATCAGAATCACCAGGCCCTTTGCAAAGTCCCCAGGCCTGCGTGCCAATCAGATGAGCCCAGGTCTTTTGTGGTTGGGCCCAGGTATTGCTTTTTTTTTTTTTTTTAAAGCTTCCCAAGTTCTTCTTCAAAGTGTTAGAAATCAGAATAGTGGGTTTCTTTGTAGAGGCGGGAGTAAGAAAGGCTGGGATATGGACCAGGACAGGATCCGAAGGAGAAGTCTGACATCCCTGAAACGCTCTTTGTCACAACCGGGGTGGGGGGTCACGCAGGAGGGCTTACTTGTGAAAACCATCAACGGTGCCTTTAAGAATGTGTGCCCTTTTTATTATTTTAAAGTTTTTTATACTTAAATTTTTTTTAAATTAAGAAAAAATCTAATGTTAAAGACCATCCTCGGTGATTCAGATGTGCAACTGGAGCTGAGAACGAACGCCCTACGTAACTGTTAGCCTCCCTCGTCCCTCTTCCAGAGGGCGATTGTGTTTATCCTAAAAGTCCCACTTTGTTTTGTTTTGTGTTTCGTCATTTAGGTCTTGAAAATCCAAACTGTGGGCAACCCGATCTATGTGGTTTTTCGTTCATCTTCCCAGGATCTTGACTATTTCCAGAAGAACTATGAAATTTTTTCTTCTTCTACTGGTCTATATAAAAGGAAATAAAATGGCATTAAGGGGACTACTCAAGTATCCAGGTGACTTTCCTCGTTAGCGATGATCTCATTAGAACTTTTGCTCATTGTTCTGGTCGTTCGGGACTAAGCCACTGGGTGGCTTATCACAACAGAAATGTATTACTTACAGTTCTCTTACAGTTCTGGGGTCTGGAAGTCCAAGGTCAAGATGCTGGCGGATTCAGTGTGGTGTCTGGTGAGGGCCATCTTCTCACATGGTGGAACGGGCCAGGGGGCTTTGAGTCCTCTTTTCAACGGCGCTAATCCCATTTGTGAGAGCTCCATCCTCCCAATCTAAATCCCTCCCAGAGGCCCTTGTCTGAATACTGCCACCTTCCGGTTAGGATCAACGTGCGAATGCTGGGGGGACACATTCAGACCATCCAACTCATGTCTGTGCCTTCTGAGGATGGAAAGCACCAGAACCGGGAGTCCATTTGCCGTCACCGACCCCAACGCACCTTGAGTCCTGCCCTAACTTTTCACGCTCCTGGGGATTCTCCGATGGCAGCACGAGCAATAACAACACTCTCCTGGGAGCATCACACACGCCTTTCTCACGATGTATCCGCCAGCTGCGCAGAACAACACACCTGGATATGGTCCCTGGAAGTTTGGGCTCAGCCAGAACAAGAGATGGGAAGTGAGTAGTTATCAGGTTCGGAGTGACTTACTTTACTCACCATTCTCCCTTTTTAAATGGAGCCCCGTGGTCTGGGAAAAGTAAGGGGAGTCTTTCTCCTTTGTGGATTTATTTTCCATTGCAGTGTGACAAAGTACCACAGTTCAGTAGCTGAAAGCAACACATATTCATTATTTTGTGATAGTCATGGTCAGGAATCCTCTGTTCAGGGTCTCACAAGTCTATAGTCTAGCTGCGGCCAAGCTGTGACCTCATCTGAAAAAGTGGGAGAACCCAGGTCCGAGCTCACAAGGTTGTTGCAGGTCACTTCCTTGCGGCTGTCTGACTGAGGACCTGGCTGCTTCTTGGCTGTTGGGAGAAGCTGCCCAGGCCCTAGAGGCCTCCTGCACTTCCCTGCCCCGTGGCTCTCTAGATAGACATTTTGAAGCATGGCTGCTTATCCTGAAGGCCAGCACCAGTCTCTCTCACTGCAGTCTGCTAAGAAAGAGTCTTGTAAAATAGATAATCACGAGAGTGACATGCCATCACCCATAGTCTCTGGCTAGAAGTAAGTCACATGTTCCACCCACACCCAAGGAGTATACCAAGGGTCGCCTTAGGGTGTGTCCACCACAGCATTGTCCACTGTCATTGGGAATTTGATGGAGCATCACTCTTCCCAGCCGAGGACCGATGCCCTGTGCAGAGTGACCTGGAGAGAGAGAGAGACTAGGGGAAGGCAGCCCAGTAGAGGACCAAAGCGAAGAAGCTGGGCATGGGTCTGTTCTCAGCTGCATCCTCGGCCCCGCCTGCAAAGCCCTGTGCCATCTCGCTCACTAGCCTGCTTCTGGCCTGGTCCAGCCAAGGGAAGCAATGACAAGTACCTGAAGGGCAGGAAACCAGGAGAAGCAGGGACTTCTCACCCTCTCAGCCATGGAGGGCATTTTCCAGCAAGGGCTGTGTCTCCTTCACGGCTCCAGATCTCTCTGCCACCAGAGCTTCTACCTCATAGCTTCCTGCTGTCGTTCCGGCACCTGTCAAATGGGCCTGCTTCTGAGTTTTGTCCCTGTGTCCCTCCAGCCCCAGGGGCTGCCTCATTTTCCCCTGTTGGCCTTCTTGGTTCTTCCTTCATCCACATAATCAGTTCTCTGTATTTATTTTGTTTGAAATCCCTAGAGTAGTTTCTGCTTTCCAGAGTTATTCCTGATCTAAGGGGTTCTGATGAGCTTGCACATGTGGCCCTTTGGGATGGACCGTTAAAAAATACGGCCTCAGTAATTCCATCCGAAGGGCAGGGACTAGAGTGAGGCAAGTGAAGCACCCACCTTGGGTCAAAATACTCAATAATCCAGATAATAAGATTTTAATGAAATATTTTTAAAAATCAAGGCAACACAAAAAATCTATGATGTAGCTCAATGACTTACCCGTAAGGCAAACGTATTCAAATAACCAGCACTCAGGTCAGAAACGGCACAGTCCACACCCCAGACACCCCACTTTGTGCCCCCCCAGTCACCACCCCTTGAAGGTAAGCAGTATCCTGACTTCCATCACCCTTAACGAGTTTGGCCATTTAGTTTGAATATTTAATAAGCAAAGTCAAACAGCTCGGACTCTCACGCCTGTATTCTTTCATTCTACATCATGTTGAAGAGATCCAGCCATGTTTTCACAGGGAGCTATAGTTTGTTTTCAAATATGCCTGCTGGTTTCACTTTTTAAAAATGAAACGTTACTCCTGTAAAATAACCCAGGCTCGTCAAAGGAGAATGAGAGAATACAAAGAGGAAAATATGATCCACTGGGATTCCATTACTCAGAAGTTTGGCAGGCGACTTTTGGGAATCGTTTTTAGGTGCATTCATGGTTTTCTTCCCCTTCGAAACGGGATTGTGCAGGGCTCGCTTCCTTGGAAGGCGACTTTTTTTTTCTTTTCTTTTCTTTTCTTTTCTGTAATAGAGGAGTGTGGTATCTGGGGAAGAAAGCGCTGATATATTTGTCTCACCTCACCAAACTGACAAATTGTGCAAAGTCCAAGGAGCGAATTTTCGTTTATGCTCCGTGGATGTCGCTTCCTGTCTGTCCCTCTCGGGCCGTGCGTACCGCAGGCCTTGCTGCGTGGGACAGCCCCGGGACGGACCAGCCGCTGTGCAGACATGCAGGGCGTGATGTCATTGGCCCCAGGAGAAGAGCAGCCTCGTGACATTTACCCCAGTCCTACGGGAGGGACCACAGGGAAGATAAGACTAAAAACTTCTGAAAAACCAGTTTGACACATCCAAGAGAGGGGAGGCCCTTGGGAAGCACTGCTGGAATGAGAATGGCTGGGCTCTTCCTGAGTGGAAAGCCAGGCCTCGCTTAGGTATTCGGAATATGCGCCTGGAGTTTGCAGGAGAGGCAGAAGCTTGCAGAGCAGAAGCGGAACTAAACTTCCAGGGGTCCAAAAGCCCACAGCTGGGGGCGTAGGAGGACGGGATGAGGTAGCGGCCCGGAGCGACTGGGCTGCGTCGAAGCTTGGCCTCCAGAACCCACGTGTCTCCGTGTCCTTCTGTGACCCACTGCGAAGAGGAGAAATGTTTTACGGCGCTTAATTCCAATAACATCGAACACCTACTATACACTCCACAGAACTGTGCACTGAGCATCTGGGGTGCAGTGGGCCACACTGCGCAGGGGGGTGTCACGTGTGAAATCATTAGATTCCGATGGGGGGATCGGACGGGGTGAGGGTGGTCGCACTGAGGAGGGAAGGCATATGTGGGCCTTGGGGGAGGGGCGGCGTCCTCACAGGTGGAGGATTGGTGGCAAATGGCACACAGGTGAGATTCGAACCGCTGAGAGCAGGCTCACCTCCACTCCAGGCTCTGGGATTGTGTTCACTGGAATCACGTGGGAGCTGGCGCTGCGGCAGGTCCCAGCTGCAAGGGGCTGATTCGCAGTCTGGGAGACACCTGGAAATCTGAAGCACCCATCCCACAGCAGGGCTCCCCACTGAACCCCCACATCCGATTGTCTTCCTTAGTGACAAAAAAATCCAACAATAACAAAAACCCTGTGACTGTTTTGCCACACTGGCTGGTTTTATTTTTGAAAACAAATTTCCTAGCATATGAAATAAAGAGAACCTCCACGAGGCACCCTCCTGGGGGCGAACCGTCCGCCAGCCCTTCCCGCTAGGGGCGAGCTCTGCCACGAAACACCAGGGCCAGCGTTTCCGCGGCGGAGCAGTGCGACAGGAAAGGTCCTCTGGCAGCGGGCCGTGGTCCTCCTCCTTGCTCAGCGTCGGAGAGTGAGCTTTTGTACCTTCCAGGTGAGGCTGAGCTATTCGAACATTCACAAAGATCTCTGAAGTTGGGAAGCATACGTTACGGGGCGAAAATTCTTAAGATCCTAACAAGCTCTTCTTGCCAGGGCAAACGTCTCAGGCTAGAATTTAAAACCCTACGGTTCACAATGCCCAAAGCGGTGACCTTGAGGGCTGGTCAGCATGACACGTTATGTGCCGTGTGCAGGACTTCTCCCTGTGTGCTTCTCCCATCACCCGCCTCTCCCTCCAACCCAGGTGGCCCAGAGCACGTTCCGTGCACGGCGACTCTTGGGTCCTGAAGTGGGGCAGACAAGGGTTGGGAGTCCTGGCTCTGCTCCTTACTAGCTGGGTGGTCTTGGGCAAGTCACCTAACCTCTTGCGCCTCCGAGTCTAAACTGAAATTGGCAATAAAACCTGTGATACATAGTAAATTAGCTGACGTGTGATTATAGGCGCCTCATACGATTTATCCTTATTCCTCCCTCGCTGCTTGGCGTCCTTTAGCCCTTGAAGGTGAGGATAGATGCCGTGCGACCGTGGGAAGGCTCCCTTCTCTGGGCCTACTTCCCCCTGCGCCCTGGGCTCTTGGTAGACCTTCTAACTGCAGTCATGGAGCCCTCTAACTCCCCGAGTGGAGAAGAACAGAAGCGCACGGTCACACCTGTGCGCCGGAGGGAAGCCAGGGAGGGGTGAAAAATGAACTGTCTCGTTTCCTATGGGCTCATCAGAATGAGAGTGAATTGGAAAGAGTGCGGGGTCCTTTCTGTTCGCCTCTCCTCTTTAGAAGGTTTTGCATCCGGGCAACTGCTGTGTCTGTAGGACCAGAGAGGAGAGAGGACGTTTTTGGCCTTACAAGCCTAGGCCGAGAAGGGGAAGAGCTGGGCCCGGGGGTGGACTCCCCAGGGACTGGGTGGGGACCGTCCTACACCCCATTTGCACACGGGGGACTGGTATAGAAGGCAGTAGAGCCTGACTCACAGGCCCTGAGGCTTTGAGAGCTGGGGACAGGGAGAGCAGATTCTCCTGGAGGAGACGGAGAGGGGAGAAACCTCCGTGAGGGAAACCTCAGGGACAGTGCCGTCCAAAAGAGCTGCCGTGGCGGGCGGGTCCTATATCCACCCTGGCCCGTATAGTAGCCACTAGCCGTGTGTGGCCACTGAGCACTTGAAATGCGGCTAGTGTGACTGAGAAATCGAGTTTTTTAAATTTTGGTTCATTTGAATGCATTTGAACGTAAAGAGCCGGAAGTGCAAGGAGAGAGTCACAACGGAACCCGCCGGGGACCACGGGCCGACCCTCCCGATTCTGGAGACCCTCAGACCCTCTAGCATTCCCCTCTCGGCCTCTCCGCAAAGCCAGGAGCAGTGAAGCAACAGCGGCCGGCCACGCGCAGGCTCAGGCCGCGGCCGCCAGGACTGCGGGGAGAAGGGAAGGTCCTAAGGCCAGGGGAGAACGCTCAGCTCTGTCACAGGGGTCCTGATGTCACCCGGCTCCTTCCACCTGCACTGACGGTTCTGTGAATCCAAATATGTGAAAATGAATGAAAAGGAACAACTTAATTTCTCAGGGGCGTCGACCACGTTTCAGTGCTCAGTGGCCACACGTGGTTAGTGGCTACCGTCTGGGACAGGGCGGCTGTCGGACAGAAGGCTCCCCCATCGCCTCTTTGGGACTCTGCCTTCCTCCTCTGTCTCGTTCACTTATTCCACAGGCTTCTGGTGGGCCGCTGCTGTAGGGCAGGCTGGGGTTAGGTTTTAAAGGTGAACGAGACAGGCCTCACCGTCATGGAGCCTACCGCGGGGGAAAGACAGTGTGGATGGAATAATTGTACAGCAAATGCCAGAGGGAGCCCAGCTCTTTGGCAGCATGAAGCGTAGAAGCCGGTCGGGGCCCAGGGAGGGGCTCCCCAAGGAAGCGACGACGCTTAATCCAGAAGCTGAGGTAGGAGCAGAATCAAAACGGGGTTGGGTAGAGAAACCTCTCACACACTGCTGGTGGGAATGTGAAAAGGCGCAGCCACTTGGGAAAAGTCTGGAAGTTTCTCAAACGAGTAAACACAGAGCAACCACCTGATGCAGCAATTTCAGCAGGTACGTGCCCAAGAGAAGTGAAGACATGTGTCTGCATAGCCACTTGGACGAGGATATTCATAGCAGCATTCTTCAGAGTAGCCAAAAGGGGGAAACAACCTCAGTGTCCATCAGCTGATGAACGAACAAACAACATGCGGTCTGGCCATCTAATGGACGGTGATTCGACCCGCACAAGGAACACCAAGCCCTGGGAATGTGCTACAAGCCACTGACCTGAACACTGTAACGGGTGAACTGTACGCTACACGAATTATATCTCAATGA
This sequence comes from Eonycteris spelaea, assembly GCA_003508835.1. Classification (NCBI taxonomy): domain Eukaryota; kingdom Metazoa; phylum Chordata; class Mammalia; order Chiroptera; family Pteropodidae; genus Eonycteris; species Eonycteris spelaea. The sequence continues at coordinate 4,924,521 of PUFA01000004.1, read as the reverse complement.
AGCTGTTAAAAATAAACAGAGGAGGAGCTGAGCATTCCAGAAAAGATTCAGCCCAGACAGTAGGTACAAGAGGGCCTGCCACCTTCAGAAGGCATGGAGGAAGGCCACGTGGCCGGAGCTGGCAGAGCAGGCACACTGGCTGGAGCTGTGGGCGCTTTGGACCTCGTCAGCACCTGTAGGCCACGTGACGGACGTTCGTCTCTTTCGGGAAAGCAGCCAAGGTCATGGAAGAGTTTTAAACCTGGGCCTACCCTGATGAAATCTGCATTTTGAAGAAGTCATTCTAGATGACATAGGGCAGAAGGAGTGGGGTCTGGCAGAGCAGAAAGGAGCATATTCAAGAGGCTTTCAAGGGTCCAGGGAGAGGTGAGGGGGCTTGGGCAGGAGTGACGACGCTGCCAAACAGGCACAGAGCTCAGCCCCGACTCTGTCCAAAGAGGACGACCATCCTCGACTCGCCCGCGTGAATGTTGGCTCCGCTGCCAGGTCCCAGGTCACCGCCCAGGGACATGACTGTGGCTACTCAGGGCACAGAAGGCTCCTCTGCCAATGCATAGAGTGTGCACTCTTCCAGACGTGGCTGCACCAGTTTGTTTTAAAAATATTTTCAGAGGACACTGGCAGGTGGCAGTGTAAATGGTGCCACCTTTCCGAGGACAATTTGGCAGCGTATTAGAAAAGGGCTTGGGATGGAAACTACTGAGATAGGTCATTACGGTAATGGCCCCAGTGACTTCCACCTGCCGGTGTCCATGCCCCTTGGCCTTGCTGCGCCCCCCGTCAAGAGACCGTCTATTTCTCTACTCTCTTGAATCTGGGCCGGCCCTGGGCCTTGCTCTGGCCAATAGATGTAGCAGAAGCAACATTGCGTGAGTTCCGGAGTCTGGACTCAAGGGACCTTGCAACTTCCACTCTTGCCCTCTGGGAACTAGGGGACCAAGCCGGGCGGCAGCCCAGACTAGCCTGCTAGAGGCTGAGAGGCCACGTGGAGAACTGAGGGCCTCAGCTGAGTGCCAGCACCGATTCCCAGAATTATGAGTCAGGCCAGCGGGAACCTTCCAGCCCAGTGGACCTTCCAGTGGAATGCAGCTACGTGAGCGACCCCAAGAGATCACACCATGAAGGATTTCTCCAGTCAACCCTTAGAATCTTAAGAAAAAGCCACTAAGTTTTGAAGAGGTGTGGCCCCCGCAATAGATATTGAAATACCCTCTTAATGACACAAATCCACTTTAGGTATTTATACCGATAAGAATGAAATCCAGAATACAGCCAGCGATTTAGCGACAATGGTGTTCCTCGCAGCGTTGTTTATAATACGTAACATCAGCGGGATCCCAGATGTTGGACAGCAGGAATTTGGCAGACTGCAGCACATCGTACGTATACTGTGCAATCAATCAATGAGGAGTTACTGTTGAAGCATTGTAGTGGCAATATTTCCAGAATATACTGTTGATTGGAAAAACAAAGCAAATTCTAAAAGTACATACGATCTCATTGAAATACGCGTATTTTAAATCTATTTTAATATGAAATTGATGAGTCCGAAGGCATGGGCAACTTCAACGTTGTTAAATTGCTCCCTAGGACTGGACGTCATCATTTCTCTCCTCACCCGCAATCCTCTGCTCCTCTAGGTCTGAGTCATTTCCCGCCAGCCCGCTGCTGAAGTTCGAAAGACAGGTTAGTCCACCCTCAGAGCTGGTGTGAGTTGCAGCAAAGGTAACTTCCACCTTTATTTCACTGCACCAGGCTTTCCTGGTTTCGTGGCCTCCCAGAGACATCGTCCCCTGAACCATTTCTTAGCCAGACAAGGGGACCTGATTTACTCCTTAGAGGCCCTTACGGCGAGGGATCGCAGCACGAAGGAAAAGGCAGCAGGAAGCCAGGAGGCATGCATTGGACCGCAGCTGGCAGCCAGCGAGCCGTCATGCGTCCACCTGGCACACCAGAAAGGGCTCCGTGAGTCTCAAACACAATGATTAACTTTTCTTTAATTCTCTGCATCACTGAACAGCACAGCCAACTACTTGGCCTCCCCCGACAAGCTCAGCGTGAGTCACTCGACATCTTACTGTGGCCTGAGCAGGTGTGGCTGTTCCTTTATGTGCCCTTGAGATTCCCAGGGAGTGAATTATGCTTGCCGTCCTCCTCCAACAACCAACTAAATATCAAATCTACGATGCCTGATTTAAAACAAAATAATATTGCTTTTAAAATAATATCTGCTGGTTCAGAGCCAAAGGGATGAGTCCCGTCGCGTTCCCCTTTTCCTGGCGGTTGAACCAAGGTGGAAGGTTTTGGGGATATGAAGCTGCTCCGGAAGTAACAGGAAGTTTATTAACTCGTGGGCCAATTGAGAAAATCATTTACCAAACCACATTTGCACGTGCTGTGTGACCAATGCTTGAACTGCCTTAAAGACCGGGCCCCAGCTGTGGCCTGCTCCGCTCTTTCTTCTAATGTGGGTCACTCCTTCAGCTAGGACAGTCTGCAGGTGTTCCCTTTGTGCTCTCTCAGCTCTTACCCCTGACCGAAAGAAGAGGACGGAAGGCCCGCTCCTGCATGGGGAGGAGCAGGGATCACGGGGAGAGAAGCAGCAGGTGTTGCTCCCACTGCAGATGCGATGTCCTCCTCTCCGCTACATAATCTGTTCCCTCCAGTTGGAACCACACAGGCCTGGGTTCCGCCTCCCCTTCCCTGCAGCCTTCTGGCTGTGTGACTCCCGGCAGGTCACCTAACCTCTCTGAGCCGCGGTTTCCCGTCCTCTCAGAGCCATCGTGATGATAGAATGAGGTAATGAACGGGGATGTGTGGTAGACAGAACGATGGCCCCAAAGGTATCCATGTCCTAAGTCTGGCACTAGGGGAGGTTACCTTATATGGCAGAAGGGCCTTCGTAGGTGTGATTTATTTGAGAGTTTTGAGATGGGGGGACTATCTTGGATTATCCAGGTGGGCCTATTTCAGGGGTCTTCATCAGTGGAAGGTAACAGACCCAAGAGGCAGAGGGTGATGAGTCTATGGACACGGAGATTGGGGAATGTGGCCACAAGCCAGAGAATGCCAGCAGTTTCTAGAAGTTAGAGGAGGCAAGGAACAGATTTTCGTCTACGGCCATGACACCCTGAACGGGCTGGATCTTGTCTGATCTCGTCAGCTAAGCAGAGTCGGGCCTGGTTAGTACTTGGATGGGAGACCACCAACGAATACCAGGTGATGTAGGTGTTGGGAAAAAAAAAAAAAAGAACAGGGACTTTAGCCCCGACAAACGGACTTCGGACTTCTGGCCTCCAAGACTGTAAGACAATAAATGCGTATGATTTTAGGCCTCTCAGTTTGTGGTAATTTGTTACAGCAGGCACAGGAAACAAATACAAGATGATATGTAAACATAACATCCTGTACAAATGGAAGGATTTTCTATACTGTAGCCAGGGCCAGGTGAGCCCAAACACAGCGGGCGTGCCTGATGAGCCAGCAAGGTGTCAGGTGTCTATTTGCATGAGCTTATTTGCAGGGAGAGAAGCTGAGGCCAAGGAGGGCTGTGAGTGGCTCTGTGCCTGGTCACCCAGATTCAAGCCCCAGTCTAGTGGGGACGGTCTCCAGGCAGAGCTGAGGAGACTGTTTCCCAAGGGACTCTGCTGGCCTTATGAGTCCAAGCTGTGCTTCTTCGGGGCCCAGTGACAAGGCAGGGACACAGAAGGCAGTAGGGAACATTTGCCCCCATTTCTACACATAACATGGCCTGGCTGCAGCTCAGTAGACATGCCTGGCATGTTCTCGCCCCCAAGGGCTTCACCTCAAGACAGCTGGCCTGCCTCAACTGTGACCTGGGTCACTGCCCAGGGGGCAGTGGAGAAACGCCACCCTTGGGGCCATGCAGGCAGCAGGTATCACCCAGAGATTAGAGGTAAAGAACCCAGATTTTCCCAGAAACTCCCCCAAAGAAATAATGCAGTGAGTCTGGGGAGTAAACACAAGCCACTGGCATTTAGGCGAATGAGTGATGGTGCCCCGCCCCACTGACGAGGCCTGGGGACCCTAGGTCACTGCACAGCCCGACTGTTGCCATCCACCCAGGTTTCTCTCTGGGACAGCTATTCTCCAGACGCTCCACGGACCTAGTTCACAGCGCCCCCTCCGCCCCGGAGCAGCTGCGACCACCTCACATTTGTAACGTGGCTTATTCACTAGCGCTCATGCGTGATTCTCTGGGAACTCCTTCTCTCTGGCACGCTCCTTCTGAGCCCACCTGGAGAGCCATCACCTGTGGTGGCTGGGTGAGATGCTGGATGTCACAAGGCTTCTCGTGCTCCAGGTCTCGGAGTTTTGTTAACCCAGGAGTGCCGCTGCTGGTGGCAAGGATGCCTTCCATCAAGGGCTGGTCGGAGAATTGACATTCTCTGTGTTCAAGTGCTCACTCAGTCGGCAGACCCTCGCTGCACGGGGTCGAGCCTCATCTGCGGTGAGTGTACGCTCACCTGCTTGGCCACACCCCCGGGCCACCGGCCTGGTCCAGCAGCCTCTTCTACCCTCCTGATTGGCTGCCATCCCTTCTCCTCCCGCCCCACTTCCGCCCATGAGCCGCACAACACAAAGAGGGGATCAATCAGAGCAAATCGCCACTCTGTTGCTTCACCCTTTAAAGTGTTCCGAGTAGGAGTTAGAAATAACACTTAGCAAATAACAGTACAGGATGCTCAGTGAAATTCCAATTCCAGATAATCCACACACACACATTTTTTTATAGCATGACCCCAAACTTATCTGAAATTCGAATTTCACTGAGTATCCTGTTTTGATCTTGTGTCCACTCTACCAGACATGATGAATGCAGTCTCAGCTCCTCACCTTGACCAAGAGGCTGGGGTCCCACCTTCGCCACCTCGTGGGCCTCACATTGCGTTCTCACCTGCTCCACCCACCCCAGCACATTAAGCTTCTTCCTGTCGCTTTGATACATTAAACCCTGCCCCACGTGGAACCCAGGCACCCTCTGGTTCTCTGCCTGGAACAGTCCCTGTCCTCCCCGTCCTCAGGCGGCAGGCCTCTGCTTATCGCTCAGGGCTCAGCTCCGGGTCACCCCCTTGGGCGGCTTCCGGGCACCCCTCCAGGTGCACTCTGCCCTGCCACTCTATTTTCTTCCCGCTGTACATCCACAGCCTCTGAGTCCACTGCTCGCTCGCTGGGCTGGAAAACATCAGAAACCAGCCAAGTGGAAAAGACTCAGGGAGCCCGTGAAGTGGTTTTCCACGGAGATGGCCCGAGCGAGGGTCAGTGGAAAGCTCTGGAAAAGTCGGCCTGGTTCTCCTGCCACTTTTCAGTTTACTCTCCTCGGAGGGTGCCGGAGAGACTGGGGGTGGGAGAGGGAGGAAGAAGCAAGAGGTGCTTCTCCTTTGGGGTCTTTCTCTGCCTCTTATTCTGCAGCGTTGCTACAGATGCGTCTTCCCACGCTCACCACCACCCGCCTGTTCTCCCTTCTCAAGCTTGGCACCTTGGGCTGGACATTAAGGATATTCGGGAAGGTTCCTCCTGCTCACCCCGTATTTAGGAAAGTTTCACAAAAAGATCTTAGCAGCGCCGTAAGTGCACCTTTCTCAGAACAGGGCGTCCTGAGTCATCCAAGAATTTCAGATTTGTAGTACCACAAGGGGGCATGGGGGGGGGGGGAGAGCGAGAGAGAGCGAGAGCGAGAGCGAGAGCGAGAGCGAGAGAGAGAGAGAGAGAGAGAGAGAGAGAGAGAGAGAGAGAGAGAGAGGGAGGGGGAGGGAGAGGGAGCGCACCAGAAAGCCTCTGTTTTTTCAAGGTCATCACCTGGAAGTTGATAGCCAGTCCTCAAAATCCCAAATGTGCTTGATCTGAGTCTCTCACAGGCCTCAGAGGCAAAGCTTATCTCTGTGGGGACCAGTTTTTTATTTTCCCTCCAATCCATCTCAGACTGACTCTTCATAAAATACAATGAAGGAGGAGTGACTACAAAAACAGACCTTCAAAATGCAACCTCCCTGACCATGCACTTGTACGTCGTAATGACATCAAAATGCTGTGCATGTTTCTAAATGTTGACCCTCAGTGTCTGCACATGTCCCATTGGTAATAAATGTTTGTGTGCTGGTACCGGTCCACAGAGCACCTTTAGAGAGCGTGGTGCAGATTAGTTGGGCAGTTGGTTTAAGACGAGAATCTTAAAAGTGTTCTTTAATATATGAATCTATGGCCAATGAGCTAGGCAATGAAATCACCAACTCTTAATATGTCATAGGAGGCCCCATTTCATGCGAGTAAATTAGATGAACACATGCGTGTCCGGTGACATTATCCTTGGTTTTGATGAGCAAGGATCTGCTTTTCCCATCGGAGAGTTGTGCATGCGGGGTTATGACATTACAGCGAACTATAGTGTGCATGCGTGCGTGCGTGCGTGGGTGTGTTTCCATTAACCTCCTGACTTGTTTATGTCCATTTAGCCATGGTTGGAGTGGGAAGAAATTCAGGCCTTGAGTCTAGACTCTTCTACCTCCCAGGTGCATAAGCTCCAGTTTCCTCATCTGTGAAGTAGAAGAAATACCTGACAGGGCTGTTGTCAGCTCTAAATGAGACAACATACAAAAAGCAGAGTCTAAGCCCAAAGCAGCACCTGGCCCGCGAGGCAGTTCACTCTGCTCTACTCATCTGTGTTCCCAGCAAGAGATATACATCCACAGTTCTTTCGTTGCCTTAAAGATGTGGTGAAAGGCTGGATGCAAAAAAGTCTGGAGGGGAGGATCCGGCAATGGATAGCAGCTAGCTGGCAGGCCGGGCTGGACTGTTTCCGGATGTTACTGGGGACCTTTCATTGAACTGAAGGTGGGTCTCAGCTGCATACGAGAGCTGGAGAGAAGGGTGGGGGTGTGGAGAGACTGGGGTTTCCATGCTCTGCTGTTTCGCTCTTGAATCCTGGGCGAGTCTTCTTCCCTCACTGAGCCTCTTTGTCTGTGTAAGGGTTGGCAGAGGGGTGGGTGGGCACTGCCCGGCTGCCTCCGAGCACGGTTCTAAGGAAGAGACCAGCACCGTGACTGGCTCCTCTGTTGGGATGCCTCCGCCTGTGGGTCTTTGTTCCTTGCCCCAAGGGGGTTGCCGTGACTGACAGAGCCATCTCCTGGCCCACAGGCTCGCAGTCAGCAGGCGGCGGCCATGGCCCACCTCTCTCCAGATGTCTTCTTCCTCGGACCCACTCCCCTAGCTTGCTCATGCCAAAGCAAATGACGATCCCCCTCCCCTAATAGGAGGTCGGCGGCGGCCGAGGATACAGCCCCAGTCCAGACACAGAGAACACCTGGCCTAAGCACGCCCACCAACTGCTCAGAGCGGCCACTTCCTCGGGTCCACGCAGCCCCAGGACGTTGACCCTGTCGCCAAGATAGGCCCGGATGCACTTTCGGGGAGCCAAGTGCTGCTTCTCCTCAGGAACCCAGTTGCCCTGGTTACCTGGCAGGGACATCTGTCTGCCACTAGGGAGAGCCTAGAAGGTAAACTACTCTACTGCTTTACTCCTACTATAAAGGCCAGGGGTGGGGTTGGGGGTGGGGGGCTCTGGGCCAAAGGAGAACAGGCCTCTACTGCCTGTCCCTCCTGTCACTCATTCAGCGATTCACTCGCTCTATTCTTTGCTCATTCACTGAGGCTTTCATTTGCTCCTTGACTTTATTCAGCTTTCAGTTTGGTCACCCTCATTCATTCATTCATTCATTCATCTATTCAGTTAGACATTCATTTGTCCATGCATCAACCACCTACCCACCACCCACCCACCCACCTATGCATCCATCCCTTTATTTGGGGGTCTGTAATTAAATTAGCCAGGCAGGCAAAAGACACATATGTACTCCCATGTCCAGAACACTGTCGTTTGGCAGTGAGGAGGGCAGGGCACTAACATTCATTACCAGGCGTGGTGCCAACCCCTTAACATACTTGATCTTCACGTTAATCTCAGAGGCAGGTTCTAAGCTCCCCACCTACAGAAGAGGAGAATAAGTCCAGAGAGACTGGGCGACCCGTCTAGAGATAGTCATCCAGTAGGAGACAGTGCCAAGGTCCCACCCTGGGTTTTCTGGGTTCTGTAGCCATGGCTTTTCTAGTTTGTGTTCAAAGTCATTATTTACAGAGTGCTTTTTACATTCCTTTGACTTACCACAATCCTGGGAGATGTGTCATATTGCCCTATTGTGCAAATGAGCAAAGAGTGGCTCAGAGAGGTTGAGTGAGATGCCGAAGACTGTAAGTTGCTAAGGACAGATGTGCACTTGAACGAGGGTCATCTAATTGCAAAAGTTTTGTTCTTTTGACTGCGTTGTGTGCTCCAAGAATTAGCCACAAGGGGCAGCAAGTTTGGAGTGGCTCTGGCCATTGGGTGGGTGGGTGAGAACCTTGGGTTCTGGGAAGGGAGCGGGAACAGCTGTGGGGGCCAGGGGAGAATCTCTGGGGGAGGGAAGGACAGATGGAGAGAGCCCCGGTAGGGCAGAGGTGTAGAGAGTGTTTAGGGATTTGGCTAGAGCAGAAAACCTGTGTTGGGCAAAGGAAGGAGATGATGCTGAAATATAGGTGGGGCCTTCCCTTCCGGAAAGACTCATCAAAGAGTCCGGAAGGACTTTTCTAAGCCACAAATCTGATTGTGCCCCTTTCTCATTGAAAACCCTTCAGTGCCACCTCTCTGTTCCCCCCAGGACGCAGCCTAGGTCTCGTGCCTGGCTTGCAGGCCCTCTGTCCGCCATCACTCGGTCTGTGCACCACCCCTCCCGCCAGCAGCCCTGCCCACAGGGCAGCCTACCTCCGACACGTCTGTGTAGGTGCTTGGATGTGCTGGCTTCTCCCACAATGAGTCAGGGAGCAACTTCTGTTTCAAGGAACCGCATGGGCAGGCCCGCCACTCCCTGGCTGGCCTCCTGCATCCAAAACAAACAGTCTGGCGTGGGCGCCCGGGTGAGGTGGGGGAGGGCATTTCAGGATAACCAGGACGGCGTCCAGAGAAAAGCCTGTCTGGTGTTGGGAAGTAAGAACGATGAGCGCAGGATCGGGGCGTTCGCCGCCTCCGATGGCCCAGGAGACATAACAGCCACTCATTAAGCACCTGCTTTTCCTCATAACCTCTGTGCAACAGAGATAGCATTTGGCCAATGAGGAAACCGAAGCTCCGAACACTGGACTGAGTGGCTCAGAGTGACGCAGCCAGCAAGCGACAGGTCTGTCTGTTGCGATAGCCTCTCCTTGCAACAGCATCATGGGTCAAAAAGCTTAGATTTTCTAAACAAGGCTGATCACCTCTCTATGACAAAAAGCATGAATTGATTAAGAGCTATTGATCCAGAGACTGGCTTCCTGAGTCCTGCGTTGGGTTGCCTCAGTGGACTGAGAACCATATCGATGGCCTTATTTAAGTGACTTACATGAAGGACAAGACAGAGATCAGAGAAAAGGAACTTGCAGCAGGAAATGCAATGGACCTCGCAGGGCTCCTCTGATCAGCTTTCTGGGTGGCTCCAAATGCCCCCCTGGAAGGCGGGCGGCAATCGGGGGGACCGGGTCCAGGCTGTAGTGCTTGAGACAGAATTCTGGGCCGTGCCAAGACCTGGAAGCCCCGGGCCCACCGATGCCCTACCTAAGGCCCCCTTCTCCCAGGGCCCTAAGGCCGTCTCCTCAGGTGTGTGGGCTGTGCATCAGGAGCTAAGCCTGGGGGCTTAGAGTTCAGTCACCTGGGCTGCCATGTGGAGCGAGGCCTGGACAGCTGCCCACCAGGCTCATGCCCAGTTTGTCCCACTGGTTTCCTGCCGAACTGTCCTTCAGGGCCTCGAGGCCCTTTCTAGGCCTAGAACCTGCATCGCTTCTGCGAGCCTCCCTTCCCAAAGCCAGGGCTGCCCCAGGTCTGCTCCCTGGGGTGGACCTACCTCCCCAGACAGGCCACTGTCCCTATTGGACTCCTTCTATCTCCTGGGCACGTGCTAGGAGCTGAGGCAAAAGAGATGATTCAGATATAGTTCCTGACCTTGAAGAAATCATGGTCCCTTGGTAGAGATGCTCCTATACTTCAAAATTGGGACCGGTGGGGCCACCGAGGAGAGATGGTCCTTCTCTCTGAAAAGTCAGAAAGATGCTCAGGATGAGTTGTGACTGGGTTCTTAAAGCTGACCTCTCAGTGTGGGAAGGTTTTGTTTGTAGAGAGTAGGGGTGGGGAGGGGCTGGATGGAAAGCCATTCTGGGCTGAGGAAGCAGCACGAAAAAAGACACAGTGGCAACAACCAAACGTCTATCAACAGGAGAAAAGATAAATTGTGCATTATTCGTGAAACAAAACATTACACAGCAATAGACTGGAACAAACTATTACAATACACAATAACATCGATAAATCTCTGGTACAGTGTTGAGCAAAGAAGTTCGCTCCCAAAGAGTACGTAACATAGCGTGCAAGTATATTTATATGAAGTTCAAGAACAGGCCAAACTCATCTGCGGTGATAGAAATCAAAATAGTGGTTACCTGTGGCTGGCAGAGGGAGACTTCGGGGGCGTTAGGATGGTGGATGGTGGTGACATACTTATCAGGCTTTATACTTCAGAGTGTAGACTTTATTGTATGTCTTGGTCTGCTTGGGCTGCTGAAACAAAACACCGCAGACTGGGTAGCTTAAATAGAAATATACTGCTCACTCTCCTGGAGTTGGAGAAGTCCAAGATCAAGGCACGGGCTGATTCAGTGCCTGGTGAGGACTGTTTCTCAGCCACAGACAGCTGCCTTCTAGCTGAGTCTTTCCATTGTTTTGTGGGGAAGGAGAAGAGTGAGCTCTCTGGTGTCTCTCCTTATAAGTACACTAATCTTACTGGATTAGGGCCACACCCTTATGACCTCATTTAACCTTAATTAGCTCCAAAAAGACCCTATCTCCAACTACAGTTATATTGTGGGGGGAGCTGCAATATATGAATTTTGGGAGGGACACAAATATTCAATCCATAACCCAATATACTTCAAACAGAAAAGAAAGGAGAAAAATAATACCCAAGTTGATTCCTCATTGCCAGAGACTCTAATTCACCTGGTCTGGGGTGGGGGTCTCGAGCTAAATGTTTTTTTGAAGTATTCCAGTGACTCTAACAGGCAACAGAGTTGTCCTTAAAGAGCGACCCTCTCTTGAGGTTCTAAAGCCTTGAACCTGCTGGGAGAAGCCAGCTGCTGGCCTTATCCTGGAATGCACAGACTGCAGGGCCAAGAAGGAAGTCACTGCAAAGCGCTTTTATCTGAAGGAAGTCTTGCATGAACGCTGGTGCAGAGACCGTTGGCTGCTGGAGTCTCTAGCCTCGCAGCTCGGGCTCTGTCACCGTGCGACTCTGCAGGCTTCTCAGCCAGTCCCCCACCCCACCCCGTGCACACCTGCATGGCCTGCTCCCGGTAGGGGTCCGAGCTTGGCATCCCTTTCAGCATCTTGAAAGCCCAGCTAAGGAGGCAGGAAAGCCGTGATTCCAATAAGCCACAGTGGGGCTAGGCGAATAATTGTGAATGGAATTTGTGCTTGAGACTTCTGGTTCTCACAGCTGTGGCTGGGGGGTGGAAGTCACCACGGGAATTCTGAGTATTGTTCAGAGCTGCCTGCCACTTCTATTGTTGGGCTCTGATTACAGCTTTTGTTTCTCTGTAAAGTACAGTTATTAAATGCCCGCCAGGGAACAAAGATGTATTTACATGCTAGGGGGTTGGTGAAGGCAAGCTATTTTTAGAGCTGCCCCTGCTGTTAATCTGCTGGATAGGGGACGAGGAGGGGGAGGGGGAGGAGGAGAGGGAAGGGCTGATGGGGGTTGCGGATGGGGGGAATCTTCCATCTTTAAGGTGAAAGTGAAATGTTTCCAAAGGAGCCAGAGATGATTGAAAAGATTGAAGAAGCCATCCCAATCCTGCTCTAGTTTACCTAAGGCAGTTTATTTCTATTCATGTTTGTGGCCAAGAGAAGGGGGTAGGGAACACTTAGGAAAGTGAATCGAAGTTGCTGGTATTAATCAGTGTTCTCCAGAGAGAGAAAGGAGATAGACGCGTATAGATAGATATAGGTATGTATGGGAGATTGATTATGGGAGTTGTTTCATGCGGTTATGGGGGCCGAGAGGTCCCACCATCTGTTGCCTGAAAGTTGAGAACCAGGAAAGCTGGTGGTGTAATTCACTTCGAGTCTAAAGGCCCAAGAACCAGGAGCCCCGAAGTCTGAGGGCAGAAGACAGAAGTCTCAGCTCCAGCAGAGAGAGCGAATTCCCCCTCCCCCTGCCTTTCTGTTCTACTTAGGCCCTAAAAGGATCGTGTGAGGCCCATCCACACTGGGGAGGGAGATCTTCACTGAGCCTACTGATGTGAATGCCATTCTCTTTCAGAGACTCCCTGACAGACACACTCAGAAATGATGTTTCCCAGCTATCTGGGCATCCCGGAGCTCTGTCAGGTCCACACATAAAATTAGCCATCACATCCCCCTTATAATGGCATCCGGGATCCGTCTGAGTCGGTCCCCTACTGCTTCCCCAGCACCATGTTCGTATGGCCCTGCTCTCCAGCCATACCAAATTCCCCAGGATCCCAGTCCACAACAAGTACTGCCATCCCAGGCACCCCAGATTATGTGTGAAGTTCACAGCAGTCAGAGTCATTCTCAAACCTACCCACTGCTTAGACGAGGGACTGTGCCATTCACCTCGGCCAGGTGAGCGTAGGATTCAGGCTAAACTGAATAAAACAGTCGCTGACATTGGGGGAGCTGTCAACACGTGCTAAGAACTTCACATGCGTCAGGTCCTCTCAGACTCATGATGAGGCTGTGAAGTAGGAATTATGATCAGCTCTATTTTACTGATGAGGAAATGTTGAGGCCTAGAGAGCTAAAGTGAAGGAGCCCACGGTCCTGGCTAGTTGGTGCCGATGGACGACGGACTCCGGAGCCCAGGCTCCTTGCGCTCCTTTCCTGGGACAGTGCCCGCGAAGTCACGGGGTCTGCTGGCGGAAGCTGTGACTTCTGCTTCTCGTCCTCTGGGTGTCAGCGTGGCAGCCCTCCCAGACACCTGAGGCATTGGTTCTTCTTGCCGGGCAGAAGTAAACTCTTCTGACCAACGGCAAGGAGGATAAGAGAAACTGGTGGCCTTTGATTTGTCGGACAGGTAAATTGCAAGGGCCTGAGCAGCAAATTCTCACGGGCTGAAGATCTGGTAAAGCCCCAGATGGATTCATTCTCGGATCCTCTCTCGACTTTGTCTAGAACGTTCACTTTCTAGAATGTTCCACCACTTTAGTGTGGCAATTAGCAACCCAGCTGTGGCCCTGGATAGGCATCTGGGCTTCAGAAAAATCTTCTTTTTCAAGTTTTTACACCACGTTGGAGCAACAGTCCACATGTTTGCATGATAGCAGGCATTCTGTTCTCCACAATTTTAGGGCTTACCAGTATCCCCAATCTGCCATATGTGGGCAAGACAGTTAACGTATGACCTAACTGGGGTGTCTGCTGGGACTGGAAACTCACCAGACCCCAGAGATCTTTAGGGTTCCTGTGGCATCAGGCGATATTCAGAGTCAGTTTCCCTTCCTTGTTGCCTGCGGAGTCTAAGCAGGAAATACCTGGTTCTGCTCTCAAAAAAATCTTGGAGGCAATCAGCTCCCCTGACCCCAGATTTTTTTTTTTTCCTTTGTGAGCCTGGAATTTTGGTTGTTTGCTGACCTGTTCAGAAATCCAGTTTATGGCACGTGGATGGTCCCTCATAGTTCCTCCCTGAAGAATTGTGCTTCAGCCCTGGGACACAAGAAGGACAATCCAGTCACCTGATCTGTATTCTGGGCAGGTCACTTAATCCCACCCCACCTGCGGTAAATACTGAGCAGCATCCTTTCTATCGGTGGCCGGCTGAGGCCAGGTATGTGGGAGGGCCAGGAAGGCCAGCCTTCTGACTTCTCAGCCACAAAAGCAGCCCCACTGACTCTTTTCCCAGGTTTCATTTTACACCGAAAAATAGAGAAATGCTGTTTTTAACTCCCTGCTACCTAGTTTCTGAAGGGGGCACCACAGGAACAAAGCTGGATTCAGAAAGTGGTCCATGTTTAATTCTTATTCTGTTTTGGTTCTGATTTCTAGCGAGAATGTAACCTAACATATATATGGGATACATATACAGCCTTACAGGTAGCCTAGCACAGACTTTTATTTAGAATTCATAACTTTACTTAGATTAACCTGTAAACCCACTCAGATCATCCTAATTATTATAAGGTGTGCTAACCACATCCTGTGATTTGCTCAGACTTTAACAGAAGGGCTGAGACTTAAACTTTCCTCCATACTTACTCCAACCCTAACTTTGACGATTGTCAGACCTGTCTTTTCAAGGAGGTGAGAAGAATTACAGAACCAGGGGGAGAATCTAGTTCAACACACTCAGGGCTGGCCCAAGCAGCCTGGAGGACCCTCTGCTGACCTCCTCATGAACTTTTCTCATTATACCCTCGAGGGGCTTTTCCAATATTTTTGAACATGTGACATATGTATAGGCTTGTTTGCTAACTGCGTAGGTGCAGGAATGTCCCCGCCTATACCTGTGATGAGGAAGCTCACCTTGATGTTTATGAAGCATTTCTCTGAATGAGGCTAATTCAATCCTTTGCTTTCAAAGACACAGTCATTGCTCTAGGAGTGATCCCCAGTGTGTCCCTTGCTTGCTGGCTCTCAATAAATCTCCTTCTCATAAAATCACCTTGGAGTTGTCTTTTGACTGGCAACCACTGAGTAACTGGACCCGGTTGGTCCAGTAACAAAAACAGGGAGGGTCGTCTGGAGTTGCTCCTTCTGTTGACTTCTGAATCGGACTCAGTCCATAAAGGGGGCTGGTGACATTCATCAGTGAACAGATAACATTGCTGTTCTAGGCTCTGAGAATATAATGATGAACAAAACAGATAACATCCCGGCCTGTGTGGAGGTTGCACTATAGTGAGGCATGCAGAAAATAAGCAAGATAAAGAGGTAAAATATTTATCTTTACTGCTAAAGAGAGAAGAACAAAGCAGGGAAGGGAGACATGAAGGAAGGGCAGGTGAAATATTAGAGGAGCGACAGGTGCTCAGAAACTTTCTGTGTGACTTTGGATCAGTCACATGACCTCTCCGCACTCTCTATTTCATGTTGTCAAAAGCGTTAATGTCCATCTGGAGGCCCCAGCGTGTAAGTGTGTAGAAGGAGCTCAATAGATACTTTTGAACAAAACTTCGAAGGGCTTTACACATGCAAGGCATGAATAAGGAGGATGAGAACGATGTTTAAAGGTAAATTGCAGATTCTGGAATTCAAATTCCTCCTCTTCCTTTTCTTCAGATGACAATTATCCATGGAATATTCCAGCATTCTTCAGTGCCCTCTGTGTGTCCTGAATGTTCTTGGTTTGCTCTCAGGCTGTAATTTTAACAAGGGAATATTCCACATACTTTAAAAAGAATAACACTGAAGAACTGTTACATAATAAAGCTCTCCATCCAAAAAAAAAAAAAAAAGCTAGAGGAAAAGCAGAAAGAATATATTTTTTTGTTACCGCATTTATTGGCTGATCCTGAGTTTTCCTCACAGAAGGGTGTAAACAGGGTCTGGTTTACAAAGCAGCCCTGAGATTACTTTGCTGTGTGTCTTTGGGTTTCTCGAGTCACATCTCTGCTTTCCCTCAGTGTCTGTAAATGTGCCTCTCACTGTCAAATGACCTTTGTTAGACATCAAAAAAAAAAAAAAAAAAAAAGCAAAGGAATAATTTAAAACCACTCAGTCAATAATATCAAAAGAAATAACAATAGGGGACAAACTGCTTCTGGGTCCTACCCTGGGGGAGTGAGAGGCTCCCCCTCTGCATTCGATCCATCCCTCCGCTAGGGTTTTTGGATCAAATACAAGACATTAAATTTGAATTTGAATTTCAGGTAAGTAAGGGATCTTCCTCCCATCCTCCTCCCCCCAATCCCCCAGTTTAAGTATGACCCAAATATCCTATCTATCTAGAATCCTGTAGGAGTCCAGACCTGGAGTTCCCCTTCCCCCCACCTTTCAGACCTTCTAGCCAGGGAAAGCAAGCTCAAATGTTTAGAGAGATCAGGCAGGTGACATCTGCATTTTTATGTAAACTCTCCCTACTATAAGATGTTAGCAACATTCAGTTGCAAAAACAGAAATCCACTGTGGACCAGAGGAAACAGTACTTTGGCCGGTTCATAAACTGCGATGAAGCCAAACTACTGTACAGATGAAGACAGGGGCCTCTGGAAGACAGGTGTCAGCAAGGCTGCTCAGCTGAGGTTTCTCAGAAGATAACAGAAAAGTCATCTTGGAAATGTTGAAGATGAACAGCCTGAAAAGAGTTGGGACGGGGGCATTCTATGAAGTTTGCAAGGTGTTTTCACCTCCACCAACTTATGGGCTTCCAAGAACATTCTGTAAGGTGAGCAGTTGAGGTCACTGAAGACCAGAACATCACAGTATTACACGATGCCTAAGGTCACACAGGTAAATCTCCAAGTCTAAGTCTGTCTTTCACTTCACCACTGATTCGGTGAGATAAAGACTAAGCTTCCTTTAGGACCCTAACAGAGACAAACTCCAAATCTGATTTAGTGCCTCATAAACGGAATTCAGTCAGGAGGCCAGGCTGAGATCACAGACTTTTAACCTGGTTCACAAAAAAGGGGTTAAGCTGTCCAGGTTCCCGCCATGTCATCAGGCTCATTGGCATTTACCTTGTGTTTGGTCCTAGCAGCTGTACAGCTTGTCCTACCTCCCAACATCGATTTGTCTCCTGTACATCGTCACATGGGAAGGATGTTCTGAAAGGTGTTTATACAGATTTTGAAGGGGGAAGGATGTGACCCAAGGCTATGCAGGGGAAGGAAAGGAAGGACACAAACAAATATTTATCGAGAGCCTAGTGCGTGCCATGCATTGTGAAAGGTACGGCATATCATTCTTTCCCAGCTCTTTGAATATCTGAATAATTCTCATTTTCCAGATTTCAGCTAAGATATCAGTTCCTCAGAGAGCCATGCCCTGACCACCCTCTCTAAAGAGCCCCTCCTCCACCACCATCTCTTCAATTCGCTCAGTTTCTCCATTGCATTGAAATCTGATTTTCTTGCTTAAAGACTAGATCCCTTTAAAGGTTGCAGGCTCCAAGAAGGCAGGACCGTCTGGCTTCCTCCCAGATGTATGCCTAGTGCCTATCACGGGACTTGGCATACAATAGGTGCTCAACAGGTATGTCAAATACTCAAGAATCCTTATGAGAACGCATATTTATGCACCATCCTTCTTAAAAGAATCTTAACTAATCCTTTAAGTTTCTCCTAGCCTTCTGTCCTATTAAGTAGTGGGTGGAGCTACAGCTCTAGGGAGAGAGAAATGGTTAGGAGCGAAGAATTGGCGCACAGAGCTGGAAAGCCTTTTTCTCCAGGTCGCGTAGCAGCCTATGGATTTATGCTTCCCGGACCGATTATGCGATAGTTTGCAAACAAATTATCTGCAAACGAACGAAGCCTATTTTTAAAGACTCCTGTGGCTCGGCGCTTTGGACGATGACATCAGAGAACCCCCGAGTTCCACTCCCGAGCCAGACGCCGTGGTCCTCGAAAACTACGAGTCACAGAATGCTCCGCAGCGCTGAGGCCCAGAGCTCCGCGCGCGCCCCGGCCCGCGCGCCCGCGGCCGCCTCCCCGGGTACCAGGAAGCCGGCCGGGCCGCGGCGCGCCACGCTGCCGGGGCCCGCGCGGCGCCTGCCGGGACTTGTAGTCTCGCGCGCCGGGAGCGCCGGCTCCGGGATCTCGGCCGGCGTCTGGGGGCCGAGGCGGCGCGGGCGCGCGTGCGCAGTGTGCGGCGGGCAGTCCCGGGCTCCGTCCGGCAGCTGGACGCCTGTGGGAGCCGCGGCCGAGGCGGTGCGGGGGTTCCGCGCCCAGGGCCGTGGGGGAGTTGGGCGTGAGGAGCGCGGCGCGCCGGGCGGGGTGGGCGGGGCCGGACTCCGGGAGCGCCGCGCCGGCCGAGGCGACCTGGGAGGCGGCCGCGCGTCCGCCGAGGGGCCAGCGGGCGCTGGTGAGTGCGGGGCGGCGGGCGGCCGGGGTCGGGCGGCGCCCCCGCGGGCCCTCTCCGCACGTGTGCGCCCCGCGCGGCTGCACCTGGGCGAGGCCGCGGGGCTGGCTCACCTGCGCGCGCGGGCTGGGGGCGGCGGGAGGGGGCGGCGTCCGGTCCCCGCGGCGGCTTTATTGTGTCCCTGACCTCAGCCCGGCGTCCGGCCGAGGAGGGCGGGGAGGCTGGCGGCCGTCGCGGTCGCCGGCGAGCCCCTCGGTGGCTCGGCTAAGGAGTCCCGTGGCGCCCTCCTGCCGGACGCCCTGCGCCGGCCAGCCGTGCGGGGATTCCCGGCGGGCGGCGCCTGTGCGAGTGGCCCGGCTGCAGGGCTGTGCCCACCGGGGCTCCGCTGCCTTGGCATCGTTTGCTGGTATTTTAAATGCGCTTTCACTTTAGGACTCGCCGCCTCAGAAGTCGACTCCGCCGTGTGTCGTAGAAGCATACGGCATTAGTGTTTTACCTTCGCACCTGAATGGTGCGGATAACCAGTGGGAGAGTTGAAAGTGACTTGCCCAAGGTCACGCAGGTGGGAGGCCCACGGAGGCGACCAGAGCCCAGGGCTTTGGCTTGGAGGCCAGCTGCCAGCGGCCCCGCTCTGGGGCGGTCCTGAGTGGTTTGTGGTTTAGTTCATAAGCTTTCTATTGACTCCTGGATAGACCATCAGAGGGGAAAGTGTCATAATGAGAGCGGTCTTGTTATTTATGGTGTTCACTGCCTTTGGGAGAATTCGAGTTATGTTGTGCTGCAAAGCCACAGCATCCAGCGTCTGCCGGGCATGTAAATAATGAAACTCGATGGCGGTGTTTGGGGGCTGGTCCAGGAGGAGGTTTAAGGGAGAAATATGCAGGCAATTTGTGCTACTTTCCTCTTGTTTCCCTCGAATCCTGTAGTACTTGTTTTGTTATTTTTCGACAGATCATTGTCTGTTTTAATAAGATTTTCTTTGCTTTAATGAAGTCATTGCCCTTTGCGAATTAGTTTTCTAACTAGAAAATCTTATTTCCTGTGTGTTTAATGACTGGAACAAATAAGCGCAGTGTGAGGTTTAAAGCATTGTCTTTTATCTTAGAACTGCTGATCAGTTTGCTTTATTTCCCCCACGGACTCAGCTTGCATACTTTCTGTGTTGGTTTAATGCCATCGAAACACTTGACGGCAAAGTTTGGATAAGCTTTATAGGATTCAGAGAAAAACTTAAAAATCACTTTGTAAAACGGCATGTTTCTACACCATGTGAAGGACTTGAACTGTTATTTTATCTTGAACCGGCCTCATAGCTTGTGCGGCAGTACGATTCGTTCTTACTAAAATGCCTATTACTTTGCACACTCAAGTTTTCATATTAACACGCTCGAGGCAAAAAGTATTTCCCCAAATAGAGTTCATTTGATTTTGCCTTATGCTGGCAAAATCTTCCCAAGGGACGTGACATTTTAGAACACTTATGGTTTTAAACAGGTGTATTTAAGCTTAGCAAATTTTGAGGTAATAGTTAATTTATTTTATAGTGCTATAAAACCTTACAGTGCCTCCATTGACAGGTTTCTCTTGAAGAGAGAATTTGTCCTTCGTGGTAAGCCGCGATTAACTTTTTGAGATTAAGAAGATGTGATTTTTGTATTGAACCGGCCTCACGTCTTACTTTTTCTAGTTAATTAGTATATTGTTACTTTGGAGGGAAGTAGTAGCAGGTTTGTATCTTTTTATTTTTCAGTTTTAGTGATGTAACAGAATAGGAAAGAGGCGGTGTGTAAATTTGAGTTGGTCATAGGCGAGAGAGACAGTAAAACAGGATAAGTATACAATTGTTAAGGAAACGGCCATGAGTTCATAAGCCGGAAGGACCTTTTTAGAAGTGTTTAAAGACTTTAAGAATAGCATTGGGTTTTTTTGTTTAAAAAGTTACTGTGGCAATTCTCTCATGTTGTTAATGGATCGGATATGATACTGAAGACTCCTGGGAAAAGACTTGGGAAAGATGGAAACATTTTATAATTTTATAGAGACTTTTTCTCTAAAAACACTTAATGTAGCTCTAAAAAAAATGACTTTTAGTTAATCCTAAATTCCTATAGTCATACTGTAACACTCACAGTTATTTTGACTCTGGTAATTTGTAATCCAGGAGGAGATCAATGAAGTAATTTATTAGCATAATTTAAGTCAGATTCTGCAGTTAAAATATTGCTTGATGTTAAATAGCTGTTCTTGTTTTCATAACTGTCATTTAAGCATGGGGAAGATAAATAGTTTTCAGAATAGAATAGTGATTATTCAGATGTGACAATAGTTACACTCTGCTTTTATTAGATAGAAAAGTTCAAGTAGCTGTGAGCTGAAGTGGTAACAAAATACTACTTTTCATAAGCTTGACCATTTGGTAATATTAAAATTTGATATTAACTTTAAGGATGAGTCTCCTCTCAGTGATACAATAAAATGGCTTTGGGAGGAGATAAATATTGAAGTTTAGTATTAAGTTTTCTGACCATTTGTAAGTACACAGATTTGGAAATTTATTGATGTGCTGTCAAAAAGTTCTTAGGGCAGAAATTTTTGGTAGATGTAGATATTTGTAATGCTTAATTTTTAGAAATATAAACAGGGGGTATTTTTATTTAAAATCAAAATTTCTGTTGGTAGTTGTAACATTAAACCATCTCAGCTCTTAATGTTTTTTCATATTAGCTCCTGTGTGATCAAGAATATGTGACCTTATAATTCCTAGAAGATATTTTAGCAAATATGTTTGCTGTTTATTTTGGTAAGCCTTTGGTTAGTTGAATTGCTTTGATTCAGGAAGGTTGTGTTTTGGGGATTTGGTATATCATAAGCTTTTTTGAACCGGAATTTCTGTTGAGCGTAAAAGAAAATTAGTTGGGATACTTTTAAACATTTAAATAAGTCTGAGAGTCTTAAATATTTAAAAAATTTTAAGTCTTAAATATTTTTGCCTACGTGGAATCCTTATCAGACTTATCAATCTGATAGTTTTATTCTCTAAAAGTTGTCGTTTTACCCCTTTCTTTTCACAACCTAACCTTTTTATGAGTTCAACCATTGAACTCTCTGGATCCTGTATTTCATTCACCTGCTTGAAGAAGGGATACTCGCAGACACTTAGAATTGGAAGCCATCTCAGAGGCCTTCTAATGTAGCATCTTCCTGGGTACAGTAAGTCCCTCATGGGAATTCCCAGGTCAGGTGTTCCCGCTCAGCGGTGCAGTTCCGTATGTCCTCAGGCTGTTCAGCCTGCGCTTGGTGAGAACAAACTTGAAAGTTAATTTTTTTTTTTTTCAGCATTCACTGCTTTCAACCATGATTTGTAGGATATTCTTCCCCCTCTGTCCCATGACATCATGGGCAAATGATAGCTTTCCTACATTTACAGCTATTAAAAGCTGCAGTGTAATCTCTCAGTTTAAACCTGCAATCTCCTGTTCAGTTTAAAGCTCCTCTCTCCCTTACCCCGTCAGGACACTTACTGCTTGGAGCACTGGCAGTGGGGAGCGGTCGTTGTGTGCCCCTAGGATACCTTTTTCTCTTCCGTCTTCTGGGGTCTGCTTGGATGGGACGAGTCAGAAGACAAGGAAAAGGACAAGTATTTCTTACCTGGTACTATCAAAGCCTTCTTGATTAACCGTGGTGAACCACCGAGGTCCACTGATAGGCATCCAAACAGGAATTT
The DNA here is from genome assembly GCA_003508835.1 of Eonycteris spelaea. NCBI lineage: Eukaryota > Metazoa > Chordata > Mammalia > Chiroptera > Pteropodidae > Eonycteris > Eonycteris spelaea. Next base: position 4,902,682 of record PUFA01000004.1, on the reverse strand, counting down.
TGGGTGTGATTTCTCAGGGAGATACCCCCTGCGCAGATTCCTGGGTGTGAAATTTGCTGTAGGCGGATCTTTGCCAGCCCACACTCCCACCTCCTGTTCCTGCCCTGTCAGTTTCCCCCCTGGCTCCTTGGAGTGTGTGGGCATGAAATAGGTTGGGGATCTTCTCTTTCTACAGCCAGATTTTTCGATACCAGCAAAATAGCTCAAGTCCAGCTCCCTTCTGCAGTCTCCACTTAACGCTCTGGAAACTCCCTTCCTTTTGATGCCAGTGGTGGCGTGCAGGCTGCCCCTTTCCTGTGCCCTGCCATTTCTCAGTTCTCTCTTTCCCGCTTCTCAGATGGGCACAGGGTCAGTCACCCTGTCCACTTCATAAGCAGGATGCCAGTCTCCCCTTCTGGGCACTTATCTTGGTGAATGGTTCTCTTGGGTGCCCCCTGCCGCTGTTTTTGGGCGAATACCCCCTTCTTTTCCCTATTCTCTCCCTGAAGACGTGGAAAACTGCCAGTTTTTTCTCTTTCCGCCAGCTTCTTGTATGGTGTGGAATGACGGTGCGCATTGGTTAGGGTGTGAGAGCACTGCGGGTGTGTGTGCGCGCGTGTGCGTGTGCGTGCATGTCTGTGCTGGACCCCACAGACGCTGGATCCTTGATGTCTGTGTATCCTCAGCTTTGTGTTTGTCAGCAGTTTGGGGACAACAAGGTTAGTCCTGCCCAACATCTAGTTAACAAATAATACTGAAGTCTTATGGGCCTAGTGAGGTCTCACTGTGCAGAATTTAATTTTTCTTTCTGATTTTTGTTTTGTTTTTATTTTTTGGCTTACTTCCTGGTTCCTGACTGAAGTATTAACTGAGTTTGTTACTTTGTTACTGATTGTGCTATCTAACTGCACCTTAGAGCATAATAACGCTGAAGGATACATTTTCAGGAAGTTTTAATAGTATAATTTTATCTATTTTTTGCCTCATACTAGCTTTACTAAAAATATAAATCTAAACAAAAAATGGTCTGAACCTTTTTCCTTCCATCATCTAAACAAACCAGTCAGTTAAATCTGCTAAATGATTTCTTGTTTGCTGAGGAAAAAGCAGCTATTTAGAAAATTAAACATTCATATTGGCTGCAGTAATTATGGGTTTCTTAATGCTTCATTCAACAAATAGTTATCGAGTGTCATCCATGGGCCAGCCACAGTTTCAGGCATTGGAGAAACAATAGTAAATGGGAAAAAAAAAAAAGAAATCCCTGCTCTCATGGAGCCTGCATTTCAGTGTGAGGAAACAGACAAGAAACAGGTAAATAAATGGTATATTGTTTGTGAGCGGTAATTGCTAAGGAGTAGAATATGCTAAGGAAATGTTAAGGAGAAGCAGGAAAGGGAGGTGGGAAAGGGCAGGACAGTTCGGAGCGTTTGCAGTTTTAGATGGGATGTCAAGGGAAGGCTTCACCGAGCAAAGGACCAAAGGACGAGCAAAGGACCAAAGGACGTTTGAGTTGAAGGGAGTGGGGAGCTTGCCTGATGTAGCGAGAGTCCAGTAGCCAGATGAGTGAGTGGGGCGAGGCGGGGGGTAGGCGAGGCCTGTATGGAAGGGCTTCGGTTTTTACTCTGAGTGGGTTGCTTTAAAGCAGTGGTTCTTAACCTTGGCTGAACACTGGAGTTTCTGGGGAGCTTTAAAAATGCACCGATGCCTAGAGTTTCTGATTTAATTGGTCTGGGGGTTCCAGTCTAGGCCTCAGGATTTTCAGAAACTCGCAGGTTATTGTAACAAGCAGCCAAAGTTGAAGTTTTGAGTAGAGCGGCATTACATGGTATTGAAGAGCATGCTGCTCTAGAGCCAGACTCCCGTGGTTTGAATCCTGACTCTGCCGCTTGTGATGGTGTGACCTTGGACAAGTTATTTTTAAAACCTTCTGTGCCTTCCTTTTGTCATCTGTAAAGTTGTTGAAAGGATTAAATAAATTAATATTTAAATACTTAGACATTCAGAGGTCTGGGAGGTGAAATGTTTCTTAGGGTTTCCAATGTGCTCTGGTATGAAAGGTGTTTTTAAAAAAATTTTATTGGTTATAATTCACCCATTTAAATGGCTTTTAGTATATTAACAGAGTTGTGCAACTGTTACAATAATCAGTTATAGAATGTTTTTATCACATACCCCCCTCCCCCATGGCCCTAGCGACCACTAATCTACTTTTCATCTTTATGGATTTGCCTATTCTGGATATTTCATATCAGTGGAATCATAATACATGGTCTGTTCAGAGGAAAGTGGTATCCATTAATACCTAGCTCATAAATTTATTAGATACTGAATCAGTCGGTAAAGGGGCTATAAGATTTCTCCATTATAAAGATACATTTTTCTCTTTGTAATTAATAAGAAAACAGTGGGCTGATACTTGAAACTATAAGAATGTTCTGCTTTCTAACAACCTGTTATCTAGTGGTTTTGGTGTTCAAAAAAATCCTTAAATTAGTGTTATATTGGGATCGTAAAGTGAAGATTTTCTATTACTGTATTTTCAAAGATCATGAATTAATAGTATCTCTATCAGATGCATTACATAGCATTTTTCCTTTTGTATATGTACATCTTTTACTGTGAAAATCTTGGTTCTAAATAACAAATAATTGTTTTACTTTAAATATAATCATGGTATCAGTATGTTTGCTTTATTCTAAATGCACATAAAATACTATCATATACATAAAGTAGTTTCAGAATTACAATACTAATCAGGATTACCAGGTATAGAAATACATGATTATGCGATTTTGTTAAATCGTGATAAATTCATTTCTTTAGGATTGTACTTTCTCACCAGCGGTGTAAGAGTCTCTATTTTCTTTCAGTCTCACCAATATATACTGTGTTATTAAACTTTTGAGTTTTTGCCAATCTGATATGAGAGACATGGTATCTCTGTGGTATAGGTTTTTTTTTTGTTTTGAACTTTTCTTTATGAAGAATTGTGAACAATAATTATCAACCCAGGCCATGCCTCCTCCTTCCATTCCCTCCTTCCAAATTATTTAGATACATTTTATTTTATCTCTGTGTCAATAAATATCTCTAATATTTTTTAATTCCTATTGATTTTTTATTAACGTTTTGGAGTTTGTTACATGCAATAAAAACTCCATTAAAATTTCACAGTTGAACCTCAACCATATTGTTCCAGGTGGCAGTGACCCCGTTATACTGCAGAGTGCTATTCTGTTGTAGAGGCATTCCCGTTTTACTGTTTACCTTTTGATGGCATTTGGTTTGTTTCTGCTTTTGCCAATTATGAATAATATTACTATAAACATTTCCATATGGGTTTCTGCATGACCGTAAACTTTGAGTTCAATTGGGTAAATACCTAAGAGTGGGGTTGCCAGGTCAAAATGTAAGAGTGTGTTTAACTCTATTAGAAGATGCCAGGCTGCCTTCGCATGTTGCTGGACTATTTTGCATTCCCACCAGCAGTGTATTCCCACCAAAGTGTTTATTCTTCATCCTTGTCAGCATCTGGTATTGTCAGATTTTGAGGGGTTTTATTGTTTATTTGTTTTAGCCATTCTAGTGGAATATCATGGTTTTTATTTGTGATACCTTCCTGACTAAAGATGATGAGCATCTTTTTATGTGCTTATTTACTATTTACATATCTTCTTTATTGGCTTGTCTGTTCATATTTTTTGCCCATTTTTCTATTTGGTCGTTTGTCTCTTTTTATTGAATTGTAATAATTCTTTGCCTGTTCTTGGATATCTGTTATTTGATATATGTGCATTGAATATTTTCTCCCATTTCGTAGCTTCTTTTGATTTCTTAATGGTTCTTTCAAAGAGCAGTTCTTAATTTTGATTAAGTTCAATATATGAACCATTATATGGTTCAGGCTCTTTGTCTACTCCCCAAGGTCATGAAGACTTTCTCTTACATTTTTTTAGAAGCTTCACTATTACAGCTTTGACATTAGGTCTCTGATCCATTTCGAGTTAATTTTTTCCTGCATGGATAGCTAATTGTTCCAGTCCCATTTGTTGAAAGACTATCCTTCCCCTATGGCATTGCCTCAGCATTTTTGTTGAAAATCAATGGACAGAATGTGTGTACGTCTGTTTCTGGATGCCTTCTGTTCTGTTGATTTATTCTGTTTGTCTTTTCACCAATTCTGCACTGTTTTTATTGCTGTAGTTTTAAGTCTTGAAATCAAGTAGTGTTAACTTTGGGAAGTAGATATGGCTTTTTTATGTTATTGAATTTCAATATATAATAGAATCACCTTGTCAATTTTTATAAAATGTCTTGCTGGAATTTTGATTGTTTGGATTGCAGCACCACTTTATTCCTTTCTATGTCTGGGTAATATTCCGTTGTGTGGATATACCACATTTTTATCCATTCATCTGTTTTGAAATATGGGTTGTTTTCACTTTTGGGCTCTTGTGAAAGTGCTGCTGTGAACATTCATGTATAATTGTTTGAGTATCTGTTTTCAGTTCTTTTGAGTAAATGCCTAGGAGTAGAAATATATATGGGGTTGTATGATAGTTCTGTTTAACTTTTGAAGAACCACCAAACTATTTTACACAGCTCTTGTGCCATCTTACATTTCCACCAGCAATGTCGGAGGGTTCTAGTTTCTCCACATGGTCCCCAAGCTTGTTATTTTCCTCTCTTTTAATTGTATCCATCCTGGTGGGTCTGAAGTGGTATCTCATTTTGGGTTTGCTTTTATTTCTCCAATGACAATAATACTGAACATCTTTTTTGTGTTCTGGTTGGCCATTTGTATATCTCCTTTACCCATTTTTTTTAACTAGGTTTTGTTGTCATGAGTTAGTTATATATTTGGATATTTAACCCTTGTCAGATATATAATTTGCAATATTTCCTTCCGTTCTGTAGGTTGATTCATTTTCTTGATGTCATTTAATGCAAAAAAAGTTTAAAATTTTTATGAAGTCCAATTTGTCTTTATTTTTTTCCTTTTGTTACTTGTGCTTTTGCTGTTATATCTAAATTCATCACCAAATCCAAGGTCATGAAGATTAACCCCTATATTTTCTTAAAGTTTTATAGTTTTAGCTCTTACATGTAGCTGTTAATCCGTTTGGGTAATTTTTTCTATATGGTGTGAGGTGGGGGGTGGTCCCATTTCTTTAGCATGTGGGATTCCAGTTATCCCAGCACCATTTGTCGAAGAGGCTGTTTTCCCATTGCGTGATGTTGGCTCATTGAAAATCAGTTGGCCATAGCTGTATGGGTTTGTCTCTGGGTTCTCAGTTCTGTTCCTTTGGTCTGTGTCTGTCTCGAGGCAGTACTGTGCAGGTTCATACTTTTTACCTGTAGTGAGTGTTAGGGTAGTATAGCTAGTTTTGATTATGTTTTAGAAAAATTTAAAACTTTGGGTAAATTCTTTAAATAAATTGTCTTTTCTAAATGTCAGATTTGTAATAACACACACATGCAAACTTAATAGTTTGGTTTAAAACTTTTTGGTGTATTTCACCGTTTCTCTGGTTGCGTATAGAATGGCAGTTTAGCTGTGCGGTATATCAGGGTGTATACTAATTGAGTTTTCACTGTCAGTTAAACTTTCCTTGAGCTTTAAATGAAGAACTAGTTACATAAATAAATGCAGCCTGCCCAGAGAGGTTGGTACTGGCTGTAGAAGCACCAGAATAGGAACAGTCTGCATATTTGCATAACGTCAGGAAGAATTACATACATATCTAATTTCTAGAGAAAAAAATTACTATAAACACTGTTTTTTTTACCCGTCATAGTTTTTAACTTTATTCAGTACAATACAAATTTCAGTACTTCGCAATCAGAATATGATATGCCTCTGAAGTCTCTTTTAATCGATAACCTCTCTCTCTTATTTTTCCCTGTAGTAATTTATTTGCTGAAGAAACAGTGTTTTGTCCTGTTGTTTTCCACAGTTTGGCTTTCGCTAATTGAATTCCTCTGGTTCATTTTAATATGTTCCTCTGTGTTATTACCTGTTAATTGGTAGTTGGACATAGGGAGATCTAGAGACTTGATCAGACTCAGGTAAAAAAAATTTTTTTTGTTATTGTATGTGCACTTCATTGGTGATGTTTGTATCTTCCATCAGGAGACACATAATACCTACTTATCTCTCTCTTTGTGTTGTTATTTTTGATTTATTTTTTTAGTTTCATAGTTTTAACAGTTCAAAGGGTTTTGGAGAGATGGGATGGTATAGAGATTAAAATATAAGCTCTGAAGTCCAAGAATCTGATTCATGTTTTGATCCGTTACCTACTAGTTCTCTAATCTTGGAAAGTCACTTCCCCTTCTCACTGTTCAATTTCTTTGTGAAATAGGGAAATTGATGCCTACTCATAAAGTCATTTTGAGGACTAATGAGAAAGTGCATGGAAAAGAATCACACAGAGCCTTCCATATAGGAAGTGGCCAGTAAAGGTTAGGTACTGTTTTGTGAATTTAAACGAATTCTAAAACAGTCTGAAAAGTAGATTATCTCGATTTAGAAGTGAGGAAATTAGAGTTTGGATACCTAATTTTTTGACTCACTAGGGTTTGTTTAAGGGAAAAAGTGAATTATTCAACATTCAACAGAGGTGAATATTTCTTCTTTGTCCTCATCCCTGTGAACAGTTACACTTGATAACCACTCGTAATAAGCTTAATTTCAAAAGCGATTTTTGCCCACGCTTTGTGTGTATTCACATTAACCAGTCCCCACCAGTGTTGGAACAAATCATACCAAAGCATCTTTCATGCTTGGAGTCCACTGAGAGATACTTACTGTTCGTGTTTTTATTTTACAGTGTAATGTTCAAGCTCAGAAATGCCTTATGTGGATCGTCAGAATCGCATTTGTGGTTTTCTAGACATTGAAGAAAATGAAAACAGTGGGAAATTTCTTCGAAGGTACTTCATACTGGATACCAGAGAAGATAGTTTTGTATGGTACATGGATAATCCACAGGTTTGTAAAATCCAAAGTGTTACTTTTTTAAAAAAGCATATACGAGTTTTAAATCTTAAAGTATTTGATATACTGTGAGGTAAACGTATAACACGCCGGGAGAAGTCTTAAAAGCAAGCCTTTATTGGGAGAGCGCTCCGGGGCGAGGTTCTCTGGTCCCGAGAGGAGAGGGGCCAGAGAAGTCGCCCTGGGACGGGAGGGCGTAGTTTTTATAGGGTTATGTGGGGTAGGGTATAGAATGGGGAGTGTCAGTTGAGCATCTGGGTCGGGGTAGAGGCGCCAGGGCTTTAGGGTGGGCCCTTGTCAGTTGGGCATCAGGATATACTACACTGATGTTAGGATTCGTCTTCCTAAACAGTCTGCGTTTAGATTACTTCTGGTTTCACTCTCTTTGCCGTGCATCCCCAACTCCTACTGTCCTATTTATAGTTCAGGAGATAAAATGCTAAGTTTATTTGATAAAAATTTATACATCATATCTGTTTTTCTTCCCTTGGGAGAGAAGCGCTATCTCTGGTAGATGTTTCAAAGTCATTTAGATTTAAGACACCATCCCTAGGATAGAGACTACTTAGTATCTTTTGATAGATAAACTACTAAGACTAGTTGACCCTCTCGCATATACGCAGTCCTTTCATCTCGTATTGTCAGACTTGAGTGTCAGCCATTCTGATGCCATTCGTGAGTTGAAATCCACTTTGATTTTATTGTCGCCTCGCACATCGTGGGGTTAAGTATCATAAATTAAACATTAGAAAAAATTAGAATCCTAATTTTAGGATCCATGAGAGAGACCCTGGGTTAGGGATCACCTGTTAAACAGTTTTAGATTTTCTCTACCTGTGAAGTGATTCAAATTGAGATGTATATTGCAAAGAAGTATGTGCAAAGCAAGGGACGAGTCCCTCGCAAGCTTCTAAACTAATCAGTCTCCTGGGCTAATGCAGACGAGGGACCTGTGGGTGAGGGGGCGTCAGCTAGCGACTGCTGGCAGGCTCCCTCCTGTTTCGCAGAGCAGGAGCTCACCACTGGTCCAGTGTTCTGTACTCCCCGGTACCGATTTTAGATGGGATAAAATACACGTATGCTAATGCATTTGCATTCGTTTATGTAGACTTCGAGTTGTAAGGGACCTTGGTATTAATTCAGCCTCCTGAAAGCAAGAAACTCATTTATCCCTGATCTTTACTTTAGCCGTTGTTTGAACTACACATTACTAAAAAGTACATATTATATTTGAGACAGCTTTAATTATTATTTGTTCTGTGAGCCATATCTCGTTTCTTACACCTTCTACCCATTAATCGTACTTTTGCCCTCTGATTCTCTATAAAGTTTAGACCATTTATCCATATGCAGCCTTTCACATTTTGGAGGATAATTTGTATTTTAATTCAGTTTATAGTATTCGAGTGCTGGCTTTGTATGAGACTGTTTTGCTAGGAACTGCCTTGTCTCTGTCTTTATCCTTAAGAGCTTACAGACAGCCGTTTTAATCCCTTATCTCTGGGTGTAACCAGCTTTCTTGGTGGTAGTCACCTGGCTATGTAACCACATGATTCATTCCTTGGTTCCTTGACCAGAGTCAGTGGGAGAAGGAGCAGGTCAGCAGAAAGCCAAAGTTCATCTTCACCTTTTTAAAAAAAAACAAAAAAACAAAAACATAAATCAGATTCCTCCTTTTGTGACTTCATCTCTGTTTGTGGCACAATCCCTTCCCAAACTCCTTTTCCCAAAGTGGAAAATAACTTCGTCCCCCTGAGTCCCTCTAAGTACTGTTTACTAAGTTCCAGTCTCTGGTCCCTCTCAGCTGTGTAAGCCACCGCGCACTTCTGTCTCTTCTCTCCTTCATTTGTCCCTCTTCACAAGATATGCTTTCTCCTGAATTTTATTTAAAACTGCTTGATTGGTTTTCTGTCTTCATATGTACTAGGTTCTCAGAATTTCTCCCTTTACCAGTACTTTCTACTTAAACAGAGCTAAAAGATGATAAGGACAAAATAGAATATGTTTTGTTACAGGAACATAAACTTGGAATTCAGAGGATGCGTGTGATTGTAGCTAGAAGAGGGAGTTAAAGTCTTCGTGAAGGTGGTAACATTTGAAATTAACCTAAAAGTATGGGTATGATTTCAGCCAAGAGGTGGAGAAGTGGGTATTCGGTGCTCAAAGAGCAGCGCGGGCAGAGAAACCGAAGCAGGACACTCTGGCACGTGTGAGAATCGTTCGCTTTGGCTGCAGCAGGAGGGGGGTGTGTGTTGGAGGTGGCACTCGGCCAGGGCGTCCTCACGTGAACTCTTCTGAAGCCAGATTTCTGTGGTGTCATTAGTGCATTGGTTGTTCTGAATGTAGTGCAGAGTTTGAAGTACACCTTTTTATTTAGTTCCTAATGATTTTATCTCTTCATTCCAATTGATGAGATTCTTTTAGTCTTGATTCTGCCAACGATTGTATTAGCCACCAATACCAGCTTTGCGTCACTTTTCAATGTATTAATCAAGACTTACAGCTCTTTCGTGAAAACTTCAGTAAAATGTCTTGCTTAAGAGTGTTAAATTGAATTCAACCACATGAAATTGATCATGTACCCGCCGCCCCTTCATTACTAAAAAAGGCAGTACGATTGCTTAACGTTACGGTGCTGTGACGGGTCCCACTGGTCACGATAACTCTGGGAATGGAAGGACGTTGGCTCGCCTGTCCTTACGGAGCCGTTCTTCCGTTTTGTTTCCGTTACCACCGTCGGTTTGAAAGTCCATTCCAGTGTATTTCTGGGGATCAGGTTGGGGCTTCCTGTGATATGCTGACGGCATGAATAATGGTGACATATTAAATAATTGAGTAGCCGCCTTGGGAAGTGAATTCAAAGACGCTGGAAAAAGTGTTTTGGCGAAGAGTGCAGGAGCTTGTGAGAACAAATGGCTTGTTTCCCTTTTTATCTTAAATGTCATGTTAGTTTATTATTTCTTGTTCATCGTCAGGTAACACATTTTGAAACTCACTTTTTCCTGGTTGAACTTGGCAGCAATTATACTGGTCATAGGAACTAGATATTTTGAATATCCTTTATTTCTCAGCTACTTGCATTTCTCTATACCAGCCGCTGTTTAACCTCTGACCCTTTATGTCATCCAGCTGTGATACAGCTTCTCATTTCTTTTCCTCACACAAAGGCTTAGAGGTGTATTCATCTAGGCAAGGTAATAGAGTTATGGAGGACTTAAAAGAAAAATAACAATTTTGATTGGAAGGGTAGCAGTGTTTGAAAAAAAATCACTTTCATAGTAGTTAGGCCTTGAAGACATTTTAACATTTTGTTTCCTTATCCAAACTTAAAAGAAAAACAAAAACACCTCTAATCATAAAATACTTTGTATAAGAATACAATCGTTTAAAGTTACTTACACATTAAAAAATTATAATTCTATATTCATATTTATTTAGGGTTTATATTTGGAATGTTTTTTTTTTAAGCCCTGGAAACAGAAAATAAGTTTAACTACAACGAGAAAAATAGCCTTTTAGTTATAGAATGTATTAAGGTGGAACAGAATAGAGTTCGCTTTTGTTATCCACATTGTTGACTTGATTTCAGACATAGTAAATACCTAAACTGAAAAGTCAATTTGTTATATGTGACATTGAGAAATCTAATTTATTAACTTTTCAGTATGTGTACAGTATTATAACATAAATTTGTAATGGTGGATATTAATTATACATTAATCATTTATTTCCAGAACCTGCCTTCTGGATCTTCACGTGTTGGAGCCATTAAACTTACCTACATTTCAAAGGTAGTCTTTCTATATCGGGTTACGTTTATCTTCGGATCAAAATCCCTCGAGATGGGCGTGCAAATAAAAGCGATTTCCTTTCTGTGTCCTTTAATGATGATGTTCAGGTTCACATAATGCTGAAAATAGTACCCGATTACTTTGTTTTGATGTTCGATAAAATTAGAAAAAATATGGAGATAACAAGAGGTGTGGCAAATCGTGAAAGTTAACATTAACTTTTATGGTCAGGTATATAAATATTAGAAGGGGGAAATCAGTTAACAGGTTCTGTCTTTGGGAACAATGGAGATTTTTTTCTTTATATTTAAGCCATTTCTAATTTTTAATTCCATAATCTTTGACTTTTTGTTTATATTTTATTTTGGGGAAAATATGAGCCATCCTCATGATGAAAGGATGATTCTTCCTTCAGTTCATTCTGTTTCTTAAATCTCTTGTTTGTTGATTTTTCTGGCATTTTTGCATGCTGAGGAGCTAGTCCTCTGAGTTTTTTTGTATTTTACACACAATTATACACTTGTTGATGACTTAATGTGTGAAATATGAGGAGCAACGCAGCGTGACTAAGTAATACGCATATGCATACTGTTCTGCACAAACTGTGATCTGTTAGCACAGGTCTTCATCAGAGATGAATTTGCAAGTGTGCCTCTGTTTAAAAGATATTTTTTAAATAAAATATTTTATCACTGTAACAAAAGAGCTATTCATTGTCACTGACAAAAAAAATGAGCCCTTGGAAATAAAGATTACATTATTTAAAGGGAAACATTTTGTGTTAAAGCCATATTATATAAATTTATAAAACAAAATATTGTTTTTTTGCCTCAAGTGTTCCTGTAAATTAAAACATTTAATTTACATCATTTAATTTATGTCTGGGTAGCTTGCAACTTCAATTCTATAGAGACTATTAGAAAGTATAGGATGTTATTGTAAAATAAGTTCTAGATCCTCAGTTGGGATGATGCCTACACTATATGTATACTGTGACGTAAACACGCTGCGCACATTTTCGACTCCATGATGTAATGTGGAAAGCCCTATTTTATTGAAATAAGGAGTCGAGAGAGATTGCCCATCTGCTGGTATCTTTTTCGGTTGCTTGTTGCCTGGTCTTTTTAAAAATGAGAGCCCTTTTTAAAAATAAACTATTAACTAAGCAGGCAGGCAGGCTGGCCAGCTGCTTTTTTCTCCATTGCTCGCCTTTTAAAATATAACCTCTGTGTGGTTCTGTTAACTTTCATCTCTGTCCCACAGCCTACGGAAGTTCGAATTGTACACTTTGTACTCTACTTTAGACACACCACTTTTTTTATTTTCCAGAATTTATTCCTGGAACAAATTTCAGTGTGACTCAGAGCTGTGAATTCATAGTTGGGATCAGTCAGGAACCCCAGACTTAGAATTCCTTTTGAAGGTACAAAACAGATGCCACAGTTCTAAGTCCTGACACGGGGCAGCAGCACCGCAGTCGGCATGAGTGGGCTCCGTGGCAGCTGCTTCCCGGGAAGGGCCGGTGGCACCAGGCGCAGTTGTTCGCATCACCCTCTGAAAGGAGCCGTGTGTTCCATTGAGTACGGCGACCCCGTCATCCTGGGCTGTTCTAATGTACAAGAGGGATGCAGTGCCGTTTTGATTTTCCTCATTGCAGATGAATGCCTTCTGGGGTTTTGGACTTTCTTAAGTACACAATCTCCCCTTTGCTCACCATCATTTTCTCTTATCATTGACAGCGAATTTAGAAATATTCAGTCTGGGAAGGATTCATCATTTCTGTACAGTATTCATTTGAGGGTATTTTGAAAATTATATTAAAAATATTAATACGTGCGACATAAAACTTAATCATTTACTTTCAGCTCCACATTTCCCTGGAAGAAAAAAAACAAGTTTGTTCAAAGAGAACATTGAAGTATCATTTGTTTTAAACACCTTACAGTTGGGACTCATATTCTATATTTAATTTGCAGTTCTTTTTCAGTTGCCTTTAAAGTTTAATTTTATATCTGTGTGCTAGATGTGTATGATTATTGGGAATTATAGCACATCGGAAGTTGCACAGTATTTAAGGCTGGTTATCGTAGCCCATGAAGAAGTGTAAGTGATTCTCTCTCTCTCTCGTTAGGTTAGCGATGCAACTAAGCTGAGGCCAAAGGCTGAGTTCTGCTTTGGTAAGTAGCTGTATTTCATGTGAGTTATTTGAAGTTAGATTAAGGTAATTACACCATATTGTAACCAGTCACCAAAAACAACACAGCACAAACCTAATGGCTAATGAATTATTCTAAGGCAAATTCCCTTGAAACAACCAGAAATAAAACTGCTCTCTCACCCCTGAAGCCTCTTTCCTGAGTCCTGCCCCACGCACAGCCTCTTCCCTCTGTCCATATGTAATCATTGTCTAGGTCTTTACAGTGATCACCTCCTGCAAGGTTTCAGGTAATGTTTAACTTTCTACCTTGTATTAGTCTATATTTAATACATAAATAATGAAAGGATTTGTTTTTCAGCTGGTAGGTAATGAGAAGTTCACAGTGTGGGGTAATCGAGGGTATCTGATTAACTCGTTCATCCGACATTTAGTGAACGTCTCATGTATGTGCACCTTGCTCGTCTCTGGAGCTGTGAGGGTGGCAAGATGCGGTTGCCGCCCCTGTGACTCTCACAGGCTGGTGTCTCACAGGCAGATACAGTGCCAGGTAATTCCTGCATTTATCACGGTCAGAAAAAGAGTGCGCAGTCTCCTTTTCTGACTTTTCAGGGGGAAGTCAACAGAGAACTTTGTATTTTAGAATTTGTCATACATGTATTCTTGGTAAATCTTTTTAATGTAAAATCTCAAACTCACATTTTGAACGGATAGGAATATATAGTAATAGATTAGACATTCAGTTATGGGAGTATTTAGAGCAGGTAATTTCAGTTGGAATCAAAGATTAAGACTGATCATTTATTGGTCTGCTAATAGTTAGGCCTCTGCTACCGAGAGGGTAGAGAAAAGATTCATAAATGCATACCTTTGGAGAGGGAGCCTCTGGCTTGTAAAATGGAACCATAGCTTCCACTCAGAATGGCGACGTAGACTTTCCCATCTCTGCTTCCTCTCAAATTGCTCAAAAACAGAACAAGAAACACTCAAACCGTCTTTGCTGAAACCAGCAGACATCTGCACCCCAGTGTATGAAGATGGAAGGCTGACGGAGGAGGGATGATGAGCGACTTCGTAGAGTAGAGATGGCCGTTGCAGTGTCCTGCCCATGCCCGACTCTAGGTAGACTCGGATGCTGGATTTGTCTGGGGAAGCAATAGTGAGGAGAGACCAAAAAAGGGGACTTTGTTTGACCATCTGTATAAGAAACAACCTCTAGCCTCTACCTGCATCGGGCTCAGTCAGGCAGCCACCCTTCCCCCATTCCAGCAAGTAAGGGCGTGTATCGTGTCTCCAGAAATAGAATCAGCGAGGCTCTGTGCTTACGAACACCAGTTTCAGAGAAGGAGAGAGATGAAGCACGAAACTGAAAATAGGATTAAATGAAAGTCTGCCCACTGTGCAGCCCTTTCCGGCATCCAGCCCCAGAGCATCGGGGGGCCAGGCGGAGGTGGACTAAGAATCTGAACCCCCTGGAGAAGAGAGCTACGGGAGATGACTGCTGGGTGTTTCTGCCGGAAAGAGCGTGTGCAGCAGAGTCCACCAGTCAGCAGCCTGCATGCGTTCAAGAGCTGCTAATTAGAGTTTTAGTACCTCGTTTTTAAACATGGAAGATAACCCAGGATTACATGACTTCTGAGAATGATCAAATAGAAAAAGGAACATGAGACCATGCAAAACTCAGGAGAAGAAAGTAAAAAAAAAAAAAAAAAAAAAAAAAAAACTAAAAGGAGAACAGAGACAAAAATGGATAATAGAGAAAAAAGAAAATTAAAGGTTCCACTAGCAAAGTCCAACGTCTGACTAAAGAGGAGGAGAGGATGAAGAATAGAGGAAATAGAGAAAATTGATGAAATAGTGTGATGTAATTTCTCTTAACCATTTGATCCATAACCATATTTGAACCATAGTGAGGTTGATCCTGGTTTGTGAAATGATTATTGTTTGCAGTCATGCCAATATTTGTACTTCAGGTTTTGATCTATTCACTCTGATAGTAAAGATTCGAAGTGAAATAAAGAAGTGCTCAAGTGAAAAGGTAGTGAAAACAAGCCTGTGAGATACGTTCCTTCCTTAGAAATGATGAAACTTTAAAAGCATGGCAACTTTGTGCCTGATCCCATCTGATCTCGGAAGCTAAGCAGGGTCAGGCCTGGTTAGTACTTGGATGGGAGACCACCTAGGAAGACCAGGCGCTGTGGGCTTTAAATATAAGCATGGCAACTTCGAAGTTTCATACATTTTTTTTTTTATTCAAAGTTTTATTTCCTCCTTTTTCTGTCCCCTTCCCCAGCAATGCAAGTATGCCACTTTTCAGTAATTTTCCACCAAGCTTTCTTACTTGGTAATATCCAGACAATATAAGTGCTGAAAAGTGAAGATGCTGAAGAAGAATATTTATTTTGTCCCACACACTGTGCAGTTTTCTTACATACATACACCCCCCCGGGAAGGGGTGGCTGGCATTTCATGTCCTAGACGAGAATAACAGGGCTCAGAGAGATTCAGTAATGTTTATAAGACGATACTGCTAATCAGTGCATGAGCTAGTCAGGTCTGATTCCAGGCTCTGATTTTTTAACCCATCATATCACTATGCCTCTTGAAATAATACTTAAAGCGCACGAATTGTTATTCAAACTGCAAGGTGTGCTAAGAGTCTTTTTAGAGGTATATTTGCCTCTCTTCTTTCCCGTAAAAGAGATGCTTATATAAATGTTATTCATGCAAAAGCGAATGTGTTAAGCACTTACCTGGTGGCAGGTGTGCTGCATCACTAAGTGCTGAGAGTTCGAACTCTCAGATGCTCTAGGCCGATTCCCAAAACAGCCGTGTGATGAAGGCCATCCTGAGGTCTCAGCCTGAGCTGGGAAAAGATGCTTTACTGGTGGTTAGAGATTAAAAGCAGAAGCTAAATGTTGACATTATCCTAGCAAGTTAACTTATCTTCGTTTATCTTTATGGCATTTATAATTTCTCCAGCCTCGAGTAAGATATGAAAGAACTGATTTACAGGGTTTTAAATTTCTTTAGTTTTCAGACTAGTTGTTTTATAGCACTTCACAAGAAATTATTTGATTTCCTTTTTGAGATTCTCATCTCAGTTCAAGGAAGCTTTGGTTTAGTGTCTTGGTCTCAGTTCCAATTTCAAAATCTTGTGCATTTGAGAAATAACTTGTTTTCCTTAAAGGGTTTTCATTTCCCCCTTCCCTTAGTCGTATTTAACTGAGTGTTGGTATACCATTTAAAATTTCAGTAGAAACTTTTGGAAATTATTCTTATATTTCAAAAATTGCAACAGTGTAGCTATTCAGATGTAGCTATTCAGATATTCCTAGAATATTTGTTTTAAAAATAAATGCACATATAATGTAATTAGTAAGTTTTAATACAAGAGTTGTAGTTTGTAGGCAGCTGTATATGCAGAGGTAGGCTTTGCTTTATACAAGTACATAGTCACTAAAGGGGCATATGTAAATTTAATTGCATTAAAGTTCCAAATATATTAAGATTTTAAATATAAAGAAAATGCATAAGCGCTGGAAAGTAAAGGCGTTATTATAATCTTGAGTTGGGGAAATTTTAAATATGTTTGATAAAAGATACCATGAACAAAGTGAAGAAACAAATGACAAACTGGAAAAAGTACTTGAAATAAAAAAGGACTCATATAAAAACTCTTATAAAGAAGTAAATGAACAACTCAGGAGAAATATGGGTAAAGAAAATATACAAAGTTCCCAAATACATGTAGCCAGTAAACATACAAAACTAATTTATCTCAGTAATCAAAGAAATTCAGTGTTAAACAAGGTATAATTATTCGCCAATTGGGTAGTCAGAGTGTGTATTAGTCAGGGTCCAGTCAGAAAAACACACGGAACCAGGTATTTCAAACCCAGGGGATTTGTTAAAGGAACTGGTCACCAAAATGTCGTTAAGGCTGAAAAAGTGCAGAGGGAATGTCGAACTGACCCACAGTTAGAAACTGCATGAAGCTGCTGTTGCTGCTGTTGCTGCTGAGGGAGGTCAGCAAGAGCAGGGATCTGCAAGAGACCCCTCTCCTCATTTGTCGCCCACCTTCCAGTATCCCCTCAGAGCGTCCCATTAGCAGAACATGACCTGCGCTGGCAAAGAAGTGCAGGGAATCTTGTCTGCAGGCTCCCAGCCCCAGCATCAAAGTCCTTGGGGCTCAGCAGGCCCATAACGAGCACAGGTGGTGGGGAGTATCAGAAGAAAGAGGTCTTTGGATGCACTGTTGGTGGGAATATAAAGGGGCTCACTTTTGGGGAAGGCAGTTAGCGAGTATCTATAACATTTTAAATGTGAATTTCTTTTGACCCAACAAGTCTATGTTAAGAAATTATCCTTAAAAAAAAAAAAATTATAGAAATGCTAGCTCAAATATGGAAAGAACATATGTATATGATGTTTCATTGGGATATTTTATGTAATTTCAAAAATCGGAAATAGCCTAAATGTGCATCATTAGAAGATTGGCTAAGTACATTGTGGTATTTTCATTAAATGAAAAACATGGCCATTAAAAGTAAGAGTTTACTATGTTACTAAGTAATAATAGCAGTGCTATATATGGTGTAACATTTTGTCAAATTTCAGAAAGTCACAGTGTTGAACCTAGCATGGTTTTTCAACTGCAAACATAAACTTAGAGGTAACAAGGGCACATTTTCAGGTGTTGTATTTTATTTTTTCTCTTAACAGTTATGAATGCAGGGATGAGGAAATATTTCCTACAAGCCAATGATCAGCAGGACCTAGTAGAATGGGTAAATGTGTTGAACAAAGCTATAAAGATTACAGTAAGTATTTGTTTTTATTTTTTTAAGTTTAACATCTGGAAGTAATCTTTACATTTTGAAAATACACCTCCTGAATAATAACTGAATTACCAGGTTGCATACCAGAAGTTTATTTAAGACAGGTGTTTATCATGTGAACACATTTTCTTGTACATGGTGAGTACAGGCCTGTAAAATTGGCCCATAAATGCCTCTTTGACCCATTAGGCACCTAATAAGAGTATATATCACTGTAGATTTTAGCCCTTGCTTACAGTAATGTTTTGGGGGGCAATGCATGGTCAGGTTCTTCCGTGAGGATGTGTGTTTTCCTCCTGGAGAAGAGTGAGAGGCTTCCTGCCACCCTCCCAGGCAGCAGGAGGGACATTCCGGTCTCGTAGCTGTGACTGGTACAGGTGGTAGGTAGAAGTTGACGGTGGGAGCAGCACCGGGTGAGGGGACCGATCCGAAGGGCTGCGGCAGCCAGGGGGCCCTGCCACGTGGCCCTTGGGGAGTTTGTCTCAGGCTCTGAGCTTCTTGCCGCGCCCACGTTTTCCCCTTGAGTTCAGAGCTTGCTCCCCTCGCACCCTTTTCTGTGCTGCCACTTTCTGCTTCCAGCAGCCGCCTTTCTCTTCTTGGTTTTCGGATGAACATTAATATGTGTTGATTATTTACAGTGTGTAGGCCTTACACTGAAAGTTTTACCTAAATTATCTGAAAAGTGAGGCTTAGAAGGATTAAGTAACTTTTGCAGGTTTTATGGCTGGTAAGTTGTGGAGCTGTGAGCCAAACCCTGTCTTGTGTGACTCGGGTGCCCAACTGAAGCACAGTGCCTTAACTGCTTCCTGAAGAAGAGCCCTCTCTCCTTACTGCAAAAAACAAGCTTTTCTGAGAGAGCTCACTGCTGGTGATGATAAGCAGGAACACAGGTCCCGGTCCCTGGTTATCCTCCTTACCTGACTTATGGGCAGAGAAGCACGTAGGACCCACATGGAAAGGTTCAGGAAGGAAGTCCTCTGTGAGCTCCGTGTAAACGAATGTTTTTACTGACACGCAGTTATTTAACTGACCTCAAACGACTTATTCTCAAAAAAAAAAGCTCTGAAAGTCAGCATATGTTGGTTTCCATCTAAAACAAATGATTCCATGTTTATATCACAACACAGTCAAGAGTTAACGTAACCAAAGCTGTCCAGAGTCGCGTGAGAGTTCTGGTCTCGCAGCAGCACCGCCTGTCACCACACGCCGCCGCCCACGCGCTGCCTCTGCCCTGTGGCTCGGCGGCAGCCCTGTAAGTCTGTGTGGCTTCAGGGAGGTGGGCGTTCGAGCGCATCAGAGGCACATATTCTTAAAAGGTTTGATTGGTGGTTTTGAACTCTCCCAATAAGTATTCCCTGTTTGGAAAATTTATTTAGAAAGACAATATCCGGTAATTTTACTGAATTCGTTTTTTCCTACAATTTTTAATAAAAAGCAGCACTGTTTTCTTGGTCCTTTAAGAGGAAAAGTAATGAATGGTCTCAGGCTTTCACTGTTTGAGTCGATGGTCTAAAACCATCTTATACACGTGACAGTGTTACGCTCACTCTGTGCGAGAGAAACTGAGGAGAGGGACTGGGGAATGCTTCAGAAATATGCAGGCTTACATGGCTTTTCTGTCTGGCAACTTTATTTTACATATTGAATTTTTATAGTTTTGAAGATAAATCTGTTGGCATTTGTTTTTATAATTCAAATTTAGGAAATTAAATACAAATAAGATAGAAATTTTTAGCATATCAGTAGAGTGCTAGAACTATTAAAGTAAGTATAGAATGGATAACACTTACTAAAAGTCAACTTTATAGATTTACACATTTACCTCATAGATAGCAATGAAAGAATTTCTCCTGCTTTAATAAGGTGCTGTTTATGTAATTTTAGTCTTTAAAAAACCTTAGCAGTTTTAATTCATTTGCGTTTCACACATTGAAGTGGTTAGGGTGTGGCGTCTAATTCGCCCTACTTCTCTGTGGAGATTGCTGATGATGTACATGTAGGTCTCTTTGAAAAATTAGAGTTTACAGTTTAATATACGTGCGGTTTACCTTTCTGTGGGATCACTGCAAATGGTGTTTTGGTCAGTTATGTACCTTGTTAGCCTACTGAGTACAGTGTGTCATGTACTCAGTATGTAGTTTCAGAATAGGGGTGGTCGGGGGGGAGGGGATTATCATTCAGCTCCAGACTCCTCGCTGTGGCACCGTGCCATCTCAGTGGGCTGGCCTCCGACACCAGGGCCTGTGGCTTTTATTACTTTCCTGAAGTCTGTGTGAATGTGTGTTGGTGTCTGCCATTTAAAAAATTTTTCTCCTTATTTAAAAAAAGAAAAAGAGCAGTAGTAGAGAAACCAACCCTGAAGTATCAGTGACTGGAGTTTGGAAAATCAGATTTTAAAGTATGCTTTCCACTATTCATTTATAGTAATGGCAATGTAGATATGGTGGTCTCTGGTCCATTATTATTAAGAAACGTCTAAGATGTATATGGTGTATCCCTAGACACCCACTCTATTTAAAAATAGTGTCTTTTTTCACCAAAGATTTTAATTTAAAATCAATATTAGATTTTAATCTAAAAATATTTTGAAAATGTGGCAAAATTCCACACTTGTTTAAAAAGTGGCAACTGGGAGCAAGTAGAGCAGGCCGAATATGAGTTTGGTCCTAACACATATGCCCAGAGCAAAAGGCCTCTCTCTCTGCCTTACGCTAGCTAGACTCCACCCGGCAGGCCTTGGGTGCCTCCCTTAGAAAGGTCATAATTAGCAGGCGTTTGTGTTTGAACATTTTAAGTTTCGATCCTCAGGCTCTGTCATTATTCTCCATTTTGTTCATGTCTTCACCCTCAGGTCATTTTTTACCTTTTCTTTATTATAATTTTCTACTATTAGGATTGCATGTAAAATGCCTACTAAAAATACATTTAAATCTTTTACAAAAAACAGTCACAGTAAAAAAGGATAGAAAGCAAGGGAGAGGAGAAGCAGTAGCAGTGAAACCAAGCCTGAGCAGGTCTTTGATACTTGTTATCTGCCTAGCGAGTCACTTTTCTGATTCTCATGAAACGGTGAGCTGGCTTTTTACCCCTGAAAATGTTTTTTTAATGGCTGAATTTAGACTAATTCTCATTCAGAACTTTTAAGGGAGTTACTATATTCGTGGGTATTTTGTTTATAAGATGATTATAATTTAGCTAAGTTTTATTTTAAAATGCAAGTGAATTCTTGAACCTCTAACATTGGAATTTTGTATGTTAAATAAGCATTTTGTTATAAGGACAAAGCAGCAATGTGCTTAACAGCATAGGCAAGGATTTTTAATATTGTCATTTCTAGAAGGAAAATAGAAAAATCAATATACATTTCAGTATATTTCAGGGTAATCTTAGAGGTTTTTCTTAGGAACATCTCATGTACGACTAAACTAACTTCTTGAAAGAGGAATAACTTTTTCACATGGGTCGCCTTTTAGCACATTTCAGCTAATACATTTGGTAATTTTCTCTTCTTTCAAATTCTCTTAATGCTGTTTTCTGTTTTTAATGGGTAACTTGACCACATCTTCTCTGTGAAGTAATTTGAATACATGCTGCTCTTTACTAGGAAACACTGTGTGCCTCCTTAGTGAATTGTTTCTGGGTGTTGTGGCCTTTGTAGCCCTTTTGCTTTTATGTATTCATGTGAATCTTGTCAAGTAAAATTTGTCCATTGTGGTACTGCCTTTTAAAAGCACTCCAAAACGTGCAGCCTCTTAGAAAAAACTCTTGGTGGGATTCAGGAGGCATTCCCCTCAGGATGAGTGTCTCCTCCCTTCCTGTCCTCTTTCTAGCTCTCTTTTGTTTCTGCCTGTCCCTGGCATTGTCCTGTAGATAATGCTGAGGTGGGGGAGGGTGGCTCGAGGCCTGGGAGAAAGCCTTGACAGGAAGCATCTCTGGGGACCCGAGGTGCGGCAGATGAGAGGAAGTTTCAGAAGTCACCCAAGAGACAAGTTATTTATGTCCGTAAATTATATTTATATGGATTGGGACCTGCTGCAGCTCAGCGTTTCTCACACACAGACCATGTTTGCCCAATATTTTGCAAAAAGCTTCTTGTAAAGCCTTGTCTGCAGATGCCATCGTGCGCCCGCTCTCCCACAGCCCCGGTGGGAGCAGTGTTGCCAGCAGTGTGGTTTACGAAACACCTACATCAAAGTGCCTGGTGATCCTGCTTAAAGCCCAGTGTTGTCAGCTGCACTGTAGGTTTATTGAATCAGAATTTCTGGGTATGGAGCCTGGGAATCTGAAGTTTTTAATAATGGTCCTGCGTGACGCTAAAGCTTGAGAAACTGTACTGCTTTGGAGTCGTATTTGTAAACGCTTCGAGTCTTCGAATGCAGGGCGAGTGGGCTTATGTTCATTCCCTGGAGCTGTGCAGTGCCCTGTTAACAGGGATTCGCTGCACGGCAGGTTATTTAATTTTAAATTAAACGTTTTTGCACCGCTTCTCGTGTGCTTGTGGGTAGCATTTGTCATAATGCTTCCGAAACCTGCAAGGTCCTCAAACGCCCTTTTCAGTCACTGGAGAGAGATCAGATACCATGCTCAGCATCATTATTGGTGCTGAATGTATTGTGTTACACTTTATTCAAAGCCTTAACAATTTACGATTGACATACAGACTACACGAAACAGTGTCTCGGCAGAAATAACGATTCACCAAGTACCTTATTTCCTGATTAGGCCACGTAAGAGAAACGGAAATGTAGGTTAAACATTTTCAATGTCTTCGATTCTACTTGAGTGCAGTGTTAGCACATGAAATTCTGCTGCCGCCACAGTCATATCCGTTCACGCTTGTGAGTTATCACTGACAGAGGTATTGGAATCCCTTTTTAACTTCCCATTAAGCTTTAAGTTATTTTGAACATTTTTGACTTTAATTTATAATTAAATATTTATTCTTTTTCCTGCTTGATGTTGGATTCATCCATTGAGTCAGTCTTCCATCATTTACTCAGTACGTTTTCTGTGATAGACTCTGTCCCCGAAGCCAGTAATAATATGACCATGCGTTGATCCGGATCCTCGTCCTCGGTGTTTCAGAATCCTGGGTAGGGATGGAGGGAAGGGAGAGGTAAGAGCGCAGGAGTGCCAAGGCCCTGAGAAATGGGGTGTGGAAGAGGGGCACACAGACTTGGCTAGAATGTTGTACAGCCAGGAGCCGGGCCTGCTGCCCCGGGCTCTGCGGCTGTTTTCCTAAGACCACAGTGGGGCTGGCGCTCCGTGCACAGGGTTCGGCAGGAGGGTTAAAGGAGAAAATGTGCCTGCCCTGGCGAGCACTGTGTAGAGGGTGGCCGTGTGATGAAGTGTTAACTGTAAAAAGAATTGGGGTGAGAACTTAAAGGGGAGCAGAGACATCCACTATCAATTTTCATATTTGTTTCTTACATATAAATAGACTGTTAGTTGGAAATGCTGTGGTAAAAGGGTATCGTGTGTAATGCGGGTTGCAAAACCATTCACGCTGACTTGTTATTTTAGGTACCAAAGCAGTCAGACTCACAGCCTCATTCTGAGAACGTGAGTCGCCAAGGTGAGTGTGGTTCGAAGAAGCAGGTGTCTTACAGAACTGATATTGTTGGCGGTGTCCCCATCATCACTCCAACTCAGGTAACACATTAATTCTTCTACGAGTGATTTAATAACTGTCTATTGATTTCTGTATTGTTAATAAAACTAAAGCAGTACATCGTCATCAAATTAACATAATAGTCAATGAATACAAAAAAGGTTACATTTTTTTCTTATTTCAAGTGTTACTTGTAAAAAATTTGAAAATCACCGATAAACAGGACCTGACATTTCTCATGCTTTCCCTGAGCCTTCTTCTGTGAACTTGGGCCCCTGGAAGCGTACATTGAGTTGAACCCTGAACAGCACGGGTTTGAATTGCACGGGTCCATTTATACTCAGATTTTTCAGTAAATGCCTGTACTGTTCTGCTCTGCGGTTGGAGTCCTCGCATGCAGAGGGCTTGTCATTTTATATCGGGGACCCGAGCACCGTGGGTTTTGGGGTCTGGGGGTCCTGGAATCGACTCCCTGTGGTCTTTCTGGTGACGAGCCGCGATTCAGGAGCTGTCCATTAACCCACCAGCAGTCACCCCATTAGGACAAAAGACACCTCTCTCACCCAGGAAATTCCAAAGGATTTAGGAACTCTGTATCAGGAACCGGGATCAGACACCAAATATCAGGACAAAAGATGCTCCTCATGCTGTTATTATGGAGGAGATTGCAAGGGTTTTAGGAGCTCTGTGCCAGGAAGCAGGGCAGAGACAAACATATTTTTTCTATTATGTCATAAACACTGTGATGAGTATTCTTGTAGCATGAGCTTCAGAGACATTAACAACTTTTTTAAAGGATAGACTCCTAGAAAAAAAATTGCTGAGTCAAAGTATTTGTTAATGTATGTCATTTTTTAAACCTGGTTTTCAGCAATCTGGCCTAGATGAGCTAAAGAAAGGACTGGAATTTTGACTCAATTCTATCACAAAAGTACTGATATGCTAAATTAAATCATATTTGGGTATTATGAAAAATACAAATTTATTTTTAAAATTTATGACAAAATTAAAACTTTCGTATGAGTTTAAAATTGTGTTGCTATTGAATGAGTTTGTAAGGTAAATTAAATTACCAGCAGTGGAGAAACCAGATATTTTCAAGTAATTAATTGGCATTGCCAGTGTTGGACGTTTTCATTACTTTTTAAAGGGTTAAAAGGTACACAGATACTTTATAAACCTTTATAAACTTTTGACACTTTATAAACCTTTAAAACCCAATCGTATTATCCACCAGGATTTGCAGGACTTTCGTCCGCAGGGAGTCGTTAGTGGAAAGAGATTTCCTACTACATTCGCTACTGGGGGGCCACACCTCGGCCTGACCATGCCACTGAGGCCGGGGGTTCTTTCACTCCCCGTTAGTCCTCCCATGATTCTGGGTGAGGGGAAAAGAAATTATTGAGCGCTTTCTGTATGCCAGGCAAAGGATTGCACTGAGCAAAAACTCTGTGATTTAGGGAGAGGTTACGTTTTTCATCAAAATACACTAAGAAATAATCTAGGATTTTGTGTGCGTGTGTATGTTTACTTTTTTAAAGCGATGATTTTAACCTGTAAGACCTCGTTAAGATACAGCTAGACTAAGATGCTTTCGCCTCTGTTGTCTGGTGTGGATGTACGTGATTCTAAGACAGTTTGTTTATAGTCGTAGTAGGCTGTTTTTATTATTTATATCTTGTTGTTTTAATTTTGAACAGAATTCAGATTTTGTTCTAATTTTGGGATAGAGTACTGAGTAGGTTCTAAGATTCTGTGGTGGGTGCCATGTTAAAGATCCCAAAGAACTTTATTGCTCTGTCATTTTACAATATAGTTTATTTAATGATGAAGCAGTATTTACTTATAAAAGTATTTAGACGACATGGTATCAAGAAAATGTTGAATAAATCTCATTTGCATGATTAATTTATTCTGTAACTATAGGTTAGCATTGACTTAAGTGCTGGGAGTATAAAGTTAAGTACATAATAATTAGTGCTGTTGACCTAAGTGTAGGACAGGTTGAGAATTCCTCAGTTATGATTTGAATATTTAGTTTTTCTCTTGAAATTTAGGCATTCTTAAAAGTATACTTTTGGTGATATGTGGTATTCTAGATTATCACATGTTAATATGTTATAAATAAACAGGAAATTAGTGCTTTGGGAGACATGAAAACCTGAGTGTAGTTCGTTTTTTTAAAGCACTGGACTAACATGTAAAAAAATGAAAGTAAAACCACAGTGTTTTTAGAAAGAGAGCAAAAGGGAAAACCTTCAGGATCTATACCAGGTGAAGAGTTTTTAGACTTGATATCAGAAGCACAATTCATAAAAGTAAAAAAATTGATAAATTTGACTTTGCCAATATTAAAAATGTTTGTTCTTGTAGGACCCTGTTAACTGAATGAAAAGAAAAGCTGTATATCGGGAGAAAATATTTGCAGTCCACATATCTAACAAAGCACTTGTATCTAGAGTATATGAAGAGCTATCAAAACTCCACACTAAAACAGTTCAATTAGAAAATAGGCAAAATGAGTGAACAGAGATTTCAGTTAAAGTTAAAAGATACACAAATGTTAAATATACACTAGAAGGGATGTTCATCATTAGCCACTAGGCACATGCAAATGAAGGCCACAGTGAGGTATCCCTACACACCTACCGGAATGACTCAACTAAAAATTAATGATCACACAAATGTTGACTAGGATGAGGAGAAACAGAATCACTCATACATTGCTGGTAGGAATGTAAAATATAGCACAGCCACTTTAAGAGAGGGTTTGGCAGAGTTTTATAAAAGTCAACTTGCAATTAATATGTGACCCCATTTACACTAGGCATTCATTCATTTTAGAGAAATGAAGAATCAGTGATCACAGCAAACCCATACGCGCACGTTCATAGCAGCATTGTTGCTCTTAGCCGAAAGCTGGAAACACTCGAGTGCCCGTTAACGGGCCGACAGCCGGTGGTGACCAGAGCATGGCACCCACCCAGCAGAAAGAGGGAGTGAGCGTCCCACCCAGCAGAAAGAGGGAGTGCGCGTCCCGTGCAAGGAACAGCCCCGGTGAACCTTCAGAGAACTGCGCTGACTGAAAGAGCCAGTCTCACAAGGTCCCCTACTACACGATTCCATTTACATTGTATTCTCGAACTGTCAGAATAATAAAGATGGTCAGCATATTAGTGCTTGCCTAGGGCTTGGGGATCGGGGCTCAAAAGGGGTACCCGGGAGCCTCTGGGTGATGGACGCTTCTGTGCATTGGTGGTGGTGGTCACACAGATCTGCATGTGATCGATTTGCGTAGAATGACACATACGCACAGAGATAAATGAGTTCACGTAAACCTGGCGAAACCCGAATCGGTTGTGGAGTGTTTCGGTGTCAGTTTTGATAATGTGCTGAAGTTCCACAGTTTCCCGGTTTGGGGGAACCGGTCGAAGGAGACATAGGACCTCCTGTGCATCTTTTGTTATCGCTTTCTGTGAATCTGTATCATTATTTCAAAATAAAAATTTAACCCCCACACACAGACAAAAGCACTGGTGGCCGGACCTTTACAGAACAAGAGAAATAGAAATCTTTGGTTTAATCAATAATAATGTAAGTTATGATTAAGTATCTCAAAATAATCAGAAAACTTTTTACTTCCAAATCTATGTTCCTAACCGAACTAAGGTAGGGTTTAAAATTTTATACTAGAATAATAACATGAAGTATAAATATGCTTTGAAGCTAAATAAGCAAGAACAGAATTTCTTTATTTTGCTTCATTTTAGAAAGAAGAAGTAAATGAATGTGCTGAAGGTGTCGACAGAAACAATTTGAAACGGTCACAAAGCCATCTTCCTTACTTTACTTCTAAACCACCTTCAGACAGCGCAGTTATCAAAGCTGGGTATTGTGTGAAACAAGGGGCAGTGGTGAGTAGCTTGACAGTGCGTGCGTGATGATGACAGTATGTCAGCTCGTCGGGGCAGCGGGGAGGTGGGGTGAGGGTTGTCCTGTGTTCATAACTCCGTGCTGTTATTTTCTTGGTCTGGGAGAGTAATGCTGACCACCACTGACATTCAGTGTTAAATGAGCTTTCCTAACAGGTTAATTTTTCCAGAAAGTTTTTCTGTTGATCTCCCCCACTTTGGTAGTGGGCCAGGGAAAGCGCTCTAGCAGGGAGGGGACAGGGAAGAGGGTGTCAGGGGGCCGGGGGCGGAAGTCAGCCCAGCTCTTGATTGGGTGTGGGGCTGACAGCTGACAGCTCTGTGACCTTGGGCTACTTACTTAATCTCTCAGGCTCTCAGTTTCTTTTGGAGGAAAATCATCTGAAACCTGCCATTCAGAGGTGGTTTTGAAAAGCTCGAATGTGGGAACACTTAGCACAGCGCCTGGTCCTTGCTAAGAGCTGCTGCGGGTGGTTCGCGCACAGCCAGTTCCCTGAGGCAGACCTGTGGCAGGCTCCGGAGTGCCTTTCCAGGCCATTCCTTCTCTGTGAACTCCATCTTTAGAATTTTACGAGAAAATGTACAGTAAAGTTTGAAAAAGAAAATTCTGTGAGTCAGGACGTACTAAAACTCTCCTGGCAGTTCTGACTTCAGAAATCACAGTTAGCTTAGGTCAGCCGAGGGGAAGTTTCTTCCTAATCGTTTGACCTTCAGGCGAAGGTAAATGTAGGGGAGGGCTGGAGGCTTCTCTTTCTGCCACGTCTCCAGGCAAAGGCAGCCTTCTCCTCAGGCCGTGACTCTTGTGTGGCAGGGTTTTCAAGGAGACGTTCCTTTCTTTCTGTTTTACTCTTAAGGCTAAAGTATCAACTCTTAAGGCTAAAATATTCAAGAAATATTGAAATGCTTCCACAAAAACTATATTTCAGTGACAAAAAATGTTTGTGCAAAATAGGTTCGCTTTAATATTAAATTTCTGTTGCTTTACTACTTAAGTATATAAAGTACCTATAGAAAAAGATTTGTGCATTTTAGCAGGTGGAGAAACTTGATGTGGTTTAATAACATTTCCTGTTCTTGCTCTTGAACTCTTCAGAGCATTTATTTTGTGGGGGTTGGGGAGGATGGGGAAGTGCTCTTTTTTTTTTTTTTTTAATTTTTAGAGCATTAAAAATATACAACATTATAAAATTGTATAATAAAAGCTGAAAGCCAGTCCCTGAAGTCGAATTAGGAGTTCAAAGCCCGAGCAGCAACCATTTATCTCCTTGTTCACTGCGTGGTGAGATTTTCCAGTGCTTGACATTTCTGGGCGTGGGCTCACGGCAGAATAATTAAGCAGTTCTTAACATTTGGTATTCTTAGAAGTCTTATGTCTGTGTTCCTCTCTGGTAGATGAAAAACTGGAAAAGAAGATATTTTCAATTGGATGAAAACACAATAGGCTACTTCAAGTCTGACCTGGTATGTTGCCATGTCTTAAATGTTGCTTTAAAATGTTTGAGAAGCGTTACACTGTGGTGAAGTGTGGAAAATATATTTTTGTCCTGTTTTCTCTTTTTTCAATAATTCTAGTTTCGAGAGGTACATATGATTCAGTTTTTGTTGTGATGCTTTTTGTTAATGATATTTTTGTTAAATATATCTTGAATTTAAAAAATATCTTCAAAGACATTCTACCTTGCAGGAATTAAAAATATCCGTCCCTCAGTCTACAGATTTTCTTAAAAGGACACTGGAAGAGGTGATAGAATTAAGTCTTTAAAAGTCAGCATTTAACCCCAGTGTTTCTGCCTTCTCTTCCCTGCCCCTCTTCACATTTTCTTTTCCTATCAGATTGACTTTTAAGTTTCTTTATAAGAGACGTTTTTGTCCTATCTGAAGGTAAAATCAAAGATTGAAATTCCCCTTTCATTTGTTTGAGTAACGTCATTATTTAAAATATTCTTGTCATGTGACCTGAGTTCTGCAGTCGATTTTTGGGGGAATTGAATGCAGTTCTGTACGTCACACGTCTGTCCTGCATCTTGTTTTACGGGACCTTTCAGGGGGACCATCTACTTATTTGAACGAAAGCACCGGAACGGCACTGTCCAGTAGAGCTTTCTGTACTGATGGAAACGTCCCGTATCTCAGTGGCCACATCTGCTGGCTGCGTGTGGCCGTTGAGCACTGGAAATGTGTCTGTGTGAGTGAGGAAACAGACCTTT
Source organism: Eonycteris spelaea (assembly GCA_003508835.1). NCBI lineage: Eukaryota > Metazoa > Chordata > Mammalia > Chiroptera > Pteropodidae > Eonycteris > Eonycteris spelaea. The sequence goes on along the minus strand of PUFA01000004.1, from coordinate 4,873,166 downwards.
AATTTTCAGATTAAAACTGATCGTATGTAATATTCGTTAATGCAAATTTAAATAGTTGAGCGTAGCTAGTGGCTGCGTGTGGGGCGTGGAGTACCAGCGAGTAGGAGGAGCACGCTGGGAGAGTCGTCTCAGGCGTCTCTTCCCAAAGCTTTTGGACCTGGATTAAATACCTCCGTTTTGCACGCCGTGGTACCTGATGCCCGCTGCTGTCGCATTTCCCACTCGGTTTTGTCATTGCGTGATTGTCTTTACCAGTCAACTGCACGAGCTTCCTGAGAGCAAAGATGTTCTTACATACCCTTTTAGGAACACAGCTTCCAGTATTTGGTAGATCGTGAGTGCTTTTGAATGAATGAACAGTGGCCATTTTAGCATGGGATTCTCCTCAGACTTCAACTTCTAAGAACCTCGACTGGAAGTACTAGTTACTTGGTTCAGAAACTACCAGCCGTGGCGTCTGAGAAGGCAGCGTGCGTGCTTTTGTTTGGAGGTTGATTCATTGCTTTCAAGGAATACCAGTGCTCTGGGGAAGAGGCGTTCACGCAGCAGGTGTCCATTGAGCTCTCGGGGCCCTGGTGCAGTGTTCTGGGAACCAGGGATAAAAAACAGCAATGTTCTGGCCTTCAGGAGTCCAGTTTTGCCAGAGAAATTGACATGTACTTGTGTTACCTACAGTAATTACGATAAGACAAGAGCTAGTATAGAAATATTTATTAAATTTTGAAAACCTGTGTTCTCACATTATGCTATAAAATCCGAGAGAATACTGAACTATCATAGGTGATAGGGAAATGATATGTATTTAGGAATATGTCAAATATTCAGAAAACATATAATTGAAAACTTAAATATATTTACAATTATTGATGTTTAGTAATTACTAAGATTGATAAGATCCCCCCCAACATTTTAGCTTTTCTGGAATGTTAGGGTGTCTCAGCATCACTGCGGGGGAGGGGCCGCCAGGCGGCCACGGTGCCGTAGCCGCCGTGTGCACAGCACCTTTGGGGAAGAGCCAAGACACCAGCATCCGAACCTGCGGGAAAGGTGCTGGTAGCTTGGCGAAAATCTCAGGGACACGGTGACACATTCTTAAGAAATGCCTCCTCGTCAGCACTCTGTGGCACAGAGGATGGTCCGCAGTGAAAGGCGTAGCCGGCGGTGGCTCCCAATCAGTGATTCAGAAGGCTGGGTTCCGGATGTGAAGGTCTAAAAAACCCCAGCCGACTTACTTTGCTTATCTGTTTTTCTCTATGCTCAAGAATGGTTCATGATATTCATGTTTAAAGTACAAAATGTTTTGATCATGGAAAAGTTTAAATATAAATTTAAATAGTATTCTGAACCTCTATGTAGCTGTCACTGAGATTTTATCACTATCTTCTGTATCACCTCCCAATTCCTTTATATTTTGAAGCAAGTCCTAGACATGTAATTTCATCTATAAATATTTTAGTGTATATCTCTAAAAGATAGATTTAAAAGTTTTTTCAGTAAGTAAAAGATTTAAGTACAGAACTGTAGCATGTATCAGAGATAAAATGTTAATCTCTAATATAAAAAGAATCTTAAAATTGAAGGGAGGGGATCTTTTCTCACCCATTTTTCCCTCTTCCATCAATCCTGAATAATTCAGACCTAACCTTTTTAGGCAAGGTGAATCAGTGTAGGTGTCCGTGGGGGCCGGGGGAGGACAGGAGCAGAAGGAACTGGAGTAGCCAGGTGGGGGCGGTCCGAGCCCACGCGGGTGCGGAGACCGGCTGGGTCCGCCCAGCGTGGGGTCGAGAGAGGAGGGCATCCGCTCTGGGGAGACGGTGGTGGCTGAGGTGGGAGAAGGTTCCATCCGTGCTCACTGGTGAAATAAGGACGTTTATTAAGGATAATGAAAGCCAGCCTTCTCACTGTTGAAGAAGGGAGTAATATAAAAAAGACTTTTTGTTTTTAGATTGGAGTTGGAATATTGATGTGAACTTTTAAGATATATAGATATAGAAACAAATATAAATATTCATGTGTTTACATACATATATGCATATAATATACTCCTTAGCTCTCAGCACTGAAAAAAATTACCATTTTCCACGGGAAGAAACCTAGGCAAGATTTCAGAGTTGGGACGGGAGGAATAAATATAAAATGATCCTGGGATGTCTTGTGTCAGACATTCAGGATCATTTGAAACCACCTACAAGGATTAGTGCTCACAGAACGACAGGGACATGTTAGGACCCCAAATCCAACTTTTGAAAATTTCCCCATCACCAAATTTGGAGCATTTCGAAGATTAAAGTAAGTAATGATGGTAACAGAGTTATTGCCCATTGGATGAAATAGCAGTCATGAAGCCGTACAGACACTAATGAATGAGCGAACAGTGGTACATGTGTACGTAGGATGGAGAACGAGAGATGATGTAGTTTCCGTGTGCCTGTCTGCAACACAGACACTAAGTGCGAAGCGGGAGGGAGTCCCTGCGGTGAAGAAGCCTGGCAGGTACCGCTTTCATCAGGTGGTCAGGTGCTTGCAGGGAACGTCAGCAGCGATGAGCTGATTTGAAGTCATTTACCGCCTGACAGGATAGCTTGAGCAAACAGACACAGTGTCACTCCTGTGATTGTTGCCTAGGGCGCGTGGCCTGCCTCCAATCGCGGGTTAGCAGCAGACGCGCCACGTGAGGGGCGCGCTGCGGAGTAACTGCCCTGCCGGCTCCGGCGGAGTCAGGACCGTGGACGGCAAAGAATGACTGAAAGAAAGAAAAGAGCGAAGACAAGTGTGATTTTTTTTTTTTTGAATTTTTATAAGAGTTTATTTGACCTAAACTGACAATTCCTGGGAAGCAAGATCTCACATGCTTCCAAGACAGGTGTCATTCTGAACTGAATTCTTTTCCTTTACTAAAAAGGCATTTGGGTGACACTTCCTGATTTGATGGTTGTATTGTGATGATAGAAGAGGACACCTTTGTAGGAAATACTGAAATGCTCAGGGTAGTGGGAGCCAGGCCAGCGACTCTCTGAAATGGTTCAGGATAATGAGTTCCTTGTGCTGTGTTTTTAACTTTGTCTAAGTTTGTGGTTGGTTCAAAGTTTAAAAGGATATTTAACATCACTGATAATTAGAGAAGCACAAGTTAAAACAACAGAAATATTACTTCTCATCTATTATGAGGAAGCCATGGCTGAGTGGAGAGATGGGGGACATCCTCTCCCCAAAAAGCAGCCATGCATGCCATTTTGTAGAAATGGCCAGTTCAGAGCTGGGGCAGGTTAAGTACAAGCTGAGCCCATCTAGAATATTGGTTTTGACAGAAAATAAGGAAGTGGCTCAGAGAACAATGGACATGTGTCAAAAGGACACAGGGGCTCCCAGTGCCCCAAAGTGAGACAATTTGAGCAACATAATGAATAAGGATTATAACTCAGTGTTCAGTGAGTCATGAATAAGGAAATGGAGGACAGACATTTTCCTAGCATAAAATTTTGGCTAATGTATATCCATGAATTGATGAGGTTAAAAAAGTGGTCACCATTTGGTAGCCACTATAGTAATGGTGGTTTTAGGCAAGAATCCTCAGTGTTTGATAAAACCAGAGGAAAAATTACAACGGGAGAGTGGGTGTTAGTTACACAGACTCCACATTTGTCCCCGCAGAATAGTTAGTAATGACAAAGGGGAGAACAGTGATTGTACAGTCTGGCAGACATGACCTTCAGCAGGAGATCAGAGTGAACACACTGGTAATGGGACAAACCACTGTCACGCGCCCTCTGAGGGTGATGTGCTGAGAAGAACCAGCCTCGCATCTGTGGCTTCCTGCCAGGGCTGTATCACCTGACTCAGCACGGCTAGCACCCGACAGACCCAAGGCAGGACAGTCTCCAGAATAACTGGCCTGGCTTTTGAAAACTGTCAAGGCCAAGAAGGACCGAAGAGCCGCTCCACTGCGAAGGGGACTGGACAACTGCGAGACAGAAGGTGTGGCTCAGGATGGACCCCATCAGAGAACATAGTTTTTCTTTTGCCGAAAAGGCGGGGCAGTGTAGGCTGGATAATGGTGTCGCATCATTCGTGGCGTCTTCGGTCTTCCTAATTGTGTCCTGGTTACGTAAGAGAACATCTTGTTTTAGGAAATACACACTGAAGTATTTAGTAGTACAGGTGTATCTACAACTTGCCTTCAAACATTTCAGGGAAAATACACACACATATGTTCATATGTATGTACACAAACAATGATTTTTAAAAATGTAAAATACATCTTGGAAAACGGTGTGGTATTATTTTTGTTAATCTTCTATAGTCTGAAATTATTTTAAAAGAAACTATAAAACTTGAAAAAATCGTGGTTTTATAACAAGTGGTCAGCCATGGTTCAATTTTTTTTTTTTAGTGCTGTATAAAATAATGGTATGTCTTTCATGGTATCAGTGAAATACGGTATATAGTGTTTTGCAGAATGTATAGTATAAATATTGTGCTGTTAGGAACTATTTATCTTTTATTTTACATCTCAGGTCTAGTTTGTAACCTTAGGTGAGGTCTTCAGCATGTCTAGTCCTCAGTTTCCCCAGGTGAATAACAGCTCATGTGTTGTAGGGTTGTGGAAAGTTTAAATGAGACACATTTAAAATCTGGGGGATGTCCTGGCACTTAGTAAATGTTCAGTTAATGGTTTTTGTTAAAAAATGTATCAGATAAAACTATCAGTCTTAAAATGACGAATTTAAAGAAGCCTGGGTATTCACTACTCCTGTGCCTTCATTATCAGAAGAACACTCCAGAAGTGTTCCTCTGCTGGTGCGTAGGACTTCTTGGGGAAAGGTCTGATACAAATGGCTTTGTCATTAAGGCCAGAAATAATGTAAATATGGGTTATATGCTGGTTTTCTTGTTTCAAACTATAATGTGCACAAGTTTATGGTATTTCAGCTGTTCGGATGCTGGATATAGTTCAAGAAGGTAGATTGTGTCATAGATGTGCTTCAAGAAAGAAACATAGTTTTCCCATAGATCTCCAAATAAGACAGCTAACCCTTAAAAGGATTTTAAGAATATACCTCATATATGTTCGTTTGCTTTTTTTTTTTTTTTGTGGGGGGTCAGGAAAAGGAACCTCTCCGTGTAATACCACTGAAGGAGGTTCACAAGGTCCAGGAATGCAAGCAGAGGTAAGTGCCGGCTCTGCCCCGGGTGCTCCCACGTTGCGTGTTAGTGCACAGGGGAGGCCTAGTTTGGTTGACGTGCTGACAGATGCTATTTTTCTGTATGACTTCTAGTTATTTTTAACTCCGAATGGTTGGGATATGAAGAACTTTTAAAACTCTCAGATTAAAGTATTGAGATGTTTTTTGTTTGAAAACTAAAAGTTAGGAAACAGTGGAAATGAAAAACTTTAATATGAACAACTTTAGTCACGTTTGACAAATCTATATATTCATAATTTTAGTATTTCAAGGTTGCTGCAGAATAGGCTTTGTAAGAAAATGTTAGCTGTGCCAGCATTTCTTTGAGCAAACTGATTTCTTCACAGATGAAAACTTTGAATTTTAACGTCGTTTTATGACCCTTTCCTAAAAATATACATATAACTACATAAAATAAGTAAAATTGAATGCAAACATGAATTGAAAAAGATGATTCAGTTTTGTTAAATTATATCATTGTTTTAACTCTGATGTTTATTTTCTTATTGACACATATTTGGTGTTAGGTAAATAAGTGAAAGAAAAAATATCAAACAATTGCTATTTAAGTACAATTGGAAATTTTTTTGTTAACAGTGACATAATGATGAGAGACAACCTCTTTGAAATTGTAACATCGTCTCGAACTTTCTATGTGCAGGTAAGATACTTTGGAGATAATAGATCCTCTTAACAAGAAATAATTTTAGAGGTGAAGTGAACTTGTTGGTTATGAAAATAAAAAAATATGACATCCATAATTTGCCAAGTTAATAAAAAAATTATATTTAAGATTGTCATATGCTCAGCAAGTCAGGGTATTCATTGCTATGAGTTAGTTGACCAGAAATGTGTAACATTTGGAGGAAGGGAAGTGCTACTTTAATTTAGATGCCAAGTGCATGCTTTCAACTTGGATTATTTTTGCACGTGTTTTGGAGTTTTAATTATGTCACTTTTGGTAATTTTATAAAAGGGGGGACTTAAATACCTGCAGTAAAAGTAGACAGTAGATCTTCTAGTGCCACTGAAAGTAGATAGGCATTCTGTATTTAAATTTAAAATACACTTTTTACTTACTACATTAATTAAATTTGAAGTTTTTTAAAAGAACATTTTGTTTTATAAAACATATACTTATTGCAGAAAATTTAGAAAATATAGGAAAATATGAAGAGAAGGATAGTCTGTAAAACACAGAATTCCACCGTCAGGCAGCTGTTCTTATTTCTTTACTGCCTTTCTGAAGGTTTATATTTTTATAACAAGTGGGCGCATGAGGTACAAGGTCACGTTTTACTTGTTGAGTGAATCATAGGCATTTTTCGACAGCATTAACCGTTCTCTGGAAACCGTCTGGAGTCGCATTCATACTCGTCGTATGAGTCCTCCACAGTCAGACCACGGCTCTGCCGCCGAGTCGGCTCATTCACTCACATAGTTTGCACGCATTTACTGTGATAGATAACGTGGTGGTGAGCATTTGTGTGTGCAAAGTTGCCTGAATTGCTTCTTTAGGGTGAGTTTCTAGATCAGGAATAACTATTAGAGCACAAAATGTTTCGAACCTCTTTGTTTTGCCAAATGAGTTCTAGGCTTGTGCTCCTGTTCGCACTGAATGAAAGTGTACTTTTTGCCTTTGCCTACTTTGAGTTTTTCCTTTGAAAAAGTATTTGTTAATATTGTTGGTTTAAGAATATTACTTTATATCTTTAAATTTTTTGAACTTCTGGAATCTAGAAGTAAAGGCCAATGTCTCTATACCCCTCTTAGGACCTAATTTAATTGGAATTAAAGTCATAGTAAGGTTTTTAATTCACATTGGAAGCCAAGATCCTGTTAAGGAATATGTCTTTGAGGGTTATGGCACTGCTGGAAATTATTTCTAGAAAAAATATATAAAATGATGTCAAAATGGTTTTTTACTATATATAATGATATAAAGATTCTTGTAGCAACTACAGACAATATAGCAGTTAATATCGCTAAAGCAAAATGAGCTCACTGACTTCTTCCTCTCCTCGTTTTCCCTACAGAAGTGTCCGCGTTGACATGTTTTGATATGTCTGGTCTGAAAATGTTAAGTGCCCAATTTACGTCTCTGTGTAATAATCTATCCAGCAAAGCCTGGTTTAAAGAAGTGATTTATAAATTGTTTTGGAAACCATTGATGGCCTTAGAATGATTTCGTTGTCAACACTATTAATTACCAAAATGCATACGTTGGATTTACGGCCACAGGAGCTGATCTTGAGGAACAGTGGACTGAACGAGCCCTTTCTGTCCCGTAGGCCGATAGCCCTGAAGAGATGCACAGCTGGATTAAGGCGGTGTCTGGGGCCATCGTAGCGCAGCGAGGGCCTGGCCGCTCGGCGTCTTCTGTATGTTCCCTGCTCTCTGGGGTGACACGCTCGGGTTCTTCCATCCTGTCCAGTTATTTTTCTTTCTGTCTCCCTAATCCTTCTGGTTTCTGTATTGAAATTTATTTGCATGGTGACTTTCATACCAATTGGACTTGCAAAATAGAAGCATTTCTAGTGTGGTGCTTCCGTGTAGTGTTACGCGTACGTAACTTCTGTGCATTGTATTGTCTTCAATGCACAAGCAGGCAGCGAAGGAATGACCGTCTCCTTCCTTTGTTTTAGGAGTTCTTACTGGTCAGTAAGTCTAGGTCTGGCGTCACCTGACCAATTGATTCTTAGTATGGGACGTGGCCTAATAGTGTAAGGCACCTCTAATGAACCCCTCAATTTCTTCTTTACTTCTTGTAATTTCAGTTAACTTTTTTTTTTGCCTATTTTTGTTGTGGGGTTTGTTTGTTTGTTTTTGCTCAGTGATGCCATAAGACTGTCGAGCAGCTGGAATCTTAAATGCAGTTTGGTGCTCAGCCAGTATTTTCCATTTCACGTTTCGTTCTCATTTTCTAGTAGATTAATGTAAAAGGCTGCTTCCCCTTCCACAGTCCCAGTTATCTTTGTGATAGTAGAATAACAAAATTGAAACAGCTAAACATTCTCAAAGTAGTAAGAAAAATATTTTTAATTTATAATTTGTCATGTTCAAGAACATCATAGGAATAAGATTTGCCTTTAAGATACTTTCGTCACTGGTCTGATGTGAAAATACAGATTCTACTAAGAAAATATTTGACGTGTCTCGAAATGTAGCACTTTGGTCTGCAGAATGTAATACGATGTGTAGCATGATAACCTTTATTATCTGGATTCTTGTAAAACTAGAATTCTGCACTTTTAGTCTTTTCCTGGTAGTAATATTATCTTTTAATAGTTTCTTGCTATTAATAACTACAAATCAGTATATACAAATCCACCTTTCTCATTTTCTTAATTCATTCTCTTTATAACCTTTTTTTGGAATATCTCAGAAGCTGCTTTCTTGGGTTCATTTGGTAGCTGCCTGTGTCTTATGTGACCCTTTCAGCAGTCAAGTATGGGACCCTCTGCAAAAACCGCATCTCTTGGGAAGAGGAAAAGTCGGAGAAGGGCGTCTGTGTTTTGTGCTTCGTGGTGGGGGCAACTGGACTATCTAGCTGTGACTGTCAGCAGAACTTTCTCTTTTCCTCCCTCTCCCAGTACAGGTCGACTCTAATCTTAGCTTTGCACTGTATTCCAGATGCGGCAGGCCAGAAGGCTGTCGAACCCCTGTATACAGAGGTATACATCAAGGACGGGGGAGCGCAGCACGTATGTGGGCTCTCACGCAAACGTGCCTTCTCACACTACTCACAGCTCATCCTAGAAAGTCGAGTTCACTAAACTGCCTTTTGCAGTTACCGTAACTGACTTTGTCAACACTAACGCAAACTGTGTCACTACCGTAATCAGGTTGGAGATGCATTTAGGGGAAAAAAAAGATACGTAATGAAAAAATAGAACTTTAACTAATTGAAAAAGTTATTAAGTTGTCTTCTAAAATTAATTCACCTAATTGCCATAGGAGTTTCAATTTTTATATCTTACGTATTTTGAAAAATTTTGCATACTCTACCACTTGAAATGCGCATTCGTTTTAATAGGCGCAAACGCGTGCGTTGGATAAACTTGCCATTACTGTAGTTTGCATGGCATTTTAAATCTCAGGTAAAATTTAGCCATCTCATAGGAATCTACCATGTTAGTAATTTATAGCACTTTGTTCTCACAGCCACTGGTATCATAAATGAACACGATATACTAGGAATTAACTGTGTGGCGATGTACTCAGAATGGTCGTATTTAAGGATATCTTCAGATTTGATATCATTAGAATTATATTGAAATTAATATTCACAACTGTTGATTTCGCCAGTTACAAATGATTAAATATGTACTGTTACATTTAAAATCTTAAGCCATGTGAATGTATGACATATTCAAAACTTAATAAATGCAATTAAAAAAAAAAGACTAATTGAGTTGCAGTGAAATTCAGGGAAGCAAAAACTGTCAGACTGCCAGATAAAATAGTAGTTTTGAAAGATGTTGAATTCTGCTTATTAAGTATGGCCTTTCATTTTTATATTCTACGTTTCATTTTTTATCTTTCTAAAATACGTAGGATAATTTCTGTGGCTGATTGAAAATAAACTTTTAAATAAAATGATAAAGCTGGTAGGTCCCCTTTCAAACACACGTCATTTGCAATTGGACCACTGTGTTCCATTTTAGGCTGGCCAGTCTTCAGTGTCAAAGCTGCCAAGTTTGGCTTTGGTGACAGAACTGGTTTCTTAGTGGAAATGTTGGCCGTCATCGCTCTAAACTCACTCCTAAAAATGCATCGCTTGGGAGAGAACTTGCACATGTCTGCTGCATGGCTCATGCTTCTGCTCTGTTCGTGTGTGCGTGTGCGCTTTGTTTTCCAGAGAGTGAAGTCTCACACTGAGTTACTAACCCAGGCCTTTGTGAGCGACCCTGTCTGACCAGCACTCCCCTTTGCAGGAGCATTCCGGCTGTCCAGAGCCCAAGCACGCCTTGCGCCTGCCCCCCCGCCGCGCATCCCGCAGCCTCTCGCAGCCACTCTCTGGTCTCAAGCTTTGCCGTGGAGAAGCGAGGATTTTACGAATCTCTTGCCAAGGTCAAGCCAGGGAACTTCAAGGTCCAGACTGTCTCTCAAGAGAACCAGCTTCCAAAGTGACTGAACAAGCTCTGCTAAAACCTCAAAGTAAAAACGGCCCTCAGGAAAAAGATTGCGACCCCGACCCCGTGGACTTGGACGACGCCAGCCTTCCCGTCAGCGACGTGTGAGGTGGAAGCACGCAGAGCCCGACCTGCCTCCTCGCACCCCTCGCTTTCCTTCACGGGGCTTCTAGCCAAAGATGAGAAAGGGTGAAATGGTTTTCCGTGCACGTGTTAGACTGCCTCTTAGATGTACTCTAGAAGCTGGTAAACCAGGAATCTGGAGTGGCCAAACTACATGTCATCTCTTCTTAAACGGAGGAAAGAAGAAAAAAACCTTAAGTGTCTCAGTATCAGCTGTCTGAAGTCTCGTGTGTTCTCATTTGGGTGATGAAAATGTGTGCGTGATATTCTTTCCTAGTGATTTTGACAGTTTAAATGTTTAACAACTTTAAAACATTAAAAATGTTTATTGTTTTGGTCCTTTTTAAAATGCTACTATGATTTCCTATTAGATGTCGATATTTACACATTCTTTCTGGTTAATATTATTGAATGGAATATTACCAGACTAAGATATCTAAAGTCATGATGTCGTGCTGTAAAATTTATACGACAATGTACTGTTGTGACATGATAACCATTTTTGATGCCCTGGGTCTCAAGGTGAGTGATACGTTTTGCATAGAGGATGTTATTGGACTGCCAGTGAGGCTTGTGAGTTGTGCTCTGGCGGAGAAAAGGGGAAAATTAGATTTTAAACAGCTGTGTCTTGAATGTTCGTTTGAAAAAGCTTGAATAGGACTCAAAGCGGTCATTGCTTTGTTCACTGAAAATGATTTAGGATGAAATTTCTAGGAGCTCTGATTTTCTTATCAAAGTTTTGTACATAGTTCTTATTTCTGTATTTGGATCAGTGAAAGACCTCACGTTTATATGTGAAGACATACTGCCCAGAGTCACGCTGCTGTGGCCTCTGCTTTTTGTCACCACAACCTTTATGCAAGTGCCTGTGTTTTTCATCTTGTTAACGTGCTCAAAAGTCCTGTGTGATTGGCTTTAAACATTGGAATACATTTAATTTCCAGTAGCATAGTTTAATATGTTAAATAAGATAACATTTTATGTTAGCGATACCAGAACGCTGGTGTTCTACTACACGTGCAATATATATATTTTAAAACACAAATTTGAGTATCCATTAATCACAGGGCTGTCATAAATATAAGCACCCTTCTAAAAAAAACCCCTTAGGTCGAGGTGTTGGACCAGTTTGAGCAAGTACCATTTTTGCGGTTCAGTCTTAAACATTTGCTTTAAGAATATAGTCTTGAACTTCACATGCTGCTATTTTTTTAAATATATTTTACCATTTTACAGTACTGTTTTGTTTTAAATTCACACATGTCATGTTTCTCCTTTTCATTTTCTAAGATGACTTTTTGTTTGGAAAGAGATTTCCTGCTATAGAGGTGGGGTCCAGAGGTGACTGTCTTTTATACTAGAATTATAGCATCCTTTTCAAAACTCAACTGCATAATGATGCACCACTCAACTTTTTTTATTCATAAGCTAATATTTTTAAAACATATTTAGATTTTTTGTTTTTTTGCAGCTACATTTGAAAATGATAAGTGAAAAAGTGTTAAGTGATTGTCATTTTTCATCCATTGTTATGGCTCCGTTGAAAGTTCTTTTTTCATGGCACACCTAAGAGATTGTGTGTAGACAGTTTGTGATATTCAGGAGCTGAATGCTGTTTTCTTTGGTACAGCTTCCACAATGCATGTTTATTTTAGCATATTTTGGTATTGATAATTTGATATATTTCATAGAGGCCAAATACTAGCTCTATTTTGGGACTTTTTATGCAGCTGCCCGTGTATTCATTAGCATAGGAAAGTGTTCTTGTGATTGTTGGGGTCTCCTAATATTTATCTCAATACTTTTATAATTCTATGAAAATTATTTAATTATTTTAAAACTTTTGCTTTTCTTGTAAATATGTCACATCTGAATTGTCCAAAAATTACTTCGGATACCTTAATATTTGCTGAATTTTTTTTCCTGTACAGATAACGTCTCTCAGAATGGGAATGTATGTGCGCTTCCCAATGTTTACTTTTACGTCTGTTATCTTTATATGTCAAACTGGTTGAACACTGTAATGACTTGAGAATAAACTGCTCAAATTAATTTTAACTTATTTCTCAGTTGGTTGGTTCGGCCTCTGTGTGAACAAACAGATAGAACTAGTACAAAATGTGTTAGGTTAATTAACCTGAATTTATCTATTTAAGGACAGACTGTTTAGTAACATTCGAAAGGCATAGTTTGATATGTTATTGCACATGGAAAAACAAATTTTTTTGGGGGGGAGCTTATTTTGCTTAAATAAAAATGGTCTCAAGCAAAATCAAATATGTTAGCTTCGGAGCATCGTTTGGCTCATTCGGGCCATTCGCAGTGTTTGTTTGGTCAGACTGGACGTGCCATGAGCAAGAGGCATGCAGAGGACGTTTTCACCCCCAGGTGGCTTCCCCCTCTTGCAAACCCACTTTTAGTGACCAATAGTTTGTGTCTGCTGTGTATCCAGCATCTAATAATGATGGAGTCGGATAAAGGACTTCTGTCTTGGTAATTTTTATTAACTGGTGCAATGTCATTTTCTTCCTCTGAGAAATATTTTAAATGTTTTAGTTTTTTAAAAAAATGAGAAGTTTCTAAACTTTGTTGCGTTCACCAAAAAAAATCCCTTCCTCAGCCTGCCTTTTACTTCTAGTTGCAGAATTTTCCTTCAGTGATGCTCAGACCTTTATCAGTTGGTGAAGCAAGAAGTATTTGTATCAAAAGCACCATGATATCACAGCTTAATGCCAGATTTGGTGAGAATCTTCTTAGTCTTTAGAAGGGTTTGCCAGTCTACGTAGGACATAAGGAAAAATAAAGGAGTTTGTGTTTTGGATTTGCAACCTAGTATGTTACACAGCTCTAAAATTGTTATTTTTAATGACTTGAAAATTGTGTATTTTCCACACTTAAGGCATGTATTGCAAATACTGCTGAATTTGGGTTAGCGTTTAATTTTGATTGATAAAATCCTAGTATTCCATTATTATGACATTGAAAGTGCATAGTGCCTTACTGTGGTATAGTCATGTAGCAATAGCGCCACCTTCTGGTTATGTCATTGCAAAATTCAAAGCAATTTGGAGTCTTTATTCATCATAGAAAATTAGAGAAGATATTGCCCAGGATTGTTTTGAAATCAATATAAAGGTTTAAGTCAAACTTTGCAAATGACTTCTTTACATTATTTTTTTTGGAGATAATTTATAGATTCGCATGTAGTACGAAAAAATAAGAGTTCTTATATACCCCTCATTCAGTTCCCAATGGTAACGTTGAAAAAACCACAGTAAAATATAACCTGAGTATTGACGTCAATATAGTCTAGATACAGAACAATTCCATCTCAAGGGCCCCTCATTGTTTCCCTTCTCGTAACATCTATCTCCCATTCTATAGGTTTAGAAACAAACTTAGTCACTTGCCCCAAATCGCATTAGGTTTATAACCCAGTCTTTTTGATATCAAAGTTTGGGTTCTTAACCGTTACGGTATTACTGCCTCAGTAGAAGTCTTAAAAAGTCCTCTTTGTTTATGTTGTACTATCTAGATTTTTAATGCGTTTACTTTTCATTGAATCTATTGTCAGCATTTTCTAGAACCATATTTCAAGTGACAGATTTAAATTTACTATTTGAGAATAATAGTTAAATATCCTGTTCATAATCTCCCTGAGAGATTTTAAGCTCCGATATTTGACATTATATAAATTAATAAGTTTACTAGAATAAAGATTATAAAATAAAATATATTTAGGATGCCCAATCCTTGCATTAGAAATAGTTGTAGAGACTGATTATAGCCACTTGGTGTAGGGTGAGAGTGAGGTGTTTTTCTGTGTAAAGAGGCTTTTGACCTTCTGATGAAGACTTAGGTCAAATGGATAATGTCAGTGTACAATGTTCAGCGGGAAAGAATATGAAGACATCCACAAGGGATTGGCCCAAAGAAATATGAAGTGCAATGTGTGATAAAATCAAGCATGGAAAACTACGCACACATCTAGAACTGAGAAGGTCAATGCATGATGGAGCGGGTAAGAGAAGCATTGTGCTGGAGGGGCCTTTACAAGGTCCCAGAAGAGACAAAAGTACTCTAAGTAAAACTTTGACATGGCAATAAGTTTGTAAATGTTGCTTTGGAATTTGAAAGGTCCAAATTGGTAATTAAAGATTTATATTGTCCTCTTAGAGGTTCACTGCCTCTTCCTTTCAAACTCTGGGACTTAACACCAGTCAGACTGGTTTTCTTTAGGAGGTTGTGTGTGTGTGTGCACGCGCGTGCATGTGCGCATGTGTGCATGTCAGGGGTGGCATTCAGATGGGTGGAAACGCAGGGACTTACCATGATTTAGGAACCAGCCCCTAAAGCCCATTTCTGCCTGACTTTGGTACCCGCATGATGCAAACTTGGTCTCTCCCCTGCGGAACCTTATCTACCATTATTTCCGTATAGGGTCTTCCATTCTAGAATAAATACCATTTGGTTAGGATGTATTTTAGATATGTTGCTTGTTCTGTTTGCTCTTATTTGGGATTTTTGCATAAATATAAGTGATATTGGCCTGTGGAGTTTTGTTTTTTTTTAAATGTGTGGAGGGGTTCTAGTCTTTGCAGCTTTTATGGTATTATAGTAGCTTCATAGAACTTGAAGATTTTTTTTTTCTTTTAATCTGTCCTGGAACAGCCTAAAAAGAATTGGAATTACACTCTAAGGAGTTGGTGGACTTTCCCCTGTAAAGCCCCCTGGACTTCTTTTGAGGGGTGCATCGGACAAGTTCCTCATTTCCTCTATGAAATTTGATGTGCTTAGCTCTCCTATCTTTTCTGGAATCGGTTTTAATAAATCTTATTAGAAAATTATACGTTCTAAGTTTTCAAATGTATTTGCATGGAACTGAGCAAAATGGTACAAGATTCACCTTGTCTGCGACTCAAAATACATGAAAGAACGCGAGGACCATTTACACGACAAGTCGTGACATCCTCTGGTTTTTACCTGGCACCAACGGTTACCAATGCAAACGTGAACCCCGGAGTTAAAAGGGTAGTATTCGGGTACAGGGAGGCCATTTAAATCTTACGAGTCTTTTACAAATTAAAATTCAAGTGTGCACTGCGTACTTTCTCATTGCCCACGATCCCTGAAGAACAAGTCTGGGCGTCTCATTTGAGAAACACTCTCCTTACGAACCGTGTTAAAAAACGTCTTAGCCGAGCGTCAAGGCCCTTGCGTTTCCACTCTCACGCGATGCTGCTGGTACATCCCACACTCCGGTTCAAACGACCAGTCTTTGCTTCCTGGAGCTCTTACCTGCCTGTCCAAATGCCACTTTCCGGCTCATCTTTGCCTTTCCGTTCCACCTGTCCTTCAGTTCTCGCTAAGAGGCAGTTTTGTCCTTGAGGTGTTAGAATTGCTTTCTCATCTTCCCCACGACATGAGCCACGCTGACCCCAAAGATGCTGATTCCCTCTCTCTTCCCACGCCAACATCCCATTCAGTTAATTGGAACTGGATTCAATTTAAGCTTTTGCCCTTAAACCGAAATAGCTTTTCTCTCTCCACTGCAGTCCCTTTTAAAAGCCAATGACTTCAAAATTTGGAAGAGGTTAGAAAATGGAAACGGGCCACATCTAGCTCTTTACTGATTTAGATTTGCCGAAAAGAGAAGTAAAACAGGAAGCACAATTCAAACATCCCAGTAGTAATGGTCGCTGCGAAATTTTATGCGATTGCTCACAGCTGCTGGAGGGTCCCTGGCTCCCGTCACACTCGTGCACGGTCCATGTTACATTGAATTTCAGGTGGCTCAGTGTCACCCAATAGTCAGCATCACCCAATGGCCCCTCTCCACCTGCAGGAGAAAAATTGAACGAATCCTGAGAGCATCGATTCAGTGTAGTTCCAGGACCAACGGCTTCAACATCACTGGAGAACTTGCTAGAAATGCAAATTATGGCCCCTCGCGGGGCTATTGAATTGGAGTCTCTGGGGACCCTCGCAGGGCTACTGATTCAGAGTCTGGGGACAGGGCCAGCGGGTCTGTTTTAATAAGCCCTCCAGGTGACTGATGCCCTTTAAAGTTTGAGACCCGCTGCCCAAAGGCATCCATTGCACGTGGTGAGCTCCCCTCCCGTGCTTCAGAAGGCCACAGTTGGAGTGTACCTCATACCCCTGCACCCGTTAGCAGAGCTGAGAAAACCCACAGCCACCACCTTCCGATCCTGTGTCTCGATGAGAAATCAGCCCATGCCCCCAACCTGCCGTGACGGAGGAAACTCACATTAGAAGACGTGTTTCTCTCTTCTCGTCTACGGACAGACTTTCATCAGGAACCCAGGAAAGGCGCTCACTGCACACAGACACGGCTTTGGCCTGAGCCTCCTGGGAACGGGGAAGGCAGCCGTGTGCTTGGTGAAGAAGCACATCATCTCTTCTGAGCAAGAATTCTTCTTGGCAATGAACGTTCGGAAGCTTTCGTCATGGGGGAGGTACTGCAAGGGACACAGGATGACGCGGGACCAATGTCCTCAACGGCAGTTTTTGTAGAAAATGGAAAATAAGTGAATTTCTATATTCACCCTTGGAACCCAGGACAGTCCCCATTTGGAGTCATTTGGTGGAAAGGAGTTCCCTCTGCGTGGAACACCTTCGCCTCCCTCTCTCCATTTGGAAAGCTCCTTCTCGCCTTCTGAGACTCAGGGTGCCACGTCACAGCCCCTCGGGAGGCCTCCCTGCTGTCCCCTGCTGGTGCTTTGGTTTCTACACTCCCGGAGACATAGCCACCGTGGCCACCATTGCTTTATTTTGCTTCCATTTTTTTTTTTCGTCGCAAAACTAAGAATTTGCTTAAGACAAGGATGTTTTGTTGTTTAAAAAGAATATGCTCGATGCCTTTTTTTTCTGATTTTAAAGCTAACATGTTATTGCAGAACATAAGCAAAAAAAATGAACATCACTGTAATCTCGTCGTCAAGAAATAACCCATTTCAGTGATTATGCATCCAAGTCTTTTCATACATGTGTGTGTAAATAGCGTGTGTGTGTGTGTGTGTGTGTGTGTGTAAAAGTGCTCTCAGCCTTTGGAAACAACACATCACACCCATGTGCCCACACACAGCTCCCGAAATGATGAAAGCGAACACCGCCTGACATCCATCGCGTGACGGCTCTTGGGCCGTCACGCTGCCTGTCTACACACGTCCACAGGAATCTGACGTATTTGGGACCATGATAAACGTGCTTTTTCCGCACAGCAAAGCATTGTGGACACTTTCACATATCGATCCGTGTGTATTCACCCTGCTGTTTGTAATGGTTTAAACCCGGAGTCGTTTCTCTTGTGTGGCCGTGAAAAACCCTCTGCCTGTCTCTTCACTGGACGTTTCGATTATTTCCATCTTTTCAGTCACAACCCCGCAGCCACATTCTTGCTGCTGCTGAGGGTGCATCCGACGTGGCTTTGCTGCTCCCACAGGTATGTGTACTTCACGTGCTGCCCTTGCCCGACGATCTCGTAGGAAGGATGGATGCCTGCACCCACCAGCAGCGCGTGACAGCGCCCACTTCTTCACATCCTGGGGAGCACTTTTAATTTTTGTCAGTCTGGTCAGAAAAAACACTACCTTGTGATTTTTAGTTACATTTCTTTGAAAACGATTGGGAGTTTTTTTTTTTAATTGATCATTTCTATTTATTCTTGCAAGTCACCTATTTTTGTCCTTATCTATTTTTCTATTGCTGTTTGAATGTTTCTTATTAATTTCTAAGTTTTTGTATATAAATATTAATCGTTGTCCTAAATTTATTTTTGTCTCTATTTAAACATTTTCCTCGTTTATCATTTACCTTTTATTGATGGCGCTTTTATGTATGGGCATCTTTTTTCTTCACGGATGTGGCCTTTGCTGTCATGTTTAGAAAGTAATTTCACACACACATATGTATATTTATAATATTTCTCAATAAATAATTTTTTGCTTCTAGAAGTTAAATACACCTGGAATTTATTTTGGCAAGTAATATAAAAATCGAATACACTACCCTTCCCCCATCAACACAGTTTTCTCTCTGATATTGGTATTTAAAAATCAGCTAGGATTCTCTATGATATCGGTTTTAAATATGTTTCCTCCCACTGATTTGGAGTCCTGCTTAATATCTGTGTCTTAGTCGGTTTGGGCTGCTATAACAGAACACCACGACTGGAGATTTGTTCCTCACCACCTGGAGGTTGGGAAGTCCAAGATCTGGATGCGGCGGACCCCATGTCTGGTGAGGACCCCACTTCCTGCCTCACGGACGGCCATCTTGTCGTTCTGTCCTCACATGGTAGAGGGGGTCAGCGGGCTCTCTGGGGTCCCCTGTGTCAGGGTGAGAGTGGAGCCCTCGTGACCTGGTCACCTCTCAAAGGCCCCACCTCCTAATGCCACCACCTTGGGGGTTGGTTTCAACACATATTTGGGGGGAACACAAACATTCAGTCTATAGCATTCAGGTAGCAATTGGTCCATTTCTAAACTTTCTAGAATAGTAACATGAATATTTCTCCATGGGTACACAATATTCGTAATTGTAGTTTATAATACATTTTAACATCAGAGAAATGTGTTTCTATTCCATTTGAACCTCTGAATCTTAACTTGGAAGTTCTACCAAAAAATCCTCCTTTTTAATCTCCAAAGTGAAATTCATGAAATCGTCAAGGTGCTTGTTGCCGTTAAACCTGAGATGAGACTCAGCATCTCGCTGTGTTTGGTGACTGCGGACAGGTGAGTCTCCCAGGTAGGGATCTTCCTCGTAGCTGTTCGCATTTCGGGGGGGAGCTGAGGAGGCGGTGTGCATGGAGGAGAAGAAGACCAGGGGCCGGAGCTGGCCGTGGACAGAGAAGGCTCGGAATAAGCCCCGCGGTTTGGGGAAAGGCATGACCCGCGGAGCCACAGCCGCAGGGCGTGGCGGCAGAGTGGGCGCAGAGGGGGACATTCTCCCTGCGGCGGAAGCCGAGTGGACACAGGCCCCGAGGCTAACGTCGCTGCTGCACCATCGGGCACTGCACGTCAGTGGGGGGGGGGGCAACTTTTTCCATACAGGCCCCACACAGTGAGTGCAGGACAGAGGTCTCTGTCACAACTACTCCTCTGCCGGGGACCACAGACAACACAGAACGAATGGGCAGGGCTGTCTCCAAAATAACTTTCCTTGTGGATACTGAATTTTTTTGAATTTCGTATAATTTGCGTGTGTCACAGCGTCCAATTCTCCTGATTTTTTTTTCAGCCATTCAGAAACGTAAAAACTTTGCTTAGCTTGCAAGTCGTCAAAAAGCGGCGGTGGACTGGGTTCGGCCTGCGAGCCTCAGTGTGCTAACTCTAATTCCGAAAGCATTCTGTGACAATCAGTCGGCTCTATGGAATCAGCAAGAAAGAGTATTGTATGTTTTGTTATGGGTTGTAAATCATGTGCTACATATCCCTCAGCAACATCTGTAATTTTTTTTTTTTAATTTGAAGAACTGGTTGTTAAACACTGACCCAGACACCACTGCTTCAGGGGTTTTACAGCTCGTGGGGGGTCAGAAGAGGGGCTCGCGGCTCCCTTTGTATGCTGGACTGTCTCTCTGAAACCCACTGGCACTGGGGTGGCAGCGCCCCCAGGAAGACAGACAGGCCGGGGCTTGGACTTCGGCAAAGCAAAGCGAGAGCAGAGAATTCCTGCCCTTGGGCGACGTGAACCCAGTGCGGGCAGCAGACTCTGAGGTGGGGCCGCGGTCCCACGGTCCTGCAGGAGGGGCCTTGAGGTGGTGAAACGAATGTATCCGCGGGGTGAAAGCTGGCAGATCCCAGTAATATTTTTCCCATCCAGGAATACATCGTATGGCCCTCCATTCGGCCACGGGTGTTTAAAATCCTTCAGTGACTTTAGTCATACATCTCCTAGATAGTTTTTGTTAAGTAAATTCCTAGGTAGTTTATCTTCTTTGTTCTATTGGATGGTGTCTTTTTTTCCTGTTATTTTCTAGCCACTTACTGCTGGTCTATAGCCAAGCTCATAGCTTATATAAATTAATTTTTTAAACTGGCTACTGTACCATTGTTGTGGTGCGATCAAATCTAAGATCCACGGAGCCAATTGAAATGAATTTTGCCGGCCAGCGACTGACTCTCTACTACCAGGGCTAGAAGACATCAGTCCCGAGCCTCTAAGGGGATAGCTTAAAAAGCCCCCACACCCCCCCACCAGCAAGCAAGCAGGTTTACAGAAGCGGAGGCTGGCCATTAACACACCTTTACACAGGATAACTACGCCCTTAACATTAGCATATCTTTGCACAGAGTATCTCCTAGAACTATGCCCTGTTTAACATTAAACAATGGAAGCAGAAGTTGGCCATTTGAAAAGTTTCCACCTGTAACACTATTAGTTTTTTTAGTTGAATCTCTTGTGTTTTCAGTAAGGCAATAATCCAATCTGCAATAAATGACCCTCTAACCTCCTTCTCAGTATTTCTTTTTTATTTTTAGTATTTCTTTTTCCTATTGCGTTGGCCTGAATTTCTAGTGCTCAGTATCCAGATAGTAACAAGACTGTCTCTGCTGTTTCATGATGTATGGAGATGGTCATTGACTTGAGATATTCTTTACCATGTTAAAGAAGTTCCTTTATTTTTTTTAGTTACCCCCCAAAAGAACTCCTCTCAGGAATGAATATGAGATACTTTTGGGGATTTGAGAATTTATTGAGATGATGTGAAAAATTAATGCTATATCATTTATTCTTACTCTATCCTTTAATATGCCAGACCTCCTCAGATTTAGTAGTCCCTACCCGGCCCTATAAATGATACCGATTTGTAAATTTCTTTTGCAAGGGAGAGACGGGATGCTGTCCTTCACAAGTTTTCATATCAGAATGTGCGTCTTTGTAAAACAAATTGGGAAGTTTTTCATTGTTCCCCCATGCTCTTTATCCGTTTAACGAGCATGAAATTATCTTTTCATTTCAAGTTTCAAGGAATTCAACCATGAAACCATTTGGCCTCAAGAATTTTTTGAGGTGATTTTTTTTTTTTGACACGTATTTCTTTTTCTCCATACATACTGGTTTATTTAAGGGTTTTGTCTTTTGTCAGTATTCATATTTTATGATTTCTGAGAAAATTTCTGTTCCATCCAAGTTTCTACTGTCTCCCTACAACCTAGTCACACATTTAAAATATCAGACTGTCACTCCCCTGAGTGAAACGCCTTGATAGTTTTCCATTGTTCTTAGACCAATGGCTATATTCCCTGGCCTCAGAAGTTCCCTGTGCCATCTACTCCTAGCTTAGTCTGACTTCCTCCGCTTTGGGTTCGGTGTCAATGCCAGAGGAGGCGTCGTACCCTCCTGCGAAGAGTAACAGGAGGGCCCCAAGGCGAGGAGCCGGCACACGCCGAACGCTGGGTCTTTCTTCGGCTCTGCAACAGCTCCCTTCCCGCTCCGCAGGGGCCTTCCTTGTCCTGGTATTTAGGAGCGTTACTTGTCCTGGTATTTGTGCTGAGGCTACGGAGCTTGGCTCATGATTGATTCTTGTCCTTCGCCCTAAAGGTAGAACAGGCATTAATAAAAGGCCACGACATGTCTTTGGTTGTGCTCAGCCATTTTTTGTTTGTCTTTTTTTCCTCCCAGCAGAAGAAATGCTGTGTTTAGTTGAATTCAATCAATAGTTTTCAAGGGCTTCCTCTGGCCAAGAAATTTTTGCTGGACTCTGGAGTATAAGCAATAAGTGAGGCAGACACACAAAAGTGAGCTCTGTGACGAGGCAGACTGGAGATTATCTGATAGAATAAGTCAAGTTATGGGACAAAACCTCAGAGGCTCGTAACTGTAAGGCTTGTTGCTCAGTTATGCTCTATGTCCACGGGGAGCTGGCTGCAGCCCTGCCCTTCATTTTTGGCCTGGGGCCCAAGTAGACTGAGCAGCCATTCTCTGGAAAATGCTGGTCATGGCAGGGGCAGGGGGAAAAGATATGCTTGTCAATTATGCAATCGCTCCTCAACCTTAAGTGACAACCTGTTGCTAAAGCTCACGTCATACAGTATAAACAGTTTTCCTTTAAATTCAGATGAAGACATACAGAAAATCTGAAGTCCTGCATTTCACATACAACCAACGCTTCCATGCCTCAAGGAATTAAAAGGTGCTGTGCGCTTGTGATGTGCCAGGCCCAGGCACCAGGGTGGAGCAGTGAGACGGATAGATACCTGTCTGCAGGGAGCTGACATTCTGGTTATTGCTCCACCATCATCCACAAGATGACCTGCAGGTAGGCAAAGGGGCGGAGGGGACCTTTGGGGAGGGGTGGGGCCTCTTCTAAGCTCCCGAGTTAACACTCAGGCTTTGTTTTCTCCGGGTTTGAGTGGTGATCATTTTCTTAACCAATCAGGAGCAAACAGCACCCACAGTCTCACATCCTGCAATTTCTTTAAGTATCTCCCTGGGTCATTATTTTGCTTCCTCCTGCATCTCAAAGGGATTGGCGGGAAGTTGGGCCTTTAGTGAAGATTTCCTGAGCTCCCTTTGAATGGTCGCAGCGGTTGGGCTTGGCCTTCCTTAAGTGGAGGGCGTGCGTCATTTCCCCTCCCCTTCTATCATGCTGCAGGTCTTCGGGACAGGAAGGCTGGTGCAAATGCGAGAGCTTGTTGGCTTTCAGGCCTGGTTTCGAAAAATGACAATGATGATTCCTTTTTTAAAGAAATACAACTAAGTTAATTACTAGGTGCCTGGCCCTGGGCTGCAGCACCCAGAAACTGCATCTAAGAAGTGGGAGAGACACAGTCTCTACAAGGCGAGGTGACAGGGCTTTAACGCAGGATGGAGCAGGCTGTGGCCAGAGGCCCAGCGGAAAAGTACCTGGGCCATGATTCATCAGGGATAACGCCCGCCTGGTGCCATGCCATCCAGGAGTGCCGACATCTGGAGGTTACATCAAAAGAGGAACCAATTTAAGGGAAGAAAGTAAATGAAAATCAAGATAAAGATGTACTGCTTCAGTGCTGCACTTGGCTTTGGCTACAGGCATCTGTTTCAACCAACGTGACGGCAGTGCCTGCTTTGCCGTCCCAGCCGTGTGGGGAGGGCAATGTGGCGGCCCGTCTGCACACAGAGCACTGCTTAAATAAGCGCTGGAGTTAGATGAGGTTCCCAGTGCCACCGCATTTTGTATCTCTAAGGACATTACCCTGGCCGAAGAGTAAACAGATGGTGTAAACACGTAGTCACAAAGCATCACCACATCGCCACGGGCCGCTAGTGCTCAGCCCTGCCCCGGGGTCTCTGAAAACCGGACACCGGGGATGCTCAGTCACACCCCCTCGAGGTTGTGTGTGTGTGTTTTTAAAAGCAGCTTTATTGAGACATAATTCAAATACCATGTCGTTCACCCTGTGAAAGTAGATGATTCGATGGTGTTTAGTGTATTCATGGATCTACGCAGCCGTCACCACCATCGAGTTTTAAAATATTTCCATCACCTCAAAAAGAACCTCTTACCTTTTAGCCATGACCCCTGTCCCCTCGGCCTCCCGGAGCCCTCAGCAACCACCAATCCATTTTATGTCTCTGTGGGTTCCCGACCCTGGACCTTTCGCGTGAGCGGAACCGTGTAACACGTGGTCCTCTGTGACCGGTTTCTCTCACTGAGGGTCACGTGTTTCGGGTGCATCCGTGTTGTAGCGGGTGTCAGCGCTTCACCCTTTTTCACGGCTGAGTGATATTCCACTGTTTGGGTGGACGGTTGGGGTTTTCCACCCTTTGGCTCAAATGGATGCTGCTGCTTTGCAGGCCCTGGACACGTTCGTGGGTGAATGTGTGCCTTTGTTTCTCTCCAGCGCATACGTAGGAGTGGAATTACTGGGGCATGTGGTAATCTGAGGAATGGCCATGCTGCACCGTTTTTGACTGCCACCAGCGATGTATGGGGGGGGTCCCCATTTCTCCACGGCTTTGCCGTCTCTTGTTACCTCCTGACATTTTGATCGTCGTCAGTCCAGTGGCATCTCATTGTGGTTTTGATTTCTTGATGACTAATGACGTTCAGCATCTTTTCATGTACTGATTGACGCCTCGAAGGTTTTAATTCAATTGATGAGGGTATTTCTTTTTTCCTTTTAAAAAGGTTTTTCCTTAACTTTGGAAATCCTTTTAGGTTTAGAGAAAAGTTGCAAAACTAGTACAAAACTCTCATTTACTCTTAGCCCAGATTCCTGAAATGTTAACCGCACTGCTTAATCTTTCTCCATCTCTGAAACAGTTAAGATAAGTTGCAAACATGAAGGCCCTTTGCCTGTAAACAGTTGGGTGTGTGTTTTCTTTAAAGAAACAAAAAGTCAAAACAAAACAAAACACCACACAAACCAACTTTCTCTTACGCAACCATAATAAAATGATCAAAATCAGAAAGTCAGCCCTGACTCAATACTATAATTTACTGAATTTAATCAAGTTCTCCCAAATTCCTGGGCAGTATCAAGCATTTTTTAAAAGCTCCTTCTAAAGGACACCAGGGATCTCTGTCACCTCTTCTTGCAAAAGAGGACTGCGAAAGCAGAGAATACCCTCCCTGATCACCAGCAATTTAGGACCCAGTTTTCAGGGTGCCCCAACCCCTGGGCCACCTTCGTGTGACTGAGGAGAAGCCTCCTCTGCAGAGGCTGCACCAGATGGCAACTGGCTTGGCTAGGGGACAGCACCACTGACATTGCACCACGGCCCCTGCACCCTGGCACATGGCACGTTCTCCATCCGAGAACCGCTGTGGCTGAGGAGGAGGAAGAAGGGAAAGGCAGGGCGCCTGGTGGCCTGGGATGGCGAGTCTCTTCTGTGACCTTCGTTTCCCCCCTTGGAGAGGCTGGGCATGACGTCGGAGTGGGGAGGAGAGGGGGCTGGCTACAGGCAGAGGGCACACTGTTTCTTTGTTGCACTGCACGGTGGCAGCTGCTGGAACCCGAGCTGAACTCTTAGTCACCAATCGTCTTCTCTCCTGCTAGCACCTGCATCTAGATTCCCCCTCCTTCTGCACGCCAGTCCCGCAGACCGGCTTCCACCCAGTCCTGGTGGTCTTTCCACACACGTATCCGACCACATCCCTGTCCTGATCAACACCCTGGTAAGCCCGAGTTCCTCCATGTTCAGCAAGTGGGAGCAGCAGTGTCTCTGCTCTGCCCTTCCCCCGCACCAGCTTCTCTCTCTCACTCACTCCCTAAGACTTACCAGGGGAAGAAGCTCCTCTGAGGTCGGCTTTCTGCTCCTTGCTCCTCCCCACCATCCCCCATGATACCACCCACACAGGGGATGTGGAGATCGGATCAGGACAGGAGGGGACACAGGTTGACTTAGTGCCTTGTTATCCAAAGTGGGGTTTCCTGACCAGCAGCATCGGCATCACCTGGAACTGATCAGAAATGCAAATTCTCAGGCCTTCCCTGGGACCTGCTGAAGAGGAAACTCGGAGGCAGGAGCTGGGCCACCTGCGCGGCAGTCAGCCGTCCTGGTGCTGCTGGCTCATGCTCAGGCCACAGGGAGGTCCAGGCTGCACCGGGACGAATTCCGCATTTCTCTAGTTCAAGTAGTTAGAGGTAGATATTCCCTACAGCCGGCGAGCCAAGAATATCAATAGATTTTTCCAATGTACCAACCATTTGCCAGACAAAGGAAATGAGAAGATGCACCGGGTGGAGAGTGGTACTGGGCGAGGAGAGCCCAAAGCCTGTAAGAAGCCATCTGGGCGACCCCTCGAGCTGTGGGCTGGGTTTGGGGTTACACTGATGGAGGCGGAGACCTCAGCCTCAGTGACTTCCGCCCCAGGCTGTTCGAGTCATCTTTGGAGAAACTATATCATTCTGTAATGTTCTTCCAGCTTTACACTTCACGTGTGTTCCCAGTAGTTCAGGGATTAAAAAATAATAATAATAACACATGGCAGGAAATAAGAAAATAACAACGCGAGTTTGTAGAGAAGGAGTCTGGACTTCTTAGGTCAAGCTGGTTTAAAAGTTTGACATCCAAGCACCTTAGAGATCCTGCTGCCAAAAACACGTAGGCATTTTGATGCTCATGGAACTTTGGCCCTTTGCGCATGCTTTAATGCTTACGTAATTAGACAGTGAATAACTCGAAGGTTGAAACTCCCCCCTCTTTTCAAAAAAAATAATAATAATAATTCTTTTACCAGTGTATTTAAAATCCTGGTTCATTATTTCCTTGACTCAAAGTCCATCTTGCCCAACATAGCATGTACCATATGGGACCTAGTTCATGCCACGTTATAACGGAAAATTGTCAAGCTGTCACTCATCATGACACAGTGGGGACCGCCTGTGGTTCTGGTTGACCTTGTGTCTAATCTCTGGTCATTGAGAGTGGAAAAATTTGGTCATGTGGCATGCACGTTTTTAAGTTTCTAAAGCAAATATGTTGGAAGGAGCCAACTAATGTAACATGGACTGTTGGTTTTTGTAATTGATTTTACAGAAATGTTAGTCTAAATTAATGGAAGATCTAAGCTATAGATCTTGAAAGAATGAAACACAGAACACCAGCCAGGCCTGGGATTGGTTTTTAGGGGTCCATCTTTAATGCACACAAATGTTTTGTGATTTAATATTAGAAATGCTAGTATTTCTAAAGCGTTTCAGAAGTTCTCAAAAACATTTTAAACACTTATCGTTTGCACTATTTTTGAAGGGAAGTTTTGCGCTAAAGAGGTCAGGCTGAAATGAATCGTTACAAAGCTGATGGAATCTTTTTACTTCTTACCTATTTAGGGTTCCATTAACTGCATCTTCAATTCAATCCAAAGTGCTCCTTAAGCTAAGATTTAATAATAATGTACCTATTTACAAATGTGTGTCACTGAATTCATTTTTTTTTTTTTCAATCTACCATCCACACTGCAGCAAGGTGACCTGCCAGACTGCTTCTCCTTAAAAGCCTGCTGGAACTTCGCAGCACCCGTGTAAAGCCCAAAGCCCCTGGGAGGACAGCCTGGCCCTGCCCTGCCACGGGGCCCCTTTCTGACTCTAGCCGTGCTGGACAGCTTGAAATTTTCCCAACTGGGTGGACTTTGGATGTCAGGTTAAGAAGTTTAGGCTTCACCTTACTGGGATTGAGAGGCCCTGGAAATGACTGGGTAGGGGAGTGACATGTTTTAGGAAGAGTCAAAATTATCACGACAGCTCCTCAGGCGTTAGGGCCTGTGGGTTAGGAAAGGCTGTGCCGCGTGGGAGTCTTCTCCCCTGGGCAGCACAGACATGGCTGCTCTGTTCTGGTTCAGCAGGTTCATTTCCCAGTCAAGGCTTCGGCAGCCGTGGCGCTTCATTGTTCATTATTCACGAAGAGACTTGACTTTGTTCAAAATGAAAGCTTAAATGCTGTACACTGGGGCCCCAGCGCGGACGGCGGGCGCGCACTTGTGTGCCTTCAGAACTGCCCTCTCTTCTCTGGAAAATTTTTTTCTAGGAGCCTGTGCCAAGGGCTAGCGAGTGAGAAATGAGTTTTCATGATGTATCAAAAACGCATCTTTTAAGAAACTGCCTTTATAAATGGCATCAGGGAGGGAAGAAATAAAAGAGAGAAAGGACGTTCTTTCAGATCGAAAGAGCTACTTCTAGATAGGGGGACGTCAGGACTCAGGGAAGATCAAGGGCGGGCCCGTGATGCCAGCTTCCCGTGATTTATCCTGATTCTTCTGCGCACTCACGGGCATGGACACCCCCAGGCACACACACGACACCCTCCTGTGCGACACCCTCCTGTGCGGGCTGGTCAGGGCCCCTGTAACTCTTCCAGTGGGGTTTTAATTCCTCTAACTTAGAGTCCAAGGACTTGTTGGGGCCCTTTGGTTGAGTTGCCCATCTTCGTGGTGATCTGCTTCATCGTCAGAGCAGGTGGGTGTGCTGCACGCACATCTGGGAGATGGTCACGTGACGATGGGCCTTCTAAAACCCTGGGTGCTGAAGAGTTTGCTTCCCAGGTCCTGCCGAGTCCTCCATTCTTCCCTCTGTCGACTCCTCCCAGAGAGACCACCAGGATGGCTTCCAGTGGCAGGTGGGGCCATCTTCCTCCCCTGGGAGAACAGTCATGTGGTCCCTGTGGTGTGCATGTACTGATCATCACCCTCACACACTAGGCTGTGAACGATCACAGGCGTGTTTCCATCGCCACACACCCCCTTAGGTTAGTCACTCCAGGGAGATGTGCGGTCACTGCCATCTTCCTGGTGAAGGTCCCTGAGATTCTTAAACAATGAGCCCAAAGTCACAGAATTAAGGGCCAGAAGTGAGATTCTGCATCCAAGCCCATGAGATGACAAGGCTCCTGCTTGCTTCGCTAGGTCACACTAACCCGCACTGGAGAGGAGGAAGGGCATTTCACGTGGCTGGAAGAGCATGAGCAAAGACAGAGAGACTTCGAACAGGTTGGTCTGTCCCAGAAAATGCAAGTTATTTTGCATACTTGCAGAATAAAGAGAGAGGATGGAGTGGAGAATGGGGTGAGGGGGCGAAAGGGACCCAGTGGGATCCTCGGGCACTTATTTTCTCACAGGGAAGGAGCCTGGAGACCCAGCCAGCAAACAGTGAGGAGGCTGTGCTCACATTTTCTTTTTAAGCAGCTGGTTCACGCTGCAGTCTGGGCCCCTGGCTGGGGGTGTAGGTTGGGGGCTTATAGACAGAGACCACTTAGAAGGTGTCGGGCTCTGTCACTGTTGTTTGTGAGGCTTGGGGAGTCTCTTTGGGGAGTCTTTTCCTTCTGGACCTCGGGTTTTCTCATCTGTTGGACAAAAGGAATTTTTCACCAGCGTATTCACCACCGCTGCCCACTTATTTGCCCACTGGACTGTACTGGGGAGTTTTTTCCTTTGCTGATTGGCTTTGTTAGTTGTTCCCTTCACCCCAATTCCCCTTTTTGGGTGGCCGTCTAGCCAGCACTCAGGGCCTCCGATCATCACTCCCCCTCTCCAGTACCCAGGGCTGCGTATCTTCTCAGTCAAGGCCTTTCCTTCCCAAAAGATGAGGTTCCGACTTTAGGAAGTATTGCTCTGGGGTCTAGGGACCCCCGCTTGGGACCCCAACGAATTTTTCACACCCCACATCGCTGGACCTCCAGCTTCCCAGCCCCTGGACGCCCACATGGCTACATTTGGGAGGAGCTTTGGGATGGGGGTGGGTTGTAAACATTTGGATTTTACTTTTAAACTACTGTATTTTTGTTGGGAAAGTACTGTGTGCACAAAGGGACGACCTAAAGACAGACTAGTGCAAAGTTCCTAAGCCTTTCTCACCCCTGCTCACTCCCTGTGCACCGGCCCTCAGGTGCCCCCTGTGAGGGGAACAAGGCACCTGCGAACCTGCCTCTTGCCCCGGCCCTTAGGCCCAAGCTTGGCCCATCTGCCCCGTGTGGGCCAGAGGCCACTGCCTGAGGCCTGGTGTGGTGAGGGAACCTCCTTTCAGGGTCGCCCCTGCCCCTCCCACTGATGACAACCAGATTCAGGTCTGTCCCAAATGCACCAAAGACTCTCAAGTGGGAGATCAAAAGCGAGCTATTTAAAAACGTTTTGAGATCACCATGCAGTGTTGCTCAGGCTGTTCAAATAGTACAAAGCTCCTCTCCCACCCCAAATCCCCACTTCCTCCGCCAGCTCACTAGCTTTTCACGGAAGGAGCGACTCTGCAGGTAGGAGCGCGCATACCGCCTGTCACAGCTTTTTAAAGGGATCAGACGCAAGTGATTATATTCTAATTACTTTTGCTCTCTGCTTTTTCCACTTTGGGTCTGGGCGCAGTCTTTTTGCCAGTCTCGCGGGCGCCGCCTCTTTCTATGGTCGCACGAGGCCCACGGCCACGGTCGCGTGTGCTGGACACGCAGGTCAGTTCCAGCACAGAGAGGTGCTCGCCCTCCTCCTCCTCCCGAGCGCGTGACTGGGGCCAGCGGCGCCCCTGCCTCCCGTGGTCTGGGCAGCGCCTCCCCTCCCCCCACTGCCGGGGCGGGTCCCCAGCTCGGCAACTCGCGGGAACTTTCCGGCGCCCTCGCGCGCACGGCCAGCGCAGGCTGCCCTTTGCAGAGTCCCCTTTGAGTTCTGAGGTCGCGAGTCGCGGTGAGAGACCGCGCGGATGAGTGGGACCCGAGGGCGGAAACCGCATTCCGCGAGGGGCCGGCCCCGCGCCCCGCCCCGCCGTGCCCCGGCGCGCCGGCCCTGCCCCTCCCGGGCGCCGTGCCCGTCCCTAAAGCGGCTCGTCACCGCCGCGAGGCCAATGGGCTGGGCCGCGCGGCCGCGCGCACTCGCACCCGCTGCCCGCAGTCGCCCCGGCTCTCTCCGCAGCCCGCCGCCGTCGGAGTCGCCATGCAGCCCGCGCGCAACGCGTTCTTCCCGCACCTCCTGCTGCTGCTGCTGCTCGGGGCGCGCGTCTCGGCGCAGCCGCCCCGGGCCGGCCGCTCGCCGCTGACGGCCGCCGGGTGCCCCGAGCGCTGCGAGCCGGGGCGCTGCACCGCGCCGCCCGAGCCCTGCGAGGGCGGCCGCGTCCGCGACGCGTGCGGCTGCTGCGAGGTGTGCGGCGCGCCCGAGGGCGCCGAGTGCGGCCTGCAGGAGGGCCCGTGCGGCGAGGGGCTGCAGTGCGTGGTCCCCTTCGGGGTGCCCGCCTCCGCCACGGTGCGGCGGCGCGCGCAGGCCGGCGTCTGCGTGTGCGCCAGCAGCGAGCCGGTGTGTGGCAGCGACGCCAAAACTTACGCCAACCTGTGCCAGCTGCGCGCCGCGAGCCGCCGCTCCGAGAGGCTGCGCCAGCCGCCGCTCATCGTCCTGCAGCGCGGCGCCTGCGGCCAAGGTACTTGCGGGCGGCGCCGCGCTCGGGGGAGCTCCCGGGGCTCGCCATCCCAGCCCTGACCTGCCTCCGCGGGGCGTGCGGGCAAGACGAGGGGCAGGGCAGCGTTGCCGGGGTGCAGGGCGCCCGCTCCGGGAGCGAACTCGGGCACCGGCCCCCCCGGGGGGAGGGCAGCGTCCCGCCGGCGCTTTCTGACCCACGCTTTGCGTCTGGCCCGGGTCGGGCCCGCGTCCGGCGGGCGCCAGGCGCTCACTGTCCCGCAGCTGGGGGAACGGGGCGTCGCGCCTGCTGGCCGGCTGCCGAGGGCCCCGCGAGGAGGCACACCACACCAGGGACCCCGGGCCCGAACCAGACAGGAACGCGGGCGTCCGTGGGGGCAGAGAAGTTGGGGACCGGGAAAGGTGCCTTGTGTCGAGCAAGCCGGAGGCATTCGGCCCCCAAAGACTCATTTCTGTCGCTTTCCCCTTCCTTCTGCTTCTCTGCACCCGACCCCGCTTTCCCTTTAACGTCAACCGTGCGCTCGCGCGCTTACGGATCCGGCCCGCGAAAACTTTAACTTTTCGTTTGAAAGGGACAGGGTTGGCCGCCCCGCGCCCCGTGTCCGCGGGTGGTCTCGGCGGCCGTCGGAGCCGCGTCGCCCCTGCCCTGCTTCCCGTGCTTTGAGCCAACGCTACAGAAATGAAAGCGGCTCCTTTTGAATAAGCCGGACGGCGCTTTGGATCACGATCTCTGAAGAGGTGGGGGAGGGAGGTGGGTCCGGGACGAGAGAGAAGCGCGCCCCGCGCCCGCCCTTGGCCTCGTGTGCGTATCCGCGAGCGGGGTGCTGGCAGGCGCCGTGGGGGTGATGGCGCGGCGGGCGGAGAAACCCGCTCGCGGGGCCTGCGGGGGGCTGCCTCAGGCAGAGAGGCCGGGTGGCCAGTCCAGCCTCGTAGGGGTAGGACAGCGCAGCTTCGCCACGTCCTCGCTGCAGCCACACCGCCTCCCCGCCGCGGGCAGCGAGCGCATGGAGGAGGGGGCGCGGGGAGCCCATTGGGGGTGCGGGTCTAGATATTCTCCGTAGGAATGTGATCTAGCGTGACCGGCTAGGGTCTGGCAGTTCGGCTCACGCTGAGAGTAAGGTGCCGGCGAGGGTAGGACTGGGAGAGTGTTTTCCACCAGCGCGGGAGCTCGGTACCCATCCTCAGGAAGCAGCCTCGTTAGAGGGTGGAGGTGAGTTTTCCTGGAGAGAAGTGAGCTGCGCAGACCGGGTATGGGCGCAGCAAACGCACCCCGTTGCTGTCCGCCCTGGAGCCAGGGGCGTTACACGCGGGACCGCACTTGGGTTTGCAGCCTCACGGGGAGGGAGCCTTGGCTGCGATGCCCATTTTGCCGATGGAGAACTGAGGTCGAATTACTTGCCCAAGGCCGTTGGGCAGGAATGTGAACCCAGACAGCCTCACTCAGAGCTTTCCGGGCTCAACCCCCCCCCCCCCCCCCGGGTCGTGGAAGAGAGGTCAGGCAGGGTAAAGGAAGTTTCCAGAAGGCTAAGAAGTGCGTCTTAGGTGGTGTGGGGAACAGCCTGAGCAAGGCCTTGTTGGGGAGGTGGTGAATCCATTGGTGTGTTTGGGGACATCTGGGAGGGGAAGCAGGAGTGACCCAGGCTGGTGGCGCAGAGCCCCCAGGTGCCAGAGGGGACGGGCGTGCTGTGTACACAGATGTTCCCCAACCAGAGCAGTTCACAGCTGGCAAAGGACTCGCCTGGTGGCGGGGTGCAGAAGGCTCCAGGGTGTGGAGTAACGACTGCTGCAATAGTCTGGGTGTGAGATGACAACCTTAAAAAAGCATGTTGCATATTTTTGTTAAAAACAAGCCCGCCGTCCCTGTTTGTAGCCTCCTCGCTCGGGGACAGCTGGCACCGCTGAGAGGCGGAGTCCCATGGCGGGCCCGGGAGCCGCCAGTCATTAGCAGTCAGTGTGGAGAGAAGCAAGTCCTCTCCTCTTGTCCTTCAGGCTGGCAGCAGGCTCCTGGGAGAGAGGGGAGGGGACCGCCCCGGAGGATGACTGGATGACTGCGATGTCCTCGGAAGGAGGGAGAGACAGAGCCTGCGACACTGTGTTTGCAGCTTTCCCTCTTTCCACAGGCACTTAGCGAGCTCTGCAGTGTTAGTCTGGCCCTTGGGAGGCATCTACCTGATCGATATGGTGGGTGGAGGAAGGAAGGGAGGCACGACGGAACCGAGGAAGGAACCCGCGAGAGGTGCTCAGGAGACACAGCCGTCCAGTCTTTCCTTAATGGAAGGCTTTACTTTTGCCGCCCCCACCCCCTCTTATCGAACACTCTGCCCTTGACCTCTCTCAGTCGTGTCTCTGAGAACTGGAGCCTGGGAGCCAAGACTTCATTCACTCACAGCTCTGCCCACGAGCAGGTCACTTGACCTCATTGTTAACTGAGGTGAATTGGCCGCCTGCTCTGGCTCAGAGGTTCGGCGGGAGTGCTGTTTTAGCTGGGGGTAGGGGTGGGGAGGGTGGCTGTGGCAGGGTGTGGGACGCCCTCAAGAGGAGGTGCTGTGGGACCAGGGGCCTGAAGTTGGAGTGAGCTGCGGGAGGGTGTGGAAATAGACCCCAAGGCCCGCGATGTCCGATGTCCGAGATCATGAAGAGAGGGCTTGTCTGCAGCAGAGAGTGGGGGCTAGGGAAGTGGGAAGTGCCATCACGCGGAAAGTCCCTGGGCCAGCGAGCACATTCTGGAGGAATGGCGGGTCTTCGTATGGCAGAATGTGTCACCCTTCCCAAAAGGGCACTTTTTACCTGTAAGCCGTTTAACAAAGACTTCAGGGAACATCTCTGATCGTGATCCTGAAAATGCAGGCAAATCATCATCTATTCCAGAAATAAATCCATGCCGCTATCCGAGCTTGTATGTGGGAAGGTGGCCGATTATACTAGAGAAAAAAAGGTCTGTCATCTTCCATCGGAGCAGTCTGCATTGGCTTAAAGCGAAAGCTCCTTACTGGCCGGGAGATTATATATAAAAAAAAAGAACTGGAATTAATAGTAGTATGATAACGAGGGCTAGCGCACGCCTAGCGCCCGTTCTGTGGCACCAGTGGGCCCATTGGACCCTCCTCGCCAGGCCGTGGAGGGTGCCGCAGGGCTCCCCGTGTTACAGTTGGGAGACAGAGGTAGCGCCGTGAGCGGGACTTGAACCCGCGCATCTGGCCCGTTGCTAATCACCACGCTGTGTGGCCGACAGAGACACTGAGATGCTGAGCCCGGCCGGCTAAGCCGCGGCTCACAGCTGGAATGAGCGGCGTTCCAGGTGGCCACGGCCTTGACCCATCGTAGCTCTCACTCCACGGGCACAGGAGTTGAGAGGACACAGGTGTGCCCCCCCCAGTTGCCATCAGTGCAGCTCTTGCTGAAGAAAAGCAAAAGAACAAAGGGCCACAGGCACCATGGTTCGAACCGGAGCCCCAGGCCCCACGCTGCTCTGGGGAGAGAATTCCCAGACATTGCAAAACACCGGCCCGGTGTGCAGCGCTGACGATTTCTGCTGGAAAAAAAAAAATGGACAAGAAGCCAGGAAAGAGGCCTGAAACAGACTCTCCAAGCACCAGAAGCATAGTCCGCTTCTCCTAGCACACAGTCCAGGACAGTCCACTCCCCCACACAGCAGCCAGATGGGCCTGGCGGTCCCCAAGGCCAGGGACGCCCCACCCGGTCTCCCCCAGCCCTGATGACAGAAGGCCTCTGAAGGTGGACGCCAGCCATGCATTCCCGGTGAAGAATCATTGGCTTAGATGTTTTTCCAAAAGTTTATAAGGCTTTGCGTGCTTTGATGAGTTATCTTCTTTTATTCTATGTTGATTTTGCTAAAGAGTTAAAATATTAAGGTTTTATAAAATTAGTTAACAGCGAAAGCCAAGTGCTTGAGTAACTGCATTCCATCCAGAGAGCTGTAAATAGGTTGCATTAGAACTTAAAAAAACTGCCTTCAGTAAGCGATTATGGTGGGGACCGTGAGCTAACTGTGGTCAGATGCCCGCCAGCCTCGGGGCTGTGGGGCAGGATTCTGAGTCCTTTTGGAGTTATGTGATCCTGGACGCAGTTTTGTGCCTTGGATTGAGAAGTCAGACTTTCCATGAGCCAGCTTATAGTTTAAGCAAATAAATAGCTCTGGTCAGGTTTGATTCGAAGACGAAATCGAGCTTGGCAGGGATTGAAAGTGGCTTGCAGGCTGGCTCTGGCCCTTCCTGGGCTGTTAGCTGAGCAGGTGAGTAGCCCTTGACCGTTCAGCGCCTCCACAGTGAGGAGATTGGACCAGATGATTTCTGAGGTCATGGACTGGTCTGTGATTCTTGTAAGAAAACCAGCCTCTGAATAATTGTGTTCACTTCGTTCCTGTTTTAAAGGCCAGGCTGGCTTCTTTAAAAGTTGTTTGTTTTTCCTAAATTATTGATGGTTAAAGCCAAGGTTGAAGGCATTGAACGCATGTGGCCCATCTCGGGCCTGGCTACTTGTCTTTCAGCTTTGTGCCGACTGCTGAGCGTCCCTGAATGACCACAGTGGAGACATGGCTGAGAGAGGAGCTCTGGGGAGCCCGGCACCCCTCGTTGCTTCTTGGGGGGCCCCAAACTGGCTGTAGGGGTCCTTGGAGTGAGATCCCTCCCGAACCATTTCACGTTTCCGTCTCCACCTTCTCTGCCATTAAAAAAGGAAAAACTAAATAGCAAGAGAGAAACAGTGTAGCATTCCAATTGCTTTTCCCCAAAGGGCGCCTGAACTGGCAGGAAAGTTAGTGTGATTCAGTGCTGCTGGGTGACATGCGTCCAGAACCACCCCCAGACGCCGGCCAGTACCTGCGTGTGCAGGACAGGAGTGAGTGGCAGTAGCGGGGCAAGTGTGCAGCTGCCGGAAGGATGCAGAGTTCAGTTTTTGGATTCAGTGACGTGAGATCCATTTCTAAGTTCATTTAGAGTCTTTCCTGAACACCTGTTACGTACTCAGAAGTGTCTAGGTGTAGGGAGTCAGAGGTGAGTGACACTCGGTGGCCCATGATCTCAAGGACTTTGTTCTTGGTCATAGAACACCCGGCTTAAGGACCGGGCCCCTGGAGTCAGATCACCGCTTTTTACTGTGTGACTTAATCTAAGTCTCCGTTTCCTCATGGTAAAATAATAATAGAAGTAATAGTATATCTGCACGCACCGCACAGGGGTGTTGGAGGAAAGAAGCACCTAATTATATGGCAAGCTGAGGACTGCGGGTTACTGGAACTCAGTCGGTATAGCTATAAGAAGAATTACCTTCCTCATCACTGGGACAGCTAATGAGAGTTCCGGTCAGTGGAGGAAGTGCTGTGGTGACCTCATCTCCCAGGTGATAAGGTCGGTGGGTGGGTGGGTTAGAGAAGCAAGTTGATGTGGGAGGTGTGCCCTGGAGGCTGACTTTGGACTTTGCCACAAAATGTGTCAGAAAAGGTTCTCTGGGCAGACACCTTAGTGGCTGCCTGTATCATCCGAGGGGAGTGTGACTTCTCTCGAATGAAGACGGATGAGTCAGGGTTTTACAAATACCATCTCATTAACCCTGCCTGGAGTTTGTGACTCTCGGGAGACAGGGCCGTGGGACCGCTCTGAGGCCGCCTTAGGCGATGCTTGGTTTGCTTTCCTCGCTTTGAAAATTCCTCACAAGGAAAGAAAGATTTGTCACATCTCGGGGGGAAATAGTGTGGGAGTTCATGGATATACCCTGTTATTTTAGATTCCTAGGACGGATTCTCAAATAAGCACATTTCATAAAAACAGTTCTCCACCGCGTCGTGTGATGCCAGGAGGCAAGCCTGTCTCCTTGGGTGCGCGATGAGGACATACGGTCGCAGCTGCAATTTTTGCTAATTTTCAAATTTAAATAAGCCCTGTCTTAATGAGTCAGAGCCTCGTGCCGTATTTTTTCAGGCCTCGGGAAACATCCTTTTCGTTAGTTGTGCAATCGGACCTCGAGAAGGGTAGGCCGGCCTGTGCCATGAGCTGTTTTTTCTCAGTTTGGCAAAGGTTCGCACTAGCATTTCCCTGTCGCATAGTCTCAGGAGAGACTTTCGGGATCGTCAGCAATTGAGTCACCTCACACCCCGTGACTAGGAGAGTCCTCTCTTTGGTGCCAGTCGTCCAAGTGGCAGTCACCGCTCGGTGGGGCCCGATGGATACGGGGAGTTTGTCAGTTGAACTTGCCCAGGCAGATGGCTGCCAACTGGCTATGGAGCGGGGTGGGGCTCAGCATTCAGCAGCCACATCTGCCTTTCCCTGGCACAGAGTGAGCTAGGGTGGCACAGGGTGGCAGGGGTGGGGGGCAGGGGCGGGGGACGTTCGCCAGGATCGTAATGGGGAGAACAATGACCTGAAGAGCTTCCAGCCATGGGTACTTTCTGGGAAGTGGGCACTGTGCTAATGGTGTGTGGGCCTGGCTTGTTCTTTGCTCACCACCACCCATGGAGGTCGGGGCACCATCTCTGTTTCCCAGCTGAGGAAAGAGACGAGGCTCCAAGAAGTGACTTAATTGTCCAAGGCCACCCAGTAGGAGACGGCAGAGCCAGGACTGAACCCGAGTCTGTCTCACTCCCAAACCGTTCTCGAGACTTCTTTAACTCAAGTGTTACTTAGAGGCATGTCGTGTAATCTCCAAAGATTCGAGGGTTTCCAGCTGTCTTTCTGTTACTGATTTCTAGTTCAGTCCCATCTCGTGTGCGGTCTGTGTGGTCTAAGAACATGCGTTGTATGGTTTCTGTTCCTTTCAATGTGGCAGGGTGTGCGTTCTGGCGTAGAACGTGGTCTTGGTGAGGTGCTGGTGTTCTCTCATGGAGCGCAGTGTTCTGGGAACAGCACTTAGGCTTCGCGGATTGATAATGCTGCCCGGGATAACTGTATCCTCACTGACTTTCCCCCTGCGGAGTCTGGCACTTCTGAAGCAGGGCGTTGCGGTCTTCGAGTCTATTACAAAGGCCTGAGCCTGTCTCCTTCATGGCCCCTGGTGTTAGGACCTTGGGATGAGTGACTAACTCCCTCCAGCCTCAGTGTCCTCATCTGCAACATGGGCACGCTGACGCCGCCCAAGAGACCTCAGGAGGGCACCATGAGGCTCAGATGAGATGGTGGCTGTGTGAAGGTGCTTTGTCGCCTGGGAATGCGGGCGCATCGCCCTGGCGAGGAGTCGGGGTTTGTAATCGGCAGTTCCCAACGCTTCCAGGACCCCTGGCAGAAGCAGCACCAAGCAGGGGAGCCAGAAGGGTGGAAGAACAGCATGCTTCCTGGGTCTCAGAACATGGGTCTCCTCTGGGCGTGCTCCCTTATCCCGCTGAGACGTCGTAGCTCTTGGCCCAGGTGACAGAGTTGCCCTCAAGTGCTGACCCTCCATTTCGGGGAGGCCAAAGGCAGAGTTCACAGCCTTCATCTCCCAGGGCAGACGGTTTGAGTCAGTGCCCCAATCATTGCATAGAACACACCACTGCCTCTTGCGCCTACATCAGCGGGAGCTCGTGGTCCTCACTGTGCGTTCCGTGGTCTGCGCTCCGAGTTTCCCAGCTGACCTTCTGTTGAAATGTTTGCTGGTCAAGAAATGGCCTGAGTTGGGGTTCCTTAGATCCAGGCTTTGGCATTCTCCATCAGTTTGACATTTTTGCCTCTGAAAAATGTAGCCCAATATGGTTTGGCCCGCATTGGGAAAAACCCCGTAGAAGAAGTCCGATATCGGCACAGATGGCACAGGAGGGAGGGCCGGAATTTGAGACCATCTAGAAAGGACCCATGTGCCCTGACACCTTCCTGTGTGCGGAGTTCTGTAGAACTTTCATTCACAGCCTGTCCCCTTGGGGTGCCTTCATTGGCCAGCCCTATAATCCTCCGTCTCTGAAAACTGTCACTGTGTCATCACTTTCCACAGCTCGTTTCTGGCCTCCTCAGCTCCCCGTTTTCATGTTTTCTGGGATCCTGCAGATGGGAATACCCCCTTCCCTGCAGAGATGTCTGGTGGCTGCCCAAAGCCACCATCCGGCTTGTAGAGAACCCCGGGCCACGAAACCTGAGTGTAGAAGGTCCTTGCAGGTCCTGCACCCCAGCCCTTCACTTTACAGACGGGGAAGTTGAGGCACCCAAAGGTAACACGACTCTCACAGGCTACCCAGCTCGTCAGCGTGGGGCAAGTGTGGACTCTGAGCCCTTCACACCTCAGCCGCACCTTCCTGCTGTCACTGGTGGGTGTTTGGGGGAGGACAGGGGCCACCCGCATGGTTTTCTCACGAGGCTGAGAAACACTGGATGCTTTCTTTCAGTCTCCCATTACAAAATAACGCTAAAGAACCCCCCTCCCCCCAAAGCTGTCCTTGGGTTGGAAGATGACCTGAAAGCTGTCCGTAATAATGACGGATTCTTCTTCTCAGGAGTTCTAAGCACTTATTAGTGCCCTTGAGCTGTAATTACAGGGCTCTCGCTGATGGGAAAATAAAACAGTGTAAATATCATGGTGGACACTCCAGAAAATTCAGGGCCGAGCTGCTCCACTGTCGTCAAGCTGTGGTTAGACTTTCTTTGGGGAGTAAGATGCCTTCGCATAAAGGCTCTTTTTCTTCCCTTCCACCAGTCTGTTTGGACATCCTGGGCAACGCATGCATTCATACGTCTGGTGACATGTTGTACTGTATCAGCTTTTTATAGTCGTAAGGACAGTCTGATTACATCAACAAATAAAGAGGAAAAAGGATCCATGGCTCGGCCATCGTTCCAGGAGCATCACACTTTCTGTCCTGAGCATCACACCACCCTTGGGTGTCCACCTGGGCCATGGTTGCCAGGGCAAACAATACCCCAACGAACATTTTTATGTTCATGTTTATTTCTGTATCTAGGGTTATTTCCTTGAGATAGTCTGAGTGGAAGGATGTGGATGTTTTTTATGGCCTCGGCCTTTGGTGTATATTGCCAGGTTACATTCTAGGAGGGTCG
Organism: Eonycteris spelaea; assembly: GCA_003508835.1. NCBI lineage: Eukaryota > Metazoa > Chordata > Mammalia > Chiroptera > Pteropodidae > Eonycteris > Eonycteris spelaea. The sequence continues at coordinate 4,832,920 of PUFA01000004.1, read as the reverse complement.
TGCCCATATTCGTTGCCATCGGCTATAGAATTTTCATTCACCCTTTTAACTCACATAAAGCTGGGCAGCCCAAAAGGAATTCCTCCAAAAGAAATCCCTCCGGATGAGTGGGTGGGACGGCGCCATCCAGGCGTTGTGCTTGGTCCGTAAATTACCCGGTCTGTCTTTAAGTTACTTTTATTCTCAGGTCGATCGCTTTTAGGAGATAAGCAGTGCTTGGGGTAGAAGGAGCGGTTTTAAAGTTTGGTTTACCTGGGGATGGGGCTGGGATCGCAGGCTGTCTGACCTGGGAAGGGTCGTGTGGTTGGTGGAGAGCAGGGACCGGAGAGGGGACGTGAAGGCCGCAGGTCACCATGCATGCAGGCTGTGACGGAACCTGACTTCCTGGACGCCCCCACCCAGGGCTCTCTGCCTCCCCGATGCCAGCTCTGTCCAGGATGCAGGAGGGGGCCAGCCGGTTTTTGTTCATTGTGAGAAGTGAAGAATTACGTCTATTCAGATTTTTTAGACACGTGGCACTGTAACATGAGCCACACATATAAAGTCCAATTTTTTAGTAACCACATTACAAACATGAAAAGAAACAGGTGACATTTTTTCTTTTGCATTGCAGTTTTACTGAGATATATAATTCATATGCCACAAAATTTACCCTTTTAAAGTGTACAGTTCAGAGGTTTTATATATTCACAGACTAACGATTACTGTCTAATTCTAGAACGTTTTCATCACTCTTAGAGGAAATCCGATATCCATTAGCAGTCACCTCATGCCTCCCCTCTGCCCAGCCCTAGGCAACATCTAATCTGCTTTCTGACTCAGTGGATATCCCACTTCTGGACATTTCATGTAAGGGGAATCCCTTACATGGGGTCTGTTGACCGGCTTCCTTCACGTGGCATTGTGTGTTCAAGGTTCATTCGTGTGTAGCGTGTGTCAGTGCTTCATTCCATTTTGTGACTGAATTGTATTTTTTTCTGTGACCTAGGAAGGCCAGACTTTAATTTTTTTCCTTCTCTCCCTGATGAGGAATCCTAGCCCCGGCCCCGAAAGTCACTTTGGAAGTCCGCACTGCTGAGGCTGCGCCGACCTCGTCTGTCGGAAGAAGCCAGAGGGAGGAGGTGACACAGGTGGCCCGCGTGGAAGATAGGAGTGCGCCCCGTGGGTGGGAAGTACGCCGAAAGGAAGAGATCAGGAAATGCGCTTTTCAGATTTTTTACACCATACAACCTTCTGGGGAGCTGGAAAGGATGTCGGAAATGGTGTAGCTCGCCCTCCTCTCACTGACGAGGTGACTGGGGCCCAGAGAGGGGAAGTGGCTCGGTCTCAGGGCCACTTTTCACTTCTTCCCTGAGCCAGATTCTTTCCGGCTTCTGCCTCAGTGCCACGAGTTCCCCTCATTCTCCTCCTCGTATCTCAAGCACAGCGCCCGCTTGCAGATGGGTGCGAGGACTTGTCGGGAAGAGCTGTCCCTTTCCTGGATAGAGGGCCTGGCTTTGCCATTACGTGACACCCCCCCCCCCCGGACCTTCCCGTCATCCCCTTTCCCCCAAGCCCCGGGCGCACCCCCTCCTCTACCGAGGGGACTGTGGGAAGGTGGCTGATGACAGACCCCTTGATAAACTGAACCGTAGCCCCCCCCATCCCCACCCCAGCCCGGTGCCTGTGGCTGGAGAATTCGGGAGCCTGAACTCCCTCGGCCTCGCCAGACATAACAACCAGGAGCTGTCCGGGCAGGAAGAGAACCCAGCTGAGAAATCTGGGAAGGTCAAGACCGGAGCCAGATGCTTATCAAGAGGAAAGTTAATAGTGTTTTTGTGAACCGAGCAGTTAGCCGTTTCCCTAAAGATAATAATAGACACATGTCGGGCATTCAGGAGACTTCTGAAAAAAAAAGAAAAATCATGTGGTGAAATTGATTGGAAGCTTTTTTCCCCCTAATACATAAAATAGGTCAGCAGAGACTGTCAAACGCAACAGTCCTGACTGAACCCAAGCGTTCACTGTGGCTGTGCCAGCAAGGATGTTTTTTTTTTTGTTTGTTTTGGCCAATGAGACTGAAAAGTGATGACCATGAGAGGCGCCTTTAAACACAGACGTATGGTTCTGGAAAAGGCACCGTTTACCAGTAGAGCTGAAGCTGCAGAACTGGCCCGCGGGTGTGTGACCGACAGCCCGCCCAGCGGTCCGCAGCCCCCGGCAACTCGGTGCTCATCGGACGAGACTGTCTTGGCCTTGTTTGTGTCGGTCCCTCTGCTTCTCGCGCCACCTGCCCAGTCTTTTTCTGCACCATCTGCTGCAGCCTTGGCCCAGCCCCTGCACACAGTCCCTGGCTCAGGACGCATGCAGAGGGACGGAATCTGTAGTCTGAGGTCTGGCGTCGGGCGAGCTTTCCCACTCTGCGCGTCTGGGAGGCTGCACCGGAAAAGGGGGGGGGCTGCCAGTGCCTGGAAGTGCCGGTGTGGGCTGGTGTGGGCTGGGGACGGTGGCCGGGCTCCCAGGCTCCGCCCCGCTTCCTCCTCTATTCATTAGGAGGAGAGAAATGGGTCGCACGCAACTCGCCTGGATTTTAGTTCTTTATTTCGGTGCAAAGGACAGAGAGTACAGTAGTAGTTCCATTCCGTTTTGAACTGTTTTTGAATTAAAAAATAATAATAATACAAGTTTGCTCCTTGGGAATGCAGTTTGCTTGAACAAGAAGACGTCGCAGAGCCTTTGGCCGTGGGAAGCTTGACACCAGAGCCGGTCTCTTCTGTCGTCGTAGGTTTGCTCAGCATCTTCAGGCTTACGTCAGACTTCCGGCCGCTGCCTCGGCCACAGCCGAGCGAGCCTCTCTCTCTCCTCTGAGGGTTCACAGAAACCCAGCTGCACGGGCCCCTCTGCACCCAGGCCCCCCCCCCCGGCCTGGGATTTGCAGCCGCAGCACCCATCGGAACAGGGGCCTGGCGTTCTGGACTGTGCAAACTGCCGCTTCGGTTTCTGCTGCCTCCACTTTCCAGTCCAGCGCTGGGCCCGGAGGCTGGAGTCGTCGCTGACAAGTTTCCTTGCAATGTAACGGAGTGGGACAGACAGAATGCAGTTACTCAAACCGAAAACACAGAGAAAATGAGCCTTGTGGGACATCTTTGCTGCAGTTGCTGGGCTCTGCTTTTTCCCCCTCCTTCCCCCCAGGCAACCACTTCTGCAAACAGCAGGTCCTGTCCCTTTGCGCTTCAGGCCAGCTTCAGGCCATTACCCGTCAGGCGCCTGTGAAATTGATTTCTCTCCTGAAGCCTGTGAAATTGATTTCTCTCCTGAAGCTCAGGGAGATAGTAGGCCAAGTCCCCTGGATGAGGCTCCTCTCAATGCAGCCTGAGCGCTTGCCTCTTCCCGCCCTCAGCCGGTCTGGCCTTCTCCTCCTGTGATTCCCCAGTTCCTCATGCAGCCTCACAAAGAGGGTTTTTTTAATGAAAAGTCATCCCCCTGGCCCTCCCTGCATGTGGACCAGCACCTCTCCCAGCTAGCTGCACAGTGTCAGGTTAGTTAACCGCCTGCCTCCTGGTCTGGTCTCCATGTGCCTACACACCTGGGACAGGTGTCCCACTCCGGCCTCAGAGGCTGGTGCTCAGCCAGAGCTGTGGAGCCCACATTCCAGTTCTGACCTCGAAAGCCCTGATGGGGTAAGCAGTGTGGGGGGCGGGGCCGGGGCACGTCATTCGGCCTGGAGCTCAGGGTTCCAGGTCTTTGCTTCCAGCCGACCCCGCGAGTGGCCACAGCATGCTCTCAGCATCAGTTGGTCTTGGTTGCATGCAGCCCCCCATCTCTGTGCTCTGCTTTATCTCCCTTTTCTTGCACCCCCACCCGACCGGAAGTGTGGGGAACCTTTGGCTCAGGGCTGGGGAGGTAGGAAGCGCTGACTGCGTTCACTCCCCCGCCCGCCTCCCTTAAAGGTGCCAGACTGAGTGGAACAGGACAGGTGAGGGCAGGCCCCCAGGTGCATGCAGGTGATGTGCCTGGCGGGTCATTTCCTCCTGGGGTCACCTCTGAATTTGAGTCTGGCCTTATTTACCCAGCAGGTAGGCTCTCTGTACTTTTAGTCTAGCCGTGCTAGAGACAAAGAAATGTTCAGACGTGACCCTCGGACCATCTAGAGATGAAGAGGACAGCCTCCGACATACACCCCCATGGCAATAACTGCTGGGGTGTCGCTGCTTTCTGGGCCTGAGTCTAGGCCGGTACTTGGAGGATGGGCCTCCAGAGACCGGAGGGCTCCTCCCTGGGGTGTCGGGGTTGTGGGAAGGCAGCTGATGACAGTTGAGAAGTGCGTCCCAGACCCCGCAAGCAGCCGAACCATTCCCAATGACCCTTTAAAATGTTCGTGACACCCCCAGGGTTTCTGCTGTGGTCGCGTCTTTATTTACAGCTTCTGAGCCCGTGGGAGTTTGGCTGGCTGTGTGTCTGCTGGTGGCCGTGAGGTTTCCTGGGGCTTTGGGGCGGGACTTTGAGTCTAGAGTGGGGGTGCATCCCAGCTGGCATCTCATGAGTCAGAGCTACGCTGGGTCGTTCATGGTCAGGTGGGGGGCTGCTGGCCCTTCCTCTGAAAATGGGAAGCGCCTTCCACGGGCCTCCATTTCCGACCTTGTACAATGCATTTTGTGCCCTTGCCTTTGAAAGAACTGTATGTCTCGTGTCTTTCGTGCCCTGGCCCACGCGATGGTGAGAGAAGGGTTGGGCTGGAAGTGTCAGGGAGACTGAGGAAGGTCTCCGGACGGCCTCGCGGTCCCCTGGTGGGCAGACCCTGGCCAAATCCCGTGGTCTTTTTGGCCGAGTTTCTTCCCATTTCGTCCTTTCCCCCAAATCCTGCCAACTGTCGGAGCTGGGCTGTGCTGTGATTTTAGTCTTTAAAATACCAATACCTTTGCTGGCAGCATTGAAAATCGAAGAAAATGAGGTGAAAAAGCACAAGCGATTTCTTCCTCTCTGAGAGCCGGGAGGGACCATGGAAGCCACCTGCTAAGGCTCCCTATTTCGAAGTTGAGGCATGCTCAGCACAAGGGGCTTGCCTGAGGCTGCACAGCGTGCACCATGGGAGCTGTGCCCGGATCGAGGAGGATGGGCACCACCTCCCTCCCTGCATGCGGGGTGCGTGCGGGGTCTGGGGTGCTCCATCGGCCCCTGGAGGCTGCCTGTGGGGGGCGGGGCTCACCTAGCTTGCAGCAGCATCTCACCCAGCTCCTGAGCAAGAGCAGCGCTTCACCGCATATCACCTGCACGTTGGGTTTTAAATCAGATGAAGTCGGAATGCGGGCAGGGCTGGCGGTGCGGGCGTGTGCGGTCCCACGGGCCTGGCGCTCAGAAGGGCGTGCGCCTGGTTCCATGCTCTGCGGGACCACCCTGGAATTCTTCAGAGTTTCGGAACAAGGGACCCCACATTTTCGTTTTGCACTGGGCTCCACAAATTGTCTTTTGGCTCCCGGATGTAAGACAGTGCATTAAAATGCCAGTGATTTGATCAGTCTGCTCTTGCAGCTGATTTGAATTTTGGGAACATGCTGTTCCCTCTGAATAAAGGAGGATTCATCTCTTTTCCCTCAGATACACTGCATTCTGTTTTCCAAATTAGCTCTACAGCTCTACTTATCAGCTCTGGGGAGAAATTGGATTGTGCCGATTGTTCTTGCTGGAAGCGAAGGTTGGCTTGTGAATCCTGTGTCCTGGCCCTGAGTTCTCAGGCCCGGAAGCGGGGAGCTGTTCCCACCACCGCGTGGCCTGCAGGGGCCTGGAGGCTGGGTGAAGGGGCTGTGACCTGGCAGGGAGGCCACAGATGCAGAGCAGAGAGCTCCAGCTCGGGTGGCAGACGAATGGGGTGAGCCTCCCGCCTCTGCCACTCGCCTCCTCGGAGGCTTGCAGCAACAGCTTTACCTCTCTGCCTGCCTTCTGATCCACTTCGCCATCTTTCTGTAGGCTGGGGATAAGACTCACCCTGCCGGCTTGCAGGAATAATTTTAAAGGTGACGTTTTCCAGTGCCTACCACTGTGCTTGACACATAGCAGATGCTTAATAGATGAGTATTAATATTCTTCTTGGTGGTGGTGTTCGGGCAGGAAGAAAAGTGCGAAGGCAGGGGTGGAGCGTAGTGTGTTCAGAGGCCTGGTGAGAGGGTTGCAGGAGTGGAGAGTGTGCACGAAGGAGTCCCAGGAGAGAGAGGTGAGGAATCAGAGCCACATGACGGAGCTGAGATGGCCACGGGGAGCCGGCCGTAAGGTCACGCATCCTAAGCGGCAGTTTCCAGTGGACACGCTGAAAACAGGGCGGACCTGCCTGAATTAGAATGCAGAGTGCGGTTCTGAGAAGTTTCACAAGTGGTGCAGGAGCCACTTGGAGCTGTTCAAATGCAGCTGGGAGGTGGAGCCAGGCTGATTGCTGGGAGATGAAAACCCAGCTCCATCCGGCCTCCCAAGGGGCGTGAGACCCAGTGCTTTATGTGCATTCGCTCCCAACCCTCCGAGGTAGGTGGTGTGATCTCCTTGTCGCAGAGCGGGACACAGGCTCCCACGGAGAAGGCCACTCCCTGAACGAACAGCTGTAAGGGGCAGAATCGAGATTTGAGGCCAGGCCTGGCTGAAGTCATTCTGGTGTTGACAAGGAGCCTTGTGGCCTTTCTCCGCCTTGCCGGCCCCACTAGGAATATACTGGGGTTGGAGCTGAGCTGGGCCATCATCCCCTCTATCCCTGACACTCCGAGTTTGTGGACCAGAGTTACTAGGTCAGGGTGAGAGAGGGCGGGCAGCTCTGCATGGAGCAGGGGCGAGGGGTGGACTCGGGCATCTGGATCCGGGGCTAGGACCACTGGAGCCAGGTCTGGGGCAGCTGCAGACTGGTGTGGGGCGGGGGCTGCCCGAAGGATCTCATTGAACTGCCAGGGAGACCCCTCGCACGCTGGCCATGGCGAAGACCAGTGACTGAGAGTCCCCGCCGGCCAGCGCAACGTGTCCCGTAGGTATAGTTTTGGGTCCTGCTGGCATGGCTCAGGGGTGCCTCTTGCCCTGTGCATCAGCTCTGTGCTCCAGAGGGCTGGGGAGGTGGCACACCCCACCATCTCCTGGCAGCTCCAGGTTTTACGGGACCTGAAACGTATACAATTTGGGGGACCCTTTTTAAGAAAAAGAATTCAAAATGATGACTACAACATTAGGCATGAAAATGATTATTTACTTGGATTGCAAAAAGGAACTGCCACAAATTACAGATTTTAAAAAGTAGACAATAACTACGAACTCCACAAAACCCCCAAAATGTCATAATGATGTTTTTAGCTACCAGATGCACATTCATGTTTAAAATACTTTAACCCCTACATATTTTTTGGCTGTAGACTCTTCACTTTTTCACATGACAATGATTTTATAATATTTCCTACGGAGAGAGTAGAGTTATTCTTTTGTTATTGTTAATTCAATCTTTCGCCTGGCATATTTCGTCCCTACCAACAAAGCTCTACACACAACCTCTGGCCTGCACTAGGGGAGGTGGCAGGGTGACAGTAAGAGTGTCCCCGGAAACCATTTCTGTGCCAGGATAGATCCGTCCCTTAACTAGACCTAGAAGTGACTTCGAAGTCCGGAAGCGAATCTAATTAAACCCAAAGAAAGGGATTCCCCAGTTTTGCTTTCCCCAAATGCCCACGGCCATTGTGACAGGACAGGAGACATGTGCCAGGGAAGGAGACAGTGGCCTCAACCCACAGCAGTTCGAATGTTCTACAAATTTTTCAAAAGCACGTGACAACCGAATGCTTTGCCGGGGCCCCTCACGGGGCAGACAGGGCTGGCGGCTGACGCTCTCTCTCCTGTTACTGCAAATCCGCTTCCGCTCTGAGGTATTGCCGCCGTGCAGGGATTCGGGGGAGAGCCCAAGGGTCAGCAGGCGGAGGTTTCCGAACTTTCAGGGTGTGTGACACCTTTAGTGTCTCAGTGATTTTTTTCCACGGTACCTCCTGGGCCGAAAGAAAGAAATACCTCACAGTTCCAATTACCAAGTAATTAGGTCCTAACGACTTCATAAGTGTTTGTGTCCTTATAATTCATAGCGGTCATTTGCCAAAACATTTTTAAGCGGTTTTAATTTTATTATTTAATAGCCGCAGTTACGTACGCATGGGATGTATCCACCTGTTGGGTGCCACATAGTCGCTCATTGGGCACTGCCACCCCCGTTCCCACGTCAACACTGACGTTTTGTACAGTACTTGCTTTTAATCTTTGCGACCAACAGAAATCCAAATTCATCAAGATAGGGCATCATCGAAAGGACCGTAAAAAGATCTGATTTTGAAACTGTGAGTGAACTACTTGGAGCTAGTTCCCCAGGTGTCCAACCGATATCAAGAATCACTGTTTCCTCAGGAAATTTGAAATAACCCTGTGAGCTCGCTGTGGTGCCCTGGGGTGCCTTGGGGCAGAGTTTAAGGACCATGGCATTAGGCCTGGAAGGAGGTATTTCTCTGCTTCCTGCCTCACATCTAATCTTTTCCTGACATTTTTGCCTTAAAGATGAAAGAAACACTCGTTTTGATGTATCTAAAGCATGAGTCCAATTTTGTGCTAAATCTTTGCTTCACAGTTCCCTCATTGTGATTTTCATTTTCGGTGTGAGAATGTATGTCCAGTCCTTCAGTTAGCGCCTGGCTCTTTTCAGTGAAGTCTTAATAATGAAAGTGTCTGTTATTCTAATTTTGATATTAATTATGGACATTTATCAACACTGTGTGTCTCTCTCTTTTCTCCTGTAAGGAAATTGTTTAAAGTCATTAAAAAATATTTTCTGTAAAACTCCAGGAGCGATGGGATCCAAGGAAGCAGCATTTGTGGAGTTGGGTGCTTGACCAGTAGTTTGTAAAAAGGAAAGATGAATCATTTGTTAGCTTTGGATGGAATCCTGCCAGTCTCAAAACTCATAAAATTATAGGAAATGTTGGCTACTCTTAATGGGTTATTTATTGTGTTAAAAACCAGTAATGATAAATATTTATTAGGTAAGTGGAAAGCTCTTTCAAATGTGACTCGTCATTCTACTAATCCTCATTATTCAGACTTTTTCTGTTTAAAATAAAATCACATAGTATAAGTCATTCGCTTTTCTCTTTTTGAGAATTATTTTGGATATCCTATGTTCTTTCCTTTCCATGTAAATTTTAGAAATCACCCATCAATTTTTATAAAACTCCTGCTGGGATTTTTATTGGGAGTATGTTGAACCTATAGATCAGTTTTGGGAGAATTGATAGCTTAACAATAGGGAGTTTTTGAAATTTTCAATTTCTAGTTGTTAATTGCTAATACATAGAAATACAATTAATTGTGTTATTGGCCTGTTCTGGAGGTACTGATAAACTCACTTATTCTAGGTAGCATATTTATAAATTCCTAAGCTTTTCTGTTTGGACCCTTACGTCATCTGCAAACAAAGACAGTTTTATGTTCTTTCCAATCTCTGTGCCTTTAATTTCTTTTTATAGCCTAATTGTTCTCTCCAGGACTTCAAAAAAAAAATGTAGACTAGAAGTGGTAAGAGTGAATGCCTTGCCTTGTTCCTATTTTTAGAGAGAAAGCATTCATTCTTTCACCATTAATGTGTTGTTAGTTTTAGACTTTTTATTGATCCCTTTTATCAGGCTGAGGAAATTCTCTTTGCTGAGTGTTTTGTTTTTGTTTTGTTTGTTTTTTGCATCTATTGAGATGATCATTTGGATTTTTTTTTTAGCATATTAATATGGTGAATTATATTGTTTGGTTTTTGAATGTTAAACCAACCTTATCCTTTCCTGGGACAAGATCACGTGGTCATGATATATTATTCTTTTAATTATATTGCTGAATTCTGTTTGCTAAAAATTTTAAGGGTTTTTGGCCAATGTTCATGTTGAATGTTAGTCTATAGTTTTCTTGTCTTTTCTCTGGGTTTTGTATTAGGGTAGTGCTGAGATCCTGAAATAAATTGGGCAGTGGTTCCCCTCTTCTGTTTTGGGGAAAAGTTTGTGAAGTGTTCGTATTGTCTTTTTCTTAAATGTTTGGTACAATTCAGCAGTGAAGCCTTGTGGGCTTGAAAATTTTCTTTGTGGGAAGGTTTTTAACTACAAATACATTTCTTTAATAGATGCAGAATTATGTAGGATATCTATACCTTCTTCAGTGAACTTTGATAAATTATGTCTTTTAAAGAAATCTGTCCATTTAATCCAATCTGTAGAATTTATGTGCATAAATTTGTTCGTAATAATCACTTACAAAAACTTGTAATGTCTGTAGGATCTGTAGTGATGCTCTCTCTTCGATTCTTGATATTGGTCATTTTCGTCTTTTCTCTCATTCCATTATTCAGGAATGTAGCAAATGCCTTACTTTCGCTTTCCTGAATTCCGAATCGCCAGCTTTCTCTAAATGGCAGGCCATTCATTACACCACACCAGTCAACTCCAGCGTTCTGCACCACAGTGGTGCAGTTAGAAGGGCCACGCCTTGACCCTGCTTGAGGCTTCCCGTCCTTATTCCCTCTATCAGTTCCAGCCCATCCGAACCGGGCCCTCGCCTCGCAGAGGGGGTTAGATGCGTCCGCCGTGGGGCAGGTGGCTTGTTCTGTGGTCATTTGGCAGTGCAGCTGGGCTTCCGTTCAGGCTGGATTATTGTGCTGACCAGCTCCCTGTCCTCCTCTGCACTGGTTGTGGGGTACTCTTAGACGCTGTGGGTCTCCCACAGCTTCCCGTTGGTCAGTTGCCTCTGCAGTGGTGGCCGTGGTGGCTCTGTTAGGAGGAGCCTCCAGGACCGGCATGAATTTGGCAAGGCGGGGAGAGTTGTCCTCCAGACACCTCACCTCTCCCTTTGTCTCCCTGCTGTACCACTGAGGTGTGTGGTGTTATTCACGCCCATCCAGGGCTGCCTGCTGAGTGCGCCTTTCCCCACCTGTTATTGATGGATTGATGGATTTTTATTGTATGGCATGGCTTGGCCGAGCACTTCACGTACAGGAGTTCATAAACATAAGAGCAGCATCCAAAACACACTGAGGTAGGTGTTACTGTCATCGCATTTTGTGGACGACGAGATAATACTTGGAATACTTAGGGGACATACCTAAGGTCACACCGCAGGTCAGGGTTGTGCGGAGTGGCCCGCTCCGATTCTTCGGAGTCCAGAGCATGCGCTCTTCTTACCCCTTCTCCCCAGCTCGAGTGGCCTGGACGCATCCGTCCGCGGCTCTCAGAGAGAGGGCAGAGCCAGCCTGGGACCACCTCTGGGGAGTCCCTGCTTAGGCTGACCCCTCTGGAAGGAAGATGGGTGACCAGCAGCAGAGAGCAGAGCAGAAGGGGTCAGCCGGGGTTTCTAAAGACCGTGGTGAGGCAGCAGCAGCCCTAGTTTGATGGACGAGCTTTTAAAGTCCTGGAGCAGGACTCCAATGCTGAGCCACGCTGCTCTCCGAGACGCTTTTATTCCTCATCCGAGATCGCATTTGGAGAAGACAAACCCTTCCTCTTCGGTTTGCCCATCAGTGAACAATTAGTTGGTGTTCCTTGTATTTAATTGTTGCCGCTCTGTTTAATTCTTCCCGTTGACACTGGTCCACCAAGGGATGGTGACGGAGGCCACTGGTTACTTTTTCATCGAAGCTGCACAATTAAGGCTTTTCGATATGGTCTGTGCTCGCACTGCTCTTCCTCTCTGTTTATTCATCTGCAGAATTTGGACAGTCCTGTGCCCAACCTCAGATTCGACAAGCTGTTATCTGGCTCTAGCATGCTGGGGTAGGAGGGGGAGGCAGGGACCAGATCATAGGACTTTGGACTGGAACAGACCTCACAGCTCATTCTAGAGGCCGTCGGCCCCATTTCACGGATGACAGAGGATGGGACCCAGGCCTTCTAGTGTCCAGGCCAGTGTCCTCCTTGCTCTCCCATGTTGCTTTCCCAGGGTGGACAGACCTTGGAGCACTTTCTCTAGTTTGTGTGAGAAAGCAGCCAGTTCTCATTTTAGCTGGGAAAAAACCCCGTGTTTATTTTCACTGCTGATGTGAGCAAATTATCCTGTGCTTAATTTGGCAATCAGAAAGAGGAAGCGAATTAATGATTTTCGGTGTCAAGACTTAATAATCGTTTTCCTTGTGAGGGTCTCAGAAACGCCACACTTCCCTGAGGGATGCTGGTCTTGTTGGAATTAAACCTGCTTTGGCCTTTCCCAGGAAGCTGGGCTGAGGAAGCCTGATGGTTTGCTCACAGCCCTGGTCTGGGCGATGTCCATCCAGCTGTGGGTTGGGAAGGAATGCTTCTATCCCTTTGTTTACATTCTTCATCAGAGAACCCAGGAGGTGCAACTAGGAATCCTGGGAGGGTAGCAGATATGGATGGGGCAAGTATTAAGTGGAAATGGTATGAGTTTGCTCAGATTTTTCTGTTATTTATACATTCTACTAAGAAAACGTAGTGTCTATGGAGACGTCTTTTAAAGTCCCTACATATCTTGTGGGAACAACATCTGATTTTCCTCTTTGATAGGAAGAAGGGAAAGATGAAAATAAGGTGCCATATGAAATGGTTTCGAAACTGTTTATCTTGCCTAGAAGTTGCAGGTCCTTTTCTGCATCTTAGAAAATCACACGATGCAAAAGAGATTGCTTTGTCTGAAAGTAGCTTCAAAAACGCTCACCATGTGGGGGTTCATCAATTATAGTGTACATTTTTATATAGAGCATTGTGGTCCTTTATTTCTCTTTATTTCCCCAACAGTATCAAAGGCACCTCGTGTGCCTTTTGGCCTAGGATATCTGGGGGTTGGAATGAATGGTTAAGGTGTGGTGGAAAATTGCTCCGGGGACAGATGGTATCTGTGGAAAAGATAAGATCTGTGCCTCTGCCTTCAGACTTTTCATGATAGTCCTTTTCATCTATGACATCTGATGGGCATCTTGTCAGACACCGCCCCAGCCACCCCCCACCAACGGTGGCAGCGTACTGAGAAGGGCCGTTCTTGGTGGTGCTGCGGGAGTTGGGGGCAGGGACACTGGCGGAGGAGGATGCCACGTCAAGGGGACACTTGGGTGACCAGTGTGAAATAGCTGGTGGGAGGTCCCGGTATTCGCCGGCGCCTCCGGTCCAGCATTTTCATGGTGAAGCTCTTACAGGACGAGAACCCAGCAGAGAGGTCCCCTGAGAACAGGTGTGGCCATCTCATCCGAGTGGATATTTCCTCAAGAGCCAGAAGGGTCTCAGCCTTTGAGCCCACGTCGGGGGTCTGGTCCTCCGCCCCCCTTCGGGCCCCTCTAACCAACCCATACCTTCCTCCAGGTGACCACGGCACAGAGCCCAGTGTTTTCAGGTGCCTCCTCTTTGTTTTCGTCCTCAGGGAAGGAAGACCCCAACAGTTTGCGCCATAAATACAACTTCATCGCCGACGTGGTGGAGAAGATCGCCCCCGCCGTGGTTCACATCGAGCTGTTTCGCAAGTAAAGAGGCCCTGCCTTCTGTCCGCGGCCTCCGAAGCTCCCCGCAGTGCGCGTCGCCATTAGCCACAGCCTCCGAGCTGTTTTCCAGACACTTTAAAGTGTCAGAGAGTCACTGAATCTGTTCCTATGGGGAGAACACGTTTCTGCCGTAGGATGTTGTCCTGGTTAACTATTTAAGTCACTTTGACTCTTCTAGAGGGTTTAAGAACCTCTCTCTGGCTCTGAAGAGATTCCCTAAGGACATTTTCTAAGTGGACTTTTCTGCTGCGTGTAAAAATTGGCCTAATATTCTCCTCTCTAATCTAAATAAACCTGGTTATACAGTCACAGTAGCTAGATGCATCTTGCTGTGGTAGAACCAGTTCATCACTGTGTCCAGTTGATTTTTAGATGTTTCGTGCTTAACCGAATGCTCTTTTGGTTTCTAGGCTCCCTTTTTCTAAGAGGGAGGTGCCGGTGGCCAGTGGGTCTGGGTTTATCGTGTCCGAAGATGGACTGATTGTGACAAACGCCCACGTGGTGACTAACAAGCATCGGGTCAAAAGTCTGAGCTGAAAAATGGAGCCACCTACGAAGCCAAAATCAAACGGTGACGTTGACGACGAAGGCGGACATTCGCGCTCATCAAAATTGACCATTGAGGTAAACGTGTTCCCCACCTGCAGAACCACCTGCAGAACGCAGTTCCCAGGCACCCTGGCTAAAACTGGGCAAAGCCTGGAAGGTCAAAGGGCACCACAGCTTTTTGGTGAAGGCACTGAAGCTGGACGGAACCAGCGAAATCTGGACCAAAGAAGAGCATTTAGGAGACGCCGAGTGTGGTCAGGGTGGGGGTAGGGGTGGGGGACCTTGTGGAAGCTTCTGTAATAAGCAGGCTATAAGATCCGAGAGTTTTCAAAATAGTGTTCTGTGTTTGTATAGAGGAAAGTGATAGGTTTATAAAGAAATTGTAGGTGAGCAGTGAAAACTGAGTCTTCCTTGCATTCCTGACCCCGAGGCAACTGTTTCTACACATTTTTGTTCATTTGTGCATTCTAGGTTGGAAAAGAAATCGGTCTCCCAAATTGGGTTTTGCAGGGTTACTGGACGTTTTTGATAAAAACAATACTCCATACTTTAAAAAGTTTTGGAAACAAAGCAAGTGGATTTCTTTCGTTCAGAACTTCCCAGAGCTTTTACTATGCTAATGTGCATGTGATTTTCCTTCAAGAGGTGTCTACTCTAAATTATAATTATCTGAATATAGGACCTTTTTTTTGGTAAACTGAGACAGAATAAGCTCAATTTGGGAAATGCTGTGTTCGAAAATGTTTCGCTTCCTACTTAAATATTCTCCTTGCAGTCATTTTTTGCTCTGTTGGTGTGTTTAGCAAAGTCTGCATACATGAAAGTAAGTCCAGTTCTTATTAGACCTTCAAAAATTGCCCCTTGTTGGCACATCGATCGTGAGGTTTGGTTTGCTGTGTGGCGTGTGCTCAGTGAGATCGTGTTTTCTGGTTTTTTTTTTTTTTTTTTCCATGCCCTTGTCATTTCTCAGACTTCACATGGAAGCAAGATTCAGGGTAGGTTGGAATCTTGCAGCTGGCCCAGGAAAAGATCACGGATCGGAAGCCAGGAGGGGTGTTCTTTCTCAGCTCTCCGCATAACTTTACCTGGATGTGGGCTCTGGAGTCAGACCCATGTGGGGCTGCACAGGCTGTTTGTGTCTGGACGTTCATTGGGGCTCTGTGCCCGGTGTGGTTAACTGGGCTTCGGCAAGGTCATAATTGCCTATTATTTCTCTTAGGTTACTGTGGAATTGCTAAAAACAATGAATCAGAATATGTTTATGGATCACAATAACTTCTATTCGATAAGCTCTCATGCTGGCCCAGGCTCTGCCTTCATTTATAACTTTCGCCTAATCTGAAAAATAGCTGCATTATCCCTTTTTTTTTTTTTTTACGGAAGAAACAGAGATGCAGAGAGCTTAAGGCCCTGCCCGAGGCCACTTAGCTATGCTGTAGTAAAGTTAGAGCCTCCTAAGCCGCCAGGCTGCTGCTCCCCAGTTGCCCAAGCCCACGGCCATTAGTGGAGGGATGGAGCCTGGCCTTTTGGTGTGATGGAGGCCTGCACTTTAAATAGCCCACAGGAAGGCTGGTGCATCCCTGTGTAGGAACACGCTTCTAGGAAGGTGTCCAGGATGTGGTAGTCTCACCGGAAGGCGGCTGGCCAGAATAGCACGTCCTGTGGCCCCACGCGGGGACTTTTCAGGTCCACCGAGCCCTTGGAAGGCAGCCAGCAGGGGGCTCTCTGCAGGTAGGGCGCTGGCCCGGGTGCTGCGTGAGCCGCCCCCGCTGAGTCATTTCGTGTTTGGAACATGTGGATGCAAACCGTGCAGCTGCTCTGGCCGGGGGACATTCTTTTCAGATTTTGAGCCAAGGTAGAGAGTATCCTCCTGTCATCCTTGGCATGTCCAGGCAGGATATGAAAGACCTCAGCAGAGCTGCCTCGCCGAGTGTTTCTGACCTGGCTCCTGCTGCCCCCCCCCCCCCAGCCTCGCCCTTCCGCCAGCAGCTCGCCGTCTGAGCTGTAACGTTTCCAGCCCGAGAGAAAGGGGCTTGGAAATTTCAGGTCGGGCTAATGTGGCTTTTCGAAATGGAATCGGAAATGAAAGGATATTAAATTGCAGACACCCACACAAGAGACTGGTTTCCACTGACTAAACTGCTTTTTTTTTTTTTTTTTTTTTTTGCTGATAGGAGTTGGAAGTGGGGAGAATGTGAACGCCTCTTCCAGCTCATTCCCTCTGGTTCTGTTGACGGGTGATGATTTAGGGGAGGGCGTGGAGACCGGCTTGGAATGAGGCCTCTCACCTTGGCAGATACGCGGCGTGAAGAATGTGCAGGGGGTGGACGGGCTGTGAGCTTGCCTGGCGTGGTGTCGCTCTCAGCAGTGACAAAAAAAGAAGAAACGGAGCAGGAGAACTCAGAGCAGGCAGGACAGAACCAACAGAAACTGGGCTCGAGGGTCGAGAATCGCTCCAAACGGTACTTGCCATGCGGGGCATGGCCCAGCCTTCTAATAACCCAGAGAAGCTGGTGCGACCGCCCGCCACCTCCAGGGCCCAGTGGCTAAGTCGTGGCCCCGAATCTTGGGGCCCGTTTCTTCGCTCCGGCGTCACGATTTACATGACGGGTTCCCCATTTACTTAAACTCGCTCCTGTCCTTTCTGAGTGCACGGCGCGCCGCCTGACAGCAGCGGCCAGCGTCGCCTGTGGGGTCTCCTTCTCCCCACCAGGCAGTCTTGGTGGGCCCAGCGGTGCCCCGTGACGCATTAGACCCAGCGGCTCCGCCCCTGGAAGATGCAGCTGGATGTTACGCATGCGCGGAGCTGGCGGAGCCCGTGCTGCTGAGACCCCAGCCCCGAGTCCTGGCCCCGTCCGAGCCCGATCTGCCTGCCTTCTCTTCCATCCTCGGAGCTCCCCTCACATCTCCAGGGAACCTCCCTTGGCTTGAGGTTGCCAGAGATGTTCCGGGCTTGTGACCAAAGCAACATTTTTTTTTTTTTTTTTTTTTTGCTTCTCACTGCTGAGCAGACAAATGTGCGCTCGCTCTCCTTGCTGAGATTTGAGCTGGGCGAACTTTCAGAAGCGGCTCAGGGAGTTGGCAGCCACCTCCTGCATGGTCTGCTGTCCCCACCAGCCCCGCTGCAGGCTTCCCGCTTCTGTCCTGGGAGTTGTAACTCCCCTCTGGTGGGCGGGGCCTTGCCTGGCCAGCATTCCCCTGGAGACAATGCCAGCTGCAGGAAGGAAGGACAGTGTGCAGGCAAACATTTTAATAGGAAGCAGCTTTGAGGGCACACTAGTTCAGCTTCAGATACTGACTGTTTCCACGTGCGTCTAACACAACACTGGCCGTGTTCGCAGAGCAGTGAGAGAGAGAGAGAGAAAGGGACAGAGGGAGGCGGGGAGAAAGGGAGGGAGGGAGAAAGGTAAAAAGCTGTTTGGTTGCTTTAGGCCAGAGTGGGGGCAGAAATACTGGAGGTGTATGGACGAAGCTAAGAGGGAAAGTTACTTATGTTATAGCTGTTTTTCCAGCTGTGTTGATTGGGAAACACACAGGCTAAAAGCAGATGTCCCCTTGGTGACTGGTTCAGCTCATGTCCTGTGTACCCTGCATACAACCCTTTACATGCTTCTCGCTGCT
Source organism: Eonycteris spelaea (assembly GCA_003508835.1). Classification (NCBI taxonomy): domain Eukaryota; kingdom Metazoa; phylum Chordata; class Mammalia; order Chiroptera; family Pteropodidae; genus Eonycteris; species Eonycteris spelaea. The sequence goes on along the minus strand of PUFA01000004.1, from coordinate 4,815,261 downwards.
CTCACAAGGAGATCTTCACTCCTGCGGGGCCTCGGCCGGGCCAGATGGGGCGGCCCTCCCTCCTGACCTCATCTCCCCCCTCCACCCCTCATCCACTCTGCTCAGCCACCCACTCCTCTGTGGCCTTCCCACCCCACTGCCACTCTGGGGACACAGAACCCCAGAGACGATCACGTTTCACTGTGCATCTCTTTATCTTAACTCACAGTCGACTTATTTATTGGATGATTTAAGTTTATCTTCACTGTGAGGGTGCGAGGGGCACACTTTTTGGGTGATAGGCGTCCCCATATGCAGTGTCCCCAAGTATGACTGTCAGAGCCCTCTGCTCAGAGGGAGGCAGGCCCACTGCTCTGTGGGTGCGGGGGTAGGGGGTGGGGGTGGGGAAGGGGCCTGGGGCTCACGTGGTGAGCGGCAATCCCATTTTCTGTTGAGATGCCGGTGCACCAGGCTGGTCACAGACCCCCCCCCCCTCCCCCGTCCCCCGGCACCCTGCTTCCCTCCCAGCTTCTCGGCTAGTGCTCCTCTGATCCCGAGGCCGCCTGGGGCTTGGGGACACCTGGCTTGGCTGGGCCTTCCGCAGCTTGTGGTCTTTGGTAAGGCGAGGCCCCGGCCAGGTGGCGAGGTTTCCTGTGGGCGCTTTGCCCTGACGCCAGCAGCCAGGGGAATATTTGGAATCAGCCTTGTTGAGGCTTGTGAGGTGGTTTTCTTTCCTCACCCCCAGGCCTGCCACCTTCGAGCCAGATGCCACCTACAGACCTGTTTGAAGTGGCTGAAGAGTGAGGCTTGGGGGTGGGGGCGGCTTTGTTTTCAGAGGCTCCTTTTACTGCTGAGCTGGCGGCTGGGCGGGGGAGCTGAGAGCACTCATCTTCCTGAAGTTCAGATGGGGTCGTTGGGCGGGGTCGTGCAGGTCGAAGGCCCGGGGACTCTCGCATGCAAGTCCCAGAGGACGAGCAGACTCTGGGCTCCTCCAGACCTGTCTCAGAATCTGGCCCTGCGGGTGGTGAATCTACCCTGAGTCTTCCGAGTTGGGGGGGGGGGTTCCTGGCGCCCCGGGACCATGACGAGGGCGGGAGTGGCCTGGGTTCTGCGTGACTCAGCCAGCCAGTTCTCCTCAGGCAACCTGAGCGTCAGAAGGCGCTGACTCAGCCAAATGAGCTCGTCCAAAAGTGAATCAGATAACACCGAGCCTGCAAGGGGATGGCGCCCCATCTCCAGTCTGCCGCTCACCCTGGAATGTGGCTCACTCTGCCTCGTTACCCTCTTATTCAGTTTCTGTGTTTTTCCATTTTGGATTCCTTCCCCCCAACTCCCTCTCTTCCAGTCTTTTTGTGGTCTCCTTTCTTTGTCTCCCTGACCTCAGAAGACTGCTGTTAAGTTTACTAAAGAAGCCACAAAGAAGCCACAGCCTCTGTTGACGTTCCTGGGTTTCCATTACTGTATTGATTTTTTTTTTTTTTTTTTTACCATTTTTAGGGGGTTGAGGATCAATATTTCATTAGGCAGTGTAAACCCAGATGGTGGCGCGGAGGTCGGCCCTGTCCTCTGTGCCAGCCGTCGTCCGGGGGCCGATGGGGACTGTTCTGATTGCAGCTCCTTTTGGAATGTGAAAATGTCTCAGCTCCCCAAACTCTCCAAACCAGAGCCCTTGTGTGTTCTCTGGCCCCATTTCAAGAACTTAGTTGATTGAAGGAAATTCTTTGGCTGTGTTTTTCTCTTAATATGGTAATGCCTTTTTTCACATTGGCACTGTCCTCAGGGAATTGGATCAAGACTATTATTATTTATGGTCCAGGCAATGCAGGTCCCAGGTTGTTCAGACTGAATTTGTAGGTGGCCCGCTGGGAATGTCTTCCGTCCTCTTCCTGAGGGGGGAGGTACCTCGGTTCCATTTGACAGCTTAGTGAGTGTGTTAATAGTGTATTAGAGTCCAGGGTGGGCCCACGTGCAGTCCTGCAGCCCAAATCCAGCCCGCCATCTGTTTTTATAAATAAAGTTTTATTGAAACACAGCCCTGCCCATTCCTTTCTGTAGAGTCTAAGGCTGTTTTCACCCTATCACAGCAGAACTGCATAGTTAGAATGGAGACCATGTGGCCCGTATTTACTTTTTGGCTTTTCACAGGAGAAGTTTTCCAGCCCTGGTGTGACATGAGGAATGTGCTGGAAGCTAAATATGCTCATAAGACCCAAGTGAGGTGAAAGGTGAAGCCCGAGGTGATAAAAGGGGCAGGGACAGAGGCTCACGTCATTTGTTCTTCTCGGGGGGCAGATTGTGCTGCTTTGCTGCTGCTACTGCTTTGGTTTGGCCGGATTGAGCAGAGAAGTCTTATTTTGTGCCCATTTCTCCGTATCAGTGGTGAGGAGCTTACGTGAATTCCAAGATCTTTTGCAAACTGTTACCCAATTTTACATCCTAATGACCTTTTAAAGCCTGGTTTTCTCATTCTTTCATTTATCCCGTATGTATTCACAGAGTGTATCAACATTGTCATTGAGCATCTGTCTTGGCCAAACACTGTGCTCAGTGCCGAGGATGTATCGGCAACGGGTGAAAGCCATAAATCACAGTCTAGCGTGGGAAATGGGCCAACCGGAATAAACACGGTGATGGTGATAAGTACAAAGACAGAGCAAGCGGAGCGGAGGTAGCAGGCGCTGGGGCGGGGAGTCCTCTGTGGGCGGCGTCGGCAGGAACTGCTTCCTGAGGGAGTAGCATCAAGCTGCAATGGGAAGGGCTGGCAGAGCCAGGAAGGGGGGAGGGTACAGGGGCTTGAGTTCCTTAGTTCTTTGCTGCCCAGCCCGGAGGACCTTGGACCAAGAGCAAACTGACTTCCAGTGAGTTCATTAGAGCCCTCTGGAATACAAGCCAGCATTCCTGGTTAGCTGGTTCCTCCACGTGGCGTCCACATTTCTTATTGGATCGTCAGGATCCCAAGTCATCCTCTGGAGATCCCCATTTTTCTTATGCAATCAGTCTCCTGAGCGTCTGAAAGTGTCAAGGGTCGGAATGAACTGGCCACCTCTCATTCATGGCAGTGCAGGTTTGGATTCCCAAAACTGGTTTCCTAAAACCATCAAGATCACGGTCTATGGCAAGGGAGAAAGAAGACATTCTGATGACGTGAGGACTGCTTCTTCCAATAAGCATGCTAATTAACAAGTCACTTTTGTTCATTAAGGCACTTGAATCTGATAACGAGAACACATGACTCATGGTGTTTTCCTCTTTGCTGTGGCTACCAGGCAGCCCGTAGAAACCATTGGTCCTGTGGTTAGAATAGTCTCTATGTCCTCATTTTATGTCATGAATATGCATTAATTAATTCACTTCTTATAATATGTCCTGTGTCATTAACCATCTCAAATTATTTTTACCCAGAGGAGATGAAATATCTTTTAAATTTTTAAAAATAAGTTTGGAAGGAATGCTCCATCCTGGGCAACTTCTTTGCCGAGGGCACACGCTCCGAGTGGTCGTGGATGGTGAGGAGCCAGTGTGCCTGCAGTTCAGTCCAACAGACAATGTGTGCTGAGCGCTGAGCCCACCAAAAAGAGTGAGGCCACAGCCCTTCCCCTTGGGCAGCTGGTGGTCATAAGCTGTTCTCTTTGCTTCCCTGAATCCTGAGCCAGTAGCCGTGTAGACGGCTCACAGCCAGGCTGTGTCGTCAGTTACCCAGGCCGAAAGGCCTGGATTCACTCCAGTTACTGGGCTAAACCCACTTTCAAGATCTCAATGGATCTTTTAACACCTGGTTTGTTCGTCCTTTCATTGATTCATGTCACATTCGTTGATTTATAAATATTTATTGGCCAAACACTGTTGGAGCAGCGTTGGCCAAAATGAAGTCAGTGGGTAAAAGTTGGGGATCAAAGGGGCTGACGAACAGAGAAGGCAAGAGCTTCACTTGATGGAGACAATGTTTTTCCTCCTCTGGAGGCTGCAGGATGTAGACACTCACTGGCCGCTGGGCTCCTGTATACAACTGTTGACAGTTTGTGGCTTAAACAACGAGAGGAAGGGAAACGCCAGCATGTCTTGCTATAGCTTAAAGGAGACTAAATGTTATGGCGGTGTCCATAAATACTGAGGGGAAGCTCGTTTCCTTTTCCATTTGCTCTTTCTCTCTCTTTATTTTTCTATGACCATCCTCTGTTCTTTTTCTTTTTCCCTCTATCACCCCACTTCTCTTAGCTCTCCCACCTGAACCCCTCCCACCCCTCCACTTTCCCATTTGTCCCACCTGCCCCCACCCCACCCCACTCCGCCATGCAGCAATGTTATTATGTCAGTTGGGGAAGTGGATAGTGGCGACTGGATTACCCTGTTTGTCCTTCTGGGTCCCGCATGTGTTGGTGACCTCACTCCTCCTTGCCCTGGCCCTTTGGTAGTGCCTGCTGTTCACCTGTTCCATGCAGCCACCCGTCCTTGGTTGTACCCATGACCTTGTCATCACTGATGACCTCCACCCTCTCTAATCTTAATCCCAAGAATGGCACTGTTGGCCAACCCCCTGCCCCCCAGCAGGGCTGCTTTATGGGCACGTGACCTGTGTACTCACGGGCCCTGCTCAGAAGGGTTCCTTGTTTGGGGGTTTAATGCTCTGAGGTCATCACCTTAATTTTATCTTTAAAGTGGTGTTTTGTAGGTGAAGTCTTATGAGACAATGGGGTGTATGCCGGGGATCAAAGCTTCGGTCCACGCTCTGTTCCTCCTGCTGCCTTCCCACCTCCCCAGGATGGGTTCTTGGCCTCCCAGCTCCCTTGTCCCTGGACCCCTGGCCTCCCCCCAGAAGAGAGGGTGAGGCCCCCTCCCCCCAGGAAGAGAGGGTGAGGTTTAGGCGTGCACACCCCAGGGCATCTGGAGGCAGAGGGTGATGTGACGGTGACTAAGAGGGGCCAAGCCTCTCCCACCCCATCCAGGGACCTAGTGCATCCTGGTGAGGAAGAAGTTGCAGTGCCCATAGGGTTGCTCATCCTCTGTGGGTTGGGGCACTGGGCCCGTGGGATGGGGAGGTACCTGGCTCGTCTTCCATGTTCCTGGTTAGGCTCAATGCCTGGCTCTGTCCAGTAGCTGGGGGTGCCAAGCACTGAGTCCTGGGTCCCCGGGTCTGCACCCAGCCCGTGAATATCTTTGTGCACCAGGGACACCAACTGGCAAATAAAAAAAGTAGGACAGGTTGAGAGGAAGAGAATGTAGAAGAAAAGACTAAGCTTTGTATTAGAACCCGTGGCGCTCTGTAAGCGCTTTGTGAGACAGCGATCCGCGTTCCTGTCCTTCCCTGAGCCCCGCCAGTCATGCAGCTGGTCCTGCCCCCAGCAGCTCCGCCCTAGCAGATCTCTGCTTCACCTGGGTCCACAGCCCACTGATCTGCTCTCCTTTCCAGCCCTCTGGGCTCCCTTCCCCTCCCCCGTACCAGGCTAGGTGTCACTGTCCCTTAGGCAAGTCTTAGATGCTGACATCCCCCTCAAGCCCTCTGTGGCCTAGTTTGCTTTTCCTTAGCAGACGGGCAAGTTCTGTGGCCCTCTGTGGGTGTGGGGGCCGTGCTTCTTTCCCCAATGCATATTTTTTGAAGAAAATGAAAGGTTAGCATGACTGTTTCCAGAAAGCACATTGAATCACTCGGTTGAGTCACAGCCAGTCGCTGCTGTATTAGCCTTTGAAGCAAACCTCAGCACACAGGACCCGCCTGGACGATCCGGCCCCTTGCGAACGAGTGTGCCGGGCAGCTGGCGGGTGCAGTGGCTTCTGCAGATTCAGCAACAAAAATATTTTTGTAACAGGAGCACTTTTTACTTTGGAAGCAAGAGAAAGAAGCAGTTGACTTGCCTAGGGAGGTTAAAAAAAAAAGTGGCCAGTGTTTCCGTTGCTCTCGCCGGTCCGTTTTCCTGCTCTTTCCAAGCATCGGAGGATGAGGCTGCACGGAAATGAGCGCCAGGGGCTGTTAGGCAAAACCCGGCATGGCCCGAAGCTCCGATATGGAGGGGTCATTGCTTTTGGGTCCCCTCTAGATGATTGCCAGCTGAGCCAGCGTCCGGAGAGTTCCCGGCATCTCGTCCCCTCCCAGGGCTGTAGGGGTTCGTGGGAGTCGCCTGACCCCACCGGGGAGATGTATGAAGAGAGATTTATTTACTAAGGGCTCTAGTGTCTTGTTTTAATCTGACCAATGTAACCACTGTCTGCTAATAGGTTTGGTTTTTTGTTTTTGGAAATCAACCAGGTCTTCTGGAAAGAACCTTAATTGCCAGAGCTGGGATGACCTTGGACATCACCAGGCTCAACTTTCTTGTTTTAGAAGTGAGAAAACTGAGACCAGAGAAGTCCAAGTGGCCCAAGGTCACAGAGTGAATTAATGCAGGGCCAAGACCAAATTCCTATGTCTCGCTTCCTGGGACAGCGTGCTCTTAGGATGCCGGGCACGTAGAGATGCTCAGTGGACGCCCATGCAGAAGGCTCCTTCCTGTCGGCAGCGTCCTTGGGGGCAGTGCCTCCGGGCCTGCTGCTTGCTTGTTCGCTGCAATCTAGATGAATAGCGAGAGCCTTCTTTAATCATATTCTGCACCACCGTCATCCTGCCTGTGTGCTTGTGTTCAAGTCATTTAACAACCCCCTGGGGGCGTCATTTAACAGGCGTGAGGCGGGCGTCCACACCCAGGACTCCTGACGACGCCCTGCCCGGGCTGTTTCTCCATCGACCTGGGGGCAGTGGGCTGGCAACTCCACTGTTAGGAGGATTTGTGTCGCCCTCATCAGCTCTGTCGTGAGGATGTCATTTTTTTTTAGCACTAGCGAGCGCGTGCAGACGGCGGGCGGATGTGCGTTTCAACCTAGACAACCCTCTTCTCTCCAGGCCTCCCAGGCACCCCGCTCTCGCGAGCATGAGCGTGACCTCGAGAACTGGCAGTGTGATGGGCTCCCCTTGGGATGTCCGTCCACGTAGGCTGGGCTCCCTGAGAGGGGCCCGAGGGCTCCCTATTCGGTGCTCACCCCGACTCGCAGGCAGGGCCGCACCCCATTCTTCCTTCTCCCCCGCTCTTCTCGTCTACCGAGTGGCGGGGGCCTGTCAGCCTCTACCTCGTAGGCTGCTGCGAGGCCCCAGCGAGGTGGCAAGATGTGGGAAGTGGCAGCTAGGAGAAGGGCTGGCGTCTCCGAGGTGGCCCCAGCCTCGGAGGACATCAGATGGACATCAAATGAGAAGGCTTTGATGTGGGCGTGCGGACCCAGCCTGCAGGCGTGAGCAGCGGGTTTCGGCCCTGCAGGGCGAGGCCAGGCCTGGCTTGCGCGCTTCTCACAGGATCTGCATTTCATCTCCCCAAACCCCCCTGTGGCGCGTGTGTCTAGACAGCGAGGGAATAAAATGCTCAATTACCGAGTAGGAATCTGGCCAGCAGACATATAGCCGCACGAGCAGACGGGCCGGAGGTGAGGATGGAGGCTGACGATGAGTCCCACTTGGGTCTGGAGCCGACAGGGGAGTCTGATGCTCGTGGAGTCACTCGGCTCCCCGGAATGGCCCCCAAAGGGCATTTTGACTTCATGGACAGGCATAAACCTGGCTGGGCCCATAGCTGTGTCTCCCTTGCAAAGATTTCTGCCTACAGTTAAAATTCCAGGTTCACACATCCTGGAAGGGGCGGGTCTGAAAGCCGAGAAGCGTGTTTCTTGTTTCTTGTCTGGCTGGGCTGCTCATTTGCTGTGACAAGTCACCCCCCCCCCCGCCCCCCGTCTCTGAGCCTCAGTCCCCAGATCTGTAAGGTGGGGAGGAATGTGCTCTGACCCCAAGCTGCTCGTGGAAGCGCCTTGTCATCTGTGAGGAAAGAGGTTCACCCCCTTCACATGGATTCAGGTTTCACGCTATACAGCCCCGACCCCGACACAGGCCGCTTCTTCTGTTACGGCCGTCGTTTGTAACTCGTGAAATGTTTGAGTAAAAGCTTCCCTAAGGTGAGACCGGGTGCAGCTTTGAACTAAATGGCACTTGTGACATGCACGTCCTCGTCTGTTTAGTGAGGATTGGTTTTGGGGGGGACTCTGGGCTGTGTTGCCAACGTCCACTATTCGAGCCGCGTGGTCACCCGCACTGTGGACGACTTCATTGCGCAGGAGCCGCGTGTGTCCAGGGGGTTCTCTCCGTGTCCCCTGGAGGCCTTGTCCCTACCCGGCCAAGTATGTCCGAACAGCACGCAGGGCCTGGACGTTTTCCCCTCATGGGACCTCGCCCCGTGTCCTCACAGCTTTCCGCACACTCTCTACAAACCGCTTGCCTCCTTCCCTCGTCCTCGAGCCTGAGCTCAGACGTAAGAAAAGGAGAGTGTGGTGTTCAGCCCCCTCTGCCTTTCGGTCCCCCACACCCCCTGCCAGACCTGGGAGCCTGGGTCTGGCTTCCCGCCCTGAGCACAGAGATGGAGCTGCGGCCGTTGGGGTGAGCCCTTGCTAATTAAGATCTCCACAGTGCAATCTTGTCACCAACTTTCTGATGGGTGCCCAGCCTGTGGCTGAGCTGATGTGGGCTGGGCCCACCTTTCTGTAGTTGAACTTGATCTTCTGCATTGAAGTTGGTAAAAAGCAACTGTTACCTTGGGCAGCCAGGCGGACCCAGCCCGGGGCCTTCGCTGCTGTGTCCCCTTGCCCACCCTTCAAGCCCAGCCCTGACGGCTGTTCCCAGGCCCTGAAGGAATGGTGGTGTCCCCAGCGGGCCTCCCCCATCACCGGCCCTGACTCCCGCCTGCCTACTCGCCGTGCTGCGACTGTTGGATGAAGTCATTCCTGGCAGGGGCGGCTGGCGCCGACCCAGGGTAAACAGGCCGCGCTGAGCTCACTGCTGCCGGGACGCCAATGGGCTCGGGAGCTCAGGGCTGCGGGCCTGCCCCCACCAGGCAGCTCCGCACACTCTGACCTCGGGTGACCTCATGGTCTGGGCAGACCTGGCCACCAGCCTTCACCTGGCGGGGAGGGCTGGGCGACATGGGCTAGCTTGTGGGAGTTTAGTCAGTGGGGTGCCCCCATTGGGTCTGCACGGACCCCAACGCTAATAACAATAACCAACATGATGCCTGACATGAACAGGTGCTCAGATCTCAGGTCGCTTAACTCTCACAGCTAAGCGATGAGATAGGCGTGCGACCCCCATTTTCCAGGTGACAAAGCTCAGGCCAGGATCTCATCAGGCCGCCTGGCCCGGGGGCCTTGGTGTCTGTGGTCTGAGGGGCATTTCTGCCCATGTGTGTCTCTCAAGGGCGGGTCTGGGGTCTTCGATCCTTTCTTCCTCTGTGAACGTGGCGGCCTAGCGTCTTCCTGACCAGCACCTGCGTTCCCGGGGTGGGGCCTTTGTGGGTGACGTGCTGTGTAATGGATGAGAGAGTCTGGGTCTGGGGTCGCAGCCCCAGGTTGAAACCCCTGTTGTCTCTCGAGTTACCCAGTGGCTCGGAGCCTCACTTTCTTCATCTGTTAAATGGGCCCCGCGGCCACCGCACCTCGTCAGCCTGTGTCTGCTCCATCCCCGGCAGAGGAGAGGCTAAAGTCACCACCGGCTTCTACCCACCCCACCCTCCGCGCCCCCTTGCCTTTCTTTTGAGGTGGACAAACATAAGGACTTTTGAATTAGAATTAGCTCAAGGTCTGGGCCAGTCCTTGCCTTCTGGGCCTGGTCTGCAGGTTTGGGGCAGCTGCTAGTTTTTTTTGGGGGGGGGGTGGGGGGTTGTTTCTTTGTTTGTTTGTTTGTTTTTTTGACTCAGAACAAAGGCAAAAGGAACTCCTTGGTTCTGGCGGGGAAGGGAGAGGGAGGGCCTAAGGCCTTCCCAGTAGGAAGCCCGGCTCTCCTCAGCCTGGTGACTCAAGCTGGCTTTATTTTGTCCTGTTTTGGTTCTGAGAGTTGTTTGGGGCCCTAGCTCTGCCCGTGTCTGGGATCAGGCTTGCTGGGTTAATCAGCCTGGGGTATGGAGCAGAAGTGGTTGGTGCAGGACCTTTTCAGGAGAGGAGAGAGCCCAACTCTTGGGTCTTGGTGTCTGGGAGTCCTAGAAGCCTTGCTGTCCAAAGCCCATCCCTACCTCTCACCAGAATAGCCATGAACTCAGCCAAGCGATGCAGCAAACTCAGTCGGAGGCGTTGTGGCCCTCAGTGCCCGGTGATAAGTGGGGCATCTGCACCCTCCGCATCGCTCCAGGGGTCTGTAAGCTCAGGATCCTCCCTGGGGCTTCACCCTCTAAGACCACCCCAGGTGGTCTTGCACCAAGTCCAAAATTCTTTCCCTCTGTCTCCTGATCTCAAGGTTTCAGAGCATGTCTGTGCGGATAGCTTTGCGATGTGTGGAGACCCGAGGTAGCCTCCAGCGACCTTCCCAAACTTTCCGCAGCGTGGTGTGCGGCTTCCACGCTCGCAACAGCTCACGACCAAGTGCTGATTGTGGTGGGTGGGAAGGGAGGTGCCGGCCGCAGCCGGCGGGGGACGCAGGCCTGGCCGTGGGTTCTGCACGGCCCGGTGCTGAGCGGCCGGCCTCGCGAGGCATCCCGGGGCGCGTGGGCGCACACCCGGCCGGGCCCCCTCACCCGGCACCGCATCGCCGACCTTGTGCTTGCAGGGAGAGCTGCCCGTGCTGCTGCTCGGCCGCTCCTCGGAGCTGCGGCCAGGGGAGTTCGTGGTCGCCATCGGGAGCCCGTTTTCCCTCCAGAACACGGTCACCACCGGGATCGTGAGCACCACCAGCGCGGCGGCAAGGAGCTGGGGCTGCGGAACTCCGACATGGACTACATCCAGACCGACGCCATCATCAACGTGAGCCCGGCGCGGCCGCCCGCCGGGGCTGGGCGGGTTTTCGGGGGTCTGGCTCCGCAGCTGGGGGTGGGGTCGGGCCCTGCGGGCGCCGGACAGGGAGTTCTCTGAGAAGCCCCAAAGCGGATGGGGCAGCGCGGGCTGGTCTCCCGCCCCCCGTGAGCCTCTCGGGGACTGCTGTGAAGGGGGCTTCAGCTTTGCCAAGGTCTGCAGCTCGGAGGACGTCTCCCGTCTAGTCCCCAGGGGCAGGGACCCCCAGCGCAGCTGCTGCTGCGGCTTTGTGGCAGGAGGGACACTCACACCAACAGGCCCTGCAGCCCCCCAGGGGGCGTGGCTCTGCCTGAGCCCCCCCACGCTGGGATCTCTGCGGAGGCCAGGGCTTGCTCCGCACCAATAAATAATTCTTTACATCACGTTTTCCTACTTCCGTGGTTCTTCCCATTGACGTTTCTAAAAAGCAACGTCCCTGCCCCAACCCCCTCTGTCTAAGAAATTGGAAACAAGATGCGTTTTGTGAACTCCCTGCCTCGAGTAGGTTTTCTTCCCAAGCTTTCTTGTGATCTGGGTGAAGTAATGGAAATAGGAGGAAAGGTGTGGATTTCCAGCCCCGGGCAGGCATGGCGCAGACCCGTGGTAGGTGGAAGTAATACTGGACGCGGCAGCAGGTGGGCAGCCAGCCCGCTGCCAAGAGAGAGTCATGTTGGGAGTTTTAGAAAGTTCGTAGTTGGCCTCTGGGCTTTGGAGCAAAAAGAATTTCCCATTTATGGAACATGTAAAACTTTCTGGAAATGATTAAGGTCCCTTTTTTTAACAGCAAAATATTAGATCGACAGGAATAAATTTCAGGAAAGACCTGCCTGGCAGGGAAGTAGATTGGATAAGGACATAAACTCAACTTTTTATTTTTGCTTCGTTTCAGTATGGAAATTCGGGAGGCCCGTTAGTAAACCTGGTAAGGCCTTTTAAAAATCTATGTATGTGCTTTTTTCTTTTCTTTCTTTTTTTCTTTTTTTAAAGTTGTGAACTTGCCGAGCACATTATCTGATTCTTTTAAAGTGAAATCTGTGAATGTACTTTATTTGGAAAGGGTAAAGTATACTGGAGTCAAGGGTGGGCAATGTCATGCCAGTGGACACGCTTGTGCTTCAAAGTTATAAGTAAATGCAGGGGAACTTGGGTCCAGTGCAGCATAGCTAAAGGACAGGCCTTTACTTTGAAGGCGTCAGCAGTTCTGGCCTGTTACAGAAAGGCACGGTCCTTCATGTGAAGTCTCCAGATTGCTGGAGGAGCTGGCTTGGCTTGTCCACAGTCTTTGTCTTGGCCAGGAGCCCTCGCTTAAGACCTGGCTGGAATGACGAGTTACCCTGCTAAAGATGTCACTTGAGCCTGTTCTTGAATATATAAGCATAAAAGGGAAGACTGAGAATCAGGACAGTCGGAGCAAGGGTACAGATCCAGGGGATACCCAGTCCAACTCTCATCTATAAGGGCATGGAATTGAGGCCATCTTTAGCAAGGGTCAGGAGGGCAGTGCCTCCTTGGGTGGCTCCTTGGAGTTGGGGACTGAATTCTCAATACTGTGCAAAGTGTGGCAAGGGTGATTTATACTCTCATGGCCATTTTCCCTTTTTAAGCCTGAGGTGACCGAATCGTTTAATAATAGTATCCAGAATAATGGTCAAATGGCATGAGGTGATCCTGTTATTTCAGGGTCATTTCCTACTGTGTAGTGTGCACTGAACTGTGAATTTATCTTGAAGCACAACCTGTAAACTGGCTTCCTGCATGAAAAGCTAGTCCCAGACAAGCAGAGGTGGAGCATGCTCCCCTACGAGCCCCCTGCAGCTCCCCGGGCTGCTGTCCGAGACGAGGCTGCATTTTCCTGGGAATGAAGCCAGCAGCCTTAAGCACTGAGGTGGCTTCTCCCACGATCAGCAGAAGAATTTAAAATCATTGGAAATGGAAGAAGAAGCAGGAGGGTGTGGACAGCCACCTAAAGGACGCAGAGGCTTTAGAAACATATTTCCATGAAAAAAGAGCAAATGTGCAGCTAGAAACTATCCATCTGAGGCTGTTTTTATAGCACTGCGACTCCCAAGGATGAGCCTACAGTGTGCCGGTTCGTTCTTCCTTCGCTGAGCATGGCTTAACGATGCCCGCATGACAGACGACTTCCCGCTGGCAACCCCAGAATCCCTCCTATCTGCTCCCCTGACCCCACTCAGTGACAGCGTTCATATGGATTCTCCAGCCTCTAGCTGTGTGTCTTCAGGTAAACCCTCCTGTGTTCACGACGCCATTTCTGTTTTGCTTTACAGGATGGAGAAGTAATTGGAATTAACACTCTGAAAGTGACAGCTGAATCTCCTTTGCGATCCCATCGGATAAGATCAAAAAGTTCCTAACCGAGTCCCATGACCGCCAGGCCAAAGGTAAAGAGAGATTCAGGCAGCCAGCAGGAGAGTGAGGCTCGGCTGCCCCTCGGGGACTTGGGGCAGGAAAAGCACATACCTGGAGATCCACCAAGACTTTCCTATGAGAAGCGAAAGGAATGCAGTTATTAAGTCCCCAATGTTACGTTGATGTTTGACCATTTTTGACCTGTGGTCGTGAACGTTTCACACAGTTTAATATGTGCTGGGCACGACCTTAGGTGATTTATATGCATCACTTCACTTCATCGTTCATTCACGTTATTTAATTCCTTTGCCCCGTCAGGTGGGGATTATTAGTCCCATTTTACAGATGAGAACACTGAGATTCAGGGAGATCGTTTATTCCACAAATGACTATGGACCTGTCTGCTCGGGGTCAGGCGGGGTTTCCCTTTCAGGTGTGATGTTGACATTCTACTCAGGGGTCAGGGGAGGCTAACCATAAACAAACAAGTAAGGTAATTTCATAGAGCAATTAAGTGCCTCCCAGAACATGAAGCGGTGTGGTAGGCCAGGGCATGAGAAGAGGGGCGGCCAGTGGAGCCGGTGTGGCCAGGAAACGCCTCCCAAGCTGAGACGTGAGGGAGAGGGACCCGGCAGCCTTTTGGACGGGGCATGTTCTGGAAGAGCCGTGGGTTCCAGGCCTCTGCCATGGGCCTATTGAAGGGGGCGCAGGACCCATAAATGGGCCGTGTGACCGGATGCAGTGAACGTGCAGATGCAGAAGGAAGTCGTCAGCCAGGGTCACGGCAGGCTTGACGAGGGGCTGGGGCATGTTCTTAATTGCATGGAGAAGGTAGAAGTTCATGATCTGGTTGATGTCTTTGGAAGGTCACTTTCAGGTTTGGGAGGAGAGTCTGCTGGAGGGTGGAAGTTGAGAGACTGACTAGTTAAGAAGCTCGCCTCACAAGGCAGAGAAAGGGGTCACGTTCTGGATTTATTGGAGGGATAGCAACCTCATCACATGTTCGGATGAGGCAAAGAGGAACCAAGGATCACTCTTAGGTTTTTGGCCATAACTGAAATGAAAGGGCTTTCCAAGGTGTCATGGCAGATATGGGTCCCAGCCAAGGCTTGAACCACAACCTCCGTATATGCCCCCATGGCCCTGACTTCACACTGCAAATCTGGGCATTGGCTCTTGTGGCTCCTGGTTCCCCAGCGTAGCCACCAACTGGGCTGACCTCTGTTGTTCTTTTTCTGTCACACCAGGCAAAGCCATCACCAAGAAGAAGTACATTGGCATCCGAATGATGTCACTCACATCCAGGTGGGTAACAGGACATTTGTGTTTGTGTCTTAAATCTGAGTAAACCTGAACTTGAGAATGCACTCAGCGGCACTCCAGAGAGAGAGACCTCACACTGCCTTACGATGTCTCAGTTTCTGGTTAAAACGAAGTAACATTAGGAAAGAGAACAGGTGGTTTGGTTACCCTTGGCCTCTTGTTAGCTTCCATTTTGTTCGTGTGTTCTGAGCTGGTCCTTCCTTCTAGAAGATTCCGCCCTCCTCGCTGAAGGCAGGCCTGAACAGCAGGGGGTGGGTGTTGGTCACTCTGCCTCAGGCCTTCCTTTCACCACTTGTTCTGATGAAACCCACATTCCAGGAGTGCCCCGGGCACCTCCCTCAGCCTGTGGCATGTGGGCTGCGGGTCAGGCAAGGCGTGACCTCTGGGCTTGTTTTCCCAAGGCTGGTGGAAGTTGTGGCATGTGGCCGCCAGGCCCATAACGTTCTGGTGTTTTAACACTGGTGAAAAAATCTGGTGTAATTGTTTTAGTCCTGGTGACTAAGCACTTGGTTGAAGTTGTTGTAGGTCAAGTTGGCAAGGGGCAGAACATATTCATATGGATATTAATATATTATTCGTTATAATTAATTAACTATGAATTAATTGTGAACACATTATCATAGGTTAGATACAGAAAAGGGACCGATTTGCCAAACTAAAGTGCGTATCAGTTCTTGCTTGGAACTATGGGAGACAGGTGTAGACCCTGGGGTCCGGCTTCCTGGCTTCTCACCAGCTCTGCTACTTCCTGGCTTGTGATTTGGGGGATGATTTGGCCTCTGAACGCCTCGGTTTCCTCCTCTCCAGGACGAGGAGACCAGTGCAGGCGTTTCGGTGTGTGGTGAGGACCGAGTGATGTAGCGTGTTAAGGCTTGGATCCGTGGGTGGTCGCGGTCATCACTAGCCGCCATTTATCACTTGCTCGCTCTGTGCCAGGCAGTGGGCTTGGTGCTATTGTTAGATGGTCTCATCTAATCCTCACAGAGCACTGTCGTGGGGAACCGTCATTATCCCGATTTTGCAGATGAGAAAATAAGGCACAGAGAGGTTTAGCAACTGCCCAAGATCACACAGTGAGAAAGTGGCAGAGCCGGGACTCCAAACCAGGCCAACGGCTATACTTCCTGACTCCTTAAGTGTTAGCTATTATTAATTAATTAGTAAAATTAATAATCATGATAAAACCCTTCCTTCACTGTTACCCAGTAAACCTTTGACTCTCGTAGATGGGCAATTCAAAGCAGAATCAGAACTCCTGGGGGAATGTTAAGTCAGAGATGGGAGAAGCCGGGTGGGAGCCGGTGCCCGCAGAGGAAGGGCTGTTGGCACTTGAGTTTAATACAGGTGCTTTTTCTCCCGAGCAGCAAAGCCAAAGAGCTGAAGGACCGTCACCGAGACTTCCCAGATGTGCTTTCCGGAGCGTATATCATTGAAGTGATTCCTGATACCCCAGCAGAAGCGTGAGTTAGAATTATTTTCCCTTCTCCTAGTACCCTTGTGGTTCCTGGGGGACCAGGGGAGGGGGCCATGTCCTTTTCACGTCGGCTCTGGTGATTGTGAGGGGTGGTCAGAGGGAAGAGCAGTATCGGCCTCATCGCGGGTCTTTGTAACAGGCCAGGCTGGGGAAAGGGGGTTTAAGGAGCAGAGTCCCCAGACCCTGGGCGGTGGTCCCGTCCTAGGCTGCAGGACGCATCTCTTCCTTCTGTGATCACGTCTGTTATCAGTCAGGCCATACCTGTACACACCTCCAGAAAAGTAGCCAGGTAACATCAAAGCAACACGAAAAGAAGTAGCTCAGCCAACAGTAAGGGCTCGTGACCTGTATTGACATAGTGTCCAGAGAGAGCGCTAGGCCAGGGCCAGCAGAGCTTCCCTGGGGGCCAGGCCTGGCAGGCGGCCTGCTTTTGTACCGCCTGTGGCTGAGAATAGACTTTGCGTTTTAAAATCTTTGAAAAAATTGAAAATAAGAATAGTATTTTATGACATGTGAAAAGTGCATGGAATTCGAGCGTGAGCGTCCATAAAGGAAGACGGACCGGAACACAGCAGCTTACACGTAGCTTACGGTGGCTTTTGGGCTGAGTACTTGTGGCAGGAGACAGTGGCCTGCAAAGTCCAAAATGCTTTCTCTCTGGCCCTTGACAGAAGTTAGCTGGCCTCTGTGCTAGACCATTAAGGACCGCGATAGCTTATACGTAAGAGCTAACGTTATAGCAAACAGTAACACGGAAGAAATGTCACATAGCAGAGCCATTCCGCCCACCCCGGTGGGAACCGTTCTCTGAGCTGTGGCGCTATTCCAAGAAAGTGGGCCTTGGCCGCGGTCGTGGAACCCAGTAGGCGGTGCATGGCACATCCTGGCCTCCTTTGTGGCCAGTCTGTCGTCCATCGCACTGTGGACATGATTGACAATTTGGCCTAAAAATCCCCGAGGGAAACACCGTGCTGCAGTCAGTAGTGGTCGCAGCCGCCGTCCCGGAAGTGCGCGGCCACCTCGCCCTGCTCGCGTGGGGCTTTCGGTTCCCGGCTGTGCCTGGTGTCGGCCTGGGGCTGCGTTACACCTCGTGTCCCTCTGTGTTGCAGTGGCGGGCTCAAGGAAACGACGTCATCATCAGCATCAACGGACAGTCGGTGGTCTCCGCCAGCGACGTCAGCGACGTCATTAAAAAGGAAAGCACCCTGAACATGGTCGTCCGCCGGGGCAACGAGGACACCATGATCACGGTGATCCCCGAGGAGATCGACCCGTAGGCGGAGGCGCGCGCCGGACTCCACGGTTCCCTTCAGAGACGCCCCAGTGGACGGTGCACGATGACGCTGGGCTGGGGGCCACGGGACCCCCGCGACGTTCGACCACCGTGTTGCTTGTTCAGCAGAAATACCCTGGCCAACAGGCTCCTCCTTGATAGTTCGCAGGCAAAACCAATGTCCCTCAGGCAGAGACTCGCCCCGCCGCGCCGTGTGTAAGCTGTGTGCTTCTCCCTGCCAGCTTGGACTCTTCCTGCTTAGACAGTCAGTGTTCGTCTCCTTTACCTGAGTCGTCATCCTAGTCCAACAAGGCAGTCGATGTACACGTAGATGAGAGAGGCAGGTCCCGCGGGAGCCGGACGGGCACGGGGCGTGTGCGTGCTTTCCTCCGAGTCAGCACCCAGAGGAGGTAGATGCCGAGACCACGGGAGGGTGGACGCTGGCTTCCGGAGCAGCCAACGCGGCCTCTTTTGGGGATCTCCTCAGAACTGGGAGCACAATGACTTCAAGTTTGAGCTATTAAAATACTTCTTCATACTTTGCTTTCTGGCGTGCTTCTTTTCCTTTGGGGGAGCAGCCGGGCCCAGCTCCTTTGAGGTGGTTACTGGGCTCCGCAGGGTTGACTTGCATTCCCACCAATGATTTCAGAAGCATCCCGTGGGGTTGACCGGCGCTGTGGACAGCTGCGCCTGGCCACCCTGGCTTCGTAAAGCTGGATTTGAGGACAGTTGCATTTGCATCTGGAGCTTTTCAAACTAATAAGAAGAGCCTGTTGACCTCATATATCATGCAGTCAGTGAACCAAGGTTTTCTGGGCCCCTGCTCTGGGCCGGGCACGGGGCTGAGTGTCAAGGGGTGAGTGCAGAGCAGGGCAGACCCAGCCGCTTTCTCCCCAGAGTGCAGTTGAGAAACCAGGTCTCTTTCTGAAAGGGAGACGGTTCAGGAGACCAGGCTGCGAGCCTCAAACCATCTTGTCCTCGGTCTCCAGAAAGCACAGGCTAAAGCTGATTTCAATTGTCCTGGGCTCTGAAGACCAACGTTAAGCCCTGGGGAATGTAGAGCAGGGCTCCCCTCGAAGTGTCCTCGGACAGGCAAAACCTTAGGCAGCTGTAGGCACCTCCGTCTCCATGAACATTTCCAGGAGTTTGGGAAGCTGGACCCAAGAAGCCTGTTGTAAAACTTTAGCTTGGACGTTTGCATGGCCTGAGTCCTCATGGGGGTGCACACCAAAGAGGGGGCTGCTCATGGCAAGAGCAGAGGGTCAGAGGCGCTCCAAGTGTTAACAGTCCAAAGGGGACCTTGGAATGGATGGAGCTACAAGTCTCCAGACCGAGAGCTTAATCCTTTCTCAATCGCTAGCATCGCTAAGATCAATTCAGAACAGGAGCGGCCGGGGAAGGCCCAAGTGAAACGTAGGAGCAATCCAATTAGGCAGAGCCCTCGTCAGTGTTGACACGAGGCAGCTGAGCGGCCTGCAACCCCGGTGTGTCCCTTTGCTGTCTGCCCCATGGCCTTGCTGAGTCAGGCAGGAGCCGGTAAGTGCTTTCGCTCTGGGTGCGGGGTTGCATTCCCTCCCTCTCCACTGAAGGTGACGACTCAGAGAGTGGCCTGTGGCTTTGAGGCTTCTTCCTCTGCTGACCTGCCCGTGGGCCTGCTCCTGTGGGTGGTCCAGAACTGAGGTCTGCCACGGGTGGGGAGGACTTGCTAGGTGGCTTTGAGGTCCAAGGCCAGCCCCGGCCCGAGCCCATCTCTCTTCAGCCTGTCAGCGCTCAGGAGATGACAGATGGTCGCTCTGGGAGGAACCGGCCTTAAACACTCAGCGACATCTCCCGGAGGTCCAAGGCTTCGGTGCGGGGGGGGGGGGGGGAGAGGGGCGGGGTCAGAGTTTTGCCTGCATGTCCGTGACATACAAGGGCACAGGAATGGCAGCGTGGTACCACTTGTTGGCACATGGCGCGTTTGGCTACCTGGCTGCCCTGACCCGTGGGAGCCTGGGTCCCACGGGGGCTGCTCAGCACAGCACCCCATACTCATCCTTGCGGCCCTCACAGGCCCTCTGAGGACATGTTTCTTCTGCTTTGGGCTGTGATGGAGGTTTTTGCATAAATGAGCCCGTAACCGGGGGAGACAGAGCAGACTTGAAAAGAACATAGCTTTTGGAACTTGACAGACTTGGGTTCCACTCTGCCGTCTGCATATTCCTGGCTGTGCGACCTTTGAGCCAGTGACTAACCTCTCCGCCTGTTTCCCATCTATAAAAGGGGATGCTCACAGTACCCACTTCTTATGGCTGTTGTGGGCATTAGACGAATTAACACCTGGCACACGGTAAGCACTCAACTAGCCACATGTGTTTAACTAATATCTTGAGCCTCAGTTTCCCCTGTGCCGAATGGGGGACACCGACTGTCCCCCTTGCACTGGTGGTGTGAGGGTTAACCTTGGGGGGGCGGAGCACTCGGTAAATGCAGCTGCTGCTGGCTTTGTTATTAGCTGCCATTTGTTCTCTTTAATGACAATCACAGTAGTTAACATCTCTGGGTGCTTGCTGTGTGACAGACACCACGCTGAGCTGCAACATTTTTTAGCTAATTCAGTTCTCAGATTGGCCCTGAGGTGGATGCTGTGTTTATCTTCTATGGAAGCTTAGAACATAGGCATTCCGCTCAAGTCACAGAGCTGATAAGTGGGGCACGGGGCCTGAAGCCTGGGAGGACTGAGCCCCTGGCCTCGGCATGGTGCCCCGTGACCCATCGATACGCGTCCGAGGACCAAAACCCTGGTCACGCCATCTCTGCCCCAGCCTGGTCCATCTCCACTTGTAGAAGGCGGTCACGGGGCCGGTGGACACAGCGCCTGCCCCGTCTGTGGTCCTCCTGGCCCTTTCAGGCCCCTTAACAGCCCGCTCCCTGGTGGGTCGGCGGCTGCCCCTTGTCCTTGTCCCCTGCATGTGCTGTCCTGCTCGCCCGCGCTGCACTCCAGCTCCAGTCCCGCAGTTTAGGGCTTTTGGCCAGGCTTCGAGCGATGCCAGTCACAGGGGCGGGTGCCACCCGCACATGCGCATCGTTTGACTGTGTCCCCATCCCCATCCAGCCCTGCCAGAGGCTTTTCTAGATGCCCGAGCCAGGAGAGAAGGCGCCGTGTGCAGGGGTCTCTTGGCCAGTGCCTTGTGGGCCCAGGAAGGGGTGCCGTGCCGGAGAGCTCTGTACCAGGTCCCTCTTTTCTGGCTCCATTTCTCTGTCTAAAAATTTGGAAGGATGCCGGTGTCTGGGGTGGGGGAAGAGCATGCCTTCTTCCTGTGAGTAGCACAGTGCTCGTCTCTGCGGGCTATCCGTTAGACAGCCCTGAGCCCTGGATGGTGGCTTTCCAGTTGGCCAGCAAGGGTGCTAGGCTCATTTCCGTAAACGCCACTGAGGTCACGGCCAGCCTCACTGAGGGTGTGCAGAAGGGGGTGTAGGTCTGGGCAAATCAGCCAGTCCAGGTTCAAGGTTACTATGAAAGCTGCCCTCTCTTCGAAGGTGATGATCGGTGATGTCAGAAGTATGACAGCATTTGGGTGGCTTTGTGCCAGGATGGCAAATAGGTTTGTACTGTGTTCTGTCCGTGCCGATCAGTTAGTAGGGAGAGGCTGGAGCACGGGCTGAGCAGCCTGGAAGCCTCAGTGCAAAGGTGGATAACAGAGAACCCGTGTCTGGACCTCGCTCTCAGCCGTTCTGATGATATAACTGACAAGGCAGGGTGGAGTGGACGTGCCAGCTCTCGCCACTGCCTTCTCGGCCATGCTGTCCCTCACCTCGAGTCAGCTCCTCTGTTCCCCACTGGCTGCCCAGGCTGCGTGGGGGTCCCACCCACTCCACAGGGCCTCCGTAGCCATCTCCCAAGGCCATCTTCATGTCACGCCCAGCGCTCTTGCAGTGACATCATGCAGTGCTAAAGAGCTGTCACAGGACAGGGGTTTGTTAGAGGACTGATGTGAGAGGCCACCAGGATGCTCCTCCAGGCCAGCCTGTTTAGAAACAAATGTTGCTGGTTACATTTGTTTACTTCTCAGCCCCGCCGCACCCTCCCCAGCCCCACGGATGCTGGTTACACTTCTGAGCCCCGGCCACCCTTCCCCAGCCCCTCGAATGCACTCAGAAGGGAATCTGCCTGCCAAGCATGAGGCCAGTTCTTGGAATCAAGTAGCACTCGCCGTTGGAAGCACACATCAGAAGGGCCCCGGCCTGAGCAGGGTGCTGGCCTGGTTCTGTCGGAGCCAACTGGGCCACTGACCTCATCTGAGTCCCGTGTCTGGGTCCAGCTGGGCTGACTCACTGCGGTCCGCGCCGGCCGGCTCCCACCCAGAGAGGGGAGGCCGCCTGGTGCTTCCATGGACACGTGGTGGGGTGCGTGCCGAGTGGGGCCTTCCGGCACCAGGCGACGTTTTTATTTAGAGCTTTTAAAAGCATGGCCTAGGGGTCGCACCTGCCAAGAAGCAGCAGAGATCAAATGAAATAAACGCTAGCACAGGCAGTTTTAGTTAATAAAAAAGAAAAAGTGGATCAGATTCTTTACGGGGGGGGAAAAAAATAAAAGTCTGTGAACACGAAGTCTGAAATGACACCCAAGGTAAAAAAATGTGCTTCGTTGTTGAAGGCCTGCCCTGATACTGAGCGTTAAAAAAAAACATCCTAGAACTCTCTAGGAAGGCAGGCCAGAGAGCCATGTACGGGGGACTCAAACTTCATCGGAAGCCTGGACGAGCAAGGATGCTCAGCTCTCTAAGCTGTCTTCCGGTTTACTGCCCTGGGCCTTTCCCTCCTCATTTCACTGACGTTGAAGACCGCAGTTGGGAGGGACGGAGCGGACGGAGAAGGCGTGAGCTGCTCTTCCATGGTAATGGAAGTAGACAAAGTGGTGGGAGGTTTCAAGAGAACGTCCGTCCGAGATACGGCAGCTGAGCCAGGGGGTTGTTGGGTTGGTGGGTCCCTTTAATCGTGGCCGTACACGCCTGCCTGTGACATCTCGTCCAGCACCGGGTTTGTGCCCAAGCCGCACTGAGGCTTTAAAGCCACCATCCCGTGAACTGTAATGGCTCCTTAGTCACCATTACTTACCACCTCTCTTTTTAGGGCAGGAAACTGACGCTCAGAGAGGTAGCTTTCTTTGTTCAATGACTCATGGTGGCAAAAGCCGGAGCAGAGAGAGGAATTCAGGCTGTCTGCCTCCCAAACCGGGGTCCCCACCTCCCTCGGCCGCCACAGGGCATCCTTCCAGTGGCATTAGCAAAGCCTCGTCCTGGCTGGCTTAGTGGTCGAGAGCCTCAGTGGTTCCTCTCCTGGATTTGGTGGGGAAAAGGGGAGATCTTGGTCAGCAGTAGTTTTCCCATCAGGAAACGTTACTTTAAGCTGAAAATCCACAAAGAGTAAAAGCACCTAAAAGCAACTGGAAAAAACTCATGTCCACACAAAAACCTGCTCTCAGATGTTTACAGCAGCTGTTATTCATGATCGCCAAGACTTGGCAGCAACCAAGACAGCCTTCAGTAGGTGATGGATAAATAAACCGTGATGCATTCGTACAAGGAAATACTCTCCAGTAATTAAAAGAAATGAGCGATCAAACCATGCGGAGACATGAGAACTTCAAGTGCATATTATGAGGGGAAAGCAGCCAATATGAAAAGGCTACATCCTGTATGGTTCTGACCACACGACGTTCTAGAAAAGGCCAAACTATGGAGATTGTTAAAAAAAAAAAAAAAATCGGTGGCCGCCAGGGGTCAGGGATGACTAGGTGGAGCCATGTATTTTTAGAGGAGTAAAAATGATTCTGTACGATTCTGTAATGGTGGGCATCTGTCTAAACCCGCAGCACACACAGCGCCACGAGCGACCCCAACGCACATCGTGGACTCTGGGTGACGCTGCCAGGTCGGTGTAGGCTCCTCGACTGTGACACATGTGCTTCTCTGGTGACGGTATGGATAATGGGGAGCCTGTACTCAAGAGGGACAAGGGGTATACGGGAACTCTACTTTCTGCTCAGTTTTGCCATGAAGCTAAAAGCGCCCTCAGAAACAAAGTCTGTCTTAAAATTTAAAAACAAACTCTGAATGATCCGAGACTCACAATCAGGCTGCAAGGCGAAGGAAGCACCCGTCTGACCCAGAAAGAGACTTGCGATCCCGCTTGCCCCAGAATGGCTTCCCGCAGCGGCCCGTCCTGCTCCCGGCCCAGACTGCAGACCCGAGGCAGGCGTTCTGGGCACAGCGCGGGGAGAGTTCTTTAGAGGACTTTCTAAAGGAAGGGACTCTCCCACCAGGTTCAAGCCTGCGGGCTTCATCGTGAGGCGAAAATGAAAAACGCGTTTGCGATCACGGGGAGTGTGGCATCTGGTCCCCTCGTGGCTCTGAGCCTCCTTTTTTGCAGCCTGCCCTGTCAGCACTTCCACCCCCCCCGCCCACAACCCCCTTCCTCGACAGAAAACATGTTTCTGATGCAAGACAATCTGCTCCTGACTAATCAGGCTTTGGGGCATCGTGCCCAGGGCCCTTGTGGCACTGTGTGGTGCTCCAGCTGGGCCACCTTCGTGTGCGTTTCTACCCTGTCCTGTGGCAGGGCAGGTGGCAGTGGCCTGTCCTCATGACAAAAATCCCTCAGCACCTAAACAGGACCGAGGAGGCTTTTGAGGACCAGAGCCGCCTCTGTTCCGTGAAGCCACCGTCACCTCCCTTCTAGGCTCTTGGGTGGCGCCTTTTTGTTCCTTTGCATGTCCTCCCAGCGCCGGGGCACCTGCCCTGGCTCGTGTGCTCTCCTCCCTCGTCTCTCGCCCTGCCATGCCTGGCCTGGCGGAGCTGGGCTCCGGCTGTCCCTCTGCCCACTGCTCCATTTTAGCCTCCCCTCTCTCTCTGAAGTAGGCATGTTGTGTCTGAGCTCCAAAGGACGCTTAAGCTATTTATTGGGCTAGGCAAGAAGGCTGTGATGATGGCGTAGGTGTGTCCACGCTAGGGGGTGAATCCTGAAACTCAGGGAGGTGTCAGGGGACCTCGATGTAAAAGGACTGCGCCCGCCCCGCCCGGAGGAAGAACTCAGAGAGAAGGACAACCCGGGGGCTTGGGGGACAGGCGGGAGCGGAGGCTTTTCTTCAGCCTCGACTGTGGACGGCACTGTCAGGCCCGAGGGGTGGCTCGGGCTCCCCGCCTCCCCTGGTCCCTTCTAGGCCCTCCCTTCCCTTACACGTGCACACCGACCTCGTTTACGTGTTGGCTTGTCCATTGCTTGTTTCTCCGCTCATGGAAGCGGGGGGAGAGCAGGGACCTCACGCACAGACTCTGCAGCGCCCCATCGGAGAGCTTGGGGAATGCACGACTGAGAAATGGATGAACCACGTGTCTGTGGAGAAGTGTCTGCAGCCCTTCGGGCATGTGCAGCGTCCACCCTTCTGTGGGAAGCATCCTGCGGCCTCTGGCTTCTCGAGCTTTGAAATTTGGGACTCTTTTAGGACCAAGGGCCAGGGGCACCACCTAGGGCTGGGAGCACCCCCTCGATCTTTAACTTGTTTCCCCTCTTGCTGTATTAATCTTCTCTGGTCATACATAAGTTCTCTTTACTTCTTTACCTGCTGAGCATTTCTCTCTCTCTCTCCTCTCCTCTCTCTCTCTTTGAAGATTAGCAAGGCTTAGTTCTTCCTGTGGCACTGGGCTGTGATCTGGTTTTGAACCACTACGTATCTGTTCACGGGACACGCCTGGCCTGCGGACCCCCGCACTGTGGATTCCTAACCCCACAGACCCACCTGAGCAGAGCGGGGAACCTGTGTGCTAAGGGGCCCTCCGGCCCAGAGCCCTGCCTGGGGAGGTCAGAGCTGTTTCTCTCTGTCACGCTGGGTCTCTTCCTCCAGCAAGAAACGCTGGGAACCAAGGTGATAAGTGGCAAGATCTCAGAGGTTTTATTTATAGCCGTTTTTGCCTTCCTCTGTTCCCACCTCCCTGCAGGCCCCGGACTAAACACATCACCAGATGCTTTCCCAGGCTCCGATGCGAGTCACTCACGCCTTTCAGAGATTCTGAGCAGGCGATTCACCCTCCCAGACCCCTTAAGGTTTGAGCTGTAAAGACGGGCAAGCAGTTTCTGTGGCACAGAAGCCTCCGGTCCATTTTAAAGTGGCTCTGTTCATGTGATCGTTTACAGTTCTTTGTTTGGGGTGGACTGGGGAGGCCTTCGGGTGGAAAAGGTGGAGTCTCCAGCTCAAGTAAAACTCCTGGTCTAGAAGGAGGAGGCAGAAGAGGGAGACAGCTGAACTGCTTTACTGAGGAAGATGAGAGGCATCTGGACCTCTCCTGGGCATCCCTGAGAGAGATGAACAGGCCCAGAAAACCCAGGGCAGAGGGATGAGGAGGCACAGAGCATGACTGGAAGCCAATGGGAGATTCTCGAAGGTGGGAAGAGCTGAGAGGGAGGTTGTTTCGACTTGAAGTTCTTTCTCTTGTGTAAACTCCCTTCATTGCCCTCAAGCTTGGGGAAAGATTTGCTGATGAAGCTTCTGGGTCAATGCGTGGCCGTGGGCAGGAGGAGCAGAGGAATGGAGTGGTCAGACATGGTGAGACCAGCGCAGCCCAGTGGGTGTAGGAAGCTGGGGCTGGGGGAGCCTTGGATTCTTAAATATCAGAGACGTGGGCGACGAGAAAGCTGAGCCTTGAGGATGCACAGTGCTGACGCCTGGCTTCTTAGCTCCTTGTGAGGTGTCACCTCTGCTTTCCCATTTCCCCGCATGTCCTGAGGTCACCTCCGTAGCACGGCGAGAAGACACCGGGTTGCCTGTCCGTGACTTTTTGCTCCTGCGGTCTTGCTCCCTGAGCTGGGGATCTGGCATGCGGGAAGGGAGGGCTCCCCGCGCTCCTCCTGGTTGGCACTGAACACCGAACTCACCAGCTGCCGAGCACTGTGGTAGAGTCGCCTGCCCATCCACCGGGATCATCACCAGTCCCCGTCAGACTTAACTTTTCTCACAAACCCAACGGAACATTTTAAAAAGGAAACCTGTCTAGGAAGCTGGAGGGGGAGCATTTCCCTTGCAGCGGGTGAGGACCATAGCTAAGCATCTCTGGAACAGCCCAGCCCGCTGCCCAGCTGCAGTGGTGCTGGTTGCTATGGAAATGGTTCCGGATAAGAACTGAGGAACATTTCCTTTTGGCTTGGCCACCAACCCCACTTTCTTTTTATCCTGGATGGAAATAGCCAAGTCATTTGCAGGAGACTTTGACCACTGACGTGGAGCCCTGTAACTTCTGGGCAGGAGCGTGGCACCAGAGGGGTTCTCTTGCCACTGTGGGGTGCTGCCTTTTCACTGACCATTTCTCTTTCGCTGTGTCCTTATAGCCCCGAGGAGCGTGGTCTGCGGTGAGACGAGGTGGCCGGCACCTCTGATGTTTCCCAGCCTCCACGTTCTGTGTCCTGCACTCAGTCACAGGGTGTGTTCACCATGTGCCAGGCGCCCTACGTGCATTGTCATATTTTATTCCTCCCATAACCCCGTGACGTCGATATTATATAAATCTACGTATAAGCAAACGGAGGCTTCAGGTTTCCCTGACTCCAACACTGACGCTCTTACCCACCCACACTCGACCTCATCCCTCATGGCTCGGCTGGAAAGCTTTTTTTTTTCTAGAAAGCCAGCCTCTACCACTCCCGCTTGAGGGGTGCCCTCTCCCACACCCTCTTTCCTGGGTACCCAGATCTGTGCTTGTCCGAGGTAGACTGCATACCTGTCTCTCATCCTAATCCTGAAGCCTGGGAGTATGTGACCTTTTATGGCAAAAGGGACTTTGCAGATTCAATTAAATATTTATTAACTTTTAAGTATCTGGAGATGCGGAGAATTTTTCTGGACTCTCGGGTGGGTCGGTGTGATCCAAAGGTTTTATAAGAGGGAGGCAGGTGGGTCAGAGGGGAGACGGAGATCTGACCGCAGAATGGAGGGTGGAGGGACGCACTTCCAAGGTGGAGAAAGGGGGCTGGGAGCCAAGGAGAGCAGGTGGCCCTGAGAAACTAGAAAAGGCAAGGAAACGGATTCTCCCCTAAAAGCTTCTAGAGGGGGACGCAAGTCTGCCAACACCTTGATTTTAGCCCATAGCCTCGTTTTGCAACTTCTGCCTTCTAGAACTGCAAGATAATAAATTTGTTATTATTTTAAATTTCCCAGTTTGTGGTAATTTATTACAGCTGCAATAAGAAACTAGTAGTCTGGATTAATGATTTTTTTTCCCCTGCACTCACAGCCCCCTCACCAGTCAGGACGTTAAGTTTGTCAAGCCTGAAACTGCTTAATTCCGTAGCTGTGTTCTGAGCACTCTCGCTGTGTTTTTGAGGGCACTGTGTCTGGAAAGTAACGCAGACATGAATACAACAAGTCTCTGCCCTCGAGAAAACTATATCTAAAATCTTTGTCTTTTTAGAGGTCCAGCTCAAAAACCTTACTTACAAGAGATGAGTGGTAATTAATGCTAGTGGATAAGGGTCCCCATCAAAGAAAATAAATATGATAAAACAAAAGAAAACATAAATAAATATAGCAAGCTTGTATACATGAAACTAGAGATAGGGGTCCTCTGCTTTTTAAACCAAGAGCAATGAAGATAAAAAATTATTTAAACGGTTTAATTCCGAAAGAGGAAGAACAAGGAGAGAGAGGCAGCGATTGCCTCGGACACGGGTGAGGGGCTGGAGGGAGGAATGAGGTCACGACTGCAGAGGCCAAAGGGCTGAGCGGTTCTGAAATGGGGAGGGGCTTGGGAAACCGCTCTAATCATACCTGCCTCTTAGGACTTATACCAGTTTTGTTCCTGCCTTCGATGCGTTAACTACACGCGTGAGCCACCTTTTTCCAGTTGGGCCTCCTTTCTGAGGAGTGGAGAGGGAAGACTGGAACTATGAGCTAGACTGACTGCTCTCCCAACCAGGGTGTGTGTGGGTCAGCCCCAGGACATTGCTGATGGGCTTCCTGCCAGGGGCGGGCTGGCCCTGAGCCCAGATGGGTCAGCTGCAACCCTTCACTGTGCGATGCTCAAAGATCCACCCCTATGAGAATTACTGAGCCCCTGTTAGAACTCTTAAACCCCTCTTAGACCCTTTGCTTCTGACTTTACCTAAGATTGGAGAACATTTGTATCTTTTTTGTTTTTTAGATAAAAGTTTTTCAAAATATGAATCTTAGTGATTGTATGAACTTAATTAGCATGAATTTAGGTCCTTCCGAACACCTGGTTGGATCGATTCTTGTGACTGATTTCCCTTTTAGATTTCTATAGAGTAAAGAATATTCTGGATAAAAGATATCTCGTAATTGCCCTAATAACAATTATTAAGAGTAACAACAATAGGCATTTTATGGCATTTCCCACTAAATGAAACTTTACCGTTCCATCTGTTTGACAAGTCATATCAGATCTGTATGGCACTTGACAGTTTGGATCGTTAGGAGCCTGATGTTTAAAAACCAGAGGATGATGGACTTTGCCTGGAAAATTTTTGAGAATCAGTTATTCATTATAATAAGCCACTCTTGTGACAAGGCGTTTTCCCGTAATCCAGGCACTTGATGACCTAAATATCAGTACTTTGGTTGTTTTATAACACAATGGAGACATGAAAACGAATCGTCCTGGCGATGCAGGACCGGGCAAATTTCCACAAGCTGAGGGGAGACCAAGCCCCGTACCGATTAAGAGAAGAAGCGGGTCCTTTGGCGGAGAACGTAGAAAGAATTCAACGCACACCCACCAAAGTTAGAGACAAATGGAAAGTTTATTAGAAAAGGGTCACACTCCACAGACAGAGTGTGGTCTCCTCTCAGAGGCAGAGAATGAGAAGGACAGTGAGGGAGACAGAGTAAAGGAACTGAAAGGGACCCTGAGTGTTCAGGGAATTCAGTTCATAAGTCCTTCTTTAGTTCCATTTCCTTTGATACGGACATACAGTGAGGAAGGGAAGAACATGTAGCGTGAAAGGGTTAAAGGCAGCGGGCGGTTCCCAGCCTTTAATCCTTAGGACCCCACGGTTTTTTGCCACGCGGAATGATTGTTGGTTCTTGTCTCCCCTTCACAGGTGTGGGGCGTGGGCTGTGAGCCATCCCAGCAGAAATCTCCTTTGTTCTGAAGGCTCCTTCCAGCCTGGCTGCAGGGCTGGCTGGTCAGCACATTGCAGTCTCTGGATGTAGCTTGATTAACATTTTTAATTCTCTTGCCTCCTCCATACATGAAAGGCATTGTCTGAGCTGTGCAGAAAATTACCGAGCAGTGTAACGATGGACGCCCTGGATGGTGTCCCTGCATTGGATGCTAGGAGGAGGGTACGATTTCTCATAGTAACTTTCATGCAAGGAAACCAGTTTGATCAGCTGGCTTCGGCAACCTTCTGAGGAACTGGGTTTCTGGAGCTCTAGCCTGGCCTTGTGGTTGAAGATGAGATAGCTCATGATACAGTGAACAGTAGCAGACATCTTAACAATGACATTGAAAAGCAATGTCAGCATGAAGACTTTAACTCTTCCTAGACCACAGAGCCATTTTGCATGACAAGCCTAGAAAACACTATTTTAAGAATTACTATTTTGAATACGCCTCTTGGGAGAGCCCGTATACAAAACAGATAAACCAGAGTTTTTTATATTTTTACACTTACATCACAGCACAGAGTTTGCAGCAGGCCCAGCGGGAAGCAGCCTCGGGTCTGGAGGCAAAGAGCGTTGGGTTCAAGCTCTCCCTCGGCCACTTAGTAATTAGCTCTGTGCCACTGGGCAATTTTCTCGAGTTTACTTCAATCTCTAAAATGGGCCAACGAAACTGTTACCGGAGAGGGAAGGTCCTCTCCCAGCGCATTGTCCAGATTCTGATGTCTCGAACAAAGAATTGAGCAAGAACTGAAATATAGTAGAAAAGAAAAGTTTTATTAGAAAGTACACTTCCGGAAGTGAGAAGATGGCTCAGATGGCCTGTGACAAAGACTTCGGGGTTTGTACCCCTTTTTGCTATGGGTGGTCACTTTTCTTAGAGAATGGGCTTCCTTGATTGACAACTAGGATTGACAGGACTCAGTGATCCATCATTTTGCTTTCTGCACATGTTTGTTCCCAGGATTCAGTCTGTTATGATGATATATATGAACTTCTGGCATATGCATAATTAAATGATGGTAATAATAAAGCTCAGGCGAGTTGAAGGTTGTTGGGGTTTTCATTGCGCGGGTATGGTGACTGGCTTAAACTGGTACCTAAATCTCTGCCTACTGTTTTTTTTTTTTTTTTTGAGTTTAAAAAATGCCTTCTGGTTTGCTTAATTGTGGGTAGACCCTTCTAAATTAGGATGACCTCAGTGTCTTTGCAGGAGGGGACCCGAAACCCCTATCTAACTTTACTGCTAACTGTTTTCTAAGAGCAATGAACTGCTTTTTTATTATGGATATTGAGGGGCAGAAGGTTTTTCTGTATCTGCTTCTGCTGAGAAGGGTCCCTCCCTGCCTGTTGGGGTCTCATGGAATTCTTTCCCTCTCTGCCTTAGGACATGGTCGTGGGTATTCCACCGACATGTCTCCTCTGTCTAGACAAGGAAAAGAAGATACATGAACTGTTAAGGTGGAAATTTTCAAGTGAGCCAGCTTCTGCTTCTGTAATCTGCTTGCTTTTTGATGTTAACGAGGGTGTGGTAATCTGCACAAAGATATGCTAAACGGACAATTTCTGCTTCTGTAATCTGCTTGCTTGTTTGATGTTAACCAGGGTATGGTTCTAGGTTTTATAAACTGCCTCTTTTGGAAGCTCGGGGCTGATCTCCTCTAACCCTGCTTGGTAGAGACAGTTGCCGGCTGGCAATAAAGCCTCACATATTTGTCTCAAATTGTCTCCATGGGTCTTAGATTTGATCAAACCACAACAGAACTTGTTATCTAAATCATATACCTATTAATTTTCTATTATTGATTTGCCTATTAAGTGAGTAAAGGGAAACAGGCTTGTTTAATATATTTCTTAAAGAATAAAAAAGACCTTTGGCCTAAAAGTTCCCTCCCTCTAGACACTACAGGCCCTGCTGGTCTAAAGCCATTTCTGCTAACAATGGGACCCATGATCCTTAACAATCACCAGAGGACTTGAGTCCCAGTTGCAGGGCAATGACCAAATTTGAGGGAGAGAACCTTTTCCAAGGAAAGGAGGGAAGAAAACCTTAAGGAGGTTTACTAAAAAAGATTAAGAGATGACCATATCATTTCCTGCTAAAAAGATTAAGAATTTTATCCTGAATCAAAACCTACCTCATGGGATTATTGTGGGGTCTTGAGACACACATGTACCGGGCCAGCCCTGCTCTTGATCCTCATTAAATGAGGATGACAGTAGCGATCACTGTTATCGATCTGCTATCTGACCCTTAAAACATTTAAAACAATGACTTATGCCTCATTTTTAGAACTGTATTGGTTACATAAAATGTATCCTGCACCCTTATTTATTCCAAGAGGGATACATGAACCATTTTGTTCACCTTCATGGCCACCTTCCCTTCCACAATTGCTTGGGTCCTGTTGTCTTGTAAGTGGTAAGAACTTCTTACGTGATGGTTGAATTGAGTTGGATTACAGCTTTGGCAAAGCAGTCTTGACAGAGGGTGGGAAACTTGGGGTTTTTACCTTTGAGCAGAACAAATTAAATGTCTAGACCTGAAAAGAATCAACAAAGACTATATGTCCATCTATTACCCGTGATTAAGACGCACAATGGTTCTTCGAGATATGTGTACACTGGGCTATCAAAGTTCCTAGCACTGTGAAATTTTGAGAATCTGTCTTTCATTTTTTTAAAAAAGTCAAATTTTGCTGCAGCTCTTTGTTCTGCTTCTGTAGATACTGTGCTGGCTGGAAAATTACTGCTTGGCTATCGCCCTGGGACATAGGTTATCACCCATAGAACATAACATTCTAACAATAAGCTTTCTGCTTCTGTACCCCGCTTGTACACCTGACCTGTGGGTTGACAGGTAGTGAATAGAAGAAAAATAGACCTTTGAGTTCAGACAGAATGAAGAATGGGGTTTAGGGCTTAAAAACCCTGTACCTCTACATTTCGAGGCTGCTTAATTGGGGTCTGCATATCCCTGCAAACCCAGCTGGCTGAATAAAGAGTGTTCCTATTACTCACTGATTTCTGATGGTCCGTGTGTCTATCGCGGCTGGCAGCTACAACAATAGGCTGTGGGGCAGAGTGACTAAAGAATTAACTAAAGAATCATCCTCACTTTTGCTTGTTCTGTCTAAACAGTAAATGTAACCGCCTGCAGCCCATAACAACTCTTGTACTTTGTAACCAGAGGACCAATTAACCAGTTGGCCGTGCCAATGAAGCCCTATTGAAGCAAATGGTCACCTGAGCTCGGGGCCCAGTATTCGGAGCGTTAGCTCTTCTGGGACCACCGGCATAATAAACCTGAGTTCTCCAAGTCTCCGAGTGTTGGTGGTTTCTCGTCAGTCTGATTTTCGCAACATTTCTGCAACAATAACGCTTATTTCTGTTATGTTGCCTGGTCTTCCAGAGTAGGTTGGCATCCTCCTGTGGGTGACCACGACTGTAGAACGTGCATTCACTAGTGCGCTTCCTGCTCTGTGGTCCTCCGCTCATAAATGGCTGGTTAGATGAGAACATCAGCCTCTAAAACTCAGACTCTTCTGAGAACCACATGAAAGCTGTGAACTCTATACCTAGGAAAATGCAACACACACCTTTACATGTTAAGTGTCCATGGGCCGTCAAGTCATAGGTCCATGGGACCGGTTTGGAAACCCCCTCTCTAAGGAAATTGATAATAAAAAGATTACGGAGCACTTACAATGCACCACACTTGAAGATGGGCAGGATGCAAAATGGCACTGGCAGTTGCTGCTTTTCACCAGACCTTTAATCCTTCGAAGCTGAGTGTCCAGTGAGCTTACCCCAGTCTTTCTTCCTTGAGTCACAGATTTGGCCATGGTCAGAATATGGTGTCATCAGAGGAGGGGAGCCTCTCTCGGCTGTCTTTCCAGTGAAAGATCTGATGCTCAGATTAGAATACTCACACTAATACTCATTACTGATTCCATAAATACTTTTGCATCTGCTATGTTGCAGACTCTGTGCACTGAGCAAAGAACACAGGGGCCTGCCTCCTGGGGCTTCCATACAAGAGGATGGGACAATCAACAAGTAAACATAAAGAGGAATTGAGCCAACATTTCTCCTCTTTATCCTATTTTTATTTGAATCACCTAAGTCACTTATTTGGACATATTTAATGATCCACCAGAAAATAACAGTGTAAGCTGTTCAGGATTTGCTTCCTCCTGCCTGGGGCCCCTCCTTGGTGCCCACAGAGCCTTCTTGGTTACCTTAAAAACACCATATGATTATTACCTGCTTATAGGTTTCCCCCCACATCTTAACCTCTTCAAGGGTGGGATCTTGTTTTACTCATTTCGAATCCCAATACCCAGCCCAGGACCTGACACGGAGCAGACGGTCTCTAGGTTCTTATCGAATGGATGATGCAGATCAATGGCTCATTTTATTCCCTTCCAGGAACTCACTTAAACTAAAGCAAGATGTTACAAAGGAACATTTCTAGGATATAAGGATAGCGAGACCCTCGAAGCGTGGTTCTTAAGAGTTGGCCTGTGGAACCTCAAAAGTGTTATAAACTCTTTTCAAAAAGGATCAGTAGAGTTGGATAAACACTTAAAATGTGTTTTTGTAATAAAAGGTGTATTTTGTTATGGTGGTGTTTATCATGGGCTCCTTGAACCGAGCAGGGCATTTGAAGCAAGGTGGCTCTTTTCCTGATCTTACTTCAAGGAAAACTTAAGAGGCTGAGGATAAAATTGAGTCAGAAACAGGTGGATGCCAGTACATGAGAGAGTACAGTCAGGGCAGTAAGATTCCTGATTAAACGTGGCCGTAAAAGGCAGTTAAGTGATGCTCTGATCGACAGCATGAGAATTCTGTTGTAATAGAGTGTTGTTTGGAGTCCTTTATGGGTTGAGTTCCCGCCAAAATTCTAGATGAGAACCGCTGCCCTGGATAGAGCTCCTGGGTGGTGACAAGGCCACCAGGCCACCAGTTAGTCGATAGTAGGCCTTAGGGCAGAGACTGTGGGAGATAATAATGGACTCCTTGTTCCCTAAGCTCGATGTTATTAAAAAAAAAAAGAGTTACATAATAAAGTCAAGGACTGCTTTGCTCTTGTTTGTATAAGATTGTCACCCTTTGGCAAGGTTATAAATGTGCCTTGTATTCCGGGTTATTAAAATTATTTCCCAGTAGCAATCATTTCCAGTGACACTATTCACGGGTAAATAATTTGCAGGCTGATAAGAAAAAAGACACGACAGTCACAGGCATGAAAATCTATGCCTTTTCTGATTTACCTGAAATTGCATTGTTGGTTGGATTTTTATCAGGGTTTGGACTAATAACTCCCTTTCATGTACAATGCTTCTGTGTTCTTAACAGTTTCTGCCTGCTTGATCCGTAGGCATCTGGGAAAGAACTGCTAAACTCCCTCACGGTTATGGTTTTATTCGTTTCTCCTCCCAATTGCATTAGATTTTGCTCAATACGTTTCAAGATGAGTTTTGGAAGATGCAACCAAATTTTGGTGGAATGTTTCCTTTATTACTACGAAGCATTCTTTTTTGTCTAAAATGTAGTAGTTGAAATAAATTTTGGAAGAACAATGAATGACGGACTTAACGTAATACCCTCTTCCACCCGAATCTCCCTTCGCTCTCTGCGTGTGTTGCGCATGCACCTATGTGCGCACGTGTTTGTTTAGAGCAGAGAGTCATTCCGGCCAGGTGGGAGGTGGAGACGCGTGGCCGTGGCCCGGTGCAGCCCACTGCTCTTTCTGCAGGTCTCTGGGAAGACAGCGTGGGTGCCAGTGTCTGAGAGAACACAGTCAGGGCAATAAAACTCCATCGGCCCTGTCCTAGCAGGCCTGGGAAAGGGAGACGGGCGTTTTTCCTTCCTCATTTTGGGCAGTGTTTAACAAGTTTTATTTTCATGACTTTAATGCTTTTTTTTTCCCCCCATGAGAAAGGGTGACTAAGAGTAATGGGAACTCCTTTTTTGAATGTCTTTCAAAACATGCAGATTTCACCACTGGGAGTGGTGGAAAGGAGATATTGTGACCTGAAGACTGAGGGGTGGATATGCTGGCTTCTCAAGGGACTCTTGTCCCCAAATCCTCAGATGTTACACATACGTGATGAGCACGGTGTGGCCAGCAAAGCCCAGCCAAATGACCTAACAGAGGGCGCCGAAATGCACAACTGAAAGCTTTGAGTGTTAACCTGCAAGGTCATAAGGGCAGATGGCTGCGCCACTCTGACACATCTCGAGGCAAAGAAGACCAGAGTGGGGGCCATGTCGGAAGAACGTGAAAGAGACACCCAGGGAGGCATTCTGCTGCATGGCACGTGCCAACAGGAAAGTCACCAAGATGGAGACAGGCAGGTCCCCACGGGGCATGCGGATCTCAGGCCTGGCAGCCAGGCCCCAGGGACTCGAAGCCCAAGGCTCTTTGGCGGGCCCACGTCTGACACCTGAGATGCGGCTGCCGGGACGTGGTAAGAGGGTGACGACAGACGCCCTGAAAGCGAGCAAGGTGAAGAGAAGCCCAGGAGACCTGCTGCTTTGGCCCCGAAAGGGCGTGCCGGAAAAAAAAGAGCAAGGCCGACCAGGAAGGGGTTGGAAAAGTCGGAGGCCCTGCAGCATGGAAAACCAGGCTGTGGGCGCCAACCGTGTGAGGTGACAGAGCCGAGGTGACAGGCGGAGTTGGGCAATCCTTTGGCAGCATGAACAGGAAGCTGCCCTTGATTCTTCAGCAATCTCTGCCAGTCAGGGCCGCACAGAGAGCGCTGGGATAACCCGCCCCTCGCACCGAGCGGCCGGGCGTGATGGAGGCCGCGGTGGGTTCTCATGAATGCCGAGTTTGCTCAGGCCTGTGCTGGCACCTGCACATCTCGGAGCTGCGTGAGATGCTCCCTCTCCGACAGTGGCCGTTTGTGTTCGAACCTTCCCATCGCATGTGCCCCGCAGGGCACTGTCTGGAGGACAGCAGCTCTTCCCAGGAGGGGGCCTTTTCGTCTGTAAAATGGGGAGCAGAAGAGGACTCGATGCGCGCGTTCACTGAGGTCCTTGCTAGTTCTGGTATCTTGCGACCTAGGGAACCTTAATGGCAGGTGCGGCACTTGACACACGATGAGATGAAGGGGCCTTGAAAACTCCCAGGAAGGAGCCGGGCAGGCCCTCCTGCGGGTGGAGGCCTGGGTGCTGCTGCTCTCCTGGTTCAAGGCCAAACACTGTGCCTCTTTGATGTCCATTTCTCAGCCAAAATGGAAAGACAAGTTGAACTCCACTCGAAAAGGAAGCTATACCTTTGATTAAGCCAAACGCTTAAGAAGACCGATTTACTCCCAAATCACTAGGAAATGATTTTATAATGTAAAAGAGGGGTTCTTTTTAAATAACTGATTTCCAAAGATTGACAGGGATTCAAAAGATGGTTTCCTTTAAGTAGCCAGTTTCCCCAGTTCCTGTACAAACAGGGCTCCAATCACACGATGTCGCTCGTGGAGTTTTGAGGGAAGTTCTGTTGTGCGGAGGAAATGTAATGAGGATGGTTTCTGAGGCCGATTCAAGACTCATCAGCCCGTGGGGAATCGGTGGGAGCCAGTGAATGATGGGAAGTCGTTCATTTTTTTTATTTTGCAACTTATTTAAAAATTGTATCTGTCCTTTAAAAATTTGCTTGGATAATTAATACATTGAACAAAGATAGTCTAGGGTGTAGTCAAAACACAAATTTATTTTTATCTTTGTCTCTTAAAAATTTAGTCAGTGGGGTATTATCCCCTAAGCCAGGAAGAGGATTTCTGCTGACCGACTTCAGAAGCAGAGTTGCTGTGGTCACTTTAGTCACAAACTAGTGTCTGGGGGCTGCTTGTCTTGGGGCCAGAAAAGGCCTGGGTGCTTTCACAAAGCTACAGTGATGGGTGAATGGGTGGAACAGGGTTAACACAGTGTCAGTCAACCACAGGGGGAGGTGGAGGTGAGGGGTGGGGTGGGACTCGGGACAAGCCAGGGATTGTCTGGGACCAGGTGTCATCCTAGGATGCAGGAGGACCCATCAGGAATGATGGGTGTTGACTTTCAATCAACATTGATAACTGGGCAGTTTTCTGTCAGAGTTTGATTAGATTAAGAAATATTAATGTAGAGGTTTTTCGCACCTGATTATAGGGCAATTTATCACTATTGTATATGATAAAGAATACAAATGTATTATCCTAAAAACATTAATTTGGAAGTATTTTACAAAAAGTATACAGTAAAAGGTAGTTTATCCTTATATATTTAGGCTTTTTAAATAAAATGGAACATTTTATCCTTTAAAAAAATTTGGACTTTTTCTTCCATTATAAAATTAAATACAACCCAGAAACTAAATTTTGATCATTTGTTGCAGCAATTTATTGATAAGGTCATTTTATTTTATTTTATTGTTTTTTGGAATTTACATATTTTATTGTATTAACCAATTTACAATCTTAGCAGTCTCGTATGAAAATGAATTTTCCCTTCCTTGCCGACAGTATTATTGAACTTTTTAACCTTTGCCATGAACATAATTGAGAAACAGAATCTTATTTTTGACATGCATTTTTTTAATTGAACAAATATGGTTTGTTAATGTATGCTTTGATGGTTAACATTAATATGTATTTTAATGTAATTCTTTTAATTAAGTTTTATTGGGGTAACAATCATGTAATTTTCAGGTGTACATTATCATTTGACATCTGTATATTCTATTGTGTATTTACCACCCAGGTCCAGTTTCCTTCAGCTACCAATATATTTGATCCCCTTACACCACTTCACCCTACCTTATTCCCCTATATTTGACCCCCTTTGCCCCATCTACCCCCCCCCTCTCCTCCCCCACCACTAGTCTATAGTCCATGTCCATGAGTCTCTGTTCTGCTCATTTGCTGCTTTTAGATTTTTATCTCACATATAAGTGATGTCATGTGATTTTCAATTTTTTCTGTCTGGCTTATTTTGCTTAACATGATTATCATGAGTTCCATCCATGTTGTCACAATGGCAGTATTTCATCTCTTCTTATGGCTGAGTCATATTCCATTGTATGTATGTACCACAGCTTCTTGAGCCCATCACCTATTGTAGGACACTTCGGTTGCTTTCATGTCTTGGCCACCGTGAATAATGCTGCTATGAACATCAGTGTGCACATATAGATATGAGTTTTCAAGTCTTTGGAGTAAATACCCAGTAGAGGGATTGCCGGATCACATGGTAGATCAATTCTTAGTTTTTTGAGGAACCCTCCATACTGTTTGCCACTGTGGCTGTACCAATTTGCAGTCCTGCCAGCAGTGTATGAGGGTTCCTTTTTCTCCTCATCCTCTCCAACATTGATTATTGCTTGTCCTGTTGATTATAGCCATTCTAACAGGTGTGAGATGGTATCTCATTGTGGTTTTGATTTGCATTTCCCTAATAGCTAGCGATGTTGAGCATCTTTTTATATATTTGTTGGCGTTTGTATGCCTCCAGGGAGAAGTGTCTGTTCAGGTCCTCTGCCCATTTTTTGATTGGATCATTTGTTTTTTTTTGTCTTATTAGTCATATGAGTTCTTTGTATATTTTGGATATTAGGCCCTTATTGGAGGTGTTGCTTGCAAATACATTTTTTCCCATTGAGATGGTTGTCTCTTTACCTTGTTGACAGTTTCCTTTGCTGAGCAGAAGCTTTTTAGTTTGATAGTCCCATTTGTTTTTTTTGCTTTTACTTCCCTTGCTTTGAGGTCAAATTCATAAAATCTTCTTTAAGTCCAAGGTTCTTGAGTTTAGTTCCTATGTTTTCTTCTACATTTTTTTGTCAGGTCTTATATTCAGGTCCTTACTCCATTTTGAGTTAATTTTGGTGTGTGGTGATAGACAAAGTCTAGTTTCATTCTTTGCAGGTGGCTTTTTCATTTCCCCAGCACCATTTATTGAAGAGGCTTTTCTTTCTCCACTGTATGTTTTGGCTTTTTTGTCAAAAATTATTTGTCCATATAAATATGGACAAATTTTACTTCTGGACTCTCGATTCTATTCCACTGGTCCGTGTGTTTTTTGCTGACAATACCATGCTGTTTTGATTACTGTCACTTTGTAGTATAATTTGAAGTCGGGCAGAGTGATGCCTCCAGCCTCATTCTTTTTTCTCAGGATGGCTTTGGCAATTCCTGGTCTTTTTGCTTCCGTACAAATCTGATGATTCTTTGTTCTATTTCTTTAGGAAATGCCGATAGG
This sequence comes from Eonycteris spelaea, assembly GCA_003508835.1. Classification (NCBI taxonomy): domain Eukaryota; kingdom Metazoa; phylum Chordata; class Mammalia; order Chiroptera; family Pteropodidae; genus Eonycteris; species Eonycteris spelaea. The sequence continues at coordinate 4,775,637 of PUFA01000004.1, read as the reverse complement.
ATTTTGGTGGGGATTGCATTAAATCTGTATAATTTAATGCAAATATGTATAATGCTTTAGGTAATACGGTCATTTTAACTATGTTGATTCTTCCAACCCAAGAACACGGAATATCTTTCCATTTCATTATATCTTCTTCGATTTCTTTAACAGGGTCTTATAGTGTTCATTATATAGGTCCTTCACATGTTTCATTAAATTTTTTCCTAGGTATTTTATTCTTTTTGTTGCAATTGTGAAAGGAATTATTTTTTCAACTTCTTTTTCTGACACTTCGTTGTTAGAGTATAGGAATGCTATGGATTTTTGAATATTGATTTTGTATCCAGAAACTTTCCTGTATTTGCCTATTATTTCTAATAGTGTTTTTTTGTGGAGTCTTTAGGGTTTTCTATATAGAGAATCATGTCATATGCAAATAGTAACAGTTCGACCTCTTCGTTTCCTATTTGGATGCCTTTTATATCTTTCTCTTGTCTGATTGCACTCACTAGGACCTCCAATGTTATATTGAATAAGAGTGCTGATAGTGGACAACCTTGCCTTGTTCCTGATGTTAGAGGGAAGGTTTTTAGTTTTTCACCATTAAGTATAATGTTGGCTGAGGGTTGTTATAGATGGCCTTTATTATGTTAAGGTACTTTCCTTCCATACCAATTTTGTGAAGTATTTTGATCATAAATCGTTGCTGTATCTTGTTGAAGGCTTCTTCTGCATCTATTGATATGATCATATGATTCTTATTTTTTTATTTATGTGATGTATCACAGTAATTGATTTGTGTATGTTGAACCGTCCTTGTGCCCCTGGGATGAAGCCAACTTGATTGTGATGTATGATCTTTTTAATATGTTGCTGTATTCACGAGATCATTTTGGATCTGACCACAAATGATAGCTCAGGACTCAACATTGTATTACTTAAATCAGTTAGGCTGCCATTCTGCCAATACATTAGAATTTTCTAAAGTGGTTTGGAATCAGACACTCACGAGATCTGGGAGCTTCTCTCCCAGCAATACCAAAGATCCGCTTGATTGCATCTGCAGGGTCCAGCTGAAGCCCCAAGTTGCTCTAAGGCTGGGTGACTCCAGGAGGTGCTGGCTTGCCACCAAGCCACCAGCAGAGGTGGCGTGGATAGCCTGTATTATTACCACTAGTGATTTCATCTTTACCTTTTCAATAAAAATAATTGCACAAATATAATTCCAAACAATCAGTGATTTTTCTAGTTATAAAAAAGTGAAGTTTAACAGAGATGAAGACTTGAACTTGTAAATGTCTTGGCACTGCCAGGGACCATCTCATAAATCTTTCACTCTTATCGAGCTAATGCTTATTTGTGCCCCAGAGTTCAGCTTATAAAGGCCTTTGATTAAAGACCTTTGATGTCACCGAATCTTTCTCCTTAGTCAGCTGTCTTCTGAGGTCTCTAGTGCACATCACTAGCGTCGGTTCTGACCCAGAGGTCTTACAAGGGCCATGTGCTTTCCATCAGTTATATTCTGAGGTGCCAGTGATCTTTCTCTCCAGCTGGTTTGCAAACTTCTTCAGGCAGGAATTATTTTATTCTTCCTGGTACCTGTCCAGACCCCTGGCACAGTGGTTGGGCGTGGACGTGCTCGATAACCACGTATAGGCCTCTGTGCATTGCAGCCCAGACACACTGTTCTTTCTTGTTCTGTCCTTGTCTTTATAACTCGTCTCTCACCACTCTCCTCCTCAAAACCCTGCCAGGGCTCCCCATGTCCCACAGAATGAAATAGAGGCTTCTGCAAACCATTTCAGACCGCTGCCTTGCAGCCCCCAACGCCTTTCTGCTATTCCCCAAAGAATCTGCCATTGTACCCCTCTGAATTTCCTTCTGGGTTTGCAGCCAGGTGGCCATGCTCAGAGTCGATCTCTCGCGGGTCCCACCCAAAATCACCTGGGAAGTTTGAACAGAGACATCTAATAGCACACTTAAGTATATCAGAGTCTTGGCGGCATGGGGCCCAGGCATCTGTATTTGAAACCAGAGTGCTTAGTAGCCCCTGATCTTGGAATCAGTCCCGAACAGACTCAGCAGCCCGCCACTGCGTGTGGCTCTATTGGAAAACATGATGGAAATTAATGAGCCCCCACCCGGTGTAAGCATCTGTGGTTCGGTGAAGGCAGCTTCCCGTGGGACCTGGACAAAAGCGGCTCCTTGGCTCTTCATCCCCAGGGAGGGCCTTCCTCACCTTGGGTAACAGGGCAATGGAGGCAAAGTGGTTCAACCAGGAAGACACCTTTGAAAAATCTGGCTCTCGTTAGCCTTTATCTAGACGCTGTGTTTACAGCCCGCTGGGTTATCACGGAGCTGCAGGGTGGTAAGACGGTTGGGGGCCTGTGAGGGGCAGCAGGTAGAACAGGAAGGACTTTAACTAGGAGGCCGGGGGATGGGGCTCCAGACTTGGGAAGCTTAGGCAAGATTCCAAACCTTTTGAGGCTCAATTTTTTCTCTATAGAAAATAAGGTGCATTGATTAGGTGACCTCTAGGTTCTCTTTTTGTATTGGGAAGCTAGATCAGAAAACAATTTTTTCCTGATAAATCCATTTTGTCGATTCCCACATACACGTTTTTGTATCATTTCTGGAATGGGAACTGTCTCCTGACTGAGACGCACTTTTCACGTGCTGTTTCTCCCTTCCTCCTCTCTCAGCGTGGTTACGAGTCCTGTGGCGAGATTTATCCGTGGTCAATGACATACTGACATCAAGGAACATTCTGTGTGGTTTATGTGGGGGACTCAGTCTTTCAAGTTCCTCCTGTTGAGTGTGTGGCTTCTCCCGCCCCCCTTCTCCTTGCTTTCTGAGGAGTGAGAAGAAAAAAACACTACAGAATTCTTGAGCAGATAACAATATTAGAAAGAAACTCCCTCCCAGAGGGGTCGTTAGTCCAGGTAGGGCTTGACCACATAGCCCAGGGCTTAGCAGTGGGGAGAAGGACCAGCAGGGGCAGGGAACAGGATCCAGAGATGGGGCTTTTTGTGTCTCTGAGATTCTTGTCTGTCTGTTGGTATAGAAAAGGGAAAGGTTCCTGGGAGTTTGGGGTGCTAGACAATAGCACAGGATGGGAGATTTTAATAAGGTCAAAGTTGAAATTCCTGCTGGCCGTGAATGGAAATGCCTCTGGGCTGCCCAGGCCACACGGTATCCTGAGTGACCAGAAAACAGAGGCCACTCTGCTGGAGCTGCGGTTGACGTGGAGAGGGGGGTGCAGGAGCAGAGCCAACCCCTTCGCCCACTCTTCATCACTCCCATGGCACCTCGAAGGCATGGAAATGTGGATTGAAAGCCAACGTCCTTCGCTCAGGCAATCCCTCCATGAGGCCATGTGAGGGACACTTTTTTCAGGCTTCGGGAACAAGAGAAGTAATGCCTCTAAGACTAGCAGATGGGTTAAATCTTGTCCTGATCTTGTTTCCATCTTTGCTTTGGCTGCTAGGAAGCTCACAGCCACAATTCCACTACTAATTATGGCCTTCTGTTGGAGGGGCCTTAAGGTATTCTTCAATTCTGTCATTTACCTTGGCTTCGTTTTCCTAGCCTACATTAGTTTTCCATTTGCTAAACGTTTCTTTCTTTGCTGTCGCGTCGTGTGTGGTTTTGAAAACTGCACCAAATTGTTTTGGAGTGAGATAGGGTGCAAACAAATGATGAGGAAAATGTTGCATCCCATCAGGGAGTCTCAGCCAAGGAGAGCGGCGAATATCATCAGTGAGCTCCTATAGGATCTGAGCGAGGCCATTGTGGGTTTGTGCCCTGAGCCCTCCCCACCCTCCTCACTTATTCACCGTGACCTCGGGAGCCTCGGTTTTCCTCATCTGTGAAGTGAGAGTGGCAGTGGCTATACTGCTGCCGCTGAGCCTCATCCGAAGAGCGTATGCGACAACTCTGAGGCTAAGGAGAGGGCGAGACCGCGTCAGGCCGAGGGCTTTTTGCAGCGTGTCCTCACGTGTGCTGGGCGTGCCGTGCTAGGGGAGGAGAAGCCGTGGTCTCCGATTTCACAAGGAGGCATGGTGGTGGTGCACGGACTAGTCGGGGCCCCGCCCGGCATGGCACGTGAGCTCGAGGACGGCCGAGGGTGAGCGGGGGTCATCCGTGCAGCGTGCCGTGGCCGTCAGAGAAAAGAGCCTGCGTGGAAGGAGGCAGAAAGGATTCATGCGGTTAATGAGCGCAGCAACGACGGAGAAGGGAAGAGGACCCTCTGGCTGAAGGAGAAGGGGCCAAACGCCCTCCCGACCCCCGGCACTTTCAGCGTGAGAAAGGGGCGGACCCTGGCAGACGCCCCAGTCCGGGAACCCCTGCAGGGCCGCAGCCGGCCTGGTCACAGGGGTGACCCCTGCCGTGACAGAAGGCGTGGCTGCTCCACCCCCGCCCTGGGGTACAGTGGCTTCTCCTGGGCTGACTCTCTCAGCCTGCGTGCGACCTTCTCCCCGCAGGGCTGGACACCCCACTGCTACTGTCTCAGCTCGAACTGTTCATAATGTGTCCATCCGGTTCCATGCACCGAAACGGTCGGTCAGTGTCTCCGGGGAGATACACGTGTGTGCAAACATGCGTGTGCGCACGCACACACACACACACACACACACACACACACACGCGCCCCCACGCCCCGGCTTTCCGGGCCTCGTATTGTAACAAGGAAGAAGGAAATAAGAACGGAACGCTTCTCGAGAGTCAGGGACAGCCCCGTGGAGGCCGTCGCTACACAGTCCCTTCCTCACCGGTGGTGACCAAGCCGTCCACGCGGCCGAGCTGCTCTCAGCTCCGCTGGCCCCACCACCGCTTCTGTTTTCTTTGGTTTGGCTGAGTGTCGCTGGCTTGTCCCTGCCCTGTGTGCATTTAAGACCCTCCCTTTGTTCCAGTTTCCTTGGAAGGAGAGGGTTTGTTATTTTTCAACACCGCCTGTCCAGTCTACCGTGAAGCGTGCGCAGGAGGTTGCTGTGGAACACAGCGGTAGGTCTGAACCATTTCCGGAAACCCGACGTGAACCAGCTCCCCAGAGTGGGGGGGGGGGGGGGGTCCACGTCCTCAGGGCCACACCTGCCGCCTGAGCTCACCTGGGGACAACAGGGCTCTCTAGCCAATGCAGGCAGCAGATGACCCCCCTTTCTAGATAAAAAGCTTTCCTTGGGGGCGATGGGTGTCCTTGAGGTCTCTCCACTTGGCCTACTTTGCTGGTGGTTCAGAGTCGGCGACTCCATCCTCAGGGTCAGAACGGGCGGCTGGGCAGAAATGACATCTCCAAGACTGGAGGGTGGCGGCTTGGGCCTGAGGCCCTGACCAGAGGCCCGCTGGGGGCCCTGCTGGGCTCCTGCTGAGCCCTGGGCTCCCCTCATGCTCTTCCTCCTTCTGGGGCACAGGGAAGTGTAAAGGGCCACAGCCCCGGGGACGGTCACACTGGGTCGCAGTCACCAGCGTCCTTCCCCTCCCGTGACGCCCTGTGCTGCTTTCCTCTTTGCTCTGCTGTTGTTTCTGGCTCAAAAGGGCCACACTCCCGAAGGAGAGGGACACAGGTGGGCACAGAGGTCCAGACCCTGAGACAAGCAGGACCAGGGTATGCCTGGGGACAGGAAAGAAGACCAGCCAGGCCAGAGGCCAGCGGGCAGGGTAGGGGGAGGTGACCATGGCACGTCATCCCACCCAGGACACCGGTGGAGTAGAAGGAAGTCCCAGCAGCCATCGCCCTGGCACAGGAAGTAAGGAGCAGGGCTGTCCCAGGACAGCTGGAGATGTCCCCACTCAGGAACATGTTGTCCCTTGGAGCTTGGCCTCGACCCAGAGCACACTGGCTTTTCCCTGGAGGTTTTCAGCAGGAGGACTTGCGGATCAAAGATCTGAGGGGCTGGCCTGGCTTGGGCGGGGAGCTGGCCCTGGGGCTGCGGGGGAGGGGAGCTCTGCTGCCCGGGCCCGGCCCCTTGTGGCTGGAGACACTCCTGATGGTCTCTGCCCCCGGCCCCTAGCTGCTGACCCCTGGACGATGCTTCTACCTAGGACAGAGACGGACTTGTCTGTGGCAAAAGGAGAAAACGAGGCTCTTCTCAGGAAGCGCCGTCCTTGAATCTGACCTTCCGTCATTCCCGCCTTTCCTTTTACAAACGTCCACTCTTTTATGAGATGGTGGTGATGAGAACTGGGCCTTAAAAACATCTTCATTTGTCAAGTGACAAATGGCAGCCTTGCGCTAGCTCCCCAAAGGCAGTTTACTCGAAGACGGACAATCAAATGTTGAGAAACCACAGGTCCACCCCGGGGGTGGTGCCCGGTCCAGACCTCATCTCACTGGCACCGCTGTCACCAGCCACCCTGCCCTCAGCCTGGCTCCTCTTCCCCACAGCCATGTCCCTTCTGCTTCACCGCCTCCCCGGCCCCGCCCTGGGAGCCAGGTAACAGTTTTCTCCACCCTGCCCCGGGGAGGGGCACCTCAGTCGCGTGGGCTGGGCCCCTCTTACCTATGGCCCAATCTCAGCCACCCCTGCTGCTGGTCAGTCCTTCGACGTATCGTTTGTCAGCGTCCGTCTCCCGTCCGATCCGGGACAAATCAACTGCACGCACCGGGCAAGGTTTCGTGCAGGTGGAGGTGGCCGGCGGGTTATTAGAAGCCTGGTGGCGGGGTAGCCGGGGCTGGGTAGAGGGGGCCGGGCACATCACAGGTACTTAGCACCGTGGGGCACACGGGGTCTGTTGGGTGGAGGAGAGGAGAGGAGAGGGCTGGGGCAGAGCCCAGCAAAGCTCTCGTTGTCCCCAGGGCCCGCCCTTGCTCCTGGGCTCGCTGACCCGTGGTGGCTCCTTCCGCTGCTGGCCCAGTGGCTCAAACCAGAGCTTGCCATTCTAGGCTCCTTGGTGCCCTTTGCCTCGACTCCCCTGACATCTGGTCGCCCCCGGCTTCCAGTCCTCACTTTAGTTGCTGTCACCTCTGAACTCTCCTTCCCCACCACCCCCGGCCCCTGCCGTGACCCGCACGGGGAAGCGAGTCTGGCACGTAGGCCGTGCTCCCTGCACGTCGGCTTGGCGCAGGGTCCCCCGTGCTGAGCGGGCCTCAGGGTCACCGGGGGGGCTTGTCAAAACACAGACTGCTGGGGCCACTCTGCTGCCTGAGAGTTTGCACTTCTAACACGTTCGCAGGTGATGCCGTGATGGCGGTGGTCCAGGGACCATGCTGAGGACCAGTGGTCTGGTGCGTGGGATGACTGGGGGACCTTGACCTAGCTAGCCCCTGAGGTACGGTCTAGTCCATCCAGAAGGCAGTGGGTGCTGCTCAGTCAGGGCCCCAGGCAGCAGTTAGGACACCCTGAGGTCCTCCTGTTCCTGATGACCCCTTATTCCACGGCGCTCCGGTCCTTATTCCAGTCAATTCCTGCCTCTAGGTTGTTTTCCCGTGGGCTAGGTCGACCCCCCTCCCCTCCCATGCAGATTCGAGGACAGGTCCGATCCAGCGTGCATTTAATCCCGTCTGGTTTAGCAGCCGTCCAGGCTGTCGTGCTCACGGTGCCGGGTTTGTTTTATGTTCATACCTCAGCATCGTCTGCTGGTTGTGGGTGGAGGTGTTAGGTGATGGGGACGAGGGACTGTCCTACAGCTCAGGACACCCTTTGTGTAGACACTGACCCATCATCAGCCCCTCTGGACTACAAGACTTCGAAAGTAACTAGTGCCAGTTTCTTAATTTAGCAAACAGACCACCGGAGCTGCCCTCCCGAAGCGACTTGAGTTAAACATGGGTGATTCCGACACGAACCGAATTGGCTGTGGCCCCAGTTCGCCCAGGCTCTGGTTTGGAGGTGGCCTGTTTAAGAGTGTCCCGTGTCTCTTACATGCCAGTGGCCTCATCTGGGATTTGGGAGGGCAGTCATGACGACATTCAGAGGTGCCCAGAACAGTCCTTTATGCAGATACTTCGCAAGAGAGGACGATGACAGGTTCTGTTATCTTGTTAAGTTTTTTTTGGACACCATCCAGTTTCCTTGTTCTCATTCTTTGCTTCTCAAGCAAACTATTGGTATATAATTTGGCCTCTCAAGCAGATTAATTCTGGAGCCAAAGTATACTCCTATTGTAAATGAATGAATTGACCACCTGGCTTACCAATTAGTATCTGGTGAGTATAATTAGTATAACTGGATTTCCTCGAACCTGATCGCCTTGGGGTGGATTGAACTTGAAAAGGCTAACACTCCATCAGGCTGCCACCCCACGCTTTGTCATTGGACCTTCTCTCTGAGGGGTTTCCTGCTCAGTCACAATACCCCCTTGGGAGAGGCAGTGCTCTGGGCTTCACTAGCCTTTTGTGCCCCAATAGGAAAGAGTTGTAAATAACTTCGGGGAGGGTGGTGAATTCGGGTAAGGGGTATGGCTCCCGGGTGTCTGAGGGCGGGAGGGAGGAGGGACAGGGGAGCACAGTCCTTAGCATGCGTAGTAGGACTTTGTGTGACGCGCCTGGGTCCCCTTTTCCAGATCTGCTCATACTCATTCAGTCGATTTCATCTGTAAATATTCCTGAGCACCTACTATGTGCTAAGCATCGTTCTAGGTCCTGAGGACACAGCGATGAACAGAACAGATGCAGATCCCAGCCTCACAGAACTTGCATTTTAGTGGGAGCAGACGGGCCAATGAAGATACAGGAGGCCAGATGGTGAGAAATGCTACGAAGACTGGTAGGCGGGAAGGGGCTCCTGGGGCTGGGGAGGGCTGGTCAGGAAGCTGCACGGCGGGGGGTTACATGTCAGGACAAGTCTGAGGGAGGGGTGGGAGCCAACCTGCAGCCCTCCGGGGGAAACGTCTTCCAGGTGGAGGAAAGAGTGGGTGCAAAGGCCCCAAGGCCGGACCATCGCTGGAGTGGGCTCAGGGGGAGAGGCCATGGGCGGGTTGTGAGGGGCGGATAAGCCATGGCCTGGGTCTTCAGCATTCGTCTGAGAAAGATGAAAGGAACGTAATCGGCTTTTTGTTTTTCACGGGTCATTTGAGGGCCGCGTCTGTTGCCGGAAGCTTCTGCAGTCGGACTGTGTCCCGCTGCAGACAAGCTGTAGCAGCCCTCCAGCTCCTCTCCGGCCTTCTGAGGGGAGGCGGTTTCCGCTGTGAATACCGCCTGGGCATTGCCTGGTTCTGCACGTCCCTTTCCCTCTCTGGACCTGAGTGTCCCCAGCTCAAGGATGCATGTTGGTGACTCTGCTCAGGGCTCCTCTTCAAACCCGCCTTCAACAGCCAACAGCTCTGATCCTGCTCTGCTTTGGGCACTGCCGCCGAGAGGGACAGCAGGCCATGGAGAGACTCCGCTTTACCCTCAAACACGGCAGGGCCGGGAGGGGCGGGGTCCTTGCCACCTGGTGGGAAAGCAGGCTCTCTGGCGGCCAAAGCCAGTGGCATTATGCGCATCAGTGGCATTGTGGTGCCCAAAGGGTGGTTACGACGGCAGCAGTGACCGGCCGTTAGGGCGTGCTACTCGGTGAGGGGAGAGTTAGATGTTGGGCACCAACTCGACCCCTGAAGGGCACCGTGGTCATACGGATGCTTTTTCTGTATGTTTCCATAGCAGCCGGTATTCATACTTACCTGGGGCCCAGTGCCGGAAGCAAAGAGCGATGCCGAACACCCCGCAGCTCCCCAGCCCTTCCCGCTGAGGCTTCCGGTCCTCTTTCAGCCGCCTGGGCTCAGCGCCCCTGGACTGTCCCAGGTGATGGCACTCGCAGGCTCAGAGATCTGAGACTCCAAAGCCCTCCCAGGGTGGCAGGCAGGGGGCTTGTCGGGAGAGGAGCTCAAGCCCCCTAAGTCGAGGGCAGTTGCCTGCCCGGGGCTCCAGCTCAGCATTGGAGTGGAGCCTCCGGCACCCCAGGAGCCACACTGGGCCTCGGGTTCCCTGTGCTGTAGGCGGAGGGGTCAGCTTCCACAGGGAAGTCCCCACTCTGCCCGCAGGCTGCCTGGAGATGTGCTGGGGCCAGCCCGCGAGGGTTGTGAGGATGCGAGGAGGACCACCTGGCTGGGTTGACAGGGGCGCCCCCTACTGGGTTTCCGCTGAACTGTCTTTGTCCTCTGGGGCTTCCTGTGAATTTCAATTTAAGAAAAGGTTCTGCTGTTTAAAAAAAAAAAAAAAAAAGCCACATGTGACCCCCTGCAGGAGATGTCCCCCCAGTGGAGCCAAGCCTCCAGGGCCGTGGTCAAGTGCTTCATTCTCCCTTCCAGAGTTTGCAAGAGCAGGGGTCATCAGGACCGCATTTGCTGGGGCAAGTTCCTTGGAAATGGGGCCAAGGCCCAAGTCTTGGAGGTTGAACGAGCTTCTTCCCGTAGGTGAGTAAGTGCAGCTCTGTGGCTCTAGTCGTCTCCTTAGACATGCTGTTGGGAGGGCAGGGGAGGCTGCGTCGCCTGGGAGGGAGCAGATGTTGCTGCAGAAGTCTGTCCCCCAGAACCCTCTTTTCCAAACCAGCAGAAGGCCTCTCTGAACAGGGTCTTATACACCTCACCAAGGACCTTAGGATAGGAGGGGCTGCTGGTGCTGAAGGCAGTGGAAGGTGAGTCCTTCCCACGTAGCTAAGATGCCACCTCATTTCCTGCCCCACTGGCAACACCGTTTTCCCCGCTGGGACGCATTCCCAGGTGGCTTTGACATGACTTGTCGGTCCTCTCCGCTCCCTTCTTTTTGGTGTCTCCTGAACAGAAAGCTCACAAGCCCTTCTTGTCTTAAGATCTTCACCGCTCACCGCAGGGGCAAAGGACAGGGTCCCCAAAATGACAAAAATGAGAAGTCACACCATTGGGAAAACCTCTCTGAGTTCTCAGTGATCAGAGCCGGTGTTCCCCGTCTGAGCCCAGCTATCGGTGGGGCTGGCTCCTCCGAGATGGCTTCCCGTCCCCATTCTCGCACGGTCCTGGGAAGTCGCTCCTTGCTCCTCACCTGGTCCTTACCTCTCTCGGTTGCCAGGTGACTCCTGTTTACGTTTCGAGGCCCAGTTTAGGTTCACCGTCTCTGAGAAACCGCCTCTGCCATCTGATTTAGACGCCTTTTCTGTATGGTCTCTAGCAGCCAGTATTCACACTTACTATGCCCGCCCCCGCCCCCGCCCTGCTAGAACTGTCATCATGCGGGTTTGTCTCTAAGATCGGGCGGGGTGCTTCAGTGAGGGAAGGACGCTTTTTATTCTCTTCTGCCTCACAGATATTTCGTATTCCTGCCAATACACCTCTACGCTGCGCTCCAGGCAGACATTGCTAATCCATCACTGTTCTCTTTCTGATGACCCCGGACCCAGCTTCATAATCATAATCATAATCATAATCAGCTCTCTAGGAACCAACGAAAGCTCCCTGTAAGGGGAATCCTATGTGCCGTCTGGCTTAGGCAGCCCCAGCAGATATGTGTCCTTGCCCGTCTGTCACCTGGTACTTACTAATTCTTGGACTGACAAGAGGAGAATTGAAAAAGTGAGGCTATCATGTGGAAATGTGCCCATTCTCATCAAGGGGAGGAGAAGAATGTGGCAATAATAGTTGTAGGACTGAAAAAAAAAATCCAGGATTGAATATATTTCATCTGGATGAAGCCAAATGCGATGTGCAGCCCTAAGTCCTGATGGGCGGCTGATGCGAGGCACAAGTTCATGGGTATCCTTCTCGAATGAAGCACCAGCAGACTGTGGGTTAACAGCTCACAGCAAGGAAGCAAGGGTTCCGGGGGACACACTCCTGCAGCAACATCTGCTCCCTCCCAGACGGCCCAGCTTTCCCCTACCCAGTGTCACAGCGAGGAAGTCATTTGAGAGTCTCAGGGTCTCAGTCGGGAGAGATGACTCTGCTTGTCCAGGCCAGGATAACAGAGCGAGTCCTGCAAAGCCACGTACTTCTAACCAAGAGTAACCAGCCCCCATGACAGGCAAACTTCTTGGTAGATTGGAGGGAGGGAGCAGTTCACCAGAGTCTGGTGACAAAGACTGGGGGTCCCGAAGGGCAAAGCAATATCTATATCACAAACCCAAGGAGAGGGATTATGGGAAGGTAGAAAAAGGTCAGGACAGGTTATCATGGCTGTGCCAAGCTCCAAGCATCATACGATGAGTGCCAAGAACAGGGATTAAAGCCTGCGACATGGTTGGAGGTGGTTGAGTTTGGAGTCACGTGTTTCACAGCTCCTCTGCTGTGGAATTGCTCTGAGATCCAGGAGATGGTGGCCCAGGCTAGTACGAGCCCCCCAGAGAGATGGGCCCACCCCGCATGCTTTCCGCTCTCTAGTCACATCTGCACTATGCCACCCTCATTCCTCCAAGGCAAGGGGCCAACGAGAGAGTGCCCTGCCAGGACAAATCATCCCCAAGAGATGCTTTTCCCCTTGGCAGCAGGCCCGTATTTGCTCAGAAGCCCACATCCTGCTCTGCCCCAAACCTGGGGCCAACTTCCCACCAGTTACTTCAGATTCTCCAAGATTAAATGGAAGCCTATAGGCAGGGAGCTCTTGACAGTCTTTGAGGCTCCCCTAGAAGGAAGTTGGAACTGATATCAGCAATGTCAAGTGCGTTTGCAGTTGAGAAATAGCCAGATTGTTCATAGGACAATCAATCTCACACGCCTAAATTGTTCCCACAGATTAGCTATTGACCGTTAACAAAGTCCCTCACTTCCTTTATACTGATTTATGGTCACAATAGAAATATACTACCCCAGGGGACACGCCTCCTTTCAGTAGGAACATATAAATATCAAGGTACTTTAATTCAAATTTAGAAGAATCCAGCAAAATGGGGATCTCCAGGCTCATCCTTCAAACGTGTCTTTTATTGAGTCAAGTTCTATCTACAGGTATTATATTTCTTATATTTGTCCATTTCACTCCTGCAAATCTAAATGACAAATTATATTTACTTGTTTCTTGGTGCTAGACTCCATCTCGAGGGGAATTTTACGTCAAGGAGGAGACAGTTCTTTGCTAGTATTTGTAACTGCAAGTATTTAGAAAGAATGGCTCTTTTTTGTTATTGTTTCTGGCTCAGAAATACAATGGTTATGGTTAGGAAAAGTCAATCTCGATGTTTTCAATGAGTCACTCAACTAAAGAAATGATTGATTCGTCTTAGAAAAACTCCCGAAGGAAAAGTGTATGTGTGCTATTAAGAGGCCCTAAAATGTTGCCATAATTGCTTAAACACACAGTTTAGGTACTATGAAAATGGGCAGAAAAGTCTGCTCCTGTAAATGCTCATTATGCGACTTCTTTCTGCAGGTGTGTCTGGCTTGATAGTGAATATTTACTGAGAAAACCAGGACAAGAAGCTGAGCACAGATGAGCTCATTAAGGTCCCCAGTTTGTGTCTGTCACTCACTGCTTCAGATAAATGATTTGAGGCTTAGTAACTCGGCATATCTTTGTGTTAGCGTGTCAAGGGATAAATTGTACATAAAAGAGCCATGTGCGAATCAGTGTGACTGTTGAATGTCAGTGTCACTTATGGAGATACTAAGTGAACAGGACAATGAGCCAGCCTGCCTTACCTCCCTGTCTGTCTGTCTGTCCGTCTGTCTCACTGTCTCTCTGTCTCTGTCTCTGTTTCCCTCTCTCATCTCTCTGGCATCTTTTATCTCTCTCTTGCCTTTTCCCCTTCCCTCCTTCACTTATTTATTCCTTTTTTCCCCTCTTCTATCTCCCTTTTTCCTTCAATGTCCCCTTTGGCTATTTCATGAATTTCAGAAGACAGGACCAAAGTGTCTTTTCCAGATAACTTCTAGAACTCTCACTCCCACCCCAGGCTTCTAGGGGGGAAGCTCTGAGATTGAGCTTCATTTGGGAAATTGCCTTCATAAGCGCAGCACCCCCAAACCAAGCTCTCACGGCCCTGGTGATGGGGAGCAGCCCGCGTTGTGTTGTGTGTGTGTGTGTGGGGGATACTGACACCAGTGGGCCAGCTGACAGAGGACGCCCACCTTCCCTTCTCGTCAGGAGGACCTCGGGGTACTGGCTCTAGGCAGCTGGGGCTGGGAGTCATGTTTCTATAAATATATTTGAAGATGGGAGGCCATGTTTTTAGCTCCAGCTTTATCAGTACAAAGTTAATCCCTGGATTGGTGCTGACCCTGGAAGGTGACATGGGATGCATGTCAGCCCCTAAGGGACAGGGACAGAATTGCCTGCCCTTATTAGCAAATGGCCTTAAGGCAGCAGTGCTCTGGGATCGAGGGAATCTGTGGTGTCACCAGAATGTTACGTGCATGTGTGTGCGCTGACACACACGCGTGTGCACATATGTGTCTGTGTGTGCACTTTAGAGGTGGGAATTAACCTTCTGCAGAGAGCCCTGTCCCAGGTACCCGGCCAGACAGTGTGCCTATATTCTCTTGTCTAAATCGGCTAAAACCCCAAACGTAGGTCTCATTATTTTCCCGTTGCAGAAGATGAAACTGAGGCTCAGAAAGGTGCTGTGACTTGTCCAAGTAGCTGGTGAGCAGCTGGGCCAGGATTAGACCCTGCAGGATCAGAATCTGCCGGCATTTGAGTGACAGTTTTGGCCCCTTAATCCTTCCTGTTCCTTGCAGAGAGCCTTGGAGAGGAACTGCGGTGGTCCGCTGGAGCCCCCGGGGGCGCTTTGTGCTGGGAGACGTGGGCGTCAAGTGGGCACTCTGCTCTGCCTGGCCCGCACACAAACCCTTGAGAAAAAGTCAGTGAATCGGGTCCGTGCTGGGCTGGAGGAGTGTGGAACCCCGCGGCTCCCCGCCAGGCCGTTGCCTGCCATTTCCCGGCTCTGGGAACTCTGCAAGCCTCAGTTTACACATATGCAAAATAGGGTTGTTTTCCGACCTCGTAGGGCTGTATAGACATAGGTCACCCTGCAGCGTCCAGCACGTGGAGCGTACCTGGGGACCAGTGATTGATACTCTTCTAGGCAATTTTCTAATGTTTTATGCTAACACGACTCTGTAAGTGTAAGGGGGCATCTTGGATTGGACCCTGGAACAGAAAACAAAAGAAGGGGAGAAACCCGAATACAGCCCCGGAGTTTAGTTAACGGGAGTGCACCGGGCTTGGTTTGGTACTTGGGACAAACGTACCACAGTGACGTATGATGTGGATGGCCCGGGGGAGCTTGCGTGGGGATATGGGAAGTCTCGACATATCTACTCTGCTACTTTGCTGTAACTCATAAAGCTAATCCTAAAAACATTTTTTCCACGTTACCTTCCCTTGGCCTCATTTCTTTAAGGCCGATATTTTGCAAAATGAGAAAGTGATCATTGCTTACACCTCCTTGGTCTTGGCACTTGCCTTTTCCACAATTGATCAGGGGTTCTGGCAGGGATTCATGCCTGAACAAGCAGGAGACGACCTAGCGGAGGGGCTTTTAGGCCTTGTGAGGATGTCTTCGGCGCGGTGGCGTACGGTTTGCGGGAGGCTCTTCCCCACCCGAGGGGCAGCCAGGAGCTGCCTGCGGCTCATCAGCTTGCTCTCCCGAGGTTGTTTTGAAGGAGCAGTTTATCTGTAGTGGCCCTCCTTCCTCGGAGCCACCGTAGCCCACATCTTGTCTGCCAGGATCACATCAGCCAGGACTTCCTGGTATAGTCCCAGGACACCCCGTGTCACCCCCTGCCAGATGTGCTGTAGCCTGTATCAGGACGCCCTCTGTATGCCTGAGTGATCTTCATGGATGGGCAGACCACCTTTTACATATTCATTCATCGTTGATGGACGTTTGGGTCATTTCTACTTTTCGGCTACTATGAGCAGTACTACTACACGTATTTGTGTATAATTTGTTTCTCTCTTAACAGCTCTTTTTGATTCTTTTGGGGGTATATTTCTGAGCGGAATTGCTGGGTCATGTGATGCTTCTGTACTGAACTGATCGTGGAAGTGGTGAACGGTGGATCAGAGGGACCGCAGCGTAGGATGCCGCGGGCAGTGCATGAGGGGCCTGAGTTCTCTCCAGCCTCACCAACACCTGTGATTACGTGTCTTTTCCTTACGTGCGCCCTGGCAGGTGTGAGACGGCCCCTCTCCCCGGGTTTTCATTTGCGTCTCCCTAACGACCGATGACATAGGGCGGCTTTCGTGGGCTTGCTGCCCACGCGTGTCCGTTATTCGGAGAACAGGGTCCTCGTTGTATAGATGCCGACTCTGAAGACCAGAGTCCCAGGTCAGTGCCCAAGCCCAGCTCACGGGCTCGAAGGGCATAATCCTGGTGAGACTGAGAGGTCACTGACCCTAGTCCATGGTGTCACTGGCAAATGGCCTTCCCCCAACTCTATCATGTTTCTTGATTTCTGCTGCTCTCAGCATGCACAGCTATGTGTCAGAGACAGTTAACCCTGGTGCCCTCGTGATATTCAGTGGGTCTGTGGTTTGTGAAGATTCCGGCAAACTTTGGGTTTGATGGTGACTTGGGTAGGGGCTCAGTGGAAGCGGAGCCTTCGGAATACGCCTCAGGCCGAGCGGGCTGGGGCTCCCATGTATGGGTGAGTCAGCCGAAGCCGAGGGTCCACAGCCCCAGCGCTGGGGCTGCTTGGTGGGCGCCGGGCCGCTGTGTGCTGGTAACCGCTGCCGGTGCCCAGGCCGATCCCCGGGGCCGCTGTGATGCAGGCTGCGGCTCCCCTTCTTGGCGCTGGCATCCCAAGGCCAAGCACAGGAGATGGATTGCTGGGCATTGTGGGAGACCAGTTAGAAGGCAGACAAAGCTCCGCCCACATCCCAGGGTGCTTTAAAGAAGCTTTGAGGGAAGGAAATGATGGACAGGCTTCCCTGAGACCTACTGCTGGGGAACGTGAACCCCAACCCAGAAGTGTCGTCCCTGCAGGAACTGTGAATCTCACTGAACTCAGGGCCTCTTTATTCAGGACAGAAGAGATTGAATTTTCATGTCTTTTTAAGGATCCAGTTCCGGTTTGGCCCTGAGGCTGGTGAACGGTGGTGACCGGTGTCTGGGCCGGGTGGAGGTCCTGTACCAAGGCTCCTGGGGCACCGTGTGTGACGACGACTGGGACATCAACGATGCCAACGTGGTGTGCAGGCAGCTGGGCTGTGGCTGGGCCCGGTCGGCCC
This sequence comes from Eonycteris spelaea, assembly GCA_003508835.1. Lineage (NCBI taxonomy): Eukaryota > Metazoa > Chordata > Mammalia > Chiroptera > Pteropodidae > Eonycteris > Eonycteris spelaea. The sequence continues at coordinate 4,758,599 of PUFA01000004.1, read as the reverse complement.
CAGGAAGTGCGCAGTTTGGTCAGGGCTCAGGGCTGATTGTCCTGGACGACGTGCGCTGCTCAGGGCACGAGTCCTACCTGTGGAACTGCCCGCACAGAGGCTGGACGTCACACAACTGCAACCACGGGGAGGACGCAGGCGTCATCTGCTCAGGTGGGACACCTGGATGGCCGGGCCCCCTTCTCACCTTGTAGGGCACAGTGACACTGTCCCCAGAGTGGGGCCCTAGGTCCGAGCAGCAGCTTCATGTGGCAGGAGCGAGGCCCAGTCTTAGTCCGCTCCGACCTGAACTTTATGTGGGAGGGTGGAGGTTGTCGCCCTCGCCTTCTCCTGCCTGGATATCGGACTAGGGGGCCCCTGCGCCTCCCTCCCTGCTTGCGAGCCCCTGAGATGCTGCGCCGTTACGTGGCACTCGATTGGCAAAGACAGTGTCCCGGGTTGAGGCCGCTTAAGCATGTGATGGGCTGCAGGTCCCACCATCACGGCCTCTGACGCCTTCCGTTTAAGTGACAGGGTCTAGGTAAAGCCCTCAGAGCTGCCAGGGAGCCTGAGGCCCAGCGAGGGAGGTGCAACAGGTTTTCTAGCAGCGTCACAAACGTGCCAGGCGGGGAGGTGAGCGGGGAGCAGGTGCCGTCCCGCAGGGCCTTCCTCCCAGGTGCCCTCGCTGAGCGGGGCCTTGAGCAAGACACCCAGGTCACGAGCGGCAGGGCACACATGAGGGATCGTCACGGCGTCCGCCAACGTTTTCGTCGGGGACTCCTTCCACCGATGCCTTACGCTGGTTTTTGTCTCATGCTCCTTGCAGGATCCTGGGTCCCCACATACACCCCTGAAAGGGTACCACCAGGGACCACAGGTGGGTTATCTGACCCTCCCTCCAGGGGCTCCTTCTGCTTCTGAGAACAGGCAGGGTTGGAGTGTGTGGTCGGGTGCTCTGGGGTTGTTCTGGGCCCCAGCCTACAGATCAGAGGAAGGGACTCTGAAGACAGGTGAGCATTGCACATAGAGGGCTGTGTACCTCCCTGTGACAGGCCCCCCTGAGCATGGGCTCAGCAGGGATGCCCGTCCACTGCTCAGAACAAGACCCGCAACCTGGCACGTCCTGCTGGGACCTTGGTCCTGTCTCAGGCCATGCACACCAGGCTGCGAACAGGGTGTGAAAGTGTCTGTCGTGTAGCTGTCTGGCCACGTCCCCGTCCCCTCCTGGAGCTCAGCCAGAGCCCACAGGACGAAGAGGGAGGCACCAGGTTGCACTAGCGGGGACAGTGTCAGCCTGGCCTGGAACTGTGGGCTGCAGCCTGGCTGTGCCCCGTGTGTGGGGGGTGGCTGTCCTGCTCACCTACCCCAGGTCCCAGGTGCTTCCCGACACTGCAGCATCCTCCGACCTGGACCGCAGGGACGTGTGAGCTCCTTTCCCTGAGATGACGATGACCTGTGGGCATGGCCACGGCCGGCTTTCTGGCCAGGGCATCGTGGCCGTGAGGCGGGGCCCTGGGTCTGGGACAGGACTCTGGTCTGTGAGTCCAAGACAGGCAGGTAGGAGGTGTCCTTGCGCCCCCCTCTAGACATTGGGATGGAATCAGGAGTGGCCCAGAGGCTGGCGAACGGTGGTGACCCGTGTCAGGGTGGGTGGAGGTCCTGTACCGAGGCTCCTGGGACGCCGTGTGTGACGACGTGTGGGACACCAGTGACGCCAACGTGGTGTGCAGCAGCTGGGCTGTGCTGGGCCAGGCTGACCCCTGGATGTGCGGGGTTCATTCAAGGCTCAGGCCTGATTTACGTGGACGACGTGCGCTGCTCAGGGCACGAGTCCCACTGTGGAGCCGCCCGCTGGAAGTCACACAACTTAACCACCGGAGTAGCCAGTGTCATCTGCTCAGGTGGCCGCCGGGACGGCCGGGCCCCCTTAGGGGCCATAGTGCTGAGAACAGACCCACTTCCCACGCCGAGAGCCTCAGTTAATTGGAGGTCACTCCAGGTCCGCTGGCCCCAAGACCCGTGTCACGTGCTCTAGTTGCAAACACAGCCCGGGTTAGCACATGTTCCCGGCCTCGTCCAGCTGTTGATCTAGTTCGTCTGGGACGGGACGGTGGCCCCCGTTGTCACATACACGTTCAGCTCCCTGACAGAAGTGGGGAGATTTTTGCTGGGCCTCAGTACTGTGAGCTCAGCTCCCACCGTGGAGCCCCCTGGGGGAACCCCCTCAGCACAGCCTCATGTGTGGGGCACGTGGCTGGGGTGGTCCGCACCATCCCTCTGTGATGACTACGTGGCCTGGACTCTCCCGGCACCGCCAGGGGAAAGGGTGCCCGCGCGTGGGGCTCATGATGAAACACCGTGAAGGTGGGAGGGAGAGCAGTGAAGTGTGACGGGACCAGTGGCCCGGGACGGCAGTGCTCACGGCTAGTCAGGCCTCGGGGACTTTGGCGCACTCTGCTCTCGAGCTGGCCTCTGGCTTGGGGTCAGTGTCCGAGTCGCGCCTGTGCAGGGTCCGCGGAGGAACTCAGAGGCCCCCGGTGCCCTGTAGCCTGGCCCTGCTCCTTTCTCGGGCACAGCAGATGTCACTGCTCACTGTCCTACAGCCCTGGAGTGAGACGGGGATCCCGGACCAGCGTCCGCTTGGGGAATACGGCCCAATAGTTTAGCTCGTCCGTCCTTCGGTCTCTGGGCTTTCCACGACCATAACGTTTACGGGGTAAAGTGTGCAGTGCAGTGGGTCTGGCAGAGTCACACCTCGTACAGCCATCATCACGATCTAGTTCCCGATTATTCGTCATTCCCAGTGCAACGCCCATCCCCATGCCCCCGCCCACCCCGGTCCTTTTCCTCCCAAATCGGGATCTGCTGTCGCTGTCTATGGTGTCGTCCTTTGTGGATATTTCATTGCGATGGATTGTGTCATTTGTGACCGGCTTCTCTTACTTAACGAAATCTTTCAAAGTTCATGCACGTTGTAGCCTGTATCAGGACGCCCTCTGTATGCCTGAGTGATCTTCGTGGATGAGCAGACCACCTTTTACATATTCATTCATGGGTCGTTTCTACTTTTTGGCTACTATGAGCAGTACTACTGCACATACTCGAGTATAATTTGTTTCTCTCTTAACAGCTGTTTTTGATTCTTTTGGGGGTATTTCTGAGCGGAATTGCTGGGTCATGTGATGCTTCTGTACTGAACTGATCGTGGAAGTGGTGAACGGTGGATCAGAGGGACCGCAGCGTGTAGGATGCTGCGGGCAGTGCATGAGGGGCCTGAGTTCTCTCCAGCCTCACCAACACCTGTGATTACGTGTCTTTTCCTTACGCGCGCCCTGGCAGGTGTGAGACGGCCCCTCTCCCCGCGGTTTTCATTTGCGTCTCCCTAACGACCGATGACATAGGGCGGCTTTCGTGGGCTTGCTGCCCACGCGTGTCCGTTATTTGGAGAACAGGGTCCTCGTTGTATAGATGCCGACTCTGAAGACCAGAGTCCCAGGTCAGTGCCCGAGCCCAGCTCACGGGCTCGAAGGGCATAATCCTGGTGAGACTGAGAGGTCACTGACCCTAGTCCATGGTGTCACTGGCAAATGGCCTTCCCCCAACTCTATCATGTTTCTTGATTTCTGCTGCTCTCAGCATGCACAGCTATGTGTCAGAGACAGTTAACCCTGGTGCCCTCGTGATATTCAGTGGGTCTGTGGTTTGTGAAGATTCCGGCAAACTTTGGGTTTGATGGTGACTTGGGTAGGGGCTCAGTGGAAGCGGAGCCTTCGGAATACGCCTCAGGCCGAGCGGGCTGGGGCTCCCATGTATGGGTGAGTCAGCCGAAGCCGAGGGTCCACAGCCCCAGCGCTGGGGCTGCTTGGTGGGCGCCGGGCCGCTGTGTGCTGGTAACCGCTGCCGGTGCCCAGGCCGATCCCCGGGGCCACTGTGATGCAGGCTGCGGCTCCCCTTCTTGGCGCTGGCATCCCAAGGCCAAGCACAGGAGATGGATTGCTGGGCATTGTGGGAGACCAGTTAGAAGGCAGACAAAGCTCCGCCCACATCCCAGGGTGCTTTAAAGAAGCTTTGAGGGAAGGAAATGATGGACAGGCTTCCCTGAGACCTACTGCTGGGGAACGTGAACCCCAACCCAGAAGTGTCGTCCCTGCAGGAACTGTGAATCTCACTGAACTCAGGGCCTCTTTATTCAGGACAGAGGAGAGATTGAATTTTCATGTCTTTTTAAGGATCCAGTTCCGGTTTGGCCCTGAGGCTGGTGAACGGTGGTGACCGGTGTCAGGGCCGGGTGGAGGTCCTGTACCAAGGCTCCTGGGGCACCGTGTGTGACGACGACTGGGACATCAACGATGCCAACGTGGTGTGCAGGCAGCTGGGCTGTGGCTGGGCCCGGTCGGCCCCAGGAAGTGCGCGGTTTGGTCAGGGCTCAGGGCCGATTGTCCTGGACGACGTGCGCTGCTCAGGGCACGAGTCCTACCTGTGGAACTGCCCGCACAGAGGCTGGACGTCACACAACTGCAACCACGGGGAGGACGCAGGCGTCATCTGCTCAGGTGGGACACCTGGATGGCCGGGCCCCCTTCTCACCTTGTAGGGCACAGTGACACTGTCCCCAGAGTGGGGCCCTAGGTCCGAGCAGCAGCTTCATGTGGCAGGAGCGAGGCCCAGTCTTAGTCCGCTCCGACCTGAACTTTATGTGGGAGGGTGGAGGTTGTCGCCCTCGCCTTCTCCTGCCTGGATATCGGACTAGGGGGCCCCTGCGCCTCCCTCCCTGCTTGCGAGCCCCTGAGATGCTGCGCCGTTACATGGCACTCGATTGGCAAAGACAGTGTCCCGGGTTGAGGCCGCTTAAGCACGTGATGGGCTGCAGGTCCCACCATCACGGCCTCTGACGCCTTCCGTTTAAGTGACAGGGTCTAGGTAAAGCCCTCAGAGCTGCCAGGGAGCCTGAGGCCCAGCGAGGGAGGTGCAACAGGTTTTCTAGCAGCGTCACAAACGTGCCAGGCGGGGAGGTGAGCGGGGAGCAGGTGCCGTCCCGCAGGGCCTTCCTCCCAGGTGCCCTCGCTGAGCGGGGCCTTGAGCAAGACACCCAGGTCACGAGCGGCAGGGCACACATGAGGGATCGTCACGGCGTCCGCCAACGTTTTCATCGGGGACTCCTTCCACCGATGCCTAACCCTGGCTTTCTTTCTTGTGTTCCTTGCAGGACCCTGGGTCCCCACATACACCCCTGAAAGGGTACCACCAGGGACCACAGGTGGGTAATCTGACCCTCCCTCCAGGGGCTCCTTCTGCTTCTGAGAACAGGCAGGGTTGGAGTGTGTGGTCGGGTGCTCTGGGGTTGTTCTGGGCCCCGGCCTACGGGTCAGAGGAAGGGACTCTGAAGACAGGTGAGCATTGCACATAGAGGGCTGTGTACCTCCCTGTGACAGGCCCCCCTGAGCATGGGCTCAGCAGGGATGCCCGTCCACTGCTCAGGACAAGACCCGCAACCTGGCACGTCCTGCTGGGACCTCGGTCCTGTCTCAGGCCAGTGCACTGGCCTGCAAAAAGGGTGTGAAAGTGTCTGTCGTGTAGCTGTCTGGCCACGTCCCCGTCCCCTCCTGGGCTCAGCCAGAGCCACAGGACAAGCGGGGGGCACCAGGCTGCACTAGCGGAGATGGCGTCGGCCTGGCCTGGAGCTGTGGGCTGCAGCCTGGCTGTGCCCCGTGTGTGGGGGGGTGGCTGTCCTGCTCACCTCCCCGGGGTCCCAGGTGCTTCCCGACACTGCAGCGTCCTCGACCTGGATCACAGGGACGTGTGAGCTCCTTTCCCTGAGATGACGATTGACCTGTGGGCATGGCCACGGCCGGCTTCCTGGCCAGGGCATCGTGGCCGTGAGGCGGGGCCCTGGGTCTGGAACAGGACTCTGGTCTGTGAGTCCAAGACAGGCAGGTAGGAGGTGTCCTTGCGCCCCCTCTAGACATTGGGATGGAATCAGGAATGGCCCAGAGGCTGGCGAACGGTGGTGACCCGTGTCAGGGTGGGTGGAGGTCCTGTACCGAGGCTCCTGGGACGCCGTGTGTGACGACGTGTGGGACACCAGTGACGCCAACGTGGTGTGCAGGCAGCTGGGCTGTGCTGGGCCAGGCTGACCCCAGGACGTGCGGGGTTCATTCAAGGCTCAGGCCTGATTTACCTGGACGACGTGCGCTGCTCAGGGCACGAGTCCCACTGTGGAGCCGCCCGCACAGAGGCCGGAAGTCACACAACTTAACCACAGGAGTAGCCAGTGTCATCTGCTCAGGTGGCCGCCAGGATGGTCGGGCCCCCTTCTGGGGGCATAGTGCTGAGAACAAACCCTCTTCCCACGCCGAGAGCCTCAGTTAATTGGAGGTCACTCCAGGTCCGCTAGCCCCAAGGCCCGTGTCATGTGCTCTAATTGTAAACACAGCCCGGGTTAGCACATGTCCCCGGCATGGTCCAGCCATTGATCTAGTTTGTCTGGGAGGAGACGGTGGCCCCGTTGTCACATACGTGTTTAGCTCCCTGACAGCAGTAGGGAGATTTTTCCTGGGCCTCAGTACTGTGAGCTCAGTTCCCACCCTGGAGCCCCCTGGGGAAACCTCTCAGCACAGCCTCTTGTGTGGGGCACGTGGCTGGGGTGGTCCGCACCGTCTCTCTGTGATGACTGCGTGGCCTGGACTCTCCCGGGAGCGCCGGGGGAAAGGGTGCCCGCGCGTGGGGCTCATGATGAAACACCGTGAAGGTGGGAGCGAGAGCAGTGAAGTGTGACGGGACCAGTGGCCCGGGAAGGCGGTGCCCACGGCTAGTCAGGCCTCAGGGATGTGGCGAAAGGCTCACGGGAAACACAGGAGTGTGTTACGAAACATCGATCCCATTGCACCTCGAGGCAACAAAGGGCGTCTCCAGTAACCTGTCCTTGAGGACCCCAAATTGCTCGCTTCCTGGTGTCAATGCAAAGGCTTGCGGGCCTGTCCCAGGAGGATACAGATTCATAGTCCAGAACCTCCTCTGTGGACACGGCGAGGCAGGCAGCGGCAGTGACCAGGGGACGGAGCGATGCTGGGCAGCGGTGGCCTATCCTCGCTGAGGCCACGTGCGGAGGCTCAGCTCGGGATGTAGGGCCAAGTGTCTTCACCATTTCCGGTTTGGACACCGGTGCTCCAAGTCTGACTGTTCTCTCTTCCCCGCAGATGGTCAGCCTCTGTCCACATCCTGGTCAGGTGAGTAGAGCCCAGCATCCGCCCTCGTGAGGTCCCTTCACTACCCCTTCCTTAACACCAGGTGTCGCACGGCTCCTGGAAGCTCCGCTGGGCCCCTGATAATTTCCCCTTGTCACCCATTCTCCCAGTGAAGCTCGAGATCTAGACGTGAGTGTATGCAGACTCCCATCTGTCAGGGTGGGAGGGTCAGACAATACTGACACTGTCCTGAGAGAGGCCCCAGGTCTGAGAAACGTCCTCGTGTGCCAGGAACGGGGTCCAGTGTCAGTCCGCACTGACTAGTATTTGGTGGGAGGGTGGATGTCGTAAGCCCTCACTTCTCCTCCTAGACGTTGGACTAGGGAGCCTGTGCCTCCCTCGGTGCCTGCTGGCCGCTGAGATTCAGTTAGGTCACATGGACCCCCTGAGTGGCAGAGACCGTCCCCAGAGGGATGTCTGGCAATTAGTGATCATGGTCCCCTGGGCACGTGATGGGATGCAGGTCACACCACCATGGCCCCTGACGCCTTCTGTCCAAGGTGCACAGGTGGGCAAAGCCATCAGACCTGTTAGGGGGAAGCGAGGCAGAGTGAGGGTGTTGGACAAGTGTTCTAGCAGTGACGCGAACGTACCAGGCGTGGAGGTGAGCGGGGAGCAGGTGCCGTCCTGCAGGGCCTTCCTCCCAGATGCCCGCTGAGCGGAGCTTGAGCAGGACACACAGGTCACGAGTGGCAGGGCACACATGTGGGATCGTCACGGTGTCCGCCAACGTTTTCATCAGGGACTCCTTTCCCTGATGCCTAACGCTGGCTTTCGTCTCTCGTGCTCCCTGCAGAATCCTGGGTCACCACAGCCACACCTGAAACGATAACAGCGGGGACCACAGGTGGGTGATTTGACCCTCCCAGGGGCTGACTCTGCTGCTGGGAACAGGCAGGTTTGAACGTGTGATCAGGGCGCGCTGGGGTTGTCCTTCCTTGTCCTGGGCCTATTCTCGGGGTTAGAGGAAGGGTCTCTGAAGACAGGTTGTACATCACTCATCATTGATGAAATCCTGTGAAGGTGGGAGGGAGAGCAGTGAAGTGGGATGTGACCAGTGGCCCGGGCTCAGGGCCAGTGCTCAGGGCTAGTCAGGCCTCGGGGAAGAAGTATGAGTTTCGGGGGAAACACAGGAGTGTGTTACGATCTCATGACACCTCGAGGCAACAATTAGCGTCTCTGGTCACCTGTCCTTGAGGACCCAAAATCGCTCACTTCCTGGGTGTCAATGCAAAGGCTTGCGGGCCTGTCCCAGGAGGACACTGGATTCATAGTCCAGAACCTCCGCTGTGGACACGGCGAGGCAGGCAGCGGCAGTGACCAGGGACGAAGCGATGCTGGGCAGCGGTGGCCGATCCTCACTGAGGCCACGTGCGGGGGCTCAATCGGGGTGTAGGGCCGAGTGTCTTCACCAGTTCCGGGTCGGACACCCGTGTGCTCCAAGTCTGACTCCTCTCTTTCCCCGCAGATGGTCAGCCTCTGTCCACATCCTGGTCAGGTGAGTGCCCAGCATCCTCCCTCGTGAGGTCCCTTCACTCTGCCCTTCCTTAACACCTGAGGTGTCACACGGCTCCTGGAAGCTCCCGCTGGGCCCCTGATAGTTTCCCCTTGTCACCGATTCTCCCAGTGAAGCACGTGATCTGGACGTGGGCTTCAGCAGAGTTTCAACCAATAGTGACACCGTCCCAAGAGAGAGAGGCCTAAGGTCTGAGAAACGTCCTCGTGTGCCAGGAACAGGGCCCAGTGTTAGTCCGCACAGCGTAGGATTTAGTGGGAGGGTGGACCTCGTAAGCCCTCACTTGAGCAGGAGACAGGTCATGAGCAGACGCACATCGGATTGTCACGGTGCCCACCAACGTTTTCATCGAGGACTCCTTTCACTGATGCCTAACGCTGGCTTTGTCTCTCGTGCTCCTTGCAGAATCCTGGGTCACCACATCCACACCTGAAAGGTCATTCCCAGAGACAACAGGTGGGTAATTTGACCCACCCTCCAGGGCTCTCTCTGTCTTTCTGAGAACCGGCAGGTTTGAGCATGAGGACAGGGTGCTCTGGGGTTGTTCCTCCTTATCCTGGGATCTGGGCCCAGGATCAGAGGGAAGGGTCTCTGAAGACAATGGTACATCATACCTACAGGGCTATGACTTCCCTGTGACGGGACCCTGGGCTTTGCCTCAGCAGGGATCCCTGTCCACTGCTTGGGACAATACCTGCAACCAGGCACATCCTGCTGGGACCTCACTCTTGTCTCAGGCCTGGGACAGGGTGTGAAAGTGTCTGTCGTGTACCTGTCTGGCCACCCCCGTCCCCTCCTCCTGGATCTCAGCCAGAGCCCACAGGACGAAGCGGGGGCACCAGGCTGCACTAGTGGGGACGGTGTCTGCCTGGCCTGGAGCTGTGGGCTGCAGCCTGGCTGTGCCCCGTGTGGGGGGTGGCTGTCCTGCTCACCTCCCACGGGGTCCCAGGTGCTTCCCGATACTGCAGCGTCCTCCAACCTGGACCGCAGGGACGTGTGAGCTCCTTTCCCTGAGATGACCATTGACCTGTGGGCATGGCCACGGCCGGCTTCCTGGCCAGGGCATCATGGCCGTGAGGCAGGGCCCTGGGTCTGGAACAGACTTCTGGTCAGTGAGCCGAAGATAGACAGGCAGGAGGTGACTTTGTGCCCTTTAGACATCAGACAGAATCACATTTGGCCGGTGAAAGGTGTCGACCGGTGTCAGGGCAGGTGAGGTCCTCTACCGAGGCTCTTTGGGCACTGTGTGTGATGATGTGTGGAACACCATCGATACCAATGAGGATCAGGCAGCTGGGCTGTGGCTGGGCCAGGGCGGCCCCTGGAGGTGCGCGGTTTGGTCAGGGCTTGGGCCGATTGTCCTGGACGACGTGCGCCGCTCAGGGCACGAGTCCTACCTGTGGAGCTGCCCGCACGGAGGCTGGAAGTCACACAACAGCAACCACGGGGAGGGGGCCGGCGTCATCTGTCCGGGTGGGCCGCTGACATGGCCGGGCCCCCTTCTGGGGACAGGTGACACATCTCAAGAGAGAGAGGCCTCAGGCCTGAGAATCCCCTCGAGTGCCAGGGAACAGGGCCCAGTCTTAGTCCACACTAACAAGGATTGCGTGGGAGGGTGGACGTCGTCGGCTCTCACCTTCTCCTCCATGGATGTCGGACTCGGGATACCACCTGCCAGCCACAGAGATTCAGTTCGGTCACATGGGCACCCTGAGTGACAGAGATCGTGCCCAGGGGGATGATGACAACAGTGATCGTGGTCCCCTCAGCATGTGATGGGCTGCAGGTCCCACTGCCACGGCCCCTGACGCCTTCCGTGCAAGGTGCACGGTCTGGGCAAAGCCATCAGACCTGCCGGGGAGCACGAGGCCCAGCAAGGGAGGTGGAATAAGTTTTTCAGCAGCGACACGAACGTACCAGGCGTGGAGGTAAAGAGGGAGCAGGTGCCGTCCCGCGGGGCCTTCCTCCCAGATGCCCTTGCTGAGCGGGGTCTTGAGCAGCACATAGAGGTCGCATGTGGCAAGGCGCACATGTGGGATCGTCACGGTGTCCGCCAACGTTTTCATCAGGGACTCCTTTCCCTGATGCCTAACGCTGGCTTTCGTCTCTCGTGCTCCTGCAGAATCCGGGGTCACCACATCCACAGCTGAAACGATACCACCAGGGACCACAGGTGGGTGATTTGACCCTCCCAGGGGCTGACTCTGCTGCTGGGAACAGGCAGGTTTGAACGTGTGATCAGGGCGCGCTGGGGTTGTCCTTCCTTGTCCTGGGCCCTATTGGGGTTAGAGGAAGGGTCTCTGAAGACAGGTTGTACATCACTCATCATTGATGAAAAACTGTGAGGGTGGGAGGGAGAGCAGCAAGGTGTGACGTGACCAGTGGCCCGGGAAGGTGGTGCCCACGGCTACTCGGGACTCGGGGATGTGACGAAAGGCTCAGGGGAAACACAGGAGTGTGTTACGAAACATCAATCCCATTGCACCTCGAGGCAACAATTGGCGTCTCCGGTCACCTGTCCTTGAGGACCAAAATCGCTCACTTCCTGGGTGTCAATGCAAAGGCTTGCGGGCCTGTCCCAGGAGGATACAGATTCATAGTCCAGAACTCTCTGTGGACACGGCGAGGCAGGCAGCGGCAGTGACCAGGGGACGGAGCGATGCTGGGCAGCGGTGGCCGATCCTCGCTGAGGCCACGTGCGGGGGCTCAGCTCGGGGTGTAGGGCTGAGTGTCTTCACCAGTTCCGGGTTGGACACCCGTGTGCTCCAAGTCTGACTGTTCTCTCTTCCCCGCAGATGGTCAGACTCTGTCCACAGCCCAGTCAGGTGCGTAGAGCCCAGCATCCTCCCTCGTGAGGTCCCTTCACTCTGCCCTTCCTTAACACCTGAGGTGTCGCACGGCTCCTGGAAGCTCCCGCTGGGCCCCTGATAGTTTCCCCTTGTCACCGATTCTCCCAGTGAAGCTCGTGATCTGGACGTGGGCTTATGCAGACTCCCATCTGTCAGGGTGGGAGGGTCAGACAATACTGACACTGTCCCAAGAGAGAGAGAGGCCCCAGGTCTGAGAAACGTCCTCATGTGCCAGGAACGGGGCCAGTGTCAGTCCGCACTGACTAGTATTTGGTGGGAGGGTGGATGTCGTAAGCCCTCACTTCTCCTCCTTAGATGTTGGACTAGGGAGCCTGTGCCTCCCTCGGTGCCTGCTGGCCGCTGAGATTCAGTTAGGTCACATGGACCCCCTGAGTGGCAGAGACCGTCCCCAGAGGGATGTCTGGCAATTAGTGATCATGGTCCCCTGGGCACGTGATGGGATGCAGGTCACACCACCATGGCCCCTGACGCCTTCCGTGCAAGGTGCACGGTCTGGGCAAAGCCATCAGACCTGTTAGGGGGAAGCGAGGCAGAGTGAGGGTGTTGGACAAGTGTTCTAGCAGCGACGCGAACGTATCAGGCGTGGAGGTGAGCGGGGAGCAGGTGCCGTCCCGCAGGGCCTTCCTCCCAGATGCCCTCGCTGAGCGGGCTCAGCAGGACACACAGGTCACGAGAGGCAGGGCACACATGTGGGATCGTCACGGGTCCGCCAACGTTTTCATCAGGGACTCCTTTCCCTGATGCCTAACGCTGGCTTTCGTCTCTTGTGCTCCCTGCAGAATCCTGGGTCACCACAGCCACACCTGAAACGATAACAGCGGGGACCACAGGTGGGTGATTTGACCCTCCCAGGGGCTGACTCTGCTGCTGGGAACAGGCAGGTTTGAACGTGTGATCAGGGTGCGCTGGGGTTGTCCTTCCTTGTCCTGGGCCCTATTCTCGGGGTTAGAGGAAGGTCTCTGAAGACAGGTTGTACATCACTCATCATTGATGAAATCCTGTGAAGGTGGGAGGGAGAGCAGTGAAGTGGGATGTGACCAGTGGCCCGGGAAGCCAGTGCTCAGGGCTAGTCAGGCCTCGGGGAAGAAGTATGAGTTTCGGGGGAAACACAGGAGTTTGTTATGATCTCATGACACCTCGAGGCAACAATTAGCGTCTCCGGTCACCTGTCCTTGAGGACCCAAAATCGCTCACCTCCTAGGTGTCAATGCAAAGGCTTGCGGGCCTGTCCCAGGAGGATACAGATTCATAGTCCAGAACCTCCGCTGTGGACACGGCGAGGCAGGCAGCGGCAGTGACCAGGGGACGGAGCGATGCTGGGCAGCGGTGGCCGATCCTCGCTGAGGCCACGTGCGGGGCTCAGCTCGGGGTGTAGGGCTGAGTGTCTTCACCAGTTCCGGGTCGGACACCCGTGTGCTCCAAGTCTGACTCCTCTCTCTTCCCCGCAGATGGTCAGCCTCTGTCCACAGCCCAGTCAGGTGCGTAGATCCCAGCATCCTCCCTCGTGAGGTCCCTTCACTCTGCCCTTCCTTAACACCTGAGGTGTCGCACGGCTCCTGGAAGCTCCCGCTGGGCCCCTGATAGTTTCCCTTGTCACCGATTCTCCCAGTGAAGCTCGTGATCTGGACGTGGGCTTATGCAGACTCCCATCTGTCAGGGTGGGAGGGTCAGACAATACTGACACTGTCCCGAGAGAGAGAGGCCCCAGGTCTGAGAAACGTCCTCGTGTGCCAGGAACGGGGCCCAGTGTCAGTCCGCTGACTAGTATTTGGTGGGAGGGTGGATGTCGTAAGCCCTCACTTCTCCTCCTTAGATGTTGGACTAGGGAGCCTGTGCCTCCCTCGGTGCATGCTGGCCGCTGAGATTCAGTTAGGTCACATGGACCCCCTGAGTGGCAGAGACCGTCCCCAGAGGGATGTCTGGCAATTAGTGATCATGGTCCCCTGGGCACGTGATGGGATGCAGGTCACACCACCATGGCCCCTGACGCCTTCCGTGCAAGGTGCACGGTCTGGGCAAAGCCATCAGACCTGTTAGGGGGAAGCGAGGCAGAGTGAGGGTGTTGGACAAGTGTTCTAGCAGCGACGCGAACGTACCAGGCGTGGAGGTGAGCGGGGAGCAGGTGCCGTCCCGCAGGGCCTTCCTCCCAGATGCCTCGCTGAGCGGAGCTTGAGCAGGACACACAGGTCACGAGTGGCAGGGCACATATGTGGATCATCACGGTGTCCGCCAACGTTTTCATCAGGGACTCCTTTCCCTGATGCCTAACGCTGGCTTTCGTCTCTTGTGCTCCCTGCAGAATCCTGGGTCACCACAGCCACACCTGAAACGATAACAGCGGGGACCACAGGTGGGTGATTTGACCCTCCCAGGGGCTGACTCTGCTGCTGGGAACAGGCAGGTTTGAACGTGTGATCAGGGTGCGCTGGGTTGTCCTTCCTTGTCCTGGGCCCTATTCTCGGGGTTAGAGGAAAGGTCTCTGAAGACAGGTTGTACATCACTCATCATTGATGAAATCCTGTGAAGGTGGGAGGGAGAGCAGTGAAGTGGGATGTGACCAGTGGCCCGGGAAGCCAGTGCTCAGGGCTAGTCAGGCCTCGGGGAAGAAGTATGAGTTTCGGGGGAAACACAGGAGTTTGTTACGATCTCATGACACCTCGAGGCAACAATGGGTCTCCGGTCACCTGTCCTTGAGGACCAAAATCGCTCACTTCCTGGGTGTCAATGCAAGGCTTGCGGGCCTGTCCCAGGAGGACACTGGATTCATAGTCCAGAACCTCCGCTGTGGACACGGCGAGGCAGGCAGCGGCAGTGACCAGGGGACGGAGCGATGCTGGGCAGCGGTGGCCGATCCTCGCTGAGGCCACGTGCGGGGGCTCAGCTCGGGGTGTAGGGCCGAGTGTCTTCACCAGTTCCGGGTTGGACACCCGTGTGCTCCAAGTCTGACTGTTCTCTCTTCCCGCAGATGGTCAGCCTCTGTCCACAGCCCAGTCAGGTGCGTAGAGCCCAGCATCCTCCCTCGTGAGGTCCCTTCACTCTGCCCTTCCTTAACACCTGAGGTGTCACACGGCTCCTGGAAGCTCCCGCTGGGCCCTGATAGTTTCCCTTGTCACCCAGTGAAGCTCGTGATCTGGACGTGGGCTTATGCAGACTCCCATCTGTCAGGGTGGGAGGGTCAGACAATACTGACACTGTCCCAAGAGAGAGAGAGAGGCCCCAGGTCTGAGAAACGTCCTCGTGTGCCAGGCACCGGGCCCAGTGTCAGTCCGCACTGCGTGGGATTTCGTGGGAGGGTGGACGTCGTAAGCCGTCACTGCTCCTGCCTGGCGTCCACTAGGGGATACTGTGCTTCCAATACCACTTTCCAGGCTCTGAGATTCAGTTCGGTCACATGGGCCCCGTAAGTGGCGGAGACTGTGCCCAAGGGGATGCTGGCAATTAGTAATTGTGGTCTCCTGGGCACGTGATGGGCTGCAGGTGCCCACCACGGCCCCTGACGCCTTCTGTCAAAGCTGCAGTGTCTGGGTAAAGCCCTGGGACATGCCAGGAGCACGAGGCCCAGCAAGGGTATTGGACAGGTTTTCTAGCAGCGAACCGAACATGCGAGGCGTGGAGGTGAACAGGGAGCAGCTGTGTCCCGCGGGGCCTTCCTCCCAGATGCCCTCGCTGAGCGGGGCCTTGAGCAGGACACACAGGTCGCGAGTGGCAGGGCACACATGTTGGAGCATCACGGTGCCAACGTTTTCCATGGAGGACTCCTTTCCCTGATGCCTAACGCTGATTTGTCTCTCGTGCTCCTTGCAGAATCCTGGGTCACCACAGCCACACCTGAAATATCACCATCAGGGACAATAGGTGGGTAATTTGATCCGGTAATCCAGCGGCTCTCTCTGCTTCTGGGAACTGGCAGATTTGAGCGTGTTGTCAGGTTGCTCTAGGATTGTCCTTCCTTGTCCTGGGCATGTGGCCGTGAGGCAGGGCCCTGGGTTTGGGACAGGCCTCTGGTCTGTGAGCTGAAGATAGACAGGCAGGAGGTGTCCTTGCGCCCCCTCTAGACATTGGGTCAGAATCACAAATGGCCCTGAGGCTGGTGAACGGTGGTGACCCGTGTCAGGGTGGGTGGAGGTCCTGAGCCAAGGCTCCTGGGGCACCGTGTGTGACAACTTGTGGGACATCTGTGACGCCAATAGGGTGTGCAGGCTGCTGGGCTGTAGCCTGGCCAGGTCAGCCCCAGGATGTGTGGGGTTCGTTCAGGACTGAGGCCAAATTTACGTGGACGACGTGCGCTGCTCAGGGCACGAGTCCCACTGTGAAGCTGCCCGCACAGAGGCTGGAACACACAACTTAACCACCGGAGTAGCCAGTGTCATCTGCTCAGGTGGCCGCCGACGGCCGGGCCCCCTCAGGGGCCATAGTGCTGAGAACAGACCCACTTCCCACGCCGAGAACCTCAGCTAATTGGAGGTCACTCCAGGTCCGCTGGCCCCAAGACCCGTGTCACGTGCTCTAGTTGCAAACACAGCCCGGGTTAGCACATGTCCCGGCCTCGTCCAGCTGTTGATCTAGTTCGTCTGGGAGGGACGGTGGCCCCCATTATCACATATGTTTCAGCTCCCTGACAACAGTGGGAGATTATTCCTGGGCCTCAGTACTGTGAGCTCAGCTCCCACCGTGAGCCCCCTGGGGGAACCCCCTCAGCACAGCCTCATGTGTGGGGCACGTGGCTGGGGTGGTCCGCACCGTCTCTCTGTGATGACTACGTGGCCTGGACTCTCCCGGCACGCCGGGGAAAGGGTGCCCGCGCGTGGGGCTCATGATGAAACACCGTGAAGGTGGGAGGAGAGCAGTGAAGTGTGACGGGACCAGTGGCCCGGGACGGCAGTGCTCACGGCTAGTCAGGCCTCGGGGACTTTGGCGCACTCTGCTCTCGAGCTGGCCTCTGGCTTGGGGTCAGTGTCCGAGTCGCGCCTGTGCAGGGTCCGCGGAGGAACTCAGAGGCCCCCGGTGCCCTGTAGCCTGGCCCTGCTCCTTTCTCGGGCACAGCAGATGTCACTGCTCACTGTCCTACAGCCCTGGAGTGAGACGGGGATCCCGGACCAGCGTCCGCTTGGGGAATACGGCCCAATAGTTTAGCTCGTCCGTCCTTCGGTCTCTGGGCTTTCCACGACCATAACGTTTACGGGGTAAAGTGTGCAGTGCAGTGGGTCTGGCAGAGTCACACCTCGTACAGCCATCATCACGATCTAGTTCCCGATTATTCGTCATTCCCAGTGCAACGCCCATCCCCATGCCCCCGCCCACCCCGGTCCTTTTCCTCCCAAATCGGGATCTGCTGTCGCTGTCTATGGTGTCGTCCTTTGTGGATATTTCATTGCGATGGATTGTGTCATTTGTGACCGGCTTCTCTTACTTAACGAAATCTTTCAAAGTTCATGCACGTTGTAGCCTGTATCAGGACGCCCTCTGTATGCCTGAGTGATCTTCGTGGATGAGCAGACCACCTTTTACATATTCATTCATGGGTCGTTTCTACTTTTTGGCTACTATGAGCAGTACTACTGCACATACTCGAGTATAATTTGTTTCTCTCTTAACAGCTGTTTTTGATTCTTTTGGGGGTATTTCTGAGCGGAATTGCTGGGTCATGTGATGCTTCTGTACTGAACTGATCGTGGAAGTGGTGAACGGTGGATCAGAGGGACCGCAGCGTGTAGGATGCTGCGGGCAGTGCATGAGGGGCCTGAGTTCTCTCCAGCCTCACCAACACCTGTGATTACGTGTCTTTTCCTTACGCGCGCCCTGGCAGGTGTGAGACGGCCCCTCTCCCCGTTTTCATTTGCGTCTCCCTAACGACCGATGACATAGGGCGGCTTTCGTGGGCTTGCTGCCCACGCGTGTCCGTTATTCGGAGAACAGGGTCCTCGTTGTATAGATGCCGACTCTGAAGACCAGAGTCCCCAGGTCAGTGCCCGAGCCCAGCTCACGGGCTCGAAGGGCATAATCCTGGTGAGACTGAGAGGTCACTGACCCTAGTCCATGGTGTCACTGGCAAATGGCCTTCCCCCAACTCTATCATGTTTCTTGATTTCTGCTGCTCTCAGCATGCACAGCTATGTGTCAGAGACAGTTAACCCTGGTGCCCTCGTGATATTCAGTGGGTCTGTGGTTTGTGAAGATTCCGGCAAACTTTGGGTTTGATGGTGACTTGGGTAGGGGCTCAGTGGAAGCGGAGCCTTCGGAATACGCCTCAGGCCGAGCGGGCTGGGGCTCCCATGTATGGGTGAGTCAGCCGAAGCCGAGGGTCCACAGCCCCAGCGCTGGGGCTGCTTGGTGGGCGCCGGGCCGCTGTGTGCTGGTAACCGCTGCCGGTGCCCAGGGATCCCCGGGGCCGCTGTGATGCAGGCTGCGGCTCCCCTTCTTGGCGCTGGCATCCCAAGGCCAAGCGCAGGAGATGGATTGCTGGGCATAGGGAGACCAGTTAGAAGGCAGACAAAGCTCCGCCCACATCCCAGGGTGCTTTAAAGAAGCTTTGAGGGAAGGAAATGATGGACAGGCTTCCCTGAGTACTGCTGCTGGGGAATGTGAACCCCAACCCAGAAGTGTCGTCCCTGCAGGAACTGTGAATCTCACTGAACTCAGGGCCTCTTTATTCAGGACAGAGGAGAGATTGAATTTTCATGTCTTTTTAAGGATCCAGTTCCGGTTTGGCCCTGAGGCTGGTGAACGGTGGTGACCGGTGTCAGGGCCGGGTGGAGGTCCTGTACCAAGGCTCCTGGGGCACCGTGTGTGACGACTACTGGGACATCAACGATGCCAACGTGGTGTGCAGGCAGCTGGGCTGTGGCTGGGCCCGGTCGGCCCCAGGAAGTGCGCGGTTCGGTCAGGGCTCAGGGCCGATTGTCCTGGACGACGTGCGCTGCTCAGGGCACGAGTCCTACCTGTGGAACTGCCCGCACGGAGGCTGGACGTCACACAACTGCAACCACGGGGAGGACGCAGGCGTCATCTGCTCAGGTGGGACACCTGGATGGCCGGGCCCCCTTCTCACCTTGTAGGGCACAGTGACACTGTCCCCAGAGTGGGGCCCTAGGTCCGAGCAGCAGCTTCATGTGGCAGGAGCGAGGCCCAGTCTTAGTCCGCTCCGACCTGAACTTTATGTGGGAGGGTGGAGGTTGTCGCCCTCGCCTTCTCCTGCCTGGATATCGGACTAGGGGGCCCCTGCGCCTCCCTCCCTGCTTGCGAGCCCCTGAGATGCTGCGCCGTTACATGGCACTCGATTGGCAAAGACAGTGTCCCGGGTTGAGGCCGCTTAAGCACGTGATGGGCTGCAGGTCCCACCATCACGGCCTCTGACGCCTTCCGTTTAAGTGACAGGGTCTAGGTAAAGCCCTCAGAGCTGCCAGGGAGCCTGAGGCCCAGCGAGGGAGGTGCAACAGGTTTTCTAGCAGCGTCACAAACGTGCCAGGCGGGGAGGTGAGCGGGGAGCAGGTGCCGTCCCGCAGGGCCTTCCTCCCAGGTGCCCTCGCTGAGCGGGGCCTTGAGCAAGACACCCAGGTCACGAGCGGCAGGGCACACATGAGGGATCGTCACGGCGTCCGCCAACGTTTTCGTCGGGGACTCCTTCCACCGATGCCTAACCTGGCTTTTTTCTTGTGTCCTTGCAGGACCCTGGGTCCCCACATACACCCCTGAAAGGGTACCACCAGGGACCACAGGTGGGTAATCTGACCCTCCCTCCAGGGGCTCCTTCTGCTTCTGAGAACAGGCAGGGTTGGAGTGTGTGGTCGGGTGCTCTGGGGTTGTTCTGGGCCCCGGCCTACGGGTCAGAGGAAGGGACTCTGAAGACAGGTGAGCATTGCACATAGAGGGCTGTGTACCTCCCTGTGACAGGCCCCCCTGAGCATGGGCTCAGCAGGGATGCCCGTCCACTGCTCAGGACAAGATCCGCAACCTGGCACGTCCTGCTGGGACCTCGGTCCTGTCTCAGGCCAGTGCACTGGCCTGCAAAAAGGGTGTGAAAGTGTCTGTCGTGTAGCTGTCTGGCCACGTCCCCGTCCCTCCTGGGGCTCAGCCAGAGCCACAGGACGAAGCGGGGGGAGGCACCAGGCTGCACTAGCGGAGATGGCGTCGGCCTGGCCTGGAGCTGTGGGCTGCAGCCTGGTGTGCCCCGTGTGTGTGGGGGGGTGGCTGTCCTGCTCACCTCCCCGGGGTCCCAGGTGCTTCCCGACACTGCAGCGTCCTGACCTGGATCACAGGGACGTGTGAGCTCCTTTCCCTGAGATGACGATTGACCTGTGGGCATGGCCACGGCCGGCTTCCTGGCCAGGGCATCGTGGCCGTGAGGCGGGGCCCTGGGTCTGGAACAGGACTCTGGTCTGTGAGTCCAAGACAGGCAGGTAGGAGGTGTCCTTGCGCCCCCTCTAGACATTGGGATGGAATCAGGAGTGGCCCAGAGGCTGGCGAACGGTGGTGACCCGTGTCAGGGTGGGTGGAGGTCCTGTACCGAGGCTCCTGGGGCGCCGTGTGTGACGATGTGTGGGACACCAGTGACGCCAACGTGGTGTGCAGGCAGCTGGGCTGTGCTGGGCCAGGCTGACCCTAGGACGTGCGGGGTTCATTCAAGGCTCAGGCCTGATTTACGTGGACGACGTGCGCTGCTCAGGGCACGAGTCCCACTCTGGAGCCGCCCGCACAGAGGCCGGAAGTCACACAACTTAACCACAGGAGTAGCCAGTGTCATCTGCTCAGGTGGCCGCCAGGATGGTCGGGCCCCCTTCTGGGGGCATAGTGCTGAGAACAAACCCTCTTCCCACGCCGAGAGCCTCAGTTAATTGGAGGTCACTCCAGGTCCGCTAGCCCCAAGGCCCGTGTCACGTGCTCTAATTGTAAACAGCCCGGGTTAGCACATGTCCCCGGCATGGTCCAGCCATTGATCTAGTTTGTCTGGGAGGAGACGGTGGCCCCGTTGTCACATACGTGTTTAGCTCCCTGACAGCAGTAGGGAGATTTCCTGGGCCTCAGTACTGTGAGCTCAGTTCCCACCCTGGAGCCCCCTTGGGGAACCCCCTCAGCACAGCCTCTTGTGTGGGGCACGTGGCTGGGGTGGTCCGCACCGTCTCTCTGTGATGACTGCGTGGCCTGGACTCTACCGGAGCACCGGGGGAAAGGGTGCCCGCGCGTGGGCTCATGATGAAACACCGTGAAGGTGGGAGCGAGAGCAGTGAAGTGTGACGTGACCAGTGCCAGGGAAGGCGGTGCCCACGGCTAGTCAGGCCTCAGGGATGTGGCGAAAGGCTCACGGGAAACACAGGAGTGTGTTACGAAACATCGATCCCATTGCACCTCGAGGCAACAATGGGCTCCAGTAACCTGTCCTTGAGGACCCCAAATTGCTCGCTTCCTGGGTGTCAATGCAAAGGCTTGCGGGCCTGTCCCAGGAGGATACAGATTCATAGTCCAGAACCTCCTCTGTGGACACGGCGAGGCAGGCAGCGGCAGTGACCAGGGGACGGAGCGATGCTGGGCAGCGGTGGCCGATCCTCGCTGAGGCCACGTGCGGGGGCTCAGCTCGGGTGTAGGCCGAGTGTCTTCACCATTTCCGGTTTGGACACCGGTGTGCTCCAAGTCTGACTGTTCTCTCTTCCCCGCAGATGGTCAGCCTCTGTCCACATCCTGGTCAGGTGCGTAGAGCCCAGCATCCTCCCTCGTGAGGTCCCTTCACTCTGCCCTTCCTTAACACCTGAGGTGTCGCACGGCTCCTGGAAGCTCCCGCTGGGCCCCTGATAATTTCCCCTTGTCACCCATTCTCCAGTGAAGCTCGAGATCTAGACGTGGTGTATGCAGACTCCCATCTGTCAGGGTGGGAGGGTCAGACAATACTGACACTGTCCCGAGAGAGAGAGGCCCCAGGTCTGAGAAACGTCCTCGTGTGCCAGGAACGGGGCCCAGTGTCAGTCCGCACTGACTAGTATTTGGTGGGAGGGTGGATGTCGTAAGCCCTCACTTCTCCTCCTTAGACGTTGGACTAGGGAGCCTGTGCCTCCCTCGGTGCCTGCTGGCCGCTGAGATTCAGTTAGGTCACATGGACCCCCTGAGTGGCAGAGACCGTCCCCAGAGGGATGTCTGGCAATTAGTGATCATGGTCCCCTGGGCACGTGATGGGATGCAGGTCACACCACCATGGCCCCTGACGCCTTCCGTGCAAGGTGCACGGTTGGGCAAAGCCATCAGACCTGTTAGGGGGAAGCGAGGCAGAGTGAGGGTGTTGGACAAGTGTTTAGCAGCGACGCGAACGTACCAGGCGTGGAGGTGAGCGGGGAGCAGGTGCCGTCCTGCAGGGCCTTCCTCCCAGATGCCCTCGCTGAGCGGAGCTTGAGCAGGACACACAGGTCACGAGTGGCAGGGCACACATGTGGGATCGTCACGGTGTCCGCCAACGTTTTCATCAGGGACTCCTTTCCCTGATGCCTAACGCTGGCTTTCGTCTCTCGTGCTCCCTGCAGAATCCTGGGTCACCACAGCCACACCTGAAACGATAACAGCGGGGACCACAGGTGGGTGATTTGACCCTCCCAGGGGCTGACTCTGCTGCTGGGAACAGGCAGGTTTGAACGTGTGATCAGGGCGCGCTGGGGTTGTCCTTCCTTGTCCTGGGCCCTATTCTCGGGGTTAGAGGAAGGGTCTCTGAAGACAGGTTGTACATCACTCATCATTGATGAAATCCTGTGAAGGTGGGGGGAGAGCAGTGAAGTGGGATGTGACCAGTGGCCCGGGAAGCCAGTGCTCAGGGCTAGTCAGGCCTCGGGGAAGAAGTATGAGTTTCGGGGGAAACACAGGAGTGTGTTACGATCTCATGACACCTCGAGGCAACAATTAGCGTCTCCGGTCACCTGTCCTTGAGGACCCAAAATCGCTCACTTCCTGGGTGTCAATGCAAAGGCTTGCGGGCCTGTCCCAGGAGGACACTGGATTCATAGTCCAGAACCTCCGCTGTGGACACGGCGAGGCAGGCAGCGGCAGTGACCAGGGGACGGAGCGATGCTGGGCAGCGGTGGCCGATCCTCGCTGAGGCCACGTGCGGGGGCTCAGCTCGGGGTGTAGGGCTGAGTGTCTTCACCAGTTCCGGGTCGGACACCCGTGTGCTCCAAGTCTGACTCCTTCTCTTCCCCGCAGATGGTCAGCCTCTGTCCACATCCTGGTCAGGTGAGTGCCCAGCATCCGCCCTCGTGAGGTCCCTTCACTCTGCCCTTCCTTAACACCTGAGGTGTCACACGGCTCCTGGAAGCTCCCGCTGGGCCCCTGATAGTTTCCCCTTGTCACCGATTCTCCCAGTGAAGCACGTGATCTGGACGTGGGCTTCAGCAGAGTTTCAACCAATAGTGACACCGTCCCAAGAGAGAGAGAGGCCTAAGGTCTGAGAAACGTCCTCGTGTGCCAGGAACAGGGCCCAGTGTTAGTCCGCACAGCGTAGGATTTAGTGGGAGGGTGGACCTCGTAAGCCCTCACTTGAGCAGGAGACACAGGTCATGAGCAGAGGACGCACATCGGATTGTCACGGTGCCCACCAACGTTTTCATCGAGGACTCTTTTCACTGATGCCTAACGCTGGCTTTGTCTCTTGTGCTCCTTGCAGAATCCTGGGTCACCACATCCACACCTGAAAAGTCATTCCCAGAGACAACAGGTGGGTAATTTGACCCACCCTCCAGGGGCTCTCTCCGTCTTTCTGAGAACCGGCAGGTTTGAGCATGTGGACAGAGTGCTCTGGGGTTGTTCCTCCTTATCCTGGGATCTGGGCCCAGGATCAGAGGGAAGGGTCTCTGAAGACAATGGGACATCATACCTACAGGGCTATGACTTCCCTGTGACGGGACCCTGGGCTTTGCCTCAGCAGGGATCCCCCCACTGCTTGGGACAATTCCTGCAACCAGGCACGTCCTGCTGGGACCTCACTCTTGTCCAGGCCTGGGAACAGGATGTAAGAGTGTCTGTCGTGTACCTGTCTGGCCACATCCCCATCCCCTCCTGGATCTCAGCCAGAGCCCCCAGGACGAAGCGGGGGCACCAGGCTGCACTAGTGGGGACGGTGTCAGCCTGGCCTGGAGCTGTGGGCTGCAGCCTGGCTGTGCCCCGTGTGGGGGGGTGGCTGTCCTGCTCTCCTCCCCGGGGTCCCAGGTGATTCCCGACACTGCAGCGTCCTCAGACCTGGACCGCAGGGACGTGTGAGCTCCTTTCCCTGAGATGACCATTGACCTGTGGGCATGGCCACGGCCGGCTTCCTGGCCAGGGCATCATGGCCCTGAGGCAGGGCCCTGGGTCTGGAACAGACTTCTGGTCAGTGAGCCGAAGATAGACAGGCAGGAGGTGACTTTGTGCCCCTTTAGACATCAGACAGAATCACCTTTGGCCGGTGAAAGGTGTCGACCGGTGTCAGGGCAGGTGAGGTCCTCTACCGAGGCTCTTTGGGCACTGTGTGTGATGATGTGTGGAACACATCGATACCAATGAGGATCAGGCAGCTGGGCTGTGGCTGGGCCAGGGCGGCCCCTGGAGGTGCGCGGTTTGGTCAGGGTTTGGGCCGATTGTCCTGGACGACGTGCGCCGCTCAGGGCACGAGTCCTACCTGTGGAGCTGCCCGCACGGAGGCTGGAAGTCACACAACAGCAACCACGGGGAGGGGGCCGGCGTCATCTGTCCGGGTGGGCCGCTGACATGGCCGGGCCCCCTTCTGGGGACAGGTGACACATCTCAAGAGAGAGAGGCCTCAGGCCTGAGAAGTCCCCTCGAGTGCCAGGGAACAGGGCCCAGTCTTAGTCCACACTAACAAGGATTGCGTGGGAGGGTGGACGTCGTCGGGTCTCACCTTCTCCTCCATGGATGTCGGACTCGGGGATACCACCTGCCAGCCACAGAGATTCAGTTCGGTCACATGGGCACCCTGAGTGACAGAGATCGTGCCCAGGGGGATGGATGACAACAGTGATCGTGGTCCCCTCAGCATGTGATGGGCTGCAGGTCCACCGCCACGGCCCCTGACGCCTTCCGTGCAAGGTGCACGGTCTGGGCAAAGCCATCAGACCTGCCGGGGAGCACGAGGCCCAGCAAGGGAGGTGGAATAAGTTTTTCAGCAGCGACGCGAACGTACCAGGCGTGGAGGTAAAGAGGGAGCAGGTGCCGTCCCGCGGGGCCTTCCTCCCAGATGCCCTTGCTGAGCGGGGTCTTGAGCAGCACATAGAGGTCGCATGTGGCAAGGCGCACATGTGGGATCGTCACGGTGTCCGCCAACGTTTTCATCAGGGACTCCTTTCCCTGATGCCTAACGCTGGCTTTCGTCTCTCGTGCTCCCTGCAGAATCCGGGTCACCACAGCCACACCTGAAACGATAACAGCGGGGACCACAGGTGGGTGATTTGACCCTCCCAGGGGCTGACTCTGCTGCTGGGAACAGGCAGGTTTGAACGTGTGATCAGGGCGCGCTGGGGTTGTCCTTCCTTGTCCTGGGCCCTATTCTCGGGGTTAGAGGAAGGGTCTCTGAAGACAGGTTGTACATCACTCATCATTGATGAAATCCTGTGAAGGTGGGAGGGAGAGCAGTGAAGTGGGATGTGACCAGTGGCCCGGGAAGCCAGTGCTCAGGGCTAGTCAGGCCTCGGGGAAGAAGTATGAGTTTCGGGGGAAACACAGGAGTGTGTTACGATCTCATGACACCTCGAGGCAACAATTAGCGTCTCCGGTCACCTGTCCTTGAGGACCCAAAATCGCTCACTTCCTGGGTGTCAATGCAAAGGCTTGCGGGCCTGTCCCAGGAGGACACTGGATTCATAGTCCAGAACCTCCGCTGTGGACACGGCGAGGCAGGCAGCGGCAGTGACCAGGGGACGGAGCGATGCTGGGCAGCGGTGGCCGATCCTCGCTGAGGCCACGTGCGGGGGCTCAGCTCGGGGTGTAGGGCCGAGTGTCTTCACCAGTTCCGGGTCGGACACCCGTGTGCTCCAAGTCTGACTGTTCTCTTCCCCGCAGATTATCAGACTCTGTCCACATCCTGGTCAGGTGAGTGCCCAGCATCCGCCCTCGTGAGGTCCCTTCACTCTGCCCTTCCTTAACACCTGAGGTGTCACACGGCTCCTGGAAGCTCCCGCTGGGCCCCTGATAGTTTCCCCTTGTCACCGATTCTCCCAGTGAAGCACGTGATCTGGACGTGGGCTTCAGCAGAGTTTCAACCAATAGTGACACCGTCCCAAGAGAGAGAGAGGCCTAAGGTCTGAGAAACGTCCTCGTGTGCCAGGAACAGGGCCCAGTGTTAGTCCGCACAGTAGGATTTAGTGGGAGGGTGGACCTCGTAAGCCCTCACTTGAGCAGGAGACAGGTCATGAGCAGAGGACGCACATCGGATTGTCACGGTGCCCACCAACGTTTTCATCGAGGACTCTTTTCACTGATGCCTAACGCTGGCTTTGTCTCTCGTGCTCCTTGCAGAATCCTGGGTCACCACATCCACACCTGAAAGGTCATTCCCAGAGACAACAGGTGGGTAATTTGACCCACCCTCCAGGGGCTCTCTCTCGTCTTTCTGAGAACCGGCAGGTTTGAGCATGAGGACAGGGTGCTCTGGGGTTGTTCCTCCTTATCCTGGGATCTGGGCCCAGGATCAGAGGGAAGGGTCTCTGAAGACAATGGGACATCATACCTACAGGGCTATGACTTCCCTGTGACGGGACCCTGGGCTTTGCCTCAGCAGGGATCCCGTCCACTGCTTGGGACAATACCTGCAACCAGGCACGTCCTGCTGGGACCTCACTCTTGTCTCAGGCCTGGGAACAGGATGTAAGAGTGTCTGTCGTGTACCTGTCTGGCCACGTCCCCGTCCCCTCCTGGATCTCAGCCAGAGCCCAGGACGAAGAGGGAGGCACCAGGCTGCACTAGGGGACGGTGTCTGCCTGGCCTGGAGCTGTGGGCTGCAGCCTGGCTGTGCCCCGTGTGGCGGGGTGGCTGTCCTGCTCACCTCCCCGGGGTCCCAGGTGATTCCCGACACTGCAGCGTCCTCAGACCTGGACCGCAGGGACGTGTGAGCTCCTTTCCCTGAGATGACCATTGACCTGTGGGCATGGCCACGGCCGGCTTCCTGGCCAGGGCATCGTGGCCCTGAGGCAGGGCCCTGGGTCTGGAACAGACTTCTGGTCAGTGAGCCGAAGATAGACAGGCAGGAGGTGACTTTGTGCCCCTTTAGACATCAGACAGAATCACCTTTGGCCGGTGAAAGGTGTCGACCGGTCTGTCAGGGCAGGTGAGGTCCTCTACCGAGGCTCTTTGGGCACTGTGTGTGATGATGTGTGGAACACCATCGATACCAATGAGGATCAGGCAGCTGGGCTGTGGCTGGGCCAGGGCGGCCCCTGGAGGTGCGCGGTTTGGTCAGGGTTTGGGCCGATTGTCCTGGACGACGTGCGCCGCTCAGGGCACGAGTCCTACCTGTGGAGCTGCCCGCACGGAGGCTGGAAGTCACACAACAGCAACCACTGGGAGGGGGCCGGCGTCATCGTCCGGGTGGGCCGCTGACATGGCCGGGCCCCCTTCTGGGGACAGGTGACACATCTCAAGAGAGAGAGGCCTCAGGCCTGAGAAGTCCCCTCGAGTGCCAGGGAACAGGGCCCAGTCTTAGTCCACACTAACAAG
The DNA here is from genome assembly GCA_003508835.1 of Eonycteris spelaea. Lineage (NCBI taxonomy): Eukaryota > Metazoa > Chordata > Mammalia > Chiroptera > Pteropodidae > Eonycteris > Eonycteris spelaea. Next base: position 4,731,318 of record PUFA01000004.1, on the reverse strand, counting down.
GATTGCGTGGGAGGGTGGACGTCGTCGGCTCTCACCTTCTCCTCCATGGATGTCGGACTCGGGGATACCACCTGCCAGCCACAGAGATTCAGTTCGGTCACATGGGCACCCTGAGTGACAGAGATCGTGCCCAGGGGGATGGATGACAACAGTGATCGTGGTCCCCTCAGCATGTGATGGGCTGCAGGTCCCACCGCCACGGCCCCTGACGCCTTCTGTCCAAGGTGCACGGTCTGGGCAAAGCCATCAGACCTGTTAGGGGGAAGCGAGGCAGAGTGAGGGTGTTGGACAAGTGTTCTAGCAGCGACGCGAAGTACCAGGCGTGGAGGTGAGCGGGGAGCAGGTGCCGTCCCGCAGGGCCTTCCTCCCAGATGCCCTCGCTGAGCGGGCTTGAGCAGGACACACAGGTCGACAGTGGCAGGGCACACATGTGGGATGTCACGGTGTCCGCCAACGTTTTCATCAGGGACTCCTTTCCCTGATGCCTAACGCTGGCTTTCGTCTCTCGTGCTCCCTGCAGAATCCGGGGTCACCACACCACTGAAACGATACCACAGGGACCACAGGTGGGTGATTTGACCCTCCCAGGGGCTGACTCTGCTGCTGGGAACAGGCAGGTTTGAACGTGTGATCAGGGCGCGCTGGGGTTGTCCTTCCTTGTCCTGGGCCCTATTCTCGGGGTTAGAGGAAGGGTCTCTGAAGACAGGTTGTACATCACTCATCATTGATGAAAACTGTGAGGGTGGGAGGGAGAGCAGCAAGGTGTGACGTGACCAGTGGCCCGGGAAGGTGCTGCCCACGGCTACTCGGGACTCGGGGATGTGACGAAAGGCTCAGGGGAAACACAGGAGTGTGTTACGAAACATCATCCCATTGCACCTCGAGGCAACAATGCGTCTCCGGTCACCTGTCCTTGAGGACCAAAATCGCTCACTTCCTGGGTGTCAATGCAAAGGCTTGCGGGCCTGTCCCAGGAGGATACAGATTCATAGTCCAGAACCTCCGCTGTGGACACGGCGAGGCAGGCAGCGGCAGTGACCAGGGGACGGAGCGATGCTGGGCAGCGGTGGCCGATCCTCGCTGAGGCCACGTGCGGGGGCTCAGCTCGGGGTGTAGGGCTGAGTGTCTTCACCAGTTCCGGGTTGGACACCCGTGTGCTCCAAGTCTGACTGTTCTCTCTTCCCCGCAGATGGTCAGACTCTGTCCACAGCCCAGTCAGGTGCGTAGAGCCCAGCATCCTCCCTCGTGAGGTCCCTTCACTCTGCCCTTCCTTAACACCTGAGGTGTCGCACGGCTCCTGGAAGCTCCCGCTGGGCCCCTGATAGTTTCCCCTTGTCACCGATTCTCCCAGTGAAGCTCGTGATCTGGACGTGGGCTTATGCAGACTCCCATCTGTCAGGGTGGGAGGGTCAGACAATACTGACACTGTCCCGAGAGAGAGAGAGGCCCCAGGTCTGAGAAACGTCCTCGTGTGCCAGGAACGGGGCCCAGTGTTAGTCCGCACTGACTAGTATTTGGTGGGAGGGTGGATGTCGTAAGCCCTCACTTCTCCTCCTTAGATGTTGGACTAGGGAGCCTGTGCCTCCCTCGGTGCCTGCTGGCCGCTGAGATTCAGTTAGGTCACATGGACCCCCTGAGTGGCAGAGACCGTCCCAGAGGGATGTCTGGCAATTAGTGATCATGGTCCCTGGGCACGTGATGGGATGCAGGTCACACCACCATGGCCCCTGACGCCTTCCGTGCAAGGTGCACGGTCTGGGCAAAGCCATCAGACCTGTTAGGGGGAAGCGAGGCAGAGTGAGGGTGTTGGACAAGTGTTCTAGCAGACGCGAACGTACCAGGCGTGGAGGTGAGCGGGGAGCAGTGCCGTCCCGCAGGGCCTTCCTCCCAGATGCCCTCGCTGAGCGGGCTTGAGCAGGACACACAGGTCGAGTGGCAGGGCACACATGTGGGATCACGGTCCGCCAACGTTTTCATCAGGGACTCCTTTCCCTGATGCCTAACGCTGATTTGTCTCTCGTGCTCCTTGCAGAATCCTGGGTCACCACAGCCACACCTGAAATATCACCATCAGGGACAATAGGTGGGTAATTTGATCCGGTAATCCAGGGGCTCTCTCTGCTTCTGGGAACTGGCAGATTTGAGCGTGTTGTCAGGTTGCTCTAGGATTGTCCTTCCTTGTCCTGGGCATGTGGCCGTGAGGCAGGGCCCTGGGTTTGGGACAGGCCTCTGGTCTGTGAGCTGAAGATAGACAGGCAGGAGGTGTCCTTGCGCCCCTCTAGACATTGGGTCAGAATCACAAATGGCCCTGAGGCTGGTGAACGGTGGTGACCCGTGTCAGGGTGGGTGGAGGTCCTGACCAGGCTCCTGGGGCACCGTGTGTGACAACTTGTGGGACATCTGTGACGCCAATAGGGTGTGCAGGCTGCTGGGCTGTAGCTGGGCCAGGTCAGCCCCAGGATGTGTGGGGTTCGTTCAGGACTGAGGCCAAATTTACCTGGACGACGTGCGCTGCTCAGGGCACGAGTCCCACTGTGAAGCTGCCCGCACAGAGGCTGGAACTCACACAACTTAACCACAGGAGTAGCCAGTGTCATCTGCTCAGGTGGCCGCCGAATGGCCGGGCCCCCTTCTGGGGCCATAGTGCTGAGAACAGACCCACTTCCCACGCCGAGAACCTCAGCTAATTGGAGGTCACTCCAGGTCCGCTGGCCCCAAGACCCGTGTCACGTGCTCTAGTTGCAAACACAGCCCGGGTTAGCACATGTCCCGGCCTCGTCCAGCTGTTGATCTAGTTCGTCTGGGAGGGACGGTGGCCCCCATTATCACATATGTGTTCAGCTCCCTGACAACAGTGGGGAGATTATTCCTGGGCCTCAGTACTGTGAGCTCAGCTCCCACCGTGGAGCCCCCTGGGGGAACCCCCTCAGCACAGCCTCATGTGTGGGGCACGTGGCTGGGGTGGTCCGCACCATCCCTCTGTGATGACTACGTGGCCTGGACTCTCCCGGCACGCCAGGGGAAAGGGTGCCCGCGTGGGGCTCATGATGAAACACCGTGAAGGTGGGAGGGAGAGCAGTGAAGTGTGACGGGACCAGTGGCCCGGGAAGGCGTGCTCACGGCTAGTCAGGCCTCGGGGACTTTGGCGCACTCTGCTCTCGAGCTGGCCTCTGGCTTGGGGTCAGTGTCCGAGTCGCGCCTGTGCAGGGTCCGCGGAGGAACTCAGAGGCCCCCGGTGCCCTGTAGCCTGGCCCTGCTCCTTTCTCGGGCACAGCAGATGTCACTGCTCACTGTCCTACAGCCCTGGAGTGAGACGGGGATCCCGGACCAGCGTCCGCTTGGGGAATACGGCCCAATAGTTTAGCTCGTCCGTCCTTCGGTCTCTGGGCTTTCCACGACCATAACGTTTACGGGGTAAAGTGTGCAGTGCAGTGGGTCTGGCAGAGTCACACCTCGTACAGCCATCATCACGATCTAGTTCCCGATTATTCGTCATTCCCAGTGCAACGCCCATCCCCATGCCCCCGCCCACCCCGGTCCTTTTCCTCCCAAATCGGGATCTGCTGTCGCTGTCTATGGTGTCGTCCTTTGTGGATATTTCATTGCGATGGATTGTGTCATTTGTGACCGGCTTCTCTTACTTAACGAAATCTTTCAAAGTTCATGCACGTTGTAGCCTGTATCAGGACGCCCTCTGTATGCCTGAGTGATCTTCGTGGATGGGCAGACCACCTTTTACATATTCATTCATCTGTTGATGGACGTTTGGGTCTTTCTACTTTTTGGCTATTGAGCAGTACTACTGCACATACTCGAGTATAATTTGTTTCTCTCTTAACAGCTCTTTTTGATTCTTTTGGGGGTATATTTCCGAGCGGAATTGCTGGGTCATGTGATGCTTCTGTACTGAACTGATCGTGGAAATGGTGAACGGTGGATCAGAGGGACCGCAGCGTAGGATGCCGCGGGCAGTGCATGAGGGGCCTGAGTTCTCTCCAGCCTCACCAACACCTGTGATTACGTGTCTTTTCCTTACGCGCGCCCTGGCAGGTGTGAGACGGCCCCTCTCCCCGCGGTTTTCATTTGCGTCTCCCTAACGACCGATGACATTGGGCGGCTTTCGTGGGCTTGCTGCCCACGCGTGTCCGTTATTTGGAGAACAGGGTCCTCGTTGTATAGATGCCGACTCTGAAGACCAGAGTCCCAGGTCAGTGCCCGGCCCAGCTCACGGGCTCGAAGGGCATATATCCTGGTGAGACTGAGAGGTCACTGCCCTAGTCCATGGTGTCACTGGCAAATGGCCTTCCCCCAACTCTATCATGTTTCTTGATTTCTGCTGCTCTCAGCATGCACAGCTATGTGTCAGAGACAGTTAACCCTGGTGCCCTCGTGATATTCAGTGGGTCTGTGGTTTGTGAAGATTCCGGCAAACTTTGGGTTTGATGGTGACTTGGGTAGGGGCTCAGTGGAAGCGGAGCCTTCGGAATACGCCTCAGGCCGAGCGGGCTGGGGCTCCCATGTATGGGTGAGTCAGCCGAAGCCGAGGGTCCACAGCCCCAGCGCTGGGGCTGCTTGGTGTGCGCGCGGGCCGCTGTGTGCTGGTAACCGCTGCCGGTGCCCAGGCCGATCCCCGGGGCCGCTGTGATGCAGGCTGCGGCTCCCCTTCTTGGCGCTGGCATCCCAAGGCCAAGCACAGGAGATGGATTGCTGGGCATAGTGGGAGACCAGTTAGAAGGCAGACAAAGCTCCGCCCACATCCCAGGGTGCTTTAAAGAAGCTTTGAGGGAAGGAAATGATGGACAGGCTTCCCTGAGACCTACTGCTGGGGAACGTGAACCCCAACCCAGAAGTGTCGTCCCTGCAGGAACTGTGAATCTCACTGAACTCAGGGCCTCTTTATTCAGGACAGAGGAGAGATTGAATTTTCATGTCTTTTTAAGGATCCAGTTCCGGTTTGGCCCTGAGGCTGGTGAACGGTGGTGACTGGTGTCAGGGCCGGGTGGAGGTCCTGTACCAAGGCTCCTGGGGCACCGTGTGTGACGACGACTGGGACATCAACGATGCCAACGTGGTGTGCAGGCAGCTGGGCTGTGGCTGGGCCCGGTCGGCCCCAGGAAGTGCGCGGTTTGGTCAGGGCTCAGGGCCGATTGTCCTGGACGACGTGCGCTGCTCAGGGCACGAGTCCTACCTGTGGAACTGCCCGCACAGAGGCTGGACGTCACACAACTGCAACCACGGGGAGGACGCAGGCGTCATCTGCTCAGGTGGGACACCTGGATGGCCGGGCCCCCTTCTCACCTTGTAGGGCACAGTGACACTGTCCCCAGAGTGGGGCCCTAGGTCCGAGCAGCAGCTTCATGTGGCAGGAGCGAGGCCCAGTCTTAGTCCGCTCCGACCTGAACTTTATGTGGGAGGGTGGAGGTTGTCGCCCTCGCCTTCTCCTGCCTGGATATCGGTCTAGGGGGCCCCTGCGCCTCCCTCCCTGCTTGCGAGCCCCTGAGATGCTGCGCCGTTACATGGCACTCGATTGGCAAAGACAGTGTCCCGGGTTGAGGCCGCTTAAGCACGCGATGGGCTGCAGGTCCCACCATCACGGCCTCTGACGCCTTCCGTTTAAGTGACAGGGTCTAGGTAAAGCCCTCAGAGCTGCCAGGGAGCCTGAGGCCCAGCGAGGGAGGTGCAACAGGTTTTCTAGCAGCGTCACAAACGTGCCAGGCGGGGAGGTGAGCGGGGAGCAGGTGCCGTCCCGCAGGGCCTTCCTCCCAGGTGCCCTCGCTGAGCGGGGCCTTGAGCAAGACACCCAGGTCACGAGCGGCAGGGCACACATGAGGGATCGTCACGGCGTCCGCCAACGTTTTCATCGGGGACTCCTTCCACCGATGCCTAACGCTGGCTTTCTTTCTTGTGTCCTTGCAGATCCTGGGTCCACATCCACACCTGAAAATACACCAGGGACCACAGGTGGGTTATCTGACCCTCCCTCCAGGGGCTCCTTCTGCTTCTGAGAACAGGCAGGGTTGGAGTGTGTGGTCGGGTGCTCTGGGGTTGTTCTGGGCCCCGGCCTACGGGTCAGTGGTAGGGACTCTGAAGACAGGTGAGCATCGCACATAGAGGGCTGTGTACCTCCCTGTGACAGGCCCCCCTGAGCATGGGCTCAGCAGGGATGCCCGTCCACTGCTCAGGACAAGACCCGCAACCTGGCACGTCCTGCTGGGACCTCACTGCTATCTCAGGCCAGTGCACTGGCCTGCAAAAAGGGTGTGAAAGTGTCTGTCGTGTAGCTGTCTGGCCACATCCCCGTCTCCTCCTGGAGCTCAGCCAGGGCCCAGAGGACGAAGCGGGGGGCACCAGGCTGCACTAGCGGGACGGTGTCGGCCTGGCTTGGAGCTGTGGGCTGCAGCCTGGCTGTGCCCCGTGTAGCGGGTGGCTGTCCTGCTCACCTCCCCCAGAGTCCCAGGTGCTTCCCGACACTGCAGCGTCCTCCAACCTGAACCGCAGGGACGTGTGAGCTCCTTTCCCTGAGATGACGACTGACCTGTGGGCATGGCCACGGCCGGCTTCCTGGCCAGGGCATCGTGGCCGTGAGGCAGGGCCCTGTGTCTGGGACAGGCTTCTGGTGTGTGAGCCGAAGACAGACAGGCAGGAGGGATCCTTGAGCCCCCTCTAGACATCGGATAGAATCACAAGTGGCCCTGAGGCTGGTGAATGATGTTGACCCGTGTCAGGGTGGGTGGAGGTCCTATACCGAGGCTCCTGGGGCACCGTGTGTGACGACGACTGGGACATCAACGATGCCAACGTGGTGTGCAGGCAGCTGGGCTGTGGCTGGGCCCGGTCTGCCCCAGGAGGTGCGCGGTTTGGTTGGGGCTCAGGGCTGATTGTCCTGGACGACGTGTGCTGCTCAGGGAAGTCACACAACTGTTACCACGGGGACGAGTTGGTGTCATCTGCCCAGGTCTGTCCTGAGGTCTGGGCTTATGATCCTTGTGGTTTTCTTTAAGTAAAGGCTCTTCATTGTACTAGGGTCTCTCTCCCTGAGGTTCCCTGGAAGATTGGCGTTTTCTCTTATGTATCACTAATAACCATTCGTGTCCCTGAGTTTCATGTTGTCTAGAGCACTTTCTGTGGGGACTCATAGAGCAGACATGGCCTATTATCCATTAAATTTGTGAGAAGAAGTTTCCTGAAACCTACCCCTGATGCTTACATTCAGTGTTCAGCTCCCCGACAGTTCCCAGAAAGCATTGTCAGGGCCTCGAAGGTTCCGTCACTCAGCATCTCTCTCTCAGGATCCTGCGTGTTTTCTTCCAGCACCTCCTGGGCGCTGAGGCTGACCATTTTCCCTTTTCTTTCTTGCAGCTTCACTAATCAATATCACCACCCCAAGTGAGTCCCTCCCTGTACCCAATAATCCTTTCTGCACTTCCACCCTCTCCTGTTTCCAGAAGCAGGAGAGTCACAGGCTCCTTCTGGGAGTGATGTTTCTTTGGGGACTCCGGAGTTTGTTGGATTGACCAGCTGAGCAGCCCTCACTTCGCTCAGCCGGGAGAGCCCCCTGACCCTGCCGTCGCCACTGCCAGCACTCATTCCGAGAGGGTGCGGTAGAGCGTTTTCTGTCCTCTGGTCATTTCAGATGCGAATAACTGTCCCAGTCGACCCATGGACAATTGTGACTGTTTTTAGAAACATGGCCATGTAAAACCCCTACCAGTGTTTATCTGCAAGAGAATTCCTTCCTTTGGGAGGATGATACCCAAAGTGTTCTTCGTGTCATAGCGCAAATATTCGGTACCAAATATGTTGGGAAGTGCTACTCTCTGCCTCTTGTTGGCCATTCGCAGTATAAATCGGAATGGTCAAGGCTCTGAGAAGTCCTGTACGAAGGCAAAAGATTTAACTTGACCAAACTTAAGGAGTAAAAAATTATCCGGCAAAACCTAAAATCACTTCGTTTTCTTCCCATATCTGTGGCACACATCACCTATGACCAGTGAGGGTGAGTATCAGGTGTTTCCACCTGACCCATCAGGCCTGAGTTTCTTATCCCCGGGCTTGGCCGTCCACGATGTGGCTGCCTCAAGTGCATGGCCTGTCTCGACCTGCACATGCACACACACACACGCACACCTGTACACACACCACCCCCTGCACACCCTGCACACACACAGCCCACATTTACCTTGAACACATGCAAGCTTCACATCTCGCTGCTAATTAAATGGCTTTTGTTTTAACGAAGGAGCCCCCCTCCCTGTCTTTTAAGTAAACATGATAAGTGATACTTCAAAGAATAGATTTAAAGGCTTTTATTTCTTGGAGTGTCTTTAAAGCTTTGGGAGGAATAAGGGAGGCAATAACTGGATAATTTCACAAATAATCATGCTTTTACATGTAAATTTTATCTGATGATATAGATACAGTTCAGTAACTTTCCATTGCTCTTACAAAATTGCTCTTACCATCATTTTAAATGCCTTCATCGTATTCCATTGTACAGCTACGCCCACGAATTGCTGGTCCCCAATTGCTGGACATTTCAATTATTTATATTTCTTCATTATTATAAATGATCTTGTGATGAAGAATATTTTTATAGAGAAATCTTTGCAAACCTCCCCATTTTTTACTTTTTAGAAGAGAAATTGATTCACAGGACTCAAGTTAACACAGTGCCTGGAACCCAGAATTTACTTATTACATACTAACTCCTCTGCTGTTAAGTATTTCAGGATCTTTGCTATGTATATGGCCATCATGAAAGTTTATAAAATTACAAAATTATGAAAAAGAGAAACTGACCTCCTCTCTCAGGTAGCTAGCTCACAGTATGAAATATTTAATTAATTAATGATATAATTGTAGTTGTCTCAAAGGGAATTGTAGGGTCTCAAAGGGAAAGATCGGGTTGCAAAGAGGCCATGTGAGCAGCTCTTACTCGATAGGGGGATTATGGGAAGTTTTCTATGAAGCGACGCTTACGCTGAGGCTTATGAGAGAAGCGGGCTCATATGCTCAGTCTGGGTCTGGAGCCAAAGCTTTGGGCTCCCATCATGCCACTGTGTTGCGATTCACTCTTTTCTGGCCCCATCCCCAGGTTGTGAGCTCCCTGGGGGCAAGGCTTGTATCCAGCTGGGGGCAAGGCTTGTATCCAGCTGGGGGCAAGGCTTGTATCCAGCCTCTCGCTGTGACACTGGGTTGGCATGCTTCCGGCACAGAGCAAGGAAGCGCTCAACCATTGGGTCAAGGATGCCGGGAAACTGATCGTTCTCTTTTCTCTTTGTAAACAGAGTTTCCCCACACCGTCGCCAGCCCAGCCGGTAAGTTTTGTGCTCCCTCTCAAATGCCCATTCCCTTCCCTTAATGACAGTGACACCAGGGAGGGAGGACGAGAATGACGAGGGGATGGCTTCCCTAAGTATGGCCACAGTGAAAGGGCTTCCCACTGACACTCAGGTGACAGTCCAGGTCGAGGCCTCCTCCTGTTGGATTTCTGTCTTGGGAATTGTTTAAAAATCCCCAGGCGACATGCCCTCTGCTCTGGGGGGACCCTCAGCATTTGCACGTTGTCCCGACAGCAGATAATACCTGTGGAGGCTTCCTGTCTCGGCCATCGGGGCGCTTCTCCAGCCCGTTCTATCCTGGGAACTATCCGAGCAATGCCCAGTGCGTGTGGAACATCGAAGTCCAGAACAATGACCGTGTGACCATCGTCTTCAGAGATGTCCAGTAAGTGTGGGCGCAGAGCAGAATGCCTCGGGGACCTCGCCGATGTTTTAGGAGGGAGCAAACAGCATCTAGCATGTTAGGAGAGGTGTTTGCCCTGGGGACATATTTTCTTACAAGTTCAGTTTTTGACCTGGCACAGAGGCAGCCTGTGGAGGTGGGGCCAGGACAAGAGCCCAGGTTTAAAGTCTCGGTTCGGTCACTAACTTGCTGTGTGAGCACAAGAAATCACTTACACCGTTATGTCATTTGTGACATTTTCTGAAACACTTCTCCGCATATTAGTTCACACGTGCTTCCTGGCAGCTCTCTTCACTGTGCATGGGAAGGATTCTCTCCCCTTCGTGAATAAGAAAACCGAGCTTCCAAGAGGTCATTTGCCTTGCCTGATATGTACCTATTTAATGATTTTTATCACTATGAGTTCATAAATATTTATTTTATTCTGGGGAAACCAGGGTCTTTTTTGATGGACGAAGAAAATCTAAGGCAGGATGTCATCCTTTCCTTTCATGAAGCATAGGGCTGTCAGGAGAGGGGCTATAGATGTCATATTGTGGCCCCAAAAGGCAGGACTGAGACCTCATATCAAGGCCCTGGGAAGAGGAATCTGTGCTCAATTTAAGAAAATCTATTATTTTCTTAATATTATTAATATTATTAATAACAGTCTCAGAGTTTCTCGCACAGGGGTGTGACCCCACGCTGATATCTGACCTCCCATGTCAAGTCCTGGCTCAAAGCGAAGCCGACACTGTGTGCCTGTCTCTGCAGGCTTGAAAGGGGCTGTAACTATGATTATGTAGAAGTGTTCGATGGCCCCCACTTCAGCTCCCCGCTCATTGCCCGGGTTTGTGATGAAGCGAGGGGCTCCTTCACGTCCTCCTCCAACTTCATGTCCATCCGCTTCGTCAGTGACGGCAGCATCTCGAGGAGAGGATTTCAGGCCGACTACTACTCCAGTCCTTCCAATGACAGCACCCGTAAGTCCCCCTCACCAGGGAGCCTCAGGAATAGGGGCGATCGAGAGCCCGCTGCTGCTCCGCCGCTCTGTGGTTGTGCAACAAGAGACTAGCAGCTTTGCCAGGTCGCCAAGGCTTATCCGGTGCTAAAGGGGGCCAAGGGCAGCGGGTCATGGGAGGTCAAGAGCCAGAACTGGCCGTCGGGGAGTGTATTGGCTTTACTGCAGTCAGCAGAGACTTATAGAAGCTGCAAGATGATGCTTTCTTCATGCAGAGAGATGTCAGTGCTGAGGGCAGAGGTGGACGACTAGCTTGAGCCCTTGTGACCGTCCCAGAGTGTAGGACACTGACCATGTCCTGAGACCCAGCGTGTTTGTCTGGTATCTGAGGAAGGACTTAACAGGTCACTCGGCCAATTCCAGCAGAGACTAATGGCCATGATTCTAACTGTTAAATAGACTGATTGACAGACCAGCCAGGGACAGGGCACGGTGATGTCCAAGCTTCTCTTTTGGTCAGTATTTTAAGCATTGACCTGCTCCGTAGCCCAAGAACCTCATTTCACAACATCCCCACAATTCCATTGGAGCATTGCTTTATGGGTAAATGGTAACTTGGAAAAACATTTCACTCATTACACATCCGCCTCCATTTCTTCATCGGAGGAAACCCAAGTCCCTGGTCCTCATAGGCTTCTCGTGAGAGTGAGCCTGACTTGGGTCACAGGGCACGCCGAGACTGGGGTGAGGCTCTCCTGATGGGGCCGCCTTTGTCGGCCGCTCCGATCCCTGGATCTGTATACGGGAGGGGCTCCTAGTGGGACTTGCCGGCACGTGGGCTGCTGACTGACACATCATCTGCTCTTGGCCACCAGAGCTGCTTTGTCTCCGAATGAAATGCAAGCCAGCGTGAGCAGGAGCTACCTCCAGTCCCTGGGCTATTCTTCCAGGGACCTTGTCATCCCCAGCCGGGACGGGAGCTACCAGTGTGAGCCTCAGATAACGTCAAAGCAGGTGGTATTCACCATTCCCTACTCAGGCTGCGGCACGATTCGGCAGGTAAGCCTGGGGTTTCCCACTCCCCCTCCTGCTAAACAAGGTTGCTACAGCGACAGGCACGGTGCTTTTTGAACTCTAGAGACCCAGGAGATACGATTATGGTCTATCCAGAATGTAATCAGGGTGAAGACGTAACTCTGTTCCTTGGTGCCATGACGTGGCTGCAGCCACATCCAAACAGAAGGGAGGAAGGAGGAGGGTAGGTCAGCGGGCGGTTTTTCCAGGACCGTCCAGCACAGAGGGTGCCACTCACGTCAGCCATAACAGCAGCAGCCCCCAGGGGGCAGCTCCAGGTTTCCTAGGTCCTGAAGCTTAAACAGTTTGGGGTTGGGGAGGGTGGGAGGGGCAGGTGCCTCATTAAGTGCAGGCATGCAAACATATCTTACTATTATAAATCTTAACAAAAACTCATGTCTGCACCAATACTTTGCTAGGCTTTGGAGGAACCTGCACGCATGGGGGACCCTAGTTGAAGTTTCAATAGCTTCGCAGTCCATCGACCTTGACAGCTACCATTTGTTGAACTGTCATCATGTAGAGAGACCAACTGTCTTGGTTTGCTGGGACTTTGCAGATTTTATCATGGAAAAGTCCCCTGTCCCAGGAAACTCCTCTATCCTGAGCAAACTGGGGCAGTTGCTCAGCCTACAAGTGGCAGACGCTGGAATTAGTCTGTGCCATACTCCCCAAGTCCCCCCAAGTATTGTCTCATGGTCATCCGACTCTAAAAATAGGGAGACTGGCTTTGAGGGTCAAGCGGGTGGCCAGGGCCATTGGCCAGGAGGTGGAAGGCTGACTCTGGACTCTGAGAATCTTGAAAACGTTATGCTGAGCGAAAGAAGCCGGACACATAAGAGGACCTACTCTGTGATTTCGTTTCTCGAAAATTTAGAAATAGAGAACACATGTAGGATGGAAAGCCGGCCCAGTGGGAGCGGGCAGGAGGGGGCTGTTTAGGTGATGAAATGTTCTGTCTCTGTGGTGGCGATTATGATGAAACCCCACGGAACGGTGCACTTCAAACTGTTGCCTTTGATTTTACATAATTTTTTTTAAAAACGTATTCATTCTAAGTTCTGAAGTTTTGGCCGGCCTGTGAGTAATCATTTTAACATTTTGTCTCAGGGAACAGACAGAGTAGAAACAGTTTTATCTGGCTTAAGACTGCAGTAAACGTACGACATGAAATGCTTGAGTAGGTAGCATACGTGTGGCACACGTTCGGAGGGCCTCAGTGTGGCGTTCGCCAAAGGCGTACTGTGCTAGGGGCGAAGGCGATGCTGTTCCTGATCTGGCAAGGTCATTCCTGATTCTTTGACACGTAAGAAACAGTGAGGACAGGCAGAGGACACTCATTTACTCAGCCAAGCCGGCCTGTCGGCCATGGGTGGCTGCTGGGCCCGAGGGTCTGCAGTGGCCACCGTGGTCACCCAGCTGCGTCTGCTTAAAGACACCAGTGGGCCAAGGGGACGGCCGTGAAGAGAAGGGTCCACATCGGTCACGCCCTGCAGACGTTCGGGTCCTCCCGGCTTCTGCGTTTTGCCCCGTGGATTAGTCGCGTGGATTCTGGGTTGTCACGCACCTCCTTAGTGAGAGCCAGTCCGCCAAGGCGATCACCCCTCCCGGTTCCACACGTGCTATCTGGAGGTCTGACACCTGAGTCGCCCCGTCGACGTCCCTTCATCTCCCGTAGGTGCCACCAAAGCGCCGTGCCAAGCCGGTCGTGGGCAGCACGTGCCCCCGGCGTACCCCCCACTTGCGTAAATACCGAGTCCTCTCCGCCCCCCCCCCAACGCCGAGTGCCTCGGCTTACTCGTGTGCTTTGTTCAGCCTCGGAACTCCCGGTGCTCCCGAGACCTTTATAACCCAACAACTAGCAGCTAAAATGTACGCCTAAGAGTCCTACGTGACTTTCAAAATTCTCCCGGCAACTTCTGCTCCCACTTCATCACGTGGAAACGGAGGCTTACAAGGTCAAGTCACTGGCCTGAGGCCAGGTGACCATGAGCTGCGGAGCCAGGAGTCCAGGCGCCCACGGAGTGGGTGTCTGACGAACGTTGGCCAGTGTGGCGGAGCAGGTGAGGGCCCCTTAGCACGTGAGCGGGACACTAGGGTGGAAGAGCCCACAACTCAGGTGAGGATACCACTGCTTACCTGCCAGTCCTCCCACTGAGTACCGGGTCCCTTCCAAACCCAGCAGCTGTCTAACGAGGAACTTTAATCTCAGATCAGAACCGCTTTTTACGGTCAAGAAATTAAGCTTCCATTCCCCGTTCATTGTTCGCGTGGGTGCAGAATTTGGTTGTTTAACCGTAGAAACCACAGGCAAGTGTGGATTCTCAGAAAACTTGTGTGTTAATGTTCAGAGTTCAGTTGAAGGCACCTCGGCTTGTCTTTGAAAGAGTAACAAGGTGACAACACTTCCATGTTGTACGTGACAACCATGGGCACTCAAATATAAAGTCCAAAAAAATTTTTTTATATATATAAAATATAGTGTACTTTCCATGAGCAGACGGAGGGCATAGACCTGAGTCCCAAGTGCGGGCTCTGGCGCCCCCTGCAGGCCAGCCGGCCCTGCCCCAGGTCTGGGACAGCAGAGACCCCTGGCTGCCCTCTGCAGGGAGACAGAGGAAACCTGTGATCAGAGCCCGGGAGGGAAGGGTCCTAGAGGTGGCAAACCCACTTTAAGTTACTTGTTAGACTCTTCTCTTTTTACAGACCTCATTTTTTTTTCCTGGAAGGGGCAAATTCCAAATTGAGTTCTGCAACTGCAGACATAAAATGAAAGTCCCTCCAACACGCTACGCTCTGAACAATAATTATATTGAGGCTGGGCGAAAGGGCACTTGTCTGAGCCCCCACGTGGCCAGGACCGGCATTTTTCCCTTGACAGCATACATGACTGTGACTAAATGACAAACTCTCCTTCCTTCCTCCTCCTCCTTTTGTGACGTGAAAGTGCCTCCTATTTTAGGCTTTCCATTTAGGCCATTGTGGTGGTGTTATTTCGCTCTTTCTTGCAAAAGCAGCCACGGCTCGTGAGAACTTGTACGTGGCTAGAAGTTTGCTTCTGACCATCATAGCATTTGGGAGGCAAAGGGCTTCCCGCCGCCACCCAGTCTCCACCTGACAGTGCTGCACTTGTGCTCACTGCATTTGGGGCCAGACGATCATGACCATGAAGCGTCCAGGGGGCTCAGCTCACCTGTGTCCTCTTGGCCGTTCGGGCTGGCCGCTCCTGTCCCATCCTTCATTCATCACAGTACTTTTGCTGGGCTCTATCGTCTGACCCTTTCACGCATCCTGTGGATATTTATCGATGCTACTGATACTGTCGCTGACGCTACACCAAGCCCTGGGAAAGGAGAGGGGTTTAGACATCATCCTTTTCTTGAGATGCTCACAGACTAGCAGGCGCGAGGTCCTTATCCCAGAAGAGTCACTCTTACAAGGATGGTAGGAATTTCAAATGACACGAGAGACCAACACTCTGCTGAACTGGCTGCTGGGTGAGAGGCACCGGTGGCAGTGGCCCTGTGGTACAGGGAGTGACAACATGGAGTGTGGCAGGGAGCGCACCCACATTGCCGTGCCCGCCCGACTGTCCACACCAGCCCCACAGCTCCGGACACTGAGCTACAGTCGCTTCTGCCCCACCCAAACGGCACAGTGAAAACCAGTACCACATGCCCCTCCCACGAGCACATGACGGCCACTCCCGATTTCTCCCAGCAGCAGTGAGAATGAGACAGAACAAGCCAGAAAGGCCCTGAGCCATGGAGCCCAAACACAGCTTAGTCATACAGCAAGACAAGGATCACCCAGACACCCACCTTCCCATGAGGAGCAGCTCCAAGAGCTACTGGTCCACACTCTGGTCCCCCATCACATGGCCGAGGAAAGGGACGTGTGAAAGAGGACATTTTGCTAGTTAAGCAGCCTGTTTATCCCGGGCGATGGTGGCCATTGGCAGTAGGCAGGTGCCATCTCTGTGTAGTTCTAGGAGGGTTTTGAAGCTTAGTTGAGTCACTTCCTTGTCATTCTAACCGAAATCAGCAATGACATCCTCCTTAGCCATTGCGTTTGCCTGACTGTGCATTCATACCTGCCTCTCCCAGGTGGATAATGACACCATCACCTATTCCAACTTCCTCAAAGTGTCTGTTTCAAGCGGCATCATCAATAGGAAACAGGACCTCCGCATCCACGTCAGCTGCAGGATGCTCCAGGACACCTGGGTGGACGTGATGTACATCGCTAATGACAGCATCGAGGTCAAGGAAGTGCAGTACGGCAATTTCGACGTGAACATTTCCTTTTATACGTCGTCTTCATTCTTATATCCCGTGACCAGCAGCCCCTACTACGTGAACTTTGAACCAGAATTTGTACGTTCAAGCTGAAATCCTCCATTCCGAAGACGCCCTGGCCTTGTTTGTGGACACCTGTGTGGCGTCACCAGATCCCAACGACTTCACGTCTTTGACTTACGATCTAATCCGGAGCGGGTAAGGAGCGTCTTCGTGGGTAGACTTCAACCTCTGCCCGATAAGGGAATGTGCATGTGGGGCTAGGGGTGTCCCAAGTGTACCCAGAGCAGAGGGACTCATTGACTGCACCTGGGCATCAATCGCATCACCCATCTGGATGCCCATTGGAATAACCTTGAGCTTCAAACCCTGGAGGGTGCTCAGGGGTGGTTGAGATGGGTCAGGAGACACACAGCCTGGAGAGGGGGGGCCAGCAAAGACACCGGAGAGTCGCCAAGTGTCCCCTTGCCTGGCCCTGAGAGCAGGAAAGGGAAGGAAACACCGTCTTCCTTCCTGTCCTCTCTCGGGGCCCCGCTATTCCTGGTCTCACCTGGGTCCCCTGGGGCCACTGAGCACACAGTCACTGAGCACCCGCTGTGCAGCTTGGGGCCGGCTTGTCCCCGTGGAGACCTGGGCCGACTTGCTGCTTCAGGATGCTGCTGCCACACCAGAGCTCCCCGGAGCCCCCTGCAGGGCCGACGGTCAATGTCTGGGTCACGTGCTCAGAAGGAAGGAAAGCGGGGGGAGGCCGGAGGCCTGGGCGTCGAGGCCAGGCTGGGGCGCTCCATGCCCAGCACACCCGAGTCTCAGGGAGTGCAGCGCACGGGCGAGGGCGAGCGGCTCACTGTCGTCTCCTTCCAGCTGTGTGAAGGACAACACCTACCGAGCCTACTCGCAGCCGGCGCCCCGCGTCGCCCGCTTCCAGTTCAACGCCTTCCACTTCCTGCGCCGCTTCCCCTCCGTGTACCTGCGGTGCCGGGCGGTGGTGTGCGGGGCCTACGACTATTCCTCCCGCTGCTACCGAGGCTGCGTGGCGAGGCCCAAGAGGGACGTGGGCTCCTTCCAGCAGAAGGTGGACGTCACCGTGGGACCCATCCGGCTGTGGGCCCCACACGCCAACGAGACGAGCTTGGGTAGGTGGCCGTCCTCCCACCCCGCCGCCCGCCGAGGCCCAGGCGCATGACTCCAGGGATCAGGGAGTTCTGGCTGGTGTGTGTTTCACCGGAACTGGGCACCTACTGTGTGCCGGGTGTGCTGTGCCGTGCCAGGCGACGTGGACTTCAACTGGACCTGGCTCCCGCCTTCTTCCTAGGGCTCCTGGTCCATGAGGACCCAGAAATCGGATTTGGTCGAGAGTTCTGACCTGGGACACATGTGACACCTTTATCCTCTGGGTTCTGAACTCCCAGAACCCCACACTCCTGGTCTGTAAAACAAAACTATCAGTATCTACCTCCGATGAGAGGGTTTGCCTAAAAGAGCATTAATCTGCCTCAGCCTCCGTGCGGGATGAATGGCGGCTTTTGTTACTGTTGTTATTGTCGCCGATGTGAACAGTGTCAGTGATAACATTGTTACTCGTGACACTAATAACACTGTCCCAGGGGAATTGCAGTCGGGGTGCCGGCAGCCTGACCTATTCTGACTATCACTAGGCCTGGCACTGCACAAGCCATTTCGTTCTCCTCATCCATGTTTCCTGCTGTGCTGTTTTGTCGTTCGTGGGGATGAGGAGATGTTTGCAGAGTGGCTGGCAGGGTCTGTGGTCCAGGCTGGAGCCAGGTCAGCAGATATGGTAGCATTGGTGGCGGGACCTGGTGTCGGGGAGCAGAAGGTGTCACGAATCCTCTCCTCTGGCCAGGGCTCGCCTCACGGAGCATCTTCAACAGCTCTCTCTCACCTTGTGTCCCATGTCCAGCTGTCCCCACGTCCAGCTGGTCCTGGGCTCGTTCCTCACTGCCTCATTCCATGCATGTCTCTCGAAGGCCTACCGCGAGCCAGGGGACAAGCAACTAGACACAGAAAGATATCAAAATCCGTACTCCTGAGGAGCTTACGTCCCCGCAGGTGGGGACACACGTTGACTGCACGGTGCCTCCAGGGGGAATCAGAGCCGCGGAGGGCAGGATGGCAGGACAGGGCGATGAGCGAAGGGGCCGGCGGGGCCCCTGCTCGCTCCTCTCCTCCTCCTTCTCTTCCCCTGCACGCTGCAGGAGCTCAAGGCCTGGGAGCCTCTTGCCCGAGGCTCCTGTATCCATTTCTCACTGGCCTCGAATCCCTTCCCATCCATCGGGAGCCTCCAGCCTGTCACATCTCCTGACACCTCGCTCCAACTTCCGGCTCAAAACCCCTTCCTGGCTCCCCGTGGCCGAGAAGACACAGTGGCTCTCCCTGCCCCCACTCTCAGCTGCCCTTCGGGGTCTGGCCTCAGCGTCTTATTCTCTTTCCCATTTCTTCTTCCTCCTCCTACTAGACTACCAGCCCTGATGCCATCGCCCTGCCTGTTCCCCCTCTCTGTCTGCACCGGGCTCATCCTGACCCTGACGCCCCTTCCCTCTCCGACCTGCTGACGGCTGGCGTGGAGGAGCCGGTCAGCCCCCGGGGGAGCTACCGCAGCGCTGCCATCTCCGCTGGGGTCTTCCTGGTCGTGGTCCTGGCCGCGGTGACCTTCACACTGCGAGCACTACATCACCTGTGGCCGGCCTCTGAGTTCTACCATGTGACCCCAGGAGAACGCTCACCGTGGCCCCAGACGTCGGCTGTGCAGGCTCCGGGGCCCAAGGGGAAGCAGAAGCCACGCGCGCCCTGACCTCGGCACCCAGCAGCACCTGAACTCTGCGCACGCTGGTCCCGGCACCTGGGGTGGGGGCGTGGGGGGGAGGGGGCTGAGGTCAGGGTGCACCGAGGCGAGGGCAGGCTTCCCCGAAACCACAGGCCGGAGCGGAGACAGGGGCGGGCGCGCCGGTGCCCGCACACAGCGGTGCGCCCGACGCCAGGAGCAGCAGAGCTTTCTCTAGATAGAATTTTTTTTCTGACCTTTGATAAACTAGCTCGTTAGGCCCGTAGTGTACGTTTTAGCTTTTCAATTTATAAAAAAAAAAAAAAAATGGAATAAAGATGTTTTTTCAACGCAGGCGTGTTGGTTGGGTCATGTTTGCGGTGTGGCTCACCGAAGCACTTAACCCCTTCAGATTAAGCTGACGAGTAGGATGAGCTGTCCAAAAGAACGGTAAAGGCCAGAACCTTCTAGAGAACAGATAAAGTGTCCTCCTTTGTCCTTGGCACGTTTTTGGTTCTGCCCAAAACGGGAAATGCAGGTTGAAGGCTAGAGAATGGCGTTGTCATTTTTAGTGTCTGTATCTTAAGATGAAAGATGATGGCTTCTGTTTCTCCAGGCATCTGCGTCTTTTGACTTTTGACATTACCTCCAGACCTGCGGGCTAGGGAGGCTCTGGGCATGAGAGCAACCTCCTCAGGGCCCTGGGATTTCTGGCACATTAGGCGAGGCCACCAGGAGTCCTGTTTGCTTGTGGTCTCCAGGGAGAAATGGATTGACAGGTGACCCCAGGATCTCAGAAGGAACAAAGGGACAGGGTGCTTTCCAGAAAGGCAGTGAATTGGTCAGAAAATGGGTGAGAAGCCAGGCCCCGGGCCCCTAAATTAGGCTCGGTAAGGATGGGAGTTTTCACACGCTGCCCTGGAAATGCCAGTTTGTCCCTGCGAGCCAGGCCAAGGACCCCTCCCTGGAGAGGGACAGGCCCAGCTCCAGAGGTAGGACCTGAGCAGGGCGAGACCTGGCTGGATCAGGGGGGTGATTTAGATGTGTGTGGTAGATGGTGGGGGGTAAACTAGAAGGGGCCAAAGAGGACTCCCTTCCCACAAAACTACAACGACGTCACCAAAGAAAACTCACACCCCGAGCCTCGCTGGGGGCCAGCATTGCCCCGCAAACTCTGCCTCCTGGTTTCATCCCAGTGGCTCAGACACAGACAGCTTTCGGTGCCACGTAGTCGGAGATACGGCCCTAACGTTCTGTGGGGTCACCCCATAGTCACACGACAGAAGAATTCGGGGCTCCTCAGAAGCAGCGCCAGGCCCAGGAGGGGCTGCCACGTCCCTGTTTCTGAAACGCCTGAACATCGGTCGGTCGGCGATCCAAGGCTGACGACCCCGTGCAGAAGGCAGCTTTTGTTTACTTCTCCCAAACCCTAAAGGGACCCACCCCCATTACTGCAATTTGTTCTGACGAGGGAAAATAGAAGAATTTAACGCTCTTCACAAAAACATACTTGTTCCTCTACAGATTTGCTAGGCTGGAGAGCAGAGTGCCACAAAACACCTCATTTCTGCCTCCCTGAAACTCTCGTCCTAGTCCAGGCCCGAGGGACAGCAAGCGGGCAGTCTCCCACCCTGGGGGGCCTCACCCCTCAGACGCAGGGGGTCCCATGGGGAGGGGATGCGGGGCCCCGCTCTGTGATGCTTCAGGTCCAAATCTGTAAGCAAGGAAAACGCAGCACTTCCCTCAGGGGTGTTTGGGATCAACCGTGTTCCCGTTTGTAAGCTGCTCAGCCAGCACCGGGACCTGGAAATCGATCAGCCAACCAAGGTAAGTGAATCTGCCGAGAGGCGGCCATCGTGAGGAAGCCTCTTGGCTGTGACCCGCATCCCTCTCCCTTTACTGCTCTGGCCTCTGACCTGGGAGGAGGCTGCATCCCCCTGCGACAAGGCTCTGTGGACAGGACCCCCCTCCCTGCCTAGCAAGGCGGGTCTGGGCTGTCACGCTCCAGCGGGGTGGGGGTGGCGGGGAGGAACAGTGAGGGAGTCGTGAGAGGTCAGGGCAGAGGGGGACTTAGGGATTAAGTCTGAAGCAGACGTTGAGGTTAGGAAATTCTAAGTGCTTTCGGAGTCCGAGACTGTGCTCCTTGGTGCGCCAGATTCCGGGAGAGTCATTGGGACTCCAGTCCCGACGCCCACCTCTTCGGGAGCAGGGGGAACGGGAAACAATGCTGTCTGCATTTCCCTTCTTCCCATGCGGCACCTCTTCACAGTTCTCCTTCAAATTAGAATCTCCTTCTCCTACTCTCTCCTGGAGAGGCCTTACAAGTGCCCTTCACACAAAACTCCAGCTGCCCCCTGGGCCCCCCGAGAGCACAAAGGAGCTTCCCACTTAGACGCAGAAGCCCGAAAGGAGCGCACGTGGGAACCTGGCGGGAAGGCAGTGCCTTCCCCTTAGACCCCAGCCCGAGGACCCTGCCACCAGCTCCAGCCGGTTGGGCCCGCTGTCCTCTCCCCGGCACGTCCAGTCACTGTCCGGGCAGCCTGGACAGGAAAAGAAGGTGCAGCCTCTTTTTGGGAGACGCTCAGGAATCAAAAGTCGCAATGTCCCCTGGAGGAAAAATATAAATAAATAGCGGATTTTGAGGATTTGTGCGTTCTTCAGATCTTTGTGCCCAAAGGTCACACCTAATTTCTTTTTTAAAAAACAATTTTTATTTTTCAATTATAGTTGACATGTGATATTATGTTTCGGGTGTACAACGTAGTGATTACACAGTTACATAACTTGCAAAGTGATCACCCCGGTAAATCTAATACCCATCTGAAAACGTACTTGGTTATTACGAGATTACTGACTATTCCCTTTGCTACACTACATCTCCGTGGTTATTCTGCAACTACCGACTTGCGCTTCTTAATCTCGTCCCCTTTTTTAACCAACACCCCACACCCCTCCCACCGGCAATTATGGAAATGTTCTCTTTATCTATGACTTTGTTTCCGCCTTGTTTGTTCGCATGTTTTGTTTTTTAGATTCCACGTATAAGTGAAAGCATACGGCATTTGTCTTTTTCTGATTTATTTCACTCAGCCCAATCCCCTTTAGGTCCATCCAGGTTGTTGCAGATGGCAAGATTTTATTCTTTTTTATGGCTGAGTAATATTCCAGTGTATCTGCGTACCACCTCTTCTTTATCCGTCCATCCGTTGATGGGCACGTCCATATCTTGGCTATTGTAAATAATGCTGTAATGAACATATGAACACATTTCTGGTTCTTTATCATGTTTTCTATCTCCATTTTTATGTTTCCTGTTTCCTTGTTGAAGTTCCCACTGAGATCATTGAGCATCCTTACAGCCATTGTTTTAAAATCTGGGTCTGGTAGATGGCTTGTCTCCATTTAGTTTAATTCTTTTTCTAGAGCTTTGTTCTCTTCTTTCATTTGAGACGAGTTTCTTCGTCTCCTCATTTTGGCTGCCTCCCTGTGGCTGCTTCTATGAATTAGGTAGAACTGCTATATCCCCCGGTCTTGGTAGGTGGCCTTATGTAGCAGGCGTCTTGTAGGGCCCAGTGGCGCAGTCTCCCTGGTCCCCTGAGCCGGGTCTTCCAGGTGTGTCCCTCAGGTGGGTTGTGTTTACCCTCCTGTTGTAGTTGAGCCTTGATGGCTATTGGCCGTCAGTGGGAGGAGCTGACCCTCGGGCTGACCCTGGCTGATTGGCCATGAGGACCAGCTGTGAAAACTGACAGTGGAGCTGTTGCGTAGGGATTCAGCCTATGGAGGAGAATTCACTTTAGCAGGGCTCAGGTGCCTGCACAGGCTGTCCTTTGGGGTGTCTTTTGTGGAGGTGGTTGGGTGGTGCTCTGGTATGGTCTGAGCCTGGCCACCAGGTGTGTGGGTTCCGGAGTCCCTTGTGAGGGGCTCTGGTCCAGGCCACGTTCAGCTGCCGCCTATGCCGTGCCCTGCAAGGTATGAGCCACAAAATGGTCTGCAAAGGGTTGCCACTGACGCTGGACCTGGAGGTGCCTGGGAGAGGCTCAGCTGTGAACTGAGGCCAGCTGCCGCTAGTGCCAGGCACAGGGCTACTTAGCAGGAGGTACGGGGCACACCGAGGCCAGATGCTGCTTCTTTGGGGTTTGTGAACCTTTGAGAGATTTTAGGAAAGTCTGCAGCAGGCCGTTTGTATGGAAAAGCCACTGGAAGCAGCTCGTGTGCGCCCACAAGTCGGGGGGTGAGCGGGGTCTCAGGGAGTCATTAGGTGGGCTCCCTGCGTTAGCCAGGTTAATGGAGACTCAGATACAGGGGCCACCTGCGTGCTGAGTGACAGGAGAGCTCAATAAAGGAAAAATGGCTTCTGCCAGCACTTCTGTCTGGGAGGAAGCTGCCCCTCCAGGCTGTGTCCTGAAGCCAGACGACTCAGCTCCTCCCCTTATGTCCCTGGTGCCCTTCAAGCTGCTGCCCCAGTGCTGGCGCTCAGAGCAGGCGAGTCCGTCAGTGGGTAAGTCCATGCACTGGCCCTTTAAGAGAAATGCCTGGGACTCCAGTCACCGGCCGTCTCACTCAGCCAGGGTCTCCACTGGCTTTTACAGCCAGAAGTTGCGGGGACGTCCTCCCCTGGCACTGAACCCTGGGCCGGGGCACATGGTGTGGGGCTGGGACCCCTCACTCCTCGGAGGGTCCTCCGCAGCTGAGATAGTCTCCTTGATTTTTAACTGTCACACGTGGGTGTGGGACCGCTTGCTCCGCGTTTCTGCCCCGAGTACCGATCTCGAGGTCGCTTCTTGTTTGGCCTCAGCTACAGGCCTTCTGTTCAGCTAGACTTCAGATGATTCTCGATGATGGTTCCGTAGGTTAATTGTAATTTAGATGTCAGGTCACACCTAGTTTCTGAGTGGCATCGAACAAACCTGCTCTCGCCCCTTTGTCTGGTCCGTCCCTGTGGACTACCCCACTGCAGACTTTTTCTCTCCTTCTCGTGAGACTGAGTAGTTTTCCCCACCTTGTTCCCAGACCCCCTGACTAAATTTCTTCCACCGTGTCAGAACGTGCCAGGTATTCTTCCTACACTGTCCCGTGGTCACCATCGTCTGCTTCCCGGCGTCCAGACTTTCATTAGGAAGAGTTGAAGGGTCTGTTGGGCGTTTTGCCCGTTGCTTCCCCAGCGTGGATTCCCTCGTTGTCAACCGAGAAGCACACAGATTACCCAGGTTTTCACTCCTACCCCGTGTGTCTCATGGGCCTTAGGACAAGCTGACCTCCGAACTGGCTCTGAGAACTGGCCTCGGTCAGGGGAGGTGGTGCGAATGTCAGAAGAGGGCTCCTCTTCCTGGTGGGTGACTGACTGGCGTGGGAATGAGCAGGTGGCCCATGACATGAAAGGAGGGGTCTGGCCACCGAGAGCGGTGGCAGAGGACTGCCCTCCACTCGGTGCTACCGAGAGTGAGGCCGGCTCACAGGGAGGCGGGGCCAGAGGATGGCGGGGCTGGACATCCACAGCCGCCAGACGAGGTCAGCTCTGTAGCCTCCCTCCACATGTCCTGCTAAAGACATCAAGCCCTGTGCTTGCTGTCTAAGGCAATTCGTTTCTGTCCCATGAAGCACAGACATTCTCACCCCTCTAAGGGTCCCGTGAATCCCAGTCTCAGAGGAATAAGGACAGTTAGTCTTCTGTTTGAGCTCCAAGCTGAGCTGACCTGCTCCAGCCCTTCACTTTGAAAGATCCAGACAGCTTGGGCAGGTTTTTACAAAGAGACCTTTCCAGACAAAATGTCATCTACTAGCTTCTCAGATGGCATGGGGATCTGTGCGTATCTGCTGCTTGAGTTTAGTGTTTCATCAAAATCTCCAAAAACCAGTCAAGGCTGTCTGAAAACACAACCTGATAAATATCAAGAATGACCAGAAGGAAATAAGCAAAATCTAATGCTTGGCAGACACCGATCCTGAAGGTTTACATAGACAACTCTTACCGACTTAAACGCTAGTGACCGGACTTTCACAAACCATGTCCCAGAAATCGTGACATTGTCGGGACGGATGGCACACACGTGACTACTTTTAGCTACGATTTCTATTCACGTTGCAGCAAAGAACCATGGTACGTTCTGTGTAATTCTCTCTTTGGTACAAAGCTAGAATTTTTCTAATGAAACAGGCTCAGAAAGCACAAAGGTCTTCACTTTCAGTGAAAACATCCAGATGCCTACGTGGATTAACAGAGGCCCTAGATACACCTCTTTTTCTTCTGTAATCTGTGGTGATGGCTGCTATGGAGATCAGCACGAAGGATTCAAAAGCCATTCCGACACCGTGATACATCACTGAATGCCCCTCTCTTCCAACGAGGCCACTACTTACCCTTGATAAGTGTGCTTTCTAGCGAATAGTGTAGATTCAGCGTCTGAGGCAGCCCTTACCTTGAAATCCTCTCCATCGCAGCTTTTTGACAATTCAACTCATCCTTCATGTCTGGGTCATTTCAGCCATTTTTGAAAAGAAAGGTGGATATTTTCCAAGCATCACATTTTACTCAGAGGAGAGGTTTTTCCGTAGAAACTTGAAACACATTCAAAGAAGAGAACTATTGCTTTTTCAAGATTTCCAAGGCCTTCCTGGTTTCAGAGCCACGGTGGTTTTCGGGGGCTTGTAATTTTCGGAGGAGGTTACCTAATTATACTTTCATCCTAATGAGCACCTGGTTCATAACCATCGAAAGGTAGACATTACAACCTGCGAAACTATTCTTCCAATAACCGAAGGAAGAAAGGAAACGTCCGTTTTCCACTCGCTCCTACATCTCAGCTGCCTTTGCTCACACAAGCGTTGGATTGAAGAATTATTACCATGCTCAAGGGTTGCGCAACTCGAGCGTACATTCCAATTAAACAATTCATCTGTTTAAAGAAAATGTTCTTACATGAGTCTTCCCTAAAATTTTTATTTTGGGTATGCAGGAGACATCTCAAAATTAGAGCTAAGAACAGAATATAATGTGCCCACCATACAGGTTTGGCAGTCTCCACATTAGACATATTGGTCTCAGAAGCTTTTACACATTGAAATAAAATACCACAGAGTCTAATAAAGCTCCCTGCAGACCCGTCCCAAGAGCTGTCCTATGTTACAAATCTTTGTGATTGCAGGTTTCCGTAAGTTTGGTGCACACTGGTGCATCCATGTGGAATTCTGTGTCACTGGTTTTAAAGTTTATCTAATGGCTTTACCCTGCAAATGTTGGAGTGTTTCTTTCTCAATATTGTATTTTTTGATATTTAGCCGGTTGCTAGAAATAACTCTAGGTCATTCGTTTTAAACTGCTGCAAAGGATTCTGCTGCACAAGAAATCTCAAACTCATCTATCCACTTTCTCGTTGATCGACATTTATATTGTCACTGATTATTTGTGCATATTTGTGAATGGTAAGATCCTAATTTTATTTAGCTCTATATGGACATCCAACTGTCTTTCTGCTGTCAGTCCAGTTCTCTCTCCTCTTGCTGATAATATGATGAGTAAATTACCAAAGCTTTATAACCATCTTAATGAATGATAGGTTCAGTTTCTCTTCTTTTGTGTGATTTTTGATCCTTTTCAAAACTGGCTTGCCTATTCTTGATCTTTTTTTTTTTTCCATATGAATTTTGGATTATCTTGTCAAATTCTAGGATTTTGATTTAGGTCGAACGTGCATTAAATTAATAGATTTGTTGGGCAGCATTGGTATTTTAATAACACTGAGGCTTTTGAACTGTTAATATTTATGTCTCTCCATTTCACCACGTTTTACTTTATGTCTTGCAATACCATTTCTAAATTTTCTCCATAGAAACCTGATGCAACAAATTGGTTATTACAATTAGAAACATTATTTTTTTTACATTGATCCAGCAATCTTAATCTAAATATCAGTTCTTATAAATTGATTATAGATGATCTTACATTTTCAATGTATATCATATTGAATGAAAATAAAGAGAGTTTTAGTTCTTCTTTGCCAGTTCCTATCACCTCTACTCCTGTTCTTGTGGGAAAAAATGGCTAAAGCCTCCATTACAACATTCACTAAAAGAGGTGACGTCGGCCATTCTGTCCTGCTCTGGATTTTAACGGAATTGCTTCCTAAGTCTCAGCCAGAAATTTGCTAGAGGTTTCTTCATAGTTACGGTTTGTGACATGAAGTCTGTTCCCCTTCAGTGGCTAGTTTCTAAGAGTTATTTCCTTGTAAAACTGTCTGAAACTACTGTCTTCGGAGTAGAAAACTTTGAATTACTAATTCCACTTTTTCAGGCAAACAATGACTATCTATTGAATCAAAGAATAAGGAACGGATGAATAGATAGTGATTTTTAAAGAAATGTCTTCCTTCTTCCTGAGACAGTGGGGGAACTTAGCACATGGGAGCTTTACGACCTGTTTCAGGGGAGGAGAGGGGCGGACGGAGTTTAGAGTGCTTTACCTGCTTCTGCCATTCCCCAAACTCCTTGAGCTTAGGATATTCAATATGCCAAGGCGCTACATTTTGAGGGCAGCATGGCTTGAACCCCATGTTCCCCCATTTGAAACTGCTCCCAAGATGTTCACAGTCCAGAAACTGAGTTAGTAAGCTATGCTGTAACCCATCGAACCGAACCGATCTCTCAGTCTTGAAAATTTCTACGAAACAGAAGAAAAACACAGATTAACGGTGGTAACAAACCATAACCTAAACGTTTGAGTCCAGAGGTTGGTTGGTCGAGATGTCCAGGCGCTGGGCTCGAGGTGTCTTCCGAGCTAGTGTGGGGCTGGGGCTGGCGATCTGACAGATTTTCCTGATTTGCATTGGAATGTCTCTGGGAATGCCATCAGGTGTTCTGGTGACCTTTCTGAGTGGCCCATACAGCGGCAGGTACAGACATCGTCCAAACATGAGCTCTGGTGGTGCGTTCCCTAACGTTTACATCAAGTTCTCCAGCTTTAGCTTGCAGGTTTTCGAGAAAAGGGCCGTTTGTGTGCTCAATGACTGCAAGTCAGAAGAGCCCCATCTGGGCTAAAGGCGGGTCCCAGCTCTGGGCTAAAGGCGGGTCCCAGCTCCGGGGACTCTGTGGCAGACTGACTGCAATCACGGTCCCATCTGTACCTGCCTCTCTGTGTCCATTCCCTTCACAGCATGGCTTTGCAAGTTCTCGCATCGAGAGATGAAGGCCTTACATCTGGGCTGGCCTCTTATCTTGTTTAGGCCGACAGAATCCAGTTCCAACTTTGACTTCAAGGGGCCTTGCAAACTTCTCTTAGACCCTGCAATGGCCCATGAACATGCCTAGGCTGCCTTTTGGAGGAAGGAAGCATGTGGCCCAGTCACTCCCGCTGAACTGGCAGATAGCTGTCAGCTCTCAGAAGGAGAGCACCCTACTTGACCTGCCGTTGGCCTCACGTACGGGAGGACCCCAGCTGAGAAAGGAGAACCTCCCAGGGGAGTCCAGCCTAAACTGCTGAGCCACAGAATTATAAGATAAATGAATGATTGTTGCTTTAAGCCACTAAATTTTGGGGGTGATTTGTTTCACAGAAGCAGGTAACAGATATGGTCCCCATGGGGATAGATGAAAAGGAGGAGCCTGCATCTTTGGAAGGAGGGTGGGAGCTGAGAGCCAGGAGTTACCTGAAAACCGGGGAACCTTAGCAAGTAGGTCTCACCTTGAGGAGCCCTGGGAAAGTGGGTCCCCAAAGATGATGGGACGGGAGGGCACCTGGGGCAGAGCTGCAAGAGGAATAAGGACCAGGACACTCCGTTCCACAGGACACTCCGTTCACCATGGTGAATAAATAAAACTTTAATAACGGCGAGAAGCAGGTTTGCCCGTGTGATCGTTCCAGACTCTCTCTTCTTCCTGGCCGTTGGCCCTCCTCACCTCACTGAGGTGGGCTCCTCGTGATATAAAATCCTGGTTCATTAGCATTAGGTCTCCCGGGAATTCAGCTAAGGGCAGGAGGTTTCGGTTCGTCAAACCCGTGATGGACCGTTCCGTTTTCTTTGTGGAGAAGAGTGGTTTCCGATCATTGGGGTGGTACGTCACGCCTTTTTTTCGTTCTTCGGACTTGAAAATTACATTCACTTTCATTTCTTGCCTTTTCGCGCCTTTGTCCTCTGCCCTGCCTCTCTCTTCGTGTGTGGCATCGTTGCAGTAATCCTCCTCCTCCGCCGCCTCCTCCTCCCCGTCTTCCCCAGCCTTGTCTCCGACCGCGGGGCCCGGGCCCCCCTCAGACAGAAACGAAGAGCTCCTGAATCTTTCAACGTACGGCAAAAGCTGCTTGTTCCTCAGGGCGCGCGCGAACTGCATCCGTTCTATGTGTTTGCTGATGTTGAGCTGCTCCCGGCGCGGCATTTTGAACTCCTCTGGGGGCACCACCACCTTGGCGGTCCACATTTTTTCTTGAGGCCCGCAGGTGGTGCAGGAAGGGAAATGCTGCTTTTTATAGTCCATTGCCTGTTTGTAGTCTCTAGACATCAGCTGTAGTTCCTTGAGCATTTTCCGTTCTTCTTCCTTCTTATAAGTCAGAAACTTTCTTGATGCTACGGTGTGAACGCCACCTAGACGCTGGCAACGAGACAAGGATTGTTAAAATACCCGCAGGACAGGAGAAGGGGGCACCTGCAGAAAGAATGAGCTAGCGGCACCTTCTCCCTTCCTTGCCGAGTGTGTCTGAGCTTCTGTGTAGTGGGAGAGGGGGTGAACCTTTGGGGTCAGACAAGCCTGGGTTCAAATCCTGGCGCTCCTTATTACCTACTATGATAACTTGTGCTAGGTAAGGGCTCAGGAGATGGCGGCTTTCGTCATTGGTTATCACTTACAGTTGTATTTCTGTTTGAGATTTTGAAATCAGAATATTTTGCTATGAAGTGCGGATGCCACTAACAGACACCGCCAACTCGAGTCACCATTTGGGAGACTTCTGCCTCTGTTGCTGGTGGTTTTGGAACCTCTGGCTCCACCTAGCCTAACTGCCTACCTGCAGCACCACCTCCCTGTGAATAAACCCCAGGGCACTTACTAGAATCTCTTTCTCCAAGGGGGAGTATTTTCCGAGGGCAATGCGTGGGTCAGATTTGTAGACTTTGGTCCACATCCTGGAAGGCAGAGAGACAGGTGTGTTAGAACTCTGAAAAGGGTCTTCCTAGTGCTCCCTGTGAGAATGGAAAACCTCACAAAGGGTGATTCTACATTAGTCAGGCTGGGGCCACTGTGACCTTAGTTTCTGCAGCCATAGGGTTGGTTACTCCACGTGGCCTTGGTCTGAGCTGGAGGGGAAGGAATGGATGGAAAACACAGATGACACTCACCCCAAGGGTGAAGCAGGACATCGATCCCCTTGGCAGCACAGGAAGTTTTTATCCCTAAAAGAATCACTCGTGTTCGGTGTTTTGACTGACATTCTGCTGTCTGACTTCCTCTCTGTAGTCTTCCATTCTCGGGCTTTTGGGTCTTTAGCCCTCTCTTTTCCAAACTTCTGACAGCCATTCTCCCATTCTCTGATCATACTCTGGCAACAGGCTAGGATGGGAGGTGTCAATGCCCGGAGTGAACCTTTGCAAGACAGTTTCAGGGGAGCCCGAGGGACAGTCACCAACTCTTCTTGCATCATAACCGGCCTACTTGGCAGCCATTGTGAGGTCTGAGTTTAGACATCGAATGATCCCCCGGGGTGAAATGGGCACCCACTACCACGCTCCTGGCGAGTCGGAGCCCAGAGGAGCAGAGCGGCTGGAGGACGACCTGACCATGCCACGGCTGCTTACGAGCCTGGAGAGACTGCTCAGCTCTCAGGATGAAGGCTCGGGTAGCTAGAGTCTCTCCCTCTGGTGTGGGCTTGCCTCTCCCGTCTTAGTTTCTCATGCTTCATCTGTGCCCTGCTCTCAAGGGTTTTTGGAGTGAGCTTCTAGGCTGCCGTTTGTGCTCCCCCCAAGCCTCAAACACATCTCTCTCTCTCCCTTGGCAGCTTGCTTGTCTTTTGGGGCCCCCTCCGAAGATTTCCTTGCAGCATAAGTGATCCCTTTGTTTCTTTCTCATAGCACTTCCCGTATCACGCCATGGTGCTTTGCCTCATACAGACTTGATTGTCTCATAAGTCTGGCCCTCTGCTCAAAAGCAGGTACCAACAGCATCTTATTATTTTTGGTCGTTTAGCATGGGCCTTGGTGTAGAGCAGATGATCGGTTTGCTGACTCAATAAACAATCATCCAGGTTCCTTTGTCAAAGGTGGGGTCAAGGGTGCTGGTGAAAATGACATTGGCACAACCCCTAGAGAAAGTGATTTAGCAATATATATCAAAAACCACAAATGCATTTCCCCTTTGACCTAGCAATTACATGTATAGAATTAAAATTTTCCCAGTGGGCAATGTAGCCTTGGTTACAAGTGAGGTTGAACACTTTTTCTATCAGCCATTGAGATCCCCCTTTGTGAAATGCCTATTCAAGAATTTTCTTCATTGTTTTCTAGTCAGTTTTTGTTTTCTTATTGCTTGTAAGACTTCTTTATGTATTCTTGATTGAAGCCTTTGCCAGTTAAATATGTTACAAACATTTGCTCCTGCTCGACGTGCCTCTCTCCTTCCTTCGAGTGTGTTTATGCCAGCTGCTCTCCAGTTCATCAGTCTTTTTCTTAGTGGTTCGTGCTTTCCATGTCTTGTTTAAGAAATTGTTTCCTACTCCAAGTAGGAATGATACTCTTCTGTATTATACGACATGTATATTCATAGTGCTCTTCTATATCATTCTCTCAACTTTTTCTTTTTTTCTTTTGAACTTTAACTTCCTACCCTCATTTTCTTGACTTTAATGTTTAATTATGTCTATCCCTTTTCCTTAAGTATATTTTCAACCTGTTTTTTTTAATAATGGCTATCAAGAAGTGAGTGTATGTGTGTGTTTGCATGTGTGTGTTTGCATCATACACAAAGAGCCAAGGATTCTCCTCCCCCTTGCCACGTCTGTTCGTGCAGTCACCTCCTGGGCTCCGGGCCCTCTGGTAGATCTGGCCCATTGAAAGATGGCTCTCCAGAGACCCACCAGCCACCTCTCCAGGCTAAAATTCTCCATGTAGACAGGCCCCTTGGCTTACAGGAATGGTGTTCCTTTCCACCTTTGCATAATATCCAGACTTTATGTGAGAGGCTCTGTGCTTTAAAACTATAGTTTCTTCTACAAATCAGAAGGGCAGGAGGGCAGGTGGGCATTTCATACACAGGAAACAGCAAGGAAAGAACTGGGACCACTTGCTGTGTTTGGGGAACTGAAAGCCGTCTGGGTTTGCGGGAGGACAGGGAGTGTGAGCATGTGGCAGGTAAGAGACCAGAAAAAGAGGCTAGCGAAGATTGAAAGGGTCTATCAGGCCACGCTGAAGAGCTGGCTCTTTCCATGGGACCATAAGGCATGCGTAATAACTTCCTTTGAAGATGGTGGCATATGCAACAGTTTAATTTTAAAAACTTTATTGAGGTATATTTTACATGCCATAAAATTCACCTGCTTTAGATATGCAATTCAGCGATTTTTCATACACTTAGCCAAGTTGTACAACTGTCTCCAAGATTCAGTTTTGGAACATTTCCGTCACCCCCAAAAGACCCTTCATGCCTGTTTACAGTTAATTCCCTAACAACTACCAGTCTGCTCGTCTACTTTCTGTCTCTACCGATTTGCTTTCAAATGCTTTCATTTTAAAACAATCCTCGTCCTTTTCAGCTTTTCATTACCCTCTCCTCCCTGGCTCTCTGCCCTGGAGTGAGTTAGGTACTTTGCTGTCCCCCTCTGTCACTGATGGAGACACCAGTAGGTCCCTGCCTGCGAAATCCGCCCTCTTCCCATGAAGACGGAAGTGCCCGCCTGAGCTTGTAGCTGCGATAATGCCTGAGCTCACTCGGCTTAACAGCTTCCCTGGAGGGTCCGGCTGGAGATCCGCTTAACTTTCCGTAGGCGAACACAGAAATGACTGAGCAGTTCTGAGATTCCATCAGATTAGGCAGGGCAGGTGTTACCTGTGGTTTCCCTTATCTTTCAATAACAACTTCCTGTCTTAGTCTGGCACGAAGATGGCGCCAGGCAAACCCAACCATGATTCTGCTGGTCCACTACAACCAAACGAGGCAGCAGACAAGGGGCTGGGCAGCCTTCCTGTGTTTGGAATGCTGTTTCCTGCCTGTCCTTAGGAAATCTGGACACAAATAAAATGGAGGGATAGACCCTTCTCCTTGGAGCTATACCAAGTCTGCTTAAACATAGTACTCTATAACACTTACAAGGGGACGTGCTTTCTGTGACATCTGCACATTCATGTCTGCATCTCTGTGTGCATGAAAGCATTCATTCGAGCATGCCATGAGCACAGCTTTTTGCTAGAGGATACAGAGATGAACAGACAGCATTCCTACCTTGCAGAAGATCTCACGGAGTGGGGTGAGACAGGCATATATATTGAAATCAACATATTTTCTTTATAGCACTTATTACTACATATTTTTGATTTTGCTTTGTGTTGGTCTTTTTTTAATTCAAAAAAAAAAAAGGTTGATTTTCTCTCTCCTCCTATTAGAGTGTAAGTTCCAAGGAGGCAGGAGTTTTTTCTTTCTTGCACAAGGCTGGAAATTTCACAGTTGAACTTTCTGTTTCCCAGCCTGACTTGGAGAAGGAGCAAGTCCTATTCCTGTATGTCCAGAAACCCAAAGAGACAGGATCCAGGTAGATCCAAGGGTGCCTGTTTATATTGTTTCTACCTAGACAATAAGTTGGTGTCGATGAACTACTGAATACCATAATTTCAGGTGGGTTATTTGATATCTAAAAAGTGCAAACCATTCTCTGTCGTCTTTTTAATAATTATCAATTAGAAAGCAGTGTATATCAGCGTTTAACGTTGTTATTCAGGCTGTGATTTCCGTTGAAGTCTTCCTTATTCCGTGGCTGCATACTTTGTCTTTCCTTCCTTTCCACTTCCACATTCCAAGCATGTTAAGGTTGGATCACAATCCTTTCATGCTGAATCTGGGTAGTTCCTATGCAGGTGGCAGTCTCTCCATACTTTGTTAAACACGCCATAGCTCTTTCTGTCAGGTCTTTATTTCTTCCTTGTAATCCTTTTGAATCATTTAGGCAATATGGCCTCCTGTTGCAATTCCTTGTGTACAAATGACGTTTACCTGAGAGAAGGGGAGATGTGATTTAGAGAAGACCCGTGGAAATACAACTACACCTGTGACTATAGACCATGGCTGTAAGATAGTCCAAGCCTAGGCAGCTATATGATGAAGAAGCATGGAAACAAGAAAGAAAAGAAACATATGTTAGAAGTAAAAGCCATGAAGACATTACCATGACATTCTTCTCCTTAAGGGAGTTTATATTTATGGTATTTTTTTTTTATAAGTTTCTCCGAAAACGATAGACTTGTCAGAACTATGACCTTTTATAGCAATTATTGGGGTGAAATGGTCAACTATTTTAAAAGATAAGGAAAGAGAAAAAGAAAGTTCGCTCTTCATATGCCAAGACATTATACACAGGGGGTGTTCTCCGGACTTTCGCAATTCATACACATGCTTTTTATTTTGTCAAGTTCAGCAAATTCTTTCTCCTGTATTCCAAAGGTCAGTTACAGTTTCAAGGACATTAGTTTTAGGCAAATTAAAGCAATACAAGGTTTTTAAGTGACCTGACTCAGTCACTTTTTAGCTAGGTTTGAAGTATTTAACGTACACGTTTTGGTTTGGGTTCTCTTGTTCAGAAGAAGACAGCACTCGTCACAACACTGTCATGGCTCCTAGTGGGTATTTGGCCATTGACAAAGATTAGGAAGTCTGTCGTTCTGCAATGTCAGTTGATCCGATCCTGCAAATACTTCAAGAAGAATTTCTACGACTTCAAGTAGCCTTTTAAATTCTTGATTTTTGAATAAAATGGAAAACATTAATATTGTAAAATAATATGGGACATGTCTCCCAAACCCAAATGGGCACAGGGAAGATAGAAGTCGATTTAAACCACATAAGTTGCCACAGAAACACTTCGGACACAGACAGATGTCTGTCCTGTTCTACCAAGACTTGATACAGATAAATTAGATATTAGGGAGAATTACTTCTAATTCTTCAGAACTATATCTCATATCTAATTAAGATATAGTATTCCAGGAAGTGAGAATAAAAGATTATTTACAGACCAAACCCCAGGACAAAAGCTAGTTAGGAAAAAAAAAAAAAGATGATTAAGTGCAAATAAAAAAAAGCAAAGCGTTTCAGTCCTCTGACCAGCTGCTGTGGACACCAGCCCTTGAACCTCCAAGTTGCCAATATGTCCGAGGCCCTTAACACGTCGGGACCCCGTCACACCAGCCGTGACCCACACAACTGAGGCGCAGAGGGAAGCCAGGGAGCCCACGTGTCATTTTGAGGAGACACATATCGCCTCCCGGTGAAGGAGTTTGTCCTGAGTCCAAGTCCCCACTCTGCCACTCGTGCAGCGTGAGAGAGTTCAGGCAAGGTCAAGGTGAGAAGGGGGCTCAGATGCAGTAGAAATGAGGTGACAGGGAAAACAGTTGGAATCAAATGGCAGTAGAAAGAGATGCTCAAAAGAGAAAAAAAAAAAACCTCCCACCATCACCCCTGACAAGCACACGGGGAGGGGTTGCAAATGAGAGTGAGTTTGCATTTATAGGGTCTTTGCTTCCAGGAGTCCCCTGTGTGAATTTGTAAAAGAATATTGGTGAGCGGACTCACAGAAGCTGCCTGCTTGGTGGCCTGCCTTCTGATTCTCCCTCAGGAGGTCCCTTTACATGAGTTGTGCAGACAAAGGAACCAGTGTGCCCAGGGAAAGGCTTCAATGATTTGCCCAAGGTCACACTATTTAACATTAGACAAAGCAAAACAACAAAAAAAACCACCAATCTTAATATAATCTCAGGTTAGATTTCCCAGGAAATGAGGTGGTGACCGAAAGATGCAAATCAATCTGATAAGGAGATTGAACTTGAATGTGAACGGGCAAAACTTGCACAGAAAGACACTGAGAGGAGAAGGTTTAGTAGTGCTCGCTGTCACCACCCTCGTATGACAGGTTTGCTATGAAATAAGCAATGCCATCAGGATGAACAATAATAACTAATATTCATTGAACATTTGTTATGAGCAGGCGCCAACCTATGAGCTATACGCGACTCATTTAAATATGCATTTATTTTTTTCATGATATAAAAGCTCAAGAAGGTGTCTGCTTCCCCAAACAACCAGATAATTTCGTAATCTGCGGTGACGGCCTGGATGTTATTTGAAATACTGATGCCCTGGTACAGTGCACCTCACAGGGCTGACTAGACTTATCGCTGTGTTTGCATTTTAGGTTGGGGAGCTCTGGGCTCAGGAAAGGGGCTGGGCTTCCACGTGGTCGTAGGGGGCATTCAGGGGGCACACTACCCACCAGTAAGAGAGATCTGCAGTCTCTTTACAAGGGTACCGGTTGATTACCCGTGATCTGTACTGGCTGGCTACCTCCCTGCTGGCAGGACTCAATCCTGAACACCCTTCAGTTTTCCAGGAAATTTCATCAGGTGTCACTATCATCCTCAGGTGGAGTCTTTCATGTTTCATAAGATGCAAGGAGAACCTCCCCCTGCCCCGCCCGATCTCTTCCTGGCTGGGAATGAGATGTGCTCCCCACTTGGAAGCATCTCTGCTTTCTTCTCCTGGGTTTGCAAATGTCTGTGTGAAAACCCTGATCTTTTCCACAAATTGAGGTGGAGCTGAGGAGTTGTTTTAAAGGGCTCGGGCTCCTCTCCATAGCGTGAGAGCCTGGTGTAGAGAGCTCGTCTCTGTCTGAGCTCCCCCCTTGGGCCCCTTGCCCCACTTGGGACTCGCCCAGGGAAGAGTTGCCTCCTTTGAGAAGGCTGAACCCACCTGAGCATGAGAGAACGTGTGAATTACGGTCTACAAACATGAAACCATCTTATCTTAAAACCCTAGCTGGCAAAGCATCTCCTAAAGATACTAGGCTCCTGTGGGGTCAGAGGGAAGGAGGCTCAGTGTATCTTACTCAGGATCTAACCCCACGGAGGGTGCATTTTTATCGTCTTCCAGCTGTGTGCCTTGGAGCAGAGTCTGGGGAGGACACCCGAGTGGCCAGGACTGAGAATCTCAGAATGGCAGGCTGAGCACGCTCGGTTGTGCACTGTTTTGCCTCGTTTTTTGTTTGTTTGTTTAAGAGTTCATTGATTCTATCCTCACGAAGGGTGAGGAGGGTGGAGGGAGTGGCACGGTGGTGCGGGGACGCATGTGTCGATGCTGATGTGGGTGAGCGCCCTCGGGAGCCCAGCGGCCCCCAGACAGCCACACATGCCTCGGCAGGAGCACAAGGATGTGGGGTGGCAGATGTGGGGGCGAAGAGTCAGAACAGGGTGGTGAGAAAATGGAGCTGACTTGGAGCTCTTCATTCTGCCTCCGGTGGCTTGCACCTGGTAACGGAGGGTTCTGTGCTTGCCATTGTGCTGACTCTGCGGACCACAATAAAGATGGCAGCCTTGCCGTGGCCGCCGAGCATCCAGCCGACGCCCCGTGTTGTGGGCTAGCTCGTGTTCAGCCACATGTGGATGTTCTAACCCCCTAGCACCCCAGAAGGTGACCTTATGCGACGATGAAGTCTTTATAGCAGGAATCAAGTTAAAATGAGGTCAGTAGGGTGGGTACTGATCTGATATAAATGGCGTCTTTACAGAAAGCAAAAATTTGGAGACAGACAAGCACAAAGGGAGACCCTGAGTCAGGATGAAGTCAGAGATGGGGGTTCTGTAAGCCGAGGAGCCATAAAGATTGCCAGCCAGCCACGGAAATCTGGGGGAGAGGATGGCACAGATTTTTCCTCACACCCTTCAGGAAAACCAAATCTGACAAGAGCTTAACTCAGATGTGTAGCCTGCAGAACTGTGACATGATGTACTGCCGTTGTTTCAGCCACCCAGTTTGTGCTGTTTGGAGCAACGCTTGCAAACTAACATCACCAAATCCCTTCATACAGGACGTGCCCAAGCAAAGCCCACATTCCATGAAGGCAGAATGTGTTGAGGTGATGACGGAGGTACCAAGTGGTGCTGTGGGAATCAGGTGATGCAGATGGGGAAAAAGGGAAACTTCAGGTAAGGAGGAGAGGCAGGCATGGGCGTGGAACAATGAGTAGATGTCAGCAGCTTCTTCCCCTGGGAACTGCCACATGCTAAAGGATTGATGCTTTCAGTGAAACCTAGGACTCCTGGTGGCCTCGCTCTCCCCCTCGCTCTCCCACCTGCCTAGCCAGGCACCAGCACACAATTTCTCTCTTCATCTCTCTGATTGCACCTTCCACCTAGTCCATGGAATGCCTCTGGCAGGTAGAGTCAGGTTTCCCCCGTAGTAAATACCTACAAAATACCAAAGCAAACGAGTTGTCCCCTGCTCTGAATGCCTGCCAATCCAAGCCTGAAAAGAGCATCAAGTTACACAGCCCTCCCCTGGAGCCTGGAGAGCATAAAAAGCGGGAACTCCACATTCTCCAGTAGCTAGAAGCCTTCCCAACATGGGCCGCCCACCCTGCCTTCTTTGGCTGCTGCTCTTCCACCCGGTTCTTCTCCGTGAAGCAGGTACAACAGCTGATGCCCCAGGCCATTTGCTCATGTCTTGTTCCAGGCTTGAAAGGGAAAGTGTGGATCTTTGCACATAGTCCCCTGCCTACTGTTGGAAAGCTTAAAATTAAATCCAGAAATATAGAGCTTTTACTGTGTTTAATGCAATCTAACCACTAATGAGTGTTGCTGGGACAATCACGGAATCACATGACTATGATCGATTAGGCAAGTTGGGTCAAATATTTTCCGTAAGATTTCTTTCCTGTGAACAAGGCACTAGCCAATTTATTGCTCTTTAAAAGCATGGCTCTGTTTTTAGGATTCTGGAGAGAAATGGATAAAGAAGGAATTCATGGCTGTAGCATAATTAAATAAGGGTTTTGGAAATGTTCTTTGTGTTATATATTGATATTTAGCACTAGAAGTATTGAGTTACTGTTATGATTCCTTTACTGTTGCTGAATGAAGTGGAAAAAATGTACCATAAAAGAATATCATAGTTTGTAATATCTGACATGACATAAAATTATCAGGACTTGATTCATGAAGTCTTCTGTATCTTTTTATTTAAAAAATTCAGTTTGATAGTTTTAGTTTTAATCTGTACTCCACATCTAGTCCTCTTAAGAAAATTTTAATTTAATGTGGAACTAAAATAATTGAAATTATTGAACTCTACATAATTTCAATTATTTTTATCGCTTTTTTTTTTGTGGCTTTAGGGGGAAATATCAAAGTCCTTTGTTGCTTAGCATTCCTATTTATACTAACAAATGAAAATTTGGAAATACCCCTTAATCAACAAATAGCTTGACTATAATTTTTATTCACTATAAAGAAAAGCCTAACCCACCACCCACAGAATAATGTTTGATTGTAAAGTTTATACTCAAACTCTTATTTTATTCCGCAAGTAATTGAATAGATATGTTTATGTTGGCTACTCAAACATTTATTAAAACATGTTCAGAAGGATTTAAGTGATTTCTCAAATCTTTTGGGATTTGGGGCCTTGTTTTTCATTTATAGATCCAATGACATATGAGTTTGGGAATATGGCTTTAGGGTCAGAAAGTTCTGCATAATTCAATCCCTAACTATGTATTTTCTTACCATGTGAATTTGGGCAAGTTTTTAAATCTCTCCATGCTATTGTTTCCTCTCATACATAAAAGGGATAATTCATTGGATTGTTGGGGAGATTTCATGAAATAATGTCTATAAATTACTTGGAAGAATGCCTCAGGCCTAGGAAATACTAAATCAATGTTAACTGGATCCTGTCAAAATAAACAGAACAGGATTGTCAGGCTGCCCGTGAGTCGCTTAAATCTAAGGCTATTTGAGAGGTGTGGTAGATGTTATGGACACGATTTGCAAGTGTCAGCTGTCACTGGGGCCATTTTCTCAAGGACCGTTTCCTTCTTTATCTTCGCCTTTTTTCAATCCTTTTGTCCGCATTTACACTATTGCCTCCCCTCTCCCCCAAGATGTGTACCTCACTCTACAGTTTATAGGAGAGGAGAGTGTTTCTGAGCCTCCAGGAGCTTATGGATTAGTGATACGATATGGCCTTATAGGTGTTTATAGGCTCTTCGTGCCTATTGCCCAAGAGCCTTCCAGACAATGGGGCCAGTGAAACCTTCCGGGAACAGCCAGTCAGAAATACAACCACAGTTCAGTGCAAGTCTCACTGCTATCAGAAGGGATTTGGGGCCTTGCAGACCACTGAAGCTCGATTAATATTAGGGCGATTCACATGGGAAATGTAAGGACAAAGGGCAACTTGTTGACCACCGGAAAAGGAAGGGCTATTTCTGAAAATGTCATTGTTCCCTGGTATAGAATTTATCTGATCAACACAATCCAAATTAAATAGTTAAAATAGTCCCTGAAAACCACAAGTGATCAGGTTACAATCAGTTCATCTGTGTCTGTCCGACACTCTGGCCACCACCTCCCTTCCCTCCCTCATACCCACGGACCCTGCCTGGGGCCCTCAGCCCTGCCTTTGTTGTCCCTCAGACCCTGGGCTTCCATCTCTGGCACCATGGTCAGGGTGGGGGTCCATGGAGTCGGATCTCAGCTGGGTCCACACAGCTGCCATCGCTGTCTGCTGTCATCTTCACCTTTGGTCAGACTTTCCACGGGTCTAACGCCTTCACCGGCTTCAAATTTTATTTAAACGTTACTTTCTCAGTCAAGCCTCCTCTGTCCACCCGCTGAGCACCCCAGTCTTTGTTACCAGCTCTTATTTTCTCCGCACTTAGCACTTTTAAGATACTATGTCGTTCATTTACCTATTTTCTGTTCGGTTCATTGACTGTCCCCCTCCCTAGAATGTGAACATCGCATAGATGGGGGGGGGTCTTACTCTGTTTTGTTTAGTGATGAACACCAACAGCCTCAAATAGTCCTTGACACATAGTAGGTGCTCAGTGATACCCGTTGAATGGATGAATGTAAGTGCTCGATCGATGTTAGCTCTGCTGTTGATGTTTTGAAGTACAAGGTTGAGCAATCATTGGGTGCGGCATCTACTGTACATTCCCCAATTTAAAGCTACTTTGTTTCACTCAGTCTTTATTAGAGGAGAACTGGTTGACATTCTTCCAAACTCGTAATTGCCTTAAAATCTAGCGGTCAACTTCTACTTTCACTGTTTTCCTTTTTCTGTATTCCATGGGTAATCAAGGCACAGATTTTTGTGTATATAACCTCCACCTGGGAAGCTCATTATAAACATGGGCCATAATCTCCTAGGTCAGGAGGTCTGGGGTAAGGCCATTTCTCCAGTGATTCTGACTAAGGTTATTGGGAGACCAACCTTGAGAACACATTGTGTTACATTTTATTCTCCCTCCTTCTATATACTGGGAGCTGCTGTCATAGCCCAAGCCCATGATACCATTTGGTTCATTCACTAGCATCACCTGAACCCCAATGTCTCCCTATCTTTGTTTCTTGCTAGTCTCTGGCTACCCCTCCTCTGCGTTATGTCCCTTCTCTGAGCAAGAACTCAAAACGGAGCCTCCGACATCACTTACTTCTCTTCCTAGAATTCAAAACGCTAAAAAAAAAAATCAGTCTTTCCTATTTAACCATCCTGATACCCACCCTTCCTCCAACACAGAGCCACCACTCCAGTTCAGAGGGTTCCCTTATCGATTCCTATACAGAAGGGCTCATCCCTATGGATCCACTTTCTCTAAATTTAGCCGGTTCATTCTTCCAAGGTCTAGCTGACGTCCCACACTGTTCATTCATTTGCCAGTCATTTAGCGAGTGCCTGGTAGATTCCAGGCACTGCAGGGAGGATGGTTCCTTCCATCCGGGAATCCTCCCCTCTCACTGGGGAGACAAGATGTGAATACAGGAAGTTCCAAGCCGATGGAGATTCAATGAGTTTTGGGGACATTATCATTTGTTATCAGGTCCCCAAGTGCTCAGTGATGTTTGTTAAACTTGAGTGAATGGAATATGGGAGGTCAGTTGGGGGAATTAGGAAACACTTTATAAAGGTTTCTTGTTTGGGATGGATCTCGCCTGGGTGGCTGGGATGCTATGTGGATGTGAGGGATCATGACATTCCAATGG
The DNA here is from genome assembly GCA_003508835.1 of Eonycteris spelaea. NCBI lineage: Eukaryota > Metazoa > Chordata > Mammalia > Chiroptera > Pteropodidae > Eonycteris > Eonycteris spelaea. Next base: position 4,689,267 of record PUFA01000004.1, on the reverse strand, counting down.
GTTATTTTCATCACCCAAGAAAAGTCACAGAGATGGGCACTGTGAGACTTCCTTCTAATTGGGGAGAACAGTGTGTAAACAGGACAGGACCTGGAAAGGAAGCCGTGACTGTGATTATGGAGGGGTTTAAAATCCAGGCCAAGAACTTTGGTCTTTATTCACTAGATGATGAAGCACCATAGGCCACAGGGGAATGATACGGACATGAAAGTGGTTTTCAGATGGGTACACAGGTGGCCCGGCCTAAGGTGAGGAGAGATCGACTTATGGGAGCTGGTTAAAAAAGAAAAGTTTGCGTGAGTCTACACACAGCTGCAAAAATAAAACCCCTAATTCAGGGGGGCCAGGATGGGCTCGGACAGCAGCAGTAGAGATGCTGCTGTCCGAGACGCAGCTGTCTGCAATCCAGTCACCTTGCTGGGCCCGACGAGCACACGGCACAGGGCTTCTCTGATACTCTAACGAGATGACAGGTGTGGAAAATGCTCTGTGCAGACACAGGGAGGGTTGGTTGCTCATGCAAAGGAGTAGGTAGCAGTGGCATCGTAAATGGAAGAATTAACCTGACCTGACGGTGGGACGTAGGAAGTGTGGGAGGGAAAGAAAAATTAAAGGGAAGATGAGAAAGCACCCAGGAACGTGAGAGGCTGGAGAATTTATGGACTCAATGGCCAGACTCTGAAACGAAATCCCAGCGTGCGCCTTCTTAGCTGTGGGGTCTGGGCTCCTTGGTGCCTCAACTTCCTAATCTGTTAAATGGGGATGGAAACAATAATCGAGTTGCTTTCAAGTCAGATCAAGGCCATTAAGACATGGAAAGTGCTTAGTCTCATGACAGGCCCACAATCGGCTTTGAATGGGGGTTCACTATTGTTATTAACTACACCAACTTAGTTGACTTCCAGAAATCTCACCTCCCCACACGGAGGCCTCCCCTTGGCCGTGCAGCCCAGACCGCACAGCTAGTCCCTGGACTGCATCCTGTCTGCTCTAGTGTCCAACCTCTGCAGTCGACATAGATTTTTTTTTTTCCAGCTGTAAGTACTAGGCTCTGTATGTCTCTGATCTGTCCATCAGGACCTTAGCCAATGGCAAGAGCCGGCAGGCCCTCCCCAACCGACATGGCTTACATGGACAGCTGTAAATCCATTCACACCCAAAGCAGCACGAACCTATAGGCAGGGGTGGGTTTTGGTTCCACCGGGAAAAAGGTTTTCGCTTCATCATGGCTGAAAGAACAGGCAAGAGCTGCAGGACAGAAAGGCCAAGGTGTGGAAGCTACCGGAGGGGATGCTTTGGAGGCTATTACTCGTTAGTTCCTTCAAAGGTCAAAGTGACCGTGCTTAACCAGACAGAGCTGGACCAGGACAAAACAGAACTGAAGCAGCAAAACCTCTCGTCCCTCACCTAAGCCGCCTTTACAAGACACAGCCCGACATGTAAAATCAATTAACTGATATGAATTAAATAATCCCTAAAGGAAAAACCTGTTATAAACATAAAAAATAGTAAAATTGATTTAAAGCAAAAAAAAAGGATTTTTTTTTTTTTATAAAAAAGATAAACTCGGGAGGTACTATAAGACATCGAATAAAAACTAAAAAGCACGGTTAAATGTATGTGTAAACTGTGGCTTAATTAAAGAAAATGCTGTGATGTTAACTGCCGGTGGCCGAGACGCGTAACAAAGTAGTGTGAGCTGGAGCAGCCAGTGCCAACACTTCCCTGGTCAAAAGGCAGACCCCGTACACTCCGAAGCAAGAGCTTAGGGAAAGGCAATCCCAGAACATGGGTTTCCAAAATTAGCTGCACAACAAAATAATCATTTGGATTATTAAAAATTCGGATTTCCAGGCCCCGCTCTGCTGAGCCTGTGGGTCAGTGGGTTCGGAGCGGGGCCCTGAGCCGCTTGCTGATGCTGGGTCGTATTTCTCCCTGTCCTGAACACCTGGGTTTTAACATGGCTGAACGTGTCTCAGTTTGCTCCAGGTGGGACATCAGGGGACCTAGAGAACAGCCCCGGAAGGGACGCCTTCAGAGGAGCACCATGCCAGGCAGCGCACCGGTGGAGCAGCAAGACGGTGAGCCAGAACCGAACAGCCCCCTGGGCCTGAAGGAGCAGGGGGCAGAGGGTGCAGAGAAGCTTGAAGGGCCCTGGGGAGGGCAATCACTGCCCAACAGGGCAAGTCACCCACCCCCAGAAATAAAGACTCCCCCTTTTCATTTCTGCTTAACAAGACAGGGATGCCCTCAGATCGCTGTCTAATTTCATGCTTCCCACACATTAAAGACTGACTTCAGGGTCTCTGTCTCAGGTGCTCTTAAGTCTTGGGGTATATGGTCATCCCCCCCAAGAGCTTGTTGAGCATGCAAAACCCCAGGCCCCACTCCCAGACTTGAGGTGCACTCAAGGAATCTGCATGATTAGCATACCTCCCCAGGGATTCGAATGATGTGTGTTATGTGAGCACCACACTCTGAGACGTGCTACTCCCTAGCTACTGGGAAGAAAGAAGTCGGGTCCTCCCCGGTGAGGGCTGCGGTCAGCGGCTAGCTATGGGAATTTCTATCAGTCTCTTTTTCTCTTATTTACTCATTGGTAAAATGGACATAATAAAAATGGCCAGCTCCCAAGGGCTGCCTCTGTGCCAGGCCCTTGATGTATACTCGATTCATTAACCTCCTTTGAGGCAGGCACTGTCACCATCGTCCCCACTTTACAGACAAGGAAAATGAGAGGCGAAGGGGCCCACGCGAATCACACAGCTAGTGCATGGCAGAGCTGAGACGCGAACCCAGAGTCCGCTGTGGCGCCCCTCTCTAGTCACGAGCCTTAAACACATGTCCGTTGTGAAGGGTTTTAGCACAGCGTCTGGGACGCGGATGGTGCTCAATAAATGGTCCTCATCATCTTGATGATGACGGTGGTGGGGAAGGCAGTGACTCCACTCGCCAACACTTTGGTGGGAGTCGGAGGAGGGCTGCCTTTCCCCCAAAGACTGGCTTGCCGTGCTGCTCATGGAAGGTTCTGGAAGGTGTTCTGGCTGTGCCGAAGTATGTTTTGAAGGCATATGATCCTACGGGATGAGAACGAAGCACAGGTGGGCCGCCAGCAGCTGGGCTATGGGACAGCAGTCCCTGTCCCCAGAGAGGCCCATGTGAGCCAGGGCCCTGGCCACGTTCTCCTGGGCAACGTTCTGAGACCCGGACCAAGCTGAGGCCATGCTCCCACAGCAGCTGGTTCACCTGCAACTGGACGCGGGGGAGATGCTGGCGTCATCGGCTCTTCATTGTGTTCTGAGCATGCCATCTACTCCCAGTCCAGGTACACGGAATCTGTTGAACGGTTTTGCCGAAAAGACTGACTTAGAGCAAGAATCCCATCTGGTCACGTAGCACTTTCCAGTTTTCTGAGCACATTCCGCCTCCTCCCCCATCCGTCCTCACGCAGCTCAGGCGGGCCTGTTTCGAGATCCTTATTTTACAGATAAGGAAACCATGACAAAGTTAAGTCACACGGCCGCTCTTCAGGCCTCTGGACTCCATACCTGGTGCTCGCTCTGCTCCGCCAAACACGCCTACATTCTTGAAAAATCGCCCCGAATCTAGGCGGGATTTTTCTGGGAGAGTCGCCCTGAATCTAGGCAGGATTTGCAAACGTTCAGAGTTGTCTTTGATGCTCTGCCGACATCCAAACCCATCTCACCTACTTCCGCCCTGAACACGCACATGCCCCGAGCCCTGGCGAGTTCCCCACGTGCAGAGAACGCCCTTGCTGAGCTGACTTCATTGATTTAAACCCGGGCCTCCAGCCCAGCCTCCCACATCATCAACATTCACACGACCCATATTTCATTTCCTCGAGTGCTCTTCCCTCCGGTGATGTTGAGAGAAAGTTTGTGTATGTTAATTGGGGGAAAGGAGTAATCGGCTATGTGAGTGAGAGAACGGATGGTAATGGATTCATCAGTTCCCGTTTTTCAAATGCCCCACACGGCACAGCCCAGAGTTCTAGGGACTCTCTTTAAAATCCTTTCATCGTGACGAGTCACATGGCGTTTTACTTCCTTCCAAGTTATACTAAAACCACATGCATCTTAATGCGAAAACAATATTTTAAATACTCCACATCCAGCGTCACTGATCTTTTAGGAAAACGTAGCGCTGGGCCTGTGGGTGTCTCCAACCACGGTCTCAGGCTGAGAAACGGAGAAAAACCAAACCCCGTTGAATGCACTCAGCTATTCCTGAGTATAGAGTTTAGACTAAGATATTTGTATTTCAATGAATACGGACAACAGTCAAAAGATTTTTCCTTCCAATTTTCCTTTTTGGAATAACCACGTATAAGACTAATTCCAGGCTGAACTTTTTCACTGAGGTCACAGCAATGGGACGATAGATGACCCTTCCAGCTAGTGCTGGGCATTTCAGGATTTTTAGCATCTCTAAAAATTTTACCATCTCTAAAAATATGCTCAACTTTTTTTTTTCTTTCTCATGAAATATGAATACGAAACTTTAAGAGCTTTTGGTAAGTATCATACTTCAGTATATCTTCACCACAACAGTGTGTATGCCCCCAATCCTCTGATTGTGTTTACCAATGTCACCCACTGCAGGAGGTGGGGGGAGGGGCAGAGGCAAATAGTGAATGTAATAATCGAAAGGACTCACCAAAGCAAAGAGAAAAACAGGCAGCTTCCCCTCCTTGAACCATGCAGAAAACATTTCCTCCCCAAACTGTTTTGTTCCTGTTGCCCAAATGTATTTTAGAAAATTAGAGAGTAAGGATATGAATATGACTTGATAAATTATCGTTTGAAGATGTAAGTGAACTAAAATCGGACTTAAAAAGCATCACTTCAGACACTCCAATGACGCCTGTGAGTCTGCGCAGACCCGGGCGTGGCCTCAGGGCCCTGGGTATCTTTCTGTCCCGTTTGGCAGATCCAGAGATGAATGAAGGAAAGCACGCCCTTCCTTTATGGTTAACCTGAGACCTTTGTCACCCCTCTTCTTTGGAAGTCCCTTAATGAGAAATACACTTCTACCCACAGTCCACCCTTTTGCCTTTCTGGAAGAGGTGCATTTGCACCAAGAATCCAGTTTAAAAGAACAATGTGCGAGTGACACTGAGCTGCCCAAGTGCATATGGGTGTCTCACTTGCCACCACTCAAATACAGCCTACAGAATACATTTCCCAAAGCATGCCCTGAGCTCAAGGTCTGCTCTCTGAGACTGTCGCACACATGCAACACGCCCCGGTCAACTTGGGCGGGCTAGTTTACGTGACAGTGACACCTCTTTCCCTCTGCTCTCGGTCGCTGAGATCCTAACACCATTTCCTGGTGGGGAGCCAAGGTTTTCTAACTCCTGATTTGACGTGGTTCAGTGGGTTATGTGCTTCTAAACAGCAGGTAGGTCTCCAACCTTACAAATACTACCAAATAGAGATTTCTACCCTATTCTTTTTTTTTTTTTTTTTTGGTCCACCTAATTCCTTACTCTTCTTGCAAACCTCAGGTCTGTCATCGCTCCTTAGAAAAAATATTCTAGAATTCCCACTCCAATCATGTACTCTTAAAACACTGCGAAAATTAAATCCCCCTTCGCTTCTTAGCCCTTAGCATAGTTAAACATCTAAATTTAGTTTTTGTCGTTGTTGTTGTTGTTATTGTTTTTGTTTTAATTTTTAAAAAATTTCAATCACAGTTGGCATTCAATATTATATTAGTTTCAGCCGTACAGCATAGTGGTTAGACGTTTATATAACTTACGAAGTGATCCTGCAGACAATTCTAGTACCCACCTAACACCATTCATGGTTCTTATAATAGTATTGATTATATTCCCTGTGTTATCCTTCACATCCCTGTGACTATTTTGTAACCGCCAATTCGTAAACTTAGTTTTGGATTCATGTGACTGCCTCCTCCAGTCTCCTCGAATTAGACTCTACACTCAGTGAAAACAAAGACCAGGTGTGTTCTGTGAACCCCACAGTATCTGCCAAGCTACCTGCTGTGACCTGGCACCTGTTCAATAAAAACTTACTGCCTGGTTAAACAGATGAGTTGATGCAGAATATATTCCTTCTCCTAACAGGCAATATTTTTGTATCTTTAAAAGGCTGGCCGCGATTACAACTAGTGAGTGGGTCAGGCAGATGCTCTGGACGTGTGGAAGTGTTCTACCGCGGCCAGTGGGGCAAGGTTTGTGATGACCGCTGGGACATGAATGACGCCGAGGTGGTATGCAGGCAGCTGAACTGTGGCCGGGCCCTCGCAGCCCCTGTCGAGGCCGAATTTGGTGAAGGCGAAGGCAAGTTTCTGTTGGATGATGTGGACTGTACAGGAAGGAGAGTTTCTGGGACAGTGTCCTTCATGCAGGGCTGGTTCCTCCATAACTGCATTCCTGGAGAAGAAGCCGGTGTCGTCTGCTCAGGTAACTCACACCTCGGTATCTAGTGGGCACCTCTGCTAATCTTACTGGCAATGCTTGCACCTGGGCCATAAAGGCCCTCTCTGACCACTCTGGGGAGCCAAAGTAAACACGCATTGGTAACTTGGGAGCTTTAACTTGAGCTCAGAAATTTTCTAGCCACCAGATGTTGAAATGGATTTTGAACAGAGAGAGCAGGGGAAGATTTGGGTCGTTCCATTACAAGGACGACGCTTCAAAATGACTGGCGAAATGCCACCTACGTTGACGACGGTGTTGATCGCTCACTGAGGGTGTTCTGTATGTGTTTCTTCAGGGCACTGTGAGGGGCTAAGGCGGTGAGTTTTTTCCCACCGAAGGTTTGTAGTCTTATGAACGTGAAGAAACGAGGAGTTTATAAATTAAAATAGCACTGATTTTTGCCCTGTTGATCGTGAGTCCAGGCCATGCATTGCTAACCACAAATCTCTGACCAATTAAATATATCAAACTCAGCACTATTGACATTTGAGGCCACGTAATTCTTTCTGGTGGGTGGTGTTCTATGCACCGTAGGGTGATTAGCAGTATCCCTGTCCTCTAGGCACTGAATGACAACTAAAAATGTCTTCGGACATTGTTGAATGTCCCTTGGGGGGAGGGGTGTCCTATTGAGAACCTGCTCTAGATACACAAACAAATTTCCACCACACACGTGACTAACATTCAGCATATTACTGATGCTAAAGATACAAAAGTGTGCCAATGGGAAATAAAAGAAATAATTGAGTGGGTTCAGAGCAGTGAACTTTGTCACTTGCTAAAAATGCCACCTGTATCCAGCCAGAAAGACTATAGAATACTAACGTAAATAATAAGTTTTTAAAGTCAATTCAAACAGCTCAAGTATTGGTGTGTACGTGTGCAAGGGGGTTGCTATTTATTTTTTCTCTTTTTTCCTTTGCTTTGGCTTTGTTTTGTTGTCGTTATTGGGTTTTTGATGTAGAATTCCCTCAAAGCAGTCCCTTCTGTAAAGCCACTGGGCTTTTCCGTGTGCGACGAGTGTTTGCCTTCTATTTGGAGGTTGACAGTCCACAGGTGGGCACGGCACAGCCACGCTGGGCGGATCGTGCATTATTACACACACTGTGCTGATATTTATGTGTTCGATGGGTAATGAAAGCCCTCTGACCTAAGGAAGGAGACCAATTTTTTTTATTATTATTTCTAGGCATCATAGTCTTTCCCTTTAAAATTTATTTTGAATGGAAGCATTTTTAGGGAAAGAAAAGCCCCCTTCTGAAGTGATCTTTCCGCCCCGATATATTAACAGAGACTGAGTACTTAAAACCTTCATGGGGTAAGTAAATTCATGCTTTTGTTTTATCAACCTGACTTTTTTTTTTTTTTCATTCTCTGAGCTTCCTGGGCAGGTGTTAGGTAAACCATAAAGGAAAACAGGAATAAAGAGTGGGAGAAATCAGACTGCTGTATTTCAGCAATCGTTATTTGCCATTTCCGCATTCCTGGGCTGTTAAAATGATCCTACCACCACGTTGAAAATGCTGTTGGGACACTTTTGTCCTTTCACAAGAGTTAGCTTTATTTTCATGCAGTCATGAAAGTTTAAGTTATTCTCTCGTATTGATATTTTTATTTTCCCAGTGGAATTGCTGTAGGAAAAGCACAATTCCTACCACTGGTTAAGGAAAACTCTTGGTAAATTATCTGTTCAACATACGTTCTTTCTCACGATGTGGGCTGAGTATGGCCGGTGAAGGGAATAAACATTTTTACATCCTAACAGCCCCTGAATCCTCAACCCCTCTCCCTGAAGAAAATGCCGAGGAATCATTGCCAATGCCCCAAGGTATGAAGTATTTTCTTATTGAATTTCAGTCTTGGCCCTTATTTGGTGGAAATTTTCCTTTTCATTTAAAACCAAAAGGTGTTGTTGTTGTTGTTGTTGTTGTTGTTGTTGTTGTTGTTGTTGGCATTGCTGAACCAGATTCGAAGAGGAGAACATTCTATGTGTTTTGTCCATGAACTATCAATTTATTCATAGAGTAGGAAACAGGTGAGTCCTGCAACAAGCAAACCCAGTAGGAATATGTTTCAGACAGGTGTGTAGACTAGCCAAGGTGAGCTTTGAGATAAAGGAAAGACGGTGGGTTTGACAGTAGAAGATCTGAGTTTAGGCTCCATCTCTGCCACTTATTGAGTGTGGGCAAACCACCGACTCTCCTTTTTAAAAGGGAGACAGAGACATCTGCTTCACAGGGCTCCATTTGGGTTCAGGGAGATCACGTACATGGAGTGATAACAGGAGCCGACTTCTATCGAGCGTCAATGACATTCCAGGCTCCGCGCTAAGACCTTCACCTGCGCAGTTATTAGTTATTTAATTCTCTAATTCAGGGGTCAGCAAATCTTACTCTAAAGGGTCAGAGAGTAACTATTTGGGGCTTTGTGGTGCAGATCACCGCTGTTGCATTTACTCAACTCAGCTCTCATAGCATGAAAGCAGACGGACAATTTGTAAACCGATGGGCCTGCCTTTGTTCCAATCAAGTTTTATTTACAAAACCAGGCACTGGGCTGGATTTAAACCACAAGCTTTAGTTTCCTGACCCTCGCTCTAATGAACGAATTAATTCTAAGTACCACGCAGGCATGATTATTTTTTTCACAACACCTTACGAAGCAGGTGCTATTGTGATTCCCACTTTACTGATGGAAAAAACTGAGGTATAGAGACATAAATCTACTTTCCCAAGGCCATGAAGTTAGCAAGGATCCCAGCTGCTAGTTGGTTAGATGTTATAATACCTCACTTGGCTTTTATGGAGAGCTGATGTTAAAAATGGGCATATTCTTTTCAGTCAGTTTGTTTCTCCATCCAGAAGGCCTTGGAGCCATCCCTACTGCTCCCTTTCCCTCACTCCACACGACCAACATATCGGAAATTCTTGTCCATAAAACATCTCATCTTGCACCGTGCTCCCACTGGCTTTTTCCCCACCCCCAAGGTAGTTCCCACTTTAGGACCTTTGTACCGGGTCTTTCTTCTGTCTGAAATGCTCTTCTTCGCCCTTCTCCTTAGAATCAGGTCTCAGCTAAAATGTCATTCCTTCAGAGAGGACTCCCCTGAGTACACAATCCAAAATGAACTCCCTCTCAGTCATGTCTTATTTTGTCAGCCTGTCGTTTATCTCTTTGTAGTACTTACACCACCTGAGATGTCCTTTGTATTCTTCTCTGTGTACCTGCTCATCACATGTCCTCCCCACCCTACTCCCCAGAGTAAGTTTTGTGAGAGAGGAACTTTGGCATGTTTATTTCAGAGCCAAGGACAATTCCTGGTACATGACTGATTCTCAATAAACATTTACTGAAAAAAAAAAAGAGAGAAAACCAGACACGTGTTAGCATTCTGCCTCTCCTACAAACTGTTGAAGACAATGTATCCGCAATTAAAATGGTCAGTGGTCCTCAGACAAAGTCAATGATGTCCTTTAGGAAGGCAGTGCTAATCAGGCAATGGGAATTCCATTATGCACCCTGATTTCCATCTTCCTTCAAATTCCATGAAGTTCAGAGTTTGATTGGATGATCAGTTTTAATAATTAGCTAAGGGTTTTATTGATCGGTTTGTTGTTACACTATTTTCTTTTCATCATATGGTCATTAATCTTGTATTTCTTTTTCTGGTCTTGCTATGAAGATATATTACTTTACTGTCAGTAACTTGACATCTTTAGCAGGCTATACACAGATGAATAGAAAGGTTTACCAAGGGTCCAGGAGGAATGTATGGTATGTATGATGCCACTGGTCTTAAAGAGGCATGAGCTGAGACAGTGGCTCAGATGGACATGCCATGGTCATCCGCTTTGGTCCCAGTTGGGAACCACTGCCCTACACATGCAGGTGGCCCTGAGTTCCATGGTGACTGGCTTGCTCTCAGTGTGTGGGCATTCTGAAGAGCTAGTCTCACAAGTTAGAGCTATAACCTAGAATCTCTCCACAACAATCAAATCAGCAAATGTTTCTGAGAGCCTCATGTGTCCAAAGGGCTGTATTTCACCAGGCATTCAATATATTTGACCTTTCATATTTTTGACCTGTCACATTAAAGATTTATTGAAAATCAATGAGTAGGTAGGATAAAAATTATTCAATTTAAACAAGAAGCATTTCTATTTTCTTATACCAATAGGTGATGGAAATTCAGCAACTGTATTATCAGGTAAGAAACATTTTTGTGCTGTTTTCCTCTGGGGCATTTCTGATTACCTATCCAAATACAGAAAAGAAATAAATAAATAAGTTTTTACGAGTGACTCATTATAACCTGCCCCTTATAGTTAATTTGTGTGGAGCTAATTTTCAGGGTGTTTCCCCCAATAAATTTACTAACTTCTAAAAAAAAATTAAATAACAATGCCATTGTTTTGAATAAATACTAGAAACCATTTTGAACATAGTGGTTTTGTAATTGTCTTTGAGTGTCATTTTGGCCAGCTTCTCTGAGAGTTCAAACTCTTTCAACTTTTAGATATACGTTTCAAATTTTCTTTGGAAGAAACATCAGTTGATCACATGTAATATTTGCTTATGATATGAGTTTCCTATCACTTTTGTAACAAATTCCACAAACTTTGAGGCTTAAACAACACAAATTTATTGTCTTACAGTTCTAGAGGTCAGGAGTTTAAAATGGGTCTTGCTGAGCTAAAATCAAGGTGTCAGTGGAGGCTCTAGAGGAGAATGTATTTCCTTGCCTTTTCCAATTTCTAGAGGCACTGGCATTCCTTGGCTCATGACCTCATTCCTCTATCTTCAAAGCCAACAGTGCAGGGTCTTCGAATTTCTCTTATTCTCTTCTCCTACCCTCGTCTCCCCTTCTAAGAATGCTGCGATTATACACCGGGCCCACCTTGATAATCCAGGCTCATCTCCCTATCTTAAGGCAGCTGATTAGCAGCCTTAATTTCAACTGCAGCCTTAATTCTTTTGCCAGGTAAACCTTACATATTCACAGGTTCCGGGGGCTAGGATGTAAGCATCTTTGGGAGGCCATTATTCTGCCTCCCACACTTATTTATCAACTGCAATTCTGTAACTGCTACTGTTTAGTGGCACAGAATTGGACACATCACTCAGGATTACATTGAAATATGGTGACTCGAACATCAGACAGAGGAAAGGAAGGCGCAATAGAAGAGGGGTAACATCCGCCCAAGTCAATACCAAGAGACGGGATGGCTGTCCACCCAGTCAATTCCATCAATGTTCCTTATGGATATTGTCAGTAAATGGTCAGATGTGGCAGAATCAGGTCTGAGACAGAGAGTGTGGGAGCCTGTGGATCTGTGGAGAGGTTTCATTCTTGGGCAATACGTATGACACAGACATGTCGGCAATTAAACGGGCTGAGGGGTGAAATAAGTAGAAACAAGTGAATGAAAGTTCCAGGGTTGCCTGAGGTCCAGACCACAAAGCTAACATGTAGAGAGAATGTTAACACCCAAAAGGCATAATTCTTACCGCCAAACACCAAACACCTGTCCTTAAACATCAAGTCGAGGAGAGAGAGGATGTGGATGGCTGAGTCGGATGAGACCAGGGCCAGTGGCTAAGAGGTGACTTATCATTTCTATCACACAGCGGTCACTTCAGAGTTGAGGCCAAACTACATGTTGTGAAATCGCGGGGAGCCCTGGATGGCCACACCTCTCAAGTCATCGTGAGCTCTTACCGTTAATGAGTGTTTCTTTTTTACAGCTCTACCTGCTGCCGTCTCATCTCAACTCTCTCCTAGAACCGTGACGCATTCGACGTCATCAGGTAGGACTGCCTCCCAACCCACCGCCTCCCACCACTCCGAATTCACTGCGGCTCCTGAGTTGCATTGTCACGATAGGCGGTGGTTCCGCCCCATCAGTAGATACCGCTAACGTTCCATTCAAGGTTGAATGATTTGAGAAGAAAGGAACAAGAGGACCCTGAGATGTCTGGATTTCCTGCTGTGCAGCTTCACTTTCTGTTTGCTAACCTGTAACTTTACCATCAAAGTACATCATGACACGACTCCTCATTTCACACGTTTTCGCAAATATAAAGAGTGAGAGGAAAAGAGGTAGGGTTACGAGTGTCTTTGTGTGTGCGTATGTGCGTGTGTGTGTGTTAGAGTAAGAGAGAGATTACTAAAAGTGCCACCTCATATCTCTTGAATTTAATAAATAAACAGAGCATCTGGCCTCATATCTAGGAGGTGTCCAATCCGGAAAGACTGCATTCTTATATCAGTGAGTCACACAAAAAGAAGACACCTCTTCCTAGTCGTGGTGGTGAGAAGTTGTCACCATTATGGCCATCTCATTTTATCATCATATCTCCACGCCTCCATCATCTGTCACTGCTGACACTTCAGTGATGCCGTCACATAATCCATATTCTGACAATACTGATAATTAACTTCAGAGTCCTCATACCTGCACTGTCCATGTGGCTACTTGGTACCTGGGGCTCGATGAGCTGAGACACTGTGTGTGTCAAATACTCGCAGGATCTTTCAAAGACTCAGTACCATAGGAATAACATAAAACGTCCCTCAATCACATTTATTATGTTGATTATGTGTTGAATTATAATATTTGGATGTGCTGGATTAAATAAGATATATTATTCAAATTAATTTCACCCATTTCCTTTTAGTTTTTAAAATACGATACCAGATCTAAAATTACGTACATGGCTTGTGCTTTATTTCTATTGGACAGAATTGCCTTATGCCATGTCCATCACTGTGTGGACTGCCTTCCGTGGATTTTCTTATCTAATCCTCCCAAATAGCCAGATAAGGGAGCTTCTATAATCTCCATTTTCTGAATGAGGAAACGTGCTCAAGTAGGTTAAATATCGTCCCCACAATCGATGGCATGATAACACAAACGATCTGACTTCAAAGCTCTAGAGCTTCATCTCTGAACTCTTTTAACTCTCTAAACCACATTAAAATCCTATAAACTGTTTAAAAGATGGGCCAGGCATGTTGCTTATTCTGAAACTACGTGGATTCAGTTGAGACAAGGAAGCTAGATGCAACGAGGCGGGCTAATCTGAGCCAGGGAGCCCTGCATTTGTTTTTCTCTCGCGCTTACTTCTCCCAAACCCACATGTCCATTGCCTATAGGGTGCCACTGAGACACCAGCCTCAGCCCCCGGGAATGCCGGTCCAACCCTCCCATCCCAATCTGGTGGCAGTGGCTTCCTCTTCCAGATCCTATAGCTTCTCATCTGTCTTCACTTTTAGCTTTTGTTCCTCTCCTGTATGATGTGTGTGTATCCACTTGTTTCTGTAATCACATCCTCAGCTTCTTGGAGCACAATCGTGTCTTTCTCATCTTCGACATTGTCCTCAACCACATGACCATGTACATGTGCACAAGCACACACACACAGTCTCAAAAACAATGTCTGTTTATTGGTGGGCATTTAAATTAGCTAAATGAGTAAATAAGTCAATGCTCAAACAAATGAATATTGCTGGTTGAGCCCAGTTTGCCCATTTGTGTTCACTTCCAAGTAGTAGCAAAAGCGAGAGGAAGCACGTTAAATTCTTAGCTCTCGTGTCTAAGTGACCAAGGATTCTTTAGAAATCTGGATGGCATATTCCACATACTTGACAATACAGCGCTCAGAGCAGACGACTGGGTTTGGAGCCACTCTCTCCTACCACTCAGCTATGTGGGTGGCCCCCACCAGGTCTCTTTCCCGCTCTGTGCTTGTTTCTTTACCTGGCAGATGGGATAATAACTACATATTTCAAAGAGCTGTTGTGAGGGGTCAGTCCGTGGGTCAGTGTAAAGCACTTAGCAGAGAGCCTGGTGCACAGCCATGCAGAGTGAATGGGGGCTTCATCTCTGCCTTGAGGCATGTCCTGAGGAAGAGCCATTCAAGGGAGAGAGGCTCTGCTCTTCACTCATGGCCACAGCCACTTTATCACATTTCCTCCTCCCCTGCCCCCGCCAGCACCTGACAATCGCCAGCTTGATTTCTGTCTCTGTGGATTTACTTGTTCTGGGATATTTCTTCTAAACGGAGTCATATAATATGTGGCCTTTTGTATGGCCCAGTGTTCTCAAGGTCGCCGTGTCCTTTAAAAGTCTCTGTTGAATGAGTTTGTATCAAACTAATTGAATCCTTCTCCCGGAAACAGATGAAAAGAGACCTTTTCTTTCCATTGAGGATTAAACATCAGGAGTCATTTTCCTTGTATTGTTGTTTTCCCAACAGCCCTCTCAACTACCACTGTCCCGGAAGACGCTGACCACCCAACCACATCATCCGGTAGGTCAATGAGCTATGAGTTAAAACAACCCCAACTGGGTGTGAGACATTGTATACACCACTTCCAATATTTTAAGCTCCTAGGAAAGATGAGTTGAAGCTCACGGCCATCAGGGAAAATTCGCTACCAAAGGCTCTCGGGCAATGTGATGCTCATTGTCACCTTCAGCACCGATTGCAAGCTCCATGAGGTCAACAGTTTTATCTACCTTGCTCATCACTGCATCCCTAGCCCCTATCACAGCTTGGCACCTTAGAGGCACCCAAGACAAGTTTATTGAATCGATAAATGAATATGCAGCATTCATGGAGCATGTGTGGACAGGCTGTTTGACCTCTCTTGGGGCAACTTTGATCTTGACTAAGAAGTCTCACCAGACAGCACGCAGTGGGGACAAATCTCTCTCCTCTGAGAGAGACAAGCACCACTCTGGGAAATGTCGGGAGTGCCCATTTGTATTAATCTCCTCTTCAGAAAAAAGTGTTGGCATTTTACATGTGAGACAACTAATGAATCTGGTCCTTCCAACAAATACTTTTATTTTTCAGCCTCAGCAGATAATGAAAAGTTACCAACTACCTTATCAGGTAGAGCAATGCTTCCATCACTAGTGCTGTATGTACGTGCCTGACCATCCAAATGGGAGGTGCAAGCAGATGGGTCATACCACTAGCTTAGATAATGTCTCTGCAGGGTCATCCAAGATAATCAGCAGCCTTATGAAGACAATGATTTTTAAAACTTTTGTCCAGTTCTTCAACAACTTATTTTACTACTGCTGGGCACCCTTATGCAGAGCCTGGAGTTGATGTGGGGTTAAAAGGGGACAAGGCATCTGGGGGCAGAGGATCACATTTAGGAGCTTTCTATCGGCCACCTGAACTTGACTCCAACCTCATTAGAAGGTGGGTCATTCTTTATGAGCATGTGTCCAGTCCAGAAGTTTTCATAACATGTGGCATAGCTGGTGTCTGTCTCAGGAAGTTCCGGTCCCAACCACTGTTTTAATGTCATTCTAGGGCTACCTGTGGTCAACGTGCCATCTTGGAGTCGTAGAGCCCATGTTCCGTGGCCCAGGCCATCAGGTAAGCCACCTTTCTCATAGGTCATGCCATTGCACTCATGAACCTAGGGAGATCATCACAGCTGGGGAGGGAGCCTGGGAAGCTGCACAGTCAGAGGCCTCAGAGGTCCACGGGGAAGGCCACAGTGAAGGAAAAGGATCACAGTCCCAGGTACCAGGCCTATTGGCTGGGCCTCCCATACAGCCTGGCAGCCAGCCATCCCACTTCCCTGCTGATCCAGAGAAACATTCTAAAGTTTAGACAACACAGAGGTAAGAAAGTAAATCACCGTGTCCCCTTTACCTATATGTGGCTGTTGCTCACATTTTGTTTTATTAGTTTTCCAGTCTTAGCAAGAAAAAAAAATCATAGGTACATTTGAAGTTTCCTGATCTGTCTCTATTCTCTTTCCTTAAGGACAAACACTCTTGAATTTCATATATCTCTTTATAGTTCACTTTTAATATTTTTATAATATGAATTATTTGATCTTATTTTTTCTACACAAATGACATAAGTCCCTATTTATTATTCAGTACCTTTTATTTTTTACTCAATGTTATGTTTTTGAGATTCATCGATGCTGATACACACACCCACCCACACCACACATTGTGCTGCTTTTAACTGCCATAGAATTACATTTGTAAATTAAAAAAACCACTTAATTTATGCACTTCTCCACTGATAGAGATACATTTTGTTAATTTTTTATGTCTGCCCTGTTCATGTCAAGTCCTAAATCACCAACACAAGAGAAATAAATGTTCTACAATCTAATCTGCTCTGCTGAGTCACTGGTAAAGGGCACATCACACAGTGGTGTAATTATTAAGCAGTTTTTTTCCCCTAGAACACTCTTATACATGTGGAGTAATTGAAAGATTTTCTCTAATTTGTAAGCTAGGAAAGTAAGACAAGTCTAACAGGTAAGTTTCAAAAGTGTGCCCTCATATTCATTTCCCCAGAAGACAGGTCTACGCTGAGCCTTGTAAACAGCATCAGAAGATGCTCGGGACAGGTGGAGGGTCTCTACTGGGGCTCCTGTGGGAGAGTGTGTGTTGACAGCTGGGGTCTGAAGGAGGCACATGTCGTGGGCAGGCAGCTTTGTGCAGCCAGGTGGTGTCTGCTTCCGGGGTGCCCACTTCAACTTTGGGAATGTTCTCCTGAACAATGTGCCCCGCAGTGGCGAGGAGAGCCACTTAGCCCCTTGTATCAATGACACCTGGTTCACTCACAATTGATGGTTTCCTCCTCCACACTAACAGATTCTCTAGTGGCAGCCCCCTCCTCTCCACCTAAGACTGATTTTATCTAGGTCCCATTCACTTACTTCTAGTTCCGTCTGGCTAATATTTATTCTGTGCAGTAGAAATGGAATAAAAATGCCCCCTGTTAAATCAAGCTGTAAGCAGTTTGCAGAGGCTGGTTTGATTCATCTGTATCATTTAAAGCCCAGGCTATAATGTCAACCCACCATAACAGATGGAACTCAGAACACAGATATGTGGTGCTGACCTTGCTCTCCTGCATTCATGTTCTCCTGCTCCAGACAACCTGCTAACCCTGGCCTGAACGGCCCCTCTTCTGGGCAGATATCCAAGGGTAGCTCCCAGGCACCATTCAGGTGTGGCTTAGCTGAGAGCTCAACATTGAAGAGTAATACCAGCAGAAGGGAGTTTTGAATTAGCTAGCAGTACACAGTCACTGGGTGCAGGAAATTTCCCCAATCAGAACTAAATTACCGGGCAGCTGGGGACACTGAAGGACTTTAATAAATAGTCATTGACTTTAGGATATAGTTTTTGTGACAGTGTCACCAATCATTGTGAATCACCTTTTTGGAAGAAAATTCACTTTCCAGAGTGACTGGATCAGAAAATCATCCCTCTGGAGTCTGTGAGACTTGATTGTTTCTAAAAGACAAAGAAAAAACATCAGTTGAAAAATTATAGCTGTGTGATTTTAGAGTAAGTCTACTAGAAGAAGCCATGGTGCCATTTTGATCCTTTCTTTTTTATCTTAAAGCAGTGGTTTTGAACTTTAATGTTGATCAGAATTACCCTGAGGTCTTATTAAAACACATACTGGTTTCTGATTCAGTAGGCCTAGAGTGGGGTGTGAGAATTTGCATTTACAACAAATCCAGGATGCTTATTCTGTGTTCTGGGGAACACAATTTGAGAACTGCCAGCTTAAAACAAAGAAGGATCTTTCTTATCCCAATAAACAGAAGCAGAATTATTATCATCTTCATCACCCTCATCATTGTCATCATCATCACCATCTTCATCATCACCATCTTTGCCACTGTCAGCACTGCCATCATCACTACCTTCATCATCATCAACATTGCCATTGCCATCACCATCATCATTGTCATCATCATCATCATCATCACTGTCCTCATCTCATCATCACCATCATTATCACCATTGTCATCATCAACATCATCACCATTATCATCATCATCACCATCACTGTCTTCATCATCACCATCACCATCATCACCACCATTATCATCATCACCACTGTCCTCATCATCATCATTACCATCATCATCACCACTGTCCTCATCATCATCATTACCATCATTATCACCATTGTCATCATCAACATCATCACCATTGTCATCGTCATCATCACCATTACCATTATCATCATCATCACCACTGTTTTCACCATCACCATCATCATTGTCATTATCATCACCATCATCATCACCATTATCATCATCATCACCACTGTCTTCATCATCACCATCATCATCATCACCACCATTACCATTATCATCATCATCACTACTGTCATCATCATCATTACCATCATTATCACCATTGTCATCATCATCACCATCATCATCACCACTGTCCTCATCAACACCATCACCATCATCATCCTCATTGCCATCATTATCATCATCATCATCATCACCATTACCATCATTATCACCATTATCATCACCATCATCACCATTGTCATCATCACCATCATCATCACCATTATCATCATCACCACTGTCCTCATCATCACCATCACTATCACCATCACCATCATCATCACCATTGTCATCATCAGTACCATCGTCATCATCGCCATTGTCATTATCATCATCACCATTATCATCATCACCACCACTGTCTTCATCATCACAATTGCCATCATCACCACCATCATCATCATCACCATTGTTATTACCATTGTCATCATCATCATCGCTACTGTCATCGTCATCATCATCATCATCATCATCACGATTGTTGTCATCCTCTATGCCATCATTTTCAACATCGTTGTTACCAGCACCAGCACCATTATCAGCAGAAACTAGTCCATACAGTAAGTTGAACTTTGTATTGGTGAATCACTTCCCTGGTCATTTTTAGTTTATGGGTTTTTATGGTTATGTAGATATAGAGCCAAACATCTAAATAAGACTTTTAAGTAAATTGTTAAGATATCTGCAAACATCTGAATCTCTAGTACTATGCAAACAAATAGGTCTCTGTGGATGAATTAATTTTTCATTTACAGCAAGGAGCCTGGGGTCACATTCACAGCCTCCTCTTCATCTGACAACCACTATTCTGATCCAAATCCTTACCACCTCTTCCTACCTTCCACAGTCTTCCCCTAACTGGCTTCCCTGCCTACAGGTGCCCAACATTCTAATCCATTGTTTATGCGCAGTCAGAATTACTTTTTTAAAAAAATTAAATTTATTGAGGTAACATTGGTTAATACAATTATATAATTTTTAGGTGTACATTATAGTTTGACATCTGTATATTCTATTGTGTGTTTAGCACCCAAAGTCCAGTTTCCTTCAGCTACCATAAATTTGATCCCAGAATTACTTTTTTTAAAGTCAAATTTATTGAGATATCATTTAACTACAGTAAAATTCATTATGCAGTTAAAAGAATTTTGATAAATCTTTATAGTGTGTAACCATTACCTCCATTTTAAAATGTTTACAATATAAAACGTTTCCTTAGAAAGTTCTTTGTGCCCCTTAATAGTCAATCTTCTCTTCTGACCCCCAAGATCCTGACAACAACCAATGTGATTTCTGACCCTATAGGTTTGCCTTTTCCAGAATATTACATAATGTAAGTAGATAATATGTAGCATTTTGTTTTGAGCTTCTTACCAAAATGCTTTTGAGACTTTCCCGCATAGTTCCATATATCAAGCATTCATTCTTTTTTTAGCTGAGTAGTATTCCACCGTGTGGATGTACTGATATTTGTTTATTCATTCACTACTTGATGGACATTGAGCTATTTTCCAATTTTCACCATAACAAATAAAGCTGCTAAAAATTCACATACAGGTTAAATTATTCATCCAAGTGGCTGTACCATTTTGCATTCCCATGAGCAACATGTGAGAATTCCAGTAGCTCCACATCCCAGGCCACACGTTGGATTTTCTACTTTTTCTTTAGCCATTACAGTCCCTCTACTATAATAAGATAGTGATATCTCTTTGTTGTTTTAATTTGCCTTTCTCTAATGCCTAATGATACTGAGCTTATTTTCATGTGCTTATTTGCATCTCTTCTTAGGTGAAGTTGTTTGTCCAAATCTTTTAACCTTTTTTAAAAATTGGGATGTCTTTTATTATTGTCTTATAAGATAGTACTTTATATATTCTGGATACTAGTATTTTCTTAGATATGTGTTTTGCACATTTTTTTCTCTCAGTCTATGACCTGTCTTTTCATTTCTTAACAGTGTTTTTTAAAAAGCACAATTTAAAAATTTTTAATGAAGTCAAATTTACCAAGTTTTTTGTCCTTTAATGAATTGTGCTTTTGTGTTTTATCTAAGTAATCTTCCCTTAACTAAAGGTCTCTCAGATTTTCTCCTATTTTCTTCTAAAACTTTTATAGTTTTAGGTTTTTCGTTTAGCTCTCTGAGCCATTTTAGTTGATTTTTTATATTTCTTAAAGGACTTTTTTTCTGTACAGATGTCTAATCATCCCAATGCCATTTGTTAAAATGACTCTCCTATCTCCATTGAAATACCTTGGCACTTTGTTAAAAATTAAATAACCATAAATACATGGATCTTTTTTTAAACTTCCTTTGCTGCCTTAAATGAGCTCCCCACTCTCTTCTTCTACCTGTTGGAGTCCTGTCATGGCTTCGTTGCTCCGTTTCTCCAGGAAGCTTCTCCTGGTCTCCATGAGGAGGCATATCCTCTATATTTGTACCTTTTCTGTTGACATCCCTCATAATCCACCTCATATTACAGTGACTCATATACTTATTCTAGCTACTTACTGAGTTATAAGCCTTTTAAATGCAAGCACTCTGCATCACTTTCTTTATATTCAATAAATACATTTTAATGAATGTTAGCATACAGCAGTATTAACTTATAGAGGCTGCCTTTATTTCCTTTAGGTTTTCTTAAATATGTTCTTAAATTCGTCTTCTACTTTTTAAAGATTTATTTCTACTGAGCCAAGGCTCCAAGGATAAGTTTACCATGAACAGAGGTGAATAAAAAGTTAAAGTCTTGGATTATGGTGATGATGGTGGCTTACTTGGATGAATCAAAGAAAGCAAAAAGCTTCAAAGTATCTTAAAATGAGTCTTCCAGTGGTGTATCCGCTTTATTCTGACTGATAGTGACCTTGCTTTGCTGTTCCTCCTAGCTGACCACTTCTTGGAGGCTTCGCTGACTGCAGCCCCTGGGGCCTGGACACCGCCCCCTGCAGGTATGGGAAGCAGTTCCTGGGAAATACAGGGCTGATGGATAGCTTGGGGAGAGGCATTTCTCCAAGATTGAAGAGACCCATGGGAATTAAAGTGGAACATAGCCCACTTACAAGTTATAAAATTTAGAGCAGTTCTTTTCATCTTTCTGAGTCTCAGTTTCTTCATCTGTCAAATGGGAGCCCATTCCCCACCACACGGGGTTGTGATAAAGATTAAGAGAGAATCGTTTAAGTTAATGGCTCTCTGAGGCTCTGGCACTTAACTCACACACAACAAATGTCAGTTCCTGCCCTCAGTCTCTTTTACATAATAAAGACATAAAGACTTATGGGGTCAAATGTGGTTCTAGGTGACAAGATCATTTAGCTATGATCTTCCTATGGATAGTCTAGTTTCCTGTTTCATTAGCCATATTGACATCTCATATTTCTAATCCTGTCCATAACAAGGGACTAGCATATGGATAAAACAGTCTTGTTAGGAGAACTTAGGAATTTTGGAAATTTCTTCAAACAAAAGGGGAATTTAATAAAGTTTCGTTGAAGGGATTTGAAGTCGAAGGTCATTCTGGCTGTTCCTAACATGTGGGTGCATGTGCTATGCGAACTTGCATGTTTGTAAGCGGGGAGATGAT
The DNA here is from genome assembly GCA_003508835.1 of Eonycteris spelaea. NCBI lineage: Eukaryota > Metazoa > Chordata > Mammalia > Chiroptera > Pteropodidae > Eonycteris > Eonycteris spelaea. The sequence continues at coordinate 4,667,057 of PUFA01000004.1, read as the reverse complement.
CACCTAGAGACTTAAAGGCTGAAGGAAACCTCCCAGAGACAGGAAGGCCAGTCCCTCCATGTATTTCCTCCTATGTCTCCCCAGGAGCCCCAATGGCTGTGAGACTGATGAATGGCACGGGGAGGTGCTCGGGCCGTGTGGAGGTTCTCGTCCAGGACACATGGGGGACCGTGTGTGATGACCTCTGGGACTTGGCCGAGGCCACCGTCGTGTGCCACCAGCTGCAGTGTGGCCAGGCTGTGGCAGCCCCCACAGGGGCGCACTTTGGAGCAGGCTCAGGGAAGATTGTGCTGGATGATGTGCAGTGTGTGGGCAACGAGAGCCACCTGGGCAGTGCGTGCACAGAGGCGAAGCGGGGCACAACTGTGGGCACCTGGAGGACGCTGGGGTCATCTGCACAGGTGAGGGGCTGACTGTCAGGGCTCACCTGGAGGACTCCTGTTCCCACAGTATTTACCGCCCCCCCCCCCGCCAAACGCATGCGCGCGTGTGTGCGCGCACGCGCACACACACACGCACACACACACGCACACACACACCGCAGCCTAGCCTAGGAGTGACAGCGGGTCCAGGCAGCCAGCCAGCGATGCTTATGTCCTTTCAAAGGGACGCATCAGCCTGACCAGCCCCTTGACTGCAAAGTTTGCTACATATGGCTCATAGGCTGGATCCAGGTCAGAAATGGCCTGTTCGGGTTACAAATTTAAGCTGAGCTTTAAATTCAGCTAATTCAGAGTATTTGGCAGAAAAAATCCAAATTCTTACATTTGGTGAAAAAAAGTAAAGGCAGAAGTTGAGACTCAAAACAATTCTTTTTATTACATTAACTGGCTGGATCTAAAAGAGAGCCGCCCCTGGACACAGCTTGCCAGCCCACACGGCCCTGCCATCGAGCTCACTTGTTCCTCTTACCCGCTTGGCTCTTGGAAACTTCTGAGTTTGTGACCTAATGTGATGGATCAAATTTGTCCGCTGGTGCTCTAGGCCTTCCACATCTGGGCCTGGTGACCTTTCCAAACCAATGTGTCCCTTTGGTTGATTCTGCCCCACTGTAATTCCCAGTCTTTCCTGATTCTGTCCCACTGGCAGCTGGAATAACATCTCTAGGAATGACAAGCTCTGCCAGACTGTACTTAGCCCACCTGAGCCACACCTCATCAACACTTCAGGTCCCGGGGGGCACTGAATTCTGCAGCTCTACTGGGACACTCAACATTTGCTGCCTGGTCTCATGTCTCAAGTCCTCAGGAAGCCAAGATCCTCAAGGGCAGGGCCTCTGCTTCTCTTTCTACTTCTCACAGTTCCCTGAATGTAGGACATTCCCAGGAAACACTCACCATCTACAACAGGATAACATGCACAATCTCTCTTCACGTTGACAGGTGCCGATTCCACAGTCGCTCAGCCTACAGGTAGGACTTGTGTTATGTTGGGCGTCACCTACTAGACTCGGTGTGACATAAACAAGGTCATGAGGTTTAGAGTCAGATCCCGTTGGATTCCTAGCTTCTTTCATTCACTCATGAGTTCATTTACCAGCTATTGACTGAGTGTTCACCATGCGCCAAACTCTGTGCCAATAAGCACTGGGGCTGTAGCAGTGCTCAAACCTGCGTCTCTTCTTTCGTTGGGCTTGCATCCTAACAAAGAGAGACAAACATGGCATACAACCGCCCTTGATGATGCGACTTCAGCTAAGTTTGTGTCATCTCTCAATCCCATTTCATCTTGATTCCTCTTCATTACAGTAGAAATGATATAGAGAATTAAGTAAGGACATGAAGTTGACAATGCCCGAAGATACCTGGCGTCTGGCAGGTACTCTCACAGCAATAGTTCCTGCCTTTGGTCACATGCCCACCTAGGAGAGATGGTGTGGGGATGGAAAGGGCCATGAGATGTAAGGATCTGATCCTGGCTGGTCTCTCTCCAGCTGAATGACCTGGCCTCAGTCTCCGCATCATTAGAATAGGCATATGGGATTCCATGATCCCTAAAATTCTATACCTTTAGCATTTCGTGACTAACAGGAAGAGAATAAGCAGCCATGTGGATTAGCCAAATTAAGTGTGTGCCACTAGGAAAACAGAGGTTGTCATTGATAAACAGAGGTGTAAGGTCCTTTGTAGTAGAAACTGAGGAATGCTTTCCCCCCAACATTTTATTATGAAAATATTCAAATACCTAATGAGGATGAAGAATTTAATAATAAAATCCTATGTAGAGTCTATGATAAATTTATCAATCTATCTATCATCCTCTATTCACATATCAACCCATCTTTATTATTATTATTATTATTATTATTATTGTTATTATTAAGGCTTGATTTATGTACTGTAAAATCCACCTATTTTAAAGTCCACTTTGGTGAATTTTGGTAATTGTGTATAGTGGTGTAATCACCACCACAATCAAGATCTAGGAACAGCTCCTCACCCTCAAAGGACTCCTCATGCATTTCAGAGTTGATGCCTTCCTCCTTGTGCCCCCCTAAGGACCTGCGTGTGTCTTTCCTTACTTTGTTCAGGTGAAGTCACAACACACCAGTGGAGAGGGCAGCAAAGAGAGAGATGATGGCCAATCGATGGCCTGTCGTCCAGTAGACCACTTGGGGCTAATTGTCCATGAGCTATCTTTTGCTAATGGCCATGTGGTGCATGCTAGTTTCCCAGCAAGCAGTAATGCAGTAATGTCATGTCCTGTCCTACATGGGGATGTGAGGTCACTGGCCTTAGAATGCAGTATCATTATTCTACTGAATCATGGGAGGAGGCACATGCTGCCCACCCCCCACCCCTTGAAAGAACTGTGTATCCTCTCCCAACATTCTGACTGCTCTCTAATGATGGTCTTTCCTGTTTGCCCATCAACAGCCTATGTTGACTTACCTACCACATCATCAGTGACATCAGTTGGTCAACACTCACCTTCTCCGTACCTCCAGGTAAGGCTGTTTCTTTTCGTATTACGTCTTCTGAACAACTTTGTTCGTTCGACAATGAATGAGTGAATGAATATGTGTCACTAAGAATACATAATATCACTGGGGATATATAATATATAGCAATAAATAAAGCAGACCCCCAGGTAGGCTAAGTCCGCTGGAAAGGATCTGTTACAACAGGGTGTGGTGAATACTGTGACGGGGGAGCACAGGTGCATGAGTGCTCAGAAGAGGGTCGTATCTAGATCTGAGGGGTCAGGGAAGGAAATGATATCTAAGCCAAGAACCGAAGGGTGAGGGGGCAAAGAGATTGTGCCAGGCAGGAGAAATCAGGTAATTAGGCTCCTTACGGGCTGCAGGATGGGAGATATTTGCATGCTTTCTGAATTAGAACACAGGGCTACCAATAACCACACAAAATTAGTGGAGAGTGGGGCTCTTTAAGATGGTTTTTGCTGTGATCATGGCTGAGTAATATCTCAGGATATTCAACCTTGCATTGGATTTTGGTTTTTACACATTAGGTCCAGTCTGAGAACAGATAAGGCAGGAGTAAAACATTGGATCCCTCATTCCCTTAATCTAGCTATACAACTAAAAGGTTCAGATAGGACAGAGAGGAGACATTGTCCCCGCCCCAGGGTCCTTGGTGAAATGGCTCCTGGCCATGGCTGTGGTCTCGGGGGTATGGTGATCACCAAAGATGCCATTGTTGGCACTGTGAGTTTCAATTGCCTGAATGCATGCTCCATATATTTCTCTTTTATATTTTATATGTTAACATTTTAATGTATGTGTCCAAGCTCTCTTCTTTGTATTCGCTTTTTAAAACTTTTTAAATTGAAGTATAAAAGAGTTATAGCATTCTATTTGTTTCGGGTGTAAATGATTTGTAGTTGCATATATTGTGAAATGATCACTACAATAACTAATAATCTAATTAACACCATACACAGTTATGCATTTTTTTTTTGTGATGAGAACTTAAAAAATTTTTTGTCTTTATTAAAATATAATAGACAATTAGTTACTTGTATTTACATCATACAATTTGATGAGTTTTTTTCACTTATGTTGGCACACAATAATATACCAGTTTCAGTTGTATAGCATAGTGATCAGAGATCCATTTAACTTGCAAAGTGATCACCCCACTAAATCTAGTAACCTTCTTCCCCCTTATATATTTATTACGATGTTATTAACCATCCTCCCCATGCTAATGCTACATGTCCATGCTATTCTGCAACTATCCGTTTGTATCTCTTAATCCCTTTGTCTTTTTTTGCCATCTCCCAACCCCCGTCCCATCTAGTAGCCCTCTAAATATAATCTGTATCTATGAGTTATTTCCATTCTGTTGTTGTTGATTTGTTCTTTAGATTCCACATATATGTGAAATCATGCAATATTTGTCTTTCTCCATCCAACCCATTTCATTCAGTGCAATACTTTTTAAGATCTACTCTCTCCATACTTCCCTTTTCTTCATTTACTTAACAGCTTTTTATCTTGAATGCCTGCCATGTGCCAAGCACTGAACCGGGTTATGTGGTGGGTACTTAGGTGATCCAGCCATAATCTCACTTCTCAGGATGTTTGCAGTTTAGCAAGGAAACAAGTCTTGCACACAGAAAGCCAGAGAGCCATAACATAAGGGAAAAGTTGTCCATACCATAAAAGAAGTCCCATTGTGCTCCTTCTGCACCCCAGACCATGGGGAGAACTCAAGTGAGCACAACAAGAAGGAAACTGAGCTACCCTAGAGCCATTCTCTCACACCCTGGCTCTCCTGTCTCTCTCTTTTTTCCTCCCATGAACCATTATTCTGAGCAGCTTCTCTACCCCCTTACCCACTCACACACAACTCATCATGGGTACCTCAAATGGAAGCATCGAACCCCGAGTCCATATGACCTTCCAGTTCTCTTCCCAATTCCAAATAGCAGCAGAGAATTTGGCCCAATTCAGCATATGGTTTGGTTCCTGTAGGGTCAGATGTACACTCCAGTCCAGTAGCTGACCAGGCAGACTTGGTCATGGGGTACATGGCATTGGCCCCATGCCCCCTCCTGGCTTTGGGTAGGACAGGCCACCTAAGAAGGGGGTATGGAAAAAGTACATGAGTTATCTATTGCCATGTAAAACTACCCCAAAACACAGTGGCTAACAACATCAATTATTTATTGTTGCTCATGGGTCTAGGGGTCAGCTGGGCAGTTCTGCCGATCTGGTGTAGGTTTGGCTGGTTTTGGCTGATCCTAGCTGGGCTCACTCATGCATCTGTGGTTAGCTGGCAGGTAAAATGAAGAACACCTGGCCTAGGATGGCCTCCCTCAGATGTCTTACAGTTCCATGGCTGGTATCTAGGTGACAGAAGAAACAAGGTCACATATCTTTCATCACCCAGCAGGTATTCACATTCACATGATTGTCCCAGAGCATACATGGAGCAGCTTGAAACCTGTCACAGCTCTTTAGGCCTCAGCTCCTCATGGGTGCACCATTTCTTCCGTCACATTCTATTGGCCAATGCAAATCAGAGGCCACCAGGCCAGACAGAATCAAAGAGCAGGAAAATAAGCCCAACCTCTTGACAGAGGAGTTGCAATGTCACATTGTAAAGGACAAGAATATAAAGAGGAGAACTGGGGCCATTCGTGCAAACAATCTACCACATGCAAGCTGTTTTAAAACAGGGTGCAGGTAAGGAAGACATCATAGGCTCCTTACAGCAGATACATCTGGGGAATAGCATGAGGCCTCTCATGGCAATTGAAGGGTGTGCGTAGCAAAGTCACAGAAAACAAGGGAAGCTAGGTTGGTAGAAGATAGCACAGCCATCAGCAGGCAGAGGGAGCTGCTATCACGCTTGGCTCCTCCTCGGGAGGCTGGGTTCCCGTGAGGCTGGTAAGCAGCCACGGGAGCTGTGCATGGAGTTTGGGGGACCACGTGCCCTGACCTCTGAGATCCGCCACAAGCAAACACTGTCTGCAGGCAGCGGGGTGCAGCTGCGCCACTTCAGCCCAACTGAGGCCCACTTTGGTAAAGGTTCTGGAAAGATCCTCCTGGACTGCAGGGGTGATGAACAGCACCTGGGGGATTGCTCCCATGTTGGCTGATTTTCTCAGAACTGGGCATGGGGAAGATGCCAGCGTGATCCGTTCAGGTAAACCCCAGCTCCCTGCCCAGGCAGAGCCGGCTTTGGCTCTTCCTGAGAGAGCGCTTTTCAAAAAACAGTGTAAAAATAACTATTGAAAAGTAAGCAATACATTATCCACTTACAGCAAATGTTTTCATCTCTCACACTTACAGGTGCTGAACACTCAACAGCCACACCTCTAGGTAGGGAAGGAGACATTTATAAGTGCGGTTTATCAAAACCTTGGGGAAGAAGGTCTGCTGGAAATGAGATGTTTCTTGTTCTCCACGCTGGTGGAATGGCTGAGAGATGTGGAATTGCCTGATTGTCCAATGGAGAGGTGGATAGTACCTTAGGGATCATCTAGTCCAGACTCCCCTCCCACCTCTCCTCCTACTCCACTCTGCATCATACACACAGGAAGCAGATTCTAAATTTCTCAAGCTTCTGTGTAGCACTTTTGGTTCATAAATCCTGAGGGTTACAAGGGGATAGCAATGAGATACGGGAAGGGGGTGGTTAAGATACAAGAGTCAATTAAGGATATACTACCTGCCCAGGGGCAGATGTCTGGTGGGCCAGACCTGGCCAAGGTCAAGGTGACCCCGTTCCATTCCCACTCTTTCTTTGCCTGTGCCTCTGTCCTGGTGCAGCCCCAGCCCCACAGAGCTTCCCTTGCTGTTCGTTTTTCCACATGCTCTCAGTGCCACTACCTGGAGTTTTCCATGCCAGTACCCTCTCTTCTTCATCAAAAACACAGGTCCCTTGCTGCTGTGCTTTTAGCCAGCTCTTGGCCAAGGAGTGAGTCATGAGCAAGGCTGAGCGGACAAGTTCTAGTAGAGCTTCAGACAGACCCCCTTCTGGGTTGCCATCTCTAGCAGGTGGGAATAGATTAGTCCTGGGAGAGAATCTCCAGTGGAGATTCTGAGCCAAGTGTCACTGGTAGGAGAGCTGTTGGGGGCACAAAGGAGCATCTATAGCATCCTTAGGTCCTGACACCATCTCTGAGCAGCTCCAGATCAAAGGTATCTGTGAACTGATGTTTCTTCCTATTCTTACATCAAAGCCGTGGAACCCCTGACCCTTGAGTCACTAGAATTGGCTACAGAAGCCAGAATTGCATTGTCTTTCATTTTCTTATACTCCCTAATTTAAAAATATTTCATTCATGTGTATGACAAGGACTAATGCATAAATGTCTGGGAAGAATCTAGATCGGTGCTGCTACTCTCCTGGACACTAACATCCCTACGTGCTCTGGCCTCACCCCTAGGGACTGACTTCCTAGTTCTGGGGGCCCAACTAGCATATCTGTGACAAGCCCGTCAGGGTCTCATGTGCAGACAGGGGTGTGGACCTCAGTGCCAGCCGAAATTCACGCATCCTCTGTGTGCTTGACAGGTCGCCCATTGGCTGCCATGGCAGAGACGATCCCTGCAGGTGAGATTTTGGTGTCCTTGGCTGTCCTGACCATCATCTTGTAGCTTGAGCTCTGAAGTGATTCTTCAAGGATATTGAGCAAAATACTCCTGCTCTGTCCAGGTCACCCCTCTGAGCCTGTGTTCTGAGTGAAGAGTCCAGTAACAAGGACCAGTGATTGTACGGTTCTAATTCCAGTTCTGTTTAGTCAAAGAAGGAAGTCCCGATGATTGAGTGATGCCAGGCTTCCTGGGCTCCCAGCATGGACCCCATGGGCGTGAGGGACAGGCATGCGGCCATTAACACGGCAACATGCCAGGGCCCTACCAGAGGCCCTCCGCCACCAGGCACATTTTATTCTTCTATGCCCTTTCCCCTTCTTGGACAATCTCTGTCCTTCTCCATTTTTTCTTCTTCATTTTCTATTTTTTCCTCTGCTCTTGCCTATATCTTCAGCTTCCAGAACTCCACTGAACTTTCTTAGCACCATTTGGAGGTAAAGGACTAAAATAATACTGATGCCTGGAAAGCCTAGTTGGTCCCTGTAGGGAAGAGCCACAGCAAGAGATAAGAGAGTTAGGTCCAGTTCTTACATGGCCAGATAACCTGATGGGGAAAGCCCTTGCCCCAGCGTCACCTTTAATTTTGGACCGAATGTTAGATGAATAGACAGACAATCAGATGGAGAAGCAAACGGATAGGTGGTGGACACAGAACGATACGAGTGTTGGAGGCAGTGAATGACTCAGGGCAACTTCTTTTGACTTAGTAGAAGATTTTTAATATTGTAATTTTAATGAATGACAATGAGGGGAAGGCGGAACATTGTCGTCTTAACATATATAGATGCTCCACGTAGGCTCAGCCTTCATTGGGGAAATGAAGCTGTTTATTCATTCCTACTGGTAACTTGACAAAAATCAAAGCTACAAAACCCACCCCTAGGAACTAACGAGAGAGAAAGGTTCTGGCTAATGCTGGGTAACTGCTCTGCCCAGCAAGCTGACGGCAAGAGTGGAATCCTCAAAAGACGCGAGAGACGCTTCAAAAATTCAGACACTTTCATGACCTAATGTCCTATGTTTATAAGAGTTTTTAGGCTAGTTTATACCTCTGATACATCCTAAGACATACCCTCAAAGGACCAACCAATGAACCCTTTCGGGGGAAAAAATGAAAACAATGTGTGAATTACAAAATTAGTGAACTGAATCATGGAAAAAATGAAAATTCTAAGCGATCTCTCTGCTTTTAGACAAATCTCACTGTGGCGGCATCATCACTAACACATCTGGAGCGATTCGGAAACCCCTGGAGAACGCGAGGCACGATAACCTCACCTGTGTGTGGGAAATCAGGCGAACGCATCGGACCACGTGCTGCTGGCATTTCCGTATCTTGAGTAAGTCGTAAGTATGTTACGTAAGTACACAGTAGTTTAACATTCCAAGCATTTATTTCCGTGGTCACTTCTCATAACTAAAAGAGTCCTTCATGTCTTTAAGTTTTTACTCTGAAACAATTACAGACGTACAAGAAGTGACAAAAATAATACACAGAGACCCAGGTACCCTTCACTGGCTTCCCTTATTAGTGGCATCTTAATATAATTGTAGCACAATATCAAAAGTACAAACCTGACATTAGTACAATACTGTTGGCTAGGCTACAGACCTTATTAATTTTTCACCATATGCATGTATGCGTGTGTGTGTGTGCACGCGTGCCCAGTTCTGTGCAATTTTATCCCACATATCGATTCATGTAACCATCACTACAATCTAGAAACAGAACTATTCTACTACCCCAGAGGAACTACCCCTTTGCTCTTACAAACCACTCCCCTCTCTGTCCCTGGCAGCCACTAATCTGTTCTCCATCTCTACAATTTTGCCATTTTTGAGAGTGTTATACCTATGGGATCATAGAGTATGAATCCTTTTAAGATAGACTTTTTTTCGCTCAGCATAATGCCATCGAGGTTCATCCAGGCTGTTGTGTATCAACAGTTTGTTCCTTTTTTTTTTTTTTTTTTTGCTGAGTGGTATTTCATCGTATGAGTACCAGAGTTTGTTTAATCATGTCCGCAGTGAAGGACATTTGAGTTGTTTCCAGTCTTTTCTATGATAAGTAAATCTTTAATGAACATTCATATACAGGTTTCTGTGTGAACCTAAGTTTTCATATCGCTGGGTTAAATAATCAAGAGTGAAATTGCCAGGTTGTACGGTAAATTCCCATTTAGCTTTTTAAGATGTTGCCAAACTATTTTCCAAAGTGACTACTGGTTTACATTCCCAACGGCAATGTTTGAGAGAACCTGTTTCCCCATCTCCTAGCTAGCATTGGAAAGTAGTTTTTATAATAGCTGTTTGTAATTTTTAGCATACAAATCTTGTACATGTTTTGTTAAATTAATACGTAGGTGTTTCTTTTTTGTTGGTGTGATTATAAATGATACTGTGTTCTTAATTTTTGGTTTCCAGTTATAGCCCCATTGTTATTCGGGGACCTTGAAATATGATTGCTTTTTGTGTGCTTCCATAATGTTTTATTAAAATCAAATTCACTTTAGATGCTTTGCATAGATGTGTGTGTGTGTGTGTGTGTGTGTGTGTGTTTAGAGAAAGAGAGAATTGAGATTGAGCAGAGAGTGTGTGTGTTTCAGCCTGCTGGTTAAGGTGTAGGTTTTCCAGAAAACCCTAGACCTAGTAAATCAGGAAATTCTAGGTTTCAATGTCATAAATTGTGAAAGTTGGCATCCTTCACGGATGACTGTCTTACAGAAATTAACCCTCAGGAACAGCTTTAATTATTTATTACTCTTGAACTTTGCTTAATCAAAATATGACTTGAAATGAATGGTTCATTGGGACAAGGTCTGGAAATGGTTTTCTGATTCTAGCACGAGTGGACAGAACTTCACAATGGAGAAAAACAGCCAACAAAATCAGATGGTGTGCTTGCTTCGGCAGCGCACATGCTAACAAAATCAGGACTTCCACAAAGCAAGCTGGGTAGATTGGACGTCGCACTTCCTGCTAGGCAGGTTGGCTGTCAAAAGCTTATAAATGGGCTGTTTGGAACCTGGAGCCATGTTCTGCTGGTAGCCCGAGCAGCCTCTGCCGTCTTCCCCCCAGAAGATCAATCGCCTTGGTTTGCCTGGAGCCGCCCTTGGCCCTAGGCTGCGAGGTACCCTGTGGTCTCAGGCCTCAGCAGGGGTGCACCTAATGCCTCAGCCTCCTCTTTCCTCTTCCTGTTAAAATCCAATTCCCTCAAGACCACCACTCTTAGGGAGAAAAGGTAAAATAAAAGGAATCCATACCTCGGTTGAATGACTGACAAGCTTTTAATCCATCCACAGCCTCTTTACAGTAATAAAATAAAGGGTCTGCCTCACAGCATACCTCTAAGATCTGCTGGTGAGAAAAGGCACCCATCAGTGTCTCCTTCCCCAGCCTCAACTGCACCAATGAATATTTTGAAATTCTGGACGGCCCTCCATCCTCGACACAGTCCCTGGGGAAGACCTGCTCCGGTTTCTACCTCATCTACGAGTCCTCCTCCAGCTCGATGACTGTCAAGTACTTCCAAAGCTTCAGTGACGCAGGGACAAACTTCATCGCTTATTATTATTCCACAGCCAAAGGTAAGGATGGTGCTTCAACGCAAGAGCCTGGCACTGAACTCATCTGCCCGGGAACCACTTCTACTCCCGTTGCTATGCTGGGACCTTGGGCGAGAGACTTGACCTTTCTGGGCCTCAATCCCTTCTCTGTATAATAAGGATGGTAAGAGAACCTCACCTCCTGAGTTCGTGGTGTGGGTTGCCACCTAGGACTAGACGGGTGTGGTACCAGCCTAAGAGGCTCATGCACGCACAAAATAGAGGAAGTCAATACAAACACAAGAGGACAAATGAAACATAGTAAATTAAGGCAAACAAACGAAACGTACTAAATTGATGTGTGCTTGCATCTCAACAAACGGCATTAGGAAAGAGAGAGACCAATGTAGGCTACAAAAAAATTTTAAGGAAAATATGGGAAACAACCTTAGATTTGTCTTTAACCCTAGCTAGGCTGTGAGTAGAGAAATAGGACACAGCCAGTGAGAGCAGTGTGAGTGCGGAGACGGGATGTATAAGCCGTGTGGCGAGAAGGCAGGCGGAAGCTAAGCCAAGGGTGTCTGATGAAGCGCAGTGCATCCAAGGTCAGGTAATGGCAACGGCAGAGATCACAATAACAGCTTACCTGCGCGGAAGGCCTGTTTGATGCCAGGCAGCATTTTAAGCACTTTACATGTGCTATCTCCTTTAATTCTCACACAAATCCATGGTTTTTCCCCTTTACAGATGAGGAAACTGAGGCTTAAAAGTTTGGATCATTGTCCCAAGGTCACCCAGGGATGGGTCCTGACTACTTATCACTAAGAGAAAAGAGGCTGAGCTCATGGAAAGTTCTAGCATCCACCTTGGCCAAGATGCTGTTCAGAACAGTTTTCTGTACTTTTTAGCAAGCACCATGGTAACTCACTGAGCAAGCGTGGGGACATGCCATAACGCGGTGGAGATGCTCTATGTCACAAAGCGGCTCAGGGAAAGTCACTGTAATTGACACTGAACAGTTGCTGACGATGGTTTCTTTGCATTTACAGAGCCAATGGCACAGACCCCACGTCTAATCAGTGAGTCACACTTACCGTTGTTACTTAACCTTCATTCCTCTTTGTGTTTCTTCCCCTGTCCCCACTCCTGGTGCTTTTACCGTCATAGTTTGATCTCTCTCATGCATGCTTCCTAAATGCCTGTCTAAATCTCCTGTGGCTGAGACAGTCTGTCCACACACTCTTGCACAAGTATGGTGCCGTTCACAGTGGAACCGAGTTACACATGTCAACACCTGGATCCCTGTATATGTTAATTGTCAGTTTTATTCTCTAATACCTTGTTTTTATCAAAACCAATGAAACATGCCTAATCAGAAACTCCAACTTTAGGGAAAGCCGATGACAACAAAAAGAGACAGAAGCACGCAAAAGCAATGGCTGTTTTCTCCAGAGGACACTGATTGTGAAAGCGTTTTAGCACGGCAGGGCACACTCGAATTGTCCTCTTTTCAGTGATGCGGCAGAAAAAGAGAATATTATTTCTGTTGGATCCCATACACCTGAGAAATATGAAGACTCCCATGTAAAGAGAGTTTCATTTCAGAGGTCACTTCTCATGAAGATGATAGGGAGAATGAATTCGCCAGAATCTTGGCATTGAATGGAGAAGTATCTCAGAATCTTAATTTGTCCAAGTTTTCCCTTTTTACCTAAGGTCGTTTTCTTCTATCCGCAGCAATCCCGACAGCAACGCCCAAGATGGTAACAGCAAGACCAGGTAAGCCCGGGACCGCGTCCACCCACTACCAAGTGTCCTTTCCTCTCGACATCTGCATTTACACCTGCCTCATGGGCAGAAACTGGACCAAATGCAATGGTCCAGTAAATGGGCCAGATGACTCTATCCGAACTTTTTGGGGCCATTTAAAACTCTTGAGAACTCTTGGCTCTAGCATCCCAGGGTGAGCAAAATCGGTTTTTTTTTTTTTCAGAGCCTTTCAGAACCATCAAACCCTATGCAGCTTGTAGGCGCCTTCTGGTGGGGTTCTATCTTTCCTTTATACGGCCAGTCCCTATCATAGCTAACCTCACATCTGCACCATGAATAGAGAGAGGTTTTAAAAGGTGAGCGGAGTGTCAGAGCCATTCCAGAGACAGCGAGAAAGAACAGCAGAGGAAAAAAGTAAAACAGTAAACTTTGGAATCAGGAGAACTGAGTTCAGATCTGCTGCTTCCCAGATGTGGGATTTGGGGTGAATTGCTTTGCTTCTCCAACTGTCAGTTTCTACCCAGATAAACTCAGCATATCGATACTCTTCTGCTCAACTTCTTGAGTTATTATAAAGGTGAAGAAACACGCACACACATGCACACACGTACACACACACACACACACAAACAAGCACTTCACAAAAATCACAATTCCTGTGCAAAGTTAATGTTTTTCTGCATTTAGCCAAAACAGATTGGCACAGCCCTCTGGCCCAGTAGCTGCTCAATTAATGGGAGTTTTAGGTTAAATGTTGTTTCGATGATCCTAATGATTTAATGAGATTAACTAGTTCTCCATCCGTAATAGTAGTGCGAGGGTGGGGAGCTCACCCAGCTCATGGGGAATATGCACTGTCCCCAGAGGACAGTGTTCACCAGTCTCTGTCTGCAGGGGACTGGCCAGAGCTGAGGCTGGTGGGCAGCTCCGGCCGATGCTCAGGGCGCGTGGAGGTCCTCCACCAGGGCACCTGGGGCACCGTGTGTGACGACCTGTGGGACCTGAACGAAGCCGAGGTCGTGTGCCGACAGCTGGGGTGCGGCCGGGCCGTGTCCGCCCTGGGGAAGGCCCACTTCGGCCCGGGCTCTGGAGAAATCCTCCTGGACAACCTGCAATGCGCCGGGGTGGAGCGCTCCCTGGGCCAGTGCGCCCACTCGGGCTGGGCGGAGCACAACTGTGGCCACCACGAGGACGCCGGTGTCACCTGTTCAGGTAGCCTCTCCTTTTTCAGACGGTCGCTCCCAGTCCCCAAATGCTTCAGGATTATACTGCTAGAATTCAGAGTCAGCCAGGGGCAAGACAGGGCCCTCAAACATGTGGCATTTGATTTTTGCTTGATCCCTTCTAACTTGGTTAAATATATAAGATTTAAACTGTTAGCCTTTAAGGATAAACCCTAATTTTCTAATTTGGTAGTAAGAATTACCAAAGGTATGTGTGCTTTACTGAATACGGATGATGTGGGCAAAGAACATGTTGAATTATGGGAATTTTTAAGGAGCTTAGTGAAAGATCTTTCATTCAAAGGGGCGGCCAATGTGGTAAGTTTAAGGAAGAATTCAGAGCTGGAAAGACCCGAGTCTGGATCTCAGCGCTGGTGCTAATGCTCAGACCGCGCTGGGCAATGCTTGAAGCCTCAGAACCTCCGTTTCTTCATTTGTAAAATTAGGAGACTAATTGCTTTCTTGCAGGAGGGCTGACAGATTCAAGCTATCTTCTCTAAAGTACTTGCATAGTCCCTGACCAGAGGCTGCACACTTGGCAATTTTTATTACCATTTTCCTCAATCACAACACAAAGGGATTCAGTGGACTAAAACAGCAAATTTTCATTGCTTTGTGATGATTTTTTAAAATACTTTGGACTTCTGTGCAAACAATTAGCTAGACTAACTTAGTCACTTCCGAAATGTCCAATAATAACACTTTTTGATAATGCGATGGATTTTGGTAAACTAACAGTCGTAACACATGCTGTTATTTGAAAGACTCAGTCACCGTCATGTGAAGTGGCATGTGTCACCTAGAGCTGCCCATGCGAGAAGCAGTTCAATTGTATGTCAGCATCTGCTACCTGTGGCTTTTAATTCGAGGCACATATTTATAACTATTGTCTTGTTCGTTGTGCATTCATTTGTCCATCTGTTCGTTTTGTGGTGTCTTATGTGTGGCACGTCTAAACTAGTTACAGCAGCCTCGCAGGCCACATGTTATTCCCAAGGTTCAACCTTCTAGAGAATGACTGAATCTGAGGTTCCCCCGAAACTTCCCGAACTGAAACTCAGCTGCTACAAAATCAATAGTTTGAGTCTTATCATCCCACCTGTGCCCTTCGCATCTGGCTGTTTTCTCATAATGCCATAGCAAACCAACATCCAAACAGATTTCTTTTCAGTCCATGGATTCATCTGGTTCTCCTAGTACTATGTGATTTAAAGGGACTTTTCCTGCGTCAGATCAATAAATACTTATACAGATGTAATTAAAACCTTTGTCCTCGGTTATGAAAAGTCATAATTTCTGAAAAATACTGACTTATTTATTCTCCATATAAACAGATGCTGCAGAGTCACTTATTGACAGTCCAGGTAGGTCACGCTTTTTTTTTTTTTCATGGGACTTTCATGTTTTTTATTATTTTGGAGGCTGTTTCTTCTTCCAGCTCTAAGTCTACCCTCTGTAAACCAGAGATTTTTACACCCTTGAGATGTCATCTAAAAGTCTCCTTTGGATTTTTACATGTGATCGTGGCTTCATGTGTGGTAGAGATACATGCAGGAGTGAAACGGCATCTCAGGGTCTTTGTACGTGCTTTTCCCCAACTCCTTGCCTGACCAGCCCCTTCTCACTGTTTTAAGTGGAGTCTGCGCAGCCCCCGACACCCCACATTAGTCTCTTTAGAGCATCCTGTTCTTGATCTTTTCTGCATTCATCACGATGGGAAGTGGCGTGTTGTGCTAGTGTATACAGTTGACTCATAAGTAGACTGTAGGCTCCCCGAGGGTAGGAACCATAGCTCTGTGGTTTATTGCCCTATTATCCGTAACTAAGAGAAAAGGTAATCATTCGATACTGTTGAAATAAAATTAGACTGGCTGAAGAGACGTAGGAGAACCATGAAGGACAAGCTCCAAGGCTAAAGACCAGATCATGTACCTCCCCAAACCTGTAGTCCGCTGGCCTCTGATGCCTGGTGCCAGTGGACACCAGGAAGGTCTTTTGGGGACTCACACTCCATCTCTGTCTGCAGGGGACCGGCCAGAGCTGAGGCTGGTGGGCGGCTCTGGCCAGTGCTCAGGGCGCGTGGAGGTCCTCCACCAGGGCACCTGGGGCACCGTGTGTGACGACCTGTGGGACCTGAACGAAGCCGAGGTCGTGTGCCGACAGCTGGGGTGCGGCCGGGCCGTGTCCGCCCTGGGGAAGGCCCACTTCGGCCCGGGCTCTGGAGAAATCCTCCTGGACAACCTGCAGTGCGCCGGGGTGGAGCGCTCCCTGGGCCAGTGCGCCCACTCGGGCTGGGCGGAGCACAACTGTGGCCACCACGAGGATGCCGGTGTCACCTGCTCAGGTAGCCTCTCCCCTCCTAGGCAACAGTTTCAGATGTTATGGATGAAGGTATTTTAAAACTATGCGTCCCAGATGCAATTTGCAACCATCCATCTATCCATCTATCCACATGTTCATGTTTTCATCAAACAATCCTCAAGCTTCTACTCTGTGCCGGGCCCTGTGCTCAGACACATGTCCTGCCATGGGCAGCTCCAGGTTGTGCACGGGAGGTCGTGAATGTGCATGTGCCCCAGCCCCACCTGGGGCGTTGTACTGCGGAGCCCAGCACCTGCCCCAGAGGTTACGGCTACCTCAGTTCAGAAAGAGGCTCTGGAATCTGCATTTTAACAAGTATTCCAGGTTATTCTGCATTAGAGGTGCCTCAGGTAATCCAGTCCTGGCTGCCATGAGGCAGCATCAACCCAGCTGCTGTGCACCCCAAGGACCCACCACAGGAAAGCTGCTGTTGTCCAGGAGGCAGTTTTGGTGCCCTGGTCCCATGGCCAGAAAGACCATGGTCCTCTCCCCTTCATCCCCCAACCATGCCCCTGTCACCCCACCTCCTCCACGCTTTGAATTCACTAAAGAGAGTGACCTATTGCCTTTCCTTATTCATCTAGATGCTGAAGACCTGCCTCCTCCCACACCTCCAGGTATGTCCGCATTTTTTTCTAATCTAAGAAACTGTATAATAATAATAATAGTAATATCAAATACCTATAAATGTTGAAACCCAGACACTCTTCTGGGTGTTTCATATATATAGCTCATTTAATCCCACAATAACCTTTGAGATAAGTACTTTGATTATTCCCATTTTCCAGGTAAGTAAATTGAGACCTAGAAAGTCAGTAATGTACCAGGACTAGCCAGTGGGTTTGAACCCAAGTTGTTGTTGTCTTTGACATCTTATTTACCACGCCTGTTCATTGGCCCTTGGCTATACAAAGATCAGGGAAATTAGTGTGGAGATGGGGGAACATTTTGCTCAGATTATTGGTAATCCTCAGGACAATCCTATGAAAAAGGCATTTTATATTATATTTTACAGAAGAGAAATTTGAGATGCAGAAAGGTTAAGTAACTTTCCTGAGATTGCTCGGCAAGTTTATGGTGGAGCCATGTTTTGACACCAATCCATCTGACCCCTAAGTACACACTCTCGAGGATCTTAGGACTTTTGCCTGTTTTTGAAGATATTATAACTTAATGATTGAATAATATTCATCCGTAATACAAACCAAAGAATAGAAAAATCAGACCAATGTGTGTGATGTAAAATCTGAAATGATGCTGAAGGTGAATGAAAAGGCATTTCGCTTCATAGCGGCACACACGTCTGAGCCTCTGCATGGCAGTGGGCATGATGCTAGGGCTTCAGCGTAAGTGTTTGTTTAATCCTCACATTGAGGATGAGGGAGGTCAAGAAGCTGGCCCAAGATAACTCGATCAGAAAGCGGCAAGCTGGAGTTTTTAAAGCCCCATCTCTTGCTCTTTTTAACACACCTGGCTGTCCCAACAAAGCCTCAAAGAACACACGCAGGTCACAAGTTATTGGCTAAAGCATCTCTCTTGGGCACTCGCCTGGAGAAAACCTTGATGTGTTCTGGGTGTCCCTGGGGGCCAGGCAGCTTCATGTCTGGGATCATAAATGAGAAGGGTAGGGCTGTCTAAAGTTAAAGGTCATGGTTAGGGTCGACGGCAGTGGGCATTCAAATGAACATTCCCCTGTAGTTTTCTCATTTTCTGTAACTCAGCTAAGCTGAAAATTACATGGAGGACAGGGGAATGAAGAAGACCATGCAACCGAGAGGAACCCTCCTGGTTATCTACTGCTCTACTGAAACATAGTGGTTTAAACCAACAGCCATGTAGTTATATGCCACGGTTTAATGGGTCAGGAATTTGGGGAGGGCTCAGCTGGGAGATGCTTCTGCTCCACACTGCACTGAGCAGTCACTTGGGGGTGTTCACCTGGTGGCTGGCCTAGAGACTCTAGGACAGCTTCACTCACACGCCTGGTGCCTTGGTGGGGAAAGCTGGCCAGGTGAGCTCGGTCAGGGCCATCTTCCTCTCCATGGGTCTCAGAGCCTCTTCGCATGGTCTCTCCAGCAGACCTTCCAAGGCAGCTCAGGAAGCCAGGAGAAGCCAGTGTTCCCAGAGACAGGAAGTGGAAGCTGCCAATCTTTTAAGGCACAATGTCACGTCCATCACATTCTATTCATCAAAGCAGTGACAGAGCCTTCAAAGGAGGGGACCTAGACCCCACCCCATGACAGGAGACATGACACAAATTTGTGGTTTTCTTTAATCTGCCACAGGATCATAGAGAAGTTTCACTCAGCACCCTCAGACTTTTCCGTTTGCATTAAATACACTGACATTTCAAAGGAAACCGTTGCATTTTGCAGACCCGTAGGTGAGACTAAGTATTTTTCCTCTGGATAGCATCATATCTCTTTTTTTTCCTTCTAGGTCTTTCCACAGCATCTCAGAATCATGTAACAGGTAATCACTTGTCTTAAATTGAAATGGTAACCCGATACCAAACTAGTAGGTGCTGGGCAATGTGCCCAGGACATGGAACAAAGAAACTGTCACAGTGTGAGCAAGGGGCTGCTTCTGCCCGTGCCGGTCCTGTTACAGCCCCTTCAGTGAGGAGCCCGGGCATTCAGCTAGGCTGGAGAAAACCCTCAGTCCTCGCCACAGGGACATGCCGAGGGACATGGCCTTAGGCCTTCTAATGCCTAGGAATACTGACCTTTTTAACCAAAAGAGCGGGCTGGGAAGGGGGCGTGTGGATCTGCCCAAGTCTGAGTAGGCAGGAAGGGGACAGGAGACTTGAAGAGAACATGGCTCAGTCATCTGGTCATACTCAGCCTGCCCTCTCTGGGTATATAGTCCTGCAGTGGGCACCCACAATGGGCACCAGCCCACCATCCCCTGCCATGTCCACAGGTGTTAGGGAGCCCACGTCCCAGGGACCTCAGTGTCAGTCTGACCTGGCCCTCAGTATTACAACCTACAAATGCAATTCACGATAGAACATTCAATAACAGGGTGTTTCACCGCTTCCTGTCATCTATCACGGGAAGGACCAGGAATCTGTGGGATTCTGGGAGGGTTACAGTGGGCAACAGAAAAAAGGAAATGAAACAACTTAATAATTGAGGGACAAGGTTAATAAAGCAAGTTGGCTTTTCAAATTTTCTCAAATGACGATTCTAGGTTTTCTGCTTTTTTGTGTGGCGTGTTGCTTTAAATGCACACATGCGTATGTATCTCTTTACATTGATATTAATAAGACAACTAATATGGAAGAATTAGGGCTCACCGTTGTCTTGTTTAACCCTTATAAATACCAAAACAAAACAAAAAAACAAAACAACCTGGATTCCTAAGGCTAAAGGAACCTAAAAACCCAGTTCCAGTTTTGGTAGATTTTGAGTTACAGGAAGCAGTCCACCCAGAAAAAGTAATGAAAATGGACTTAAGAGGAAGTTCCAGTCGTGATCTCCCCAAACGGTCCACAGTGTCCCCTCTCCCTGGGCCGCCAATTCATCAGGCCACAAAGCAGTTCTGGAGCCTTCCGTTCCCCAGACCTCCCCAAACCCTCCTCTTCCCCAGCTTTGTCACACCTCTCTCTCTGAGTCTCTCCTTCCCAACCTCTCCTGAGATCTACCCTGCTTCTCTCCCAGCAAGCACAAGTCCTCCCACTTTAGAAAGAGGGAAGAAATAGCAAACAGACAGGACGAATATAGTATTTTCTTTATCAGACGGTAGGGGGTGTGGAAAGGCAGGGGACTCTCACCCATTAACACTTTTTGACTCATCAGAATTAGATTTGAACGGATTCTCCTTCCTAGGAGAAGTTTAGGCTAAAGATCTATCCAGACAGCCTTGTGTGTGCCCCCCTAGCAGACTGCTGTCCAACCGACTGCCTCAGGCCCCCGGGCAGGAGCTGGTCGTTGCTGGGATCACGCCAGTGACGCCCATGTGGACACGTCCTGACATCCTTTTTCCTGTTGTTTCAGGAGGACGTACCTCTTGTGGAGGGGTCATTTCTAGCCTCTCTGGCTCATTTTCCAGTCCACGGTACCCAGGCAACTACCCCACAGATGTCCAGTGTGTTTGGGAGATCCATGTGGATAAAAGATTCCGCATAAAACTCATGATTCCAAGTTTGAAGTAAGAAAACAACTTTCTCAGAGAAAACTTTATCTGAATAAGAATGTTGGTTGTGAAATCATAATAAAGATATTTCTTTTGATGGGAAACCCTTAGGGGTGAAACGAGAAAGACACAAAATTCTTTCTAAGTTGAAGCTCGGGTTAATTTTGGAGTGCTATCCAATTTTCTAGCTTGAAAAAAATCAGTAAGTGATTTATTAACATATTTGTCTTAACCTTATTTTGATAGTTTTTAAAAATTTTTTTTCAAAAAATACCACAAAAATTCTCCTTACCAACTTTGCCCTTGTTGTACATTAGGTACCAATATTTATCATCTTAGACTTTCTCTTTCCTTTTTCTAAATTTTAAACAAACAGTAAGAGGCTTTTCACATGCACACATTAGCCAACTGCTCCAGCCATGGGCCCTGCATCTTCTCAATGCTGCAAAGTAGAAGGAGACGAGGAGTCATTGCTTTAGCTCTGACATGAAGAGAATAAATTTTCCAAAGTCACCGCCATTTTTATCTCCATGACATGAGATAAGAGCCGACATATTTTTAGTGTTGGCCATGTGACCACGCTCTGTATTATGTACTTTGTAATCTCTGCCATATTCCAGCATCGCTACAGCCCTAATTGTCCCCATTAGAAATGAGGAAACTGAGGCTCGGAGAGGTTAACTAACTTGCCCAAGGTTAACCTTCCATGTCTGTCTGACATCAAAAGCCCAGCGCTTTCACCACAAAGCTTTGCTCCTTGTTTATAACACACATCATGCCACAAACACAGTAACACTGTGAAATGGGGTGATAATTCACCTTTAGCATGCACAGAATCGTTGCTCCGGGGAGTGAGTTATGCCTTATGCCAAAGCATATTCTAGAAACATGTTAACTTGGTTGACTAAAACCCTAAGGATACAGATAGCCCAAGGAAATGAAAACCTTGAACCCACACCTCCAAAGCCTATCATGCTAGCAGTTGTCTACTCTGTCAAAATCACCGCCCATACACATATCTTGTGAATAATCACCAAAGTGCAAAACTCTTTATTATGTTGACATTTTTATTTTAAAATGTTTCTCCCTAAGAATTTGGGTGTGGGAAATGTGAAATCTAGAGGTAGGAAAATCTGGCTGTGATGTTGATTACATGCTAATCATTTGACTGCTAAGAATTTGTTTGCAGTGTACATTCGCATGTCCCAATGTTCCACGTGTAGGTTATGATTGCCTAAAATTATGATTTTAAAATTTCTGTTACTAAGTTGTACCATAGATCTCACACGTTCCTAAAAGAAAATAAGACTTCTGATAATAAGACATCTGAAAAAAAAAGTTAATGGATATTTTATATATTCACGTGCGATTTAAAATATAATTCAAGTGTTTCACCTTATGATTGTCATACTTTTTAAGCTTTAAGTTCTAGGAATTTCTAACCTGCTACTCACCCTCCACTCTGATTCCTCCAGACTGGAAGATGTCCTTGGATGTCCCTATGACTCAGTTGAAATCTTCGATGGTCCCAGAATTCCCTCACTCTCCATGGGGAAGTTCTGTGCCCCAGAAGCTGTGATGTTTTTCTCCTCCTCAGACATCATGACAGTGGTGTTCCAAAGTGATTCTCTGACCACCAACACTGGCTTTCACGCTCTGTTCGATGTGATTCCACAAGGCAAAAGAGAGTCAGGTAGGAAGCTACAAGTGGGTTTTTGGTGCTTAAATGAGAGAACTATTTTCTAATTTGAGGGGCTCCCCTATAGCAGAGGCCTGGGCTAAATTTTCAAAGATCTCCCTGAGCATTAAAGGCTCCGTGATTGGCAGCTTGTATGCTTGCTGGGTGCAACTTGGACTTGATTCCGAAATGACAGCCCACAGGGCCGTAGGTGAAAGAGTCCCCAGGCTTCTCATTTGGGTGAGTCTAGGGTCTGAGGTTGGGCAGCTGCTGGAAGGAAATGGATTCTTCAGGAAAGTTTGGCTTCTACACTTCAGCACTCTGGACAGTTCCCACGTGTCCAGTAGTGACAGACACAGACAGGCACAAGACCCTTCAGAGACTACAGCTTTTCCCTGTGGAAATGAACAGCCCAATTTCAATTGCCCATGTGGCACTCTTAGTGGGAGAATCTAGCAGCTACGGGACTGATGGAGCAGCTCGTCAAAGGTTCCACAGCAAGGGAGCAACAGAGCTGGGTTCCAACCCCTCCCCCATCTCACTCTTAAGCCCTGAAGCCCAACCTATTACTCCATCAAGACAGCCTTAAGGCTTTTTGCTCTTGCATGTATTTGCGAAAGGTGCATGCTAAAAATTCTTCCTACTTAAAATGTCCCAAACTCAAAATATAAAATCCCATTCTGTTTAGAAGATGGACCGGAGCTGCGGCTGGTAGGCGGTTCCGGACGGTGCTCGGGACGCCTGGAGGTCTTCCACCGGGGGGCCTGGGGCACCGTGTGCGATGACCTGTGGGACCTGAATGAAGCCAAGGTCGTGTGCCGACAGCTGGGGTGCGGGCCGGCCCTCGCCGCCCCTGGGAACGCCCGTTTTGGCCCGGGCTTCGGAGACATCCTCCTGGACAACCTGCAGTGCTCGGGGAGCGAGGGCCACCTCGGCCAGTGCCCTAGCTCCAACTGGTCAGACCACAACTGTGGCCACCATGAGGACGCCAGCGTTATCTGTTCAGGTAGCCTCTCCTCCCATGGCTGGATCTCTCAGCCAGTGGCTTCCTAGTGATGGGTGGAAGGTGTGCGCAGAGCAGGGCCAGGGAAGCTAAGGCCAGTGGCCTGACAGATGAATGTCCCTCAGCCAGGCTGACAGAGAACGCTGAGAGCCTGACTCGGTTCTGCAAACACAACACACCAGGGCCACACAATTGGAGGGTCCCGTTCTCTTCAACCGTGCCCAGGTCTGGCGCTGCTGTGTGACATGAAGCCTGCCTGCCTGAGACCTGCCCACACTAGAAAATGACTTCTTTGTCTTCATAGAATTTAATTTCGAGTCCCTGAATTTACCTTTTCTCATGCATGCAGATGCCGGGGACTGGTCTCCAGACGTGACTCCTACCCCCCCAGGTAGGTTGGACACTGTGAGTTTCCAACGTCTCTGCAAAGGTGAATAAGACTTCTAACCTCTGTCCTAACCTAGACAGTGGTGGACAGCCCCCTGGACACTGGAATCTCCCAGGGAGCTTTGAGAATTCCCCATGCCTTGGCTGTACCCCAGACTGGTCACATGAGACCCACTAGGGTCACACCAGTCACCAGTTCTATTTAAAACTTCCCGCGTGATGCCAGTGTGCAGCCAATGTTGAAAACCGGTGGCTTTGACAGCGAGCTAAAAGCTACATCTCCCAAGTGAAATGGCATCCGAGCCTCTCCTCTCTGGAGTCAGAGCAAGGAAGGGCAGGAGAGGGGTGGAGAAGGAAGTTTCCATCACGGTGGCTGAGAGGAAGACCGACAGGGAGGGGAGGAGGTGGAAAGGTTTGTCTCTCGGGGACATGGTTTAGGAAATGAAAGCACGCAGTAAAATACAGGTGTGCTGAAAGCCGGACTCTCTCCCGGAGGGTCGAGGGCAGACGGGTGACGGGAAGCGAACCCGCCGGGGCTCCCCCGAGGGCCTCCTGGCTTAGCCAGCACCACAGGGGTGGAGAAGTGTATGACCTTGGCCTCCCAACCTCAAGATTCCAGCTCTATCAGAGCACACGTAGTCCTGCCTCCTGGAGCCACCTGCCTCCCTAGGACAGGCTCTCAGCCGCCCACTACCCTGCTCACTGGTGCCCTTGACCCCCAAACCAGCCTCCTCGCACACCTTCCCAGTGGCTGCTGCCACCCTTGCCCTCAGTGGGAGCCTGGGTGTGGGGAAGGTGGAGGTCAGGGGTGCACCTTGTAATATTCTAGGGCTGGGCAATGTGGGTAGCAGCTGTCCCTTCTGTGGGCTGACACTACCATGATGCATTTGAAAGGATACTTGGTGGGGACCTTGTACCTACTTTAATACAGGTCCCAAAGGCATCCCAGGGGAGGTCGCCAGCCCCTGTGGCTGCCCGCTTGGCATGGGTTATGGAGGTGGACCTGGGGGAAGTGGAGAGTTATTTCCCCACCTCTGCCTGAGAGTGGTGGCGGGTTCATTCATTTGCATAAGTATAAGATGACTTGAGACACTAAACTCTTTCCTGACTGCCTCTGGTTTTGAATTTCGCAGCTGCTGTTGTTCCTCAGGCTTCTCTACCACAAGGTAACTCTCTTCCAATGAAGGTATAACCTGTAAAGGATGGAATCACTTCGATAATTCATAAAAGCAGAATAAACATCTGTCCTGGCTGCCATGGGGGAAGAACTGGTGGGATGGAGCCCTGCGAAGGGCTGTGGATTGAGCTTGCAGGGCAGGAAGCTGGAGAGAGCGTTATTGAAGTATGGCCCGGACACCCTACACCTGCCATGTATATGTCCAATCCCCTTTCTCATCTCACTGACAATGAATTTTAGGGTCCTGCCTCCTATCATACACCTTTCTTCCTCCTTTGCATTCCCTCCGGGGGGTCTAGTCACAGAGCAGCCAAGCCACACTGTATCTATACCAGCACGATCCTTTCCCATGTTATGATTCACTGTTGAGCCTGGTGGAATTCTAAATTCCACACCTGGGAAAACGCAAGGTGCATGTCTGAAGAAGCCATCCGTGGGTCTCTTGTCTGTCTTTCCAGGAGGAAGTAACTCTTGTGGGGAGTAATTTCAAGTCTCTCGGGCTCCTTTTCCAGCCCCTGGTATCCTGCGAACTACCCCACCAACGTGGAGTGTGTCTGGGTGGTGCACTTGCCTGAGAAGTTCCACATAGAGTTAATGATACCAAGCCTGAAGTAAGCAGCTCTGCTTTTCTCTGTTCACATGCTGGATTAGATTTGAGTCCATTCTTTCCTCAAAAAGGAGGCCTTTCTGTGTGTCTTAGTCCATTCAGCCTGCTATGACAAAAATGCCAGACACCAGGCAGCTCATGAACAACAGAAATTTCTTTCTCGAAGTTCCAGAGGCTGCGAAGTCCAAGATCAATACACTAGCAGATGCAGTGTCTGGTAAGGGACCATCTTCTCAGAGCTGGTTGTCCTTCCACGTGGAAGATAGGGCGAGGGAGCTTCCTCGGTCTCTTCCTGAGGGCACTAATCCCATTCACGCAGGCCCTGCCTCCTAACGCCATCCACTAAGGGGTAGGGTTCAGCATATGAATTCTGGGGGAACACAGGCATCCAGCCTATAGCACCACGTGACCAGTCCTTTTACATTGCAGGTGAAAGTCTGTCTGGTCATCTGAGTGTAGGAGAGTGTGTTAATCGTTGAGCTCAACTTTCCGTGCAATTAGGGAACATTCCGCGAGCATCCCTGACACCAAGCCATTGAGCCTCAGCCACGGCGACCAGCCGTGAGAACTTCGCCCCTTCATTCTCGCCAGCTCCATCTGCTAATAAGCCAGACCTGTTCTTCATTCCCATTGTCTCCTCTTCATCCTCCCCTGTGACGCCACACAAATCGACTTCCCCTTTTCCCACCACGTCTCTACTGAGACTTTTCTTCTACAGATAACCTCGGTTCATTCATGCCTCCTGTGTGCCTTGTACTTCCTACTTCTTTCTCTAACCATCACTCATTTTTAAAGGAATTCACCCTATTTCTATGCGTATTTCTATGCATATATATTCCCACACACACATATATATATATACATGAGTAAATTTAATGGAAACACTACTTTCCCTAACAATATTTAACGCTGGTTCCATGACACTGGGTCACATCTGGGTCATTCTGTCTCCCTCACATTGTCACATAGTCTGTCCCAGACCCCTGCCACTGCTTTCCATCTGTGCTCACCAGCCACAGCAGTCAAAGATCTGAACGGAAAATGCTGCTTTCAAATGTAAAATGAGCAAGGCATTGAAGTGAGGGGTGGATTCGATGTGTCAAGAGCGAAATGTATTTATCGTTCATTCCTTCATTTACTCCCCACACATTTACTTGTTGAAAGCAATGTGAGAAGATTTGGTACCATATATTTCAAATCTATTAAACTCACGGTGCTAACGCTTTGGGACACAGTGCCATTTTATCACTTCGGAAAACAACTGTAATGATCCACAACCCTGCATCTCAGGGTTATTATTCGATGTAAATATCCTACCATAATTTTGGAGCATGCTAACCAAGGAGCTGTCTAATGTGCTGCCTAGAGTCAGGGCTCAGTCACTGGCTTGGGGTTCTGATGTTTTTAAGTCTAGGTTTATTGATATTTGCTTTTTACCTTTTAGGACATAAAGTTAGCTATTATTTGCTCCAGTGAGTCTCAACTGGGAAAGGTGATAGCATCCCAACAGGACATTTGGCTATGTCTGGAGATGTTTTTGATGATCGCCGTGGGGGTAGGGGTGCCACAGCTACCTGGTGGGTGGAGGCCAGGGAAGCTGCTGAGCATCCCACAGCTCACAAGGAGCCCCCACAGCAAAGAATTATCCCGCCCTGAATGTCGATAGTGCCAGACAAAAGCCCTAACTTGCACTGAAGCTTGCTCTGTGAGGAACATGAAATCTCCATGGAGGTTTGCTTTGCACCGATTTGTAAAAATTATATCCGTGTTTAAAGTATGCTATTTCGTTCTTGCTAAGTGAAGTATGCCTTATTTTCTAATGAAATGGTTTCTCAGATTGCATTGTCACCTGTTACTGCCACACTATTTTCACCTTACACACAAATGTTATCACTTTTTCTTAAAATATTAAAAATTGGTTATTTTGAGGTACTTGGCTCTTACTTTATTGCAACAGGTGTGCTGTGCAATAAGCAGGGTTTCGAATTCAGTAGGTTGTGGACAAGTGTAATTGTGGCCATTACGTATACGTTATACAGTGAGCATTTCTGTGCATCAAGGCCTTCTTACTGTTATTGAAATGCAAATGGGCACATCTCATGTTTTTATCATGTTAGATAAATATTGATGTTCTTTAAATGGATCTTTATTGAGCCCACTCTCTGGGCGGGCCCTGGTCTAGGCATGGGCTTATAGCACCGAACGAGACAGACAAGATCTCTCCCCTCATGGAATTTACATTCTGGATGGGGGCGCAAATAGTGCTCAAATAAACCAAGTCCTCAATGGACAATTTCACTTAGCGGTAAGAGGAGAAGCACTACGAAGAACAAACATACACATATATGGTGATAGGAGAGAGAGCAAAGGCGGCAAAGACGGCATTAGGTAGAACTGTCAGGGACAGCGTCTCTGATCTTCCAAGGGAGTTGAGACATGTCGCGAATGCACGGGATTTGAACCAGGCAGTTTCGGGACATCGAAGGGAAGAGTCCCAGTCAACAGGCCCTCGATATTTTACGGCTGTCACCGTTTCTCTTTGCTCTGGGTCTTGTGAGAGTTTTACTCAAGGAGAAGCTAGTCGACACTTGCCGCCACCCCGAGGAGTGGCAGAGTTTGAATAGACTCAGGGGCCATTTAGGAGACGCTCGAGGTAGCAAGACAGATGGTGCAAGAGAGTGAACGCCGAGATACCAGTTGGGTATCTCAAAATAGACTGAAATAGACTAAGGGAGATATAACGATGGGATGGCTGACCTGGGCCAGTCCCAACAGAGAAGGGCAGGAGGGCAGATCGAAGCCATGTTTCAGGGGGCGGGTCCGCCAGTGGGGTGTGCGGCTGGAGGGAGGTAGCAAGGATGATCACGGTTTCTGGCAGGAATGTGGCGCAAATAACGATGTTATTTAAGACTGTTCTGCAGATTTCTTTGGCGGGATTAACCCTGTGCTACCTCCTCAGATTAGAGGACGTCTCTGGGTGTCCTTACGACTTCATCGAAGTGTTCGACGGACGGCAAGTCGCCTCACTCTCCATGGGCAGATTCTGTGCGGGGAAAGAGCTCACGTTCCTCTCCTCGTCCAACATCATGACTGTAGTGTTCAGAAGTGACGCCATGATCACCAAGGCAGGGTTTTACGCTCTGTACAATGGCCGTCATCAAGATGGGAGGGAGAGCGGTAGGTATCCTCATACCTACGTGGGGGGAATTTAGATCTAATTTTGCCCTTCCCCTTTAAGAGAGGATACGCTTTTCTACATCTGACCTGCAGAGGCCACCTGCATTCATGACATCTGAGCGACGTCCACTCTGACACTAACAGCCCCCAGCCCACCCAGCACTCTGCTCTGCCACTTACCATCACTACCTTGCACTAAAACATCCTGCCTAATAGAAACAGGTAGCTGAATCTCGTATCCTGCTTTGGCTATGGATGGAGGACGCAAATGAGAGCCTCCCTCTTCTCCAAAGGAAGGGAACGTGCAGTAGGCAAATCCTTCTGGAACAAAACCATCTCCAACTTCAACTACCAGCCCACCTGCTCCCAGCTGAATTCAGTAGAGGAACCACCCAGAACATTTATACAGCAGGATATGTGGCCATCTCAGAACTCTCAGTGGATTATTTGGGGGGTAACCATGTAATTTCTCCTCTAATTGTGATACCTTTGAGAGTTTTCAAGACTCTCAAGTAATGAACAGGCATTCATTGATCTATGACAGTCAGAAACCAGGACTATTCCAGGCAAATCAGGACAGAGGGGCACCCTATCAAGAGTCCGACAGCTAATATGGGAAAGTGTGCCCAAGTTCTGGGCATTCCCTATCTGAAGAAGGTCTTAGAGTTGAGGGACAGCAGCACAGTTCGGAGACCTCTATTGCCTGTCCCCCAGGTGTATCCCTGAGGCTGGTGAACGGCAACCACAAGTGTGAGGGCCGCGTGGAAGTCTTCTACAACGGCACCTGGGGCACGTGTGTGATGACAGCTGGGACCTCACAGACGCCAGGGTGGTGTGCCAGCAGCTCGGCTGTGGCGAGGCCTTGTCAGCCCCGGCTCAGAGCTACTTTGACGGAGGTACTGGCCACATCATGCTGGACGACGTGCGCTGCAGAGGGAACGAAGCCACGGTGTGGCAGTGCATGCACCATGGCTGGTTCTCCCACAACTGCGGGCACCACGAAGATGCCAGCGTCATCTGCTTAGGTGAGCCCCGAGGGACACAGCACACCTCAGGAGAGCCTCGCCCACCAGCAGCCTCTGAGAAGGGAGAAGTCAACGCCAGCAGCAATTGCTCAGAACAGAGCGCTGCTGAGCTTCAAGCCATTTTTTTTTTTAAGTCGATCGGTTTCAGAGTTAGTCTTCTCTCTCTTCAATTGTTGTGTCCAGAAAAATGTCAGGGTCCCACCTTGACAGTTATGGTCTTTAAATAAAGAGTTTGTGTCATCAGACATCCCACTCCTGGGTAGACGTGCCATGGTGTCGGCGACAACCAGCTCCCTCCTGAACAGGAACAGCAGCTGGTGTCCAGAGGGTGCGCCGCGACCCTATTCTTGTTCAGTCTTCACGGTCCACAGGAAAGTGGGGACCGTTAGTCTCACCGTATTGATAAGACAACAAAGGCCCGAGAGCACCACAGCCATGCTCTGTCAGCGCCTCCGTGGCCCTGTGGGACGGCTGAGCTCAGCTCTGAAACCAAAGGTCCTTCAGCCCCACCCCCACCCAACCAAAAGTAAATACATGCCACGTTTCCTATTCGTTTTCAGTGTTAGCCCTTCCAGCAACGAGAGGAGCCGCCTAGTGAAAAGCAGAGTGTGTCCCTCATTCCGTGGGTAGGGGCGTGGGCTGCTGATCTCTAACCAACATGGATGGTTTGGAGATTTCTTCCCAACTACCTGGAATAGAATGTGTTTGCTCCTAATAATAATAATAATAATAATAATAATAATAATAATAATAATAATAATAAGGAGTACCGATTTTCTTTAACAGAGTATGTGCTTGTCTTACTTAACCCATCTCTCATTCTCTTTTCTATCTTTGAGTAGGTGTTGATGGCCAGTCAACAGCAGGACAAACAGGTATCGCTCTTACACACCTTTCAACCCCTTGCCAGCCCCCTGTGAATCTGGGCTGTTCTTTAATCCTGAAATTGGGGCCTGCTCTCATTAAATTCTCTGTTGCTGACGTATAAGAGCAATGCAGCTTATTAGCGTTGATTAAATGGTGGGGTCGGGGGCACCACAGAGGGTAGGAAGAGAGGTAGGAGGTAAGGAGAGTTTAGAGTCACCAGAAACACAGTTTCTGGGCTGGTGGGGTTCCGAGTCACTATCTGCTGTGAAGAGAGGGCTAAGTGCTTGCAGGGCTGGTCAGGCTAGGGACGCTGGGGGAGCAAGGAAGTGAAGACCCCAGGGCCGGCCCCCAACAATTGGTATCAAACTCCATTCATTCACACCCGGGGTGTACAAATGTCCAAACTCTTAAAGAACCAGAGTCATCTCCGTCCACTGGGACACAGAGAAATCACAGCTTTGAGTGTCGATATTTTTGAGTATTTTAAAGGAGTATTCTGGATAAAAGTCCTCACTCACGGCATTACGTTTTCTCTATGTTTTTAGACTCAACCGGCGACAGCCCGCCTACAAGCACTTCAGCTTTATTTAAACCCTTCGTGTGGTGTATACGTGCCTTGTTTTCGATTTTAACACTCCCAACAGCTGGACGAATGCTCTTTCTTCCTTTTACATGTGGGAAGCCAGCAGGGAGGGGCTTTCACAAATTCCACACCAAACCTAACATTTCAGCCATAAGATGGATGCTTTACATGATCTTGGTCTTGACCTCAGCGGGGGTCTCATAGGCTACCAGCGCTCTCCTGATGTGGGCTGCTTTCTGACGCTGTTCTGAGAAAGCCGGGGCCTGCCTTGCCTTCGCATCCTTTTCGTTGAAAGGCATGCTTGCACCTGTCTGTGCATGTGGATTCATAAAGCCCTTTCCCCATATTCACTATCACATCTTGTCACAAAACCCTGTAAGCCCGACAGGACACAGATAATCTTATTATCTGACAAAAAAAAAAGGTGTTAGAGACTCAGAGGGGTCTCCAAGCTAACTTTTAGGTTCTGGCCCAAGCAACGTGGTAACCGGACAAGTTCCCCTGACTTGTGCCCTCCACTCTGTCCCCTCTCAACCCTCTAAAGCCGCCAGAGGCCAGCGCCCCTTCTGATGGGGCTTCTTCACTGTTTTCTTGCAGACGAAAATTTCCACTGTGGCGGTTTGCTCACAAATGCTTCCGGCTCCTTCTCCAGCCCTTGGTACCCTAAAAAATACCCACAAATGTGGTGTGTGCCTGGGACATCCAAGTGGACGTCAGGGCTCACGTCAAACTTACATTCGAGGTGATCAAGTGAGTAAACATTTCCTACTCTCACTTTCGTCCTTACTCCGTTATACCACCTGCTGCGCCTTGCCCCGCAAAAGAACCAACGTCCATATTTAATGCTCAAAGGTGAGGAAGGCCTTGGAGGCCCGTTCAGCACTATTGATCAAAGTTTGAATACCTAGACCTTTTAAGCCAGCAATTCTAGTCCCAGGAATGTGGTCTACAGGTGAAGTCTCATGGCACCGAGGGTGATCATGGTGACGTTCTCACAGGGACAATAGGTTGGAAACAGTCTAATTCAGTGAAATAGATTTTGGTACATCCATACACTGCTGTCACACCTGTAGGCTGCGCTGCTATGAAATGATCTACAAGAAAACCGTGGACAATAGCATGGCAGCTGCCGTTTGCACGCAGACCGTCTCTGGAAAGAAACGAAAGGAACTGTGGGTTGAGGGAAGGGGAAATGCGGAGAGAGGGTGGCCAGCCAGCGGTGGGAGAACATGTGCTTTTCAACAAATGGCTGTCAATATAGGAAATTATGTTTCTTGTATTTGTAATACATATTCAGAAAAGACAACGGAATGAAAACAGTAGAAAGGAAAAGAATTTTGAACCAGGGAGATGCGTACTGCCTATGTACGGGCCTTCGTTTCCTCTGATCTGAGTGAAGAGATCCAGGTGTTGGACGGCTTTTCTCGAACGATTCCTGAACCAATCTGAGTCGCACTTATTTGGGGAAAAGCCACAGTGGTTTGAGTCTGAACGACATTGTCCCTTCACAGGCTGGAAAACTTCTATGGCTGTCCGTACGACTTCATTGACATCTTCGATGGCCCACAAAGCGAGTCTTTCTCGCTGGGGAGATTCTGCTCGGGACAACCTCCGTATTTACTTCCTCCTCGAATCGCTTGACGGTGGTCTTCCACAGCGACGCCATCATCACCAACATCGGCTTTCATGCCACCTACGAGTCTCTCGTGCAAGACGAGAACGATACCGGTAGGTCCTCCGGTCGTCTTGGCCCCGGGCCCTGCCTGGTATTGGTGGCAGGGTCGGATGGCCGACTCTGTGCCTGGGCACTCAGGATTGGGAAGGGGTTCCCGTGCTCCCTAGTTGACCCCCAAGATCCACCTGGAGAAAGTGGTCGGACCCCCAACCCCGCCGTGGAATGACACGCTCGCCTGCACCTGCTGTCAGAGCACATTGCCCTGGGCTGGGAGGGTCTTGGCTGGTGCTGTCTTGGCGCCTGTTTCACTCAAAGCCGTGGGCAGTTGCTTTTCACCTGCCCACAGCATGCCGTTCCTCGCGCAGGGTGGTGACAACCAGCGTGCACGTCCTTGGAGCTTCCCACATCGTGCAGGGCTTCCAGGGGCCTCCTTGGCGTCTGCCTGGGGACAAAGCTTTAACCCCCTCTTCCCTGCAAGTCACAATGACGTGACAGATCACACCCAGAGTACCTTTCCGGCCACCGTGACCCCCAGCAGTCCCCTCCCTGGTGTGAGAGCGAAGCCGCCAAAGCCGGGCAGATCACAGGAAACCCCCAGTCTTCCTCGAAGTCCGCGGCAGGGGGGCGGCGCCTGCACCAGCGACCAGGTGTGTCTGACCAGGTGTGTCTGCGTTTCCCAGACGTGGCCCTCAGGCTGAGCAGCGGCCGCCACCGCTGTGAGGGCCGCGTGGAGCTGTACTACAACGGCAGCTGGGGGACCGTGTGTGACGACGGCTGGGACCTGCGTGATGCCCAGGTGGTGTGCGGGCAGCTGGCCTGTGGCACGGCCGTGTCTGCCCCCGGGCGGGCGCGTTTCGGCCGCGGCCAGGGCCCCATCGCCATGGATGACGTGGAGTGCGTGGGGACCGAGGACAGACTGTGGCGGCGGTGCCTGCACAGCGGCTGGTTCACCCACAACTGCGGCCACCATGAAGATGCTGGCGTCGTCTGCTCAGGTGGGCCCGAGGCGGAGGCCGGCGGGTGGGCGAAGTGGCGCTCCCCGCTGCACACAGGGCAGCGGGGAGGAGAGCCTGGGCTGTCCCTCTGCCGCTGGTCCCCGAGTGTCAGGTGCTCGGGCGTCCCTGCTCCACCCCAGCCACACCCACCTCCCACCCACACCGTGATGGTCTCAGGCCTTCCCTTCGCATGCCTCCTCCTCTTTCTCCACTTAAACAGTTCACGTCACAAGCAAACTTCCTCTCCCCACCGTAAGTGGAGAGCCAGGATCGCTGGCCAGAGACAGACAACACAGAAAAGTAAATGCGGCAGCAGCAACGCCACCGGGTTCAAATGTTTAAAAACGAAAACAAGTGAACGATCGTATCTGATCGATTCGTGTGATGCATGTCTGAACACGTCCTTGATCAGATTGGAACTGATGGAAAGCTTTAAATTTTAATGTAATAAGTATGTAACTCTTAAAATAGAAGATGCACCACCTCAAATGATCTCTCATGCCACCAGCGATGAGTCAGGCCCCTGGGAACCATCTCTTTGGTCCAACCCCCTCACCCCAGTTGAGTTTCTGCAAATAAATTCAGTAGTTGGAGTCAAAAGCCCCTGTTTAATTCCACACCCTTCTTTCTGGGTTCGGCTGAGAAGTGGCAGACTGGTTGACCAGCTAGACCTGGCCACGATGCCCAGGATGAAGGGATGCACGGGGGCTGGGGGGCCTGGAAGGTCCTGAGTGGAGAGGAGACAAGCAGGCCCTTTGCAACGTGACACTTACTCTGAGAGGTCAGACTCACATGCCTGGAAGACAAAAAACCAAAGCAGCTGGCAGCACGACAGGCACTTCACGCTTAGGCAACCATCACTGTGGCCAGTTTCCCAAGGGGGGAAAATTACTAAATGAAAAAAATTACAAAATGGCATTGCAGTGGCCGGCAGCAGGACAGAAATGACACCGATGGCCAAGGGCAGCTGGTGTTTGTAACCTTGGTCACTCAAGGCCATTCTCAGATGCCCGGATGGGGCGCAATGTCTTCCCCCGACAAGACCTGTGCCTTTCCGATTCAAATAAGCAGGCGACCTCTCGGGTTTAAGGAGGACAAAGGGCATGACCTGCCCTCACCTTTCCATGTATGTTTCCCGTAGCCTCCCTGTCTTACTCTACACCCTCGGCCACCGCGAGTCACCCAACTTCAGGTAATGCCACTTGTCCTTAACCGATTAGTTGTAACTTGCCTTGACAAAATCACCTGCGGTGGGGCGGGGTACGGTTTGGGGACCAAAAGCCCTGGCTTTGTGTTCCCAGTTTCACCATGTACTAGCTGGGGGGCCTTGAGAATGTCTCGACTACTTTGTGCCTCAGTTTCCTCATCCAGATACAGGGGAGCATATAGCCTTTGCTCCCTGAGGCCGTGTTGGGGTTCAGCGGATCTCTCTGGGCGGAGTAGGGAGGGCAGTGCCGGCCGCATGGGCCCCACGACTTGCGTGTGGGAAGCCATGACCTTCTCGCCCCTCCTCTTCCAAGCGCAGCCGGCATCGATCTCTGTGTTCCGCTCTCTACTTGGCAGAACTGGTGAAAAGATGAAGAAGCTGAAGGCACCACTTTCTAGCGTTTCCCTGACTCTGTGATCGGCCCGATAGTTGTCACATTTCAAATTAAGTCAGTGCTTTCCCTCGGCCGGGTCTGTAAAAGAGAATACGCAGAAAGGAGTTGGGGCAAAAAGAGAAATGACCCCACCCTGTTAAAGGAAGCACCAGAGTCGGTTATGCCAAACAGCCGTGATCCCCAAAGAAGGCGTCCTTGGGTTTAAAAGGTCTGCTTTTTAAAAATATCGATCACCACGCATCGATTTTCTTGAGCTTGTAGCACGTGGCCGTGGACACGCCACTCGGGCAATGGAGGGAATGCTCCCCGCAGAGCTTGGGGAGGGGATCAGTTTAAACTCAGAAACTATAGCTGGCCCAGCAGGTAGAGAGTCCGCTGACAGTTGATTGAGAGTTAAATACGTTTGACACCTGAGACGGTGTATAACTTTTTCCTTTCATTCTTCTGTCCTTAGCATCTTTTCCTGAGCCAACGGAGATGGCCAAACCCACAGGTAATTTCTTCTTCTCCCTTCACTTGCCTTCCCTTTGGAGAGTTTTCGCTCAGAAAACCTGCAGCATTACTGTGGGGGAAAGTGTCCTCGCTGAACATGCCTTCCTCCCCAGCCTCGCCATGCAAAAGGCTGTTGCTGCAGGAACCGCTGAAAATATCCAGGTTTCACCCCAAAAATTGTGATTGGAAAGAGAAAGGAAATAAGAAACCGTGGGATGCAAGAATGGTTTATGGGGCTGATTAGGAAGCGGGTACCTAGGTAGGTGAATAGGGGTGCCCTGCTGACCCAGATCTCTACCCATTTCTGCCATGAGCTCACCTTGGTTGTGTTCTGAGCATATCCGGCCTCTATAGCTGCCCTTTTAACACAGGGGGTCAGCTATAACGACTGTTCTTTACACTCTCCGGAACGTCTTCCTGTACATGGTTAGACCTGTTCCTGGGAACAGCGTAGATGAGCTATTGTTGTTGGCATTCGATCGGCGTGTGCAAAGGCACATGGAATCTTCCACACACCCTCGTTACTGTGTGCATGATAGTCGCTCATGAAAGAGCCAATGAACCCTGTGAGCGTCAGAAACCAAGACTTCGCAGCTCACAGCCAAGAGAAGGGGGCAGCGTGCAGTCATGCAGGTCGCTGGGCCAGCCGCCCAGGGGCCAAAACTCTTTCGTAACCAGTTGTAACCTCAAAAGACACACCAATACCAAAGGCAAAAATCAACGAAATGAAGTGAAGTGCAGCAGGGAGCAGATTTGTTATTATCGATTGTCAGTGCACAGTTTCCAGAAACTGTGCACATTTCTCTCCCGGTGGTCCTTCCGGACGAGCCTTGATGGAGGTCATTATTCGGAATGTCCAACAAGGTCTGAGCCTGCGGCTGGTGAATGGGTCGAGCAGGTGCGAGGGCCGAGTGGAAGTCTACCACGTCAACGCCTGGGGCACGGTGTGTGACGACGGCTGGTCCGTAGAGGATGCGCACGTGGTCTGCAGACAGCTGGGCTGCGGCCTGGCCGTGTCTGCCCTCCCAGGGGCCAGCTTCGGCCCCGGGTCAGGCCACATCCTCCTCGATGATGTCAACTGCACGGGAAGCGAGTCCTCTCTAGGGCAGTGCCCTCACGGCAGCTGGCTCACCCACAACTGTGGGCATCACGAGGACGCTGGTGTCATCTGCTCAGGTGAGCATGGGTCCCTTCTGGGCCAGTCATGGAGCTGCCCAGGCGAGCCTGGAATTTACAAACGGAGTCTGGTCATGCCTCCATACCTTAAGTCTGCCCCTATGTCTGGGACTGCGGATTTCTGCTCTAACTCTGAAGAGTAGGAGTGCCTGCTGTTTCGTATATGCGACGGCATTCGACCTGAGTGTCTACAGAGGTGAATCGCTTGTGAAATAAAGAAAATAATGGTGCTTATCTCATGAAGTCATTGGGAGGATTAAAAAAAAACATTCCCCATAGAACATTCAGTCGAGCAAACGACATGCCAGAGGGAGACAGGAATGTTATCTATTTCGGTGGAGGCGTGATGGCAGTATTTTGGTTACTAAGTCAAATTCTTTCAGAATCACCGCCTCAGGGTTTTTAGCAGGTGATACAACCTACACCTAGCTGTAAGAACCTGGAGGGGACAGCCCTAGGTGCGAAGAGCGATTGTTTACCCCAGCTGTGTGTCACATTTAAACCGTGACGATGAATCCACTCCACATCCTGGTTTCCATTGGGAAACCACTCTCCTGCCTCCTTATCTCTGCAGATGCTGCCGCTGGACGTCCAGGTATCTGTGAGTTCACACCGTTTTATTTGCTGACTGGTGACTAGCCATCCGGCACAGAGTCCTCCTTATCAGCCTTAACTTTCCTTGACAATGCTTTGCGCTCCAGACCCCTCCACCCTTCCAGAAGGTGAAATTTTAATCAGAATAATGTATACACCATTATGAGCTACCATCACATTTTAAATGGTAACTATTTGATCGGAGATTGGAGGGGGTCATTTAAAGGCAAACGCACGCACGTGATTTTGATGGCGTCAGGAACAGTACGCGATTTCATTGTGTTTGTTTGAAATGTACTGATGATGTCTGTTTCTCTTTTTACGTGTGTAGTTTCTTCACCTCCTGGGGAACAGCCACACGTTTTCCATCCAATAGGTACTTTTTATATTTTTACATTTCGTGACTGTTTTTCTTAGGCTGGGGTCCCTCCGTTGTGGCCAACAGAAATGTAGCCTACGTGACTGTCACAGCCCTGGTGCCTTGTGGGACAGAACTGTGCTCATCTGAGGCCAGCTGGTATTACGGTGGACTCTTCCTGTGTAGGGACCTCCCCGAGGAGAGCCAGCCTAGCCCCCTATCCTCGAAGCATCCGAAAGCCCTGTATTAAGGCCCCGACCCACACAGTGCTGGGATCTCTCGGGCTCAGAATCTAAGGATTAATTTCATCTACTTATGGATGAGGAGTCAGTTTCACTTGCCATTAACTTCCCTACCTTCTTGCAGTAGTGACACCCTCTCTTCCTCTGCTTGCTGTTCTAACCCCCAACCTCGCCATATCCTCTGATAAATACTTTATAATTCTTAAATTCAAGTAAAGTGAAATTAATTTTGTTCCGAGAATTTCATAATACTCTTTGTGAGACCAGGGTTAGGAATGTGAAGTCTGAACCCCAGACTTCCCACTGAATTGTTTTTCATTTTTCAAGAAACAACATTAAAAATAAAATAACACCCAAAAGAGGGTGAAGGCAGAAGGTGCTTTTAAATGCACATCTTCTATAGAGCTAACGCGTGGCCTGGATCCCCCATAAAGAACCTGCCCAGTGAGGAAAAACGTAGTTTGTGCTAAATTTCAGATACAAAAAGCATCTTTTACAAGATCGTATCATTTCCTCTGCATGTGTAATTCTACCCCAGCAACCTGCAGCCGGGGTAGAATTCTCTCACTGGGAATGCGGCCTCGTTTGAGGATCAAGGGAACCTGCTCACACCAGCTTGGCCCTTGGCTCCTGCAGATCTGCCCGTGGTGAGGCTGGCCGATGGGAGGAGCAGGTGTGAGGGCCGCGTGGAGATCCAGCACAACGGCACCTGGGGGACCGTGTGCGACGACCTCTGGGGCCTGCCCGCCGCCCAGGTGGTGTGCCGGCAGCTGGGCTGTGGGGCGGCCCTGGCGGCTCCAAGGAGCGGTCTCTTGGTGATGGCTCCGGCCCCATCTTCCTGGACGACGTGTCGTGTGTGGGCAATGAGACCAGCCTGGGGCAGTGCTCCCACCTCGGCCTGTCCGTCCACAACTGTGGGCACCACGAGGACGCTGGGGTCGTCTGCTCAGGTACCTGGACTCTCCCAACACCGGTTTCTCTCCCAAGCGGCGGAGCCGTATCTGCCAAGCAGACCCACCCTGACGGGCTTGGGGTCCCACGTAGAGGACGGCCTTGTCCCGGCTTGTCAGAAGTTTCCCAGTGTTAGCACTGACAGTCTTCTGTCCTGGGAACCCTCTCAAATTCAGACAACCTATGACCTTAGTCACGCTCGCCTCAGGTGTGCCCAATATCACGACCTGGTCCCCTGGCCCAGAGCGGAGAAGAGGTCCTATGAGCAAAAACATACTCGAGAACCAGGAAATCGTGTCCTTTTCTCTTGAAAGATTTATAATGTCGGGGATGATTTTTCTGTGTGTGTGAACCTTGTACATTTCTCAGGAAGCTGTTTCTCAGAGAAAGCTCTACCTGGTTTTTCTG
The DNA here is from genome assembly GCA_003508835.1 of Eonycteris spelaea. Lineage (NCBI taxonomy): Eukaryota > Metazoa > Chordata > Mammalia > Chiroptera > Pteropodidae > Eonycteris > Eonycteris spelaea. Next base: position 4,627,455 of record PUFA01000004.1, on the reverse strand, counting down.
GTCTCTACAGGCAATTTTATGCAACCATTTTTAAAAAGCTGAGTGAATATTTAAAAACCCCTGTTTCATTACCTTTTGTTCCTAAGTAATATCTACAACGAACATCTATGACGTCCTCACCCCACTGCGGGGTCTGCACGGCCCAGGGCAACCTTCTCCATCCCAAGAGGGCCGGGCGGAGAGGAGGTTCCAAAAGGGTGAAGATGGAGATGCGGCGAGGATGTTTCTCTCCCCTTCTGTTGTTCCGTAGTCGTTTAAATCTGAAAAGAGGTTGTTCGATGTCTCAAACGCATCATGGTATCTCCCGATGAGAACTCTGAGTTCAAATGAATGGCGTCGAGTACTCACCTGTCTATTTTATGGCCTCCCCTCTCCTGAGAGGCTGTCAATGGCTTCTCCCTGGAAAAATTCAAGTAGATGCTTCCAATCAGTGTCTCAAGCCCGGTGAGGGCAAGGTGGTTCAGAGAGGCTCCCTGGTTTGGACTCCATCTTCAGAAATGCTGGCCCGTGACGACGCCGCGCGGGCCAGGAGGTCCGGAACCAGCGCACTGGCGCGGACGTGGATTTGGGTGCCCGCTAACATCAGTGCCTTGGGTTTTCTCTTGCAGTGACTGAAGTCGCCCCGGAAGCAGCGGAAGCAGCTCTCCCCGTCGGTAAGTTGGTAATCTTCTTATTGTTCGTTTCAGTCATGTCTTGTCTAAGGCTTCCTGGTTACTGACTCTTTCTAGCAGACGCCCGAGGGTATATCCATGATGTCAGCAGCCACCTAGACTCTTGCCTCCCCAGGAAACACAGGGCTGATGGATGGAGAGGTTCCCAGCAGAGATGGCTGCTTGTCTAGTCTCGGGGTCTCAAATTTAACTTTGAACCTAGGTCAGTGGACATATTTGGCCTAAAGGAAATAATGAAGGCTCAATTGGACATATTCCAATATTATTGTTTGGCAATCTGATGACTCAGCTCTGCAGTCGATATTTATCTTCCCGTGCATTCATCGTATTTCAAATCCAAAGATGGGAATGATGGAATAAAAGATGTGAAATGATAGGCTGGAATAAGCCAGTCCCTGCATTCATAAGCACTCATTTGACTTATTCCTATGGGACCTGGGAAAAGGAGGCAAGGGTTTCTGGAGTCCTGGAACTCAGGGTTTATTACATGAAGAACTAAAGAAAAGTCCCACTAGAAATTAAGTGCCAGAAGAGCCGATCACATTCTGATAGTAACCCCTGAGTCTCCCCCAGACTTGCCTGTCATCAGGTTGGTGGACGGGAGGAGCCGCTGTGAGGGGCGCATTGAAGTGTACCACAACGGCACGTGGGGGACGGTGTGCGACGACCTGTGGGCCATCGGCGCTGCCCACGTGGTGTGCCGGCAGCTGGACTGTGGGGACGGCGTCGGCGCCCCGGGGGCGGCCACTTTGGGGCAGGTGCAGGGAGCATCCTGCTGGACGACGTGCAGTGCCAGGCAACGAGGCCACGCTGGGCCAGTGCCGGCATCTGGGCTTGTCCATCCACAACTGCGGCCACCAGGAGGACGCCGGGGTCATTTGCTCAGGTAGCCACTTTCGGTCGCCAGAGAGATTATGTTCTTCTCAGAACCAATGAACAGTTCTCACTTCCTGCAAGCCTATCTCCGATCAGACTCGGTCTTGTTTTCACTTCGCATTTCACGAGTCATTTGCGTCTCATTGTAGTCCATCTGTGGTCTACATTTTTAAAATTAAACATGTCTTCTAAATGTCCTATTTGTGGGTGGGATTCCTGTTTGGATTTTATCATATTTTAGTTTTTTTTGTTTGTCCATTTCAGCATCAGCTACAGGAACGACCGCTTCACCTGGTAATTTTGCTTTCTTTCTTGCTTTGATAAATCACATGTGTGTAGCTTGCCTTGGAGTTTATCCCTCATATGGAACGAAATATCAGGCTCATAGCAAACTAATATAAGACGCCCATATGTTCATTGAATTAAATGGCAATTGAACAGATAACAACCAAGCACCTCCAAATGCAGCACCTCACATGTCTTGCTTGCTCCCTCCCCACGGGTGCAATGGCAGGTCTCTATTCCAGGTATAGTGACAGGAGCTTCATTTACATTTTCAACAGTGTTCACACATTTGGATATTCAGTGAGTTAATTTTTTTAAAAACCATCACAGAACTTCAGGCATCTCAGGCAAAACTGTTCCTCTCATCTGCATTTTTAGAAAATAACAGAGTGCACATCCCCTACATGGTGTTTCACAGTACAGCTCAATAACTCAGTGATTTGCAATTTTTTTTAATTGCATGGCTAAATAAGTTGAGGAAATAACCACATCCTTGCTTTGAAGATTCATGGTGCGTCAGCACATTAAAGTCTCTGACAAGCCCTGCAGCGAAGGAGCTTTTTTAAAACCTGGCTTAACCCAGTGTTTCTCAAACATTAGGGTTATGTTCTGGCTCCAACCTTAATAAATAAGATGATAATGGAAAGTCCCTTACCTCCCAGAGCCTCGGTGTCTTCATCTGGAAACAGGAGGTGAAGCTTGTCCTGGGAATCGCGTGCACGTGTTTGTGCAAGCACACAGTGATGAGGGAAGCTTGGTAGTGACTCCTGAGGGACGCGTGTGCTGACACCTGCCGAGAACTGCTTGGCGCTCTAACGTGTCCTTTTGTGAACTTCTGTCTTGCAGACACTTTGGGGATGGTCCTAGGGCTTGAGTCAATCAATATGTAGTTAAGTCGTTTAAAAAAATACCATCGCAATTTAACTAAACTCAGTGTTCCTTGAATTGTAAACAACTATGAAGGTAGTCCATGGTCCATATTTCCAAAATCTCAAAGCCTCCTGCAAGGCTTGGTAGAAACTGACCTTCCCAGAAAAGCAGACAGTTAAACAAATTCCTCTTTGAGGTTGGATATGTGAAATTAGTCTCCAGGTCTCTAAACAAGGACAATTTCGATAAGGCACCATTGCAGTGTATCAGTTACTGAGAGTTGAAAGAAATGTTAGAGATTGTTCAGACCGAAGTCACAGACAGGTAGCCAATGGGCCAATTTTGACCCATGAATGGGTTTTGATTCGGATAACAGAGTTTTGCTTATATGATCTTTAATTTTTTTTAATACCACATTTTTTTTTTGTAAGGGAGGCTTCATATAAAAGTACTAATTTCAGCTCTGATGAAGAAAACAGGGAATGGGAAATACTAGCCTGAATTCTGGCAGAGCACCAATTGCCTGGGGTGGAGCAGGAAGGACCTGACCCCACTATGTGGATATGTGTCGTCTACTTCCCCCTACCCCATGCATTTATTTCTGGGCCAGGAGACTTCTCCACTTGGATGTTTGGTGCTTCTCAAAACTTAACGTGCACGTAGCTCAGTTTGAGACCTTGTTAAATGCAGATTCTGATTCAGTAGGTCTGAGGTAGGCCTAGGAGTCTGCACTTCTAACAAGATAATACAGATGCTTCTGGTCCATGGACTAGCCCAGCACATGGAGCAGCTCAGAGATGCAAAAAAAGAAGGGATTTGCCTGGGGTCACATGCTTCTTTCACAAAGAGCAGAGATTAGAACCCAGGTCTCTGTGCCCAGACCACGCACCACGTCCTCCATCATTAGTTACCTTAGCTTAATAAAAGGGAGAACATAAGTCAAAGGAACACGGAAGAATCAAATAAGAACATGACCAAGGTATAATTTGTAAACGGAGTGACTTGTGAAAAGATTATTTACCAGTAAACTTGATTGACAAGCGTGCTATTAATTATAATTCTATGCTTGTTTTTCACAGTTGCTACTACAATTTCAGCCACAGATTTGGTCTTTACAACTGGTAACAAGTTTTCTGCTGATTTTACCTCTATCAAATATATCTAAAAGATATTGCTGTGTCGAAATTCTACCTAGAGAGTACAAGTATACTATTTGTCCAGGTGTCACGTAGCTGAATTGACCCAGAAAATAGCCTAGACCCCTGAAATGGACAAAGAGGGCCTCCATGCAGCCACGGGGAAGTCCCACATTCAAGTTCAAGTGAAGCACTTGAATACACACAGGCGCGTTCCACAGAGCCTGTTGTTCTTACTTTCTTGCACATATAGTCATTCCCCGTCTGGTCTCCCTACTGTCTGTGCGTTACCTGAGATGACGAATTGGGGAGAGGCAGCAGGGACCGCGAGGGAGAGACTTCGTAGCAGACAGAGCCGCGTCGGCAATGGCATTAAGTGCTAACAGATGCTGGTTGCAATGATCCGCGGAGTTCCTGATATGACTTTGGGCTTAGAATTTTCCAAATACAGTGTTGGAGGTTTAGGGGGGAGGACGGTGAAGAGGGTGCTCTACCCCACTCCAGGTGCTAAAGCAATTACGAAAGAAAACATCAGCGTCAACACAAACACGGGCTGATGCTGGAGGGCAACGCTTCCACAGGAGGCAGATGCACCTGCCACCCCCCTCCTCATGCTCACTCTGGATCTCGGACAGCCCACCTAGGGACAGCTCCAGTGACCCTCTCCTGGGTCACTGCCTCACACCCATTCGAAGGGAGGCGGGAGGACCGGGAAAGTAAGTCGCAGGGAGAGCGAGACCCCATCTGCGAATCTTTGTTGGATCAGCCCCACACCGCAGAGAAACCGGGAGCAGTGGTGTTGCCCTCCAGACAGGTGACCTCTACCTCTGAGGGGAGAAGGAAGGGCGGGAGAGGAACAGAGACCCTGGGCATGGAGGGGAGGCCTGGAGGCGATGGAGGACCTGGAGGTGCCCTGGGCAGCTCCTCTCCGGAAAGCAGAAAAATAAGCCAGGCCAGTCGCACTGACCTGCGTGGCCATTGTTTACATCTCCTGTATCTTATAGACGTTTCTGTGCCTGTACGGCTAGCTTACTGAAGCCTCGTGTTTGCTTTTCATCCACAGCTTCAATCTCAACAGCCGAGACCTTCACACCAGGTAAAATACCGTCTACTGTCCCTCTTGGAGTTCCAGTTAGGCTGTTCCATGGAGATTTTGTCCCCAGCACAGCCTCAGTGAAACAGAAACCTGAGCGTCCTCTCCACTGATATTGAAGTTTTCTTCTTCTTTGTCTGTAGATATGTCTTCAACGTCAGCAGAAGTCACATCTCCAGCTTACCAAGGTTCTCTCGTTGTACTACTTAACTGAATGTGATCTGTGTCTTCCTGGCCATGTCGTATTTAGAAAATAAGCCCACCCAATGGCCATTATGACCACAAGGTAAACCGCAATGAAAACACACAGAAGTCCTTTCTCTCGTTTTAAAGAGTCCTGTTTTCTTTGTTCATACACAGATGTCTCTTTAACCTCTACAGAAGCGGACATGCCCACTGGTAATGTTTCTGCCTGTCACATTTCTTCAGTTAAATGCAACCAACTCTCCCTCTTTCTAGTTAACGCATGATCACAGGTACAGAATAACTTGTCTATAGCTTAACTCCCAGTGTAAGCAGAAGTCCCGGTACCTTTTTCGCAGAAAGTAGGCTTTCGCATTCTTTGGTTCATCCAGACACACAGAGTGGCCCGTCCCCCAGGGAACACCCTCTGCTTTTCGCACTGGTCTAATCAGACGTGCCCAAGGGAGGCGAGGGCTGGGGGTCCACACCTCCACCTGCTTGGTGTCGTGTGTTCTGTTTCAGGTGATGCTCTGACCTATCCAGCACACCCAAACACACACACTGGAGGACCAGGTGGGTTATTCCCATTTACCCTTCTGTTTTCTATTACACTGCTGTTCAAAAACAAACAAACAAACAAAAAACCCCACTTTTTTTCTCATCAATATTTGAATTTGATCTTCTTCATTTGCAGACACAACTCCCACTTCAGGCAGAGAGCCTCCTTCACCAGGTACGCTTCTGCTTCTTGCCGTAGCCCTGAGGATTGACTTTCTGAGAAACCCCGCCAGCGAGTTTATCTCCAAGGAAACACTTCTTGTTTCCCCTGGAGAGGCCAGGCAGGTTCCCGGCCACGCTCCCATCACTGGTTCTAATTCTGAACAGAGGAAAGGCAGGTGCGGGTACAGGGGAACAGCATAAAATAGCTTCAAACATCAACCCTGGAGGAAGCTTGAGCGATGACCTACAGCAGTGCTTCTCAAGGGTCAGCGTGCAAGGGGAGGCCTGGAGGATGTTAACATGCGAATTCTGATTCAGTGTCTCTGGGGTAGCCTGGACTGCATTTTTTACAGTTGCCAGAGAGAATAAGCTCTTCTTATAGGAGCACCAGTCCTATGGATCAGGGATCCAGCCTCAGGACCTCACTTAAACTTCCTTACTTGTTTAGAGGCCCCATCTCCAAAAACAGCCATATTGGGGAGTTGGGCTTCAACATATGAATTTTGAGGCATTGCAGTTTAGTCCATAGGAGCCACAGAGCTAGAGCAAGGCAAAGCTTGGCCTCTTGGCTCCCATCCAACATCCTGTCTACTCTCAGGTTTTGCCGATGCGGCCATCTGTATGAGTCCCCCAAGTCCATGTGATATTGATGTCTTCATAACAAGACCTACTGCTTCTGGGTTTTTGTTTGTTTGTTTGTTTTCTTTTCAAGTCTTGGTTACTCTGAAGATATTGAGTAAACTCAATGAAACCACAGTTTAGGACTTCCTTTTCACTTAGACTTAAGCATTGGTTTCCTTCCTTCCTTCCTTCCTTCCTTCCTTCCTTCCTTCCTTCCTTCCTTCCTTCCTTCCTTTCCTCCTCCTCCTTTCCTTCCTTCCTTCCTTCCTTCCTCACTCCTTTCCTTCTCTCCCTCCCTCTGCATCTCCCTCCTTCCCTATCTCCCTTCCTCCCTTCATCCATCACTTCCTCATTTGCTTCTTTCTCTGCCCCATCATGACTCCATTTTGGCATCTTTGACATCACTCGAGGCAAACTCTTCTTTGTAGACCTGGTTGATAGTAACCGGGTTGCTTTCCACACAGATCAGGTAGCACTCACATGATTTACTTCCTTTATGAGAGCATGACAGCCCAGATCCTCCCATTTCTGCAGGAGCTGCCTCTTGGAGCGCAAGGACTGACATGGTGGCCGTTAAACCACTACCTCCCTTCCCCCACATCCCCAATTCACCTCAGTGAGCCAGAAAGAACATAACTCCCACATCTTATGCTCCCGAAAAGGCAAAGCAGTATAGAAAAGGGTGTGTGCTTGGGACCTCACTGGTGGGCATCGTGGGTGACAGTGTGTGTTATATAAGTCCTCGGAATCTTCATTTTCTTGTCTCTAGAATAGAGATGATACCTGGCACCAGTGTTGTACGGAGAAAAAATGTAAATTGTATGACACACTGTAGATATGCCAGATGGGAATTTTTGTTAATCAACTAAATGTTAAAGCTTTCTTTTCACTGAAAAAAAAATTTTTTTTTGTCAGCCACAGACCTGATTTTAACAAAAAGACACCATCACCTGGTAATGTTGATATGCCCATTGCTAGATTAACACTTAGTTTTACTGTAATTTGTACAACCATATTCTAGCATAAAATCCATTGCTATTTTTTTTTCTTGCTTCTCTCTGTGTATTTTCATATGGAATTATGCCTTTCAGATAGGATCTTTCTCTTACCCAAAATTTCTCCCAAGGAAACTGAGTTGATTTTCTTCATCTCGTTTTTAGACCCTGTAAAAAATTTACCTGCAAAATATAATGATTTTGCATTCCTCCTTTCAAAAATTCAGTATATGTATAAGGCTTCTTTTCTGACCACGTAAAAAATTTTATTTTTGGAAGAATAAACAGGACACAGTATCACTCGTTACATGCTGATGCCAAGAAAATAAAACTTAACAGACAGTATTTCTGTCCCTAAACCAAAGTAGAAACTTAGACAAGAGTATTAGTGTTTAAACTTAGAGAAAATGTTTGGTTCTTTTTCAGCTTTGAGTATTAAATATGTGACCTTGAGGACACGCATTTTTTTTTAAGTTTAATTTTTCTTTTTTTACAGTTACAATTTCATTTGGTGAAGAAAGAGTCCCTTTAACTGGTACTTTTTGTTTGTTTCTAAACACTGTCTTGGTCATATCATTATTAATATTGTTAAGATCTTTTTTTCATTAAAATTTCCTACTCTTTACAGAAAACGTATGAGTACACACACACACACACACACACACACACACACACACACACACACACACACCTACCTTTGTGGGTCAGAAGGCCCAAATTCACCTCCTGAGACCTCACGCAGAAGTTATCGGCCTTCGCTTACAGCTTGAACAAGCATGGTTATCTCGCTTTCCATATCACAGCAACAAATCAGATGAGAACACCCATCCTCGATCAGGGTCATGCGGTCACAGAGAGGCCGGAGCCCGTGTGTTTATTGCCCTCCACGAAGCATCCTCTATGTAGCAAGCAGAGCAGGAAATTGGAAATTCGTCACTAGCAGTCAGTTTACACGAAGACACATCAGTTTCCACATATCTATGGGTGTGGCACCACCACCATCATATAGATTTTATTTTTTTATTATTTTTACTTTTTAAATCGCTTCTTTTGAAGTATAAATATATACAAGAAATTACACGCATCAAAGAGTTTTTCTAATGCGTACAGCCATGTAGCCACCGCCACAATCGATCAAGATATGAAACGCTTCCATCACCCCAGAAATCTCCCCCGTCCCTTTGCAGCTAATCTCGCCTGCCTCCCCAGGCAACCCCTGATCTATCTGCTTTCTCTCACTGCAGTTTAGGTTTGTTTTTCTAGATTCTTCTAGATTCTCATATAAATGGAATCAAATGACGTGTGCTGTTTTGTGTCTGATTTTTTCTGCTTAACAAGTTTCTAAGATTTGTCCACGTGGCTTCATATATTGGTGATTTGTTCCTTTTATTGTTCCCTTCATTTGTTTCTTTTATTGCTTAGTAATAGTCTATTGTGTGACTACATCACAATTATTTATCCACTCTCCTGTGGATGGATGTTTGGAATGTTTCCTTTTTTTTTTTTGTCTACTGTTGAGAATTCTACTACGTAATCTTTCTGTAGACATGTATTATCATTTATTTTGAGTAAATACCTAGGAATGGAATAGCTACATATAGTTTTTTTATTATTGAGATATAATTAACATGTAACATATTAGTTCCAGGTGTACAACATAATCATTCAATGTTTGTATATATTGCTGTACATCTCCAATACTTGTCTGTCACTGGAAAGTTGTATCCATAATAGACTGTTTACTGTTAAAATGTTGACTTTTTATTGATCAGGAGTAGAAGAAATTTCACTGGATAGATTTTTGTTTGGAGTCAGGGCAATGCCTCATTTTAGAATAATCGTCTTCCAAAGATTTAGGGGGTTTTGCCCTTTTGTTTTTGTTTTCTTTGGGGTCTTAGTATTTTGCTTAAAGATTAAATTCTTAGGTATCTGGACATGAGCTGTCCATAATGGCCATTCCTTGAGGGTTTCAGTTAATTAAGGTTTTACTTTTTGTAAAGGAGTGAATGAGAAACAGAAGTGGGGGTGGCAGGAAGGCAGGGAGGGAGAGAGAGAGAACCGCACAGAACAGACACAGAACTCATCCCAATGTCGCTTTGTCTGCCTTAAACGACGAGGGGCCCGGAGGAGGGCTGTGGCGGTGGGAGCCCGCCCACGCGTTCTTCCGACCTGACCGGCTGTCTTCCCTCCCGCAGACGCGCGCCTGCGCCTGGCGGGCGGCGGCCCCGTGCGAGGGCCGGGTCGAGGTCTGGCACCAGGGCGTGTGGGGCACGGTGTGCGACGACTACTGGACCATGAAGAACGCCCGCGTCGTGTGCCGCCTTCTGGGCTGCGGCCCCGCGCTGCGGGCCCCGGGGCGCAGCCGCTTCGGCCCGGGCTCGGGACCCATCCTGCTGGACAACGTGCGCTGCGCGGGCACCGAGGATGCGCTGGAGCGCTGCGCCCACCTGGGCTGGGCGCAGCACGACTGCCAGCACCGGGAGGACGCGGGCGTGGTCTGCGCAGGTACCGAGCCACCCCGCCCCGCGATCTTCCCCGGCATTCCTGAGGTCAAAGTTCACCACCCCAGGGAATGAATATCTCGATTCAGGGATGACAAGAGCATCTTCGTTACACAAGTGTTGGGGAAATGCTTCAATCGTACAGGCTTGGGATTTTAATAATCAGTTTTTGACTCATCGCAAGTTAACGCAATATTTGTCCCAAAGGACAGCTACAAGGTTATGAGGCCCAAGGAAGCAATGACGGTGTAATGAAATGATTAAGGACATAGCCCTTGCTGCTCTCGGTCAGATCACAATGTGTCCAGGTCCCCTTGTCACTCTCTGACACGGTCATCGAGGGCACAGACTTCACCTAGCCCTGGAAGTCAGAACCCTGCAATGTTCTGGGTTCCCCTCTTCTGTCCCTTTCATCCAAGATTTGGCCTACCCCTTCCCTGGACCACTTTGGTTATCATCCAAGGTCTGTCTCGTCGTTCTGACCTCCACAGGCTGACCCCTTCCGTGTGGAGTAGGGCTTCCTTATTTTTGTCCTCAATTCACCCACACGAATCTCAAAGCGTCGTGGAATTCTAAGATTTGGTGAACAAATCCGAGCTCGCCTCATCCGTCCGTTCTCAGTTTTGTATAGGTAAACAAGGGGAAGAAATCGTTGCCGTTGCTTTTACCTTGATGTAGGAGTTTCTTTTGTTTTGCCTAGAAACGGGGCCCAAATAGAAACGTGATCAGAAAAATATTAGAGGAAAACTTGGACTGTGTTGAGAAAAACGTTAATCCTGCGGGAGCCGTGTGGCGTCGGTCTGCCTGGGGTCGCTCGCGGGTTCTCCCCCTCCCGGGCCTCACTCTTACGTCTGTTCACAGGTCCAGCCGTTCCTCCCGCTGCCCAGGCGCCCACTGTAAATGGTAATTCATGTTTCATTCTTGGGTTATACACCAAGCGGTTTCCTTTTCATCAGGCACAGCAGCCACAGGACACGCGATGTGGGGCCAAGCGTGTCTGACGGGGCCGAGTGAGTCTGGCCGGCTGTGCTTCCTGGCCTCGGCGCCGGCCGCAGGTGACTGCCCTGCCTTGCTTCTGCGCCGGGGTCACCTCTGAGAGCCACCTACTTCACATTCCCCCAGGGACACCAGCCAGAGTTCATACGTGAGACGGTGCTTACAACCGGCGAAGCCCTGCATTTACTGTTCTCTTGCAAATCTTTGCGGTGGTGACACTCACATCGTTGGCATTGCTTCACACATGCCAGAATCTCTCCCTCCGGCTCACCAGGAGGCCCTGAGCTCTCCTTCCTCTGGCTCCACCCTGGGGTATTTTCATGTCGCTGTACTCCGGCTTTAATAGCTACATCAAATGAGCCCATGTTCCTATGTCGCGTGGCTACGGCTGGCTACGTCACCCTCTGCCAGTGTTTCTGCCCAGCTGACATTTGCTCTTCATCATTCTCCCCTCACCAGGTAGAGCTGACTCTGTTGTGCCTGAGGACAATGGTAAAATCTCCTTCTTTCCTTTTTTGGATGAAACAGGGGAGCTAGGAGAGCAGTGGTCTGAGGGAGAGAGCACAGGCTGTGAGGGGGACCAACTTCTGTGTCTCCACTGAAATTTCTGGGTCTCTGTCCACTCACTGGGCCCTGGGAGGCTGGGGGAGAAGCCCCTTTGCACCCATCCTGCCACCTCCTTTGCTTCTACTCTTTTTCCAACCTGCCTCTCCTCCAGAGGCCCAGACTGGCACACGTTCAGGCTCAGGTGTTCTCGGCATGTGAAATGAGTGGTCCTTGAAATCCTTAGAAGAGGCTCTGACTCACGTCCCATGGGGTGCATGCTGTGGGTGGGATCCCCAAGGATATGATGGGGCTTTTGGAAAAAGGAGAGAGAAATAAAGTCATGAAAGTCACGCGGAAGGTGGAGTGGTGATGAGAACTGAGCCAGCCCAGGGTACTGTCCATGGTACTTTAAGAAACATGCGGCCACAGACCACACTGCAGAGCTGCAGACCAGCGTGCCGGGTTCTCCGCGTGAGCTTCTGCCGCCCCCTCCTCCTGCAGCCCAGCTCTCCTGCCTGCCTCACCTCTTCCAAGTCGTCATTGACCGCGGCTACCTCCGGAGACTGGGCTACTCCTCCTGGGACGTCCACCTGAACGATGAGCTCTGTCGCCCCAGGTCACGGGGCGCTACCTTATCTTCAGCATTCCCTATGGCCGCTGTGGCACTGTCCAGCAGGTAAGAAGTCGACAGGGTGGTGGCACCCTTCTGTGGATAGAGGCCAAGGAGAGAGGTTTCAAAATTCAACCACCGGCTCAAAAGCTGGGTGGGAGGAGAGGAAAGTCACAAGCCGTGACTTCGCTGGAGATTGAATTCATTCAGATAGTCTTCATGAGGCCAATAACCTTTCATTCCTTACGTGACATTTTGTCTTTTGGGTATGTGCAGACCACAGTCATTTTTTTTTGCTCTGGACATTCTAGTTTTCACCTCAGAAGTTTCTGCCCCAGGAGCCATGCCAGAAGCCCCCCTGTGTCTGGGAGGACAACCCCAGAAGCTTCTGGGCCATAAGGGAGGATGCTTGGCTGTCCTCTCTGCCCTGGCTAGCCTGGCTTCCTCAGCAAGGCTTGTATGCTGACCAGGGCCAGAGGACACAGCTGGTCAGGAACCACCTGGGGTGACGGCCGGTCCCAGGCCACCCACTGGGAGAACACCACAAAAAGCTCCTGTGCCTGTTTCAGAGCCAGTGAACGAGCAATGTTTTAGGTGCTGAGAACTCTGCAGCCAACGAGACTGACAGGGCCTGGCCACGGCTCTTACAGTCTGGAAAAGGGAGGCAGGCACAGAATCAACGCACAAATGAGAGTCCTGCCTAGAAAACAGGGTTAAGAAGAAAGCAAGCAAGGAAGGGAACAGAAAGCCACTTCGAACAGGGTGGCCAAGGCCCAAGGCCTGAATGAGGGGGCGGAGCCGGGTCAGGATGGACAGGAGGAGCTCTCTGGGTGGGTGGTGGGCAGATGCCCAGGCCCTGAGGCAGCCGCAAGCATGGAGGGCCCAGGAAGGGACTCGGGGCCCGTGAACTCCGGGAAGCCCAAGGGCAGGTCAGAAAGGGGCAGATTCACATGTTCATGGAGTTTAGCTTTTCTAGACTGTGCTTTCTCGCCAAGGGTGACGTCGCCCTTGAGGCGGAGGAGAGATATTAGTTGTTAAGGCCAAAAAAAAAAAAAAACCCAAAAAAACTTTCTTAATGGATAAAGTACAGATATACATTCAGAATATGTGTGGTGTATAGGTATTTCATAATGGGGGCTGGGGAGGGGGCGGGATGAGTAGGAGAGAAAATGTCTGAAAAGACAGGCCAGAGAGTCAGTGGTCTAAGCAGTCCTTGGAGGGCTGAATGTCACAGGACGTGAATCACAGAGAACGAGGCTTCTCGAACAAATGTCCCTGAGCAGGCTGAGTCTCTGGGTGACAGGAGGCTGCGGGAGGCAGTGGCCCCCTGCTCATCAGCCATCAGCGCCCGTCAGCTCCTTCAAGTCATGCTGGATTTGAGGGAGCAAAGCTGAGAGCAGAAGGCACCAGGGCCAGGCCCACAGCTCACACGGAGCCACAGCCGGTCCAGGGTTAGGGCAGCACTAACTGTGCAAGCACCTGTGGCCCGACCTTGCAGGAGGAGAAGAATTCAGCGCGGGTGTCTGGGCCTGTCTGAGAGCCCCCCCGGGCTGAGGGGATGGAACGCAAGGTGCAGCAGCCAGCGTGGGCCCCCGCCACAGCGCGGCCCTCACAGGAGGGGAGGAGGGAGTCCAGGCTCACCCACCGGGGCTCCCTGCATGCACCCCAGACTCCAAGGAGCAAAGATGTAAGGTCACCGCTTCATGGCGTTAGGTACCACAGAGGTCAGGCCCAAAGCCTCTGGCCTCCAGCCCGTCAGCGAGCTAGCACCGAGCAGCAGAGGGCTCCGCTCATAAAGGGAGGTGCTTGTCGGGGGGCCAGGAGCACCAGCCGCCAGCTCCCCTCTCGTCCTCCCAGGAAAGCCGTGGCTCCCACAGCTACTCCAACTCCATCAGAGGCCGAACGTGGGGCCACCCCGGCCGGGTCATTGTCAGACACAAGGTGCCTCAGCTGAAGCTCACCTGTAGGGCAGACGGCCAGTCAGCCATTGAAATTGTTCCTGGGGCTGACATCCCGAGGCAGGATGCCGGCTACCATACGTCATATCGTTCCTCGAGTTGCCCGTGTCCCAGCCCGCGGGGAGCAGGGGGCCGTCCTATGCCAGGCAGAGGAAAGAAGTCTTCCTCCAGGCCACGGTCCGCAGCCCCAATCCCAGCCTGAGGGTCTTTGTGGATACCTGCGTGGCTTCTCCAGATCCCCGTGATTTTACAACTGTCAAGTACGATTGATCAGCAAGGGTAAGGAAATGGAAGGCCCTCTGGGGCTGACTGCTACATCATGGGGCAGTCCCGTCGGGGAAGGGGACCTGTGGCTTCTCAACCAGTAGTCTTAAATCGTAACCCCGTGCAAGAGTCTTCATCAAGCCCCAGAGGCAGAGTCGAGGCCCTCACCATCCCTCTGATCCCACGGGGGACCAATAATTATAAAAACTGGACAACTTCCCTTGAATCCCCCAAGGCTCCTGGGCAGGGCCTTGCTGTCTTGGATTCTGCTGTCCCATCCCCCGCTTTCACCCATTCCCTTCCCATTGAGATTTATAACTTTGTAACCCTTCCCAGTCCTCAGGACATTTGGCCCATGTGTGTGGGCTGGCGGGCTATCCCGAGCCAAGCTTGCGCAGTGGTGAGATTTATTCTGGCTCCTTTGGTTAAACAAAGGATCTGGCAAGGTAGAACTCTGGCAAGTTGTTTGCCTCTGTAGCTCCCTTGTTCCCTAACACAAGCAAAAGGCTTACAAATGGGCAAGTGGCACCCAGTGCAAAAACATCAAAAACCATCGCTTACTGATACATCCTAAGCCCTGAGCAGCATGGTAGTGCCCATTTCCCCAAGCCAGGGGAGGAGCGAGAGGCTGCACCTTCCCCAGGTGGTGTGAGCCATGGTGTGGGGGCAGTGCGCAGATGTGGCACTAAACAGCACTGAAGTCAGAGTGAGGAAGCTCTTCCCTTTAATTCTCACAAATACATCAAGGAGGGGGCTGAGTCTGGCACAGTCTGGTGCCAGAATTTAACAACCAACACTTTTTTTCCTACTTGCGTTAGGTTCAATTTGCTCTTCTTTCTCTAGTTTCCTAAGGTGGGAGCTTGGATTATTGGTCTGAGTCTTCTTCTTTTCCAATACATGGATTTTTAATGCTATAAGTTTCCTCTAAGCACCACTTTAGCTGCTTCCCACTAATTTTGGTAAATTGTATATTCATTTTTGCAGAGTTTGAAATATTTTTTAAAATTTCTTTTGAGACTTTGTCTTCTATCTATGAATTACTGAGAAGGGTGCACTTTAATTTCCAAATATGTAGGAATTTTCTAGCAACCTTTCTGTGGTGATCTGAGGATGTATTTTGTGTGATTTCTGTTCTTTTAAATTTGTTGAGGTGTGTTTTGTGGTCCAGAATGTGGTCTGTCTTGGTGAATGTTCCATGTGGGCCTCAGAAGAATGCTGTTGTTGGATGGAGTGTTCTATAAGTGTCAGTTAGGTCTAGCTGGCTGACAACGATGTTTAGGTCACCTGTATGTTTCCTGATTTTCTGCCTGTTCGATCTGTCAATTACTGATAGAGGGGTATTGAAGTCTCCAACTATCATAGTGGGTTTATCAATTTCTCTTCTCAGTTCTATCAGTATTTTGACACTCTACTGCTAGGTGCATATACATTAAGGATTGTTATGTCTCCTTGGAGGACTCACCCTTTGTTATTATGCAATGCTCCTCTTCACCTCTGATAATGATCGTGGCTCTGAAGGTTGTTTTGTTTGAAATTCATATGGCTACTCCAGCTTTCCTTCATTAGCACTAGCATAGTAAATCTCTAGCCCTTTACTTTTAATTTATCTATGTCTTTAAAGTGGGTTTCTTATAGACAACACATAGTTAAGACTTGGATTTTTTAAAAATCTACTCCAGCAGTCACTGTCTTTAAATCAGTATATTTAGACCATTCACACTAAAAGTGATTGTCGATACCGTTGGATTAAAATCTCCCATCTCGATAACTATTTTCCATGTGTTGCATTTGCTCTTTGTTTCCCCTCCACCCCTCTCTCCTTCTGCTGTCTCCTTGGGCTTAAACAAAGCATCTTATATTCTGGTTTTAATTGAGCATTTTATATTATTCCAGTTTGTCTCCTCTCGATGTATCATTTATGCTTCTTAACTTTTCAGTGATTGAACTAGGGTTTATAAATACATTCTAAAATAATCTAAGTTCACCTTCAAAGAATACAACCCCCACCTTTAATCTGCCCTTTGACAAAGTAGAGTAGGCCTTCTGAAGGCAATGGTTCTAGCTAGAATATAATTACCTTGTTTTGTTTTAATTATGTTTATTTTATAATTCCTTTCTCTTTCGGCCAGAAATAATATTGTTTCCACTCGTGGTAGTGTTAAAAGTTTGTTTGTTTGCTTGTTTTAAATAGAAGAGTGGATAATGGGAAAAATTCTATTTAGAATTCAGAGGTCTAGGTCCAAGCCTAATTATTTGAATCAGAGTGAATTCATGCTTTAACTTAATCCTTTTGACATGGCGTTCTTCTTCCCATCAGGTGCATCAAAGACAATACCTATGTCAACCTTCACTCTCACCAGAAGAACGTGGCCCAGTTCAAGTTCAATGCCTTCAGCTTTCTCAGCAGCTATGATGTGGTCTACCTACAGTGTAAGGTCGCCATGTGCAAAGTTAGGGATCACTCCTCTCGCTGCACCCAGGGCTGTGCAGGGCGGAGTAAGAGGGAGGCAGGCCCTGTGGAGGCCAAGGGAGAGCGGGCTGTGCATTTCCAAACGGTGGGGCCGCTAGAAATCCACAGAAAACTAATCAGGGAAAGAAGTGTGAGTTCTTCAATTTTCACATGAATCTGTTAGATATTAGAAGCAAAGTTCACTTCTCTTTGATAAAGTAGTAATTTTGACAAATCACAGGTTGAGGCAGGTAAAGAAACAGCTAAAGAGGTTCTGAGACTTGTTGCTAATTAAATCTTCTCTGATTACTAAACTTCCATGGCAGTCACTCTCTTTGCAGACTAGAAATGTTGCATTTTCTAATTCTTCGTTATCAAAAACTTTATCATTGTCTTAAACTGTACAAAATGTTGTAAAGAACAGAGTTCTCTCTCTACCACATTGCCTCTTTAAAGATTTTTTAATTTACTCCTTAATGTTCAGATGTTAGTAGGTGGGCCTTTCTGTTTCTGTCCCTCTGGTGTAAGAATTCATTTTCAGATCTTGCCAAGAGTCTTATAAAAAATAAACTAAGTCTCTGTCAGGAAGCCACTACTCTTTGATTTTTTTTCTAAACTCTGTTAACTGGTCGGTTGACTCAAACCATCATTTACTCATCGTGTCATTTACTCAAAACAAGCTTTGCCTGTTTCAAAAGGAATAAATTGAACTCTGGCCAGAAATCAGTTGGGCCCCTAAGAACCTGTTCCGTAGGGTAGAGATGCATCATATCCGTTACGTCTCCCTCAGCACTCTGTACACTCAATACATGTGTACAGGAGTGAAGGGAAACACCTTTGGGCATTCAGGAATGTGGTTGCCTGTTTTGACACGTTTCAGAACCTGAAACCAGCTGTGTGTTGTTAGGTGACATCTAAGAACAGAAGTGAGATGGACGTGAGTATGAGTAGTTCACACTGAGGTCTTTAATAGTATTTGTTTGGCCACAATAGATGGGAAAGTATACTGTCCTTGCTACTCCTTGCTGGGATTGTTACTTTGGGTTTTGGTGTTTAGTGGTAACCGAGAGAATTGTTGTTTTATCTATTAATCAAGCTACACAGAAGTCTCCTTTTAAAGTCCGGTTCTTCGTTCCAGTGCCCTTTTCTGGATGTTTAAGGTGTGGTGTGCTGAGACTCTACACTTATGCAGTAAGGCCTATGACTCAAGGAGATGTCAATTCTGTCACCCTTTAGTTTCAGAAGTTACAACTATTGTATATGCTTCAAGGGTAGCATATTCGCATCTACAAAAGAAATACATTTAATGCTGAAGACTACTTTTCTTAAAGAAAAATAACTGTTTTCTTATCATCTAATGTTTACTTAACATCCTTTTTCATAAACATAAAATATTTTTAAAATTCATTAACTATTTTGGTGGTTTTAGTTTTTTAACATTGAATACTTGTTTATTTCAGTCATCCTGCAAGGAAACACACTCTGACCACAATGACAGGAGGACTTGCCTGTCACTCTGATGAGACCTTCGCTAGTTTATTCACGATGCATGTAGCTGCGAGGTAGCATTTCCTTCCACACTCAGGAGAAGCGTGTCTCACATAAGGCTGGACCCTTTAGTTAACAGTCCGGCAGTTTCTGGTAGTTGTGGGCTGTTCTCCGATTCACAAAATGCCTCACGATGACCGTGGCCACGATCACAACGTTCAGAGCAAGGACCATGAATGAAAACAGGTGCAGGCTGTTGAAAGGTTGATTCTGAATGTCATCTCCATGATTCTGATACTGAAATCCTGTAACTGAAAACAAGGTAAAAATGATCTAAAGGAAAGTATTACTTGGCATTACAAAATTTTCATAAATGTGTATCTCTACATAGCTTAAGAATCTCACACACCAACTAATGTATCACACCAACACAATGTACAGGAACTGTTATCAAATATTTGAATTAGCTTATGTTGATGTTTAATTTCAAAGATAAGCTGTTTTTTCATATATTTGTTTAAACGGCTAACTCAGTTTGATTCCCTGACATAAGGAGAAAAACTTGTGAAATTCAAGCATAATGATCAAACAGAATGCAGGTTCATTTCCTAATGGTCACTATTGCCCAGTGTTGTCAAAATATGTTTTATTGTTGGAGAAACAATTAGTTTCTTCTCTTGAAATTGAAAAAGAATACTGTTATAATTCAAGACTTCAATTAATTTCAAACTATCAAATTGAAAAAGAATACTTTTCTGATTCAAGACTTTTCAACTAATTTCAAACTATCATAGATGCATTGTCTTTTTAGCTAATGTGTTTATACAATTACTGAATTTAACTTTTGTTTGTGTTTTTGTTTTTGTCATAGAACTATCTTGCACAGACCAAATCATACTCCTTCAGTCCATTAAATAATAATAGAGACAGATCATAGGATTCTTTTATACCAGGATCATTTTCACATAAGAAATTCTTATAAGCAGTTTTTATTTAATCATGGTTTATCCTAAACCATTGAATTATGGATTATTCTTGAGTATTTCTTTTTCATGAAACCTGGCAGAGCTCAAGTTTTGATCCTTTAAAAAGAAACAGGGATGTCTTAAAAATATAATATTTTCTGCTTTTTTAAAAAAGCTTTTTTCCCCAAATAGGTGATAGTATGAGATGCTGGTTCATCTTAAAAATACATTCCTTTTGATTTATGTATGTGCCATAGTGTGTGTAATAAGAAGTCAGAAAGCTAAGGAAAAGTATGTTTAGAAGCGAGGATGTTACATTTATACTAAGCAAAATAAAATTAATCTTATGCACTTAAAACTCGTACCCTCTTTAGGGGATTGCTGAAATTATCGTAGATCTCCAATCTCTATGTGCTTAAGAAGAACCATATTTGAGCAGCATTTTCTGGGCCACAAAGTGTACTTAGATCATGAAATAGCTTTTTTTCTTACCGGAATTTCCACTTGCCCATCGATCCCTTTTCAGACGTATGGGTCCTATGATGGCATTAGTCTCCCATTTGTATGAAGAAATGTCTCGTTTCCTTCTAGAGATACAGCCTTGGCTGCAGCGAGACTGCTGGTCACCACTGTCACATATCAAAATCTTACACTGTAGATACACAGAGCCCAGACTTTCAAGAATTTAAAGGCATTAAAGTGGAATCTTCCATAGTGTCCAGATAGGGGATACACCTCACAAGTCTCATCTCGATTACATCTGGAGCAGAATTGATGACACATTTAGAAGGTATATTTAGAAGTCCAATAGTTTCAATATTGAAAAGAGATGATATAAAGTTTTCTCTAAACTGTCTAATTTTTGGATTGAAAAATCAATCTCCTCAAAAAGGCAATTCTTTAGCTCAGACCACAGTAACTGAGTCTACGGACCTAGGTCCTGGGTGAGATAGTTCCCTCTGGCTCTAAAATTTCGAGTCCATATGAATTAATGAGGAAATTAATTATGATGTATTAAATTCAAACACCTTGCTTTACATACTTGCCATGAATGTGTCAGTTTGGCTGATGTAGTTAAAAGCCATCAGATTATGGGGGGTGGGGTGGGAAGGAGAGCTTTTGAAAAAAAAAAACTTGACCTTTTTTTCTTCTTTTTAAGAATGTCACATACACTTTACTAATTACACATTTTCTGGAACACATGAAATAATCTTCTGGTTTTTTAAAATAACCAAATTGTGTGGGGAAAAAAAGCAAAAATAAAACCTTGACAAAACAAATTTGTTTCTACCAGCAAATATTTTGTAAATGCACTTAAAAGTCTAGCGAATATGGACTATGGCTATAGAAATGTTTTAACTTATTTGTAGCTAGCCCACAGTCACTATTTTATGAAAAGGTTAAATTTATTAAATTCCAAGGCAATAGTACTAGAAACTATCTGTGTATATGAGCTACGTAGACATATTACTTCGTTAAAGTCATTACTAATCCTCAAAGAATGTCATCGATCAGTACGTACCCACTCTCGATCAGGTCATAGGTTGGAGATGCAAAGTCAGATGTGGGAGATGCCCTGCAAGTATCAAGAAACACCACCAGATCGGGATCCGATGCTTGCAGACTGACTTGAACAAAAAGAGTTTGGTTCAAATCCACGTAATATGGTGACCTCTGTATAGGCTTTTCGAATGACCTGGATTCAAAAAGAGCCATAGTTGTGTCATATTTTCCCAGTACGCTTTGATTTTGGGTTACATCATCTTCTGTTATGTACATCGTCTCCACGGTAGAATTGTATTCCATTTCACACTTCACGATAATCTGGAACCGTTTCTGACGGGTGATGACTTCAGAAGTTGGGAGTGTCGTGAAGGTGATTATATTGGTGTAAGTAATTGAATGATTGTCCACCTGCAGCACGAGATGGAATTCAAAGGTTATAAGTCCAGTAATATTTTAGAGCATTGATGTGAATGCCATTTGCCAGTAGAGACATGATTTTCTTAAATCACGAGATAAGGGTTTTCATGTCAGAATACTATAAACCTTACATATGTGGTTTCTTTTTTTTTTTTAAGAAATATTTTTGGTAGAAAAAGTGTGAGTTGAAAGATTTAGCTTGGATCAGACCTGGAAATTTGGACAGAAATTTTTAGTTACATTAAAAACAATTTTGAATGCAAACTTCCATCCATAGAAGGATTTTAGACTCAATAACATATTGACTTCCATAAACAGCACTAAGGTAGGGTGGCTAACTGGGCAGTTTCCCAAATGTATGCAGATAGAGGTCCTGCAATAGGTTCAGGCTGCCTCCCCTAGATATTTGCATTGTAATATCCCACATATACATTTTGGGCAAAAAAATAATAATAATGATGATGATGATGATGATGATGATGATGATTTACTTCTTATCAATTCCAGTTCAACAACCTAAGCGAAAAGTTCAGGGTATGTATCAAGGGGTCCCATGGGTTGAAAATGTCTTAAAGTTCTAGAAAATGTAGAACAAATCACAAACTTACATCCTTCATGTTTAAAGTAAGGATAATGTTTTTACCTCCTATATTTATAGGGAAAAGAAGATCATAAAAATACAGCTAGATTTTTGCTAAGTATCAAACGTAACATTTTCTATGCAAGTTATTACTCATGGGCTGTGAAACCCACAGCATATAGATATTCAAACTCCAGTGAGTTCTCAGAGTTTTTTACCTTTTGGGAAAGATAACTACCCTCTAGTTCCCCGAGTATGAATGCAGTAAGTTGGCATTTGCGTGCAGATGAGTGTGTGCCCCAAATGCGCACACAACCTTACCACGTGTTAAAGCACAAAGATTCGGAAGTTGTTTGTTAAAGCAGTCAGTAGGTATCACACCGTCAGCTTTACCCAATGTGCCTCGGGCATTTGCCAAAACCCAGCTATTGATACTTTACCTTTTTGATTGTTCCGCACCCATCAAGGGGGATAGAAAATTCCACGACATTTGATATTTTGGGTCTGCAAGTTGGGTCATTTAGTTTTAAGTTAATCTCGTTGTATCTAAACGCTTCCAGGTAGGATTTATTTATGATAGCTCTCATCTTGTCAGAGGAGCAAGTTAAAGACGCTGTTTAAAAAAAAAAAAAAGATTATGTTAACTTATGGAACTTTGGATTTTAGAAAGTTTTACGTTAGTGTGTGGAGCCAGAATATATTAAAGACTCAAAACTCATTTTGCCCTAAACTGTCATCAAAAGCCCGAGATAACAAAGCAGTCAATCCCACTGCTTTACACTGTTTGCTGTGACCTTGCTTGCAGCTAGAATCTATAAACCTAATGTTTTTAATGGCCCTTTGCAAAAGGCATTAAGGGAAACAGACTTTTCTTAAAAATCTTTTACAGGTTAATGCAATCGTTAATTTCCTCTTGTAGGAAGCAATACACAGAACTCAAGCTCCGATTACGAACATGTTCCAAAGTGCCTGTGACAGGCATGCACCCAGGGACAGCCACAGATGGGCTAAAAGTTAAGGAGCCGTTTCTACGTACCCAACCTTCAGAGGGCTCAGAATAGCTAAGAGAACATGACTTACTCGTGTTGACGGTTTCCGTGTACATCGAAGTGTAGGAAGCAGAGAAGCCCCGGTAGGAGTTGGCGTAGTCTGTTGATAGCACGACGGTCAGCGAGTCGGATGAGGACTCGAAGGTGGGCCTCACACGGCCGCACACTTGTGCCATCAGGCCGGAGGAGGTGGAGGCGCCATCGTACACAGCGACGAAGTCAAACCTGCACTGCTCGTCCACCTCCAGGCTGGGGAAGCAGGGCCTCTGGTGAAACGGCTTTTCGAACCCGTGCAATGCTATTTTCTATCATCCCGACCACCCCAGTCGTAAGCGATGAAGGATGTCTCCTGACAGTGGCATCTCAGGTTTATGATGACAAACCTGGGGGTTCGCCAGTCCCTGGTGCCCTCCGCATCTTCAGAAAAATAGTCGATTTAATACAATAGTATCTGTGTTCCTGTTATACATCCCATTATTAGAAAAGTGTTTATCATTGCAGGGGGGGTGTTATATGTGAAACTTTCTCTTCTCTAAGCCCCCACTTGCCAGGTGGACTCACTGCGTTTGCTCCAGCAGAAGGGGACCACGGTACTTACAAAATCTCTTTGAAGTTCAATTTTATCTTGTAACCTTTCTCCACTTGTATGTGCCACACGCAATAGGCCATCTCAGGATGTGGCTTTGGGTAATTGGGGCTGGTAAAGGACCCTTCGGGAGTGTCCAGGTAACCACCGCACTTCGGGGTAGCTGGAAGGGAGTTGAGGGTGACCAAGAATGTAAATCGGGACAGACTTTTCCTTTCCGTTTCGTGCATGATTCGAAGTTGCTTACGTCTCCCCGAGCTTCACTTCATCTCCCTCTTTCGAAATGGCAGCGTCCTGAGATTTTCACCCTTATCACTGGAGTCTCTGCCCGTTAGTGCAGGACAGAGAGGACATTTTTTATACTACTGCCGAACAAATACTGTTAAACTCTCACTGGAAGACCTGTCCCAGCTGTAGAGATGGGCCCTCCATTCCCTGGACTGAGCCATAGAAAACACAGTCACACTCTGAGGACTAACACTGGAGCTTCCTCCGCACTGAGCCGGCCTGGCTTCCCAGGTTCACTGGCCACGACCACGTGACCGGCTGTTCTGGCCTGTCCTTTCTTCCCACGTCGCCTCAGGCTGGGGGTTCCAGCAGACACGAGGCCTCCACTAATTCCCACCTCTCCCTCCCCTAGTCACATGACTGTTCAAAGCTCAGCCCAGTGCCTCCTCCCCGAAGCCGTCCTGGGCTACCCCTCCCCCAGGAGGTGACACACAGCTGGACAAATGAAACACGAAGAAACCACCCCAAAGGCTTCTTTTATGGAGTGGGGAAATGGTTCGGATGGCCTGAAATGCAGGCTACGGTCAGGTAGCAGCCAGAGGTGAGGCGTGAAAATGTGCCCGGGGTCCCGCCTGGGGAGACCATGACCGCTCCACCCAGACATGTGTCAGCACCAAGGAATCGGAGGTTTGAGCAGAGGGACCTGGTCGGCCCCCGGCCTCAGAAAGACCCAGTGTGGGGCTTTGCGCGTGAACCCGCCCGCAGAGCTGCGCGGCCCCACCTCGGGCTGCCGGGGAGCCGGGGAGCCTGGGAGCCGGGTCTGCAGAACCGTGTGGCGTCGGATGGCTGACCTGTTAGGTCAGCCATCCGCTTTGCTCCCCGGTCTTCCTCAGTCACCTGGGGAACCTGTTGAACGTGAAGGTTCTCCAGACCCAGCCCAGACCCGGTGAGTCAGCACAGAGGCGGGCCGGTCCCTGAGTCGGCATCTCAGGAGACCTCAGGGATGTCATCAGATGGGCAGGACCGAGAGAGTCTGCTTCGGTCTCTAACATGGTGCAGAGATCTGATCAGCATGTAGCCATCTGTCAGCCCGGCCCGTCTGCCTACCCTGGGCCCTGGTTAGAAAGGCAGATTCGTGGGCTCCAGTCCAAAACTAACGAATCGGAATCTCTGTGGTGGGGCCCAGGAATCTGAGTTCAGACGCCCTCTCGGGGATTCTTACATACGCGAGGTAGAGACCATTCCCGCAGACAGAGAGAGACATCTCTGAGGGGACAGACTCAGACTCTGGGTTCCAACCCCGGGCGGGAGAGCCGCAGGCACCGTGTGCATAAGATGCACGAATGAGAACTCACAGCTGCCAGGAGAGAACAAGTAGTAAAGGATGAAGGCAGTTCTTTGAATTCTTGCAGAGTCGGTGACCACTTGAAACGTCAGTGTTTTGGATGCAGATTCAAACACGGGAACGTAGTCGCTTGTGCTGCAGACTTTCCCCAGCAGAGACCCATCGGCAGAGTTTCCGTCAAAGACTTGAATGTTTTCACGTTCACAAGTCCCGTTGGGATCAAGCCTGCGAACGGAACGCACCTGTGGTTCAAGAGCCGCCAGCAGAGAGGGTTTCACCTTTTCACACTGGCGTTCCCAAGCGGTGGTAATTCCGTATTCATTTCAGCGTCTCCGAGACCCACCATTCATTCGCACGCACACCTCCGGCAACATCAAACCACACAGCACTCACTGGTCTGTAAATGGCTCAGGGGGCAGAACAAACCGCTTTTGCCAGCGTCTTACGTGAAGCCGGTAGGGAAGGGGGGCCTGGAACCCAGGACTCCATCTCTTCTCCCCTTTTTCACTGCTCCCCGTTCTCCGTGCCCAGTTACCTGTTGGGCGTAGAACCTTCCTGTTTAGAATCAGTCCCCTTTGTCGTTGGAAATGCAAAGCTGTTTAAAGGGGAAGCAATTTCTCTTCAATGGTCACCCCTCTCAAGGTCAAGTACACGGTGCATCCCCGGTTGTCCCTTCCTTCCCTCACACCACTGTGTCGTCCCGAGTCCCACATCCTGCCTTGCACAGGGCAGTCCAGGGCTACGTTTTCAGCCCATGCTGACGAGGTGTCTCCAAATGCCCTCCGAGGACACATTTCCAGGGTGACTTAGAGGAAAAACCAGCAGCGCAGGCAAACTCGGATTCCCCTCCCACCTTGGACACCTCCGTGTAACTCTGGAGAGTGACTTAACCGGCCTCGAGTGCAGTTCTCTGGCCCGCAGGTGGGATTCTCACAGCCGACTTTAGGCTTTGGCACGTGGGCTGATATCCTGCACGTGAAGTTCGGGGCTCAGGCCTGGCGCACAGGCGGGGGCCGGGAAAGTGAGGAGTCCTCTCCCCCTTTTTCTCGTGCTTCCCACGCTTCTGCTCTCTCCTCTCTCTTCCGACACCGCAAAAATAGTACTATGTGTTTCTTAACAGCTCTGCCATTCCAGGAGGTTGGAAAGCCCACCTGCTCCTTTGTTCCTTTGAAGGCCAAATGGCCGTTCGTTCCTACCGCACTGGTATCGGACCGTGACTCCCAAAGTGTGGGACCTCGGCCGCAGCCTCACCTGGGAGCTGGTTACTTAGGGGAATTCTCAGGCCCCGCCCACCCACCTGCATCTGAGAATCTGGGGCCAGGGCCCAGCAGTCGGGGTTTATCAACCCCCGCAGGTGTTTCTGATCCCTTCTCTGGTTTCAGGACTGCTGGGATTGGGCGACAGGACAGCAGGTCCTCACACGATGCCGTTTTGGTCAGTGCCATTCCATGGTAACAGTGATGGGATGCCGTGGGGCCTGAACTGCTGTTTGTATCAGTACGCCTGTGGTAAAATTGGTGTTGTCCTAAGTCGTGTCGGTTAAAGTCACAGGACCCATTGATGACACTCCGTGAGGACTTACTGGGCTTGCTGCTAGTGCCGCCTACATATACTTGGACTGGCAGTGATTAAAAAGGGAAATCCAAACTGACAGCCAAGAGTCTGGTGACGAGGCTTAGCAAATAAGTGTTTGGCTCTGAAGCCAGTTTGTTTGGATTCAATTCCTTTCCCACTTTTATTAGTATGTGATTTGAGGGGTGTTTAAGGGACTTCTCTAGACCTTCTCGCGCATGAATGGGGGTTAGACTGCCTCTGTCCCGGGGGGCTGTTGCAAGGAGTGACTGGGACATCCCATGAAGACCCTCAGTCTTGTGGCACGGGGGCCTGTTCTCAGCATGACCCCCACTGCCATCACCCGGGCCCTTATAACGCGTGAGAGTATATATTGCAAAATAAAACGTTTAAAATAACACACACACACACACACACACACACACACACACACACACACAGTGATGCCTGGGCCCCACCCCCAGAATCGTGAGCTGACTCTGTGGGGCGCAGCCTGGGAATCTGAGATCGCGGGGGTTCCCCTGCGGATTCAATGCACAGTGATGTTTGAAACTATAAGTTTAGTGTTTTAGGGCCTAGAACCTGGAAGGAAGCCAGCAGGGTGCTAACCCTGGACAGCCCGCGTACTAGCTGTGTGACCTGGGACAACTCCCGACTTCCCTGTGCCTGTAGCGCTTTGTACCAAGCTCGCAAGGCCTCTGTGACCAGAGCCAGGGGCGGAAATCAGTCCGGGCCTCTCAGCCATCATCATCACCATGGGTGTGGGTGTTGCCACCACGTTGAGGGCAGATGCCTTCTTCCCACAGAGACCCAGAGGGGCCGGCCATCCCCGTGATGGAACCGAAGCCTCTACTTACTGGATGTGGGAAAAGACGATCCTGGCGCTCATGTTTTCTGGTCTTTCTAGCGTCCAGGCGCATTCCTCGTTGGGAGTGAATTGCAGGATAAAGGCTTTGTGGGTGTCTGACTGGCTGGCGCCTCCCAGGCTGGCCCTGCAGCTGGATTTGCCTGGTAGAGACCATAGGTGACATTGAGTGTTGGCAGCCCCTCCCCTCCTCATCCAGGGCCTGGGAGTCTAACCCCACGTGGAATATCCACACCGGCAGGCCAGTAATTGTGAATGGTAATTTAGCTCACTCCAAAGTCAGCCACCGGCAATTGATTTCCCCTTCTTGGTGCCCTTGGGGAGAAATTTATGATTTCTCTATATATGGTGCATCCAAGGCCTGAAGAAACAGTTTTAAAAAGAAGATTTATATCTAGAGTCTATGAAACACTCTTACAACTCAATAATTCGAAGACAACCCAACTGATAATGGACAGAGAACCAAGCTAGCTATTTCTCCAAAGACACAAATGGCTCATAAAAGAGACCGAACACCATTAGTCATCAGGAAAACGCAAATTAAACCAGAATGAGGTACCACTTCACACCGATTAAGATGTGAAACGAAACTAGAGTCAGAAAATAACAAGTGTTAGTTAGTTAGCAAGGATGTGGAGAAATTGGAACCCTTCGATGCTGCTCAAGGGATACAGGACAGCTACTGGGAAAACAGTCTGGCTAGTCCTCAAAGATTAAACAGAGATTAAACAGCATCACCCAGCAACTCCAGGGCTAGCCATAACCCGAAGGGGAATGAAAATAGGTCCACACGACAATGTGTACACTGATGTTCTTGGCAGCACTAACCACCACCAACGAAAAGTGGAAACCCCATATATTCATCGACTGATGAATAAAGAAATGAAGTACGGTCTGTCCAGGGATAACCGGAATGAGGTGCTAATGTCCATGGCGCAGCATAAACAAACCTGTAGACACAGTGTGGAGTGAAAGACCATGTAGGGCCTGACGCCCTTTGTGCAAAACATCTGGAATAGGTCCGCTACAGAGATAGGGCAGTAGAGCAGTGGTTCCCTTAGGGACATTGGGGACATTGGGGAAATAGAGAGGAATGTTCATGGGTACAGAGTTTCTTTGTGGGGGGAAGAAATGTTCTCGAATTAGTGTTGATCATTGCATAATCCTGTGTCTATACTAAAAACCGCTAAATTTCACAGTTTGGAAGGATGGATTTTATAGTAGATGAATCACATTGCAATAAAGCTATTATAGAGGAGGCAGACCCGGAGCAGCAACTATAATTGACTGAACTTTTAAAAAATCAAATCCTTCATAATGGAACTTGACTAATGGTTAAAAACTCCACTTAGAAACAAGGGTTTTCATTTTTCATTTTTATCTGTGACGGATGGGTGATGTCCTTTTAATGTAGTCCTCTATTTAGTTTTCCCTGACAATAACTGTTAATATTATTAGTGAAAAAATTAGGGAGCAAAGACAATTAGAGAAAAAATATATAACCCCATCCGCCCAGGGACGATCATTAAAAACTTCTTGTAAATATTTCCAGACCCTATCTTTCTTCTTCTCTTCATTTCAATTTTTTTTTAATTCTCAAATGTATGTATTTTAAATATAAACATCATTCTATTGTACAAATTTCAGATAGTTTCTCCCCCCCCCCTTTAAGGTAGATCCTAGGGACCTTTCTTATAGCTCGGTCTTATCTTTAAGAAATTGCCAAAGATTATTCCTTTGTATGGATTTATCATAACTTACAGAATAAGTGATAGAAATGAACATTGCTTTTTATGATTATATAAGTGCATGGTACACATACCTTTGTGCACTTATATGAGTATTTCCTGAATATTAATTCTTTGTAGTGAAATTACCTGGTAAAATTCTTTGTGCTTTTTAATTTTTATGGTCTTATGGGCCTGAAAAAAAAAAAAACCACTTTAGTACTAATTTAAAATCCCATCAAAAGCATATGAATAAATAGTCTCTGTATGAGGGCCAACAGCAGATATTAAATGTTTAAAAACTTCGGGCAGAGGCCTCTTGAAAGGAGGTCTCCCTGTTTCGATTTGAAAAACAAGTTCAATTTTCTTACCTTCAGACTGAGTAAAATTAAACTCTGCTGAACATGCCACAATGAAAAGAACCAGAGGGAAGAGGCTCCTCGTGGCTTCCATCTTCGTGAGCAGAGGAATGGCTGAAAGGGCGAGCGAGCTTTTATACTCCTCTGTTCTATAACTATCTGGTTTCATAAGCCGCCTGGCGACCTCCAGGGACATGTGTTGGTTTGACCACATAAGGGGTAGAGATTTCTGTAAGAATATAGCAGCTGCGAGATTGGTCTATTATCAGCAACCCCAACAGTGAGTGTTTGCTCTCCCGGGAGCCCCGAGATAAAGGTCTCCCAGGGCATGGCAACACCTGGCATTCAGTGGGCACAGAAGTTCCACGTAGCGCAGACTTGGAATAGGGCCCTTGCCCGTTATTTGTTCAAATCGCAATGGGCTGACATTGTTCACACCTTCGGCCTTCACTGCCCTTCTTTAAATATTAAAGCCTTTGGATCACCTTAGGGGTGGGGGTGGCACCTGGGCCACTCTGATGCCTGCCAGGGTGCTGACACTGAGGGATGAGAGGAAAAATAAAAGGCAGGTCCAGGCTCCGCTTCCAGGAATTTCTATCTGGTTATGTCCGGATTACCTGGAGAAGGTGAATTAAGTCCCCTGGGCCCTGCTTTATAGAGGAGAGAAGGGCCTTCTGGTGTCCAAAGTGAGACCAGCGCTGCAGTGGCGCGTCCGGCACCAGTGAGGTGCGGAAGTTGTGCTTATGAGGAGCTGGTATGTGGGGCTGCCCTCTTCTCATTCATTCATTCATTCATTCAACAAATATTCATTAGCTACTGTTCCGGGGCCTGGGGATACAGAATTGAATACGAGAAACGCCATCCCTGCCCACGTGGAACTTATTTTCTGAGAGAGACAAAAGACAAATAAAAATAACTTACAAATAGTGAGAGGTGTTATAAATCTAGTAAAATGGTGATGGGATAGAGAGTGGCTGCCTTTGGTCGGGGAGAGATGCAATATTAGGGTGGGAAGAGGGGCCTCTTGAAAAGATGAAATTCCAACAAACACAGAAAGAGGCATTCGCACGTGATCCGGGCCTGGGGGATGCATTTTAGGCAGCAGAATGGGCACGCGCAAAGGCCCTGCGGCCGGAACCAGCTGGGCACATTGGCAGCATAAGGAAGTCTGGCCAGTTTTGTGGATGGGAGGATAGAAAGGAGAGGTAGGTCATGCTCAAGTGGTGAAGCGCTTGTAGGACAGATGAGGAGTCTGGATTTTATTCTAAGTTCAATTAGAGCTTTTTAAGCAGGAAATGATGACTAATTGGTAAGGAACCTTCCCAACAGCTCTGTGGAGGTAAAGCGAGGTTAGAGTAATCCTCTAGGTTGAAACCCTTCCGGGTTGCGCTCAACTCTTCTATGAGGTACTGACTGTCCTGGTGCCCAGAACCTCTCACTGGGCTGTGAGACAGAGCACGGGCCTCTCTTGTGACCCGGGGGATCCTTTCCAGGTTGGGTCCCTGGACCAGGTGTTTGGCCCCATGCCCAGTGACGCAGTGGCAAGGCCAGCACCTGTGACACTGAGACGCTGTGTTCCCTAGGAGGTGGGACTCACCAAGGCACCTGCACGGCTCCACTCAGGAGCCTGCTGGTGACAAGAGAAAATGGAGCGCACATACCCCTAAGACAAGGCCGGAAGCAGTAGGTGCCAGGAGAGAGACAAAGAGCTCCAGCTCAGCAAGGACGGGCACTTCCAGCCCGACGTTCTCAGGGAGGAGGATGCCGCCTTGACTTTCTCTCTTCAAACACCTACTGGGGCTGGGGGCACTCACCCTCCAGGGAGATTCTCCGCAGTTCCCAGGACTGCTCTGTGCAAACAGCTCCACTCCCATACCTTCTGGCAAATTCCACTGCTACTAAAGAGATGAATATTCCCTCTACCTGTCATCCTTTTTTTAAATCCCTTTTAGTGGGTGAACACCTGTTACTAATGAATTCTTTACATTCTGTAAAACACGTGATGCTCACAAAGCGAGGGTTTTTGTTCATGAAAATACAAATTACGGTTTACGGATGGGGAGTCTGCGGGTCGCAAGGGGTTCCAGAAGGCTCGCCGGAAAGAGCAGGAACAGCAGGAGTGAGCGGGCCGTCCTAAGGCTACTGCTGGGACCAAGAGAACCTGGGCTTGGCCATTCAGCCGGGGGTCCTGTTAGCAGTTAAAGACATGGCCACCTGAGTCGGCAAAGATCAGTATGAAAAAGCAGCCCGAGGAGGAGGAAATCTGAAGATTTGGAGGACCCCAGGAGGAGGCGCCTCAGGTTTTGTAAATGTCCGTGTGGCGCCATCGAGCTCAACGCAATCATTACACAGATCAGGCACCCTAAAAAACCCAGCGCCATCCCCCCTGGCTGTTCTCTCGCTCTGCTCTCCGGGATTTGTGGCAACCCCCTTCAGGACTGTGGAACCTAACTGTCCGCGGGAGAGTGGCTGGATTAGAGGGAATGACGCGCTCAGAAGGAGAGGAGCCGAATGAACGAACTACTCACTCCAGCTTGGGAAGTGTAGCTGGGTCGGAAACTGGAAACGCTAGATGATCAATATATATTTTTCCTGTGGGGGTTGGAGATGTGCTAAATGTTCCTATTTTTTACTCTCTCCTTAAACTGCAATATAATCTTACAAGCTAGTTGCCCCAAGTCCCAGAGTGGGTGATACACAAATGTAGGTATATTTATAACAAAATTACCAGAGGCAGGATTATTTTCAATATTGCATTTATTCAAAAAGTACATAAATATATTATTATATAGTACATAATATAACGTAAATACTATAAAACGACTAGAATAATAAAACATCTACTAAGAAAGAAATATTGCTCATCAGGATATTTGTGTCCCCCCAAGTCAGAGCCCCTCGTTTACATTACAGTAGCACGGTGGCAGGGCTTCGAAATTGGCATACAAGTTACAGTCATCACAGCACCCGAGGTTGGGACAGGACCCGGCGGTGATAGATGTGGCCGCCGTGACTTTGTCCTGGGCGACCATGGCTGGATCATTATTTAAGGTGAAACACACAGGAACATTTGGAGTTCTTAAGAAAAAACACACAACACATGGAATTACAATCTTCCTTCTCAGTCCGTTTGTTAATGATTGTCGGCGGAGCTGGGAACTTTAGGGTGGAGCCGGTCATACACGGGACACCAGGCTGCCCCCTCCCAACTTCCTAGTTTCTTCCTCTCCTAAGACTGCTAGAAAGGTCAAGTCAGACCACAGAGAAGAAGGGAGAGTGCCGTGCCAGTGCGGGTCTGGTCGCCCAGGCCCGCCAGGTGCAGAGCATGGTGGGGAAGGGGCCGCAGTCGCCGACCCCGGGGCTGGAGTTCACCTTCCGGCTCGCGGACTGAGCTGCCCTAGCGTGGGGACCACTGCTTTTGACGCCTCACTTCTCCCGTGTTTGAAAGGTCCTGACCCCAAATTTAATTGTGTCCTATCTGGTCTACACTCCCTTGTCAGGTGTCTCCCAGGAGCTTCACGCAGCTCTGGCTCCCCACAGTCAGACAGGCCACCTCACTGTCCCCAAGGCCATGGGCAGTGAACCTGAGCACACCCTGGGCGCCCCCAGCTCAGGCAAGAGATGGAGTCAGCCCGGCCTGAGGGACCGCGGGGCGGAGACTCGCTGGCGCAGTCTCCCCGCAGTCTTCGGTCTGCGGTGCCGGGGACAGAGGGGCCCGGCCAGCGGGCCGAGTCGACCCGCTGAGGGCAAAGCCCCGAGGTCAGCGACAGCACAGCAGCGTGGACACTAAGCCCCCTGCCTGAGAACACTCGCTTATGAGCTCACATCCCCAAGCCAGAAGGGGAGGAAGCCAAGATTCTAGGCTCACCTGCCTTTGCCTTTTCAAACCTGCCCACCCCTCACCTTCCTGACCTCGCCCAGCGCTTGGCCCCGGGGCAAGGAGACACCCTGCTCAAGCATGCCGTTTGAGGGGTGTTATTTACTCACTCACTTCAATGCCCTGGTCACTTTGACGTAAAGACCAATGACGACACCCATCAACACGAGCATAGCCACCAGAATACAGCTACCAATGCACAGCATAATTATCGAGTTGATATCAGATGATGCTAGGCAGAGAAGGGCAGGCAAGCAGTGAATATGGCTTCCCTCCCCACACGGCCAGGTAGCAACCTCAAAATGCTTACTTTAGTGGGGGGAGAACGAACCCAGAACCACAGAGCCTTATGGGTATGAAACACACATGAGACTTCCCAGGGAGGCCTCAGAGCCTTAGCTGGCCCAGAGATGGGGAAGAGGGTTTATTTATGAATGAGATGGGGCTGAAATGCTCAAGACAGAGAGAAGGAAGGAAAGGAAAGTGGTAAGAATCTTTTTCTCCCTTTCATAGGCAGTAATGAGCAGCTGTAAATAACAAACAGGCCTACACTTGAACAATTGGTTTTATTCCCAAACACCTGACCTCCTGAACTCTGTAAGAATTAACCTCTCACTGTATGTCAGACTTAAAAATCTCCTATGGGAATGAAGAAGAGAATGGCTCTTTCAAAACGTTATGTTCGACAATGCTGAGCATATACAGACCCATTCTGGAAGTGATACGTGTTTTAAGAAATAAGTTTTCAGTTCTCCCACTGACTTTCTTCCTCCTAAATCCTAAATCCTTCCAGGAAATCAAATTTGTCGGGAATAAGCAATTTGTTTAACCCAACTCCCTGAAACTAAGTAACGGTGAGTCAGGAGAGAAGAATAAGCAATCACTACCAAACATACTTACCTGGGTCTACGGCTTGATAGCCAGATGACCGCTGACAGTAAAAGGAAAACACAATTAAAATAAGCTTTAGGAAACAGTACATCTTATCAGGAATTTCTTAAACCTTTAACTTGAGAAAGAAAATTCTTATTATCTTCATTAGAAGTGATTAAGATATTAAGTTTGAAGAGCTCGCTTTTAGAAGAGCAGTCTCTGCCACAGTTAGCAGAACGAACAGCCACTGTCCAGCTCCAACTTCTATGCCTCTCAGGACACAGGCTGTGTGACATCAACTCTTGGGACACCACCTCTCTTTCTCGGAGTTCTGAATTCCATTCCATGTTTCAGATATATTTTCGCGCCAGTGGGAATAGGAATGCCCAATAGAGTTTTCAGACATTTAGTCTCAGGCAGTCTCACCTCTTCAGGTTTTATTTCCCTCAGAGAACCTTTTAAGATTTGACTGTTAATCGAAAGCAAATTTGAGTTCATAATAAAAGGAAAGCAATACGGAGAGCCTAATATCGAAAAAATACTCATGTATCTAAAAGTTCAATCATAAAAGGTTGATTAGACTTTGTGTTTTAGCCACACGGTGAAGTGATATAAATTATAGCCATTTAACAGAATTCAGATATAGGTTCACTAGCTTCAGAATATCATCAGACTTTATGATTAACATGAAAAGATTTCAAGAAGTAATTGGGATAGATGCCTGTTCTAAATCAGGTTTTGACAATGTCAAGGTACTCACAAGATACCAGCTGAGTTGGTTTAATTAAACGAGAAATTATTTTAACTATGGAGGTTATTCCTTGCTGCTCTGGGCGAAATCATGAAAAACAGGCAATAGCAACAAAAATAATTGCATAAGATCTCTTAAAATTCTCTCTTCTGTAAAATAAATGAAAAATCTGGCAAAATTGGTCAGAAATCAGCTTTTTCAGACTCTGGAAATTAGCTAAAATCTTCCAGCAGCTCAGGAAACATTTATTCAAGAAGAACAACTGGATTTCAGTATGAACAGCAAGTTTTATGGCACTGTTCCATCCTGTACTCTTCGGTTCCATGGCAGCCTTGAAAATCACAGCCCAGATTCCAATGTAGCCACCAGAGGAAGAAAATAGGGGTGGAGCTCTTTCATTTCTGAAGACCTATCATGATTTGACCTGTCTACTGGTTATCTGGAAGACCTCACCTACAAAGTTGTCTGTATTTGACCTCAGTAGGGCCTACCCAGCGCAAAAAAAAGTCTTCCACTCAGGGGACTTTGGCAAAAACAATTATAGGCGATTGTTTTAACTTCGTGGCTGCCTGAGACAGTGGATAACATTTGGGGCAAATGACAGACTAGCCAAAAAGCTTAAAGGAAAAGCTGATAGGAGAGATATCTATAGAGGTTTTGAAAAGCCCTGATAGATCCCTGGAAATCTAGAGGTTAAGCACATGTGTAGAGCTGTGTGTGTGCCTAGGGCTGTGAGCATGATCAAGAAAGACATGAGATGGTCCTTACCATTCAACCCTGGCTGACCTTGAGTCTTTTCCTAAGCAGAAAATGAAGGCTAAGGCAGAGTTTCCGACTCTTGGCTGATTGCCCCAGCGTGTACATGGCCTGTCGTGAAAGACTGGGAGATTTGTTGGTTCCGGGCACTTAAGGTAATCTCCATCCAGTCATTAGTTGACCACTAAGCTAATCAATGGAGATTTCAGTGTCCACACACAACAAAGAATACAGACTTTACAGAATTAGTCCAAAAAAGTCATTAAACCAACAATAACAACTATAGCAAGCAGCAGCAACATCAAACCTTGCAGAGTGGGGGAGGCTGATGTCCAGAGTCGCTATGTTATATTAGTTTAAATGTCCAGTTTTCAACAAAAGACTGTAGGACGTGCAAAGAAACAGGAGAGTGTGACACACAAAAAAGGGGCGGGGGAAGCAATCAATAAACTCTTTCCTTAAAGAACCCCGGACGTTAGCCCTACTAGACAGAGACTTTAAATCCGCTATTTTAAATATATCCAAAGGGAAACTATGTCTAAGGGAGGAAAGAAAAATATGAGAATAATGTCTCCAATAGATAATATAAGTAAAGAGACAGCAAGTAGGAAAAAAAGAACCCAGTGGAAATTCTGGAGTCGCAAAGGACAATAACGAAAAAAAAAAAGTTAACTAGAAAGGCTTAAAACTCAAAACAGATTTGAGTGGGCGGAAGAGTCAGCGAACTTTTAGACAGGTCATTTGAGATCATCCAGTCTGAGGAACAGAAAGAACACAGTGAATGAAAACTTCTAGTTTCCGCCCAACATGGAAAAGTTTGAGAGTTGTCATTCTCGAAACAGTTAAAAAAGCTGGACAAACTGCACATCGGCAAGTCTTCCTAGGCCAGCCAGAGAACAGGGTTCTCAGGGCAAACAGCCACACGGAAAAGTGAAGAGACAGGTGAGCACAGTTTACTAGGAGCAGCTCACCCGGAACAGAAGCCCCTGCTGTGGCCAGCGACAGGTAGGGACACTCAAATGGTAATTCATGGGTTGCTGGAGGCTGAATGAGGACTAGCTTGAGAGTTTAAAGAAACTCCTGGGGACCCAGGGTTTTGGGGTGATGCAGGGGTGCAATTTCATGAGTTTTCCCTCTGAGAGCTCAATGAGGTTCTTCTCGAGAAGATTGAGAACGATCTCCTCATGCTTCTGTCTCCGCTGGCACCGCAGTGGAGGGGGCCTTGTTACCCCTGGGGAATGGTGAAAGTCCTGGATCTCGATTAGGCCTCCTCTGACACCCGCCTGGGAGTCAGGCGAAGCGGTGCCCTTTATCACTGGGTCAGCTTGGCCGTCCAGACTCTCCAAGGTGTCCGCTGGCACCACAGGGGTCGGGCAGGGGTCTTACAACCCACGGACAAGTCTCAGCTCTCTACTCGGCCATCTCGGACCCTGCCCTGGCAAGGGGGTACGGCAAAGCAAGCATGCCAGATTCCATAAGTAATTACTCAGTGTGAACGTGCCAGGTGTTGAGATTACACAGCGAAGGGCTTCAGTCGTGCTGCCTATAAACCTTTTCTGCGCATGCGTGGAGTGACAGGCACGCCCCTCTCTTGAAGTTGCTAATAATACGCCAGGTATACAGCTGCTGCGTTCTCACATAAATCTACGTATGGCTGGCTTTGTACATTTCCCTGGAGACCAGAGTTACAGAGCAGGTGTAAGAGACAAAGGTAGAATAATTCGGGGTGTCTACCCTCGTGATTTTTTCTCTAAACTACTTTGGGAATGTGTCCTCTAGGGACATTTGGACAGAATGAGCAGAAAACCCAATGTCTGGGCTGCCTGCCCAGAGCAGGGCCCGGGATGATCTTTAAGGACGCAGAGGTGGCAATGTGGAAAAGTGAGTGAGAACTGGGATGGCTAAGTTTTCCTTTACCTACAGTTGGATGTAAATGGTCCATTTAATTTATTTACCTGTCATGACCAATACCTGGGCAAGGGAATTTGAGAGTCTGGTTGGGGTGGCCACGGAAGAAGAGTTGTTTTGTCTGACAGCTGCTTGGATTTCAGATGACAAAGGGGGTCAGTTACCGATAAGAAGGTTTGTTGTGGGCTGAACTGTGCATCCCTGACCTCAGGAAATTCCTGTGTTGAAGCCCTCATCCCCAGTACCCCAGAATGTGACTGTTAGAGACAGGGCCTTGAAAGCAGTAATTAAGTTAAAATGAGGACACCAGGGTGGGCCCTGATCCAGTATGACTCACCAGTCCTTATAACGAGAAGAGATTAAGACCAAGACACACACAGGAGACCTGAAGGCACAGGGAGAAGACTGCCATCAACCACCAGGGAGAGAGGTTCAGGAGAAAACCCGTACTGACACCTTGATCTTGGGCTTCTAGTCTCCAGAAATGTGAGAAAACAACCGTTTCTTAAGCGCGTCAGTCTGGGTGCTTTCCGTTGGCAGCCAGAGCAGAGCAGTACAAGTAGGCGAGGGCTGCAGGGCGTCGGGGAAGGGCCTGAGACCAAGCTCTGCCCGACCATCCCTGTGACCTCGAAGAGCTGCCTCGTGTAGAGAATGAACGTATTCAGCCCTAGCTGGGAGGACTAAACGAAGCAGGGCACGAGAAAGCTGCTAGAACTGATCCTCAAACCCCAGAACCATGTGTTTTTCTTAAGAATTTAGCAAGTCAGAGAAATGGTGTCAACTCAGACACCTCCTATTACTTTGCTGGCCCTCAGAGATGAAGGGGCAGAATTGAGCCCAGACGCAAGATGGCATTTTACACCTGCTGGAAGCCTTGGGGTGCCGCGAAAGCAGGCAGGTGGGATTTCAGCTCCATCTTTCGCTGCTACTGAGGTTCAGTCCCTGAGGCAGAACAGGGAGGGGGGCTGCAGCCCTTGTGACTGACTGCATGGCATGCGGTTGCCCCTCCCTGGACCTGTGGTTATAATAAACTTCTTCCTTCCAAGCCTCATTCCCATGGCCTCCTGTGCCACTCTGACTTTACTGTACCATAACCGACATGCACATTCTTGAAACAATATACTTTGATTCCTTTCTCCTTTTCTTTTGTGTATCTTGTGTAGGTATATACTTTGTGATTACCATGGGGCTTACATAAAACATTAGGGTCTACTTTAAGCTGATAACTATGATTATATACAAAAACGCTACACGTTTTCTCCCCAACGCTTTGCTATTGTCACAATTTACATCTTTTTATATTGCATGCCCATATTTTGACTTAACACTTTTAACTTTTGTACTAGTGTTGACTTATCCACCATCGTCACAGTATTACAGACACTGTATTTGTCTGAGTTTTCTAGTTTCATATGCTTCTGCATTGCTGGTTAGGATGCTTTCATTTCCACGTGAAGAACTCAGCGTTTCTTGTGAGGCAGGTCCAGCAGCGAACTCTCCTTTTCTTTGTCTGGGAAAGTCCTGTGTCTCCTTCGTATGTGCCGGGTATAGCATTCTTCGTTAGCAGGGTTTTTTTTGGTTTTTTTTTTCCTTTCAGTGCTTTGAATATTTCATCCCCATCCCTTTCTGACCTGTCCACTGGGGAAAAGAGGGTCCAGGGCTTCCTGTTCTGCCACCTTGCTCTACACTAAAATGTCTTTTCATTCTTTTATGGGTGTCTTCCATGGAGCAAAAAGTTTTCAATTGGAATAATTTCCAATTTATCCATTTTTTCCTTTCAATACATTGTATTTTTGGCATCATATCAAAAAGTATTGCCAAACCCAAGGTCACACAAATTTCTTATTTCCTACATGTTTTATAGTTTTTACATTTTTGTCTATACTTAACTTGCCTTAATTCTTGTATAAGGTATATGTTGACATTTTTTTTTTGCATATGGATATTCAATTGGTTCCAAACAACTACACTTTCTCCATTGAACTGCCTTTTTTCAAAACACAGCTGTTTCTGTGGGTCTATTTGTGGGTCTCCGTTCCGTTCCGTTCCATTGATCAATGTCTATCATTTTCCAATCCCTCTATAATTGTAGCTTCAAAATAAGTCTTGAAACTGATAGTATGAGTCCTCAATCTTTGTCCTTCTTTTTCAGAATTGTTTTGGCTATAATTCCTTTGCCTTTCCATATACATTTGAGAATCAGCTTGTAAATATCCACCAAAAACTTTCTGTACTGAATCTGTGTATCAAACTGAAGAAAGTTGACACCTTAAAATAGTCTTTCTATCCATGAACATAGGATCTCTCAATTTGAGATATTATTTGCTGTCATCGATGTTTTATAATTTTTGGTATACATCGCCTACTTAAAGTTTTAGATTTGTACCTTGGAACTTTTTATTTTTGGTGCTGTTGTAATATATTTTTTCAGTTCCAAATCCCAAGTGTTCATTGCTCGTATCTGGAGCAATGAACTTTTTATACTATTGCTAAGCTCACTTATTAGTTCTATAAATTTTTGTATTTTTTTGAAATTTTTCTACTTAACTATTTGCCATATGCATTGTAAAGTTTGCAAAATTGAAATTTGTTTCCATTTCATATTTTTCCTCAAAAAGTCTTACCATATGACCTCCTAGGTATTTACCCAATTAAGTTGAAAACCTATGTGCATACAAAAACATGCATGTGAATTTTTATAGTAGCTTTATTCATAATTGACAAAAACTAAAGGCAACTAAGACATTTTTCAATAGGTGAATCGATAAATGAATATTCATACAATGGGATATTATTTGGCACCCCCAAAATGAGCTGATAGCCACATATACACACACAAAAATAGGATAAACCTTACGTACATTGCGAAGTGAAAGAAGCAGCTTCTTTCACTTAGGCTACAGCGTGAGGCTACTTTGTGATTCCAATGACGTGATACACTGGAAAGGGCAAAACTAAAGGGACAATAGAGAGTGGTTGCCAGAGGCTGGAGTGGGGAGTTGGGGGATGGAAGGGGTAGTAGTGAATATGCGAAGCACAGAGGAGTTTTAGGGCAGGACTATTCAGTATCTCTATGACACTGTAAGAGTGGATGCACGTCATTATGCATTTGTCAAAACCCACTGAACTGTAGAACACAGAGTAAAAACAAACGTAAATTGTGGAGTCTGGTTTAAAACGTATCAATATTGATTCATTAATTTTAACAGGTGTACCGCAGGGATGCAAGATGTTAATAGGGGAAACTGCAGCAGATAGAGCATGTGGGAACATTGTCTTATCTGCTCAGCCTTTTAATATAAAATTGTTCTAAAAAATAGCATTTTAAAAGCTCTAAAGGTGATTCTAGTGCAAACGGCTTGATAACCATTGGTTTTGTGATTTGTAATAGCCTGCCTCTGGAACCAGATTAGCTGAATTCAATTCCTGGCCCTCTTCCTCACTAGCTGTGTGGACTTGGGTAAATTCTCAACCTCCCTATGTTATCATACATAATAATGATTTACCTCATAGGGTCTCTGAGAGGATTAAATATCTATAAGAGCCAGTGCCAGGCAGGCAGCCATCGGTCAGCGGGACATCAGTCATTATTTTGTGGACGTTACTGTCACCTGTAGCTAAGAGCAGCTGGATCCCTTCCACACAGACTCCCCCAGGTGGCCGGAGAGCTGCACACCCGCATGACGAAACAGGCCCCGACTCACTGTAAGTGGAAAAGATGATTCTTATGCTTTATTATCTGGTCTTTCTAGCATCCAATGGTGGTTATTGAAATTAAGTAGCAGCATCAAGGCTTTGTGGGTTTCCTTCAACTTGGCCCCTCCGAGGCTGGCCCTGCAGCTTGATTTGCTTGCTGATCATAGATGGCATTAAGGAGTCAGCAGCCCTTGTAGTGAGAGGCAGTATGCCTTCCACACGCAGCCCCCATACAATCATGTGGCTAAATCTGAGTATTTACCCCATTACAAAGTAATCAGCTAGCAACTGGTTTCCCCATTTTGAGACCTGGGGAGAAAAATCGTTATGATTTCTTCATATGTAATCCTTAAAAAAGCAGAGTATATTAGAGGAAGATGGTTGTAACTGAAGAACAGAAGAATAGAAAAAAATAATCAGTTTGTAAGGAAACCCAACTTCTGATTTGTAATCTTCATGTATAACAGAATAAACATTTTGTTTTATTTTTGGCTGAAGAGTGATGCCCTAAAGACAAAGACCTTTTATTCATTTTCTTTTTTTTACCTAAAAATAACTCACTGTAAGAGGAACATGTGCTTATTACAGAAAAATAAAAAATCAGAAAGGTAATAAAAATTCCATAATCCCAACTACTCATAGGCAATCACTGTTAATGGTGTCATATATATATTTTCTTTTTTTCTTTCTTCTCCAGACTTATAAAATGTTTGTTACAATCTCTGCTTTCATGGAATTTATATTCTAAGCAGAGAAGACACAGTAAATGAACCAAAATAAATAATTCAAATTATACTTGCTTAGAAAATAATAAAACAAGGTGATGGGAAAAAGGATGTCTTATAGACAGATGTTCAATAATGATGTTCAACGATAACATGGCCAGTGAATGCACCATGAGATGAGATTTTAGTTTGCAGGTTTCTCACAATGACCATTTACGTGTTCCCACTGGTTAGTCCCTCAGATCGTTCCTGGTAAACTGATCTCAACTGTGACTTTCTGGATTCACCTGTCTCTGCAGTTTTCAGGGTGGTCGTTTGCCCTGTTACATCAATTATCTGGTAGATCTTTTAAGTCATTGATTTTCAGTGTGTTCCGTTTTTTCCTTTTAAGGACAGTTGTGATGAATTCCCAGTTCTTTTCATGTCAAAGCTGAAACCAGAAGTGTTGATTTTTTAAAATTAGTCATATAAATGCACACAAATGCAATACTCTTTGGAGTATGCAACATATTAAGGGCTATCAAGGGTCCTAGAACTGTGCTACGAGACATGGTTAAATAGTTGTCATTCCCACTGTAAATACCATGTTCATAAGAAGCTGCTCTTTAAAATAGGTAAGCAGAAAATCACATTGTGATACTGGTGAAAAGGCTACAAAAATATTCTTTATTTCAATGAAATAAAGCAAGAGATAACATCGGCAGTCAGGACAAGACTAATTTCACAGATTAATATGGAGGTCACCTCTACACTACCACAACCACCTTGGCTTTGAAAGAAAGTATAAGACTGAATTCACGGATTTCTTTTTCTGTTGTTCTTTGATAAAGTTCTCAAACAACCTCTGATGCTACTGCTATCAACTCTATACAACAAACCTATTCTCAACACCTCTACCGGGTCTAAAATAATTCCCAGTCTCAGTAATCATACAGATGGCAGCACACACAAATGTCGGATTATTAGTCCCAAACCACAAGAGAATTACAGTACCTAAAACAGCCAAGTGCAGTCCAGAGGAATTAGTGGTTAGTTCTACAGCACGATGGATATCTGTGCTTGGTTTTGAATGACACGCAGAATTTTCCCCGCTATCTAAAACGTATGTGCAAAGGGAGAGGAGACTGGGAGGCAGGCTACAAAAGGCTTTGTGTACAATGCTAATGAGTAAAGGTGACGGTGACTCAGGGCTGGCAAGCTCCAGAATGAGAGGATAGTACAGATGACGACACAGAAGTGATGAAAATGAAGGCTAATGACCAGTAAAGAAACTCCTGGAATTGTCCAGGTGAAAGTTAGAGCTTGAAAACAGAAGGGGCAGAGATGGAAAAGAGGGTAGGAGGGAGTTCTTTAAAAAAGGAAAAAAAAAAACCCACAAGGCTTTCATTTATGGGATATATAGAAATGAAAGGAGATTACAGGGGTCTTTAGTCTTCTGACCTATGGTCTTTCACCTTTATTGAAGGAAGATCCAACTGATAATATTAATCTTGCTCATTAAATTTCAGATTGGCATTTCTGAAGATGAGCCTATTTTTCCTTGGGCTTCCAAACAGGTTCACATGAATCAA
Organism: Eonycteris spelaea; assembly: GCA_003508835.1. Taxonomy (NCBI): domain Eukaryota; kingdom Metazoa; phylum Chordata; class Mammalia; order Chiroptera; family Pteropodidae; genus Eonycteris; species Eonycteris spelaea. The sequence continues at coordinate 4,583,837 of PUFA01000004.1, read as the reverse complement.
AGTTAACTTATGACCACAAGAGGCAGGACAAATTTACTACTGTAGACAACTTGGAATTATTCTGGGGTACTAATCCTTGCAATGACAAACAACTAGGACATTAACAGTTGACGACTTTTAACTTTACGACTGCTGTACGTGTCAGATCTTTATTGCAGTTTCTCCTTCACACTTGGTAAATACATCTAATATAGACCCCGGATAAGTGATTACCTACAGAAAAATACATTCGTAATGTTTCTTGCACGGCTCCACAGGTAAAAAGAATGAGACATTGTAGCCTCATTAGGTATACCAACTAAAAAACTAAAGAATTATTTTGACTGAAACAAACTCAGAACAATTCTATACGAACAAAACTAAAGTTTGGCAAAGTAAGATTTCTATTTTCTACACAGAATACCACCATTAAATACACAAGTGACAGCCCAAATTGAAGAATGCTGACATTCCAATTTTATTTGAATCTAATTTCCATTATTTTTTAAAAAGGTGAGGCTGAGAAAAAGGAGCAAAGAGGCATCCTCATCTACCTTCCTATCTCACGGGGGCATCCAGAAAGTTCTCTCTGACCCGCCTTCCCAGACCCTTAACATCCCAGCTCATACTCTACTGTACCAGAGACCCGAGGCCCCGTTCCTGCTCACTCTTGTTGGGGCCAAGGGTGCAGATCCGGCGGTGTGGTCCCACCTTTGGCCACTGGCCTTTCTCCACCTTCCGTCAACCTCGCCACCCCTGTCTCTGCGGCCCGAGGCCACGAGGTCTTCATCTCGCCCGTGCCACTGCCTCAGGCCGGCGTCAGCTAGAATGGAGATGTCCCACAGACCCCGCGTGCCCCAAGCCTCCTTGCTGACACCACCCGCCATGTCCCCAGTACCGCCCCATGGCTCCGTGCAAACCTCCGCCCGGTAAGGCCACCCTGCCAACTGCCACTGAACCACCGTCTAAGGTCAGACGTCCATGGGCAGACAGGAGGAGTAAAAAGAAAACGCCAAGCCGCCGCGCATACCACTGCTGTTAGTGGGAGGCCCCGCTCCGGGGACCGCGAGGGTCGACGGGGGGGGGGTCCTCCAGGCCGTGCGGACGGACAACACCCCACGTCCCTGACGACAGACTCTTCTCCCTGGGCCAACTCTCCCAGGCCGCCCAGCAACCGCCAACGACCACCTACTCTTCTTCCCGGGACAAAGTGGAACACCCGCCCACCACACTGCGCCTGCGCGCAGCTCCAGCGGCAGGACGAGGTGCTGCCAGTGCGCATGCTCCGTCCGTCGGCGCTCCGCCCTTGAAATCTCCCCGGCAGGTTTTGAACGCGGTTGCTGGAGCTGGCCGGCACGCGCATGCGTGTCTACAGTAGCTGAGTCTCTCCGCACAGACGCGAGAAGCCGCGGCTCCTCGGATGAAAGCAGGACGGGCCGGAAGTGGCACTGCTTGATAGTCTCCCCTCTGCCCTGGCGGAAACGCGAGCGCCGGAAGAGAGGTTCCGGGCTTGGCCTGGCCTGGAGGCGATCGAATGGAGACCCGGGTTGAGGACGGGGGATTGACGGGTCGCCCGACGCTGGTCTCTTCCTGGGATGCCACATGCGGGGATCTGGCCCAGAGCCTCCATGTCACCGGAACTGGTCTCAGCGCCCGGGACTTCGACTGGGAGCAGTTGCCGGCGCCGCCTGCCCCAGGGTGCGCTTGGCGGGCGGGGTCGGGAGTTGCGGCTCCGTGACAGCCACGCCGCTGCGGGAGCCGTGAGAGGAGCCGGGGGGCTGTGAGGGAAGGGGGGTGTGGGCCCGGGATCCGGGAGCGGAGCTGGTGACCGGTCTGTGCGGGGAGCCCGGGCCGGCGTTGGCGAGGGGCAGGCCGCGGGGACGGGAGGGCGAGAAGGCGGCGGTTACTGCGGGTGCGTGAGTGTCGGGCGCAGGGGAGTGGGGCCCGGCACCTGGAAACTCGGCGTTTCAAACACATCCCTGTGTCCGTTATGTCAGCTCACGAGGCCCCCTGTCAAAATCAGAATTCGCCCCTCCAAACAAAAACCTCCTGTCGGCCAATTAGGCGTAAAAAGAATTCCAACCGTCGAGAATCACCATCCTCTTAATTTTGGAAAAGACACACTTTTGTCCTTTATTCTATTCTGCTCCCTCCTCCCCCCCCCCACTTCTGATCTGTTCTTAGTTCACTGGATGTCCAGTTAATGCATTTAGCTGGAGAGACTGATACAGGCAGTCGCTTAGAATGTAAAGGTCAAGGGAAAAATAGATTGGAAAGCCGTTATGTGTAAAACATTTCCTTATAAATTGTGTTGAGCATTCGTCGGTTGCGTTGCACAGCTCTTGCGCTTCAAATGCAAAAGTATATGAATTGGATAAAATGTCAACCCCTGTGGCCTAATAAATGGGTTAATAACGGGGTTCAGCGGACTAGGCTCTACAATATTCCTAATTTTCCTTTCAGCCAGGATCTGGTGATTTTGAAAAGGAGCCTCAACAGCCAAGATGAAAACCCCTGCTTCCTTTACCTGAGATGTGAGCCTAATGGAGGTGAAGAAATCGTTTCTGTGGGCGTTTTAAGTTCAGCAAGAAATATGGAAGTATACTTGGGAGAGGAGTACTGTGGAACCAGTAGGGGCGAGAATGTTTGTAATGTTCTGGATAACAGGTTTTGGCTGCTTAATGCAGAAGTGTTCTTTTGAAGTAGTCTTATTTTCCTCAGCTTTTGCAATATTTATTAATTCTCTGACATTGGTGCCAGATATTAGGGAGAGAAGATTAAAATATACCAGCAGGAATAGAACTTTACCTTTAAGGGATCTTCAGGATAATCTAGATAAGCTTTCTCATTTTTATAAACATGGAAATTTAGGGCTGGTAGAGGGGAAGTGACCAGGTAGAGGGTTGCATCAGCCAGTGGGACTGTGTTGTCAACTGGAGTGTGGCCTTTGTTACTGCCACCTCACTCTGTGAACTCACAATGGTGTGTTCTCCAAATGTTAATTTAGCTGCTGGTCTGGAATTTTGAACACATTTTTTTTTTGGAAAGAGGTCCGTAACAAATGGTAAATGGGCCCAAGCATGTACCATAGCAGCCTATTTAATCCACAATTCAGCTGTTGTAGTTTGACTTTTCTTCAGGCTCTTACACAAAAATTCTACCCTAATTTCACTGTACTATAACTCAAAATATGGACTGTTTGCACTTATTGGAAATAAAAACTAGACTTGACCTTTACTATATGCTCTGCACTACATGATTTTATATAGCTTATCTCATTTAATTCTCTCACAAATGTAGAAAGAAGAGACACAATGTTGGTAACGAGGTCACTTGAGTAGGGACCCCCAATTCTTTGTCCCTTGCCAAACAAATTGAATTTTAGGGTTTAAGTAATGACCTAGAAACAATTCATTTTTAAATGTTTCTATTAAAAATGATAATAAAAGTAAAAATAATTTAAATTCTATTTTATTTTTAGTGAACATGAAATTATTTTCTACAAAAAATATTTAAAATTAGAGTCCTCCACTCTTGCATGTAAAATAAAGGTAAGTATCACTAAATTCTAAATAACTTGACAACTGCAAATGTTTTGTATGAATTGTACTTATTTTGGGTTGGGTTGGTAATACAGTTAGTCCAACTTTGCTCCTGGTTATCTTTATATAAAACTATAGTGTCAAGACTACTGCAAGCAGTTTTGGCTCCATTATATCAAGAAAAATAGAAGGGAAGTAGAGGTTATAGAAGGAGCATCTTGCAGTTAAAGGGACTTGAACTGGTGTCTTGAGTATGAAAAATATCACAGGTGAACTTCTGTGGTGTGTCTGAAGTCTAGAGAAAGGGTAGTAAGCTAGATGTCATTAGCCCAGAGTATTCTGCCTCGTTGCCTACCAGCTGATTGACAGTGGGCAGATCTCCTTATCTCTGGAACTACCTCATAGAGCAATCTGAGTGCTTAGAAAGATGAACCCTTACTGTGTTACGTGAATGTTTATAGTATCATCATTTCTGATAACCAAAAGGTAGAGACAACCCAAATAGCCATCACCTAATGAAAAGATAAACAAAATATGGTATTTAGTCATGTACAGCAGTGGGTTACTGATACATATTACAAACCTGGATGAGCCTTGAAAACATTATACTGTATGAAAGAAGTCAGTCACAAAGGACCACTTATTGTATGATTCCATATATATATATGAAACATCCAGAATAGACAAATCCATAGAGGATGAAAGTCACTTAGTTGTCTAGGGCTGGGGAGGGAGGTGGAGGATAGGGAGTGACTGCCAACGGTACAAGGTTACTTTGTAGAGTGATGTCCTAAAGTTGTGATGGTTACACAACTCTGAATATACTAACGTCCTTTGAATTGAATCATACATTTAAATGGGTTCATTGGCATATGAATTATCTCAATAAAGCTTTTTTAAAAAAAAATTTTTAAATCATTGTAATCTTTTTATCTCCACATTACTTCATTCGGGGTTACAAGACTTTAGAATAAGAAAAGAAGTAAGTGATTTTCATAGCAGTCAGGTTGCAGATTTACAAACTGATTATTCCAAGACGTTGTTTTAGATAGTACATGTTAATATCTTCCAAATTTATTTAAATGGAGTGATTCATTTAACATGAAATGTGCATTCAAATTTTTGAGTGCCTACTAATGATGGATACTAGGCACGGAGGAGTTAGTGGTAGTATCGTAAGCTGGAGTGACTGCCCTCATGCTGCTTCCATTTCAGTGGGGTGGACGGACAGTAGGCTGACTCAGCGAGTAAATTACGTACAGTATTCAGCGGTGAGAAGGGATATGGGATTGAGAAGCAGAGAGGGGATGGCAGGGAGGTTAGGAGGTAGGTGCATAAATTGAAGGAAAGGTTCTTTAATTGTTGAGGGCAGTCCTCTCTTTGCTGCCACATTCAGAGTACTCAGATCCTGGGTCTCGTTTGACCTGTGTCTTCATGTTGCTTACAGTGGGTTCCTTGTGTGTCTCTGAAGCTGAGTGTGTTTTGCAGCTGTTCTGTGGTGGTACATGGGAGTGCAAAGGGCTGTTTCATTTAGAGAAATCCTGAACCTACTGAAGCTTATTCTGGGTCAATAGTGTATGAAAATTCAAAATAATCGTTACTGATGCATATTTTCGAACAATTCCTCAGTGGTGGTACTGGGAATTTCAACACATAATCCTCAGAACGGCCGTGCGAAATTGTTGTTACCGCCTTCCCTCGTCTTATTTCTGACTTAGCTTTTGGCCTTTGCTCTCAGGGTCATACAGGCTCCAAGTAGCACAGGCACCAGTGAACTCAGGTCTGTCTTGTTCTACATGCTGTTCCCTTTCCACCTCACTACTCTGTTGTCCACATCACGTGTGAAATGTATTTTGGTTCAGAAACATGGATGAAATGAGGCAGTAGAAAGCATTGGATAGGACCCTGCGGTAGAAGCCAGAAGAGCTAAGTTCCAAGCTGGACTTTTGCTAATTGAGTAATCCTTTAACAAGTTAGAAAATCACCACCGACCTCATCTTTTTGTGTGCGAACCAGCAGGTTATGTTAGACCATCTTGATTTTCCCTTATTATTTCAGTAAGTACTTTGGAAGGCCTTCTAAATAGCTTTATTTTGATTACATTATAGCTAGCTATGGTGTGTTAAGGTTTCCAGATTCAGTATAGTTTATTTAATTCCTTAAATTAAGTAAGTGAAACTTTATTTTAGGCCCTTTGTATAGCCTGTGTATTTTTGCAGTTTGAAAATGGCATTCTTTTTTACACAGATAGTTCTTCTGAGCCTCATAATAAATTGGAAGTACTGACCAATACATTATAGGGAAAACATGAAAATGTATTTAAAGTTTATATTTGCTTTCCTGAATACCTCACTATTGCTAGTTTATACGAAAACGATGGCCTTGAATAGCGATTGTTGTTTAATATTATTTCCTGGAACTTTTGTTTTACAACAGTTGCTCTCCTTTGGTGAGAAGCAGTGTGTGTTCATCAGTAAAGTTGTGGTACATGTGAGGCCTGTTTTAGGAAGTTCTTCAACAAGCTCTCCTGCTCTAGGATCAAGGATAGACCTTGAAAGAGTCCAAACCATCATGGCGTCCATGGGGTCAAAGTTATCACCTGGAGCTCAGCAATTGATGAGTATGGTTAGATTTCAGCAGCAGGTAAGTAGAGATGGATTTCTTTCCAGACACCTTTAAAAATTTCCGAATGATGGCTTTCTATGAGGACATGCAGTGACTTAAATTTTTCTGTGAACTTTTATTATTGATTTGACTGTTACCTTTACTAACTTTTGTAAAAATAGCATTCTGTAGACCTACCCTCTTACAAAATTTTTTACAGACTTCATAATTTTTCATGAATTGACTCATTCATTCAGCAAGTATTTATTAGGCACCTGCTCGGTGAAGAAGGCACTGTTCTGAGCACTTTAGAAGATTCAGAGATCAGAGCTCTATAGCCTGTCTTTAAGGATTTTTAGTTTCATGTTTCTAGGCATCTGAAGAAGCCTGGAATTAGGCATGGAATTTGGAGGGACACAGTATCATAGGTAGAAAATAGTGTGCATTGAACCTTCAGTGCTAGAAGGACTAGAAGTGAGTAGAAGTTCATTTCTCTGGAGCAAAGAAGTGCCAGGGGAAGTTTAAAGTAGGTTGGGGCTGGATAATAGAGCCTCCCACAGCAAGTACCTAATTTGCCTTTGGATTTTTTAAATTAAAATTACTGCCAAATTAATTGCCATGCACAGTTTTGACATTGATTTCACTGAAAATACGATTGCCGTTGGTATAGAATTTTCAGTTTTCTGTCATAAAGTCTTTCGCAGTGTTCTACTGCCACCAAAAGTAATTGAGCTTCGCCATCATGACCAGCACAGGAGACTGGTCTGAGTTTAACGTTCTGTAAATATAGTCCCTCTTCTAGCAAGAATGCAAGCTTTGTGCAAAACTTGCATGCAGTGGAGGGAAGTAGCCTTTCTTTACGAAGAGCATTTCTCCAGAGCGCAGCTCTGGGGACGACCTTGCATGGAGACGCCTCCCCCTGGCCCCGCCACCGGCCCTGGCTCTCACCTCCCCCGCCCTGCTTTGTTTTTCCCTTGAGTATTATTCATCCCCATCTCCATCTGCGGGATATATTTCCTTTCTTTCTTTGTTGTCTGTCTCTCCCTGCTCCCTTAGGTCATAGGGTCCACAGGTCAGCGGTTTTTCATTTGTTTTGTTACTGTCTTATCTCCAATGCTGAAAAGTACATAAAAGCAGAGTACATTTCTGGTGAATATTTGTTGAATGAATGAATTTGGGACTGGCTTGATCCAGGAATCATTTTTCAGAATATCTAGAAAATGGATGGAGTGTTTTCAGCTAATCCTGCGTAATCCTTTTCTCAGTCCCTCGCACTAGGAAGTGAGCAAATGAGGTCTGAGATGACATTCCCTGGTGAGGCCCTCGGGTAGAGGTCTAGGTTTTGAACTCAGGGTGGAGCCAGAGAACTTACCAGTTAACTAGGCGAGAGGTGGCTTTGCTTTTCTCTTGTGGAAAAAGCGAAGAGCATAGCAAGAACATGCCCCTGCGTGGGAGACGGTGTCACCTCCTCTCACGAGTGAGCCAGGATCGTCTCAGAAGATAGAACAGCACATCCAGTTGAGTCGAGGCCACAGAACATAATCTGTTATCCTACAAATCAGTAAAGCAGACATGGCTCAAGGTAGCTCATTTTAGTCATGGAAAATGTCACACTGTGCCCAGAGAACATCAGACTTTAAGTATATAACAACTTGGGTATCTTCCATGAAAAAATAGTTGCTAGAGATAGCCTTAGGCTGGCTTCCTAACCGTGAAAGTTGACAGATGTCATTTAATTCTATGAAAATTCTCCACCGCTGTGAGTCGGTTGAGAGTACTGCATCTCACTGCCTTAAAGTAAGGAGGCCTTGGTGGTGGAGATGTTAAAATATCCCAACACAGTTTTACTAAGCACACTAAGATCTGTTTTAATATTTTCTTGAGGAAAAGCTACAGTCAAGTGGTTAAAAGTCCTGACTCATGGGGAGCGTGGCCTGGTTCTGCCACTCATGGGTTGTGTCGCCTTGGCCAAGGACCTTTAACCTCGGTGTCCTCAACTTAACATCACTGGAAAGCATAGCTTCCTTCTCATGAGTGTTTGAAGATCCGATGCAAGAATGCACATTGCCCGACTCGTAGTGATGACCCCAGGGTCGGCTGTCATTGTCACTATGTGAAGAGTAACGTTTACTCGTTCACCTCGCTCAGAATCGTGCCGCCATCGGGGAGCAGCTCCAGTCGGCGTGGGGACGTGCTGCATGCAGGCGCGGGGCTGACCTCGGATCGCCGTCTCCTCCAGGCGCCCTCGGCGGGTCGTCCTCAGCACCTTTCCCTGGCAGAGCTGGGCTGACACCTGGAAACGTGACCGAAGACTTAAAAGCTTATGTGGATGGGTACACGGCCACCTGGCGGAGGACATACTCCCAGCCTCGAAGAGTGTAAAACCGTGCCGCCAAATCATTCTCTCCTTGAGAGTGATCTTCAGAACACAGCATCTTCTTTCCTACCAAAGAAAGCGGGCGACAACTCCAGTGTACCTAACTCTGAGTTGCTGCCTTTTCTCCAGAATCTGTGTGGTCAATTTAACCATCTCCGAGTGGGACGTAACACCCAGTGGCCAGAAAACGTCACCAAGCCCGTCGAAGGCATCGTTGGTGTTGGGTAAGTATGTAAAACACATGTGATTCAGTTTTGGCAGATGAAGAATCAGCCGGAGATGAGCTCTTGTTTCAACTACTGCCTGAAAATGTTTCCAGAGATAATTTTAGGAGCTTTACATTTTACCATTAAAACACCCACAGGAAATACGGAGTAGAATGCATGGCTTTGAAAGACGCGCCCGCAGCTGGAGGTGTGGCCCTTCTCAGGCATTTTGCGGAAGGCACGCCAGCATCATTCAGGGCTGCAGTAGAAAGTTCTCTGAATGGAGAGGACCTGTGGACAGTAATAAGCACTTTTTGTCTCATTGTACTAGACAAACCATCACAAGTTTTTCTGTGTAGGTCTTGTCTGACGTAAGCCTATTTTGGAGTCATCAAAACATTTTTCAGATCCTGATTATTTCTAGTGTACAGACTCTTATCCTTTCTCATGACTCCAGTATCTCCTAAAATACATGAGTAGGTAAACAAATGGCAGTACGTCTGTATCAGTAATGAAAAAGAATGAGTTGTGGATGCCCGCCACAGCTTGGGTGGCTCTCGAGGACATTATACTGCGTAACAAGACAATCTCAAGGGGTCACCTACTGCATGATTCCACCGCATAATCTCAGAAGTACAGACGCAGAGACCGTCTTAGCGGCTCTTGGCTTTTGAGGAATGAAGGGGATTAGGGCAGTGGATATAACAATAAGGAGGTAGCAGGAGGGCAGTCGCGGTGACGTTGACATGAGTGTGTGTGCGTGTGAGAACACACACGCTATACTCACACAGGTTTCTGGTTTGGGTAGGGGCAGTAAGAAGTCAGGTAAGATGTTGCCATTGGGACCGTCGGGTGAGGGGTCCTGGGGAATCATTCTTTACAACTTCCTGTGAATCTGTAATTATTTGAAAATAGAGTATTTTTTTTAGTCTTTCATCTTTTCTAGAGTAATGGTTCTCAAACATTTGGGCCTTTCCACTCTTAAAATTGAGGACTCTGAAAGAACCTTTATTTATGTAGACTGTATAAAAGCATTTAGCTGTTTAAAAATAACAAACCCATTATATAGTAATATAATTTTGGGAAGATATATATTTTCCCAAAAAAAGATTAGTGAGGATGGTATTGTTTTAAATGTATGCAAATCTGTGTTAGTTTCTGGTTGGATTCTCACGTATGTTCATGACGGCACGTCTAGTCAGCAGCCGCTGTGACCGCAGCAGGACTGAGAACAAACTGAGTCAACCTTGGACACACACTTCTTCATACCCTAAACCTAGCACCTTGGCAAATTCTAGAAACAGAAGAATAGACAACCACACACTCCGAGTTAGTCACAAGAGCAATGACATGACACACTGTGGGGCCTCTGGAATGTGTCACTGTACATTCAGAGACTATGAGGACGAAAGCTTCAACTAACCTGTCAGTGTTATTACAAAAAGGCTCTGACCTCATGGAACCCCACTGTTTGGTGAACCATGCTCTGGAATCCTGTCCTCGTATTCATTCACTGAGAACTTAAGAAACGCCCGTGCTTTTTTATTATTTGTGTTTTAATTTGCCGACTCCAGAAAAGTAGGCAATATTTTTCCTATTAGGTTAGAAAAGAACTTTCCCGGACATTAGTAAGGTGGTGTGGATGAAATAAGACCAAACTGGCTAAACTGTTCGGGGAAGTACTTGAGAGACATCCATGGAGACCTGGACTTTTTGGGGGGCAAGATCGGTTTTGATCTGGAGCTCGAAATCCGGAAGACCCTCCTTTCTAAAGGCTGGTCCTTTGAGGGTAGAAATTCTGTCGCCTTCATTTTCAGCTTCTCGTTTCAGTTGTAGGCGTCAGTGTTTAAGGAACTAAATGAGAGTGCTGTGGGCATTCAGGACTTGGCGGCCCGCCGCACGTGTATTTCAGAACCTGGGAATATGCCGTAAGGAGACAAACTTCAGCGATGTGTGTTGGCTGCGCGTTGCATAGTTGTTTGTTTCTGTTCTAATATTCGGGATAATTATTAAAGTATTATTTTAAATTTATTTGTAGAATGGGAGAGCAACCCGTGTGCTCCTACTTGGAAAAGATTCTTTTGAAAAAATGGAACTGATGGAAAAGAAACTTATGGACTACATCGATCAGCGAATCTACAGACTCCAGGAGCACCTAGATAATAAGGTGGCTTTGCTAATGGACGTGCTGCAGAATCCCAACTCCCCACCCACTGGGACGCCTCTAAGACATTGTGACTCTGGAGAAAGACTTTCCAATGGAGAAAGATAAGTGCTCAGCGTGTTCAGTGCACTACAGATATTTATACCTATTTATTACAAAGCCAAGGCCCAAAAAGTTCAGAGCAAGTGTCTAATGCCGTTTGAGGATCAGCCACGTACATAATGACGTTGGTGTTCATTTTACTATACTCGGTTTGTAAATCCAGTACTGTCCACAGAGTTGATATGATACGGTCATGACTAGTTTTGTTTACACCGTTGTTCACCCTTACAGAATTTTATGTACACTTCTGTGTCGTTTAAATGTCGAACATTTTTAAGGATTTCTAATATAGTTCATTAGTGCATATTGTGAATGTGTTTGATTAAAGTACTGTTTTAATTTAGACAAGAGTTTATGTTTTAGGGTTATGGATAAATGCTTAGAGTATTTTTTTTTTCTAATGATTGTCTTGGAAAACTGAGTACTTAAACTTCAACCTTTAATTTCAGATCACCAAATTTCATTTATATTGTTTATTTTGATAAAAAAATTGGATGTGATGTTTGACATGTGTAAGATTTGTTTCCATTGGAGCTGTTCATTTTATGTCCCATCACTCTGTCTCTGTAATAGGAAAGCGAACATCAGAAGTGGCCCGTTCCTTGCTAGGATTATTGCTTTAGATTTAGTGATTGAGGCAAAATGAGAGAAGCCATCTTGTTTTTTTTCAGTTAACCCGGAAAGTGTAAGGAACGCCCCTTCCCTGAGCTGACACAGGTCCTTCCAGAGCCCTTCTCTGCATGTTGCCATGGGAAGGGCCAGGCCCTGTGTGTTAGGAGCGAGGCCTATGACTCGAGGAGGCGGCCGTCCTCGCTGGCAGACTGAGTTTCAGAAATGACAACTCTGTGTGTGTGTTGAAAGGTAATACACTTGCATCTAAAAAATAAATGCATCCACTCTGGAAACTACATGTGTTGAATAAATAGAAAAACTTTTGGTCTAATATTTGTTAAGATGAAAAAGAATGTTTTGTACTCATTTACTATTTTGGTGAATTTAGTTCTTAAAGCGAGGACTAGTAAATATGATGTTTGTTTGTTTACGAATCTCTCTGACTCCGGTGATGTCACTTTTACAGGCTCTCCTTATTTTATCCCCGGCGTGTAGGCACGAGGTACCTTTTCTCTCGCACTCGGGAGAAACAGGTCTTGCTCCAAGCCGAGCCCTTCTGCGAGTGGTCGTACAGCTTCTGTGGTCGTGGTGTGCTCTTTGATTCACAACTCGCCTCAAAATAGTTATAAGTAGAACATAGTAGCTATGTTTTATGAAGTGATTAAAATACAGCAATCATGATTATAGTGCTACAAGTAATTCAGATGAGATTTTATTCCTGGTCTTTCATTTCTTCATTTTTCTAGGTTAATGAAGACCTATATTACATTTTATATATATCAGAATTTCATAGGTATTGATTTTCTTATATTTATAAATTGCTATACACGTTTATATATAGTTTTTTTAAAAATTATTATTTTATGAGAAAATAGTGCCTGACTTTGCTGAAAAAGGAGAAGTGGACCACAGTACTTACCAACTCTCTCTCAGCCTTGATTCTCGTAGGTCTCCTCCGCTAGTATGTGCTGCCCGGTGGGCCTGGGAGGTGAGGGCCAGGAAATGCACCTTGTGGTTTGAAGTAGCTGCAAAGGGTGTGTGGTGATTAGTAAATGGAATTAAGTTACACGCTATGTATTTTAACTGCCACGTTGTCTCCCTAGGAGTGTTGTTTCATCTGTCTCTTCCCCACGCGTGGCATGTTGAGGTTTCCATCCCTCTTTCGTCCCTGGACACTCAGCCTTTTGGTCCAGGCCAGAGAGGGAGTCTGCATGCTGCTGCCACGTGACTAGAGAGACTGTGGCTGGAGGCTCCGCACTGAGCCCGGCCTGGCTTCCAGGCTCACTGGCCGCGACCACGTGACCGGCTGTTCTGGCCTGTCCTTTCTTCCCACGTCGCCTCAGGCTGGGGGTTCCAGCAGACACGAGGCCTCCACTGATTCCCGCCTCTCCCTCCCTTAGTCACATGACTGTTCAAAGCTCTGCTTAGTGCCGCCTCCCCGAAGCCGCCCTGGGCTCCCCCTCCCCAGGGGGTGAGCACACAGCTGGACAAATGAAACACGAAGAAACCACCCCAAAGGCTCCTTTTAGGGGGTGGGGAAATGGTTCGGATGGCCTGAAACACGGGCTATGTCTCAGGTAGCAGCCAGAGGTGAGGCGTGAAAAGGTGCCCGGGGTCCCGCCTGGGGAGACCATGACTGCTCCACCCAGACATGTGTCAGCACCAAGGAATCGGAGGTTTGAGCAGAGGGACCTGGTCGGCCCCCGGCCTCAGAAAGACCCAGCATGGGGCTTCGCGCGTGAACCCGCCCGCAGAGCTGCGCGGCCCCGCCTCGGGCTGCCGGGGAGCCTGGGAGCCGGGCCTGCAGAACCGCGTGGCGTCAGATGGCCGACCCGTTAGGTCAGTGCTTCCGCTTTGCTCCCCGGTCTTCCTCAGTCACCTGGGGAACCTGTTGAACGTGAAGGTTCTCCAGACCCAGCCCAGACCCGGTGAGTCAGCACAGAGGCGGGGCGGTCCCTGAGTCGGCATCTCAGGAGACCTCAGGGATGTCATCAGACGGGCAGGACCGAGAGAGTCTGCTTCGGTCTCTAACACGGTGCAGAGATCTGATCAGCGTGTAGCCATCTGTCAGCCCGGCCCGTCTGCCTCCCCTGGGCCCTGGTTAGAAAGGCAGATTCGTGGGCTCCAGTCCAAAACTAACGAATGGATCTCGGGCCAGCAGAGACCCCTTCGTGGAGGTTCCATCGAAAACCTTAATGTTTTCTTCCACACCTTCCAGCTGGATCCAGCCTGTGAACAGAACCCACCTGTGACTGGGTAGGAAGTGCTGACGAATGGGTCAACTGCTCACATTGGCATCGCAGCTGACAAAGTGGCGACACGACTCTTCTCATCGACCGACGCTGCGAGAAGCAGCGATGGGCTCGGGGCTGAACTGCTTTCCCGACAGTTCTGCCAGGTGAGTAGGGAAGGCGGCCTGGAACCTCGGACTCCTTTCCTTCCCCTTCCCGCCCCTCCGGTCTCCCAGGCCCCTGAGGGTTTGGTATAGAACCTCCTTATTTGGAACGGTTCCCTTTGCCATTCGAAATCCAAGGCCGGAAGCAGCCTTTCCCCAGGGCAGAGCAGATTTAGTGCCTTTGCTTTAGAGCAAATGGACTTGCCCCTTCGTTTCCTCTCGGCTCCACCTCCTTATTCGTAAGGTCAGTCCCACGGCCTGCACTGGACGGGCCCACCCAGGATTTTAGTTTTCTACCATTTTGACATTCTCTCACCAAGTGTCTTCAGAAGACATGTCTCTAAGATGACAGAGGTACACAAACCTGAATTCTTTCACTTTAGTTACTTCCTGCTACGTAACTTTGGATATGTGATTTTGCCTCTCCTGTAAAATGGGGACTGTCACAGCCTACTTCATTCTCCTCTATGAAGTTTATAAATATTTCGAACACGATGCCCCTAGCACACAGGCCTGGTATATAAAGGATATCCAGTAAATGTTAAAATTGTGTCTTTCTACTCTTCTCCGTTCTCTACCTTAAACAGTCAGAATGGTATATGTGTTTCCTAATATTACTACTTCAATAAATTAGAAAGTCCCTCTTCTCTTCTGTGTCCTATCTTAGGTGCTGAAGGGAAGTCGCGTTCAAAGTCGATTACAGTCACGCACCACCTAACAATGGGAATATGTCCTGAGAACTGTCTTTAGGCGATTTCGTCATTATGGGACAGCACAGAGTGTACTTACAAACCTAGATGGGGTGGCCCACTGCACACCTGGGCTACATGGGATGGCCCAGTGTTCCCAGGCGACAAGCCTCTACGGCACGTTACCGTACAAAACAACACAAGATTAAATCAAGCACAAGCGAAGAGGATGCAGTCGAGAGAGTAACACGCGAGAGCATGACGTGGCATACTGTTTCACAACAAGATGTGTAAGTAGAAAGTATACACTCAGATAACGAAGTGCAGTGAATGCATAAGCCAGTATCGGTTGTGCAGTATCAAGTATTATGCACATAACGGCGTGTGCTATACTTCCACACGACTGGCAGCGCAGTGGGCTCGTTTACGCCGACATCACCACGAGCAGGTCATAGGTTGGGCTGTGACATTTGGATGCTTACGACATCACTCGATGACAGGAAGTTTTCGGCGGCATTTTCATCGTGCGGGGCCCCCACTCTGCACGTGGACGAGAAAACAGCGTTAGGCGGCACATGACGGTGTGTTCAGCGGTGGTTCTTGAGTCTGGTTCAGGAACCAGCAGCCTCAGCCTCCCCTGGGAACTCGCTTGAAATACGAATCCCAGGCCCCGCCTCAGACATGCTGAATCCGGAACCCCGGGGGCAGGCCACCGTCTGTGTTTCATGAAGCCCTCCAGTTGGCATGGGTGCGTGCTCAGCTTGACAGCTGCTGGAGCTTGATTAAGAGCCCAGGCTCTGCAAAGTTATGTGGATTCCTTCCTGAGACCCCAGCTGACATCGCCCATAAGTGTTCTGGAACAGGCTGGGGAAAAATCTAGACTTGCTAGAGCTCGAAACCCCCACCAGATTGTGTCACTGGCTAATTTTTCCAACTCGTCTCCTGCCGACACCCCGCTTCCCGCATCTCACTCCAGTTACCCCGTCCCCTTTACTGTTCCTTGAACACACCAAACCACTGCAGCCCCAGGGTTCCACTGGTACCCTTTTCTCTGCCTGGAATACATCTCCTCTTTTTGCTCTCTTCTTTTTCCCAGGCCTCTGCTGAAATGTCACCCCCTTAGAAAGGACTCCTTGACCGATCCTAGCTAAAATACTCCCCCGTATCCCCATCGCCTTCGTCAGCCATGTCACTTTGTTGTCCCGTGAACCATCCTTTAAGGGCTAGGTCTGTTCAGAACAAATTCCGCTGTTCATCATCTGAGAATGTCGCTTCCCCTTTCATTTCTGAAGGGTCGTTTTGTTGGATATAGAATTTGAAGTTGACGGTGGTTTTCGTTCAGCGCTTGGAAAATACTGTGTCCTGCTCCCCTCTGGCCTCCATAGTTACGGATGTGCTGAGCCCCTGGAGGTACTGTGTTGCCATAGTTACGGATGTGCTGAGCCCCTGTAGGCACTGTGTTGTTTCTCTGGCTGCTTTCAAGTTTGTTTCTTTGTCTTTACTTTTCGAAGTTTAGTGATCATCATGTCTGCAGTGGGTTTATCCTGCTTGGAGTTTTCTCAGCTTCTTGAATGTCAGTTTGTGTCTTTTGCCAAATCTGAAAAGTTTGTAGCTATATTTCTTCACAGATTCTTTCCGCTCCGTTCTCTTTGTCCTGTCCTCTAAGTCTTTGATGACGTAAATGTTAGCTCTTTTGTTATAGTCCCACAGGCCCTGAGGCTTTGTTAGTTTTTGTTCAGATTGGGTGAATTCTTTTGTTCTGTCCTTAAGTTCACTAATTCAGTGCTGTCATCTTCTGCTCTTAAGCCCATCCAGTGAGGTTTGTTGTTTTTGTTTAATTTCCGTCAACATACTTTTCAGCTCTATAATTTCCATTTGGTTCTTTTGTTATAACTTCCATCTCTTTGCTGGTATTTCTTGTCGTTAATTGTTGAAGACATTTTATGGTGGCTGCTTTAAATCCTTTTAGACAATTCCAACATTTGACTCATCTGGCTGTTGGCAGTCATTCTGGTATTACTTCTTTACTCATTCTGGTATTATTTTTCTGGTTCTTGGTCTGACAGGTGACTTTCCATTGAATCTTAGATATTTTGGCTATTATTTTAGGAGACTCTAGATCCGATTTAAATCTTTTATTTTTATCATGTAGTCACCCGCCTAGGTTAGCATGCAGATCCTGATCTACTTTTGTGGGATGAGGTTCCAGTGACAATTTAATGTTCAAAGGCTTTACTACTATTTTGATCTGTTTAGCTTTTCTGGTGCCCCTGGTGCTCCTAGGTCCCCGACAATGCTGCCTAGGGAACAGGAGATTCCCCAGGCCAGAGCCATTTGGTGCATCTAGATAGGAGAAGGGAATGTCTGGCCTGTGGGGACAAAGATACTTGTTATAGTGGGATCCCCTTTGGGCTGCCAACTGGCTACCCCACTGTCTCTTAGTGGCGGAGTCTTGGGACAAGAAGGAGCAGAGCACTTCCCCTGGCCACTTATTGTCAGTGGGGCTCCCACGCCATCCACCTTGCCACTGTTGCCGGACTAGCCTGGGCTTCTCAGCAGAACTCACATTAAATCCAAGCGGGAAAGAGCCACCAGAGCCCCATTCTGTCCCTACATTCAGAGTTGGAAAACACCCAGCCTGGCCCGCCCCCTTCTGTCCTACTGCTGTGTTGCCCATCCAGCCCCGGGGTCCCTCACTGGTTTGCAACTTTGAGAGTCTCAGTGTGCCCTCTGCTATTTTTTTCAGGGATTACAGGTATATTTCACAGGGAGGAGCAGAGAAACAAACCTAAGCCATCATGTGTGCACCTTGAGTCTCATTTAATGTTACAAGATTGGTTGGGTGTGAGTACCTGAAATCAAACACACCTGACGACAACAGGTATGGTATTCAACTTTCATTTCTGTAATACTTTGATCTTACCTATGATGACAATTAATAAAGGAAACTTCAACTGAAATTGAAAAAGTTCTCATGCCCTGCCACTCCTCTTCAGTTAACCCAAACAGGAAGACGTGACTTACAGACCCCCAGGGGGAGAGGCCCCTTGAACTTCCAATCAGGAAAGCAGCAGGAGGAAGAGGTCCCTCCGCCCGGCAGCAAGCCAGTCGATGCAAGCACCGCAGCTTAGCCAGAGAGGGGCATGCTCACCGGCCCTCTCACTTCCCGCCAGTGCACCCTCCTTTTCCTCCTGCTAACTTCCTTGTCCCACCCACCTTTCTATAAAGGCCTTCTGTCTTTTTTTTCCTAAATTTATTTTTAAATTATAGTTGACATACCATATGATGTTAGTGTCAGGTATAAACATAGTGATTAGACATCTGTATACTTTAAAAGTGAATACTGTGATAAATCTAGTGCCATACATAGTTACCCATCTGGCATCATACGTGGTTCTTATTTCATTAACTATACTCCCTATGCTGTACTTTATGTCCCTGTGACTATTTTTATAAGCAGGAGTTTGACCTCTTAATCCCTTTCATCTTTCTCATCCGTCTCCACGACCCCCCGCCCCAGTCTGGCAACCACCAGTTTGTTCTCTGGATCTATGAGTTTGGTTTGTTCATTTACTTTGTTTTTTCAGATTCCACATATAAATGAAAGCATGGGATTTGTCTTTCTCTGTCTGACTTATTCCACTTGGCATAATATCCTCTAGGTCCACCCATGTTATAGCAAATGGAAGATTTCTTTTTATGAAAAGCCTTCCATCTTGTATAGCCCTCAGAGTGTCTCTCTGCCTGCTAGATGAGATGCCACCCAATTCATGAATCATTTAATAAAGCCCATTAAATCTTCAAATTTACTGTTAAATGTTATTAATCCTATAAAGTGTAAAAGTCTTCCAATGTCAATGAGCATATGCCTGAATCCTAGTAAATGGCTCCATATTGTTTCATCGTCTAGGTTAAACACAAAGTCTAAACAGTCTTCTATAACTGAACTTTTAAGTGTAAGAATATTTTTAGCCTCCCTACATTTTCTTTTAACTTTAAAATTGAAATCTTAAACTTGCTTGTGATTAGCAGTAAAATTCTACAAATTACCATGGGGGAAATAAGACCTGCAAAAGTAAAGACTTAGAATTAAGTGATTCGAAATGTCAATTCTGGTTTATGGGAGCTAAACGATAACTGTGCACGGATCAGAATTCAGAACCCTGTGAGCACCATGCTGGTGTCCATGGAGATGATGTCACAGACCATGGCCCAGAAGCCCAAGCTGGACAGTAGCTGCACCTCCAAAGTGAGCTCTCCAACCGTGGCTTTTAATTCCCCCTAACAGGGCTGATGAGAGCCCCCTTTCTAAAATTACAGGTTTGATAAAATATTCTGTTCCTTAAAGTTTTTTTTTTTAATTTTTATATGTATTTTTTATACCTGGCCTTTATCCAGATCTAGATGGTTTAATTGTACTAAGTCTATTTAGCAGTCACATTGTTTATACTCCTTTCCTGGCTCATGGTTCCCCAGTATCAGAGTGTTAGATGACTCAACTCGCTTATTACAGACAGATTGGATTTCTTGGAAAGATTAAGGAGGAAAAATGGCAGAAAGGCCTGTGGTCTCTGAGAGAGAGGATGAGAGACAAAGGCTACTAGGAGTCAGCCAGGGGTCAATCCTGACTATCAGTGAATATATTTCATGAGACTCAGGTGTTTGGGAATAAAGCCACTTGCTCAAGTGCAGGCCTGTTTGTTATTTACAGCTGCACTCCACGGCCAATGGAAGGGTAAAGATTCTTCCCATTTTCTCTCTTGTTCTGGACCTTGAACTTCACTCCCTTTTCATCCACAAATAAACCCTTTACCCAGCCGGCGGCTGAGGCTCAAGGCCTCCCTGAGAAGAGTCACCCATGAGGCCCTGTGGCTTAGGGTGGTTCTTCCCCCACTGAAGGGGGCACAGCTAGGTTGTTGCGGGCGGTGGGGAAGGGAGCCACATTCACCACTCACCTGCACTCTCTGCCCAGGTGCGTGAAAGATGATTGACTTCAAGATCGCCATCGCCATTGGCGCTGCCTTACTGATCGTCTCATTTGTGTTGATGTCCTTTGTCATCAGTCTTTGCTACAAATTGGCCAAGGCTTTGAAGTAAGTGGCATAAGAGTGAGTAACACCCCTCAAATGGGACGCTTGAGCAGGGTCTCTCCTTGCCCTGGGGCCGAGCGCTGGGCGAGGTCAGGAAGGTGGGGGGTGGGCAGGTTTGACAAGGCAAAGGCAGGTGAGCCTAGGATCTTGGCTTCCTCCCCTTCTGGCTTGGGGATGTGAGCTCATAAGCGAGTGTTTTCAGCCAGGGGGCTTAGTGTCCACGCTGCTGTGCTGTCGCTGACCTCGGGGCTTTGCCCTCAGCGGGTCGACTCGGCCCACTGGCCGGGCCCCTCTGTTCCTGGCACTGTGGACTGAAGACTGCGCCAGCGAGTCTCCGCCCTGCGGTCCCTCAGGCCGGGCTGACTCCATCTATTGCCTGAGCTGGGGGCGCCCAGGGTGTGCTCAGGTTCACTGCCCATGGCCTTGGGGACAGTGAGGTGGCCTGTCGGACTGTGTGGAGCCAGAGCTGCGTGAAGCTCCTGGGAGACACCTGACAAGGGAGTGTAGACCAGACAGGACACAATTAAATTTGGGGTCAGGACCTTTCAAACATGGGAGAAGTGAGGCGTCAAAAGCAGTGGTCCCCACGCTAGGGCAGCTCAGCCCGTGAGCCGGAAGGTGAACTCCAGCCCCGGGGTCGGCCGACTGCGGCCCCTTCCCCACCATGCTCTGCACCTGGCGGGCCTGGGCGACCAGACCCGCACTGGCACGGCACTCTCCCTTCTTCTCTGTGGTCTGACTTGACATTTCCAGCAGTCTTTCTTAGGAGAGGAAGAAACTAGATAGGAAGTCGGGAGGGGGCAGCCTGGTGTCCTGTGTATACCGGCTCCTCCGTGAATTTCTCAGTTCCGCCGACAATTCGTTAACAAACAGACTGAGAAGGAAGATTGTAATTCCATGCGTTGTGTGTTTTTTCTTAAGAACTCCAAAGGTTCCTGTGTGTTTCACCTTAAATAATGATCCAGCCATGGTCATCGAGGACAACACGGCAGCCACAGCCATTACCATTGGGTCCTGTCCCAACCTGTGCTATGACGAATGTCACAAATGTAACGATTGTACCGAATGTACCGAATGTACTGAATGTACCGAATGTACCGAATGTTATGACCCATGTAATGAATGTTATGACCCATGCAACCCATGTAACCCATGCAACCCATGTAACCCATGCGACCCATGTAACCCATGTAACCCATGCGACCCATGCGACCCATGTAACCCATGCGACCCATGTAACCCATGCGACCCATGCGACCCATGTGACCCATGCGACCCATGTAACGAATGTTATGACACAGGTAACAACTGTAACTCGTTTGCCTACTTTGAACCCCAGCCACCGTGCTACTGTGATGTAAACGAGGGGCTCTGACTTGGGGGGACACAAATATCCTGATGAGCAATATTTTTTTCTTAGTAGATGTTTTATTACTCGTCATTTTGTAGTGTTTTATATTATCTTATATACTATATAACATGTATGTACTTTGAATAGATGCAATATTAAAAATAATCCTGCCTCCGGTATTTTTGGTTTTTGTAAGTTATAAATGTACTTAAATTTGTGTATCACCTACCTTGGGACTTGGAGCAACTAGCCTGTAATATTATATTGCAATATAAAGAGAGAATAGACAATAAAGAGAAGCCATGGGACACTGTGTGACATGCTTGGGATGCAAAATGAAGCATCTGAAAACTAGGGTCACACTGCAGCTTCACAGTAGCCTCGGGAGAACGGGAACTATGATGTCTCTGAGGGAGATGAACTTCTCCCTGATGGTGAATTCCGTGTAGATCTTATAACATGGGGCCATGTCTTTGAGACTGAACACATGGACGTCTTCCATTGGGGTTTTGCAGATTCAGAACCCGTTTCCAAACCTTGGCATGTGCTAAAGTCTGTGGGCACAGTGTCCGTGCAGACGCTGGCGTCCGCCAGAGCCAGGAGCACTAGGTCAGCTCCGAGGGCCCAGGGCTCCCGAAGGGAGATCCCCCGCCATGGAGAACACTGGACTCGTCTCGTGGCAGGTACCATGGCAAAGGTCCTCAGCCAAGCAGGAGTCCAAAGGTAAAGATGAGCGTCCTGGGAGCTGAGCGGAAGGGGCCGTGGGGGAGCCACAGAGATGGGACCTGGGCCGAGTAGGGGGTCACAGGCTTGCTCCGGCAGCCTGGGATCTGGGCTGCTCTGCTCCCCCAGAGCCTCACACTTCTGTAGTATCGGTGTTTGCAGCCAGGTGAACCAGGTCAGTCACAGGATGGGCACTTGGCAAAAAATCCTGACCCGGGTGAAAGTCCTTATGAGTGAATTTACGATTTCCCACTGAGAAGAAAAGCCCCTGTGACCTAGACGGAACCCCAGAGTCCGCCTCCCTGCCTCACACAGCCGGTGCCTTCTCGTCCGTGCTAGGCCTCCAGACACTGTCACTGCTGGCATTCTCCAACCGTCATTAAATGAGGTCTGCCGGTGAAGTCCTACTTAAGATACAACACGAAAACAAAACAAAAAACAGCCTCTTCCCTCAACCTCCCGCTGCTTTGGCATCCATTTTGTTTGGCCAAGTGGCCCAAGGGGGCCTTAATGACACTGGACCCCTCATATAAGCACATGCCACAGATCACAGCCCAGAGGCCCTGGTAACTAGGCTCCTGGTGGCCTCCCTTATAATCAGGTCTTCCCCAACCTGCCTCATGTGTGCCCGTAAATGAGGCCGCCGTGGAGCTTATCAAAACTCCACTCTTTATGGTGTGAACTGACAAATCCAGCCTTACTCCAGGCACCCCAGAGCGCTCCACCCAGGGACCCCAACTAAAGTATAAGCCCCAGGTCCCAACTCCCTCTGCCAGCACCCGGTTCTCATTCCTTGCGTGGCCCCTCGAGGCACGCCAGGTGCCCCCTCCACGACCTGAGTGAAAACCTCTATTTCAACTTCAGTTTCTCTCGTGTTCCCTCTGCTGGACATGGATGGCTATCCAGAACCCTGCTCTATCGAACGAATGTTAATTTAACAAAATTGCAACATGCATGAAATTCACAGTAAGCGCGTCGGGACATCATTAATGTATCGAATTCCACATTGCCAAATATAATGTTTTAAAAAGACTGCGATCTTGTTCCCCAATTATATGTCATCATCAAATACATGCAGAAGAAACTACCACTAGTTTTTAAACCGTCTATATCATTTTCCTTCATGGTCCTTGCTCTGAAGGTAGTGACATGGCTACAATGACAGGGAGGTGTTCTGTAAATCAGCGAAGGGACTACAAACACCAGAAGCCATAAAACTTAACCGAGGCAGGTTTCTCCTGAAGGACAAAGGAAATACTCTCTTGTACCTGCATGTGTGGTGAATAGCCCACGAGCCTAGAACGAGTGACGTGCAGATCCTCAGGTGACTGTGGTCAGACCGTTCCCTACACAGAGCTACCTTTGTACCATCGTAAAATTGAACAAAGACATATAAATCGGCCCTCGTTTGAAAGAATAAATTCACCAGAATGTGAAAGTGTGTAAAATACCCCTCTCGTAAAAATAAAACATTTTAAGGAAAGATTCAATGAACATAAAACATTTCTATTTACTTAAGACAAGTGGTTTCCAGATGCATGGCATTTCTTTTTTAGATGCAAGTATATCACCTTTCAACACACATACACAGTGTCATTTCTGAAATTCAGTCTGCCAGCGAGGACGGCCACCTCCTCGAGTCACAGGCCTCGCTCCTCCCAGGCAGGGCCTGGCCCTTCCCACGGCAACATGCAGAGAAGGGCTCTGGAAGGACCCGTGTCAGCTCAGAAAAGGGGCCGTTCTGGGTTAATTGAAGAAAAACAAGATGACTTCAGGGGAGCGCCAGGCCCATGTGCCTGCTGGCCTGCCAGCACTGGGGACCTTTGCCAGCATTGTTCCCTCATCAATAAACACTCGGCCCAATAAAACACAACAAACAAACCAAACAAACATATAAGCAAGCCCTAAGATGAATTCTCTCATTTTACATCATTCACTAGGAAGTAGTAATACAAGGGATAAGCCAGTTTTGATTTTCACTTTCCTATTTCCTAGTACCCTACACTGAAACATGCACCATAAAGGTCCCAGTGTAGGTATACAGATGCCACACACTGCATTGTATTCATTTTCTGATATAAACAGCAAAACGTAAGTCAGCGATCTGAATTAAGGGTTCCAAGTCTTAAGTATCCAATTTACCAAGAGCGATGATTTAGAAAAAGAAAAAAATTATCAAGTACTCTTAAGCATTATTTTTATACTCCTAAGACTATGAAATAAGGTCTTTTATAAATAAAAATACACTTCTCTCCAACGCATATACAATAAACACTAATGAACTGCATTAGAAATCCTCAAAAATTTTCATTTAAATGACACAGAAGCGTACACAAAATTCTGTAAGAGTGAACAACGGTGTAAACAAAACTAGTCATGACCGTATCATGTTAACTCTGGACAGTACTGGATTTACAAACCGAGTATAGTAAAATGAACACCAACGTCATTATGTACGTGGCTGATCCTCAAACGGCATTAGACACTTGCTCTGAACTTTTTGGGCCTTGGCTTTGTAATAAATAGGTATAAATATCTGTAGTGCACTGAACACGCTGAGCACTTATCTTTCTCCATTGGAAAGTCTTTCTCCAGAGTCACAATGTCTTAGAGGCGTCCCAGTGGGTGGGGAGTTGGGATTCTGCAGCACGTCCATTAGCAAAGCCACCTTATTATCTAGGTGCTCCTGGAGTCTGTAGATTCGCTGATCGATGTAGTCCATAAGTTTCTTTTCCATCAGTTCCATATTTTTCAAAAGAATCTTTTCCAAGTAGGAGCACACGGGTTGCTCTCCCATTCTACAAATAAATTTAAAATAATACTATAATAATTATCCCGAATATTAGAACAACTATGCAAGCGCGGCCAACACACATCGCTGAAGTTTGTCTCCTTACGGCATATTCCCAGGTTCTAAAATACACGTGCGGCGGGCCGCCAAGTCCTGAATGCCCACAGCACTCTCATTTAGTTCCTTAAACACTGACGCCTACAACTGAAACGAGAAGCTGAAAATGAAGGCGACAGAATTTCTACCCTCAAAGGACCAGCCTTTAGAAAGGAGGGTCTTCGGATTTCGAGCTCCAGATCAAAACCGATCTTGCCCCCCAAAAAGTCCAGGTCTCCATGGATGTCTCTCAAGTACTTCCCCGAACAGTTTAGCCAGTTTGGTCTTATTTCATCCACACCACCTTACTAATGTCCGGGAAAGTTCTTTTCTAACCTAATAGGAAAAATATTGCCTACTTTTCTGGAGTCGGCAAATTAAAACACAAATAATAAAAAAGCACGGGCGTTTCTTAAGTTCTCAGTGAATGAATACGAGGACAGGATTCCAGAGCATGGTTCACCAAACAGTGGGGTTCCATGAGGTCAGAGCCTTTTTGTAATAACACTGACAGGTTAGTTGAAGCTTTCGTCCTCATAGTCTCTGAATGTACAGTGACACATTCCAGAGGCCCCACAGTGTGTCATGTCATTGCTCTTGTGACTAACTCGGAGTGTGTGGTTGTCTATTCTTCTGTTTCTAGAATTTGCCAAGGTGCTAGGTTTAGGGTATGAAGAAGTGTGTGTCCAAGGTTGACTCAGTTTGTTCTCAGTCCTGCTGCGGTCACAGCGGCTGCTGACTAGACGTGCCGTCATGAACATACGTGAGAATCCAACCAGAAACTAACACAGATTTGCATACATTTAAAACAATACCATCCTCACTAATCTTTTTTTGGGAAAATATATATCTTCCCAAAATTATATTACTATATAATGGGTTTGTTATTTTTAAACAGCTAAATGCTTTTATACAGTCTACATAAATAAAGGTTCTTTCAGAGTCCTCAATTTTAAGAGTGGAAAGGCCCAAATGTTTGAGAACCATTACTCTAGAAAAGATGAAAGACTAAAAAAAATACTCTATTTTCAAATAATTACAGATTCACAGGAAGTTGTAAAGAATGATTCCCCAGGACCCCTCACCCGACGGTCCCAATGGCAACATCTTACCTGACTTCTTACTGCCCCTACCCAAACCAGAAACCTGTGTGAGTACAGCGTGTGTGTTCTCACACGCACACACACTCATGTCAACGTCGCCACAATCAAGAAGCAGAACTATTTCCTAACTAGAAAGATCTCTCTCCTCCTACCCTTTTAATGTCACATCCACTCCTCACATCCCCTCCACCCTCATCCCTGGTAACCCCTAATACGGCCTCCGTCTCATACTGTTATTTTGAGACAGTTGGACCGGCATGCCTCATGCATTCAGCTTCGCTTTAGTGCGCTTCACTGGTGTTGTGTTTTACAAACTGAAGACAAGACCCTCCATCAGCAAAGAGATCATGACTCACTTTATTGTGAAACTTGCTTTATTGCAGTGGCTTGGAACTGAACTCACACCACCTCCGAGGTATGCCTGTGCAAATGGAATCATACAGCAGGGGATCCCTGGAAACGGTCTTCTGTCACACAGTATAATGTCCTTGAAAGCCACCCAAGCTGTGGCATTATCCGCAATTCATTCTTTTTCATTACTGATACGGATGTACTGCCGTTCGTCCCACTGTCATGGCATTCCTTCTCCCACCTGAAGGGACAACTACTAAGGTCCATTTGAGCAGCTTGTCTCAACCCTGCCTTTTCCCACTTGGCCTCTCAAGATATCATAGGACCCTGTGGGACCCTTACCCTGCCTCACCACACTGGAACAACAGCATTCGCTTCCGGATCCGCAGGAGTCTCCTCAGATCCCCGAACCCAGCCCAGAGTCCTTTTGTCCTTTTGTCGAAAAGCAATGTCTCTGCATTCAATCTTCATCACCAAAGCTCATGAACTGTGCAGGAGCTGAGGTTCTAATCATACTTACAAGCTAATAAGCCAGAGGCTGTTTATTTTTCACGGTTAGGAGCAGAAAATACAAGACTACTGGTTTCAAGGAAAAGGACCATATTACTCATTGCAAAGGCTGTCACCAGAGCTTTGTATTAGATTGTGTCAGTTTCTCATTCTCCCCAAGTCCCATAGGGACTGATGATGGATGCCTAAACACAGTGGCCTGCACTACAAAACAGAAACATTGAACATGAAGGATTCACTGCTTTCATAGAGAACTTGCTGTCTGTCTAAAGACATTACGTCATCTTGCAGTGCTGGTAGATGCAATGGGAACTGAGAAATGACTCGGGTAAAGAGTAGTCAGGGCCTTACATTCTTGGGACACCCAACAAGAATATGCAGGGACACTCGGGGCACATGGTAGATTGCTTCTTCCAACAGCTTCGTCTCTCTGCATGGGAAATTTAACAACATCTAACAAAACTACATATGAATTTATCTTTTGACTCTGCAATCCTATTTCTAAGAATTTATTGAAGATACAGGTCAAAAAACATAGAAAAATATATATGTCCAAGTTTATTCGTATCAGGATTGTAACTTGAAAATATTGGAAACAGTAAGAAAATGAACAACCCAATTTCAAAAAGGGTAAAAGAAGTTGGATACCTCACCAAAAAAGAGGTACAGAGGGCAAATAAACATGAAAAGATGCTCAACATCATGCATTATTGATGAATTGAAAATTAATAGGAGATACAACACACCTGTTAGAATAGTCAAAATCTACAACACTGACAAGTGCTGGTAAGGATGTGGGGATGCAAAATGGCACAGTCACTTCGGAAGACAGTTTGGCAGTTTCTTAGAAATCTAAAAAGCTCTTACTGTAAGATCCAGTAATCATGCTCCTTGGCATTTACCCCAAAAGCTGAAACTTATGTCCACACAAAAATCTGCATGGTTTATGGCAGCTTTATTCATAGTTATCAAAACCTGGAAAAAAAAACAAGGACATCTTCAGCAGGCGAATGGACAAATAAACTGGTTTATTTAGACAATGGGTTATTATTCAGTACTAAAAAGATGTGAGCTCTCAAGCCATGAAAAGACATGGAGGAATTTTAAGTGAAAGAAGCAAATCTGAAAAGGCTGTGTGAGTCCAACTATATGACATTTGGGAAAGGCAAAATTGTGGAGAGCGTAAAAAGATCGGCAGTTGCCAAGGGTTAGGCAATAGGGAGGGATGCATAAGTAAAGCACACAGGAATTTTAGGGCAGCGAAACTAAACTGTATGACATTTTAATGGTGGGTACATGTCATACATCTGTCAAAACATCAAGAGTGAACCCAACATAAACTGAACTTTGGGTGATAAGGATGAGTAGGTGCGTTGATTGTAAAAATGTACCACTCTGGTGGGAACTGCTAGTGAAGGAGTCAGGTGTGGAAGGCAAAGGTGTATGGGAACTCTGTACTTGCTGCTCAATTTTGCAGTGAACGTAAAACTTCTCTAAAAAAATCTATCATAAGAAACAAAAATGTTTTTTAAAAGGAAAAATAAAATGTTGCCTGGGGAAAGGGGAGGAAATGGGTATGGTTGCAAAGGATGGGAGACAAAATAAAAATCTTGCACTGGACTAGTACAAAATATCACGAAATGAAGAGTACGTTTAACTCAATGCTCACCTTCAATCCAAGAGAAAAAGATAACGTGCGTATGCTCTGTAATCACAAATTACATGATTAGCATTGTTACTGGTGGTAGTCTGCCCCAATATACACTGATCTAACCTCACTTGTTCACATTTTGACCATACCTCCCTACGACTTAGAAGTAATCCCCTAAACAACGTGAAAGCTAGGATCCGAACCCGGTTTTTCTACACATCCTATAAAGGAATGTTTTCTCTCCCCCACGGCTTCGCATGGTTACCACTAAGACACCCACTGTCCTCTGCAGGAAAGCACTGGAACTGAGGTCTAGGGATGTCCCTTTCCTCCCCTTATTTCCTCGCACTTGCTCCCCCCACTTGTGGCGTTAAAGGCGCAACTAACATTGACTTTGTCCTTCCGCCTATCACATCAAAGAGAGGCGCAGGTGTCAGACTTTCAGCTTCACCTCCTAGTCTTTGATTCCGGTGACTGACTTTCCAAAACCGCCGGAGGAAGAGGTTCAAAGTCGCTTCTGTGACTTTCCTGGGCAAGGGACTACATCGTAACAAATTCAAGGTGCAGATCTTAATGGCTTGCAGGTTTCCGCCAGGAAGGATGATTCTAACTGAAAGTTAAATTTCAACTCTCTGACTCTTTAGGAAATGTCCGGGAGTTGGGAAACGCATCGCCATGACCTCCCCCGCCTAAAGGACTCGCCTCGCAGAGCGCTCAGGCGCCGGCGCCTCGGGTGACGACGGGTACGCCCACCAGCCGGGTTTCCGATTCACAGACTCGCGGCACTAGGCGGCGCCGAGGGCGACGGGAGACTGCGCATGCGCGGTTGGAGGCCGGCGCCGGAGCCAACGCTCCCTGCCGGCTGCCGGGAGGACATGAAGGCCGGCGAGAACGCCAGAGGAGCGCGCGGCGAGGGGCCGCGGAAGCTGGGGCTCTGCGTCCTCTGCGGTCTGCCCGCAGCAGGAAAGTCGACCTTCGCGCGGGCCCTCAGTCACCAGCTGCAGCAAGAGCGGGGCTGGGCCGCGGGCGTCGTCGCCTATGATGACGTCATGCCGGACGCGTTCCTCGAGGAGGCGGGCGCACGGCCAATTTTGGTCAGTACGGAGGGGCGGGGGCCTGGCCTGTGGCGGGGCGGGAAGGATGGGTACAAGCCTCCACACCTGCTGCGCGGTACCTGGTGCGGCAGAGGCAGGTTACGGCGGAGGAAAGTGGAGCTGGGTTAACACAGAGCGAGTTGACTCCGTCTCAGAGTAGTTCGTTGTAGACGTTTATACGTATGTTTGGGGCGTATATGCATTGCGCTTACAGTGGAGCCTGAAGACAGGCTTAGGTGGAAAACTCCCCCCTTTCCTGGATGGTAACAGCTTTGCATTCTTTCATTTATTCACTCGTTCTGTCATTCAGTCATTTAATGTACATTTCTGGAGCACCAGTTGGTGCCACACCGTCTGCGGGAGGCTAGGTGTACAGCGGCTAGCAGGGACATAGAGATGCGCAAAGAAGTGCCTACACGGTATACCCTGCTAGAGTGGAGACCCTATATGTACATAGCTGGGTGTCATGGCGGGCAAGAGAGGGTCTGAGCTGCCTTCTGCATGGTCGAGTCTGAAAGTGTCCACAGAGACCTAGCATCATTGAGGAATTTCCAGGCGGAGTCAACGATGTATGGGAGGACACGGAGGCGTGGGAAAATAAGATGCGTTTAAATTAGAGACCGCCAAATGGTTCAGTATTGTGGGATGAAAGTTTCATATGGGGCCTGGTGGCAATGAAACATGACTGCCTTACTGGCCAGAGCCGAATGTAAATTGTAATTCTTTGGTCTTTTGTAGACATCCCAGTGGAAATTGCTTCGACAGGAACTGTTGAAGTACTTAGAATACTTCTTGCTGGCTGTCATTAATGGGTGTCAGATGGCTGCCCCACCCAACAGGACTGAAGCCATGTGGGAAGATTTTATAACCTGCTTAAAAGATCAAGATCTCATATCTTCTGCAGCGCCTGAAGCCCAGTCTGGCTACCTCTTAACAAAGACTGCTCTTTTTAGTCCTTTGTTTTTGATTTTAGATGACAACTTTTATTATCAAAGTATGAGATATGAAGTCTACCAACTGGCTCGGAAATGTAATTAAAACATTTTTTTCTTATGCACAGAGGCATTTATTTGCATATCAAAATCATTACTGTCTCTAGTGAAAATTAAGTAGATTGGGAGGTTTATATGGATTTACTTAATTTTCAAAGCTAGATGTTCAGGTTTGCAAATGGTCTTCCCTGCTGCAGCTGGGATAGTTTGTCTCATATGTTGATTTCAGTTTTGGAAAATAGCACACAAGTAATCCTTGTGGTTTCAAATTGTTTTCAGATTCACTAGGCTTTTGCCAGCTCTTTTTAGATTGTTCTCGAGACCTGTTTACAGAGGAATGGACAGAGACCCCGGCCACTGCCTGCAGAGACCATCCACCTGATGGGAAGGAAGATAGAAGAGCCCAACCCTGAGAAAAATGCTTGGGAACGCAACAGCCTCACAATTCAGAGTCCAGCATGTGCTTCTAAGGCCAGGTATCCTACTCAAAGCCATCCTTTACTGGGCGTCTCCCTGAGGCAGGCACTGTGCTGAAGGCTTTACTTGCGTCTCCTTGGTGAACCTTCACACAAGCTTTGGGGAGATCCCCTTTGTGTAGAAGAGAAAAAGAAAGTTTCGTTTTCTCAGTATCACCGAGCTTGTGACAGCTGAGATTTGAATAGGAATCTGTTTGCAAATGTGTGCTCTAGCTCAGATTCTGTCTCCCAGAGGTCAGAGCAGGGACTTCAGAGTGGAGCATATTTTTGGTACTCTTGCTAAAATAGAATGCTAGTCTAAATAGGTTGCCCAGTAGTTTTCTTGAAAGAAAAAGAGGAGAACTGATACTGAATCCTAATTTTGCCTTAAAGCCTGCTATAGTTATGCTGCTTGTGTATAGGTTAGGCTTGTGACTGTGATGACTGATGCCTTTTATTCATAATATGTGTCATGAGGCTTTTACAGCAGTGCATTTCTAATAAAAATTTCACTGTTACACTGGTGAAATGTTCTATATTTGCACTGTCCGGTATGGCAGCTGCCAGCCACATGCGACTAGTGAGCACTTGAGACATCACCAGGGTAACTGATGAACTGAATTTTAAATCTTATTCTAGTTACTTGAAACTTAAATAGCCTCATGTGGCTCGTGGCTGCTGTATCAAACAGTGCACTTCTACAGGTAGATTGCCCAGTCCCTTAGCTCCTGCCTAACAGTTGTCCACAGGAGATCAGCAACTTTTAAAGCTATTTTTAAAAACTCAGTCTTCAAAATGTTTAGGTCCCAGGATACAGTTTCCATGCATTTTATAATATATACTTTTACATACTAAAAAAAAATTGGATTGAAGTGACTATCGTTTATAAGTTTATGAAATAAGCTACTGCTGAGGTTTCTAATTTTAACGTCTCATAGTATCTTGAAACTTTGAGCAGGTACACAACCACTCGATTGCTACTCATTTAGTACTATTTAAAATTTTTCCTTTGGAAGCAAGTGGCTGGTTGAGACATCGCGATATCCCATGAGAGCAGCATAAAGTTATCATCCCTGCTTTCAGACCAGTGACGGCCAGTTCTTGATTGAAGCAAGGGGCAGTGTGGCTTCTCCAATGCCATAGCAACCCTTAGCAGAATCTGCAGTTTTGTCTTGGGTCTCAAGAACCTGGTTGCATTTTCTCACATATGCAAAATAGGCACCATATAATTGTAAAGAGGTCATTTTGAAGTCGGTGGCCCTGAATTCGAAGTCGATAGATGATCTGACAAATGTACCTTTCCCAGGCTCCTATGAAATCCTACTACTGTTCTCATAGCAGCAGCTGCTGAGCAGATACTACGTACTGGGCATGTTGTTAACACTTCGTGTGTATAATCTCATCCAGTCCTCACAACGACCCTTTGGGAGTAGACACAGTTGTTCTCTTTTTATAAATGGGATAACTGAGGCCCAGGTAAGTGCAGTAACACATCCTGGTAGTAAGTGGCAGAGCCAAGGTTTGGACCCAGTGCAGTCTCACTCACTCTAGAACCTGGGCTCTCTTCAGTGAGAGAAATTATCTTGAAGTTGAGATTTAACTCAGTGAGTTCACTCCTAAATTTTTTCAGTGCTACCCCTTCTACTCCGAGTAAAATTCAAAGTCCATGCCATAACTTACACATTCTAACCCTGATTGACTCCCCACCCTCATATCCTAGAGGGCTCTCTCCCCTTGCCACTCTTCATCCAAACTAAACTTCTCCATTATGTAAACCTAAGAAACTTGCTCTTGCCTCAGGGCCTTTGCACTTGCCGTCCCCTCTACCCTTCCACTGTTTATGCCTGACTGGCTTCCCTGAGCATCCTAACTAACCATCAAGTATATTAGTTAGATTACCTAGTCACTCTCTTACCGTTATCACTGCGTGTATTGTCTTAACTCATTACTACTTGTCACTGTTTGAAGTAATTGTTTTTTTGCTTATTATTATCTGTCTCTCTCCATTACATTGTCTCTTGGAGAGGGTAGGCATCTTGCTTCACCCCAAGCTTAGTACATAGGTTCACATACATAGTTGCACAGTATTTTTCATATAAGGCATTCAATAAATACTTGTTAAACGAATGAATGAATTTCACCTCAACCCTCTCTGGCCCTGGACAAGTGAGGAACTTTGCTAATCCTCCCAGTAAATGAGCAGACCCTAGAAAGTAAAGACAGAGCATCTTTCCTTAGAAATAAAATTCCGGTAGCTAAAGCTCAGCACTTAATGTGGGAAAAGAAATAATGTCTTTTCAAAGCTTATTGATATATCTTTGGAAAGTAATATATTTTTAATGAGGGGTTTTTGGGTTATGATTAGTTTTAAGCTTCTCCATTTCGATTTTGCAGGTAGAAGGTAGCTTCCAGATCACTTCGTTTGTTAACATTTTTATTCCTCTGGAATTCAGTTTGGTGTTCATAAACACGAATTCTTTGAAAACAGAAGTCTGCTATGAGGATTTATTTTATCCCACCTTCTCTTACAGCCCAGAGTTGACCGAGTTATTGCTTACTGCTTTGGAAAATCCACTTAATATGTTGAGGACAATGTGGAACAAAAGGTAAGCCTTCCACTTTAGGTTTAGCATTAATGAGAAGAAACAGCTTCTTGCAGGAAGATTTTTTTGAGC
This sequence comes from Eonycteris spelaea, assembly GCA_003508835.1. Classification (NCBI taxonomy): domain Eukaryota; kingdom Metazoa; phylum Chordata; class Mammalia; order Chiroptera; family Pteropodidae; genus Eonycteris; species Eonycteris spelaea. Next base: position 4,550,285 of record PUFA01000004.1, on the reverse strand, counting down.
CGAGTGTAAAATATGAGTGAAGTGTGGAAGATGCTTTGGCACTGCCTTGGCCTCTCGGCAGCGCCCAGCTTCTGGCCCCTGGTGCAGTGGCGGCTGCTCGCACTGGCTGGTCAGAGCTGTCAGATTTCAGGAATGCGGGTCTGCTGACATTGTGTTAGTAGCTCGAGAGGAGTAAGGGTGGCGCTATTTACACCACAGAAATCGACAAACACTATAGAACAGTTTTGTTTGTTTTTTTCTGGAGAGCCCATTTTTGGACATTACCAACATCCCACTGCCCAGATGGAACCCAGTTTATAACTGATGTATTTCATTCAGCCCCTCTTACGGAAGAAAAAATAACAGAAACAGAAAAGCCACTTCGACTTTTTTAATCTTCACCTCCGCATCACCTCCACTTTAGCCATGGCTTCCGTATCTAACTGTTCTAATAACGGCATCTGTGTTACACAGGAAACGGACCGAACTATTTGTTCAGCTAACATTCTTCATCAAGCTGATCAGACACTCCGAAGAATTGTCTCTCAGGCAATGAAGGAAGCGAAAGGTATGTTGAGGAGTCACACTGCTCAGGAGTGATACGATTGCCACTCTCGTTCTCTCAGTGCTTGGCGTTCAGCCATCAGGTTTACATCACGTTTTCACTTCACATCTGCAACTTGGTTATATGGAACTAAAAATTCTACCCCTGCAACCGGGTACTCATCCATCCAGTAAATTCTTATGGCGTGGCTACTCTGTACTATTCTAGATACTGGGAAGTTGGGAAGGAGCAGAGCAGAACATTAAGGTGAGGAGACAGACAAAAAAGAATGAGTCTATACTCTGACGAAAAATAAAGTAGGGTAAGGCAGGGTAGAGTGATGGGAAGACTTATTTTTAAGGGGTAATCAGGAAGGCTTCTCAGAGGAGGTGACCTTTAAGCAAACACAGGAAGAGCAAGCTGTGCAGATACCTGGAAGATCATTCCAGGGAGTGGACACATCAAGTGCAGAAGCCCGGAGGTAAAGGTGTTTGGTATGTTCTAGAGCAGAAAAGAGGCCACTGAGTCGGCATAAAGTAAGGGGCGATGGAGAGGTCAGGGACCAGGTGTGAAATCGGCATAAAGTGTGAACAGTCTCAATATATTGTCAGTCTGGGCTGAGATGAAATATGTGGTAATTATTGTTTTATAATTCTTTTAGGTTTTATTATCTTTTTTAAAACCTTTAGGTTTTGCTATATTTAAACTTTGATATAAAAAATAACAGCAGCTTAACATTTCTTGAGCTCCTTTTATATGCTAAGTGCCTTATAAATATAATTTCTAGTCTTTACAATCCTATAAGGTAGGTTGGTTTACTTGTATAAATGGGGACATGAGGTTCTGAGAGGATCACGTAACTTGCCCAAAACTGAGCAGCTACTAAATAGTGTAGTTGGGCAATGCGGGGTTCAGAGTTGAGTCTGACTGGTCTGTGCTTCCTGTTATGCTCCCCCACAGCACCCACACTTTGCAAAGGAAAATATACTAATCATAGTTTTTCAAACTTCTGTTTAACCATGATTTGTAAGTAGATTTTATATTGTAACCTCGTGTGTAAGTGCATGAAGACAGACAGCCATGCACAGAGGCAAATTTCGCAAACCCTCACATGTTTAATGAACTCTGCTGCGTGCTATTTGATTCCAACACTGGTTGCACCTTGCAACTCACTGATGAGTCAAACCAAAGCACGAAAAACAGAGGGTGGGACAGAAGTGGCAGCATAATTAGAATAGAAACAAAAGTAGTTGCAGTTCAGTCTCAACCCTTTGCCTTTTTCCGTGGAGGGAAGGGGAATAGGGTTATGCCCAAATCACTCTTGGCTCATTTCCAAGCCATTACATTTTTTTTTTTTTTTTTTTTTGGTGAGGGAGGTGGTACCAGCTTCCGGATTGGTGCTTAAAAAAATTAGAAATGCAGTTATCTCGCCCTCAAGAAATTAAAAAGAACTCACAGCAGGGGAGAAAATATTTACAAATAATGTATCTTAGAAGGAACTTGTGTCAAAATATATAAGGACTCTTAACACTCAGTAATGAAGACAAAGAATCCGATTTTTAAAATGGGCAAAAACGATTCAAATGGACATTTCTCCGGGAAGATATACAAATGGCCAATAACTGCATGAAAACACGCTAGATATCATTAGTCATCAGGGAAATGCAAATCAAAGCCACAGTGAGTACACCGTGCACCCACTAGGGCAGCTAGAATCAAAACATGTAAGTGTTGGTGAGGATGTGGGTAGATCACAATCCTCAAGCACTGCTGGTGGGGATGTAAGATGGAAAACAGCCTGCCAGTTCCTCCAATGATTAAGTGTAGTGTTACCATGGGACCCGGCAGTTCTACCCCTAGGTACGTACTCAAGAGAAATGAAAATACGTTCACATAAAAATGTGTGCACAAATGTTTATAGCAGCATCATTCATAATAGCCGAATTGGGAAGCAGCCTCCGTGATGACCTGCTGACGAATGGATGGACGAAATGTGGTCTGGCCACAGAACGGGTTATTCAGCCATAAAAGGAATGAAGTATCAATCAGTACACGCTGCGACCTCAGAAACATTATGCAAAATGAAAGAAGCCAGTCGCAAGACCACAGAGTGTGTGAGTCCAGCCATGTGAAGTGTCAGATAGGGAAACGTAGAGACAGATTAATGGTTGCTTAGGAATTAGGAGGGGTAGAGGGTGGGGTAGGAAGGTGACAGCTAAAGGGTACAGGTTTTCAGGTGATGAAATTCTAAAATTGTGGTGACAGTTACCTATATCTGAAGATACAAACCACCGAATTGTAGTTTAAATGGATTCAAGTTCTATGGTATGTGAATTGTATCTCAATAAAGCCATTTAACAAAACAGTTAGTTCCCCAGTCATGCTACCCGCATGGCAAGTGGCTGCTGGACTGAATAGGGCAGACACAGAACGTCTGTCATCATATAAAGTTACACTGAATAACTGTTGTAGGTGACATCAGTTTCAAAAACAAATGGTCATTTCCTATCTCTGCTTTTTGCCTACTGCCTGTTAGTTCCATAGGATTGTAAGTCAACTATCTCATCAGCAACAAAAAATCTTTCAGAGTCGTCTTTTCCACTCAGGAATTTCATAGCAGGTTATTTAAATGATTTGCTCGTATCACGTTATGTGACCTTTTTTTATATGTTAAACCAACGCAGGGTTATTGTGATTATTTATAGAATCTGGTTTGTCTGAAGTAATCAGATTCATTTCCTGATGTCATTAGATAACCCAGCTTGATTAAACTTACACAAATAATTTGAGAATATCTTTATTTTAGATGAACAAGTACTTCCTTACAACTTGAAGCTTCTAGCGGAAGAACTTAACAAGCTCAAAGCCGAGCTTTTGGAAGACCTAAGACAAGGGAACAGAAAATATCTGTGCTTTCAACAAACCATTGACATATCAGATGTTATTTCTTTTTTTCATTATGAGAAAGATAACATTGTGAGGAAGTATTTTTCAAAGCAGTGTTAAAATTTCTGAATTTCCAATCAAATGTCTGGATTTGGTTAAGATTTTGCAAACTGTCTACAGCCATGCCACTCTGAACGAGCCCAATCCCGTCTGATCTTGGAAGCTAAGCAGGGTCAGGCCTGGTTAGTACTTGGATGGGAGACCACCTAGGAAGACCAGGTGCTGTAGGGATAGAAAATAAAAAAAATAAAGGGATTGTAAACTGACAAAGTTCTTGCAATCTGTGAGGTCAACCAAGGGTTGCCTTGCCTAAAAAAAGTTTTGCAAACGAATTACAATTTTGTATTACTAGACCCATGCTGTGAATTGTTTTCTAGGCCCAAGATGTGAATGGCCAGACTTATATTTTATAAAAATCAGTCGTCATAAAAAATCTATTTGTCATAACAAATTACTTCAGTCTGTCACTTGTCAGATGTGACACAGATAATCAAGTGTCACAAGCAGCCTTCATCTTTAATGTGCCAAACCCTTAGGGCAGGGCTGGGAGGGGCAGGAGCCAGGATGCGTGGTTCTTAAATAAAGCAGATACGCAAAAGGAGACAAAATGCAGGTGTGCGGAGCAGTTTTTTTGGTCACTTATGTGATAGATTTTCTCATGGGCAAGGCATTCCAAATTCAAACTCGTAGACATAAGTTTTTTTTTTGTTTTTAATATTTTACTTGCTGGAAAAGAACCAAAAAGCGAATTGGATCCTAGTTTTCAAAAAGAAAAATCAAGATCATTAGAAAGTGTTATATTTTATTTATATATTACAAAAGCAAAGCTTTCACAAAGTGAACTACATACTAGGTATGGTTATTTCAGCATTAAACTGCTCCCTAACTCCTAAACAATATAGTGTTTTGCAACCATACTCGAGCTTTTGTTTTGCATACAAAATATGTTCTTTACATCAAAGTACATATTGACAAAAACAAGTTCTAGAAATCACATACCCTCTAAGACTATATAATGAAAAAGTCCTTAGCAGGGAATTTTTAAAAAAAATACATCCATTTGATAAATATTTTGTAGAACTTAAAATGAGGTTTCTCTCTGAACATTTCTTTAGTAATATTCCCTTTGTCAAACAATTCTGCAGATGAATGGCAAACACATTTCTAAAATGAAATAGCACTGGAAAATAGCCAGTGGAATTTTTTCAAAGTAAAAGTCTAGCTTTTACTTGAATTTCAAGAAGTTGTAGCTATATACTATATTAGTAAAATCTGAAATAAAATTATTCCCTATTAATCTCTTCACAGTTTCTTAAAAAAATATTAGTGGAGATAAATCATCTACCAACTTTAAAAATCTAAACTTATGTTCACTGAACAAAAATAAATTTAGTTTCAGAACATTGCCTGTTAACAGCAAAGTACTATAAATAGTGCATGTTAAACTTTTCCCAACAACTCATTCTATAAAATAGTTGATTAAAAGTAAAATGGGACAAATGCATTTAGTACTTAATGAAGGATACTAACATCTTTCCAAATACAGAATTTAACTCACTGAAAATTTAAATAAAATCCTAAATCTTTTAAAAAATACAATACTGAAAAGTTTCTGAGATTTGCTCCAAACCTTTAGTGCATTTAGCATTGTAGTTTTCAAGCATCGACACCTTTGGAATACCACTGTGCTCTTCCAGTCATAGGAAAATTAGAATCATTCATTCTAGTTTGTGATTACGAAAAAAAAATTTCTATGTTTAAATTAAAATGCACCTTCAAAATTTTTCTTTAGTTGTCAGGAAAGAAAGGTTATTTATTTGTCACTATTTGGCCCAGAACAGAGAGTTAATATACTGGTTTTAAGAATTCTTCCTCTTTATTGAATGAAATTTTTCATTTTCTATTTTGGGTATTGCTTTTATTTGAAGAATAAATAGAAGTGAGAGGGAAAAAGTGATCACGAAAGCTTACAAATGACAGCAGCCTGTTTCTGGCAATAAATAAATACTGCGGCCGAGTTAAGTTATACATCTGGAAGTGGCTGCACCAAAACCTATCTGAGCTGTGAGCAATTTAAGCAACAGAGCAAAACAGGACTGTGGAATTTTAGATGCACAAGCCTCAGACCTGACAAGGAGAGTGATGGTGGTTTGGAGAGACTCTTTGAGATGCTGCTGCTTTGAACGATGCAATCGAGATTAGTTTAGATTGGATCTTAAACCACAAGAGCTCATTTTAATGGCTTTCCAGCATTTGAGAGGGCAGAAGATCCAGGAACTTGGCACTTAGGGGCTTATGTGGACATACACTATATTTCCTCTTTTTTTATAAGAGTAATGGTCCTTTTTGGTTAATAAATGCTTAATAGTTAGGATATTTTCTTTATGAAGCCAATTAGTAACACTTTCAAGCTTTGAACCAAATTCAAATTAAAATTTTTGCAAAGTACACAGAAACCAACAGTTAGTAATAATATATTTTATTGTTTGACCACGCTCTCTCTTCAGAGGAACCTAGTTATGACACAATACATAAACAATAGTCTCCTATTCAAAATCACTCTAGGTTTAGCAAGTCTTATTTTTGTAAATAAATATCATGCTTAAATGCATTTTATATCTATTTTCACATTTTTGTATCCTTTCCTACTAATCACAGTTTCCGTATAGTTTTGTCACTGTACAGGAAAGACCGATAAAACTGCAAATACGCGTTACAACATGAATTCACACCAAATATTTTAAATGGCCAATTCTGAAGAGGAGACCAGAATTCATTTTGGATATATGTTCTCAGTTTTTTAAATATTACTTTGTCATCACATTTTCCATATGTTTTTATACCCACCTTTGGGGGGAAATTATGGACAATAAATGGACATAAGGCAGGAAAAGAAAACTTCAGAGATTTTTTTTCCTAAGGACTGCATTTCCTAGGAATAAGATGGATGACTTCCACTGTACCTCTTTGGTCATCAAAGGAATAGGAGGAATAACAGATTCTTAGTATAGTTACCAGCCTCACCTGACATTAATAACATCAGCATGAAGGATTTAAATGAAAGTTTCAAAAGGGAAAAAAGGCATCTTCATAGATAATCCTCTGATATTTCTCGTGTTCTCATGTATTACCTGTAGTTTTTAAAATAATCTAGAAAAGAATCTGATGGAAAATTGATGTGTTTAAACTAGAAACTGAGTAACAGGTATTTTAAATATTAAGTTCCATGTAACGTAAAGCCTTAAGTTCATTTCTTTTCAGAACTTTTATCTCATGTTTTTATAACTTTAATTTCAAAACAATGAACTATTTTACAGTGCCCTTTATGGAAAAAGAGTAAGGTTTACTTACACTGAAATAGCTTTACTATTATCAATTCAACTTTATTAATTCAACTTAAACTATATGAACGAAGTAGTATTTCAGTTGAGATCAGTTTTAAAGGCAATTCCTCTACTCAACAATGAAATAAATTGTAACAGATTTTGTAAGAGAAAATAATTTATTTTGAGATATGGCAGAAATAAAACCTAGCTGCAGTGTACATATTGAAACATCAAGAGTATCGATAAGCTTTGAAGTTTTCATGGACTATAAATGTGGGAAATTGAAATGAATACCTGTAAGATTAAGATTGCACTTCAATTCTCAAATGTCTAACTGAAAGGAAAAAATAGACACCAGTGTGTCCAACTGTTCTAATACCTAAGTGACCCTGACCAGAATTTTATGAGAAAAAAAGGAAAACATTTTGTTTCCATTGTCAAATTTGTTTTTTATAAATATAATGTATAAACTTTAAATAAGCAGACATCTTATTAGGGATGGACCCCTCCCCCCAAAAAAACCCATAAACAAAACTACAAAACACAAAAAGGCAAAACCACGTAAAGCATCCTGTGATTGTTTCCCATCAGTGTTGGTTATGTTGCCCTCTTGCAAATGACAGGCAAAATCATACTTGTTTTTACATTTGCATCCACATATGTTACACTGAAAAGGATTTTCATACCCATGACATCCCATGTGAATGGTGTAGAGGATGTTGTCGGCAAAGTACATGTCACAGTGCTGGCAGTGGTGCAGGAGCTGCGGGTCCTGGACCGGCAGGGTGGGAGCCGGGGTGCTGGGCTGGCTGTTTCCTATGCTGGGCGTACTCGTGTGGGCACTCGGTTCGCTGCTCGGACCCGCCACGGGGCTGTAGTTCCTCTGACTGTGGGCCGGCCGAGGCTCGGGGCTGGTAGGGGCGGAGCTGTGCGGGACGCTGGCTGGCGCGACCGATGCTGTGGCCTGGGCAGGGGCCTGCTGCAGCACGAAGGGCTTCTCGTCGGCGCACGGCACTACGTCCGGGGAGGCGGGGTTTTGGTTTTCAGGTGGCAGACTGGACAGCTGTCCTGCCAGAGTGGAGAGCTGATTTAAAGGGTTCTCAACCAGCAGTTCCTGGGGGTCTCTGGGAAGGCCGCCTCCAGTCGATGTGGTCTTCGCCATACTTTCGTAGGAGTCCGTCTGGATGTTCGGGATTTCGTGGGTGAAATCGTTAAGGTAGTCTGGCTTCTGAACCACCATCGAAGGCGGACTTAAGTTGATGAGTGCTCTTCTGCTATAGCCCAGATTGCTTGTTTTCTTCTGTAAAACGCCCCACATTTTCTTGCTGCCTAAGGAAGACCTAGTACCTTTAATCGGTACCATTTTATGCTTGCGCCTTCGATGATGGGACAGGTTACTTCGATCACTGCAGCGGAAGGAACATAATTCACATTTGTATGGTTTTTCTCCTGTGTGGGAACGCATATGGGCTTCCAGATGACGCTCATAAGCAGATGCAAATGGACATAAGTGACATCTATGAGGTTTCTCACCTGTTTAAAAAGCAAAATGGGAGAGAAACTGCAAGAGTAGCTCATTTACGAAAAGATTCATTCATTTGTGTCTCATTCACTTGTCATTAGACTTGAAACTGATCAAAAAGAGTGCTTTTCAGAAATTGACATTTGCACAGAAGATTATTAAAATTTATAAAGAAACCTGCATGTGAATATTGCTTAGACCTCATCAGCAACAGTCTGAGACACAGATATATCCTATTAGTCAATATAGTGTAAAAACTGCTATGGCTTCGACTAACACTGAGGAAAGAATAGCACAACTGACAACAATATTCCCTACATAACAATGATTTCATCAGAAGCATGCCCCACTTATATTTTCAGGTATGTATCTGTACACAAACCCTTACTCGTGTTTGTACACGCGCACACACCCCGTCCTCAGGAAAATGCAAAAGACCTTTTTTAAGAAGTCCTTTTATCAAATAGAAAGCTCGACATTGAAATGGGCTTGCTAGTCCAAGTATGAGTTACGCAGAACTGCCAGCTTCCCTCGCCCTTCCTCCTCTTCAGTTGCCATAAAGGACAGTGTTAGTACTGGTGGCTTAAGATGGCCACAAATGTAAAATAAATATTTGGAATATGAGATGTGGAGTCACTCATTGGACGGTTAAGATCTGAGCACCTACTATGTGTCGGATGCTCTGTTAGGCTGCGGAGGCACAAACATGGCACTGACACAGTCCCTGTACCCAGCGTGGGAAGCCACTGTGGCACACACAGGAGGGACACCTGACTGGTGTCAGGCCAGGACCAGGTGTAGTTAGGAGGCGTTCGCAGCAGAAGGGATGGCTGAGGTGAGGCGTGAGGCGTGAGGACTTGCCGTGGAGTCTGCAACTATTGCAAGTGTAGAGAAGCCCCTTCCCCAGTCGGCAAAGGACACGTGCTCAGTAAGGATAAAGATGAAAACATTTTATCACTTCGTATTGCCGTCAGCATTAACCTGCCCAGCCTGAGAAGCAGACGTGTTGAGACGCTATGTGGATCAAGAAAGATGGCTAAGGAAGGGGAAGCTCTACAAGGGGTCTCACTTCCCGTTTGTATGTTATGCTGTTGCTTTGTAAAAATGGAGTAACGTCCCCGTTTATTCAAACTTTGTATCAACCTTCATTTTTAACTATCAGAACTTCCTTGGCCTGTCTCCTGCCCCTAAAGAAATGCCTTCTCCAGCCATTTGTCCATTACCTGTGTGGATCCTAATGTGTTCAATAAGCCGGGCTGTTCCTTTGCTGGCATAGTTGCAATACCGACACTTGAGCTTCCCATCGAAGGTCCTTTCAAACCCGTCTACTAACATTCCTGAGTTTTCATCCAGGGAAACTTCGACAGATGGGTGATCGAGTCCATTTTGATCACCATCTGTTCCAGCTATAAACAGTACAGCAAAAGAAATTACGCATCTCAGAATCAACTCAATATAGCCTTCTTGTCTAAGTGGTAGAAAATCTTTCATAAATTGATAATTTATTTAGCTTAAAAGTCAAATTTGTAAATAATACCGACTTTACGAACCGAGGTTAACTTTATACAAAAACATTATTCTACTTATAAGAACCTTTTTTTAGGGGGATCTCAAATTATTCACAACTTTATGCGTTCTCGATATGCTTTAAAAAAAAACAGGGTATTATCCTTATTTGACAGAGGAGGGGAAACAGTGATGGCATAGATACACGTGTTTAGGATTCAAACACTTCTACAAATATAATTGGAAGTCATGAAAATCTCCCCAAATCCTAACTCCATTTTCTTTAGCCTAAAGTAATTAATGTTGAGTTTTGCACTGTCCCTCTCGGTTTATACAGATGTCCTAGATTCTGGGTTGCATTTAGGACCTTAAAATTCTAATTAAGCCCATAAAGAAAATATTGTATCTGATCCTCTGAATGCTAGAACTGTAAGCATTTGAAAGCTAAAAGATATATGATTGGCTTTTTGCGTTTAATCTAAGCCAACTACTTTTCTGGATGGATAAACAAAAGGGGCAAGTGCTCGTGATCAGGGAAACTAGCAAAGGGGAGCTACAACCCTGGCCTTTGAGTCCCGGTCCAGGGGTCTGCACACTGGAGTGTTACCCTCACAGCTTCGGGGGCAGGCACCGCTGCTCCATCCCCAGGATGCAGCACTGCTGCTGTGAACAGTTTGAGTGGCCCTCCGCCAGCACCAGCACCGTTTCAGCCAGCCGCACACCAAAGATAAGTGATTCCGCTGGTTGATGCAAGGCTAACAGCCAACGATGCCACTGCGTTGGGGGGGGGGGGGGCAAGGCTCACTGTCCCCCTCTCTTCCATCGCTTTCCCGTGCCAGTGACTCCCCACATTTAATGTATATACTAATCAGATGGGGAGCTCATTTTAAAATATAGATTGATTCTGCAGATGTGGGGTGAGGCCTGACAGCGCTTCTAACAAGCTCCTGGGCTCTGCTGCTGGCCTGCGGACTACCAGGCCAGAGACCATCTAGGTTGGGCCAGCTGTCCTGTAAGGGTCAGGCAGTAAATACTTTAGGCTTTGGGGCCATATGGTTTCTATCACAACTACTCAACTCTGCTGTTGTAGCAGAAAAACAGCTACGGAAAATATGTAAACTAAGGCCACGTTTTAATAAAATTATGAATAGTGAACCTTGAATTTCATAATTTTCACATGTTAGGACATTATTCTTTTGTTTTTTTCCAACCATTTTAAAATGTAGAAACCACTCTTAGCTTGCAGGTCATACAAAAACGGCAGTCCAGCGGGGCTCACAGGCTACAGTTGGCAGACCACTCACTTAGGTTCACAAATTCCAGTGTGTTTGGTAAGCAAAACGGCGACAGTGTATCTGCAGCGGACCACTGCTTTCCCGCCTCTAGTTCTCCTCCCCCACCCGATGGGCACACATGCTCAGCCTGTCTTCATTTTAACAGGGAAGGAATGCAAACCCTCGTTCTGTCTCAGGTCTGCTCCGGATTTCCCAATGGCTGCATTTTTATGTAGTGAAGCTGAGGCCTGACCCCCGTGGGTTCCCCGTGTCCACTGTCAGCTAACAGAACCTGGACGATGGGAAGGGTATTCAGAACCTCTAGTCTTCCGACAAGACCAGAAAGCAGCTCCAGACCATGCCAAGCTCTTGGGAAGCTTCATTCTCCCTCAGTAAAAATCTGACATGTTTAAAGAAAGAAAAAAACGACCTTGTATCTTTTTAAGAAAAAAACTGGGATGATTCCCATTAGTAACAGTCTTCACAAAATGGATAACTATACACAAACAATATATTTATAAAAAGTGAATTATTTAATAGTATTAAGATGAGTCTACCTCCCTGAAGAGACTCTGCTTCTTTGTCCCCACTAACTGATCCGGAAATCATGTTCACGTGATGGGTCTGCTGAGTCAGGTATTCCTGGAAATCTTTCACGAAGTCCAAAGGCTCTGGTTTCTTTTCCCCCATCTTTGCCTTTTTTTATTTTAAGTTTTCAGTTCGTTATACCTAAGGGGGAAAAAACTGAAATAATTTTACACTATTTAGGGAGATCCTGTACGTATTAAAACAAAGATTGACAAAGATTATTGTGTGCAAGGCATTATACAAAGCATTGGAGAACAGTCCCTGCCTTTAAATATTGTGTGTTCTTCCTGGTGAACTAGGAACACATACAAAATGGTGAAAAATTAATACATTTAATATTTAAATAAACAGATTCAAACTTAAGTCTTAGAGGATTGAAAGAAATTACGGACAGAAAAAAAAGAGAATACAAGTCCAGATGAAAGAAACAGGCTCACGAGCAGGGATTATCAGTGGAGACAGTGGACAGAACCGAGTGGCGCAGTCTGGCTGTCAGAATTTTCTGGATGATGGACATGTTGCATGTCTTCAGTCCCTATCAAATACAGCTGCTACTACCCGCACGTAGCTACCAAGCATTTGAAATGTGGCTACTAAATGACCTGGATTTTACATTTTAATTAATTAATTAAAATTGAAATAGATACACATGGCTAGTGACCACCCTACGGACAGCAAAGGCTCTTCAGTCACAGGGGTCACATAAATCAGCACTTTAGAAATAGGTGATCTAGGACAAGGGGTGGCAAATCTTTCCATAAAAGGCCAGACAGTGAATACTTCAAGCTTTGCAGGTCATGCGGTCTGTCAAAACCACTCAACTCTCATTGTAGCTAAAAGCAGCTGTATGTAGTATGTAAACGAATGAGTATGGCTGTACTTCAAAGAAGCTTTACATAAACACTGAGTCTAGTTTGGCCTACAGGCCATAGTTGCCCAAGCCCTGCCCTAGAAATCCAAATCACCACCACCCATCACCCCACCCACTCTGAGAACAGGGGGCGGAATGAGTGAAGCAAGAAAATCCCTGATGCCGACTCAGGGGAAGCGGCATGTGAGCTACTGTAATCACAAACTAAACTGGTCCTCACATAGCTTTAAGGCTCAACTCACAAATCAAAGCACCAAAAATGTTTCTAGTAAGAACAAAATTAGGAAGTCTAGCACCCATGAGGCAAAAAGTCTTTTCTTCTGGTAAAAAAAAAAATTTATGCAAAGGCAAAAAAGGTTGTGAAATGAGAGCACTCCATAAAAGTACATTTCCAATTAACAAAAGCTTGATTGACCAACCTTTTAAGGCCCCAATTTTAATTGACTTAACTAGAAATCTCCTGGAAACAGACCAAGCCCCGATGACATCACCGTCACCACTCAGCGCTGTGTCAGGGCACTGCACAGCTGCACTGTGACAGCCTAGGGGCCGAGGAAGAGCACAGGCCCTGCTCTCCCTCCGCAAAGGCCCCAGACGGACAGACTTAGCGTTTCTGTCTTCCCTTCTCCTTGAATCTAATTTTTTCTTATCTTGAACACAGCCAAATAAGGACCTGCAAGTGACCAAATTCTCACTTTTCTTAATGCAAAATTTGTGAGTAGTCCTTTCCTCCCTTCTTAGAAGCTGCGTAGGGGTTTTTAAAAGGTATTGTTATTATTACTACCTCCTTTCACTGTTTTCTAGAGTTGGGGCTACCGGAAGTCTATCCTCTGGATGAACAGAATGTTACGGCATTCGCTCAGACTTACTGGCTTTAAGATCTGAGCAGGGGCTTCCCCAGCTTTAGTTTCTTTTATAAAATGGGATGATACAACACACGGTGCTGTTTTAAGTTTTACAAGTGCCTCGCAACATGTGTAGCATTTAGCATGTTTTCAGACAATAGTGGCTATCCATGGTCATACCCTAGATCAAGAAACTCGTCACTGTCTCAGATTCAATGTTCTTTCTCTTTTTTAAATCAGTTCATCAATCGACCATCTTAAGTAACCACTTTACATATCTGTTCCTTCTTTACAATGAAACAACCAGGGCCTACCTCAGTACCATTAATTGGATATCCCAGTTTGTAATTTCCCAAACTCATCTCTCATATTACTCCAGAAGGCTACCTCTTTAAATCACTTGCTTTTGTCTGGCTCAACTTTCTCAACTTATGAATTATTGTTGGTTTCTGAATAAGTTTGTTTCAGTTGCTTTTTCTTTGCATGTTTAAACTGGTTCTCTATGTTTCCTAATTATTGTACTACTATTTGTTTTGTGACTATAGTTGATTCTACTGATGAGCTGTCCTTTCAAATTTGCCCTTTGGTTAGGAAAAAAATAATGTGAGCCAGTCAGCTCCAATGAAAAAGATTACTAAGAATAAGATCAAGAACAGTGTAAGGTTATATCTCATTAAAACAAAGGGGGGGAAAGAGACTCAAAACACACAGGTGTGGGGGAATTCTAAAATATACATGTAAAGGTAAGAAATATCTAGCCGACAGAGATGTAGAATGAGTTCCAGAGTGAGAAGAATAAACAAGAGAAATATTTCTTTAAAAAAATGATCAAGAAATTTCCAGAATTAAAAATCTTTCAGACTGAAAATGTAAAATAGATATATGATAATAAAATAACATTTAGACACATTATTGTGAAATTTAAACACCTCAAAGACAAAGAGAATCATACAAAACTCTGTGGAGAGAAAAGGCAGCCCACCCACATAGGAAAAACAATCAAGATTGATATGGGATATCAACAGCCACACTAGGTGCAAGAACACAGAAGATAATAAAGGATTATCTCCCCCAAATCTACGTCCATTAATGGAGAAAAGTTAGATGCCTTGCATTTAGAATCAAGAACAAGACAAGAATGCTTGCTATTACTACTGCTATACAACATAGTACTAGAGACAGAGGCCCCACAATTAAAAAAGGAAAAAAGAAATAAAAACTATGAGGATTGGGAGATATAAGATCAAAAAAAGATGATAATGATCTGGGAAATTGTTTTTTAAATTGTAAAAGCTGCAAGGCCCTACAACTTGTCTCTGTTCTAACTGTAAAAGTTATAATTGAGAAAGGAATCCAGGTATTTACATGGTAACGTAGCATTACTTCTTGCCAAAAGTTCCTGTGAAAACTGGTATGTTTCCACTGGAAAATACCTGAATATACTTTGATGGGCTTCAATAAGGAGGATAAATCTTACCAAATCCTCATTAGAAAGTATAACACTGCTACAGTATAACGTGTGACAGTGCAGAAGAAAATGCAGGCGACCGCCAGTGAGCAGGCAGAAAAAATGATACTTTAAGAACACAAATGAGCCTAATTAGAGAGGGCGGCTGACACATTTTGACAGTCTTGGCTATTATCACACTGTCACATTATAAATTTCACTGACTTCTCTGCCATAAATTGTGTGCTGATTTTCAATCATAATGCATGACAGACTTAAAAAAAAAATAAAACCAAAAACAAGGGATGGCAATAGAAGATGTTGTAAACATGAAAGAAAACAATTCTTAAATGAGTGTTTTAAATATATTGATATGGTTTGAAACCTCAAACCTCTTCCTCCACTTTGATTCTCTCTCCCTCTCTCCTTCCCACACACACACACACACCACACACACACACACACACACAGGCCCCTGCAGAGCTCTAGTCCCTAGAACAGACAATTACGGATGAAAGGTGCCTAAATCTTTGGTTCAAAACCCAGGTTTCTCCATCTCACTCGATACTTCTAAACAGAAAATGAACAATAATTTTGAAACTACAAAAAACTCCCTGATATTAAAATATGGGTTTTATATCCAAGCCATCTTTCTGTCTTTAATAAAAGTAATTAATTGTATCAGGACTGAAAGTTTAATCTAAGAACTTCATAAATTAACATATCTGGAGATGCCTCTAAGACACTGATAAATTTTAAAACCATAAAAATGCTATCTTTAGGAAATCAGCACTATAATGTTTTTACTGAAAGCATCTTTTCTATTAGCCATGAATTCAACACTTTGGAGCTTGTTAGCCAAAAAAATTACACCAAATTTCAATGTGTAAAATTATGTCATCATAGAGACATATTTAAGAGTTCTCCACTTTTATTATAGATTTGAGTGGTGTATTCTAAGCCTGATTTACTCTTTCTCGAACTGACATCTAATTTTATCAACCAAAGAGGAGAATTTTTCCCATACTTTATCATTCATGATACAGTAAAACATGAGTCCTCCCTGTGAATACTCTGATTAAAATTAAACTGGGTCTAGTGTAGTGTCCATGGGGTATAGCTACATGTCTATATAGAACTGGCTAAAATATACATAAATTCTTTTTATGCCACTAGCTTCTCCCAAATTATCTATTCAAGGCTCAAAAATAAGGTTCTTACAAAACAACCAGAGGCTACTCGTGCTAGCAAGGAAAGAAGTATTTGAGAAATAAGCTTTGATATTCTAAAAGAACATGATAACCTCTTTACCTTTAAGCAGGTAACTACTCTGACCCTTCTTCAGCTTCTGCTCAGGATTTATTTGTATGAAATGCTCTGATATTTCTTCTTCAATCTCATATTATAAACAGGAAGTTGTGATCAATACACACGCACACATAGAATATCTCTTAACCAGTAGCTAACAATACAGAGGCGTCATGATGCAACTTACAAGATAATCACAACTAAATAGAGGTAATGTAAGAACCAGAAAGAGGCTCGTTAATCTACCTTCCTTCCAAGTCTATCTTTCTTATAAGGTGTAGGAGAATTTTGAGAACAACATGATTAGGAAATAGTAGAATCTATTTTATTCACCCAGAATTTTTGAGAGGGGTCATTAATCATAAGGTAGAATACTCAGCAACTAACTACTTATACAGTAACTTAATGGGGAGGTCAGGTAGGCCTATACACATAAAATAATTGCGGTTCAACAGGTGTGTGTTTACTTTTAGAGTCAAATAATTACAACTAAAAGGTTTACTGTGCCATAGGACATATATCAATGGAGAAGTCTGACGAAGCTGTTTGTGCAGAGAATAACATGGACCTTCAAAGAGAATTAGAACACATTTCCTCTGACTACAGAACTGTCAAACAAATTCTTTGAAGGCAAAAAGGGGCATTATGAGGCTTTGAGAAATCAGAAAACATAATATAAAAGTAAAACATAAGTACAAGTTAGAAGAAATCCAAAAGTGGAGTTACACAATCTAACCTTTTCACCCCAAATCAGTTCCTCCTTTTTCTTGCCACTCCAACATGGATGAAATGTAGAGTAACTGAAATTTACTCTGGAGACACATCAAGGGACTCCAAAAGGCCATGGAGGGAATTTCAACTAAAATTGAAAAGCCATACAGAGGTCTGCAAAGAAAAGCACACCACAAATGAAAACCTTTGACAAAAATTTAATTCGCATCTACAGGTTTAAGTAACTCATAAAATAACTTGTACCAATTTTACCATTACCAGGAAACTAAGCTAACAGATAATCAAAGAACAAAGCAAGAGTCACTTCAACAAAAGCTCCAAAGAATCACCAAAGAACAACATGCACTAGTGTAACTGGTGTTATTTTCAACCAGTGGATTTCATAAGATTTCATTTCTGGCAAAATTTTTAATGTCTTTCTCTAAGTTTACATTATTAATTTCATTTGTTCATATAGTACACTTCTTAAAGGGTCAGGCGGAACACCTGTAATTGTATTAAAAATGCACTAGGGCATTGTTTCCCAACCTTTCTGGCACCCAGGTCCGGTGCTCCTATGAGCATCTAATGCCTGATGATCTGAGGCGGAGCTGAGGCAGTGATGCTAGCGCTGGGAGCAGCTGTAAATGCAGAGAAAACTTCGCTCTCATCCCTGGTCACCTCCTGCTGTGCAGCCCAGCCCGGCTAACAGCCACGGTTACCAGCCCAGGGGCGCCGGGGAGGAGGGGGGCGGTTGGGGACCCTTGCACTAGGGGAAACCTTTGTAGGAAAGAGGTTTAAAAAAAAAACCACACACACCCAATGAGGGCACATTTGAATTCCCACCTTTATTTTCCTCTTTATCTCAAAGCAAAACACTTAGGGTTTTCTGGGAAACAGTTTGGAGTCCTAGAGGCAAAAATACATCAAACATCTCAATTTGCTTTAACGAATTCCCAAGAATATATTAATCTGCAGCTGTTGAATCAAATAAACTAGAATTTTAAAGCTGTTAGTCGAGACATTTTAAAAGTTGGCTTAAACAAGTTTTGTTTCTTCTAAACTGAATTTCTTTAGATCTCAGTTTAAAGCGCTTATATTTCAACTTCTTTTGGATTCTGACACTAAATGGGCCAGTGTTTAGTGACAGTTGGAACTGGTTTAACTTCAGTTCAGAAGCAATTCAGAATATAGTTACCGAGCACTCACAAGGTGCACAGCTTAGCTACTCTCACTCCGGAGTTTATTAAGAGACTTAAACCCTGCGTGAACCCGAACAGTTCTTTTGCTGCAAAGTCCTCCCCAAACCTCACATCTCCCCAAAACGAGAGTGCACAAGCAGTAAAAACAGATCTGGGCAGGAACATTAGATAAAAGACGCAGTTTTAAAAGTCCTTTTCCCAGCAAGTCACCCGGGACTGGCGTCGGGGCGGCGTCCTCACCAGGGTTCGGAACACCTAGGAGACCTGCGCCTCGCCTGATTCCTAGAACCTGGGACCGGGCGAAGACGCAAACCCCGGAGAGCCCCGGGCTTGACCACCTGTCAGAGCCAGAGGCAGCTCCCCACCCCAGAGCCTTCAAGCCCCTGCCCGCGGCGCTGCAGCCGCAGGCGCCGCTCCCGCGGGAGTCCGGGGTCACAGACACCGCACCCTCTGCACTCGGGGCAGGAAGGTCCCGGGTCGTGACCCCACCGACCCATGGACCACGCCCGACCCTCCGCCAGGGCTGAGTCCTGGGCGGGGTCAGCGGATCAGCCGCGATCCCGGCTCTCATCTCCCTCCCACCGCTCCTTCTTAACCGTCCTGCTCGGTCGGGTCGCCGCCGTCCGAGCCGGCAGCTGGAGACTTACCACCTGACAACTGCACCGAGTAATCCCCACCGACTTGTTCAACGCCGCTGCCGTCGCCGTCGCCGCCACTGTCTTCGTCGCCGCCACCGCCGCCGCCATGTTTGATGCGTCTCCGACTCCCTTCCCGCCCCACTGCCTTACCCAAGTCTCGCGTGAACAGGGATTAGAGCAAAAGCGGAGAGGGGGCTTCTGTCTCTCTTGGGCTTCCGTAGGCACGAGGGGGCGGGGCCAAAAGGGGCGTGGGGGAGCCTGTGGGAGGGGCGGGACCCAGTGGTTGGGGACGACCGCAGGGGCTGAGAGGGCAGGGGTCCGGCTTCGCCGGCCTCGGGTGGTGGCGTGCTGTCCCGAAGCTCAAGGAGCGACTTCGCGCGTTCCGCGACGCCACTCGGTCTGCGGCAGCGATGGAAGGAGCCGCGGCTCGTTTGCTGCGCGGTAGCGCGCTGGCGAGTGCGCTGGGCGGGCGTCCTGGGAGTCCCGGACAACCTTGGTCCCGGCGGCGAAGTCTTTCTCTAACGGACCGTGCAGGACACATCCCTACTCTCTTCGGCCCTTCGGCCCTTCGCGCGCCGGCGTGCTTTCCGGAACCCCCACGCATTTGGATACACCCCGTTTGTTAGTACGTTTTGGGAACTTTCCCACTGCTGGCTGTTTACATTTTGCATTTTTTCATTTGCTTTAACGAATAAAAAGGCTCTTCAACTGCTTTTCCAATCTTATGCCCGGAGGCATGACTCTTTTTGTTTCATTAGATATAATGAAAGTTATTTGACTGTTATACAGGCTTGGGTTATTAAGAAAATAGTCTAGTTCATGTTAGCATATTTCCTCAAAGGCATGTGTTTTTTTGGTGACTAATACTATTTTATAGTTGTTGTCTACTAGTGTAGCAAAGGAAATTGCATGGCTTCACAGTTTGGCTGTTTTTCGGAGCCCACATTTATTGGCCACATTGTGTGGCAAGCAAGTTCTTGGTGTCCGTCTGCATCCGTTAGTTATCGCAGCCATCTTAAAAAGTAGTTTAATCTTTCAGATGCCGAACCTGAAGCTGAAAAAGATTAAGTGACTTGCTCAGAGTCATTCAGCTAGAAAGTTATAGAGATGGTGTCTAACTCTGGTCTGATTCTAAACTTAACCTTCATGCACTACTGCTTCCTCCCTTTCATTGGAAATAGAAACCTCTTTTGATTGGATTTGTTGGTTTTATTGTGGCTTATCGTCCTTCATCGTTTTTAAAGGTCTCGTACAGAAGTTAAATTGATGGGGTGTTGAGTATAGCATAGTGATTAAGGATGTGGGTTTTGCAGTCTGATTGCTTGTGTTTGAACCCAGGCTCTGTCACTATGTTCCTCGTAGTGTGATCTTGGGCAGGATACTTAACTTCTTTGGGTCTTAGTTTCCTGATCTGTAAAATGAGGAAATAATAGTACCTATGTCCATAGGGTTGTCATGAAGATTAAACGAAATATATACATATAAATATATATGAATTACATATTTACATGTATATATGATTAAAATAATGCCCACTTAAAATAATGCCTAGCATAGAGTTAACTGTCATAAACTATTAGCTCTTATTATTGTCATGCATGAGGCATTGGATGCTATGGCAGATGTAGTAAAGACCCTCAACAGTTACCTTTAATAAGTTTCTCTTTTAGTGGAGACATGAGAACTATATCCAACTGACCTCATCATTTAGATGTGATACAAATCCTAAGCGGTCCAGTCTGCTTGTGAGTTCAGAGGAGGGAGATATGACTAGGACCATTAAGGGAGACACAGGCTCTTGGGAAGCTGGGTTTGGATTTTAGGAGGGGAAAAGGAGTGGGGAGAATACTTAAGCAAAAGGGGAATGGAGTCATTTGAAGGAATTTTGGAGTTTATCCTTTGGGTTGTAGAGACTATGGAAGGTTTTGAGCCCCGGAGATACATAACCACAGCTATGATGTGGTTAGAGTGCTATCACAGCAGTGGTGTAGAGAGTAGTAATGCAAAGTAAGGCTAAGCTTGGTCCTATGCAAAGATAAATGAAGAGTCAGCATTTAGTGAGAGGTTACTGTGGACCAAGGACAGACAGCATTTTACATCCGACCCTGTTTACTCTCCCTATGAACCCTATGAAGCTGGCATTAGTGACTTCACTTTGCAGATGAGGACCCGGGAAACTGTTTCAGTGACCTCTCATCACACAACAGTCAGGTGAAAAACTTGCACTCCCCACACCTGTCTTCTCAGAAGATCGGTCTGTTCCTCAGACAGATTAGAACTAACATGTACATTTGGAACCAGCACTATGGTGAGCAGCAGTCTGGAATGTTTGGAGGCTCCTGGGGTTCTGTGGCTCCTGGCTGTTCTCTTTTGGGAAAGCACAGAAATAGCCACCTGAAAGTTAATTCAAAGATCCAACATACACCCAGGAATGTGGGCAGTCTTGTTAACAGGCCCCATGTTAACAGGCTAACTGTTCTTTTCCCCTCATTCTCCAGCCTGCTGTAATTTAATTTAGAACATCTCAGAGTAGTTCCTTTATCAGCACACTAGCCCTCTCGTGGGTTCACATTGCTCTGATTCCTTTTTTTCTAAGTGCTAGACCAGGCCTTCTCGATTTTGGCACTGTTGGCATTTGGCCAGATAATTCTCTATTGTGAGACTGTCCTATGCATGGTTGGGCGGTTAGCGCCCCTGAGTTGACAACCAAAAATGTCTGAAGACAATGCCAAATGTCCCTGGAGGCAAAATCGTGTCCCCAGTTGAGAACCACAGTTGTATGCTGCCACGTCCAGCGAGTGGTAAGT
Organism: Eonycteris spelaea; assembly: GCA_003508835.1. NCBI lineage: Eukaryota > Metazoa > Chordata > Mammalia > Chiroptera > Pteropodidae > Eonycteris > Eonycteris spelaea. The sequence goes on along the minus strand of PUFA01000004.1, from coordinate 4,528,771 downwards.
CCTGCCACGGCCAGTGTGGCTCTGGAGAATGTACCTGAGTGGGAATGGTGGGCAATGAAGAAAAGAAAGAAGTCAGAAAGCAAGGATCAGGAGGTCCACTGCCCACTGATGGTGGACAATGGCACAGTTTTAATTTTGCAAGTTGCTTTTATACAAGAAGCTACAATGGCTGGCATAGGCAGTTTCTCAAAGGCATAGCAATACTGTTTCTTCTACTTCTCCAAAGCCATATCTTATCACGACCTTCAGCTTGTTAGCCTGCCTGTGGCTACACGTGTGCTTTCTTGTTCACAGAAGGAATTTGTGGAGGCAGAGGCGAGGTAACCCTTTAAAGAGTGTCAGTAAAACATAACTGGAGTATGTATGTATGTGTGTATACATATATATTTATTTATATTTATATATAGATTAGAGATAGAGTAGGTGATAACCAAAGCCACAAATGGGTATGGGACATCCAAGGGAATGAAGAGGCAGTGCAAGTCTGAGCCTTGGGTCAGTCGCTCACTTCAGGCCCCACCTCCTCTAATGACCCGTTACAGACCATTCCGAGTGAATGTGGGAAAAAGGCAAAGCAGGAGAGTGAACACACATTACATTCGGTCTTATAGTTGGTGGTGTTTGTCTGTACGGTGTGAGTGTTCTTCCCCTGAAACTCCCCCGAGAGGGGGTCTGTGGTGGCCTCATTTCCCAGAAGGTGCTGCTTTTAGTCAGAAAAGGAAAGCGCCAAGAAGACTTCTCTGCATATGTTGAATCTTAGATGTCTTCAGCTTAAAATCATCTTTATGCCAACTCTAGATGGGTCCCTGCACCCTGGTAAAGGTGCTACGGGGCTTAACCATTCATTTGTGGAAGGACATCTAGGTCGTTTCCAGTTTTTAACTGTTATGAATAAAGCTGCAGTGAACATTTCTGTTGTTGATTTGTGTTTGAACTTGAGTTTTCATATATCTAGGCTAAATAGAAGTAAAGTTGCTGGGTCATGTGGTAATTGCATGTTTAGAAGAAACTTTTCCAGAGTGGCTCTACCATTTTACAGTCCTACCATCAGTGTATGAGAGAGCCACTTTCTCCTCATCTTTCCCAGCAGTTCACATTGTCATTATTTTTTTTTTAGCCATTCTGCTGACAGGTGTATAATTATATCTCACTGTGTTCATTTACTTTTCAAATAGTCTTTAATTTCCAGCAAGATTGGAGAATGAGATATCCTGGTTATTTGAGTTAAAAGTTCTTTTCAAAATATTATATACACATCTAATTATATCATAAAATAATATTTTACCTTTCCTTGGTCCATAAAGTCAAATCAGTGCAGGAAGATGTTGAAAATACCATCGAAATTTGCTTACCAAGGGTGAGTACTCTTGTTTTCTAGCGTAGAATCACTATATGATCTTTGCGGACTTACAAATTAAAAAAGACTTAGAAAAAAATTAAATTTGTTCGTGTATTTATTATCTTTAGCTAGTATAAAAGGGCACTTTAAATGTAAAAATTGAATGCATAAAATACTAAAATAAATCTGAGCAAATCCCTTTTTTTTTCCTGAGGGTAAGGATAGTCATTCTCATTAAAAGCTGGATGCCATCACTAAGGGTTGATTTTAACAACAAGAAAATCAAAAATTCTGCATTATAAAACAAAACTCTAAGCAACATCAAAAGACAAATGACAAACTTGTTACCAAAGAGCTAATTTCCTTAACTTACATAGAGCTCCTGGAAATCAATAAGAAAAAGTAAAACCGAATAGGAAAATGGGCAAAGGGCCTGAATTAACAACAAAGGGCAAAATAAATACAGATGCTTCTTAAACACAAGAAAATGTGCTCAAACCCTTAAGACTAACACAAATACAAGAGTACTTTGTGATACAATTCACCTGTCGGATGCAGAAATCCAAACACTGGCCAACAAGCTGTTTTGGCAAGGCTCTTGGGAATGTTAAAAAATTAATTTCCACAGCTGAAGTCTTTTTTCTTTTTAACCTAAGGTTTTATTGAGTTAAAAATGCTAGCCAAAAAGAAATCCAGTCTGGGGGCATTGAGTCTAAACCACCAGCAGCATGGCGAGGTAGGAAAGACAGCATATCTGTCACCCCAAAGTTGGCAGGCATTTTTATACATCAAGTAGGGGGAAGAAAGAGGGACTCTGAAAGAATTCACAGGAGTCGTAGGTGAAGGGGTGGAGAGCAGGCCAGCTCTGGGATAGGCACAGAGTCTGCAAAAACAGAAATGTCCCCTCCTGTGGGTTAGCTGGGGCAGCGGCCCTGAAAGCCATGTGGAAATATCAGGCTGTAGCTCCTGGAGTCAATATGCCTGGCTAAAGTAATTTGCGGAAATAGTTACGTTGACATTAATTCAAAGTTTCAACAGGCAATGGAAGGATTGTGAGTGGTCTAGTTGGCTGGCCAGCAGCCAGCCATTAACAGACCAAAAATTCTGTCTCTTTCACTCCCCACCCACCCCCAACTGCTATAATTTAATTTAGAACATCTAGAATTTTCTCCATGTCAGGAAAATTTAAAAATTTACGAGTGGAAATCAGAATGGTTTCACTGCTGCAAGGACAATTTGTGAAACTTTATCAAAATTTTTCATTCATTTTGACATACAGTGCCCATCCAGTTTGTGCTCCAAATAGAGTACACAGATGTGAAATAATGTAGGTCAAAAGTTTCATTGCCCCATTCGGTTTTTTTTTTTTTTTCATTTTGTTGACCTAAGAATAAGAGACCTAAGTGAGAGGCAACAAGCGTTTGAAATAACAAAAGAAAAGCTATTCAGGAAGCTCTGATTCAGGCAGAAACCCCAGGTTCCAATTTGGAGGTGAAAACAAGGAGTATTTATGAGAAAGAGAAGGGGAACAGTTACATGAATAGCAAGAAGGAATTTCCATGGGTGTTAATAAGCTAAGGAAGGGATTTCCGTAGGAGCAAATGAGCTAAGCAGTGCTGACTCTAAAGAGCGTTTTTAATTTTCAGTCGGGTAATCGTAATGTCTGCTTTCCTTTTAGCCTGGCAGAAGGTGGTGTCGGGCACCTTCCCGTCATCTCGGAGGAGCACTGGGTTGCCTTAGGGTGGGACCTGGCTGGTCACGGTGGTGCGCTTGGTGTAGGGGCCAAGGGAGGACAGAGTGTAGTCCCATCTTAGTCACTGTGGCTGTCTGTAATTCCGTCGGTGACAGAGTCACAGGTAATTCCTCTCACTACTGTAACGTGTTACCTACGTCCGTAACCGAAGGAAATGCTATATCCCAGTTAGAGGTTAGTGAAATAAAGATATAATTTTTTAACTCCATACAAGTTCACGGCTTCTGTGCGCAGGGGTCTGCAGACCCAGGCTTGAGCATCAGGACTTTGAAATGCAACAGAACTCTGGTCGGATGAGTAGGAAACAGATCAGACTCAAGCTCTGAAAGTACTTGCTTGCAAGGCATAAATAACCATCCTTTCAATCACGTTCTAGTTGCTCTGTACAAAAAAAAAAAAAAATGTGATGGCGTGTGCAGTGGGTTATAACTGGAAAATCATTTTGATGGAGCGGACACAGAGCTGCAGAGGTCAACACCGACGGGCAGGGGACAGTGGAAAATCATCATTGAAAACTCAGGCTCTGTGGTTAAAGGCAAAGGAAACAGAACATTTCCTTTATCCAAGACTTGTCAGAGGAAAGTAAATTTTTTTCCGCCGAAAAGTATAGGGAATGCCTTTCGGTGCTTTGATTAAAAATGTATTTCATTCACTTAGCATAGAGCGTGTATATTTTATGATAAGCATTTTCAATAATCACACCCTACATTTGTGTGCCACTTCATACTTTTTAAAGTACATTTTCCTCTCTTAGCTGGTGATTCTGAAACAGTTGTTACGGGTTGAACAGTCACGTACTTTCTCAGTAGCAGCGTTGTGACGAAGGGGGCCACACCTGTGTCAGTGGAGAAACACGGGTACTGTTTTAAGACCACTGGCTGCTTCAGTTTCGCAGTGGTGGCCTTTCAGTTAAAGATAAACTTACGTAGAAAGATGATGTATTGACTGAGAGACACAAAGAACTCCGTAGTGGGTTTAATAAATAATCTCCCCTAGAAATAAGGAACATGGGCCATGGATTACAGTTTTTGAAATGTAATAGGCAAGTTTCACAAGCATGTCGTGAAGACTGGCCCATTCATTCATTCACACACGTGTGGAGGGAGCGTTGGGCAAACTCGTACCCCACACGTCTCCTGCTCCGAAATTTCATACCGTCTCCCCAGTTCTTCCTTCTTTCTTTGCGCCTACTGCTACAGATCACTCTTTTTTTTTTGCTACGTAGCAATCAATACTCCTCCCCTTCTTGAGCCCCTTTACGCTTCTGTTTCTTTCTGCCTCGGCAAGAAAGTCTTTTTAATTCTCGGTAAAAATTCTTTTTAATTCTTCCCATCTGTTTCTTCAGGAAGAAAACTACCTCGTGTATCCCCTTCCTTCTCTCTAGTCTAAAGTTTTCATGTCCCAACTCTATCCGTTAACAAGAAAAAAAAATGTGCCATGCGACTTCATCCTAACTATCTGTCTCCTAATTCTCAAAATAAAACAAAATTAAGTAGAAAAATGAGACATACACTTTTGGTTTTTCCTGTCCGGCCAATACTGCTTTTTCCCTGTTAAATCCAGAGCAGAATACGTGGACCCCTAGGCACTCAACTGCAAAGACCGACAGGTGTAGAAAAGATTAACGATGATTTCAAACGTGGCGACTTTCTTTTTTCTTTTTTTCTCTTTGTATCAACCATCTTTTTGGTGTAGAGTCAAAACTATTGAGAAAATATGTTGCCGTGATTAACACATTGCGCTTTTTAATCCTGCAAAGCTTGGCTTTGTTTCTTGAAAGCCAATACCAGGATTTATATCTCGTCTTATCTAGATCATAAGCTTCTTAGAAGTCCCTTTGTACATTCTACGTGCTCTCAGGCCTTTGGCAGGTGCTCAGTACATTCTCTCTTAATTTTTGTTGAATAAAAGGAAAGCACTGATATTTTTAAACAGCTTTATTGAGGAATAATTGACATACCATAAAATTTAGTCTTTTTCAGTGTATGATGTAATGATTTTCAGTAAATTTACAGAGTTGTACGCTATCACCACAGTCCAATTTGGGACATTTCCATCACCCCCAAAAGATCACCGTGCCCTTTTGCAATCACTCCTTGTCGTCAGCCCCAGCCCATCACTACTCTCCTTTCTGTCTCTCTGGATTTTCCTCGTCCGGAAATTTCGTATAAATAAAAATCATATAATATATGATCTTTCGTGGCTGGCTTCTTTCACTTAGCACATTTTCAGGTTCAGGAAATGACTGGTTTCTTGTTTCCTCGGTTCTAATAATCTGCAAAATACAATTGGAAAGATAGAACAAGCATTTAAAATTGGATGGTCTCTTTTGTCATAAGATTGTAGCAAATCCAGTCGCTGACTAGAACGGGCCAATCGAAGGATTTGGGACGCTGCAGCCAGGAGACACGCTGGATGGCAGGAAGAGCTAGCCCTGCAGTTTAACTGGGCTACCTGCTGCTACGGCTGCTTCCGTTGTGACCGCCACTGCTGAGCTCGTCGGCGTCATGGCAGAAACAGTCCGTACTGGTTGTTGAGCCCTTTCTGTAGGCAGGTGCTATGCTAAACCCTGTGTGCGGGTTCTCCCTGAATCCTCACCGGACCCTGAGAGGAAATGCTTCACATGTTACAGGGGAGGAAACAGACCGAGCGATTATAACTGAGATTAAAAATGACTTGCCCAGGATCACATAGTTGTCTAATATCAGACGCTAGCGTTTGAAACTAGTTCTTTCCTTAAACCTTTATACTATGCTGTCTGGAGGGAAAAAAAACAGCTGTGCGTTTAAGGATTTAAGAGTGAGTTCCATCTAGGAAATTAATTTTTCCTTGAAAGTAATTATCTGGGAAATGTTTTTATTTAGAACAGCTCATTGCCAGATACAGAAGACCAGCGCCGATAAAAAGGGACACTATTGTGTCATCAGTGGGTCGAAGATGTGGATTAGCAGCACCGAGTACTCAGAGCTCTTCCTGGTGATGGCGAATGTGGACCCTGCCATCCTAAGTCGGAAAACGAGATTTCTTCCCTTGCCCACCTCATCTTTTCCCTGTGTGTCTTTTTCCTACTTCCATTTCTTTGTTAGGACTTTGCCTTAAATTCTTCATTCTTCACAGTGCTGAAAACAAGAAAACTGACATCTTTTTATCCTCTTACTAAATAAATATTATTCACATAATTATTATACATGGAGGACTCTTTATTGTCTAATATGTTATATAGGAAGATAGTCTTTAATTTTGTAGAATTTCCAATTTTCTACTTAATAATGAAGAATTTAAGGACCTCGTTAGTACAGATAGCTTTAAGAATATTTTATTCAACTGGAAAATAGACACATAGCAAAATAAATACATTTTAGCTTTCGTCTTTTCTCCAATGTAACATTTAATTGAATTAAATTTAAAAATTTTAAAGAATTTAATAAAGTTAAATATAAACCATGGAGTTCTTGCGATCACATAATACTATAGTATTACTTTATCATTTTAGCCATAATGGTTTCTGACAAAGTAAAGGAAATGGTAAAGCCCTCGATTTTGAAGCTAATGCCTTCTAATGCTGTTCTGGCGTCATGTGCACATGCTGCAGGTCTGAGCCCATTGGTGTTTACTGCTGATGTTCATTTTTGGTTTGACTTTGAATCTTCGGAAACAAGGGGTCGTATCACTCCAGGTGGTAATAGCATTTTAAATCTTCGTCTTAGGGGTATAAAGGAATTACCTGCTTCTTAGTGGATCGTGATACGGAAGACCTTCATATAGGGAAAACAGAAAAAATGGGAATCAGAGCTTCGACCACCTGCCCATTAACACTTGAGAATGTCAAGGTGGGGTCTTAGAATTTCCGGTAAAAGACCGGTGTGCAATCAGCTGTGCAGGGAACTGCAGATACGCAAGAAAGATGTCCAAACATTAAGGGTGCGTCGGAGAGGATTTTGTAAGACCTTTGAACGAGGTTAGATCATGACTAAATGTCTTTTTCACGAGAGCCTAGGCCAAGGATGGAAATCTCTCTGCCCAGCGCTGGCCTCAAGACCCAGTGCCGGGAGTTATTCCACTTTATACTTTATAAACTTGATCCTTGCGAACCAGACACGGCATGAGAGAAGGAAGCGTGGGGTCCGTACACCAAAGGCCAGGAGACGGGGATGTCGCTCAGTGTGGGCAGGAGCCACCCAGCACCCCGCAGGTCAGGGTTGAGTCTGTCAAGCACGGGGAAGAGAACACTGCCGGAATGCTGTGCCCTAGCACTTCGCCGAGCTGGAGCGGCTCGTGCTGGGGCATCCACTCGGGTTCAGACTGGATCCTTTTGCTCACGGTCGAGTGCGCGTGCTCGTGGGCTGTCTCGACAGATGTCGCTTGAGCCTCACTGCTGCGCCCCAGCCGTGCTCCTTCTTCTTGCTTTCTCTTTTCTTTTCTCATTCTGCCTGTTTTCCCTTCTCACTGTCCATGTTATAAAGCTAAGTGTGTTTTTTATTGTTCCCACTCTAGTTTTTTTCAAGTTATGAATAAACATTTTGTTGTTTCTTTTCCCTCTCCCTCTCTCTTATGCACAAGTGCATGTACACACACACACACACACACACACACACACACCACGCACGCACCATTTAAGTTTTATGGAGCTAATAGTCTCCGCAGAAGAAAGGTTTACTACCCATGCTTTAGCATGTATTTACATGTTTTCCGTAATTCCTAATATGTCATACTATAGCATACAGATAAGAATTGGGAAAAAATTATTCATTTATGTTACTGGCATATTATATGAGGATTCCCTTTTCTTAGATTCACTCATTCATTCAACAGATGTCTGCCAGGCTCTGGGGGATGCAGTCCTGTCCGAGAGCTGTGTGGGAGACAGTTTAGAGGAAGACACAAAAATGTAGCTGATAATTTCCTCAGAGCTTAGGTACTATGCTAGAGTAATATCACACAAATTGGGAGTTTACGCACATTTAAAAATATCAAATCAAAATGAATTCCTTCCAATTTAATTGAGAACTAACCGCACTTTTTAAATTCAGGTTCCGGAAGCCAATATCCCGGACAAATTGGACGTGGCTGTCAGTATGCCAGGGAAGCCTCAGCGAAGGTAGAAGAGGGACTTCCGCACAGGTCAGTCAAATCTTAGCCATCTAACTTGACTCTCCTGCAGTTTGGGTCCATTAGAATCTACAAAGGAAAAAATATCATAAAACCCAGGAGTGTCTGCAAGCTTGTGAACACAAGATGGCACCCTTTCCTTCCGTGAGATGAAAGAGTGGCTTCTGTAATTTCTTTCAAATGTCACTTTGGTCAATTACATAATGTTCTGAAAACCAAACAGTGCTTTCGTGGTAACAGTTTCTCCGTGCTTTGAGACGTTAAAATACTGTCCAATACCCGGATCGATAATTTCTAAAATATATCTTAAATTAAATGTGGTATTTTTAAAAATCAACTTTTCAAAGCATGAAATTCATTCTGGAGGAAATTTTTTAAATTTAGAATAAATGAGATTTGACTATGTAGTAAAAGTCTCTATAGATAATGAAATATTTGTTGCTCAGGGTTTTTGCTTGTGAAAATCAGGTACTTTTTTTGTGCGCCACCTGAAATGAAATAGCCACAATTAAATAGATAAAAGGTGAAAACTATTCGATTTTTTACCAGATTTGACTTTTACAGTACACTTTTCTATTTGATATCAGTTATTTTCTACTATTAATAAAATGAATAAAGTCTTTGGTTTTATTATAAATTATGTCACTTTTATAGAATATATTTATTTTTAATCAGTATCCAAAATTCAAAACTTAAGAGCTTTTTGATTTTGAAGATGTTATATATACATTAGCTATTGGATTAAGTTAAGTGTTGTAATATTACTCTAGATTTTTTTTTGCTGCTGTTAATTTGCTAACAGAATATTCTTAGATCAAACCTTAACGTGTTTCCCACAAAATTAGATAATATGTTACTAAAGCGAATTAACTTATTTGTTCTTTCTTAAGTTTTCCTGTGATTCATCTTCGTATCACTTCAGCTATGGCATTGAAATGATGAATCTTCTTGTTTCCAGGTGTATAAATAATATAGATGTCCTGGCAGTAAAATACACCGCCTGGGCTTGAGTCTAATTACTCCGAGTTATCTTATAACCTAATTAAAAGTTAAGGTCAGGTAGTAATTATTTCCTGGTTAATACTGTGGGTGCCTTTTAGAGAAAAATGCACAAATAACAGTGAACTGAAGTCATCCTTCCTCAAAACTCTGCAGTCAAAGAGAATTTAGGTTTTCAATATTTATAATGAAAACATTTTAGAGATGGAAAAACCTCTTATAATAACTGATCATTTCAATTTCATGTCAATATAGGATATTAACAGACCATAAACTTTAATTATTAAGGTATAATGAAATCATCTTAATCTCATAGCCAAAAGTACAGTGAGCCACTGCCTCACTTTGATTTGTTGTTTTGGAGTTTTCCTGGGGTTTTTTTGTTGTTTTTTTTTTAAATTTGTTTGTTTTTTGTCCTTTAATTTTTAGCATAATATTCTGTTCTCCAGAAAGTTCAAAAGAAAAGGCTAAAGGAAAATGTGAATGAACACTAATGAAATATTGAGAAGTTTGTGGGCATTTCCCCCCAAAGCTTTATCTATTGATTTTTTCCCTTTTTCTGAAACCTGTGTAGTTTGACATAATTAGATACATGATTTAATGGCTACCTGATGTTGAAATTTTGAAATCATTTCTAAGCTTGTATCGTTCAATAGATATGGAGATTGGTTAGCAATGAAACAAGTTAGCTAAAATTGTCACCGTGTCTTGATTTGTTCTTCAAGTATATAAATTAATGTCTTGACCAGATGCTCTCTGAGTTGTTCTCAACTCCAGCTCTGCATTAAACCATCTAAAGAGTTTTTGAAATGCCCTGCTGGCCGCCTGCATTCCCAAGGTTTGGATTCCGTAGTTAGACCCGCATCCGTATTTTTTTACGAAGTTCCCCCAAATGGTTCTAACTGCAGCCGGGGTTGAGAAACACTGCTCTTTTGTGTTCTAATGCCCTTTCCACCAAAGCTCTTATTAATCCCGATTATGTACAAAATGGTCAGGAAGATAGAAGGTTAAGGAGTGACCCTCCTCCGCATATCACTTCTAGAGACTAGAGCGAGCTACTCTGCAGTCTTCGAAGCCAGTTCCGAACGGAGTTTCTGTGGCTCGCTTTATGTTTGGGGAATCATTTTAAAGGAGGAGTTTCCTGAAAAGTCGTCTGATTATGTAAGCACAGCCAAGCTGGGAGATTTACCTCTATGCTGGAATTAAATATACTCATTTACCTATGAAATCACTCAATTTCTTCCCCATTACGGAAGTAGAGTTCCACAAGTGCAGAGGGTCAGGACTGTTAACACCCACCAGCCACTTGGGGTCTCTAGTGCTTCCTTCCCCCCACCATCCAGTTTGCCTGTAGGAGGACTTTGTAACTTGAATAATTAAAAGCATAAACTTATATAAGAAATTTTGATTTTTTTTTAACAGATGCTAGGACTGGCTCAAGGATGTTTTGACTACACTGTTCCATATATTAAAGAAAGGATATAATTTGGCAAAAGAATATTTGATTTTCGGGTATGTAATTATTAGCATCTTTCTATTGTATTGGACTCTCCCATCTTCCTGTTAATGCAGAAATGTGTTAGGAAGCCATGGAGGGACTCCCTCGGGATGATAACGGGAGAGGTGCAGGGGAGGAAGGTCTCTGAGTGTATACTCATGAATGCTTTGACCTTCTCCAAGGGCACAACAGTAGCCCTTGAGGCCCAGCTATGGCACGATTCGGGATATCTCGGTGAGAACTTCAGAGCTGTCTCCCCACTGCTTTGTAAGTTCCAGGACTTGGGGTCTGCAGTCAGACTTCCTGGAGTCACATCTTGCCGGTTCTTTGTTTTTCTAGCCTTAGGCCTTGGACAGGTTTCTTCACGGGTCTAAGCCCCAGCTGCTTCATCTGTAAAATAAAGAAAACACTACCTGCCCTCCAGGTTGTAACGTGTTGAACACCGCCGTACCTGAGTCTAACCTGTGCTCAGTAAATGTAGCGTTTGTTAGGAATCAGGCCAGAGCAGTAATCCTCGAGAGGACAGTCCCACACTTCAGCCTTAGAGAAGGCAGTTTGCTGTGGTCAGTGCAGACGAGATGCTCTTAGTCAAGCACATTTGGTAATAGCAGCCCGGTCCCATGGCGTGAACTCTCAGAGCTCCCCCGCAGTCGGGGGATTAGTCAGTAGCAATACTCAATTTTCCTCTCCGTGTTCCTGTCCACAGCAGGTCTGACCAGGCTGGGGGAAGCCTGGAGTGGCAGCGTGCCAAGCTTACCCCAGCACGTCACCTAGCAATCCAGAATTACCTCGCGTGTTTGCCAAATCTCCCTTTAAGCAGCCCTAGGTTTCACGTGCAGTTTCTTACGACATCACTGGCTCTGTGGTGCTGCATTGTCGTCGGGTTCTGTGCTAATGCCTGGGCATCATACGAGCACGTATGGACGGAGCGTGCGCAGAGGCTAAGCTGTGCATGTGCACGGTCAGCACTTGGCCTGGAAAGACTGAGCATATCAGGCCCGGCTGGGGTCTGCCACGGCTCATGCTGTCGTCAACATCTTACGCAGGGGAATGAGGCACGTGGAGACTGCGTTCCCGAGGTTATGCAGCCAGTGAGGAATTACAGGGTTTTGGGTCATGGTTTCTGATCTGACATTCACTTGTAATGCTGGAGCACTCTCTCAGAGCCAGCCACCACTTTACAACGAAGGGGACAGAATGCCAAGACAGTGTGAGGGAGGCCTGTGATCTCCTTTGCACCCGGGAGGTAGTTTCTCATGAATATGGGGTGAGGCGGGGCAGGAAGGAAACGGGGCCACGGGTACTAAGAGGTAGAATCATGACATTTCTAAGGATGCCTAGTATGGATAATTAAAACTTTTAGAAATTTGATCATGAAAAGCAACGTCATGTCATGCATCTGTGTGAAGAGTTGATTAAAGGGTTTGTGTCCTCATGGCTTTAATCTCATCAGAGCGCTTTGCCTTTTGCTTTGCATGCGATCGTCTGCATCTTTCCCTCCTCTGGACCGCAGGCGCGCCCATCGAGGGCAGGGACCAGGCCTCTCCATCCTGGCTTCTTTGGCCGGTTAGTCAGTGTAGATTCGTTGACCATGTTCTCCACCCCAGGCCCTGTGTTCACAGAGCAGTGAAGGAAGCAGTATTCGGCAGCGACGAGTTCTCACTGGCTGGAGACACGCCACGCTCACTTTTCTGCCCCTCGTGGCGCCTACTATGGTCCTTGGAGTCGACAACGTGGATGGCGACTGCCGGTCTCGTTAAACTGAATGTACTTTTCAAGAATAATTAGAATCTCTACATTCCGCATAACAAACCGTGAACGATTTCTCGAATAGTGGTATTGGTGTCGAAATAGACGAATTGGCTGCTGGAACAACACAGAAATAGACCCACACACCTATGGAAACTTGATACAGGATAGAGATGGCATTGCAGACCACTGAGTGTTCTTTCTTTCCTTGGAGAAAAAAAAAAAAAAATGAAACCGGATCCCTGCCTCACACCATACACAGAAAGTCAATTTCAGTTGTATCGAAGACATAACATAAAAGGCAAAATTTTAAATTTTAGGGAGACTATCTTTGTGACCTCATGGTAGGAAAATTTTCATAAACAAGACACAAAAGGACATTATAAAAGATAAAAGATAATACAAATAGGAATTTGGCTATTGAATTTCTTTTGCTCACAACATACCGTAAAGTAAAAAGGCAAGCCATAAAATTATTTGCTCTACAAACAGGTTAGCCGGTGTTCATTTTATTATTATGCCTCATAACCTACACAGATGTAACATGGTCTTTTTTGTGTGTACAAATATTACGGAAAGAGAAAAATCTATAGTGTATTTGAGAGTGGTACTGTTTTCCTCCAGTATATTCCTTTTTTGTTTGGGAAAGGCCATCCCTGGGATGACTGAATAATTGCCGTACGTGAGGTTTCCTGACATTGCAGTCATCACACAATGTCACAATTATTTAGCTGCCCGTCCTCCCTGCTGGGCTCCATAAGTCGTAAGCCCCAGGAACTCTGGCTGTGACGTTCAATGTCATGTCTCCATGACTCAGCACGGTGCCCAGCATCTGGTAGGGTCTCAGTAAATATCCAGGTGATGCATGTACCAGGCATGATTTGGGGAATCCTCATTCTCTAACCTGGGCCTGAATGTTACAGGGGCTCGGACACCAGGGGGCTCAGGCGGCCACCCAGCTGGAAGCTATAAGGTTGCTAACATACGACACCACTAGGCTTTTAGAAGCTGGAAGGCCAGTCATAGAAGAAGCATCTATGGCCAAATACTACGCATCAGAGGTTTAAAAAAAAAATGATTCCGTCTTTATTTTTTTCCCGGGTATGTATGTATTATCCTTTTCCTTCAGGAAATTTGGTTGAACATTCGTTTGTTTTTTAAAGTAAAATAACATGGATTTTTCAGTTCTGTGAGGTCTCAGTGCTTTCACAGGATCTTAAATTGACGCCAGGTCGCCCAGTTCAGGTGGAAGACTCATCATCAGTCCGCAGATGGGCCTCGTCTGCATTATGGCGTCACCCCCGTGGTTCCCAGCTGAGTCAGAACGAATGCCATGGGCAACGACGTGGAATGAAAACATTGAGGACCCATGTTTTTCACGCTTTCTCTTCTTACATCTGCATCCTGCATTTAGCACATTAGACTTGGGCTGGAGAACTTAGCCAGATCACTGGGCTGTTGTTTCCCAGCCTCAGTAGTACGTCTTATTCATCCCACAGCTTCAAATATTCATTTAACTTCTTGAGCCCCCAAATTTAATCTCCTCCCTCTACCTTCCTTCTGAGTGCCAGATGAACAAAGCCAATTTCTGCTTGACCTGCCCACCCATTGCACCACAAGAGTGTTCGTAATGTGATTTCAACAGGTGATTGGCTGCTCGTTGTTGGTAGATTGCAGGACTGACCACTGCAGTCTGACCACTGGCCTATCAAGGGGATAGGAGGCGTGGGCTACACCAAAAGTTACCCTGTGGAAAAATACTTCTGAGTTGCCAAGATTGGTGCATAAATTTTTTTCCATTTTTTTTTGTTTTGTTTTATTTGCCTACTATATGCTATTACCTATTCCATATTATTATATATTATTTGGCTATTGCATTTGTGTAATATTTATTCTTTGGTACCTAGGCAGAGGCAATTACATCTTCAGCATTATATTTAGTGGTTCTCTATTTCTGTGGCTGGGTTTTTCCCCCACCTCTTCCTTCAAAAAAAATGGATTTATATGTTTAAAAACACCAAATTGCCTTTTTAAATGCCTCAACAGGCCTTTCAGTAAAACCACACAAAATCTTCTGCCTTAATTTTTCTTTTACTAAAAATGTTAGTATTTTTGATGCATTTAATGCTACTCTTTGAAGCCAGAGTTCTGATTTCAGGAGCTGAGTGCCCAGTCGAGCCTGAGCATTCCAACGCCCCCCCCCCCCCGCCGCCCACCCCACCCCGGCCTCCCCAACCCTCCCAGATGGGAGCATAGAAACAGCAGTGCCGAAAGCCGCCTGTTCCCGAGGGAACAGTCCAGGCTGCCTTGTTGCTTGTTTAGGAGTGAAGACCTTCACCTGCTTAATGCTGGTTCCAGAATCAGAATCTAATTTCCAAGTGGCAAATTATCGTCTCTTCAGCAAAATTACTTTGTCAGATAGTAGCATATTCAGAGGACATGGAGCGATGATACTAGTAACAGTTTTCTAGCAAACGCAGAGGTAATGTTTGTAGAGCTAGGTCTTGTGTAGACGCTTAACACTCCCAATTGTTCCTTTGGCTCCCTTTTGTTTAAGGTAGGAGATATGAAGGAGCTTCCGATATCCAGCCGAACACCATTGTGAAGCACATCGATGCAGAATACTGACAGCCACAGGAATAGGACCCCTTCCTGATGTCCGCAATGTCAGCTTTCAAACTGTCGTGCCTTCTGAGGTGGGAGTTACGCACCATCACGTTGAAGGACCTTAAGCCCCCACTCATGGATCTTGGGGGAGCCCTTTCCTGCTTTGTCTTCTAGTCTCTTTAACTTAGGCACATTGTTTTTAAACTTTGGGAAGAAATGCATCCATATTTGCTTGAAAAGGTTCTATAGATATACCATTCTAACTTCAGGGTATACAGACGTTTCACTCTTAACAGAATTTGGGAAAATGAACACACACTAAGAGATAGGCTATTTTATATCCCTAGTAAATGTTTATTTTATGGCATCAGAGAAACATTTGTTCAAGTTGGCAATTTTATAGGATAGATTCAATTCTGAATTGCTTCATTAGATAGAAACTGAAAAAACTTATTTAAAAAAAATCAAAAGTTTTAAATACCTGAGAATGGATAGAAAATAAGAGTAGAATGCTGTAGGTCATATCCCTAAAGCAAACATTATTTTAGTGAAGTAAAGCAATATAATTTGGCTTATAAAAGATGCATTTCATGATGATTTCAGCATGTCATTTTTTTTGTTCCAATATGATTTTTAAATTAAATTTGTTGGGGTGACATAGTTAATAAAATTATTTAGGTTTCGAGCATACGGTTCTATAATAATACATCATCTGTATATTACACTGTGTGTTCACCATCAAAAGTCAAATCTGTCACCATATTTGACCCCCTTGACCCTTATCTACCTCCCCTCACCCCTTTCCCTCTGGTAACCACTCCGCTGTTGTCTGGGTCTATGAGTTTTTGTTTGTCTTGTTTGTTGGTTGCTTTTATTTTTTATATCCTACCTATGACTGAAATCATGTAATTCTTGACTTTTTCCATCTGACTAACTTTGCTTGTTAGCCTGATATTCTCAGATCCATCCATGTTGTTGCAAATGCCAGGTTTTTAGCTTTTTTATGGCTGAGTCATATTCCATCGTGTATAAGTGTCACCTCATCGTTATCCATCCATCCATTGAAGGACGCGCTGGTCATGCCTATGTCTCACCACCGTGAACAGCGCTGCAGTGAACAGAGGGGTACGCGTATCTTTACAAATCAATGTTTTCAACATTTTCAGGTAGATCATCCAGAAGAGGGATTGCTGGGTTATATGGTCCTTCTAGTCTTGATTTTTTTTGCAGATCATTTTAAAAACAAGTCTCTATATTAGTTTTCAAGTGTAAAACTAAAATCATTTGGTTTTAGAATGTAGTCAATATTGTAATGTTTATTCTATCGTGCACTATTTTTCAACAACACAATTTCTCTTTATATTAAATTGAATACTGTCTCCTCAAACCTAGTTGCTTTATCATGACTAGTTCTTTAGAAATTATGTTTTGGTTCAGTAGTTCTCGAGAGGGAGATGTCTCGCCCCCATGAAGAAGTATATCAAAACCTTGTAAGGAATGAGGGGTAGGAGTTTGAAAAAGTGTATTCTGTCATAAAAAATAATGTAAAGATAATTTTATATCTTTCAAGGCAAGACTAATGTATCATTTTACAATACAAATTATAGACAGGCAAAGCTCAACAAAATATATAGTTGATGCCATTTCTTCATATTGAGGAGCCTCAATCAGGAGAGACCCCCATAGGACACATATCCTGAGTCCCCTCAGGGGGAAGGTGGACAATAGAGTTTTATATTTTCTGAAAAAGGGATATGGGCAAGAGATGTTAAGTGTTTTAAGGCCCATACAATAATCACTACCGTTGAATGGGAAGCATTTTAGTACTTAAATGAAAGGATATATGTTTAAGAAAACTTGAGATTTTCAAAGTAATTTTGCTTTGCATTGTGTTTATTGAATTGGATTAATTTCTGTAATGCAAATCTCAGTTAAATATCCCAAACCATGTAAATACAATTGAGGTAAATACATGAAACCGTGTAAATACATGAAAATATCTGGAAGAAATAAGGACACATTTAAACCGTCCATGCATTAAAAGAGATGAAGTCTACCTGACTTCCGGATGGGGAGACGGTGAAAACCCGCTCATTCCTCAGAAGAAGACAGGAATCTGACGTGGAGGGGAGGGGTGGTTGAAATGCTCCAAAAGAGGGCGTGGACATCCCTCATTCCTGTGATTATGTGAAAGAGGTGCATTTTACAGACAATGGAGTAGAAGCCCACATTAGTAGAAAGAATCCCAACTTCCTCCTGTAGAATTACAAACACGTGAATGAACATGAAACGACAGTGAACCTTATTCACGTTCAGATTAGCAGCATTCGAGAGTCTCCACGTACACCTGGACCTTGAATTTATATTTCGTATTGCTGGAGTTCTAACCATGTGCAGGTGCTTTGTGTATCTTCGCAAAGACAGTTGAAAATTAATTATGTGTCACAATTAACATATGTACCTGTCTTGTGGGTTTCCTCTCTATGACCCTATAGTGACTTCAGCATGCCCTGTGTAAAGGAGGATACCAGAGCCCTCCGGCATCTCTGCAAATGCCCTCTGAAGGCCAGCAGGCCGCCACTGAGGGTCCTGGGCCTGGGTCTAGCTTACAGCTGGAGGCCCGGCTTTGGTCTTACTGTTTTGATGCATAGTTGCATTAAATTAATAAAGAGGATGAAATTATAGGAATTTCAGACTTCTCACATGGATTTGATAAACATGGTTTTCATATAGATTCTCACTGTTCTCTCGGTAATTAAAGATCTCATTTCCAAGTAAGGTCACATTCACAGGTTCTTGCCGGACATGAATTTCAGGTGACACTAGTCAACCCAGTATGTATGGTAACCCACCGGAAGGAGACATGTCCTCCATCAAGGGGCTCCATCATGACTAACGCATGGTTCAAAACACCCGTAGAGGGCGGACCTGTCTGACCACGGTGCCACCTTCACAGTGGTGTGGGAGGCCCCGTGACCAGGGTCCTCCTCGACTTCCTCCGCCTGTTCCGCCGCCAGAGCGATTCTTGACCTGTGTTTGTATTTCCATCTCTACCAGGACCTTCGTCCAACCGAAGGCATGCGCTCCCCCTGGGAGCAGCAGAGTCATGTCGGAACTGGCCTCCAGCTTCCGCTCCCCCAGCATCCAGTCCATTTTCCGTCCGGCAGCCTGAGACAGTCTTTTAAACTTAAGTGGAGCTTTATCACTCCCCTTCAACGATGTCTTAGATCTTGCCTCCAGTGTGATAGCCACTAGGCAGACGCGTGTGGCGATTGAAATTGAAATTGAAATGAAACGAAAAATGCAGTTCCTCAGTTGCACTGGCCACGTTTCAAGTGCTCACCAGCCATGCGTGGCATGCGGCTGCCATATTGGACGGCACAGGTATGGAAGCTCTCTAGGTCTGCTCTGCTTGAGAAGATGCAGCAGCTGCTCCCTCAAAAGAACAGGCGGTGTCCAGAGCACCTGGCCCCGCCAACTGCGTCTCCCAGAAAATTTGGCTTTGAAGCAATATGACAAGATTAATTTTTGGAGGTATCACCTTACCCCCTCCCCCCTTCTTGCTCTCTTCTCCCCATTCAAGCAGGCTCTGTGCTCTCCGCCTCTCGCAAGGTTGGTCACGGCACTTCCTGACTTTTGTGCCTATTTCAGATGGTAAACAGGGTTTGCAGGAAAAGGGAAACCTAAGTCCGACGTGGAGGAAAAGGCTTGAGATTAAGGCCTCTGTTGCCCCGAATGAAAGCGGTTTCTCAGGTTGGGAGAAAGAGAGGCCTTCATGCCCCTTATGTAGCCAAGACTAGTGCCCCGGGAATAAGTGCTGGGGAAGGGCGGTCGGGACACCAAGGGGCTGGATCCTGGGCAGAGCCCTCTGGCCTCGCAGAAGATACTGAATCGCAAGCACGTCCCAAACGAGGCAGCCACGTCAACCTGAAAGAAGCACCTTGGGCCGGTTGGACAGGCCTCGTCTCGTGGACGTCGGCATTGCATGCAGGGCAGAGGCTCCCAGAGGGACCTGTGTACCTGCTGTATAAGACCCCAGAACCCAGACAGGTCTGCTGGGAAAGGAGCCCTGAGCAAAGCCGGACGCCCCATCGAACAGTCAGGTGGGGCTCAGAGGACGTCGCTCCGTTTGACTCTGTAGAGGGTGTCCGATGGGCTGTCTCTCTTTGCAGAACTGGAGCTAGAGTCCAGAGGGGCTCACGGGCAGGGGACCAGATTTGTAGTTTCCCAGGACAGTCCCAGTCAATGCCTTTTGGTTCAAAATAATTATTAACAGTGCCATCTTTTACTTTCAAAAGGATCTTCCAATTGGTGATAAATTATAAGGCCGCCATATGCAAGCACCTCATAGTCTAAGTTCAAAAGACCACTGGGGGGGACCAGCTACCTCCCCCAGGCCCCAGTTCAGTGCTCTATGTCCCCAAAGCCAAGGTTGAGAATTCCACAGGCAGGGCAGCCCGGCAGGTTGGACACCTTGCTTAGCCAGCGGATTGTCGATTTTTCCCATACGAGCAGGAGAAAAAGAGGCCTAGGAAATGATGGTACGGTGGGGGGAGACACAGAGAGGAGGCCAGAATCACCCCACATCGAGTTCTCGGTTCCAAAAAGTAAAGGAAATGGGTCCCGTGTGTGCCCGAGAGTTAGCACAGGAGGTAGATGAGATGTGTCATATGACCTTCCTGTAACCTCTTATCTTGATGAAAAAGAGGAATGCAAAGAGCCAGCAGGAAAATGTAGGCACCCTTGCAAGGGACCCTAATACGGGACTGCTGTAGCCAGCCCTCATGTGAAATGTGCGTGTAGAGAAGGAGCTAGACAACACAATCACGGAGGGCGGTACCTCGTCCGGCTGCGTAAGGAGGCAGAGGTCTCTTTGCCTCCTTTCGCCCACAGCCGATCCCAACACCAGGGGTAGAAAGGAAAAAAGAGAGACCTCGTACTCGCCTTACATACGCACGCACGCGTGTGCACACACACACTGCAAGCTGCTAGAGTCACAGACACGGCCAGTGCCAGGGTTCAGGGCATAGAAGCTTCAAAGTTGACGTGAGACCGCAGTTTTCAAATGAGCCGAGCCTGTTCGATAAAGTCAAAAGTGACTAAGAAGCCGTCACACTGAGCTGAGGGATGTAACTGCCCAGCGAGCTACCTCCTAGCGGGAGACGGGGCTCAAGGAGAGGGTGACTGAGGATTATTAGAAAACGGCCCCAAACCCTGCTCGATAAGCCTGTCACAACACTAAAGAAGTGCGCTGTTTCCTCCTC
Source organism: Eonycteris spelaea (assembly GCA_003508835.1). Taxonomy (NCBI): domain Eukaryota; kingdom Metazoa; phylum Chordata; class Mammalia; order Chiroptera; family Pteropodidae; genus Eonycteris; species Eonycteris spelaea. Next base: position 4,508,453 of record PUFA01000004.1, on the reverse strand, counting down.
GCTGCCCTGTGTTGGTAGCTGGAGATCTACGTGTGCCTCCTGGATCTTCAGCTGTCTGAAGGCACCTGAACTCCTCGGACGCTGACTCTGTCCCCTCTCTGCTGGGAGGGTCTCCAGCCGGCTCTTCAAAGGACCCCAAAGCAAAATCCCAAGATAATACCGGGTCTTCTGAAACATCGTAATCGTCAAGCTGCTTGGGACACTGGGGACTTGCCAGCTACCCTTTTCCTTACATCACAGGACCCGAGCCCGGCGAGGCGAAGGCCCTTTCTCCCGTGGTCAGGCGGCGAGAGCCTGGGCGCGGATGTCGGGCTGCCGGGTTCGGCAATCCACCCCCCCCCACACTCCAGTTCACAAGCTGGTGCGGGGGTACTTGACCTCTCTAAGGATTTTTTCTTAACCATAAAATGGACTTGACGATAATGCTGATGTCCGGGAAGGCTCGCTGTGAGGAGTGAGATATACAGTGTGCGAGCGCCCTCAGCGGAGTGCCAGGCGTGTGGGAAGCCACTCAGTCACCGTCGGCTCTCGGCACCAGCTGGGGCCACCGGCTGGGGCTCCTGGCTCCTTGTGTAGTGCTGTTATCAAGTCAAACCAACCATTAATGAGCAGGTCAGAAGGTAAAGTTAAAGAACTTCTCGAAGTCTCTCTTTAGCTGTAGACAGCACCTCCCTGAGCCAAGGGTAAAATCCCCTGACCCGCTCGGTTAGAGGTTGGTCATCAAGGCCACTGCGGAATCTGGCTGCGCAGCCAGCAGGAAATGCGGAGCCTGCTCGAGCACTTTGGCTTCGCACTCCAGGACGATCTGCATGACAGTTGGGTCAATCAATCTCCAGATAATGATTCTTGCCGCAGCGCGGGCATGTCCAATCACGAGGAATAGGGGTCCCCAATTGATTTCTGTGGGCCGCTTTCATTTTCTCAGAAAGCGTTCAGGCCAAACATCGGCGGGAGCCAGGGTGCTGATAGGAGGTGGCGTGTTTCCATCTACTTTTGCCCAGGAATGTCTGGCTATCATTGTGCTCTGTTGAATAAAATTGAAATCATCAAGCCCTTTGAGGCATTGCAAGGACGTTTTTCAAGCAGGACTTTTAATGGGGGTTGGGGGAGTAGAGACACAGAGCATCTGCCTGGAGGAAACACACACCACGCGCGCACACACACACACACGTGCACACACACGCTTTATCTTTTCCAGAATAAATTTCTCACAGCAACACAGTGAGATGGAAGAACCTGGCTGGGAGTGTCGGGGGCGGGGCTCCCTGTGCTATGTTGCTACCTCAGTGTGGGGACTTCGTTTACAACCGCCTCAAAATTAAAGTGTAAGGAAGCCTGAACGAATAGTTGGAGGAGTAATTAAAAATAGGCAAATGGCCTTATTTCGCTCCTAAACCGGTTGATTTATGCCTTGTTTTTTTTTTTTTTTTGAGAACACAAAACTATTAATTTATGTGTGCAAAGAACAGTGAATTAATCCCAAACAGCCCTGCAGCTTTTAAAGACCTGAATCATATGTTGAGCTCGTTTAAAACTTGCATAGGAAATTAAGGTAGAATAAAGCCCTTTAATTTGAAAAGTGCATCTACGTTGCAGTCCCTAGGATAGCTGCAGGGTCATTATTCAGAAAGGTTAAGGAGGACTTTATTTTTCTATATTCACTACGTATTTCCCAGATCCAGCTCACCATGGTGCATTTCACCTTATAAAGAAAGAGATAACAGGAGGGGGAGGGGAGCTTTTTATTCACTTTCCACTTAATTTCCTTGCCGCCATGCCAGTCCCAGCTTAATGAATGTAATTGCTACCTTTGATGAAAATACTATTATCAAGATCACACATTACATTGGAAAACAGTTTTCCTTTAAACACAGCGACTGCAGTCTCTAATTATGCATGTAACAAGTGTCTCCCGAACAAAAGAGCATGTTGTCTGCAATTGCTAGGAATTGGAGCAAGGCAAATTCGAACAAAGGACAGATTAGATTCGCTCCCCGCTCCACAAAGCCCAGCCCTCTGATTAATTTCCTGCAAAAACTAAAACAATTCTCTTAAAAGGCGCTCCCCCCTTTCTCCGGAATGATCCATATGCCATTTGGGTCTTTCTATAGGGTGATAATGGCCCCTGATTTGAACTCGTGTTAGAAAATAAGAAAGGGCTTTTATGAACTTCCTCTTTCATATGCAAATGAGCGGCACGAGATCTTGAGGGATAATGAGCTCCCCCAAAAGTGACTTTTCAGGGGCTATCAAAGAGCTCACTGGTAGGGGAAAGTCGGCGTTGAGCGTGTTCAACCCAATTATTTTATTAGTTTCAAGAAATGTGGCATCTTTGAGGAAATCCTTTCTGCGCCTGTTGAGACGTGACACCAGGTTTTCTGGGGTTGCCAGTCCTGAGAGACAGACAGTTCCTTCACTTACGCGTAGAATTTTCAAAATGGATTCATGGTCGAACATAAAGCCCAGTTGTGAGCTTAGGAGACCCTGGATTTTTATTGCGCTTTGCTATTAATTTCGGAGGCTGCATTTGGCAAGTTTATTTTTTTACTTGTCGAATATGGGAGACAGGCTAGATGACCCCCGTAACACCTCAGCACTGCTCCCCCAGCGTTACTCACACCCAGAAGAAAAAAAAGCCGCGTTGGCTGCCAATACGGTATTAATTATAAGCATGAGGTCTTCTCCGACCGCCTGGGTGCACATCTCGGCTCGCAACTGGTCCCCTGCGCGACGTGGAGAAAGTCATCTTTCTATGTCTTTATTTCCTCGACTGCAAATGGGCAGTAACACTAAAAGGGTGATGAGAAGTAAATGCCAGTTGTCACACGTTCGCGGCACTGCCTGGCACACAGTAAGCACTCGATACATTTTACCTCTTACTATTATTATTGGATACCCAGAAGACACTGGTGTTTAATGCAATGGCTTTTCCAAAGCACTGCTCACCACCTCCTCGAGTCCTGCAGTGTGTCCCCCCGAGAGAAAGTGGCACAGGAAATGTCATCTCAGATTGAATCCCGTTCCCTGTCCAGGGGTAAGAAGACTGCCTGAACCCAATTTAAGGAGGTTTGGGGCAAATCTGGAGCTCCCATGGACAGAGCGCTACGGTGTTAGACTTGGCCTGATCCTTTTCGGAGGCTCAGGCCCCGATCACAATGACTCTCAGCTCGTCCAAGGACCAGCGGAGACATCACAGAAGGGAGCTGGTTGCGTCTGCAGCTCCCGGTGAGAGGATCTGGGTACGCAGCAGCGGGAGGACCGCCACACCTAGGTCCTCATTGTTCTCGGACTCAGCACCTGAGTTCCCCGGTCGTGTAGCTTCCTTAGGGCCGCGAAACATCATCACACTGTGTTCGCTGAAGAACGGACCATCTAGACAAATAGTGGCCACCCAAACGTCCCCCTCCGCTAAAGTCTCGTGTCCATCTCTGCTCATCTACGCGAAACCCGTAAAAATCAATCGCGAAGTGTAAACGGGTTGCAACGTGAAACTACGAATTGTGCCAGAGTTGCAGGATTTCACGGAGTCGGGGAAACGGTGCTGGAGGAGCACTGGAATTCTATGCAAGGCCGTAGATAGACGAGGGTCTGCGCGTTCCTGATGAGAAGGAAGAAATGGGCAAGGGCTGACGGCACAGCGGACGTTTAACAGAGAATGGTTTGAGTGTCATGGATTAAGATATGCCCTAGCGAAAATGCATGAAGCCTTTGGCTAATTTGGCAAACAAGCAAACAAACAAAAAACGACACTTTGTAAGACCGTGCTATAAGAATCAACCACCAAGGATGGCCTGCAGAAGGAACCATCAGACGATTTGGGGCTGAAAAACATATCTCCAGATCAACGTTTGATTCATGCTTGGCTCAGTCTAAGATCATAGATGCAAATACAGCCTTAGCTTAAAAAAAAAAAAAAGGTAAATTTATTCTAATAAATTATAGCACACATTTTAAGTTTTAAGACAAATTCCACATCAAGCCTCTTTGGTTTTCACCATTTACCAGGAAAGGAGGTTCCTGTTTTAAACAGATTCATTTAAAGAGGGCTTTTTCCAGTCATGTTTTTTTTTCCTAGGATGGCAATGACATGGACCTGCATATGCCAGGTGAGACCCCCGGACCCCCAGAACGAAAGGCACACATTCTCGCATGGGGGACTCAGGGTGGCCTGAGCTCAGGGTGGTCACGCATGTTATCTGGTAGCGAGAGCATTCCCAGCCTGGCCTCCCTGCAGCAAGAGTGGTGGAAATCTCTGTGGCTGGCGGTCAGGAGGACGAGGCCCAGGAGGACGGGGTCCGAGGCACTGGGGCTGCAAGGCTGGGACGCGAGGGGCTGATGGCAGCCAGGGAGGCAGCGCCAGGTCTGGCCCCGGGCACGTCACACAATCTGGAAACAGGGCTCTGCAAACACCCTCACCCTCCACCTCACGAGCCACGGCGAGGGTCCACCAGGCAGCTGAGGGGCAGCGGCGTCCTGAAATGCCCATCAGCCACACGGCAAGCCCGCTCTCCTCCAGGAGCCTCGTGGCCCTGGAAGCAGCCAGCCAGCCTGCCCCCTTGGACCTGGCCGCAGCCCCGAGAGGGAGGCCCGGTGAGCGCAAAGGCAGAGGCGGGAGAGCAGGGACCGATCCAAGGGCACCCAGTGGGTGCTGGGACGCAGGGCAGTCAGCGTGCTGGTGGGTGGGGGGCTCTCCTGAAGACCCTGCACATCCATCCATCACTTGTCCCGTTCCTCCTGCTGCCCACAGCTCTGGAAATTGGCTGGAGCGATCGCTCTGAGGAGCCTCAACAGGGGACAGCATTAAAGACAAGTGAGCTTTGAGGCGGCATCTCTTGAGTCTTGATGGCTGCGCAAATGACCGGCCATTTCCTGGTCCACTGGTTAGCGGAATTAGCATAGCGTGAGCGGGAGCAGCCTCCATCTGTCTTCTGTGTTCCTCATTACCCGCGGCAAGGTGGAATCGGCACCTCACCTTTGAGTCCATGAAGGGTAAAGCCCCGACTCCTGAGAAGACACGGTCACCTCGGATGGCACGAGGCGGGGCCCTGGGACACCCCAGGGAGCCATCCAGGCCACGGCTGCCTCTGAGAGCTGGTTTTGTGAGGGCTCGGGGTGAAGGTGGGCCCCGAGGGCAGAGGGGGCTGAGGAGGGGCTCTGGGCTTGGAGTCCGGAGGCCTGGCCTCTCTGCTGGCTCACCTTGATGCCTGTGGGTGTTTGTCCTTTCGGCCTCATCAGCTGACAATTGTCTTAGCAGATTAGAAGTCCTCTAGGCCCCAGATCCAAGACTGTCCTCCCAGGACACTTTTCCAACCCTGTCTTCACCTTCCCCCCAGCCCAGGGGAACCAGCTACAAGCCCACCCCCAGGCTCCCGCAGTCTCTGTCATGGCTCCCACCGCAATTAAGGAATTCTCTGGCCCAACGAGGCTGCAATCCCAAATCTGCTCAGCCTCAGCAGCCTCCCCACTTCACTCTGCAAGAGCAACTGGCCCTGGCTGCCTCCTGGTCTGCTTTTGCTTGCAGCTGCAGGCTGGATTGGCGGGCAGAGTCCCCAGGGGAAGGAAAGGGAGACAAGGCTGGAGGAGGATCTTGCCTCAGACTCCATAACAGGCTCCGCAGGATGCCCCAGCATCTGCCAGGGGCTCGTCCTAAGGTCGCCTGGCCCCCGGAGCTGGGTCTGTATCCTGTAAGGTGGCTGGCCTGGTGGGCAGCCACCATGTTGAGCTGCCAGGGAGGGCTGGGGTCCGCACGTAGGAGGATTTGTTCATTTTGTTAGGTACAAGAGGTATTACAAATATGTAAGAAAATGTCCTTTTTTTGGAGACGCATCATAAAATGTTTAGATGTAAAATATCATCATGTCTATAATTATGTTTAATTACTTTGGGGAAAAAAAGAAGCACATATGGCAAAATGTTAACTATTAAATCCGGGTGGAGGTTCTATATGGTTGTTCATTTCCCTAGTCTCTCTACTTTTCTTTACACTTAAAAATTTTCTTATTAAGTTTGTTTGTTTAAAGAAGAGATTTCCCATAATCCTTGCCCAACAATTTTTGCTTTCTCATTGGCCAGTTTTTGCAGAAAGGGAGGATGGGAGCTGTAGTCTTCTGGCTGGGCAGAGTGATGCCTGGCTGTAACCCAGATTCTGTTTGGGGTAGGGGCTTGGGAGGCACTCTGGTCCATCAACTAATGAAGGGATAAATCAAAATGTAGTAAATCCATGCAATGGAATATTAGTCAGCCATGAAGAGGAACAGAACACTGACACATGCCACGACATGAACGACCAAGAGAAACATTATGCTGAGTGAAAGAAGCCAGTCGCAAAGGACCGTATATTGTTTGACTCTCCTTCCGAGAAAATCCAGAATGAGCAAATGTACAGAGACGGAAAGTAGATTAGTGTTTTCCGAGGGCTCGGGAGCTGAGGAGAAGGAGGGAGTGACTGCTAATGGGTGTGGGGTTTCTATATGGGGCGCTAAAAATGTTTTAAAGTTGACCGTGGTGATGGTAGCATATATCTGCAGACATATTAAAACCTATTGACTTGTACACTTTAAATGAGTGATGTGTATGCTCCATGAATTATATCTCGAAAAAAAAAACCCTTTAAAAAGTAAAAAAAAAAAAAATGCACTCTGAAAACAGGATGTTTGTATCAATGGCAATGATATCAACCATACATGGGCGCTGGGTAGGACTCAGCGCATTGTGGACACCCAGGGAGCCCTCAGCCACTCCCAGCCTGGAAGGCGCCCAGCACCCACTGGCTCTCCGGACGCCGGGTCCCGCTGGAACGGGCCGGGCTGGAGTCCTGCTCAGTACGGGCTGGCTGCGAACCGATGAGTTAATGCATCTCCACTTACATATATCGATCGTTTACCTCCCTCTGTTTCCAGCGCCAGATCTATGAGCGAGAAGGAAGGAAAAAGGAGTTCAGGTTTAAACTCTTATCACTAAAGCGAGTCTCCCTCTCCATTAAAAAAAAAAAACCAAAGAAAAAAAAAAAACCTGCCCAGACCCTGTGGCAGCAATGGGTTCTGTTCTTGGGGCATAAATTTGTGTGTGTGGGAAAAAGACTTATTGGTGAATTTAGCAGTATTTTTCGTTGAGCCGGCAGTTGCTACCCATTACACCAGTATTTATTTGATTCTTAAAGAGTACAAAACCATGGACCACAAATAAAGAAGATGGAGTAATAGTTTGTGGCTGGGCCACTAGCTTTAAACTTGAAATGAAGTGTCCAGTTTTGAGTTACTGTGTCCAACCACCATTTGTACAGTTTGAAAAGTGGGGGCATTTTTCCAGGCTGTCAGTGTGACTGCAGTTCATTCCCATGAATGATATCGCTGAAGGAGCAGCTGTTCTGGTATGAGCGCTTCACTCATGACCGGAATATATTAAATGTATGAATCCGTGCCTCCCGGCGTAATTTAGGAAGGCCCTCTATTTGACATATTCGTGTCCATCCTTGTTTTATTGCTTGCTCCTGCAGGTAACAATGTCTCAAAAGTCTCGCTCCTGAATGCAGTTAAAATTACATGTCACCCAATAGCATATGCAGTTTTGTGGCTTATTTTGCTGTCAAAATTACCACCCTGCGACAACATGAGACATTAATGGGGACGTGGCGTGATTTATCGCGCCGGCTCTGGGCCCGATGGCCAGGGAGGACTCCCCACGTCCCAGGGGCCACGTGCTTGGGGAAGCCACGGCTGTCTTGGCCCTTCGGCTCTGCCTTTAATACCCAAACCATGTCACTGGGCACGGCAGGCCTCTCCTGAGATGAAAACCAACAGTATCCGAGATATTCTGCCACATGATTATTCAGCCTAAGTCATTAGGGGAAAAAAGTGTACATTTCAGGCAGGTTAGTCCTCCATCAACAGAACTCAGCCTTTTTCTCAGTCAGAACGCGCCGAGACTTCACATAGAAATGTCTTATTTTAAGGCTAATAGGCGCAGCCTTGATTTACACTTTGATGCAATCTTTTTCTACCCTGCCAAGCCAACCTCTTTGAAATGTTTGTTACATCAGGTAAGAACAGAAGGCCACAAAGCTGGGGAGGTGCCTTTTAATGAAATTATGGATTGCCCATATGGGAAGAGTATGGGATGTAGATTAAAGCCAGCTGGGAGCCTGGACGAGTGGCTGCATTCGAACTTTCATGGGTCCTAGGGTGCTTTTACCTTTATGGGACCCTTCCTCCAATGGGGAAAAAATAAATTAAATAAATAAATAAACACACACACACACACACACACATATATAATTTTAGATATATAAATATGTACATAAGTATATATTATGTTATATATTTTTAAATTATATTTTATAACTGCATCGGTCAGGACAAAAATCTAAGCTGGATTCGTTATGATTCAGTCTTTACTATCATATTGAATTTTTTTGCTTCTGATTTGAAAAGTAGTGAAGAGGAAGGTGCTCTGTGGGCCCCAGGCGCTGGTGCTGTGTCTGATGGGTTCGTCGGCCCCGACCTGAGCTGCAGGATCCACACTTCAGGTCTTTCTCCAGCAGTTTCTTCTTTAAGACCAGGATAGACTGGCCGAGGCAGCTCATTGGAGCAGCGTAGGTCAAAGGCACCCCACGCCCCCCAGGCTGGCCAGCTTGCTCCCCATGCCTCCCCCGTGGCTCCCCACACCTGGGGAGCAGCATCGGACACATCCTCCTTCACCGGCCGCCTCCCCCTCCCGTTTAGTTGTCTTTATTTTCAACCAATAGGCCAAGGGCTGCTGCCGTGAATTTTCCGGAGCCTTCGAGAGCTGAGGGCAGTTCTTGAGTGTGGTGGCAGGCGTTCCACCTGCAGATGTGGCTGTGGGAATGGAGTTAATGATGGGCCACCATGGCTGACCCCTGACCTCATCGACCGCCCATTCCCAGTCCAGGCCCTGCGGTCTGGCCAGCTGCCAGGAGTTTAAAGGGAAGCCGTTGTCTCCGGTCGACCAGCCTGCCATTAATAATGTTTCATTCGTGACAGTGACAAACCCCACAGTACTTGAGGAGAGTTTATTAAGGTCAGTCAATAAATAAGAATTAAAAAAAATTTTTTTAATGGGTTGACGCAGAGAGACAGATGAATAAAGTGATTGGGAGAAACAGGAAACCTAAGGATGAATAAGGAGCTCAAAGAGCCGCACCTGGGAAGTGGGGCCCAGCCCCGGCTCCGGCCTTGCCCCAACTTGAGATTTCATGAAGCCACTTCAGAACTTGCGGGCTTCATGAATCCAGGCCCTGGCGAATGTTTCGTCACATTGTCGGTCCTCTAAGCTGATAAAAAGAATTGGAGCCATTTCTCTGTGTCAAGCCCAGAACAGAGAGCTGGTACAATTTAAACGTCTCATCTGTCCTCGGGCTTCATGCAGATAGCTCTACCGAGAGCCAGGAGTTGACTCCAGGTCTGTGGGCAAGTGACAGTTGGTTCCAGGTTGCCTGGCCCCGCCCTTGTCTAGGGGTGGACTAAGCAAAGCAGCCGGGGAGACTGCGCCAGCAGTGTGTCTCCGGGCAGCCTGGTCCCCCGGCTCAGAGAGCCACGTCCTCAGCTGCAGCCTGGGAGTCTTCGGGGTAGGCACAGACCATTCACTCTGTTTCTCAACTACGTGGCGCATCCTATTCAGGGCTTTTAGCAATCACGATGATTTTTAACCTCTCTTTCTCTCTTTTAATTCTTTTCAAAGCTCTTTGGCATGTGTTTGCTCATCGGGAGCCCAGGAGGGACTCGGGGCAAGTTGACGATCTCCATTTGGAAGATACTCTGGGCACAGGTCACTGTCCTCTAAACGTGAGGAAAAGCGGAGGAAGGTGGTGGGTAGCAAGCCCAGTCACTGCAAGGAAATGGGACTTAGCTGGCATTCCGCCTGCCAGGCATGCCCCTGGCATCAAGTGGACTCATCTCGGCTTCAGTGATAACGAGGGAGCGTCATGGTGACCCTGCAGGGCTGCTGGGCCCTCAAGAACCTTCTGAATCATCTCATTATTAGGATTTGTGTCTTGTCAGTGCTTTATTCCACATAAGGGAATGTCACTGTGTCCCCTCCTTCAGAACAGATGATTAAACTAAAATGCCCTTGGTAATTAATCCTCATTTAATCAGAATCATCAATAAATCAGATGCCCCGATATGGACGCAGGCGATAGACAAGATGGTGAGTTCCCCTCAGTGTCCTGCCTCCCCTTAGCTCTCAGACCCTCTGTGACCCACGCTGGAGCTGGAGGGTCTTCGGGGTACGCCAGAGACTGGGAGCTGGACAGAACTCTCACCCACAGGCAAGAAGGAGAAAGAAGTCTTCAGAGCCTGGAGCTGGAAGCCATTTCATTCCATTTGGCAAATGTCAAGTGAGCACGTGTTCTTTGCCAGACCGTGAGCCAGGAACTCTGAGGTGAGGCCAAGATAAAGCAGCCCCAGTTCTTGAACTTCAGGGGGAGAACAGACAGGTATGTGACCGGTTGTGAGATACACTGACAGAACTGTCAGTAGTGCGAATGCCGGTCTACTGTGAAAACTTCTGCGGGGAAAGGAATTCTAGGAAGGCTTCCCGGAGGAGGTGCCCCAATGGGACTGAGCCTTGAAGGACAAGTGAGAAAAATCAACTTGGGAAAAGGAAGAGCATGCTATCAGTGTGTCATGGGCTGAGTTTTGTGTCCTCTCAGATTCACATTTTAGAGGTACTAACCGTCAGTACCTCAGAATGCAACTTTTTGGGAGAGGGTCTCTAAAGAGGTGACTAACTTTAAATGAGATCATTTTGGTGGCTCCTAATCCAACAGGACTGGGTGAGGTTAGCACCCGATCTGCTAATAAACATGCAGGCCCCAGGAACCGGCCTGGAGAGTCCCTGACACCCGGGACATGCTGCTGAGGCAGCAGGAATGGGTCTCAAAGGACATGCCTCCTCATCTCAGCCCCAGGATGAGCAGCATGGACGTACCCATGCCGAGACCTGTGCTGGGGGGAATGGATGCTTCCCGCTCGAGGTCCCCACAGGTGAGGGACTGAGGCACAGGGAAGGAGGGAAATGGGGGAGCAAAGGGACATGTGCTCTGGCATGCTTGCCAGGCGATGGAGAGGACTCATCCTGGCAGTCCCCACTCTGAAGAGGATGCCCAGGGACGCCACTCACTGCCGCCCTGGGAACAACTCCCGCCGGGAGACAGGCGGGTTTTGCGACCCCAGTGAAGGGAGCTCTAACTGCAGCCGCACCTGCGCTCGCTGGCAGTAAACGCTCTTGGGGTCCTCTCCGGGCTCCCCATCACCCCTCCCTCCCCAGGTCTTCTAACCTGCACCCACTAACCACCAAGTCACCCTCACTCACATCGTCCTCACTCACTTTCTCCGTGGCCTGAACTTGTGTCTTTTTTTTTCTCATTTATTGTCTGCCTCTCCCCGCAAGAAAGAAAGAGATTGGAGGATGTAAAGCTCTACGCTGTCACAGAGAACCCCTCAATAAATACCGAACAAATGAGTGACCGAATTAATGAATATGAGGGACGCCCGAGACCCAGAACAGTCTTCCACAGATGGCGAGGACCTGAGAGGCAGGACGAAATCTGAGCCAGGAAATAAAGCCCTGCCCTGAGCAAGCGGACATGCCCCCTGCTCTTCCTGATCCAGCATGCACTGGGCTGGCTTCCAGAACTCTCTAGAGAGCTTTCTAGAAGTTTCCAGAACAGGCATGAGGAAGATTCCTGACCTCCTTATTCTTCACCCCAGGCTTGAAGTCTGGGGATGGAGAAGCCAACCAGATGCCCCTGCAACGCAAGGCGGGTGGGTGGTGACGATGACTGTGCCTGGGAGTCGGACAAAGCCAAAGGGGTCGGGGCTGGCCGGAGAGATGCTCCAGGCTGGGCGTCTTGGGTGTGCTTCATTGATTTGCCCCCTAATGTTGGACTCAAAGCCCAAACGGCAAATGGTTGGGCTTCTTTCAAAAAATGGCAGCCATATATTTCGACCCATAATCCCACCACACCCGGCGAGGCCATCAGCCTCTAAGCTTCCGAGACCCCATCTCCTCCCCCCTCCCGCCACCTCTCTCTGAGCTGGAGCGCAACTCGGTCCCATCCACGTCATGCAGACGAAGGCGTCCCTCTCGTTTCTTCCTAGCACTTGATTCCTTCGGTGACATTTTAATCAGTTCGAACTGGAAGGAAATCGTCCCTTAATCACCCCCCGAAAATCTTTAATTGTGAAAATTCTTTTTTTTTTCCTGCTTAAAGTTTCATTCTTTTTAAACAATCCAATTTTACGGGCATTGCACCCTTAATGTGACCTAATTGCGGGGGGTGTTTTGGTAAAGGAGCCCGTGGGCTGCTTCCCCCAGGAGGTGTCACCTTCCCCCGGGAGGGGCTGCCCGAGGCTTTCCGGGGGGGATTCTTACATCATTACACACCGTAATTACAGAAATTTTTACGAGGGGCTGTGAAAATGCTTCGTCACAAATAATTGAATTAAGCACCACCAGACCTGCACCGAGAAGAAGCAAGCAAGCCTTGCGCACGAGCAACCCAGCCGGCACGTCCAGAGCTACCTCCGGAGCCGCCTTCACGAGGTGGGGCCCAGCCAGTCTCCTTCCTGCTGTCACCCACCACGCAGCGGGGGATTCACCTGCGTGACGACATGTGAGTAGCGTGGAGTCAGGAAAGCTACGCTTGAGCCCCGGCTTTGCTTCTTCGCCCGCAGCGTGAACTTGGATGGGTCATTTTTCTCCTGAGTTTTGTTTGCCTTATCTGTAAAGTGGGGGTAAGGGCAGTAAGGCCCCCCCAGGGCAGCTGTGAGGATCAAACCGGATAATGAAAGTCGACCTCCTTTACAAACTAGAAGGGCCAGATACACCACTTGGAGCCCTAGCCTCTCCCTGAGGACAGACGGGAGGACCAGAAGGCCTGGCTGCCCACGGCTGCCGCCCGCCGGCCGCGCCAGAGTCCTGCACCACGGCACACTGTCCGGTCTCCTGCCCAAGCGCCCCAACAGCCCCCTATCATTTCAGAAGCCCCGCGGCCTCGGGGGCCCAGGTCAAGCATCCCAAGATCGCTATTTTCATTCCTTGTTTTGATCGCCCTTGCTGGAGACCTGTGAAATGGATATGTCAGGAAGCCCAATGCGTGGGACGAGAAGCCACCGCCCGCAGAGTCCAGCCTCTTTATTTTTGCTGAAAGGCAAAATTCAGTCACATGGTGAGCGATTCACGGAAATCAACCATGTGGATTTACCAGTGGCCTCAGACATCACAGATTCATTCCAGATACATACCAATATATTTATGTGTACACATAGATATACATGTATATATTGACAAGGATATTGTCCTTAAAGAAAGGGCAAAGTAGAAGGGCCATGGCCATCGGCGGCTGGCCACCCACCCACCCCACACCCCCGGACCTCCCGGGGGCTGTGGTCACCTACCCATCTTTGCAGATCCCCTACATTCCCCTCCCTGCCCTGCTGTACGTGCTGCTGCTTGTTTGTTCTTTGGTGTGAATCATAACTCCTGTTTGGGGAATGACACAGCTTGCCAGAGACCCCTTCACATGCCACTCAACGGGCCTGGGGGCCACTAGAGACAGCGAGGGGACACAGACCAGAGCCCTCTGGACTCTGGGGAGCTAGCCTGTTTACGGGAACACTGCAACCCTGGCCCAGGGAGGGAAACCTAGAAGCTCAAAGCAGGAAGTGACTTCTCCCAACAGAAGGGGATGGGCAAGGGACAGGAAGGGCTCTGGGCTGGGTGTGGTGCCGAGGCCCTTCCCTGCCCCGGCCCCGGCCACTTCACTGGGCGGTGGGTGTCAGCATCAGACCTCTTTGCTTCAGAAGCCGCAGCATCGCCCAGCATGGGTTTGGTTCCCCGTCTCCCTCAAGACAAAAGGCACGATGGCGACTGAAAACGATTGTCGTGATTAATCATTCCTGACATCTGAAGAGTTCGCTGCTGAGGTCACGGCACAGGGGCAAAGCACAGGGGCCCAAGGGACAGCGCCGCTACTTTCCGGCTGGGGTGACCGAGAACATCACTGGCCCCCCAGAGCCTCAGTGTCCTTATCTCTAAAATGGGACCGACAATCATGACAATTATGGTAGGAATGTTTTCATGGGGCCACCATCGAGACGAAACAAGATCATCAGCACAAGTCACCCAGCAAATATTAAGTGCACAATACACTTTGTCATTCCTGTTCCAAAGTACTCTCACTGGCGTCAATCACACTGTGGCCTCGTGGTAACTTTGTGAGTGTGCAATTATTGGGACTCTTTTACTGACGAGGAAACTGGGACTCCAAGAGGCCCCCTGACTTACTTGTGGTCACTGGGCCACGCAGGGTGGGGCCGGCGATGGCCCCGGTGCCCCCTGAACCAGCGGAAACATCTCAGAGCTTCGGGGTACATCAGAAGTTCACTGCCCTCGCTGAACCACTCCCAGAGCCCAACAAACCGACCGGTAGAATCACCTAGACCGGTGCTGTTAATAATACTCTGGACGCTGGTCACACGGCCGCATCTGAGTAAAACGAAGTCAAGATGAAAATTCAGTTCCTCAGTAGTTCCAGATGCCTGTGGCTCGTGCTGTTTCGGGTAGAGCAGCGTTTCCCGCCTCAGGAGGTTCTACGGGACAGCCCTGAGCCCCTACCCCCACCCCCCACCCCCCTTAGCTCTGCCTTTTTCTCCATGTGCAAAAACTTTCTCTGGGTCAAAAACAGAGCCTGTTTCATCAACACCAGACACCTGGAAGTTGGGAGGGGTGCTCAATCTGCAGCCAGTCTGACGACAGAGACAAAGATGTCACCGTTGTGACCAGAAGAAGCAAAACCTTGCCAGGGCAAAAGGGAAAATTCGCTCATCAAGTATTGTTTAAATTATTTGAAAATATACGGCATCCGCGTAATGTTTAAAGCAAGAGAAAGTGGCAAAGTAACCGAGCGTGAGATAGCTTTCAATAAATAATCGTGGAATAAATAGGAATATTCGCATGGGAGCGCTGGAGATGCAGGAGTAGTTTGGTACCAATAAAATGCAAAGGATAAAAATAAAATACAATACCGCGGCAAAAGTATTTCTATAAATCACGAAATGTAAAGAAAGAAAAAGAGGCAGCGGCCCCGGCTCACATTTGGAACAAGGTAACATGAGAAATATAAGTCTGCCACCGAAGACCGTGTTCGTAGCTGGGAAATAACGAACACGATCGCACTGTCGTTTTTCCAAGGGTGGAATTTACAAACGATTTGCTGTAAATGTTTACCCAGTGTACAATAGAGAAATGTGATCAGAGATAATTCATCCTAAAATTTTCACCACATTCTTATGTATTCCACTTGAGAAGCGGGCGTGAGGTTTTCAAACTTGCTATTGCATGTTCACCTCTCCCAGAGCCCCTCCCCACCCTGCTTGTCACGGTTTTTTTTTTCCCCTTTTTTTCCTTTTTTTTTTTTTTTTTTTAACTTAAGCTACTGGAAAAAGTTGTCCCTTTAGCCTCTGCTAAGGAAGTCAAGCAGTGTGGCCTGCAGTGAGGTGTTAATTGATGACCAATCAGATCAATACTCGGTGATTTTTCGGTTAATCAACAGTTTCAGAGTAAAATCCTCATCCAAAGGGAAGAACGGTTTCCTCTCACTCCTTTGACAGGAGAAGTTTGTCTGATGGACTCCCCCACCCCCACCCATTGGGCTGCCTGAACCTAATAGACACAAACTCTTCTTTTGTCGACTGACCTCTGCAGCCCGGGTCACAGTAAAGGCAAAATCTTTGGCCCTGGAAGACAGAAGTTCACGTTCAGCTCTGCCCTCCTACCGCCAGGCCTCCTCCAAGCCGCGTGGTTTCTTTGTCAAGAAAATGGGGCCGATGGATGCGATGTTTAGAAGCACTCACACAGTGAAGCCCTCGGTGACTGTGGGGTTGTCACTGAGAGGCAGTTTGTGGGGCCTGGAGACCCAATGCCTGCATCTT